>OU611851.1:14870000-19730000 GCA_914767755.1 Agrochola circellaris
GATTGCACTCAAAAGAAACGTCGACCCTAAATAATCTGGGATAAGGAAACATGATCATGGTGGATTGAATGAAATTGATTAAATATTTGATGGAAAATGAGAGACGAAATTCCACACCGATTGTTCCCTTCCCATGCCTCAAGTTACATCAAAATAAATAAATTGTTAATTTTCTAATAAAATATGGTCCGTTCCTAGAGGTGTAAAATTTATAACAGACACGAATGGCGCGAAAAGCAACGCTACAGACGTCACTGCCTCGTCATATAGACAAACACAATGATGCATGTGGCGAAATGAGGAACTAACATGAAATGTACTGGATTTGTTAGTTTTTTGACAGCTCCCTTGACTACCAGCGCCGCCGTTACATTCACAAATATGTTTGTCGGACTATAGCCGTCGGCTTTAGCCGTGGCCGTGACTTTGGCCTTGTTAATGACCTAGTAAATGGCGTCTATCTAGATTACACCTACGAGTAATGTGTTACAGGAAGATAGTGAATGAACGATGGGCGATAGTATAATGGAAGTTTGAGCATGTGGCCTAGTTTATATTACATTTGAACTTTTGAAGATTAGGTGGAGTTTCATGATGTGGTGGTAGTTTTTTATAGGTAATTCTCAGCAGGAAAAAATATAGTTGTACCAAGTTGAAGCAATATTCCGGTTTGACCACAGAAAAATGGACATACAGATATTGATATTTTTTTAATAGGTAAGATTAAACATTTAACTATTTCTAACACCTTTCCTGGTCGATGGGCTATTTAAAAACTGTTCAATTTCACAAAATCACACAAAAACCACGTGTAACAAAAAGCGGCATGTATTCACAATCACTTAACACAAACTTGACAATAGAAATGGAACGCATTTTACCGTTGCGTCGCATTCCTTACTTCACAAGATCAAAATGTTTGAAACTTACAAAAATATCCCTAACATTAGAAAAAATACTCACAAATTCTCTCATAGCTACACAACACAACCGTACAACGCTCAATATAAAGCATAGTGACAGATAAAGTAAGGCTATAGCAGAACCGGTGAAAGTGGGCCACTCGCCTATGGAACAAATTAAACGGAAAACATAACTGGCCGATTGTAAAAATAAAATAAGACATTGGAAATATGTGGAGTGGTCTAGAAAAGTATGGTGATCGCGAATTTTAAGTGGGTCATCCCGAGGTTTAATTGAAAAACTGAAAAGCTCATAAGGGGTCATTGTACTTATCATTATGAACAATTGATACTATCAGAAAAAAATATAAAAATCGTGAAAATATCAGCCGCTCCATATACAGCACGCGTAGCATGACAACCATAGAAACAGCTTTTCTACGGGTTTTGTCGACGGAAGAATAGACAAAATGATAGATAAACAATCACAATCTGTCATTAGAAGAATAGACAAAATGACAGATTGTAATTGTTTATCTGTCATTTTGTCTATTCTTCCGTCGACAAAGCCCATTTCTATTGTGGTCGCATGCATGTAAGTTGTAACAAAATAATAATTTATGAGTAAGAAAAAGTTTTTATGCAGATTTGAAGTCGACATACTGGTCATCATTTTATAGTCATTATTTTTCCAAATTTGAATTCAAGACCATCTATAAAGTTACAAACCTACAATTTAAAAAAAAAGCAGAATCGCGGATCGATAGTCGATGATTATAGAAAAGTCATGGTTCTAGTCAATGACGTATTATATATAGACACGTCATAAACCAACATCTCGGCGCTTAAAAACGGCGAAAATACTAGATTACGCGTGAAGAAAGTGAAAGAAAATATGACACCGTACGGGGTGCCTGTTGCTAGAGGGAGATAAAACAAACGTAGTGTCGCGCGACAGGTTGGTGCGTAACTAAGCGCGATGTGGCCAATTGGCTTCATTTCATGTTGTCATTTTAGAGTGCGGACAACGTATCTATAGTTTTATATATCATTGGTTCTAGTAATGAACTGCGTGAATAAAGATGATTGTATGATGAAATATCTGATATTATCAAACAATATTTTCTTTCAGAAAGTAGCTCAGTATGGATCAGATGATTATGAATCGCACAATAGAGAGAAGACTTACACAGTAAGCCAATACGGGATAAAGATGACAATAGGAACTCATATTAATAAAACGAAGGGATTCCCCGAACCATATTTTATTTTTAGCACCCGATAGAAAAGCAAAGTTTGAAATGGAGCAGAACCGATCGGACAGACAATCATCTTGATACTAAATGACATCACAGTCAATTGAGCGTGGTCAGGCGTATTGTAAAGTCATTTCAACTTTAACAATTGCCATTATATAAAATTGCATTATGCTTATGGGCAATTTGTCATACGAATGAAACTACCCAATTGGTGGGACTACTCCAGTGCTCGTCACATTTCGGAAAACAAAAGAAAATCAAGCAATGGTTCCGTATTCAAAGTTAGAGAGACTCACACAAAAAGAAAGGGGGTTTACTGAGATGATAGCTGCCCAGTAATGTGGCAGTACAGTAAGTCAGTTCAGCTCTGACTTTCAACTGGGCTCGTGTATTTACACTAGTTTCAACTCAGTCCAGTGCTGACTTCGCGCCCTCAAGTCAGTCCAGTTGACTAACTTACCCGTCTACTTTCGGGCCCAGTGGCTTCCCCCGCCTGACTGCCGATCTCATCTACATGAACCCACTGACTGGGTCCAAAATCCGAGTCACTGGGTCCAGTCACTACCATCGTATAAACCAGGCAATAGAAATGTATGGAAGGAAAAGACATGCTGGCCGACCCCAAATAAATTGGATAAGGGCAGAAGGCAGGGTCGTCTTTCCCATTGGCCAGTCTGGGCATGTACCCAGGGCCCCTCGATCCATGAGGCCCCCTAGTTCCTACCAGCGTCGAAGCTAGAGGTTGTCAAAAGAAAACCTAACTAATCCCAGCTCACATCCTACATTTTCATAGTTTTCAAACGTTTTTTGCATAAGTCGACAAAGTAAGACTTATTTCCGTTTGAATTGTAAGAAGGAAACCTAACCTATCCGAGGCGGGGAGCAATTTCAAGTTCGCTTTGGTCGCCCTTGCATCCAGCATTTTCCTTACGAGCCCCGTTATCGCAAAGTGCCAAGGGCCTCCTATATAGGTTAACGACGGCCCTGGCAGGAGGATGGTGCTGGGGCACACAAAATCACAAGGAAATTCTAAACATAGTGTTCTGCTTACGTCAAAAATTCACACCAGTCTACAAACGTGAACGGTCATAATGATTTGTTGCTATAATCAGCCACGCTTGACAAACAGATTAGAAGCGCATACGCATTTTAGAACATGTTCGGATTTTCTCGTTTACCGAGGTGTCAACAGCAGGGACTGACACTTTAGACGATTTCGGTATCGAAATATTTTGGTAACCCTTATTTAACGGTATGACGTCATACTGAAATTTAAAGGTACTTAACTTTTTGGGTAATTCAGTCCTGGTTAACAGAACTTTATCGAATATAACAGTGATAGTGGACTTTGCACTTTGAGGTAATTTCCCGTATTTGAATTCTGAGTCATGTATTAGGTCCCTATAAAATGGAATTTTGTATGACGTAGGTACGAATTCCGGTAAACGTGGTCACATTCGGGGCGATCGTGTGGCTGCTTCTCCAATCCTTCACTGGACCAACCATTCTAAGTAACATAATATGACGTAGCGTGTATCAAAAATTCGTGGTCATATTTAAAGCCGAGTTATTAATCACTGCGGCCCAACCGTCCATACGTTTGCGCAGGCTGGGAACCCCCATATGAGCACTGGATGGAAAGCCGTGAACGCCATAAAAATTTGATGATTGCAACATCACGGGAATTGCCAAAATGTTGCAAACCATAGCGACAATTTTAATGTCTCATTTGTGCTTGTATTCTCAAGGGCAGAACTTTCAAACTAAGTAGGTACCAGAAAAGTTAAATCACGTCAACAATTTAAACGTAATAATTCAATACAATATATTATACTAATCTTTCGTTCCTAGATCTGCGCGGAACTAATTTCTCCGCATTGATATGACGGCACATATTTAGAACACTCGTAGTGTTGAACAAAAACATAATAGAAGTTTACATAACATTTCATTGTTTGGATCCTAAATTATTATTACTGTGATAAGAGTATCAGAATGGAGGGGGAGATTATCTTAGGACTCTGGTGGGAGGAGTGGCTAGAGAGGCGCGACGGCGTCCTCACCTTCCGCCTGACGCAGGTCCTCACTGGACACGGTTGTTTTGGGAGGTTCCTGTTCCGCATAAGACGGGGGGGAAACGCCGGGGTGCCACCACTGTGTGGGTAGCCCGGAGGACACGGTGGAGGTCTGCCCTGCTTGGGCGGGGCACCACCGTGTCCTTGTGGAGGCGATCGGCGGCAGTGATCTCTCGCGTCCGGCCCTGGTCCAGGCCATGGTACGGAGCGAGATGGCGTGGGAAGCAGTCACGCAGTCGGAACGCGTGAGAGAGAGGCAAATTTCGGGCCCTCACGCCCCTAGCCGCCGCAGGAGACGCCCTGGGCGTCGGGAATCACAGGCCGATTCCCGGCCACCGTAGGCGCTGGCTTGCGGACGGTGAGCAATGGGTAGCTCGCCGTCCAATAAGGACCAGGCCCGGGTCGACGGCGTGTTCTGTTCCACGCGCGCCTCAAAGAGAAGTCAGCACAACTGACGGGGTCCGCTAGGACCGATGCCTGCCGAGGTCGCGGGAAAGTCTGAAAGGGAGACCGTGGCCCCTGGCAAAGTACAGGCAACTGAAGGAACACAGGTGGGTTTTAGTCAATAAGAGTCTGACTCGCCCACCCGCTCCGCACAGAGCGGGAGAAGTTATTTGGTAATTTCCCACACAAAAAAAAAGGACTGGTGACCGATAGAATAACAATGTGTACGTATTTAAAAAAAGGGGAAAAGAATCATAGGGCATCAAAAAATTCGTCCGCATCGCTGTCAAAAGGAAAAGTTCCCAAAAATCCGGCAACATTGGTTGTATGGCGATTCTGATTCTTTGGCCAAAAAATACTCCAGCCTTAGGTACTAATTTTCTTACTAAACTCATAAGTACATACCTCATAGCAATGTTATAATCTTATAAGTTGTTAGCTGAGATAACATATCTTTAGTGTAACACCCAATTAAAAATTAGATTAAAAGTTTATTTCTAATGTAATACTTATTAAGCCGAAATTATCAAAGAAACAGTTTTACTCAAAACAAAATTGTTCTGCGTACAATATACGCAATGATTTTTATCCTGCATGCAAAGAACTGAAGTTTATTGAAAAAAGATGGAGGTCTGTATAGTTTATACAAGAATAGAGAAGAGTACCTAATAATTGAAGGAATAGTTATCGTAGAGGAGGAACCATAGAAACTGCCTCTGTGGTCTAGTGGTAAGACCACCTGTCTCAGACCCAGTGGTCCAGTGTTCGATTCCCAGTGGAGGTATAATTTTCTGCTTGGTTTGGTTGGTGGTAGGGTTTGTTCTAAGCCCGCCTTGCTACCACCATCTTATCTAAGTCTGCGGCCACAACAACAATGTTAACAGCATTTTTGTGTTTCGGCAGTTAGAGGTAAGATAGCCAGTTCCTCTGTGGTTGAGGATTTCGAGTGAAGCCCGCTTCTACTTTCAGCCTGATCATCACTTACAATCAGGTGAGATGAAGGCAAAGAGATTCCGCATTGAGTTATAAAAAAAAAAACAATTGAAGATTACAAATGAGTTTCTTTAACATGTGATATTAAAGAACATGCATAATTAACTACAATGAATAAGAGTATGATTCTGTTATTAAGATATCCTTTGTATCTTTACTAGAGCAAACGTCTATGTTATCTATGTCTATGTTGTGGGGTTTGGTTTCCGCACTTAGTCCTACAGTGGACCATTGTGCGTGGGCCATAGCGGCCGATTGGTGGTTACTCCAACCAGCCCACCTCCCTCCAGAAGTTTATCAAGTCTCCTGGTCTGTTGAGAACATCTGTGAACGATCTGGGTGTCCCGAGGGTCTGTGCTCTAATCTGGGTGACGCCTGTGCATTCAAAAAGCACGTGCGTGACGGTCTCCTCAGCCTCCATGCACGCCCTGCACAGAGGACTGTCCGTTATGCCTATTGTGTGAAAGTGTTTGTTCAGCGAGCAGTGGCCCGTGATGGTACCCGTCACCAGGCGCAGGCCGTTCCTATCCAGGCGTAGTAAACGCCGGGTTAGCCTGGTATCCAAGGATGGCATGGCTTCCTTGGACTGCCTGCAGCCCGGTGTCGAGGTCCACCAGTGCTCGGCTTGAGTGTGGGTGAACTCCTGTAGCCACCTGCGTATCTGGTTGAAGGGAATGGGTACGATGGGCTCGGGTCCACAGACTGCCGTGCTGGATCCTCGTCTGGCAAGCTCGTCAGCTGCATCGTTACCCAGCGAACTGCTGTGTCCTTTTATCCATTGCAGTGTCACCGTGTTGCGGCTAGATACCGTTATTTGTTCTAGTGCATTGTGACATTCTAGTGTTAGCTTTGAGGTAATATGTTTTTTCCGTAAGGATTGAAGAACTGAGGCGCTGTCGGAGAGTATGCGTATGTGTGTGTCCGTAACTCTCCTAGCTTTTAGGGCGTGGACCGCTTGTATGATGCCCACACACTCCGCCTGATAGACGGTGTTGAACATTCCCAGCGGGCTGGATATCTTTATGTTAAAGTCGTGTGAGGAGACTCCAACCCCAGTTCCGGAGTCGGTCTTCGATCCGTCTGTGTATATTCTCATCTCTTTCGAGCCTGAGTAGTCACACTGTTCTTCTGTAAGTATTATGTTGTAGTGCCTATGAAAGTGGTGTGTTTTCGGGGCTTTATCACAGGGTGATGCCATCATTGGTCGTCGTTTGATCGCATCTTCCTTTATACGTGTGTGCTTAACAAACAAACTGAGCAAACGTCTTAATTAATATTATAAATATGAAAGTGAGTTTGTAACGCTTTCACGCTAAAATGGCTGAACGGATTCGGATGAAATTTGGCACATGGGTAGACCATGACCTGGAAAAGAACATACAATACCTTTTATCTCAATATTCCCAGGGGATCGAGACTTATGCAGATGAAACCGCGGGGCGCAGTTAGTTAAATTAAATTGTTTATGAATTCGATGCTAATTACCTCAAAGTGCTAAGTGGAACTCTCATGTCCCTGTGACATCCTCAATGTAAATTAGCAAACTATAATTAATATAACATCTAAGTCAGAAACATTATTGCCTATTTATTTATTTATTAAAACTTCACAGTCAAAAAAGTACAAAGGCGGACTTAATGCCTTAGGCATTCTCTACCAGTCAACCAAGGGTGGTGAAGAGATTAGATGGCAGGTGCTCTATTTGAGAGGAACAAAGAAAAAAAAATTATTATTATTATTGCATTTATGCCTATGGCATTGAATCTAATTAAATAAATAAATTCATAGAAAGGTAGGATAGCAAAATTGTGAAGGAATTTAAACATAATTTTAAAAAAGATATTAAGTATTTAAAAATAAATCTGAGAAATAATGAAAATCTTAATTCTTGAACTGACATTGAAGGCATATGATTAAAAGAAGAATGATTAAACCAATTATTTCACACCTGTGCAAATGTGTTGTGCCATTGAATAAACATAAAAACAATTATTATTCAACTGACTATTCATTTTTGCCAGCAAAACCTTGACTAAAAACATTGAAATAATGTTTAAAATGGTGTAATCAACTGTGCAAGTGTGAAAAATAAAATTCATCAAACCTTTTTTCGCTGTGAACAAAAAGACAATTAATAAGCGAATGCATGCAAAACTATACCTAAATAGTTGTCCAATAAATAATAAGAATCAGTTTTAACTTATTGAGGACTTTTACAAAATACCAAGGCACAGGTGAGAGATATTAAAAATTACTTTGTACTTTTTTTACAACTATCAACAAGATAAATAAATTATAAAATAAGGTATTTGACATGACATGATGGTATCATCTGGTTATTTGGTAAATAGTCGCAGTAAACAAAGGATTCCCAAAAATAGCTGACACTGCGCTCATACAATGACGCTGATCTTGAAGAACTACGCACAAGACCCGTTGGTTTTCAGCCAGGCACTGAACTAAACATAAAATCGAAATGGATGCGTCATTCGGTAAATACCACGGGCAACAGTGAAATTTTGATGTAAAATAGCCATTTTAGGTCGCTGAAGTCCAGTTTCACACATAAGGGTAACAAAGATCCAGAAAACTAAAAGAAAAATCTTTTGCAATCGGGGAAAATCCACACGCCGCATCCGCAATATGGAATGAAACTTAGAATAAAAACAACAACGATGAAGTGTAATTGGGTAATCTTAAGCGCATTTGTGAATAGTACATCTATCTTACCTCTTTACGTTTTTTGGTTTTCCTTTTGTCTGCCATTATAAATAATTTTTGCCAACGTAGTCTTGATTGTCTGGAAATCTATTCGCTTTTCTTGTTTCTGACGCTGACACTTTTTGTTGACAGGTCACCATAATGAATGAAGGATAGAATGAATGTTTATCCAATCAGATGTCTCTGAAGCATGGAATTAGTATGTACTATAAAGTACAACAGGTAAGTTTTAAATCAGTATTTTACGCTATATCTATCACCCAAAGATTTATTATATTTATTTAAATTGACTATTAATTCAATAAAAAAGCGAAAATTAAGAAAAACATTTATCTACTAGCTTCTACTCGCGACTTCGTCCGCGTGAAATTTCGGCCCCAAACCCTTTTATTGAAGTGAACTTTTTATGCACGTTGAGCGATTTTTGGTAGAGATAGACGGCCTATGGATTCGCGTCAGCGAAATACTCAGGCCGTAGTACTGGACTATAGAATGTAGATGGCACTAATACTAGTTTTAAGTTTTCACTTCTGTCAGCAGTCCCCATGAGTGCCAATTTTTTATCTTAATTTTTTTCCGTGGAGTAATCCTCATAGATACCCTCCGTCTTGGGAAAACGGAGGGTTATGTCGGACTCCTAACGACTAAAACCCCACTGTTCCTACTATGTACTCCAAGTTCATACGTAAGTATATTTGAATCCTTACAAAAAGAGAGGACATACAAAAGAAAAATATGTAAGATATAAAAATAGACTAAACTTACCAACATCGCGACTAAAAATGCACTCCAATACTAGTACCTTTGTAATGTCTAAAAAAATAATAAGTAAATAAAACAATAATGAATAATTTTAAAAATAAATGATTTTAACAATGTTACCAAATAAATAAATGTATACAATATATAAAACAATAATTATAATTCTTAAATTCAATTCTTTAATAAAACAATATAACTTATTAACTATTTATGCTGCACCGGTTGACGTCATCACGTCAACGCCGGCTGTCGCTGAAAACCAGCGTTGGGGCTCTGTCTCGCATAGGGTCGCAGCATTAAGCTGAGCGATGGCCGTTTTGCGTGGATGTGACGCTTATTTTCCCCCAAATTGTTTATTTTTGTGTTTTGTTCTTTCTTTGCGTCATGTGTACCGCAAATAAACGTATTTTCTTTCTTTATTTTCTTTTTATTTTCTTTGTTGTTGTTGTTGTTGTTAGCCTACCCTGTCCCACTCCTGGGCAAAGGCCTCCCTCCACTTCTTCCATCTTTCGCGAACCTGTGCGTCCTCCTTCTTTTCTTTATTTAACTAATAATAAAATTTATCACATTAAACACCCAGTGCTCTTCGTCCTCTCTCCAAATTGACCCATGCTGTTTATATGGAACTTTCGATGTATTGTGTTTGTATTCGTAACTCTTTAAATATTGCATTTATCACCTAGCTGTTTTTACAGTATGTGTGTATTAAATAACGATTCAAACTGCATAAAAAACCGAAAATCACGAAGTAACACATAGCGACTTTTTCACGCGCAACGACGAAATGGTACACGGCTACACATCAAGCTATACATTTCCAGTATAAGCTGACCTCACATTATGCAGAAATCTTATACAATGCGAGATCAGCATAAACTGGAAATGAATAGCTTGATGTGTAGCCGTGTGTACATGTGCGTTTTTGAGCCCTCAACCTCGGCTCGGGAGCCATCATGCCATATTGGTAATGAAAGAGAATCTTTATTTCAAAATGTTTTATTTCTGTTTACAATTTGAAAGGCAGAAAAAACAGGCTCCTAATTTAGTTTCGTATAACAGAATCTTCAGAACAATTTATTCTGAAGATTCTGTTATACGAAACTAAATTATTAAAATATTTTACTATGGCAACATGATCTCAAGAGCCTAGGGCCGCTTTCCGAATTAGAACATAATCGCTCACAGCGCTGACATCAATAATTGGCGTTCCGATATTTAAATAACACGATTATGACAGCTGAGGACTGTCAACAATTCGAAACCCTCGTGAACGTGCTCACAGTGCTAGATCAACGTCAAAACTTGCATATCATATTTCTCAAAGGACAATGCAACCGATTGGCCCAAAAATATGAAACCCAATGTGCATAATTGAAACCTATGCCAAACGTTAGTACTAATCATCCATGACAACTTTTAGTATGGGGCCAAATAAATCTATCCTAGTAAAAAAATATGCAGGGTAAGGAATGTTTTAAAAAAGTGTAGATTTTTATATGACTTAATTATACTTATTATTTAGAAATAACTCTGTATCTCATTATAAATTAACTGTTATATAGTTCTTATGGGAAATAAATATCTTTAAACCTAAATAAATAATAGCCCCCCCCCCCCCCCCCCCCCCACCTATGAAATCAGCGTTTTGTATGGATAATAACAACCATGAACACGAATGTTTTAAAACTTTTATGCACTAATGTTTAAAAACTAAGTTAACGAATATGCCACTTAGATTAAGTGACAAAAATAAGTTTTGGCTAAGTTAAAACAAATAGTGGTTAACAAAATGAGGAGTAATTTTTAAGGTATTTTTTATGTTTATAAAACTATAAGTAAGGTTTGTATAGTAGTTTGTCAATTCTGAATCCTACATCCTATTTGTCCATATAATATGTTTACAATTGGCGATATTTTAAATGTTTAAGACAAACAAAACCTATAAGTAAGTGATATAAACATCGACACTTTTTCAAAACGTTTGTTATCCTTTTTTTTTTTTTTACTGGGATAGATTTATTTGCCCCCATAGTAAAAGTTGTCATGGATGATTAGTACTAACGTTTGGCATAGGTTCAAGTTATGCACAACAGGTTTAATTTTTTTGGGCCAGCGGTCAAAGGAAAAGTTGCATTGTCCTTTCTTCTTCTTTGGTTAGGTGGCGAACGGTAGTCAGAAGCATAATTTAGAAAAGTCCACATTAGTTAGATATGATGCGACTGAAAACAAAACAGCACAACTGTCATTTTTCACATCTGACAATCTTCTTAAGTTTTAATTCGGAAAGCAGCCATATCGTTCAAATAAAAAAAAATATGTCACTGCCACTGTCAAACTGACATGACCTTTAATTTTTCCATTCGTAACTTGCTTGCTCGTCGACTTCCAGTTTGATAATTTTCAAGGGAATTATTCGTGCAATCGATATTTTGTTCTTCTTTCATTTCATAAGACTGCGGCAGTCCGTGTGTGTAGTTTGTATGTATAGTTCATTATCCTAACCTTAGGTGAACTCACGTTTACGGTAACCTTCCCTAGTCGGAAAGTTTATTTGAATGTATCTCTAGTATTATTAAATTCCGTACATAAAAATAGAATATAGTATATCCGTTTTATTGTCCGCATTACCAGGAACTGGAATTCGCGAGTGTGCATAATCTACTCTTTTGATAACGTGATCATACAAGTGATAATACTGATATTGTTTTGAAGATAAAGACTGCAGGATGGCAGAAACAAGAGTGAATGGACATCAAATAAATGACGGTAATAACTTGAATATTTATGCAATCACTCTTTTACTATATTATTTAAAGCTAAGTTTAAAAAGTCCCTCAAATAGCGACAATCTGTAAAATGTACTAACCTAAACATAAAAGTGTTGTGATATAATTTATTTCGCATGTCAAAATGTTTTATGAAATAAAGCCAACTTTAGGTCAATGCCATTACAGAATTTTGTTGCTTCTAGATATAAGCCTATTTACATAAAAGTTATTGTTCTTGAAATTATTCTTTTGCTTGCTTTTAATGTTTGAAGGTGCAGCGATTATAATCATAAATTAGTATTGCGATAGTGATGTTTACACAGTGGGGTTTTAGCGGTTAATAAAATGTGGTAAATGACCTAAGTTATTGATGCAAAATATTATCATATTATTTCGCTTTTAGCCATCTAATCTAGCCTATATGCTGAGAATAGGATCAATAAAAAAATATGGATTTGGAAAAGGCATTAGGTTCAGGCATGTTAAAATGCCATACATCACGATTGACTTCATTGATAAAAGAGGATAAATCTGACTAAAAAAAAAAAGTTGTGGTCCTTTGAGCATCATATTAACCTTTCTCTGTACGTTTTCGTTCACATAATTATTATGTGTTAAAACCACCGAACTATTGAATAAAAATAAGTCTCATTAGTGACAGTTCAAAAAACACAAAAAACAAACCCAAACACAATGAAGCAGATATTGCATAATAAATGAAGTATCATGCTTTTGTTACTCTATGATAATCAATGATAATTTCGTAAATTTTTTGTATGGAAAATACAGGGACAGACAAAATACAGGGAGGCAGGGACATTGATGCAAAAACTTTTACCATACAGAAATCAGCTGTTCCATACATTTTGACCGCTTATGTATTGTACTTTTCTATCAACCAGTTTTTTTTTTAAATAACCGACAACAAATTCCACGCTGTGGGGTTCAGAATCATGTACTGAATCCATCCACCCTGTATATAATAAACTTAGTCTTAATACTGTCACAACAATAGGCAATAAAAGCAGAATTAATAATAACACTTGTTTTAATGGTACTTAAATTAAAACAATGGAAAATTTTGTAAAAAAGAACACTGAAAAATATTTAAGTTTTAAGTCAGAGCATTGTAACTTGGCATAGTGTGCTTGAATTAATTAGACAATATAAGTGTAATAACGGTGACTCCAAGGACCAAAACTATACAATTCAAATAAAAAACAATGAACTGTTTCTTAAATGCTGGTAAATATCTTTTGTAGTCATAATTTTATAATGTGCCTTGTATAGACAAGGTCAGACAGGGTAATGATTACAAAAAGTACTTAATTTAAATATATTCAAATAATTGTATAGTCTGTTCCAAAAGTATCTGATTAAAATGTAAACAAATGGATCAGAAAATATACCTGTGGATGCCAATTTGTAGTGCCACTTACAAATTGATTGCTTTCATTTGATTATTTCAATACTTAAACCCAAAATTCTAATTTTAAACTTAACATTGGTTTTCATGACAATTATTGAGGCTAATTTTATAATCGCATTTTCCATCAATGATTTTTCAATAGTATTGTTTGAATTTAAACATAAATTGTTGGAAAAAGTGGGGAGGGGTACAAAGTTGAAAACTTCTGAATACAGGTATGAGTTTCTTTTAACCATCTCGATTTTACGCATCGATCGCGTTCGTCGCTCTGATTGGTCCTTCACCAGAGAAGACCGTGAAGAACCAATCAGAGCGCCGAACGCGGTCGATGCGTAAAATGGAAATGGTTAAAAGTAACTCACACTAGGCCCTCAGATGAATCTGTTACTAATTCCCTTTAGTGAGTGATTGCGTAAGAATTTAACCTGAACAGGGTTTGTTTACACTTTAATCTGATACTTTTGAAACAGCTTATTTTAAGTAACTTCGTCTGCATCTACCTACGACGACGCGTCGGTGAGGTTCCTAAGAATGAGTTGATGTCACTGAATTGGAACATCAAATTACTTACCTATTCAAAATTCGAATGTATATTTAATTATCGACCAGACTAGAATGTTTTCTAAACAAAAATGCACCGGTAATTTGAACTGAACATGCCTTTTGCATGATTTTTCTTTACGTATTCTACAACTTATTTGCGTTTACGTAAATGCAAAGCCATCAACAGATTGCAGTGCTATTTAACTCATATAATATAGATTCCGTATTAATAACTAATCATTCAATTCATACATATTAATTCATAGACTTTCCCTATGATTAATGTAACTGCAATGGACATGGACAAGTACAAAGTCCACTTCTGTTGAGTATTGTAGAGTTTGCCAAGATTTTCTGATCTATGAATATCATTTCCAATATTAATAGTTGGTCTAACTATAGGTCTAGAACAGGAAGCTCTAAACACTGTCTTCACTGCTCACTGTGAGCAGTGAAGACAGTGTTCACAGGGGAAATTTTGTGTAAATAGAGAGTACCTACCTAGTAAAAGTTTTCTATTTTCGACCAGTCTAGAAAAGTAGTCAAGTTAGTGCACAGAGCAACTATTTCTAAAATACCGTTAGTTTGCGTTCATCTTCATAGCCGTGAAGTAAAAAACTAAGTAGGTAGAATGGCTATGATTGTCAGGCGAATAACCTCTGTGTAGGTACCTATCTGGCTGTAAATATAGCATACTGAGTTTGTAGAAAAAGTTCGCCATTATACCTATTAATTCTCGGGTACTGTACTAACTGGGTTAGCCTAGGTTATCGACTTGGACTTATTAATCAGTCAAATAAAAAAAAAATCGGCCTAATTACATACAGTCACAGGTTAAAAAGGAAACTGAAGTCGTGCGCCCTGCGTGGCTTTGGCATGCGGCGACAGTGCCATTAGCACAGTATAAATAAGTAACAGTATTACGTCTTCATAGAAAACGGGCGCAACGACGCGCTTCGAAATCTCAGTGTATATGTCATACCAGTCTCGAGTTCGCGGCAGCTACGCACGTACGCGGAAAGTTTCTCTACCGAGCAGCCGTAGGTAATTATTTCAAGGTCGCTGCCGAGACGTAATACTTTATTATACTGTGCCATTAGGAACATTTATTATTCATTACCCTTTTAATGTAAGATCGTCGTTCAAGTTCATTAGTTGTTATGGGTAGACAGAGACCTGTACCCCAACTGCGTCATACACGATCAACCAAAATCTGAATCTTTTTTAAACAGATTGCTAATCCATAACTTCAGAAGTTCGAAAAAAAAATCTGCTCAACAACGTAAATAACGCAATGAATGTTGTTGAACTGTCAAAATGAAACAGATTAGTCGTAAGTACTTAATTGTTCACGAAAATATGTTGCGTAATTAGATAGCCGGAAACCGTACAACCGGTATACATTTTGGATATTTCATTATCTGCCTCAGATAGGCATTCACTGGGTAACACGACTTGGTAAGACTGGTTGGACAGACTTTCGGGTTTCCGACTAAGCGTACCGAACTACCGACTGTCAAAAGATATAGGAATGACAGCCAGTACCAACGGCGCAACATGCTTTCCGAGGCACGGATTGGTTTCAGGGACATCCAGGGACCGACCTCAGAAAGCGTACCTTAACTTTCATTTAAGTCGTGCGGCTGTTATTACTTAGCCACGAGCCCCTCAAACTTTGGTTTTATACTTATTGCCAATAATGTAAAATACTCATACTCAATCACATCTCAGTAATTCTGAGTAAATTTGAGAAGTTGAGACGACTCCACAAACTCCAATATACCTACTTACCTAATTAATTCCCAAAAGTATGTAAAGGCGTCTTGACTTGAGTGAGTGAATCTCTGAGCACCGCCATTCAGCTTTTGTCTGAAATGGATGGATTGAATGGTGCTCAGCTGTTCATTCAGTCTGACGCAAAATGTCATGTTGAAAAAACGAATCGGACTGTTTTGCGAATCGGACTATTCTTTTCAACATGACGTTTTGTAAATCGAACGTTCTGTGTCAACACTGAATGAACAGCTCAGCAGCCCATTCAATCCTTATATTATATTCAGTGATGCCAGAACGTCCCAAAAGGGACGATTTTTGTCCGTTTAGACATCTTTACGTCCCTTCGATGTCCGTTCATATATTCAGTCCCTTTTCCATCCCTTTTCAAATAGCCAATTACAATCATTTACTTTCTTATAACAAAAATGCGTTTAAAATGCAAATTACAAAACGCAGTTTTAAAAATTACAAAAATGCGTAAAACTTGTAAAAACGAAACGCGCGGCGTGTGAATGCAGTTTCAGACCACTGATGGCGATTATCGCCCCAGCCATCCTTTTTTCCACGCGCAGTGATCCCGTATCGCTTGCCTGTACCTTCCACGCACACAAACAACCATAATCATTCGGTTATTCAGCTGAATTCATTACCTATGCCCGTAATAGAGAACCTCACTTAAGACTCAAGCATTACTTAAAGCTAGTTTCAACCAATCAAAAGGCTTTAAACGAGTCATAAGTAACGCTTGAGTTCTGAGTGAGGTTCTGTAATACGGGCCTTAGTATCCTTGATAGTAACGAGTACAGTCGGTCGAAAAATATCACCTTAGGTGAAGAACTTTGTGTGAAACTTAGGTGAAGTGAGTGTGAAGTGAGCTGTCAATAGTGCTAATCCCTAGCATCCTGCCGGTCGATTTGTGACAGTGACAGCTTACTACACGCTCACTTCACCTAAGTTTGACGTTGATATTTTTACATAAGTGATCGACAGGAATCAACGATGTCGTGAAGTTTGAGCCGACCAAAGACATGCAAAAAACAAAATTAAAATATTGAACATCTTAATTTTTTTTTCACTTTTTATTTGTTTGCCCTAAAAATATAACAGTACTCACGCCTTTTTAGGCATACTTTTTTCTCATTCAATCGTAACAAATTAATATTTCTCCAGCCGTCCTTTTTGTCAAAAAATCGTCCCATTTCAGGTAGTGAATCGTCCGAAAGTCGACGCAGATACTGGCAACACTGATTATATTTCAGACCGTACATTCTAGGCTTATAGATTTCCAAGACTAATATAAATATTTAATGGCATCGTACGCTTAAGTATAAGCGTACGAACCTACACCAAAACCGTGAAAATTCTCTAAATGGCACTTGAGACATCCCAGAAGTTTTGGATAACAGCCCAAACAATATGCGACCTTCAATCTTGATTTACGCAAGATAATTTTAGGTGCATTCAATTATTACCATACAATGTAATATCGTTCTGTAGAAAGAATAGGATTCAATAGCTGGTTGTAGGTACCTACAAGCAAAATAGAACTAATTTAAACAAATTAAGTAGGTACGTCATCGCTAGATTTAGGCTTGCCTAGGTCTAATGGATGTCACAATGTCCAATGCCACTGGATTTCAATAGCATAACTAAAAACAGCTTTGGTTATGGTAAATGCCGCCAAATACATTCAAACCACCTGCAATGGCGTCACAGTTGTAGTAATAGGTATTTCCATAAAATACAAAAAAATGTTAAGTCATGTCGTAAAAAATTATCTTCGACCTTTGAACATTTAGGTAGGTACTCATGTTAAAAAATATGACGTGTTGTACTCAACACGTCATATTTTTTAGCATGTAACGGTTAATATTGCTTGTGACCATGTCAACTAAAATCGCCGGATTTTCCTCGAATGATTACGTATACATCTTTGGTCCTTCGATCATGACAGAAAAATTGATCTTTGCACAGTTTGCAGTTGTTATATTTCATACAATTGCTCATGTTATGAAATATGTCGTGTTTAAACGGTTATCTTTGCTTGTTACCACGATAGCTAAGATCATACCGAATTTTCCCTATATCATTACTTACATACTTTTTTTTGTCCTACGATCCGCGACATCAAGTCTGCTCGATTATTATAATTTAAAATTATAACGCTACAGCTAATCAATGTTATTTATGTTATTCTTTTAGCTTGTAAACGGTTTAGTAGGTACCTAAAGAAGGTAATGAAAATAGCTACATGGAGGAAATAATCGCCATTGGTATAATGACTGACTATCGTGTGATTTGATTACGTATTAGTCATGGTATGGTATTATAGCGCAGAGGAAAATTGTATTCTTCTGAACAAATTGTTAAAACGCTTAGGTATCTACTTCAGCAACAATCACAATCTGTCATTTTGTCTATTCTTCCGTAGACAAAACCCGTTTCTACGGTGGTCATGCTACGCGTGCAGTGCCGGATTAAGCAAGCGCGGGGCCCGTAGCAAATTTTATAGACGGGCCCTTGATCTGCTAGGGGTTCTTATGTATAAAGTAGTAAAAAAAAAACAATACTCAATACGTCTATTTGCAATCAACTTTTAGAAATTGTATTACCCATATTCTGACGTCTTAGTCGGCAAAGGTATCACGTTTTTGAGACATCAAGTAAATTCAATATACCACATCTTAATAAGTTTCACTCAAAAAAATTATGCCCAGGCGGAGGTGGGCGGATTTGAATACGCGGGGCCCCCTTTAGTGCGGGGCCCGTAGCAATTGCTACTCTTGCTACGTGGTTAATCCGGCACTGACCTACTCGTTATTATCACTGTGTAAAGAAACGTTAAGGCTGATTTACACAGGGTCAGTAACTGACTACAAATTCGAGGCAAGTCAATGCTGACCCGAAAAAAACCCTGTGTAAACTGATTTGAAGTCAGTACAGTGGCTTGAAGTCAGCGCTGACTTGAATATTCGGACACGAATATTTTAAAGTCAGTTGGCGCCCCCCGCCACCCGCGCACCCCCGCGCCAGCCAAATAAACCCCGTGTAAACAGACAAGTCAGTGCGTGGTTAGTCACTGCCGCTGCGTTGTAGAGTGACCACGTTTTTTTCGCTGGCGATAAAAATGACGCGTAAGCTTAGCGAAGGCGAAACCTTAAAATTGATGCAATTATATGGCGAAAACGAGTGCCTTTGGGATATTAAATCCCTAAATTACCGCAATAAAGAAATGCGGTCAACAGCGTTGCAAAATATGGCTCAACAAATGCAAATCGAAGGGCTCACTTCTACTAAAGTAAAAAATAAAATTAAAGCCATAAGGGCTACATATTATTTAGAGCTCGACAAGATACAAAAATCCACCAGATCTGGCGCTGGTGGGAACGTATATGTCCCAAAAGTCAAGTGGTTTCAAGAACTGGACGGCTTTATAAAAAATGCTATTGTAAAAAGGAAAACAGTGGTAAGTATTTATTGTAACTTATTTATTTTATTTCCATCCTAGGTACCTATACAAAATTAATGAATTCTATCCAATTGCCATGGCACACTTCCAGCAGTCATAAAGAAGTTCCTATATAGGTCTCTTTTTTCTTTAGCAGTCATGCAATGGTTGCCTCTTTGTTGTTCTGAAATGCTTGGTAGTGGATTTATTTCCGATCTCCATGTTCCTTCTATTTTATTTGTCCATCATTGTCCTCTCTGTCTACACAAGTAGATGATTTTGGCTGGTAAAGCATCTCTCATGAATGTATCATGTCGTTGAATAGAGCTCGATATCATTGACAGCAATTCGTCAAAATTCTGTGGTGACATCCTCATAGCCAGTTTGTACTCCGCAGGATCTTCAAATCGCAACTGCTTCAGCAACAAAGCAGAGCCACCTGTTTCGTTTCTATCGTCAATCCATTTTCTTACCCATTGTCGTTTATTTTTAGTTATCTCATTTTCTACCATTTCTATTAACTCATTCAACAGCAAAATTGATAAATTTTTCAACAAATAATTAAATCGTCGTTTCAGTTGTTTTCGCGAATTCATTTTTCCCACTGACTTCACACACGTGTGCTCACCGTGAGAAACGCACCACTACTACTTACTTCATGTAAACAGTTAAAGTCAGTCGCGGCGCCGACATTGGCGCAGCGACTGACTTGTCTACTGACCCTGTGTAAATCAGCCATTATTATGCAGTGCTACAGATTAATACAACAGTTTCTCCCCGCAAAATATTTTTAATAAAATGCGACTCTTGCTACGACACAATAAAGTGCAATTCAGGTCGCACAGCGCTAATTACCGACAGTTATATTCACCTAGAAGTTACCTCTCTTACAATGGCGTACCTAACTCTTATATAATAATATATCTTCTGACTACGTTACACTCACTGAATTGGCCCGACAAGTCGAGCCCGCCGCGTCCCAGAGCTTCATACCTAAAATGCGGACTGAACCATCTGTATTAATCCGTGGCAGTGCTTATATTAAGAAATATTGTTATCTTCCCTATCTTGCGGCTTTATACATTACCGAACTTGCTATGTAATATTGCATATTACATGACGTTTAATCTCATCGTAAATACAATGATAATTTATAAAACTGAACACAATAATAAAAGATTAATACCTACTTACTTCAACAATCAACAAGATAATGACATGATGAGAATTCATAACATCACCAAAAAACATAGCCTTGAAAATATACTTAGACATTTGTGTATTAGAATAGAATAGAAAATTTTTATTTTTGCAAATATGGGTAGATGATACATCAATAGGTGTTAGTAAAGTACAAAGATCAGCCATATTGTGCCATTAAGCATGCAAATATTTACGTCAGATTATTATTATTTTATAGTATCATCATACACATCAAATTATTATCATAATTATATTATTTACATCAAATTATTATCTATCATTCGATCAATTATTATTAAATAAAGTATAGTAGTAGTGTAGTATTGATCAAGTTTTGCCCTATTTTCCCTGATAAATTACCATTTCCAGCACGCTAGTAATCCCCGAAGAGTTAGCCAGTACACCCACATTTCGCCAGTTATGTTTAAGCCCCATGAAATAGGGGGCGAGCCTTTTGCGATCAACCGGGCACAAATCCAGACTCCGGGTTTCTACAGCAAAATCCCTGATAGAAAAATCCAAAATCACTTCCCGACCCAGGAATTGAACCCAGAACCTCACGCTCAGCTTGCGCTTGCGACCACTGGACCAACAAGGCACGGAATAAATATTACCGTTCAGGAATAATGTAAATGATATCCATCTATAGATGAATAATAAGGGAATAATAAGGATATGTAATAATAAGGCAAAAAATAATAAGATTGAGATAATACAGATTTTGCAAAATCATTCAAATAGTGAATCAAAATCTAGGTATAATCTTATCATTTGTGTGTACATATAAGATGTATTTAACTTGATCACATAAGACCAAAGTCCATTGGAGTTATCGTTGGCACAAGTCATTTGTAGACAAAATAATAAGTCAGATCTGACACGCGTAATTTTTTTAAATATAAAAAAATATTTTACATGTCTTGAGATGTGAAATAATCTAAAGACAATGGATGTAGGTATTATTTAATTACAACTGGCAATTATTTTTCTTAAAATTATGGGTTGTCTAAGTCTTATATAAGCTACCAACAAGTAATAATGCTCGGAATAAAAAACTGCTGCTTATTGCAAAAAAAAATACAATTTACCTAAAGATCCAACGAAAGTTTAACGTCTGTTTATAGTCGAAATCTTTGTCTTATTTTACATAGAAATCGCTAATAACATATGTTTTTTTTTACAGTAACTTGAATCACTCAGTAAGTACCGGCAAATGCCCTAACTTCGCCTGGCGTCCTATGTTTGCCTATAAGGCAAAAGATGTAATATCTTTTCATTTTACTTGTATAGCAATCCAAACTTAAAGCTCTCTATGAAAACTCGAAGTTTCGATTTCCATACAGGTAAAATATAAAAGATATTACATATTTTTCACTATAGGCAAACATAGGACGCCAGGCGAAGTTAGGGCAGTTGACGGTAGTCATTATCACAATATTCAATGCGCTTACATTACATGTAACAAAACAACGTTTTCGTGTTAAAATTACAAACAAAAATGACATTCTTGCCTCCTTTTGAATAGTGTGTAAGTTGTTGCAAGCAATCATTTTAATTAGATATACGGGGGTGACTATTGGCGACCTGTTCCAAGTTTATCTTACAACACGAGACCCCTATCGCATGCGACACAACATGTGTGGGACTTTAATACTCCAATGGATAATAAAGAAGATTAGCCGATTAACGGTGATGATAAGCACTTACGTTTCTTACGTATTGTAGTGTATTTAATACTCTATGCTAAGGTTCAGTTTTGCGATTAAAAAATCTTTTCATCAATGCCGTGGTGTTATCTAGATTTTTTTTTTTTTTTTTTACAGAAATATAGTAAGTTTTGTACGTGTCGAACTTCACGAATTTACTCGCCCGAAAAGGGCGAATCGACGCTATTAAATAATATTATTTTGTCTTGAGGCAATTCGCGCGAAGTTAATTTAATTGTGGGCGAATCGACAACTCCAGAAATACGTAGTAGGCAATTGGCACATTTTGAATTTTATGCAGTAAAGTGTGTTTATTTTTCTTTAACTTACCCTGCATTAAATTCCAAATGTGCCAATTGGCAAATACTGTGTTTTAAAAATAATAATTATAAAGTAAATAAAGTTTATGAAAAATAATATTATTTAAAAGTGTCGATTAGCCCGTTTCGGGCGAGTAAATGCGTGCGAATCGACCAATAAGCCAACTTCAAATAGTACATACTTGTATAAAATAAAACTTGTAGCGACGTGGTGTAGTTTGATCCTTCGCTTATGTACCCTTTACCCAAACTAATCAATAACGTTTAGACCGTATTGACCGATAAATTGCCGTAGGTTCGCCGTCATATTAAAACGTACAAGGGCACATGAGTCATAGTCTAGTACTGTTCTTAAACGCAGAATTAATAAGTGGTTCTTTCTTTTTGCTTCCAGTACTGCCGCCAGGCTACAAGGTAGAAGAAATCGAAATACCAGTTCCATGGGGTCACGTCGCGGGGCGATGGTGGGGCCCTCGGGACAAGCAACCAATCATCGCTATCCACGGCTGGCAGGACAACGCAGGGACATGGGACAATCTCATCCCACTCCTACCAGTCACTACTTCAGTCCTTTGCATAGACTTGCCAGGACACGGACTATCAACTCACTACCCAACCGGTATGCTGTATTACATCTTCTGGGACGGAATTGTCCTTTTAAGAAGAATTGTTCAACACTTCGAATGGAGCAAAATCACTCTAATGGGACATTCCCTCGGAGGCGCACTCAGTTTTATGTACGCAGCTTCCTTCCCAGATGATGTCGAGAAAATTATATGCGTCGATATTGCCAGCCCAGCTGTTAGAGAACCAGCTACTATGGTAAAAACGACAGGGCATAGCGTCGACAAACTCCTGCAATACGAGAACTTGCCAATAGAAAAGACCCCTTGTTACGAGTACGAAGAAATGATTGATATTGTCTGTGACGCGTACAAAGGCTCGATTTCAAGGGAGAATTGTAAGATTCTGATGAAGCGAGGAATGATGCCCGTACCTGCACATTTGAAAAGGAAGGGTTATTTCTTTAGAAGGGATCCTAGATTGAAAGTCTCTGGTCTAGCGATGATGTCTATAGAAACAGCTTTGGAATATGCTGCTAAGGTAAAGTGTAAAGTCCTAAATATTCGCGCGTTACCTGGTCAAAGATGGGAGAAGATAGATTATTATTTGGATGTGGTAGAAAAGATGAGGCGTACGGCTGATGTGCGATTAGTGGAGGTTGCAGGAACGCATCATATCCATCTAGAGTCTGCTGACACAATAGCGAATATTGTGGAAGAATTTATAGAAGAATATTAGTTTAGTCTAGCTGTATTGCTAATGTGATATTTTATGTGATGCGTAAATGGACTGTAGTTAGGTACAGTTGTGGAACTGTAGCATTGAAGTATTTCTGAAGGCTTATTCTTGATGTAAAACCCTGTTTTAACTTCAGTATGAGCAGTGTGCAGTGTGTTCTAATTTCTTTGGTTTTCACTAAAATACTTGCAGAGCTATTGAATTTCCATCCATTAAAAATAATTAAATACCAAATCAAAAAGAATGTAAGGCATTTTTTCTTATCAAATAATGCCAATTAAAGCTGCTGAATTTAAAAAAATATATACTTATCGTTAAGTATCTAAGTTAGCTGCGGGGTTGCTTTCATCAAAGTACAACGGGAGTTGTAAAATCAATTTAAAAATCTTTTGATTGTACGTATAGCTTATCCACTCTGAAATGACGCTCCCCACTATCGCATTTCCACATTACCGTGTGCGTTAAATGCGGTAGTCGGGCGCGTCATTTCAGAGTGGATAAGCTTTACTTTGGGTCTTATTTATTTTTATAAGTTTAGTATTCTATGAAATCTAGTGAAATGCATACTGTACTCAGTTTATCTGCTTAAGCGGTGTGGTTTAAAAATCATTGATGATAAAAAAATGTAAAGTACTCTAGGTACCAGTCAAAATATTGGCTAATAATTATATATGCAACGTTTTTTTTGCGATAAATATGAAAAAGTTAATGTAAAACCACATCCTAGTGACAATGCTGTTTATCTCACAAATATTAGAACAAGTTTGGTCCTTGTTCACACTTAGGATTAGATCCTATGAATAATAAAACTAAAATTATATTTATATTATAGTCACTCGATCAAAAAATGTAATTCGTAACCTTGTAAGGATTTTTAGAGCTATTTTCTATGCTTGCAGTTGTAAATCGATGCTAATCCGTACCCAAAGTTTTGTTTAATATATTTTAACATTTCATTTGTAAGCCTATAAGGTCATAAGGTTGTGTGACGTCGGAAAGAGAATGTGTATGGTATGGTAGGCCGGTTAAATATCGACGATATTTTTGTACAATCAGAGTTTGTGTCCGAAATTGGATAATGAAAGAATGCTGTCATCAGGGCTATTTGAAAGATAAGTTGAAGTAGATATCTTAGGTATTTACATTCGATATTTCTTGTCAAATATTAGGTTAAGAATGACAATGTATTTATATCCGACGTTTCTTAATAAATATTAGGTCAAGAATGGCATTGTATTTGATTGGAATTTTGAACAAAATATCACGTTATTTTTAAAAGTGAAAATTTTAGGCGCGTTAAGCCTTTTTTGGTAGGGGATAAACTTATGGATTCGTGTCACCGACATGCTCGCGCCGTAGTTCGGTACTATAGATGGCGCTAATACCAGTTTTAAGTTTTCACTTCTGGCGACAGTCCCCATGACTGCCAATTTTGTTTTTTGGTCCTAAGTTCCGGATGAACGCTGCCAATTTTCGCTTATAAACTATTAACGGGTGAAGTTGTAAGTTCTATTCGGTATAGGCATAATCATAGGTAGTATTTTACTTTACCCTTTTAGCAATAGAGATTAAAATGTATTTTTTATTTGGGGGTGGGTTCAGAAACGAGTTAAACACTGACATGAAATGATAACATAACATACTTCCAATTCTATTGTCTGCCGATCACAATGGAATAACATGATCAGGACAAAATGACGAAACAGTGTATTTATTCTAATTGACATTTAATTAATTTATAGGCGGTTAAGTGTATTCATTTGAGTTTGACTCGCGACACGTTTAACGTACGTCTAATGATTTGATTTAGTTTTTTTTTATTGAACCTTCTTAGACGGCGATTCGATAATTGGACGAGAATTGAGAGTGAAAAGGACGTGTCACTTTTTGGCACATTTCGTCACATGAGCGAGAAGAAAAATATACCTCTCTCTGTCTCTCACACGAAATCTCTTATTCTTTATTTTTGAAGAAGTTTTATTTCTATCACGTGATAGAAGTAAAACTATTATTTTATTTTATTACACGCACAATTTATTTTATTGTCTCCAATATTGGCCTGTTCTTTTATTTTGTCCAGTATTGGCGTTCGAAAATTTTCTGGTTAGTGGAGTTCGCTTGGTACTTTCCCCGCAAGTGACTATTTTAGAAAATGGTCACTTGCGGGGGTAAAATATAATTCAACATTCTATAAAATAAATAATGTCTCGATAGTGTCCCGAATTAGTGCAGACACAAAAGAGCTTTGCTTCTGGATATGTTATAGGGTAGGTATACCATTCCATAGTTGTGACGTTTTAAAATATGTAAACTGTAGCTGTTTCTAGATTATATCATCGGGGGAGGCAACAAGAACAAAGAATAGATATTCCATTGCATGTATACTATAGTTTACGCTAACGATCGTGGCAGTCGCGGTCATTAAACGCGGGAGCGAGATAACACGAGACTCAGTACAGTGTTTTAGCAAACCTGTACTAAATATTTGCAGCCTACCCGCACGTTTTATGACTTTGACTGCCGTGTCTGTGCTGTTGGCGTGTAGTATAGTGAAGTAGTATCATCGAAACTCGAAAGTTGCCTCTCTAACTTACTTATAAGTATGTATTCTGCTGGTTCAGATATTCATGATTTAATTTTAAATTATAAATAATATATTTTTGTAAAATTATATGGCCGTGCTTGCTAGAAACATACCTGCGGCTTAATGAGTGAAATATAGAAATGTCAATAAAAATACAGCTTCGATTAGCACCATGTCGATTCATAAAACTATTTATTTATAACAACAGCAACTGTAGGAAGTATTAAAATTCACAATGTTAAATAAAAGACCTTATTGTTCTTCATTTCATATCACAAATCCTCAAACATGTTCCTGACTGACAGTTGTCAAATTCTTCCACGTTTTCAATCTGTGAACAAGTAAAGAAATGGCAGCTTATAGTGCGTTGATTATAACTTGTCCCGAGACGCGATTGTTAGCACTGAATTTTGCAGTCTTAGTGCGGATTTCACCAATGAAATTGAACGCATTCAGGACATCTAAACGCGTTCAAGAGGTGTCGGTGTACAATATTCCATAACAATTTTGACACTGACAGCTCTTGAACGCGTTTTAGAATCGCTGATCGCGTTCAGTTTCATTGGTGAAATCAGCTCTTATGCCCGTATTACAGAACCTCACTCAAAAGTCTAGCATTACTTAAAACTCGTTTAAAGCCCTTTGATTGGTTGAAACTAGTTTTAATAATAATAATAATAATTTATTTTATTTCAGACAATGTTAGTCCATATACAATCAAATGAATAAAATAAAAATAAAAATCAAATAAATTAAAAATTGCGAATTAAAAATATTATAAACTGGTAGAATTAAATAAAAATATAGAAAATATACAAAATCAAAATAAATAAAAGATTAAGATTTTTTGTTTTAATTAATGCTTGAGTCTTGAGTGACGTTCTGTAATTTATAATGAAGGCATTGTAGGTTGATTTCACAACTACGCTCTTTCAAGGATCTTTTGGTTCTCGAATGACAATGACACAGGGGCGCCGTTGGTAAGAAACTTTTCTAAAATGTATTAAAAAGATGGCGCCGTTAATTCCGATCTTGGCCACGCGCCAAAACTTTGTAGCGCTATATCTTCGCAGTCAACTACAAAATAAGCTCCAAAAGATGTTTCATTCTGCTGGGTGAGCAGATTGGTGTTTGGAGACAATCTTATACTGAAAATGCTAGCATAAATTAGTTTCGAAAAAGTGGTTGAGTGTTGGTCTTTGAACTTGCAGAGATTCTTGTTTTACCAATACAGTATGACTGCAGCCGTAAGCAAGGCTATTGCAGTACAATGATACCTAAATGAATTCCATTTTCTCTTAGGACCACATTTGGAAAAAAAAAAATCTCCACGACAAGCTTGCGAGTCAAGCGTAGCATAGTCGCCCTGAATCTGGACTAATTTCTGCCTTCGAGGGTCATCGCAAGCATCATGCAATCATCTTTATGCAACCCAAAATGCTCAGTTTGAAAGGACTTTGTTATTACTGAAGAAAATACAGTCTAATGAGTTTCTACTTACATCAAGAGTATTATCGTTGTGATCTTCACATATCAACGTTAGTCTTCTTCCGATTGTTTTTTGTTCTACTAGTTTGTTGTTTATTTGTCGCCAAATACTGCTGGCTGATTTTAGAACATTCATGTTGCCAAAGATGTACAGGCCTGTAAGAATTGGGGATAGGAAGATAAAGGACCAATTTTTATATGCGGCCTAATTTATGATAAATTGTTTATACAAATTACGACACATTAAGGCTCGTGCAGACCAGCGCGACGCGACGGCGCGATGCGACTTGAACAATACAATTTCTAAGAAAACTTCACGGTATAACAATAACCGGTGTCGCGTCGCGCTAGTCTGCACGACGCTTTATGAGGACAGACATCCTCCGTCTTATTACAAAACGAGTTCTAATTACTCCGAGCTAAAACCTTCAAGCCAGTTATTGTATTTTGAACTTTATATCGACCTCCGTAAATTCCAAAATAAAAAAAACTGACTTAAGAACCGTATGTAAGTTCCCAATTTTGATCGAGGTCGAAACTCGTTTTGTAATGAGACGGCATATGTTTTTGTAAATTCTAGTAAAGTATAGCTCAGCTTACCTTCTTTAGCTCGCGACAAAGCAACACATATCCTATTGGTGGCGGTCAAGAAACCGATCCTGTTGTCTCTGTTACTCCTTACAAGTGATAATATGACTATCCTGTTCTCTTCGCCTTGGTAGTTGTCAACGGCCGTTACTCTGACGTCACGAAGGGTGTCGTGCCTTTTCGTCATCTGTAAATGAAAGTGAGTATTATCAGAATCGTATTAAGATTTAATAGTAGTAAAATCTGATGTGTTTTACTACTATTAAATATTAATAGTATTATTTGTAATAATCCCATTTGCAACCAAGATTCCAATTAATGGTTGTGCAGGTTATAGATCCAATTCGAGCTCAGATATTGACTCGAAGGACCAAAATCAAAATGTACGTTAAAATTCCGCAGTGAAGTTACAGAAAGCGGGCGTCCCGACGAAGAATTACTTCGAATTTAACAGGAATAAGAATAAATCGCAATGTTGATTGACAAGAACAGTATTGTTTAAGAGGCTTACAACAGCTAAAGCGCGGTCACTGTCGGACTGCAAAGAAATGAAAGAGAAGCGCGATGACACGACACAGGTAATTTATTGCAAAATATGAAGCAGTTAGCGATTTACAAAAAATCTATTGATTGGAGTGGAAAATTAAAACACTATTATGCTAATATGTAGCTTGTAGAATAATCTGACAAAAAATCAGAATGATTGCATGTAAATTAATATGATTTTTAATCGTTAAAACTACTATCATACTAGCATATATCCTGAAGAATATCATATATTTTTCTGATTTTGTTTACTGCAGTGGATCATATTCTTTTACGCATTATAAAACTTGCGTTTAGGCACGTTTAGGTCCTGTAGTCCCCTTAAGGCTGTTGTCTATCTGGCCACACGCCGACCGCGACCGACGACTTGTATCCGACCGTCACCGACGACGGCCGAATGCAATGTTTGTAAACACACGGGCGCGGTTTCGCTCGCTCGCCGCCCGCGACAAACAGTTGCGACTGTGGCAAAAAAAGTTTTGGCAACAGGCGGCATGTAGGTCGTCGGTCGTAACGACACCGCACGCGGCAGCGTGTGACGTTTTTAAAGAGACCAACCTTAGCCTTATTAAAGAATTTTAAGAACGATCGAGGCTCGGCCACCACTGACCTACCGCGTCCCATTCGCAAGTTTTTTGATAACAAATTTAATCCGTTTAATTTACGCTCTTAGAGCGCAGTGGAACTGTGATATAAGCAATAGCACGTATCACCAAAGGTCGCGGGTTCAAACTCAAACTCAAAGCATTTATTTCAAATAAACCAATTACAAGCACTTTTGAATTGTCAAGAGGTCGGTCAGTCAGAAAGATGCAGTTAGTTCGAGTTTGAACCACGCTCCTGCCAATTGTTTTTAAACTTGCTAAAATAGAAAAAAACTGTTTTAGGTACTCACATCTCTAAGAAGATTCACTTGTCCGTTATAAGTACTAAGTATAGTAATCTCGTCAGCACTGTACTTCATTTTTAAAAGGTAGTCCGCTAGAGCAACGCACCATCTAGCTTCAAATGTGTTTCTGTGACTCCAACTGTCTTCCATGCCCTAAAATTTACAAAAAACGTACAATAAAACGGAACTGGTAATAAAATCATTTAGGTACGGTCAACCGCATGCCCATGGTAGCAGTTTGACTATATCGGCGCCATTCTTTCGTAGCAGTAAGTGCGGTTTTCGTATTAAAGGGTTACTACAGACGTGCTGTTGACTATACTATAGTCCAGCACGCGTAGCATGACCGCCCTACAGATAAACAATCACAATCTGTCATTTTGTCTATTCTTCCGTCGACAAAACTCGTGTCTACGGTGATCATGCTACGCGTGCAGTGGTCGTTAAACCGCGGCTCGCAAACCGCATGCGACTCTTTGGTCTATTGAGCGCGGCTCTGCACAAAAATGTCGATGAGTGGGAGCGTAGATACGCGCAGGGGTCGCGGTTTCGGTCATAAAGCATGATATCAAGTTTTCTTCAAAATTCAAACTATACCTAATTATTTCAAAGATTTATACAATTTTCTAAAAATTTACTGAACTACTTCTTAGCAAGTTAATTTTAGGAAGCGCTGTAGAGTGAAAGAGTATGGGAGTTTGTCTTGAGACAGTCTGGACACACAGAAAGGATTGGCTCCCATAAGAAATTTTAGTCGGTATAGTATTGATATTTGGCTCTATTGACTAATGAGTTTGCCGACCACTGCAGTATAGTCGATGCAAATTACTTTTGCATCATGTGACTTTTATGTCATTGACATAATAAGGTTTAAGATGGCGAGAATTTATTTTTAGCACCTAGTAGTTTGCACTCATTCTATCGTGTTTAGTTAAGTAGCAAAAATCGATTAAAATTGCTACTTTTACGTATCATCTAAGTTCATACAAAATTATTCGATACATTGTATTTCAGTATTTCATATAATGGCTAAGAGTTCAGTTCTGATTTTAAACAATGCTCCTGTTCTGATTTAATTCAACATTTAACTCAAAAAAAAAAAAACTTGAAGTGTTAATCGACTTTTGTCGCTGAATTTATGACTTACCTCAGAATCTTCAAAAACATCATGAGAAAAGAAGAACAAATTGTCTCTCATTCCTCTGACATCAGGATACGATCTCACACTAGAATGCGACTCCAACTTATCGTATATCACAGGAACTATCAACTCTACGAAGTTAGGACTCATTCTGCGTTGCGTAGTGAGAGTACGCGCATGGACCCCGTTGCGTATCATTCGTTCGAAGAGAGATATTTCGAGGTTGTAGTCCTTGGCTAGCTTGTAGTGAGCTGCTGTTGGTCTAAGTTGTTTGTGGTCACCTATAAGAACATTAGAAGGGTAATTTTAGATTAATCATGTTCATTATGTTGCCCAAGTTGTAGGCATCACCTAGTTTGGGGATACGGGCGGAATTGATTAGATTAATAATGATCTAACGAGGTAAAATGAGTGTGTAAGGATAGTAGCAGATGGCGTTCTATAGTTTTTGTCTACCCCCATGGCAAGAAGGTTTATGTATGTATAATAATGATCTACTGTTGTGTAAAAACGATCATAATCTGCTCGCAATCTCATCTTAGCGTCCATTCATGTCAAACGTCTAGGCAATTTAGAGGTATTTTTGACATGTATACACATTATAAAACAAAGTCGCTTTTCGCGTTTGTCTGTATGTCCGCGTTGTTCTTCTAAAACAAGCAACAAATTTTAAGGAGGTTTTCACCATCGCTTATAGCATTTATTCCGGAAGTTTTATGTGTACAATAAGTTCATATTAAAGTTGCATATAACTAAGAAATCTCGATGTTTCGTCAAGTCGTAAAAACCATGCGAAGCAGGAGCGGGCCGCTAGTATTATATATTTGAACGTTCTTAAAATTACGGGAATTGCTCGCGTAGAAACCAGCAGGACTTCTGAGAGTCCTGCTGGTTGGTCCTTCTATTCACGAGCCGGGTAAACAATTTGGTTTTTCCATCAGGAATTTCTCTGTGGAATCCCGTTGTCTGAATTTGTGCCAGGTTAATGGCAATAGGCTCGCCCCACCATTACATGGGATTTGAACATAACTGGCAAAATATGCGCGTACTAAAAGCCTCTCCCTGCCTTTCCCTTCTGAGAATGCAGGCGAGATGTTAATATTGAAAAACGTAATACTACAAATCTATCTTCTTACCTATAAGTATGAGATGTTGACACTGATGAGTTAAGGATGCTACGATATGCGCCTCCAATACCTCTGCTGCTTCTTCGACTATGACTGAAAGCAAATTTTAAATGATTAGCAGTGAAACCGTATTATCATTTTGCCTAGCCTTTTCCCAACTATGTTGGGGTCGGCTTCCAGTCTAACCGGATGCAGCTGAATACAAGCAGGCAAACTGTATACAGGGTCAAATTAAATTAACTGGCAAAACTCCACAGACAAAATGGGTTTCGATGTCAAATCATGATAAAACAACTTATTATTTCTCATAGTTCTTGCGTCATGCGGGCTTTGATCTCGAGCAGCTGTAGTTACTAACAAAGGATATGTCCAAAAATGGTTTTTATTATTCAATCATTCTAACCATCAGGAAAAGTTAAATATATTTGGATAAACATTCCAAAAACTAGTGGCTCTAACTACATCATAAATTTTTAAAGAGATGTGAGATGATTACTGGTAATAATTCTTGCAAAAAGTGCAAAATAATTATGATTGTATATTTATACCATTCCCCCTCTAAAAAGCTTATTTTATTCACTGAAAACAGTGAATAAAAAGCTCTTTTAATCACTATTTTGGTGTTTGAATTTAGAACACACCAATATATTCGACCTCCATCTAAATGCTATACAACCTCCTTGCGAAAAAATACTCGATACACAGGAAATATATAGCGCTTCACAAGTTGACCATCCTAATAACAATAATAAGAAATTTACTCTTAATTTTAGTAATTGTTTCAATTGTAATGTACATTTTAATTAATTTAACCTTCCTTTTTAGGGTTACGTAGTAAATAAGGAACCCTTATAGTATCGCCATGGCCGTCTGTCTGTCTGCGGCTTAGCTCAGAGACGGTTAGTACTAGAAAGCTGTAATTTGGCATATGTATACATATTAATCACGCCGAGAAAGTGGTAAAATAAAATCAAGAAAAATATATTTTTTAAGGTACCTCCCTTACACGTAAAGTGGGGATATTTTTTTTTTCTCATCTACCGCGTGGTATGGGGTATTGTTGGAAAGGTCGTTCAAAAATATTGGAAGTTTGTGAAAACCATTTTTGAATTAAGGGACCCGTTTGCGAAATATTAAGCTTTTAACCGAAATTTTTTGTTAGAGTCGTGTCCCCCCCCCCCTCCTACCAGCTAAATGGTTGTACTTGGATTTGTGAAAAAAATCATAGCAGTAGTATATATAACGAAATTAAAAGGAAAACTAACACAGCTAATTAGGCTTTATAGGTTAACGAGTAATAATCGACCAACTTAAATTTGCAGTTTGATAAACATGATCTTCCCATAGATTCCGTATGGGAGAAAATGTTTTTCAACTACAATGTTAAGTTTTTCCTTGGGATAAATTCATTTCAACTACGGAACCCTTCAATTTGCGTGGTCCGACATGCACTTGGCCGGTTTTTTTCTTTCTATTTTCGCTTAAATCTTTCTTTTTCTCGTAGTCATGGTATAAAGTATAGTATGCAACTCATGAATAAAACGGATTTATATCGAGGGCCATGAATCACTCGCGTCGTTCAGGATTCTAACACTTGAATCACTCGCTACGCTCGTGATTCAATCATCATGAATCACTCCCTTAGGTCGTGATTCAGTCGTTAGAATCCTTCACTTGCTCGTGATTCATCTATGGCCCTCGCTTTAAATCCGTCCTTTATTCACTAATTGCATAATATACTATTATTATAACTTTGTTCGTTTTCACGGTTTAAATTATGAACATATTTCAATGGAATTAGAATAAAAATTGTTTTTGATTTGAAAGTTACTTACTCAATATAAAAAATACTGATGGAACCCTTAAAAAAAATCATAATATCGATAGCACCAAAACTTAAAAGTTATACGACCGCACCACTACCACTAATCATAGACAATTTCGAGCGGCCATTATTGTTTACATCTTTTGCAAATTTTGATACGCGGGACCTCAGTACTATTGTTGATAAACGTATAAAGCCCTTTTCAGATTCTTACAGCACACAAAAAATATAACTTTTTACAACATTGTTATACATTTAATTTTTTGGTCTTTTCACCCATAAATTGCTCATAAAACCAACATCTACTATACCTATAGGTGAGTGCAGTTTCCTCATGAGGTCGTGTCTCCTGGCTGCCGTGGTGGTAGTAACTCCCACTACCCTGACGGTCTTCATCACTTCCCCGTCAATTAGCGTAGCTACTTCATTCAACTCCTGACTAGCCGTGTTGTGCTGGTCCTTTAATTTTAGAATGAACTTGAATTAATATTATGGTATTTTAAGATAGATAGATAGAATATTTTTTTTTATGTACAACATAAAAATTACAGATATAAATGTAGAAAGGAGACGGGCGAATATGGGCCTGACGTTACACTAATTAAACATTTGTCAATATTTCTTGCAGCTTTTTTTGTAGTTAATCATATAATATTAAGCAGTTCTATCATGGGATAAGAAATTAAATATTTAATAGAAAAAACACTGACTTCCTTTATTTTCACAAATAACCAATGTTGCCAGATGAAATAGTTAATCGATTTATCGAATTCATAATATTAAATCTTAAATATCAATAAGATATTAATTTCTTCTTTACATAAGTTTATTTTTATTTTTTATATGTAATGTTTACCCAGTGACACTTATCAACGTTTCTAAGCAAGTTGTAAAAATAAATTGATTGAATTGATTAATAAATCGATTCTAGTATCGATCATCATATTTTCTTAAACAGGCAATAAAGTGGAACTCATGTCATTGTCAGACAGATCAAATGTCAAACAAATAAATCATTAGCTTTGTTTGGCTCTGAGTTTGCGATATTGGGTATTTTCTGTTGTGCTTTCGTGTGCTGTAATTATTATTCGATTAGTATTCATAATACACCAAAAAGAAGACGAAGGCATTCTTTCAGTTATCCAGCAATGGGTAAGTAGTTTATTTCATTAAAAGTTCACATTTTGCTGTACCGTACTTCATTATTATTCTTATAACACTATAATATCTCTCATGATTGAAACAATAAGTTCAACACAAGATTTACTGGATGGTTTGACTATCAATTAAACCCTAAGACGACCCACTGACCAAAAAGTTCTGTTAGTTAAAAGACTACACGCAGCCACAAAATCTTTACGTACTGAAGGTTTTATATTAATATCAGGCATTGAGCAACTTAGTAGGTATTCAGGCATTGAGTAAGCAACAATAGGATAATTGACGTTGTATGAAAGCTTATCAATATAATAATCTTAATGTAATCACAAATATACTCCACTAATGAGTTTGGCTTGCTTCGGTTTTCTAATCACTGTCTTTTTCTTACTGTTGTTTGTACCAGTGCTTTGTGCCACAAATACAATGTTCTAGCCGTCTCACTACCATGTACTTATATTATTTATTTCCGAGAACTGTAAGTAACAAACTATTGTTATTATTGTAGGTCAACAGTTTTCATCACATTTGCCAAGGAGTCATAAATTCTTTGGGCGTGGATGAGCCGCTTTCATCTTCAACAACTGGACATCATCAAGTGTGTGTCAACTGTGGATGTTCAGTGTTACGTGCAAGATCTCATTTATTACCTACTCACACTGAACGAGAAAAAAGGATTCATACAGTTATTTGTGAATGGATCTTGCCTCGTACTGTAAGTGTTTATTGGGCTCAGTTGCTTTTTATTATTTTTTATATGGTAATTTCATATAATCAGGCAGTGTAAATAAATAACAAATGTTCACTTTCACCTTGTGTCATTACTGTATTCTACGACAGGATAGGGCAGAGGAGCGTAGTACACTTGCATTCCGCACATTAAATTCTTTCTCAGACAAAGGCTTATTATAAAATTATTGTTCCAGATATCAAATAACAGAGCTCTCATTTGACACAGTTGCTGGGTGAGAGCTGATAGAAATGCCCATCATTTTGTATCTGCACCATCTGTATATGAAACAAGTGAGCACGAGGAATCGACTTTGCAGTCTACTTCACAGTCTACACCCAGGCCGAGTGAAGCTATAGTGTTACCAGACTATATAAGAGCAGTAGAAACGAAATCTCACAGTTTTATTGAAGGTTGCCGGAGACAAGAGAGGAATAGAGTTCCTGTTACAACTAGGAAAATGTTGTTAGATCGTTATAACTTCTATATCCCAAAAAACAATAAATTATGCAATCACCATATTAATACGAAGGATTATAAATGAAGTGCCTCAATTACTACAAAAGTCATCGGGCCCTATTGGGTTGACAGCATATTTGATGAAGTTTACAACTGGCGATTCCAATGAAAGAATATCACTATAATAATATAACTCTTGATGGATATGTATCTGAAGCTCGACACTTAATGTATGAATATTTTGTACCTAGGTATTTTGGACTTAACCATATAAATCGCCAGGAAAATGTTGATGGAACCTTGTTAATACCACATGGTTTATTTGGAAGCCATAATGGAGAAAATAAACCTGTTATAATGTGGGTTGCTGTTGTCACGTAATGTCCATAATATGGTTCCTAAGCTGGGCAAGGCATCAACAGAATCTAATACAACCTGTACAGTTTTTAGATGACATTTTAATAGTTTATGATGTGGTGGACGATCAATAAATCAATAAAAGAGAAGGTGTTTTTAATTCATACTCCCTCTGCTTTTTATAATTATATCAAACCTCTAGAATGTAGTTGGACGGCGTCTGAGTCCTCAATGTGTTAATGTCCTATAGACAATAAATTCTGTTATATTCTAGTCTACAATAAAGACTAATCATTATTTCTTATAATATAACGTGAGAGCTTGGTGTAACAATAAGTTTAAGAAGCAGCAACGTTGTTCTTGGACTAACCAATAACACCCTATATTTTTTTTCTACCATGGAGAAGTCGTAAACTTTTTCGTTTATTTGAAATGGTATTAATATCTAAATTAATTAATGCAGTAATTGTTACTGTAACGTCAGGCCCAACTTTGTATGAACTTTCGCCCGTCTCCTTTTACATAGGGTGACACAATGGGCGGTCTTATCGCTAAAAGCGATCTTTCACCGACAACCTTTGGATGGCTTAAAGTAAGAAGGAGAGACAATACTGCAGGTAGTCAGTGGTGTACCATTTACATACACAATAAATACTTACATACACAAAGCATATACTTATATATATATAAATATACATATACATAAACAAACATGAAACAAGAGCAAGGAACTATAAGCAATGATGATGTTTAAGGAGGGAGGAAGGGTTTTTGACCAGAGTTTTAATAGTGGATAAAGATTGAGCACACCTTATCGACACGGGCAAGGCATTCCATAACCGTACTGCTTGAACTGTAAAAGACTTGTCATAAAAACTGGTGGAATGCATCGGCATCTTTAGATTCAAGTTTTCCAATGACCTCAGATATCTATTATGTGTGTCATATAGGAACTTGAAACGTTCTTTAAGATAAAAGGGGGTTGTAGGATTGAACAGAATACTGTAGAGCTGAATTAAGATATGAGAATTCCGGCGAAGACGTATGGGAAGTCACTTGAGCTTTGTACAAAATTCAGAAATGTGATCATGTTTGCGCACGCCAAATATAAATCTTATGCAAAAGTTTTGAAGTCGCTCAAGTTTATCTAGTTGTGCCGCACTGAGATCGATATAACTGACACCAGCATAGTCAAGGATGGGAAGTAAACGGGATTGTGCAAGCGCAGTTTTAGTGGCAGTTGGAAGAAAGTTCCGCAATCGTCTCAGGGACTTACCAGATGCAAAATATTTGCAGCTTACGTCCTGTAGCTGGGGACCCCAAGAAAGATGTTTGTCGATCTAAACTCCAAGGTTCTTAACCTTTTCGCTTATTGGATGGCACGTCTGTTAAATTGCACTTGGGGAAGTTGCGACCAGTTTATCTTGGGGATCATCCTTGAGCTGCCAAAAACAATGACCTGAGTCTTCAATGGATTGATCTGCAACCCATGTGCCTTACTCCACTCGCAGATTGAATCCAAATCCTTGTTTATGCTATTAATTGCATCAGCCAAATCCGAAAGCGCAGATTTTTTATATATTTGTATATCGTCTGCATAAAGGTGGTAGGATTAAAGAAGTTTTTTGGAAATAGAGTTTATAAATATTGCGAAGAGTAAAGAATATAAAACGCCACCCTGAGGTACACCGGCAGAAGTATAACACCAAGAAGAGTAAAACTCTTCTTTGCATATACGTTGCCGGCGGCCATACAGGTAACTACGAATCCAGTCAATCGCCGTTGGGGATATGTTAAGCGAGCGAAGTGTGCCAAGGAGGATATCGAAATCGACAGTATCAAATGCGTTACTAAAATCCAGTAAGCAAAGAACCGTCAGATTTCCTCCTTCCATGCCTAACCGTATATCGTCGGTGACGTTAACTAAGCCTGTAGCGGTGCTGTGACCAGGAAAACCGGAAACCGGATTGGAAAGGATTCAGCAGACTATTCTTACAAAGAAAAGCATTAAGCTGATTGTGGACTCGGCGGTCTAGGACTTTTTAGAAACTAGAAGTAGATCTTATAGCCACGTAAGAATCAGAGATCCAAGAGAAAATGCATCGATGAAGGTATGAGTAAATGCATTAGGTACTTTAAAACTCTAGAGTTCTGGTAAATCGCAAGAACGTCTATTTTATTTCTTACCAGCAATCCGTTCATTTTGGCTAATAATTCGTTCTTCAGCACCTCAACGGCGGAATAATATAGCCGCCATCTTTGTTCTGGCTTCAAACTGTACAGATCTTCAACCTCATCCAGTTTATATTCTTCTTTATTATTGCTTTGTAGTGTTCTGTATTTCTGTAAGAAACATAGACTTTAAAATATTAAATTCACGCACTGACTGGACTCCGGAAACAAAAAAACGCACAGTCTAAACCGCTGGATCTAGAAGCATGAAAGACTTCCTATAAAAAAACGAAAAACTATTTCTACATTTTATTCTATCGGAATAGTGTTTTTATTAAGGTTGCCACGTGGGTCTGTGGTTTCATACAACATAGACAATAAGTAATATTATGCCTCAGATCAACTTAGTTGTATCATGAACTCATGAGTAAATAACATAGCATAATCAGCTTATAATGTTCCCACTGCTGGGACACAGGCCTCCTTCTTTTGAGAGGGAGTGGGCCGTAATCTACCACGCGGGCCCAGTGCGGGTTGGTGGATGTCACATGTCTTCGAGCTGTTGAGCAGTGGTGGCCTAGTAGAAAAGGTCACGATTTACGAGTTGTAGGTCGTAGTTTCGAACCCAGGCAGGCACTTTACTTTGTGTACATTATTTCATCACCACTGCTCTCAAAACGGTGAAAGACAACATCGTGAGGAAACTGGCATGTCCTAGAAGATGAGTAAAAAAATAATGCAATTCAATATATAGTTCGACCTTGGATATCAAGACCAAATCTTTCAAAAATTTTAAAGTTAGTTTCATACTTCAGGACGAAATGGGACAAGTTGATATTAGAATATCGCAAACTTCACTAGTATCCGGTTTGATAACAAAACCATAGCTTCTAATTCGACTCGACGCCAACGCCGTACCACCGAGGCTCCTGACAATTTTGAACGGATAAAAACAGCAAGTTGGATTTTTTTACTGAGTTCAACGATGAAAACGTACCTATTATACCTATCAAGAATATTGTCAGATCTGACCAAGATTAAGTCCTGCGAGAAATACAATTACTTAAAAGGAATTTTTGCAAACCGTCAACGAAAAAAAAATATTCATATCCACTTGCTAAAGTCTTCTAAAAATGACCTGCGGCAGGGATAGTGAACCTTTTTTGTATTTGCGTGCCAAATATTAAATAGCTAATATAAAAACGTTTTTTTAGAAAAAGTAGTTTTGGAATCTAGCATAGGTATAGGGAACGAAAGGCTAGATTAGAAACCTCCACTTGTTTCTTGCCGTCGGTTCGCAAATTGGACAGACGGCACCGCCCTTGTCTATGACACTCCAAATTAGATTGTCAAAAAAGCTTTTGAATTTTGGTCCTTCATTACTAAAAGAATAGAAAATCTAATAAAACTTAATAGAATTGAAGAAATCTTGCTAAGTAATAAAAGCCGCACGGGTCGATTCATCAGGTTAAGCTACACTTGCCGGGGTTGGTCCGTGGATGGGTGACTATCTTTACATACCGAGACTCCTCCATGCCTCGGAAAGCACGTTAAGCCGTTGGTCCCGGCTGTCATTCGTGGAGCTTTGGCAGTCGTTACGGAACGTCAGAAGCCCGAAAGTCTGACAACCAGTCTTACCAAGGGGTACCGTATTACCCAGTTATTGGGTTGTGGAGGTCAGATAGGCAGTCGCTCCATGTAAGATACTGGTATTCAAGATACCGGTTAGACTGCAAGCCGACCCCAACATAGTTGGGAAAAGGCAACGCAGATTGATTCAAGAAATCTTACCTTAAAACATTCCAATCTCTTGCCAACTCTACTGATCTCTGTTTTGAACTTATCAGTCATCTGATTCGCTTCTAAATGGTTGTCCGTCACATCATTTACGTATCTAATACTATTCAGCATAGAGTCTATTTCTCTTAGCGCCCATTTTTCAGAAAAACACGTGTGTATTTCTTCTGTGACATCCATTTCTTCCAACTTCTCCCAATCTTCCAGATCCGACTCTTTTTCACTTTCAGATATTCTGGCAATTTGTGTTTCTCCTTCAAACCAGCCAAATAACCAATTGAGAACACTATCTTCTGTAGAACTTCTAAGTTCGTAAGTCTTCTCACCAATTTTGAGGTATGGCTTCAAATAGGTGTAGGAAACGATCTCTTTCTCACATTTCTCAATCTCACTCTGTAGTTCGGTCATCTCTTTGAAAATCTTTTCTAACTCATTTCTCTTTGAAGCATAGAGATAAGAGTATTTTGATTTTATTTTCGTTCTTAAATTGTGTAAGGTGTAATATTCTAAGAGAGGACTTTTACTCTGGCTCCCTAATCTAACAATACTGTTAGTAATACCAAGAATACCTTCAAGAAATTGATCAAGGGCGTGATTCGTGTAGCAGATGACAAGCATTGGTGTTCCTTCTAGGGACAAATTTCTTAGTATCGTAGCTGCGATTTTGATCCCTATGTACGTTTTTCCTGTCCCTGGAGGGCCTTGGATTACTGCGAATTCTCGTGTTAAGGCGAATTTGAAAGCTTCTAGTTGGGAGTTGTCAAGTCCAAACACTGGGTCAGGCCATTGTTCAGTATCTAATACTGGGAACGGCAAGTCTTCAGTTTCGAAAGGCACTGTGTATACTGTGTCTGATGATAAGTAAGCAGGTGGGTTTGTTACTTTCTGTAATTAAAAATGAGCATGAGGTCTTGGGGTTATTCCCAGGTCGGGCAAAGTGTTATTGGGTTTTTCCATTAGGAATTTCACAGTAGCAGTCTGGAGTCTGGATTTTTGCCCGGTTGATGGCAATAGGCTCGCACCCTATTACATGGGACTTAAATATAACTGGCGACATGTGGGTGTACTATACTAAAGGAACACCTCTGCCTAATCCCGGGGAAACAAGACGTGATGTAAAAAAAAAAAGGAATTTGGTTGGAATTTAAACATTAATAAAATGATATGGTAATAAAACTCGACATTGTTGATAGAACATCAAGCAACTTGGCTTTAACAATAGCTAAAAGATCATTAAATTTTCTAGTTAATAATAATAATTACTAAGGGTCGGCACAGACCTGATGAAGTACAGTGCAGCTTCATTTCCACTACCAAACAAATATCATGAGGTGAGTTGTATATAAAGACGACAATAAATAATATTGATAGGTTTGCACCGACGAAAAAAGAAAATATAAGTAGTGTATTTTGCTAGTATGAATTTTATACTTATTTTCTAGACATTAAAGCTCTAATTCAAATAACCATTGTATACAGACCTGAACGTCCACAATATATCTTCTCATGGGTAAATCATCCAGTCTAGAATCTTGCAGCACTTTTAGGACTCTGTGGTAAGGTTCGAAGAATACTTCACTTTCTACCATCAGGTATGGTTCAGAGAAAATTGTCTTTGATGTCGGGTTTTGAAATGATACAGCTACCTGGAATCATAAATAGTGATAATAAGTAGTGTTATAGTCCTGGGGGAAGGGGTCAAGGGGAACGTTTTTATTTGCATGGCTTTATGTGCCAGGTCTGGCACCAGGGGCTTTGGGCCTCACACACACAGGCAACGGAAGGAACACGGGTGGGTTTTAGTCAGTAAAAGTCTGACACGCCCTCCCGCTCCACCCAGAGCGGGAGAAGTTATTTGATAATTTCCCACCCTCAAAAAAAAAAAAAAAAAAGGTCTGGCACCAGGGGCTTTGGGCCTGGGGGAAGGAACTGACGCTTCGTGATTTATTTGGCCTAAAATTCTCAAAATTTCTTTAACTCCATGGTGGAGTGACATTTTCTTAATTACTTTAGCCAAATGTGGTGAAGTTTTGAATAAAAATAAATTACAGCAAAAAAAAAAACTTATTTAATAAGAAATTATAATCGAAAATACTCACATATCCTTCACTAAGCAGACTCAAATTAGAATCTAGTACAGTAGCGCACAATAGTGTTTCAAAATTATCACAGGTAAAGAGTAACAGAGAGCCAAACATGAGTTGCTTGTTGTACGCATATCTCTTGCTGTCGACCACACCCTGGGTGGCTCGTTCCTTCCAAGCAATGTCTATGAGATGACCCACTCTGTTGTAACTTACGTAGTTGCGCAGAATACGTACTTTTGGGTATACTCTGGAATTATAATGGTAAAACATCATTTATGATTTTTATAATTTATTTATTTATAATTTTGTATGAATAATAAAGAGTATTTTTCTATCTTATATATTTATACAGGGTGGCAGGGACATCGACAAATTTTTCGTCGGTTATTAAGAAAAAAACAGCTGTTCCATACATTTTGACCGCATAGGTATTGCACTTTTCTATGAAACAGCAGATTTTTTTTTATAACCAGAGTAAAGATTCAACGCAGGGGCGTTCAGAATCATGTACTGAATCTATGGTATCAGTTTTCGCGGCGATGTCCCTGAAACCTGTATATGCCACAGTGGGGTGTCGTAAAGAGCCTTGGAGTGAATTTAATTAGATGTTATGCTTAACTTAAGAACATAGACACTAAATAAACTTAGTATATAGGATCAGAAGTCTAGATTTAGGTTGAAGTTTTATACATATTGTGGGGTTAAACTTCTTTATTATACGGTTCTGGTTTAAGGACAAGGCTCAAAAAATATTATACTATCATAGTTAATAAAAATAAACATTGAAACATTTAAGTACCTAATATTCTCATGCCGTCTCTTGCTCGGATTCTGCATATATTTACCTGTAACAAAAACCTGAATTTTATAAAAACCCTAAATAGATTTTCAAAGAACTTTTGCACAATGTCTACCAACATATTCCTTCTCGAAAAGGTCCGAAACAATCCTCTCGTAACAATTTGAACTGTATGTCTAAATAATCTTCTACGCTTGGGTATGCTCCATTGATTATGTTTGGTTGTATGGGTATCTTGTTTGCAGATAGTAAATCGTCTTGTGTGGGAAAAATGTTAAGGTTTTTAAAGTAATTCTTGTCTGGGTTTTTTGTTTCTGGTGGTGGGCTTATTTCATCTTCGACTTCATCTGGATCCTGAAAAGAGACAACATTTTTTGATTGATGTTTTATTTTTCTCATTTATCATATCATAGGTCTTATTGAGATATTAAAAACAAACTACCTAATAAAATAACAATATTGTTTTCAATTTGAATAAAAAAATATCACATGCCTAAAAGATGTTTTATTAGAAAAAGTATTATTGCAAGATGGACTTACTTCATCCTTTAGTAATTTCATTGCCTTGTTCTTTAACTGTTCAATTCTTATAAATAATTCATTACTGAATCTTTCAGTGTGCTCTTCTCGCACACCAAAAACACTGACCTCTGTTATTTCCAATAAATCTAATATTTCTTTCATAAACTCCAAATTATCTCTCTCAAAGTTTATGATACCTTCACAGAGCTTCAGAATACTGACATAGAATCCTTCAGCATCATCCCATAATTGAGAATTCAACCTCTTTTCAACAATGCGGACACTTGGTAACTCATCCAAAAAGTTTTTTATATTCACCAAAAAGCTTGAATTCTGAAACCGAGTTCTCAGCAACTTTACTATTTTTGAATTTTCTCCTGGCTCCAAGGTCTTGTACACATTGGCCAGTACTCTCACAATTAAAACTATAAAATCACCTTTGAGCTCGTCTTCATCCAGAAGATTCCAAAACCCAGGTCTATGGGATACTTCTAAATTTAAAATTGGAGGTTGTAACGTAGAAATGTCAAGAAGTCGTTTGAAACCGATTGGTTTTTTCTCGGTGAATTGGGGTTTGGTCTCTGACTTCGGTTCTGGTTGGTCTTCGTCAGCAAATTCAGACGTAGCCGAGGTATTTGGTCTTGCATCTTCTATCAACGTGCCGTCAAACCAGTCTATGCGAAGAGAAGCTTTGTTACCTTCACTCATGACTGAGAACTGATACTATAACGTAAGCAAAGTGTAATTAACCTATATTTTACACTTTATTACATTATATACTACTTAAAAAACACTAAAAGCGAAAGTAGGACAAACAAAAATAAACGTTGTTTTCGTATGTTGTTTTGACGTGTGCAAAACAGCTGACCACAGACCACAGACAGCTGACGCTGCCGTCATGCTGTCAATGTCACGAAGCAACAGTTAAACGTTTCGTTTTACAGTTTCTCTTTCACCAGAATAATAAGCTAAAAAGAAATTTTGTTTTACTAAAGGGCGGATCCAGGTGGGGGCACAGGGGCACGTCCCCCCAAACGGTTTAAAGTAACATAAAATCGAATCGTCTGAATGAACTGGCCTGAAACTGAATGCATATCTATCAAGAAATTGCTTCATTGATGAACGCCAAAGAAGTAGGCTACTTTATCTTCATTGAAAAATAATTAATCCCAAAAACGGCATAGTGCAATTAAGATATGGAAGAACCTTCTTATCTGTCTGGCTCGTGTGCCCAGAAATAAATCATGGATCCGCCCTTGATGCAAAGTCATATAAATGGAATACAGACTTAGTTTTAAAAATAACTCGTGAAAAAGATTAATTGGGGTCTTGTGAATAACAGATCTATCTCAGAGCTATCTCTAGTTTCCTCTCATAGTTAGGTAAGATGTTAGAGTGAAGTGCTAAGTGGGTGGCAGGCTATAACACTAAAATTATAATTCCAATTAAATCAAGCGGCATAACATGCAGACCATTTAATAAAATTCTACACTTAATTCTTATAGTCTTACTGTTAATGACCCTCTTATTCGTTGGTTGTTAGAAGGCCGCTTGTTAGATATAAGGGCCTTTACTTACCTTTTATAGCCTAATAAACCGTAAAATGTGACTGAACTGTATTTTCGTATACTCGTTTCTCTCATTCGGGTGTCTGTGCTTCATTCGGGTGTCTGTGCTTAACTTTACTACTAATATAACATTATAGGTTCGTAAAAGCAGGATTCGAGCCATTTCTTGGCCTGTACAGAGATAAAAAATCTTTTTTAAAGGGCTTTGGTACATACGTGATGGGTCGTGACTATTTTGATGTTTCAAAGGAGAGGAATAGACTTCAAATCAAGCTGAGGCCGAAGTGTCGTAATCAGGCCTGAAAATATACTTTATTATTATCTATGTAAGAAGTAAATAGTTATCGGTATAGATGTATTATTAAAACTTGTACTTATATGATTGTATAAGAGTCCTGAATTTTCTTTTATCGGTCAATAACCACATAACATTTTGGGGTTTTTTATAAACGTTGCTTAAAGTTAATTAATGATTAGCGTCTGTTTAATCATACATTTTTGACGTTTGAACAAAACAAAAATACCTACTTACCTGCACCTGTGCTAGTCAAGATCCTATTAAACTTTAAAACGGGTTATATCATGATTTTTGGGGTGATAAATCTGTGTGTGCTAAGATTTTTATGTTATCGTTATTTTTTATTCTTCCGTGTTGTGTCTTATCACCCCATGATTATCAACAGCCAGGGCCATAGCTAGACTTGATTTTAAGGGCAGCAGCAGTGCTATTCTGTAACCATCTCACCGTGAAAACTTAGGTGAAGTGAGCGTGGAGTAAGCTGTCATTCCACAGGGATTGTCACTATTGACAGCTCACTTCACCCAAGTTTTCACGGTGATATGTTTACAGAATAGCATGGTGTTGTTCCAGGTAGGGCGTAAGTAAAAATTTTACTAAAACTGTTCTGGTCAATCGGTTTTTGGCTTTCTTGACTTGTGAACATGTGTGACTCAGTTAATACTTAATGTTATACCGTGAAGTTTTCTTAGAAATTGTCGCGCCGCGTCGCGTCGCGCTGGTCTGCACGAGCCTTAACGCTCGAACTGGCCGAAGCAAAGCAGACTTCGTCGGTGGCGATCAAGCAGTGAAGACGTTTAGTAACCGTCGCGTTTCGCATAGTTGTATCCCTAGTCGTGTACCTACAGTGTGTGAAATTCTAGTGCGATTAATGTGATCATAAAATATAACTATAACTAACACTACCCACAGTACTCCCACAGTAGTTAAAATATGGCTGCTAATAACGAAAGAGACACATACCTACCCTTCTCCGTTATCAGAAGTGGGATTCGTGTTGGTTCAGGCGCAAAATTAAAACGCTAAAGTGACCGTTGTCGTGCCGTGTTTTTGAGCGATAAAATTTGAGGGTAGGAGGCATTTTTTTGTGGATATAGCATTCTTATCTCTTTTGTGGGTTTTATAAAAGGGTTCTAAAATTTGGTTATTTTTTCAGACGCACCGTTTCTGATACATTTGCGAAATACCCTGCCAAACTTTTCATAAAGTTTTTTGTGTAGTTTTGTTTAGTTTTCCAATTCTAACCCATTTTTTTTCCCTGTTTTATGGATTTCGAATCATGTCTCGCGAACAAGGGATTAGCTCACGGCGCCTATCAACGCCCATTGGGGTAAATTGCGATTGCTGGTCGGCAGGTGAGCTGTGGCGTTAGTGTGGTTTATCCGGTGTCGCGTCGCTCTAGTCTGCACAAAACTTTATGTTGTAGACTGTCGCCGCTATGCTATGCTATGCGGCGCTGGCGTCCCGATTAGTCAACTCAGTAATGTATTTTCGACATAAAGTTAAAAATAAAAAAAAGGAATTTTCTTTGATTTACATTATTATTTCTCCAATCGCATTACAAATAAAAAGTTCTTCCTTAAAACAGCTGAATTCTTCGATTCGCCATATTATTAAAAATGCGAAGGACTTCATTCAGATCAACTGACTTGTTTCTTTTGTTTTCAAAGGCCAAATACCATGCCTGGCTTTCGTTCGTGACCCATTGATAGTTGACGCCTATTGATTGCAGTTAAAGTTGAAAATTTAGATTCGCACACAGCAATTTTTTTCAATTTTTCCCGTTAAACCTTAGCTTCACTACTTTGCTTATTATTTGTTGATGGTATTTAATTAAGGTAGAGCATTGCCCCACAATGCCCCTTCTTCGCTGCGGCCCTGCCGACAGCTATTAAAAATAACGTTTAGAGTAAATAAAAGAAGATCCAACAAGAGATAAACTAAAAAAAGTTTGGTGGTAAGGAATGTATTACTTGCACTGGGTCGGTCTTTTACATAATATCGGTTCGATTCCCAGCTGCAGCAAGTTTGACTTAAAAAATATTTGGAATCAAAACACACCTATCTACATACTTGCTATCTAATTACAGTAATTACGCAAAACATTTTCGTAAACGATTACGACTAAACTGTTTCATTTTGACAGTTCAACAACATTCATTGCGTTATTTACGTTGTTGAGCAGGATTTTCTTATGAAGCAATGCATTAGCAATCTGCTTCAAAACGATTTAGATTCTGATTGATCGTGTATTACGCAATTAGGGTACTGTTCTTATAACTGCGTCTTATTTTAAATAAAGAAAAAAATTGCTATGATGGATAAAAGTAGGTACATAGGTCGGGGCCTCCAGGGATCGTATTTAATTTCCATCCGGTGTGGTCCCTACACTGTGGTTGAGAAGGAAAGGACAGTACAATGAAAATACTTCCTAATAATTCAATTCTATCAACCAGCAATAACAACAGTCGTAACAATTCCGAGGGAATTCCTGTTCCTTGTTGCATGATGTGTAAACGGTATATGTACTTTCAATGCCAGTACTTGGCAAGATGCCAACGCTTATGGTCCGCACTTCTGAAGAGAGGTTTTTCTTCACAAAAAATATTGATGTCTATGGCCACTTTATCAATATTTTGGCAGAATGGACCGTGCATGTGCTTTGTTCTTGACCCAATTCATTTTTTTATGTGACACCAATTTTTCAATAACACACTTTGAGAAAGTAGGTACCAAGATAATACCTTACTAGGTAGGTACTGGGTTTTTGTACTTACGTAAGTGTAGTAAGAATACATACTTCGTTTTATATGGAACGGTTCAGACATTTTCAACATTTACACCGACCAATTCGTACATTTAAGTACCTAAATATAAATGGGACCAACGGAAAACAAAGAGCAAAAGTAAATTCAGAAAATCTATAAAAACGCTCAAGGTGTGCAAACAAGAAAAAATAACAGGGAAAGCCTGTGTGAATACAGATTGCGATTTATTTTGTTTATGGCGAGCAGAAACGAATTCATTTCGATTTCATCAACGGTACAAATGTTATTGCAATAAAAAGAGTTACGAAATGAAGAAAGGGAATGAATTTTCCTTACTTCATTCGTTTCAGGCTTGGTATTTTTTTACCAATCTAACTTCGGTGGCTTTGTCAGAAGTTAGGTATTAAATTTTTTGAACGTCCTCGGATCGTAAAGCTAAGGTTTCCTTAGACAGGCGGATCTGTGATATTATAACGGACATCATGAAAATCTGTCATTTTCATGAGTATTTGATAATAAGTCAAAGCCCGCCCCCATAGATTTCAATCACTAGATTTGCCCTTCCCGTACTTAGTCACAAGAAAAAGTATCCATACTGAGAAGAGTGAGCTCACACATGATTAAATAGTGTTTCCATGACAAACAAGTGTAGTCACTGCGTCTTTGTGTGTCACGAAACAGAAAATTTACTAATTTTGACCCGGCAGCGGCAGGGCGAATCTACAGATTTAAATCTTTGCTGCTGTCATCATTTTCATGACAGCCGACACAGCGGCCGTTAAGTGCGGCCACCGCTCTTCTAGGAAACCGTAGCTGAAGTGCCCATTATGCCGAGTTCAAAGGATCAGTATTTTTCATAATTTTAGCAATTACATACCTACAAGGACCGAGCTTAAGGCATTTATAAAACCTTCATAAAACTGGTGGCCTGGAGGCCGGTAATTTCATAACGATTTTTTTGTATTTTGACCATTTTTCGTAGCAGTCAAACGTAAGAACCTACGAGTAGGTACCTAGTTTAGCAATCGCTAGAACACCAAAACAAAATGGTCCTTCGTCTTCCGAAACCAGTCAACCATTTGTGACAGCAATCCGAGTCCTGGCACCTAACTTAGGATTCCTACTTATCTACTTACATATTGATGCAGCAATAATTAATAGCCGTGTAAATTACAATCCAAAATGGTGATGGAAAATATCGTGAGAAAATCGGCATGGGACATGGGACTTATACCATTCATCACTCTCGAAGAGAGGCCTGTGTCCTAGTAGCAGGACCATTATAGGGTAGGTAATTATGATGATGCTTACAAATCCCAAACCTTTTACTTTATTTTTCTTCTGGTTTGTCTTTGGTATCCTATCACCACAAACATTTATTTACACTGTAAACGCGACATTCACGATAACAATTCAGATTTTTATAATAAACACATTTAGAATCTAATAAACCTTTTCAATCTGTCTGTCTATGCTCCAGAATTTTAAAAACCTCATTTAAAACGGACTGTATTTGAACTGCGTGATTATTTTTTTATCCTTATAAAACAAAGTCCCCCGCCGCGTGTCTGTCTGAACACGATAACCTCAAAAACAACCGAACGGATTTTTAAACGGTTTTCACCAATGGACGTAGTTAATAACCTTTCCTCCACGCGGGCGAAGCCTTGGGCAAAAGCTAGTGTTCTATAAAACTTTGTGACACAAAACTGATAGTACCTACTTAGGTACTTACGTAGATTTTTTATTTGGTATAAATTTCGTTGATTTAGGTGTTCAACACATAACCTAGGAACCTAACCCAGAGCCTTTTTGGCCTCACACAGGTCTTTTTCTCGTTTTTTGTTTTCAAAATTTTGTTAGTTTTAATGTTCTTTTTTTGTTATTGTTTTTAGTATTTTTCTTAGTTTTAATGTTCATTTGTTATAGTTGTAGGTATTTCCTGTGCGTGTCCCAAATAAAATATTTTTATTCTTCTTTCTTTAGGTACATAAAACACATTTGTACAAATTCAAAAACTTAAGTTTAATTACGGTTTTTATAGCAGTAACCGTATTTATTCAGGCACATAAGCATTATAAGATTATTTTAGGTACAAACAACACATTTTTACAAATTCAAAACATGAAGTTTAATTACAGTTTTCATAGCAGTAACCATATTTATTCAGGCACATAAGCCTTATAAGATTTGTTTGTAATAACAATTCGTTTTATAAGCTTCACTCTGTTTTTAGGGTCCCGTAACCAAAGGTGGCAACGGGGCTAAGACTCCGCTCCTGTATCTTTTGAACCGTAACAGGTGGCCATTCACCATTCAAGTGTCTACACTTGAATGGTGAATGGTGAATGGCCACCTGAATGGTGCTAATCCATGCGTCATGTTCGTGAACGGGCGCCGGGTGAGTAGGGACTGGTCATCTCTTAGCTACCACGGCTTATTTGAATTTAATTTAATTTTTTGGATTGTTTATTTTTTTATTTCTGTTACGGACGCTTTTCACGTTTTGCATCGTTCTCACATGTATAACTTCAACATGAATGATGTAACCAATATTTTGTAACCATATTATGATTTAAAAGAGTGTTCGTGGAGTTTCTTGCCCGTTCTTCTCCATAGGTACCTACTACGCTTTGGAATGGGCATCTAGCTTCATCTTTCTGACTGACCGACCCCCTTGACAATTCAAAAGTGCCTGTAATTGGTTTATTTGAAATAAATGCTTTGAGTTTTGAGTTTCTTGAAATTTTCACACCGTGAAAATTTCAAGAAGTGAAGTGTCTACTAACTGTGGTGTGAAACTAAGCGAGAGTGAAACTAACTGTGGTCGCTATAACAAAAAATAATAAAATTAATTTACTTTATTTCCCAGAATAACCATATGTTTTTTTCGGCGTTTTTTTGCTCGTAGTTAATCATGGAAAATTTATACGGTGGTACGGAACCCTTTGTGTGCGAGTCCGACCCGCTCATGTAAGCTTCACTGTGCTTTTTATTTTTAATTAACTCAGTTGGGACAATGGAAATGCTAATAACTTTTTTGTCGTTCGAGCTTGCTACGAGACCTAATGCGATTTAAATTATTTTTTTCATAGACTATTTAGGTTTGACGTTTTTGTTTTTTTATTAACGTTAAACTTTTATTAGTTTTAAATGTGATTAAATGATTTGTTAACTTGTATTTTGTCTCTATTAAGTTCGGTTTTCATGTTAATGTTAAAAAAAAATATCCACCGCTTTATTGGCATTTCAGTACCTACTCATACAGAACGACCGTCGAGAGAATGCGTTCTTGACACCTGTCAGTTTCATACTAACGAATGTGCTTTGCGAATTTGATTCTTATTAATATTTACTCCTAAAAATTCTCAAATTGGCAAGGTGCTAGGAACGCATTCTCTCGATGGCCGGACTGTAGTTAGTTATATTTTTTACAGTTTGTTGCGGCGAATGTACAAGTAGGTATCTGTCGGGCTCCTGACACTTGGTAGTGGGGTTTTAGTCGATAGGAGTCAGACATAAACATCAATTCTCTTTAAAAAAAAATGCTACAAAAGTCATCAATCCAACCAGTCGTGGAGATTCCAGGAATAGGGATGTTGTCAAAAAAAGTTTTTTTTGTCCGTCATTTAGATTATTAAAAAATATTGGACACGTATTTTTTCTTTTTTTACGTAATCAAAAGATTACGGCAATAAATTGAGTAGGCAATGCGTTAAAATGTGGCAAGACGTCACTGGCCGGTAGATTTTATACCGACTTGTGACGTAGCGAGCCCCCACTCCCCAACTTTAATGCGTTTTATCTAAACCATTTTTTATTAATATGATAAAGCAAGAAATACGTATCTAATATTGTTTTATTATCTGACTGACGGACTAAATAGTATTTTGTTTTCTCTGTCAACATCCCTATTATCTCCAACCGTTAATTGGCTTTCCAGGCTATAGTCAGTTTTCAGTAGGTACCTACGAGTTTATAATGAGATTTTAATGCACGTTATTAAGAGGTCTGTCCACCATACGCGTGTTTGCTCAAAAGCCCGTTTGTCAACGTTTACGTTATAAGTGGATTCTCGATCGAACCGAACCGGATGCTGTTGTGAAAATAACTTGAACAGCGATGGTTTTAATTTTAATATGATTAATTTTGATAGAGATTTTCCAGTAGGTAGTTATCGTAAGTAAGGGCCACTCAAAACAGGAAACCGGCATATCCCAGAAACAAAAATTCGAAGACATGTGACATCTACCAACCCGCACTGGGCTCGCGTGGTATATTACAGGCCATTCCCTCTCCAAGAGAGGAGGCCTGTGTCCCAGCAATGGGAATATTATAGGCTGATTATGCTAGGGACTATTCTACTGTGCTTTGCACTCTACATAGGGTTGTGGTTTTGTCTTATTAAATTTTATTGCACATTAATTATGAAGATTAATTTTTGTTTTTCGCTGTATAAAGAAGCTCCCATAAGTCTATTTTTAAAATGTATCCTTACACTTTAGACATTAATGATCCATCAGTACCTATCTACTTTTCCCTACTTTTCCAAGTAGGTAGGTACAGTCGAGCAGGTTGGTACCTGGTGTTAAGAGATTAGCTGTCCCCCGATACACTCTACCTAAGTGAACTCCTATCGGGGTCTATACAGGTAAAATACAACCCATTTGGTATAGTGGATACCTACAAAGGACAGCAGAATACAAACTAAGTAATAGATAATACCTTCCTAGTGCTCTCAGTATCCCCATATAATATATAGAGTAGGTTTTTTCCTTACTTACCTACCTATACATGTCTTATTAAAAAGAGGACACATTATAGTCACGAACACAGATGGCTTATTGGTGATTCGCCACCAATTCAAAAAAGAAAAAAAATATATATTTCAAAGTCTCGATTCACTCGTTTCGGGCGAGTAAATTCGGGCGAATCACCAATAAGCCACATAGACGATTCAAAACCGATTTTCTCCTAAAGTACCTATTTATTTAAATTAATTTTATAGTGTAACGAGCATATAATAGTATTTTAGAAACAATTCTTAAATGAAATACGTCTTTTCTTAAGTTGCTATAGTTATTTTATGAGAGAGTCGCTTACGAAACGCAGAACGATAATTACCGGTATTTGCAGCAATCACCTTTTAAATAGCACCCTAATTGCGTAACACTCAATCAAAATCTGAATAATTTTGAAGGTTATTGCTAATACATTGCTTCATATGTTCGAAAAATTTGTCTGCTCAACAACGTAAGTAACGCAATGAATGTTGTTGAACTGTCAAAATGAAAGCCATTAGTATACTGTAAAGTGTAAGGGTGTTACGCAATTACCTCGCTGGTTTATTTCATCAAAATTGAAACCCAATATTCCATACTATGTAATTGTTTACCAAATAAGACAAGAAGTAAAGGAAATACTCCTCACAGACCTCTGTGAGGAGTATTTTCTGTACCTACCTACCTAGGTAGGTATGTAGTCCAAGAGGACATTACGTGACCTACAAAAAAAACATTTACTTATAAAGGCAAATATTATTTTCTCTCTCAAATATAAATGACTCCACTGTAAATTGCTTTCAATTTATTGGCTCCGTGATAATTACAACGAATCGGACATAAACAAAAATAAAAGGAATACGACTCGATTGTCGTTTGTCAGATCGGTTGACAGATGACCGACGCGGTGGTAATTGGAAAACAATTCGATCGCTCAATCAGATTTAGCGTTGCAATTAAAAAAAACTGGCCAAGTGCGTGTCGGACCACGCACAATGAAGGGTTCCGTTGTTGGAATGAATGAATCCCGAGAAAAACATGTTGCCCCATACATTCCAACTGCATATGTGAGTTTGTACGCACAATATTGAGAGATTTACTATGTTATTTTAAGACCATAGACTTCTAATAGATAATAAGTTTTCCTGTAATCTATGAGTAAAGAACCATTCTCTGTATTTTTTTCAAAATTTTTGGCTCAGTAGCTTCGGAGATAACGTATGGGGGGAATGATCAATTTTCATCAATTTTCTTAAATATCTTTAAAAGAATTTAGTTTAAAATTATTAAAAAAAAAAATTGATATCCTCGCAACAACCCCTTCCATTTGATATGACACACGGTTCAGTATGCAAAACGTTTTATTTTTATTTTGTTATTTGCCCCCCAAAAGTAATATATTCAAAATTCATTTATTTACGTTACACGTCCGTATTTGGGTCACAGAAATACATATGTGTATCAAATTTCAACTTAATTGGTCCATTAGATTCGGAGTAAATTGGCTGTGACAAACGGACAGACAGTGATCCTATATGGGTTCCGTTTTTCCTTTTGAGGTACGGAACCCTAAAAATACCGATCTACTGCTCTAACTTCGCCTGGCGTTCAATATTTGCCTATAATGAAAAAGTTGTAATATCTTTTTAATTTTACTTGTATGGCAAATGAAACTTAGAGTTTTCATAGAGAGCTTTAAGTTTCGATAGAAGTAAAATGTAAAAAGATATTAATTACATCTTTTTCATTATAAGTAAGCATAGGACGCCAGGCGAAGTTAGGGCAGTTGACGATACTTGTTTTTATTTATTTCACACAGAAAGTAAGAAAGAATACTGACTAACTTCGAGTTGGACTTGAGCACTACGATTTTCATGGTACCAAAACTATTACCTAAGTATTATTATAGATACTGGGGAGTTTGTTGCGCGATCTCTTCTTCCCAGCTAATACACTAAGAAGCGGTGAAGGGCGGGCGTTTTGGAGGACTGTCTTATGTAATTTTTAACGTTCATAAAGTGCTGATTCTCAGCCTAATTTGAATAAATGATTTTTGATTTTGATTGTAGTGGGTAGGTATGCCACTATAATCCTTATTTTTATTATTTATCATGACAGAGGCCGTGGTAACACGTATTCAGAGAAAATATTTCAACTAGCTTACCAGCAGTGCTATTCTGTAACCATCTCACCGTGAAAACTTAGGTGAAGTGAGCTGTCAATAGTGTCAATCCCTAGCATCATATGACAGCTCACTTTAAGCTCACTTCACCTAAGTTTTCACGGTGAGATTTTTACAGAATCGACCGGCTGTTACCATATGACTTACAGACAGACAGACCTAGAGACTGTTGTATGTGAAAACCTAAAAATAACTTTTATTTGTTCAAATAACTTGTCTTGTCTTGCCTCTTGTCCTAAAATCGAAAGAGAATAAAGGAAGAATATTTGTCACAGATTTTTATTGAAATACCGATTGTCACAGTAGTATTTTGGACGTCAATAGTTACAATTTCATTATTAAATCTAAGGCCTTAGCCTGAAACATTCTGTAGATGTCTTCCCAAATATGTCGGTAAGTATTTTCTATTTCGAAATTCTACTTCAGTCAAAAATAGATTTATTAAATAACGAGATGCTGAAATGTTGAACCGAAAATCCTATGTTATTATGTTTAAGGCTCAAATGGGACAATATTAAAAACTGAAATTCGTTTGCGGCAGCTGAAAATAAGGACTGGTAGATAGGTATCAAATCCGCACTGCTGAAGGTTGCTAAAGCCGAAAATATCCTGAAAATCGCTCGGATTCTGCAATTGAAATGCTGTAACATTATGCTGAGAAATGGCTGGAAATCACATTTCTTTTGTTTACATTACATTTGTTTTCCTCAATGTGTATTTTGTTTGTCAATTTTATTATTTTCGTTCGTTTTTTAATTATGAAATGGTTTTAATTTACGAGGAAAAATCGGATTAGGTATGTTTCCTTTCACTTTATTTTCGTGATGGTTTAAAAAGAACCCGAAGGCTCATTTATCTATTCTTCTCGAGAAGGAAAAAATGTTATACGAAATACTTTATAAATTAAGTTTGTACAAAGGAAATCGAATACTAAGCTTGGAAAATGCTCTTTTAATTAAATGGCGGTATATTCTAGAACAAATTTGGCGCTTTTCCCCCTGCAGCTATTTTGAATAGGTCGAGTTTTAGACTTAGATTTGGTTTTGTAATTAAGACAGTTAACGATACCTACACCAGTATTTCGGGTTCAGTAGTAAAGAAATAAATCTTTGTAAGAGTAGAGTAGAGTAGAGTAGATCTATAAGATCCCAATCACGGTTTATTAAAACAACCGTCTCACAAATGTCTTTGAAATGCTCTGAAAATCTATCAAGTGATAAGAATCAATAAAAACAAAATACTGAAGAAAATATGAAACTTCACGACAATACCACTTAAATCTTTATTTTTAAAGGAAAGCAAACATTTTCCTACACTTGAAATACATTATTATTCGTAAACGGAACTCAAATCCGGAGCGCTCTTGAAGTATAACAAGCTTCTGAAGCAGTATTAAGTCTATAATCAGGCTAACAACCAAAAGATTCCTACAAACTTCTCTTGCGATATACGTTGGAATTTCGAACTCAATTTTCTGAATTTGAATTTTGTATGGGAAAGTATTTTCAGTAGGTAATACGTGTAATAAGGTAATTAGGGAACTTACTACCTAACTTATTAGATGTGTTGTTGTAACTTGATATTATGTGGCACGTGTAACATTTCTTGTTGTACTTACACATCAAGCTATACATTTCCAGTTTATGCTGATCTCGCACTGTTTAGGATTTCCGTACAATACGAGGTCGGCTTATACTGGAAATATATAGCCGTGTGTACATAAGTAGGTAATTATTTTATTGGACCTGAGGCACATATAAGTACAGATGGGTCACTCCGCACGGCTCTTGCTACGATACCATAAAGTGCAATTCATTTCGCACAGCGTTAATTACCTACAGTTATATTCACCTAGAAGTTGCCTCTCTTTCTATCACGAAGCTTTTATATCTTCTGACTACCTTACGCCCACTGAATTCGACAAGTCGAGCCCGCCGCTTACTTACATGTAGCTTCATATCTAAAATGCGGAGTGACCCATCTACGAGTATATTCATCTGTGCCTGAGGACCAAGTGAAAAACTAAAGACCATTTTTTTTATTTTCCGACTACGTCTTTAGAAAATATAGATATATTTCAATTCTTATGGCTAGAGATTTTGATCAAATTAGTGATCATGAACATGTCTGCGTTCGTCATAAAAATTTCATGGAATAAATCTGCGGTACTCGCTTATTTGGAGTTTAAAAAATGTTAATAAACTTGAAGTGTCAAAATGATGGAATAGGCGGCGCTAAGAGGTACCATTTTCTGTCACGTCCATGTCCTTTGAAACGAAAATGTGTTGACGGGCGAGGAAAATTTTAACGTCATAATAAAGTACCTACTGGTAATCTCGTCCTTTGCAGAAAGGACGTGAAATCCTACGTGACATATTTAGAAGAGCAGTATACTCCCACTTTGACTTGATTAATCTAAGCTTCGATAGTCCACCCACTTTGGTCCTTTCTAAACCGCATTATATCCCTAGAGAAACATTACTGACTTATTAGTTAAGTCTCTTAGTTTATGAGGTCCTGGTCCTAAGGTCCAGATTAATGAGTAATTAAATGGTTGACGCAAATTAACACTACCCTGGGAGTAATTAGGAAGGCAAGGATATCTTGATAAGTCGAAGGTAAACTTGGTCCTGCGGTTTTCGTTCAAGTTTTAGGATTTTCCGGCTCAAAGGATTAATCTTTCAGTAAAAACGATTTGAGGGTTTAGAGGGTAGGCTCATAAAACATTTATTTTGACGAATATCTTAGGCCCCTAGTACACGTTGGGCGAGCCTGTTTGGCCGATCGCGCCTGGGCGTCACAATCACGTACAATGGCCCAGTACACATTGGCCGAGCAACGGGCTTGCCCACGTGTACTGGAGGCTTTATTAGTGTTCTGCCGAAATATTAGAAAACCTAATGGGAATTCTTGGTTGTTACAAATAGTTTGATGTCTAGCATACGGCCAATTTATTGTCATGTTCTGAAAAAGATATGGCTAATATTAAAGTTGTTAGTAAGTTCGTGGCATCCAAATGGTTGTTTGCATATTGTTCTGATTTCCATATTGTCAGTAAAATATTGAGTTTATGAATTCATTTAATATACACTTTTTCTGAAACCGTAGTAAGTCCATAATAAATTCATGCAAAAATATTCATAGGTGGTGCTATCTTAAAACAATAGCGAACCGTTTAGTCTTACAATCCTAGTAGAACAAAATGAATGTTCAAGATTGCTATAGCGATTGATTTTGGCGAACGAATTGTCGATAGCGAAATAAAATGAAATTGTTTATTCTGTAACTAGAATATCGGAATCACTTTTACACGTAATAAATAAAAAAATAATAGATATAAGCTAGATGGGGTCGACATTTCCTATCTGACTTCCCCTGAGAAGAAATGGCGAAAGAAACTCGCACGGGTGAAAGTGTCTTTTGAAGTCATTCTTGGTCAAGCGATATGAGGACCATGTAGATTAGAGTCTGAAATGGTCTTTTGAGGAAAGAACCACACAGATTTGAGAAACCTGTCCAATCAGTGCAAGCATTTGTCAGTAATCGTGCGAGCTAGCCATGTCTAAATCTGTGTGTGGACGTGGAATTTTGAAATGTTGAGAATAAAGTTGCTGCGTGTGTACCTAGCGTAAGCTTTAAAATTCATAATCCTAGATTAACCTTGTTCTACATAAAGAGGATATTTTCCAGGTCTTTGCTGAGATGTAATCCTCAATTTTTGTTTGTATAAGCACAAATAATATAATACGTACGAAGAATATAGACGAAGAATAAATACGTAATCTTGATTTTGTGTTATCAAAGAGGCATATTTATTATGTATACAAATACTTGTGGTCGAAGTATAATGTTTACATAATAAATATACAAGTAAAGGAAAACCGTGAATTATGTTACAAACTTGTTTTCAGTTTGATATTTAATTCCTTACAATATGTCCAAAAACCAAACTTTCCCCATAAAACAGCAATAAAATTAGCTAAAACAATGGAGGAACGAACCGCATTTTGTTTCTTAGTATTTAGTGCAGGCAAATGTCCCGCAGGACTATGCGATACTGTTTAGGCTAAGCGTATGCTGAGACGCAGTCCACGCAGCGCAGGGCAGAGCAGATTTTGTAATGCATGAACGTACTGAGAGCGGCGTACGCTACGTCGCAGGCACGTGTCGCGCAGACATGTGTCTGTCCTGCTCTGCGTCTCGTTGTGTCTGATTTCTGCGCGACGCGTGCAGGTCGTCACGTGTTTTTTACCACATGTCTATTGTTCGTACTAGCTAGGATGCGAATGTGTCTGTGAAGCTGCGTCGCAGCATGCGCTCGGGGTCTATGTCTGCCTCGCCTGCCCTACCCTACAAAATCTGTACTGTGCTGACCTGCGTCACCTGCGACTCAGCATACGCTTAGCCTAACACTTTGACCAAGTTGTGTAACACATTTGTAAGTATTTATCTTTGTAAAATACTAGCAGTTTATTTTCGAAGTAATACAGGGAGATTTAGGGTGGGTTGTTAAGGAGTCTAGGGTACCTACATTAAAATAACCACAGTACCACCGTACAATATTTAAAACTATATATTTTTTTGTAATACATTAGTAAAAAAGAAACATGTTTCTTGTATTACCCCTTTAATTTTTAAGTTTATTTTATTTTTATTATTTGTTGGTAAAGCGGCAATAGAAGTATACAATTTGTGAAAATTTCAATTGTCTATGTATTAAGGTTCATGAGATACAGCCCGCTGACAGACAGACAGACTGACAGCGAAGTGGAAAAAGCCTCCACGAGTACCTACGAGTGGTGATACTTATTATGTTATCTACAAGTGTGAGGATAAGGTACGCTCTAAAGCGTCTGTTAGACCTTCGTATGCCAGAACCTTCGTAGACACAATGTCTTTTTTATTGTTACTGTAAATACGGCATACGAAAGGTTAATTGTACCTATCACCTGAATGATGGATGGAACAAAATTGGAAAATTTTAAGAGGTGAACTGTTTAAACAATCACAGGTAAATTATCTGTACGTATTTTTTGCAGTGCTTATATATCAATTTATTGAGTTCCAGGCAGAGGTGAATAGAATTCGTTAGCGCACAGCATAATCAGCCTATAAATGTTGCCACTGCTCGGACACAGGCCTCCTCTCTTCGAGAGGTAGTGGGCCGTAATTTACCACGCCGACCCAGTGCGGGTCGGTAGATGTCCCAAGTCTTCGAATTTTTGGTTCTAGGACATGCCGGTTTCCTCACGATGTTTTCTTTCACCGTTATGAGAGCAGTGGTGATGAAATCCCCTGCGGTTCGAACCAACGACCTACAACTCGTAAGTCGGGGCCGTTACCAGTGGGCCACCACCTGCTCGCGCACAGCGTAAACATAGATTCCTTTTGTGCTATCTGCAACACCACAATAGGCAAAGATAAAATCACAATTTCTGTAGTAATTTAGCATTATCCCAAATATGTTTCCACAGCTTACTCCTATGGGCGCTTTTTGATCAAAGTAATTAATAATAAAAAACAGGCCAAAATATAACCCGTCATCACAGTCCAAAATTCGCCAGTACATGGGCGTAAAAATATCGCGGCGGATTTTTAACACGCACTGGATTCTCCACTCTCGGTGTTGAGCCGAGGTATGGAGAATTCAACAGATTGCATCCTAGCGCGTCAAAAAAACATACTCGCGGATTATCAACTCTCGCGCTATAAGCAGTGGGATGGAAATCCAGTGTTCGAAAAAAAATCGCCGAGGTAAAGCATCGCCCGTGCCAACCTGGGCTTGAAATAAATCACGTGACGAGTCCACGTGAACGGCGCACGTTGCCGGGTGTGTACTGTAATAGATGTGTCAATAGCAGCACCGCACTTGTTCCAGTCAGGTAAGCTCGCGCGTTGGTGGGCTGGGTTGTGGGTAATTTTGTTATTTATTAATTTTGTATAGGGAATTTTGATATAGGAAAGTGGAATAGAAATGGTTTTGCAGTTAGTGGCTAAATCATGTACACACGCCAAAGGAGTTAAGTAACCAGTTATACACACTTCAATACTACATCGCTACTGTACGTACTGCTCACAATGACAGCCACGTACACATGGCATTCGTAGAGTGAGTGCGCTAACGTCTTCTAAATGATAGTACAACATGATTTCGCTAAATAAGATAGTTGCTCTCGTGGCGCAACAGATAAGAATTCAATCTACAGTAGTGACAAATGATTTGATTTCGAGCCACGAGTTTTTTTCGATGGGCAAAAGTATTAATCTTTCCTCTGCCACATTTTTAGGGTTCCGTACCCGAAGGGTGCCAAACGGAACCCTATTACTAAGCCTCCGCTGTCTGTCCGTCCGACCGTCTGTCTGGCAGCGGGCTGTATCTCATAAACCGTAAAAGGTAGCCAGTTTAAATGTTCACAGATTGTGTATTTCTATTGCCTCTACAACAACAAATAATAACAATAAAATAAAGTTAATAACTAAAGGGGTGTATACTTACAAACACCATCACGAAAGAAAGAAAAAGTATTTATTGAGACAAGCACAGGAGATCTCAAATTAAACTAAAAACACTAATTGAAAAATAAATAGAAAAAAATAAAAATAAAAGAGACGAGGCCAAAAGGCTCCTATCTCAGCATATTGCTGAGAAATTTAATAGTAAATGTCGCACCGCTGGTATTCTGATAGGACCCACTACGGATAACGTAGTGGGCAGCAATATTGTTAATACTACTTATGAATCTATATTATTGTTATTTGTAAACATTTTATATTGTAGCTGTTTATTGTCACATAATAAATAAATAAAACAAAAAAAATTAAACTAAAACCATTAAATACACCACAACAAACGTGTTTTTGTTCAATCTTAATGCGGTAATGAACCCTTCGCGTGCGAGTCCGACTCGCACTTGGCCGTTTTTTACTAACCTTATTTTTTAATTCACACGTTTTGTATCGTATTCAATTCAGGCAGGTTTATTTTGAAACAGGGGTTGTACTATCACTTTTTGTTAGAGCAATCATCGTTCCAGTGTGAGAGAGAGATGAAGCTATACAGGACGAATAGCACTATCATTATTTCACAACGGAAAGGTGATGGTTTTAACACGTCATAGTAAGGCCCCAGTACTTTCGGAAACCATCATGTAACTCGCACTTGGCTGGCTTTTAAGCTTAAAGTGCTGAGAAGTCAATTCTTTTACATCACTCGCTTAGGTGCTTACCTCCACACACAAAATTGTTTACAAGTAGTTTTAAGTTATCTGATAGTACCTACCTATACCTTTTAATACCTTGTCAAGCTAATAACCTGCAAAGGACTTTAATTTCATTTAAAGTATGGTTTCACAAGATTTTCTTTTATTTCATTTTCGGTTATAAAGGGAAATTCGGTTAAGTAATTTCTTAAACGGTTTCTGGAAAATAAGGCAATTCGACCTGTTTGCGGAAGTCGGAAAAGGCTTTGAAGGGTTTACAAAAATAGGATGGTTTGCGTTCCATTAAGTGGTCGATGAAGAAATAAGAAATTAGCTACTGTATTTGATTTTCCCTTTTCCAAGATTGTTACTAAAGACTTATTAAGTAAGTGAAATGAAATTGTTTATTCTGTAAATGGGATATTGGTATCACTTTTACACGTAATATATTTAAAAAAAAAATACGCTTGATGAGGTCGGCGTTTCCTATCTGACTACTTTGAGAAGAAAGGACGAAACAAACTCAGAGGTGGATTGGTGGTTGGTGGATTGGTGGTTGGTGGATTGTTTATTTTTGTGTTTTGTTCTTTCTTTGCGTCGTGTGTACCGCAAATAAACGTATTTTCTTTCTTTCTTTTCTTTCTAGAGGTCAGTCTCTTTTAAAGTCCAGAAATAAATCTTGGTCACATCATGTAGATTAGTGTCTGAAATGGCCTTTTGAGGAAAGACCCACATAGATTTGAGTGGACCTGTCCAGTCAGTGCACGCATTTGTCAGTTGAAGGTTTATGTTCAACAGTCGAGGTACACCTTGATGTTATGTTCCTAGTTTTAGAAGCATTGCCCTTGGGTTCATTCTTAACTTGGATAGGGGATAATAAACAACAAAAGCATTCTTGTTCTTATTTTGCTGCTGAAATAGTGTAAGAGTTAAATAGCAAGTTCCAGGGTTGCAATATAATTATCACAGGACTCTTCATAGAGAAACTAACCTTCAAGCCAGCAAATTGTTTGAGATAAGATTGTTCTTTTCTTTCCTTGTGTTTGCATATAGTTATGAAGGGCGAGTATGGCATCATCGCGAGAGCATATAGCTATTTTGTTACAAGCAAACACAACAAGCAAAGCTACACAAAATCAAACTGGTTGCTAATTTAAGTTGTATAAATTATTATTTTTATTATATGACATTGATTTTACATTCTGTGATTACTTCCTCACACACTGAATTGTAAAATTTTAAGAAAATCTTCTATTTTTATAATGTTTGTAAATATGTGAGAACCATGTATCTATCACATAAGTAATTAATTTATCTTTCGTTGCTTCATTTTTATTAATTCTTCTTTTTACCTATTGTTGTAACGTTTTTTTTTTAGGTGCATCGTCTTCACATATAATTATGTAACTAATGTACCTACATAATATACAAAATATTGTAACACTTTTTAAAAGAGTAACGGTGGAGTTTCTTCCCCATTCTTCTCCATACAAAAACTACCTTTTGGAAGGGGCGACTAGAATCAATTCAATTTTTTGTAAACTTTGACGTTCAAAAGTGCCTTACAAGGGCCTATTTGAAATAAATGATTTGACTTTGACTTTGAGCAAGTCGTAGCTACCTATAATTTATAAGGTGTATTTGGAAGTACAGATTCCGATTTGGTTCATTCGAAACTGAGGTTTGCAAATGCTTCAATCATTGTTAGACTGACAGCAATAGGTCAATTTTTTGCGTAAAAGCGTGAAACTGTTTTTCGTAGTTCGTTGCAAGCTACGCCGTAGCATGGTGAACTACGCCGTAGCAGGTTGCGTAGTTTAACGCTTAGCTACGCACCGTACTACAGCGCAGTGGTTCTATTTTACACTTGAGTAAAAGGAACAGAAAGAAAAAATACATTGTTCTTTCTTACTCTTACTCATATCAATTTCTTTTTCATTATATTAGATAATTTCTTTTTTAGTAATATCTGTACACTTCCGGGATAAAGAGATTGTCATCCGGGAAATAAAACGTTCTCCTTAATAACACTATCATACCATTTCCAAGAACAAGGTCTATCCATTAATGACGGGAAAATTGCCTGAAATTCCCGGGAATGTTGTAAAAGTGGAATGAGGAAGAAACGAGATTGCAGCGTGTGGGCGGACTGTAATCTGTGGTACACTATCGGGGTTTTTGTACCCGACACCTTATTATGTAGCTTTATGTAATGAAAACGACTTGCGAGGGAATTGCATTGAGAGACGGTTAACCATTATCGTTGAACAGACAAAAAGTCCTTGGGTATGTTTGTGATCTCATAGTTGTCGGCCAGTTTGCTTAACTTACATTACATTAGGGATTTCTGAAGTATTTTAACCGGAGTTTATCTTTTAGTTATTAGTTATTTTTTTCTTTTTTTTTTCTTTCCGAATATTATTTTGTACTAACACTAGTGTTTAAGATGTGTATGTAACTAACTAACAAATTAGATTGTATGATCTGTAAATAAATAATTTGATTGATTGATTGAAAACATTGTAAAAGCCATTTATTTTTAAATGTGTAACCGTGGAGTTTCTTGCCGGCTCTTCTCCATAGGAAACGACCAATTGGAACCGTGCACCTAGCTTCTGACGTTTCATAAGTGCCCATGTAGGTTTATGTGAAATAAAATATTCTGATTTTGATAGTGCTATTGGTTTGATATCGTTTTTCTAAACACTCAGTTAACAGTGTTAATCCTAAAAGTTAGCAACGTCGCAAATAGCTGTCAAATATTTACCTCTTTTGATTAATTTGGCAATATTACTGTATGGAAATACAAAATGTGGCTAACTAGTGAACTAAAATATTGATTATGATATGCAATAATTAATATCGTAACATTGAAATTTAGTTTCAGATGTAAAAAAAGAATTTGGAAACTTTCCAAATGCCTTTTTTACACCTAAAACGGTTACAACATCAAATTCAGTGTTATAATTGAAATTCCTTATTAAAATTCTAGTTCGCTAGTTAGCCACATTTCGTAGGTATTTCCATACAGTAATATTGCCAAAATAATAGAAACAGCGAAATATTTGACATCTGTTTGCGACCTTGCCCATTTTTAGAATAAACGCTTTATGGAAGAAAATCGCTCAATAACTATTGATAATTTATGTGAAGACCTCAGAAACAACGGGCATTAGTCACCGTATTTTTTTTGTATTATATCTTTTCGTAGGTATTATTTACCGCGGATAACTTTTAGTCTACAGCTAATACATATTTGTATATTAACTACCACAACTAATAATTTAGGAATAAAACGTGTGCTTTATATCTACCGATTCCTATACATCTAGAACTCCTGACTACAAACTGACATAACTACTCGAGGCTTACTTTGTATTCAGTGATCATTTAAGCCACAAAGTACTCCACTCATTTCGTTAAATAATTCAGCAAGTACGATCTGTAATCGGCACGACCGTACGAACGCTGTGAAAATTTATTTCAAAACTGCTTGATGTTTTAATCACTCGATTGTTATTGCGACGAAAACTGGTTAAAATGGCCACCATATTATTTCTCCTGTATTTAACTAGGCTGTTATTTTAATTATTACTGTAATACTTATTATTTTATTCGTTTATAGAAATACGAAGTGTTTTGTTAGGATTCTGTGGGCTTTTATAATGGTTAATTAATTTTATTAGGTATTCTAAGGAATTTTCTACAATTGCTACTCTCACTGACGGTTAATAATTTATTTATTTATCGGATATTACTAATGATTATTTTTCAATCTGAATAGAATTTAGGTACCATGGCAGAGTAGAAAATCGATACGCAGGTAGCGACTAATTAAATACGTTTCCGAATTTGGCACAGCTGAGCCACAGTATAATTATGGGCAGTATGGAAACTAGGCCTATTTGTTGAAATAATTACGTACCCGTATACGTAGGGTTTTTAATATGTATAGAGTGCCGCAAGCGGTATTCTATCACTATCGGTTATAGTGCCGTTGTGGTGCCTCAAGCGGAAATCTAGGACATCATTTAAAAGGGCCGCAAGGGGTGACATTGTCGACGGTGAGCAATGAGTAGCTCGCCGTGCGATAAGGACCTGCAGTGCTATTCTGTAACCTTCTCACCGTGAAAACTTAGGTGAAATGAGCGTGCAGTGAACTGTCATTCCACAGGGATTGACACTATTGACAGCTCACTTCACCCTAGTTTTCACGGTGAGATGTTTACAGAATAGCATGGCAGGTCCGGGTCGACGGCGCGTTGTGTTCCACGCGCGCCTCAAAGAGATGTCAGCACAACTGACGGGGTCCGCTAGGACCGATGCCTGCCGGGGTCGCGGGAAAGTCCGAAAGGGATACCATGGCCCCTGGCAACGGTAACGTACAGGCAACTGAAGGAACATGGGTGGGTTTTAGTAAGTAAGAGTCTGACACGCCCTCCCGCTCCGCCCACAGCGGGAGAAGTTATTTGATAATTTCACACCCAAAAAAAAAAGTGGTAACATAGTACGGTACGACAGTGCTATGAACTAAGCGATTACATAGTACGACAGTGCCATGAACTTACTACCGAAGATGTTTATTGGTTTGTCCGGAACCACTTCATTTTATAACCCGTCTCTTTTAATTGTGCCAATTTTTTGTTGGATAGAATAGGACCTTTTTAGTGTATATTTGAAAACCTCAAAGTGCGTAAAACTATAGGTGCCGAGACAAAAGTGGCCAAAGTTTCTTTGCTCCGCTTGGCGGGGCTCCTATTTCTGTTCTGAATGGTAAAAATAATCACGAAGGGGATGCGGGGTCTTTGTTCTAGACCCATGCAATGCAAAGCTTACGGCACTTTAAACGGGTCTAGGTAGCGCCACTATTATGCAGGAAACTGCGGCACTTTATTTGATGTTGATAGAATGCCGTTAGCGGCACTCTATACACTTCCTTTTAATACGCAGTGTCATTCAAAGCTCAACATTTTCTTGGTATTAACTACCTAGTAGTTCAAATAGTGACTTCAAGTGAATATTGATTTGGGCACGCCACAATTGTGGCGATAAGTCCCCTCTTTGAGGAGTGGCTAGAGAGGCGCCACGGCGTCCTCACCTTCCGCCTGACGCAGGTCCTCACCGGACATGGTTGTTTCGGGAGGTTCCTGTTCAGGATAAAGCGGGAGGAAACGCCCGGGTGTCACCACTGTGTGGATCGCCCGGAGGACACGGTGGAGCATACGGTGGAGGTCTGCCCAGCTTGGGCAGACCTCCACCTATAAAAAAACTATAAATGTAACTCTAAAATCGAATAACAGATATATAACATACTTAATAACTTAATCTATCACTCATTATCATCAGATGAATCATCCATTGAATAGTCATGATCATGAGTGGCAGAACTATGGAAACTAGAAACTATATTAACATTTTGTTCCTTACAGCTAGGTTGAAAAAAGGTCACCATATACATCTTTGATTTGACGTGCTACACTTCTACGACATACGCGCTGATACCTCAGCAGCGTAAATCAATTCACTAGCACTCCTGGACTGTAAGAGGTTATCTACACGTCGTCTTTTCGTTTTGACACATCGAAAGATATGTCAACTCCCTTCAGCCACGTCGAATTCTTCTCTAGGAACCGCTCTTGATTTCTTCCACAGCTGCTTCACTTTTCAGCTAATTTTGACGGATATTTTGAGATGATGACCTTGACATCTCTCAGGGACTGTTCTGTAACACCATCATAATCATGCCTCAAAGATATAAACCGAAACAGCTCCTCATTCCGCGTTTCCTTTGGGTGTTTTAGCCATTCTTCGAAAAAATCCATTTTTGTGACGATGAAAACTGTTTAATGAAAAAAATTAAAAAAATTAGTTGTGCAAATAATTCGCAATATTTTTTTTACTAATTACTACTAGATACTTGTGAGAATCATATAAAATAAATTCTACAGAGTGTACATGAGTGGACATGTAATTTTTTGACCATTGAATTCAAAAATATGGGTAAAAAAGTCCACTTTTATCTAAACAATTAATTTAATAAAATTATAGAATGAAGTTCTTGTGATAAAAATGAATTAAAACAAAACTACTTACCCTTACGTACACAATCCATCACAAAAACACTATCACAAATTTCTTTTAGTTACTTAAATAATGTTAACAATGATGGTGTAAAAATGCAAATGAATACACTTTGAATTATCAATTCTTTAAATACTTACCTAAATGACGGTCCTAATGAGGGTAATTACGAAAATTAATAGGTGTATTCCTTAATCTAAAGGGCTACTGAGTTCTTATTAGTAATTAACTACTAGGAATTGAAGAGTTGTTTTTGTCCAGCTAGTTTGTTCTACACGAACCATAATGGGGCGTCGTGAGTCGCGAGCCGACTTCCGGCCACCGTAGGCGCGGGCTTGCGGACGGTGAGCAATGGGTAGCTCGCCGTCCGATAGGGACCAGGCCCGGGTCGACGGCGCGTTGTGTTCCACGCGCGCCTCAAAGAGATGTCAGCACCAACTGACGGGGTCCGGAAGGGCCAATGCCTGCCGGGCCTGCGGGTTTGTCCGAAAGGGATATCGCGACCCTGGCACACAGGCAACGGAAGGAACACGGGTGGGTTTTAGTCAGTAAAAGTCTGACACGCCCTCCCGCTCCGCCCAGAGCGGGAGAAGTTATTTGATAATTTCCCAAGCTCAAAAAAAAAAAAAAAAAGTGAATATTGATTATTGATTTTATATTTAAAATATTTGTCTACATTAAAAATGCTAATAGGTACGGTCTGTACAAGTCGATTACACCATCACACACACTCACACACATACACACACACACATAATCTAAATTGACAAACAAACAAAATAATTACATACTTAATTGTTTTTCCTACGAGTTAATATTCTTTTTAATTTTAGTTTCGCCTAATTTTGATTAAATGTTTAATTCTATAATTAGGATTTAAAAAACTAAAATGTTCATCGACTTTTGCCGCTGACTGTACGTGTTTATATCATTTGCCATTTCGCTTAGTAACTAATCGATAAATGGGCCAATTTATGTGTTCGATGGACGTCATTAAAGTACCTAATTAATGTTTACCTACCCATATCTAGCAACAAGCATCTACAAAATTATGTGATCCGTTAAAACTATTTTCCTCGGTTAATTTTCTCCCTCCACTGCACAGTTTATCAGTGTCGAAACCAGTTTAAAACTCAATAGAGGCGAGGCTAGTAACACTGCAATAACTTCCGAGAAAAGGTGCTGAAATAGGCAGATGTGAAAAAGTGCACTCTCAATTTGGTACACCTGCCGTGTCTAGATTTAGTGGCCACAATCTTTTGGCACGGAGTCAATATTTGCGTAGAAAATTTTGCTAGCCTTTCATACCGAATACATGTGGAAAAGTAAAATGTATGTGTTTGAAAAGAACTTTAGAGGAATATCGGAACAATAAAGCCTTGACATTCCATTATGACAGCTGTCAAACTTTTGGCGGGAAGCGGCAATAAAAAAAGCAAAAAGTTTGAACGCAAAACTTTTTGCCGTTATGTCTAAAGTTCGTTTTTTAATCCCAGAGACTAATTTGACAGGTGTGAATGTCAAACTCCAAATTTAAAAAAAAATAACAACAATCACTTGAAATGTCAAACTAGTCTCTGGATAAAAAACAAACATGAGGGTCGCACCAACGCTCTACATACTAAAACTTATCAGTCCTTAAGCGGGTTACACATATGGCAAATCTCTTGTAAAGTGTAACGTTATGTCATTGATAGATAGTAGTTCGGCTTAGTTAGCAAGTGTCGCCTCTCCCTTTCAAGGCTGTGGTCACAATCTACAGTATCTACACAGACAAACTTGTAACAACTTTACCAAACAGTTAACTCAGTTAGCCGGAGAACCCTTCTAATTTCATTTTGGATATAAACACAGTTGCTTTTATTATTTGTTTGTTTTCATAACTGGAAAATAGAGTGCAACTGTTTTGTTTGCTGTGAGTAGATGCTTGACTTTCGTGTCTGTGAAAATGAGGCATTAAAGTACCTATTCTAGTGTGTTTATTTCTTTTGAAGTTATAATAAAAAGGTAGTAGAAAACGTACGTAACACATTAAAATCTACTTTACCTGTGGATTATGGTCATTTTATTTTATTTTATTTTATTTTATTTTATTTTATTTTATTAGGATCTCCAACAAAGAATACACCTTACTTGCTATAATATAAAGATAAGAACAACAATATAATTATGTGCTCCCTCAATTATAGGAGACCACATCATGCAATAAAAACAAGTAAACAGTATATGAAAAATGGAAGTAGCCCTGAAAGTGAAAATTATTCATAGTAAGTACCAAATTTTACAATGTACATTATAAAATTTGGTAATCTGAACTTAAATTAAATAAAAATAAAGATAAAAAATGAACTTACAGACTAACAAAAATAGAATAACAATAACAGAAATAGAAATAGCGAACAATGCATTACTAGGCAGGCAGTTCAACACTTACATAATTATCATTCAACTGCGTACGGATTAGTGACTTATATTTACTCAGATTATTAGAAAAGATGTCTATGTCTTCTAATGAACATGATAAGGCATTGTACTGCTGGGTCATCCTGGAAACCGGTGAATGTTTACCCAGATTTGTTCGGTATCGTGGGGCCTTGAGTAATGGGCGGGGATAACGCGGCATTCTGGCCGGGACATTAAGATTTATTCTGCTAAGAAGATCTGGACAGTCAATACTATTATTCAGCAACTTGAACAGGAATGTTAAATCAGAGACTGTACGGCGAGACCTGAGAGGAATGATTTTAAAATAATTCAGCTTGCATATGATCTCAGATTCCTAACTCTAAACCGAAAAGCCAAGTGACGAACAAGTTTCTTCTGGACTCTTTCTATTCGATTTGTGTGAACCTGGTATGTTGGATTCCAGACCGTGCTGCAGTATTCCAACTGACTCCTCACATAGCTATTGTATAACAAAATTGTAGTGGATGGTTTTTTGAATTCTTTAGAAGATCGCAGTATAAATCCAAGAGCCCGATAAGCTGAATTAAGCATTTTGTCAATGTGTTCTATAAATCTCAAATCACCATCCAAATACACTCCCAAATCTCGGATAACTGTCACTTCATCTAATATGTTTCCCTGAATATTGTAGCTAGATTGAATTTTATTCCGCTTTCTGGTAAATTTGATGTGGTGACATTTGGTACAGTTTAGATACATTTTATTCTTCGTACACCACTGAGTCAAGTTATCTAAGTCCGTTTGTAGCAACAGAATATCAGATGCAGTCAGAATTATGCGTGTCAACTTCAGATCATCCGCGAATAGGTATGGCGTAGTATATTTAAGCACGCTTGTAATATCATTCACAAACACAATGAAAAACAGTGGCCCCAAATTGGACCCCTGTGGTACACCTGTGGTTGCAAAATAAGGGTCAGACTCATCACCCTCTATGACAACTAAAGACGGCCTATTATTAAGGTATGACCTACACCAATCCAATGTGGCACCAGTGATACCTAGGGACTGAAGTTTAATCAACAATAGTTCATGATTTACCCTGTCGAAGGCCTTTGAAAAATCTGTGTATATTGCATCTACTTGTAGACCCTCATCAACTGCGGATGTTAACTCAGTGATATAAGTGACAAGATTTGTGTTCGTAGACTTTTTGACCATGAAACCATGCTGACTTAAGGTTAGGCAACTTTTAACCTGGTTGTAAAATATCGGGTATACTAGCAATTCAAAGACCTTAGACAGAGTACAAAGAATCGAAATTGGTCGATAGTTAGATATCACCTCGCGCTTATCGTTCTTGTGAATAGGCACTATTCGTGCCCGTTTCCAGGTATTCGGGAAGACACCTATTATTAGTGAAGTATTATATATATCTGCTAATGGAGAGGACACATAACGAGCACATCGTGACCAAAATATTGGGGGTATATTATCAGGTCCTGCACCCTTTGACAGGTCAAGTCTGGAAAGTTTATTGCATACAGCCTCTTGGGATATTAAAAAATCATTATTGGGTGGAGAAGGGATTGATGTGGCAGGTGGATAATCAATAGAATTGCCATGGTCAAGAGTTTGCGAGTCATATACCGATGAGACATAAAATCATTTCAAGCCATTAGAATGCAGTTTACTTTGAGAAATAGTGGGAAAACTGCTTTATTATGGAGCTCATATAAAAAGTTGTAAAACGAAATATTATGTGGAGGGCTGCCATAATGCATTCTTTATGATTTGAATTTGACTAATGGAGTTAACTATTTTATTTTTTGCTGAAGCTGCGTCCTGGGTTTTATAAAAACGAAGCGAACTATTCAACGTATTTTTCAAGAACTAAATGCAGAAAAATCACAGAGAATAATCTTATAATCAACGCTTGGCTGTGCATTGATCTAATTTATTTTTCCGTTTAGTTTTACCCAGAAAGATTCCATTACTTTACGTATTAGCTTTGGATATCCAGAACCATTTGTTGACAGAGATTTTATACAAGAAAATCTAACCTAGAATTTCTGTGTTATATTATTCTAGATTCTAGAATTACAGTGAATCCAATCTTGTTTCAGTTTCTACAGTATTTCTGAACCTAACCAGTTTGAGCGTTGGGAAATACAGTTTTATTTCAGAATCTAATACAATTTATTCACATTTAGATAAATCTAATTTAAAATACACGTAGGTAGTATTTGTTTGAAGAAATTCGGAAAAAAATGCTTGGCTGTATACTTTCTGTCCAAACCCAATGTAATGTAAGTTTTATAAAACAAGTATTAATATATTTTTGTTTCGGGTGACCGTACAAAGTTATTTGTTAGGATCGGAAGTTTTGATTTTTTTAACGAAACAAAATGTAACAGCCGTGCTATTCTGTAAACATCTCACCGTGATAACTTGGGTGAAGTGAGCTTGATGTGAGCTGTCATTGCACCTAAAGCTAGGGCTTGACACTATGGACAGCTCACTTAATGCTCACTTCACCTCACTCTTCACGGTGAAATGTTTATAGAATGGATCGTGAAATCAAATGTGAAATATTTATCTATAAAATCTTCTCTTATAATTTCAACGGCAAACGCGTCGCCCTACGAAAACATTTAATGCTTACCACGCTTATTAGAATTCAGTGAGCTTCCTACATAATATGTAATAAAGTAAAAAAATACGAAATAAAACCTAAAAAGATCCGTCAGGCCGTCACTTCAACAAGAAAATAAGGCTCGCGGTCCCTGGCCTCAGTAATAGGTAGTCGGGTCTCCCTATGCATACAGAATTAGTACCTACTTGATAGAGCGACTTATGCTAGACATTTTTCACGATCATGTTTTATTCAGTTCGCAAATTATGATGTCTGAAACTCTGGAAGTTCATTTATATTTTTATTCTTTTCGAATAACGTTCCGTTCCGTGACATTTAATTTTATGAGATAGATTTTTTTTAAATAGTTTAATTAATAAAATGACGTGAAGAATTTGTGATCAAAGTTGAAATTCGAACGGAGCAGGGCAGACGGTTTTGTTTTCTTTTATTACATGAGTGATAGCAATGTTTATTTATCTACTCTCTTAGCGTAAAGTTCTTATTATGAAATCATAAATAGTACCTTATAATAATAATAATAATATATTCTTTATTTCGGACTACACATACAAGTACATACAATCCATATACACTCGAGAGCAATGAATCCGGGTCACTTAAAGAATGTTAAAAATCTCGGAAACTAAAAATGATAGGTTAATGCAATAAATTGTATTTAATAGACAATGTAATACTCCTTAAATGAAAGTAAAAAAAATATGAGTCACCATACATTTTATTAACACAAAATTACATAAAGAAAAAAACTGCTGATCTCTCCTTAAAACAAAAATAGGAAACATGAAATTTTTGAACTTTATTACGATTTTCTTGAATTTTAATACTTCGTATTGCCTCCTCATGCTTCCATTACTGCGTTTACGCGGTTTGGCATGCTGTACACCAAGTTCCTTATACGATTTTGGGGAATATTCTCCCATTCCTCTGTGAGAGCAATTTTGAGCTCAGGAAGCGTGATTGGGGAAGGGTTTCGTTGTTTTACGCATCTGCCTAGCTCGTCCCAAGCATGCTCGATCGGGTTGATATCCGGGCTGCGCGCTGGCCACTCCATACGAGTAATGTTCATCTCTTGAAGGTAGTCATTCACAATCCTACCTGTATGAGGTCGGGCATTGTCATGCATAAATATAGCATCCTCACCTAAATTGACCATAAATGGACCAACGTGATCATTGAGGATTTCTTCCACATATCTTACGCTAGTTAAAGAGCCGTTTTCTATGATCACCAGCTCTGTGCGACTTTCAGAAGAAATTCCGGTCCACACAAGTACAAACCCACCACCGTAGGCTACTTTTTCTTCGATGCATGCTTGCTTGAATCTTTCCCCTGGTCTTCGATACACTCTGTGTCTTCCATCGTGCTTGTAGAGCATAAATTTTGATTCGTCGGAGAACATAACTTTTGACCAATCTTCAATACTCCAATTTACGTGGCTCTGGGCATATCTTAGTCTTGAAATACGATGCCCACGCTCCAGTTTAGGGCCGTTTGCAGGTCTAAGGGGTTTTAAGTTAGATTCAGCAAGCCGACGTCTTACTGTCCATGCACTTGGGTTACTTCCTCCGAGGCGTCGAAACTGATTTGTGAGTTCAGTTCCTGTGAGAAAGCGATTTCGAAGCATGGTGTTCACCAAGTATCGGTCTTCTCGTGCTGTGGTACACCTGGTTCTGCCCGTTCCTGGTCTGCGTAGGTTAGAACCAGTTTCTTCGTAACGTCGGAGAACTCTTTGTACTGTTGACAGCGACACACCGACAGTCCTGGCTGTATCGCGCTGACTCCGGCCGGTTTCCAGCATTGTAAGTATTCTGGTGCATTCTTCAGGCGTAAGCGACATAATTTCAGCTTGAATAATGAATATAGAGCACTATCAACATGGTTTATGTACCCACATAAATGACAGATTACAAACAAAAGCAAAACCAAATGCTGTAATTTCGTAGTTCCATCTTCGAAAGTGGCCCTTTTTCAAATTTGATTTTTTTATGATATAACTTTACAATAACTAAGAAGTTTTAATACCTTCATTTAAGGAGTATTACATTGTCTATTAAATACAATTTATTGCATTAACCTAGCATTTTTAGTTTCCGAGATTTTTAGGATTCTTTAAGTGACCCGGATTCATTGCTCTCGAGTGTAGTATTAGTAACAATGACTTAAAAACTATGTTAGTAAACTTTTACAAACTAAAAACTATTAAAATTGACGTGGCCCAACACACGTTGGCACGTGCCTCCGTACCCAGTGCCTCATAAAGGGACTGTCCACTTTGTCTAATAATGTGTTCAGGATGCTTATGACAGACTTTATAAATCACGTGCAACTCTAATAAAATTCATCATCATCTGCCTAGCGTTCTCCCTATATAATTTTACTAATTATTTAATAAAATTAAAAAGTTAAAACTACGCACTTTCCCTAACAAAATAATGCTTTAAAATAACTTTTTACTAATAAAGTACAGGTTGACCAATAAGTTCTCAATTCATAGGTTTTAGTTGCCGTCCGCGAATAAAAGAATTTAATATGATATTATAGTTGAATAATGGGTAATAATAATAATATATATATTATGAATGAAATAGGTTTAAAAAAATTATTACAAAGAATTAAACAATTTTTCTGTATAAATGGTCAGTCCCATATTTTTGTAAATAATGTGTATAGGTTATTAGACTCGGTCAGCCACTGTTTCTATATTATCTGTGGTGTAAAATGGCGGCGCGTCATCGCAGGAGCTGATCGGTTGCTGTAGTGGCGCTTACCCCTACGGTGGAATGAAGGATTTGGACGTCGTCACGGTGAGACATGTAGCACTATGCAATAATACGAACACCTTTTGTAAACATACCATGTTTCTGGCAAATAAATATTCTATTCTATTCTATAATTACGATATTATTTATTTTGTTTTTTATGTAGTTGCACGAGTTTAGATAAAGTAGTATATGAAACTGCATATAACGAAAAACAGTAGTTTGATATATACTCACACTAGTGCTTTTATAACCCCTGTTATGTAACAATTTCTTAGACTAGGTACTATTATTAACTTAAGTTAATTAATAGTGAAGCAAATATTAGTACTTATGAAGTAGGAAGTCGTTTAAGGTAATCATTAACGTTAAAAGATACACGCGCACGTTCTAAAAGTATATTCATAATCACTGCTTCGGATTTATTAATATACGTTCAAGAATTTTTAGGTTAAAAATAAACCTTGGTTGAAAATGGAAACACAAAAGGGTTCTATAAATAACGGTTTCTAAATTGCCTAGAGGCATGTATTTTGGGTATTTCATGTTAAGTGTAACGAAACCATTTTACTATGAAAAATACTGCTCCAAATCAAATTTTGGCCACGTCCCTTATGTAAAATCTGTTTCAATTTTTATAACGAAACTAAAGTCTACTCAAACAGCAGTTTAGCCGGAAAAACTAAATACAGTTTCACAAAAGTAAGTGAAGTGAAACTTTTGGGGCGAAACAGTTCCGTTTTACGGCCATACAGGGGCGTAATGGGTCGTTTCGTAGAATGCCCTCCGGCCCCAGGGTTACGGCGAGAATTTATTTCCAAAACATTTTAATGAGTGCCCGGTTATGTTGCGGTAAAGTGGGAATTTCGGGTCATTATGTATAATCGCTGGCAAGGTAAGCTTTGTTAGTTATAACTGTGATTAAGGTAAAGTGAATTTTATGTGTTTTAATAATCAGTTTGTAATTATTTTACGAAATATCGCGTTTTAACGTAGTCATTTTGTTGTTATTTAATAAAAGCGGTATTAAAAGAGCTTTTTTTTATCAAGCCTAGGCTAGATCACAAAGTTTTTTTTCTAACCTTGGATACCTACTATTTTGTAACTCAACGCTAAGGCCTCTGGCAAAACTTCCTGTGACCGGTACCTATACCGTGACAAATCACTGGGTGGCGGGTGAACCTACTTATACAATATTGTAGGACCAAGAATCCCGGAAATTGGGTGTCGAGACGCAAGTTACGAGAGGTATCCTAATGGTCTAATTTGGGTAGGGTTAATTGATTATACTGGGCAATTTGTATCTTAAGGCACTTAAGAGTGCCTATTCGGGAAGATTATAATTTCCGCCTTCACACTAGTAACACTAAATGCGTTTAGTTGTTACTGTTAATGTTAATAATTAACACTAACACGGTGCGCATTAACGTAATACTTATTGTTAGTAGCAAGTAGGTACCTCATATTTAATTTGATATCATGCTTACCTCTTCGGGACATAATCAGGTAACTAAATAGATACTTATCGAAAAAGTTACAGCAAAAGTCGTCTCGTATTCCCCTTGAATTTTATAAAAAATAAATAAAAATGATTGATACCTGCCGGTCGATTCTGTAAAAATATCACCGTGAAACTTAGGTGAAGTGAGCGTGAAGTTAGCTGGCAATAGTGTTAATCCCTAGCATCCTGCCGGTAGATTTGTGACAGTGACAGCTCACTTCACCTAAGTTTCACGTTGATCTTTTTACAGAATCGACCGACTGTACTAGGATACCTAGAGGACCTACGTAGAGGACCTGTATCACAGGCGGCATGAGTTCTTACAATTACTATTAGGATGTGACATAGATACTTTATTATGTTATGATAAGCCTAATTTATCTTATGATAGACTTTTAGCATTACGGCCTGCAACAATTTGATGATAATTGATGAAAAACTGGTTATGATTGCTTTCTAAGTTATCTTATGGCCATCTGTATCATTTCAAAGTTTTCAGGTCGCTCAGATCTACAGATTTAGAAAATAATTATTTTTGACAATTTGACAGCAGCACCTGGAGGGTAGCGTTATATTAGTTTAGTGCCATACCCAGCCCGTCTAATTTGTAAAAGTCCTACCGTGTAAACTTAAGTGAAGTGAGCGGTCAATGTCATTCCACGTAATGCTAAGGCATTGACACTACTGATGATGTGAGACTTTTACAGAATAGATCGGCTGGTGTGAATAACGACCACCATTTATCTAGATTACAATATAATACTAAATAGTGTTTGCCAGACATGAATGAAATCATTCAGCAATCAAATAGCCTCAATAACTCTTATTAATTGGTACAGTTCCATAACAAATCGCCCAATTAACTTTGCCCGAATAAACACTAGCCATTTTGCTAATTGGCTGATCTTTGACATTTACAGCTACTGGCTGATTTTTCATTGGAAACTGATTGATGATCGGGAATGGCCATTTTCACACTGCGACGATAACGACACCGACATATCATTACCTCGGACGACAATGATATCGGCCGATAATATCGGGACGATGTCGGTATGTGACAAGATGTAAACAACAGCTTACTGTTATGCGGTATGCCACAGCAGCCTCGAATAGTCGCGTTGCGTCAGCAAAAGCTTACATCGCCGCGCGACTCCATAACTCCCAACCTTCAATATATGTAATAGTGTATTGAAGGTAATAATGGCAGCAGTGAACAAGTGCACTGTGTCGTCCGCCGATATCGGCACGACAATCAATGTCGGCGACGATACCGTTGTTTACACCGTCACAGTGTGAAAGCGTGAAGTAGTAGTTGTATGAATCTACCAGTCGGACGATATCGTGTCGTTATCGTTAACGTCCAATGCGAAAACGGTCAATCCCGGGACGATGGGTAGTTGGTATTTCCTTTTCAGTTTGCTTTTTATTAGTAATCTTACAGCATGTAAATAGCCGATCCTGAAAACTCATATTCGATATTATAATTGAGAGAAATTCTTGACGTTTGCCCAAGGCCGTGTAGTCCTTGCAAAACCCGTTTAAAAAAAATCGACAGTTGAATTGTCTAGTGGGATAATCCACATACTCTATTACATTGTCAGTTTAAAATAACCGAAGAATACCCCATATTAATGTAAAATAATCATAGAATATTGCAAATTGGTAGAATTGATGTCTCTGCCAAAACTACTGATTAGTAACTACTTTGCTTTTGAACTTGAACTATATATCACGAAACAGAATAACATTTACTTTAGTTTTTATTCACATCTCCTCCATACTCAACTTTTAATTATTCACCATTTAATATTTTCGGCACTCCACTTTTCTAAAAAAAACATAGCCCTTAGCCACACTTAAATTAATCACCCCTCAGAGACGAAAGGTTAAAACAAGCAAAAAATTAAACTCGAAAACGTAGTGGAAAGCGTCTCACACAGTTTAAACAATAGAAATGAAAGCTTGAGGCGAAGGAACGGAATTGTGAAAAATTAAATACTTTAAAGCTCTGGCTAAATTGAAGCGAATCCCGCGCGGGATGCGGGTGGAAACCGTTCGCGCCGTTTGTGTCAACTAACTTGATAGAAAGAAAGAAAAAAATGGTTTATGTGTCACAGAAACACGTGCATACAAAAAGATAAGTTAACTCGAATAATAAAGATAAATAACAAAATATATCTTTAATATTACGAGCACAGAACAGTACAGGCTGCCACTCAGCATGATGCTGTGCAATGGGGGACCCAAAAAACTGCACTAATCTGCACTTGTATGGAAGTGTTTTAACTGGCGCGAATAGTCGCGTGACTTTCTAATCATTAAACAATCGACGCACATGTCGCGTCCCGCATCCCGCGCGGGTTTCCCCTCAGTGTAGCCAGATCTGAAATTCAAGATAGGATGAAAAATAAAAAAATATTATTTCGCCAAACTTGGTTTCTTCAACACATTTTTCAGCGAAACATTCTTATTACTGCCAAGTCGCTTGCCTTGATCTCGGCTTAAAAAAGAAAAGGAATACGGGACATATTTTCCGGTTTTCAAGTAATGTTTTCGTTTGAATGTTTAAAGATAATAAATGGGCTTGTAAAGGCGCGCTTGTATTTTGCTAAGCAAGGATAAAATTACGTTATCTAGCTTGACATTTTCTTTTAGACTAACTTTATTTTGTATTTTATAAAGAGTGAGAGCTTTGATAAAGAGGGGTAGACTCCCGAGATGATGATGAAAAGGTCTAGGTGGCTTGCCACATTGCAATAAACTGGCTAGTATGATATCGATTATATTCAGAACCAGTTGCGCCCCACGATTTCACCCGCGTCAGTCTCGACCCCTGGGAAAATCTGGATAAAAGGTATCCTATGTCCTTCTCCAGGTCATAGTCTACCCAAGTGCCTAAATATCATCAAAATCTCTTCAGCCGTTTTAGCGTGAAACCGTAACAAACTCACTTTCGCTTTTATAATAATAGTTAGGAACTTAGGATTGTGTGGAAGGCTGAGAGAGAGGCCTTTGTCCTTATAGATTGTCTATCAAATACATGTTACGCATGACATGTAAAAAGTGCAAGTACTAAAATACTGATACTTATTACGCGAAGTGTTGGGCGGACTCATGTAGCGGCAGCTACATCGCCACATGCGAACTACGCATCAAAGACCTGACGTCACACAACATCCTGACGTCACTCAAATCCTGCATCGCGCAATTACAGTTTACCGCGCGGTGGACATATATACCAGCTCCTGACTTCAACCTCTGGCCAGTTGTCCGCCAGACACGACACCCGTCTGGTCGGAGGATCCTCCCTTTTCAATGGTGGATGAGTGAACTTTACACCCTGTTCCTCATACCCTTGAACTCATACCATTATTTATCATTTTTATTATCCAAGATTGCTCGCTGATCGAAATTGTCTTCGCGGAAATTTCTTGAAAAAAACTTCCTCCAAAAAATATTGCGCACAGAAACGACCACGCGTTCTTCCCCATATTATGAATATCTTACCCACAATCAAGGCAGAGGTACTTCTAATTTTAAATTTCATAACATATTCAGCCTATAATGTTCCCACAGCTGGGACATAGGCCTCCTCTATTCGAGAGGGAGTGGGCCGTAATCTACAACGCGGACCCAGTACGGATTTGACGGATTGTTAGATTTTTTATGATTTATTTAATGATATTGTAATACAGAGGTGTTACTTAATTCTAAACTCGCCAAACTTTTACGTTTGATGGCGAGAAGCGCTCTTTTACATAACAATGCACCACCTTACGCACATACCTACTACTTATATATTAACATTTTTTTTTTAATTCTATTTGCTATCCTGTATGATGTTTTTTTAATTTTGTCTTAAGTGATCCTTTACTAATTTTGATGAGAGATGAGATGTCACATGTCTTTAAAATTTTGGTTCTTGGACATGCCGGTGTCCTCACAATGTTTTCCTTTACCGTTTTCAGAGAAGTGGTGTTGAAATAATTTAAACAAAATAAAGCGCCTGTTGTGCCTGACATCGGTGAAGGAAAACATCGTGAGGAAACCTGGACTTATAGTTAATATAAGTCTGAAATCGCCAACCCGTCTTGAGCAAGCGTGGTGGTCAATGCTCGTGCCTTCTCTGTATGAGAAGAGGCCTTTGCCCTGCAGTCGGACAGTAACAGGCTGATATTATTATTATTTATTATTAAAGGGAACTTACGACCTATAACTCGTAAGTCGCGGCCGTTACCACTGGGTTGCCACTGGTCCTAATTTTACACTACCACACGCCAATTCAATCTATTTTATACTCACTATCATTCCATCCGCAGTATAGCAGGTTCCTTTGAGGTCCCCAAGCAGAGCATTAAAGTCTCAAGTAACCGAACGGTTTTCAAGTAAAGGGTTCTTAATGAAGTAGTGAGCTTTGAATAAAATATTGAGGGTCAAACAAGGGTAACACTCGGATACTTGATATTATTATGTAGTGGATATTTGGGGGGAACTTATCCGTTGGGATTTTAATGGAACAGTAAGGTTTTAAGCCTTATAACCTTAAAATTTAAGAGAATGTAATTGGTTTATTTTTTTCAATATTTGTTTCCGTAAATTAGTTTTAAAAAGCACTTTGTTTTAGGAAATAATAATATTTTAATACTAGATGCGGTCGGCAAATACTTTTTTTGTGAGGATGTGATTAGAGTTCTTACAAAATGATTGGTCAAACGACGAAATAAATAAAAATATTATTAAAGTGATACTATCATTTCAACCGGGCTCATACTACAACGTTTTTAATGTATTTTTAAAAACAATCAAATGTTATTAACCGTTTACCAATAGCAGGTAAACCTTTGAACCATTCTTTATTAAAAATTGTAAAATTGAATACTGCTCGTGCCAATGCTAAGTAATAAGATTATATCGTTCTTTACCCCAGCCACCCTACGCAGCGTAGCATACATTACGTCAACGTAGAATTACACAGCTACGGTCACGTAGCAGATGCTACGCCGTAGCACACAGCTACTAAGCCCAGTCCTTGAAATTCCTTTGGTCCTAAATTGAAATTCCTTGGTTGGCCTTGGATGTAATTTGGTATGAAAAGTGAGGGTAATAAGTCAACTAGTCCTTAGCTTCCATTTCCAGTTTAAGGGCCTTTTATGAACACTGTTGAGCAAATTATGAGAATTTATTAGAATCAGTAAACATAATGAAAATATTTTTTAAACAGCATTATAGATAAGAACTAGGCTACTTTTTTATTTAACAGACAAGACTGCCTCGATGGTGTAGTAGCCGCTACTGCTGAGCATGAGGTCCTGGGTTCGATTCCCAGGCCAGGCAAAGTGTTATTTTGTTTTCTATCTGGAATTTCTCAGTAGCAGCCCGGAGTCTGGATTTTTGCCCGTTTTTTGACAAGACGCTCGCCCCCTTATTACATGAGACTTAAACATAACTGGCGAAATGTGGGTGTAATATATGTACCTACACCTCTGCCTATCTCTTCATCTTTGTTCCCGCACCAAACAATTCCAAATTAACGACCACCGACGTTGTAACTAAAATTCCAATAACATTAAGATATCGGTAGTAAATTTTGTATTCGAACCATCACACGGGAGCCATTCATTGGCGGACAATGGCATGGGACCGTGGTATCTGATGGCCTATCTGTAGGATGCGTAGTAAATTTGAACTATCCGAGTGTAATATGGTCCTTTCTAATCTGATTGGTTCCGTGTTCTGTTCAATATGGGATGTGGGTATTGTGCTAGTATCAAAAGTGTGTTGGGATACGCCGGAAGTAATATATTGGGTTCCCACCTATGAAATTGGCGTTTTTTTTTCTCACAAATAGAGAACCTCGTCACTTCTATGATTTAAAATATTCATCAATTGCTTGGTATTATATCGAATAATGACCATCATAGACAACTACCAATAGTAAAAAACTTTAGTACTTATAGTTTTCTAAACATAAAAAATACCTTAAAAATGACTCCTCATTTTGTTAGCAGAAATGACCACTATTTGTTTTAAGTTAGCCAAAACTTATTTTTGTCGCTTAATCTAAGTGGCATATTACGTTATTTTAGTTTTTAAACATTAGTGCATAAAAGATTTAAAACATTAGTGTTCATGGTTGTTATATAAATTAAGAAAATGTTAGTATGAAAATGCAACATCTTTAAAATTCTCCATACAAAACGCTGATTTCATAGGTGGGGACCTAATATTACTAGACGCTAAAATGGTCACCTTATTTAAATTCCACGCCTAACCGAGGTGATTATGCGGCGGGTAACACACCTCCGCCGCGAAATCATAGCAGCGAAACCGCAGTAGTTGAATTCAACGTCACGCTCCGCTATTCCGATCGGATGCGAGTAGCGGAACACGACGCGACTCAGTTCAATTGAACTACCTACTGCGGTTTCGCAGCGGAAGTGTGCTACCTGCCGCATAGTCTCCTTGTTTTGGCGTGGAATTTAAATAAGGTGACCAATGTAAATTCAATGGTGTTAGTATGAAGTTAGCCTATGTTAGTAAACACAAAAAACGTAAATACAATAATTAGATATAAGAACATTAATTGGCTACACGAACATGTGCACGCACATGTCTGCTAGCTCAGAGCCTGATAAATGATCCATCAACTTTGTCCGTAGTAGCTAAAATACTGTAGCGAGTAGCGCGCGTAGTATTTTAGCGTCTAGAAATATATTATTTTTCAATTAATTGTTTAGTTTCGATGAGTTTTATTAAAATTACTTCAAATAATCTAGTCAATCTGCCTAGCCTTTTCCCAACTATATTAGGGTCGGCTTCCAGTCTAACCGGATGCAACTGAATACCAGTATTTTACAAGGAGCGGCTGCCTATCTGATCTCCACAACCCAGTAACTGGGTAATAGGATATCCCTTGGTAAGACTGGTTTGCAGACTTTCGGGCTTCTGACGACCCGTAACGACTCAAAGATGCACGAATGACAGCCGGGACCAACGGCTTAACGTGCTTTCCGAGGCACGGAGGAGTCTTGGAATGTAAAGATGGTCACCCATCCATAGACCAACCCCGGCAAGTGTAGCTTAACCCGATGGATCGACCCGTGCGGCAGTTATTACTTAGTCACGAGCTCTCTATATAATCTAGTATTTATTGTAAAATATTTTTCAAATTTTCACTTCGCTAACGCTACTCTTTTTAATTGACGATTTTTTTAACTTTATAGAAATACAATAGAAACACAATACAATATTTATTGGCCAGGTAATACAGTAAGCAGGTTCACAGGTTAACATCAACTTGAGACCATTTAAGTAGCTTAAAATAACCTATAGCTAGGTTACAATACATTATTTGCCATTGAGTCCCAAACTAGACAGTCTGTATCTTGGGCATCAAGGTACGAATTCCAGAGTGGAAACTAGAATGTAATATGTGAATTTATCCCTGAAATAAATCAGAAAACACCGCGAGACTGAACATTCCTATAAAAAGTTTCAGAAACCGTATTTTGGGAAAACTACAGGCCAACATTTCCGAGGAAACATAACCATAACTTAATAACTCAAATAATAAATCACACCATCCCAAAACTTTGGAAACTCATAAAAAATATGCTTGCAATATGTTTTGATTCCTCATGTCTGCTGTATACCTGTTTTTCTTTCATAAAAAACGTGTTTACATCATAACAACGATGTTTACATTTCCCGTAACGACTTCTGGGTAATGATGGAGCAAATGCATCGAACAAATAGTATTGAATCTTGATACAAGCAGATGTCCTATTGAAATCTAAATCAAAAGGTTTCCTGAATTCTGTTAGACGAGTGCAGCATTTCTGGATACTGTTGAATGAATGCAGTTGAAATGGATAATTTAAATCAATGAATATCGGAGCAGGATTATGAAGCCTCGTCAGTCTAGCTAGAGGTCACAAGCGCTACTGCTGGCCATGAGGCCGCCGGTCATCCGCCAGTGAGAGCGGTAACTAGCTTCCACTAGTTGATATAGATAAGATCACACCCCACTATCATCTTCATCACTCATCACGGCATCACCATTATTCTCGACCATAGCTACTGTATATAGGAAAAGGATTATTACCTGACTGCCTCGTTGGTCTAGTTGTTGCAAGTGCTACTGGTGAGCATGAGGGCCTGGGTTCGATTCTCGGGTCGGGAAAAGTGTTATTTAATTTGGTCTTTCCAGGTGTAATTTCTCAGTACGAGCCCGGTGTCTGGATTTGTGGCCGTTGATGGCAATAGGCTCGCTCCCTATTAAATGGAACTTAAACATAACTGGCGAAATGTGGGTGTACATAGGTACATCTCTGCCTAACACTTCGAGGAGTACAAGTGTGATGTATATGTTAAGTTTTTTGAAAACTTAGATAAATGGGTTAGATACAAGGTTTTGTCGAACATTTTTGCGGGTACAGGAGAATTTCGATATTGTACTGTTGACATGCAAATTTTATTCTGCGTGTGGCTAGGCCAGCGGGATTTGGAGGTTCGCGTTCTATACCAGTAATTGAAGCGTGAACACGTATTCATGTGGGCGTAAATAGATTTATTTGTTTTTGCATGTTTAATGCCGATATTGTGGTTGAGAGGAATGGATTCTGCATTTTGTACGCCTATTGTTGTGGTTATTTGGAGTTATTGTTCCCGCGGGTTTGTGGAATTTACCAATAGTGGATGACATATCAGGTCATAACGAGGTTTATATAAACGCTTATTGATGGTCTTATATCTTATCTTGCAATGGTCAATATACAATGTGAAATTTAATTCGTTTGCATCCTCTTAAGGGGTCATTGTACTCATCATTATGAACAACTTTCACTATAGGGCCAACACCGAAATCGCGAAAAAAAAATCTGCTGTTCCATACATTTATGTTCGCATAGCTCGTTATAATATAGGGAACAGCTGTTTTTTTTTCACGATTTTAGGGTTGTCCCCATAGTGAAAGTCAATTTAAAAGGTATATGATAGTACATTTTCTTGTTAGTTTCTAAAACACGATTTTAAGTCTCATGTTAAAAAAATTACATTAGGTTTTGTTATGTATAGGAAAGTCCACTTAAATTAAGCTAAGATATTAATACTGTATTTACTGTAGTGTAACAAAGGGGCCCGTGGCTAAGTAATACAGCCGCACGGGTCGATCGATTAGGTTAAGCTACGCTTGCCGCGGTCGGTCCGTGGATGGGTGACCATCTTTACATACCGAGACACCTCCGTGCCTCGGAAAGCACGTTAAGCCATTGGTCCCGGCTGTCATTCTTGTATCTTTGACAGTCGTACCGGGTCGTAAGAAACCCAAAAGTTTGGCAACCAGTCTCACCAAGAGGTATTACTCAGTAACTGAGTTGTGAAGTTCAGATAGGCAGTCGCTCCATGTAAAATACTGGTATTCAGCTGTATCCGGTTAGACTGTAAGCCGACCCCAATATAGTTGGGAATAGGCTAGGCAGATCATGATAACTGTAGTGTAACAAACAGCGGTTTCTGTCTTACGGCTAAACTGATTACAGGCTGATATTATTAATTCCTCGTAACTGTCAACTCCACAAAGTATCTTCAATAGATATACGTAGGTACAACAGAGACTTTGCGTCTAACTTTCGCAAAAAATCTTGCCTTACTTTTCCGAACGATCTCATAAACCCAATATGCGTAAAGATAACTTTTCTTCCGAGACATTTCACATAAACCAATAGAATGCGCTTTTCCGATACATTTGGCGGGAATCATTCCGCCATTTTGGAGATTTTCTGCGCGGGAAATGCTCATTATATCGTTAGCGATGTTTTCAGATATTTTATTACGTTAACTCGCTTTTGAGTTACATTTTGTTTATTTTTCAAAGATAAAATATCGCCAGTATTTCCCGAAGGAGTAGTCAGAGATGTGTACTGCATTAATCCAAATATTTTATAATAGGGGCGAGCTTATTTTCATTTTCCGGATGCAGTCCAGACTTTGGCTTGTTTATGAGAATGTAGACTGCACAGCGGTCGCGCCTGGTAAAGATTGGCCAACAAGGAATACTGTTTAATGCTTAATAATATGTTTAATTTTTAATAGAGGTGGTAATAAGTCTATCACCTAGCCATCGCCTAGCTTTTATTCTTTTGGCTATTGCACGATAATACTCATACAGTTCACTTCCGTAAATATTACCAGTAGATACACTAACATAATTCACTGGTTGTCTAAAAACTTATACTAGAGTCCGCGCAATCACTCCAGTCCGATAGACGCTACTGTCTATGTCTTTGCTATAGGTGTATTATTTAGAAAGTATAATATAACTATGGTCATTGCATCAAATTGCATTTAAAAAAATGTAGTTCTACAATTTTCCGCCGAACTTCAGTGGTGGTGCGGACTTTAGATGACGTTGTAATAAAAAACATTTGACACTTGATACTTTGAAATTGACTTTTTCGTGGATAACTCTTTTTCGTTACCTACGTGACGATTTCTACCAGTCAACTCCTACCGCAAGCCGCCTTAAAGAACTTCGTTACAAAACACCAACAATTTTGGAAACTAGCCAATTCTACCAAAAAGCACAAAATATTCAGATCCTCCCATCTGATCTGGTTAACGTATTACCTACCAGCCATTCTAACAGAATCGAAATAGTCAAACAATGGCAAAACCGAGTACAGTATCTACGTCAGACGACATTCGGTATATTGGTCAAAGCCAGCAAATTGGCCGATTTTACTGACCGATTTTATCGACAGAGCTCGAACGTCCGCATCTAACCAACACGACTTTACTTTAGACATAGAATATATGATACAGAAGTTTCATTTTATTTTTGTTACAGTCTGAGAAATATATTGTTGTTGACAGATAAATAAATCAAAGAAAAAGAGAAGAAAAATTGGTTTATTTGAAACAGAAACACGCATACAAAAAACGAGACTGGACGGCGACGGAAGACAGTTAAAATTTATTCTCAAACATGCTTGGGAATTCGAATATTATTTTGACAACCTTCTTTGAGATGAATCGAAAATGTGGTACTGGTCGAATACATACCACCCGGCAATGATTGTATGACAATCCATATCTGTCGTGTTTAGCGGCGAAATAAATTACTATGAAAACTCACATCTGTCGTGTTATTTAAATAAGGAACGAACATTTTACTTCAACACATGGCAACCAAGGAGGTAACTTATCAAAGGTTTTATTTAAATTTCGATTTAATTTTATCGAGGGGCTTTTGAATAATTTCATCGGGGGCCCTTGATCTGCTATGGATTCTTAAGAATAAAGTGGTAAAAAAAAACAATACTCAATACGTTTATTAGCCATCAACTTTTTGGGGTTTGGATACGCGGGGCCCGTAGCAATTACTCCGTTGCGTACTTTTAGCAAGAATAGCAAATGCTACGGGCCCCGTGGGTAATCCGACACTACCTAGGTTGCTCTAGAGTCATTCAATGCCAAAATAAAGTTTCTGAAATAAAATATCAAAACATATGTGACTTCTGCTCATATCTATTCCTTACACCCACGTATCCTTTAGTACAGATAAAGGTTCTGATACGATTTGCTACTAAAAAGAATTTCACGAGAATTGACCCATGTGATAGAACCATCATTTTTCACAGCATAAAGTTTATGAAGCGTGCTTTCTTATCTTATCCCCTTTGAGCATGGGTGAACAGAAATGTTTTAAATTAACGACGGCGGAGAGAAAAAGGGTTCTAGGTGTATTTTTTTTAGAAGACGAGGGTATTACCTTATATTTATAGAGGCTCTAGTAAATACATGGCTAAAGTGTGGCTTATATTTACGACTCATATTTTAAGAGATTTTTTTGTATTTTGGGTCCAAGAAGAAAGTTTTGTGTTTGGATGGGTACTAGTGTTTATTTTAAGATCGAGATTTTGGCTTCTGATGCATCATTTCAGGTGCATCAATTTAGCAGGTACATGGGCCTATTTTAGTAGGTAAGTTCATAATTTAATTTTGGTGACCCAAATGTCGTGGCCTCCTATTTGGATTGTCACCATTCACTTCTTACAGGGAGCAGATCAAATATTTGCCATGACTTACAAATATTTGTCCCAAGCCCCCTGGTAGAGGACAGAAAGGAAACCAATATTTACTCATGGATTTCTGGTTAATGCATAATGTTTGAGTAGGTATTTGTAAATGTAGAATTTCTGACTGAACAGGGTAATATAATATGAAGGTCATTTGCATTTAAACCTGTCAATATCCAGTAGGGTAATTCACGTAACTAAAGAAATTCAGTTAAGTTTCGATCAAAATATAGCTTTTCATATTCTCTACCGCTGTCAGATATGCTCGTGTCAAATTCTTGACGTCTCTCGAGCGCATTCGTGCAGTTCAACGATTTCAAGAACACGGTTTAGAACTCAAACTTGCACTTAACTACATATGCACCGCAACTTGATTTGCTCGTCATGAAATTACGTATTAGCTTGCAGTGTGTTCAATATTCGGTCGGTTACCAAAACTCAAATGCGTGGAAGTCGTAAAAATTTATACAAAATTTTGTTGTGCCAAACTACATAAACTCGTGACTAGGAACCACAGAATGACTGTTACTACTAAAATGTTTTCAATTTCGTATGATATTTTTTTTATGATTTCAACAGAAACGCCAATCAGGTTTTGCGGCTGAATACTATTAGATATTATAATTAATGACTACATTTAACGAAACTTGAGAGCAGACCGAGAATTGTGCTTCCGCAGAATAAGTGATTTTGACTCGAATATAATGTATTTTAAAGATATTTAAACTATAGAATTTAAATATTCATTCCACTCGTAAAACAAGCAATGGTGCTTACAGTCCTTTCATAGTTATTTTACGTGTGACAGTAACTTATTTGCAACAAGAATAAGTGTCACTGATTTCACTTTGTCAGTGATGCAAAAACAGAAGAAAGTGATGCAAAACAGAAGAAAGTGATGCAAAAACAGAACTGTGAAAAAACTGGAGCTCAGAATGCGGGCCAAATTCCTTTTATTGACAGTTGCATCGTCTTTTGTTTTTCTGCCACATATATTTGAAAGTGATGCAAAACAGAAGAAAGTGATGCAAAAACAGAACTGTGAAAAAACTGGAGCTCAGAATGCGGGCCAAATTCCTTTTATTGACAGTTGCATCGTCTTTTGTTTTTCTGCCACATATATTTGAAAGTGATGCAAAACAGAAGAAAGTGATGCAAAAACAGAACTGTGAAAAAACTGGAGCTCAGAATGCGGGCCAAATTCCTTTTATTGACAGTTGCATTGTCTTTTGTTTTTCTGCCACATATATTTCCAATTTCGAACCACCAACAAAACAATACGGCATTTCGATCCTTAAATTTTTCAGTGCCGTCACATTGAGTTAGCTCGCGGCAATTTTACTTCCACTTCCCAGAGGCGAGTTGTATCCGTTTGAACACAACACTTGGCAAGCGAAAGTTTCGTACAATTGTTTCCGTGTTACATCGGTTGGGCTGGCTTTGGTGGTAAAATAGAAAATATTTACAAACATAAGTTGTAAGCTTTAATACTTTGGTCTTTCAGTTTGTTAGGTAGTTGTTCCATTGCGGAATAAAGTTCAAGGTTTATTTATGCTTACTGCGTAATGCATAAATCACTAGATGACACCAAAATGAATGTCTACTTAAAAGCTTGCTTTCAGTGCTCAGCCGAGCGTTGAAAATTCAACAGCGTGCGTTTATTTAGGCATTTATTGAGGTGTTCGCCTATGGTTAATGAAACCGGTAATAGTGTTTTACGACTAGTTTTCTCTGCGAATGCTGCTGCTGCAACCCTTTTTACGTGGTGCACCAGACTGTATCTTTTCCGAAAGGTGTTCTCCATGTTTTCTATACTAATATCATAAAGAGAAAAGATTTGTATTTTTAGGGTTCCGTAGCCAAATGGCAAAAATCGGATTTATCATATAATTTTTTTCTAAATTGAATAGTTTGCGCGAGAGACACTTCCAAAGTGGTAAAATGTGTGTCCCTGTAACTTCTAAAATAAGAGAATGATAAAACTAAAAAAAAATATGATGTACATTACCATGTAAACTTCCACCGAAAATTGGTTTGAACGAGATCTAGTAAGTAGTTTTTTTTTAGTACGTCACAAATCGTAAACATCGATCAAAGTTACAACGAACTACAAGAACTTTTATATTATGTTACTTGCTGCTACGGAATCCTTCATGGGCGAGTTCGACTCGCACTTGGCCGCTTATTAGGAAGACAATTTTTTTTTGACTATGTCTATTTAAAAATTTGCACGACTAGAAAGTCGAATATAGTGAAACCATATAAAAATGTACCATATACAATGTACCTATATTCTGGCAAATAAAGAATTCATTCATTCATTCATTCATTCATTCATTAATTATTATTTGTAATGAATAAACTCAAAAACCACAAAACCGATTTAAAAAATTATTTCACCAGTCGAATGTTATGTTATCACTGAGTAACATAGGCTATAATTTATAAAGATATCACGCAGCGCTGGCGGAAGGTAGTCTGTTATAAAAACAGTGGATTTATCAGTCACAAGAGGTAATTTTAAAAATGTTGTACATTTTGTTGTGTGAAAACGTCCACGTGAATATTGACCAGAAATAACACATTAAAGCGATAAAAAAAAATGAAAAATGTTTTTTTTTTTTTTTTACCTTAAGAGGCTTACACCAGCTAAAGCGCGGTCACTGTCGGACTGCATAGAAATGAAAGAGAAGCGCGATGACACGACGCAGGTAATTTATTGCAAAATATGAAGCAGTTAGCGATTTACAAAAAATCTATTGATTGGACTGAAAAATTAAAACACTATTATGCTAATATGTAGCTTGTAGAATAATCTGACAAAAAATCAGAATGATTGCATGTAAATTAATATGATTTTTAATCGTTAAAAGAAATTTTTAGACGTATCTTCATGATTTTTTTCTATCGTATCAAATTAGTTGTATTATGTTTTCAACACACTATCATACTAGCATATATCCTGAAGAATATCATATATTTTTCTGATTTTGTTTACTGCAGTGGATCATATACTTTTACGCATTATAAAACTTGCGTTTAGGCACGTTTAGGTCCTGTAGTCCCCTTAACAATTATAGTGATTGGAGCCTCCTTTTAAGCAAATAAGCCTGTGTTAGGAGAATCCGCTCTTCCAGGTTTCCAGGGGTATTAGATTTCGTTGTTTAAATTATCTTCTGTGTAATAGCCCTAATATTTCCTTTTTGTTATTTTTTGTTACGTTATTCATTTTTGTAACGGTATTCGTTTTTGTTTCATTTTAAAGACTTTACAATTTTTTTGAAAATGACCCAAAAGCATAATTATTACTAGACTATTATTGGACCGTTGTTCTTTATATGGAACAATTCAGCAGTTGGGACTATTGTTCTATAAACACGCCTATTATTGCGCGAGTCGTATTCAGAACAATCGACTCTGATGCAGCCGAGCATTCCGAATAGTTTGGAATTTGTCTTTGCTGTTCATTTGTTTTGGAATTATTTGCATTACTACCTACTTATGTACAAAATATTATTTAAATCCAATACATAGTTTGATGAATAGAATGCTTTTTATTACAAGTATTATTTAACTTGCCTTGTTAGTTAGTTAGTATGTATGGGTCAAATCTTGCAAGCTGAATTAAGACCACTTCCTCTTATCCTACGGAACTGAAATTTTACAAGTTGGTTCAATTGTGAAGACAATGCATTTTTTTAATGACGTATGACCTGATTCTACACCCAGGATTAACTCCGAACGAAGGAACTCCACAGCAGTCAACGGTATAGTCACAAAATTTACTTTACGCATTTAAGTATAATAGGCCGTTCTAAAATCTACCTAGGATTGGCTCCAGATGAGGAAACTCCTCATTGGTGAACAGCAGATACACTACATTTTATAATACGCATTCAATTATGATAGTCCGTTCTAAATTTATCCTTGACCTAGCTGCTGCACCCAGGATTGGCTCCAGGCCAGGGAACTCTTCAACGGTCAACTATATAGACACGAAATTTTATGTACGCATTTTATTATGATAGTCTGTTCTAAAGTCTACCATGACCTGGCTGCAGCAGTGAGTATTGGCTCCAGACAAGTAAACTCCTCAGCGGTCAACAGCAGATACACTAAATTTTATATGCGCATTCAATTATGATATGTAGTTTGTAACCTATTTATATATTGTTGTATCTATTTTAGTTATAATGAATTAGAATACATTTTTTAATTTATTTTTCTTTGTTCCTCTCAAATAGAGCACCTGCCATCTAATCTCTTCACCACCCTTGGTTGACTGGTAGAGAATGCCTAAGGCATTAAGTCCGCCTTTGTACTTTTTTGAGTGTGAAAAGTTTAAATAAATAAATAAATAGCCCGTTCTAAATTATAGCATGACTTGGATAGTGCAACTTGGTTCGCTTCACACCATGACTTATGTAAAGACGTTTGGGTGCGTAAGATTTGTATTTACAAATACCTTTTAAGTGGAAATGGTAGAACAGCCATGCTATTCTGTAAACATCTCACCGTGAAAACTTGGGTGAAGTGAGCTGTCAATAGTGTCAATTCCTGTGGAATGACAGCTCACTCCACGCTCACTTCACCTAAGTTTTCACGGTGAGATGGTTACAGAATAGCAATGCAGATATTTAATACAAATTCTAATGCAAAAAAACACAAAATATTGTTTTATTTAATGTATTTTTTATCACATCTATTCAAAAAGAGCTAGTTTATTCTTCGTAGACAGGGACCAAAATGGCTTTTTAATTCCTAGGGACTAAAAGTGCTTTGAATTTGGAATGTGGATATTTTTAGTAAAAGTTGCAATCACCAAACAGATCAATCACGAACATTGTATGAACAAGTAACGGGCTGGCAAGAGAGAGAAAGTGTGAATTTGGCCAAGATGAAAATCTAAGACGGCGGCTGCGAAAATTTAAAAATTTTCGTCATGGGTGTCGTTTTCAAAGGTGCTATAGTCGTTGTAGAAGTTGTAAATGGAAGGCCAAAATTTAAATACATGACGGCGGCTGCGAACATTTTGTTTTTGTTTTAAATCATACATGAGAAGGAACTTCGTTCCTGACGGGGGTCGGACAGCACATGTTTTTTTTTTCTCATAGAGGTTGATAAAAAGTAGAGTGTTCACCTCGGGAGCATCACTAGTTTAAGCTCGAGTGACGTACTTTGAATATTGTTTGCTCCCTTGGCAAACAATCTACTATTTTTGTAAAAACCTTTTTTTAAACAAGCTTCTAATTAATTACTATGTTTACGTAAGTTTTATTTAGTACTTATTAGTTAATTAAAAGCTTGTTTAAAAAATGTTTTTACAAAAAAAAATACTATAAAACATAAGGGAACAGAACCTATCTACACTGAGTAGAGTTATTTAATAATGAAGAGGTTTGACAAAAATAAAAATACCTATTCGACAAAAACCAACACAGACTTGCGTAGGATCGAATAAGTATTGAAATCTAGCAACAGTATTGCCGTTTACTTATTATCTACAATAATACAAATAGAACGCTCCCGATTTATGATCTTACCAAAACTAAGTGTAAAATGAAGGTTAGGAACTGGCTCCAGGAGTTAAATTATGAAACTACGGAAAAACTTCTTGCTGCCACGGTATAAATTGCTTGTTTGAATACTAATAAATTAATAAACAATACAATATAGATATTTATATAAATCACCTTTCTATGCATTCAGCCACGCCATACACACACGCCCGATCACACCTACACACACGCCCACTCACACACACACACCCCCACACACCACATATACCACGCACACCACATACACTCACATACATACTAACCCCTAGAATAAGTAATATTCATATTCATTAGTGTAATCTATTTTTTTTTTCTGGGTTTATATAACTTACTGCATTTGTGTACGAGTGCATAATCCTTATTAAATGTAACTGCTTCCAAAGGGGTAGAGACCTGGTGTCCTGAAATACAGGCCTTACGCCTAGCTTAGGCACCAGTCTCCCACAGTATAAATAAAACTATTATGTATTGTCATATGATCATTTATAAAATGTACTTTATATTGTGGTGAGAAATAAATCTTATCTTATTAAGATTCTTGTCAATAGTACCTTCCTTGTCACGCCTAAACATACAGTGTTGGCTCACTAAAAGTCCCAATACTTACCGATCGCGTTGTCGCCACAATTCCCACGTCACCGCGGGGATTTGCGGCACAACTTACTGCTGACGACGTACTTAGCTATTTTTCTTCCTAAATACTTTAGCGAGGGTGGAAGGCTAGGTTTACCATCTTTTGGAAACCATACTTCTTTTTTTTGTAATCTCGTGTTATCGCTGTGCCTGCTTTCCTATAATATCTATACAAGCGAGATAGTTAAACTCAGGCGTGACTTTGCAGAAATCCTTTATAAAATACAATAGACGACATATATTTAGTAACCCAATCTGCTTAACTGTTCTTAAAGAGTCATAAAGAACCCTGTAAGAAGTCGACACGTATTTCACCTCTGCACGAGGCAACCTCAGGATGACCATTGACTTGTTGCGAACCCGGACACGACGTGTTGCCACGTCAAGCGTCGAGAGCAGTATGAGCCGCATCGTCTGACAACCCCACTTATATAGGACTGCAGTTCGGCCCACTTCGGCTAAGAGCCATGCGAGATGTCAAAAACTATGGGTTAATGCTGTGTGTATATTTAAGTGCTAAGCCTTTATAAATAAATATTTTTTTACACTGCTGGGCAAAGGCCTCATATTTAAACTTTTATAATTTTTATACGACTTTTTTAACTAACTCAAAGTTTAAAAAATTTAATGGGTTACATTATTGTCTGTCTACTCAACTTGACGGTCTAAATAATTCCCACATCAGGTTTTCAACCAATGTCCCCATTTAAAGTTGTGATGACCTGTTAGAAGTTGGAACCCCATTATTAGTTCCAAATCCGTTAGAGGTTGAAAAACCAGTCAGAAGTTGAAAAACCCGTTAGCAGTTGAAAAACCCGTTAGAAGTTGAAAAACCCGTTAGCAGTTGAAATACACGTTAGAAGTTGAAAAACCAGTTAGAAGTTGACGAATCCGTTAGAAGTTGAAAAAACTCGTTAGAAGTTGTAAACCCGTTTTGAATGTTGTGCTTTCGGGTTGCAGGATCTAAATCGGGCATGTAAGTGACCAAAGACCAATTTTAAGTTTTGACCTATTTGTTATCATGAATTGTACCACTGACGGTAAAATAAAATATTCTGAGATAATATGGAATGGAATCGCAATGAGTGAGCGTAGTCCAAATGTTTATATCTTTTGTACATGAGAAAGGCTTTAGCCTTGCAGTCAGTGGGACAACTGCAAGTCAGAGAAAAAAGTAAGAAAAAACTACAAATATTAAATTACAGTATGGTTGCCCGCTTTGTTACTACATTTTCTTTTGCTGATACAAACTGCGTTTCAAAAGGAACTCAAGAACATGACTTTAATATTCTTATAGCTGTTTTGAGCAGTTTAAGATTTATGTTTTTCCTCTCTCTTAACGACAACACAATAACATTTTTAATTCTGAAGAAAACTGATTTAAATTCAGAGCACAACGATGAACTTAGCAAAGACTCGAGCGAATAAAAATAATGAAGTTCAAAAAAAGAAAATATGAAACGAAAATAATACGTACTTTTCACAATGGACTTAAAAAGTTTGGACCATAGATAAGAATTGTTTTTGTCGTTATAAAAGTTTTCTTTGCTAACTTCTTGGTGAATAAATAATATGATTTTACATTGAGATAAAGGTTGCGTTGAATGTTTATGATTAATTAAGTCGGGAGCAAAAGAGGATTGTTTAAAGCTAAATAATGATTAAAATGAGAACGGAAAGAGCGTTTGAAGCCTGATACGGTTGTAAAATATGTACCTATGGTAGTCTATATATATTTTACAACCGTATCAGGCTTCAAACGCTCTTTTGAGAGATTGAGATTGAGGAGTCGGTGAAGAGTCTCTTATAGTATTTTTTTTTTATTGGGCCTCACGCTGATCGAAGTATTATTTTTTATAATTCTTTTGGGTCATGAAATACATTATCATCATTTCAGCCCAAAGACGTCCACTGCTGGACATACGCCACTCATGAAATACATTACAATTTTTTTTATCAGTCCTTTTTATTATTAGCTTTCTTTCGCAAAAAAAAAAACATTTACTGATTTGGAGGATATTATTTTATAACCAAGGACCAAAAGTATTACTTTTAGTCCTATGGCTATAATGTACGCAACGTCGTTCAACGGGTAAGTCGTTTGTCTTAGCGAACATAAAATTGGACCCTAAAACATTTTTCAAGGTACTTTAAATGATGTAAGACTTCGCAAGTGCTGAGAAAAAGGAAAAGGGACATTAAATATGGTCACACAGTTAGTTAAAAAAGTGAATAAACTTATCGGAAATATGTTCCCGTGAACTATACGATGCAGGTGTCGTTTCGCGCTGCCTAGTGGGGTTCTCTGAAGTTATCCGATATCTGCCGAACAGTGGTGGATCAGCATCATTCATAGAGTAGTTTATAGATACCTACTGTTTTACGGTAATGTAGTTTGAAATTTAATACTTATATGTTCTTGTGTAGTAGCACAGACGAATACAGAGAGAAGATACTTATATCTTCTGACTAGTTTACGCCCACTGAATTACTTCTGAATATGTTACGCTATAGAAAGAGAGGCAACTTCTAGGTGAATGTAGCTGGAGATAATTAGCGCTGTGCGACCTTTTTTTTTTTTAGGGTGGGAAATTATCAAATAACTTCTCCCGCTCTGGGCGGAGCGGGAGGGAGTGTCAGGCTTTTACTGACTAAAACCCACCCGTGTTCCTTCCGTTGCTTGTGTGCCGGGGTCGCGATATCCCTTTCGGACAAACTCGCAACCCCAGCAGCGCTGTGCGACCTGAATTGCACTTTATTGTGTCGTAGCAAGAGTCGCTTTTTATTTAAATGATTTTGCGGAGTGGTGAAAGGTATGAATTTTTCACCCAAAATGTACAATTCATATTTATAGAATGTTGGTAGTAAATAGTGGATATATCCACGCATTGAGCGTCGTTCAATAACAATGATATTATATGGCGTCAGTGATCATAATAATATGGCGTGTGTATTCGAATTTCAATTTTGTTAACTTTTGTTCAGCATGCGAACGTTCGTTGACTTTATGTGGTGCAGTGTCTTATTGGTTATTAGGGTTAAGGGGGTCGTGGTTGAATGATAACAGCCGCACGGGTCGATCAAAGGTTTACCGACACTTGCCGCGGTCGGTTCGTGGATGGGTGACCTTCCATAACATATCAAGACCCCTCCGCGACTGGGAAAGCACGTTAAGCCGTTGGTCCCGGTTGTCATTCGTAGTTCTTCGACAGTCGGTACAGGTCGGCAGAAGCCCAAAAGTCTGACAACCAGTCTTACCAAGGGGTATCGTGTAACCCAGTAACTAGGTTGTGGAGGTCAGATAGGTAGTCGTTCCATCTAAAATATTGATATTCAGCTGCATCTGGTTGGACTGGAAGCCGACCTAACATAGTTGGGAAAAAGCTACGAAGATTGAGTGTCATATTAGTTATTGCCAGTAGGTAGTTCTACTGCAGGTTTCAATCTACACTGTTTCAATCTATTCTTCCTGCAAAAAAATATATATTTATTAGCAAAATTTTGTTTACAAAATAAGTACCTTGTTATGTATTTACTTTCTTTTAGTGAATAGGATTATATAGATTTTTTTAGGAAAATGCTTCGATATTTTACAGCCGTAAATTTTTATTTTGTATTGTTTTGACGTAAGGCTTTCCGTTAAAATTAAATTTTAAAATATTTTCTCTTGGCTAGATACGTTTACGTACGTTTGTCTGGCGAGGTGCCAGGCTCGGATCTCTTATTCCATTTTGTCTGATCTTTTCATGCTTTGTGGTTGAAATGCAATCTTTTACACGAAGTTTTTTACTTATTTCCACATAAAGCGACCAGAATCTATTTGGAAATATTGTTTTCTCAAACATGCTTGGAAATTCGAGCATTATTTTGACAACCCTCTTCGAGATAAATCGAAAATGCTTTACTGGTCAAATACATGCGAGCAGAGGCCGGCAATGTTAGTACGCAAATCCTGTCAAATCTGTCGTGTTTACCGGCCGAATAAATTACTATGAAAACTCGTATCTGTCGTGTTATTCACAAATCGAACGAACTTTTTACTTCGGCAAATGACAACCAAGGAGGTAACTTATCAAAGATTTTATTTAAATTTCGAACTAGCTTGTAAATAGAGCTGATTAAAGTAAAGAAGAAACACGTATGTGTATGTGACTCGGCTTCACTTCGGCCTACATTTTCACGTTCATCCATCAATGCCCCTTTTGCAGGCCGCGGCAGTAATGTACTATTTTCATTGCCTTTAGTGTAGAAAATGTAATGTTTTTAATGCTTTAAAATCATATTTAGCGTTACGCATGTTTTGTTCTAACATAACATGGCATCACGTCTGTTTTTCCCGAAGTGTTAAGCAGAGGTGTACCTACTTATAGTACCCCCAAATTTTATGCCAGTTATATTTAAGTCCCATGTACACATTTGCCAAGTAAACGTTGTTTTTATCACAAACCTCTCTTTGTCACGTAATAAATAGAAGAAGACTGTTATAGGCACACATAATTATGTAGAAGCTATTTAATGTTTCTTCATATGATTCTGAAGAAACATAAACTAGCATCTACATAATTATGTGTACATAGACCTAAATATACATAGTTATGTCGCAACCCTAGCTACTAACAGGATCGCTTGTCATTCCGTAATTTCGTCGTCCGGAAATTCATTCCTCTGGATAACGTTTGTAGCCTTTTCATTTAAACAAGAGGTTTTCCGTTTGAAATACTAGAATTTTTAAACGAACACTGTAGTGCATTCCATTTGCATATATTTTACAGCGAGGTGCTGAAAATTCCTGAGAAAATACATTCATTTTCCTTTATGTGGCTCAAGTATGCGGGTAATCTTAAATAAGAATTGTTTCAGGTTTTCATGTGTCGGATGGCTGGTGAGGTTTTGTGTTACGTTTTTCCAGGTAAGTAGGTGTAGAATGGAATTCTTTGAGAAAATTGTGGCCGTTTTTACCCGACTACGGCGAATCAAAAAGGAGGGTTATGATTTTGACCGGTATGTATATTCATATTCATTGATTTATTGTAAAACATAGGTACATATATAAGTACTTATTTGGTAATACATTGAGGGCGCTATGTTTTGCCTCTAGGGCGTACAAAAGTAGTAATACATGCAATCCAATTAAAACAAGAAATTGATAGGTACATGAACCACAAATAAACAAGTAAGTAAATAAATTAAATCATCTATCGCATTAACAATTTTCAATCACATTGAACAATGTCTATTACATAATTAGATAAATTAAGGGTAGTGAAAAAAAAAATATGTCCGTTGTTATTGTATGTTCATCTGTTACCTCATAACTTCTAAACTACTGATCATAATTTGTCAAATGAGGTATCGTTGGAAGCGTCTTGATTGTCCGCTATAGCCGTATGGCTATGTGACGTCACATTAAATTCAATATGGCGCCCTCTAGAAGACAAAGTCATGAACTATTTTTTAATTTTTTATTATGCCTTGTTGGGAATTAAATGAAAGGGCTCGTCAAAGCAAATAACAAATATGTATATATATATCATATGGTAAGTAAGTAAAAAAATATGTCAAAATTGTTAAAAACAAGCAAAGGTGACACTGTGATACGTACGGCGCGGCTTTAAGATTAATACCTATTATACAAAACAAACAAAACAAAAAAAACGTGACTGCAAATACTTTATCACGAAATTTTAACCCCAAAATAATTTAAATAAAAAGTAAGTTCAAAAACTAAAACCCGACTACTGAAAAATCATGCTCTAAAAAGTATGAAACAAGAAAATATTTCAGACAGAAATCAAGACATAGGTACAAAAATGGTCTAGGTAAAGCCATGCCTAACTACCTACAAAATTATAATGGCATGCGACTTCGGCATTTTTTTTGTTTTTGTACGTGGAGAGCGTGATTTGTCAGTAGTCGGGTTTAAAAAAAAGCCACTGGTATAGAGGTGAATAGGAAGAATAACGTTTATTTCCACACAGTTCTTGAAACACAAATAACCAAATAAAAAGTGAAAATTATGTTTTAACAATAATAATGTGTGCCTCACGGCTGCGCCAAAAAGGTTAATTTTAGCATGAATGCCAGACAGATGCTGTCTGATGCTGGTTTTCTAATGAACAAGTAACGGGAAGTACAAACAGTTTCAACATACCTACTAATGAGAATTCCTAAGGCATTAAGTCCGCCTTTGTATTTTTTTGAGTGTGAAAAGTTTAAATAAATAAATGAAGAAAGTTTATTTACTAGTAAGTTTAAGCAAAAGATAGTTGATATTTTCATGGTTGAAGAGCTCTTTATAATATAGCTTGTAAAGGCAATTAAGTGTCTGTAAAAGTGCAAAATATAAGCCTTTTTATTAAGTCTGTAGAGTATGAGGAACAGGGTGTAAAGTTCACTCATTCTTCATAGAAAAGGGAGGATCCTCCGACCATGACGAGTGTTGTGTCTGGTGGGCCACTGCCCATTGATTGATGTCGGGACGTTGTATATATTCTAGTCGCGCGGTAAATTCTGAATGCGCGATGCAGGATTTTGCGTGACGTTAATATGATGCGTAGTCTTTAAACATCGATAACACAGGCCTTGGTATTACTTATGTCTGTAGGTGGCGATAACTTCTCACTGTGTCAACCAATCTATGTATAACATTATAATAGTAGTTTATGAAACTGTTGCATAATGAAGGGTATTAAAATACGAGTGTTTAAATACCTAGTTATGTGCAGTCTCATAGACTTCTTTATCTACTCTCACACATTCGGACTGAACCTACTAAATAAAAGATCAAAGTTAAAGATCAAAAATACAAAATTCCCACGAAATGCAGTACAACAAAACATATGAATGGCGCCTGCACCCAGAACATCACCGCGCATGCGCTAGAGCGGTGCTGCTGTGCCCCGCTAACGTTCCATTAAAAAGTTGATGGAAACTCCTTGTTGATATTAACTTATTGGATTAGCCCTGTATCGTAATAGAAAAGTTTTTGTCATATAGCATTATTTTGTTAGAGAAAAAGTGTTATAATATGATTCTATTTTTAAATTTCGGTATTGTGTTTATAAAGTATTTCAATATAAACTCGTTTTGAAGTTTATAATTCGAATATTACGATATGAGAGTAGATAAAAGTTAATATCGATTCTATGACTCTCTTTTACTTATTCTTTACCTGAATGATCTACTTCCGTAGAACTATATCGAACATTCTGTTATATTGGAGCTACAAAATTCCCACAGAACTGTATCGGGCATAATGCTTCATGCCACAAATCACAGCAGGTACACTATCCGTGCATACAGAACGCGTGGATTGTTCCAACTTACAATGCATTCACTTTGTGGCCACTGCCAATGTACTGGGTAGGTACTATTGCTCGAAATTGATCTGTATATTTCAGTGTGCTAAACAGTGAGGCTGTTTTTCATTCATTATTAATATTCTAGTTCGCTAGTTAAGGCTTGTGCAGACCAGCGCGACGCGACGGCGCGACGCGACTCGAACAATACAATTTCTAAGAAAACTTCACGGAATAACAATTACCGGTGTCGCGTCGCGCTGTCGCCTCGCGCTAGTCTGCACGAAGCTTTAGCCACGTTTCTTATTTCCATACAGTAATATTGCCAAATTAATCCAAACAGGTAAATTTTTGACAGTTATTTGCGACGTTGCCAACTTTTAGGATAAACGTTCTTAATATATTATTTTGTGATAACAGAAATTGTAACGTAAACAATAAAAAAAACCCAATAGCAATTTTATTAATTTCAATTATTCCCTTTTGTCATCATAATTTTATTTTCCTTTCAATTAAACCTCATGTTAATCAGACCCACCGCAACCCCCACATATCAGAACAAGTCGTACCACACTAACAATACCGACATTGGCTTTGAACGAGACTATTGTTCTGCAATGAATGCGGGTAGCTCAGTAATTATAACGTTCAATTGTGTTTGATGCACGCTTTTGTACTTGCACCACTGCAGTGTTAATTTAAATAAATATATTGCTTGCTGATGATAATAGCTTGGTTGATATTTAAAATTACGAATTTACAGTATAAAACAACTCTACGGAATGGTGGGGGCTTAACATTCAATATAATGTAAAAATATTACAGTACGAAGAATTCGCGCAATTTAAGTATTTAGTTTTATTTTAAAACAGATATCACCAGATTATCTAGATAAAGTGACTATCTATCAGCGATATGGACCGGACTTCACCAAAGCGGAAACGAGACGAGAGGAGAGGAGATGTATTTTAAACAACCAATAGAAATTCGTTATTCACACATCTCGTCTCCACTCAGCTTCAGTGGATACCACTGAGCGGAGATGTATCTATTTGTACGGCGCGATCGAAGCGGAGATGTGATCTGTGCCTCGCAAGCTGGCGACGGGGCACAGCGGAAACGAGAAGAGATATGAGCGGCGTGCAGTGAGCGGCGCCGTAACAGTCCGTCGATTCTGTAAAAATATCAACGTGAAGTGAGCTGTCAATAGAGTTGGAGATCCTTAGCATCCTACCGGTCGATTCTGCGACAGTGACAGCTGACTTCACGCTCAGTTTACCTAAGTTTCACGTTGATATTTTTACAGAATCGACCGACTGTTACGGCGCCGCTCGCTATACGCCGCTCACATCTCTTCTCGTTTCCGCTGTGCGCTGTTTGTGATATTTTTACAGAATCGACCGGCAGTTCCTCTCTAGCCAGCACACATCTACGCTCTCGACAGCACACATCTCCGCTCCAGTCTAGCCCGATTTAATTATTCTGAACTTTTATGAATGCTAATCGTTTGAGAATCGTTAGGGAGAGTTTGAGAGAAAAGAAAAATTATTTGAGTGTAATTAGTTTTTATGTAAAACGAAATAATTTTTTGTGTGAAGTCGGCCCCCATTCCCGCAAAAATGGACTTGGACGTAATTTTTATTTTGTATTCAAAATTCAAAATTCAAAAGTCATTTATTCAAACTAGGCTGATAATCAGCACTTTTCGAACGTCAAAATTACATAAGACAGTCCCCCAAAACGCCCACCCTTCACCACTTCCTAGTGCGTTAGCTGGGAAGAAGAAGTGGCGCAACAAACTCCCCAGCAGCACAGCTGTCTGTTCAGTTAGAAAGAAAAAAAATGACTCTATATAATAGTATTCAACATACTTAATTAACCTAATTTAAATTATTATCCATATGTTAGCTAGCACACGCCAATATACCAAACAAAATCAGCGAGAACTATACTCGGGCAGAAATAAAAACTAAACGTAAACAAAACTTAACGTCTTAATAAAAGCCTCCAGGCATAAAGGGCGTGCCCGCTTACATAAAGCTGTAACTGGAAGTTATAAATGATAAACTAGGACCATCGAGGTAAAATAAATAAACAGTTAATTACTAATAACAATAAATAATATGATCTATTGTCGAGGTCACTAGTTACATATTGCAATACAACTCATTAAAAAAAAACATTGTAATGAGTAGATTATGTCAACATATGTGTGTATCCTTTGAGAGATGGAAAGTTAAACAAAATCGTTAGAGAGTTACTATTTTAATTGATATTAAATCATTTCCGAGACCGCCATTCACCCTAGGACCTGAGAACTCCGGTCTGCGGAGTGAGTGTGCGCAGCGCATAAGCAATTTTAAGGGGAAGAAATTATCATTTATTTCGCTAAAGTTAAAAAGTCAAACTCTCCAACAGACGCAATAAATTAATGCACCATGTCGGCTCCCCTAGGCTATAATACCCAAAGTTTAAGATAACCAGTAATTAATTTAATATTACTGCAACAAATTTTAAGAAGCATCTTAATCAGTTTTAATCAAGAACCGCGAATTACGAACGACTTAAGTTTAATAATCAAATTAAGGGATACTCGTGTTAATTATGAAAGCTTGTTCGTTAATGAAGTAGGAGTTTGTGAATTAGTGTTAGAATATTTTAATTTAAATGTTTTGTTAGTGCTGATTAGCAGTGCATATATTTAGTTGAGATTGAATATTATTGAAGACTATTCATCGTTTAGTGAGTATGAAATGTTAATTGAAAGAACAAGTCAATTTAACTAAAGTTTCAAAAGCAGGATGGAAAATAAAGTTTTGTTTATCAAACTGTGCTTTACCAGTGCAGAACAAAGGTCAGACCATAGACTGCCACTCCACGTTTAATTTACATATTATATTATTACTTAATTTAGGTTAATCATTAAAGCCCATGAAATACTTTTTAGAAAAAGTCGTAAACTATTTGTCAATGAGTCAAATTCTAAGTAGTGTGGTTCTCAATTTTGACCACATATGAGACGAGTTTTCGTTAAAAAGTTAAATTTACTAGAATCTTTTCTAATTTATTCTTAAGCTGATATTCAAAGGTACCTACTTAACAAGCACATAATTTTGTTTTGGTTCAATTATTGTGTAAAATATAAATGATTTACACGAATTTGATTAGAGATGATTGAACAATTAGTCGATTCCAGTAAAAACCATCTCGGTAGCAATCCGATATTTATAACAGGTTACATGGATTTAAAGTAAAACCCATCTCTACATAATATAAGCCGGCGCGTCTGTCTGTCTGAACGTGATAAACTCAAAAACTACCGAACGGATTTTCATACGCTTTTCACCAAAGGACGGACTTATTCATGAGAAAGGTTTAGGTGTATAATTCATTTAGGTTTTGCGTAAATTGGCTAAAATATAACGACGATTGTTGAAGATGTCGGAAAAAGTCATGCCGACTTCGAGCTTTAAAGGCGCCTGCGAAGCTGGCGTGAGTTGCTATTACTAAATAAAATCATTTCATTATGTAAACCCGTATTACGTAAAATAAAATGTCACAATATTATAAGAGAATAGATAAGAATAAAATAAAATGCCAACGCGATTGAAATAAACGAATGATTTATGAACATAATTGGTATAATGTGGATGTCCAGTACACCTCTGCGTAGCCCTTTGGGGAACACAGCCGCGATGATAATATGTAAACAGGACACAAGTTTCCTTAACACTAAACACCAAACAACTCGAAATTGAAACCGATTTATAACAATTAATCCTTTAAACGCTTAATCTGTGTCAAACTAATCCCTTTCCGGACTAATTTACATCAGCCGTTAAAACTGCCCAGAGTTGTTCACCCATACTAATTTAATTTGAGGTTCTAATACACTGAAATACGTATAAACTTGTTACTGTTAATTAACATATTTCAACAAGTTTTATCGAGTGTTTTAAGCTGTGCAAATGAGCCGAAAAGTTTGTGGAGGTCGTGATAAGAGTATAGGTTTGATTTCCGTATGAAAAATGGATGTAGGCTTAAAAACAAATAATATCAGCTCGTGTAGTGTATTTTTAAAACTTGAAGACTGATTTCTCAGTAGTAGCCCGGAGTCTTGATTTTCTACCTGGTTAGAAAGAAAAAAATAAAAAATAAAATACGTTTATTTGAGGTAAACATGACGCAAAGAAAGAACACGAACACAAAAAAATAACAAGTTGGGGGAAAATATACGTCACATCCACGCAAAACGGCCATCGCTCAGCATAATGCTGCGCCCCTATGCGAGACAGAGTCCCAGCGCTGGTTTTCAGCGACAGCCGGCGTTGTGATTGGTGGTTGTTGGCAATAGGCTCGTCCCCTTTTAAATGGGAGTTAAACATAACTGGAAAAATGTAGGTGTACTATGGTATGCCTACTATGGTATAGGTACGCCTCTGTTTATCCCTTCGGGGGGACAACATGCGTAATATAACATATGTTATGTATATTTAAAGTTTAAACGGTAAACTCGACGAAATTGATTTTACGTATGAATTTTTAATCTTTCCATCACTGTTTTAACTATATTCGTTCTTATCGTAAGAATCTGTACATGTTCTTATAAATGTTTTAGTACTCTTTTCCTTGTTAAAACCCGTTCTCATAATTTACTAAGCAACTCACATTTCTCTTCCCGTAAAAACGAAGGAACGTAGGTACTAAAACGATTTAAAAAAAACCCGCAGTTCTTATTTCCGAGGCCACAAAATAAAGCGGTTGAGCTAAACCCTCTCTCATCGCGGAAGGCGTTAATTTCAATCCCCAACAACCCTATTTCACCCCTAAATCCTACTTTCACCCTACAGTTGGTCCCTGAAGTCGTTACGGAGAGAAACGTAAGATTTCCTATTGGTTAAATAAATATCTGTGGTTTCTGGGCTAGGTAAGATGTTAATTCGTGGTATCGTGAGTCAACTAGATACTCAGCATTGCCATTCAACGTGGCAATGCTGCCAGTCTTCTGGGCACGTTTCCGGACGACAGCGATGCGGACGAATACTTCGACGCCTAAGTGTCCGTTTGTTTTTTGTATTTATTTGTATAGTTTGTTATTGTACTCGTATTTAGTACCTATTGTAAATAGTTAAGCTTTGTGCACACCAGCGCGACTTGTCGCGCGACGCGACACTGGTTATTGTTATACCGTCAAGTTTTCTTAGAAATTGTATTGTTCGAGTCGCGTCGCGGCGTCGCGTCGCGCTGGTCTGCACGAAGCTTTATTTATGTTAAGTATTGAAAAGCGGATTGATTTCTTATAATTAAATAAAACCCCATTGATACTCTGTATTTTAGGGGATTTGAAAATTTAAGGGTTAGTACTTGTGAAGAATGTTTAAATAGCGAGTTGTGAGTATTTTTGGCAGGTTGTAAAATTAGAAGCCGGTAAGTATCGGAAACACTTCAAGATAAAAACAGCGTAGGTAGGTAAGTTGATACATACTTTGTGGAGGCTGAGATTTTTTTTTTTAAATGTTCTCCTAGTAGCAGTTACACATTTTGTTAAAAACTTTATTGTTTATGTAAAAAGAAACAACAGCCGCTCCATGTAAAATACTGGTCTACTCAGCTGTATCCGGTTAGACTGGAAGCCGACCCCAACATAGTTGGGAAAAGGCTAGGCAGATTGATTAACTACCTGTTTTCAATAAAGGAGAAAACATTCGGGATCAGTTCCCAAAGTTTTTAGGTATAGAAATTGTAAACATCCTGGTACTGTACCTACTTTTAATTAAAAGTGAGACTGAGAAGTACATTTCTTTCTCATTTCTCCTTTCCCAGGTCTGCTGGAAGAAATTTCTTAAGAAATAATGTACTCAAAATTATGATTATGTCGTATCTGTATCTATTTTACTTTGTGTACATACGAGTACATAAATAATTAAATAAATAGAAACAGACTTATATTTACGTAGTACTTATTTTAAGATAGTTAATAGATTCAGGCGTGACTTTGCGGAAATCCATTATAAAATACAATAGACGACGTATATTTAGTAACTTAATCCGCGTAACTGATCTTAATGAGTCATAAAGAACCCTGTAAGAAATCGACACGTGTTTCACCTCTCAACGAGGCATTCTCAGGTAGGCTATTGACTTGTTGCGAACTCGGACCCGACGTGTGGACACGTCAAGCGTCGAGCGCGGTGTGAGCCACTTCGCCTGCTAACCCAACGCCAACCGGTCTATTGTATTTTAGTACATATTTTCTTATCTTGATCAATGTGCTTAAAATCCGGTCACACGCACTTTGCCGTAGCCAACCAGATTATTAATCAAAGATTTTGAATACTGATCATTTTGAATTTAGATGGGGCATTCAACATTCTGTGGTTCTTAAAAGTTTGATTTCCTTATGCAAAATCTCGGCGGTCTGCAGTATCTAGCTGCAGACCATGTCCTTGATCATGATCTTGTGCAAAATATAAAATCACATACGGCTTAATTTTTTGGCATGTCTCAGCGCTTACTGAGTCTGTGCATATTGTAAAAATTTCACCAACAGTTTAAACATACATCCTACGTCCATTTACTAAAGAGCAATAACCCTATCCACAAATCCACTAAAAACAATTTTATCCTCATAAGATTTTTCCACAGAATTATTTACTAGATCGCGTGACAGAGCGCAATACACTGCAGTATGTTCCAAATAAAATGTTTGGCGAAACTACAGTTTTCTGCATGGATACGTCCAAATGAAACAATGCGTATTACCTGCTACTGAGTAGGTATGATGCCTCTGTCTGGGGGAGCACTTTGTGCAATGGATACCTACAGCACCAGTGTGTTTTGTGTATATACCGGGTGGTTACATTTACTGCGCTAGTACTGTTAGTAAATACTTAGGTATGCTTCAGAACTACCTACTATATGAGATTAAGAATCGGTGAGCAAAACTGATGGCCATCAAATCCAGTTACGCATCGGAAAAAGCCTGGGCAGTCGCTTCTAGTCTTGCAGGTATCTGCACCACCCATGTCGCTGTGCAGTGATGAATCATGGCCCCAAGCAGTGCCAGTGTCTACTATATTATTCAAGCTACATGGACAAACATTAATCTCATTGACGAAAAAAAATCTTTCTTCATAATGTATGAAGAAATCAAAAGTCATAGAGGGACGGTAAAAATTGCTAACTTATTTCTTGATCTCATTCATGAAGCTCAGAGACACCTATAATTATGTTTATTTTTCGCCACCCATAGAAGAATTATTCAAACAGCCTTTATTAGCAATCTTAAAACTAGTTTTACAATTTATTTAAATTACGTAAAGGTTTAGACATCAAAATTCTCCAGACTGCTTCGCTCTGTAGCATAGGCCTCCCCCAGGCTTTACCATAGCTCACGGTCGTGAGTTTTTCTCCTTCATATCTCGCAGTAGTTATCAAGTCGTCTTCCTATCTTTGAATTGGTCTTCCTCTTTTCCTCTTTTCTTCTCTGGGATATCATTCTGTTCGGTACTTCTCTTGCCCATCTTCCGTTTTTACCCCTGATGAAAATCATTAGGATTGTTCAAATACCTAATATTTTTTTAACAATAATTTTTTCGAAGTCATTGATGCTGGCGTGCCATGCTCTCCGGCCTGCGCTCTTACTGCAGAATAGAGCATGGTGTCCGACACAGTCAACTGCTTCACCGCATTGGCAGCGATGCGGGCTCACACAAGGAACGCCCAAACGCAGACAAGTAGCGTATAATTTTATTATTTCGACATGCATACATGCATAAAAGTACCTCCACATACACACGAGCACTTACACAGTATAATTAAACGAATGCAATTAAGTATTCCTCTCTCTCTCTTATTAAACTTTGTGCTGCAAAATCGAGGTAGTGGTGGGTAGGTAGGTACTTCGAAGCTCCATACAAAGCTATTGTAGAACCATGTTGAATTAAAGCGCTCAACTTTCTGTATACGCTCTTGTTTATGAGACAATTAGTCGCAAGCCACATTGTAAGCGGAGCGGGAGCAAGTTATGTAGGAAAAACGAAAATTGTGGTGAATTGATAGCAATTTCTTCTTCTTCGTTGATGCGGACTTCTGCAGGGTGGACCGTGGATAGTAATTAAGCGATAGCAGATTTAGCACTGTGTAATTTCTTACGTTGTACCAAATAGAATACATGAGAGATTTTTTGACGTATACCACGTTGACTTACCACTTTATCTTGTCTTGGTTACTAATGATTAATTTGCCTGTATGGAATTGTTTCGAGACTGACGTTGAGCAGAAAACGGTTTTTAACGGTTACCAACTATAACAACTGTACTAATTTTGTACGAGCATTTGAGCGAAAACGACTGGGTTTTTTCAAGACACACGTGGTTACACTTATCCTTGAATAGATTACGTTTATGAACACATCTCCTTTCGATTCTGGTAGGCGTGAATTTGGCGTACGTGTAATGTACGTGTTCTACAGCTAGAGAAAGCTTACAAGAGAACGCTTCTCGCTCTCTGTGAGACCTGTGTCTTATAAAGAACAATGTATTTGGCAAAGCAGAGCTTTTAGGTAGATAAAGTTTTGGAAATGTGACAAAATATTCGAGTTTTAAAGTGTTTGTAATTTAAACGCACTCATGTATACGTATTTTAATTTACGTTCGAAATTGTTTAATTTAGTTAAATTAGGTAGGGTTTGTTTATTTATTTCAGTGTTTAACCGACAACATTTACACAAGTTACCTAGTTATAGGCCATTATAGGGCCTCTTTATAGAACCTAATTCTGCCGCCGGAACATTTTATTTTAAAATATTATTTTATTTTATTTGATAACTTAATGTGCCTATAATATGTTGTAAAATATCATACTCTTTTTAACTTTCTTATCTTTTCCCATAGTTGATCGCATTAACTAAGCTAGGGCACCCCGACCAAATGGGCTAGGTTAGGTTAGAATCGTGACCAACCGCGAGCGAGCTGAGCGAGCGGAGCGACTGCTGCCGCTGCAGCGGCCAACGAGCGCTACATCCAAGTTGGTCGTAGTTACTTGACTATTTAGTATTTTTAGGATCCAAAATTGGAATTATGAGAGGTTCACAAAAAGAAGCACATTCATTATTTTAGAGTGTTGAATAATATTTTTTGGAAAGCAAAATGGGAATTATTTGTGGTTCGTCTAAACTTTGGCCATAGCAATTTTGCTTTTGAACTTCCACAAGCAATTCATTTGCATACTGCAAACCGCAATAAAGCATTCGAGATGGTAAATATTTTACAACCGCGAACCAAAGCCGATAATATTTCATACTGGCAAATCCCAAAATGTGTGCATTGTAAATAAATCATAACTGAATACTGCATGAGTTAGTTGTGTTATATTATACTAGCTTTTCCCCGCGGCTCCGCCCGCGTGGAGGTCGGAAATTATCCCATAGGAACGTACTAGCGGTCCTATGTCTTAACCCAGGTCATGGTCTATACCATGACCTGGGTTCGGACATAGAATACTTTATTATTAGGTATATACAAACTTAGTTTTTGTTTACCCTAAACCTCTTAAGGGGTCATTGTACTCATTATTATGAACAACTTTGACTATGGGACCAACGATGAAATGGCGAAAAAAAAATCAGCTGTTTCTTACATTTCGACGAGATATACAAACATAAATGTAGGGAACAGCAGATTTTTTTTTCAGCGTCGGTCCTATAGTGAAAGTTATTCACAATAATGAGTACAATGACCGCTTAAGAGGTTTAGGGTAAACAAAAACTAAGGTTGTATAGTTAGGATAGATAGGATATAAGCATTTAAATGTATATTAAAAAGAACTGCATGAGTTGGTAAGCGGCTAAGTATTATACAGCAAACTTATAGGTTATGCTATGTTAAATACTAACTGTGATATTATAATTGCGAAAGTGAGTTTGTTTGTTTGTTTGTTACGCTTTTACACTAAAACAGCTGACCGGATTTGTATGAAATTTGGGTTAGAAAAAGGATTCTTTTTATACCGGTAATATGTTCTCGTGGGAAAGTGTCCGACCTACACGCGGGCGAAGACGCGAGCAAAGGCTAGTTAGCTAATAATTTAAATTTAATGGACACAAATATTATCGTTTGATAAAGTGGAAATACGTGTACGATGATTTTATTAACAAAAATAATTATTCATTAAGTTAGAATCGAAACCTCAAAATAGGTTTTTTTTATACGGACAATAATATGACCTGACCAGGACCTGGACCTGTTGATATAATTATGTAGATTCGTCATAACATCTGAGACATAATCATCTTGTATTCTACATTATAATTACTTACGCCAAAAGAACACTCTAAAGGCACTAATTGTAACTTTACATATTTCAGCAGAGATGAAGCGTTAAATTAAGTATTCCCACTTATGTTTTCACTTACAAATTCAGCCAATTTGGGTCCCAAAAGTAACCCTTGCAAATGAAATTTTGTTACAAGCACAAGATTTTTTTTATCACAGAAATACCTAATTACACAATAAAATAATTATATCGAGCTGTAAGTCCGAACAAATCTTGTGAACGGACCGCATAATCTGCTAATCTGCTAAACTACAATGCTTAAGTTTTCGATGTTAATCTCTACTCGAGTGCGCTAGATTACGCTAGATCAAGCTATAGTGACATCAAAGCTAACCTAAGCCAACACTGTCAGGGTGTCAAAGGCTGGTTTGATACCACAAAAAGGTAGTAACAGAAGGCCGGCTCTGTACAACAAGCTCACACACACGTAGGTAGTCTAGTATACGTAGTACGGCGATTTGAAACCATCTCATAAAGCCGAATTTACATTACCAAACTAGATTCACATGTAATCTATTTACACGTGAAACTATCAATGAATAACTAAGTTTCTGTAACTAGTTTCGTAATGTAAATTCGAATTAAAAGTTTATATTCGTATGAAACGTTTACTGTGGGTACTTAGCTTGAGTAAACTCAGATTTTCGTTTTATACAATTTGAAATTTAATCCAGATTTAAAAAAATCTGCTGTTCCATACATTTATGTTCGCATAGCTCGTTATAGTATAGGGAACAGCAGATTTCTTTTTCGCGATTTTAGGGTTTGGCCCATAGTGACAGTTGTTCATAATGATGAGTACAATGATCCCTTAAGAGGATGCAAACGAATTAAATTTCACATTGTATAAGGTCCAATTAAATGAGCTAGTGAAACAAAAAAAATGCTTTAATAATATGTTTTTGGGGCTAACGATATCGCTGGTAGTTATTTGAAGTTAGTTAGTTTTATCTTTTTCAGCTATCGATACCATACCCATGACAACGGTGGAGTTTGCTAACTAATTTGATCTCAACCTTAGTGTGCGCGCATATTTGCTTGTTGTATAGAGCTGACCTTCTACACCTATTAATTTTGTGTCGAAACCAAGCTTTAATTAAGTGTTACTGTTAAAATGTATTGGTGACTGCGTAAGCCTTTTGTATGGTAATGTATTGTTTGTGTTATTTTGCATAATTACTGGGTATTGGGTGGAGTTTCCGGGATCCGGGTTTAGAAATACACTTGCTTATTTTTCCACGTGGAACTCGCAAAGTTTTTGTATCGCGTGGTTGAATTTCAGAGTAGTTTAGTATAGAGTTTGACTGCCCCGTTGGTCTCGTGCGAAAGCACGTTAAGCCGTAGGTCCTGCGCCTGATCAAAAATTCAAAATTTAAAAGTCATTTATTCAAACTAGGCTGAGAATCAGCACATTCCGAACGTCAAAATTACATAAGACAGTCCCCCAAAACGCCCACCCTTCACCACTTCGTAGTGCGTTAGCTGGGAAAAAGAAGTGGCGCAACAAACTCCCCCGGTCGGCGGACTCTCCGGTCGGAGAGTGAGAGTAGAGAGAGTGCACCTGTGTCTGCGCATACATTTGTGCACTATAATATCAACGCGCCGAAGGCTAGTCTCCTTTGAGATTTGCCGCCATGGCCGAAATGCGGTCTGGAGGAATATATATATATATATATGTGTGTATAGAATAGTATACAACTACAGTACTGTTCGATAGGACAACGACAACCCCATTTTATGTCCAGGCAAATCACTGTCCATTCTAAGGTTGCCTGGAAGAGATCGCGGAAAGCGATATAGCGATATATTTTGCAGTGCTTATTTTTTTTTTTTGTTATGTGTTTTTGTGGTGTACAATAAAGTATATATAAATAAATAATAGGTATTTAATTGTTGTGTTTCTAATTCCATTACAGAACGGAGGAATGAGGTTACAAGACGCTACTTGGGACTTACCTATTTGGTACAGAGTCGACGAGACTTTTGTTTTAGGGACAACGTACACAATGCATAAATTTTTACTAACTCTACTGCATAATGTAAAAATTGGTATAGAATACACTACTCAACAAAGTCTAGGGAACAAGCGAACTATATCAACTCATTTAAGAATACTCTTTAGAAGAAGTACTGGCCACTAAAATGTGTAAATGAATAATTATTAAATTAAACAGGCTTACCCAACTGAATTGAATTATGATATTCATGATCAAATGCTGACTTTTGAGCTCGTAAAGGCGGAGACTGACTTGTAACATTTGTTTGTAATGTATCAGTAATGTATCATTCGCGGCGAGTTTGGTTACAATACGGTGATGGTGCGGCCAACGCTCATTTCGATCACCATGTAATTTTCGTTTCTCACATTTCCGTTTCAAAGGAATTCACAAAGTAGCCGACAGTCGACTGGATGATCCGGCGCTCGCGTCGAGCGGCTCGGATCGCTGCACTGACTACTGTAACGCGTTACAAAAACTAGGTACATTACAAACAAATGTTACAAGTCAGCATCCGCCTTTACATATTATGGTAATTTTTGTCAGCTTCTTAGAACTCTCACACTTCCAAGTAATCATATCATTTGGTTTAAATACGTTTTTATTATTTCGTTATTTACATATAAATTATATTTTTAAATATTTGAATAAAATAATTATAAAATATAAAAATCCGAACAGGGTCCGAGGTACCGGCGGTTCAACGAGAGTCTGCTTCAGTGTTTTTAGAAATTAAGCCACTGGCTGGTACGACTACTCGTATCGGCACAAAGATCGCTGAGTCCACATCCCACATGTCGAAAACCTCGCGAGCCAAGTCAAGACTTGATTTGTTTATCTTTCCCGGCTTTCACGAGATTTCCGTCATGCGAGAACGTTATTTATTGGCAACAATAGTCCTGTCAATATTTATCTTTTATATAGATTATTTTATATTTTGTGAATGTTAGAACGTTACGTGTAGGCTCAATGCCTACATAAACAAAACAACAAGGAAACAAAACAAAATAGAAAATGATTTACATATATCTACAGTCTATTGAAGACTGTACATATGTAGGTAGATCGTTTTCTATTTTGTTAAGTACTTGGTACTTGTTGGCAGGCCTACACTGTCCTCCCATACCTATAAGTAATTTGAAAACATTGTAAAAGCTAATTATTTTTAAAACAGTAGCCTTGGAGTTTCTTGCCGGCTCTGCTCCATAGGAAACGACCAATTGGAGCCGTGCACTTAGTTTCTGACATTTTATAAGTGCCCACGTAGAAATGAAATGAAATAAAATTGTTTATTCTGTAAATAGCATATTGGAATCACTTTTACACGTCTTAAGCTTCGTGCAGACCAGCGCGACGCGACACCGGCTATTGTTATACCGTCAAGTTTTCTTAGAAATTGTATTGTTAGAGTCGCGTCGCGGCGTCGCGTCGCGCTGGTCTGCACAAAGCTTTAATAAAAAAACATTAAAATTTGCTAGATGAGTTCGGCGTTTCCTATCTGACTACTCTGAGTAGAAACGCCGAAACAAACTCAGAGGTCACAGTCTCTTTTAAAGTCCAGACATAATCTTGGTCAGGCAAAGGTAGGTTTTTAGAGGTATGAGGAACAGGGTTTAAAGTTCACTCATCCTCTTTAGAAAAGAAAGGATACTCCGACCAGACGGGTGTAGTGTCTGGCGGGCAGCTGCCCAACGATTGATGTCGGGAAAATTTAGTTATATGTATATATGGTGTTCACGCGGGAGACTCTAAGTGCGCGATGCAGGATTTGTGTGACGTCAGGATATTGTGTGACGTCATAAAACACAACATAGGGACATTGTAGTGGTAGATATATGTACATTATACCGTTAAAAATATTTGGACTAGTGTGATTAATACTAGTGTAATGTTTTCCCAGGAAGAAAACAGAGAAATACTAGCAATAGAGGATAATAGTATGGTGTGTACGCCAACGACCAAGTTACAGTATAAAAAAGTAGCAGTATTATATCTTCATAGAAAACGACCGAAACGAAACGCTTCGAAATCTCAGTGTATTAACAGTACGCAACAGTATCGAGTGCGCGGCACACGTAGGTAAGTATTTCAAGGTCAATGCCGAGAAATAATACTGTTACTTATTTATACTGTGACCAAGGGATCGCGTTTCGTCTTTATATCTATACATGTTTGTAAGATTAGTTTTTCTCTTACGTGTTAGGAAAAGAGCTGGGTTTTCGCTTGTTAGGTGTCCGGGAAGATTTATAGGGTGGCAAGGTTTCTTGCGAGTACCTCCTACATAATATAATTCGAAAAGTCGATGCTGCTTGGTTGTTTGAGAACCTTCTTTCGAACTTCTAAGTTGACAGTACTACAACTGACAAGTAGGTGAGTTACTTCTGAACACATTTGAGTTACATACAGTGAAATGCAATAATTTTATCAGACTGGCAGCATCACCCACGAAATCTTCGAGTTGAGTAAGGCTTTAATTGAATTGTTGAGAAATGTCGACTTCAAAAATATTATTGTGCATTGTAATAACGTAAGTAGAGTCCGCGCCACCACTAAATTCCAGCGGAAAGTTGTGGAACAAAATTTTTTTAAATGGAATTTTATGCAATGACATAGACACTAGCGCCGCGTCTATCGGATTAGAGTGGTGGGGCGCACTCTATGTAGATATTGGTACTGGGACAGTTCTGTTAGACGAAGTAAAATGAATGGCAACCTTCTGAAAGGTATTAAGGCCTTCTTAAAGGCTGTTGCGAACTATAAGTTAAAAGACACGATGGAACTTGGATATCCTATTATTATCATGATCATCATAGGCCACCTTGTTCCACTCACTGCTGAGTATAGGCCTCCGCCCTTTTGAGCCATGCTTCCCTGGTCTGTGCGAGTCTCATCCAGTCTTCCCCACGACCTTCTGTAGGTCATCCAGCACGCGTAGCATGACAACCATAGAAACGGGTTTTGTCGACGGAAGAATAGACATATTGTGATTGTGGCTCTGTCATTTTGTCTATTCTTCCGTCGACAAAACCCGTTTCTTTTGTGGTCATGCTACGCGTACAGGATAATAAATAGGATTAGTGGAATTCCATTTCCTTCACTGATTGTAAAAGAAAAGAAAATAGCAAAACAAGTGTTTGTCAGTAACATCAATACTTAGTTACCATGGCAACCGAATGTTTATTTGTAGAAGTTAAACAATCATGACACGGGAAAGGTTTTCATGTCATGGGCAAAAATATGTTCGGCATAACACGATAACACCGAAGGCTAAATAGAGTATACATCGGCCAACTTATCTTGATACTTGACGAAATAGGGAACTGAAACAAAAGTGCTTAAAAAACGGTGAAGAAAACCGGCATGCCTGAGAGATATTTTTCGACGGCATGTGAAGCCAAGTCAGAGGCCCATGCGCGGCATAAAAACTCTGACACCAGTTTAGTCAGAAAGAACAAAATAACTGAGCGATATTTTTATGGTTTTTGTAGGGAGCTAAAAAATATAGCTTTTAATATTTGGGTGGCAAATAAGCAGGCGGCTCACTTGACGACAATCAAGTGAGCCATGCCACCTATGGATATTTACAAAATGAGAGGCATTGCAGGAGTGTTGAAATTCCAGAAAAATAAAGTCTTATGTGCCTGAATTAAACTTTCTCTACATGACGCCGGAGTCACCGGCGCCGGACCGCATGTTTCGTTGGCAATGCTTTAATGAACTGTGATCGTTGCTTTACTATTTAACTCGGCATCTATGCCAGTGTACACGATAAAAATCCGGTTAAGCAGCTACGACCTTAGTGGTCACCTGCGAGATGCCTTAGTTAAAAAAAAAAAAACTGTGTACACGCAGTTCCGGTGCAGCGCCCGCCCCTGTACGGCGCATGTGCAATATTAATTCGTATACACAATCTTGCGGTCCGGCGCCGCGCCGGTGCTACTCCGGTATATACAAAGTCTTACAGTGGCACCCATTAATTATTACCCTTGAAATTGGAACACAGCAACGCTGATTATATATGACAGAAATTGGTATGGAAACTTCTACGGCTAGCTTCTTCAAAGAGCTACATAACAACAAAATACATTTATTTTTATATTGTTCAGAACTTTCTTTTTTAATGAAATCTTCTTTAGGTGCGTTGAGGTGATTTTTTGTAGAGAGTAAACTTGATCGCGTAGTACTGGGCTATAGAATATAGATGGGGTTAATACCAGTTTTAAGTTGTCTATGATGATGATGATGAATATTGCTTATATCATATAAAGGGTGGTAGGGACATCGACGCGAAGCCAATTACCATGAATTCAGTACATTATTCTGAACCAATTGAAATTTTTCATCGGTTATTAATAAAAAAATCTTCTGTTTCATATAAAAGTGCAATACTACGCGGTCAAAATGTATGGACCAGCTGTTTTTTTTTTAATAACCGACGTTAAGTTTCAATGCAGGGGGGCTCAGAATCATGTACGGAATCCATGGTAACCGGCTTCGCGTCGATGTCCCTGACACCCTGTGTACCAGTTTTAAGTTTTCACTTCTGTCTCCAAGACAGCCTATTTTTCATTTTGTTTACTTTCAGAAGGTAGTGCCGTGTGGATGGATCAAGAAGTTTTAGTCCTAATTTATTGTGCTTCGGATTCTATCAATAAATACAGGCTTATGTGAGTATTAAGTAACGTTCTGTTTACGTTTCGATCGTACAATACTACAATATTTGGATCTAAAGTCAACGGAACTTTGTGATGAATTATTTGGAAACTTAATTGATGGAAAGTTCGGTGAGGTAAAAGTTATTATAGCAAGAGTATTTTGCAGTTTTGTGTTTCTATGAAAACTTTTGATGAACTGCAGATTGTCTGTGAAAATACTATTGAGATATTTCATATCAACGTGTCTTTTCGAGAGCGACTGCATTGGATTTTCATTTGGAAAACTAACTTTGAAAGTTATATACGAACTTTGAAAGTTATTTTGTTCAAGTACTCGTACATTCTAAGAGTCTAAGAATTTTGTAAGATTCGTACCTCAATTAAAAAGCTATTATTCGATTATAATAATAATATTTATACATACGCAATTCCGTTCTCTCGAAACCTCGTTTTATCGAAAACCATTTCTAAACATGTTTTTCATACTTCCCACAAATCCTGAAACATTTTACACAGTGTAACAAAGTTGCAGAAGTAATAAGCTGGCGTTTTACAGCGGGTCGGTTCGTTACCTACAATATTTATTACACTATCAACTAGTTTAATTGACCTGCTTGAAGTACTTAACGGTTTTGTTGTAGTTACTCGAAACAAGTTCAATTTGTCAAAAGCTGGAACTTTGAAGTGGGGTGCAAAATGGGGTGCAAAGTGGTTTAGTAATTAATATGGAATGGAAAGCTTTTAAACCTTTGTTGTTTGGGTGATTTTTCAATAGTCAGATAACTTTTAACTGTTGATTAATTATGATGACATTTTTTAAACCAAGATATTTTATTCTACATATAAAGTTATCTCATTATTGGAAATTTGAAATAGCCCTTAGGCAATAATATCAATATGAAATTGTAAAATGAGACACCTCTTTTCTTGACTTAGACCTAAGTAAAATGACTGTACTGAAAGCTCTGCTCTCTGACCCAGTTGCTACCAATCATCCCACGAAGGTTGTCAAAAAAGCAACCATACTGGCTCAAAGTCAAATTTTTCTCATCATGTTTGCACTCACCACAAGTTAGTTCCATGAAGATTAATTGCTCATTCCAAAATCCACTTTAATTCTAATCAATAAAGTATATTATTGAACGTAGCCCCCCACGTCTTTGTCAGCCAGTTATGACGTGACGAGGTGACATGACGTCACTGTTATTAGAGGAATGCACTTATAGTCTTAGCTGAGGCAGCTTTGTTAGTGCGGTCGGCTAGGTGCTTGTCAGAAGTCGTGATATACTGACTTAGAAGATTGTGAGCGAGATGTCTATTAGCTAGTGAAGAATTGAACTTGGAAATCCAGGATAACTGAATACATTGCCATTATATTATCTCACTTAATTATGACATAATTACAGTTTATGGTTGCACTGGCTCGTGGCCTAAAAGGCGAGTTTTCTTCACAATGGTCTTTTGTCCTTATATCTTAGACGTATGAATTAGACCACCGCAATTTTCAATCTGGGTATATCTAACTTCAGAAACTGCTTACAGAATTCCCTTTCCTTTTTTTTAATTACCTGAAAAATCTGGGATATTGTTGGCTACCCTTGATCGACACAAAAGTAAATAATTCTTTATCATCACGCCTGATGTGGCTTGGCTTGGAATATGTGTTTTAAAACCTTGACGAAACTTTAACTGTCATTTCTATTTCTAACAAACTACAGCCCGCATATCCCTCGTTGCCTAAACTCTCTCTATATACATCCCCATTGTTTGTCGACACAGGGCCAGACGACACGACCGACAGCCTCACAGCTGAGCACTCTCCACGACAAACAAAGAGCCACTTTGAGCACGGGGCGAAATTTAGACGAGCCGCAACAGACTCCGGGTCAGCACCGAGATGATGTTATATGTTGAAGGCTTGAGGTTTGAGGTTAGGTTATAGTAGTTAGTGCCTAGTAAACGATTTTGCTGGCTTCTGGAATTTCTGGATTTTAAATTTTCGTGACGACTGTCTTAGACAGGATAAAGCATAATCAGCCTATAATGTTCTCACTGCTGGGACACAGGCCTCCTCTCTTTTATAGGGAGTGGACCGTAATTCACCACGAGGGCCCAGTGCGGGTTGGTTAATGTCACATGTCTTCGAATTTTTGGTTCTAGGACATGCCGCTTTCCTCATGATGTTTTCATTCACCGTTTAGAGAGGTTTATGTAAATCATTTACACAAAGTAAAGCGCCTGCCTGGGTTTGAACCCACGACTTACAACTCGTAAGTCGCGGCCGATATCACTAGGCCACCATTGCTCTATTGTCTGTCTTAGATATCTACTTAATAAAATAAATCATTTCATTAATTCACTGACAGACAACGCACAGTCTGGATGTATCGCTGGGTCGCTGGGTACAGAAACGTGATTCTGTTTTTGAAAATAGATCCCCTTAAGGGTTTGTTCCAGGGCTGCTGTTACAATGTTTGTTCGTCATTTTTGCCGATGAGGAATCTCATCGGGATTTGAATTTCATGATTTTCGATGATAAAGACAGCTTTTGTAGCGTGGTCTGTTTAACTCGCGTTAATATTATACATGTTTGCGATGTTACCTACCTAAACATAAACCAATATTTTACGTCTTAGATAATTCCATTTTATGTTGTCTAATATATTTTTGTAACTTTACGTAAATAGTGATATTTTATTAATATGTTAGAAGGAGTTTATATATAAAGTAAGAATATTAAAACCAATGCAGAGATGCTCGTAAATATAAAGAATGAATTGCATTTCTAGGAAATATAACATTGTCTTTATGCGACTCCTTTCAAGTTATTACTGTAATAAAACTTGTTTTCATTCATTTTGTTTTACGTCACACAATTTATTTTAAATTTTCCTGTCAAAAGACGGTTTCTAGAAGACATTATTCTTCAATCTAACAACAACGACATTATGCTGAGCATGATGTTTACCCAAGTTATCACGGTGAGATGTTTACAGAATAGCACGGCAGCCGTGCTATTCTGTGAAGTGGGTGAAGTGAGCTTGATGTGAGCTGTCATTGCACCTAAAGCTAGGGATTGCACTTCATGCTCACTTCACCTCACTCTTCACGGTGAGATGTTTACAGAATGGATCGGCTGGCATTATAATCAATGTCTTCTGTTTCTATTTTTATGTTGTAATACCAATAAATGCATTTTCCATTCTTTTTCTTTCATAAAGACATGATGAACATTCTTCGTCTTCCTTTACCAAAATCACGGAATTCCCGTTTAAAAAACAATAAAGTGTATCACTGACCTTGGAACTTAAATCAAGCTAAGTAAGTCTGGTAAGTGGATAGTAATTAAGAGCCGCACGTGATCCCACTGGAGGCAATACGTGACCAAGTGGCCAGGCGACAACACTGCGGTGGGCTGTGGAGCGACGCGACGGTCTTGCTAAGCGGGTTTTATGAAGAACGGATTTTGGATGTCGTATGTGTGCATGTTTTGATAATATGTGTGTATTTGGAGCGAATGACGAAAACATTAGGACATGAGCTTGCGGCTTGTAAAAAGCTATTAAATTTTGTTAATTTCCATTTTGAATTTGCATCTTAGAATTACGTTTACACCAACTAGCTTGAACTTGAAATAATTCAAGGATCTACAGTCGCTGCTTCACCTACATACAAACCTACTTAGTTTTAAAATCAATTACACATTTGACTGCGTTACAAAATAAATCTCTTTTAAAAACTTCCCGATAATAGAGAAGTCTCTCCAAATCTTTACCACTATGCACTACTTAATGCTGCTATCACTACCGGGGAGCAGTGGTGACGGCCCCGACTTACGAGTTGAAGGTTGAGGGTTCGAACCCAGCCAGCCGTTTTACTTTGTGTAAATAATTTCGTCACCACTGCTCTCAAAACGCTGAAGGAAAACATCGTGAGGAAAGCGGTATGTTCTAAAACCAAAAAAGACATGAGAGGAAATCGAAATATCTTAGAACCCAAAAATTCAAAGATATTTGACATCTATCATCCGGACTGGGCCTGCGTGGTAGATGACAGCCCACTCCCTCTCGAAGAGAGGAGGCCTGTGTCCCAGCAGTGGGAACATTATAGGCTGATTATGCTTGCACGAAAAATATTAGCACTTACGACGAACAAAATACTAGTAGTAATATTGTACAAAAATAACAAAATTCTTCTTCACCAGCTCATTACCCCCTTAAAAGGTCTACAACAAAATGTCTCGACAATATAATATAAATACAACAGCGTTATAATCTGAGTACAGTCACGAGCACAGCTATTTATACACTTAGCAAAAATCAAAACCGATTTTGGAATAACCGTTACAACATTTAGACACGACCTATTGTATAAAAGTATGGGTTCCAAAATACTATATTCGTAACTGTCTTCCGCCAGCGGCTTCGACCGCGTGATATTTTTATAAATTATTGCCTATGTTACTCAGTGATAATATAGCAATCACGAGATGCTACAATAAAAAAAAACGGTCTATTAGTTTTTGGATTATTCATTACTAGGTTCTGCCCGCGACTTCGTCCACGTGAAATTTCACCCCCGACCCACCGCGTCGCATTCCATCGCCTGCCCGCGCTATTACTTCGTTTTCGCTTAGCGTTCTTTCTTACTTTTTTTCTTTTTGCTCAGCTCCTAAGGGTCGTGGCGTGATGTTACGTAACCTATAATCTTCTTCAAAAATTGGGCTTTCCAATGCAAAAAGATTTTTTCAAATCTAACTGGTAGTTCCGGAGATTACCCCCAACATACAAACATACAGAAAAAAAAAATCACAAAAAAAAAATTACCTGTTTATAATATTATCATACAATTTTATATATTATATACAAATCTTTTCTCTTTATAATATAAGTGTAGACAACATAAAATTACAATCAATACAGTAGGATAAAATCACTTTTAAAGCTTTGTGCAGACTAGCGCGACGCGACACCGGTTATTGTTATACCGTACACTTTTCTTAGAAATTGCATTGTTCGAGTCGCGTCGCGCCGTCGCGTCATGCTGGTCTGCACGAGCCTTTAAGCTTCGTGCAGACCAGCGCGACGCGACAGCGCGATGCGACACCGGTTATTGTTATACCGTCAAGTTTTCTTAGAAATTGTATTGTTCGTGTCGCGGCGCGGCGTCGCGTCGCGCGTACGAGCTTTTAAGTGTAAAAAAGTGTATATTTTGTAGGTACATATTAGTGCTCGTGACTGTACCTACTGAGTAATATTTAGATAATGTCGCTTCAGAAACTGTCACAGTGACTGACAAAGCCACTCGCAGTTTGTTTAGGATTCTGAGTAGGTATTGTAAGTGGGCTATTGTGCTATAGACAAGGAGGATGGGAAAATGGGATTATAATGTTACGATAACAATTAGGAAATATTATGTCATAGAGTGATACAAAGGCGAAGTTGAGAAAATGGGTTTATTATCTTATAATGACGGTTAAGTAACATGAGTAAATCTTAGCAGGAGAAGCACGGGAAATTGGGTTTTGGGTACTGGCGGGTCGTTGTCGAATTTTTGACGGACGAAACGTAACGTTTTATCGACGACGGAAATGGTTGCAGAAAACGGTCGTCCTTGCAACTGGTTTGAAGACGGCTTATAGGACGAAACTTATCCTCGAGTTGCAGTTTCTTACAATTTTCAACGATTTGAAATTTAGGAAATGGTTTCGTTGCATCACGAACGACAGCATTGACAACTGGTAATACATTATCGACTCTATGTTATTGACAAAAAGTTCACTTTTTATTGTACGGACTGTTTTGTAAACGAACGCTGAACGTTGGACGACGACGCGACGAGTGTGATAGATAGAATCATTGCGTTCTCGAGTGTAGTGGTAGTAATTCGAAGACTGGTTTGTGCAACGAAGACTGTTTGAACCTAGGACGTAAAACGGTTGCATCGTCGCAGAACATAAAACAGTCTTTGTAAACAGTTCGTCGTCGCAACGCCCACTCCTAGTTTTAGGACGGTTAGATAACGTAAATCTTGCAGGGAGATCACTTCGGATTTTAGGATTGTGAGAATTATACTCGTAAAGGGCAGAATGAAATCATTCGTGTCAGAATTCACGTAAAATTTGCAAAAATTAATTAACAAGCATCTGATTTTCTAACTATAGGATAAAGTAGGTTCATTATGAGCATTGACCAGCAGTGCTATTCTGTAACCATCTCACCGTGAAAACTTAGGTGAAGTGAGCGTGGAGTGAGCTGTCATTCCACAGGGATTGACACTATTGACAGCTCACATCACCCAAGTTTTCACGGTGAGATGTTTACAGAATAGCATGGCTGAAGTTAAGTGAAACTTACGTGAAGTGAGCGTGGAGTGAGCTGTCACTGTTACAAATCGACCGGCAGGATACTAGGTATTAACACTATTGACAGCTCACTTCACCTAAGTTTCACGGTGATATTTTTACAGAATCTATCAGCTGATATTAAACCAAAGATTTCCACTCTCAATTAAAAAAATGTTAGAGCATTTTTCCTTCGCCTTCAAGTCTAATTAATACCTTTGATACAAAGAGTATCAGATGTAACACCCAATGTGAGCCCTTCGCCTTCAGAACTTAGACAAGCTTTTATACACGTTCTAAGATAACAGAGCTAAGTTAATTAATTAAAAGGTAATTAACTGTTAGTATCAGAGTTCTTGTGTCTACCCCTATGTGGGAAGGTCTATTACTTTGCATTAGAAGGCTTGAGGTTTAAATCAAAAGCATGGTGATTGCATAAGTTGGAAAAGGGAACGTGTATCTGGCACGCGATAAGATATGGAGCCATTACTTGCAGGTTTTTGTCGTAGTCTTGTGGTATTTAGAATCATATGTGTGTATATGTAATCCTATCCTGACTAATACTAGGCCCCCACCTATGAAATCAGCGTTTTGTATGGAGATGTTTTAAAGGAGTTGCATTTTTCATACTAACATTTTCTTAATTTATATAACAACCATGAACACTAATGTTTATAAACTAATGTTTAAAAACTAAGATAACGTAATATGCCACTTAGATTAAGCGACAAAAATATGTTTTGGCTAAGTTAAAACAAATAGTGGTCATTTCTGCTAACAAAATGAGGAGTAATTTTTAAGGTATTTTTAATGTTTAGAAAACTATAAGTGATAAGGTTTTTTTACTATTGGTAGTTGTCTATGATGATCATTATTCTTTAAAATACCAAGCAATTGATGAATATTTTAAATCATAGAAGTGACGAGGTTCTTTATTTGTGAGAAAAAAAACGCCAATTTTATAGGTGGGACCCAATATTATAAATACGAAAGTGAGTTTGGTTGGTTATTTGCTTGTTTGTAATGCTGCGGCCGCACCTGCGTCTATCGTGACGCACAGTGATACGATACATGACGTGACCAACCATTATCGGTTATCGTCGCGATAGTTCGGGCTGCGTAGCACCTATCGCCCGGGTGGCGGTACATAATAAACTTGGCGAAGCCGCTAATGTGACCACCGCATTAGCGCGATAACTTATTAGCGAGCAAAACATACGAAACTTCGGCACGCGTTGCTTTGTCACGATAGACGCAGATGCGGCTGCAGTATAACTGTGGAATCGATTTTTGCATTCAACGCATACAGACGTGCTCATCAATGCATAATATCAATTAAATAAATTAACGCTTGCATAAATAGTGACCTAGTTTCAGTGTATTAGCGTGTTATACAAATAAACATTATAGTGATAAGTTAAAATAATGAACTGAATAATTACTTTTATAAACTAAAACATGGATGGCAGCCCCTTTAATCGGAGCTCGATGATGCGACGCAGCCCTCCTCCGACACTGCCCCCGGTACCGACACCAGCACCTACATCGCCCCGACAACCAAGACAGGACCAAGATGAGAAAGTTGAAGTTGTGTCCACTCCGGAGATTCAGAACTGGATGGGGTCTATTGAGCAGTGTCTGAATGAGGTTTGCGCTATTACTTCTGAGGGAAAGCTAAATGCTGATCAGAAGCTAAAAATAAACAATCTTTGCCGGAAAGTTGGACATGGAGTTTCGCAAATGGCTGTTCAATACCAGTCACTTAAACAAAAAGCCATACAAACCCATACCTCCCTTAAAACCATGACCGAAGCTCGAGACCTATCAGACTGTCTAATGGAGATGAACCGGACTATTCAGGAGTCCTGTACGAAGCAGGAAACAACTTCTACATCTTTTGCAGCTATGGTGAAGAATGGGTCCAAAACCTTTGTTCGTCCTAATACTCTTAGCTCCGTGGCCATTTATCCCAGTGACAACTCAAAGACCAGTGACGAAACCAAGAACATGGTCCAAAAAATTATATGCCCTGGAGAAATGAAGCTGAAAGTACGAGGCGTACGCAAAATTGGAAAAGGAGGACTCATAATCAGCACTGAGACTAAAGATGACCTAGACAGGCTCAAGCAAACAGTCCAACTCGCTTCGTCAGGGCTTACTGTCGACGAACCTAAAAAGCGCAAACCTCGCATTATAGTAATAGGAGTCCCTACATCAATGACTGAAAATGAGGTTTATAAATGTATTTATGAACAAAACTTGGCCGACAAATTGCCTCCTATATCCCTAGATACATTTTTGACCTCTATAAAACTAAGCCACAAATCTGGTAGAAAAGATGCCGAGAATTGCAACTTTATTATAGAAGTTCCAGCCGTCATACGTAAAGCCCTCATCACACAAGACAGGCTATTCATAAATTGGTCGTCCTGCCCGGTGCGAGACTTCACTCTAGTCACAAGATGTTACAAATGTCAGCAGTACGGTCATGCAGCCAAAACATGCAAAATTGCTGCCCCTACATGTGGACATTGCGGTGAAGAAGGTCACACTATTCAAGACTGCGCAAAGAAAGCCGGAGCGCCAAAATGTGCTACATGTTTGCGCTTTAAAAAGCAAGCCAACCACAAGACGGGAGACGCAGATTGCCCGGCTAAAAAAGCTGCCGAATACAGGTACATTAACTCGATCGACTATGAAGGCGCCTAAGAGCGCCACATACTTGTGTATACTTTAGACGTAATTTGTTATTGTTATTTTTATAGTTTAGTATGGATAATAATTTATTTACCGACATAGATAATTCATTTTTAACTGTGTCAAAGACATGTGACGTTGAGGATTGCAGACAATATCTTTCCGATTGTAAAAAGTCACTAACCGTATTGACCCAAAACATTCGTAGTATTTATAAGAACATAGATAGCTTTAAAATTTTCCTTCATAGACTTAATTTTGATTGTGATATAATGGTACTAACCGAGTGCTGGCTAGCTAACCGCATCGATAACCTCCCAGTTATACCTGGTTACAACTTATTGCATACCACAAGAAACCACAATCAAAATGATGGGGTGGTAGTCTTTGCTAAGGAATCGTTAAAGGTAACAGTCCAGGAACCTACGCCACTAGACTGTATGATTAATTGCTTAGTTATCAAAATTGGTACAACCACAGCGATAATCGCTATGTATAGGTCCCCTTCCGTTAGAAACTTGGATTCTTTTCACAATTCCTTAAACCAAATTTTACAAGGGCTAAGCTCGTTTAAGAATGTTATACTAACAGGTGATTTAAACATAAATATTGGCTCCGAAAACTGCGATGCAGGGACCCAAGATTATCTTAATATCTGCTCATACCATGGTTTTCAACCCGCTCACATATTACCTACTCATCAGAGCGGTTCCTGTCTCGATCATATGATGATTAAAACCAGCCTATCATATATTACGCTTGTTACTAACGCAACAATTACTGATCATCATGCTGTCCTACTTAAATTAAATTTAATGCTACCTAAGCTAAATCGTCCCCAGACCAAAAGCAAATTAAACACAAATAAACTCGAATATGATTTACGCAATCTTGATCTTAGCCTAGTTTACAATACTGCTGACGCTAATTTGGCTTTATCGTACTTTATAAAACATGTCCAGCAAGCAATTTTACGTAACACGATAGTTTCTACAGTGAATAAGAAACTCTATAATATTAAACCTTGGATTACACCTGGACTAATTCGGTGTATAAGACACAGAGATAAACTTCATCAGAGAACTAAGAGATACCCTGATAATCAAATAATTCAAACCACTTATAAAAGATACAGGAACTTCTGCAACAATCTCCTAAAGAATTTAAAAAATAATTACGATAAAAATGAATTAAATAGAGCAGGCAACAATAGCAAGCAACTTTGGAAACATATTAAAAACGTCACCAATATGTCTAAACAGCGTGAATCAAATTCGAGTTTACTGCTTACTAATCCTTCACGACACTTGTCAGCTAACAACGTAAACAACTTCTTTGTCAATATTGGGAAAACTCTTGCTGAACAGACTCCGAAACATTATTATTGTGACCAACCATCTTTCCAAAAATCTAGCAATAGCTGTAACCTGAAATCTTTTGCTATGCTGGACACTGACGAAGTCGAAATAGCCCGAATAATTTCTGGACTAAAAGATGATTGTGCAGTTGGATGGGATAATATAAGCAATAAGATCCTTAAACTCTTTAAGCATATTTTGGTACCTCCGTTAACGCATATATACCGAATCTGTCTATCCAAAGGAGTTTTCCCTAGCTGTCTTAAAAAGGCAGTTGTAATACCCGTCTTTAAATCTGGTTGTAAAGACTTAGTAAACAATTATAGGCCAATATCGATACTCCCCTCATTATCAAAAATATTAGAGAAAATTATAAATAGTAGATTAATTAACTATGTAGAAAAAAATAATTTCTTATCCCCTGCGCAATTTGGATTTAGAGCCAAATTATCCACAGCCGATGCGGTGCATAGCCTGACCGATTATATTTCAGAAGAACTCGGCAAAGGTAACCAGACCTTAGGAATCTTCCTTGATTTAGCCAAGGCCTTCGACACGGTGTCTGTTTCTGTTCTTGTAAACAAATTAGAGGCCATAGGAATAAGGGGAACGCCGCTGAAACTATTTGCTATTATCACGAGCGATGAGCAGAAAAGTAGTGGTTTTGGTGTTCCCCAGGGAAGTATTCTGGGCCCTACGTTATTCCTGATTTATATTAACGATTTGTGTAATCTGAATCTTAAAAACGGCAAAATTATATCTTACGCTGACGACACGGCATTAATATTTACCGCAAAAACCAGCAGCGAAGTGTACGAAATTGCTCAACTAGGTTTTAATACTGTGACTAATTGGCTTCAAAGCAATTTACTAACCTTAAATGCTGACAAGACAAAATATATTCACTTCTCCATGCGCAAGCCTCACCTTAACATTACTAACGCTCATCTATATGCCCATAAATGTGGAAACCGTTCAGTCAACATGTGTAATTGCCCTTTTATTCTCAAAACGAGCAGCATAAAATACCTCGGGGTAATAATGGACGACACACTGTCTTTCAAAAAACATATTGAAAGTCTAGTTAAAAGAGTGCGCAAATTAATATATGTTTTTAAAAAATTGCGAACGTTTGCAGATTCAAAATTAATCACTCAAGTTTATTTGGCCCTATGTCAATCTATTATTCAATACTGCATCTCTTCATGGGGTGGCGCACCGAAAACCTATCTACTTCCTCTTGAAAGAGCTCAGAGAGCAATTTTAAAGGTAGCAAACTTCCATCCCTTTTTCTTTCCCACAGATCTGCTATATAAATCCTGCAACGTGCTGACTGTTCGCCAACTTTTCATTATGCACTTAGTATTAAAACAGCACACCATGCTTTCCTACACTGCTGACAATACTAACAAGAGACGGAATGATATAATATGCACATCTAATGCAACCTCAAAACATGTCTTTGTAGAGAGATTTTTTACATTCTTAGGCCCATTTTTGTACAATAGATTAAATAGAAAACTAAGTATGTATAACTTAAATTACTTTAGCTGTAAAAAAATTATAGTTCAATATTTACTAACCATAGATTATGCGCAGACAGAAGATCTACTTGTTGTCTGCAAATAGATCCGCTAACATGATATTTTACTTTTATTTACCTAATTTTAATTTAGTTTATCCTTTATACTCATTGTTAATTTATTACATTAAGTATTTATGCTCTTCCTAGCCTGAAACACAGGTTCAACCTAGTTCAGGCAAATAAGCAACTGTGCTCTATTTTAATGATTAAGTTACTTATTGTAAATGTGCCCCTTTTTATAAATAAACGATTTTATTATTATTATTATAACTCAATCACGTAAAAACGGCTGGACGAATTTTAATGAAAATTGGTACACAGATAAACGATGACAGGTCATGGTCTATCTGTGTGTCAATTTTTACCCTGGGGTAAGGACATAGGCTACTTAAATCCTGGATCGCAGACGAAGTCGCGAGCAACAGCTAATAGATTTATAAGTCGTCAATGATGAAATACCAACCGGTCGATTCTGTAAAAATATCATCGTCAAACTTAGGTGAAGTGAGCGTGAACTGAGCTGTCACTGTCACAAATCGAGCGGCAGGGTGCTAGGGATTAGCACTATTGACAGCTCACTTCACGCTCACTTCACCTAAGTTTCACGGTGATATTTTTACAGAATCGACCGGCAGAGGGATGTACCGCGAATAAAGTCAGACACAAAAAGGTTACATGACACATAGTGATATTACTCATCAGTGTCAAATGTGACCCAAACAATTAAATACATAGGCCACTAAATAGAAATACAAACCTAAGTTTCAAGAAAATGTGAACGAGCAAAAGAACGAAAAGTGAAATCGAAAGTGAAGCAAATAAATAAAACAAAATCGAACCCGGAAGAGCATGAAGAGCATACCCGAAGGGCTTACAATTCTCTGCGCATCCAGTTTAACCATGCCTACAGGGCGCTGTTACGGCTGCCACGCTTCTGCAGTGCGTCAACAATGTTTGCTGAGTCGCGTACAGACGGCTTTGATGCCACCTGGCGCAAAAAGACAGCCACACTGCTAAGTAGATTGCGTGGGAGCAGTAACAGCATCCTGGAGGTAATAGCCAATAAGTTGGACAGCCCACTGGTGTGGAGCCTCACCCAGAGGACTAAGTCTCTTTTAGTTATTAGGTACTAACATAGTTTTTAAGTTCATACTAACAATATAAATGTAATTGTAATGGATCTTTGTAGTTGTCTGAATATATAAAATATATTATTATTATAAAATCTGGAGATTTTCCATAATGTGTTTATACAGAAAAGAGTCCCTTTATAAGTGTCGATGGAAATTATTTTCTGTAATGACGTTGACATTTTACACTCTGTCCCAGCTGAAAGCTAACTGCGATGCGGCAACGAGAAACTTTTGTGATTTTTTTCACTTTTGACTTGTCGTACCCACCCCACAAAAATTCGTATACTACCACAGCAAACTTAATAAAATTGAAACGAGCCAAGTGAAAATTGTTCAACAATTGATGAAAATATCGATGACCATACTTAAAAAATATACAATATACAGACGAACATACCTCCTTCTTTTTTGATGTCAGTTAAAAAGTTGCCGCTCTTGTAATGGCAAAATTCCTAGTAAAGCTTTGTGCAGCGCGACTTTTCGCGCGACGCGACACCGGTTATTGTTATACCGTCAAGTTTTCTTAGAAATTGTATTGTTCGAGTCGCGTCGCGGCGTCGCGTCGCGCTGGTCTGCACGAAGCTTTACTTGGTAGGAATATATCTACAGTCACTGGTAACCGACGCCATTGTAGTAACATGCTTTGATGCCGTTGATGAATTTTATTTTATTTGGCTTCGAATAGCGTTAAGGCCAATGCGTCACGGTAGCCCGCGAAATTCAAATTTTCTTACGTTTTTTGCAATTTGCAGGTCAGTATCAGGTTGTATGTTGGTATAAATATGATTCGCGGCCGTATCAAGTGTTTATTTATAGAATTATAATCATAAAAATGATCAATACAAAAAAAAAAAAAAAACAAATCACACAAATCTGTAAATTCATGTAATCCTATTGTTTAACTATTTCATGTAATCATGACATTTGAGGATTATGCTAACTTAAAGAATTGTATTGCTAATTGTAATGATTATAATTCTATAAAGCCATCCTTTTTACGGTTGTGAATAATATTTTTTTCAACATACAAACTGACACTGGCCTGTAAATTGCTAAAAACTAAAGAAAATTTTGATTTCGCGGGCTACCTTAGCACTTAGAGAAACTCATTATTGTTTATTTTTGACGTGTTTATTTTCTGGAGCAATTTTTAGGAAGCGGCCCAATTTAATATAACTGACAAGACGAAATTCCTGTATTATTTTTTTCAAAATTTTCATGACAGGTGCTGCGTAATAAACCAGAAACTAGTAAAATTGTCGGTTTGTCAGCTGTCAGCTGTCGTCTGTCGGTATTACTAAATAGGCCCAGTTCACATACATAATATCATCGCTTCGCATCACCCACCCAGGACAGTGCCTTAACACCGCGTTTTTAAGCCGGGCTGACAGATACGATCGAGGGGCACTCTCGGACCGAATCGACTCCGACTATCAATCGTTGCATCGTCACAGAACCGCAGAACTGTCTAAGTTATAAATGATCCCTGTCTCAACCCCTTTCAGCGATGATATTTCTCTTGATCATTTCGCTGTTGGTTTTTGATTTATAAAATATGTAAATGTGTTAGAGTGAATGTGGTAAGTGCCTACTGGTTCTGATGGAGTATTTGATGTAGATGGAGTGATATATTCGACATTTTTTTCATCGGGCACAAGGCTAGTTCTGTAATAAACAATACGTTAATGTTTTGTAGTGAATTTTCAGATCATTTGTTATGGTGAAAAAATTTAGATTATATTCCCAAAGGTAAATTATTATTTCTCATAATTTTCGCTGTGCAACATCATTCAATTTTCATTATATTTTCATCTTCCTTATGAACCTAAGACTTACGTAGCACTGCACAACAATTCTCTTTGTCTATCTGAAGAAGTTCTAGAATGTCATAGATAGCGAAAGACAGCCAAAAGGATTAAACTATAGTAATTACGAGTAACAGCCTTTGCAGTTTACCCAAATATTACTAATCTGACCTGCCTAATCCTTAGGGTTAGAACTAATCTAAGTCTGATTGCAATTTGATTGAATATATTAGCTATATTTACTTACATACCTTTAGGTCCTATCCATTAGGTATTACAAACAAACACATACAGTACAAACACATATATACGTAAACTCACGCCTTCCCAAGGGGGAAACAATAGAACGCCACCTACTACGATGACAAAAACACATGTCGTTTGTTATAGTACCTAATTCTAAGATCCTTTAACAAAGCCTTTTTCACCCCAGCAACTCAAACAAGCAAGTTTTCTGGTTAAAAACAGTGAAGAAAATTCGATTTTGCTGCGAGCGTGAAAGAAAGTAACTTATTTTTGATTTTTTTCCAGTCCACTTCCAAAATTCGAAAGATTTAAATTCCACTTTGCTGTGTCACTTTCACTTCGATATGAAAAAAGCGAGAGATAGAAAGAAGTCGTTTCGAAGTTTGATTTTAAAATTCCTTATCTAGTAAGCCCAAAAAAGGAATAAACAATAAAAGGTTTGGATACACGTATAACCGTAAAATTGTAAAGGTTTTATTTAGGTGCTGTTTTATTATATTTTTTGGAACGCAATTCTTTACCATAGGAGTACCGTAAGCCGCGTTAAAGAATTGCAGAACTGGCAGAAATCGTCACGCGAAAAGGCGCTTGCGACTGTCTTCTTCTAATTCAAAAAGAAAGTAAGAGAGAGAGATTGTAAGTGTGAATTTGGTCAAAATGAAAATTCAAGATGGCGGCTGCGAAAATTTTGTTTCTGTTTTTAATCATACCTGGGAAAGAACTTCGTTCCTGACTGGGATCCCATGTCCGTTATTTTTTTTCTAAATAATCGAATTGTATGTTTTTATAATAAAAAAAGAAAATGTTGAAGAAACAATAGGAAGTTTATCTTGTTGTATTTTTTTACCTTTAGTTCTCGCTGCTGAGGTGAGAAGTTGTATGTGTTAAACGATACCAAAGTTATTTTCATCTCGTGTCATTCAAAGCCTAACCTAACCTAGAATCACTCGTAACGCTCGTGATTCAATTATAGAATCCTTCGCTTACTCGGGATTCAAAATCAACACTCGCAGCAAAAACCAACTTTGCTCTCTTGTTGCATAAATAACTATTTATTTATTTATTTATTTATTTATTTATTTATTGATAGGAGAACCAACAGCTATAACAAATGAATAACAGTTGAAAATGAAAGGTATTGTAGGTCAAGTCCTGCAGACTATTATTATTTTGCAGGTAGATGAACAAACATTACAGCAAATTGCTTTAAACACAGCTTTCTTTGCTCACTTTATTCTTCAGACCGTAATTTTTTAAGACTTTTCCATTCCTGCTTGTCCGTAGGTTTGCAAAGTGCTCGAGGGGTGTAAAAAGTACTCTATTTAGGGCATATTGCCAATCATTTTACACCTGCAGTCTATGGGTCGACTACACGCAGAGGGCTTACAGCGCCTTACGCGTCCAGTACAACAACGCATACAGGGCGCTGTTGGGGTTGCCACGACACTGTAGCGCATCAGGGATGTTCGCAGAGGCACGTATAGACGGCTTTTCCGCAATCATACGAAAGCGTGTCGCCTCCCTGATGCGGCGGGTACGGGGCAGCGCCAACAGCCTCTTGATGACTGTGGCTGATAGGATGGAGGGTGTAACACTCAGGCACTGGACCAGCACACAGGTATTACCTTCAAATCGTGCCTTGAAGTAATGCTTTGTTAATTATTGCTTGGGTGGTTATTGTCTTGTTAGTGATTTTGACATTATTGATCGTGATTTTGACATTATAGTTATGATTTTGACATTGTTATTATTGATGATGATTTTGACATTATAATTGTGATTTTGACATTATTATTGATGGTTTTGACATTGCTAGTAATTATGACCAAAATTTGCCCAATATTATTATTATGTACTAACACTAGTGTTTAAGATGTGTATGTAACTAACTAACAAATTGGATTGTATGATCTGTGAATAAATAAATTTGATTTGATTTAAGGCGCGTTCCCGTGCGAAACACAGCGGTAGCCGTTTTTTAGGCTGTTTTTGGCTTTATCTAAAAGAACTAGCAACTAATAAAAAATACATTAAATTTCTACATAATCTTGACTCCAAAATGGTAGTTTCTTTTGTTTTTTAAGCGGCATAATATTTAATTAAAGGTCCTCAAAAAAGGCACAGAAATGAGAAATTATTATTTATAACATGCATCTCCTCCTAAAATAACCATTATTTTGATTTGTTTCCTAAACTAATGGATAGGTAATTTAATAAAGAACATTTTGCTAGTTTTATTTTTTTCAAAACACGAAAATTTGATTTTATAAAGATTTTATTCTAAAATCTGAGCGTACTCGCTAAGTAACTCTTGCGCAGAGTTAGTATGCCACGAATGCTCAAGGTTATTTGGTCAGGGTAGCGCCTTAACGTAATGAAAATGTATACTAGTTATCTCAGGTAATTGTTTCAAAGTAGTGGTATTCCAGACAATATTAATATCCTACATTTTGTACTGGAGAATGGGAGGAAAATAGGACTAACGGCCAGCAGTTAGGTTTCAGGTAACCAAGTTAAAATTAGTCGCCCACCTAGTTATGAAGTCCTGGTACGTAAAGTGACAATTAAGATGTTGGAAGAGAGTTTTTTCTGGTTAGTAGTATATTAATTAATTAAATATTATTTGTGTTAGTGAGTATCTTACTCAGAGGTCACATAAAAATAATTTATAATTAACTTTAATTGACCAACTTATTTTAGCACAGCTCACCGACAGCGTTTCAACAAAATTATGCTCGCCCCCTATTACATGGGACTTAAACATAACTGGCGAAATATGGGTGTATTTTAGCTACACCTCTGCCTAACCCTTTGAAGAATACAGGCGTGATGTTATGATTAATTATTATTAGGTGACGTCTCTGCATATGTCAGTAAGTCATAGTCATTTAAAACACGAAAGAGAGAAAATTTATTCTGCACAAACTAAGCGCACATTACAAAAAAAAACACCGCATAATACTCCTTTACAAATTAGCCAAAAGCCTCGTATTCAATATTCAAAACTTATAAAAGTTTGATTTTTGTCTATTGCGTGATGTCAGGGCCAGAGGTCAAAGACAATAATTACGTAATATGTTGCGACATTAGCAAATGAAAACTTAATCAAAATGTCGAATTTATATATTTATTTTACTCCCGATCTTCTCATTATTGCAATGTAAAACATCTTGCCCTACACTTGATCTCAGAAACTCGTGTCAATACAATAATAAATTGTCAACAGTCAAGGTATCAACATTCTTGTTAGGAAACGGGTTAATGAGAGCTTAGTTTGACGTGTTCGGAAGCTCTTAAGTAACGTCGGATTAAGGATTTCACACGTAGATAGTTAAATGAAGACGATTGCAACTTAGTTGGGAAAATGCTTAGTTGATAACAAAGTAATTCAAAGAATCGATGACATAATCAGACAAAGATGAGGAAAACCTTAGTTTAGGGGCAGTAGAATTTATGTCGAGCTAGGTGAATTACCTTAGCGATAGGTCAAGTTGACGATTTTGGTGCGATACTGATGAAAAAAAAAACATACTTCGTTTATCAGTCTTTTTTGTTTTGTTTTGCAATTTTATACACATTCACACTATTTATGTACATATTTTTTTTTTAACTCTTACAAATTTATTTTATTTAAGTATGCATACACACGTGTCTTTATAAAACTGATTTATTTCCGTCACATGACACTCTCAGGTCCAGTTGAAAACCAGCGTCAGGCACTTATAGTTGTCTGGCATTTTTGGTGAACTAGGCCTTTTTGGCGCAGCCGTGAGGCACACTCCCCTGCTAATATCTTACATCGCACTTTACACTTTTTATTTTATTTTATTCTTTTTAACTGCTGTAAATTATACAGGGTGGCAGGGACATCAACGCGAAGCCTGATATTCAGTACATGAGTCTGAACCCCCCTGCGATGAAATTTATCGTCGTTTTTTTTTTTTAAACAGCTGTTCCATACATTTTGACCGCGTAGGTAGTGCACTTTTCAATGAAACAGCAGATTTTTTTTTAATAACCGGCGAAAATTATTGCACTTTTCTATGTAAAAGCAGATTTTTTTTTAATAACCGGCGAAAATTTTCAACCCAGGGGCGTTCAGAATCATTTACTGAATCTAAGGTATCCGTGTTCGCGTCGATGTCCCTGACACACTGTATTGAATGCCTTTTAGTCTGTGCTAAATAAATGAAATTTTCTTTTTTTTTCAATATTCAGTGGCACTATATAAAGGTCAAAGTTGCCTATTTCCGCCCTTCATGTTACGACAATTTTTTTAAATAATAATTCCTTCCCAAATATTTTATCCAAATCTATATCCAGTACTATAATTTATAGCTCAACGCTTCAATTCACTTCCATAAAAAGTAAACATTAAGAAATAAATCTCTCACATTTTTCATGGCTCACACTTTTACGAGCGCAAATATAAAAAGCCACTTTACTGGCCACTTCCTTTTCATCGTGGCGTGATGATAAATCTGTAGTTTACCCGGAAGTGACGCAATGTTACTTCCTGTGCGTGACCGATGTGATCGCTAAAATACCCTTGCGTTGTAGTGTCATAAGATTTCCAGTGACTTACGTCACTGAAGCTCTATTACCAAGCTCTAATACAAGAGCGCGGAAATATTTCTGGTTCCCAAAGAACAACCATTAACTTTGAATGTCGATGTAACATTTCTTTGTTAAATATAAACGTTGTTCTATGCAATATAAAAATGTGGATTTATCATCACGCCTTTTCTCAACTATGTTGGGGTCGGCTTCCAGTCTAACCGAATGCTGCTGAATACCGGTATTTTACATGGAGCGACTGCCTATCTGATCTCCACCATCCAATTAATAGGTAATATGAAAAAAAAAAAACATGAAAATTAGGCAAAGTATAAAAATATATTATGTGTTTTTTTCCAAGATCACCAGTTTTCTTATTTTTTTTTAGATAAACTCATTTTGATTTGCAATGTAGCATTCGTTTTCAAGATAGCAACGTTGCTCGGTGCAGCAATAAAAGGGGTTTATTTTTGCTAATATGATCGGGATCGATTACTAAACCAGGCACAGAAAAACAAAAGGAAATATTTGTTCTCTGCAAGATCGGTTCACGACTTTTTGGGCAACTGTTCTAAGAATCGATGTTCGCCCTACTTCTCAAAAACACGGTATCAATGAAAAATTTATCACAGTAAAGCCAATTACTCTTGATTGATAGACATTAAGTAGATCTCCAAGATTTGGCGGATGTTCCCGAGTCATTTATTTATGTTGAAGCGCCCACGAGACTGAAAAAGTCCCCTCAAAATCTTGATAAGATGAGATTTACGTTAAAGAGCGGGTATAATTGACGTAGGCATGAAAGCTGCCAGGATCAAATTGGGTTGGGCGGGTCACATCAGCCGAATGTACAATGACTGCTGGGCAAAACTCTTCACTCCATGGGTGCCTGAAGATTAGCGGCCGGTCCATAAAGAGGTGCCGAGAAGCGTACCGTGAGGGCTGGTTTGAGATGGCGCGGAAAAGAGTTTCTGGAAGTCCCAGGCCTTTGCCCATCAGTGGGACAGTATAAGAGCCTCTCTACAAGTGCCTGTACCTTTACTAAACTGTACCTAAGTCTGGCCATAATGGCTGACTGGCTAATCTACCCACTTCACAACAGCGTAAGTTAAAACTCAAAATATAATATCATTTATTCAAAATAAGGTGAGAATTAACACTTTTTAAACGTCAAAATTACATAAGACAGTCCCTCAAAACGGCCGCCCTTCACCACTTCCTTTTAGCTGGGAAGAAGTGGCGGGACTAACTCCTCAGTAGTACATCTGATTGTTAATCATTATTTTATTTTTGGAGTGGAGTTATTCTTTCATTTATTGTTGTTGATATGGGAAAAAGAAGCGTTCCAACAATATTCGTTAATAAACATAAAAAAAAATAAGATTTCCCAAAAAGGTACCAGAAATAACTACATCACGCAATTTTTCCTGCTTCGTACTTTTTTTCGAACCACCTCATTGCCAAGCCACAAGAGACTGACATATTTTATTATGAGATCTTCGGGAGATCACATAATAAAATATGTCTGTCATTGCTTAGACAAACATGCCACCGCTAACAAAAGACTGGGAAGCCTCAGGCGGTCCAGTTATGCCAGGCCCTAAGGAATTTCATTATGACTACGTTCAGTGTTTTGTTTTCAAGTATTCTGTTCTATTAACGTTATTTATGAATGGGATAGCTAAACGAATTAGTTATGACCGAGAAGCTGCGTCTCAAGTTTAAATTTTTCTGGGTGAAAAATACTTCAAAGGAAAAGGGGAAGCAGCGAGGTACGGATAGTGCAAAAGTAGCTGAATGTGTGAATATAATTATATATATGAGTGCTCGTAATATGTACAAAGTTCTAATGATCAGGCGAGTTTAATAAATAATGTTAGGGAACTCAAGCACTTCATATTTCTGGCCCATTAGAAGCGTACTGGTTGGAAGTATTCTCGACATTTCTGTTCCCGGAACGTAATCTGCTTTCACTTTTTTTAGATTCGCTCAACGTTTTTTTTAATTAGCTTTTAATGTAGTAGGATGAATATTGTTATAGCGGCAAGCGCCCTGCACCTGTTTTTGAATGAATGCCTACATTATTGTAAAGATTCTTCTCTAATACGAAATACTAGCACTACCCCCGTGACTTTGTTTGCGTGAATTTCGTATTATCTCCTCGTTATGTTAATTATTTTGCATACTATTGTATAGAATCAAGTATTTTTTTTTATTAACTGAACAGGCAGCACTGCTGCTGGGGAGTTTGTTGCGCCACTTCTTCTTCCCAGCTAAAGCACTAGGAAGTGGTGAAGGGCGGGCGTTTTGGGGGACTGTCTTATGTCATTTTGACGTTCGAAACGTGCTGATTCTCAGCCTAGTTTGAATAAATGACTTTTGAATTTTGTCTTTAGTTTAAGTTACTAACAATAGTGTTTTATGTGCAAACCTGTTACTAACAATTCACGGATCTCTTGAATGATTTTAATATTTATTTATTTATTTATATGCTAGCTACCGATATCGACCACATGAGCATAATGATCGATATCGGTAGCTAGCATTCTTCTCAAAGGTATTTGATTTATGAGCTCAGCTACGCCTACTATATTGTGCCATTGTGGGTCATTTATTTATGGAGCAGGCTCGCACCCAAAATTGAAAAAAAAGTGCAAAAAAGTAAAATTTTATCGGCATATTTTCGGTATTTTTCGTAGCTTGAAAACGACAGTACATTTAGCTTTGTTTGTGACTTCATTTCGATGAAAAATAAAACCTTTGATCTAGATTTAATCTAGATTTCCAAATAAAGTTCCTTCGTTCCTAAAATTCCTTGGATTAAGGAGGTAGCAACATAAGGAATTAGATTTATAATATACTAGCTGTGTCCCGCGGTTTCACCCGCATAAGTCTCGATCCCGTGGGAATATCGGAATAAGAAGTCCTATGTCTTAACCCAGGTCTTAGTCTAACCATGTGCCAAATTTAATCCAAATCCGTTTAGCCGTTTTTGCGTGAAAGCGTAAAAAACAAACACACTTTCGCATTTATAATAATAAATATATATATGTAGTTAGGAAATTTGGATTCGTTTATTCAAAACACAGAAATTCTAGATACAAAAGTTTAATAATAAAACTAGAATGTATCCAATGCATACTAATTACTGAATACCTGCAACAAAGCTGGAACGTACAGACCTGCATTTTAAATGCCTTCACAAGTACTTGGATTACTTAGCTCAAACTGCATTATTTTTATTATTATAATTATAAGCTTTTATTTAACTTGCCTTGTTAGTTAGTTAGTACGAGTATGTATGGGTCAAATCTTGCAAGCTGAATTAAATCAACTTCTTTTTATCCCACGGAAATGAAATTTTACATGTTGGTTCAGTTTTGAAGACAATGCATTTTTATAATGCACGACCTCATTCTACATCCAGGATTGGCTCCAGAGAAAGGATCTCTTCTGCTGTTAACAGCACAGGCACGAAATTTTGTATACGCATTCAATTATGATAACCCGTTTTAAAGTATAGCATGTCTTGGATAGTGTAAAGCTTCGTGCAGACCAGCGCAACGCGACGCCGCGACGCGACTCTAACAATACAATTTCTAAGAAAACTTGACGGTATAACAATAACCGGTGTCGCGTCGCGCGACAAGTCGCGCTGATCTGCACAAGGCTTAACTCGGTTGGCTTAAAAGCTTGAGGCTTATCTTAAAGGCTAAGCAACTTCTATGTTTACGTAAGTTAATATTTAATTAGTAATTTTTATTTTTAGCTGCTTTTATTCTTCGACACATCATTTATTTTCTCTTCTTAAATAAAATAAAAAAAATATCGTGAAAGTCAAAATATGATAGTTTCCCCTTTTAAATAGGTACTTACTTAAGTTCAATTGAATTTTTAGGTTAGGTTGCAACCTGTCCCCGACATACTTGGAAAAATTCTAGGAACACGCCAATGGATAAATTATTTACGATCAGAAAGCCCGAAGATACCGTTCTTTGGTTAAAACAAAAGCTTTTGAATTTCCACATATTTGTTTCATACAACTTCCATAATTTGGGAGCATAAATTACTAGTTAAGATTAGCCTCGTATGACTCGATTGGGGTTTAGGAACTGGTTGTGAGTAGGGGAAAACTGGAAGACTTGCCCAGTCAGGGCAGAGAGAGAGAGATCCAAACCGCCTGAATCGTTTTAAAAATCATGGTAGGTATGTATCGGGTGTGCTGGCAGCATGCTCGTAAATTTTTTGTCTCAAGCGGGATGTCATTATTGGCTGGTATTATGCTCGTTTGAGAGTGATCGGAAAAATTAAGTTTTGCTAAAAAAAAACTACTGTGGTCAATTCTTCCATGCCTTGAGAACACTTAACCACGAATCGATTTTACTTAAAAAAACATTTTCAGCTCAAGTTTATAACTAGATTCATATAAACTTTGACATTAGAAAGTAGTACCTATTTGTCAGAGCTTTGCATTCGTTCATGACCTGTCAAGTTTCATGTCATAGTTACAATTTTAAACATGGGTTAAAAAGTGTTCAAGCAATATTGCGCTTTATTTGAGAACGCTTAGGCGATATTTCTTGTCGCGACGTAGGTATGTAATGTAATAACAACGAACATCGAACGTTCTATATTTGAAACATTATGTTACCTTCTTACTTAAGGTTCAAAGAATTCGAAGATCAAAATCTGGAGCATAAATTATAACCAGCCAGTTGTAACTAAAGTTATTAGGGTCTTATTACTCAACAACTCACCAACAAGATGGCGTACGCCATAACGAAAAATAAAAATTTGAAGGCAAAACTTGCAAACCGAAAAATTCAGATAAAATCTATTTCGCAAAAAGGTTTTTCTATAAGTTTGGAATGCGATGCATAATCCCCATATATTTCAATCAGTTCCCTAGATGAAATGGTATATTTATAGCTTTGGCACCCACTTTAGAGATTGATTTGTGTGTTTTTTACTAAAAAGTGATTTACAGCTCGGTCTGTTGAGTATATTTTAAACGAGTTTTTCTTCAAGTGATCAGTGAGTTTGAATGTGGTTTGAATGGATAGCCAATTCCTGGGATGAACTTAAAGCGAACTCTTTCACGTTGTTCCATCATCGAACATTTGATACGGCCACGAATCATATTTAGATCAAATTAAATTGTAATAAAATTTGAATTTCGCGGGCTACCTTGACGCTTTCACCATAAACATAAAAAACACTGGTGAAATGTGAGTGTTCTGTGGTTACACTTCTACCCTTCGAGGATTACTTTAGTGTAATATTATACACTTTTGATACAACAGTAGACCCTTTGGCAGCCCGCCAATAATGAAATTCCGTCCTAATTATATTATGATTGAATCAGGATGAGCCTATGCGGTTACATACGGTTGATTAACACGCATTATTATTAAATTAGAATTAAGTTAGAATCGGTTGTATATCTTAATTAGTGTTTTTATTGTGTAATTATTTGTGATATTTAATATTGAAAAAGAAAAGTGGTGTGGGTTCGTAATGATCTGTGTATTGTTTGTCGTATGTACTAATCTGTTGATGCTTGGGTGGCATCTACATCGTCACATACGAACTATGGATTATACTGACGGCACGCGAAATCCTGCACCGCGTAAGCAGCGTTTACTGCGCGATCAGCATATATATAACTTCCCGACATCAATCGTCGGGCAGTTGCCCACCAGACATGACATCCGTCTGGTCAGAGGATCCTCCCTTTTCTTTGGAGGATGAGTGAACTACACCCTATAACTCATATTGCTTTACTACACAATTGCTAGAATCGTTATTTTACTTTTCTTAATAAATAAAAATTGCCACATGTTTCTGTTGTTGTGTTTACAGACCTAAATTTGGAGGCATTCCATTAAGAGCACCAATGTGAAAAGCGCCAATGCGAATAGCATTCATAGTGTTCCACGTTGTGTACCCACGTTATAGTAAGTAGTAAGAGAGGGGGGGCATTAAATAACGATAGTTAAAAAAAAAAAAAAACACGCAATCGTTTCTATGTGCAAGAACGATATCGTAATGTTCCTTACCTGGGGCGGCAGTCTCGATTTTGATAGCGATCGCTATACAACCGAATTCGGTCGCAAAGTCGTCCCTCGACGGTCAAAATTACTTGACAAGTACGAAAAAATCACGTGCTTCTCAAGCAGGTCGCGCGCGTCTAGGGACGCCATTACGACTTTGCGACCAAATTCGCTCTTATAGTGATCGCTATCTATGTCGAGACTGCCGGCCCAGGTGAGGAACATTACGATATCGTTCTTGCACATATGTCGCCCCTGGTGGAATTGAAAAGTACCATTCACTCAGCAACTGCGTTAGTCTATGTAATGTTATTGCGGTATCGGAGGATTTATTTGGGCAAAACCTGCCGAAATTCATGCAAATGGCACAAATTATAACTGAAAGAGGTATGATATTATAAAAGTTGCCAGGTAGTAATTGTCATATTGCTTAGTGTGTTCTAAATTCTTTGGTTTACAGATCACACTATTTTTTTTATTATATTTTTTCAATTTTTGTACACATTGTAACATCGCCTTGGATGAGTCTGTAAAGGTGTTATAGTTGTGATTTGAATAAATAAAACTACCGTTGAACCCTTTTTACCATACAATTTCACTTTCCGTAGTTCCTTTGTCAAAGCTTGGTACGAGTATATCTTACCTCTAGTATTGCACTGGTGCATTTACTTTGTTTGGTAGATAAAAATACGTAATCTACCGGCCACCTGCGTCTGGCAATTCTAGAATTTTAATAAAAATAAAATAAAATCTCAGATGTTCAGTACAGACGATGTTTATTCTTATTTTGGCTTCTACAGCGACAATCTGGTTTAAATCTCTGAAGACGGATTATAATCGTCAAGAAATTGTATATTATGCAATTAGTGAATAAAGGACGGATTTAAAGCGAGGGCCATAGATGAATCACGAGCGTAGCGAGTGATTCAAGTCTCAGAATCCTGAGCGACGCGAGTAATTCATGGCCCTCGATATAAATCCGTTTTATTCAAGAGTTGCATATTATAATTTATACCATGACTACGAGAAAAAGAAAGATTTAAGCGAAAATAGACATTTAATTAAGAAAAAGCAAGGTTAAATTTATTAAAATTGGAACAATTAATAAATTAAGAGTAATTTTCTTATTATTTCGTTTATTATAATTTTGAACATATATAAAAAGAAATTATTTACTGAAAACAGTGAATAAAATAAGCTTTTTAGAGGGGGAATGGTATAAACTTAAATCTTGGTAAGATTTATTGCATAAGCAAGTTTATCAAATAGTCCGAAAAGGATTTAAGGTGAATCCGTAGCTGAAGCCGCGAAATTCAAAATTTCTTACGTTTTTTTTTTGCAATTTGCAGGTCAGCGTCACGTTGTATTGGGCACGCCACAATTGTGGCGATAAGTCCCCTCTTTGAGGAGTGCCTAGAGAGGCGCCACGGCACCCTCACCTTCCGCCTGACGCAGGTCCTCATCGGACATAGTTGTTTCGGGAGGTTCCTGTTCAGGATAAAGCGGGAGGAAACGCCCGGGTGTCACCACTGTGTGGATCGCCCGGAGGACACGGTGGAGCATACGGTGGAGGTCTGCCCAGCTTGGGCGGAGCACCGCCGTGTCCTCACGGAGGCGATCGGCGGCGGCGATCTCTCGCGTCCGGCCCTGGTTCAGGCCATGGTCCGGAGCGAGAGTGCATGGGAGGCCGTCACCTCCTTCTGCGAAGCAGTAATGCTCGCGAAGGAGGAGGCGGAGCGCGCGAGGGAGAGGCAAAATGCGCGCCCTCGCGCCCCTAGTCGCCGCAGGAGACGCCCCGGGCGTCGGGAGTCGAGAGCCGACTTCCGGCCACCGTAGGCGCGGGCTTGCGGACGGTGAGCAATGGATAGCTCGCCGTCCGATAGGGACCAGGCCCGGGTCGACGCGACGGCGCGTTGTGTTCCACGCGCGCCTCACAGAGATGTCAGCACCAACTGACGGGGTCCGGAAGGGCCAATGCCTGCCGGGGTTGCGGGTTTGTCCGAAAGGGATATCGCGACCCCGGCACACAGGCAACGGAAGGAACACGGGTGGGTTTTAGTCAGTAAAAGTCTGACACGCCCACCCGCTCCGCCTAGAGCGGGAGAAGTTATTTGATAATTTCCCACCCTCAAAAAAAAAAAAAAAGCTTCAGGTTGTATATATTTTCGTTGCTTCCTACAGACGGTGAAGATTCAGAAAAAAACTATCTCTCTGGTAAATAAATACCTAAATATTTCGTTGCAGTTTTGTTGGGACTTACTATGAATATTAACCGAATACAGTGGCAAAACAATGAAATATTATTTATTCATTAAAGTTTCTTTTTTTTTTTCATTCTGCTACGTTGTAAATTTTATTTTTCTGCACGCCTGTGGTTCTAAGTAGGTACTCCAGTATTTGAGCGGATGTACTTTAAGGGGTCTACACATCAAAGCCGGTGCCGACGGGTTAACCGGCTTCCGAACGTTGCAAGCCAGACTACTTTTGTTTAAAATGAGCCCGGCTTTGGTGTGTAGACACGTTACATACACCTCAAAAACAATATTTTACAATAAGTTATAAGTTTGTTTGTTAGTAAAGGCAGTTAATGTAGGTAGTTAGTTAGTGTAGTTATATTTATTTATCTAAAATAGATACGCCAACTGAATATTTTGTACATTAAATATTAAAAGTTAACACGTATGGGTTCTTATATACAGGGTTACTGGTAACTCGACGTATTCCTTCCACGACGTCATAGTAGGGTTAAAATGCAACAAATTAAGCCACCAAATGTTCTACCGAAGTTCAGTAGTTTTTGAGCTAGTTACATTTTCAGTTTTTTTATGAAAAATCCCAGATTAAATCATTTGGAGCCAATTTAAAAATGATTTACAGCGCGACTTTACTGAAATTTAAGTTAATATCATAGTTGATGCCGTAGCAGATCTTTGTTCATAATTAAAAGTTCGAAAAGCCAGAAACCTTGGCAAATATCGCTAAACAACCATTTATTTTTTTGTGATTTTTGCTGTTACTTCATACAAAATGTTGTCTAGTGAAAAAAAAAATACTACGCCATGTACAAATTACTCAATATACCTACGAATACACGAAATTGTGATACGAATCACAATTCGACAATTGCTGGATGAAACCTATTCAAACCGATGGATAGGGCGCGGTGGGCCGATTCTGTGGCCTGCACGAAGCCCTGATCTTACGCCGCTAGACTTTTACGTCTGGGGTCATATGAAAGACCTAGTTTATGTGACCCCAGTAAATTCAATTGAAGAACTAAGGGAGAGAATAACAGATGCGGCGGACCAGATGAGGGCAACAATCACATGAATCACAAAAATCGAAGTGAGGAAGCGAATAAGAACATGTATTCGAAACCGAGGGCAGCACATCGAACAAGACGTGTGAAAGTGTAATTAAAGTTATTAAACTGATATTTATTAAAAATAATGCTAATATTCACGAAATTATTTTATTTGATTTTCCGAATAATCACCTTTTTGTGAGACGCACATAATGTAGACCATAACTTTGTATTAACTTTCATACCTTTTTGGATAGCTGATAAGACAAGGATATTTTTCTAGTAATTTGTACATCAGGCGTAGTATTTTTTTTTTTCACTAGACAACATTTTGTATGAAGTAACAGCAAAAAACACGAAAAAATTAATGTTTGTTTAGTGATATTTGCCAAGGTTTCTGGCATTTTTGAACTTTTAATTATGAACAAAGATTTGCTACGGCATCAACTATGATATTAACCTAAATTTCAGTAAAGTCGCGCCGTAAATCATTTTTAAATTTGCTCCAAATGATTTAATCTGGGATTTTTCATAAAAAAACTGAAAATGTAACTAGCTCAAAAACTACTGAACTTCGGTAGAACATTTGGTGGCTTAATTTGTTGCATTTTAACCCTACTATGACGTCGTGCAAGGAATACGTCGAATTACCAGTAACCCTGTATATACCAATCACAGGTGTACACGACATTCACATAACACAAATACATTTGCAATAGGTTGTACATTCAAATTAATTTCAAGCAAGGTTCTGCAAGTGCTTAGACAACAGAGTTTTTCGCAAGAATGAGAAATATAATTGTAACCAGTATCGCTTGATATGAATTTATAATATAGAAATAATATGCCACTCTCGAACTCATTTCAAATAATGAAAATACATCATAGACAAATATCATTGGTACTTGCTGTAAACCCGTTATAGTCACCAATATGAATGAAATGATACATGTTTTTAAGATTTGTGCAAAATTTCGATTACAGTTCTTCCTTTTGGTTATGATAACGTAAAAAATTCTACAGAAAAACAATATGTTCGTTGTCAAAACGATTAATTTTAACCATGAGTAAACCTTGAAGTATGCTAAGAAATATTGTGGTTGTAAAGAAAGAAATAATGGGCACGACACGCCTAGTGGTATTGTAATTACAGTCCAAATAAGCAGCGATAGAACACCGATGTTCGACTTCTGCGACACAAACACTAGCACTAGTTTTTCGTATAAGTTCTTCGTGTACACAAACATCCAGCATATTACCACCGCGTCAGTGTGTATGTACAGTGCGATTATTACGTAGACTGTACACCTGTTAAATATAAGATTCGCCATCAAGAATTCCAGGGTTGTGTTCATCAATCTTGCCACTGTAAGCTGTGTGAGCATCTTCTGTTCCGATTCTCTTATCTTGGGCCTGATTATGAAAAGTACTGTTTGTAGAATGAAGCATAGTGATGATAAGATGATCCCGGTGATCCAAATATAGTTATCCAGCGGTCTCGGATAAAAGTCATATGAGTGTTTGACTTGGGTTGCGTTCACAGTTGCGTTCACAGTTGCGTTCGACATAATGTTGATGTGTACTGCTGTGTCGCCGGTCGCTATCACATTATTAACTCCATTTTCCTCAAATTCTGACCAAGGGAGCAAAGTTTATCAATTACGGAAAAAGCAATTCATTAAGGCGACGATAACCGACTTTTAATGATTTTATCCTGAAGATCGCGGCTAAAGTAATATTGTTAATGATTTGGAAATAAATATATGTTAATTAAGAGCATTTTTTTAATAACTTAATATATGAATATTTTAGATTATGTTTATATTACATAGTGAAATTAATTTGCAAAGTTATGTCTGGCGCGGATAAAAAACTGAGAATCACGCAAAATCTATCAACCGTATTTTTCTGAAACGTTTACGTGTTTTAATAAATACTGTTTGTTTTATGTATAATAAATGAATAATGCGTCTAATTTGGGACAGCGTTCCTGGATGGGCGAGTCCTATTACTGGCTGGAAGTATTATATTATCTGTGGCTAGACGTACGACGCCTTGCCTGAGCTCAGTACAGAATACGTTAGATAATCACTCAAGGTCACTGGCATATATCTGTGTCTTAAGGTCAAACACACAAATGAAATTGAAATTAACAAGTAATTTGTGATCATAAAAAAAAATGGAAATGGTACTAAAATTAATATGGTGGCAACTACTTAATAGCGGGCTTCAAATAATTCAACCATTTATACTTAATTATCTTTTAATATCATCCATCAAAAATGAAGGTACGGAAGTTGTACGTTTAGCATAATCAGCCTATAATGTTCCCACTGCTGGGACACAGGCCTCCTCTCTGTGAGAGGTAGTGGGCCGTAATCCACCACGCGGGCCCAGTACGCGTTGGTAGATGTCACGTGTTTGAAGTTCTGTTTCTAGGACATGCCGGTTTCCTCACGATGTTTTCCTTCACCGTTTTGGGAGCTTTGGTGATTAAATAATTTACACAAAATAAAGCGCCTGTCAGGGTTCGAACTTACGACTCGTAAGTCGCCACCATTACCACTGGGCCACTGCACTGTACGTTAACTCGAGATTATTTAATAATTTACCTATTGCTGAAAAATGTTTTGGTTATTCTCAATGGTACTATTAAACTTTTTGGAAAACTATGAAATGTAAACTCTCATAGACAATTGCAGGCAGCAGAGATGAGAATGCCTAGAGGGGTGTGTGATACGAATGAATAGAATAAGAAATGAGTATATAATTTAAGAGGAAGTCTGAAAGCGGCACCGGTAACTGAAAAGTTGTGTGGAAATCGGTCGTCGTGGTATGGGGATGTGATGCAGAGGAATGGTGAAACGTCGTGAGGAAAATCTTGAGTATGAATGTGGGTGGCGTAAGAGTAAGGGAAGACCAAAGAAATGATAAAAACGATATGGCTAAAAAGGTTTGCCTACTGAGGTGACGATTAAGTTTATGTATTTTCTCAAACCGATTTCGGTTATGGTGACTATTACTATTTTTGACGGCTATAGTTTAACAGCGTGTGGTCTTAGCTAATGTAACCCATCTTGGCTGACATGACGACTAATAGAGAAGTATGGAATAAAATGACATGCTGCACCGACCCTAAATTAATTGAAATCGTGGTAAAAGAATAATAATGAAACCCTCATTGACGTTAAGCGCGTGCACTCTAAAAGTTGGCAACGTCACAAATAGCTGTCAAATATTTACCTGTTTTTATTAATTTGTTAATATAACTGTATGGAAATATGAAATATCGAATATATATCGAAAAAAAAAAGAAATGCAATTATAATAATGTATTTGATGTTTTAACCGTTTTAGGTGTAAAAAGAGCATTTGGAAAGTTTCCAAATACTTTTTTTACATCTAAAACGAATTATTGGGTGTTACGCTTTTAATTAAATTATTGCATTCCATAATCAATATTTTAGTTCACTATAGAGCGATATTTCATATTTCCATCCAGTACATAATATTGCTAAATTAATAAAAATAGCGATATATATTTGACAGCTATTTGCAATGTTGCACACTTTCAGAATGCACGCTCTTAAAGTAAATTTCCTTTAATTTACTCAAAGTTATAGCACGAGCAATTTGTTTTGCGAGAATAACAAAATATTATTAGAAACAGTACACAAACATCTGACTCGAAATATTAAAATATACAAAGTCCTAGCTCACTATTATTTAATTAGGTTTATCGCCTACAGTGCTACGGTCGGTCAGTGCTGTTTAGGTCATAACTAGGTATATACTACATCAGCGTTAAAAATACAAGGTCATATTTCATTCGTTGGTGAAACATCACAAACGCGACGCGTTTCGATGTCAATTCATTATAAAACAAATAGTATATAACTGTCGCGGCCTGGAACTGGGGCATTGATAGACGATCGTGAAAATGTAACACATACGTGAGTGCATCAATGCCTGGTTGAGGCCAAGGCTTATATAGCACTTCTCTCAAATAATGCGCGGAACATCAAACAATAAATTCCAGACTCAATGACGAACAACGATAATTTTTCGCGCTAATATATTCATTTGTTTCTTCTTTACTTGAAACAGCCTTATATGCGATCCAAATAGAAATTTAAATAAAATCTTTGATAAGTTACCTCCTTGGTTGCCATGTGTTGAAGTAAAAAGTTCGTTCCATTTTTAAATAACACGAAATAATGATATGAGTTTTCATAGTAATTTATTCGGCCGCTAAACACGACAGATGTGGATTTTTAAACAAACATTGCCGGCCGGGTGCTCGCATGTATTCGACCAGTACCGCAATTTCGATTTATATCGAAGAAGGTTGTCAAAATAATGTTCGAATTTCCATGCATATTATGAGAAAAAGTACTTTTAGAGGGTTTTTAAATTTTATAATAGATGTTAACACCATTGGAGCTATAGAAACCTAGATATTCGCGATAAACCGATTTTTGTGACCTTTGACCTTGAATAACTTAGGACGCACTCACAAGATTTTATGAGACTTTTGAGACAACTTTTAGAATGCCAAAATGAAGGTGTATCTATACGAGTTTCCAGCTTATTACCTCTCATTCCGAGGTTAACCCTTTCTTTAGGCTTAATTGACTATGACTTAAGCTACCAAAAGTCAATCCTGCTGAAAGTCGTTGTAGGAATACGAAATGCTTTGAAAGCGATTTGTACTTGTCTAAGACCTCAGGTTAAGACGCTTAGTCCAGGTATAGCCACTGTCAGAACTTCTTTTTGCACCTGCAGACTAAAAATGTTGTAAAAACATATAACAACTATACTGCCCTGCTAAGCCGAAAGGCGGTATCTCAATCGGAGTAAGTTTTGAGAAAATTGTCTTTTTGTAAATTGTAATTTAAAGAAACATATGGATATATAAAACTTCTGAGTGGTTTTTTTAAATGTTTTAAGTTAGATAGCGGTAATCGGCTATACCATTAGATGCGAAATTGTTATAGCTATTGAGTGGTATAAAAAAAACTAAAAGGGCGTATCTCTGAGATAGCGCCTTTTGGCTTAGCAGGGCAGTATACTTAGTAAAAACTTCAACAAATAACCGCTCCCCTTACAATCGGAACAATTCTCCGTTAACATAATGTAGAAAATCAATCTCTCATGTACGTTCCTTGTTACTGTAAGATATTGTATTTCTCAGTAATGGCGTCAGAGAGATCTATTTCCTTTCCTATAATGCAATATGACACGACAGTGTATTGCTGTGTTTTCTGTAGAACTTGTGTCTTGTTTTGGTTGAACAAAAGAGAATGCTTTTGATATTTGTGTAAAGGTAAGTATTCACTAGTGCATTTTCACGAGCAAGTCTATGTAATGTAACGTTCCTTCAAACCTTCGAGATGGTATTCGAAGTAATGCTCACGACGAGTTTCTATTTTCCGTTTACTCTTCGTTGAAATATCGGATCTTCAGTTGGATCTGTAGATCGCCCCTTAATCTTGTCTTTGAATTCATTATGTGATAGATACATGGTGCTCACATATTTACATACATTGTAAAAGTAGACGATTTTCCTAAAATTTTACAATTAATAAGTCAGTGCAAAGACTGAAGGTCCGTCTATCGGTAGCGGTTACACCGCCAAATACAAACTATGCGTCAAAGACATGACGTCACACAAATCCTGCATCGCGCAATTAGAGTTTACCGCGCGAACGACATATATAAGACTATCTGACATCAACCATCGGGCAGTTGCCCGCCAGACACGCCACCCGTCTGGTCGGAGGATCCTCCCTTTTCTAAGGAGTATGAGTGAACTTTACAGCCTGTTCCTCATACCTCTAAATACCAATTGGAACCTTATTGCTAAAAACTGTCTCTTAAGATATGGGATACCCTAGCTTAGGAGACAGAGTTTAATCTATTGTGTACAGATTTTTGCAGCATCCAAATGTTTAATGTAAATGTGCATTTAAAGTACAATTATTATCTGTATTTTTTTGGAAATAAAGTTGTTTATTATTATTAGTGGGTGAGTGACTATGCGGGGTGAACCGCGGGGCGCAGCTAGTAATTTATAATTTGGAATCCAGTGCATAAACCACATTACATCAGAAAATATTTATATGAAAATATAAGTAGATCCACATGCATTTTTATTTGAAAGTCACAAAGAACAAACAAACCTTTGAGGTAGAATGTGTAAGCAACTCTTGTTAACCCATTTTAATTAGGATTTCTCTGCATATTCTCTGTACTGTATTTTTTAGCTATTGAGCTAGAAACAGTTGTTGTTAGTTTTGTATGGCGATGTAAAAAGAAATAATAATGTGTAGATACACTCTCGTGATAGTAAATTTTTACAACTTGCAATCCCAGCCAGCTGTTAGAGCACTGTGTTTTTCTTTCAAAGTAAAATTAGCATGAAAAACGAAATGTATTCGTTTAATCAGGCAGCAGCGTTTTGTCCTTAGTACCTATTTTAACCAACATTTTTTCTTTTACAATAGCACAGTTTCCTGACTCACGTTTCTTTTCTATTCGAAATATCTGTACCTACAAGATTGTAGGTGTTATCAGATCCTGGATTAAGGCAAATTATAAGACACTAGCGACCCGTCCGCACGGTTATTACGACTTCACAAAACATCGAGATGTCTTTATGTCATATAAATGTAATATTAATGTTTTATACACATAAACCTTCCGGAATTAATTTTCGAAATGATGGTAAAAACCGCATCAAAATCCGTTGCGTAGTTTAGAAGAACAACGCGGTCACACGGACACACGACAAGTGACTTTAATTTATAATTTACTAGTGACCCGCTCCTGCTTCGCACCGTTTTTATAATGAATGATTATAATTTTATAATTATAATTTATTTAATAATTATAATTTATTTAATATTCATAATTTATTTATTAGACCAGAAAGAGTAAACATGTAACACAATTAGTCTTAGCTACTTAAAATTATGCTTAAAAGTAATTCAGTTACAATTATGTCCTATTATTAGCATCTGCTACTAGCCCGTATTTCGCCTCAAGCCCTTCGACTGGGTATGCAAGTATGAGCTTACGAACAAAAGCCTTATGACTTGACAAAACATCGAGTGACCTTAATATTAACGTGTTATACACATAAACATATACACACACTTCATCATAGTTGCATATTTTGTATATTTATTATTTTATATTAAGTACATTATAATTAAGTATATATATTTTAGCGATATTTATTTTAGAACTACGTATGTACATCCCGGGCGCAATAACTTGACACCTGGCTCGAAACTACTGGCCCGCGCGAGGCCCCGCTCTCGTCCTGAAGGACGAGAACGGGGCCTCGCGCGGGTTAGCGGGAGGGGAGTCGAGTTTCGAGCCAGGTGTCAAGTTATTGCGCCCGGGATATATGTAAGTTTATTCTCATATTGTATGTTTATAGTTAAATTAGTGAATAAATAAGTGTTTTTATTTTCTCTTCTACTCTTACACACGTTGTCTACATCTCTTTAACTACTTTCCTATCGCAGGTATGCTGGAAGAGATTTCTTTAGAAATAAGCATCACCTTTGTACGTATTTTTTTGTTCCTTTCTTCTTGTCTGTTTATATGTGTGTACATAAACCGTTAAATCATTTATAAATAAATTAATAAACCTTTCGGAATAAAATTTTTAATAAGAATAATAAAATTCTCTGTATAATATGTTTTTATGTCATAAGTATAGATTAACTTATATACATTTTCAAAAACATATCTCACTCCATCACAAAAACCTTCACAATCAGTATTTCTCACGTATTCTTCAATTGGCTGAAAGCTTCATCTAACAACTTTAACTGGTATCGAAACTTCTACAATGTTTGTACAACAACTTTTTGTTACCACTATTCTGAAGTTAGACCTAATTGTGTTAGTTGTTAGCTGATGTGTTCTCTGTTACAAGATACGGAGAGCCTACTTATTGCCTAGCTTTTTAGTAGTTCGTTGGGGCTATTTTGCGGCGAAAATGGTCAAAGAAAATAAGTTTTGGAAAACTAAAAGGAAACTATTCTTCTGCGGGAAAATAAATAGAGCAATACAAACGTGCTTGTTTGGGGCGCAAGTAGTAATACGGAGAGGTCTATAAATATAATAGGTTTCATTCTGCATTTTTTAATTTCAATCATTACAACCTTTCTTTATTATTCTATCCTTTTTATTGGTCTTACTATAATCCTACAGTAAAAAAACCTATGTATTCTACGTTCGCAATTTAATTTCTAAACATGTAAATAAATACGATTTTTTTTTAAAATTTGTTTTAACACCTACACGTAAGGTTCAGTTTGCAATACAACTTCAAAAGTTTTAGCCTTTTTGAATTGTCAAAAATCAACTTATTCAGATAGGCATAGATGATATTTGCTTAAGTAGAAATAACATCAATTGGAAACATGGATTTATAAATATACCCTAGATACGTTCTTATTGTTACCTTTATGTTGTACGGAAATATAAAATCTCTTGCTTTCTTAAGTAGTAAAACTACTAGGAAACCTCATAAATTGCAAAATAGGTCTGTCTAGGTACATTATTAATCAGGTTCAATTGTGTAACTACTTCCGTGCCAAAAATAAAACCCCGTATCTCTGTGATATTTGGCACAATTCATCATTTTGCTTAGTCACATTCATTTAGTGTCAGCCGACACAAGCGTACGAATGAAAATGTGATTTTCACAGAAACACGTTGGTCCTAATTAAATTAAGTGGAAATTTTACTGGTCCTATATTTTTGCTAATGCCATTTTGTACTTTATGCGGCCGTGTTTAAATCCAAAGTTGTTTGTCAGAAAGCTGAGTAAGCGGAAAAAAGATAATGGCTTAATTAGCTGTCAGGAGATTGAAGATGGTTTAGCTTTTATCATTTTAATGGAGGATGCCAGTGTCGGGTTTAATTACGTTTTTAAAAACAAAATTTTTGGGCTGAATTACTGGCGTGATTACGGATGATTTAGGTAAGGGATCACTTAGACATTTATTGGGTTTAGCGTGGTTTGCAAATGTTTATTATTTGAACATACCACACACATAACACCACTTTTGTATTCTCCGAGTAAGGCAGAGGCGTACCTTTAGTACACCCACATGTCACCAGTGATGTTTGAGTCCCATGAAATAGGGGGCGAGCCTATTGCCATCATTCAGGCACAAATCCAGACACTGGGCTGCTACTGCAAAATTCCAGATGGAAAAATACTATTAACACTTTGTCCGACCCGGGAATCGGACTCTGGAACTCATGCTCATCAGTAGTACTTGCGGTCACTATTGAAATATTGGGTCCCCACCTATGAAATTGACGTTTTTTCCTCACAAATAGAGAACCTTGTCACTTCTATGATTTAAAATATTCATCAATTGCTTGGTATTATATCGAATAATGACCATCATAGAAAACTACCAATTGTAAAAAAAACCTTATTACTTATAGTTTTCTAAACATAAAAAATACCTTAAAAATGACTCCTCATTTTGTTAGCAGAAATGACCACAATTTGTTTAGCCTAGCCAAAACTTATTTTTGTCGCTTAATCTAAGTGGCATATTACGTTATCTTAGTTTTTAAACATTAGTGCATAAAAGTTTTAAAACATTAGTGTTCATGGTTGTTATATAAATTAAGAAAATGTTAGTATGAAAAAAGTAACTTCTTTAAAATTCTCCATACAAAACGCTGATTTCATAGGTGGGGACCTAATATGAACATAAACCGAACCTCGTTGTTTCTGAACGATGAGCGCGCCCCTATAACAGTGTGTTTCTCAACGATCACTCTCTCTGTCAGCTGTTTACTTTTCGCCTAGTCACTCGGTTAATATCTCTGCTGTTGTAAACGATATATTAAATTATTTCATACTTTATATCTTTCTGTTTTATTACATTAGTCACTACATCAACGAGGCAAAAAAACCATACTCATACCTACTGAAATCGTGGGAATCCCAGAATCCTTATTTCATAGGCTCATGGGTGATCACAATTCGTTTTGTTTCGTTTATCTGACTTCCTATCCAAAGTATCCTACCTCTTGAAGTTGTCCTTTGTTACCACTTACGAATGACACCCAAAGGTGGTCAAAATCTTTGCCAGATATATTTTCTGATCCTACACTATTAGACGAGCAATATTTGTATATATATAATATATTTGTAATCACGTTCTCGAAAACGGCTCTAACGATTTCGGTGAAAGTTGCAATATACGGCTTTACGAGGGTAAAAAATATACCTAGCTATATTTCATATCTGGGAAAGTACGTTTACTCCGTAATATCACCCGAGCAGAGCTCTGTCGCCCAAAGTTTAGAACAAGATCTTAGAATAATGACATGGCAGCATGGAATAAGTAAGTACCTACTATCATGGCACCATGGAATAAGGAAGTACCTACTATCATGGCACCATGGAATAAGGAAGTACCTACTATCATGGCGGCATGGAATTAGTGAGTACCTACTATCATGTCAGCATAGTATTAGTGTTTACTCTATTTGAGCTTTCTCTATTTCCACCCGAGCAGAGCTCGGTCGACCAGGTACTAGTATCTTTCAGAGACAAGGCTGATTGTCAAGTATTAATAATTTATTTATTTAATTATGGCACTCCAACGACTTATTCACTAATACATTTTTTACTGTAACATTTGACATCTAGAGTGAATTTGTCACTTACAGGTGTGCACAGCTCTTACATATTTCCAGTTTTATTATATTACATAGAGTACATATAGGCTAAAAAATAGAAAAACAAAACTACATGAAAACAAAATTTAAAAGAAAGAAAAGAAATAACTAAATCTATTTCGTTGCTCTAAAGAATAACAAAGTCAATGACAAATAATAATCTCTCAGGGAGGAACGGACGCAATAAATAATTTAAAATCTGCCTTTGTGGGAGACACAATGTTTAACAAAAAGAGTTGGCTCGAAGCCACAAGTAAATTAGTTAAAACTGTATTGTAGCACATTTGAAACTCATGGCATCCCAGTGAACGGGAATATAAATAATTAAAAGCCTCTTTGTCACCATCAAACTTAACTTTTGTCGCAGTCATAAGATTATGTGCAATATAGCAGTGTTGTACCGGGAAACTTTCATAATGTACACTGAAAATTATATGATTAATTGTAACATTACATATTCAAAAATAATTAACACGGACTGGCATTTAAAAGCAGTCCATTTCAAACGTAGCCATTCACTTGGATGATAAAATTTATTTATTAAAACTTCATGCACAAGTAAAAAATACTGTACACACAATGAAGGGTTTCGTAGTTGGGATGAATTTATCCCAAAAACAAATATTGCATTGTAGTTGAAAAACATGTTCTCCCATTCATCGATACACGTCACGGTCTATTCTCCAACTGCAAAAGTAGGTTGGAAATTGCAAAAAAAATAACATTTTTTTTTACTTTTTTCTATACATAAGCTGTGAGATCTTGTTTCTTGCAAAATTTCATGATTCTAGGTCAACGGGAAGTACTCTGTAGGTTGCAAAATATGTCGCATAAATGGCCGTATTTTTTAATGCGTTGACTTAGAACCTTGGTTTTATTTGAGCTCCAAGGGACCATAGACCTATGTATTTGATATTAATTTCAACTTGATACCTCTACGAGAACGGGTCGAATGGGTCTTTACAGACTGGCGGAAGGACAACGAAGTGGTCCTATAAGGGTTCCGTTTATTTCTTTTGAGGTACAGAACCCTAAAAACCTGTATAAATAGGTAATATAATTATATATACCAAGCTTAAATAAACCACAAAAACAAAACTTAATTGAAATATAATTCCAACCCAAAGTCTCTTTTCTACAAAAGAATTTGGTCAAAATGAGTTTTACAAGAAAACATCCACAGGAGGCTAACCGGTTTAAATCTACAAAGAGACGCTTTCCTTTCAATTCAAAGACTTCCATTTTGTTCGTCTTCTTGTGGCTAGTTGAATAACTGCTTTACCTTCAAAATGTAATTTTAAATGTCTTTGCAGGTTGCTAGTTGAAAGACCGGTTATTGGAGTGGAGGTTATGGGTTCGAGAACAAGGACCAAATTTACAAATTTGGTTCTTGTTCTCGAACCCATGTATGTTAGATTTTTGTGGGTCGTCAGTGGTTCGGATTTTAGGACTAATAAATGGTAATAGGTTAGGAAACCTTAACAGTTGATATTTTGGTAAAGCGGAATGCTTATTTAAAATATAGCTGTACCTACAGCCACACCACCACCATATTTATTTTCGCTTTTTAGCTTGCTATATGATTATTGTATGGATGAAAAAAACATTACCCTTCTTTTGGGGCAGTCGGGTAAAAAGTATGCTCGCAGCGGAGACGAGACTGCTGAGGTGGATGTGTGGTGTGACAAGAATGGATAAAGTAAGAAATTTTCTGAAAACACTTTGAAACTTCCCCTTTTATACTCATATAAGGGGAAGTTTCAAGGTGGCGCCAGTGACAGAAAAGTTGAAAGGAAATCGCTTGGCTTGGTATGGCTATGTGATGAAGAGAGTGGAAACGCATGTGAGTAAAAGAGTGATGAATATAAGATAGACGGAGAGGGAGAGTGAGGCCGATGAAAAGATGGATGGATTGAGGAATAAAACGAAATAAAAGGGAGTGAAAAAGAAAGAAAGAAAGAAAAAGTATTTATTGAGACTCGCACAGGAAATCACACATTAAACTAAAACACTAGTGTGTTTTAGTTACATAAATAAAAACCAAAGTAACATTAAAAACATTATTGAGTGAATGATAGCGTGACGGTTGATAGGGGAGAATTGAAGATGAACACGTGTTGCGCCGACCACAAAAAACATGTGAAACGGCCAGGAAGATATTTACTATATGATATAACATATATCTAAAGTCTAGACAAAATGTACCAACCGCACAGAAGTAAGAAATGTGACTCGCAATGAGTCACATTTCCTCTTCCATGCGGTTGGTAAAATATTTGACAGTGCCACGTTCTACATGACTTTAATAGTTGTCCAAATGGAAAATCCCTTTTGTGAAAACATAAATGGTAGCCTACGATAAAATCATTTGTGTCGTTAGAAAATATATAGTCGTTTCAGACGACTTTTAGATTATTTTAAATTGCGTTGATCAATATTATAGATCTCCTTTTTCGGTGTTTAAAATAACTACAATAATTGACTTCTACTATGGTCTGTTCAGACAGCAGTGGTGGCTCAGTGAGAGCAGTAGTGGCCTAGTGGTCACGGCCCCGACTTACGAGGAGTTGTAGGTCGTGGGTTCCAACCCAGACAGGCTTTGTGTAGATAATTTTGACCACCACTGCTCTCAAAAACGGTGTAGGAAAACATCGTGAGGAAACCGGCATGTCCTAGAACCAAAAAAATGTGATATCTACTAACGCGCGCTGGGCTTAGGTTACAGCGTCCCTCTCGAAGAGAGACAGTGTATCCCAGCAGTGGGAACATTATAGGATGATTATGGTTAATGCTTATACATTACCCAACATTCTATTTTTTAAGTTCTTCGTTAAAGGTTTAAGTGATCGAAGCGTTGAAATCATGAGTTCATACATAGCTACGATTTACTAGAAGAGCGGTTGCCGCCATATTATTACAGCCGTCATGAAAATCTGTAATTTTCAACAGTATTTGACATTAGATGTCAAAAACCGCTGGTAAAATTTAGACTACCTTTGACATTTTCGTCTTGGCATTTCATTCGGGAATCACAGTTATAATAGTAAGACTTAGGCAGTAACTGTTTGAAAAGGTTTCAATTATATTTGACCCCATTATCGCACCAGTTCCTACTGCATACTGTGTAGGTACAGTTTTACGGTTTTAAAATTCGATGAATATGTAGCTAATCACCGTTTCGCGTGAATGATTTGTAAGTAATTCGTAATTAATTTAATAATGGGCATCGTTTCGCCGCAGCGCCCTAAAGAGTTTAAAATTTACTTATCCACATACATCATAGTGTTATTTGCTTTTCAGGGAAACATGTTTAGTTAATTTAGGTCATAACTTAGAGTGGACTTCAACTACAAAAAAAGTTATGCTTTTTTGTATTTTTTGTGCATTAAGTCTGCGGCGCGTGAGTCGCCGACGGTACGAAATGTTACCATTTTAAATATTATATTTTATATAAACATTTAGGACCAAGTTTTGTATTTATTCATTTTATTTTTGTCTTATTTTGTTATTTCACTATATGCTGCACCGGTTGACGTCATCACGTCAACGCCGGCTGTCGCTGAAAACCAGCGTTGGGGCTCTGTCTCGCATAGGGTCGCAGCATTATGCTGAGCGATGGCTGTTTTGCGTGGATGTGACGCATATTTTCCCCCAAACTGTTTATTTTCGTGTTTTGTTCTTTCCTTGCGTCATGTGTACGTCAATGTATGGTAGTCCATCACAACGACTTTTGAACTTTAAAACCAAAAGATATCAAGCATAGGTTATTCATCTTTTATGTTTAATAGTCATAAAATTTACAAATAAAATTAAAATTAAAATAACATTAAGATTAAAATATACAACTAACACTAAAATATCTTTTATGTTTATTTTTGTAACTTGTTTTTTTTAATTAAAGAATAAAACAAAAGGTGAACAGAAACATCACAAAAACATTAAGAGCGTTTATCCTAAAAGTTGGCAACATCGCAAATAGCTGTCAAAAATTTACCTGTTCTGATTGATTTGGGAATATTACTGTATGGTAATAAGAAATGTGACTATCTAGCGAACTAGAATATTAATAATGAATTGCAATTAAAACATTCAATTCGATGTTGTACCCGTTTTAGGTGTAAAAAGGCATTTGGAAACTTTCCAAATACTTTTTTTACATCTAAAACTAAATATTCGGTGATACGGTATTAATTATTACATTTCATAACCAATATTCTAGTTCGCTAGTCAGCCACATTTCTTATTTATATACAGTTATATTGCAAAATTAATTAAAACAGGTAAATATTTGACAGCTATTTGCAACGTTGCCCACTTTCAAAATAAATGCTCTTAATAGGTTATTCCAAATATTGCTTATTTTCTTTTCTTTTACATGACGCTAAATCTTGAATCTCTAAACAATCTTCATATTACATTCTCCCCATTATCTCCTTAAAAGCGTTTCCATGTGATCTAAGGTTCTACCATCGATCTTGATGACAGCTTGTTATCTGCGGTGTTAAAACTCGCTGACTCAGTGCCCGTGCCGTGTCGGGTTACGCGTGAAATTTCAAGAAAAAAGTTCGGTAAAATGTGGAATGTCATTCGAACCTGACAGATAATGTCGAGAGTTGTTGGAGATGTGATATAATATATGGCCGTGTGTGGTTTTAAGGTTTGTTAAACCTTGTCGAAATAATATTTCGCTATCTGTAAACCTTTTATCCAGATGGAAGTTCGAGTAAGGGAAGTAGCGCGTGACCCCCTTAAGTATGTTTTCTCAAACATGCTTGGAAATTCGAGCATAATTTTGACAATCTTCTTCTTGATAAATCGTAATTGCTGTACTTCGAAAACTCATATCTGTCGTGTTATTTAAAAATGGAACGAACTTTTTACTTCAACACACATGGCAACCAAGACGGTAATTTATCAAAGATTTTATTTAAATTTCGATTTCTTTTGCAAATAGAGCTGTTTAGAAAAGCAAAGAAGAACAAATGAACGTAATGGTGCGTGAAAAATTATCTTTGTATCAATTCAAAATTCAAAATTCAAAAGTCATTTATTCAAACTAGGCTGAGAATCAGCACTTTTCGAACGTCAAAATTACATAAGACAGTCCCCCAAAAACGCCCACCCTTCACCACTTCCTAGTGCTTAAGCTGGGAAGAAGAAGTGGCGCAACAAACTCCCCAGCAGCACAGCTGTCTGTTCAGTTAGAAAAACTTGATTCTATATAATAATGCTTTAATGCAAAAATAATTTACATAAGCACAAATTGCAATCAACTCATAAAATAAAAACATTTTAATGAGTAGATTATGTCAACAATAAATGAAAACAAAATTTAAAATAAATTGACTTACAGTCAAATAAAATAATCCAAACAATTATATGAGCTCATATAGTATCATGTAGTCTTTGATTCTAAAAACACTTGTTTGTTGCTTGGGGTACATTGGAGTAGCTTAATTAGTCCCAAGCCTTTTTGTCGTCTAAGTAATCTTTAACTTTATAGAAACCTTTTTGACATAGTTTTAAATGATTTAAATTTATTGAGGCTCAGTTCTTTGACATGGCTTGGGAGTTTGTTGTAAAAACGTATACTTTGGCACTTAAATGAATTACTAATTTTTTGGAGCCTAGTCCTCGGCACAAGAAATAAATCTTTGTTTCTAGTATTTAAGCTATGAATGTCGCTGTGTTTAGAGTATAGATTTATATTCTTTTTTACATGAATCAGGTTCTCATATACATATTGAGACGCGACCGTCATTATGTTTATTTCCTTAAATGTATCCCTCAGTGAATGCCTACAACTTAGGTTATAAATTGCTCGAATGGCACGTTTCTGCAGCACAAATATAGCCTGAAAGTCGGCCGCATTTCCCCACAACAAAATGCTATACGACATTACACTATGGAAATAACTAAAGTATACTAATCGAGCTGTTTCTACATCAGTCAAATGACGGATTTTATACACCGCGTAGGCTGCAGAGCTTAGCCGCTTCGACAATTTGGTTATATGAGGTCCCCACTGAAGCTTCGAATCCAAAGTAATACCTAAGAACACAGTGGTGTCCACAAGATCCAATTCTGTCCCATTTACTAGTACATTGGTTTTCACCTGCTTAACGTTAGGTGTCAGAAATCTAATACATTTAGTCTTTTTCTCGTTCAAAAGTAAATTATTAACACTAAACCAATGCACAATTTTAGAGAGAGCATTATTTACATCGTCAATAACAATGATAGACTTTACACGATCGTCCATCAATGCCCTAGTTGCAGGCCGTGACAGTAATATACTATTTATAGCTTACTGATTACCTGTAACTGTGATAAGCAGTTTAATGTACTAGATATAATTTATTTTATTCTAATCTCTGCACGGAAAATTACCTGATAAAAAATACTTACATACTCACATAAAGAAACCGTTCCAAACTCACTGTTACTAGCTAAATTCAAGAAAAGAAACGTTCAATTTAAAGATGTAGTCGAACAAAAGGAATATATCTTCGAATGTCCCAGTGGAGGCGTTAAATCAGATAGCCGCGAATCGGCTGCGGCCCCAAGTACGCAGTATGAATGTGTAATGTTCGCTCATTGGTACGCAAACGTAGGTATCTACTTGGTACTTAGGGGACGTGGTCTTAAATCATTGAGTACAAACTTGCTGTACCAGAGGTATTTATTATGTAGCTATGATTTATGTCAGCTTACAAACATTTGCTACCTTTACACATCTGCAGTGCTATTCTGTAACCATCTCACCATGAAAACTTAGGTGAAGTGAGCGTGGAGTGAGCTGTCATTCCACCTAATGCTCAAACTCGCTAAAACTCGATTGACACTATTGACAGCTCACTTCACCTAAGTCTTCACGGTGAGTTTTTTATTTACAGAATACGTCGACTGTTCGTTTGTTTTAAAGTTTTATGTTTTACTTTCTTTTGCTTACAATAATTATGAAAAAATCGCAACGTAAGGAAGTTTTATCTCTAATTAGAATGTTTCTTTAAAATATATCTTTTGTGATTTATGCTATGGATTGCCAGTCAATCGGTGGGTCACGAAACTGCTTAGAATTATCATAAATTCAAAGAGCGCAAAAAAACATAAATGCAAGCATCGTCTTCACCCGCGAGGTTCTTGAACCTCCTCCTTTTTTTCGTAGGTAACTCTGCCGCTTTCACTTCCTCTTAGAATTAATCATAAAGTTGATAATTATTACTTACTCTTATTAACCCTTTTCAACTGAAGAGCAGGGTAGAATTAACTACATAATAGAATTTTCATATTTAGGTATGTATTGAGCAATGCGGAATAATAAAATACTGTTGACTGTTTTGTATTCACCGTCACTTGTCCCTACTTATAGGTTCATTAGAAAACCAGCGTCAGACAGCACCTGTCTGGCATTAATGCTGAAATGAACCTTTTTGGCGCAGCCGGGAGGCACATTGTTAAAATATTATTTTCACTTTTTTATTTTTTTGTTTTTTGTGTTTCACGAACTGTGTCCAAATAAACATTATTCTTTCTTTTCTTTCTTTCTTTCTTTCTTTAAGATTTAATTATTTATCGTAAGTACCTATATCTTTGCATATTTGTCGACATTTTGTTTCGCAATTGCCCTGCCTCATTGTTACTACTGCTGACCATGCCTCGGAAAGCACGTTAAGCCGTTGGTCCCGGCTATCATTCGTGGATCTTTGACAGTCATAACGGGTCGTCAGAAGCCCGAAAGTCTGACAACCAGTCTCACCAAGGGGTATCGTATTACCCAGTTACTGGGTTGTGGAGGTCAGATAGGCAGTCGCTCCATGTAAAATTCTGGTATTCAGCTGCATCCGGTTAGACTGAAAGCCGACCCCAACATAGTTGGGAAAAGGCTAGGCAGATTGATTGAGTGTTACTGTTGAGCGTGAGGTCGTTGGGTTCGATTCTTAGATGAAGGAAAGTGTTATTGCCGGTATCTAGACTTGTGTCCGGTTTATGGCAATAGGCTCGCCACCTATTACATAGGCTTAAACATAACTGGCGAAATGTTGATGTACTATAAGTCTCTGCCTAACGCTTCGGGGAATATATGCGTGATGTATGTAATTTATTAAAGTTATTTGTTAATAGTATTCTTCCTTCATTGTGATTACACTTTCAGGCTCGGACGACGAATGCGAGTACGATTTGTAACGCTTAAATTCTGATTCTATGCGGGCCAAAATTGTATACTAAATCAAAATATTAAAAAAAATGTGAGCCGTCACGGGACGCCTGGCAGATGTGAAACATCGACATTATTTTGTAAAAGTAATATGCAGAAAAGAACAGATTGTGATAGGAACTAAATATGTCATAATGATAAAATAAAATATTACGATTTTTTTTCCTGATAACGATGACTATTTATTGAATAAACATTTATTTTCATTAAATACAAAAATTTACGAATTTATTTCAAATTGTGACTACTTAATTCGTTTAATCAGTGACTTCGGTAATAGTTATATTCGATGTTGCCTCTGAATCGCACAGTCGATTGCGCATGGCGACGCGTCGCCACACCGTACACACTACTGCATATAGACTGTATATATATACCATCATATAGCGTGGCGACGCGTCGCCACGGCAAGCGTCGCGCATGTTTCACATCAAAATTACATAATATTCTCAAAGTAAATATAAATTTAAATCTAATGTTATTAAAAAAATATCTTAATTGTAATCTTTTTATGTCGTTTATTTATTTTATTTCATATAAAATATTATTATTATTAATTTATTGAATAATTTAGGTAAGTGAAATTGTCTCTTATCTAATTTGGTTTTGTAGCTACTAGCTGTAGCTACAAAACCAAATTAGATAAGAGCTTTATACTAACTTATTTATTTATTTTAAATTATTTGTTAATTTTGGTAATGCCCGTCTAGTGGCAACCACTGATCTCTAATATGTCCTATCTGCGGATAATGCAGTGGACTGCAACATGACCACTTAAAATATTGTTAATTTTATGTATAATATATGTTGTAGTTGTTTATTATCCGTCAATAAATAAATAAAATAAAATAATATTATATTAAAAGTAAACTCTGGTTAAGAACCAACAATTCATCGGAAAGTAAACTCATAAATACTCATATGAAGTCACATCAGATTTATTGACACAACATGACATCACGCCTTATTTCCCCACAGGTGTAGGCAAAGGTGTAGCCGTAGTAGGTACACTCACTTTTCACTATGTTTAAGTTCTGTGTATTAGGAGGGCGAGCCTATTGCCATCAACCGGTGTAACGGCTAGGGCTGCGCAGGGTAGGCTGCTGCTGGTTGCCTTTAACTGATAAGTAGGTAGCTGGTTAGAAGATAATTAAAACAGCTGGACAAGTTTATACATATATTTTAGGTAAGTAGTTAGCAATACGGCTAGGTCGTGGTTAAGGTCACCGAGCCCTGAGCAACGCACATACAAAAAAAGAAAAAACATTTATTTCAGGTCCGTGACCCATATTAAGTACAAACAACAATGACAACAATGCACACATAGTTACATCAAAATTACAAATCAAGCACCAGTAATATGCCTGCTACAACAATGCCCAACAGGTACATAGGTAGTTCAGGAAGGGTACCGTCCTTGGCAGCACGTGGCAGACGTGGGGGCCTGCTCAGCACAGGCTTTCGGCGGTAGGCCGCAGGTAGGGCCGGCCTCACTTTTCCTGACCTAGGAATCGAACCCAGGACCGCATGTTCAGCAGTCGCGCTTACGATCTCTAGACCAATGAGGAAGATAGTTAAAATTATTAAGAAAAAACAACGAAATTATACAATACACCCTGAACTTTTGTCATAAAAATACACCCTACACAGACCAAAATAACTTTCAAAGATCAAGAAATATTTGTATATATAGGTATATACTCGTATTTGTAATCACGTTCTCGAAAACGGCTCTAACCATTTCGATGAAAGCTGCAATATAGGGGTTTACGGGGGCAGAAAATCGATCTAGCTAGGTTTCATTTCTGGGGAAATTTGTTTTCTCTATTTTCACCCGAGCAGAGCTCGGTCGACCAGGTACTAAATACATTATCAATCGAATGCCAAGTCGGCCAAATGTTACATCCGTTAAAGTATATGAACTTCAGCATTACAAACAAAGCTATATTAGGCAATTAAAGACGACATGTACAGAGCTATTTTTGACTATACGTAATAGGTAGCCATTTTTGCCTCGTCATGTGGCTTATCATAGGCCTCACTAATTATGAATGAAAGTTGTGGGAAGTATTTTGTTACTAGTAGGAAGTCGTAAAGGTCGAGATAGAAAATAAGGCACACTACATCATTTTTTAGAGTCTAGTAAAGGAAAATATGGTAGGAAAAAGGCATTACAGTAAAAGGGAGTCATACATTAAGGGACAGGGTGATTATTTTGTCACTTATATTATATTCCTATTCAGCTACTCCAATGTACCCCAAGCAACAAACAAGTGTTTTTAGAATCAAAGACTACCATGATACTATATGAGCTCATATAATTGTTTGGATTATTTTATTTGACTGTAAGTCAATTTATTTTAAATTTTGTTTTCATTTATTGTTGACATAATCTACTCATTAAAATGTTTTTATTTTATGAGTTGATTGCAATTTGTCCTTATGTAAATTATTTTTGCATTAAAGCATTATTATATAGAATCAAGTTTTTCTAACTGAACAGACAGCTGTGCTGCTGGGGAGTTTGTTGCGCCACTTCTTCTTCCCAGCTTAAGCACTAGGAAGTGGTGAAGGGTGGGCGTTTTTGGGGGACTGTCTTATGTAATTTTGACGTTCGAAAAGTGCTGATTCTCAGCCTAGTTTGAATAAATGACTTTTGAATTTGAATTAGAATTTGAATTATCTAGGTATACAAATTATGAATTAGGGTACAATTCCGTAGCCGACTGCAAGCAACAACAGCAGGTGACTTATCGCCGCGACACTACTAGAATCTATTTATTTCTATGAAATGACGTGTCGCTAGCTACGGAAGACATTTCATAAAAATACATAAAAACCAGTAGTGTCGCGGCGATAAGTCACCTGCTGTTGTTGCCTGCAGTCGGCTACGGAATTGTACCTTTAAAGTCGCTTTTCGTGCCTGTCTGTGATTTGTGAATTGTGATTTTGATGTGGTTTAAACCATCATTTAGATAATTTATTTCATGCATAATACATTATTATTAAACTTACATACCGTCGACTACCTTAACTTCGCCTGGCGTCCTATGTTTGCCTATAATGAAAAAGATGCAATATCTTTTTCATTTTATTTGTATGGCAATCCAAACTTAAAGCTCTTTATGAAAACTCAAAGTTTCGATAGCCATACAAGTAAAATCAAAAATATCATCTGCATCTTTTTCATTATAGGCAAACATAGGACGCCAGGCGAAATTAGGGCACTTGACCGGTACTTATGTTAAAGAAATCTCAATGTTTCGCTGGTTTAAAATAATTAAAGATTATGAATATTCTGCTCAAATAATAAATTTTTAAACCTTTATAATATGTTGGAGAATTACACGGATCATATCTTAAGAAATACGTCTTGGATCCAAAATCAATGATTGGTTTATAGCTGTTTCTCGGATTAACTGAGATGAATTTGTTAATAAAGGGTCCTTGAAACAAGATACAGAACGGATAAAAACAAGTGAAAGTAGGTATTTAATTTGTTTTCGATTTCGTTTCTGTAAACATCAATTTTGTCGAACTGAAAATAATATTAAGTTGTTCCTCGTTATTGTGTATTGAGTTCAATTGATCTGAGTTGATCGAATTCTGTTTTGTTCTTAATAATTATAGTTGACACCCCCCCCTCGCCCCCCTTACTTGACTGCCTCGTTGTTCTAGTGGTCGTAAGCGTTGCTAAGCCTGTCACGGGTTTGATATCCGGGTCGGGTGAAGTGTTATTAGGTTTTTCCATCTGGAATTTCTCAGTAGCAGCCCGGAGTCTAGATTTGTGCCCGGTTGATGCAATAGGTTCTCCCCGTATTACATGTGACTTAAACGTAACTGGCAAACTGTGGGTGTACTACAGGTACACCTTTGCTTAACCCTTTGAGGCATACAGACGCTATGTTATGTGTGTGCTTTATTATACTGTGGCGACATCTACATCGCCACATGCGAACTACGCATCAAAGACCTGACGTCATACAACATCCTGACGTCACACAAATCCTGCATCGCGCAATTAGAGTTTACCGCGCGTTGGACATATATACAAACTCCCGACTTCAACCTCTGGGCAGTTGCCCGCCAGACACGACACCCGTCTGGTCGGAGGATCCTCCCTTTTCTATGGTGGATGAGTGAACTTTACACCCTGTTCCTCATACCCCTAAAATACTATACCACCTTATAATTAATTATTCATGAAGCAGTGTAAATTACCGTTGCTTTTCGAAACGAGGTCAGAACTTTTCAGGAAATCAGGAAATTGAACATAATTGCGATAAATAAAAGTGCTTTTATTAGGTCGACCTGTATGTATGTAACTATGTAATCAAATCTAAGAAAACTAATTTAACCATCTTCTAAAGATCGTAGCGTTATGAAAATTGGCAGTTGTATGTGATTTTGATGACAATACAATAACATGGTACTGTCGAGCTGATCTGATGATGGAGCCGGAAGATATGAACTGGAACTTCATGATGGATGATCGTATCATAGCCGTGTTTGGACTTGTTAGAAAGGTCTTGTAATGAACTTTGACCACGATTAGGTTTCAAGGTGTGAATACGCCTATAGGTGCACGTAAAAGCGTGTTTTTTAGTGTTTTTTAAACTATTAATATTATTATTAGGAGACTTGTTTTATTTGGTAATTCTATTTTTAAAGTAGGCATACTTCACATTTTTCTTTCTGTCGACACAATCGTAACTACTTAGGTACCTACATAACTTATTTCGAATTATATTTTTAGATTTACAGCGGATTAGCGACTGGCGACCGCTACTTTTCAGTTGGTCGCAGTTGCTTGGCTCTTTAGTATTTCATTTCATTTATTTGCATAATGTGTACAAAAGATGTTACATGAGGCTTTAAGCTAAAGTACAGTTATCGACCCTGTTAGGGCACAGCAAAATAAGTGTACAATCTGACGTTTCATTTCAAGCTGTTTTACATAACCTCTAACCGTTGAACCACTAAATTGATACATGCAAAACGTTTATGCAATTCTGCGTGTTAAAGTTCATCTATGGAAATTTTTCAAATATGTAAAATCGCTAAACGTCGAGCTCTATAGCCATCTATAAGTCGCAGATGGATTGTCAAATCCGCTGTTTTACATAATGAAGTTGTTTTTTAAAAGAGCTAGCGATTATGTAAAATAGCGGATTTGAAAATCTATCTGGCAATGGAGCCGTTTAAAATATTGAGGGTTAGGTAATGAAACTGAAAACTTTTTAGAAATATTAATTTAGGTTTTAAACCCTTTTATGAAAAGTACTATATAGTAAAATGACCAAACCATTACCAAGCACTTTATTAAAATTATTCTAAATGAATGCAAATATTTTTATTAATCATCTCTTATCACATAAAACCTTTTAACCGTATTTAATATTATTTTAAATAAAATTATGTTAATATCTTCCATTATGAGAATATTCTAGGTAGTAGATATCGCGTTAATTACTTTTTGGCATTTCGCAAATGAAAAACTTTCACAACGAATTACGAATACGAATATTGTTTCACGAACCAACAAAGCCTTTAATATTTTTATATTATTTCAAGCAAATAAGTAATAATAGGAACAAATAATGAAATAAAAAAAATACGTGTGGCACTCGAGGACTGCCGCGGTAAAGCTATTGCATAGCATATATTCAAAAATAAGAAGATAATATTGTTGATTTAAAATATTTTTTTTAAAAAATACCCCTATACCCCCCCCCTAAATCGCAGAATTTACACAACCGTCAATGACGTCTGCCCTCACGCGTCTGCCCGCGTTCGGGTCGCGCACTCGGCGATCGCGCGTCATTGCCCATCCCGCCCCTCCACCCTCGTTCTGCGCGCCCGCCGCGCGCCGTCGACTCATCGCAGGTCATTCTTATCGTTCTAACTTTTAAAATATTAGTCCAAATTACTTAGTGTAAAAGACAAATTTTATCTACATTAAATACCGAAAGCGATGAAGGTATTAATTTTGATACGAATTAACTAAATACTCTAAAATATGCAACTTAAAAAAAGTATTCAATTTAAATGTATTTATAGCTCACTATTTTGGCTATAATGGCTTCCACATAAAAGGTAGATATATGCTGTCGCGGACTTTTATTTAGAACTCTTTAAGACAAACAACCCCACAATACATTTTTATCATGTAACTCCAGCGGTTTAGGCAGCGCACGCAAAGATAGATCTCAGAGGGCAGGATTTATTCCGACTTACTGGATACTTATCGTTATATTGTGGCTAAATCACATAAAATCTTTATAAATTGTAGCCTATGTGTTATTCTGATATATAAGCCACATTACTGTAAAGTTTCATTAAAATCCGTTCGGTAGTTTTTGCGTGAAAGAGTAACAAACATCCATCCATCCATCCTCACAAACTTTCGCGTCAGGTTTTTTTTTCGTTACGGAATTTCTACATTCGGTCGCCGCGCTCAAAGTCTCCGATAAAAGCTATGCAATAGCTTAAAAACATATTAATCTTTCGTAACTCAAAAATTTCAAGACAAATGCATTTCCCTCTTTCTATCACAGTTCAATGTAAAGACAAAATGTTACATTGCATAAATATCCTTCTACATGAGCGGGGGAAGTTTCACTCTTAGGCACCTGTCCCAATGCCGGCGATTAACGAGAAGCTAGTAGAGCTAGCAACTAAAAAAACCGGCCAACTGCATGTCGGACCACTCACCATGCAGGGTTCTGTAGTTGGGATAAATTTATCCCAAATACAAACTTGCCTAACATACCCACCCCCTACATCGATATATGCCACGGTCAATACTCCAACTGCACATGTACCATCAAAGAAGTTCATATCTAACCAGTTTCAAAACAAAATCCCGTGAATACGATGACCACATCTGTTACCGGCCCGGTGCTATAGCCGCCGAGCGCTGCAAGCAAGAATAGCCCTTACAGTGGTTAGATATGAACTTCTTCGATGGTACGTTTAAATCGCATTTTTATCTTTTTTTGGTAAAACTACAAATTAACGCGTTTCGGACTTTTTCCTTTACTTGTGCTGTGAGACTTTGTTGCTTTTTGCCAAATTTCATGATTCTAGGTCAACGGGAAGAACCCGTACTAGCTTTTGATTTATTTGCGAGCATTAAAATCTACCACATAAATGGTCGTATTTTTTTATTGCGTTGACTTAGAAGCTTGATTTTTAGAGCTCCAAGGGACCGCAGTTTTACGTATTTGATATAAATTTCATACTTCCACGCGTTCGTCAGAAAAAGGATCACAGACTGACAGACAGACCGACGGACAACGAAGTGATTCTATAAGGGTTCCGTTTTTTCTCTTGAGGTACGTAACCCTAAAAAAGAGTTGACGAGCAACGGGCCGAGAGTGCGCGACGGTGACGAGCGATTACACGCTGGTATGCGTATGTACCAAGTGTCTGACACCATCGTGAACAACGAGTACCAACCGTCATATACAATGAGTCTGTCAGCGAGTATTCTGCCCGCCAAGCGAGCGTCGCGTCGCTGAGCGAGTACTTTCTTTGATAGCTCTTGTTGCTGCGACAAACGAGTAGGTACTCGCCAGGGTGTGAACAGTCACCGATCAACTATTAATATAAGTATCTCTTTTACTTACACGTGACCTTAGATCTTTTGTACGTTTCTTGAGCAAGAAAATCGTTGATAGTCGCTTCCTCGTCGGCGGTGGGACAGGTGCCTAAGTCACCCGAACGCAGTTCGATTACCTACCCCAATTGAATCAGTAATAAGGACTGGAGCGTAACAAATTGGGGGAATGGGGATGAAATATAGCGTTTACACGGTAATAAGTAGGATAAAGCTGGGTAAATAATTGATAATCAGGATTTGGCTGAAGAAATATAGATGAGTTTGCGAGGAAAATAATATTTTGCTTAAGACTTTATCTAATCATATAGGTACCTACTTGGTAACCTACTCATTTATTTTTATGTGTAACATCTTTTCTCTCGCTTTACTGCAATCTGTGGGAGTGATGTCGTGAAAAGGGACGGAAGTGTGTAACAGGAAGCCTGGGAAGACCGCGCTATTTAATTTGTAAAATAAGCGCGCGCGGTGCTAGAGTTGGCCGTCAGATGGTACCAACCTATTTTCCGAGAGGTTGGTACTGTCAGCCAAGATTTCAGATGTACACATCATATTCGACGACTGTAAGGCTCGATCGTTTTTATTCTATATGCCGAACAATAGCTTTCAGAGCTCCATATTTTGATGACGGCGCCAAGCAGGGCATCATCGGGTTTCACGAATATAATATATCAGTTACCACAGAAATTAACATTACAAAACTCAGTAGGAACTTATGATGCTTGAAAAATGTATAAATACAATCTCATAATATTTGCCCTAATGTTAAAACGGATAAATATTCTCATACCGATTACAATGATAATACAAACATCACATGCGTAGTACGTATCACAACGACATCGTCACGCAAAAGCTTGCATCGCGCAAGCAGAGTTTACCGCGCGACTAGTATAAATATAAAACGTCCCGACGTCAATCGTCAGGTAGTGGCCCACACCACACGGTGATACACCAGATAGCCTTCTGGTTGGAGGATCATGCCTTTTCTATGGAGGATGAGTGAACTTTACACCCTGTTGCGCATACCTCTACAAATTAACCTAAACATAACCTAACATCACGCCTGAGAAGGGTTAGACAGAGGTGTACCTATAGTACACCCACATTTCGCCAGTTATGTTTAAGTCCCATGTAATAGGGGGCGAGCCTATTGCCATCAACAGGGCACAAATCCAGACTCCGAGCTGCTACTGAGAAATTCCTGATGGAAAAACCCAACCCAAACCCTTTAACCTGGTGACCCATAATAAACTAAAACATCCAACAGCTTTTATTTAACCTCATAAAGGCTTCTACAAACAGGCGCGACACGCGACGCGACACAAAGACACCGCACGTCGCGCGCCAAGCGGTGTCTTTGAGTCGCGTCGCGTGTCGTGCTTGTTTGTAGGAGCCTTAAAACGTCGAAACTAAAATGAGATTTCTAATCTTTTAAGTACTTAGCACACGTACGCTCGGGCGCTTACCGTACTCTGGATTTTCAATGGTCAGCTTAGCACCGAGATTTGGCAATCCAACTGTGTGCTTTTACAACGCGCAAGGATGTGCTCTGTTGGATTCTCAACGCTTGGCTCGAAGCTGAGAGTTGAAAATCCAGATTAAAGAAGCGCCTGGGCGTACGTGGGCTTATTATTTAAAACCGAAGCATTTCAAGTAATGTGGAATCAAAGTGAGTGTCACTTTGAGGATCAACAAGGTCAAATCAAGTGAAAACGCTTCCTTAATCCTTCAAAGAGGCTTAAAGATCGCTCACTCAATGGAAAAAAAATTGATAGGTTCAGAAGACCAGATCCATACAACAGCTGATAACACACGCACAAATGGACACGGCTCACGTATAAAACAGCCGATCTACTCTGCAATGATCTCACAGTGAAAATTTTGGTGAAACTAGCTATTGCTACGGGATCCCTACTTGATTTCGAAAGTTGATGATTCTATTTTTATTATATCGAACACGGTTTGTCGATAATTCAGTGGTACGTTGTTTTATTCCATCGATGCTATATTGGTGCGATGTAACGTTTGTGCGAAAAATTCTGTTGCAAAAAACCCTACAGCGATTGCTCATTAGTTCGGTAATTTCTTAGTTCGATATTATATCGGTTCGAAACGCCTGCTGTTGTGCATTCACATTTAATTAATAATCTTGATCGATTGAATCGACTTTAAGGAAATACATTAAATACCATACATATCTTCACGTCCATTTTCCTAAAATGAGGAAGACATGATGGGTAAGTTGGTAGTTCGAAGGGTAAGTTGGTAGGTGGGTGGGTAAGTTGGTGGGTTGGTAAATAGGTTGTTGGGTAAGTTGGTAGGTTCTTCGGGAAGTACCTGTGTCGCATAAACAGGGAGCCGGACGCCCGGTGTCACCACTGCGTCGACTGCCGGGAGGACACGGCGCGGCACACGCTGGCAGAGTGTGCCGCTTGGGAGGAGCCGCGCCGTGCCTTCATCTCAGAAGTAGGCAGTGACTTGTCGCTGCCGGCCGTAGTGAACGCTATGGTCGGCGGCGCCGAGTCCTGGGACGCGGTGGTCGCCTTCTGCGAGACGGTCGTCTCGCAGAAGGAGGCTGCGGAAAGGGAGAGGGAGATCTCGTCCACTCACCCGACCCGCAGCAGGCGCACCGGGCGTCGGCGGAGGGCGGATAACGCCCTCTTCCGGCCCCCCTAAATGGGTCCAGGGGCGACGGACGTCCCCGAGTCCGTCGCCCCTGGCCCCTGCCCCCCACACATCAGGACCAGAGGTGGCGGCGCGTAGTGTTTCACGCGCGCCCCTCTGAGACGTCGCGGGGGGAGTCAAACACCTCACTCCCCCCCCTGACCCGAGAGGAGGCCCGCGGTGGCGGGCCGGCACCGGCCGCGGGTTGCGGAAGATTCTTTCGTTCCCGCGACCCCCGGCGTAGGTGTGAGTCGGAACACCGGGGTGGTTTTTAGTCAGTAAGAGTCTGACAGACCCCTCCGCCCGCCCCAGGGCGGAGGACATCCATGAGGCTTTTCCACCCCGGAACAAAAAAAAAAAAAAAAAAAAAAGGGGTAAGTTGGTAGGTTGGTGAATAGGTTGGTGGGTAAGTTGGTAGTTCGAAGGGTAAGTTGGTAGGTTGGTGGGTAAGTTGGTAGGTTGGTGGGTAAGTTGGTAGGTCGAGGGGTAAGTTGGTTGCAGAGAGGGGCCGGACCTGGACGACAGTCAGTTCGGGTTTCGGCATGGGCGCTCCACGATACACGCTGTGTCGCGGGTTAGAGTCCTGGCGGAGGAAGCGGTGTCTCGGGGCGGGGTGATGTTGGCGGTGTCCTTGGACATATCCAACGCCTTCAACACCCTGCCCTGGAGTTGTATTCGGGAGGCACTGCGCTATCATGGTGTGCCTCCCTACCTCCGCCGCATCGTTGGGGCTTATCTGTCTGGGAGGTGTGTCACCTACGTGGGACGTGATGGCGGAAACCAGCGCCGCATGTCGTGCGGTGTTCCACAGGGCTCGGTCTTAGGGCCGCTCCTGTGGAACATCGGGTACGACTGGGTGCTGAGGGGCGAGCTCAGGCCGGGGGTAGACCTGACGTGTTATGCGGACGACACGCTGGTCACTGCCCGGGGGAGCTCGCACAGGGAAGCAGCGTTGCTGGCGACGGCTGCGGTCTCACAGGTGGTGAGCCGCATACGTCGCCTAGGCCTGGAGGTGGCCCTCAGCAAGTCGGAGGCCATGGTGTTCCATGGCCCCCGGCGGGCGCCGTCACCCGGCTCACACATCGTGGTCGGGGGGGCTCGGATCGCTGTCGAGGGTACCATGAAGTACCTAGGATTGGTCCTCGACAGCCGGTGGGACTTCGGGCCCCACTTCCGACGGCTGGCGCCCAAGTTGCTGGGCGCTGCTGGAGCGCTCTCAACGCTGCTTCCCAATCTGGGGGGCCCGAGCGCCGCTTGTAGGCGGCTCTACGTGGGGATCGTGCGATCGATGGCCCTTTACGGGGCCCCGATCTGGGCGGCTGACCTGACGGCCGGGAGCATCGCCGTCATGCGGAGACCGCAGAGGGCGATGGCCGTCAGAGTCATCCGGGGATATCGCACGATCTCCTACGAGGCGGCTTGTGCACTGGCCGGATCCCCGCCCTGGGACCTGGAGGCGAAAGTACTCGCGTCATCGTATCGGTGGCGCGAGGAAGCGCGGGCGTGAGGCGAGCGACCGATGCAGCGACACGTGGAACTGCATCGGTCTCAGCTTCGCGAGGTCCTGGTGGCGGAATGGCGGGACAGGCTTTCGCGCCCTACCGCCGGCCTCGACGTCGTCGAGGCGGTCCGGCCGGTGCTCGACCGCTGGCTCGGGAGGAGGCACGGCTCCCTGTCGTTTCGGGTGACGCAGGTGCTCTCGGGGCATGGTTGCTTCGGGAAGTACCTGTGTCGCATAAACAGGGAGCCGGACGCCCGGTGTCACCACTGCGTCGACTGCCGGGAGGACACGGCGCGGCACACGCTGGCAGAGTGTGCCGCTTGGGAGGAGCCGCGCCGTGCCCTCATCTCAGGAGTAGGCAGTGACTTGTCGCTGCCGGCCGTAGTGAACGCTATGGTCGGTGGCGCCGAGTCCTGGGACGCGGTGGTCGCCTTCTGCGAGACGGTCGTCTCGCAGAAGGAGGCTGCGGAAAGGGAGAGGGAGATCTCGTCCACTCACCCGGCCCGCAGCAGGCGCACCGGGCGTCGGCGGAGGGCGGACAACGCCCTCTTCCGGCCCCCCTAAATGGGTCCAGGGGCGACGGACTCGGGGACGTCCGTCGCCCCCCACACATCAGGACCCGAGGTGGCGGCGCGTAGTGTTCCACGCGCGCCCCTCTGAGACGTCGCGGGGGGAGTTAAGCACCTCACTCCCCCCCCTGACCCGAGAGGAGGCCCGCGGTGGCGGGCCGGCACCGGCCGGGGGTTGCGGAAGATTCTTTCGTTCCCGCGACCCCCGGCGTAGGTGTGATTCGGAACACCGGGGTGGTTTTTAGTCAGTAAGAGTCTGACAGACCCCTCCGCCCGCCCCAGGGCGGAGGACATCCATGAGGATTTTCCACCCCGGAACAAAAAAAAAAAAAAAAAAAGGGGTAAGTTGGTAGGTTGGTCGGTAAATTGGTAGGTTGGTGAATAGGTTGATGGGTAAGTTGGTAGTTCGAAGGGTAAGTTGGTAGGTTGGTGAGTAAGTTGGTAGGTTAGTGGGTAAGTTGGTAGTTCGAAGGGTAAGTTGGTAGGTTGGTGAATAGGTTGGTGGGTAAGTTGGTAGGCTGGTGAATAGGTTGGTTGATGGGTAAATTGGTAGGTTGGTGAATAGGTTGGTGGGTAAGTTATTAGTTCGAAGGGTAAGTTGGTAGGTTGGTGAATAGGTTGGTGGGTAAGTTGGTAGTTCGAAGGGTAAGTTGGTAGGTTGCTGGGTAAGTTGGTAGGTTGGTGGGTAAGTTGGAAGGTCGAGGGGTAAGTTGGTAGGTTGGTCGGTAAATTGGTAGGTTGGTGAATAGGTTGATGGGTAAGTTGGTAGTTCGAAGGGTAAGTTGGTAGGTTGGTGGGTAAGTTGGTAGGTTAGTGGGTAAGTTGGTAGTTCGAAGGGTAAGTTGGTAGGTTGGTGAATAGGTTGGTGGGTAAGTTGGTAGGCTGGTGAATAGGTTGGTTGATGGGTAAATTGGTAGGTTGGTGAATAGGTTGGTGGGTAAGTTGGTAGTTCGAAGGGTAAGTTGGTAGGTTGGTGAATAGGTTGGTGGGTAAGGTGGTAGGTTGGTGGGTAAGTTGGTAGGTTGGTGAGTAGGTTGATGGGTAAATTGGTAAGTTAGTGAATAGGTTGGTGGGTAAGTTGGTAGGCTGGTGAATAGGTTGGTGAGTAAGTTGGTAAGCAGGTAAATAGGTTGGTGGGTAAGTTGGTAGGCTGGTGAATAGGTTGGTGGGTAAGTTGGTAGTTCGAAGGGTAAGCTGGTAGGTTGATGGGTAAGTTGGTAGGTTGTTGGGTAAGTTGGTAGGTTGGTGGGTAAGTTGGTAGGTCGAGGGGTAAGTTGGTAGGTTGGTGGGTAAATTGGTAGGTTGAGAGGTAAGTTGGTAGTTCGAAGGGTAAGTTGGTAAGTCGAGGGGTAAGTTAGTGAATAGGTTGGTGGGTAAGTTGGTAGGTCGAGGGGTAAATTGGTAAGTTGGTCGGTTGGTGGGTAAGTTGGTAGGTCGAGGGGCAAGTTGGTAGGTCGAGGGGTAACTTGGAAGGTCGAGGGGTTGGCTGGTGAATAGGTTGAGGGGTAAGTTGGTAGGTTGATGGATAGGTTGTTGGGTAAGTTGGTAGGTCGAGGGTTAAGTTGGCGAATAGGTTGGTGGGTAAATTGGTAAGTTGGTGAATAGGTTGGTGGGTAAGTTTGAAGGTCGAGGGGTAATTTGGTAGGTTGATGGGTAAGTTGAGCATTGATTCACCACGCTTGCTCAAGACGGGTTGGCGATTTCAGACTTATATTAATTATAAGTCCAGGTTTCCTCACAATGTCACAAGTTGGCAGGTTGGTGAATAGGTTGATGGGTAAGTTGGTAGGTCGAGGGGCAAGTTGGTGAATAGGTTGGTGGGTAAATTGGTGAATAGGTTGGTGGATAAGTTCGTAGGTCGACGGGTAATTTGGTAGGTTGGTGGGTAAATTGGTAAGTTGGTCGGTTGGTGGGTAAGTTGGTAGGTCGAGGCGTAAATTGGTAAGTTGGTCGGTTGGTGGGCAAGTTGGTAGGTCGAGGGGTAAGTTGGTAGGTCGAGGGGTAATTTGGTAGGTTGATGGGTAAGTTGGTGAATAGGTTGGTGGGTAAATTGGTAAGTTGGTCGGTTGGTGGGTAAGTTGGTAGGTCGAGGCGTAAATTGGTAAGTTGGTCGATTGGTGGGTAAGTTTGTAGGTCAAGGCGTAAGTTGGTAGGTTGGTGAATAGGTTGGTAGGTTGATGGGTAAGTCGGTGAATAGGTTGGTGGGTAAATTGGTAGTTCGAAGGGTAAGTTGGTAGGTTGGTGGGTAAGTTGGTAGGCTGGTGAATAGGTTGGTTGATGGGTAAATTGGTAGGTTGGTGAATAGGTTGGTGGGTAAGTTGGTAGTTCGAAGGGTAAGTTGGTAGGTTGGTGAATAGGTTGGTGGGTAAGGTGGTAGGTTGGTGGGTAAATTGGTAAGTAGGTGGGTAAGTTAGTAGGTCGAAGGGTAAGTTGATAGGTCGAGGGGTAAGGTGGTAGGTTGGTGAATAGGTTGGTGGTGGGTAAGTTGGTAGGTTGTTGGGTAAGTTGGTAGGTTGAGGGGTAAGTTGGTAGGTTGAGGGGTAAGTTGGTAGGTTGGTGGGTAAGTTGGTAGGTTGGTGAATAGGTTGGTAGGTCGAGGGGTAAGTTGGTAAGTAGGTAGGTCGAGGGGTAAGTTGGTAGGTCGAGGGGTAAGTTGGTAGGTTGGTGAATAGGTTGGTGGGTAAGTTGGTAACCAACCTACCAACCCACCAACCTACCAACTTACCCATCAACCTACCAACTTACCCCACCAACCTACCAACCCACCAACGTACCAACCAACCTATTCACCAACCCACCAACCTACCAACTTACCCCACCAACCTATTCACCATCCCACCAACCTACCAACTTACCCATCAACCTACCAACTTACCCCACCAACCTACCAACCCACCAACGTACCAACCAACCTATTCACCAACCCACCAACCTACCAACTTACCCCACCAACCTATTCACCATCCCACCAACCTACCAACTTACCCATCAACCTACCAACTTACCCCACCAACCTACCAACCCACCAACGTACCAACCAACCTATTCACCAACCCACCAACCTACCAACTTACCCACAAACCTACCAACCTATTCACCAACCCACCAACTTACCCATCAACCTACCAACTTACCCATCAACCTACCAACTTACCCTTCGACCAACCAACTTACCTACCAACTTACCCACCAACTTATTCACCAACTTACCAACCCACCAACGTACCAACCAACCTATTCATCATCCCGATTCTGCTGCGAGCTTTGGTCGAGTGTGGACGTGTGCTGTGCTAAGCCCCTGTCTTTGCCGTGATTGGTTAATGAGTGCAATTTTGAATTCCTTGTTGCTCTCTAAGTGTTTAAATAGTCAGTACACGCCTTTTGGGCGTTTCCAGAGTGAGACAAATAGCTGGTCGCGTTGTGCATTTAAAATTTCTGTCTTACAAATTGTCGTGATTGGGTGAGACTTGAACCTCCGACCACCAGTGTACATCAGTGGGGAGAGCGCGCTAACCGCTGCGCCACCGAAACAGTCTTCGATTGCGACGAAATAATCAACGGCTACGAGTAACGCTACGAGTGCTACGACACCGACTGCGTCACAGCGTACTCGTCACCTGTGCTACGAGACGCGCTACGACCTACGAGTGCTACGAGAAGGTACGCAGAAATAAACAGACATCGTCGACTATACTGAGTAAGAATACATAAATTAATACTATGTCATTTCGAACGCAGCGTTCTCCACCATCCACACCTAGAACCTTAATGGACCAAACACAATCGGAACCCGATATCACACAGGCAATGAACGACCCGGAGTTTGTAAACATAAATTCACGCAACAAGCGTCCTCGATTAAATGAATCACCGAGTGAAAACAACCAATTAGCACGTTTCGAACAATTTAAACAAGAGTTTAAGACAGATATCAAGGAAATGCTGCTCGCTTGGAAGATCGACCAAGATGCGAATGCAGCAAAGCAATCTGCGGCGCAAACTGAGTTGATTGCAAGGCTGGTTTCTGATATGTCTGAACTGAAAAAACAAAACATGCAAATGCATAAGACTAATACCGAAATTCATGGAACTAACATGGAGATCATGAAATCAGTTGAATTCCTCAGCTCTCAGTATGATGACCTACAGAAAGAAATCAAGCGCCTGCAACAAGAAAGCATAGATTATAAGAAGCATTCCGAGTCATTGGAAGTGGCTGTCAGAGACCTCCAATTTAAGTCGCGGTCGTCTAGCATAGAAGTGCGCAACATACCTCCCAAGGAAAAGGAAACGGCGGTAGACCTTTCAAAAATTATAACAGACATAGCAAACTTAGTAAACCTTCCTCTAACTGCCACCCACTTCCGAGATATATATCGTACACCAGGGAACCGAGGCACCAGTAAACCTATTATAGCCGAATTCACTAACGTACAAACAAAGTTTGACCTCATCTCACGCGTACGAACCTATAACAATAAAAAGACGAATAAAGAAGACAAACTGAATACGGAATTACTCGGAATATCGGGACAAAAACAAGCAGTCTATGTTGAAGAACATCTATCGAATGCCAACAAAAAGCTCTTTTACCAGGCAAGAGAATTTGCACGCCTGAGGAAATATGCATTTTGCTGGACCTCTAACGGCAACATTTTTCTTCGGAAAAAAGCCGGAGATAAACAAATTCTCATCAAATCTGAAACCACACTGAAGGAGCTACATGAATGACTATGCCACAGCTCATCGTTAGTAAGCAGTGCTTCGCTAATCTTTTTTGTTTTAATGTCTACTATTCATAATTTATACTACATTTTTACTAATAACCTGCTTTATAATTTTGTTTTGTTATATAACTTAAGTAAAATGAATCATAACACTCAATATTCACACCCAAACATTACACATACAAACACATATTTAGTTGCATACTCAACCACATCTTACCTGACTAACTTACATCAAAATTGGTGTCCTAAATCACACTACACTAGTTTCTTTTACCTAACCATACAACACATACCAAACACTCCAGAGCAATGTATCGTATCATACTATAGTAAATCGTTTCTCACTAATGGCTAATATTCTTCAATCTATTATTACAGCCGACTTAGATGAATTCGAAGTAGCAAAATCATATAAATGTCCTCCGTCGGATTGCTCTAACTATTTGGTAGGGGTTAACCATCAAATCAAAATCTTCCATATGAATATTCGTAGTCTAAATAAAAATTTTGATGAACTATTAGTATTGATCAACTTACTCAATGTTAGCTGTGATGTATTGGTACTTACTGAGTGCTGGCTAAGTAAAGTGGTGAATCTCCCTGTGTTGAACGGCTATAACTCGTATTATACAAAACGGACGGCTAACCAGAACGACGGTATTGTTATTTATATAAAAGATAACATACATTGCACCATAAAAGAACCCAATTTTATAAATGGAAATTGCCTAACATGTGAGATCACAAATAAACTTGCATTTGCTGCTATATATCGTTCACCGTCATATAATACCAGGGTTGAGTTCGACAACTTTTTGAATAGCGTAGATAACATCCTCTTGTCCTTAAAAAACTATAAAAATATCTGCCTAATCGGGGACACAAACATAGACATCCGACCTATTGATTTAGAGGCACGCGCTACTGAATACTTAACACTAAATGCAACACACGGCCTGTTACCCGCCCACCGGATACCTACAAGAATTGATAGTTGTCTAGACCACGTGATGCTCAAAACGGACAAAACAGCCACAGTACTTGTGATTGAGTCATATGTGACTGACCACCTCCCAATTCTACTAACTATTAATAACGAGCAGCTCTCAGGAACATCGGTGCCGGCTTGCAAAATACCTAAAATTGACTACACTAATCTAACAAATCATATCGAAGGCCTAGATTTCTCGGAAGTACTGAAAACAAATGATCCTAACCTAGCATCTGACACACTTACGGAAATATTAAACACCGCTATAATTAGACACACAAAAATAATAACTACCCCTAAAAAAGACAGAAATATTCGACCTTGGATTACACCCGGCTTACTACGTTGCATTCGCCACCGTGATAAACTTCACAAAAAAGCAAGAAAGTCACCTGATAACCTAATAATTCAAACCTCCTACAAACGATATAGAAACTACTGTAATAGCCTACTCAGAAAACTTAAAAGATTACACGAACACAATGAACTACAGAAAGCAAAAAACGATCCAAAAAGACTGTGGAATAAAATCAAAGAAATTACATACACCAAAAAGCAAACCAACCCTCCTCATGAGTTATTAAGTACAACCCATGATAAACGCGATGCAGCTAACCTCGTCTGTAACTACTTTGCAAATATTGGCCAAAAGTTAGCATCTAAGATAAATACTGCAGCCCTACCTACCTCAGCACTTCTCTCCCAAAGCACAGGTCCTTCTAGCTCCTTTGTCCTTCTCGAAGTGGATAATGCTGAAGTGGACTCTATTGTCTCAAGCCTAAGACAGGACTGTGCCACTGGCTGGGATGGTATTCCCGTCAAACTTATAAAACTTTGTCGACATATCCTTGTACCACTTATTACACATATAGTAAACTGTTCAATGATTACAGGTACATTCCCTAATACGTGCAAAAAAGCTGTAATCCACCCAATACATAAGAGCGGGAACAGAGATTGTGTAAACAACTATAGACCCATCGCTGTACTACCAGTTATGTCAAAGATAATGGAGAAAATTATAAATAAACAACTAGTAAAATACTTACACAAGTACAACATATTAGCAAATAATCAGTACGGATTCAAAAAAGGAGTATCTACTGAAGATGCAGTGTTAGACCTAACTGAACTTGTAGCAAGGAAATTAGATAATCAACATAAATGCTTGGGTCTATTCCTCGACTTAACAAAAGCGTTTGACACAGTCTCTGTTCCCACCCTTCTATCCAAATTACATAGTATCGGCATACGAGGCATTGTTCATGATCTCTTCAAGAGTTACTTGATAGACCGAAAAATCTGTGTGAAAATAGGATCACATATTAGTGCTGACGAGATAATGTCATATGGAGTCCCGCAGGGTAGCGTCCTTGGCCCAACGCTCTTCCTAATCTACATCAATGACCTGTGCACTCTTTCTCTAACATCTGCTAATATATTCACGTATGCCGATGATACAGCCATTGTAGTATACGGGAAGAATTGGGCCCAGGTCAAATATAATGCTGAAGAATCCCTGAAAGTAGTCATGGAATGGCTTCACAAAAATCTCCTTACACTGAACCTCGGAAAAACAAACTTTGTCCCTTTTTCTATTCGTCCTAGCACGAAACCCCCCAGCATGTACTCAATTAGAGCTCACACCTGCCTGGACACCGCAACTTGCTCTTGTATAGCGCTCCCCTCACTAGCATCGGTTAAATATTTGGGCGTAGTAATCGATGAGGGATTGAACTGGAACAGGCATATTGAGTCTACTGCCAGCAAAGTCAGAAAAACAATTCACTTATTCAAGTCATTAAGGCATTCTGCTGACTTAGAGACTCTAAAAATGGTATACACTGCACTTTGCCAGTCCATCATCGGCTATTGCATTCTAGCTTGGGGTGGATCCGCCAAAACTAAGTTCCTTGAGCTGGAGCGTGCGCAAAGGGCGGTACTTAAGGTTATGTTGCAAAAGCCTTTTCGATATCCGACTCATGAGCTTTACACCGAGCTCAAACTTTTAACCGTGAGACAGTTATTTGTACTCAGAACCACTCTTTGGAAACATAGCCAAGTGCCGTTCCCAGACTCAAACAAACGTGGTCAAAGAATAGTTTGTCCAATTCCTGGTCATAGAACTGCTTTCGCCAGAAGACAGCAGTACGTGCTGAGCTCACTTGTCTTCAGAAATATTTGTAAGACCATCCAAATAGCAAAGTTAAGCAAACACGAATCAAAGACTAAGCTGAAAGATATGTTGTACCTCTTAGACTACGCTCAAACTGAGGAATTATTTAACTACTCATTCATAAATCACAACATTCCATACAAAACACGTAACACAGTCTGTACACCAAGCAAACAATTTGATTGTTCCGTCTTACGCCCGACACCACCATATTCACATATTTAGGCTCCTCATATCATACTCACATAACACACAAACACACACATACACACACACATACACACACACATACACACACACATACACACACACATACACACAGTACAAATAATCATACGTTTTCTAGACACATACACAGAATTCACCACACAGTAATTTGCTACTTAAATTTAACTTTTAAATGTCACTTTAAATGTAAGTTTTATAAGTTTCATTTTTTATTTTTTATTTTTATTTTAATTTTTTCAACTTTTGTTCTGGTAAGCAAATATAAGTATGTATTTTCTTTCTAGAACAATAATAGATCATAATATGCCCTTTCGAATCATATCAGCTTACCAGCTCTCAATTTCCATAAGGTATATAGTGTCCAAGTGGCAGTAGAACACTGACTCCTAAGTCACAGGTTTTCCTAGTTTAGGAGTCAGGGTTTCAGCTTTTGTACGCCTTAACTATTGTGAACTTACTAGATATTAAGCATATTGTAAGGATTTGTATCAATAAAGTATATTATTATTATTATTATCCCACCAACCTACCAACTTACCCATCAACCTACCAACTTACCCCACCAACCTACCAACCCACCAACGTACCAACCAACCTATTCACCAACCCACCAACCTACCAACTTACCCAACAACCTTCCAACTTACCCACAAACCTACCAACCTATTCACCAACCCACCAACTTACCCATCAACCTACCAACTTACCCATCAACCTACCAACTTACCCTTCGACCAACCAACTTACCTACCAACTTACCCACCAACCTATTCACCAACTTACCAACCCACCAACGTACCAACCAACCTATTCATCATCCCACCAACCTACCAACTTACCCATCAACCTACCAACTTACCCCACCAACCTACCAACCCACCAACGTACCAACCAACCTATTCACCAACCCACCAACCTACCAACTTACCCATCAACCTACCAACTTACGCCACCAACCTACCAACCCACCAACGTACCAACCAACCTATTCACCAACCCACCAACCTATTCACCAACCCACCAACTTACCCATCAACCTACAAACTTACCCTTCGAACTACCAACTTACCCCACCAACCTACCCAACAACCTACCAACTTACCCACAAACCTACCAACCTATTCACCAACCCACCAACTTACCCATCAACCTACCAACTTACCCCTCAACCTACCAACTTACCCTTTGACCTACCAACCTATTCACCAACCTACCAACTTACTCCTCCACCTACCAACTTACCCAGCAACCTATTCACCAACCTACCAACTTACCCACCAACCTATTCACCAACCCACCAACTTACCCATCAACCTACCAACTTACCCCTCGACCTACCAACTTACCAACTTACCCCTCGACCTACCAACCTATTCACCAACCTACCAACTTACCCACCAACCTACCAACTTACCCCTCAACCTACCAACTTACCAATTTACCCACCAAACTACCAACTTACCCCTCGACCTACCAACTTACCCAACAACCTACCAACTTACCCACCAACCTACCAACTTACCCCTCGACCTACCAACTTACCCACCAACCTACCAACTTACCCAACAACCTACCAACTTACCCACCAACCTACCAACTTACCCCTCGACCTACCAACTTACCCATCAACCTATTCACCAACCCACCAACTTACCCACCAACCTACCAACTTACCCAACAACCTACCAACTTACCCACCAACCTACCAACTTACCCATCATGTCTTCGTCATTTTAGGAAAATGTTCGTGAAGATATGTATGGTATTTAATGTAACCAATCAAGTAGGGATCCCATTGCTGGGATCCCTACTTGATTTCGAAAGTTGATGATTCTATTTTTATTATATCGAACACGGTTTGTCGATAATTCAGTGGTACGTTGTTTTATTCCATCGATGCTATATTGGTGCGATGTAACGTTTGTGCGAAAAATTCTGTTGCAAAAAACCCTACAGCGATTGCTCATTAGTTCGGTAATTTCTTAGTTCGATATTATATCGGTTCGAAACGCCTGCTGTTGTGCATTCACATTTAATTAATAATCTTGATCGATTGAATCGACTTTAAGGAAATACATTAAATACCATACATATCTTCACGTCCATTTTCCTAAAATGAGGAAGACATGATGGGTAAGTTGGTAGTTCGAAGGGTAAGTTGGTAGGTTGGTGGGTAAGTTGGTGGGTTGGTAAATAGGTTGTTGGGTAAGTTGGTAGGTTCTTCGGGAAGTACCTGTGTCGCATAAACAGGGAGCCGGACGCCCGGTGTCACCACTGCGTCGACTGCCGGGAGGACACGGCGCGGCACACGCTGGCAGAGTGTGCCGCTTGGGAGGAGCCGCGCCGTGCCTTCATCTCAGAAGTAGGCAGTGACTTGTCGCTGCCGGCCGTAGTGAACGCTATGGTCGGCGGCGCCGAGTCCTGGGACGCGGTGGTCGCCTTCTGCGAGACGGTTGTCTCGCAGAAGGAGGCTGCGGAAAGGGAGAGGGAGATCTCGTCCACTCACCCGGCCCGCAGCAGGCGCACCGGGCGTCGGCGGAGGGCGGATAACGCCCTCTTCCGGCCCCCCTAAATGGGTCCAGGGGCGACGGACGTCCCCGAGTCCGTCGCCCCTGGCCCCTGCCCCCCACACATCAGGACCCGAGGTGGCGGCGCGTAGTGTTTCACGCGCGCCCCTCTGCGACGTCGCGGGGGGAGTCAAACACCTCACTCCCCCCCTGACCCGAGAGGAGGCCCGCGGTGGCGGGCCGGCACCGGCCGCGGGTTGCGGAAGATTCTTTCGTTCCCGCGACCCCCGGCGTAGGTGTGAGTCGGAACACCGGGGTGGTTTTTAGTCAGTAAGAGTCTGACAGACCCCTCCGCCCGCCCCAGGGCGGAGGACATCCATGAGGATTTTCCACCCCGGAACAAAAAAAAAAAAAAAAAATGGGTAAATTGGTAGGTTGGTGAATAGGTTGGTGGGTAAGTTGGTAGTTCGAAGGATAAGTTGGTAGGTTGGTGAATAGGTTGGTGGGTAAATTGGTAGTTCGAAGGGTAAGTGGTGTTGGTTGGTTTTTTTTTTTTTTTTTTTTTTTTTTTTCCAACCTATTGGTTGGTGGATAAGTTCGTAGGTCGACGGGTAATTTGGTAGGTTGGTGGGTAAATTGGTAAGTTGGTCGGTTGGTGGGTAAGTTGGTAGGTCGAGGCGTAAATTGGTAAGTTGGTCGGTTGGTGGGCAAGTTGGTAGGTCGAGGGGTAAGTTGGTAGGTCGAGGGGTAATTTGGTAGGTTGATGGGTAAGTTGGTGAATAGGTTGGTGGGTAAATTGGTAAGTTGGTCGGTTGGTGGGTAAGTTGGTAGGTCGAGGCGTAAATTGGTAAGTTGGTCGATTGGTGGGTAAGTTTGTAGGTCAAGGCGTAAGTTGGTAGGTTGGTGAATAGGTTGGTAGGTTGATGGGTAAGTCGGTGAATAGGTTGGTGGGTAAATTGGTAGTTCGAAGGGTAAGTTGGTAGGTTGGTGAATAGGTTGGTGGGTAAGGTGGTAGGTTGGTGGGTAAATTGGTAAGTAGGTGGGTAAGTTAGTAGGTCGAAGGGTAAGTTGATAGGTCGAGGGGTAAGGTGGTAGGTTGGTGAATAGGTTGGTGGTGGGTAAGTTGGTAGGTTGTTGGGTAAGTTGGTAGGTTGGTGGGTAAGTTGGTAGGTTGAGGGGTAAGTTGGTAGGTTGAGGGGTAAGTTGGTAGGTTAGTGGGTAAGTTGGTAGGTTGGTGAATAGGTTGGTAGGTCGAGGGGTAAGTTGGTAGGTCGAGGGGTAAGTTGGTAGGTCGAGGGGTAAGTTGGTTGGGGTGCATGTTGAGAAGCCTCCTCGTGGCGCACCCTGGGCAACGTCGGCTCCAAGTGCCCACCAGGTTTTGGTGGACACTTGGCGCTGGCGGCGAATTCTCAACAAACGGGGAAGGGTCACGGTTCCAATCACCGATCATCCGCGATGGTCGGTGAAGGGAACCGGGCTAGAGTTGGTTGTACGCCTACTCCCCCCTCTGCTTACAGAGGGGAGTTGAGTTGGCGTACACTGGGGAGTCCTAATCCCAAGGTCTAGCGTGCCGAGGGGATGAATGGCCGGAGGGTTTCCGGCAGCTAGCGCAAACAGGGACCTCACCCTTAAAAGGACAAAAATGGATAAGACAGCTATTGATAAAATTCCCCAGGCGGGCAACCTCCTCATGGAGGCACAATCCCGTCCTTCTACGGAAGGCAGCCCCACCGTATCTGGGGGGGGCAACAATAGCCTCGTAGGCCGGCAGACCACCGCCGGTCTTCGTCAACCACCTCTTGCGTCGCAAGAAAAGGAGCTCCGGGTTAGCCTGGAGCGACTGTGCGACGCAGAGAAGCCGCTTGCCGTCAGTGACGGCAACAAGAGCCGAGGAGGCTCATGTTTGTCCGACCAGGACAAGGAACCTGGGGGGAAACGCTCGCGCAGCGAGCTGTCCTCAAGTGAGGAGGAGATGTCGGCCCCAAGATTGGGAACAGCAAAGAGGGGGAGGGGGAGGTTACCGGAGCGTAATGCACGGGGTCGCTTCTTGCGGCCCGCTACGCCGGTAGCCATGAGCGCGGAAAGCGAGGACTCCGCTGCGTCCCCGCTTTTGTTGCAGAGCAACAAGGCTGAGGCGAACTCCGCAAAGCGGACGCAGCGGAAGGCGGTAGCAGCTGACGAGGTCAGTGAAATGGCCCGGCTGGCCCGAGAGCGACGCACTGCTCAGGCGGCTGCCGGAGGAAGTGTTTCGGCGGTGGCGCTCAGTCGCCAAGTTTTGGACGGCGTGGACGTTGTCCTAAAGGTTGCCACGAAATCTGGCAGCCTGAAGGGCACGTTCACGCGCGCTCTGAAGGAGGCGGCTGGCGACATCCAGGAGGCAGTTGGGGTCCTCCTAAGTCGCACAAGCTCGGATGAGACGGCGAAGCTGTGGGAGGAGAACAGCCGTCTCAGATCCGAGCTGGAGGACCTCAAGCGGGAGCTTGCCGCGCAGAGGGCGGAATGGCAGCAGAGGCGTCCTGTGGCCACAAGTTCCGCCCCCGGCGTCGTTGCCAAGACACCGCCGGCCCCCCCGTCGTCCGTACCTGCCCCCGCACCTGCACCTGCGGAAGCGGAGATCGAAAAGATCGTCCGCATCTGCATGCTGCAGTGTGGGGGCATGATGAATGCCCGGCTGCAGGGCCTCGAGTCGAGGCTCCTCCCGGCTGAGACTCTCCGGCCGCCGCTCGCTGCAGACAGGCGGAGGAAGGCGGAGCCCGCTAAGCCGGGTCCGGGGAGGAAGCCCGCGGAGGGCTCGTCAGCGTCCACGTCACGGACGGCCGCGCCACCAGCGCCCGCTCCCTCGGCGACCGCACCCGGGTCCACAGCGGACTCGTGGACGACGGTCGTCAAAAGGAAAAAAAAGAAGAAGACGCCGCCGTCGCCACCGGTACCCGCTAGAGCACCGGCACCCAAGAAGGCTCAAGGGCCGCCAAAGGTGAGAGCCCCACGCTCCGCGGCTGTAGTTATCACGCTACAGCCCGGAGCCATCGAAAGGGGCGTCTCCTACAAGGCGGTCCTTACGGAGGCAAAAGCCAAAGTCGCGTTCCCCGACTTAGGTGTACCGTCCGGCCTCAAAGTGAGGCAGGCGATCACGGGGGCGCGACTGCTCGAGGTGTCGGGTGCCTCTAGCAGCGAAAAGGCGGACATTCTGGCCGCCAAGCTGCGGGAGGTCCTCAACCCAGAGGACGTCCGGGTGTCCAGGCCAATGAAGACAGCTGAGTTGCGCGTCGATGGCCTGGACGACTCGACGACCGAGGCAGAGGTCGTGGCGGCCGTCGCCCGTACCGGTGGGTGTCCGCCCGCAGACGTGCGCACGGGCGAGGTTCGCGTCGATGCCTCCGGGCTCGGCGCGATCTGGGTGCGGTGTCCGGTGGCGGCGGCTAAGAAAGTCGCCGACGCCGGGCGTCTCTTGGTGGGATGGGTGGCAGCGAGGGTGAAGCAGCTGCAGCCCAGGGCCTTGCGGTGCTACCGTTGCCTCGACATTGGGCATGTCAGGGCACGGTGCACCGCCGAAACAGACCGCAGCGAGCAGTGCTATCGCTGCGGTCAGGCCGGCCACAAGGCGGCCCAGTGTCTCGCGGCGCCAAACTGCAGCCTCTGTACAGCTGCAGGGAGGCCCGCGGGGCACAGAGCGGGCGGAAAGGCCTGTGGCGCGCCCACCAAGCGGACGCAGAAGAAGAAGAGAGGGGCTGCCATGGCTGCCGGGGGCTCTTTACCCCCCCCGCAGCCTGGCTGCCCTTCGGCCGACTCCCGGCCTAGGAATGGTGCGTTGGAGGGAATGGATTGCGCTTAATGGCGCTGTACCATTTCCTCCAGGGCAATATCAACCACTGTGCTAGAGCTCAGGATCTTTTGCTCCAGAGCATGGCACAGTGGTCGATTGACGTGGCCGTGGTCGCCGAACCGTATTTCGTTCCCCCCAGGGATAACTGGGTGGGAGACTTGGACGGTTTGGTGGCCATCATTGGCGGGGCTCTTGTCAACCCGTCCCGAGGTCGCGGCTGGGTGGCCGCCCTCGCGGACGGCATTGGCACTGTTGGGGCGTATTTTTCGCCCAACAAGAGTCTCGCCGACTTCGAGAGGTTCCTTGTCGAGTTGGGTGCCGTCGTGGGCCGATTCCACCCTCGCCCTGTGCTGTTGCTGGGGGATCTCAACGCCAAGTCTGCGGCGTGGGGATCCCCTGTGACCGATGCTAAGGGCGAGGTGCTGGAGGAGTGGGCGGTCACGACTGGCCTGACCGTCCTGAATCGGGGCTCGGTACACACGTGTGTGCGGCAGCGGGGCGGGTCTATAGTGGACGTGTCGTTCGCTAGCCCCGCTGTCGCGAGCCGTGTCCGCGACTGGCGTGTCGCCGTGGAGGTGGAGACGTTGTCGGATCACCGATACATCCGATTCGACGTCTCCGCCCAGACCACCGGCGGCCGCGGTCCACCGACCCCGCGAACGGACGGTCCGCGCTGGGCGCGTAAGCGCATAGACAGGGAACTTCTCGAGGAGGCCGCTATTGTCCAGGCCTGGAGCCGGGAGTCGGCGACGAACGGACCCGTCGACGTCGAGCAGGAGGCGCTGTGGTTCCGCGGGGCTATGACGCATATCAGCGACGCGTCCATGCCCCGGGTCCACGCACAGTCCGCAAGGCGCCAGGTGTACTGGTGGACCGCCGAGATCGCGCAGCTGCGCGTCGCGTGCGTGGCGGTCAGACGCCGGTACACCCGATACCGAAGGAGACGTCGTCGGGTCCCTGACGAAGAGGCCGCGCTGTATGAGGTGTACCGCGCGGCCAAGCAGACTCTGGGGCTGGCCATCGGCGAGTCGAGGACGCGAGCCAGGGAAGAGATGTTGGAGACTCTAGACGGGGATCCGTGGTGGCGCCCTTATCGCGCGGTTCGAGGGAAACTTCGAGCCGCGGCGCCTCCGCTTACGGAGAGTCTCCAACCCGAGCTGCTGGAGGAGGTGGTTGCAGCCCTCTTCCCGGCCAGAGCGGAGCACACTCCGCCGCCGATGGCTTTGCCCACGGCCGCAGAGTCTGCAGAAGAAGAGGAGGTGAACGCCATCAGCGTCCCAGGGGTGACACAGGCAGAGATGAGGGCAGCCGTGATGCGGCTCCGGGCCAAGAACGTGGCTCCGGGGCCCGACGGGATCCACGGCTGCGTGTTGGCCCTCGCTCTGAAGGAGCTCGAGCCCCAACTGAGAGGACTCTACACAGCGTGTCTTGAGCAGGGCCAGTTTCCCACTTTGTGGAAATCTGGTCGTCTGGTCCTGCTCAGGAAGGTGGGGCGCCCGGCTGACTCGTCGTCCGCGTACCGGCCCATAGTGCTGCTAGACGGGGTGGGCAAGCTGTTCGAGCGAGTAATCGCAGCCCGCCTCGTCGGCCACTTGTGCAGAGAGGGGCCGGACCTGGACGACAGTCAGTTTGGGTTTCGGCATGGGCGCTCCACGATACACGCTGTGTCGCGGGTTAGAGTCCTGGCGGAGGAAGCGGTGTCTCGGGGCGGGGTGATGTTGGCGGTGTCCTTGGACATATCCAACGCCTTCAACACCCTGCCCTGGAGTTGTATTCGGGAGGCACTGCGCTATCATGGTGTGCCTCCCTACCTCCGCCGCATCGTTGGGGCTTATTTGTCTGAGAGGTGTGTCACCTACGTGGGACGTGATGGCGGACACCAGCGCCGCATGTCGTGCGGTGTTCCACAGGGCTCGGTTTTAGGACCGCTCCTGTGGAACATCGGGTACGACTGGGTGCTGAGGGGCGAGCTCAGGCCGGGGGTGGACCTGACGTGTTATGCGGACGACACGCTGGTCACCGCCCGGGGGAGCTCGCACAGGGAAGCAGCGTTGCTGGCGACGGCTGCGATTTCACAGGTGGTGAGCCGCATACGTCGCCTAGGCCTGGAGGTGGCCCTCAGCAAGTCGGAGGCCATGGTGTTCCATGGCCCCCGGCGGGCGCCGTCACCCGGCTCACACATCATGGTCGGGGGGGCTCGGATCGCTGTCGAGGGTACCATGAAGTACCTGGGATTGGTCCTCGACAGCCGGTGGGACTTCGGGCCCCACTTCCGACGGCTGGCGCCCAAGTTGCTGGGCGCTACTGGAGCGCTCTCAACGCTGCTTCCCAATCTGGGGGGCCCGAGCGCCGCTTGTAGGCGGCTCTACGTGGGGATCGTGCGATCGATGGCCCTTTACGGGGCCCCGATCTGGGCGGCTGACCTGACGGCCGGGAGCATCGCCGTCATGCGGAGACCGCAGAGGGCGATGGCCGTCAGAGTCATCCGGGGATATCGCACGGTCTCCTACGAGGCGGCTTGTGCACTGGCCGGATCCCCGCCCTGGGACCTGGAGGCGAAAGTACTCGCGTCATCGTATCGGTGGCGCGAGGAAGCGCGGGCGCGAGGCGAGCGACCGATGCAGCGACACGTGGAGCTGCATCGGTCTCAGCTTCGCGAGGTCCTGGTGGCGGAATGGCGGGACAGGCTTTCGCGCCCTACCGCCGGCCTCGACGTCGTCGAGGCGGTCCGGCCGGTGCTCGACCGCTGGCTCGGGAGGAGGCACGGCTCCCTGTCGTTTCGGGTGACGCAGGTGCTCTCGGGGCATGGTTGCTTCGGGAAGTACCTGTGTCGCATAAACAGGGAGCCGGACGCCCGGTGTCACCACTGCGTCGACTGCCGGGAGGACACGGCGCGGCACACGCTGGCAGAGTGTGCCGCTTGGGAGGAGCCGCGCCGTGCCCTCATCTCAGAAGTAGGCAGTGACTTGTCGCTGCCGGCCGTAGTGAACGCTATGGTCGGCGGCGCCGAGTCCTGGGACGCGGTGGTCGCCTTCTGCGAGACGGTCGTCTCGCAGAAGGAGGCTGCGGAAAGGGAGAGGGAGATCTCGTCCACTCACCCGGCCCGCAGCAGGCGCACCGGGCGTCGGCGGAGGGCGGATAACGCCCTCTTCCGGCCCCCCTAAATGGGTCCAGGGGCGACGGACTCGGGGACGTCCGTCGCCCCCCACACATCAGGACCCGAGGTGGCGGCGCGTAGTGTTCCACGCGCGCCCCTCTGAGACGTCGCGGGGGGAGTCAAACACCTCACTCCCCCCCCTGACCCGAGAGGAGGCCCGCGGAGGCGGGCCGGCACCGGCCGGGGGTTGCGGAAGATTCTTTCGTTCCCGCGACCCCCGGCGTAGGTGTGAGTCGGAACACCGGGGTGGTTTTTAGTCAGTAAGAGTCTGACAGACCCCTCCGCCCGCCCCAGGGCGGAAGACATCCATGAGGATTTTCCACCCCGGAAAAAAAAAAAAAAAAAAAAAAAAAAAAAAAAAAAAAAAAAAAAAAAAAAAAAAAAAAAAAAAGGGGTAAGTTGGTAGGTTGGTGAATAGGTTGGTGGGTAAGTTGGTAACCAACCTACCAACCCACCAACCTACCAACTTACCCATCAACCTACCAACTTACCCCACCAACCTACCAACCCACCAACGTACCAACCAACCTATTCACCAACCCACCAACCTACCAACTTACCCCACCAACCTATTCACCATCCCACCAACCTACCAACTTACCCATCAACCTACCAACTTACCCCACCAACCTACCAACCCACCAACGTACCAACCAACCTATTCACCAACCCACCAACCTACCAACTTACCCCACCAACCTATTCACCATCCCACCAACCTGGTAGGTTGGTGGGACTTACCCAACAACCTACCAACTTACCCACAAACTTACCAACCTATTCACCAACCCACCAACTTACCCATCAACCTACCAACTTACCCATCAACCTACCAACTTACCCTTCGACCAACCAACTTACCTACCAACTTACCCACCAACCTATTCACCAACCTACCAACCCACCAACGTACCAACCAACCTATTCACCATCCCACCAACCTACCAACTTACCCATCAACCTACCAACTTACCCCACCAACCTACCAACCCACCAACGTACCAACCAACCTATTCACCAACCCACCAACCTATTCACCAACCCACCAACTTACCCATCAACCTACAAACTTACCCTTCGAACTACCAACTTACCCCACCAACCTACCCAACAACCTACCAACTTACCCACAAACCTACCAACCTATTCACCAACCCACCAACTTACCCATCAACCTACCAACTTACCCCTCAACCTACCAACTTACCCTTTGACCTACCAACCTATTCACCAACCTACCAACTTACTCCTCCACCTACCAACCTATTCACCAACCTACCAACTTACTCCTCCACCTACCAACTTACCCAGCAACCTATTCACCAACCTACCAACTTACCCACCAACCTATTCACCAACCCACCAACTTACCCATCAACCTACCAACTTACCCCTCAACCTACCAACTTACCCACAAACCTACCAACCTATTCACCAACCCACCAACTTACCCATCAACCTACCAACTTACCCCTCAACCTACCAACTTACCCTTTGACCTACCAACCTATTCACCAACCTACCAACTTACTCCTCCACCTACCAACTTACCCAGCAACCTATTCACCAACCTACCAACTTACCCACCAACCTATTCACCAACCCACCAACTTACCCATCAACCTACCAACTTACCCCTCAACCTACCACCTTACCCATCAACCTACCAACTTACCCCTCGACCTACCAACTTACCAACTTACCCCTCGACCTACCAACCTATTCACCAACCTACCAACTTACCCACCAACCTACCAACTTACCAATTTACCCACCAAACTACCAACTTACCCCTCGACCTACCAACTTACCCAACAACCTACCAACTTACCCACCAACCTACCAACTTACCCCTCGACCTACCAACTTACCCACCAACCTACCAACTTACCCAACAACCTACCAACTTACCCACCAACCTACCAACTTACCCCTCGACCTACCAACTTACCCATCAACCTATTCACCAACCCACCAACTTACCCACCAACCTACCAACTTACCCAACAACCTACCAACTAACCCACCAACCTACCAACTTACCCCTCGACCTACCAACTTACCCATCAACCTATTCACCAACCCACCAACTTACCCACCAACCTACCAACTTACCCAACAACCTACCAACTTACCCACCAACCTACCAACTTACCCATCATGTCTTCGTCATTTTAGGAAAATGTTCGTGAAGATATGTATGGTATTTAATGTATTTCCTTAACGTCGATTCAATCGATCAAGATTATTAATTAAATGTGAATGCACAACAGCAGGCGTTTCGAACCGATATAATTTCGAACTAAGAAATTACCGAACTAATGAGCAATCGCTGTAGGGTTTTTCGCAACAGAATTTTTCGCACAAACGTTACATCGCACCAATATAGCATCGATGGAATAAAACAACGTACCACTGAATTATCGACAAACCGTGTTCGATATAATAAAAATCGAATCATCAACTTTCGAAATCAAGTAGGGATCCCATTGCTACCGTGACGTCGCCCGCGCGGACCCAATTTTTTTTTCTAAAATAAATGTCTAAATCGGTTCAGCCCTTTCGGAGATTAGCCGAAATAACCTTATACTTTCATGTATGCCTTTAGTAAAAAGTTGTTATTTTGACATTAGAAACAGACACTTCAACTGTATTTATTTGTATAGATCAGTTTTAAATACGCCGTCTGTAGCGTAAATACCTAGCATCGAGTCATGACAGCTCACTCCAATCTCACTTGACCTAAGTTTTCAAGTTGAGATTTTTACAGAATAGGCCGGCTGAAATACACTGGCGACTGTCATTCGTTTAAGATTGCTGTGCGTTCGCGTATATTTGTGCTTACGTCTATTTTCGTACTCGTTGTATGGAGCAAGCCTTCTGAATCCTTATTATGGTGCTTCTCACTGAACGACACGACGACTTGTAAAAGGCATTAGGGATGTCCTTTCATCTCTTTTCCATACTTTTCTATCTGTCTGAATTATAATTTACGGACGAATTACGAACTTTGAACGACGAACGACTCGACTTCGACTTTGGACGAATTTTGAATTACGGACTTATTCTGTTGTTCTCTGAGTGAATTCACAAGGAATGCATTGTTTGTAATTTGTTAGAGATGTTAAGTTAGGATAAGCGCATTTATCGCATTGGGTTAGCCTGTAATGGTAAACGTAAGATGTAAAATAAATAAATAAATTTCTCAGCTGATAATTTTCCTTGTAAGAAAGTAGTTTAATTTGCCATATTTTAGAAGCTGGGGGTTTATTAAGCTATAGGTTAAAAAAAAAACTTTGAACTTTATCTCGTGACGAATCACCGACATCGAATTTTTATAATAATTAAAACTTAATATTTTAGTTCCCGTCTGTTTTAACAAGTAGATAGATAATTCAAAATCAGAACCCTGTAGTCCCCCACCCTGAAGTCCTAAACAAACAATAAGTAGCTTTATAAAGTTTTTAGGGCTGAAAATATTTACAACTAAAATGTGGTAGACTGCTTATATTTTTTTTTTATATACTGTAACCTTTTCCAGTTTAAGAAAAAAATTAAATTGAATCACTTACTCAAATCGTAATTATAATTTCCCATAAAAACTAATTATTATTTTTTAAGAAATCTCTCGTCAATCTTTTTTGTATGCACACTTTTCTGAGAAAAAATAAAAAAATCTTACTATGATTTCTATAATTTTTAAAAGGCCAATCATCTTTCAGAATGTTATAACAAGAATAAAAAAGTCCATCTTCAACGTAAATGTTAATAGCAAAACAAAATGCTGACGTTGGTAAGCAAATCAAAAATTAAAAAGCGCTCTAAAAATTATAAAGCGCTTCACTTTTCTACCTTTCATGCTGTTTTGCGTACATAACTTTTTTGCTTGCGATCGCAAGGTAAATTGGTATAATGTTTCTGATGGATGGTATAGCTCCATGTTAATGGTCTGTTGTGAAACAATGTTTAATTATTTATTAATTACCAACTTATAATTATTTACAGTTTGAAACACACATACGAGTTATCGGTCAATGCTAGTAATACATAATCCATTCATAAAATTTGGTTAAATGACATAAACCTGGACAACATTTGATGAAATTAAATGAAATTAGGTAAAATTAGTTAAAATAAATTTGATAGAATTAGATAAAACTTGATGAAATTAGATAAAACTTGATAAAATGTGATCTTTTTTTTTATCAATTGAATCTTGTTAATTCAATTAAAATGATTTACTCCAAGGTAATTGTACTGGGAGTAAATGTTGTATTTTAAGTGGGTCTTATGATATTGTAAGTGTGTATGCAGAGGTTTTACCTAAATAGTGAATTATTTCGATGTTTTCTCGTTAGTAATAGATAACTTTTTCGTTTATAATGGAGTTATGTTTGAATTCTCTAAATTATGTCGATGATGATTTTGGTAAACGGTAAAACTCCAATGAGTTTATGAAAGCATCAACTAAAATGTAAAAAGTGTGTGTATTACTGAATGAATACATAAATAAATAATAATTTAAGACTGAATTATATTTACTTATTTGCAAATAATATTTCAAAATAAGTAAGTATAATTCAGTCTTAGTTATATAGTTATATAATTCAGTGTTAATTCAGTCTTAGTTATATAGTTATGTAATTCAGTGTTAATTCAGTTTTAGATGTATTTTAAATAGCATTGTATCAAACAGAATAGCTACAAAGATTTAAGTCTCATAATAATTTTAGTCTAGACCGCCACACCTATTCTTAGCTGACCACATCGGGAATATTTCAGGTCACTACCACAAGATTCCTCTGTATTCTGTATTTATATTTTTAATTCCTTGAGGTACTTTTAGATTTCCTCATGAAGATGTATTTTTTGTAACTCAATTACGTATTTAAGACGACTTTACGGTTTTGGATTTAATTCCCACATAGATTGACCAGTACCCTAATTGCGTAATACACGATAAATCAGAATCTGAATAGTTTTGAAACAGATTGCTAATCTATTGCTTCATAAGTTCGAAAAAAAAATCTGCTCAACAACGTAAATAACGTGATGAATGTTGTTGAACTGTCAAAATTAAACAGATTAGTCATAATCGTTTACAAAAATGTGTTGCGTAATTAGATAGCAGGTCCTGGATTAACGCATAGAACAATTTATATCCGACTACACGAAATAGTTCCCCTAGGATTCAAGCAAAACCATGGGCAACAAATAACCACTCACAAAAAATGGAATATCGCTTTACCCCACTTTCACTTAAGACACTAAATAGACTGTCAGTCATACTATGAACACCTCATCATACTCCCGTGTTACGCCAGTTAATTTGGGACATGACATGGGTCACTTATGCCGAGTCGTGTAAAGTATTAGGTACCGGTGTGTTCCGAAATTCATTCGTAATTACAAGGCTCTTCACGTAATGCGAAGCATTTTGAAATGACAATAAAATAATTGGTAGACGCATATTATATTTGGAATCCTGTATTAAATACATAATGGAGAGGATACTAGTCTCTTTCGTTATTATCAGCCATATTTTAACTACTGTGGGAGAACTATAGGGAGTGTTGGTTATTGCAATAGATTACTCGTTTGCAGTTCAGATCAATTTAATCACACTAGCAATACACACACTGTAGGTACATAGCCTAACTATTCGGAATGGACGACAGTTTCTAAACATGTTGTTGTGTTCACTGCTTGACCGCCACCGATGAACTCTGCTTAGCTCCGGCCGGTCCGAGCGTTATGTTGTAGACTCTGTCGAGCGCCGCTAGGCGGCACTGGCGTCTCAATTAGTCAACTCAGTAACGTATTTCCGACATACACATATTAGGGCTGCGGTAATGAGGTTTAATGAGTATGAACATTTAGGTTCATAATTAGCAAAAACTTTGATAAATTCGGAATATTTCCAGTGAGATGTTATAATTAGGTTCAAGCTTAGGTAGGCGGTTTTTATTATTTGTGTGTTTGAATAGTCTTGTTTATACTCCGGGGTGAGCTGAGGATGGCAAAATGTTTCAACTAGAAATCCTAATTAGGTTCAGTTATGTTTCTAATTAGGTCCAACATGAGTTAATTGGAAGTTTCTATTACTTTTTATATATTTGATATCTCGTCACCACCGAGTTCTAGAGTAATAAAATATAAACAGGACTATTAAAGACAAATATTTCTTTATGATGTGTATTGTTTTATTTATGTCCATGCTGGGCCAAACTTGTATGGAAGCGTTATCCATCTCCTTTCTTTATGTTCTAGCATGAGCTTGGCTTTATATTAAGTTTATATCTGGAGAATAGCCGTATAGATTGACCTAATCTACTGGCACCTAGTAGATACATATGTCAATCAATCAACTCAGCCAATCGCAGTCCACTGCTGGACATACGTCTCTCCCAGTCTGCACCACAACACTCTGTCCGCATCCAGTCTGTAGGACAATCTAGAGTGTAGACAAAATCAAAGTGGTTGCTAATTTAATTGTATAATTTATTATTTTTATGACATTGATTTTACATTCTGTGATAACTTGAACACACTGACTTATTACTTGTTATTTTTTTTTGGAAAATCGTCTACTTTTACACAAGGATGGTATTATTCTAGGATTTTAAAAATTACGGTGCTATTTTGTTTTAAAACATAGACCAAAACATTGAAGTGTAAAAGTGTCTTCGAAGACCTACTTCCTACAAATAATAATAATCTTATATTATATTAATAACAAATATTAGAAATGCAAATATGAGTTTGTTTGTTTGCTACGCTTTGACACTAAAACTGCTGAATAGATTTGGATGAAATTTGGCACATGGGTAGGCCATGACCTGGTTTAGGACATATAATACTTTTTATCCCTATATTTATACGGGATCGAGACTTATACGGGTGAAACCGCGGGGCGTAGCTAGTGTATAATACATTTATTATAAAGGCGAACGTTTGTATGCTGTTACTCAATCATGCCATTTGATTTGGTTTATTATTAATTAGCTACTCTATTACCAATTTATGTGATATTTTTTATTTTATTTTAAGGACTTTTTTTGTTTTTTTTTAGGTTTAATTTTACATTACTTTAATTTGAATTTTGATTGGTGTTATATTGCTAGACTAAATTAGCTTAGCTTAATTGGAAAAAATGCAAAATTTAATATATAGTGCATGTGGTGTTAGCCTGTAAATAATTGTTGGACATATAAATGTATATCGTTTACTTTTAAATGAAATATTATGTGCAAACAGTTGTAGGCCAACCTATTAATAAATAAAATGCCAAACCACAAACAATAATAACTATCTTAATACTTTTTATCCCGGTAGTAATATACCCGTGGGATAATTTCCGACGACCACGCGGGCGAAAAATAAGCTACTACAGAAATAAATGTAATTTCATGTTGTCAAAAAAATATTAATTATGTAAGCGTAGTGTCAGCAATTCAAATAAAAAAAACACAAAAAAAAAAAGATCTGTATATAGCCCCAAATAATAAAATGGAAAGCAAAAATTCTTCTCAATCACTGCCTTTTTTGTCCAAATAAACACAACATTGAAAATGAACACTCAAAAGCTGCCCTTCATTTGTCGAAAACCGTTGCGGGAAAAGCGAAAAACCCTTTCTATTAAAGGGACCTAAACGAAGCCAATCACAGTGCTTTAAGGCGTCCGCAGACAGGCACGAAGCTACGGCGCGACGCTTCTTAGAAATTGTTCTACTGGACGCGACAGCGCGACGCGTCTCTGGAAGAATAATTTCATACTTGCTTAAGAGGCTTACAACAGCTAAAGCGCGGTCACTGTCGGACTGCATAGAAATGAAAGAGAAGCGCGATGACACGACGTAGGTAATTTAATTAAATATGAAGCAATTAGCGATTTACAAAAAATCTATTGATTGGACTGGAAAATTAAAACACTATTATGCTAATATGTAGCTTGTAGAATAATCTGACAAAAAATCAGAATTATTGCATGTAAATTAATATGATTTTTAATCGTTAAAAGAAATTTTTAGAGGTATCTTCATGATTTTTTTCTATCGTATCAAATTAGTTGTATTATGTTTTCAACACACTATCATACTAGCATATATCCTGAAGAATATCATATATTTTTCTGATTTTGTTTACTGCAGTGGATCATATTCTTTTAGGCATTATAAAACTTGCGTTTAGGCACTTTTAGGTCCTGTAGTCCCCTTATTTTCTTCTTTTCTCGTATCGACACGACTTATTAGATACTTTAGTACTTACTCAAACTCAAACTCAAAGCATTTATTTTAATTAAACCATTTACAAGCACTTTTGAATTATCAAGGAATCGGTTAGTCAAAAATATGAAGCTAATTGTTAGGGAGTTCAGTCAGAAAGTTGAAGCTTGTTGCTCATTCCAAAGCGTAGTGGGTACCTATGGAGAAGAGCGGGCAAGAAACTCCACGGACACTCTTTTAAATAAAATAAATTGCTAAAATTTTTAGTTAGTCAGCAGGTAGGTAGGTAGCCCGGCTAACTGCCAGGGTACGCCAACGTAATCCGCCTCTCGTTGATTCTATGGGCCTAGCACTAGACTCTAGTAGAATAATTTCTATGAGAACTTCATGGAAACTGTTCTTACAGAATCGCGTCGCGCGTGTCAACGGGAGCCTTTAGGGTTTATGAGCTATAAAAGCAATCCGGGTAGCGAGGCAATGTGTCGCGATAGCTCCGATAGCTCCAACCCTTGCACTCAATGGGGATTTTTTTCTTTCTTTATTTACGCACTATGGCGTCTGGGTCTCGCTCTTATATTTTTTGTTATTTTGTACAATTTGGATTTTGTTCACGATATGGTCAATGTCGCATGTTTTGTTGACGGTTGTTTCTTTCATTTAAAACTGCCTATAGTTACAATTATACCTATTATTATAGCTTTAAAGGAAAAAAAAGTTTTAATATTAAGTTTAAAGTAAAGGTGGTTCCGACAAATGCAATTTGGCAGACTTCATGTATGTTATAGGCTAACTAGCTTCAACTCTCTGACTAACTTAACGACTCTTTGACTCAAAAGTGCCTGTAAATGGTTTAATTGAAATAAATGCTTTAAAATAAAAAATAAAATAAAATACATTTATTTCGAGCAACCTTAACTCATATGTGGAGTACACACAAATACAGAAAACACAATAAAAATAGTAATAAAATATTATTACTATTTACAGGGTCACGTAGAAGTCTTGGTGTGTAATAACACACCAAGACTTCTACGTGACCCTGCTGACGGCAACATGCCTATCACAGCGGTGCCGTAAGTATGAGCAGTCCATCCGGTCCGCGATCATTGCCAGGACGGCATTGGCCCACACCATACGCACCAGAGACGCGCTCCGCTTGCTCATGGTCGCGTGGAAGCAATCGGTACGCGCCTCAGCAAACACACCTGAGGCGCTGCAGTATCGAGGCAGCCCCAATACAGCGCTGAACGCGTTTTGAGTTTGAGTTATTGTTAATACCTACAGATTTTGAAGCAAAAGTAAATAAAAGAATAAGAGAAAATTGCTTATTTACTTTGGCTTTAAAAGCGGTTTTGACCATTATAGCCTACAATAGAAGAACCTATCTCGCTAATGGATTTCTAAAGATCCTGAGGAAGGCTTTTATAGCCTTAGTACCTAAATAAAGATATTCTGGTACCTAGATAAACGTGGACCCTTTCAATAACGATACCGCAAAGTCACCCTGAAATATCAACACAAGACCTAAATAAAAAGAAAAATGTCCTAAGCGTTCTTCAGTATCTACGAGTCCATCAGTTATCTCGTAATCCCGAAATGCCGGGATTGCACGGGATCCCGTTAATTTCTACCGCGCTGTTCGGTATAATTTTATTTATTGCAATGGGGATTCCCGAATAGGGTGTTTGTTAGATTTAAACGTATTTTCCGTTTTTATGATTCGTAGCGATCGCCAGGCTTGAATGTTCGCAGATGTTGGTAATAAAGGAATTTATTTTATTTATGGGTCGTATGGTTCCAGTACTTAACCTACCATGTATTGGGTTCCAGATTTTTATTTTACCTACGTAAAGATTGTGATGTATGAACGTAAATGAAGCAAAGGGAATATGTAACGATTGTAGCAGTTGGCGTTCTGTAGTTTCTGTCTACCCCCGTGGGAAGGTGTGAGGATCTCCTTCAGTTTTGAGTTGAGCTCCACGATTACTGACAAATGCTTGCACTGACTAGACAGGTCCACTCAAATCTGTGTGGTTCTTTCCTCAAAAGACCATTTCAGAAACTAATCCACATGGTCCTCATATGACTTGACCAAGATTATGTCTGGACTTTAAAAGAGACTACGACCTCTGAGTTTGTTTCGGCCTTTCTTCTCAGAGTAGTCAGATAGGAAACACCGACCTCATCTAGCTTATTTTTAATATTTTTTTTATATTACGTGTAAAAGTGATTCCGATATCCTATTAACAGAATAAACAATTTCATTTCATTTCTTTGGTTTTGAATTTTCATTTTTTGCCACCGACTTCCGAAATTAAAGTTATATTTCACTATGTAGTGTTTTTTTTTGGACGTCAGTTTTTTTTTTTTGAAAATGTTTTGTTTTTCACTTTTTAGTTGTGATACCTATCCCACACAAATTCGAATACCACTACTTTCTATGTAAATAACAGTGACAGGAACTTATCATATCATGCATAAAGACTAAGTGGGGAAAATACGTACCTATTAAAATAAACGATTTATCTATCTATCTATCTATTATTGGAGCTAAGTCAAGAAAAAATATGGGAGAAAATATACCTAAATTCAGATTATCGTTACTTGTGTGGCGTAAACATACCATCTCCCAAATTGCGTTCGCTCTCCGCAAGCTGTCCAGATCAACGATCCTAGAATTCGTTGGTCCTACTGGGCGGAATGTTGGTCCTGAGCTGCGATCCCACTAAAGTTTTCATTCGGACTAAAGTAAGAGAAAACCAAAATAGCTAAAACCAAACGCGGGTTTTGTTACACTATATGCGTAGAAAACGTGCCTATTCACTATTAAATTCCTTCGTTTTTAGTAGATATTAAAAGATACGGCTAAAAAAGTAATATTAACCTTAATAAATCGAATTAAAGTTTCCTAATAACTAAGGTATTCCCATTTTTATCTTCCTGCCACAAAAACTGAAGAACAACCACTAAACAAAAGGACAGCTCTCAAAAAGACATATGATACGAGTGACGATAAAACTTGTGATTATGGCGACGTAATATCGATATAATATCGATAGAGTATCGATAGAACACATCGTTGTAAGAACGACCCTATAAATCCGAAGATTCTTATATCGGTATCTGATAATAAGGAATATGTAAGAAGCAGATAGCCGTAGGATTATCCGGTTCAAGTTAGCATTACCATTTTTAGGCGAGTCCGAAATATGATTTAAATAAATTGTGCCGGTTTTTAGCTTCATCCGGATAAAGCTAGCTCTTACAAAAGCCTGTCTGAGAAAAGTGGTCTCTGAATAGTAATTTTCGTATATAAACGCAAAATATCATGGAAAAAACTACGACAAAACCTAAAAAAAATTGCGTTAAACATTCTGTTGTATCCGTCTTACAAATAATTTCTGCCTTTAGTAGCTTTCCTTCGAAGCTGGTAAGAAATCAAGGCATGTAATATTTTTAACCTCAAACAGACTGTCGAGTCTTGCCATAAAAATCGTAAGGCACAATACAGTCTCATAAAAAGCTGGTATAATATACATCTATAAAATGACGTAATATCGATACCTAAAAATACGCAAGTGAACCACATAAACCTGACCTGTTTATACGGCTTAAAGTGAAAAATATACAATAGCCCGAAGGCGTTGGAAGCGGGCGAGTTATAGCTCTCTTGTGAACGATTTACTTGAGCTGAAGCCTCGAATAAGATTCAGTGGAAGGACTAACGTACATTGAAAAGTTGGAGTTTAATATCACGTACTTATTTTTCTCGTGTCGACACGGGTTATTAGGTCTTGTAGTAAACTATTTATTTGTCAGCAGGTAGGTAGGTAGCGCGAGTAATTGGCACTCGTTGATTCTGTGGGCCTAGTACTGAGGCTAAGAACTCACGGAATGATTTCCACCTGCGCCCGCCGTGGTGGCGGGACCGCAAACACTCGTAGGAACACATAGTACATGGAAATGTAGATAGTAAATTTCATGACGTGGTTTATGTCCGCGGTTTGCGCGATTGTTTGCGGGTCTCACTGCACCCGCCACCGCGGCGAGCGCAGCTGAAATCCGCTCCGTGATTTGTTAGCCTGACTCGTAGAGTAAACGATAATATAATGAAAATACTCGTTTCGAACATAGTAGTACTACTACACTACGTACTGTTATAACCCTTATTACAAGGCAATAAAGCCTAAGTCAGCTTTTAACTTATAAACAGTGTACTATTCCTTTATTAAAGTACTGATGTTGCATTTTTACCCAATGCCTTAGAAATAATATGTATAATTCAGTTAGTTAGATTCTGGACGCCATCGCGTAATCTAGTGTGGCCAAATTAAGGGAGCAATTAAGAGGGACGTTGCCAAAATATAAGTACCCAAGAACTTGTGTGTCTGTGTTTTTGTACTGTGGTGAATTAAAGTAGTTTCAGTAGAATTATTGTTTTCTTTTTAAAAAGAGAAACGGGGTTGGCTTAGTACGTACTAACTTAGTTTTAAGACTAATTGTGCTCGTTGCAAAATTTTAACCAAAAATGTTTATAGAATATTTGAATTGTTGGATGTATTTTCGAAACAAAATCGTTCGAGTTTTAAGCTCGAGTTGCTAAGGCCTCTGTATTGGCCAAAATACAAATACGTATAGGCATTGAAGCTCGTCAAAATTAATAATTATATTTTCTTCATTCTTATTTTAGCGTACTTCCAGCACGGTATTTACTTTACACGTCAAAGCATTTTGTATGTCTGCCGTAGCGTCCTTTATTTTCACACTCAGTACCTACCTATTGACAATTATATAGTCAAAGCACAGTATAAACAAGTAACAGTATTATATCTTCGTAGAAAATGGCCGCATCTTAATGTGTGTTGCGTACTGATACGCAACAGTATCGAGTGCACGACAGTTACGCACGGACGCGGAAGGTTTATCTACCGAGCGGCCGTAGGTAATTATTTTAAAGTCACTGCTGAGATACAATACTGTTACTTTACTATACTGCGGTCAAAGTGACCCTGTTGAATGCCGTGCGCTAGTCTAAAGCCTTCCTTTGTAACAAAGGGACTAAAGTCTGAATTCTAGCAATTTACTGTCCCGTTTGTAATTCTCTACAGCCTAGCATCTACATATAACCAACAAGAAATTAATTAACGAATTCCCAAGTGCTGGGTCATTTTAAGCTGTATAGGTATCATAATTTCTGATTGCAAGTACAGTTCCAGTATTATATTGCAGTCCAACTTAAGAATCAAAGGACATTGGCATTTTGATGAATGGGTTCATAAAAATTGTTGAACTCAAATAGTAACGTTTACGTGTCGCATATCGCTTTTTGGGTACGCCATTGAATCCTGAAATACTGTGTAAATACTGTGATTTCATGTAGGCATGATACTTAAGAAAACTGCTCTGAAAATATATTATTCAGAAAGACCTCAGCCGCATGCTCGCTTGATAGTCATACTGATCACTATGGTGGTTTAAAAATTAAGGTTATATTTTAAACATACAAATATTTTTCAGTACCTATTTGTAAAGGTATGAGGAAAAGGGGGGTAAAGTTCACTCATCCTTCATAGAAAAGGGAGGATCCTCTGACCAGACAGGGTGTTGTTTCTGGTGGAAAACTGCCCAACGATTGATGTCGGGACATCGTATATATGCTTGTCGACCGGTAAACTTTGCTTGCGCGATGCAGGATTTTACGTGACGTCAGTGTGATGCGTAGTTCACATGTAGCGATGTAGATGCCGCCACAAGTAAAAAAATATATCACATGTCATTCGATCAGTGTACGCCAAACTTTAAGCCGCGGAAACGTCTTATATCGTTTGAAGTCTGAAGCTACAATGTAGATGCTATCTTATTCATGGTATAGCATAATCGATAGTTGTATAAATTCTATTGAAATATTGTGCTCCAAAACGAAGAAATGGAAGGAAGTTAAAGATGCTATTCACACTCCGCAATTTTAAGTTTAAAAGGAGAACATTTTTGAAAGATATCATCTGATGTAGGGTGTACTTGAATTGTCGGTTTGCTTAGTGTAACTAGATGTGACTGAAATCAAACGATACACAATGTGAACGAATACGCACACGCATCACATATACACAAACACACCAGATATACCATACAACACCTGCAGTGCTATTCTGTAACCATCTCACCGTGAAAACTTAGGTGAAGTGAGCGTGGAGTGAGCTGTCATTCCACAGGGATTGACACTATTGACAGCTCACTTCACCCAAGTTTTCACGGTGAGATGGTTACAGAATAGCATGGCTGAAATCACCTCTCTAGTCGCACACCACCAAACACCCCAATTAGAATATTATGTTATAATCATAATACACACTGAATTTGTATTATTATATACAAAACATTGTTTTACACATATATACTGATTGTAGGAGAAAATTGTGGTCACATTACAAATCTGCGCACGCACACAATCGCACACGTATAAGGGTTTGATCGTAGGGGATGGTTCGTCTAGGCTTTATAGGGTCCTTATTGTTGCACACTATCACGTCGTGGAAGGAATACGTCAAATTAATAGTCACCCGGGGGCCTACCACCACCTCAAAAGCAGTATTATTTTAATATTACTTTAGTGTGGGAAAGAGATGAAGCTCTATGGCCCCAGGACGTATGGCCCCATCTCTCTCCCCGACTGAAGTAAGATTAAAATAATACTGCTTTTGAGGTGGTGGTAGGCCCCCCTGTAGAATTCTTCGGTGGCCGCGGTGCGATACTGAAACCACAGCCCCTACCTACATCTAAGGTGACAGTTCTACCAGACGCTGATTACGTAATGCGGTGGCCCTAAATATTTCATTTGGATGTGTAATATTGTATTGTACCTACCGGTTATGTTACGTAATACGTTATCTATTTGTTATTTTATATATTTAATGGCTTCTGTCCGCGACTTCGTTTGCGTGGAAGTCCTAAGTCACCACAATATACTACAATAGCAGCTACAATTTTATAAAACTTCCTGTATACTACGTTTGTACAAGGTGGCGCATAAGTCACGATGGAGTCGCAACTACATATAACTTTGTTTACTAATGTTAATTGTTAACATATATTTATTGTAAGTTTGGATGTACATCTGGACAGTAAACGATTTAATTTATTTTCATATCTGTAACGAATACAGTTCAGATTATTATATTTATATGCAAAGGTAGAGACCACTTGGTATTCTGTTCTGAGCATCTAACTGCCCATTTCAACTGTCACTGAAATTCACATTTCAGCTGGACGTACGACCCTTTGTTCTAATATAATAACAGTGTGAATTTAATATCAAAGACGGAGCCATCTTATAAATTCGAACATATTTTCATGAAGGACATACTTCATTGAAATCTTTCATTTTGAAAGCTTTATTGAGGCACTTATTAGTACCTAGAACCTAAACTCTAAAGAAGGTAACATATTGAAATTATCTGGGTACTTTAAATAAATTTATGGAGTGTGATTTTACTATATTATAGGTCCTTTTTAGGGTTCCGTACCTCCAAAGGAAAAAAACGGAACCCATATAGGATCACTTCGTTGTCTTCCTGTCGGTCTGTAAACACACTTTTTTAAAAAAAAGTGGGTTTTTAACATTTGCATGGGATGTCACACAAATGAAACATTTATTGCTTTCGTAAACATTCCGTTTTGGCAAAAACGTTCCCGGCACAAATGGTGCTGCTTATAGTGAAGGAGTCTTTTATATATCTAAACTTAAACTTCTTCTTTTTATGTGCTTAGTGACTAACTGGTGTCGCCCATGGGCCTCTGAATGGCTACACATGACGTCGAGAAACATCTCTCCTCACGATGTTTTCCTTCACTGTTTTTGAAGCAAGTGATAATTATACAATACGCACATGAATCCAAAAAGTCAGAGGTGCGTGCCTTGGGTTCGAACTCGAGACCTATGACTTGCAGTCCGACGGTCACACCGCTAGGCTATCACTGCTAAAACTTAAACTAATATTTATAAAGAGATAAAATTGTTTGTTCGTTTGTAAGTGGTAATCTCTGGAAGTAAGTACTAATACAATTACAAAATTTATTTCATTAATGAAACTGTACTATTGCCGAGTGTATAAGATAATAAATTTGATAGTACTAATAGACGACTTCGACGCAGATGATTTCTACGCAGATGACTACTACGCAGATGACTTCTACGCAGATGACTTCTACACAGACGAAGTCGCAGACAGAAGCTAGTACAATAAATATTGAATGGCGTTTATTTGGCTTCTATTATTAAAGGTACTTACATAACAGGTGCAGCATCGGTAGTTCCTTCAGAAGCTGGACCGATGAACACAGAAGCATAGGACCGGACTGTGAGGCGACGCTTGGGGGTGGCCTATAACCAGCAGCGGACGTCTTTCGACTGAGTGGTGATCAGGGATGTTAAAAAGCTCCGTAACCGTAACCGAAACTATCGGATATCCGAAATAAAAATCTATCCGTAACCGTAACCGAATCCGAAATAAAAGTTACGGATAATTTCGGATAGGGGCGGAATCTAAATGAGACACGTTATGACAGGTTTTTCTACGTAGCTATAGTAATTACTTATATGTCTGATTGTAGTACAGTGAGCTCCAGAGAAATCTCACCCCCTAGCAATATAAAAAACAATGCAAGTTTCTCTGGAGCCCTCTGTACCATTAATGATAACTCAGAAATAAAGTCAATATATTACCTATTTGTGTTTTACTTTTACAATTTCCTAAAAATCGAATATCCGTTACCGATAATATCCGGAAAAAAACGGATAATTTGAAACATTTTCATATCCATAACTGTATCCAAAACCGGTATAATATTATTTCATATCCATAACATGGTGGTGATGATGGTACTTACTAATCAAGTGTTAGATCACTGGTTAAAATAAGTTTATAAACGACATTTACACAGATAGTTAGTTTATTTCACTTTAAGTACAATACAGTTATACTTCTACTGATCTCAATCAATACAATAAGGGTAAGTTCAACCTTTCAAAATTCAAAAGTCATTTATTCAAACTAGGCTGAGAATCAGCACTTCTCGAACGTCATTATTACATAAGTCAGTCTCCCAAAACGCCCACCCTTCACCACTTCCTAGTGCTTGCTTTAGCTGGGAAAAAGAAGTGGCGCAACAAACTCCCCATCAGCACTGCTGTCTGTTCAGTTAGAACTTTCAACAAGAAGGAGCGACTTTTTCGGTGATAACGCATTTACATTACGTGACGATTTCTACCAGGCAACTCCTGCCGCAAGCAGCGTTAAAGAACTTCGTTCCAAAAACAGAAAAGTCTCCAGGGTGTCAAATAGCTCATATATGAACTAACATGCAAACAGACTCAACCATTTTCACTACCTCATTAGGTAGGCATAATGCGAAGCGTTTAGGTAGTGTATCACTCTCAACTTGGCAAAAACATGCGTTGGCTTGAACTTTGATTTCCTCTTATATATGCATATCGAATTTATCCTTTAATTCGAGTACACAGTTATGTAGAAAAACGATCCTTTAAACACAATTATTTTTTTCACCCTTTATGTAAATTAGCACCGAAAACGTAGCATATAATAGTAACTCATCCTCATATGAATCATTCATAGTAAGGCTGGTCTTTTGTGAATATAAATTATCATAACCTAATTTGCATATGTATGGGGAAAAGGTGAGCCTTTTACAGAAACTATTTTCTGATAAACTGGACTTGAAAGACTTGAATTGCTTTTGATGTTTTTTATGATCTACTTATGTACGGCATTACAGTCCGGCCGTCGAGAAAATGCGTTCTTGACACATGTCAGTGTCATCATGAGTATGTGTTTTGCAAAGGAGATGGACAAACTTTGCCCCAAGCTGTACATAATTAAAAGTATTACAATTAATTAAATTAAAATAAACAAAGAATTTATAATATCTAATAATATTTCATAGCAGTCTCTGAATAAAGTACTAATATAAAAGAATTTTAAGCGATTTTATCCGTTCAATTTCACTTTAAAAAGTATCTTCAATGTTGCCATTTAATAATATCAATGCTTAGAGGAAAATATAACTAAACGCATACAGCAATTAAAATATTAATAACAAAATATTTATTTAAATATATTTTTGACAATAAGTAATCCATCAAACAAACCTTCTCTTAATGATTTTATAGATCAAAAGCGAAAGTACTCAGACAATAGCATATTTTAATTTATTTACATAAAGGTTTTACTTGACTTTATTACTAATAACACTCAATGAATCCGTCAAACGTCAAAACTGACATTTTATGCACTCGAAGTACTCGTTGTTCATACTGTGTAATCATCCTGTCCTTTTAAGAGGTCGTATTAAATCTAGACATACTTCTAGACGTGAGTATTATACTTATATAGTTTATGATGAGCACCCCTCGTATCAAGACCAACCTAGAAATGCAATCTTAGGATATTGGTGTAATTGTGTAGCTGGAAACCGGACTGTTGGATGTTGTGCCCATACAATGACCATACTTTGGTACTTGGGATGGGTGAGATACCAAGTAAGTATTGTTCCACCAGCTGCATTTCTGAATAATGTACTTGCAACATTTAATGATTAAATATATATAATAATGTATTTAAGTGGTTTTATTGTGTCTAATATACTTACATACTTAAGCTACAAAAAAGTTCAGTAACTGCTGTGCCAGTTTTTCCAAGTTATGATATGATATTTACTAATTACCTAAGACAAATATATACACTATTTGTCTTAGGTAATTAGTGAACCTATTTACTAATAAATAATACTTACATTGTAAAATCATGATGAAAACTCATTGAAAAAAATCAAGAGTTTCAAATCTTTATAACTTTATTCCACGACTGCATAGCTATATGTAACTTACAATTCTTAATTATTGAAGATATGCCCTATTAAACGACATATATTTCATCTCTGTACATTCTGGGGTACAGGTCCTAAACATTTTTGTCCATCTCCTTTGATCCCTGATTAGTACTAGAAATTATCCAACTGACAGGTGTCAGGAACGAGCAATAGAATTATGGTCAACTTTTTATGTCGTTTTGCTAAGTCAAATAATTTTGTCAAAGTAAAATTAATTTATTTGAATTGGGTACCTTTTCAAATAATTATATAAATTATAAAAACATAATTTGAACTATTACGAACATTTTAAAACAAACAAAAAATAGACAAATTGATCCAGCTATGCTCAAGTGATGCTTACCAACGCACAGAATTTTATTTTTATTTTTATAGAATTACCTTCTATTTGTTTCACCACTATCTATACCTTTCTTTTTATGCGTTGCCCAAAGAAATTGATACCCTTTATTATTCTCCAAATCAAGACAATTGCCCATAAATCCTCAAAGGTAAGATTGGTTGAAGGAAAATAAAGCAATGACGAGAAGTACGCAGTTATCCTTCCAGTACACTTTCCCCAAATATTTCGCAATTTTTTCTTGAGCCCCAAATGAAATAACTGACATGCTTCCGAATTCATAGCGTTATTTGATGCAGAAGCGTTTTATTAAGAGATGAATGTATATTATTGAAGGAAGGGTATTCGTTTTGTCACAGAGTAAATGTAGAGTTATTCTATAAGTTGTCTGCAGATTTATAGAACCTACAAGAGAATGGAAAATTCCAATTCCTAGAAAGTGATAACTTTTGTTTACAAACGCAATCTAGTTTTAATAACTTGGCAAACTTTTTGAAAACCAAGAGAATTTGGAACATTTCTTGAACAACGAGAAACCAGAGTTCCAAATCTATTCGGTAAACGCGTAATTAGGGAATTGGGCCCTATATGAATACCAGCACTGTGACATTTATTTTTAAATGTCGCAGCATCATGCTGAGAAAGGAGGCTTTGGGCCTCATATAGGACTTTCGGCTTTCATTTTACGTAATTTTTTTATTTTATTTATGTTTAAAATTCAAAAATTCAAAATTCTAAAGTCATTTATTCAAACTAGGCTGAGAATCGGCACTTTTCGAACGTCAAAATTACATAAGACAGTCCCCCAAAACGCCCACCCTTCACCACTTCCTAGAGCGTTAGCTGGGAAGAAGAAGTGGCGCAACAAACTCCCCAGCAGCACAGCTGTCTGTTCAGTTAGAAAGAAAAAAAAAATTTCTATATAATAGTATTCAACATAATTAACCTAATTTAAATTATTATCCATATGTTAGCTAGCACACGCCAATATACCAAACAAAATCATCGAGAACTACTCGTATACTCGGGCAGAAATAAAAACTAACCGTAAACAGAACTTAATATCTTAGTTAGTTGTAATAAGTTTAATTTGTGATCTACTGTGCGAGTCTCAATAAATACTTTTTCTTTCTTTTTTTCTAATTCAAATCCCAATTCAAAACTACACATTGGTGTCTGAAATCTAATCCTCAACTTCCCACTCTCTGTTTTCTCACAAATACTTCAAACCACAGAGCACACAATATAAAAATAAAGCCGGGGTAACACTGACGCAACATTGTGTTAAAGAATACGTACGAGTATCATGGTCCGTACCGTCTTGTCGCATAAATCTTTCATCCCATGGAGCATGTGGAGAATTTATTACGCCGAAGAAACAGAAATAACTTTTCATTTTTGACACTTAAAAAAACGATTGACTAGCATAATCAGCCTATAATGTTCCCACTGCTGGGACACAGGCCTCCTCTTTGTGAGAGGGAGTAGAGGCTATAATCCACCACGCGGGCCGGTTAATGGCTTTTTCTTTGAATTTTTGGTTCTAGGACATGTCGATTTCGTCACGATGTTTTCCTTCACCATTTTGAGAGCAGTTCAGTGGTGATGAAATAATTTCCACATAGTAAAGCGTAGGGTTCGAACCCACGACAACTGTGCCACCACTGCTCTTGATTGATTGAATAGTACCTATTCGGATGTAAGCCGTAACAATTATCTGTTAATATGTTTTCTAAACGAGAATATTGTAGTACCCAAATCGTAGCGTCGCAGCGAATACCTTAGCAGTCATAGCGTCTTCGCCAACCCTGCCATCTTGTTTTATTGGCGGGCTTATGGGAAACATGCGGCATGCGGCACACCGCAATTGTTGCAAGATGTTGTTCAGTGTAAAGCCGGCATTAGGGGGAAGCGATATCTCGGCATTGTGGGTGCCCTTGACACGCTACGGTCCATCGTGACGGCCAATAAGAGTAGGTCAAATGGAAGATACGACGGCTGCACCAGATAATCGTATTACAGGGATTTAGAGGAAATGGGGTTTCTTGAAGATTCTTCCTTATTGTTATTGTGGATTTTGGGCGTTGAGTTGAAATTCAGAGATTTTTTTGAAATTTTTTGGTTGTATAATTTTCCAACAAAAAAAGAGATACATATCCCAGCAAGCTTACGGAACGAGCGATGCTCTGGGATGGTCAGAGTAGCAGCTTAAAGATGTCCCAATACCTACATAATGATTTCAAAACCCAAAAATAACAACTGGTCTGCGATTTCGTTGGCATTCAATGCTAAACCAGGTGACCCGTTGAAGGACAGGAGAAAAAACCCTTTCTTGGTGCGTCTCTGTACTTCTGGAAGAACAATTAAAGCTCCCATATTCTTTTAAGCTGCGCGTTGTCTATCATACTCCAAATTCAAATCTGTATGCACATGTGTATACAAGATCTTAATAATAATAATAAAGTTCACATGGGGCACAATAATTTCATAAAAATATGAGTAGCATTATCGTTAAAAAAATCAAATACAATTACATTATATAATATCACATTTAAGTATGTGATATACGCCTTTGCAAATTCTCACTAGCTCTAGAAATCATGAAAAAGAATGAATTAATTTCAAATAAATAAAATCACACAAAAAAAAAAAAAAAAATCTAAAATAATTAGGAATTATTCAAAGATAAATATGAAATAATCTATCTCCTTTGCATCGTTTACGTTCATACGTCTAGTCTTACATGCACGCCAGTTGCGACGCATCTGACCTTTCTGCAGAACATCACCAATAATCGATCGTAGCAGGTGGTGTTCTGTAGTTTCTGCCTGCCCCCTAATGGGGAGAAGGTGTGAGTTTGTGTCACAAAAGTAGCTATGTATCTGTAAAATGTATGTTTGTATATTGTCTACCAGTCGGTCATGTAACTGTCTTATCATTAATTAACTCAGCCGTGACTCTGCGGAAATCCATTATAAAATACAATAGACGACGTATATTTAGTAACCTTATCCGCATAACTGCCACAACAAGCGCCGAACTCTGTGTTTCACACTGCGTTCGGTGCTTGACTTGGCAACACGTCGTGTCCGGGTTCGTAACAAATCAATCGTCATCCTGAGGATGCCAGGTTGAGAGGCATTAAGAATGGTTAAGCGGATTATGTTAGCTAAATATACGTCGTCATTTGTACTTTTACTGTCTTATAGTAGAGCTATAGATAAAATAAGAATTCTAGTACCATGCAGCACGTCTGCAGGTCAAACACTACCATAATCAGCCTATAATGTTCCCACTGCTGAGACACAGGCCTCCTATCTTCGAGAGGAAGAGGGCTGTAATCTACTACGCGGACCCAGTGTGGGTTGGTATATGTCACATGTCTTCAAATTTTTGGTTCTAGGAAATGCCGGTTTCCTCACGATGTTTTCCTTCACCAATTTGAGAGCGGTAGTGATGAAATTATTAACACAAACTAAACCGCCTGCAAGATTCGAACTCACGACCTACAACACGTAAGTCGGGACCATTACTACTGGGCCACCACTGCTCTTCAAATACTAAACTGAAGTTAACCAGCATCATAAATATTAAATGTGGCTGCATTGAACTACATACGTAGAGGCTAGGCTTAAAGTCTAATAAATAAATAAGTAAGTTCGGTTTGTTTACCCATTACTGAGGAATAGCATTGAAACAGACCTACTAAGCGAGTAAGTATATACGCACCTACGCTTAGACACTAACTCGCTTAGTAGGTCTCAGCAAAGACGACGGGCATATTGCTAAAGGGTATTTTGTCCTGAAGAAATAACAGAAATAAGGTGGCGTTCTGTTGTATTTATGTATGTAGGTACCTAAAATACCAGGCTGACAGAAAATTGTCTCTTGTAGACAAGAGCAATGAAATTACACGTTAGAAACTACGTGGATATGTCCTGCGTGAAACAAAGGATGTAAGAAACTAATGGCAGTGTAAGGAAGTAGTGGCAAAGGTACGTGGTGTACTAGTACTAAACTATTTCCCTTGGGTGTTGTATTGGTCAAGAAAAAGGTGGAGTATGTGGATGGTCTGCTAATACTCCATCAACTATCTTTTTGCCAATTGTGATTATCATGACAATATTCGTGAACCTTTCCTGTAACTTTTTGAATGGGGTCGTGCTCAAAATATCTAGGTAATATCAGCCAGACTGGCAAGTCTACATTGATTTTAGCTGTCTTAAAAACTTCAACCTAGGAACCTACTAAAGTAATCTGAAGAAAGAGGTGGCGGGATAAGCTGGACCCCTTCTGAAAGGATTGTGGATAACATCGTGAGGCATGCCAGAGAGATATTTTTCGACAGCATGTGAAGGCAAGTCAGAGGCCCATGGGCGGCATAAAATTTCTGACACCAGGTTATTGCCTAACCACAGCTAACCACACAGATAGGTAGGTAGGCTAGGTAGCTAGGTAGGATAGGTAGCAGTAGGTAGGATAGGTAGGTATGTAAGTAGGTGGGTATGGAAGTAGGGTAGGTATGTAGGTAGGTAGGGTGGGTATGGTAAGTAGGTAGGGTAAGGTAGGTAGATAGGTAGGTGGGCCGTAGTTAAGTACTTAGTGCTACCCGTGCGAAGCCGGGACGGACAGCTAGTCATAATAATTATTATTAAAGTAATTTCGACATCATTCGCTGTGAGGATGATGGTAAAAATCTTAAGGTATTTTTAAAGAGATTTAAACCGGGTTTATATTATTATATTGTGTCATGTCGTGACGCCTTCTGACGCAGTGTTAGCCAATCAAAACTTGTTGTGATTTGACGTAGTCCTTAACGGATTCATTTGATTGGTGTATCCCGCGTCACGACACAACACGACACAGTAATTTGTCGGTGGCTTTATGTAAACAATTACATCACATAATCACACAGATCTTATAGGCGTAACACAAAACATTAGTTGGTACCTGCGTAGGTCGTAGTCTCTCAAAGGACTATATTAAATTCCTGTAACCGAAAAGCAGTGGTCCTGAAAAGGTTGCCTGAAAATAAAACGAGTTCGTATTTGAAGAGGTTTTTATTAAAATCCTTTTATTTCGTGTCACTGCTTTATATTCTAGTACAAGTCTTAAATAGTAGGTAGAACTTAATATTAATTTGATACATGGTTGGAAAGGCGCAAACTTATCTAGAGATTTGGTGTATTAGTTTTAATATGTCCAAAAAACATACCGAGCCAGCGCAAACTGGCGGACGGGACGGGAGAGGATTTTTTAATCAATTGAATTTAATACTTATCCAATCGAAATAAGGTATATATTTCAATGCTCGGTGATCGACCTTGCAGCATACCGGCGCATGCCACGGCATACTGGCGGATGCTCCGGTAAGCTGGCGGACGCTCGCGGTATCGCAGAGGATTTTTCTTGTCAGTGTGCGCTGACGGATAGAGGAATCCCCCTCGATGGTCTCCCCTGCTGTCCGTCAGAGTGGGCAGACCCTAACTGAACTTAGAGATCTCGCACACTAGGCGGCCACGACTCCGGCCAGTCATGGCCGTCTAGTGGTATTGTATGGTGTTTGTCTAGTTAGCCGTTGCGACCAAGTGCGTGATTCGTATCAGTTTTTATAGAATACCTGGTCGCGGTCGTGGTCTTATAGTGCGCGAGATCCCGTACTTGGCATCATAAATCAATCATCAATAAACTTAGCACATATACAAAAAAGTTATCAATGTGTTCACGAAACTATTATTGCTGCTGTTCACTCAAAAAAAAAACAAATTCTTTCTATAAATCAACAACAATACGAATCGATTCAAATCTTAATTCGAATCTATAAGCGTGATTTAAAACTTCAGTCCCTAGCTGATAACAATTTCGATTTAAAACCTTCACTGTGTTTCCCCAATTTTGAGCTTAAGAACGCATACAGTATTCAAAATTTCACCCTTAGGCCCTTTCCTAACTGATCGGTACTTCAGCGGTGCGGGATCAGCATGCTTGTTACCGGAAGCTTACCGAGCGCCTATATTTCTATGAGCGTTTCCTGATTGACTCGGTATAGGCGGGAGCGGAGCGTGATCGTTTCGATTTACTTGAGTCTTGGTAGAAACATCCAGAGCGGTACCCGCTCACGTCACGCGTTTTACAGCATGCTTGGTATACTCAGTACTGAAAGCTTACCGAGCGCCTATATGAATTAAGCGGTACTGCACAAATTATATATGTCCGTAAATGAAAGCAGTGCAGTATCGTTTCGGCATACCGAGAATACTATACCAAAACGGTACCGCGCAGACCAATGAGGAAACGGCCTTAAAGCCAACAGATTAAAAAAGTCGCTTATCAAAAACACCATCCCTTAATGCATTGCTTACAATGACACGTTTCCAAACAACAAACATCATTACATATTCATTGGTTTGAACGAAATCAAACGGACATTTTAACGAATGAAAAATTGTAATGACTGTAATATCTACAGAAAGTTGCGCATTCAACGAATCGTATAAAAGAATTCATGTACCCTTCGAATTTAAAGCTGGTACAATTTGAGCAGTTTTGAACGAAGTATAGCAGCTTAACATTTGACTCAACAATGCTATACACGAAATTTGAGACTAGTTCCAAAGTTTACTCGTATAGATTTCGAAGCTAGTCCGATGTTTGGCTCGTTAGAATACGATGAATGGAGAGTAAGATCAGCTGATACAAAATAAGATACTTGAAATAGCGTACGCGTATTGAAATTGGAGTCCATTTGAAAATGAAAGGATGGCAAAATTCAGGGTAACTCTTTTTGATAAATGATGCATGAAAGCTTATGAAAACGAAATCATTTTCCAAAGACATACATCATTTTGATTAGCTTTTCTTTTTGGAGTTAGTGATAAAAACTTCGATTTCACAAATAAAGAGTAATTTGCGATGAAAATTTGTATTTAATTAATTCACTCCAAGGCTTTATGTTAACAGCAAACTTCGGATCGAGTAATTAAAGGCTCAATACGGTCACGACTGGAGTTCTGGGACGAAAATGTCCGAAAACAATGAAAGCATAAATATAATCAAGAACCTTGAAAAAATTCTGAATGTTCCGTGAACGTTTAATTTTGGTATGAAACCTTAATTTTTTTCTGAACCAGTAATGGCCATGTAGTTAAGAATACCAACCTTTTTGCTGGCTAAAGAATTTAACAGTGCAGTGAATAGAATTCTCCACGAGATTTACATTCTTCAGCGGTCAAATGCCATGTTTGAAAAAAGTTACTTTACGAAAGGTATGCAATGAACGCACATGCTTGAAAAAGAATAAATAAAAATTCAAGTAACCTAATTTGTAAAAGAAATAAATGTTAAAATTAAAAGCTCTAGTTGCTTACTAGAATAATGAACAAACTAATTGATACCTACAGTAGTTATTTCTTTTATAAACGTCCCTTATATAGCTGAGATAAAATACGTTGAAGAAGTAAATAAAATGATGTAAGAAGCAAAACTTATTCATAATTTCACCTTTCCAAAAAGTTTTCATCCATTTCAATTATTCAAAACGCAATTAACGCGACCTTTTTGCAACAAAATGGAAAGTTGTCGGGTCTCAGAGTTACAGTTGAGAAAATATTAAAGGTCAGTTTTATTTTAGTACCTACTGCTACAGTTCCGAATTTAGAATGTATGCCAGGTCAAGCGACGACAGAAACTTGAGACTTCGTTAAATTTTGAGAAATACTCTACTCAGGTGGGTGAATAACTTTTCAAGGAAGAGCTGGTATTAAAACTTGGTGTTTCTTTATGACGCTAGTCGGATTTTAGTAGGTAAATGCGAAGCTTTATATCATAGTATCATAGTTTTAAATCAGCACTGATAATACTTTAAAATGTAATGTGTATAGATGCAAACGTTTTATATTAATTTCAAACGATATTGCTAATATCATGCTCGAATACACTTAAACAGACAATCCGGTGAAACATTGAATATTCAATATCTCATAATCAATAGATATAACCTTATTTGTAGAAAGATCAAAAACCATGCAGAGTTTCCATCGTTCTTGAGTAACAACAGCACAGAAGATTCAATAAAGTATGTTGAAGTCTGTCGGAGATATTTGGCAGTTAAGACAGACTGCACACTGCTGGGACCGACTAAAACGGCATTGCCTCTGGAGGCTTATATCCATCACTTCGCTTGAACATTGAAGATCTATCGAATTACTTAACAACTGAATGACATAAATCATGGATATGGAGCAATCTGACAGAGAAGTGAAGTGAAATGAAGAATCAATTAGATAAATTCATGACCAAGTAGGAATTTATAAACAAAATGTTCTAAGAATGAACAAATTAAATGAGAGGATAAAGCCTAAAAACCAACAACAAGGCTAAATAACGTCGAACTCGGACGGAATGTGAAGACCTTACACGATTTTGATAACAATGAATGTATTAGAATAATCTTAGCTTAAATCTACATCTGCCTTTGATTGTCGAATGGCACAAAATACTTTTCTTTACACGCGAGCACATCGCAGGCACGATTGATTTGTGAGTTTTTAAATATTTACATAATATTGTAATTGATTCTGTCGTTACAGGATTTGGTATAGTATCATAAAATATATTTTTACCTTAATCAGCTATGTACATGTTAATTTAAACAGTATTTGGGGTTGAATGACAAATGTCTCGATATCTAAAGATAGATTTTGGTATCGATTCAGTCGGGTACTACCATGAGTTTGTTTACATAGACGATGTGAGATTTGATCGAGAATTGAAACCATTCCTGTGGAAAGAAATTGAAAATGTTTAAAACGAAGCAGCTAACTAATATCTTATTCATAACGAGCTACGCGAATTCAATAGTAAAACTATTAGTCAACTGACATGGAGAGAAAGCGTTTATTCAAATAGTTATTTCATAGATTTCAAATTCAAGGAGTCTATATCTATTATTTAGTCAATCAGAAACCTTGCCATCTTTCTTTCGAGTTTTAAAACAGTTGTTACATTTGTAGCTAAATCCATGGTAGTACTACTGTTAAGCGGCATTTTGTATTCAAATTGATGTACAATGTGGTTGTTTGCTATTGTGAAGGTTCATTCTATTGCATCATTATCAAATTTAATAGCCCTTACGTAACTTAGCTCTCTTACGTCACTTTCGGGTAACCTCATTAGAACAACGACTGGAATGTTTGAGGAATGTTATAGGTTTTAATTTTAATCCATAACTTGGGACCTAAATGGCGTAAGTGTTTTAGAATAAATGTTTTTTATGCCCTATGAGCTTTCACTCCGTTTATTATTAACAGAGCAAGCGTGTATGAAAATGTAATCATTATTATGATAGTTAATAACAAGGCTTTGTATATCAAATTGGATGGTAAAACTACATTTAATATTATACCCGAAAGTGTAGTAATAGAACACGAAATAATTTATAATTTAAAGCTAATATGTACAAAGATATAACAGTATTTGGCCATTATATTACTACATTATTTAGAATACTCGAGCAAGAGTTGTATCTAAAATTGATAAAGAAAGGATTGATATTAATAAAAACTAATATTAAGTATTAATATTAATACTAATAATAGTATTATTAGTACACTCGACAAATCTATTATTATTGTTTGAAAAATATATACCATACAATTTAGAAATAATAAAATCTATAATGTGGCATCAGCTTAACGTTTAATAAAAGCAAATTGTTATTGCCAACTAAGATGAGATGAGATTACAGAATAATTTGAGCAGAATTTATTAATATCAACCTTATCTAGAATTAATAAGTTTGCTTAGGATATTAGAGTAGACACGAAGGACGTTCTCGACAGGGCCAAATTATTCATAGTAGACAAATTAAATTAAATTCCTACATAAAAAATCATGTTTTTAAAAATTTACGTAAAATATACAATAGTTCCGTATTGAGGTAAGCAATTTGATTGAAAAATCAATGGAAGAGATATAGAGGCAATTCAAGCAAGTCAATTAATTCTAATCGATACAAACAATAATGTCGATAACGAAATAAATCTTAACAGTTCTAACAATGAAATTGTTAACGAAATCAATAGTTCTGATACTTATAATAGCACCACACGTCTAAGATTTGCGCTTAACGCACTATTTTAGCTACTATTATGTATACAATAGATATGATGAAGAGAAGAGAAGAATACTAAGCTACTGGAAATATAGAAAGTTATCATTAAACTTATCGCTATATTCAATAATTAATTGGTACCTTTCGAATCTCACACCACAAAAGTTCAATGAAAGCATATCAAAGCATTCAAAAAATTTTCAAATTCAAAGTTATTATTTCCAAAGTCCATTTAAAGCTACGTTTCAATGCGTTTAGAAAGAATAAATATTTGAAGAAAATTATTCTGAATTAAAATGAGATTTATCAATTCAAGAATCAAAGTCTTTCCTTTTAATTTGGGAAATATCGTTCCAAGCGTTATCGTGAAAAATATTGAATACCGCTTGAAATTCACGTAAGAAAGTTACAAAATGATAATACATAAACAACCTTGACGGTCATAGATTAAAATACATATTGGTCCTTGAAACCGTAGACATTTAGAATCTCATTATCTACTTAAATTACACGTTAGTTATCGTCAGCCGTCTTGGACTTCTTGGTCTATTCAAGTTTGAACCTGACCCTCTGACATGGACTTGGACAGAACCTGGAGGCATATCCACAGCTGAATGTAGACTTGCAGCTCTTGAAGTTCTGGGAGAATGAGCTACCCTTATATCTACTGCGCTGTGTAAACTGGCTGCTCTTGAAGACCTAGGCGTGTGGTGGGACATTTCTGAAGGTGTAATGAGGGCTGGGATGTCAGCTGCTGAGCGAGAACGCCTTGGAGGACTCTCAGGGATGAGCGCCATTCCGCCCATACCCATGCTACTTACGAAGACCGAGTTCTAGAAGATGGAAAGAAGTAAAAATAATGCGGTATTAGTTTTGTGGCAAACATAGGTGATAGATGTGTACGTTTAGTTTTCCGTTTTAAGGAAAATTCTAGATCTACGTGTGAAACAGAAAACGGCTAATGATATAAAACTTGGTGTTGTCTATCCAAGCTTGTGTTGTTGTTTGCTACTCAAAATTATATTCAGACGACTTTTTATTTGTAGTATAAATATTTAAAACAGTATCTCAATTAAAGTTACATGTTTGCTTCTCAAATTCAGTTTTTGATAGTTATCTGGTAATTTTGTTGGTCCTTACCTGCCGCGGTCTATGGGACAGGTACCCGCATGGTTGATAAGATGGGAATGATGCCCCGCAGTCGTATGACACACAGCCGCGTGACAGGGATGCTCGGTGCTGTACAAAGCAGTGTTTCATTACCATATAAGGTCAGATAGGTAGTGCAATATAACAATCGACGAATATAACGCATAATTTATCAGGATCTTAGGCCACAAACAGACTGCGGTCGATCGACATTGTGTTCTATTTTGAGACATGGTATGTATTATGACACATTTTGAGTTAATGCCTACGCGGCGATGGTCGACGTCAATCCATGAATCGACCGCGGTCTGGATAGCTCTTTAACGTTATACATATTAAGTATGGATACGCCTGCTGGATTCCGGGATTTATTATCTCTTTCTCACATACACTCTATAATACGCTTTTATCAGTCGTCACTATTATGTCAAGTTAAAATTAAACAACAATATGGTTGCAATTATAATGTGTATAGTATTTTTATGCTTTCTACCGATATAAACTAGTTTTTGCGTAGTTTTAATTTTGAAATATTAGTACGTAGGTACTTTTGTGAAATGTCAATATTAAAATTTATTTATGAGATTGCACTGCCTATTCCGATCTATGTATGTTCATTACTAGAAAAAATCTTACCAAGCCAATCCTAAGGTGGTCAGGGAAAGTGCTTGTGAAGAACTTTAACATCATGTATCAATGCCAAAGTATCATTATATGTTTTATTATGGTGGTGGACTGCACTTTCTGTGTCTATGTCATGGTTATCTTTGTTTTTTATTTTAACTTTACAAACTGGGAAGTGGGCAGCATCCACACTGGGCCCGCGTGATAGATTACAGTCCACTTGAGAAAATTAATGGTTGATTAATTTATTAAGGCTCTCGCGGACAGGCGCGACGCGACGGAGTGACGCCATTCTGGAAGAACAATTTTAATTTTTTTATGAAGCTTTCATAGAAATTGTTCTACTACAGTCGCGTCGCGCCAGTCTGCAGGAGCCTTCATGCTCATACATCTAGAAAGTACAGGCCACCAAAAATGATACGACTGTCTCATGACAATCTAAACAAAGTGTTCATTCGAAATGAGATTGGATTGCGTGTTCACTAATTAGGAGCGAGAAATACCTTACAATATCATTATAATTTAGGCATTCACTTTCTGCTGTTTGCTGTAATAGAAAAGGTTTGCGATGTACTGCCTGCAAAATAATACCCATTGTTGCTTTTATTTCACTTGCAAAATGCAAAATCACATGTAGCATTAAGAGCCCGTACCACCTCAGCTCAAATTGAGAGGAGTTCGTGGCTAAGTAATAAGAGCCGCACGGGTCGATCCATCAGGTCAAGCTACACTTTGGGTTGGGCCGTGGATGAGTGACCATCTTTACATACCGAGACTCCTCCGTGCCTCGGAAAACACGTTAAACCGTTGGTCCCGGCTAGCATTGGTAGATCTTTGACAATCGTTACAAGTTGTCCGAAGCCCGAAAGTCTGATATCCAGTTTTACCAAGGGGTCCAGTACCGGGTACAGTACAAGGTACCAGTCTACCGGTATTATCCAGTAACTGGGTTGTGGAGGTCAGATAAGCAGTCGCTCTATGTAAAGTTAGACTGGAAGCCGACCCCAACACAGTTGGGAAAAAGCTCGGCAGATTGACTACCTCAGCTCAAATTAACTTTTTATCTCGCCCGCACCATACTGCTCGCGGACTACTCAGTCCACTCTCACTCGAGAGCGAGACTGAGTGGGGTGCTGGTGGCTCCAAAGCGCCAATAGTTTAGGTCATTTCTTTTTTACAGTGAAAATAAAAGGTAATTAAAAAAAAGAACTTAGTTTCTGCTTTATATTTAGTTCAGTTATTAGTGTTTTTAATACTAGCTGTTTATTGTTCGGTTAGGAGGTAACTTTGTAATTTTTTATAACGAGATTTTTTTCTGGAATCTTGTTTTTATCAAACATAAATCACCAACTTTAACATATATTTATTTCTAAATGAATGCTGCAGTATTTTCGATAAACGCAGGATCAAGCAATTTGAGGCAATAAAGGCTCTTAACTACATATGATTTTGCAAGTTCATCAAAAAGACTATTTAAATGCTTAAAATATCAATTCTGTTGTATAATTGTATTTTAATAGAACGCAATTTCGTTTTTGAAAAGTAAGTAGGTATTTATTTTTTCGTTGAATTTTCTCTACACCTTCTCATCAGTATTATCTACATTTTTGATTATTTATTTCTTAATTACTTACTTTAAATCAGTGCAATCATGCAAACAACAATAGGAACTTACATGAGGGGGCACCGACACGGAGTTCTCAGCTAAAGCACAACTCTGTCGATGCTGCTGTTGGAACTTCGGCTGATATGGCTCCAGCATTCTAAGGGAAACAATATTTAGTTGAGTAAAGTGTAAATAAATAATAATAATTTGGGTTGGTATTTTCAAGATCAAAAGAAAACACGGTAGCAACTTGGAATTTTGTACCATCACACTGATAGCAGGTTCCGATGATACCTTAACAAAATTATTACAGAATTAAACCCAACTTTGTATCCCAGCAATAGGATCATTTTGGCTGAGTATGCTGCTCTCAAAACGGTGAAGAAAAACATCGTGAGGAAACCGTCATGTCCTAGAACCAAAAATTCTAAGACCTAAACAGAACAAGAACCTGACCCATATTTTACTTTAACGATTCTTCTAAAAAGCTATTTACTTATATATCAAAATCAGAATTCTTAAAACTCCTTTTGTTGTTTACCTGACAAAGAATAACCTTTTCAGCAATATTTTGATCAAACTATTTACTATAACTAACGACAAAGCCTCTTTAGGTGAATTAGGTTTTTGTGCCCATCTTCTGAAAGGTCTAAAAGGTATAGAACTTGGAAGAAAAGTGTTATTAACTTTTTTATGGGCACTTTCGAACGAATTGGGTTCATGACGGCGTTGAATTTTTTTGAAACTATAACTAGAAATGCCACAAGGGTAGTTTATTCTAAAATGTATTGTTAACTTAATATGTAAATATTCAGAATTAAAAAAGATGTACGTAAAAAACATCTACCTGTCTTCCCTCCAAAAAAGAAACGTTTTATAGTTCAAGCCCCGCGGTTTGACATTGACGTGCGGTTTACGTCACTTTGGACATTTTTCAGAATTTTTTAGTGTTACCTGTAAATTTTTGATTATTTTAGGTCTAGTTGACGAAAATATCCGTCAGGTCATCGAGTGAAACAGCCCACAGACGATATTAGCCATTATTTAGCAGGAAAAATAGTGATTTAAGCTGCGTGTATATGCCGTTATCAAATGGATACAGTGGGATTTGAAGGAAGTTTTGTTTGCTGTATCCATTTGGATACACTGGGAAGAAACCGGTTAAATAACTAACTAAATAATAAAAATAACAAAATTATGTCCTAACTTAGCTAAAACTATTCACAAACTAAAATCAATCAATCAATCAGCCTAGCCTTTTCCCAACTATGTTGGGATCGGCTTCCAGTCTAACCGGATGCAGCTAAATACCAGTATTTTACATGGAGCAACTGCCTATCTGACCTCCACTACCCAGTTACTGGGTAATACGATACCCCGTCGTAAGACTGGTTGTCAGAGTTTCGGGCTTCTGACGACCCGTAACGACCCGTAAAGATGGCACCCATCCACGGACCAACTCCGGCAAGTGTAGCTTAACGTGATGGATCGACCCGTGCGGCTGTTATTACTAAGCCACGAGCTCCTCATTCACAAACTAAAATATAGCGTCGAAAAATTCATTCGCATCGCTGTCGACTGGTAATGTACCCAAGAGACTGGCGGCATTGCCACGTTGTATGGCAATGCTTAGCCTCCGGCCAAGGTAAAAGCCAGCCCTTGGGTCACGGGAAGTATCAACCAGCCGTTTGGAGATTTTAGATAGTTAGTTATAGTTTAAGATACGGAATAGTTTTCTTCAGACAAGCTGTTAACAATTGACTGTAATAAAAAAAGTTAAGTAAAGTAATGTCGTAATAAAATAATATTCTTCTTTTTATTCGTTATATGTGATCTTTAGAAAAGTTAATAAGTAGTTACCTAGTCTTTTTCTTACTACACTCCTACTTTCTAAAGATAACATAATTTTCTCAAGAAACTGAAAGGTTTTTTTTCATCAAAAATAATGATTTGAAATTCGCTCACTTATCTAAGTTGAGAACTTTGATCTCTATACGGTTAGTTAGTATTTTAACTGACAAGAGTTTCGTGTAAAATTTTTATTCGATCTTCATTTATTTTTACCCGACTACGGCGAAGCAAAAAGGAGGGTTATGATTTTGATCGGTATGTGTGTATGTATGTTCATCCGTCACGTCATAACTTCTAAACGACTGATCATAATTTGACAATGAGGTATCACTGGAAGCGTCTTGATCGTCCGCTGGTTATAGCCTATGTGACGTCACAAAAAAATGGCGCCATGTAGAGGACATAAAGCCACGGAAAAAAAAATTATGGCTTAATTACCACATTTCAAATATATGTATAAGTATATTATTATATTATAACCCCAAAATAATTTAAATAAAAATGAAAGCTTTAAAACTAAAACCCAACTACGACAATATATAAATCATGTTTTATACCATTTTAGTTGTTTTGAGTTGGAGGAGCTCGTGGCTAAGTAATAACAGCCGTACGGGTCGATTCATCAGATTAAGCTACGCTTGCCGGTGTTGGTCCGTAGATGGGTAAGCACGTTAAACCGTCAACGTCCCGGCTGTCATTCGTAGATCTTTGACAGTCGTTACAGCTCGTCAGATGCCTGAGAGTCTGACAACCAGTCTTACCAAGGGGTATTGTGTTACCGTATTAAAGCTCGTACAGACCAGCGCGACGCGACGCCGCGCCGCGACACGAACAATACAATTTCTAAGAAAACTTGACGGGATAACAATAACAGGTGTCGCGTCGCGCTGTTGCGTCGCGCTGGTCTGCACGAAGCTTTACCCAGTAACTGGGTTGTGGAGGTCAGATAGGCAGTCGCTCCATGTAAAATACTGGTACTCAGCTGCATCCGAACATAGTTGGGAAAAGGCTAGGCAGATTGATACCTTTTCAGTTGACTTTTTTGACGTTTGGGTTTTAGTTTTTATAACTTTTATTTTTTTTCATTAAACGTCATTATTTATTGATTTATGTTTAATTTTCTAAAATAGCAACTTGGAGCAACGTAGTAAAGTACTTAAAGAACTGTAGCGTAGAGGTCATTTGCCGGGGTCATGGACCATAATATCAATCAATGAAAATAAAACGAATAACGTGCAAAGAGTAGGCAAATTGAAGGAAAGAGAAAGCCCAATAAGAAGAAAAATTAAATTTTTTCATATTATGAATTATTTTATCTTATTATATTTTTTTATGATTACTGGCCACTAGCCCCACCCGTGTGTTAAATTAATGTCGCCATTGTAGCTGCACATTAATAATACAATTCCATATTATTAAAAAATCCCGATGTTTTGTCAAGTTGTAAAAACCATGCGAAGCACTGGCTACTGTCTGACTGGCTGGTTAAACGGTTGCTAGTTAAATGTACTTATCAGTGAAAGTTACGCCTTTGATCTCTTTACCAACAGACCAAGTTAACTATGAATTGTTTTTTCAAGTTTAAGAGGCTTACATCAGCTAAAGCGCGGTCACTTTGGAACTGCATAGAAAAGAAAGAGAATTGCGATGATATGATGTGAAGGGTTTTTGGGGGACTGTCTTATGTAATTTTCAAGTTCGAAAAGTGCTGATTCTCGAGTTTGAATAAATTTCTTTTGAATTTTGAAATTTGACACAACGCTGCTAATTTATTGCAAAATATGAAGCATGTATTCAATTGAACAAATTTTCGGTCTTTCTTTCTTTTATTTACGAAAATTCTATTTCTTGGACAATTTTTTTTAAACATTATCACGTTAATATATTGCTTGTAGAGTAATCTGACAAAAAATTGCATGTATGGTTTTTAATCTTTAAAATATTTTTTTAGAGGTATCTTCATTGTTTTCTATAGAATCAAATTAGTTGTATTATGTTTTCAACACACTACCTAACTAGCATATAATATCGTGAAGAATATCATATATTTCTCTGATTTTGTTTACTGCAGTGGATCATATACTTTTAGGCATTATAAAACTTGCGTTTAGCTTCTATAGTCCCTCCCCTTAAGTCTTCTGAACTTTGGCTCTAAAAACAAAGTTGGACGGCTATCAGATTTAGCTCACGTAAATATCTAACTTTGAGTGTAAGAGTCAACAGAGTCTAGTTAAGAAGTTTACCTAAGTGCATCTATTTAATAGAGGCTGAGTTCAGATTAGCGAACATATTTTTTTTTTTAATCTGACAGACTTTTAGTTCGTAAATACTAGCATACCAAATGAATTTAACAACTAGCAGTCACGACTTCATGCTTAAACATCGACGGATTTGGACGGTACTTAGACAAACGTAGGGTCTTATGGCCGATCCCTATAATTTACGGATCGTTATAGGCCGATTCCTATAAATTAACACTCTTGTATCTTTACGAATAATGAAGCAAAGTACCTCATAGCTTTGCATAGTAGACCCCTCCCTTATAGAAGTAGCTACCACAATTAACTTACGAATCGATTCATATGGCCAGTTTGGCAATAAAAAAAAAAAGTACCATTGGTACGTAAAACGATTCGTTTTTGTTTATAAGAACCGAGCATTAGTATTAGGTATTGAGAGACCTACTAATGCTGAGCGAATTTCAGCAATAAAACTGACCGCCAAGAGCACATTTCACAGTGTCATCATTGTTACGGAATATTGACACAGAAAGCTCGTGAACGCGGTTAAGATGTGCTGATCGCGTTCAGTTTCTTGGGTGAAATTCTCTCTAAACGTCTATCCACTCATACCAGGGCCGTGCCCGGGACGCGGAAGGACCGTGCTTCGTCAGGGCATCACAAAAATCTCGGTGTGATCATTTCATATGAACTCGTTCACACACGGGCTGGCGATGGATCTTCATTAGGTACCTTGTGTGTGTCACGGTCCTGTAATGTCCCGGGCACAGCCCTGATAATGTGTTGATTTGAGCCGGCGTTTGAGCCACATCCTACCCTGTTATGTAACGTATTGGTCACCTAGTAATCATTAAATCTGATACAAATTCTGTGCTCAGCTTCTCTCACTATTGTGCAATAAAATAAAACAAAATAATACTACGTACAGTTTATAGACGCACCTGATCTTGCCCCAACGATTGAAGAACAGTGCTATGGCGGCCACCCACAGTAGGAGGACGAAGGCTACTATAAGGGCTTCTTCTGCTCTCACTACGACACCGCTGCCATCTGTTGGAGAAATTACATAATTATCACAAATCTGTCCTACAAGCATGAATGTACAATCTGTTCCAAAAATAATATTGATGATAATTTTATCTAAACAATAATTCTTGGAAATAGTGGTGAGATATAAAGTTGAAACCTAAATACAGATGAGATGGATGCGTTACTAATTCCATTAATTCAGTGAATGCATAACACAGCGCCCTGCGCGTACAATACAATAATGCGTTCAGGGTGTTGATGGGGTTGCCGCGCTACTGCAGTGCTTCCGGCATGTTCGCAGAGGCGAGAATAGATGGCTTTCACGCTATCACGCGCAAGCGTTGCGCTTCCATTATGCGCAGGGTACGCGCCAGCCCCAACAGCATCCTGAAAACTATAGCTGATAGGTGGGACAGCTCCATACTGGGACATTGGATACGCCCACTGTGGCGTGTTAATTAATAGTTTGTTTTGTTTTTCTGGTAGATGTAAGTACTAACACTAGTTTTTAAGTCGTGTGTATACTAACCAAATGGACTGGACAGTTGTGGGTCCGAAATAAAAGATTTTTTTTATTTTTATTTATAAGTTTTTTTTTTATTTATTTGTTTTGGGGGTTTTATATGTCATATAGATATGTCAACCCCATCGTGCCTGCATAAGGATTTAAACCTAGGAATAGGATTTGCTTACACTTTCATAAAAATCACAACAGCTTCTGCTGTGTATAATGGGGAGCTGTTGCTGTTACTGCTGGGGAGTTTGTTGCGCCACTTCTTCTTCCCAGCTAACGCACTATGAAGTGGTGAAGGGTGGGCGTTTTGGGGGACTGTCTTATGTAATTTTGACGTTCGAAAAGTGCTGATTATCAGCCTAGTTTGAATAAATGACTTTTGAATTTGAATTTGAATTTGAATATAGGCAAATCAGTAAGATAGTAGCGAGCTGAATGTATCGCCATTTGTGGTGGCTACCAAAGTAGCCACATACATATATGCACCAAAGTGCATGTATATATTGTACAATCGTACATTTCCTGTATATTAGTTAATAGAGGGGCACACCGCACCTAGATAGCATCCGCACGAATTAACCGATAAGAGAAGGTCAAAGCTGTGTTTATTGTGGAACGTGGCGGCCGCAGTTTTACATACAGAACTTGGGATAGGTAGACAGGTAAGTACGTAGTTCAAAAATATTTAGAAAAACGCAAATAACTAGTTCGACGTTTATTGATGAAAAAATGACGATTAAGATACATAATATTAATTCATCGGAAAGAGTCAAGTAGCCAAAGACATTTTATGTTAATATGGAGGGGCTTGAGATGGTAGCAGTGGTGGGCCTCCGTTGTACGTCGTAGGTTCGAACCCAGACTGGCACTTTACTTTGTGTAAATTATTTCATCACCACGGCTCTCAAAACGGTGAACGAAAACGTCGCGAGGAAACCGAAATGTACTAGAACCAAAAATTCGAAGACATGATCTACCAACCTGCACTGGGTCCGCGTGGTAAATGGAGAGGGAGTGGGCCGTACCCACTCCCTCTCATCGAGAGGAGCCCTATAGCCCTATGTCCCAGCAGTGGAAAAATTATAGGCTGATTAATGATTATGCCATGAGGTTGAGACCAAGACTAGTAGTGACACTGATACCTAAAGAGCACTTGAGCAGCTCTGCACTATGCAAAGACATTATTTTAATTTAATCGACTTAAAGTCTCGAGACTGCAAACAAACGCAACATGAAGTCTACTTCTAAAATGAATGGTAAACAATAGTGAAATAACAAAGACAAGGGTCTAAGTTAGTAAGTTGATGCAAAGCGGCCATGACAGCTATTGTGTACCAATCAATTCCATCAGTCTTCCTTTGTATTTGAATTTGGAATAGGCACTCTCTCTCCCATGGGTAGTAGGGGAGGGTTGTTGCTTTTGGTATCGGAATATATAATTTATTTCGATGGGATAGAGTTGAATAAAAATCAATGGAATGGCATGGAAGAAAAATACATTTTGGGTCGAACCCAAATAAATTGGGATAGAGTCAAGAGAATGGTGATAATGAAAACTTTTAGTCAGTTATTAAAAAAAAAATCTGCTGTTTCATAGAAAAGTGCAATACCTACGCGGTCAAAATGTATGGAGCAGCTGTTTTTTTTTTTATAACCGACGAAAAATTTCAACGCAGTGGGGCTCAGAATCATGAACTGAATCCATGGTAACCGGCTTCGCGTCGATGTCCCTGCCACCCTGTATATATTTAAATATATATTTATAATCAGGTTCTCGAAAACGTCTGTAACGATTTCGATTCAAGTTGCAATATAGGTGTTTTGTGGACGCAAAAAAACAATCTAGCTAGGTGTCATATCGAAGGTGTTATAGCGAACCACCGATGCCTAAACAACGCCTGCAGTACATTTTCTACGCATGATCATTACTCAAATGCTATCTACTTTGTAAAATTCACCAATATTAGATTTGGAGTAAACCTGTCATCATAAGTCTCATAATGTTACCTTGGTTAAGTTTTGTCAATTAGTTAAAATTGAGAAACGATCATTTGTTCCTTTCTCACAGCACTCCAGAGTCTATCTAACATCTTTATTACCTCTCATATCGTATTTGCAAACTTTAGTTTTTAGAAATACTTAGGCAAGAGCGTGCATTTTTTGCCGCTGAACGTAGTCATGGAGCGAGGGCGGGTGGTATAAAGCCCTATGCTTGAGCATAGGGCTAGGCGTAGGGTTTGGAATTGAGACATTCCATGTTGGGGAAGCGAACGATACAGTAGCAAGATATTCTATTTTTGGCACGTGAACCATAAGGTCGCGAAACGAACTATTAGTTGTCACAGGTGTGATCTCCGAATGCCCGAGCCTCGTGAACCCGTGAACGACTCTTGACCTGTTCTCACATTAACGTAACAAGAACTACGTGTGTTAATTCATGTAAGACTTTATGACTGCAAATTACAAATGTCCATCTTACTGGTGCGTGTTACTTTCGCCTACATAAAGTGACAGCCTGATACCTGACAATGAAAACTCGTAGAAAACAGCTCAAGCCAACTCCCATGACGACATATTATATATATTTGTAATCACGTTCTCGAAAACGGTTCTAACGATTTCGATGAAAGTTGCGATATAGGGGTTTACGGGGCCGAAAAATTTATCTAGCTAGGTCTCATATATCTGAGAAAATTCGTTTTTGCCGAATTTTCACCCAAGCAGAGCTCGGTCGCCCAAAGTTTAGAACAAGATGGCTACCTTAGAATAATGACATGGAATTAGTAAGTAGCTACTATCATGGCAACACGGAATTAGTATGAACTATCTTATGCTATTAAATTTGCATTCTCTTTTCACCAGAGCAGAGTTAACTAGTTCGCCCAGACTATAAATAAATTACCTATGAGATTTTACATAAATTATGCTTTAAATTAACCTGTGACAAGAAGAAATCATTGAAAATCTTGCATCTACATACCAATAAATCGTTAACATCACATTGTATGTGAAGATATCTATAACTAAGTGAACTCAAGCTCGGTATTGATTCGATTTATATCCACAAAGTGACAGTATCCGTAAAGTGACAGGCCGACGTCTACCCGGTTAACCCAGAAAACATTGTTTCAGCCCCAGTTAATGTTTGACCTCAGATATTATACCACTGAACTTCAGTGTTCAGTTAAGACGTTCTGAGACCAAGATTTTTATATTTTAAGCATATTTTTGTGGGAGAATTCTAAAGTATTCTCATAAATATATTTAGTGGCTTCCTTAAAGGCCACTTTTAGATAGCTTTTCAGACCTAAAATTAGGAAGGTTTCAGGGTAAAGTTAATATAGAATTTCTGAAAGAACAGCCCATTCCGCTGTAAAGCAGGTCAACCTCGGCAGACCACAGACTGAAAATAGACCTAACAACAATGCTTGGTTGTTCAAAAGCTTCTACCGAAAAAATTTACGCATAATGTGTAAGGGAGATTCTGATATGATTAGCTTAGACTTCTTCTTATGCTGCGGCCGCATCTGTGTTTATCGTCTCAAAGCAATGCGTGCCGAAGCTTCGTATGTTATGCTCGTTCAAAAATTATCGCGCTAATGCGATTGTCACATTAGTGGCTTTGCCACGTTGAATATGTACCCGAGCGATAAGTGCTACGCAGCACGAACTATCACGACAATAACCGATAATGGTTGGTCACATCTGCGTGAATCGTATCACTGTGCGAAGCTTCGTCACGATAGACGCAAATGCGGCCACAGCATTAAAGCATTTGTTTTTATCACAGGTAGGTACGTTTTAACGGTCGATATTATCGCAATGCGAATATTAAAGTTTTGTACGGACGCGTGCAATTTTACACACCTGCTAAGTAGGACGCGAAGTGTCAGGTGCATTTTCCATGTCACATACCTACGCTAAATTATTAGATCGTCAGTTCAATTGAAATGTAATTTAGGAGCCTGTTAACCAATCATTAAGGAATATTGACAGATAAAACGAAATACAACTGGGCAAAGACGCTAGACGGTTTAGTGCAAAGTCTCAAAACACTCTCTTAATATCGGAGCGCGTTTCATAGACCATTCTTGCCCTGCAGAGACTAACCTGCTGTCAGAGTTTTAAAGCCGCCCATGGGCCTCGACTTGGCTTTGACATAGACCGTTAAAACGCACCTCACCCCGTGTTTTCGGCTATAATTTCTTCTCAATAGAACCAGTTTTTGTTTGTTTTTTTGGATACGAGGCTTTTGGCAAATCTGTAAAATGGTATGTTTTTTTTTTTTTTTTGTTATGTGCGTTTAGTTTGTGCAGAATAAACACTTTTTCTTTCTTTCCTTTCTTTACCAAGTCTGTGCTACTCACCGATGTCAGCTAGGGAGGCATTGACTCGTGACGTGGATGAAGGAGGGTGTAGCCGCAGCACCACTTCCGCAGGAGGGCCACCCGTCGCCCCGCTCCATTCTGTAAAACATTATATGTCAGACAACTGAACATAGACTTGAATGGTGTTTTATTTGTTTCTGTAACGTTGGCAACACTTCAGAAACCCTCTGGTGTCCCAGGAATCATTATTCATTGGGTTGGCTATTGATCTGCGTGCGAGTCTTTGTTTTATATGCAACAACATTTAAGCCTAGATTAAGCAGGTAACGATATCGCTGATAATAGATATTTCAGAACAAGAACAAACTGCAAATTGTTTTCAGCGTTCAGTTTGCTTTTGTGTAACAATGAATGCCCATCGTGTTTTAAAAGGCAGTCTCACTAAACATCTATTGACGCCATTTGGTGCTTTTCACAACACATTAAAAATGTATATATTAAATTTCAATGTAAGTCGTACGCGTACCTACCCCACATATATTTTTAAAACAATTTATGTGCCAAGTTCCAAACCACGCTCTAATCCAACATCTAGAACTTGTGTGGCATGCATCGGCTATAAACATGACATGCAGTGGCCATAAATTTATCGTTATTTATGGCCACGAAGGCCTTTGGTAACAGAACAATAAAAGGCTATTCAGATATTTATAGCCTTTTATTGTAAAGTGATATATTTTGTCTCCTAGGTACCTTCATTTGACACCACAAGGCATGTATAGTTCATGAAAAATATAGTGGTTTGAGTGTAAAGTACGTGCGCATTTCGTGACTATTCGATACCTGGTTCCATGTATTTTTATAAAATTACGTCTTTACTAAAGCCCCATTTAGACGGTGCTAGTTTCTGGAACGTTCAAGAGCAATAATCGCATGCCATAAAGCACGTTCAACTATTGCCATTCAAGAATTGCATGCAAGTGTTTACACGCGTGCGATTTCCATAAAATTGCATACAATAATTGAATACAAGTTTTCCCATTCAATAACTGCTTGTGACTTTTGTTTACACTAAGGCAATTATTGCATGAAAGTTTTATACAATTGATTCAAGTTTTGCCCGTATTTGCAACGCCAAATATTTCATTAAATTTATTTGAACGTCTTTACAAGATTTTAACTTGTTTTGTCCGCTCATGTTTCATGTTTGAAAAATAGAAAATTTTCATGCCGGAATTGAATGCGATTTTATTGTTCGTGCCATTTTATTGAATCACGGATCGCAAATTGCGACACAAACAACAACAAAAATAACAATACAACAACAACACACAACAACAACCACAACACAACACACACAACACAATTGACAATTGGCGGTTTCGCAAATTTATTTAATTTGTTTCTGTATTTTAAATTGGTTGCGTAGAAATAGTATGACCTCCTAGGATGACATTTGATATCGCGACCTCGGCACACAGGCAACGGAAGGAACACGGGTGGGTTTTAGTCAGTAAAAGTCTGACACGCCCTCCCGCTCCACCCAGAGCGGGAGAAGTTATTTTATAATTTCCCAACCAAAAAAAAAAAAAAAAAGGATGACATTTGTGTACCCGAGCTACCTAGAAACACAAACCAAAAAGGTACCCGTTGTATCTAGTATTCTTACTACCTCACACAAAAGCTAATAAAGCTAAGCTACAACTCAATAAAGGCGTTTGAAGTGTCAATGCCTAGTGCCGTCTAGGAGTGCCGTGAGACTAGCAAATACCAAACTGTGCCGTATTCGGCGCGGAACGGAGCAGCCGTAAAATTAGGCAAATTATTGGACAGGTATTTAGGCAGAGTTGGCCGTAAACTATGCCTTTGTAATGGAACACACTAAATTAATAGGCAAATGTTATGTATCGTGTATGCGTGTGTTATGTTATTTTCGTCTGCTAAATGCGTGAAACCAGCGTGCCTGATTTAGGATTTCAAATGAAATGAAATTGTTTATTCTGTAAATAGGATATCGGAATCACTTTTACACGTCATATAAAAAAATATTAAAAATAAGCTTGATGATGTCGGTGTTTCCTATCTGACTACTCTGAGAAGAAAAGCCGAAAAAAACTCAGAGGTCGTAGTCTCTTTTAAAGTCCAGACATAATCTTGATCAAGTCATATGAGGACCATGTGGATTAGTGTCTGAAATGGTCTTTTGAGGAAAAAACCACACAGATTTGAGTGGACCTGTCCAGTCAGTGCAAGCATTTGTCAGTAATCGATTCGAATAATTCCTCGTATACCGCAAATATACTCAATACTTTTATTGCATTCCGCATATTCTTACTTATTCTTTGGTGGTACCGTGTATGTACTATTCAATGTGAAATTTAATTCGTTTGCATCCTCTTAGGGGGTCATTGTACTCATCATTATGAACAACTTTTACTATGGGGCCTACATTATAACGAGCTATGCGAACATAAATGTATGGAATAGCAGATTTTTTTTTATCCGGATGGAAAAACCCTATAAAACTTTGCCCAACCCGGGAATCGAACCCAGGACCTCATGCTCAACAGTAGCGATTGCAACCACTAGACCCACGAGGCAGTCAGGTAATTCTCGTTTGCCTATATACGGTGTTAAAAAATTAACTTTACTTACGTTTTAGTCCATCGAACTGAATAACTTTTACTATTAGACCATCTTTGAAATCACGAAAAAAACATCATCTGTTCCATACACAAGTTTTTTTTCTTTTTTTTATAAATTTTGGTCAACAATATGGTCCAATTTATTAGTAAAATACCTTATCACTAGTGTTAGTAGTACATAAAACAAGGATAACAATAGCTGGTGACTGTGTGGCGGCATCTACATCGCCACATGCGAACTACGCATCAAAGACCTGACGTCACACAACATCCTGACGTCACTCAAATCCTGCATCGCGCAATTAGAGTTTACCGCGCGGTGGACATATATACAAGCTGACGACTTCAACCTCTGGGCAATTGCCCGCCAGACATGACACCCGTCTGGTCGGAGGATCCTCCCTTTTCTATTGTGGATGAGTGAACTTTACACCCTGTTCCTCATACCCCTAAAACTGCGGCCGGATGTGCAGAGAACGATAAATCAAGGAATATGCTACCTGACCATTGTCCCCACATAGTGCCTAGGAAAAGGGGAGTATGGGCTCTCCACCACTGTTTTCAGGATGCTATTGTCACTGACCCGCGTTCTACGCATCAGTGATGCAAGTTTTTTGCGAATCACAGCATGGAAGCCATCAGTTCGGTTCTAAGCAAACATCTCCGATGCGCTACAGAAACAGGGCAGTTTCAACAGCATCCTAAAAATATTACTGTATTGGATGCGTAAGACATCTAGCGATCTTTTGGTGTAACTGACCCATAGACTCCCCGCATACAGACCTTGACAAAACGCCTTGAACAGAGTGATTTTGACTTGGTCCGTACAACTAGAGAATCTACGGACCAACATGTTCCCTCGGACCACCTGTACCCAACGTTCCCTTTCGATGTTTAATACCTACTGGTCTAAACTGAATAGGACTGCTGTTTTATTTTCGCGATTTCAAAGATGGTTTCATAGTAAAAGTTATTCAGTTCAATGGTCTAAAGCACCTCTTAGAGTTTGTAAAGTTATTTCTTAACACCCTTTATACAGTAGCTATACTCGAGAATAATGGTGATGCCGTGATGAGTAATGAAGATGATAGTGTGGTGTGATCTAATCTATATCAACTAGTGGAAGCTAGTTACCGCTCTCACCGGCGGAGATGCGCGAAGAATGAGACTGACTTCTCCTGGTCGAGGGATTGTCTGTCAAGCCGGGCTCCTCAGTTATGGACGTTATAGAATCTGTAACAAAGATAGGATATTGTTTGAGGTAAATTATATATGTAGAAATCGAGAGAATGATGAACCGCTTCTTCTCTGTTATATGGGTTCCAAGATCGGTTATAGAGCTCGAAGTCGTGGCTTTGATTTTTAAGTTGGGTAGTGTGCTTGGGCTTTTCTATGAGCATTACATCATATTACTACCACTGCGTTACAGAAGACTGTGACCACGGGTGGTGTGCAATATATCCGTTTCTATCGTAACTATCGAATACCATAATCAGCCTATAATGTTCCCACAGCTGGGACACAGACCTATTCTCTGTGAGAAGGAGCGGGCCATAATCCACCACGCGGGCTCAGTGCCATATATCATCGATTTTTTTTGTTCTAGACTATGCCAGTGTCCTGAATATGTTTTCCTTCACGGTTTTGAGAGCAGTGGTGATGAAATAATTTACACAAAGTAAAGTGCCTGCCTTAGTTCGAACCTACGACGTACAACTCGTAAGTCACGACCATTTCTATTGAGCCAACACTGCTCAACACTGTCGAATAACATCTATTAATTTTTCCAACCCTACCTGGTATATGGTATATTGTAAGACATAGTATTCCCTTTCAAGATAGTTAATTGATTCAGGCGTATTTGCGGGAATCCATTATAAACTACAATAAACGTAGATATATTTAGTAACCTATTCCGCTACCAACACGCCGTGTTCGGGTTCGCGACAAGTCAATCGTCATCCTGAGGATGTCTCGTTGAGAGGTGAAACACGTGTCGATTTCTTACAGGTTTTTTATGACTCTTTAGGAATAGTTAAGCGGAATAGGTTACTAAATATATCTACGTGTATTGTATTTCCCTTTCAAGGTCGATGTAAGTACTCCGCAGTAAGGACTTATAAACGCGTAAACCGTTTAACGAGTTCCTTTTATTAGGAACTTGGCCGAAACTCGCAAGTTTAAGCCTAGAAATCACGCCATCTTATGAATTTTATTGTTATATTGCTAAGTCATATGCTCGGGCGGGGTCGTGGCGGAATGATAACAGTCACACGCTCGATCGAAGGTTAAGTTGCGGTTACAGTTCGTGGATGGGTGACCGTCCATTACATTTACACGTTAAACCGTCGTTGGTACCGGCTGTCATTCATAGATTTTTGTCAATCGGTACGGTAGTCAGAAACCTAAAAGTCTGACAACCAGTTTTACAAAGGGGTATTGTGTTACCCAGCTACTGGGTTGTGGAGGTCAGATAGGTAAACGCTCCATGTCAAATACTGTATTCAGCTGCATCCGGTTAGACTGGAAGCCGACCCCAACATAGTTGGGAAAAGGCTAGGCAGATTGATTGCTAATTATATATACTTACTTAGGAACTAAGCACTAATCGTAATCTGGTTACGAAATAGTATTTGAATTTGAATGTTATAAATATTAGATAAGGTCAGGATAAACATGAAATAGGCACATATACAAACGAGTAGTTTGGGCTTCAAAATGTTATATTTAAAAGGGTCGTTTTCGTTCAAAATACATACAATGCCTGGTATGTTAGTCGGCTTTGCGGCATGATAATTAATTAATGATAAGATAAATTAATTATAAGGCGATTCAAGTTATCTCTTTGGTATTGTATAGAATCAAGTTCATCTAACCCAACAGACAGCTGTGCTGCTGGGGAGTTTGTTGCGCCACTTCTTCTTCCCAGCTAAAGCACTAGGAAGTGGTGAAGGGCGTGCGTTTTAGGGGACTGTTTCATGTAATTTTGATGTTCAAAAAGTGCTGATTTTCAGCCTAATTTGAATAACTAATAATAATAATAATAATAATAAAAAGTATTTATTTCACAAAAACATAGCACTTTGCACTGTATACATTGTTTTAAATAATATTTACAATATGATGCAATAGTAGACTCTATCTTTTAAACTAGGACTAGCCTGTATCTTAAAAGATAGGGTTCAGCCAAGTGGATTCCGTTATTATTCACAACCAGAAACAAGTGAAGACAGTGTCAATGTTTTGTACTAACAGCTGTACAGAAATAGAAAAAAAAAAAAAAAAACAACAAAAACCAATTCTACGTTACACAAGGGATGTGAATGATGGAGACATGCATGTGTATGTATGTGTAGGGGTGTGTGGGTGTGCGGAGTGTGAGTGATATGTGTCTGTGTGTGTGTGTGTGGGGTGCGGGTGTGTGTATGAGAGTGTGTGTGGGGGAAGTGATTCGTAAATTTAGTAAATATGTAATAACTGGATATAAAGTGTGAGATGTGATCTATGAGTATGTATGTGATTTTTATTAGGTTACGTAAGTAAGCAGATTCTCTGTAGCCACATAGTCTTGTTGTAATAGCCATTGGCTTATTTCTTTCTTTAACATATATCTATTTAAATCCAGTATGTTTAGCTTTTTATGCAGATTTTTGTATAAATGTTTACTTAAAACGTAAAATTGGTGTTGGGCAAAAGAGGTTTTATGTTTAACGCCTGACGGGACATTTGTGCGCTTTTTAGGGTTTGATTTAGGCATGGATCTATGTGTCCTGAGGGCTGACTGCAGAATGAATAGTTGTCGTACAGTCAGGACCTTACAGTCGTCGTAGAGTTGTCTAGTTGGATATCGATATGGTTTTTTACACATAACCTTTAGTACAGCTCTTTGAGCTCTCTCAGCTCTCAGTAAGTTGGTCTTTGATGCACCGCCCCACGCAGTAATGCAATATCCAATTATAGACTGACACAGTGCAAAATAAACCATTCTCAGTGTGCCCATGTCGGCGGGATCTCTTAGCGATTTGAAAACGTAAATGAGCCGCAATATTCTGGAAGTTATCATATCGAGCTGTTTGTCCCATCTCAGGCATTCATCAATTTGCAAGCCTAAATACTTGACACTATCGCATCTGTCCAGTGTAGGGCAAGTACAAGTATTGGATGAACTCTGGCATGAGTGAGCAATTATTGTAAAGTCCTTAGGGGGCATAGTATTACGTCGGATCGCGAAAGGAATGTAACAGGTCTTGTCTAAATTGAGAGTTAGTAGGCTATCGTGAAACCAGTTCATGATCTGACTAAGAGCGTGTTCTGCCATTGCTCTAACTGCATCCCAAGTAGGACCATAAATGACGATTGCAGTGTCATCCGCATACGCGTAGATCTTGCAGTTAGGGAGAATCATTCTGCAGAGGTCATTCATGTAAATTAGGAACATAGTGGGCCCCAATATGCTTCCCTGGGGCACGCCATAGGTCACAGTTTCCTCATCACTGACATAATCACCTATTTTAACGAACTGAGAGCGATTTTTAAGATAGTCCTTAAACATTTCTAGTGCTGTGCCTCGTACACCCAGATGTTCCATCCTTGCTATGAGTTTGGGAACAGAAACTGTGTCGAAGGCCTTTGAGAGGTCTAGAAATATGCCCAAGCATTTAGACCCACCATCAAGTTCTTTTGCCACAAATTGTGTAAGGTCCAAAACAGCATCCTCTGTCGATACCCCAGCCTTGAAACCATACTGGTTTTCCGCGATGATGCGGTGTTTGTTCAAGAATCCTTTGAGTTGCTTATTGAGGATCTTCTCGATTATTTTTGAAATCGATGGCAGGATTGAGATTGGCCGGTAGTTATTTACACAGTTTCTGTTCCCGGATTTGTATATTGGAAGAATGATGGCCTTTTTTAGTGCGTCAGGAAAAGTTCCTGTTTGAATACATCGATTGCAGATATAAGTCAAAGGAGGCACCAATAACTGGCGACATTTTCTTAACAGAGATGATGATATTCCGTCCCAACCCACTGCACAGTCATTACGTAATTGTGAAATGATTGAATCAACTTCAGTTTCATTGACTTCTAGTAAGGCAAGAGAGTCAATTGGGGTTAAACTTTCGCCTGGATCTCTGTTCGGAGGTGTCGTGGCTTGCCTATTTGTTTTAATTATATCATCCGCTAAATTTTTACCAATGTTACAAAAAAATGAACATACCTGATTCACCGAGGATTGGGGATTATCGTTAATTTTTAACAGCTTGTCAGGACTGGTGCGTACCTTACGTGTATTTGTTATTTCTTGAATGGTTTTCCATAGTTCTTTTGGATTGCATTGGGCTTTTTGAAGTTCACATTTTTCATAGGTTACTCTGAGCTTTCGAAGCAAGTCATTGCAGAAATTTCTATAACGTGTATAAGTTATCTTTAGCGTAGTATTGTTAGGTGATTTTTTTAAACTCATATGCATTCGGTCCCTATTCTGAATACATTTCAACAAGCCAGGGGTAATCCACGGTTTCAAGATTCTTTGTCTCCTTGGAATTGTAATTTTAGTTGTATTATTTATTATTACGGTATTAATTAGTGATATAAAAGTGTTTACCAATTCATTTGTGTCTTGAATGTAATAAATATCCGCGAAGTTAATATCTTCTAGATCTGACTTGATCGCGTCTAAGTTGGGACGAGATTTAGAGAATTTTGGATTTTGGTTTCTTTTGGCATTTGTTAGCATCAATATAATAGGTTTATGGTCTGTAATGTAAGATTCGAGTACTAATGTGGTAGATGGTAATTTTGACTTTAATAAAACGTGATCTAAACAATTTTCTAGTCTGGTGGGCAATAAATGAGTAGGTATTAAGCCATGAGAAGCGCTTAAAATCAGATATTCCAAGCTATGTGGGTTACTACTTCCAGGTTTTATATCAATATTTAGATCACCAATTAGTGCAATGTTTGGGTATGAAGAGAGACCCTCTAGTAAGTTATTTAGGCTTGAAAGGAAGTTTTCTATATGCGCAGCAGTATTATAGGATGGAGAGCGGTAAATAGCAACAAATGCAAACTTGGAATCTATTTGACACACCAGAGAGTTAGAGTTAGTCAATGAAGGTTCCCAAATTGTGGCGTTAAGGGTTGATTTAGAGTAAATAATTACACCTTCATTTTGATTCGAAGTTAGTTTCGTCGAGTGTGATAAGTAACCATCCAGTGCTGGAGGGTTGTTTATTTTACTAAGCCAACACTCGGTTAAAACAATAACATCAATATTGATTTTCGTTAAGTATATTAGAGCCTGTAACTGATCAAAATTTTTCTTAACACTGCGGATATTCATATGTAGTATTTTAATATTACTCTCAAAAGTAACTAAATAACGTGCACAATCCTGTGGGTTACATGAAAAGGAATTGCCTAGCCCAAGATTGTCCAAGTCATCATTAATGTTTTTTAATGAGTCCATTTGTAATCCAAATGATAACTAAAAAATAGCGCATGATAATTAGATATTACATAGATCAGAATAAGAGCGAAACATCTCATTATTATATATGTCAGTAAGTGTTGTTGGGTGTATATCATAGTATTGGTGTATAGTATAGTGTAATAATTTTGGTTTTTATATGTTGTGTTTAGAGTGTAATGTATGTGTTGCGAATTTTTTACATAACTAAGCAAGGTAAAAATAATTAAGGAAGTTGACAGTTTAGTACATTGAACTAGTCAGATTGAAATTAGGTTATCAAGATCAAGAAGACACTTTTCTGAATGAATTAAGACTTGCTTGTCACCTTCTATTTTACGTAAGAAAATGTTACTATTTGAGATCCAGCAGAGTTTATATTTATTATTCTTGGCATATTCTCGAGCCTGATAGAATAACTTTTTAGCAGTGGAAGACAATTGCTCCGCGATGTAAACCGGTTTTGGGTCACCGGGTAAACCAATGCTGGCGGTATTTAATTTCTCCTCCCTTCCTTTTCCCTTGTTATGGTCCCTTACTGCCGTCATTAAAGACTGTTTAGTTTGTACTGATGAGAATTCTGCAATTATCGGCCGTGAGGTAGTTGAACTGGATGCCTTTCCTGGTAGCCGGTATACATCTCGTATGCTCGATTCCTGAATCGGGACTCCCACGGTACCGCAGATTCTAGAAACTGTTTTAATAAGGCTAGAACTAGTTTCAGTGTGTTCCTGCGGGATGTTACGAATCTCAATCCCGGACGATCGTGACTTGTACTGTAAGTCAAGTATCTTCTTATCCAAATTTTCTATATACTGCTTTTGCTGCAGGCGTTCTTTTCTCAAGTCTTCCACTTCTTTTTTCATGTCTTCAAACTGTTTGTTTATAAACGACATAGATTCTACCATCTTTTCATTAGACTTGCGAATTTCAACGTTAGATGCCTTTATTTCAGAGTTTTGGGACTTAATTTCCCCTATATCAGCCAAAAGTTTGTTCATTAATGCGGTCTGTTCTGCTAGAAATTTTGAAACGTTTGGGTCCGGCTCATACTCCAAGTCATGTGAAGCCAAAGCTGGTCCACTTCCCGGCGAATCACCTTTGCGAAAGCGTTTCGTTTTTCTATTAGTGTTGACGTAGTCGCTCAACGTTACTGCATTTTTAATATCGGGTTCGGATTGAGTCTGGCTTATACTTGATGAATGGGAAGTAGTTGTCTTAGGAGGTGTGCGGCGTACGCCTGCCATTTTTGATGGTAATAGTAGTAGAAAGTAATAGTAGGTACTTATCTGGCACTGATATACTGTATGTTATATCGTATATTACCAACGCAGTTCAATGTCTCAACGTTTAAACATCCCGTTTAATTCAACACTCATAGGTATATCCGTCGAACGTGAGCGTAGCCGATACAGTGTTCGTAGGCGATTCGTAGTCTCGTAGCGCAAGCAGACTCGTAGTCTCGTAGCACTGACGTCAGCCGCGCATACCCCACCGCTATTTCGAGGGCCGCTGCTACGAGCTCGGTGGCGAGTCGGGCGAGCAAGCGAGGTTCCAATCAGGGTGTCGCTGGTTCGATTCTACCGAATCACAATCACTTTTAAAATGTTAGTTAAAGTAGCACTTGCACAAATGATTGTGTCCTCTTCTAGGACCGCCCAGTGGGAGTCACCGACACGTAAGAACACTTAAAGAGTGACAAGGATTTGGTTATTAGTAATTACAACCAATCACAAAATTTATATTGAGAAATCACTTGAGACAACTGACACACGTCCACTCTAGACCATATCCACCGGCTGATTCCACTGACTGATGAACTGACTTGTGATTGATTTGATTGGTAAAAATATTGGTGCCTACGTTCTGGAAACACTAAAACCCAGTTTTCCTAATAATTATATTCTGAGGTCCATTTGCTGTATCATTCGCAAAATATTAGTATAAATATTTACGAATGAAGAGATTATCTCACAAATCACATCTGCTCTCTACAAGGTCCATTTTTTTATAATTCGCGCCAAAGCCTCCATTACTCACAGAGTTTTTATCCTCCCCCATGTAAAAGCCTCCCGCCTGTTCCCTGTCCCCCTGTGTGGTCCCATTCTGTGCACATCGCGAGATAATACGTCACGTAGAAAAGTGATTTAACGTAAGGCAGGTATTTTTATCTTTATCGTATGAATGCGTATGCAAGCTTTATCAAGCTAGATTGAGGAAGAAGTCGAGAAAAAAAAAATTGATGAAGAAGATTTCACTGTAGCATATCTTGTTTATGAAGGGCCCAAAAAACAAAGAAACGGCTAGGAATTAACATAAATGCATTAGATACACAAAAAAAGAACCGGCCAAGTGCGTGTCGGACCGTGCACAATAAAGGGTTCCGTAGTTGGGATGAATAATATTTATCCCAAGAACAAACTTAACAATGTAGTTGAAAAATATGTTCCCCGATACTTTCCAACTACAAATGTAAGTTTGTACGCACAATATTGAGTGATTTACCATGTTATTTTAAGACCATAGACTTCTTATAGGTTTTCCTGTAATCTATAAGCATAGAATTATTCTCTGTATTTTTTTATTTTTTTTTGGATCAATAGTGTCGGAGATAAGGGGGGGGGGGGGGGCGAATGGTCAATTTTCATCGTTTTTTGGTTTTGTATTTTGTAATGTGCGTTTAGTTTGTGCAGAAAAAATACTTTTTATTTCATTCTTTCTAAAAAAAAAAAAAACGAAAATCAGTCGTCTTTTAAACTCGTAGTAACATTCTGTTGTATCCATAACTCAATCCCGCAATTTGTGTTACTTTTGTGGACATCAACAAAATATCTACATTAACCTAACTTTTACAAAATTATCATTTATCACGCACTATATCAAATTACTTTTATATGTCGTCTAACCCTTTTATATTTGAATATGTAAGTAATCAGTTTTCCATTTTGTGAGTAAGTCTCGGCAATCAATGTTTATAGAAGTTGTAGCTCGAGTATTATATTCTGATAAAACCTCTACGGTTTGTCTATGAAACGAATATATACCTTATTTCGATTTGATAAGTATTAAATTCAATTGATAAATTTAAAATCGTCTGCCGTCCCGTCTGCCAGTCTGCATAGGCCATGGGTTCGAACCCACGACCTATAAACGAGTTAAGTAAACTCGTAAAGCTTCGTGCAGACCAGCGCGACGCGACGCCGCGACGCGACTCGAAGAATACAATTTCTATGAAAACTTGACGGTATAACAATAACTGGTGTCGCGTCGCGTTGTCGCGTCGCGCTGGTCTGCACGAAGCTTTAGTCGCGGCCGTTACCACTGGAACAGCACTGCTCATTGGGAAATGATTATGTCTTTGATGTAAACCGATACCGCTGCTTTTGTTGAATGAATGAAATATTTAAATAGGCAGTCTTATTGGTGATGTACTTTACCTACTTCCTGGCTACCTCCATGGCAACACATGGTTATTTTATGTATGTGTGTGTGTACGTAAAGATAGTTAATGTGGATGGCTTTATGAGTAAAGGTAGACCATAGAAACGATGGATGAATTGTGTGGAAAGTAGGAAAGGTGTGTGGTCCAAGGTTGCCTGGAAGAGATCGCAGTAAGCGATAAGGCCGCCCATTGTATATTTTATAGTGTGTTACTTTTTCTTTATGTAATGTATAACCTGGTGTACAATAAAGAATATATAAATAAATAAATAAAGTAGATATAGCTAGAACGGGATTGACTTCAGAGATTAAGGCTAAAAGTCATGCACGGAAGAACAAGACTTGCTGTGCATAATATATTGGGATAAGAGCAGAAGAACCTAACTAGGTATAGTAGATGGAAAACTTAAGAATATTCAGGACGCAAAGCGGTTTGGGAGGCACGTGACCAACCCTCTTCATTGGGGTTTTGTAATCTCTCGTCTGTGTCAGTGACCTCTGTTTGACCACGACGGTATTAGGTACTTATCAAATTAATTTTCCTTAGGTTTTTATTGGTATGAAGATGGTTTTACGAGTTCTAGATGCGACTTCCCGTGAGTTGTTCAGTACCAATATACTGGACTGCGAGATGATCATGCATTAGGTTTTGACACAGATCTGTTCTGTGGATTTTGATCAGCCCCGGATCTACAATTATTTTGAAGCGGGGCAAAAACTGCCGTCTGCCGCCCCCCGCCAATCCTTTAGATGTTGCTGATGATTCGTCAACCGTATTTTTTTGTAATTTTTTTTTTAATGGTTTTATTTAATCCTAAGTAATATTATAAATTGGACGCACGGGCTCATGAAAGCTGGAAGGAGTGGGACAACGTAGGATAATAAAATAAAAAAAATGCGAAAGTGACTTTGTTTGTTTGTTTACTACGCTTTCACGCGAATACGGCTAAACGGATTTGAATGAAATTTGGCACATGAGTAGACCATGACCTGGGTAAGGACAGGATATCTTTTTATCCCAATATTCTCACGGGATCGAGATATATGTGGGTGAAACCGCTGGGCGCAGCTAGTATTCGTATATCCGACATTCATTTAGTGTCTAAAAATCAAAACGTAAAGTAAAATAATTAAAATAAATATTATGATGTATAATTATTTGGTACATGTTCAATATATTGTAAAAAAAATACAGTTCCTTCAGTTCAATCCTCGTAGGTTCTGGTAATAAATCAAACTGCACAAGTCAAGTTTCAATAGAAGTTTGTTGTTCAAAGTTTACTTCGGAACTGTGCAACGAAATGCGAGGTGTATGAGTAATAAAAAAGTTTTATTCATGGTTATTGTGCAGGAGTTTTGCAAACTGATAGAGTTCCCTACTGTTATAACTCGTAAGTCATTATTGTACGGAAGTTTAATAGACAGGTATTTTAAGTAGGAAGTATTTTTGAGTAGTTTTAAGTTTAGTAATATTTTACTGCTATCAGGCATTAAGCAGTATAATAGGGCTCGCTTGCACCACAAATCACGAAATTAGTTTAGCGCTAAATATATTTAAAAAACATTATATAGGCGATAGGCTCGCCCCTATTATATGGACTTAAACATAACTGGCGAAATGTGGGTGTACTATAGGTACACTTCTGCTTAACACTTCAGGAAATACGGGCGTGATGTAATGTTATATCTGTGGCGGCATCTACATCACCACATGCGAACTACGTATCAAAGACCTGACGTCACAAAAAATCCTGCATCGCGCAATTAGAGTTTACCGCGCGATGGACATACCGCATGACTTTTTTTACCGTCTCGAAAAAAATAGGGTATAATAGGTGAACGGAGTAGAAGCCTATGGCATAGAAATTTTAATGTTTTAATTTTTTTCAATAACCTATAATGAAATTGATTTATCGGTAAATACCAAGCATATAAAGTGAACTTTTCATACCAGAACATGAAAAATAGAAATTAAAAAAGAACCCTACCCTCATACGCACCCTACTAGATGCGCGGAATTTATCATGATATATGATGGATAGTTTTCATGTTTTTTTAAGGATATTTGGAACTATTGTATCTCAATGGTACTAAGCAAATATTCCCGGGTATGGCTTCTGTTCCATTTACACAACACACCATATTATTCTCAAGACGGTAAAAAAATTCATGCGGTATATACAAGCTCCCGACTTCAACCTCTGGGCAGTTGCCCAGACACAACACCCGTCTGGTCGGAGGATCCTCCCTTTTCTATGGTGGATGAGTGAACCACCCTGTTCCTCATACCCCTAAATATTTAAGACATTTAAGGCGAATTTCAACAATGAAACTAAAAGCGATCAGTACATAAACCACTTTTAATGGCTGTCAGTATAATTACTATGGACATTTCTGTAGAATATTGACACGACGAACAACAAACCGCTGGTATTAAAAAAATACTTCAAATTAGATCATGAAACTTAATAACTGAACTAACTGTACAGTTTAACAATTTTTTTTATAACCATTATTTGCGCCGTTAAAAGAAATTACCTGAACTATTGGCGCCGTGGAGCCTTCTCCCCGCCGCTCCATCTAGCTCTCACTCAGTCCGCGAGCAGTATCGTACGAGCGAGATAAGGGGTGAATTTGAGCTAATTGTATTACGGAATGTTAAAGTTCGCACTTTTTCTATAAATCGATATACCATTTCAGCGGCCGTGTTCTATACTCAGGCCGAAATCTATAAACGTTACTTAGCACGTACGTATGCTATGCTTTATTCCTGTCACTGTTGCACAACTGTCGAACTACAAGTGCAAGATAGTGAGGGGAACAAGGCTAAGTCAAAGCAGGAGCTGAGTAACGTTTATAGATTACGGCCTCACTGTACTTCCAACACCTTAAAGCTTCGTGCAGACCAGCGCGACGCGACAGCGCGACGCGACAGCGCGACGCGACACCGGCTATTGTTATACAGTCAAGTTTTCTTAGAAATTGTATTGTTCGAGTCGCGTCGCGGCGTCGCGTCGCGCTGGTCTGCACGAAGCTTAACTTTTACACCAGTAGTGTGTCTCTACAAGAGCTCTTGTCACAACAGAACAAATCCTGATAATTTATAGGTAACTCGAACATGTCGATACCGTAACCCTCGACATCGATGCTACTACTTGATTTATACTCCACTACGATTTATGGGGCATTGTTTTTTTAAGCCATTTTATTTATCTTTGCCCGTAATCTGTACGGATTTGCGGAGGTTTTGTGGCAGTTCTTTCACGTCTCAAGAGTTTTATAATGAGTCCTTTTATTGATGCTTTTCCAAAATCGGAAAATTTTTGCATAACCTGAAATAACTGAATGACGCGAATCATTTGATTGGAATTAATATAGTTTTTAAATTAAGGACGTACTTTACAAATGCCGATTATTGCACTTGTTCTGTTTTTACAGAAATTGTGAAATCAGTTCTAGAACCGCATTATGTTGGGATGACCTTTTGATGGGAGCAGGCATTACAATGCCTTATTTATTGGTGCATCTATTCAGTAAAGAAACTTGAATTTGTTGTTACCAGACTAATAAAAATATTGATAAACCATTTTGCTGTTTTCGATCCAAAGTGGAATAATCTGTATCTGAAAATAATCTCTCCAATTACAAATCTCTAGGTACTGTAGAGCCTTTAAAGTCGTTTTAAGATGCAACCACCGCGAGGCCGTTATAATGAAGTATTATTATAATAAAAAACCGGCCAAGTGCGTGTCGGACCACGCACACCGAAGGGTTCCGTAGTTGGGATGAACTTATCCCAAAATCAAAGTTCTGTGCCCAGAAAAAAACTACAACTGTACTTCACCCAAAGAAACGAGCGAGTAGGTAGGAAGGAGGACATTTTGGTTATGAACAGGTTTTCTCTGCCTTAAAAAGGGTTAAATTTTCATCGACGAGGCCTAATATATGTCAGAGAATTTTAACACTGCGGTGTAGAATATTGCAGTTTTAGGTCAGCGCCATCTCTTGACCAATAGTGGAACTAATGTAATTTTTGTTGATAATATCTGAAAAAGTGTGCTATTTACAGACATTAGTTTATTTTTCCTGCAATCTTTACATAAACTTCTATCACATAGAATAATTTCAGATTTCTCTATGCAAACTTCGGAGATATTTTTTTTCCATTTTTCGTCAAAGGTCGAAAACTGCGGCCTAAAAAAAAAAGAAAAATGTTTGAGAATGTGCAAATAGCGCTTTCATATGATACCCCTCATGCTCTAGTAGCCCCACTTTGAATTTTTGAGATCACGGTTCAGTCCCTATTGCAAAAAATTATAGTGTTTTTATTTCTTTCTTATTAGCAAAATAGTTGGGCAAACGTCATCTAAAACTACTCTAAATTTCAAGTTGATAGCATTATTAGTTCTTGAGATATCCAGCTGTGACAGACATACGGACAGACAGACTGAGTCGCACCATAAGGGTTCCTTTTTACATTTTGGTACGGAACCCTGAAAACGGGAAGGGTTGGCTGAAAGGATGTCATCGTATGAAAATGTAAAACGGTTCCGTAATAATAATGTTTTTACCTGAAAGATATGTTTAATTAAAGTACTTCTCACAGTATACATTGGCAACCCTACAAATTCGAAAAATAAAAACCTACGAATAGTTTTCTTTAACTAGATGAATGTTTTAATTTATAAGGGAGCCTAGTCTCCAGGCTAGGTATTTATGTAACCAAAAAGATTTTACTACAGCCTTCACTATCACCAAGTTCGATGCCCTTTTACAAGGTCATTTTACTTTACCAGCTATTAACGATAATTATCCACTATTACAGCCAGTAAATAATTAAAGATCTTTGATAAAAAGTTATAGAAACGTTACGATATTGACATTGTGTAGGTATGTCCACTTTAATGGTTGCCTAGGGCTGTGTAGATCGATTGACCCTAGGTCACCCTCAGGATTGAGTAGCCTTGAGTACGAACGAAGGCAGTGTGACTGTAACTCAATTTATTTCAATTTTGTTTTCATTTATTGTTGACATAATATACTCATTAAAATGTTTTTATTTTATGAGTTGTATTGCAATTTGTGGTAGGTAATGTAAATTATTTTTGCTTAAGTACTATTATATAGAATCAAGTTTTTCTAACTGAACAAACAGCTGTGCTGCTGGGGAGTTTGTTGCGCCACTTCTTCTTCCCAGCTTAAGCACTAGGAAGTGGTGACGGGTGGCCGTTTTTGGGGGACTGTCTAATGTAATTTGGACGTTCGAAAAGTGCTGATTCTCAGCCCAGTTTGTATAAATGACTTTTGAATTTGAATTTGAATACCCCTTGGTAAGACTGGTTGACAGATGTTCGGGCTTCTGACAACCTGTAATGACTGTCAAAGATCCACGAATCACAGCCGGAACTAACGGCTTTTAACGTGCTTTCCGAGGCACGGAGGACCAACCGCGGTTAGCGTAGTTCAACCTGATCGATTAACCCGTGTGGCTGTTATTACTTAGCAACAAGCCCACTATATTTACAATTATAATTATTATGTTTCGTTGTGGTGAAATGATGCCCAGTACATTAGAAAATGATGGTTAATGACTGTCATCCAAGGGTTTTATTCGAACTATTTAATTGGGTAACCCCAACAAATTATGGTATAGGGCTTTAAGCCTGGCTGACCTCGAAGACTAAAAGGTTATAATTATGATTCTCTTAGATTATATATCTAGTTTCTTTTTCAGTCCTATTTAAGTTAGCCATCAAAATGAAGAAATATGTAAAATGCGCAAGCAACATTCATTTTACGCAGTAGGTAAGCTTTTCATATTAAGTTTTATAATACAAATTCTACACCTATAACCGGCACGGGCGGCACCCTAATTACGTAATACACTATCAATCAATTACGAAGGAATTTTGAACGGGTAGGCATAGATGTATTACGTCAATAACTATAGCTTTTTCATGACTACTAACTCAAAAAATTTAACGGAGAATTAAGGCTTTGGTGAGCAAACCCAGAGAGCAGTGGTGGCCCAGTGGTACGGACCACGACTAACGAGTTGTAGGACGTAGGTTCGAACTCTGACAGGCACTTTAATTTGTGTAAATTATTTCATTACCACTGCTCTCAAAACGGTGAAGGAAAGCATACAGAGGCAACCGGTATGTCCTAGAACCAAAATTCAAAGACATGTGACATCTACCAACCCGCACTGGGCCCGCGTGGTGGACTACGGCCCGTTCCCTCTCACAGAGAGGAGGCCTGTGTCCCAGCAGTGAGAACATTATAGCCTGATTAAAATATTTCTAATTTCTATTTCAGTCCTATTTATGTTAGCCATCATAATAAAGAAATACGTAAAATGCATGCAAATTCTACGCCTATAAACAGCACCCGATTATCAATCACAATCTGAATGATTTTGAAGGATATTGCTGATCCATTGCTTCATATGTTCGAAAAGTGTGTCTGCTCAACAACGTAAATAACGCAATGAATGTTGTTGAACTGTCAAAATGAAAGCCATTGCTACTGTAAATGTGATACGCAATTACCTCGCGAGTGAAAGTCTACTGAAACAAATGACCATTCTGTAGCGATCAATTACATAACACCTACAACAATTGCACCTACTACCTACCTATACAGGTTGAGCCGTCCATGAAGACGCGCCCCTCTCCGCGATTACCGTACAGTAAGCTGTACTTTACAGTACAGTTTATCTGCGTTTCTACCAGAGATGAGCGAGGATGCGTAGCGAGGGATGTGTGTAAAACTAACCAATTACATAGCTTCGCTGTCATAGCTTGTGCGAACTAGCGTTGTTATTGTCTATTCTGATATAAAGTATTTTAGAAAAATACTTTAATTTTTATTTTAATACAAGACAGATAATTATATCGACCGCTCGTGCGGTTGGCAAGTTTTTAAGTGTCACCTTACAAAGTTATTCACATACACCGTCGCAATAAATATGCCTTGCCGAGAGCTGTTGGCAACGTATGTGAGTCGCACAAGTTGCAAGTAGATGGACAGCAGGTGAGCCTAAACAGTTATTCCTTAGTTTTACGGACATTCCTCGCTACGCATCCTGGCTCATCTCTGTTGGAAAGGCAGAGCGGAGTGGGGCTACGGACCGGAGCGGAGTAGGGCGCGTCTTCATGGATGGTACTATCTATAACAATTTTAACGAGAAAGAGCTGTCTCGTTGGTCTATTATAACATGCGATGCATAACTGGCGAAATGTGGATGTAACATACCTATGTTACATCCACATTTCACCGCGAAAGGTTCGGCAGAGGTGTCGGGGAAAACAGGCGTTATGTTATGCTATGTAAGTGGGAAAGATAACTTTTCTCCAGCGGATTCTTTGTGTTTAATAAATATAATGAATTCTATTATTTTGGAACTTTACGTTCCTTGTCGCTAACGTTTCATTAAGTAACTACAGTACGACACAACTTAGATGTAGCATCGGCAAAATTCGTAAAACCGATCACGATCCGAACTGAATGCGGCTTCAAACTTACCAATATTTAATAGGTACTGCTTTAGGTTAAAATGATCTTTACGCGAACGCAATACCTTGTAAAGTCATATAACCAAATACATTCGTAAAATTGAAATGAATTAATGCAAATTTTCAAATTTATGCTACATTTAAGTTGTGTAGTATTAAACTTAGTTTTATACTGCCATACAGTCGTTACAGTTCCCAAACTGTTAAAAGACGTACAGCCTACACCAATGAAGAAACTCGAAATTTCTAAGATACTTTAATCTTTTACCTACTTAGAAGGTGTAGGTAAAGTTGTAGGTAGTATGCCTTCGAGCAGCAAATTGAAACTCGGCATAAAATAATGAGTAGGTAGTTGCTCGTTCCGTAACTTACGTAGCGGGAGTTTCAAACATTTCACACATTCATAACGATCTTTTCCAACAGCAGCAGTTAGATGAACCGGGAAAAATGTCACAGTAGTGCAAGGATTTAGCAGCTTATAGTACTCACGTTATGAACTGAGTCGTTGGGCCATAAATGTCAGTAGTAATAAGAATCTGCAACGCCTCACGTCTTATCGATAGTTTGCTACAGCCGATCGATTCTGTAAAAATATCACCGTGAAACTTAGGTGAAGTGAGCTGTCAATAGTGTTAATCCCTAGCATCCTGCCGGTCGAATTGTGACAGTGACAGCTCACTTCACGCTCTCAGTTTCACGTTGATCTTTTTACAGAATCGACCGACTGCTCCATAAGTTCCATAAGTGTGAGCGAAGCAGACTAATAACAATGATTTATTGCCCGACTCGGTTCTTAACGGCGACAATAGGTGCGAAATAAGTCTGTAACAGTATGAATTCAAGGACGATATTACTATGGCAACAGGCCAACAGTGTAGATTTTAATTCCCTGGTCTAGAGTGTTTCAATTTGAGACGCATGTGTCGCTGGTCAGATTTTGTAATGCATGAACGTTCTGACAGCTGCGTAGGTACGCTGCGGCGCAGGCACGTGCGACGCAGACATGTGTCTGTCCTGTTCTGCGTCTCGTTGTAGTGCCGGCACAGATTTCTGCGCGACGCTTGCAGGTCGTCGCTTGTTTTTTTACCACTGGTTTATAATTTTGTTTCAATGTCAGATTATTTGTACTAGGCAGGACGCGAATGTGTCTGTGCAGCTGCGTCGCAGCATGCGCTCGCGGCTTATCTGCCTCGCCTGCCCTGCCCTGCAAAATCTGTACTGTGCTGAGTGCAGCTCAGCACAGTACAGATTTTGCACCTGCGTCTCAGCATACGCTTAGCCTAACAGGGGGCGTTGTTGGTAAGCATTACTGTAAAACAAGATGGCGACATTAGTTCCGATTTTTGCCATGCGCCAAAAGATCCGTGTGCAGTTGTATTCCCCTTTTACGAGACCCACTGATAAAAAGGTCACCTTTCGATGCAAAATACCTACCGAAGAGTATAATTACTCCCAATAAAGAACTATATGTATGTGGCTCACGAATGTAATGTATTAGTTCAGAAAGGTCGCGCTGAATGTTTTTCTACTAATTAAAATAATTTACGAATTTATTCGTGGTTCGAAGGTTTACAGTGATGAATTTTGGTTTATTTTTAAGTAAACAATGTGGAGACATTTCACACCGAATTCACCAAGACCCCTCCGTGCCTCGGAAAACACGTTAAGCCGTTGCTCCCTGCTGGCATTCGTCGATCTTTAACAGTCGTTGTTATGGTTAGTCAGAAGCCTGAAAGCCTGACAGCTAGACTGACCAAGAGCTATCGTGAGGTCAGATAGGCAGCAGGCCGATTCCCGGCCACCGTAGGCGCGGGCTTGCGGACGGTGAGCAATGGGTAGCTCGCCGTCCGATAAGGACCAGGCCCGGGTCGACGGCGCGTTGTGTTCCAGGCGCGTCTCAAAGAGATGTCAGAACAACTGACGGGGTCCGCTAGGACTGGGTTTTAGTCAGAAAGACACGCCCTCCCGCTTCCCCCAGTGCGGAAGAAGTTATTTGATAATTTCCCATTCATAAATAAAAGGACAGATAGGCAGTCACTCCATGAAAAATATTTGTATCTAGCTGCAAACTAGAAGTCGACTCCAACATAGTTGGGTAAAAGGCTACTCAGACGATGATGATGCATCTTCATCATCGTACCGATTTTAACTATCCTTATCTACATTTTTTTCCCCTTAAATATGTCCGTAGCTGGCCGTGGGTGGCATCACAGCGGGCTCTATCAGAATACCAGCGCTGCAAAATTTATTTTTTAAATAAAACTAGCATAATGCAGCGAGCATTATGCTGAGAGGAGCCTTCTTGGCCACGCACAAGTATTAATTTTTGTTTTCATTATTTTATTCGTTTGGAATATTCCTTTTTTACTGTTTGCATTTCCTGTGCGTGCCCAAAATATTTTTATTTCTTTTTTTCTTTCAATTATTACAAGCTTAAAGTTAAATAAAATACTTCAACATCAACTTATTTCACCAACACACCATATTGGCTCTAATTGGTACATAATACACCGGTATGGTACGCCACACGTAAGCATGCAAGACTTCTAATTGCGTTACTTTCAAAGTTCAAATGTTTTGCATAATTTGCTGTCTTGCATGTTCAATGTAAGGGTAGGTTCACATTGTTGACATTCTGTAACGTTTCGGTAAAATTAAGCTGAAATGATTGCTTTTCTTTATGAATAAGTGTAGGTACGGTCAACCGCACTTAACTGGTAGAACAATATGCCATTTACTTCCCCTTTATGTCTTCCTTAGTGCAAGTGTTACCACTGTGCGGTTGCCTGTACCTAGGAAAACAGAAACAAAAAAGAGCCTCCAAATAAGTTTTAACTTAATATTCCGGACAAAGGCAATTTCAAATATTAATTTCGTATTATAATATGCTTTACCTGAAATTGAAAAAACGGCTATCATCTTTCTACTTATTCTTTTTTACTGTGTTAGTAAAAGATAGCTATACTCATTACTCTTTGACTATCTTACACACACACGCACATAGGTTATTTGAAATACCAAACGGTTTTTTTATCTGTATGTTTATATGTACCTACAACTGTACGAGGATCTTTTAGCGCGTGGTCAAAATTGGAACTAACGCCGCCATCTTGTTTTTCAATACAATTTCTCAAAACAATTTTATAAATGTTAACAAGCAACGCCCCCTTGTTAATGTCGTCAAGGCGCCACAAGATCCTTTTAGCATTGTACCTTTGTTATTTTTTTGTTTATCTAATGCATTCATGTTATCTTAGTCTTCAATGCCATTAAAGTTGAGACTTGACCACGCTTCCCGCCTCTCTTTCCCCCCGCCTCGATGTCGCCCCGGCGGGGACCTCATACCGCTGAGACCCATAAATCGTATACTGCGCAAGTCAAACCACGTGGTGCGTCAAATCTCAACTTTAATGGCACGACTTGACCTAACTCAAACCAACAATTCTTATGAAATATCTAACACCTACCTGCCTACCAGGAAAATGGTTTCAATGAACTGACTTCACTACCTAACCCAGTGTAAATCAGCCTTTGGATGCCCGCCCCGTATATAAAGAACCTGTATTTTGACACATGCTTCCGCCTGAGAATTATGGCCAATTTATTTTTAAAGCACGAACCTCGCGTTATTATGTAAGTTAGTATTATATAATTTTAGTTTCCAACATGAATAATTTTATGGTAAACGCTCAACTAAAAGAAAATAGTGTTTAAAACGTTTCCTGCATTTACCTACATGGCAGCGTTTCTTGCGTCATTCTTTGTTTCAGCTTCGTCAAACTAACATACCTTTTTTTTTTTTTTGTGGATGGGAAATTATCAAATAACTTCTCCCGCTCTGGGTGGAGCGGGAGGGCGTGTCAGACTTTTACTGACTAAAACCCACCCGTGTTCCTTCCGTTGCCTGTGTGCCGAGGTCGCGATATCCCTTTCAGACAAACCCGCGACCCCGGCAGGCATTGGCCCTTCCGGACCCCGTCACTTGGTGCTGACATCTCTTTGAGGCGCGCGTGGAACACAACGCGCCGTCGACCCGGGCCTGGTCACCGTCCGCAAGCCCGCGCCTACGGTGGCCGGAAGTCGGCTCTCGACTCCCGACGCCCGGGGCGTCTCCTGCGGCGACTAGGGGCGCGAGGGGGCGCATTTTGCCTCTCCCTCGCGCGCTCCGCCTCCTCCTTCGCGAGCATTACTGCTTCGCAGAAGGAGGTGACGGCCTCCCATGCACTCTCGCTCCGGACCATGGCCTGAACCAGGGCCGGACGCGAGAGATCGCCGCCGCCGATCGCCTCCGTGAGGACACGGCGGTGCTCCGCCCAAGCTGGGCAGACCTCCACCGTATGCTCCACCGTGTCCTCCGGGCGATCCACACAGTGGTGACACCCGGGCGTTTCCTCCCGCTTTATTCTGAACAGGAACCTCCCGAAACAACCATGTCCGGTGAGGACCTGTGTCAGGCGGAAGGTGAGGACGCCGTGGCGCCTCTCTAGCCACTCCTCAAAGAGGGGACTTATCGCCACAATTGTGGCGTGCCCAGCGCTGGGTTGCGACAATCGCACTCTCCATGCCGCCATGAGATCCCGCCGGAGCTCTGTCCGCTGTGCCGCGATTTCTCGCGGCAGCGGAGTTACGCCCCGGCGTTTCGCCTCCTCGCGCAACTCCCACATGTGCGCGAGGACTTTTGCCTCCAGATCCCATGGCGGTAGTCCGGCAAGGAGGCTCGCCGCCTCACGGGAGACCGTGCGGTATCCTCGTACCAGCCTGATGGCCATGACCCTTTGGGACGCGTTCAACCGCTGGGCTGGTCGCAGCCTTAATGAACGCGCCCACACCGGTGCCCCGTAAAGGGCCATGGACCGCACGATCCCCGCATAGAGCCTCCGGCAGGAGGCGTTTGGACCCCCTAGATTGGGCAGAAGCCGCAAACTAACATACCTAAGGTCTATTTAAATCCTTGTTTCCAATTGATGTTATTTCCACTTAAACAAACATCAACTTTATATTGAAGTATATAAAGTTGATTTTAGACTGACTAGTACTGTTGAAAAAGTCATAAACAAATATGAACTTGTAGCGCAAACTGAACCTTATGTGTAGGCGTTACAGTTGTCTTTACGAAAACTCATGTTTGTTTACATGTTTGGCAAATAAAATGCGAACGCAGATTACTTAGCGACGCTTATACCTACTTTATTAGTAGGTACGTTAAACAATCTGACTGAAGAAATCCTGATTGCGCTCAACACCAATCACTGTACTTGATGGTAGTATTCTGTTAGCTCGATTTAACAGGATGGGATCAAAATTGGTCCGTATTAAACATTGCTCAGGCAGGCACCAGGGGGGTCTGTCCATAGTTCTAGGTAACCAGGCCACTTTGGTCACCCAAACTCAATATCTTTGTTTCCATATCCTGCAATAGTCCACACCATCTGGGGGTTGTCCTTGGGTGCTCTTGCATAGTGCGAACAGGGATAATCGTCGGTTGGTGCAGCATTTTATTAAAAACTTCTAACTAACGGGCCTCTGCGAGTTGGCTTCGGCCCCTCGTACACCTTCCAAAGACTCCAGGGCCAGCAAAATCTCAAGATAATTTATTCATTTTATTTTAACGGTTTTACTAAAAATTTCTTGAAAATTAACGCATAACTACGCTGTAAACACATTATGCGTAAAAAAATGTTTGATATAAATGTTTATAGGGCAAAAAAATACCAGCTAATTGGCCTTGATCCAAATCAGTGGGGAATTCATTTGCCCGGAAAAGTTTTCATTGTACAAAATTAATTAAAACTAATGACTTCATTACGTCACGAATTCCCCAACGATGACAGTGGATGGATTGGTCTTTAATGCAATAGAAACAGGCTTTTTACACTTAAAATATTATAAAGAGTGTACGAGTTATGTATCGTACATGGCTCACGCGCATTGCGTAGATCAGCACTATTCCGTCGACTTGCACAAATTATAGTGTAATGCGACAGTACAAAATCAGTGTTCATAGTCAGCTATACTCATCCACACAACATTAATATAGCATTAGTTACGTGGTAGTTAAAATGTTCACTAAACCATTATCTTTGGCTATCCGTGACTTATCATTTCAAGCTAACATACAGGGTGTGTCCGACCTATTTAGCAGCGCGTAGAAAGAGGATTTTGGATGTGGGAGGTAATCTCCGAAACTATTCATCAACTAATCATCTGAATTCAAAAATTCTTTCACTGAAAAAGCTTCACTATTGCGAGTGCCATAGGTTATCTTTTGGGGTTTAGTTGGCTTCCGCGCGGATGGAGTCGCATGCAGAAGTCTAGTAAATACTTAATATACCTTTTCACGATTTATACGACACCACGTAAACTCATAACGTTTTATTTACCTATTTTATGTTAAAACTATAGAGACAGACTATTATTTGAATTACTGTGTACACGAAACTCATGAAGCTATTACAAGTTGTGATAATATCGGCAATAATCATTATTTAGGTAAAACAAAATTATTTGAAAAATCGTTTTGATTGAGGATTGTTTCGAATTGAAGCTTTTCTAAGTTAAGTTTAAATTTAATCCAATGAGACAATTGTATCAGAATTTTGAGCTTATGTGTGCCATGGATATTCGAATGACAACCGAGAACTCCGAGAAACGAAAGGGTCTCGTATGATGTGTTAATATGTCTACTGATAAAAATTCTGGGGCTATTTATTACATTTAGATGTTTTTCCCAAACATTTAAATCGTAGATTTGCCCTCATAGTACAAAGTCGCACGAAAAGTCATCCATAATGAGAGGAGCGAGCCCACACATTAACAATGGCGTTTCCATGACAACCAAGTCAAGTCTCTGCGACACTGTCTGTCTCAGAGGTGTCAAAACGAAACAGAAACGCGACCATCTTTTGACGCGGAAGGGCAAATCTACGATTGAAATCTTTGGTTTTTCCAAAAATAACCTACCCAGTTTACAGTTAAACGGTTCCCGATACAGATGTGTTTTAGGACTGCTTTGAGGCACCGAAACACAAATATCGTCGACGGCACGCCATTTCCATGTAGTGCAACAAAATTATGCGTGGCACGGAGTGGCCCGAAATTACATTCGTGAGAATATACCTACCAAACACTTTGATATTCTTCTTGCATACAGATGCAGAAATGGGTAGTAAAATGTTGATTTAGTTTCACAACCTCGAGCGAGCCGACTTGTGTCAAGCAACACGCGCGAGCCTGTTTCCGTCCGTCGCTCTGCAAGTCGCGTCTTGGTAACCTTCATTTGTTTACTCTGCAATCTTTGTCGCAAGACGCGTGTCGCTTGTGCGTGTAGCTCGTGGCCACGTAGGTTTACTGTGCAAAATTGCACAAACTTGACTTTGGCACTGTTACTGGCCAGTTTCACAATAAATTTCAATGCTTTTTTTAACCAACAACATTGCGAGTGAATTGTTTCCCGTAATCAAAGCCATTATAAAGTGTGAATGTTGGCACATTCACTGAGGAATTTGTGCCAGAATCTTTGGCAAAAAAGGCAAAACCCTAGGCGCCAGATTGGCTCCTAACAACAATGTATGTGCTGCGCCAAATGTCAGGGAGCCAGCCAATTGCGATGCATTTAGACTAATTGAACAAAATCTCATTTTTATTCATCTGCTTTTATGTTATTAAATATTAATGGTAGTGCAAAATTGTTATAACTACTGTGTATTTTTTTCCTTACTACTCTTGTTGGTAAACAGTGATATTCGCACCGTGTTTAATATCAGCGAATATTCACATTTATTATGCGCACATTTAAATATGTGGAACTCCCTCCCAGCATGCATCTGTGTTCCTTTCTACTTATAACCCGCCTGCCTTCAAAACAAGTGAACAGCCATCTTCTGGGCACGCTCGTTCCATCATAGACCTCATCCATCGCTTTCCATCAGGGGAAATTGAGGTCAAGAGCGGGCCCATTAAGTAATAAAAAATATAAAAAACATTACGTCGCATGTAGTGCTATAAACGCCTTGATCGCTTAAAAACATACGGTAGATCTGAATGACATCAAAATTTGCTTTGAATCAAACATTTAACCAATTTTTTTCGTCAAAATCAATGAAAATTTTATGCGGCTGAAACCGCTGGTACGGCCAAGGCTTTCTATTTCAGATTTTTGGTACTTAATTTTTTTTAAATTGAATTTAAGCATTTTATACAGTTTAATTTTTATTTCAACGCAGTTAAGGTTGATTTTGAAATATTTACAGATTGGGCATGACCACATAAAAAGTCTCAGTGAAAACGCGTGACTAAGTTGTTATTGATTTTTAATTAAGTCCTACGTTTCATGAGGTAGGCATTTATTGGCTATTTCGTAATGTAGGTACCGTACAGTATCGAACATTTCGATGAAACAGTTATTAGGTAAAATATTTATTTAAAAGCCCCCGTGAATTTCTCAGTAGCAATTCGGAGTCTGGATTTGTGCCCGGTTAATGGCAATAACCGCAATAAGCTCCTTAATACATTTGACTTAAGGCGAAAGCATCAAGAAAGCCCGCGAAATTAAAATTTTCTTACGTTTTTTGCAATTTGCAGGTCAGTATTATGTTCTATGTTGATCTAAATATAATTCGCGGCCGTATCAAATGTTTAATTATAGAATTATAATCATAAAAATGATCAATACAACTCTCTAAGTTCATGTAATCCCATTGAATGACTATTTCATGAAATCATGACATTTGATAATTATGCTAACTTATGGAGTTGTATTGCTGATTGTAATTATGTCAAACCATATTTGTTACGGTCACGAATCATATTTTAATAAACATAAAACCTGACACTGATCTGCAAAATGCAAAAAACTAAAGAAAATTTGAATCTCGCGGGCTACCTTAGCGCATCCCCCTTAAACATAACTGGCGAAATGTGGGTGTACTGCCTAACTCTTCAAGGAAATACATGCGTGATGTAATGTGTCCATGAATAGAGACTATGACTAATATTAGAAATTTTCGAACAAATAATGTAATTTCAAAGAAGGCATAGTAAAATGTGATAATCGAAAGAATCTGTAAAATCGATGTAAATATTGAGAAGCACGCTTTAAAAATGTTTGGAAAAGATTATTCACGTACTTGTCGCGCGATACGGACAATCTATGGCGCTAATATGAAGTTACACATAGTCACGACGTGACTTCTGTGATAGTACCGTCTTCGTCTAGCACTTATTTAAAAACGTTTATAGCTTGGCAGTTTTTAAAGCTTTTACACTTTTTACAATATTGTTTGCACTAAGTATTTGCGATTGCACTATTTGCAAACAAATATTGGAGATTAAAATAAAAAACTTGTTTTTCTTCCAAACTTGTAATAATGTGCAGGATCCTTACGAGTAGGCAGACTTTGACGAAGCTGCTGGGACTGGAGGCGACAGCTCGGGTAGTGAGTGCCTATTTTAAAATCAGCTGTTCAATACATTTATGTTCGCATAGCTCATTATAATGTAGGGAAAAGCTGTTTTTTTTTTACAATGTCTCCTTAAGAGGATGCAAACGAATTAAATTTCACATTGTATAAAAGATAAAGATTTTGTTTTCTAATTATATTTTATGTTTTCATAAGTTTCTTTTAGTTAATTACGATGTTGTTTTGTGGTGAATGCTGTGTGTACCTATAATAGGCATACATACCAGTACTTTTATTATGCTACTAGCTCCGAACCGCGCAAGTCTCGATCCCGTGGGAATGTCGGGATAAAAAATATCCTATGTCCAAATCCAGGTCATGGGCTACCCAAGTACCAAAGTTCATCCAAATCTGTTCAGCCGTTTTGGCGTGAAAGCGTAAGAAACAAGCAAACTAACTCACTTTCGCATTTGTGATATTAGTTAGGATTGTTCCGTTTTACTTTTTTGTTTGTACTGCTGCTGGTGTACCAAATAAATAAATAAATAAGTTACAATTTACAAATTTTTCAATCTTAGTGAAAAAGAAATAAAAGTAAATTGCTGTGACAATTCTACAATTTATACAATGTCCACGTAATTTTTGTAACGCTTTAAAAAATGCGAAAGAATTTATACACCACTAATTTTTAATTAGTACAAATACTTAAAGGGCTCATTGTAGAAGGTCTTGTTATTGAATTGTAACTCATAGGTACATGTTCGTAATTTCTATGCTACGCAACTTTCTCTACAATTTACCAATTTTGCAGAATTTTGGATTTGTAAAGTTTTGTGGCATTTTGGCCCTGAGATTATTACCTTTTTCAAACATAACATAACAAACAATTTAACTGCTTAAGTGTATGTTTATATAGTTTAGACTAGGATTGTGGGTTTATCGGGTTCTTAGAAAATGTTTTTATTTTTAATTTAACGATTTGTAATTTTATTTTGCTTTACTTCTGTCGACTAGTACCTATTACTAGTGGTTTCAAACTCAAACTCAAATCATTTATTTCAATTAAACCATTACAGGCACTTTTGAATTGTCAAGGAATCGGTCAGTCAAAAATATGAAGCTAGTTGCCCATTCCAAAGCGTAGTAGGTACCTATGGAGAAGAACGGGCAAGAAACTCCACGGACACTCTTTTAAATAAAATAAATTGTTACAAAGTATTCGTTACATCATTCATGTTGAAATTATACATGTGAGAACAATGTAGAAAGACGTGCACGTTAGAAGCGTCCATAATACAAAGAACAATTAAAAAATTAAAAATCAGCCATGGCCGCTAAGAGTTGACCAGTCCAGACCAGTTCATTTATTGCACATATGTGGTTTCCATACTGAACCAAACTGAGGGGCTTGTGGCTAAGTAATAACAGCCGCACGGGTCGATCAATCAAGTAAAGTTACGCTTGCCGCTGTTGATCCGTGTATGGCTGATCATCTTTACATAGCAAGCAACCCCTCCGTGCCTCGGGTCCCAGTTGTCATTTGTAGTTCATTGACAATTGTTATGGGTCGTCAGAAGCCCGAAAGTTTGACAACCAGTCTTACCAAGGGGTATCGGGTAACTGGGTTGTGGAGGTCAGATAGGCAGTCGCTCCATGTAAAATACTGGTATTCAGCTGCATCCGGTTAGACTGAAAGTCGACCCCAACATAGTTCGGAAAAGGCTAGGCACATGATGATGTGGTTACCATACTGTATTAGGTATGTGCGTTATTTTACTTACCGCCATAGTAAACACAACTACATAACTTTACAGTATACAAACTACCCTATCTAACTGCGGTTCACACACTAGATATTGCAGCCCGACTTAATTATCCGGGCAAAGATTAAACGACTGTTTATGACGCAAAAGCTTAGCTTCAAGCTCCAGATTGTGTGGCATTAAGTGGATTATATACTGCTAAGATACCAGAGGGAAATATATTAATTGGAAGCGTATTTACTCTCGTGATATTTGCTTTGTTTTGTAACTAAGTAAATGGTGGCGCGGATTGTTTGATCGGAAATGTGTGGATGGTACAAAGCTACAGACAGCGCCTTCCACGAAGATGCGCCCGACTCCGCGATTACTGTACAGAAAGCTATACTTTAATACAGAGCGGAGCACAGTGTGGCGCGTGTTCGTGGATAGCATTTTCTATGCATCAAATTATGTGATTATTGATTTGATTATTATTTACAAAAAAATTACGTGGGCATTGTATAAATTGTAGAATTTTCACAGCAATTTACTTTTATTCTTTTTCACTAAGATTGAAAAATTTGTAAATTGTAACTTATTTATTTATTTATTTGGTACACCAGCAGCAGTACAAACAAAAAAGTAAAACGGAACAATCCTAACTAATATCACAAATGCGAAAGTGAGTTAGTTTGTTTGTAACGCTTTCACGCCAAAACGGCTGAACAGATTTGGATGAAATTTGATACTTGGATAGACCATGACCTGGATTTGGACATAAGATATTTTTTATCCCGACATTCTTACGGGATCCTGACATTCCCGCGGGTCGGAGCTAGTAGCATAATAAAAGTAGGTACTGGTATGTATGCCTATTATAGGTATATACAGCATTCACCACAAAACAACATCGTAATTAACTAAAAGAAACATATGAAAACATAAAATATAATTAGAAAACAAAATCTTTATCTTCTATATATTTACATATTATAAAACAAAGTCGCTTTTCGCGTTTGTCAGTATATCCGTGTTGTTCTTCCAAACCACGCAACAGATTTTGATGAGGTTTTCGCCATTGTTTAGAGAATTTATTCCGGAAGGTTTACGTGTATAAAACGTTAATATTAAAGTTACGTTTACCTAAGAAATCTCGTTGTTTTGTCAAGTCATAAAAACCGTGCGAAGCAGGAGCGGGGCCGCTTGTTCTTAATAAATGGATATTAGCATTATACGTACTAAATAAAATTATGTAAAAGGTTACCATTAACTTAACTTGTAAATTGTAATTGTTAAGTTTTGTAGTAGAGGGTCCTAGAATTACTTTTCCGATAGCAAAAAGTCTTTCACTGATGGAAAGTATAATACTACTGCCAAATGCCATAGGATAAGTTTTTTAACCGAATTTAGTAGAAAATGAGACCAGACTTGAGTTCTTCTCACTGAAAACAACTTCTCTACTAAGTTTACCCGAGAACCGAATGAATTATCATAGTCGCACTCGCAACTCTAGTTTATATGTTAATTAAGCTTGTGAGAGCCTAATTGTGATTCGGAAAATACCTGCTAATTAAAAGTTTTAGTTCAATTTACATTGTGCACCGCTAATAACTTTGAGAGCTCGCTACTTTGTTCAAGTGAGTCTGTAGAGGAAAAGTAACTCTACTGATTTATTATTCTGTTAACTCGTGGTGATAGGTATAAATCTCAGATACCCTAATAGGGAAGTCGAAAATTTTTTTTTTGTCGGTCAACTGTGTTATTACAAGTAGTATTGGACAAGTATTTTTTTCTTTTTTACGTAATTAAAAGATTACAGCAATACATTGAGTAATGTGGTATGACGTCACTCCCCGATGGATTTTGTACTGACTTGTGATTTAGCGAGTCCGCACTCCCCAACTTTAATGCGTTTTATCTAAACCATTTTTTATTAATTATGATAAACCAAAAAATACGTGTCTAATATTTTTTTATTATTTGACTGACGGACGTTTTTTTCCCAGTCGACATCTCTATTGCGATTCCAATATCTATTATACAATGTGAAATTTAGTTCGTTTGCATCCTCTTAAGGGGTCATTGTACTCATCATTATGAACAACTTTCACTATGGGGCCAATCCTGAAATCACAAAAAAAAAATCAGCTGTTCCCTACATTATAACGAGCTATGCGAACATAAATGTATGGAACAGCTGATTTTTTTTTCACATTATATGTTTTGGTTAAGCTTTTGTATGCGGTTTCGCCCTCGTGGAGATCTGAAATTATCCCACGGGAACGTACTAACGGAATAAAAATACCAAATTCGTTCAGCCGTCAAGGCGTGAAATGGTAACAGACAGACAGACAGACAGACAGTCTGTCTATGGATTGGGCCACCCACAGCCAATTACCTGATGAATTACAGTTATTTGTTATCTACCATGATGTATGCACTGCGTCAAGCATTGCCATTATCATTGTTCACAGGAACACAGTATAATAAAGTAACAGTATTATGTCTCAGCAGTGACCTTGAAATAATTACCTACGGCCGCTCGGTAGATAAACCTTCGCCTTTCCGTGCGTAACTGCTGCGCACTCGAGACTGTTGCGTACTGGTTTATGCACTGAGATTTTGAAGCGCGTCGTTGCGGCCTTTTTCCATGAAGACATAGTACTGCTACTTATTTATACTGTGATAGGTGTTTGTTGTTATACATACTAAAACGCTACTGCTAATCCATGTACAATTTGGGGAAGAAAGAGTACCTATTTCCTGATGCATGATGCCTGTATTCCTTCGAAGGGGTAGGCTGGGCAGCACCCACATTTCATTACTTATTTTTAAGTTCATAGATGGAGGATTTAATTGGGCCTCGTGGCCAAATAATATCACCCGCACGGGTCGGTGTTCAAGGTTAAGCAACGCTTGCCGAGGTCGATCCATGGATAGGTGACCAGCCTTTACTTTACTATACCGAGACCCCTCCGTACCTCGGAAAGCAAGTTAAGCCGTTGGGCCCGGCTGTCATTTAAAGATCTTTGACAGTCGTTACGGGTCGTCAGAAGCCCGAAAGCCTGACAACCAGTCTAACCAAGACGTATTGTGTTACCCAGAAACTGGGTTGTGGAGGTCAGATAGCCAGTCAGTCCATCTAAAAACCTGGTATTTAGCTGCATTCGATTAGACTGAAAGTCGACCTCAACATTGGGAAAGGCTAGGCAGATGACGAGAGAATTTAATAGGAACAAATCTAAATAAAAATAACTTGATTGTTGTCTTGTACCAACGCAACGGCAGAATCTATCTATTTTTGTACTAGGTACAATGTAAAAAAAAAAAGCTAGTAGTCGTAGGTATCAGTGACTTCATTATCCCACATCCCTCGGGAGTTAATTGAGCGCACCGGTCTGTGTAATGCGATTAGCCGGTAAGCTGTAAATATATCAACAGATAATTATATTACAGCATATTTAAAAAAATATACATATATTAATGGGAAACACATTTGCCAAAGTCAATAAATGGTGAATAAAAGTCTGAACTGGCCGATACAATCTTGAGAAAGTATGGTGATTAAGCGTGATTTCTCTGTATGAGAAGTACTGCAGTGGGAACAGAAGAGGCTGACATTATAAAGAAAAGAAAGAAAGAAAATACTTTTATTTGCCGTAAACATGACGCAAAGAAAGAACACAAAATAAAAAAAAACCGGCCAAGAGCGTGTCGGACCACGCACAATGACGGGTTCCGTAGTTGGGATGAACAAACTTAACATTGTAGTTGAAAAACATATTCCCCCATACATTCCAACTGCAAATGTAAGTTTGTACGCACAATATTGAGTGATTTACCATGTTATTTTAAGACCATAGACTTCTTATAAGTTTTCCTGTAATCTATAAGTTTAGAACTATTCTCTGTATTTTTTCAAACCCTCGCAATCAGTCCTTTCATTTGATATGTCACAAGGTACAGTTCTCAAACCTTTCTTTTTTTATTTTCTTATTTGCCCCCAAAAGTGACCCCAATATTCAAAATTCATTTATTTATGTTTATGTTGTCCGTGTTTGGGTCACAGAAAAACATATATGTACCAAATTTCCACTTAATCGGTTACTTAGATTCGGAGCAAATTGGCTTTGACAGACGGACAGACAGACACACGAGTGATCCTATAAGGGTTCCGATTTTTCCTTTTGAGGTACGGAACCCTAAAAAGAACAAGTTTGGGGAAAATATGCGTCACATCCACGCAAAACGGCCATCGCTCAGCATGATGCTGCGAGACAGAGCCCCAGCGCCCAGCCCTGAGTTTCAGCGACAGCCGGCGTTGACAATATGACGTTGATCGGTTTACTAGCTAATGCCTGGCATGCGTTGCAACACCTTTTTTTTTATTCCCTGTCGGCGTGCACCCAACATATTACCTAAGTTTCATCACAATTATTGTTCGAGCCATTTTCGAGTTTTTGCGAGACTAACGCACCGCAATTGATTTTTATATAAATAAATAGAAGATTTCACAGGAGAGACCAGAGTCAGAAACTTGGCTTATTATTTTAGTGTATGAATTACAATCAATTGCAATAAAATTTATTGTTTTGTGCGGGATTCGCTCGCAAAATGTAGCACTAGAGTTAATCGATCAGCAACTGCGGCTAAAACACGTTTGACTACTTGGCTACTGTTTTCTAAATGTCTAGTAATTAAGCTCAAAGACTACTAATAAAATTCAAAATGACTGCGACATAAGACATGTCAACACTATAGGGGTTATAAACCATCTGTGGATCTAAACAAAAGATAAGAAATCTCGTCAAAATGTCAAACATACGTTCTGTCGCTATTGTTGTCTAACTCTCAACTCAAACTCAAAGCATTTATTTCAATTAAACCATTTACAGGCACTTTTGAATTGTCAAATAGTCGGTCAGTTAGTCGAGAAAGTTGAAGCTAGTTGCCCAGTTCCAAAACGTAGATCTTCATGGAGAAGAACGGGCAAGAAACTCCAAGGACACTCTTTTAAATATAGAAAATTACACAATCCTGGGTACATTATTCTTGTTGCTTCTATATGTGAGAACAATGTACAATAAAAAAATTAAAACAATTCAAAATATAACATTAAAAATAAGCCCTGGCAGATAAGAGATGACCAGTCACAACTGACGGCGCCCGTTCACGAACATGACGCGTGGATCAGCACCATCCAGCTCAACCATTTTGTAGGGAACCGAATGATCCAACACACTCGCCACCATCAGCGAGACATTTAAGTGGGCATGACAAACTCTCAACTGCCGTGCTCTTTCAAGTCAACAAACATCTTAATAACATAAAATACGGCTCCATGGTACTCACATTCACAAAAATTGAAAAAATGCTTCTAAATTATACAAAACTATAGTATGCAATGTATTTGAGAGATTAATAGAATGATACTACCAAAAAGAAAGAAAATCATTATCCATTGGAACATTCAACAATTAAACTTGTTTAAATAAAAAATAAACATTAAGTTCGTAATGTCAGAAAAATAAAAAGGGGAAGCAACTCTTCCAAACATTAAATTTTTTAACTAGTGAGCCCAAGTGGCTGTGGAGCAGGACCAGCATTAAGCCAAGCATTTTTATCATCGATATAATCATCCAACTTATAATATGCTTGTCTACATAGTGTGCGTTTAATGCATGTTTTAAATTTCTTCTCATTCAGTTGAAGAATATCGAGTGGTATTTTATTATAACATTTTACACAGTACCCCATAAAAGAAGTGTGCACTTTAGACAATCTAAAACGTGGTTGATCTAATTTGTTCCTATTTCTAGTGTTAAAATTATGCCTGTCACTTATCTTACTAAAAAGATGTCGATTTTTTCGAACATACATTATGTTTTCATATATATACTGACAAGGTACCGTCATGATGTTAATTTTCTTAAACAGTTCCCTTAGAGATTCGCGTCTGCGGAGGTTATATATGGCTCTGACAGCCCTCTTTTGCAGAATAAAGATAGAATTAATATCTGCAGCCCGTCCCCACAGCAAAATACCGTAAGACATGATGCTATGAAAGTAACTAAAATAGACCAGTCTCGCGGTATCCACGTCTGTTAGTTGGCGGATTTTCCAAACAGCGTAAGCGGCTGAACTTAGCCGCCCTGCAAGTGATGTTAAGTGAGGACCCCACTGTAGTTTTGAGTCAAGCGTGATCCCCAGGAAAACCGTTTTTTCGACGAATTCTAGTGTCTCCCTATTCAGTACAACATGACATTCACTACTTCTAACATTTGGTAACGCGAATCTTATGCATTTAGTTTTCTTCTCATTTAATACCAAATTATTTACAGTAAACCAATTATGGACCTTAAGCATAGCGTTATTTACTTCGTCAAGCTCTTGTGCATGTCTGTTTACCTTAAAAATCAGTGATGTGTCATCAGCAAATAACACCATTTGTGGTCGGTTTTTCAGTAAATGCGGTAAATCATTTATATATACTAAAAAGAGGAATGGACCCAAAATCGAGCCCTGTGGTACACCCATTTTGACTTGTAAACCCAATGAATTTACACCGTTTATTTGAACTTGCTGCAGTCTATCATTCAAATATGATTTTACTAAGCTAAGCGCAAGTTTACCCAGTCCGTAATGCTCAAGTTTCAAGAGCAGTGTTTCGTGATTCACGCAATCAAATGCCTTGGATAGGTCGCAAAAGATGCCTATTGCATCTTGTGCCTCTTCCCATGCGTTAAAGATGTGTTTTAATAAGGTGACACCGGCGTCGGTTGTGCAACGTCCTTTGGTGAAACCATACTGTTGATCGTGTAGGATATTATTACGATTAAAACTAACTCTCTAACTCGTTGAATACTGTATCTGTGCATCTCGGTTGCACATAGATAGTGTGAAGTTGGTTAACAAAGACCACAGATAACTATTATTCAGTTATTAAAAGTTTGGAAATTAAAAAAAAAAAATTCGCCTGGTAAACAGCTACCTAACTAATTTTATACGCTAGATTTGACTGAGGATTGAAAAATCGGCCCTAAAAGTTCTAGAGGTATGAGGGAAAGGATGTAAAGTTCACTCATCCTCTATAGAAAAGGGAGGATCCTTTGACCAGACGGGCGTTGTGTCTGGTGCCTACTGCCCGACGATTGCTGTCGGGACATTCTGCTAGTTGCACGGTTAACTCTGTTTCCGCGATGTAGGATTTTGTGTGACGTCAGTGTGATGCGTAGTTCGCATGCGGCGAGATAGATGCCGCCACAAATTATAATACATTAATCGTTTACTTAGGTATACAAATTATGTAGTGTAATTAGTAAAGAAAAACTATTTGGTTTTAAAACTGTGATGGTATTGTAAATACCATTAGATACAGATCATTATTATGGATACAACTGTATTTCAAAGTAATAGTTTATGTATCGCTTAGTGGACGCCCGTGTCGTTAAAATAATTGTTAGAAATAAAAGTAATTGGTCTATTACGGTTGTCGTCAAATAATTGTGTACCTGAATAACTCCGGTAGGTAATTTGTGAATGATCATAATTCTTGGATTTGTATATTTACAGGTCGAGGCCTCGGTTTTGGTTTTTTTTATCTGTGTTATAGGGGGCGAGCCTGTTGCTATCAATCGGTCACAAATCCAGACTCCGGGCTTCTATTGAGAAATTCCAGATAGAAGAATCCAATATCACTTTGCCCGACCGATCAACGGGAGTGTTTATCTGTCACAAGCCAAAATCCCTTTCAGTTCCAAAGCCTACTGCAAAATTGTAGTTCTACATGCATTGATACTTTTGATTTAATAGGTAACATAAGTGTTCTTCCTCCAGCTTGCTACAAACCGTAATTACAAAACGTAGGTTTTATTACTTCGACAATTATTTTATTCTTTTGAATCGATAGTTCCACGTCATTCGGAAGATTCAGCTGAGTTGTGTGTTCAGATTCACTGAAAACAGTGAATAAAATAAGCTTTTTAGAGGGGGAATGGTATAAAGATTTTACTAGTTCGAACATGTGTAACATGATACATGAATATGCACATTTAGATGGAAACATAATTTTACTGAGCCAACATGTTTTGCATCACTCGGCGTACAAAATGTTTATATGTTATTAATTAAATTGGCAATTATATATTCATTATTAATGTCAGTTTCATGTATAAAATATAGTCAATAATTCAATATACAATCAAAGTCAGTACAAAAGTAGTCAATATTAATTGCAGACAAAATGCGACATGACATATAGGTAATACAATTTTATCAACAATAAAATTAAAAATTTACCATTTAAAGTTCAACAATGTTAACGTATGTTGCATAAGTTGTTCGCCGTTAGGTATTGGTTTCATTTAGAGATAGTCTGTCTAATATATAGTCTTGATTAATTCTGCGCCTTCGTCAAACAATTTAATAATAAACTTGTTTAGATTCCTACACTTCAAACATTTGAAGCCGTCAAAACACAGACAGATGAACAAACAGACTACCTTACAAAATAATTTAGTAGGCATACCACCGTATTATGTACTAGATCAATAACACTTTGGAGGTGACGTCACAGATCGATGGTCGGCCATATTTTATATAGGAAGCATGTGTTACGGTCATATCCATGGTGACGGGTATAGAGAATGTCAAAGCTATATTTATTTGGTTGATATTGTTCTGTAACTGTATCTTTGTTGGGTAAAGGATTCCTGTATCCCTACAGTGGAGCAGTTCTCGTATTTTTAGAAACGCTGGCATTCTAATCTTTACCTTTACTTTTGACAAGTGTTTTATATTAATTGTCGCTGATGTAAGATTGTGGTCTGAATTTCTTTTTTTAAGTACAAGAATTGGCCTTTAGGTATCTGATTTCTCTCACTGGAACGAATTGCGTGTAGGCGTTTTCAACTATTAGGTAGAATCTCCATCCCAAGTTTTGTTCGTAATATCTTTTTTAGTAGAAATCAATGGAATTAAAAGAAAAGAATACTGATTAGGTCTCCGGCTGCCGGCAGTGGTTACTTGAAAATATGAGCTTGGTTTTTTTTTGTAAAATCATAATTGAATATCGATTTCTATACCTATTTTGAAGATTCACTAGTCAATTTCATTGAACCTTGAATAATAATTTAAAGGTCGATATTTTCTTCTACTGAAAGAACAGTATTAACGGCCACGGCCGCGACTTACGTGTTGTACGACCTGGGTTCGAACCCTGACAGACGCTTTACTTTGTGTAAATTATTTCATCATAACTGCTCTCAAAACGGTGAAGAAAAACATCGTGAGGAAACCGGCATGTTCTAGAACCAAAAATTCAAAGACATGTGACATCTACCAACCCGCACTGGGCCCGCGTGGTTGATTACAGCCCACTCCCTCTCACAGAGAGGAGGCCTGTGTCACAGCAGTAGAAAAATTATAGGCTGATTATGCTTTTCTACTACATTTAAGGTACCATTCCGTAACCGACCGTAGGCAGCACGCGACGTGTCGCGACGTCATGTCGCTGCAGTCATGATTCCCAGTCGGTAGATAGAAAATAGAAAAACGTGTTATTTCCGAGCGCGGGCGGCACTACTGGTCTGCGGTCGGGCTGCACGTGTCGCCTGTCACTCGCCCGTAACTGCCAACGACGTGTCGCTAGCTAAGGAAGTTATTTCATTGAAATTTATAGAAACCAGTCGTATCGCGGCGACACGTCGCCTGCAGTCGGGTACGGAATGGTACCTTTATGGTCCTTGAAATGTCGACACTGTGATAGCCAATGCTCCGTCCCTGTAGAGAGAATTTCATTGGCTTAATAGGAAGTGACCTACTATGAAAATAATATTATCACGTAACATATTATGTTTTACTCATCAAGTAAGTACAAGGCCGACGCATGTCCCAGGGGCCGCGGCTATCAATTAGTTTACTGAACCCTCTAATACATTGGGTGGTGGTTAGTTACATTACTGAATAATTATATACAGTATGTGATAGTTGAATTATGGGTATTTTTTTGGAAAAGTTATGTTTAAAGGGAAGAATTTTTTTGGTTAAAAAAAAAGTTGAATAAAAAGAGGAGAAGAATTCTGTAGCACTTTTCAATTGGCGTCTCACCCTTTTATCATAAATCCTCTGTGTAATAAACATATTTTTGGATGGACTAACTCGATTGATGCTAGCTGATCAGATGCAGCTTAAGTATAAATAAGTATTATTAGAGTATTAGTTATTAGTAATTCCGAAACTACTGTTTGAATTGCTTGATTCTAGCTTCGGGAGAAAAATCACGCTAGTTGTCGGTAATGATTTAAATAGGGCGATAATTGATGATCAAGAAATGCTAGGGAATGCATGTTTCTTAATGTTTAATTAAGATAAAAATGTTTTGTGAGTTCAAGGCAAAGATCCATCTACTTCGGGGCGTAAATGGCCGTTGGGAGTCAAGAAAGTGCTCTGTTTTCGCAAGTTTAAGTGGTCAGTTATTTGGCAAGTAAAAATAAGTAGGTACCTACTCATAGAAAGTTATTAATAGGTTCTAAAGACTGAACACGTTTAATTATGAGATCTTTTCATCTACACAAATATTGTAAAGAGAACAGATTTATATTTTTCTTTGTAATGAATAAACTCAAAAACAACTGAACCGATTTAAAAAATACTTTCACCTGTGGAATGCTATATTGCCACTAAGTAATATGGGCTCTAATTTGACCTAAAACGCACAAAGTTAAACAATAGCTATATTCTTCTTCTAAGGCAATTTAAATAGACTTGGCTCAAAATTCGGCTACGTGTTTGGCGCCATCACTAGCGACCACCAATTTCTGTAACATCTTACTGACAGGACATGCAGTGTCCCATCATTTGTGGGACAGCACTACATTTACACTCCAAGGTGGAGCCGTCTATGAATCTCCACCGGAACAGATATAATCCAATATCAGAATCCAAATATATTGGACACGAGGAAAACTTCAAGTGTGTGACTTAAAAAAGTAGTACCTACCTAGTTGCTTTTTATCACGAATTCAGGATTGAGTGGTACATTCACGATTTGAAAGCAAAAACCACTAATCGGTATTTAACGAGATTTCCTCTGAATCCGGACAGTCGAATAAAGACATGAATTTTCATTGATAAATGGATATCTTTACTTGTCAAAGTGTAGTTTTTTGTTACACACTGCTTTGAAAGTATTTTATTTTAATATGCAGATACCTAAGTAAATGAGGAATTTATTATTTCGGAATATAAATTAACTATCAATATTATCCTACTTAATATTATTAATTCGAATTTGGGTTTGTTTGTTACGCTTTCACGCTAAAACGACTGAACGGATTTGAATGAAATTTGGCACATGACCTGGATTAGGATACAAGATAGCTTTTACGGGATAAAAGCTATCTTATATCCTAATTCTATCTTATAGTATGTTCCCGTGGGATAATTTCCGAACTCCACGTGGGCGAAGCCATGAGCAAAAACTAGTTGTCAATGAATTATTAATTATCTTCTAACCCCTTCCCACTGTTTCCTAAGGTATAACATTAATAACAAAAGTTCTTCTGGGTCAAATAAATCACAACACAATTGTTATTATACAAAGTTTTGTTTCCAATATAAGTAGTTATTATCAAAAACTCACTCACGCGTAAATTATTGAAAATTTATTTAGGGACAAATTCTCATTAAATCCGAAGGTCTACATCCCAAACCATCCGAAAGTTTATTAAAACCTCAGTTTATATTAACGTTTGATTTCACCACATAATAAACAAAGTTCAGTGCTTTTTATTTTTATGTAAGTTGTAAGTTTTTTTTGTAAGTAGGTATAGGATAAACAAAACTAATCACTATCCTAATCTTGGATTTCAATTCAAAGAATCAATGATCACATGAAAAAGTTTCGAGTATTATTAGTGGCTTTCGTGGACAGGATATTAATTCACAATTTGTTTAAGTTGTAATAGCAATCATGTCATTTGGTTTGAATAGGTTTTTATTTTTATTATCTTATTCATATTTTATATAGATTATTTTATACTTTGTAAATGTGAGAACGCTGTAGGCTTAACAGACTAGATTATTTTTAGGTTTCCGTATCTCTAAAGGATAAAACGGAACCCTTTTAGGGTCACTTCGTTGTCCGTCCGTCAGTCTATCAAGACCCTTTTTTTCCAGGAACGCGTGAAGGTATCAAGTTGAAATTAATACCAAATACGTAAGTCTATGGTCTCTTGTAGCTCTAAAAAAATAAAGCTTTTAAGTCTACGCAATAAAAAAATACGGCCATTTATACGACATATTTTGATACTCGCAAATAAATCAAAAGCTATAAGGTACTTTCCGTTGACCGCACATGTAAAGATTGAAAGAAAAAGTCTGAAAATAGTTAATTTGTAGTTTTATCACAATTTTTTTTTTGCGATTACAAACTTACATTTGCAGTTGGAGAATTGACCGTGAAGGATATCGATGTATGGGAGAATATGTTTTTCAACTACAATGTTAAGTTTGTTTTTGGGATAAATCCATCCCAACTACGGAACCCTTCATTGTGCGTTGTCCGACACACACTTGGCCGGTTTTTTATTTTGTTAAGTACTGTGCTTGTTGACAGGCCTAAACTGTCCTCCCATACCTATTAGCACTATTTGAAAACATTGTAAGAACCATTTATTTTTAAAAGAGTAACCGTGGAGTTTCTTGCCGGCTCTTCTCCATAGGAAACGATCAATTGGAACCATGCACCGAGCTCCAGACGTTTCAGAAGTGCCCATGTACCTAGGTTTTTGTGAAATAAAATATTTTAAAATGTAATGGTACATATGCCACAGTTCTTAAAAAAGACTACGTTTGAATCTTACGGTAAGATCAGAGTGCTTTGGCAGTGACCGTGTAAAGACTGCTTAACGTTAAGAATCTTGGTTGTCGGATGATGGCATCCACAATACTATCCGCTTGGTGATCGATATTTATGCTAAGTTGTTCAGTAATCCGGAACTTTTTATATCATAGATAGAGGTTAGTAGTATAGTTCATTGATTAACAGACGAATCCGGAAGCCGATGATATTTCAAATAATAACAAGTACTACTAGACATCAAAAAGGTGACGGAAGCCGAGATTAGTAGCCGAGCTAGAACCCCAAACGTTATTCCTGACTCAAAACATGTTGTGTTCAATTTAAAATACATAAATAAATAAGAAATGTCAGTTTATACCGATTTTCTCCAAATCCAAAACTTACTGCGTTAAGAGCCATAACGCGTAAAACATTCACTTTGTATAAACCTACTCACAAAGGCGATGAAGCTTAGTGCAGACTCTCAGGAGACCACATCAGATAGAAGTTGCCAACAAACGCGTTACCAGCCAATTTGTTCGCTCATGTGTGTACTACTTTATTAACAAAGTTAATTGAACCGTATATAAACGGCATTGGGTTAAAATAAGGCTGAGCTGATAATACATGTTTTGGACCTATATTTTGTTGTGTTCTGGGAATTAAAGATTAATGTTATGACATGTATCTACGTCGTAAAGGGTGTTTTGATCTACGTTTTTTACGTATAACTAATAGGTCTAACAGACCCCAGGGATAATAATATGTTACTATCGCTTTATAAACACGTGTGACGCACGTTTAGAAACATATCTATAAAATGTGGCAGTTTCGTAGCAATTTCGTAGAGCTGCTACGAATTTCGTAGCTTGACTACGGAATACACCTACGCAGCTACGCTTCAAAAAGCAACATAGCAGTACTACTTTCCACCAGATATTGGTACCTACAGGAAGTAGGTACTTCCTTTGAAGTTTAATCTTGATTAAGTCTTTGAAAGCTGATATTGGACTGTGACTGCGTGTCACGGTTTTGCATAAGATAAGTACCTATAGCTTTGTGCCTTTATTACAATTTTCAGTTTTGATCTTGCTTTCTATAAATTCTGTTCGCACCCCTTTAATACAAGCAATGAGAAAAGCGATTATTCCATTCCGTTCTGGCTTGTAAACAAAAACCTCAATAAAATTGACAAACCGGTGAGTGAGCCCCAATTTCAATGCGCATACTAAGTGACTTACAAACTCTTTGTATACAAAACCATTCGATGACGTAGACTAGTAGTGGCAGTTCGATTTCGCCATTCCGGTATGCATTATTAACAAATCTATAAAATTTGAATTTCAAAGTTTTTGGCATCAAAACACCCACGCTGGACAAAACTGCAGTAAATACATTGTAGATTAATTTGTGTGGGTGTATTATATTCTTATGCTCAAAGTTATTTTCGCACATTTAATTCATAGTAGGTACTTAGACTCGGTGAAGGAAAACATCGTGAGGAAACCGGCATGTCCTAGAACCAAAAAATTCGAAGACATTGTGACATCTATCCACCCCCACTGGGCCCGCGTGGTGGATTACGGCCCACTCCCTCTCGCCGAGAGGAGGCCTGTGTCCCGGCAGTGCATGGGGACATTATAAGCTGATTATGCTTATGTTAGGTACTGTATTGTTGAGATTCGCTAGAAACTAGACGTCCTAGGTTTTCCAATTGTTCTAAAACCATTGTCACACACACACACCTATACACCCACACAAGTACAACATAATATTTTATATTAATAATAATCTACGTCATGAAATTCATGTTGACACGATCTTCCTGTAATGCTCCACGTTTGAGGACTGACTCCCAAAATACAAGCCCTGGATTAATTTAGGTATCAGTCACAGCACCTAAAAAAAAAACTCTATCTATGTACCAAATTCTTGTGAATGCTCTCATTATTTTGTGACAGTATATATATATTAGGTCCCCAAATGAAATCAGCGTTTTGTATGGAGAATTTTAAAGAAGTTGTATTTTTCATACTAACATTTTCTTAATTTATATAACAATCATGAACACTAATGTCTTAAAACTTTTGTGCACTAATGTTTAAAAACTAAGATAACGTAATATGCAACTTAAATTAAGTGATAAAAATAAGTTTTGGCTAAGTTAAAACAAATAGTAGTCATTCCTGCTAACAAAATTAGGAGTCATTTTTAAGGTATTTTTTATTTTTAGAATACTATAAGTAATAAGGTTTTTTTACTATTGGTAGTTGTCTGTGATGGTCATTATTCGATATAATACCAAGCAACTGATGAATATTTTAAATCATAGAACTGACGAGGTTCTCTATTTATGAGAAAAAAACGCCTATTTCATAGGTACCCAATTTTTTTTTTGTCTTCCCGCCTTTGTCCCTTCTTATTTGTGGTCGGCCCAACAAGTATTCTTCTTCTGTTCTCCCCTGACAACCATCACGCTATCTTGCACTCCCTATCGCCTCCCTATCCCTATCCCTAACTTGGACGCTATCCCTTTTGTAGCAGCAGCGGTGAGGTTTGTGAAAACTTAAGGTGGTTTCTATATTGTGTTGAGGATTTTCAATGAAAAACGATGCTATGCTTTTAACGATCAATTATGTATATTAGCCATTTTGGTTCTTACAACATTCAAGGAGAGGGGCGTGGGAACAATATTTCACAAAAAGCCCAATCACAGTCGAGCGATAGGTATGACGTAGCGTATGGTATAATTTCTTGCCTCGAGATGTCGCTATTAGTCCTTGATGTGCGTTAATGAAGTAGGAGTCCACAACACCTTTTCTTTCATATTCCATCGCCGTCAAGGAGATCCTTCATCTCCTTCTCTGGCCCTATCAGAATACCAGCGCTGCGACATTTATTATTAATTGTCGCAGCATCATGCTGAGATAGGAACCTATTGGCTTCGCACAGGATTTTCTGCTTTTATTTTAATTCTTCCATGTTTTTATTTGTATCGTTTTTTTTCTATTTATGTTTTTTTTTTTTTTTTTTTTTATTTAATTTAATGTTTCAATGAGTATGTTTTAATTTAATTTCAGATCTCCTGTGCTTGTCTCAATAAATATTTTTTCTTTCTTTCTATCATCTCCTTCTCTATCAACATGTTCATAAAAATTCGGGGTAGTGTTCTCTTCAAAAGAAAAATTCTGTAATGAATTAAACCGCTATTGGAAAACCTTGATCTCAATAAGTTTTGACTCGTACTTAGTACGTTTTTGAGATACCTGAACGCTCGACATAAACGAAACGTTAAAAAAGTAAAATTTCTCGAATTTTCAATACGTTTACTACGGGCGTTCATGTTAGGCGTAGGCCCACTGCATAATCAGTTGTAAAGGTAAGCATTCACATGATCCATTGAAGCGGTACAGGTCATAAATTGCACAGTTGTATCGTGCGACGTACAAACACGGTGGCCGATCAGTTAGACGTGATTGATGACCGGACGCGTTAGCGACATCGTGGCTAGTTTACATTTTATTGGTCACTAGAAAGAAAAAGAAAAAGTGTTTATTCTGCACAAACTAAACGCACATTACAAAAAAAAAAAAAAAAAACAATACCACTTTACAGATTAGCCAAAAGCCTCGTATCCATTATTGACACAGAAAAGTTTGACAAATTTTATCTATTGCTTGCTGTCAGGGTCAGAGGCCAAAGATAATTACATAATGTGTTGCGACATTAACAAAATGAAAACAAACAATCAATCCTACAAAATGCTGATTGCAAAGTGGAAAAATAACAGTTTGTGTAACAAATAACAACAATAACAAGAACAATTAAACTGTGCGTCGTATCTGTGCAAGAATAGGTCATTGCTCAGCTGAATGCAGTGACTTCGGACGAACCTATTGTCAACAGCGCTGATTTTCAGCAAAGACCTCGCCACTAGTAGTAGTAGCCTTGTAGGAAATATATTGGACAGAATTTACAAAGTGGGAGTAATAAAAACATCATGCCAGTATTTCATAAAGGGGAAGGTTACTTCTAAAGAACTGACGTTGGAAATTATAATTTTAAGAACTAGCTCTAAGCCTTGTACCTACCGAAACAAAACATTTTCACAGTTGAAATGCCGCACCAGCATATTCTGACGTAAAGCATACATACGATCCATTGAAACGACACAAGTCGTAAATCGCGCGGTCATATCGCGCGACATACAAACTCAGAGGCCGATCAGTTAGACGTGATTGATGACCGAACGCGTTAGCGACATTGTGGCTAGTTTTACCTTTTATTGATCGGATTTGGAAAATCACGCGATTGTACCCTAAATGGGTAGGCTAAGGTGTACTTTTGTCACATTTTGCCAGTTATGGTTAAGCACAATGTGCTCGAGGGGCTTTCCGGAGATTCCGGGCTGATACTAAGAATGTCCCGACAGAGAAATCAAGTAACTCTTTACCCGACCCCTGGGTCGAACCTAATAGGAGCCTAAGCTCAACAGTCATGCTTGTAATCGATCAATCAATCGACTTAGCCTATCGCAGTCCACTGCTGGACCTCTCCCAGGATGCGCGACAACACCCTGTCCTCTGCTTTCCGTATCCAGTTTGTCCCAGCCAGCTTTTTAAAAAGGTGTCGTTTCGTCTAGCTGGGGGCGACCCACACTACGCTTGCCAATCGCGGTCTCCACTCTAGGACTCGTCTGCTCCACCGGCCATCGCTGGAAATGATTTACATCATTCTCGTGTTTTTGGATTGTCGGAGGTAAAGCACTAAGCTTAATTTAATATAAAAATAGATGACATAACGAGACATAACTTACTTACAAAAATGCTTAGTCACATAAACAAATATACAAAGAACATTGGGAAAAAGCGTCCCCACCCTTGTAGCATACATATACACCTTTTTCTCATATATCCAATGAAAGAGCGTTAAAAATACATCATTTTAAATATCAATCGCTAATCTCATAACATGAATCAACACAATGATTAAGTAAAGAAAACTCAGCTCTTAAGAATCCATAGAACGAGAAACACCGTAATTTTTAAGGAGCTTATTATACTCACAATGGTCGCAATTGTCGCGAGCTAGCACAGATGTGCCGACGTGTGCGCGTAATTTATAGCTTCACACGTATTATTGAACGGCTGTGCAATTTATTTTAGGTAGGCACTTGATAACTTCGATTAAACGAGTAGGTATGCCTACTATGAATTGTGAATTGTGTTTGCGCTATTCAATTCTTCCTGGATCAAGGCAAATAATCTGGCACGCTTTCTCCGCTGAGTATCTTAAAGGGTCCCGCAGACAGGCGCAATGCGACTCTGGTGGAATAATTTCTATGAAACCTTCACGGAAATGGTTCTGCTAGTGTCGCGCCGCGCCTGTTTGTTCCGGTCTTAATATGAGATTTATAGTCATTTTAAGGTACTGAACGGAAAATCGGTTGAATTGTGTGTCTGATTCACATTTTGACTATAACCATGCCGGAAGACGACGCCATCTTCATTCTATCTTTTCCCTGGTTTTCTTTAGCGACATTCAGATAACCAATCCCCGTCAATCTACCAGTCTTGATATTTTTGTAATATCTGTAACACGACATTTGGAACAAAACATTTAGAAAAACCACTCTTATTTGAAGACATAAATCTACTTTTCTCGTTTCCCGCTCATAAAGTCGAGCAACATACACTACTTAGTACCTCATAAACTATACAAAGTTGCGTTTAAAAGAGTCTGTAGACGCCAGTACAGACAATTTTATATTTATAACGTAGTAACCGCCTCATGAACATGAGCTAGGAAGCTTGCTAGCTCTCTGCATAAACGTATAAATCTACATAATATTATGTTGCAGAGATTTAGAATAAAGCCGGATTCACAGTGCCTACATGTATAATTTCAACTTGAATGATGTAACCAATATTTTGATTTAAAAGAGTGTCCTAGGAGTCTTTTGCCCATTCTGCTACATAGGAACCTACTACGCTTTGGAATGAGCAACAAGCTTCAACTTTCTGACTGAACTCCCTGACAATTCAAACGTGCCTATATTTGGTTTAACTGAAAGTACCTGGGCGATCGAACTCTGCTCTAGTGAAAATAGAGAATGCCCATTTAATACCTACTTTTAGGTACTTACTAATTCCATGCTTCCATGATAGTAGGTACTTATTAATTCCATGCTGCCATGATCCCGAAATCTGTTGTTAAGTATCGTAGTGAGAGTCTATTTATGTGGCAACTTCAAAAAAAATAAAAATAGCGCCACTTTCTTTTTTAATGATGAATTTTACCGGTTTATAACATGGGGTTCGAGCAACCATTGTATAGCGGATGTCTACAAGTCATAACTGTTGAAAATTTGCAAATTTTTAATGGATTTGAGGTAATTTGGTACTAAAAATGTGAATTTTAAGTAACTATAACTTTTTTATTTTCAATAATAATAAGATTTTTTATTAGTTTTTGGTAATTATTTTGCAGTACCTATGTGCCCCTATCGGATTGGATGGTTTTTTTATATATTCTATAGTACAAAATTATGTGTAGTCCAAAAGAAAATATTAATTTAATACATTTCTTCAAAGTCGATTTTGTTTATCTCAGAACATTATCATTTTACGAGTACTTAATGTCAAGTCTATTTTAGTCGAAATACTGCTTATTCTAAACGTTTGCGACACGTCATAAATTATATGACGTACTGTAATATATACAGTTACATTGAACGATGTATCTACATATAAGTACAATGTATATGTAGGTACATCGTTCAATGTATCTTGCAGTGTTAAATACCGAACACCGGGAATGGTACTCAGTACTTAAATTTTGACCTTTTGCGTATACTAGTAGGGTTGAGGGTTCAAATAAAACAACCAAACTGTATACTGATCTATGGGTGGTTATATTTACTAAAATTTACAAGACCCTAGCCAAATCGTGGTAACGAAACCATAGCGACTGCTAATTCGACGCCAACGCCATCTAGTTACGTCATTTACAACTTTGGACAAAAAGTTATTATTTTGTAGATCTGATTGATCATGCATGATCATTAACATACCGCCCACCAAGGACATTACTGACGGAATGTCCTTTTTGAACTACATTATAGGTCCGAAATTGTAGCAAATAAATTGATCTTAAACATTTTCAAAAGATAAAAACTTACATAATATTTAAGGTAAACTTAAACTACTAACATTAAGTTACATTTGTCGAAAAATAAATGACAAAGTGTAAAAGTAAAACAATTGTAAAAAGAAAGTTAACAAACCCTGTTGGGGAAAATATACGGTTTCATTGTGTAAATGCGTCTTAAAATATCTTAACATTAACAAAGTATATGTAAAATGTAAACAATGTAAAATAAAGCTTAACATGTGAAAAACATCTTTGTATAAATAAAAGTTTGTAAAAGTTGATCTAAAATAAATTATAATAAATTCATTGATCTGTAACCGGTAAAATACAAAGTTTGGATGTTGGCCTCTTAATAGTAGAGGTCTTAGTGCGCAATGTGACTACACGGGTGATATTATCATCACCGGGATGCTTATATATTACGCGACCTAACAACCAACGACTTGGCGGCAAATCGTCTTCTTTAATTAAAACAATATCTCCAATTTTTGGCTCAGGGACCTTTGAAGACCATTTGTACCGGTTCATAAGGTTAGACAAATACTCTTGGGACCAGCGCTTCCAAAATGACTGTAGCATCCTTTGAATGAATTGCCACCGCGACAAATAACTGACATTTGTGCTTGCATAGTTATCGTCTTGTAATTCTTTGGAGGCACCTACAAACGTTGTACCGTTGTCGCTCCAAATCTTGGCACAATGACCTCGCCTAGACACGAAACGTCTGAAGGCAGCTAAAAAGGCTTGTGTGGTCATGTCACTGACGACTTCTAAATGAAGAGCACGGGTGGCCATACACACAAACAAACATATGTAGCCCTTGTACGAACGGTGCCCGCGACCCTTCGTTGTCCTAATACTTATAGGGCCAGCATAGTCAACACCACTATGCAAAAACGGTCGCGCTGGAGAACACCTTACAGATGGCAGAGAACCCATCATCTGGTTCTTGATGCTAGCGCGACTTTTAGCGCATGTTACACATTTGCGCACATGATGTTTGACCAAGTTCCTGACTCCTATGACCCAGTAGGCTGTCCTCAAATAATTTGTCATCAGCTGAGGACCCCCGTGTAGAGTTTTTAAGTGGGCATCTGCCACTATAAGGTTTGTTAGATGACAAGAGTTTGGTAGTACTATTGGGTGCTTTATCTGTTCACTTAATGGAGCCTTCTCAAGTCTACCTCGAACTCTGATTATGCCCTTGTCATCAATATATGGACAGAGTGAGTTTAACTTACTGGATTTTAATTGTAAATAGCCTTTGTCCTGTAATTGTAAATATTCTATTGTAAATATGTCTCTTTGTGTTTGCCTTATACAACATTCTAAAGCTGCTTCTTGTTCTATTTTCTGTAAATATTTTTGTTTAAATATGTTGTTTCTTAAAAACCGTCTGCAATAAGCAATAATTCTAACAAATTTTTGTAATGAGGAATAACGTTCGAACATGGAGCACTCTGGAACTATCGCAATGTGAGCTTTCATTGATTCTTCCAAGTCAGTATTCAACTCATTTGGCCTTCTGTATCCTATAGATTTTTCGATGAGAAACGGTGGTCCGGAAAACCATAAACTATTGGTCAGGAGTGCACTTGGCAATATGCCCCTAGAGGCACAGTCTGCTGGGTTGTCCTGTGTTCTTACATGAAACCATTGAGATGCCTTCATATTAGTCAATATTTCAGAGGTACGATTGGCTACAAACGTCTTCCATCTGCTTGGATGACTGTTGAGCCAAGCTAACACCACGGTTGAATCTGTCCAAGCCTTAATTCTGTCCTTTGAAATACTTAAGACATCTGCTGTTTCTGTCAGAAGATTTGACAGCAGAACTGCCCCACACAGCTCTAAACGAGGAATGCTAATTTGTTTGACGGGAGCTACTCTGGTTTTTGCAACCAACAACAAAACATGGATTTTGCCGACAACATCCACTATCCGCAAGTAAACAACGGCTGAGTATGCTGTTTTGGAGGCGTCACTGAAGCCATGCAGCTCAAGATCATCGTTTAACTTAGTGCCAAGCCAACGAGGTATCCGTACTTTACTAAGTTGTGACAACTCTTCACGGTAAGTATCCCATTCTTTCACTAATTGAGTGCTTAGTTTTTCGTCCCAACTAACACCTGCAAGCCATAATTTTTGGATGAATGTTTTTGCTAAAACCACACTAGGAGCTAACCAGCCTAGTGGGTCAAATAATCGAGCTATGTCCGAAATAATTGATCTTTTAGTTACAGGTGCAGTCGTCAGCGGAGGAAGATTCACCGAGTACTGGAAGGTATCTTCGTTGCGGTTCCAGGTAAGTCCCAAAATCTTTATTGTACTATCTAATTTGATTTCTAACCCTTTCTCTTCTTTGTACTCTTGTTTCTCTAATTCATTATTTTGTATAATATCCATTTGTCCTATTGTTTTGTCCTTATTTTCATTTGTTCTAGTTTGATCTGTTTGTTCTTTAACGTTGTTTCTTTCAATTTCATCTATTCTCTTCAGTATTTCCTGACTGTTGCTGTTCCACTTTTGTAATATAAATCCACCCTTTCCTAATAATGCTATCATTTGCTTATATATTTCTATGCCTTCTTCTACACTATTGCATCCTGTCATAAGATCATCCATGTAGAAGCTATTTAAAACTTTATCTGCAGCAAGTGGATAATTTATGCCTTCATCAACTGCGATCTGACTCAAAGTTTTGACTGCTTGATACGGCGCAGAAGCTGTTCCAAACGTCACGGTCACAAGTTCGTAATCTTGAATTTCTTTGTCAGGACTGTCACGCCAGAGTATCCTTTGGAACATGACATCTTCTTCCGCTACTCTAACCTGGCGGTACATTTTAATAATATCAGCTACAAGTCCTATCGGATGAATCCTCCATCTTAGAACCGTGTGACGTAAATCTGCCTGCAGTGACGGACCAACCATAAGCGTATCATTAAGTGATACTCCTTTGCTGTTCTTTTCAGAAGCGTTGAAAACAACACGAACTTTAGTTGTGGTCTTGTCGTTCCTAATGACTGCGTGGTGTGGCAAATACACTGCTTCTTCCTTCTTACTATCATCTTCCTTCACGTGCCTCATATGTCCTAATTTTAAATATTCATTTATAACTTCTGTGTACTTTTCTTTTAAATCTTTGTTCTTTACTAATCTTTTTTCTAATGCTTTAAACCTTAATTTAGCTATGCCACGTGAATTTCCTGACTTGCAAGGAGGATCTTCGTCTCTGAAAGGTAACCTAACTATGTATCTGCCATTGTTATCTCTCTTAGTGGTCTCACTATAAAACTCTTCGCATTTCTTCTCCTCTGGTGTAAATATCTTTTTATTTGTGCTAACTTCTTCTATTTCCCAGAATTTTCTTAAAATATCCTCTACCTTGCAATGCATTACATTTATGGTTTTTATTTTATTATTTGCACTAGTGCCTTCAGGACCAACAGCACCCGACAGCACCCACCCTAATGTAGTGCTCTGTGCGATCAGTGTACCAGAAGGACTCTTTACTAAACCTTCCCTAATGATGCAGCTATAAATATCAGCACCCAACAGAATATCGATTTTGTTGGGTGTGGTGAACTCTGGATCTGCTAAACATAGGTTATTAATACCTAACCAGTCGAAAGTGTCTGAGTTAAGACTTCGCTCAGGTAAGTAAGAGGTGATCTTATTTAAAACATAAGCACTTAATTGAACCTTAAATTCAGGATCGACACGAGATTGAATCGTTAATTGTACCATGTATTTTGTCATGGTTGACCTATTATCTCCTAATCCTGACACAAACCCTTGAATTGGGATCTTTCTCAGGCAAAGATACTGCACTGTGGCCTCTGTTATGAAACAAGCCTGCGAACCTTGATCGAGCAAGGCTCGGACCGTCTGGTATTCACCCGTCTTTGACGAGGCCTTTATTAGCGCAGTGGCTAATAAAACCTGTCTGGGCTTTGCTACCCTCCCTGTGGACAAGCAAGAGACTATCTGAGTAGCACTAGTTGATGGACTAGCACTATCAGTAGTAGGCTTTGCTTTAGATTCTTGGCCTTTATTGTCCAAATGAAGCAAGGAATGGTGGCGCTTCTGACAAACTCTGCAACTAGTGTTATTTTTGCAGTTGTAAACAGTATGGTTACTGCCTAAACAGTTGAAACAAATCTTGTTCTTACCAACGAAATCCCGTCTAACTTCGAGAGATTGTTTGGCAAACTGTTTACAGAAACAGAGCTTGTGAACCTCTGAGCAGAATTCACATTTCATTGGCGATGATGATTCTGTGGCTAACAATGTTTTAGGCGTATGATTGTTATTGACCTGGTGACCTGAACCCCTTTTTGGTTCTATGCACTCAAACGCGCGGAAACGTTGCTCTAAAAATACTTTAAATTGCTTAAAGGTAGGGAAATCATTGCCGGAATCGCTACTACTGACACTTAATTCCCATTGCTTACGCGTTTCAGGATCTAATTTAAATGTCACTATATGTATGATAATAACATCCCATGTACTCACATTTATACCTAAGTTTGATAATGCATTTAAACAGTCACTGGTGGTGTCTGAAAGCTCCTTTAATGATGTCGCCGACTCAACTTGCATACGTTTGATACCAAATAAACGTTTCAAAATACAGTTGGCAAGATATCTTTTATTACTGTACCGCTTGTCTAACAGATCCCAGCACTGATTGTAATTGGCATCAGTTATTGGAGTATTCCGTATCAATTGCTCAGCTTCACCAGTAAGATGACTTTTTAAATAATGCAGCCTTTGCACATTATCTAGCGAATTATTTTTATGAACTAATGACACAAAAAGATCATGAAATGTTGTCCATTCTTCATATTTGCCAGAAAACATTGGAATTGCAATTTTGGGCAATTTGACCAGTGAATGGGCAGACCTAAATGCACTACTAGAAGAACCATCCCCATGTGGTATTGGTTCACTTACAACTCTAATTTTATTGAGCGTTGTTTTTATTAAACTTTTATAAGTTATGTAAGTGTCCTCGGTTGTATCATAAATATCAACGACCTTTTGATCAATATCATCTAATTTAAAGTTCTGATAAAGTTTAGTATTGGTATTTTTAAACGATTCCCAATCCTTCTCTAATAATTCTTGTCTCGTTTCTATATAGTCGACAGTTAATCTTTCTTTAGGACTCTTTTTAAAATTAGCTAATCCTTTAATAATAATACTTTGAGAGCCCCTCAATACGTTGATTAACCCCTCCATATTTCAAACAATTAAATTAAAAATAAGTTAAAAAGTGTAAAATTTCTAAGATAATTTCAAATCTTTGTGACACTAGATGGAAATATAATAAATTAATTAAAAGTTCATAAACAAAACGAATGTAAACAACTCAACAAGTGTATAAAAATAATGTTTGTTCTAAAATAAAGCTAACTGATTCGAAATAAAATACAAGTCCAATATGACCAAAATATTCTAAGTCCCAATTGTTTCTCAAAATTTTACAAGTGTTTTGAAAAACTTATAATCGGGCGGAAATCGGGCATAGGTTCCACGTTCCGTCGTTTTTTAAGAAACTATTCTAAGTTCTAAACTAACATGCACAAAATAATACAAGTCTCTAATAACTACACGTAAAATTTTCTAAGTCTAATTAAATATAATTCTAAAAGTCCAAAATTCTTCTAAAACTTCTAAGTAAAAATCTCTGAATGAATAAAGTTCAAAATTGCTTGTCACTAACTGCCTTTGTTTAATAGTAAAATGTACTCACAATTTTCACTTCACTCACACAACTCGATGATTTGGTGTATGTGGCGCACCCTGGTGGCGACACGTTGAACTATGAATATGACGTCAGATTTCTGATGTCACGTTGAACTGGGTGTGACGTCCTTTATATGACGACACGTTGAACTACGAGGGTGACATACACAGTCACCTCACGTTTGAACTGGATGCAAGTGGCGCCCTCTATAACGTCACTTTTCTGCCGCTGCTGCTGACCCCGTCCACTATACTGGACCAAGCTGTCGCTGCCGATGCGGGGAACCGTGTACTCTAGCCACAGCGATCCACTGTGAGTACCGGGATGAACTCAAAAAATCCGAAACTATATCCGGGTCGTAGGACCAATGTTAAATACCGAACACCGGGAATGGTACTCAGTACTTAAATTTTGACCTTTTGCGTATACTAGTAGGGTTGAGGGTTCAAATAAAACAACCAAACTGTATACTGATCTATGGGTGGTTATATTTACTAAAATTTACAAGACCCTAGCCAAATCGTGGTAACGAAACCATAGCGACTGCTAATTCGACGCCAACGCCATCTAGTTACGTCATTTACAACTTTGGACAAAAAGTTATTATTTTGTAGATCTGATTGATCATGCATGATCATTAACATGCAGTGATATTCGAGATGGTACATGTGCATTTACAGGGTGTATTTTTATGCATGAGCAACTTATATGAAGTTAATGAGCAAAGATTACCTTGTACAATGTACTATGTAATTTGGGTACAATGGTTATTAAGAATGAAATTTTGACCTTGTATAAAGACTTTAGTTAGAAAGGGTCTTTCTTTGTAATTCAGGTTTCAGTTCAGTTTTGCAAAGACTTTATAGGCAGCCACAGAAAGTTAAATACAAATTAAAATTTGTTTTTTTTTTAGTTTTGGTTTAGTCTTAAAATACGACAATTCATTTAAAATATTTTCAATGAATTTATTTTAGCAATTAATTTAATTAGCCTATGTAAATAGCATAAAGTAAAAATCATGGAAAATGGGCAAATATATACTTTTTATATATACATATGTACATAAATATATTTTTTACGCATGCGTTGAAAAACATGTAGATCCTGTTCCAGAAGGAGAATATTTTAAGAAAATGCAAATCAATAGATTTGTAAAATTCATTTTTTAAATAATTATTTTGTCTTATCTTATACTCGTGTACGTCCAACTATCTTTTCAAATCGAAATACTTTTAAAGTTGCAAGCCATCGCTGTAGTGATATTTTACACTTCAGTGCACATCAAAGCATCCATTGGAGACGATCCCTCGAACCATCTTAGAAGATATTTGATATACTGAGAATATTTCATATTAGTAAGCATTTTGAAAGGCGTAGATTTTTTTTTCTACTTTATATTCCAGAGCTTAAATATATTGTTTAAATTTGAAAAAAAAAAAAAAAATTGTTTCAGTTAAATAACGTAAATGTTAAGACATTTAAAAGTCAAAAGGATCTCGCACATACCTACAGTTTTACATCAATCACTTTAAAATAAAATAATTGCAACACTGAACTCACCTATCTGTCTTCTCGCTCTAACTTTGTGTGGAGCATGTCGACCTCTCTTCGCCCGAAGAGCTTCTTTCCGTCTCAACCAATGGCCACCAGCAGCTGCCAACAATGTATTTTTAAATAAGTATTTAATAAAAATTAAAAAACTAACTGCCTCGTTGATGGATGAGGTCCTGGGTTCGATTCACGGATCGGACAAAGTGTTATTGGGGTTTTCCATCTGGAATTTCCCAGTAGCAGCCCAAAGCCAGACTCCGGGCTGCTACTGAGTTTTTTTTGTGCCCGGTTGATTCAAAATTCAAAATTCAAAAGTCATTTATTCAAACTAGGCTGATAATCAGCACTTTTCGAACGTCAAAATTACATAAGACAGTCACCCGAAACGCCCACCCTTCACCACTTCCTAGTGCGTTAGCTGGGAAGAAGAAGTGGCGCAACAAACTCCCCAGCAGCACAGCTGTCTGTTCAGTTAGAAAGAAAAAAAAAAAATGATGCTATATAATAGTATTCAACATAATTAACCTAATTTAAATTATTAATCATATGTTAGCTAGCACACGCCAATATACCAAACAAAATCATCGAGAACTATACTCGGGCAGAAATAAAAACTAAACGTAAACAAAACTTAACATCTTAATAAAAGCCTCCAGGCATAAAGGGCGTGCCCGCTTACATAAAGCTGTAACTGGAAGTTATCAATGATAAACTAGGACCATCGAGGTAAAATAAATAAACAGTTAATAACTGATAAAAATAAATAATATGATCAATTGTCGAGGTCACTAGTTACATATTGCAATACAACTCATAAAAAAACATTGTAATGAGTAGATCATGTCAACAGTGATGGCAATAGGCTCGCCCCCTATTACATGGGACTCAAACATTAACTGGCGAAATACGCGTATACTATAAGTAGACCTCTGCCATAACTTCGGAGAATTCAGGCTATGTTATTTAATAAAAATAACATCCAATTAAGCAAAACCTTGAAGCACGGCCTTTTGTGGTACTTTATTCGTAAGTAAGGAATTTATAAAAATTCCTTTGCAATTTATTACGTATACCGAAAAAATATAATGAAAAAAACATGGAACATTTTTGTGCTATTAAAAAGGAGGTCAGCACTGATGGTTACATGATTTTATGTGTATGTATTAAAATTTGAATTAAGTAATTTTATAAATATGATTTAAAAATAGACAGAATGACGCTTTGTGGCAATAGGGTCGCCCCCTATATCATAGGACTTAAAACGTAACGGCGAAATGAGAGTATGTACTATAGGTACCCCCCCGCCTAGCCCTTCGGGAATTACAGGTTTATTTATGTTAGACAGAAGAACCTGTATTTTTTTGTCTCAGTTCACAACTTGTTCATATATGTAGGTATTAATAGCATTAATTTCCTGTCTCTTACGGTCGTTGGCACTTAAACCTCACGGTTGGCGTAACTAAGCTACCATAATCCCTGTTTAAAACTCATCCTGTATATTATACTAGCAAGAAACATAAGGGCCTTTGTACACTTACGATTTTCTTGCCGTGAAAGACTACGGTTGATTCGCCGTGTGTAGGCATGGCCGTCAGTGTTGTATGGGTCACTATGGAAGGTTGTCGACAGTCACGGCAGCACTACGGCACGGCGACGTCGCTGTAGCTCATATACAAGCTCACACGTTTTTTCTAGGGGCGCGGTTTGTACGCCCTATCGTAAAGAAACCGTGCCGTATTCAAATGCCCTAAATGTATTTCGCCGTAAACTGAAACTGTCATTCCGTTAATAGAGCACGTTTCCCACCCGACGAGGAAGCGACTAGTTATCAATGATTTTTTCGCTCAAGAAACGTATAAAAGATTGAAGGTCCCGTGTACGTAAAAGAGACACATATAGTTATAGTTGATCGCTGATTCACCTCCGGCTAGTTTTTGTTTCTCCCAGCAACAAGAGCTTTCAAAGAGAAAACTCGCTCAGCGACGCTCGCTTGGCGGGCAGAACACTCGCCAAGAGACTCCCGCTTGGTACATACGCATACCAGCGAGTAATCGCTCGTCGCCGTCGCGCACTCGCTTCTCGTTGCCCACTCGCTTCTCGTTGCCCACCAACTCGTTTTTAGTTGCTAACGGTGGGACAGGGGTCTAACGTCTCAAGTTTTTTCTGATTCCTGTAACCACCTAGCTCAGGAGTCAGGGCTAGAAATTAAAATGTAACAACTTTTTTTATGTCAATCTAACATTTTTATTAAATTTTATTTTATAGTTTTTATTTAATATTTAGAGATATGAGAAACAGGGTGTAAAGTTCACTCCTTCTCTATAGAAAACTGAGGTTCCTCTGGCCAGACGGGTAATGTGTCTGGTGAGATACTGCCCGACAAATGATATTGATATATAAAGTAAAAGTATGCTAGTCGCGCGGTAAACTCCGCTTGTGCGATGCAGGATTTTGCGTGACCTCAGTGTGATAAGTAGTTCGCACGTGGCGATGTAGCCGCCACAAATACCTTGGTTAGTAATGTCTAGTTTAGAGGTTAAACTTCTAGTTACTTGCTTAACTTTATACTAAAGTTAGTTATTGTACGAAAACGCTGAAATACTAATATAATCTAAGATTTACCGCAGACAGGCTAAGAACTAAGAACATCTTGTTCAGTGTTAGTTGAAAACTTAGGAATTTATCGTTGGTAACTTTTGTTACCCCCTCTGGCGACGCTCTTGTCTGTGAGTTCAAAGAAGTTTTTAATAGGTACTTAAATCTTTTTATTCTTCGTTGTCGACTGCATTAGTGCCCGGTTGCTGGCAAACGGCTCGCCCATTATTACATGGGATTTAATGGGGTGTACCCACATTTTTGTAACCTACACCTCTGTTTAATACTTCGGTGATTACAGGCGTGTTTGTCTACATAACTGTAACTTTTCAGTAAACTTTGTTGATAAATCGTGCACATGTTTTAACCAATTTTTTTGTTGCAAGCATTTTCTAAACTAATATTATTGCCAATATAAATATGCCAAGAAATATATTTTCACCATTCATCATTCTCGAATTTCACTCCCAATTCCGAACTTTATATAAAAGCCACAGAGCAAAAAAAATGCAGCGTAACAAAAAGCTCGGTGACTTTCAAACCGCTAGCTAACCACAAACATGTCACAGGCGGGCGGTGAAACCAGTGGAACAATGCCCCAATACCCCGATGACTTTGAACGCGTGGAGCCGCGAATTAATTGGTTCTTCGTCTGTGTGTTTCATTATTTATTTAGATACTTTGAGCTGAGCAATTTATTGCTTAAATGGTATGTGACATTACCTACCTTATCATTTTGTATTTAGTTTTGTTTTCCTTTGTAATTTATTTGAATGTCGTTTTCGCCCTTGTCAAATTAATTGTTCCTTGATAAATGAACAAAACGGTCTGCTACAATTGGAAGCGCAGTAATTATCCCTGTTCTTATCAACTTTATTTATTAATTATACTTTATACTACCTTACTTTATGAAGAGCTCGTGGTTAAGTAATAACAGCCGCACGGTTCGATCCATCAGGATAAGCTACGCTTGCATGGTTAGTCTGTGGAAGGGTGACCATCTTAACATACCGAGACTCCGCCGTGCCTCGGAATGCACGTTGAGCTGTTGATCCCGGCTGTCATTCGTGGATCTTTGACAGTCGTTACGGGTCGTCAGAAGTCGGAAAGTCTAACAGCCAGTATTAATTAGCCAAGGGTCGAGGGTCGTATTACCCAGTTACTGTTATGGAGGTCAGATAGGCAGTCGCTACATGTAAAGTATTCAGCTGCATCCAGTTAGGCTGGAAGCCGACCCCAACATAGTTGGGAAAAGGCCAGGCAGGCAGATACTACTTTACTTTATATTTAAACTTGCATGTTATTGTGTAGCCTTTGTTGGAAGTACAATAAATAAATACTGTCCCAAACAAAAGTACGCCATGGTGGATATTTGCGAAAAGATCTGCATAAGTATAATAGGTATTCGGCGGGAAATTTATAACTAAGACAAGAAGCGTCTAATCCAGAGACATTCTTAAGAGATTCTGCCATGGCGCCATTACTTATTTACTTGCTGAGCTGGGATTAAATTAATATACCGTTTAGCAAGTCTTAAACCAGTCTTACCAAGGGGTATTGTGTGACAGCAACTGTGAGTTGTAGAGGTCAGACTCATTCGCTTCATGTAACATTTTGGTATTCACTTGAATAAGGTTATACTGGAAGCCAACCCCAATATATTTGAAGTAGTAGTAGAGAAGGCTTGGGATAATTAAGTTTTAACCGACTTAAAAACAGAAGGAGGTGTTTGGATAATTTTTTTTCATGTAGGTATGTGTACACCGATTTGTCCGTGATCACTAGGTTGATATATGTAATATTTTTTTTTTTGGAAAAAGTTTTTTTAACTTTTATAATACTTATTATAGTTTCATATAAATTAATTATCTACATATATAAATAAAAATGTGTCGCTTAAGCACAAAACTCGAGAACGGGTGGACCAATATAGCTTTTATATCCTTGAAGTTCGAGGAAGGTTCTTAGGAAGAGAAAATTTAGAAAAAAAAAAATCTTTCCAATACAAATGTCTACTAGCAGCCGTTGCCATAAATCCTAACAGAAAGTACTAGGCTTGCATGAATTCACTATAGTAGGTATTTTAAAATGTAGGTATGTAGGTAGGTAGGAATGTATGTAGGTAGGTAGGTATGTATGTAGGTAGGTAGGTAGGTATTTAAGGTAGGGTAGGAAAGCAGGTGTTTAGGTAGGTAAGGTTGGTAGGTATGTAAGTAGGTAGGTAGAGTAGGTAGGTAGGTAGGTACGCCGTAGATAAGTACTTAGTGCTTCCCGTGCGAAGCTAAGCTAGTTCAATTATACATAACTACTCGCATTAGTATTTTGGTATAACCTTTGTCCAGCTGTGTCTACCATAGGCAAAATCAAATGACACTAACAATAAAACATCTACATGACAATAGAACCACACTTACGACCATAATTTACTACACCACACGTCTCCGGTAATAAACCGCGCAATTCTACTGTAAGCCATCTTCAAATCATCATTAGTGGGGCCTCTGATACTATCATGTAGGCTAGTCACGCCAACATTGAACAGTAACGTGACTACATACCTTGTTGTTTGAGGATTGGTCTTTTAATTAGAAAAATTGGGCACTTAAACCTTGAGGTCCTGATGACCTAGGGAGTTTTCGCTCGCAGACTTAAATAGTTCCTTATTAATTAGTTAAAGTTGGTACTTGTTGGTACTTTTAACACTGTAAATTGGAAACATTGTAAAAACCATTTACTTTTAAAAGAGTAACCGTGGAGTTTCTTGTCGGCTCTTCTCCATAGGAAACGACCAATTGGAACCGTGTACCTAGCTTCTGACGTTTCATAAGTGCCCTTGTAGGTTTATGTGAAATAAAATATTTTGAATTTTAATGAAAATAGGGACACGGCTTTTGATCTAAATACCACCATAATCATAATTAGTTGTTTTGTTACGAAGATGCTGATAGCCTGCTGATACACTTGGTAGTATTTTACGGACCATACGATGTCGCCTGATTGATATTTTTAGGAAACCATGAGAAATCATGGGTGTGATGTGGCTTGTTATAAAAGTTAAGGTAGGTAATGAAAATTTTAATAACTTTTGAAGAAGCCCATGCTTTATTTCATTTGCCTGAATCTAGACTTGTTGATTGACTAATAAAAATAATCGTTTAATTCTCAGTCCCGCAAATTCGGAAAAACTAGTGTCACGACACATAGCCGATACATGTCACTAATCTATGGAACATTATTGGAACCGAGCCTGCTGTCATCTAACGACAATATTCCAATCAAAATATATAGTATTGGCAGACGTTACTCTCCAACACTAAACCTTATATTAGTTAAGATATGGTTGAAATCTAATTGGCAAAGGTTTCTGAACTGTATTTTATGTTGGTTCGTCTTTAGGGTCATAAAGTTTATGAGTCCTTAAAAATATAGTTAACATATTTATGATTGATGACGGTAATGAAGTATTGTTAAAATGCGTGACAAGGTTTATTCTGATTTGAGAAAGTTCAGAGACTTTATTTTTATACCAAAGTGGTCTATTTTTGTGAGTTATAACGTAAATGAAACGAGAACATAACTATTGTGTTAGCATTTTTGAAACCAATAAAAAAAAATCAGCTGTTCCATACATTTATGTTCGCATAGCTCGTTATAATGTATGGACAGCTGATTTTTTTTACGCGATTTCATGGTTGGCCCCATAGTGAAAGTTGTTCATAATGATGAGTACAATGACTCATTACGAGGATGCAAACGAATTAAATTTCACATTGGATAATATATATAGTCTGATTTAAAAGTGAGTCTGTGGAGTCTCTTGCCCGTTCTTCTCCATAGGAACCTACTACGCGTTGGAATGGGCATCTAGCTTCATATTTCTGACTGACCGACCCCTTGACAATTCAAAAGTACCTGTAATTGGCTTATTTGAAATAAATGCTTTGAGTTTGACTTTTGAGTATATATACAGGGTGGCAGGGACATCAACGCGAAAACTGTTACCATGGATTCATTCAGTACATGATTCTGAAACCCCCTGCGTTGAAATTTTTCGTCGGTTATTAAAAAAAATCGCTGTTTCATACATTTTGACCGCGTAAGTATTTGCAGTTTTCTATGAAACGGCAATTTTTTTTAAATAACCGACGAAAAATTTCAGTGTGGTTCAGAATCATGTACTGAATCCATGGTAACAGTTTTCGCGTCAATGTTCCTGCTACTGTATAGATATATAGACAAATATTGCTCATTCATCAATAGTATTATAATAATATTAAACACCCATTGTATTTTTAAAGGTGGTACCTTTAAAAATATATTTCGAACTTTCTTTAATACCAGCAAAAACTCCTAATGCAAAATTCTAGTCAAGAAGTTTCGAGTGCACACTCAAAACTTTTTAAGTATTCACGCCCAAAAATCTAAACTTTTTGTGAAATAGTCAATTTATCTGCCATGTTTTAAAAACGTGAATAAAAACTCCCAAATCATTCCTAAAACTAAAACTTGAAAACCTTTCTGAAAACTACAATGTAAACTTGAAATATTGATCAAGACAGAGAAGAAATAAGCAAAAAAACAAAAAAAAACATGTTTTATTTTTTTTAAAGATGAGAAACAGGGTGGAAAGTTCGCTCATCCTCCATAGAAAAGGGAGGATCCTCCGACCAGACGGTTATTGTGTCTGGTGGCCAATTGCCCGACGGTTGATGTCTGAACGTTGTATATATGTAGGATGTATACTCGTCGCGCGGTAAACTTCGCTTGCGCGATGCAGGATTTCTATAATTCGTGTCTTTAATGCGTAGTCCGGATGTTGTATATATACTAATCGCGCGGTAAACCCTGCTTGCGCGAGGATTGGATTGGATTGGCCTCTTGGCTTGGATTCTGCATGATGTCAGTGTGATGCGTAGTTCGCATGTGGCGATGTAAATACCGCCACACTGTTATTTAAAGACTTTTATTTTATGGGTGTTTTAATTTGGTACAGTCTACCTCACGTTGGTGGTATTACTTTGAACTTGAGCTGGCCTAGAGTAGTACGAAATTTCAATAGAATAAAAGGCCAGCGAATACCTAGAGCGGTATGACTTCATAACACACTTTCATTTTGACAGTTCAACAACATTCATTGCGTTATTTGCGCTATTGAACAGACATTTTTTTTTCGAACATCTGGAGCAATGGATTAGCAACATCCTTCAAAATCGTCAGTCTGTGATTGACAGCGTGTTACGCAATTAGGGTTCTGGTCTGTTTCCACTGACGTGCGGTCGACTACACACCTCTGTTCAGCTAGCCTAGAGCAGTACAAAGTTTCAATAGAATAAAAGGCCAGCGAATGCCTATAGCGATATGATTTCATAACACACTTTCATTTTGACAGTTCAACAACATTCATTGCGTTATTTGCGCTATTGAGCAGACATTTTTTTTTCGAACATCTGGAGCAATGGATTAGCAACATCCTTCAAAATCGTCAGTCTGTGATTGACAGCGTGTTACGCAATTAGGGTTCTGGTCTGTTTCCACTGACGTGCGGTCGACTACACACCTCTGTTGAGCTAGCCTAGAGCAGTACAAAGTTTCAATAGAATAAAACGCCAGCGAATGCCTACAGCGGTATGATTTCATAACACACTTTCATTTTGACAGTTCAACAACATTCATTGCGTTATTTGCGCTATTGAGCAGACATTTTTTTTTCGAACATATGAAGCAATGGATTAGAAACATCCTTCAAAAACATTCAGTCTGTGATTGAAAGTGTGTTACGCAATTAGGGTTCAGCCGTGCTATTCTGTAACCATCTCACCGTGAAAACTTAGGTGAAGTGAGCGTGGAGTGAGCTGTCATTCCACAGGGATTGACACTATTGACAGCTCACATCACCCAAGTTTTCACGGTGAGATGTCTACAGAATAGCATGGCTGGTCTGTTTCCACTGACGTGCGGTCGCTCACACCTCTGTTAAAACTACTTTTTTTGAATAACAAAATATCCGACTATAAAAGCCTGTATTTTCCACATGACGTGGCTTTAGTAAGTCCGACCTTTAAAACAGCGGTCTTTTGCAGGCCGGCAACCCTCTCTTTGATGTCCGTAATATAGGTACACTGAAACTTTCATGCATACGTTTTACAATAACATGCAATAATTCTGCTTGAAATCCTACTTTTAATTATGGCTTAGATATTTTCTAGTGTTCAACTTTAGGCTTAATACTTTAATTAATTTAAATTATCGTCAATTTCATTCATATTTTAAGAGCAGTGGATGCCCAGTGGTAACGGCCGCGTCTTACGAGTTGTAAGTCACAGGTTTGTAACCAAACAGGCACTTTACTTTGCGTAAATTATTCATCAGCACTGCTCTCAAAACAGTGAAGGAAAACATCGTGAGGAAACAGGCATGTCCGAGAACCAGAAATTCGAAGACATGTGACATTTACCAACCCGCAGTGGGCCCGCGTGGTAGATTACGGCCCACTCCCTCTCACCGAGAGGAGGCCTGTGTCCCAGCAGTGGGAATATTATAGGCGCATTATACTACGCTTATGCATTCATGTCTAGTCTAAAGCAAAAGTTGTGAAAGCTACTTAAATGCACCCTATTTTTCTTAAATAGGGTGCATTAAAGTAACTCTTACATGTTCATACTTCGTGAGTCCTGGTCAGTCAGCCCCACCACCAAGTTACTGGTTCCCTAATATTTGTACATACCACGCTTTGAGCTATATTTGAAAAAGTATATTACAGTCAGTGTCGATAAAAGAGAAAAAGAATAAACGAAAAATTTCCGGTCCTCACTCCCGCATTGAAATATGTATGTTCGTGTTAAAGTTCAAACTTAAGTATATTCTGGTCGCCGAGCTACGAACTACAGATATTACTTATTCAAGCAGTAGGTAAGGCTAATAACCTTCTAGTATCCGAACTTCTTTCAAAACTTACAATATTTATTGTAAGTCAATCGAACTTATAACTTATGAAAAACTTACTAATTCTATTCTATTCTTGTGAAAATCTTGCTCTACTTGATAATATAATAGATAGGAACTGTAAAGTCTGTGAGCGTTTAGGTAACAACGGACGCCTCACCGAACATTGATGCAGTCCCCTCTATAGAAATTTATTGTATTTAAGGTAGTATCCATTGACTGGCTCCATTTTGCTTTCATAAGTCTTAGTTAACAAGAGCCATAATATACCTGATCTACACTTTTGTACCATTCTTAAAAAGCTACTTTTAAACAAGTACCTACTTATGTAAGTAATTTATCGCTTGTAGTGTCTTTTTTTAATGAAAGAAAAATTATCTGAATAATATACAGTAAGTACCTAAGCGATCGAGCTCCGCTCTGGTGAAAATAGGGAATGCTCATTTAATAGTATAGGATAGTTCATACTAATTCCATGCTGCCATGATAGTAGGTACTTACTAATTCCATGCTGCCATGATAGTAGGTACTTACTAATTCCATGCTGCCATGATAGTAGGTACTTACTAATTCCATGCTGCCATCATAGTTGGTACTTACTAATTCCATGCTGCAATGTCATTGTTCTAAGGTAGCCATCTTATTCTAAACTTTGGGCGACCTATCTCTGCTAGGGTAAAAATACGGAGATAACGAATTTTCCCAGATATGAGACCTAGCTAGATCGATTTTTTGTCCTTACGGGACCCCTATATTGCAACTTTCATCGAAATCGTGTTCAATTTCACGTTCTCGAAAACGGGTCTACCGTTTTCGAAAACGTGACAAATAGATATATATACTAATATTACTCAATTAATAGTATAGGATGAAAAACAATAGTTTGAATAGACTGCAAAATACTTATTTACGTCCAAGTTGCCATGGAAAACTGTAAAAAAAAATCTTTAAAAACATTTGGTGTAGCAGCTGTTTTGCAAATGCTATAAACCACAAAATGTTTTGTATTTTACTTTATCTGAGGACATTACAGTTTATTTCGTAGACTTGACGATAAAAAAACGTTCACATTGAAAGCAATAAAGCTCAGTAAAGATGTCGAATGACTTTGAATTTCAGATTTAAATGTAAGCGTTGTAGAATTATTTAAACTTCAGTGCACGAAGACATAAAAAATATTCATCGTGTTTTGCCTAACAGCCAAATTCTCATACGCAACTCCGTGATCATCGATTTATGACTTGTAATTACAAACAGACTTTTAAGAACGTTTTAAAATTAACACTCTGAAGTGCTAAATCTAGTAGGTACAATTAATGAGACGGTGAGTTTACAAGGTGATTTACAGCCGGTTTCTAAATTTAAAATTTGTAGTTGAGAACTTGTGGCGGCATCTACAACGCCACATGCGAACACACCGATGACACGCAAAATCCTGTATCACGCAAGCTGATACCACGCAACGAGTATATAAATATACAACGTCCCGACATCGATCGTCGGGCAGTTGCCCACCAGACACGACACCCGTCTGGTCGAAAGATCCATTTCTATAGAGGATGAGTAAATTTTACTACCTGTTCCTTACCTCTCTAAACATGTCAAACTCTATTTTAGCATCACTTAAGGAGAAAGCCCTCAAAATTCATAGATCTTTCGGACACATTTGAGAATTTACGCTGTCATGAATGTGTGAATCTGTGAATTTGTGCTTATTTTCACTGTCTAGAAACCTTATCAAATTTTCACGGAGCATAAAAACACTTTAGAAGATTTGCAGACACTTAAAGTATTTTTTTAAAGATTTACGTTACTTAGCACTTCGTGTGAAACCATAAAAGAAAAAAAACAAATTGAAAAATTTGGCGCTCCTTATTGCCCCTTCATCTTACGTAAGTACATCATTTTATTATTTTAGAAAAAGCTTCTTTGTTTACCACAGAATTTTATTTATTTTAATAAAAACTACATTAAATTATCTCCATATTAAAAGCAGTTCTATTTATATGATTAATTTGAGCAATAAAATATAAACTACGACCTCATTTACGACTTCTCACGATTTTTTTTTGCAACATCCCGATGTAACTGTCGGCTAACATGCGTTCGTTTTGGCGTTTCAAATGTTAGTAGCATGGCGTGTTTTATTGTTAGCTCTGTCTCTCGCGTTTACTATCCCACAAGAACGAAAGAGATAGGGCGCTTAGTTTCATAGATAATCGCATTACTGTCGGACCACAGTAGCGCACACCGCTACTGTGGTCCGACAGTAATGCGATTATCTGCGATTATCAGTTGTACGTACTTTACCAGTCAGAATAAAAAATACCAGTTGAAAACCGATACAAAACTTACTTAGAATCTATTAATCAAAATAACTACTGATATAACTCATAAAATACTTTACTTAAGTACCTACTGGAATACTACAATGGCTACAGATCCCGATAACCAAGCAAATTCAATAAAGTAATTATCTAGGTAGCCCAGCTAGGTAGGTACTAGAATGTCTGAAGCGCTGAAATTGGCTCTAATAACACAGCGGTTATAACTTGATAACCATGTGCTAACTATTGCGGTAATCTAGGTGCCTAGGTAGATATTTATGGTAAGTAATTTCAGGTAAACGTAGAAAATGTAAAACTCTAAGGCTCTTTGTATACAAACGTTTTCTTTCCGTGAAAAACTACGGTTTATTCGCCGTGAGTAGGCACGGTCGTCAGTGTTGTATGGATCACTGTGGAAGCTTGTTGACAGACACGTTTTTTCTACGGCACGGTTTTACGCCATACCGTAAAAAAAACCGTGGCGTGTATAAAGGGCCTAACAGGGTTTACGCTAATCAAAATATATTATTAAAGTAGGTAAAATGGTCTATTTGTAAGTAGTTGCAGCTTATTGACATATCGTCGTCTTAGAGTGAAAACGTCTTATATGCGAAAAACTGGTGGACAACTGGGAAGTTATATTATATGCTGATCGCGCGGTAAAATCTGCTTACGCGATGCAGGATTTTGCGTGACGTCAGTATGATGCGTAGGTCGCATGTGGCGATATAGATGCCGCCACAAAACTACGTGTGTTGCGAGGTATTTTTTTCCAAAAATGTAATAAAATAAAAAGTCAAAGCTGCATTTCCGAGCTTTTCACTCTAAGGCGACGATATTAGAAAAGTGCGTTTAAGACAAAACAATTTGTTCATTGCATTTGGTTGTTGTTTTGTGAGAGCAGTGGTAGCCCTGTGGTAACGACCCGACTTACGAGTCGTGCATTCGAACCTAAGCCGGTGCTATAACTTGTGTAAATAATTTCATCACCACTGCACTCAAAACGGTGAAGGAAAACATCGTGAGGAAACCGGCATGTCCTAGAACCAAAAATTCGAAGACATGTGACATCTACCAATCCTCGCTATGCTGGTGATGTGTGGTACAGCCAACTCCCTCACGCAGAGGGGAGGCCTGTGTCCCAGCAGTTGGAACATTATAGGCTGGTTATGATTATTTTATTATGATTGTTTCGTGAATTAGTAAGGATCTCACTACAGTACCAACTTAGGTTTAGGGTCAACAAGTCAATCGTCATCCTGAGGATGCCTCGTTGAGAGGTGAAACACGTGTCGATTTCTTACAGGGTTCTTTATGACTCTTTAAGAACAGTTACGCGGATTAGGTTACTAAATATACGTCGTCTATTGTATTTTGGCAATTTTTAACATATTTAGTTTATGAAACAACGATTAAAATAAATTAATAAGTTTAAGTATAAAACCTAGTACTATGTATTCCATTGTGTTTCAAGAAGAGTTTTCATCAAACCTTTATATCAAAAATACGTCAATTATTATTTTAACCACAATTAATGTAATTTAAAACTATCATAACCCCCTACTGCCTTGCCTTTTCTCATCCGATTATTATTCGCTTACAATCGATTCAGCCAATATGAAGCGATCAAACAACAAGTGGAATCGAGCTGCCTCGTTATGATCTCATTCAGATAATGGATACCACTCGATGCACTTGAATGATTGAGTTGCAAATATGTACTGCAATTAGGATTTTCAATTTTTTTTCTAGATAATACATGGGTTCTCCATTGAAGTCTCACTTATGAAATATGGTTATTTAAGGGAAGATTAATATGCTAAAGTGTTTTTGGCTATTTCCTTCTGTGGTTTATTCTGTTATCAAATGTCATGTCAATTGTGTTTCTCTTTGGCAATGATCCCGATGTCGACCATTCTGCCAATGCCAAAAGTGTTATGGAAAATCGTGTGAGATATTAAAAAACAAAAATAAATTAAAGATGGTGTTTTTTTTTGCGGTCACAACATTTAATTGTCAGAGATTCAAAAATCGGTTGTAGCTACAAAACCACAACAAAATAAAATATTAAATTCTTGAACACTATCGAAATCCCCAACAATGCGAAAGTGAGTTTGTTTGTTTGATACGCTTTCACGCTAAAACGGCTAAACGGATTTGGATGAAATTTGGCACATGAGTAGACCATGACCTAGGTTAGGACATAGAATACTTTTTATCCCGATATTCCTACTGGATCGAAACTTATGCGGGTGAAACCGTGGAGCGCATCTAGTTCTTTTATATTTTCTTACAAGACCAGAGCACAAAAAAAGGCTCTACTGTCCTTAGCATGGCGATTACAAAATCAAATTGTTTTCACTACCTTAGACAACTGTCAGTTGTCAGCGTGAATGTCAGTTTGGGATAGAAAACTTTCTCCTGAAATAGTCTATATATAAAAGGACCTAGACCTAGGACCTAGACGTTAGAAACGAAAAACAAAATGACAGATTCTACAAGGATTTCTACGGTGCGATGTCAAAAATGGAGAAACGAAATGTCACTTTGTATAGAAAGAGCTGTGTCTATTCTTCGTAGAAATAGAAAGCGTCATGCTACGCGCGCTGGATTCGAACCCACGACCTCCACGAAGAGCCACATAATACGCAATAAAATAGTCTTTATCTTTAAAACACTCCAACAAAGAAAAAGAACTACAAAAAGTAAACAAATATATATATTTAGTACCTAATGAACTAGAATATGTTATTAGATAAATAGTAACTAAGAAAAGAGAATGGAACAAATGGAGAGAAAAATGCAATGACACAATTATAATAAGTGTCGCAAGAAAATGGAAAAAACTATCGCAAATAAAGAACTACTTCTAATAAGGTCTTTATGAGAAGTTGTTTACCTTTTATCTAAACTAAATATTTTATTGCGTCATTTTACACACCAGGATTCGGCTTCATCTTATGGGGGATGCGCTAAACTAGCCCGCGAGATTCAAATTTTCTTTAGTTTTTTGCATTTTGCAGGTCAGTGTCAGGTTATATGTTTATTAAAATATGATTCGCGACCGTAACAAATATGGCTTTACATAATTATAATCATTACAATCAGCAATACAACTCCATAAGTTAGCATAATCGGCAAATGTCATGATTTCATGAAATAGTCATTAAACATAATAAACATTTGATACGGCCGCGAATCATATTTAGATCAACGTAGAAGATATTGTCTTATGAGTAACATTGGCTATAATTTATAAAGACATAACGCGGGCGAAGCTGCTGGCGACAGCTAGTCGGCTAAAAACTCATATCAAACAACAAACTGGGCATATTTTGAACTCCAGCATTCACGGAAGATTGAATTGAAAAGAATCAAGACTACGACATATTTCTTTTACAAAATAAAACAAGAAAACAACTACAACAAAAAAAAATACGTTCGTAATATAAAAAAATTAGACAACGTTCCGTCAGACGTCACATTCATTCACGCAGAGATACGACAGTCTCCTAATAAGCCTCATATATTCTTCTAAGTGTACCGTCGTTTATTAGCTGGATACCGACATATATATCCATTTAGGACACAAGCAATTCCGTGTGGTATGCCCCTAATGAAATACGCTAGACCAAAGACAGAATTTGTTGGATATCCAGAGAGTATGTGCCTAATTTTGGAACCTAATATTAGTGGATCGTAAACCTATATTCGTGGATTTTTATGTGTCAGTGTTATAATTTATGATGTCAATGCTCTAAGAGCGAGGCCACTCGGCTTTGCCAATGCGTTGCGTCGGCGCAGCCCTGATCGTAATATGTCCACCTGTCACACCGCACACCTATTAAAATCACTGCGCTGCGACTACGCAACGCATTGGCTACGCCCGTGTGGCATCACTCTAAGGGTGCCTCTCCATTGGAGTTGAGAGGAGGAGCTCTAATGTACAGACAACCTTACACGAATTTTAAAATTAAAGACAGTGATAATATCTCTTTGGAGAAAATAGTAGGAAAAATGTGTGTTATAGGTATTTGTGATAAAAAAATAAGTTGTTAAATCAATACTTATTGTAATAATAAGCTTCATAGATACCTAATTGATTAATAGCTTATTACGTTGATGTATTTTTCAATACATTACCCGCATTTTACGGCTTTCAAAAATAATTATGTAAGTAAATAATGGATTACCGGCAACAAGTAATTGCTTATATGTATAGATCTAAGTTACCTATAATGTGTACTTCTCTAAACGTTATTATAATATCAAAGTATACTCCCAGATTGTTTATTGCACTAATTTACAACAAATTTAATTTAGCAGCTCATTTGAAATTAGTATCAATCCGCATTAGACATAATTTCCATTCAAAATTCCGAGCACAATTTCATGTAAAATTATAATCCACTCAGATTCACCTTCTCGTGCCCAATTTGCACAATTTGTATTCTAAAAGCAGATAATTGGCTGCAATACATTCGTGCCTACCGCTGCAATTAGGGACGGAACTAATGGGGCATTTAATGCATTTGCAGTAACCCGCGGCCATGTTGGGTGCTTTGCTAAGCTGTTGGGGACTTTGGAAGTGTTAGTATTTCGCTTTTGTTTGGGACTGGTTATATTGTAGTAAGGTGAGATTTGAAACTGACTATAAATGAAAATTAACAGTAAATCGAAAAATGTATGGAAGATATCCGGATCCTCCAGAAACGAAACCTAAAGTTCAAGTACAGACTTCAGTCTATACTTGAACTTTTTTATAGGTTTAGGTTTTAGGTTACTCTGGCGTTTCTGCGATTGTCTTAAGCTTCGTGCAGACCAGCGCGACGCGACAGCGCGACGCGACACCGGTTATTGTTATACCGTCAAGTTTTCTTAGAAATTGTATTGTTCGTGTCTGTACGAGCTTTTAAGCGTGAACAAATTTAATAACATTGTTGTAGGTATGATGCAAACGAAATTAATTGTTGAATTAAAACCAGAAATATTATTTTCCGCCCCAGACTACCCTTAACCAAATCCGACCAATTGACACTCAAAAATCACACAAAATATTTTTAACTCACAATCTACTGACCTACTTAATTCTCAAATACAGTTCACTCAATGAATAAACCGACCGAAACCTTGAAACAATTCCCTGAGCAGATAAATTTTGAAACAATGCAGTGCATTAGGTCCACACCGACACATCCGCTGAGCCTAATTAATATCCAAATACCGGAAATAGACAATAGTAACGTTAATAAACATTTGATTGGTTTACATTAAGTGTTGTTTGAAATTTCAATTATCTGTTAAGTGAGGAGAAATACCCTATTTATAGGAAGTCCTCACTTAACAGATAATTGAAATTATATACATAGGGTATAGATAGTCCTCAATAATAATGATACGATCAATATACAAGTTAATGAGGTGCCTAAATCGGTAGGAGGAAAATAATTTCTACTGTCTCGATCTAAGTGGAATTTAAAGAAATAATTTATGAAAAAAAAACCTGGGTGTCGACAGCGTAGATAATTATTATTTTCAATGAATGTTCTAGATTTGTAAATGTTAGGCAGTTACTCAATCAACGTATTTTATTTTTGTGACCAGAAAAGAGACATGAGAAACAGGGTGTAAAGGTCACTCATCTTCCATAGAAAAGGGAGGATCCTCTGACCGTTATATCTGACTAATGTCGGGACGTTGTATATATGTCAGTCGCGCGGTAAACTCTGCTTGCGTGATGCGTAGTTCGCATGTGGCGATGTAGATACGCCGCCACACTAGCAATCGATAAAAATAAAATACTATTGACTGATTAACTGCCTTCTTCAACAGTTCGGTATACTATGAGACTTTTATTGATCTTGTTTGAACAGAACAAGCGATATTCCTTCAACTCAAACTCAAACTCAAAGCATTTATTTCAATTAAACCATTTACAGGCACTTTTGAATTGTCAAATAGTCGGTCAGTTAGTCAGAAAGTTGAAGCTAGTTGCCCAGTTCCAAAACGTAGATCTTCATGGAAGACGAAGAACGGGCAAGAAACTCCAAGGACACTCTTTTAAATATAGAAAATTACACAATCCTGGGTAATCCTTGAAAATAATACTAATGGTACCATTCCGTAGCTGACTGCAGGCGGCAACTGCAGGTGACGTGTCGCCGCGACACGACTGGTTTCTATGAACTTCTATGAAATACCTTCCTTAGCTAGCGACACGTCGTCTTCATACAAATACTTAGAAACCAGTTGTGTCGCGGCGCTACGTCACTAGCAGTTGCCGCCAGGCAGCGGTCAGCTACGGAATTGTACCTTTATCTACACTGTCAACATCTAGGATTTTAGCTCAAGTTTTGGCTTCATTAAAAAACTAATCGACAGAAGTATCATGTGCTAATCGATGATACGTTCTATCTACTTCATCCAAAAATCTCTATCAAATCAAATCTTATCTCCGTTACTGGCTAATGGCAAAGTTTGTGAAGATTCACTTACCACATTATTTCAATGTAACAGTAAGAGTCTACGCTAATTAAAGATAAGAGCAGTGTTAATATTAACACAGTCTCTTTATGATGGAGACATCTAATATTTTGGGTCTGGCCTATGTCAACGTTGGGCTAAATGGGCCCTATATTAGAACTAGTGACAATAGTGTAGGATTTCCACTAAAGGCAATGTTGGTATCTAGTACAATAGCTGATAATTGCGGAGCAATAACGATGTGATTACTAAGCAAACTAGATCCAGATTGTGATCAGCCATTTTGTAACAGTAACATCACAAGCACTCGGGGATCGGACTGTTTCTTAACACTGGATTTTGTAACCTAGGTAAGAGAAAATACAAAAATTATCCACGTAACATTAATTCTTTCAAGACTTTCCTAACATACAAAATTCTTCAACAGTTATCTATACTTATAATAAATCTGTAGAGAGGTCAATTCTGTACATGATATATATTTTCAAAATAACTATCAGGGGGTAATTAGTGATCGATACTGATGCCAAAAATGCCATCAGTAAAATTTTTGTCTGTCTGTCTGTCTGTCTGTCTGTCTGTCTGTCTGTCTGTCTGTCTGTATGTTCCTTATAGAAACAAAAACTACTCGACGGATTTTAACGAAACTTGGTACAATTATTCTTCATACTCCTGGGGAGGTTATAGTATACTTTTCATTACGCTACAATCAATAGGAGCAGAGCAGTGAAGGGAAATGTTGGGAAAACGGGAGAAGTTGCTCCATTTTTTAAGCTTCCGTCGCGTGTGAAGCCTTAATGGTTAAAGCTACATAGAAATCATTTATGACGGAAATGTTCTACATAAAATTATCTAAAAAATATCCCACAACAGCATATGTCTATCTTTTATGGTTGACTCACAATAACACGTGTAACTCCCGATAGCTTAGCAGTTCGGAGCTTTCTGATTATATTTGTTTACTCTTACGTTTATAATACTCTCACTCATCCCTAATTAAAAGAAGTTAATATTATTACCTATTCAATAAAAAAAGAATCATAGTAATCGGTATAGAAACACCAAACTTATACATGAAATACGCTAATAAGCCATCGCGCCGTCGCGCGTGAATACTGAATCATGCCATAAGGATTATTTTTGTGTAACGATTGCCGCGCTCGACGCGGGTCGTGGCGGTAGGGTATAAAAAGGCGGGAGGTCCGACGGGAGCGCGAGCTTCATTCAATATTTGGCTGTTGATGCGTTCATAGCGTTCGACCTTATTGACAAACAATAATTGATATTAACAAACCGTGCTTATCAGCGCGACTTTTAGTCTTTAAATAGTTTATTTGAATTTCTTTTGTTGTTATTTTATAAAATAGGTACTTATTAGTTTTGGTAGTGTTTAAATATTCGTTCAAATTACAAATTATTAATAGTTTGCATTTTATTTCTTTTAAGGTGAAGTAGTAGTAGAAGTAGAAGTAGTACGCATAGATTTTTAGATACCGATAGGTAAGTTTTGGCTAATTTATGTAAGGCTCAAGGGCAGACTTTTCGTGTTGCTGGAGTAGATCTCGGTGTCAGTTGTTTCTCGCATGTTCAGTTATATGTCGCTCTTTCCCGGGTTAGCAGTTCTAGAAATCTTTATGTTCACGTGCCGGACGGGTCAACTTTCAACATAGTTTACCCGGAAGCTTTGCGCTGAAGTATTTTCGTTCTATAGGTACTTAAGCCTCATGTGAAAGTGATCTAAACAATATTACCAATACATTAACTTAATAACATACAAGAAGTTACACGCTGACGGATTCGCGGGCACAGCTATTAATAATAATATTCTGCGGTTCCTTATTGCGATATTTTTCAACAGTATTGTGGATTGACATATTATATTTCCCTACTAAAATACGAAAGTTAATCTGTCTGTTACATCAAAACCACTGAACCGTGAGGAAGGACATATGGTACTTTTTTACGAAAAACGACGGAAACGCGGACGAAGTCGCGGGCAAAAGCTAGTATATACTAAGAGACTAATATTGGTCCCGTTTGAACAGAACTAGCAATATTGAGCCACTCTGTATACTCAAGCACAAAACTGCTCGGTCAGCCCCGTAATTGTCTGTGAAACAATTAAGAACCAGACGCTCGACAGAGCATTCTCACACAATAGGCTTACTCTAACTTTGCAGCTTCGAGATCGAAGCAAATCCACTCACTTTCAGAAATCAAGCGTCAGTAGTCAGATAAAATTAATTGACTCTCCGAAAAACAGTAGGTAACTTATCGCCTCAGCCATTTTCAATTTAGAATTTATTAGCATATAATGCTTGCTTAGTCATTACAATGTTTCTCAATCCAACAGTTTTTGCCATCCTGAATTAAATATAAACATAATTTGACGTTAATATTTCACGACTCATAAAAGAGAGTCCTTTAAATAACCACAAAAAAAAATATCAACAGAAGATTTCAGGAGTTTTAATAGAATTTTCGACTATTTCACAAATAATTTGTCATTTCATTTCACAAAATTAGTTTCCATGCCATCTTCATACCATCTATGTTATAAACAGGACTCAGAGGGACGAGATAGCTAATTTTCCACTAGCCTCCTCCCTTTCACGGTCGGATTGAGACCCTGTCGGTCCGCAAATGTATAAAAACCATTAGGGATTAGCCACACAGGACGTCCCGCGGTTGCGCGATCTGTTTTTGTGGTTATCTCGATAAGGATATAATATACGCATGGTAGATAGGATATCAGTTTTTAAGCCAGTAATAATAATATGTAATTTTATGTGTATTGTTACAATTTGTAGGTAATAAGTCATTTTTGTATGATTATCTTTTGATAATTCAAATTGTTTATTGAAATAATTGATTTACATAAATATTTACAAAATAGGGCTACTAGCAGTTAAGTTATACAAGGTGGCAGCGACTTAGACGCAAAAACTGCTGTTCCATACATTTTGACGGCGTGTAGGTATTTCACTTTTCTATGAAACAACTGGTTTTTCTCAACGCTGGGCGGTCCAGAATCATGTACTGATCCATGGTAAAAGTCTTCGCGCCGATGTCCCTGCCACCCTGTATAATAACTGGATTCTACCTGAATTAGGAATAAACCTGTATTTCAGGTAAACGTTGGACGAAGTTCCTTATCGCACGTTATGCTCTGCACACTTGGTGAATGAGAGTTAGACTGAAAAAAGTGTAACATTTTTACTACCACGTCACTTTTGCAATACCAAGTATGTGCCTAGTGTATGTACAGCCGTGTTAGCCTAGTGGTGTGACTGTCGGACTACCAAGTCATTAGGTCTCGAGTTCGAACCCAAGGCACACACCTCTGGCTTTTCGGATTCATGTGCGTATTGTATAATTATCACTTGCTTTAAAAAACGGTGGAGGAAAACATCGTGAGGAAACCGGCATGCCTAAGAGACATTTTTTGACGGCATGTGAAGCCAAGTTAGACGCCTATGGGCGGCATAAAAACTCTGACACAAAGTTAGTCACTAAACACGAAAAAAAAGTATTTGTAAAATAATTAAAAATGGGAAAATAACTAAAATTTACTGTCAAATTGTATTTTTTTTTATTCAATGGAAAAATAGGACGATATAATGTTAGAAGATATATCAAGATTTGTATGCGACTGTGTGTACTGGATTACTTATACATTGCATCAATACTGGCACTGTTCTAAACATATTTTAGATTTAGTTCATTTTTAAGCACTATAATTAGTGTTAAATCTTACTGTGGACTAATTGTATACTTTTTGTAAACGTTTTATTCAATATATATTAAAATATTATTATATTATTATTAAAAATATTAAAATATTATTCCTTTTTGCCGCGTCTTATGCAATGTGTTGTCGCCCTTATCATATTATTTATGTATTACACAGTGTGCATGACATTTATTTTTTTGTTAAAATACTTTCCACGATGTTGTAAAAAGGATTTTTAAACCCACGACATCCATTAGTAGTTATAAAGTAGAATGTTAAAAATGTAGGCTTTTAACGTTGTCATCTGGACAACTGTGCCGTTATGTTTTTGTTTTATTGAAACGGGAAAAATGATGTCGAATGTCGTTGAATGTTTGAAAGCTTTCGGTATTGAGCCAAAATCCAGCAAATAGGAAATGTATTATGCCGACAGGTGGACGAACAGACGTACAGTACGACTATTTTCTTAATGTCCCTCGGCAAACTTCGTGTTTTGTCAGTCGTCGAATTTCTATCAGTTGCCCTTTCTCGTTGGTAAAGGGCAACTGACCCAGTGCAAACACTTTTCAGTTGTTTATAATAATAAACAACTAAAAAGTGAAAAATATAAACTAAAATATATACAACCGACTTCCAATTTTAATTTTTGAAGTCCGGTGTTTTTTTTTTTTTTTTGTAAAATGTTTTAATTTTTCACTTTTTCGTTGTGCTTACCCCACACAAATTCAAATACCAATACCTGCTATGTAAATAACAGTGATAGGAAGTTATTATTATAACATCACCCTTAAAGGCTAAGTCGGAAAATACATATTATTGAAGCTAACTCAAAAACTACTCAAGCAAAATTAATAAAAATTGTATGCGCGCAAGCTTCCTCTACCATATGAAAAAAATATTGTCAAAATCGGTTCACTATTAAATAGTGAACCGATTTTGACAATATTTTTTTCGTCAATTAAAATGCACTCTAATTTCCTTAACGTCACTAAACATAATATACACATTTTCAGTACAAGCGTTTAAAGTTTTGATTATTTTGGAAAGGGATCACAATATATATACTGAAAATGTGTATATTTTGTTTAGTGACGTTAAGGAAATTAGAGTGCATTTTAATTGACGAAAATGTTGATAGACATACATAAAAAAACATAAAGACGAACATAGATATAACATCGATGTACTAATTACCAATGCTTCAAACGAATAAATAAATGATGAAGTCGAATGAATATACAAAAGCTAATAGACGCTAACACAATTCTGTCAGACATTTTTCTTATTCCTTGGTTAGGTACCACTGTGTATTTGTTGTCTCAAGAAGTTACTCAGCTATCGCTGGACTCCACAAATTGTGACATCCACCTCTTTTCTATCACATCATACGGATATCCTAGCTCAGGTCACGTGTGAATTTTGCGAACAAGAAAACGTGATACGAATTCGTTAGGTACAGCGATATTTTGAAATTGTCTTTTCAACAGAAAATTGTAACTTTATTTGCCCTGTTCTTAGTTAGTATGAGAAAGATATTACATTTTACCTTTTTGCTATTGTAAGAAAAGCAATAGAATCTTGTTAAATTCAAGTTGTTCGTTTAAAACACTATAATATTTGAATTAATAATGGCTACTTCCCATGTGGCTACTTTCCCGTTTCGCCACTATAGCAAAATAGGTAAGCTAGCCCAACAAAAGTGTCGTTTCGCAACTATCTATGTGAATTACAAAGTCTTAATATTGATAAATATTTTACACGAAAGGAGCTGAATATTTACTTTGTAAATATACTTTACAAAGTAAATTCATGTCCTTTCGTATATAATATTTTTCGTATATTTTATTTGAAAGTTAGTTTTTGTTTGAATTATTGTGAATGTGCTCTAGCCTTTTCCCAACTATGTTGGGATCGGCCAGTCTAAATGGATGCAGCTGAATACCAGTATTTTACATGGAGCGACTGTCTATCTGACATTCTCAACTCAGTAATCGGGTAATACGATACCTACTTGGTAAGACTAGTTGTCTGACTTCAAAGATCCACGAATGACCAACGGCTTAGCGTGCTTTCCGAAGCACGGAGGAGTCTTGGTATGTAAAGATGGTCGCCATCCACGGACCAACCCCGGCAATAGAAAACTTAGTATTTATAAATTAAATTACTTTAGCTGTAAAAAAAATTACTTGAAAATTTACTAACACAGACACACATGATGCACAGACAGAAGATCTACTGGCTGTCTGCAAATAGAACCGCTAACATGCTATTTTACTTTTATTTACCAAATAATTTAGTTTATACTTTATACTCATTGTTAATTACATTAAGTATTTATGCTCTTACTAGCCTGAAGCATTAGTTCACCCTAGTTCAGGCAAATAAGCAACTGTGCTCTATTTTAATAATTAAGTTACTTATTTTAAATGTGCCCCTTTTTATAAATAAACGATTTATTATTATTGATTATTAATTACATTAATTATCACCCTTAGACATGAATAAAGTCTAAAAAGTAAATAAATATTTTTACGAAACGAGTATTTTCAATTATATAATCGATCGCATTTACGTAACATTTAATCCTTGCGTTCGTGCTAGGCCCACAGCGCCTACCAGGAAATGATAGTATTATTGTCTACTCCGAACATATTTCAATCACCAATCACCCTGCCTAAATTCCCTGACGACCGTTCATTGTACCAAGGTATCGGCAGCCATGTTTCGATCTATATTGAATATGTGCTTGCTAAGAATAGATAGTCAATACCGAGCATTTGTTTCCGAGCCATTCTGGTGTTCCAAGGCCTTATTTTAGGCATAAATGTGGGTATTCATGTAGGTCTTACCTAAAATAACCGACCCGATAACTTTTAATGTGAGAATGAAGGTATCTTCTGGGTGAGCTCTTTAAATACATCATAGATCAACATGACATCTTACTATCTGAATAATTATGTTTAGGCTGTAATCAAAATCAGACAAACAGATCTGCAATGGATCTGGGTCATTGGGACCGCTCCTTTGAGTAGACCCAATATTTATTACGATTTATTAAAAAAAAAAAAACATGGCGGAACACAATAACCTCTTCCTTTATTGAAGCCGGTTCATAAATTAAAAGTAAAGTATGGCATCATTAAAACAAATTCAAATCTTTGGTAAATTTTTGTGAATGTAACAAAGAAAAGAAAGAAAGAAAAATATTTTATTTGGGACACGCACAGGAAATACAAACAGTAAGTAGGTAATAAAAAATTAAAAAATAAATTATAAAATAAAAAACAAAAAAAAAGAATTTAAAAAACAGAATAATAACGACCTGTGCGAGGCCAAAAAGGCTCCTATCTCAGCATAATGCGGCGATATTTAAAAAATAAATACCGCAGCGCTGGTATTCTGATAGGGCCCACTGTGATGCCACGGACACACCTACGGATTAAGATAAATCCCACTATGTAACACTAAGTAATTCGTACATTTTTCTCTATTATTCCGATCTTTCTGCACTTACCGTTTTAGTTTGTGATAGTATGCATAAAATAATATGATAAATGGCTCATGTCTCTATCCGAGGTTACGAACAGAATAGATGATTTGCTCAAGGTTGTATATGTAAACCGATTTAACATAAGTACGAGTTCAAGATTCAAGATTTATTCATCTTTCATTTAAATGTAAATAGGATTATTAAGACGCTTGTACTGTCTGAAACTGCGTCATCTTGTTTACCTACTGTTCTAGAACTTGGTACTTTGCAAAAGGATAACCCGAGCTCACACACTGAATGCATAGGAATATATAAAGCTCTGGCCAAACTGAAGCGAATCTCAGGCGGGATGCGGGACATAATTCAGTTTCTCCTATCGACTAACTTCTATAGAGATGTTCAAACGTTCATGAAGGCGCTGACAAGAGGCAATTAATGTTTAAAGTAAGCTTGTCTTTAACAAGACAAATTCCCAAATCTATTTAGTTTGTGGTAGCGGAAAAATATATGTTAATCTTGAACATATTAATCAGAACATCGTTTTTATAAATAAAATCTCGATACAAATTAACGGTAAACTAAACTTTTACCTAGAGTTCCAATGCAAAATATCTGTATTAAACATCAACGTACATAGGTTGGTATTTTAATTAATACCAAGAACGTCATATTTGAATGCAGAACTTGGTTGTTTTTTATTTTCGATTACTAAACAAATTTTTGAGTAAATGGACAATATTGCTTCATATTTTGAAATAAATTACAAGCGTTGTGTCATCGCGCTTCTATTTTTTTCTATGCAGTCCGACAGTGACAGCGTCTTAAAACAATGGACCCGTGCATTTGCGTCCCGTGTCCCGCGCGGCATTCACATCGTTGTGGCCAGAGCTTAAAAGGGCCCTATGACAAGCACATACCTACTTACCTACATATTTTAGTTATACTAAAATAGATCACTTGTAAATAAAAGGATTCATGTTAATTAAAAATACCTGGTTAAACGAAAATAGAAAATGCGCATGTTATACATAGGATAGTTCATACTAATTCCATGTAAAGTACATACTAATTCCGTGCTGCCATGATAGTACGTACATACTAGTACATACTATCATGGCAGCACGGAATTAGTATATTACATGCTGCCATGATAGTAGGTACTTACTAATTCCACGCTGCCATGTCATTATTCTAAGGTAGACAAACTTTGGGCAACCGTGCGCTGCTCGGGTGAAAATACGGAGAAAACGAATTTTCCCAGATATGAGACCTAGCTATATCGAATTTTCACCCCCATAAACCCTATATTGCAACTTTCATCGAAATCATTAGAGCCGTTTTCGAGAACGTGATTATAAATATATATATATATATATATATATGCAAATATTGCTCATAGTAGGAATAGTATAATGAATTTATTTTTACGAACAGTTCTCACTTTACTTGGCAACTAATGAACAGAAAAATACCACTTCTAATACCTACATAGGTAGCTTTCAAGGCACAAATTGAGCGACACTTACTTGAAAATCAATCTCTCAATATTCCATCGCAGATAACCGATTCGATTCCTTTCATTGAATCACGGGACCCGCAATCGTTTAATTTTTCATTCGGTTGTCAGCCATTTTTATTTGTACTTGGTCACATCAAGCGGGTAGATTTATCATGTTTGTGACAGTTCCATTTTGGTAATAGTTTCTGTTTGTGATATTTTCCGTAAAATCTAGTCATATGTTGCTGTCTATTTCATTGATTAATGGTTCGTTTTGAATTTGAATTCGAGGATTTTATAGAATGACATTAATTTCCCTGTTTCGATTTTTGGGTTGAGTAAATATTTGTATGCATAGTTGGTTCGGGTCTGGTTGATTGCACATGTGAGAAAAGAAATAAAATACGTTTATTTGCCGTAAACATGACGCAAAGAAAACAAAAAAGAGGAGAGAAGTTATTATTATTAAACTACATATTATAAAAAAAAAAAAATATATAGCATGGTGCAAATTAAAAGGGAAGAATTATAAAACAAAAACTCAGCCTAAATAAAATCATATTAGAACAAGAACCAGCCAGTGTTTTAATAAACAACATTGAACAAAAGACCGATCGACATTTAAATGTAGAACACAATGCAATAATCCCATAATAGCTTGTACTCACATAACCATGAATATAAAGTACAGAAAATGGTCGGAACCGTACATAAAGTACTGAAATGTATCATAACTAAGTCCGGAATAATAAAACGACGACGCTAAGGGTTGGTTACAGATCTGAGAAACGTAGGACATAATATTTTGACCTTAAAGATAGCTTTTCGGCGTACAGTGCCAGCCATTTAAATATGGGACAGATCTATAGTTAAGTCCCATTAGTCTCTTGTCCCTAGAAGTAAAAAAAACGGAATACTTTCGTCTGAACAATGACAAAATATCAAATTAGGACTACGCACATTAAAAATGAATACTTAGTTAAGACTATAATTGAATCATTTGTTTAGACGTAAAAAGGTTTTGTAATACATGAGGGACTTACAATGTCGGGGTCCGCTAGGACCGATGCTGAGTTCGCGGGAAAGTCGGAAAAGGATACCGTGGCCCCTGGCAACGTACAGGCAACTGAAGGAACACGGGTGGGTTTTAGTCAGTAAAAGACAACACGCCCTCCCGCTCCGCCAAGAGTGGGAGACGTTACTTGATAATCACCCACCCAAAAAAAAATGGATAAGAAAGGGACTTACAAAGTATGCATTATTAATTACATGGTGTACAACGAATCTATGTTGATTTTTATTTGTCCGCCAGGTAGATTATTAAAAAATATTGGAAACGTATTTTTATTTTTTCTACTTAATTAAAAGCTTACAGCAATTTATTGAATAGGCAATGCGTTAAATTGTGGCATGACATCACTGCCCGGTAGATTTTATACTGACTTGTGACGTGGCGAGCCCCCACTCCCCAACTTTAATGCGTTTTAAACAATTTTTTATTAATATGATAAAGCAAAAAATACGTGTCTAATATTTTTTTTATCTGACTGATGGACAATTTTTTTTTCCTATTCAAATTCCTATTGTTGGGTGAAGCGCTGCTCTCCTAGCTAGATCACTGAACAATCTGTATTTAAGAGAGACACTATTTAAGTATCAAAATAACAATGTTTTTATGCTTCACGACTGTAATCTATAGCTAAAATTATCTACGAAGATACAAGTAAGCGCATAAAGATTACGCTAGGAGGAACGGGCATCCCCTCTGCGAGTCGTGATAGCTTATAGCAATTTCCTGATTAACTGCTCATTGTAGAAGTCATTCCAAAGCCCATACTCAAGAAATTGGCATTTCCAAAGAGAAGTAGGAAGGGTTTTTGTGAAGAAAGGTCTGGTGAAATAAAGACTTGGTACCACTATTGATAAATGATAAATGATGATGATAAATGATTTTTATTTCTGTAAATAGGTTGTACAAAACACTTTTACACGACAAACATATTATTTTTAAACTACATGAGGTCGGCGTTTCCTATCTGACTACTCCGAGAAGAAAGGCCGAAACAAACTCTGAGGTAAGTCTCTTTTAAAGTCCAGACATAATCTTGGTCAGATCATGTGAAGATTATGTAGATTGGTGTCTAAAAAATGGTCTTTTGAGGACCTGTCCAATCAGTGCACGCATTTGTCAGTGACCGTGCAGCTCAACTCAGAATTTAAGGAGCTCAATAGTATATTTTAGTAGGTATTATTTCTGTTGCCAAGCAAAGCACCAGTTTGTTGATAAGCGCATCACTGGAGAGCGGCTGGACTGATTTCACAAAATTTTGTTTAAAAATGTTCGTAATAGCCCAAATCAGGTTCAACGAAAATAAAAAATTTAAAAGTTGAAAACTGAAAGTGCATTTTCTATGGGAATTTTGTATGAATTATTGAGACGGGACAACGTCTGTCGTTGTATACAAAAACTATCTGTATTATTGGCTTTCGCTTAGAAGTCAGTCCTATTTAGGAACAGCTCCGCACAACGCAATGCTAGTTGACCTCAAACGAGAATAGGCCGCGAAAGTTACACTCTTTTTCCTAACTAAGTTTCTGACAGAGTTTCAGCTTTATATAACGTTCTGGAATTACCTACAGGTACTGCGAAACCGTAGTAATAACTGCATTCTCTGTGTGAGTAGAGGTTTTTACCCATTTTTCTTGCATTGGACCATTAGGATATTATATTAATATTATAATGCTGCGGCGGCATCTGCGTCCATCGTGACAAAGCAATGCGTGCCGAAGCTTCGTAAGTTTTGCTCGCTAAAAAGTTATCACGCTAAAGCGATGGTCCAATTAGCGGCTTCGCCACGTTTATTATGTACCGCCATTGCCACCCGGGTGATAAGTGCTACGCAGCCGGAACTATCGCGATGATAACCGATAATGGTTGGTCACCTCTGCGTGTATCATTTCGCTGTGCGAAGTTTCCGCAGAATTTGTAATAAGGGACCTTTAAAATCGTAATCGTAGACAAGATCAAACAGGTTGCTAATTTAAGTTGTATAAATTATTATTTTTATTATATGACATAGATTTTACATTCTGTAATTACTTCCTCACACACTGACTTATTAATTTTAAAATTTTAAGAAAATCGTCTACTTTTACAATCAATTATCTATCATATAAGTGATTAATTTATCTTTCATTGCATCATTTTTTATTAATTCTTCTTTTTACCTATTGTGGTAACGTATATATTTTTTTCGTTTAGGTACATCGGCTTCACATATAATTATGTAACTAATGTACCTACCTACATATACAAAATATTGCAACACTTTTAAAAAGAGTAACGGTGGAGTTTCTTGCCCATTCTTCTCCATACGAAAACTACCTTTTGGAACTAATTTTTTGTAAACTTTGACGTTCAAAAGTGCCTTACAAGGGCCTATTTGAAATAAATGATTTGACTTTGATTGACTTTGACGTACCAGATGTTACGGCGTGACGATACATAAGTACTTCTTTAGTTAAATGTCAGCTAAAATCATCTGTCTAGCCTTTTCTCAATTATGTTGGCGTCTGCTTCTAGTCTCTAAGACGCAGCTGAATACCAGTATTTTACATGGAGCTACCGCCTGTCTAAATCCACAACCCAGTTACTGGGTAGCACGATAACCGTTGGTAAGACTGGTTGTCAGACTTTTGGGCTACTGACTACCCATAATGACTGTCAAAGATCTACAAATGACAGCCGGGACCAACGGCTTAACATGCTTTCCGAGGCACGGAGGGGTCTCAGTATGTTATGGTTGGTCCCACCGACCGACATTAACCTTCGTAAATAACATATTTTAGTGGATAAGGATTAATATATAAAGGTAGGTTTCTATAAAGTTAAAGATTACTTAGACGACATAAAAGCTTGGGACTAATTAAGCTACTCCAATGTACCCAAACAAGTGTTTTTAAAATCAAAGACTACATGATACTATATGAGCTCATACAATGAGTTGATTGCAATTTGTGCTAATGTAAATTATTTTTGCATTAAAGAATTATTTAATTATATTATATAGAATCAAGTTTTTCCAACTCAACAGACAGCTGTGCTGCTGGGGAGTTTGTTGCACCACTTCTTCTTCCCAGCTTAAGCACTAGGAAGTGGTGAAAGGTGGGCGTTTTTGGGGGACTGTCTTATGTAATTTTGACGTTCGAAAAGTGCTGATTCTCAGCCTAGTTTGAATAAATTACTTTTTTATAATACCGTTCAAAATAGCTTCGGAAATTACAATGAAATTTTTATGAAATCTGAAAGATAACAATGGTTACTGTGTGTCATCCTTAGAAGATATGCCATCGCGGACTTTTTTGTTGAATTTTTAAAGATGAACATTCCTTTGGATCATACATTTTATGTTATGTGGACTTTGTTTTATAATATGTAAGGTTAACTATGTCAGTGAATACACGTCAATATCTAAATAATAATATACCTACAATATCGAAATACAAATACCTTTAATACTATCTGTATAACTGGAAGCCTACCTGCCTCAACCTCAACAAACAAATCAATGATTCAAATCGGAGAAACAAACACTAGAACCCTTCAGACTAAGGTAAATACTAGGATATCTAGATATCATGAATGATATCATAATGTCTAGATTTCCTAGTATTACCGTAGGTTTGTTTTAAGCCTGAGAACGTATTGTCTAGCTTCAGCTGTTTATTGATTCAATTGACAATTGATATTATTATAGGTATATTGCATTCACTTATGGTACCTGTCGCCGACACGACTGGTTTCTATAAATTGCTATGAAATACCTTCTTTAGCAAGCGACACGTCGTTAGCAGTTACGGGCGAGTGTCAAGCGACACGTCGTTAGCAGTTACGGGCGAGTGTCAAGCGACACGTCGTTAGCAGTTACGGGCGAGTGTCAAGCGACACGTCGTTAGCAGTTACGGGCGAGTGTCAAGCGACACGTCGTTAGCAGTTACGGGCGAGTGTCAAGCGACACGTGCAGCCCGACCGCAGACCGTGTCGCCAACGCTCGAGCGATAGTCACGTTTTTCTATATTCTATCTACCGACTGGAATACGGGCAGTTACCTCCGGTTCGGAATCATGACTGCAGCGACGTGCTGCCGCGATATGACGCCGCGACACGTCGCCTGCAGTTGCCTCCTGCGGTCGGGTACGGAATGGTACCTTTATGATATGAGGCATCAATATAAACGGCAGTAGCCCAACAGGCGAGCGAGATGTCATGAGTTTTATATTTTATGATGTTGCACTCCATAGCATACCTAAACATGAATGATTAACCAGAATACTACTACTATTAAATGATTTCTTTTTTTCTTACTAAAAATAACTTTTGTCTCGAAATGAATCAAAAAACCTTATTTGAGTAGGTCTGCGGGGCCCATAACCTGATACGAGACGGTGTTCAGTAGATACAAATGGAGAAAGTAATTAATTTTATTCGGACATTTTGCATGTGCAAAATGTCCGAATAAAATTAATTCTCTCTTTGGTAGTTGTCAATAAACTGATGTCTTAGCATGTGCTAAGACATCAGTTTATTGACAACTACCAAAGAGAACAAAAAGGTCTACTTGTCATAGACAATGAGGTTTCAATCACAACATTAAATACCTACTATGAATAGAGTAACGTAACTTAACCTGATAGATCGACCCGTGCGGCTTTTATTACTTAGCCACGAGCTCCTCCATAAATCACAAAACATCAATATCCAATTCCGCATAAACTATCCCCTTTTCAAAGAAAGCCAAATGAAGTCCAAAACCACAAGTTGGGTAAAGCGACAAAAAGTCAAATCAACACAGGCGCGGTTGTTTGACGTTACTCCGGGGACATAAAAGCTGATATGACCGTATTATAAGTTTATAAGCATCGTACTAGGTTTTTGGAGTTCTGTAGTTACATATGGGAGAGTTTTATTTCGTCATATTTGCCTTTGTTGTGTTATTATGTTGACGAGCTTATACTCCATAGGTTTAGGTAGTTAAATAAAGGTAAACAAATCATAAAAAGGGTTTTTATAGTTGACACTTTCCAGATTCAAATACGATAAACCAAACTAAATTTATTTTAGAATTTTACAATAGTTTCCTCTTTTATTTATCTATGTTAAACTTTATCATTTATTCTTAAACTACTCTTCGTAGATGTTACTGCTTTAGCACAATTTTTTAGTAAGATTTATAATAATAATATAATATTTTGCAATCTGTCTATTGTGAAGAGCCCAAACTCTAAACGTCAACGAATTATAACGTTGCTAAATTGAAGAGTACAACTGTGACGTAGCACGACAACTGAAGTGACAGGTATTACGTTTATTCGGTTATCGGACAGCTGTCTCGTCACGTGGTTTTTTGTGTTTACCTTTATTTAATTACCTAAACCTATGGAGTATAAATTATTTTAAGATTAACATGCTCGTTTATGAACAAAATTCTCACATGCACAGAGACATTTGAAAACCTTATTTACTACATAATTTTATTCTCAAACTGCCAAAGCAAGTTCCTGCTGCCAATCGACAGGTTGCCAAGTTTATATTTTTTAACACAAGTTTAGTAAAAGTTTTTAGAGATATCATTTTTTTACTATAGGTACTCAACTCAATCACAAAGTAACCATAAAGTATTTTAAAAGTTATTCTCTAAAAAAATATTATTGTAGTAAAGTTTAGACTGTGATTTAATTATTTTAGCTACAATATTTTACATTTAGGCTATTAATTACCCATTATGTTAATTTATTTGATTATAAATATATTAATCAATGGTGATTCTTGTACAATTATTTGTTTGTATTTTATTTTCAAACTGATGGAGATTTGTGGAAGAAAGTTCACAAATCCCGATTGATGGGGAATGTCAATGGGGATTAGTGGAATAACCCCTATAGGTGCACTGCCTAACCCTTCTTAGAATACAGGCGTGATGCAATGTTATGTTATTTAATAATAACAACATTTTACAATTAAAATAAACATAAACGATTGCGTTAATATTTACATGAGATGATGTGGGCCACCGCTATAAAGACTTATTCAATTCAATCATTTATTTCGGAAATCATCCATATTGTATTAGTATTAGAACTTAGAAAAATATGTTAGTAGCATTACCATCACATCACATCATATTACAATCAAAACCAAAAATTAAATTAAGATCAATATTAAAATCAAAATTAAAATAATATCAAAATTAAAATTGAAATCAAAATTAAATTAAAATGAAACCAAAATTATATTAGAATTAAATCAAAATTACAATCAAATCAAAATTAAATCAAAATCAAATCAGAATTAAATTAAAATCAAAATTAAATTAAAAAAAGCAAAATTAAATTAGTATTAAATCATAATTACAATCAAAACAAAATTAAATCAAAATCAAAGAGAGAATCTTATAAGTCTAAGGTTTCATACTAAATGTAAAAGATAAGAACCTTGGTTAACATTAGTTCTTACTGCACACGTATATCGCAGATTTTTTATATTATACTTTGCTAAACTTTCAAAGCGTTTGGGGATACGACTTAGGAACAAATATTCTGGTCACGTGATATCAGGGAGATCTAAAAAAAGTACTTGAAACATGCTGGTGGACACTTACACGAAAGTTTTAGAAGCTGTGAAATAAGCAATACTGTTTTCTTTTCTTTATACTTCTTTCAAATTATTTGTGTGTAAATATGAAAATTTTTATGTACGTAAATAGTGTTACTTATTATTACAAGCGCCTCATATTTTTAAACCCCGACGCAAAAAGAGGGGTGTTATAAGTTTGACGGCTATGTGTCTGTCTGTGGCACCGTAGCTCTTAAACGAGTGAACCGATTTAAATGCGTTTTTTTTTTCTTGAAAGTAGGTTTCCTAGCGATGGTTCTTAGACATGGTTTATCAAAATCGGTTCAGCCGTTTGAAGATTATCAGCTCTTTTCTAGTTGATCAATGGATGTGAGCGTCTTCCACATGTCTGATCGATTTGAAATTTGGTATTCTGTTACTTCAATGATATTAGAAGAACATAGTAACCTTGAACTGATGCTGCAGCATCACCTGAAATTTGCAGGATACCCAACTCCCATACCAACTTACAGCACAGCCGATCGATTCTGTAAAAATATCACCGTGAAACTTAGGTGAAGTGAGCGTAATTTGAGCTGTCAATAGTGTTAATCCATTCAATAGTTTATGACAGTGACAGCTCACTTCACGCTCACTTCACCTAAGTTTCACGTTGATCTTTTTACAGAATCGACCGACTGGTATCGTATTTGGGCTCGTTATGAATAGCTTATAGATAGATGATGAACAGGGTCTGGTGATGGAGTAGAAAAGAGAAATGAGGGAATGTCTTTGTTGGGAGTTTTTAAAATTTTAATATAATTTCACTTGTCTTTCAGTGTTTAAAGAGGTTTGTAAACACAAAATATAAATAGCAACATGTTTAACACATTTATTTTTTTAAAGTAGGTACAGAAAATAGTTCTATACTTATAGATTACAGGAAAACCTATAAGAACTCTATGGTATTTAAATAACATGGTAAAACTGTCGATATTGTGCGTAGAAACTATACGTATTTTCTGGGAAGTCCTGGAAACAGGTCAAAGTCTACGCTGAATTGGGTATGACTGTAATAGCCAAATGGTTAAAAAACAATTTACTTACATTGAACACCTCTAAAACCAACTTTATATGTTTTTGCATTAATAACCGTACCCAGCCTGATGAACAATTCAAATTAAGAATTCACCAGTGTGACAACATAAATAATCTAAATTGCAAATGTCCAAAAATAGATAAAGTAACTCATACTAAATACCTAGGAGTGGTTGTTGACCAAAGGTTATCTTGGTACCAACATCTCGAACAAGTTACAAACAGAGTCAGAAAACTAAGCTGGTTATTTAACTCTTTACGACATGTTGTCCCAAAAACTTTGTATACTCGCCACAATTCTCCAAGAAATCTTCTGAATGAAATATATATTGCCCTAGTACAGTCAGTTTTGACGTATTGCATCCCTGTTTGGGGAGGGGCTAGTAAGTCAAAATTCATAGATGTTGAGCGTGCACAACGCGCTTTAATAAAAATTATGTATTTTAAGAAAATGAGATTCCACACAGATGAATTATATCAGATCAGTGACCTTCTCTCTGTGAGAAAATTATATATTCTGCAGACCTTCTTGAAAACGCACAAAACTTTACCAGTAGACTCTTCCAAATTAACAAAAAGACGTAAGGACAATATTATACAAATTCCCCAATCACGAACTCGCTTTGCTAGTATACAATTTCTGAAACGTTCTGCCCAATTGTATAATAGGATAAATAGGGAATTACACATATATAAAAAACAATACTATGACTGTAAAAAATGTTTAATTAATTGGATAAAACCTTTAAACTATGAGGAAACGGAAGCACTGTTTACACATGTATCATGACGCATGATTTCTGTCCACTCGAAGTGTTGCATTCAATAGACTGCAACATTTTATGTGTTGTGGGGATAGTGGAGGTGGCGATGGCACGTCCTCACCTTGCATCATAATAATTATTTTAGCACACATATTATACTCACACACAAACTTGTTTACACACATTTCGCAACTTCACACACACTCATACACTCACACATATACTTACACACTCACACATATAATCGCACAATCACACAAATACTCACACAATCACACATATATTATACTCACTCACTCACGCAATTAGTGTATTTTGTTTTTCTATTTTTTATTTTGTTAATTTTTGTTAATTATTATTTTTATCCATTAAGTATCCGGTATGGAGGAGTGGAGTCTCCCAATACAGGCATTACTTGCTTAAAGGGAGGCTCCAATCACTAAGTTGTTTAAACTACTTTATGGTGGAGAAATAAATAATTTTTGAATTTGAATTTGAAACTATTAATGAAAACTGGAAATGTATTCCAGTTGGAATTTATGAGAGAACATGTTTTTCAACTACAATGTTAAGTTTTGTCTTAAGATAAATTCATCCCAACTACGGCCGGTTTTTTAAAGAAGTTTCGCGATGAAAGTTAAACATTTTGTTGAATGTTTTAATTTTCTTTCTTCAAGCATTACTTATAACGAGTTTATTCACCGTTGGCAAGATAGTTACATCCCGTGAGATATTACCACCGGGATTTAAATTACTTACCCTATCTAGGTTATAAACTTTGTGTGTGCCAAATTTCATCAGAATCCGTTCAGGCATTTTTGCGCCAATCCGGAACATACATTCAGACTAACAGACTGTGACGGCATCTACATCGCCACATACGAACTACGCATCAAAGACCTGACGTCACTCGAAATCCTGACGTCACACAAATCCTGCATCGCGCAATTAGTGTTTACCGCGCGAACGACATATAGGACTATCCGACATCAATCGTTGGGCAGTTGCCCGCCAGACACGACACCCGTCTGGTCGGAGGATTCTCCCTTTTCTAATGAGGATGAGTGAACTTTACACCCTGTTCCTCATACCTTTAAAAGACAAACGATAAAAAATTCTAAAAACTATATTCTCTGCAGAGACTCGTTCCCACATCTCGTAGCAATTACTTTTTTTTACACTTTTTTTCAAAAATATTTTTTTATAAATTTGTAATAATGTGAGTGTGTGTGTGTTCTCAGTAGAAGCCCGGAGTCTGGATTTGTGCCCGGTTGATGGCAATAGGCTCGCCCCCTATTATATGGGACAAAAACATAACTGGCGAAATGAGGGTGTACTATAGGTACATCTCTGCCCTACTCTTCGGGGAATTAAGGCGTGATAATAATGTAGGTATAAAATGCCGCTTGAGACCTAATGTAATAGAATAATTTGTTTTCAAAATGAGCCATCATGAGCAATTAGAGAGTTAGTTTATTGTAATTAATTCAATTAACGTATAAATTACATTCAGGCTAGGCCACTGTTTATTTAAAAATGTTAACTTTATAATTTAGTTGGACTATAACTCAATTAGGGAGGGGCAGGGGGGAATGGTAGGTATCAACATGTTGGAACTGAGACGCAAGAGTGCACTTTTGATGCAATAAGTACTACTTATTGCTCAATAATAAGATCGATGACGCGACTACTCTAGCTCGCTGTTCATTGTTTGCTCCGGACCGGCTGCGGCGGTCGCGCGCCTGTGCCTCGCGGTGCCTGTTCGCGGCTCCGCCTGTGCGTACCCACACTGCTCGATATGCTCCGACAACCCAGGCGATCAATCTGCTGAACGCCCTGATTTCTCAGGAGCCCGATGTTGACATATTTATATAGGTATAGCAGTTTACTGTTTATAGTATATAGCAGTAAATTTATGTTAAATGTTTGCATGAAGTTTTTTACTTAAATGTTGTTGTTGGCTTGCTGCGCACTTTAGTGTTTACTGTAAGTGCAGCAAGCAATTGTTATATAAATAAATAAGAGTAAAATACAAAAAAAAAATGCATTTAGCACAAGCTTTTTTTTTTTTCAGGGTTGAATTTATCAAATAACTTCTCCCGCTCTGGGCGGAGCGGGAGGGCGTGTCAGATTCTTACTGATTAAAACCCACCCGTGTTCCTTCAGTTGCCTGTACATTGCCAGGGGTCACGGTATCCCTTTCGGACTTTCCCGCGACCCCGGCAGTTTTAACACATGTTTGTGTCGCTATTATCTATTCTGTATTAGCGTGTTCAATTATTTAAATAGTAACACAGAAAAAATATCCTTTGATAAAAAACTTTGCTTACCTATTTACATTTATTTAATACTTGAAGCCCACAAATGTATAGAGGCGGACTTAGTGCTATAGGAATTTTCTACCAGTCAACCTTTGGGTGATGCAGAGACAAGCAGTGGTAGGTGCAATATCGAAAATTGTGGAATAAATATTTATTTAAATCTAAGAAAATACATATACCTATTAAAACTATATATATAATATAATATACCTAAATATTTATAAATACAAGAACAAATAAATACACATAAATGCACGAATATACTTAAGACAAACAATGGGAAAACATTACCGTTGTGATGATAATGCCAGCTTCTTGCGAATGTGCTCGCAAACTTTAACTTTAAACGATAATCGGTTGGTTGCTATCCTGATTTCTTGGAGGAGCGCATTCCACAGAGAGATAGACTGAACGAAGAAGGAACAGTGAATGAAGTCAGGGCGGTGAGTGGGTCATAGAAGAAGACGATTGTGTGATGAACGTAGAGTTCAATTGTGGTTTACGCAAATGTACTGAAAGTGGGGGGCTAGACAACTAGGGGAATAGGGCGAGTCACGAAATGAAAACAAGGTGGTCAGTGCCCTTCGCTCTTTAAACATTTCATTTACTTAACCCAGAAATACATCACGCCTGTATTAAACCTAAACATAACTGGCTAACTGTGGGTGAATTAAAGGTAGGTTACACCTCATTTACTTCTTCCCAGTAAATATGAAATACTAGCTTACTTCAGCAGGTTCGCCCGCATTGTATGTCGATAAAACGTAGCCTATCCATGGCCTTCAGCCAGGCCCCAGGGTTCAAGGTAACCCCGTACCTAATTTCATCTAAAAAAAAACTCATATTCGCATTTAATATATTAGTAAGGATTAGAAAGCGAGTCAACGTCATTAAAGTCAACTTATATTTCCTAAGTACGTTGTGGCGACATCTAGAATGAAACATGCGAACTACGCATCAAAGACCTGTCATCACATAAATCCTGCATCGCACAAGCGAAGTTTACCGCGCGACAAGGATGCGTATATACAACGTTCCGACATCAATCCTCGTGCCGGGTGTCGTGTCCCACCAGACACAACACCCGTCTTGTCGGAGGATCCTCCATTTTCTATGAGCTTTACACCTCGTTCCTCATACCTCTATAACGTAAATAATGGTTTAATTGGCAAAGTTCCATACTTGCGTATTACTTACCTCACATTTATTACATCAAACAAACATGTGTTTAAACGGCAACATAGCATCACGCCTGCATTCCCCGAATGGTTAAGTGAGGTGTAACACATCTCCCCAGTTACATAATTATGTTTAAGTCCTATGTATTATGGGGCGAGCGAGTTTAAACTATGTTTGTACATGTTACAAGTTTTATTCTGAAAATTATTTCTAAACACACTCTTTATTAATAAAATTATTATTTCGTTTATTATTTATTTATATATACTTTATTGTACACCAGATTATACATTATATAAAGAAAAAGTATTTTTTTATCTTATTTTAGTAATACGCTACAAAATATACAACGGGCGGCCATAACGCTTACTGCGATCTCTTCTAGGCAACCTCGGAATGGACAGCGATTTTCTAGACATAAAATACATTGAACATTTTTTATTGAACTGTTTAATATATAAAAAATAATTTTAAATATTTCTTAAAAAACGATATCTTTTTTTTAAATTATTATTACATTAACAAATTATTATTATTATATTAATAACTAGCTGCTGTCCTTGGCTTCGCCAGCGCGGACACATTTTTTTTTTCAAAAGTAAAATTAGCCTAAGTTACTTCTTATAACATCAGCTATCTACCAGTGAAAGTCTAGTCAAAAACGGTCTAGCCGTTTCGAAAATTAGCCGGAATAAAGACAGACAGTCATAAATAAAAAAAACTTATAAGTAACGTATATACCTATACTCTCATATGCATTTCAACAGGCCACGGCCACTTTAATTTTATTTATTTGTATGTATATAGATAAAAAAACATACAACTTTTAATTCTCATCCCCTCGCTTACTTACTACGAAAGGAATGTCTTTCCATGTTAGTCATTTTGCTTATTATCACAGTCAGTCGGATATTGCTGTTATCACCCCCGAGAGGAGAATTGTTGGATGAATGGATGCTGGCCTGACCATGGCCTGATTATTGCGGCTTAAGGCCTATACACACGACTACTTTATTACTCGCCAGCGACGCGCGTATAACGCAACGAAAAACGCGCTGCAAACGCAGCTAAAGTCTGTTTTTTATCTGGTAGACTAATTTGACAGAAAAAACAAACAACAATCACTTGAAATGTCAAATTAGTCTACGAGATTAAGAACAGACTTTAGTGCTGCGTTTTCAAATTTAGTAGCACAGATACCGCGGCACATAAAAAGTCGTCGTGTGCAGACTAAAACTACTAATATTAAAAATGCGAAAGTGAGTTTGTTTATTTGTTACGCTTTCACCCAAAAATGGCTCAACAGATCGTTATGAAATTTGGCAGATAGGTAGCCTTTTTTTTTTTTTTTGAGGGTGGGAAATTATCAAATAACTTCTCCCGCTCTGGGTGGAGCGGGAGGGCGTGTCAGACTTTTACTGACTAAAACCCACCCGTGTTCCTTCCGTTGCCTGTGTGCCGAGGTCTCGATATCCCTTTCAGACAAACCCGCAACCCCGGCAGGCATTGGCCCTTCCGGACCCCGTCAGTTGGTGCTGACAGATAGGTAGCCTGGGATCTGGAGTAGGACATAGGCAAATTTTCATCCCAGATCGCACATAAAGTTGCAGGCAATAGCTAGTAATAAATATTTTATTGCACTATAGAGTGGTTTCATACTTTCATTAATATATTCATAAAATAATTGAAAGCTATTTTCGACGTTGCGAACTTTCTGAATTCACCCTCTTAAGGCCAACACACAAGGCAGACGACGGGGGACGGAATCGAGGAGGATTCGCCGAGAAGCATCCCGCGGTATGCCACGGGGAAAATGTGGAGTGGACCCTGCTTGCTCTGCCACTCTCCCGCGATCGTATGCAAGTGGACTCCGGCGCATACCGGCGGATGCCTGCGCATCCTGCCGCGGTATCCTCCAGCGCGCTCTTCAATACCGCAGCAAGAAATTCCCTTGTATGCTCCGAGGTCGGTCTCTGAGCTTTGGAATCTATATCATGTTACCTATAGATACTTACGAATTTACGTTGGTAAATTTAAAATACTCTTCCCCGCCGTCTGCCGATGCGAGCTGGCCTTTATGGAGAAGGCGAATCAAAAAGCGGATGCCTTCCGAATGACATAATATGGGTAACGGTTTGCTCATAAAAGCATTCATGGCATTCTTTCATTGATCCTAGATGGATATTACCGTTTAAATAGTTGGGAAGTATGTTTAATTGAAAAATAAGTGGGATACGATAAAAAGAAAAGGCTTAGGGCCGATTTTACAATCCTCAGATAAAGAATCGAATGGCGTTTATTCCATAGATAGCGTGATTCTGGATTTTTCAACAGTCTGATAGTCAGTATCGGACGGTTAAAGCCCATAACTGAAGAATAAAGTTAACTGTCTCTTCAAGCCTCAGTTAGTACGTTATTCTAGGGAATAAATAATGTTTTGATATTTGTTTTTTTTGGGATTTTAATGTGCTTTGCCTCTGCGTGTTTTCGTGCTCTTGTGTTGTTGAAAATTGATGTTTTTGATTCAATTGACTATAGTGTTTTTTTCTATATCTTTAAATATCACTTTACTTACATTTTCGGGGCGGTATTACTCGTATTTAAACAATTTATACTGGAAAAATATACCTTGATATATATCCAGTCCACATATCTAGTGTGTACGTACTAGTATGCCGATACAATCGTTTAGTCTAATTCTGTTGTACGCACTGCCTGAAGTTGATACAATAGTTTAATTATTCAGCCTAATTCTCATATACAGGATTATTGGTAATATGTCGGTAATCCATTAAAGGGCAAATGTCAGCCATTTTCGAATAATTTGACATTTTATATTTTTATTTAATATTCATTTTAAAATATGAAATGTCAAATAACTCGAATTTTTTTGAAATTTGCGTAGGGCAATTTGCATAAGGGGGAAATTTGCATAAGGGGTAAATTTGCATAAGGGAAGGGGTCATTTGGCTACATCCCCTTAATTGATTGCCGATATATTACCAATAACACGTTTTTTCACCTTCTAGTGTAAACACTAACGACCTGTTACTGAAAGTTCAATAATTTGTTAATTCTACTTACAATCCTATAATATTAAACGAGCAATATTTGTATATATATATTTGTAATCACGTTCTCGAAAACGGCTCTAACGATTTGGATGAAAGTTGCAATATAGGGGTTTACGGGGGCGAAAAATCGATCTAGGTAGGTCTCATACCTGGGAAAATTCACTTTCTCCGTATTTTCACCCGCGCAGAGCTCGGTCGCCCAAAGTTTAGAACAAGATGGCTACCTTAGAATCATAGATACACTTAAAATAGGCTTAGAATAATGACATGGCAACATTGAATTAGTAAGTACCTACTATCAAGGCAGCATGGAATTTGTAAGTACCTACTATCATGGCAGCATGGAATTTGTAAGTACCTACTATCATGGCAGCATGGAATTAGTATGTACTCTAAATGGAATAGTATGAACTATCCTATACTATTAAATGAGCATTCTCTTTTTTCACCAGAGCAGAGCTCGGTCGCCCAGGAACTGATGTAATAATACGGTGACACAGATATTTAGTAAGTAATGGTGATGTGACCTTTTATTTACGCGAACTAATTATGATAAACCATAGGCGAGACATTAGGAGATAATGTTCTAATCATCACAGACCCTAATCTTGTAATTAATTTACTTATGGACGTTAGATTAGAATAGAATATATTACTCTTCATTATGTGTACCATACGAATCTATTAATGATATTAATATTATAAAGAGAGAGAGCAAATTTAATGAGTTTGCGTATATGTCGAGGGAAATCTTCGGAACCAAAACTGAAAATTTAAAAAATTGTTTCACCATTCGCAAAGCACATTCATTTAGATGGACGTAGGTGTAGGTATTATGTAAATATATACAAAAAAGAGTAGTTAAAATAACCTTGAATTCATGCAAGCCTAGTACTTTTTGTTAGGTTACTGATCAGCCGTGCTATTCTGCAAACATCTCACCGTGATAACTTGGGTGAAGTGAGTTTGATGTGAGCTGTCATTGCACCTAAAGCTAGGGATTGACACTATGGACAGCTCACTTCATGCTCACTTCACATCACTCTTCACGGTGAGATGTTTACAGAATGGATCGACTGAACTTGTGCACAACGTGTCGTGAACACACTTGTCACACCATCTTTACATGTAAATTGCAACCGTGCGAAGCCGAGGCGGGTCACTAATTACAGATATAAATGTAGAATTTTTACACAGAGTGACGACACAATGGGTGTTCTTATTGCTAAGAGCGATTTTTTTACAATCAACCTTTGGATGGATTTAAAGGGAGAATGATAGAAAATACTGCAGGTAATCAGTCGTGTACCATTTACATACACAATAAATACATACGTACATATATACTTACCTATGGATTACGGGACGTGGCGGCTTTGGTAAGCACTGAAAGTATAGATTTTTTTTTAACGACTACGAGGAAGCTCTTGACCTGCATTGCATCTGATGGTAAGTGACATTCAGGCCGAGGGTGGAAGCGAGCTTCACCCGGAATCCTCAACCACAGAGGAACTGGCTATCTTACCTCTAACTGCCGAAACACAATAATGCTGTTAACATTGTTTTTTATTGCGACTGACTTAGATAAGATGGTGGTAGCTAGCTAGGCGACCTTAGAATAAGCCCTACCACTAACAAAATCGAGCAGAAAATTCAAACCTCCTAAAAATAGTTTTATATATCCATCGAGAAGTTATAACGATAATAGACAAAACCGAAACAATATCTATCAAGAAGTTTCAAAGCTTTTCCGAATACAAAGACGGACGCGTCCTGAGGGCGTAGAGAAGGTGACAGTCCTATCAGCGATAACGATGACGGAAATGTCATGAAAGTATCGGACTGACATATAAATAAATAAATAAATATACTACCCGAGAGCTACTGTCAATCCTGTCGAAAGACGTTTCAGAAATATGAAACGCTTTCCAAGCGATTTCCACTTGTTTAACTTTATTTTATGCTATTTAGAGATTACGAGACTAACGTATAAAAGCATTTAGCATAATCAGCTTATAATGTTCCCACTGCTGGGACACAGGCCTCCTCTCTAGGAGAGAGAGTGGGCCGTAATCCACCACGCGGGCCCAGTGCGGGCTGATAGATGTCACATGTCTTAGAATTTTTGGTTCTAGGACATGCCGGTTTTGCCACGATGTTTTCTTTCACCGTTTTGAGAGGGTGATGAAATTATTTACTTTATTTTTATTTATTTATTAATCACCAACTTGCACTAACAGTAGTAAGACACCAGACATACAAGTTATAGGCTAATAAGAGACAGTCATGAAATTAAATTAAGACAAAACTAGATTTACCCGTAATTATACAAAATAAAATAAAATAGAATAAAATAATATAGAATAAAAATAGAATAGAATTACAAAGTAAAGCGCCTGCTTGGGTTCGAACCCACGTCCTACAACTCGTAAGTCAGAGCCGTTATCACTGGGCCACCACTGCTCTATCACAGTAAATTGTTTTACGTTTTGAACGCAAAATTAGTATCTACTTTAATTTGGATAAGTAAGAGGCACTCGTCCTTTCATTGAATTTAAACGAACTTGAGAGAGAAATGTTTAGTTTAGTAATCTCGTCTTTGAGTTTAAAACATCTTACGATTTATATTTAGTTCAAATATGATACGTTTTCAAGGAAAATCTGTGTCTTTTATCCGTGATTCGGGGATAGGACAAATACTTACAAGCGTTGCTATAGTACATAATCGGCTTATAATGTTCTCACTACTGGTACATAGGCCTCTTGTTTCTGTGAGAGGGAGCGGGCCATATTCCACCAGACAGGCCCAGTGAGGATTAGTGGATAGCACATGTCTTTGAATTTTTGGTTCTAGGACATGCTGGTTTCCTCACGATGTTTTCCTGCACCGTTTTAAGAGCAGTGGTGATGAAATAATTAACACAAAGTAAAGGTGGCTTGGGTTCGAACCCACAACCTACAAGTCGTAATTCGCGGTTATCACTGGGCCACCGCGGGTATAGTAACCAAGGTATAAACCGCTCTTTTCGATTTATGTACAGGCAAGTTCATAGTTTATCAAATTGACGACCAACTTAAATTGACCGTATATTCTAATCACAACTGTCACAATTTTTTTGTTGTTTTAAATCAGCCCTTCACTGGAGTAACTTTTTTCAAACTATACATAAGTGAGAAACTTTTTCATGATTTACGTAATGTCTCGTTGACAATACGAACATTTTGCCAAGCGTTACTACTGAGCGTGATGTCCTCGTCATCCAATAATACTATAGATGTCCTACTGTGTACTGTAGATGTGTGTGTGTGTGATGTGTGTGATGTGTATGTGATCTACTGTAGATTTGTGTGTGTGTACTGTAAATGATGTGAGGTGGTTGTGTGATGTGTGTGTGTGATGGTGTGTGTGGTGTGTGGGTGTGTGGTGTGAGAACATCTATAGTGTTATTGGGTTTTTCTATCTAGAATTTCTCAGTAGCAGCCCAGAGTGTAGATTTTTGCCCGGTTGATGGCAATAGGCTCGCCCCCTATTACATGACTGACGAAATGTGGGTGTACTACAGGTACACCTCTACATAACCCTTCGGGGAAAAGGCGTGATGTTATTTTATATTTCTCACTAAAATAACTTTACGAATTTTATCAGTTCGAACTTATCAACATTTCACAGATGTAACATACAAATCAATATTACTGAAACATTAATGAGTCTATACCAAATTCCATTTGACAGATTGTGAGCATATCAATAGCTGAGGTTGTGTTTAAATCGATTCTAATGCTTGTAGGTATATCGATTAGTTCTGAATAAAACATACATCGGACAGTACGACACAACTTATATGTAACATCAATAAAATCTACGCATCAATTTTACGAATGGATGGGGTTCTATGGCTTTACAAGTTATTGCGTTTGAGTAATGCTGTGGCCGCATCTATCGCGACGAAGCTTCGCACAGTGATGCACGTAGATGTGACCAACCAATCCAATGATCCAAACGATCCAATCGGTTATCGTCGCGATAGCACGGGTTGCGTAGCACTTATCGGCCGCGTGGCGGTACATTAAATGTGGCGAAGCTGCTAATGTGACTACTGCATTAGCGCGATAACTTTTTAGCGAGAAAAACATACGACGCTTCGGCACGCATTGCTTTGTCACGATAGACGCAGATGCGGCCGCAGCATTAAGATCATTTTCTAAAGCAGTAATAAAAAAATGGTTGCCTGTAAAGTCGGTTTTACGGGCGAAGATTTTACGTGACAACGTCTTTTTATCGGCGGTGACTCATCGTAACAGACGTGAGCGGGCGTTACACTTTTTCATGAGTGACTCCGAGCCGCAACCTAATTTAAGACGTTGTCACGTCAAAATGGGTGATTTTGAAAGCACACTCAGTTCAGATGTGATCGGTTTTACGAATTTCGCCGATGCTACATCAAAGTTGTGTCATACTGTAAGACTATCGTGCTTCTCTTCGATTTCATAAGCTTTTGTTCAAACAGCTGACATCGACATGATTTCTGGGAATTGTTAAATGATATTGGGTTTATTTTGTTGTTTTGTTTTTATGTACAATGTTTTATTTTGGGGATAGTGACTAAATAATGTCAGCCGCGGTCGATCGAAGGTTAAGCTACGCTTGCCGAGGTCGGTCCGTGGATGGGTAACCATCCATTACGTATCGAGATCGTCGCGCCTCGGAAAGCACGTTAAACCGTTGGTATCGGCTGTCATTTTTTGATCTTTGACAGTCGTTACGGGTAGTCGGAAGCCTGAAAGTCTGATATCCAGTCTTGCCATGAGGTATCGTATTACCCAATAACTGGGTTGTGGAAGTCAAATAGGCAGTTGGTCCATGTAAAATACTGATATTCAGCTGCATTTGGTTAAACTGGAAGCCAACCCCAACATAGTTGGGAAAGGGCTAGGCAGATGAAGTTGTAGAATGTTTTATCTGGTGGTATTCTAGGTTGGTTTCGGTGTGGTTAGTAAGGTTTCCGTCTACCTAGGTCATTGGTTTTAGTTTATAATTATAAAGAACATAATTTTCGAGGTAGTTAGAAGGTAAAAGTGCCTAAATCATGTTTAAACCTGAATCATACTTACAAATTAGCTTACATTTACAACAACGAACAGAGAAGTCTCAAGAATCTATAGGATGTAAAGCTATTGATATAAGCCAAGTTCCTATTTCTGACGAACCTACCCTGAGACAATTAAATAGCGGTGAAATGTCAAACAAACAAACAGAACGAAACCTCAATAAAGACGACGACACTTTATTTGAAAATGTCAAGACATTCCAACATGTTTATATTACAAAGCTGCCTTTAGTAGAGTGATATCCATAGATGAAGTGTTTCAAACTAGCGATATATCTATGGTGATATCCAACACCGTTACAACATTCTAACAAATAATGCAAGAAATGGGATCTTACACGACAAGTATTATTTAAGACAGTGGTATTGTAATCTTCTTTTCTTTTTCGTGTGGTTTTATGAGAAATATACCTCAGGCATGCGTTTCCTCACGATGTTTTCCTTCACCGTTTTTTAAACAAGTGACAATTAATACGCACATGAATCCGAAAAGTCAGAGGTGCGTGCGTTGGGTTCGAACTCGAGAACTATGACTTGGCAGTCCGACGGTCACACTAATAGGCTCAGTGCTTATAATGAAAACTGTTTGTATTGTAATGTTAGATAGCTATTAATCATTGAAAATTAATGAAGGTTAGAATAACATTTCTTCGGATTATGTAAGTTGTTGTTCGGATTGTCACAGAAGTAGGTATAGCAGTACTAACCTGACGTGTATTTAGTTATTGAGGCCTATCCAATATTAAAGAGAAAGTGCCAGGGTAGCCGTAGGATGGTCGATGGCCACAGGTCGCGACATTCTATTTTTTCTTACGTTTTTTGCAATTATCAGTAGGTATCAGATTGTATGTCGATCAAATATGATTTGTGGCCGTATAATCAGTATCTAAGTTCAAACTGCCCTATTGAATGAGTATTTCCCGAAATCATGACAATTGAGGCCATTTATAACTTAGAGAGTGGTATTAATAATTATAATTTTGTAACGTATATTCGTAACGCTCGCGAATTATAATTTGGTGAACATACAATCTGACACCGACCTGAAAATTGCAAAAAACGTAATAATTGCACAGGCTTCCTTAGAGCATCCTTGAATATCAAACTGATCATGGAAAAGTAGGTCGATTTGTTTATCGGAGCTTCTGTTTTTATGCATTTCTTTTTCGTACTCCTGGATTTCAATCCGCGGAGGTAGCTGTTGTAACTGCCTATACGATCTTTCTGCCCTTATCCCTATTAAATGAGAAAAATTTGCATATACATTTGTAATCACGTTCTCGAAAACGGCTGTAAAGGTTTCGATGAAAGTCGCAATATACAAGTTTACAGGGGCGAAAAAAATCGATCTAGCTAGGTCTTATATCTGGGAAAATTGGTGCTCAATTTCACCGGAGCAGGGTTCGGTCGACCAGGTTCTACTAATTGATTTGGGGTAGGCACAGTATGTCTGTCACTTTCTAACCATAAAACATACATAACATAACATCACGCCTGCAATCCTTGAAGGGTTAGTCAGAGGTGTACCTATAGTACACCCACATTTCGCCAGTTATGTTTAAGTCCCATGTAATAGGGGGCGAGCCTATTGCCATCAACCGGGTACATATTTTTCAGATTACGGGCTGCTAATGAAAAATTCCTAAGTAATAGAAAAACCCAATAACACTTTGCCCAACCTGGGAATCTAACCCAGGTCCTCACGCTGAGCAGTTGCGCTTGCGACCACAAGACCAACAAGGCAGTCGTAGCTATCAGATCTATCTATCCATATCACATTGGAAGTTTAACTGTGGCATACTTTAAATAGAATTAAATGTACCCTAAGACCAGTTATAAAGGATAAAACACCACACTCACGAAGGGTCCCGTAGTTGGGATGAATTTATCCCAAATACAAACTTAACATTGTAGTTTAAAAACGTGTTCTCGTGTTCGCACAATCTTGCGAGATTTACCATGTTATTTTGAGACCATAGACTTATAGGTTTTCCTGTAATTTATGGGTAAAGAACCATTCTCTGTATTTTTTTCAAAATTTAGTCTCAGTAGTTTCAGAGAATGGTAAATTTTCATCAATTAATTTTAACAAAGTCCGATATAATGACTTAATGCCTTAGCTTACAGTCACATGTCGCTTATTATGGCCCCCTTTTTAATAAATTTTGTCAGTTTTTGACAGATTTCTTAAATAAAACATGAAAAATATACCATACATACATAAATTTATTACGTTCAATTTTTATTTAATATGCTATGTTTCTCTATTAAAATAAGTATTTACGTAAAAAAAAGAAGGTTTTTTTTTTCTCACAAAAATGCTTTGTATGACGTCCGCTTAGTATGACGTGTTTGTCAATTCCCTTCGATGTCATTATAAATGGATTCCACTATATATGTAATACCTTTTTGGTGCAAAGTCAAGGGGGTTCACATATAAATAAAAGTTTTATATACCCTAATAATGAATAGAAATTAATGATAACGTTGCGTGCTTTTATATACGAGTACTAGGTATGGTAAATTGTGCGTGTTAGATTACGTAGGTTTTCGACAAGGATCGCTAACCGAAATTGTTGAGTTTAATACAAGTAAAGTTGATTAAAGTATTGGAAACAGAATTGTGTAATTTTGTTGCTATGGTACAGTTCCGAAAATATTTTTTGTAAAAATCGACCCTATTTTATTTTTTAATTTCAAAGTTTGAAATAATATATTAGTATCAACTGTCTCAATAACTCGAGCTCACCAATTATACAATTTGAAATGTAATTCGATTGCATCCTCTTAAGGGGTCATTGTACTCATCACTATGAACAACTTTCACTATGGGGCCAACCCAGAAATCGCGAAAAAAAATCAGCTGTTCCATAGATTTATGTTCGCATAGCTCGTTATAATGAAGGGAACAGCTGATTTTTTTTTCGCGATTTCTGTGTTGGCCCCATAGTGAAAGTTGTTCATAATGATGAAAGTTGAACAATGACCCCTTAAGAGGATGCAAACGAATAAAATTTCACATTGTATAAATAGTCGTTATATTAAATAAATAGTAAATATCCACTTACATTTACTGTCACTTTCAATCTTCGCTTCATACTTCAGTAAATTCAAAAATTCCACACTCATTTTAGTTGAACCATTTAAGTTACCCCCACAACTAAAAAGTTTTAATTTTGCAACTTTTCAACAAAACTTCACTTAACTATTACTTAAAAATACCGAACTTAATTTTAAACAAAAGATTTTTTTTTAAACCACGTTCATACTACACAGAATTTTTCGTATCTAATATCGTAGCGCGCGGCTACGGAGCGCAGCGTGTGGCTACGCCGGCCTACGACGTAGCACTGGCGTAGATCGCGCGACTAGTCGTATAGCACAAAAGCGGGTTTATTTTAATTTAAATTTGGAATGAGCTGTTATTTTTTTTAGGCATTGACTGACAGAGACAAGTTTTTTTTGTTTTTTTTTAATAAAATGAGGGGAATTTGTCCTATTCTTCATCTGTCACTAAAATTAAATAAAAAGGTTCTTAAAAATGTCACTTTCCCTTTAAACCATTGCCACATAATTTTACCTTATCCTTGATCAAAGGTAGGAAATTTAATTACAAGCCTAGGGGTGAAGGCAGGGTGAATATTAGAATCGAAAGCCGGATGCAGATGTAGACAAAGCCTACGGACAAATATTACAGGGTTCGTCCTAACTAGGAGTATCGTATGTCGTTGATTCAAATTACTAATGGATTCTCTCTGTTCGGGAATTTGATAAGGTTACACAAAGCTTTGTAGTTCTCGACACAGATAATGGAATAAATGACCTATTTTCTTTTCGTTGGGTATGGTATAGTAACCCAGTTTTTTCTCAAGATGAACAGCATCCCTAGTTGCAGTAATAGCTTGTATATGAAAATAAGCATACCGTTTGCCAAATTTTCTGAATTTGGCAAGTGTGTCTCACCTCTTACTTAGTGGTTTATATTATCATAATTAAAACTTACAAATGGAACAATGATGATACGATAAAAAAAAAACAATGATACGTTTAAATTAACATTATGTATTATTAAAGTATTATATTGTAATTTGGTTGGTGGTAGGGCTTGTTCTAAGACCGTCTGACTAGCTGCCACTATCTTATCTAAAGCTGTCGTCATAACAGCAATGTTAACAGCATTGTTGTGTTTCGACAGCTAGAGGTAAGATAGCCAGTTCCTCTGTGTTTGAGGATTTCGGGTGAAGCTCGCTTCCACCTTCTGCTTGATCATCACGTACCATCAGGTGATGCAGGTCAAGAAATTCCCCGCTATGAAAAAACAAAACAAAAAATCTGATGGCAGGTGAGATGCAGGCCAAGAGTTGAATGAATAAAAAAATATCCCTTTTAGTAAACATTGTCGTTTTTTTTTAAAGATTAAAATGAACGGATAGCCATCACACAGATTAATCTTGTAAGGTTTTCGTTTTATGCCTAAAAACAAGTGTAAAATAGGTTAAGTATTTTGGAAATAATAAATAGAACGTATATAATTATATCATAAAAAAAACTGAAATGGTAATTTCCCATCGATTATTTAATGAACCCAAGGCCTCTGACTTTTCAGATTCATGTGCGTATTGTTATTATCACTTGCTTAAAAAACGGTGAAGGAAAACATCGTGAGGAAACCGGCATGCCTGAGAGATATTTCTCGACGGCATGTGAAGCCAAGTCAGAGGCCGATGGACGACTTTAAAACTCTGAAACCAGGTTGATCACTAACCACACGAAAAGAAGGATAAGGATTTAGCTTTTATTTAGATTATTTTATAGTTTGTGAATTTAAAGTGAGAATGTTGTAGCCCTGTAGATTTTGAGACCATTTTCTTTTTTGTTAAATACCTGATACTTGTTGACAGGCAAATCAAATCAAATCAAACTTTATTTGTGAACATAGGTACATAAAAGATCTTAAAATATACATTTTAGCGTGATCTCTATGTTATACCAATGCAATTGGTATACAAATAATTTGTTTTATAATTTTAATAAATACTTATAATGATTCGGAAACATGCAATAATAATAATCAAAAGAATTTAATAAAAATTAAATAAATGATTTCAAAAGTCTCACACCCGAATACTGAAACGCCACTCAAAACTTAAGCGTTACTTATGACTCGTTTAAAGCCTTTTGATTGGTTGAAACTAGTTTTAAGTAACGCTTAAGTTTTGAGTGGCGTTTCAGTATTCGGGTGTTACTAACATATTATAATGTTGATAATATCAAAACTTTTCAATAGCCGTAAATATTTTTTTTTAAATGTCAGGGCTACACTGTCCTTCCATATCTTAACACTGTAATTTGAAAACATTGTAAAAGCCATTTATTTTTATAAGTTTCTTGTCGACTCTTCTTCATAGGAAACGACCAATTGGAACCGTGCACCTAGCTTCTGACTTTTCGTAATTGCCCTTGTAGGTTTATGCGAAATAAAATATTTTGATTTTGATATTGTTTACAAAACAATTGATATTTATCGATGAATGGTCCGTGACACTCGTCGATAAGTTCATAAATGATGCAGGCTATGACACCCACTTGCACCGCACTAGCAACGTGGATTAATGACCACGTTAATATTTTATAAACTGTTAGCTGTTTTGACGTGTTTGAAGAATGGGTCACTGTGTTTCTGTATGTTTGTGTATTGAACGGTACAGAAAGGTCATTTTATGTAGTTGAAAAAAGTGTTTCAGAAAAAATATGGAAACAGACTGAATATCAAATAGGAATGGGACTCACGAAGTATATTTTATTTTATAGTAAAAATATATATACGCCATTTTGATTTTAAGGCTTATCGAACACAATTATGTTTTCTCATTTTCAAAAAGACCCAAATAAAAACATGTCAAAAAACAAATTCCACTGGAATTACAAAATTTAAACTTGTGAAGCAGACAGATCGCTACGTCCATTGTATCTTAATTAAACTTTTTACTATCCTTTACCCCTAGGGAAAAGATGAGTTCGCCTATCTAACCTTAGTAATCCCAGATTAATAAAAATAGTGATAAAACTTAAACCGCCTCTGGTGATAAAGCTGTTATAGTGGCAGCGACCTCCAATCTTTTGATTAATTAAACTTGTCTAGTATGAGACAGTTTAAGAGTTTAGCTGAAATAAGTTTATGAACTTATTTTAGTTACGTTACGAAGATTTTCAGGTTTTAAGAGTTCTATGTCATTTTCACTGGTAAGAGCGAAGCCACACGATGCGTTGGCTGAGCAGTGACGCTGCGTCATGGCAGCACAGCAAAACATGCCACATCGTGCAGCGACGCAACGCACGCTCAATGAACAAGGAGACCAGAGAACGAAGCGAGAAAGGATGTTACGGTGCGATGCCGCGCGTCGGAGCGACATCGCAACGCAGCGCAGTGTTACTTGTACTAAAGAAAACTGACAATCTGCTGCCCTACATCGAGACGTCGTAGGAAGCGGCATTGCGTTGCGACAGCGCATTGCCCGTGTGACATTGGACGCGTTGGTATCATAGCGGTGCGACGACGCAACGCATCGGTAACGCCCGTGTGGCCGCACTCTAAGTACTCTGGTTTCTGTTTTGTTTTATTCAAAGTTTTCAAGAATGAAGATTTTTTTTTCTTACATATTTTCTTAAAATAGTATTTATAACTACATCATTTATTATTTTATTAATGAAACTCTTGAGACTCTAGAGTCAGGTAGATGTAAAAGTATTATGTAACATTAAAACTTATTTCAGTTCCAAAAATAAAAATAAAACTATACATTTTACGAAAGTAAAACCTACAAGGGTTCAAAGTACCTATTAATAAAAATTAAAGAAGCGGATTCCGCAACCCTATTTCTAAGAAATACCGATATTTTGTAAAATTTTCCAGCCTTTGACTTTTCGTGCCTACTAACAAGATCGAAGGCCAATAGAATAAGGATGACGATTTTTTTTTTGTTGTCTCGTAGATTATTAAAAAATATTGGACACGTATTTTTTCTTTTTTTACGTAATTAAAAGATACATTGAGTTAAAATGTGGCATGACGTCACGCCTATGAAGATTTTAGACTTAGTTGTGACGTAGCGAGCCCCCACTCCCCAACTTTAATGTGTTTTATCTAAGTCATTTTTTATTAATATGATAAAGCAAAAAATACGCCTCTTTTATTTTTTTATTATTTGACTGACGGACTAAACCTAACGGGTCGATCCATCAGGTTAAACTACGCTTGCCGGGATGGCTGGTCCGTGGGTGGCTGACCATCTTTACATACCGAGACTCCTCCGTGTCTCGGAAAGCACGTTAAGCCGTTGGTCCCGGCTGTCATTCGTGGATCTTTGACAGTCGTTAAGAGTCGTCAGAAGCCCGAAAGTCTGACACCAGTCTTACCAAGGGATATCGTATTACCCAGTTACTGGGTGGGAGATCAGATAGGCAGTCGCTCCATGTAAGATACTGGTATTCAGCTGCATCCGGTTAGACTGGAAAGCCGACCCCAACATAGTTGGGAAAAGGCTAGGCAGATTGATTTGACGCACCATTTTTTTTTTTTTACCCATGCATTATCCCTGTTGTTGTTATGTTCGAACCCACAGCTATACACATTCCATAAAAAAACTCCCTTGCTTCCTAGTTAGTTATAACTTGCTTTGGCAAGACAGGTATTATTCCACCATCAGTCAGTAAAGCTCTGACATACCAGGAACACTATTGAGAACTATGTGTTAAGTTTGAACCAGAATCAGGAAGCTTGTCAGGTGCTCGCTAACTTTGGATGGACTCAATATTGTGTTCAAAGCTGTAAGTTAGTAGGTGTAGGTAGGTTAGGTGTTAGTTTGCTAGATCATTGTGTTAGTTGTAATCTTAGCTAGGCAAAGCCTCGTAATTTTCTCACTAAACAAATAATTAATAAGAGTTTACTGAAAAAATATACAACAGACGTAGACATATCTAGTAACCTATTCCGCTTAACTATTCCTAAAGACTCATAAAAACTCACACTACGACAAGTCAATCGTCATCCTGAGGACGCCTCGTTGAGAGTTGAAACACGTGTCGATTTCTTACAGGGTTTTTTATGACTCTTCAGGAATAGTTAAGCGGAATAGGTTACTAAATATATCTAAATCTATTGCATTTTATAATGGATTCACGCCTGAATCAATTAACTAGAGTTTACCGAGAACTTCTAGGCATCTATTTCAAAATGTTTGAAAAGGCCTTTTCATAGGACACTCTGATCACTAAACTGGGAAATACCAGAAGTACTGCAGGTTACCATCCGCAAGTGGTTGATATTCCGACTAGTCGTACTCACCGCTTCTCCTCCACGTTTATTATGCGCACAGCCAGTGTGGAAACTCCCTGCCAGCGTCTGTGTTCCCTTCCACATATAACTCGTCTACCTTCAAAGCAAGAGTAAACAGGCATCCTCTGAGCACGCTCATGCCATCATAATTTTTCTCACAAAGTTTCCTTATTATTTTTATTTTTTTGTCATAGATCGTAAAGGTTTTGTATGATGCTACTTACAAGAGTAATTGAATGACATAAATTCATAAAATTGCAGGTTATCTGGTGTGGAAATCGTCTATCTATTAATCGATTGAATTAACCCCTAAAACATATTAGCGCCTTTTAAAAAAAAAGCGATTTCGAAATGTTTTTTTTTACTGACTGCGAGGATGGAAAGACTTGGAGGAGATCTTTTCCCAGCAGTGGGACAGAAAAGGATAAAAAAATAAAAAGCTGTGATAATATCAGGAATCGTTTTGTTAGTAGGTAGAATTTTCCTGATCAATCAAATGTGTTGTTATAAAGATCAATGCCATTCCGTGTTTTAATCTTCAAACCAAGAAAGATACACTGCATCTCAAACACAGACCAACTCTCATTTCCACTTCTTCGGAGAAATAACAAGCTGGACTGAAAGCATTCGATTTTATTTCTGTTTATTCCGAGCCGGAGCGCGGCAATTCTCTGGAAATCAATTACAAGATGCCGATGATTTGCTGTCTTTTTATTCAATGGCGGCCGTATTGGGCGGTAAATGGAATCTTCTTACAATTATGTAGAGAAAAGGACTGTTTATTTCGCGGGATTGAGAATAACAGTCCGTAATCGTATACTTCTCTACTACTGAATAAGGCAAATGGGTCTTAATAACCAAGATTTCTTAGCGGATTAATGATTATGTGGCGGGATCTACATCGCCACATGCGAACTACACATCACACTGACGTCACGCGAAATACTGCATCGCGCAAGCAGGGTTTACCGCGCGATCAGCAAATATATCACTTCCCGACAGCAATCTTTGGGCAGTTGCACAGACAAGACACTCGTCTGGTCGGAGGATCCTCCCTTTTCTATATAAGATGAGTGAACTGTACACCCTGTTTTTCATGCCTCTAAAATTATAAGTAGTTGTTATAGACAGGAGAAGGCTACTTGTCACATAAAATCGAAATCAAAAGCCCTTCATTCAAAATAAGCTGAGAATCAGCACTTTTTGAACGTCAAAATTATATGACACAGGCCCCTAAAAAGCCCGCCCTTCACCAATTCCTAGTGTTTTAGCTGGGAAAAAGAAATGGTGCAACAAACTCCCCAGCATATCTTGGCTCAATATTTTAGTTGACCTAGCCCGCATGACGACGAGTCAGTAGTCTCCGGAACCATACAAATCATGCATTATTGAGTAGATAATAATTTTAAACTCATGTATTTCGAATAATTCCAACCGAATTTCAATAACTCTGACACACATTTCCGATCGTACCAATTTATTACGATCATAACTTTAACATTTTCGATTTATTTTAATAATTTATAGTCAACTAGCTTTTGCCCGCGGCTTCGCCCGCGTGGATTTCGGAAAATATACCACAGGAATGTGCTACCGGGATTCAGAGTATCCTATGTGCTAACCCAGGTCTGCCTTTCATCTAAATCCGTTCAGCCGTTACGGCATGAAAAGGTAACAGGCAGATAATAAATCTCTTTTAGAGTTCCGTACTTCAAAACGAAAAATTTAAACCCTTAAAGGATGACTTCGTTGTCTGCCGAGACACCCTTTTTCTCAGGAAACCGAGGCATCGAGTTGAAATATCAAAAACTTAGGTCTACGGTCTCTTGACTTCGAAGTTTGATTTTCGTTACAACTCTGTAACGAAAATCAAATTTCCTGACAGACAGACAGACAGACGGACAGCGGAGGCTTAGTAATGGGGTTCGGTTTGGCACTCCTTGGGTACGGAACCCAAAAACTGATACTGACTACTGAAACTGGTTCATGTTAATTGTAGATGATACAATAAGGCCTCGACACATTTTGGGGTGTTTTTGTGTTGCCTCTTTTAGAAACAAAATATAAAGCCCGAAAGAATTAATTGTACACATACATAAACTCAAGCCATTTTCCCGTGGGGGTTAGGCAGAACCTATAGACCGCCGCTAGGTACAATCCTCTCTCTCTCTCTTTCTTCCTCTCTCTCACTTTCTCTCTCTTTCTCCCCCTCTCTCTTTCTCTATTCCCCCCTCTCTATTTTTCTCCCTCTCTCTTTCTCTCTCTGTCTCTCTTTTTCTCCCTCTCTTTCTTTGTCTCTTTCTTTCTCCCACTCTCTCACTCTATCTCTCTCACTTTCTCCCTTACTCTCTCTTTCTCCTTCTATATCTCTTTCTCTTTCTCTCTCACTCTCTCTCTCTCTCTTTCGCCCTCTCTCCCTCTCTCTTTCTCTCTTCATCCCTCTCTCTCTCTCTTTTTCCTTTTCTCTCTATCGAATTAGACGCGTGCTTTCACAATTCTCCCTCTCAAACTCAAAGCATTTATTTCAATTACAGGGATCATTTACAGGGACTTTTGAATTGGCAAGGAATCGGTCAGTCAAAAATATGAAGCTAGTTGCCCATACCAAAGTGTAGTAAGTACTAGATGGAGAAGAACCTGGCAAGAAACTCCACGGATACTCTTTTAAATAAAATAAATTGTTACAAAGTATTGGTTACATCATTCATGTTGAAATTTTACATGTGAGAACAATGTAGAAAGACGTGCACGTTAGAAGCGTCCGTAATAAAAAGATAAAACAAAGAACAATTCAAAATTTAAATCAGCTATGGCCGCTTAGAGTCCGGCTGACGGCACCCGTTCACGAACATGACGCATGAATCAGCACCATTCAGCTCAACCATTTTGAAGGGAGCTAAATGATCCAACACACGCGCCACCATCAGCGAGACATCTGAGTGAGCATGACATACTCACAGCCGCCAGGGCACTTTCAAGTCAATAAAAGACGTATTAACCGGTAAATGGTAGCTCTTTAGGACATAGTACTCACACCTGTGCTCTGCAATTATATAATATAGGAGATTGATTTTATACAATGCAAAGATGGTATTTTCAAATGTTAATCAATTCGTTGTGGTTGTGGAGCAGGACCAGCATTGAGCCAAGCATTTTTATCAGTGATGTAATCCCCCAACTTATAATTTGCCTGCCTGCATAGTGTGCGTTTTATACAAGACTTGAATTTCGTCTCATTCAATTGAAGTATGTGGGGAGGAATTTTATTGTAACATTTTAAGCAGTACCCCATGAAAGATGAGTCCACTTTAGCCAGTCTGAAACCTGGTTGAACTAATAGGTCCCTATTTCTTGTACTATAATTATCTGGGGTCCCTAAGACCTCTCCTTAAGCTTACCCGCAAAAAATTACAATCGCAAAGCGGCCGATAACGACGCGTTTATTGCGAATGATAAACAGTCCGGATTCGGCACGTTAAAATTGTTCAAGATTTATAACTTGGCACAACTTTGTTCAGAACTTCTGTGCGTGTTATATTTTAGAGGTATTGAAGTATAATGTCAAGGTTAAGTACCTAAAACACGAGTGGGTACGACCTACAATATTGCTTTCGAAATAACTTACCTTGGAAGTGATCGTAAACTTTTTTTTAGGATTACTACATGCCTACAGCTTAACTGAGACGGTGCCTGAGGTACGCGGAGCGGGAGGGGTTTGGTGACGTGCGTGAGAACTCACCCCGTGACCACGAGCTACCCGCTCAAGCAATACACGTCTTGCGACTGGAACTGCAGAGAAAACAAATGAAAGAAGTTGTTTAGAGCATCCCACGAGTCACCGCGATGCGACTTGCGGTACGATAGACGGAAACTGGATTATGTAAAAATATCACCGTGAAACTTAGGTGAAGTGAGCTGTCAATAGTGTTAATCCCTAGCATCCTGCCGGTCGATTTTTGACAGTGACAGCTCACTTCACGCTCACTTCACCTAACTTTCAGTTTTCGTTGATCTTTTTACAGAATCGACCGACAGGTGACGTGCGCGTGTGTCGCTTGACGCAAATCTCGTCGCAAGTCACATCTCTCGAGGCCGTAAACACGCCTTAATTAATTAATTTATTTATATATATAGTTTATTGTACACCAAACAAATACATAACAAAAAATAAATAAAACACTACAAAATATACAATGGGCGGCCTTATCGCGCTTTTTAAATTTCTAACGTGGACGATATTATCGTGAACGTCCACGTCCACGCCCATTAAATGTGTGGAAAAAAGTGTGTGTGTGAGTCAGCTCCAACACACGACTGGAGTTTACTCCCTAAAACGACACGCACCTCTTAAGAAAAAAAATCTTCACCCCCCCAAAACATGCACTTTTGAAAGTAAAAAAAAAAATCAATCACAAGGAAAACAGAGATTGCTTATTTTAAAATATAGTTTTCATGCAGAAGAATGGACGCAGGCGAATGCTCTTATAGTTCGAAAAAGTTTATATGGGGTCCCCACCTATGAAATTGGAGTTTTTTTCTCACAATTAGAGAACCTTGTCACTTCTATGAATAAAAATATCCATCAATTGCTTGGTATTATATCGAATAATGACCATCAAGACAACTACCAATAGTAAAAAAAAACCTTATTACTTATAGTTTATAAACATAAAAAATACCTTAAAAATTACTCCTCATTTTGTTAGCAGAAATGACCACTATTTGTTTTAATTTAGCCAAAACTTATTTTTGTCGCTTAATCTAGTGGCATATTACGTTATCTTAGTTTTTAAACATTAGCGCATAAAAGTTTTAAAACATTAGTGTTCATGGTTGTTCTATAAATTAATAAAATGTTAGTATGAAAAAAGCAACTTCTTTAAACTTCTCCATACAAAACGCTGATTTCATAGGTGGGGACCTAATACAATCTTAGTATATGAAACTTAGAACATCTGATTGTCACTGAAATTGTCACTAGACAACCCACCCTAGGATTCCTAGGTACCTTCAGTCTAGACAAGTATTGATATTATTCAAACAAATTTGCCAACTTTAACTCAGTAGGAGTATCTAAAATTCGTTTATCTAAGTATTTCAATTACGTGTCTCCATTATACTGCTAAGTCCCTTAGATAGAATAATAAATTTTCACCCCTTCTAAGAAATGTAATCTAAAGTGATAACTAGTTTTTGTTTTTAGCCCTATTCTGCCGCGCTAGCGATAATAGCAGTAAGTACATTTTGTATAGTTTCGAGTAATTGGCGCTGAGAGTTTTTCGTCACATTTTTACCTTTTCTGACTTGTTTTATTAACTTATTTAAATTCTGATTTTTAAAATGTGTAGCCTAAGTAAAATAAAATTCGTTGTGTAATCATTAAATATGTATTTCATATTGCGATAATGCGGAAGAAAGTTGCCTCAGTAATATCTCGAGTGAGGGGAAGCAGCAACAGCATTCTGAAGGTATTTACAGAGAGGCTGGATAGGCCTACAATGGGGAGGTTTACTAAGCTACATGTTGGCAACAAAGCTTGTTAAACCTTCCTGTGATTGTGATTTTCTTTTACTTTTCTTTTATTTTTTTATTTTTCCTGCATGTTACTAATATAGTCTTTAAGGAAGATGTAACTAACACCCTATGGGCCTTGATAAAATATTTTTATTTATATTTATTTATTTATTTCTATTAGAATACTTTAAATGACTTTTTTTTTAAATATCTAGTACGAGTTTAATAACTTTACCATCAATTGTTGCTTAATATAGCCGCAGTAAGTATGAAGTTACGGCTCATATCATTAGCATAAGTAAAACATGAATGATGATACCGGACTTAGAAACTCGCCGTAATTATGGTTACTTCTGTTATGCTAAGGAAAACTTATCATAAAATCGACTTACTGCCGTTATTGACCGCTTTATTGACAATTAAAGGACAAAACAATTATATATCCAGTATGAATTTAATAACTTTAGCATCAATTGCTTATTATAACCGCAATGTGTAGTTACTGCTCATATCATTAGCAGAAGTAAAACATGAATACATAAATACCGCACTTAGAAACTCGCCGTTACTTACTGCTGTTATGCTAGGGAAAACTTATCATATAATCGACTTACTGCCGTTATCCTTATTGACAATTAAAGGACAAAACAATTATATATCCAGTATGAATTTAGCATTAGCTTTAGCATCAATTGCTTATTATAACCGCAATGTGTAGTTACTGCTCATATCATTAGCAGAAGTAAAACGTGAATATATAAATGGCGCACTTAGAAACTCGCCGTTACTTACTGCTGTTATGCTAGGGAAAACTTATCATAAAATCGACTTACTGCCGTTATCCTTATTGAAATAAAAGGTTCCCGTTAAGATATTAAAATGGCAGTCAGATGATATTGTACAGCTTATTGCTCTGATTCCGAATCTATGTTTAACTCAATAGGGATGTTGGAAGCGAAAAAAATACTATTTAGACCGTCATTCAGTCAGATAATAACAAAATCACAAACCCAAAATGCTCGTGCCTGTACCCTTTTTTTTTTTTTTTTTGAGGGTGGGAAATTATCAAATAACTTCTCCCGCTCTGGGTGGAGCGGGAGGGCGTGTCAGACTTTTACTGACTAAAACCCACCCGTGTTCCTTCCGTTGCCTGTGTGCCGGGGTCGCGATATCCCTTTCGGACAAACCCGCAACCCCGGCAGGCATTGGCCCTTCCGGACCCCGTCAGTTGGTGACGTGCCTGTTCGTGACTGTGCCCTGCAGTGGGACAAAAATAGGCTGGTACTACAACAAGCTAGACTCCGCTGACGTGACGAATATCGATATCTAAACATGATAAAACAAATTGTTCCGTGTGGTGCCGGACGTAAAGAACAGTACCATCCCATTTCTTCTCGTGTGTGTCGTAGAAGGCGACTAAGGGACTCACTAGAGAATGGGCAGCAGCGTTCTCTATGCATTATAACAACATACTGCGATCGCCAACCCGCCTGCCAAGCGTGGCGATTATGGCAAACCTGTGGCCTGTGTCCAGCAGTGGAAATCTTTCGGCTGAAATGATGATGATGATGATAAAACAAAAATAGATTATTTGATGATTATTCTGTGAAGTCGCAGTTTGTTACAAGAAATATCAGTTTAAAACAAAATTACACTGATTTTATACTTTTTTTTTGTGTAAACTTCACAGACGTCATGGGTATCGATATCTAAACACGATAAAATAAAAGAAAACAGATTTTCTCAACTCATACTTCAAGTAACAACACTATCAGCGATAGCAACCGCAAAAAATAAAATACTTTTATTGAAGTGAAAACTTCTTTATGCACGTTGAGTGATTTTTGTTACTGATTGAACTTACGGATTTGCGTCACCGACATGCTCGCGCCGTAGTCCCCTACTATAGAATATAAATGGCGCTAATACCAGTCTTAAGTTTTCGCTTCTGTCGGCTGTCTGACTGCCAATTTTTTTTATCGTGTTTATTCATCGATAACCAGAGTTTTGTTAGCTAATTTAAATTCGCCCTGTATTCACCAAAAACTTGGATATTTAAGAGCACCAGAGACATCCAAAAACTTTTCTAGTACGTGACAAAACTTTGACATGACGTACAAAGTTCTGTTTATCGTGACGAAAAAGTTTGTGTACAAATATGTGTTATATAGCTTTTCTTTTCCGCTTCCGCTTTACTGGGTAAAGTTCTGTATACTGTTGCTAAGTGAATTAAACATAGGGAAAGTTCGCCACATCAAGCGTTTTGACATGTTTTGCTGCAATATTTTCTTTTCTATTCAACCGCTCTCCCACTGCTGAGAATCGTGACTCCGTATCAAATTGAAAACGTCTTTTTCCATCTGTTACGATCACTGGCCTGGTGGGGTGCGGCGCTGATAGGTATCGTCAATTACTCGGTTATTTGATCAGACCAACTTTTTGGGATTCGGCCTTTAAGTCTTTTGCCCTCTATATTTCCAGTCACCATTAGATGTTCCATCTCTGCGAGCAATATGACCTAAGTATCTCATGTTGCAGACTGGTTGAAGACAATTGTTGTGTTTTCTCTAATTTTAGTTGCTTCAGGATCGAGACATTTGTGCGGTGGGCTATCCTTAATAGGCGGCGCCTGCACCACATCTCGAAGGCGCCAATTCTTTGCCTGTCGGTAGACTTAATCGTAATATACATATATATATTATTATATTATATAATATTACTTGCAAATATTTTAGAGATAGCTATAATTTGGAAAATGACAAATAAAAACACGTGTAAAATATTATGTACAAACTTTGGCCCGCGTCTTCGTGCGCCTGGAAACCGGAAATTATTCCAGTAAAAAGGTGATGGACAGACAGTAGACATTCGCATGTTATAATATTAAGTACCTACTACCTTTTGCCCGCGTGTGTGTCGCTCTAGGAGGACATAATATAGTGACCTTATTGGTGATGTTCTTCAGAAATATCAGCAGTGCTATTCTGTAACCATCTCACCGTGAAAACTTAGGTGAAGTGAGCGTGGAGTGAGCTGTCATTCCACAGGGATTGACACTATTGACAGCTCACTTCACCCAAGTTTTCACCGTGAGATTTTTACAGAATCGCATGGCAGGTGCGTAAATAGGAGTGTGTAAGGATTGTAGCAGGTGGCGTTCTGTAGTTTCTGCCTACCACAATGGGAAGATGGCGTTAGTTTATGTATATCTTAATCCAGGTCATTCTCTAGCTCACCAACTGACGGGGTCCGGAAGGGCCGGGGTTGCGAGTTTCTCCGAAAGGGATATCGTGGCCCCGGCACACAGGCAACGGAAGGAACACGGGTGGGTTTTAGTCAATAAAAGTCTGACACGCCCTCCCGCTCCGCCCACAGCGGGAAAAGTTATTTGATAATTTCCCACCCTCAAAAAAAAAGGTCATTCTCTAGCTTTGTGTAATTTCATTGAAATCCGTTCAGCCGTTGAAAATAACAGCCAGACAGACAGTTACTTTTGCACTCATTATAATTATTATTATAGATGGATTACATTTACCTATGTTGTACACTTTTCAGTTAGTTCATCTATAATGTTCCGTGTGTGGCAATGGGCAGGGCACCTTGCTCGTAGAACAGATGGCCGATGGGGCCGAAAGGTTCTGGAGTGGCGACCGGGTACCGGAAGACGTAGCGTTGGAAGACCTCACACAAGATAGACTGATGACCTTGTGAAGGCCGCAGGAATCCACTGGATGCAGGAAGCACAGAATCGGTCGAAGTGGCGGTGCTTGGGGGAGGCCTATGTTCAGCAGTGGACGTCTTTTGGCTGAAATGATGATATTGCCTGTTTTCATAATCAGCCAATAATGTTCCCATTGGAGGAACACAGGCCTCCTCTCTGTGAGAGGGAGTGGGCTGTAATCCACCACGCGGGCCCAGTGCGGGTTGGTGGATGTCACATATCTTCGAATTTTTGGTTCTAGGACATGTCGGTTTCCTAACGATGTTTTCCTTAACCGTTTTGAGAGCAGTGATGGTTAAATAATTTACACAAAGTAAAGCCTGAGTGGATTCGAACCTACGACCTACAACTCGTAAGTCGGGACCGTTACCACTGGGCCAACACTGCTAGTTAGGTAGTCGTTAGTTAGTTTCAGTTAGTTAGCCAGTAGTAAAAAGAAATAAGTAACGTATTAAGTCATTCTACGTGCTACGAAATTCTTGCATGCACGAAAACCTTACAAGAAAGTAAAGAAAATTAACTTTAACAGTGCCCAATGGAAGAGCAAATTCACTGAAAAACTCTGCTAGTTCTCTCTAACTGAAATCGTGGTATTTGCTTTTGATTTGCAAAGTTTTAATTTAATTTGCCACGCTCCAACTCTCTGGCACTCTGTGGACCTGGCACCGAATTTCGAAATTGATCAGATTTTTTTTACTTAGAAAAAAAAGGTCGCAAGCGTTACAGCTGAGAATGAGGTCCTGGGTTCGATATCCGGGTCGAGCAAAGTGTTATTAGGTTTTTCCATCCGCAGTTTCTCAGTAGCAGCCCGGAGTCTGGATTTGCGCCCTGTTGGTGGCAATAGGCTCGCCCCCTATTACATGGGACTTAAACATAACTGGCGAAATGTGGGTGTACTATAGGTACACCTGTGCCTAATCCTTTGATGAATGCAGGCGTGATGTTATGATAGGTAGGTGTATATATTTATAAAAATGTAAAATCTTCCAAAGGAATCGAAAATTCTTAAGCATTGTACTAGTATTATACCACTATTTAGCTAGACAATTCTGCTCAACATTAACACGGCTAACATTTGTCCTAATTTCCTTTTTCACAATATTATTTATTATTTATTTAAATGCCTTAAAAACTACCATTACAGCCATGCTATTCTGTAAACATCTCACCGTGAAAACTTGGGTGAAGTGAGCTGTCAATAGTGTCAATCCCTGTGGAATGACGGCTCACTCCACGCTCACTTCACCTTAGTTTTCACGGTGAGATGGTTACAGAATAGCACAATGCGATAGTTAAGTCACACACACCAAGAAAAAAAAGAAAATTAAAGCAACAAATATATACTTAGATCAATTGTTTATAACATAATGTAAATAATAGTACTTTTGCGAATTCACCCCAGTAACATGCATATAAACGCAATAAACTAATAAGTTTTGTGTAGAATTTAATACAGAAAGCAATTTGTGTCCAAATTGAATATTCAGCTGAACTAAGGTCTGAAACACCTGTGTCTAATATTCATTCGTGTCTAGCATCTAGCTTAACTTAGTTACCTTCCCTTACTTAGTAACCAGATAACTTGATAATATAAGATCAATACAATGTAGGTGTGTACTTCACTTGGTTTTCTTAGTTTCCATAAACTTAATAATAATTATAATAGGTTAGGCGGCTGGATCAAGGGCTTGATCCAGAAAGCGGTACTTCTGGACACGGCGCGTATCGTAAGGAGATTCCTCTCTCAGGAGCCCTGACCACCGGTAGCTTGGACCATGTTCCCGATACCGGTGGGCTACTTTTTTATATTTTTAAATGTTTTTGTTTTCTCTTTTGCTTTTATAAAAATATTTAAAATGTAAATTATATTTCTATAAATGAAATAAAAGAATTATAATACGTGGCGCGCAATGATTGTTGACATAACGGTTTCGTATGACGGGAACCTCATGAAAGCCGGGAAAGATAAACAAATCAAGTATCTTGACTTGGCTCGCGAGGTTATCGACATGTTGGATGTGGACTCGGCGATGAATGTACAGAAAGTCATAACAGCCAATGGCTTGATAGCCAAGAGCCTCGAACAACACCTGAGGAGGCTCTCGTTGGGCACTTGGATTAAGGGCTTGATTCAGAAAGTGGTACTTCTGAACACGGGTCGCATGTTAGTAGCTTCCTCTCTCTGAAGCCCTGACCTAACTTGGACCCTGTTCCCGATACCGGTGGGCTACAATTTTTTTATATTTTTAAATGCTTTTATATTTAATATAATTTATAAATATATAAGGAAATAAAGGATTATAAAACCAGCTGTCCAGTATATTAATGTCCCAGTGCAGGGCAAAAATTTGTTCTCAGACAGAGAAGGCGTGATCATTGATCACCACGCTTGCTCAAGGCGGATTGGCCACTTCTGGCATTTATATATCGGGGCAGGGTATGTGTGCGTCTCGTTATTATCAGCCATATTTTAACTACTGTGGGCGTACTGTGGGTAGAGTTAGTTATTGCGTAATAGAAAACCGTTTGCAGTTGAGATCACATTATAATTCACGATCACATTAATCACACTAGCATTTCACACACTGTAGGTACACGACACAACTATTCGAAACGCGCGATAGTTTCTAAACTTCTTCACCGCTTGACCGCCACCTATGAAGTCTGCTCTGCTTAGCTCCGGCCGGCGGCCGATCCGGGCGTTATGTTGTAGACTCCGTCGAGCACCGCCGCGAGGCGGCGCTGACGTCCCGATTAGTCAACTCAGTAACGTACTTCCAACATATAAATTATAATCCAGGTTTCATCGCGATGTTTTGTCTCACCGATGTCAGTGACGTACAAGACAGATATAGAGAGTATAGAGTAGCTCAGAATTCAGACTTTATACTTTTACTAGCTGCGCCCCGCAGTTTCACCCGCATAAATCTCGATCCCGTGGGAATATCGGTATAAAACATATTCTATGTCCCAATCCAGGATATGGTATATCCATGTGTAAAATTTCATCCAAATCTGTTCGGCCGTTTTAGCGTGAAAGCGTAACAAAACAAACAAACTCATTTTCGCATTTATAATATTAATAAAAAAGTTATGATTGCAACAGCTCATCAGATATAAAGTAAGTTATACATCGAAGCTGGGTGTTATGAAAATAGATCAGATATTTTAAAAGCCGGCCAGTCAATATGCAGAAATAGCGTCCCCTCTATTAACACGAAACTTTACTTTGGACGGATATTTTTACATTTAAAACTGTTCTAATCTGCGTTCGCAATTTATTTGCCAAACATGTAAACAAACACGAGTTTTAGGAAAAATCACTTGTAATGCCTACTCATAAGGTTCAGTTTGCGCTACAACTTCATATTTTTTAAGACTTTTTCAACAGTTACTAGTCAGACTAAAATAAACTTTATTTTCACTATCATAAAGTTGATGTTTGTTTAAGTGGAAATAACATCAATTGGAAATATGGTTATAAATAGACCTTATACAGGGTCAAATTAAATAAGCTAGCAAAACTGCGCCGACGTGATGGGTACCGATATCTAAACATGATCAGAAAAGTTTTTTTTTTTGGCTCATCAACCGCATTTAGTGTAGTCACTTGAAATAGGTATCAGTTTAAATAATCCGTTTTTTTAATGTAATCTGAACAGATATGACTGCAGACCCACCGCGTCTTTTCATATTACGGTTCATAGTTTGTTGTGAACCGAAGTATGCAAACACGCGGTAGCTACATGAGCGAAGCTAAACGAACTAAGCTTCATTCCCGAGTGTGGTCTGCGCTTAAGAGGCTTACAACAGCTAAAGCGCGGTCACTGTCGGACTGCATAGAAATGAAAGAGAAGCGCGATGACACGACGCAGGTAATTTATTGCAAAATATGAAGCAGTTAGCGATTTACAAAAAATCTATTGATTGGACTGGAAAATTAAAACACTATTATGCTAATATGTAGCTTGTAGAATAATCTGACAAAAAATCAGAATGATTGCATGTAAATTAATATGATTTTTAATCGTTAAAAGAAAATTTTCGAGGTATCTTCATGATTTTTTTCTATCGTATCAAATTAGTTGTATTATGTTTTCAACACACTATCATACTAGCATATATCCTGAAGAATATCATATATTTTTCTGATTTTGTTTACTGCAGTGGATCATATTCTTTTATGCATTATAAAACTTGCGTTTAGGCACGTTTAGGTCCTGTAGTCCCCTTAACGGCGAACAAAGAAATTTTCTTTGAAACTACGCCCTTCAGCATAATATCTATTCACATTTCGATAGGCTTCCGAATCGAAAATTACACGTTTTCGGCTACCTATTTTGCCTAATCCCCGACCATAAATAGTCGTCGGAAGAACAGTGGTCGTCTGTTAGGTTTAAAATGTAAAAAGCTTCGGGTTTTGGATTTGTGGACAGCGTTTAGAGCACTACTTCGATAACATTGATTGATGGTGGTTGGATGGTTCTGAAAACAAAGAAAGAAAATTTTATTTATCACAGACTAAAAGGCACACAACACAACATTTAGACTACAAGTCGAAAATAAAAAGTGTAAAGTGTAAGAAAAGTGTAAGAAATTAGCAGAAAAGTGTGCCTCGCGGCTGCGCCAAATAGGCCCAGTTCAGTAAAACTGCCAGATAACTAGTGCCTGACGCTGGTTTTCAACTGGATCTGAAGTGTGAGGTGACAAATGTAAATCAGGATTTTTAACTGACTTCCAAAAAGGAGGAGGTTCTATGTTCGTAGCGTATGTATGTTTTTATTTTTTTTAATATTTGTCCTATATGTTCGTCAATTGTGGACGAATTTTAAAAATTATGTTTCTATTTGAAAGGTTGTACTCTCGAGATGGTCCCATATAAATGTTATTATCTTTGCTTGGGTAGTTATTGAGTTATCTTCAATAATGCGTATTTTTCCCACTAAGTCTATATGGACGATGTTATAAGGTCCTGTCACTGTTATTTACATCTAGCAGGTAGTGGTATTCGAATTTATGTGGGGTAGGTACCAAAACTAAAAAGCAAAAAACAAAAATTCAAAACCAAAGACATTAAAGACTTCCGAAATTAAAGTTACTTGTCACTTTGTAGCGTTTTTATTTTTGGAAGTTGGTTGTTTTTTTTATTTGTAAAAAGTTTTATACTGCAATGCGTGTGTGTATACAAATATATATATACATAATAGCAATGCTGGTGAAAGGAAATCTACCAGCTCGTTATTAACCACAAACAAAAATACAATTTCTAAACATCAATTTGTCCTCCAGATTACCACTCAATCACGGCAGCACAGTATCCTATTTCATTCCTCAGACATCAACTTTTCAATCTACAAACCTTTCTCAGCTCGAGCTTCGATCAACATTCACTACAAAAGGAAATTAATGTTTCTTAAAATAAACTTTTGAATCTAACCAATCCGAACTGTAATCTAAGAAAACATTTGATATCTGTTTATTTTTGTGTTGTAATCTGTCTATTTGTGGTAATTTGAGCTGCTGAAGATGGGTCTAAAATGTATGTTTTTTTTGCTTGTCTTATCTTTTATTAAAAACCCTGTAGTTAATGGGAATTCGTGACATAAAATATCATTTAGGTTCAATGTAAAATATACTAAAAGTTTATTGTATTCTATTTTCATTAAATGGCAAGCAAAACCGATGTCGACTATTCAGCGAATGCCTTAATTGCATTGGAAAAACAAATGTGCATAATATTTTTTTTTTTTTTTAAGAAAAACAACACCTGAAGACACAAGTAAAATTCTTCGATTGATACAGTTGGTTTATTCCAGAAATCCCCACTGACAAATCCCCACCAGTGGGGATTGTTATTTTTTTTCCAGGAATCCCCACTAGTTAAATAAACTCAGCCTAGTGGGGATTTTTGCTTTGATCGCTGCACTTCAAACTTCAAAAAATGTCACGAAACCTCTTCGTCTGCGTCTGGAGAGCACTAAACAAGAGTCAATTTACCCCTCCCGGCCCCCCGCAGGTGATGTTACGCAAACAAAAACATGTTAATGTTTTATGTTTAGTTTTTTTGTTAAACCACGCCCCCAAATCGGTATTTGTTTGATGTTTCATGAGAATTTGAAAACTTGCCAAGTTGCTTTCCGTAGCAAGGTTCCTAATAAACTTTCTCTCACCTCCATAGAACTTGGCAACCATTTAGATCAATGGTTCCCAAACTATGGGTCGCGACCCACTTGTGGGTAATAGTACCACACGAGTGTTGTAATACCTAGTTATGTGCAGTTTCATACACTACTTTATCTACTCTGATACATTCGGATTGAACCTACTAAATAAAAGATCAAAGTTAAAAATCAAGAATAAAAAAATCCCACGAAATTCAGTACAACTTCACGTATGAATGGCGCCTGCACCCAGCACATCACCGCGCATGCGCTAAAGTACCGCTTTAGCGCCCTGCTGTCCCCCGCTAACGTTCCATTACAAAAGTTGATGGAAACTCCTTGTTGATATTAACTTGTTGGTTTGGCTCTGTATAGTAATATAAAAAATATTGTTTTATAGCATTATTTTGTTAGAGAAAAAGTGTTATAATAAGATTCTATTTTTAAATTTCGGTATTGTGTTTACAATGTATGTCAATATAAACTCGTTTTGAAGTTCATAATTCGAATATTACGATATGAGAGTACATAAAATCGATTTGCAGCTATGATTAATATTAAATTAAAGATAAATACCGAAATAAATTGGACGTATCAAACTCATTGCGATTAAAAGTAACTAAAATTGAAGTTGATGCTTAAGCTATAATGACAATAGGAAACACACAGATCCTTCTCATTGAAATAGCACTCCATATATTTAATGAAGTATAAAAAATTTCGATTGTAACTGATTGTTTTTTTCTTTTTTGAACAGTCCTTCATTCATTTAGTTTAGTAGGTATGCCCCTTTTTTCACCATGACAGCCAAGATCTGAGTCACGACTTGGGAAGATTTTGATAAAAAAAAATAAAAAGCAAAATATTTTAAATATAGTTTTTTTAATTTTTTAGGTTGTTCGCAGTCTATTCAACTTTGGAAAACACTGATTTAGATCTTAATTCTTTTATCGGCAACCTTGTCCTCTTTTTACCCGACTGCGCGACGCAAAGGAGGGTAATGTGTTTATCAGCCTATAAATGTATGTATGTAGGTATAATTTCTATGGGTTCCGTACCTCAAAAGGAAAAAACCGAACCCTTATAGGATCACTCGTGTGTCTGTCTGTCCGTCTATCACAGCCAATTTGCTCCGAATCTAATGGACCGATTAAGTTGAAATTTGGTACACATTATGTATTTCTGTGACCCAAACACGGACAAGTAACGTAGATAAATTAATTTTGAATATGAGTGTCACTTTTGGGGAAAACATAAGAAAACAAAAAAAAACAGTTTTGCGAACTGTACCGTGTGACATATCAAATGGCTTGTTGCGAGGATCTCAAATATATTTTTATAGTTAAAAAAAGAAATAGGTACTTTTAAAGTTTTTTATTTTTTTACTTTTTGCCTTTCGGTTTTTACATATAAATCCTATATACAATATAACACTAAATTAAATGACTAGATAAGTAGGTTCGAACAAACACTTTTACACGACAATCATATTTTATTTAAAAACTAGATGAGGTCGAGGTTTCCTATCTGACACTCTGAGAAGAAAGGCCGAAACACACACAGAGGCCACAGTCTCTTTTAAAATCCTTGGTCAGATCATGTGAAGAACATGTAGTCTGAAGTAGGAATATAATTTACGATTCATACTCCTCGTTGGAACTATAAAACCTACAGTTGATCTTCCGTGGAAGTACCTCTGAATGTTTTATAAATGGGCCTCATTCAGTAGAGCAGACTCATAAAAAATATATTATCGCTATGCGCGATAATTTTCGCCGTCAAATCGAGCTGAGACCATTTGATCAAGGGTTTTTATGATAGTCGATATTTGAGAAGCTTAAGAACGTGTCTCGTTGTTTTATTGAAGTGATGAAAACTTCTTTAGGGGCAGTTTGCGCTCTTTTTGAACAGTGAACGAAAGTGAACCGGCACGGTCGGGTCGGTGCTGAATCGGGTATACTCGGCTTTAGTCGTGAGTTTCTGTCGTGTGGTCATAACCACACACCCTGTTTTTATGCTTCGGTGAGAAGTATCTCGTGGCTCGGATTGATTTGTAGGCGACCTCGTGATTGCTTTAACACTTTTGACAGCAGTTCCCAGAAAATTTAAACTTTCTTTCGTCGCGTACCGGAAGACGTAGCTTTGGAAGGCCTCTCACAAGGTGGACCGATGACCTTGTGAAGGCCGCAGGAATCCACTGCGTATGGTAAGCATAGAACCGGTCGAAGTGGCGGTGCTTGGGGGAGGTCTATGTCCAGCTGTGGACGTCTTTCGACTGAACTGATGATGATGATGAACTGTCACATAGATATACTGACCTTGTTGTTTTATGACATCCAAGTGACGTTTAAACTCAGGGTTGTAATTATAGGGAACATTATAGGCTGATTAAGCTACGTTGTAGTAAGGGTCGTGTTTGTTATTCAAGTGGTGGGTGGTTGACCGTACGCATTAATTATTGCATGTCGTGGTGACCTGTAAACGACTGTGCAGTAGAAGATAGTTGGACTAAGGTCTTTTTGTGGGGGTCATAAACTAAAGTGGCATTTATGACATTGACACATCGATATTTCGATAGGCCATCGACAGAGAAACAATTATGCCTAATGTGTATTTTATTAAGCCTTACTAGTGTTCCGTACCTCAAAAGGAAAAAAACGGAACCCCCTTATAGGATCACTTCGTTGTCTTGTCTGTCAAGACCTTTTTTCTCAGGAATGTGTGGAGGTGGTAACAAGTTGAAATTATTATCGAATAAAAAAAATCAAGCTTTAAGTCAGCGCAATAATAAATAAAATACGGCCATTTATGTGACATATTTTGATACTCGCAAATAAATCAAAACCTACAGGGTACTTCCCGTTGACCTAGAATCATGAAATTTTGGCAGGAAGCAAGGTTTCACAGCACAAGTAAAGGAAAAAGTCCGTAAAGAATTTGTAGTTTTAACACTTTTTAGTTTTTTTGTGAATTGACCGTGATGTATGTCGATGTATGGGAGAACATGTTTTTCAACTACAAAATTAAGTTTGTTTTTGTGATAAATTCATCCTAACTACGGAACCCTTCATTGTGCGTGGTCTGACACGCAATTGGTCGGTTATTTTTTGTTTGTTTTGGCTAAGGTATGGCGAGAATTTTCAATGATCGGTCCAAAATTGAGTTATCTTTTGTAAATTCGGTCAGCCACGTCTGACCGGGTTTTCTAATATAAAGCGATCGCGCCTGAATGTTAAGTCTTCTTTGAATATTCGATGGGGGATTTTTGATATACCTAATATGTAATACACCAGTTTGAATTAGGTACTTAATATTCAGGATTTAAAACGTAAGGCTTTGTAAAAAAAAGATCATAAAATAATTTGGCATCAACTAAGATGCGCCATACTACGCAAAATTGATTTTTTTACTGTACAGAGTGAATTATATACATAATTATAAAAAAAATTGGCCAAGTACGAGTCGAACTCGCACATGTTCAGTACCTTAAGACCAAGCAAAAAAGCAGAAAAAAAAACGTTTCTTGGATGGGGTTTCTTTAATTATTAACTTTATTTAATTTTTATTATTTTTTGTTATATCGGCAATAGAAATACACAATCTGTGAAAATTTCAACTGTCTAGCTATTATGGTTCATGAGACACAGCTCGCTGACAGGCAGACGGACGGACAGCGGAGGCTTAGTAATATGGTTCGATTTGGCACCACTCGGGTACGGAACACTAAAAAGTGATGTTTTGCAAATTATATTATATTTTGTTAAATAATTAACAATTTATTTTCTCAAGCTTATGAAATCAATGGAGAACTTAAACATCCTAACTTAATTTTATAAATGCGAAAGTGAGTTTGTATTTTCGTTTGTTACGTTTTCACGCGAAAACGGCTGAACAGATTTGGATGAAATTTGACACATGGATTAGGACATAGGAATTTTCATCTCGGTAGTAATTCCCGACCTCCACGCCGGCAAAAGCTAGTTGATATTTAGAAGAAGGTTGAAAGATAAAACTTTCGTATATCAGAACTAATAAATTACATTTAAAAAAATATAAAGTAAGTCGAATCGAATGGCCCACATCACCAATCGTGGAAACAATTAAAACTTTTTCAATTTTGTATCCTACGCTTTGTCTATAGATGTTAGGAGTCGTTCTCACTCAGGACTTGATATAAGTTTTAGAATCACATATATGAGTTTCATTGGAAAAGAGCCTGTATTTGTATTCTGTATCTCTAGTTTAGAAGATACCATGTGGATGCAGAGACCATTTATTTGATTTTAAATGTAGCAGAAAACTTTATCATTTAATATAAATATATCGAGAATAGCTTCTTGTAAAAGAATTTGTTCGGGGAAGTAGGTACCTACTACCGCTATATCTTTCATTTACGTTTACTTTTCGAAAAATATTGACTTATTTAAGCAAGGCAAGGCAGAAATTCTAAGGGCCTATAAACACGACGTTTTTTATACGCACGTCAAAGTCAAATAATTTATTTCAAATAGGCCCTTGTAAGGCACTTTTGAACGTCAAAGTTTACAAAAAATTGAATTGATTCTAGTCGCCCCTTCCAAAATGTACTTTTCGTATGGAGAAGAATGGGCAAGAAACTCCACCGTTACTCTTTTAAAAAGTGTTACAATATTTTGTATAATGTAGGCACATTAGTTACATAATTATACGTGAAGACGATGCACCTAAAAAAAAAAAAGGTTACGTAAAGATTAAGATACTTTAGATAATCTGAAAAATGGTGGATCTATTTTATCTTTATTTCTAGTATTAAAATTATGTCTATCACTTATTTTATTAAAAATATGTAGACATTGCATCTAACGCGCGTCGACTGTGCGTTTTTCCTACTAAATTTCTAAAAAAGCGCTTGCAGCGGGTATACGCGCATTGACGGCGCGTTAAAATAACACCTCAATTTCAATTTTCTCCCTACGGATGGAAATTTATCGAATAATAGTACCGCCATCATAAATACCTTAATCTATGGTGGTTACCTTTCATTTACCAACCTATTGCATGTTGTAGGTACAGGCCAAAAATAAATGATTTCCCACCTGAACATTGAAATGATTGACTGCTTCAAAATCTCATCATCTTCCTGCTCTGGTCCCATGTTACTTGTGGTCAGCGCAACACGTTCTCTTTTTCCTCTCTCCACATCACGCTGTCATTCACTTTCATATCATTCCTCACACAACCCATCCATTTATTCTTAGGCCTTCCTCTCTCGCTCCATCCATCAACATTTATATTCATCACTCTTTTAGTCACATGCGTTTCCTCTCTCCTCATGATATGTTCATACTAGGCTAGAGATGTAAATTGAAAAAAAAACAAAATGTTTTTTTTCACAATCTTGAAAAAAAACATGAAAAAAATCTTGGCACCGTTGTTTTTTTTCTAAATTTGGTTTTTATTTCAGAAAAAGTGAAACACTATAACTAAAGTGGAATAAAACACTAAATTTGATTGTTTTGTTTTTATTCAAGCCAAATTATGTTTAGATCAATGGGTAACTATTATTATGAACTTATAAAATAATTAATGTGTTACAATCACCTTTATCAGTATCAGTAGCTACGGCTACGCTTGTTTTATCAGCATCGGAATAATGTTCTGTGTCTGTATTTGTTTCATCTGATTCTGAATCAACGACTATACTATCAGGGACTCTATTACCTTCTGCTTGTGTTAATATTGTTGATGATTGTACTTATTGAACAAAATAAAATAATAATATCAACTCATATACGATAACCGCCTTACCATATTTTTATTTTCCTACTCATGAAAAAAAACCTGCTCCAGAAAAAAAACAGTTTTATTTCATGTTTTTTTTAAACGTTTTTTTTCACCTCAGAAAAAAAACCGTTTTTTTACAACTCTATACTAGGCCAAATGATTTCCTTTCAACTTTTCTGTCACTGGCGCAACTTTTAAACTTTCCTTTATATACTCATTTCTTACTTTATCCAGTTTCGTCACGCCACACATCCATCTCAACATTCTTATCTCCGCTACGTGCAATCTTTTTTCATCCTGTTTCAAAATCTAAAAAAATTAAATAGTGTGAACCATGCCTTAACAAGTTCACGTGAAAATCTGATATTTTATTTCAATCTTGTCAGTTTAAATTGCACGGCTCCAATATCTGTTTTATTTAACTTTCGGATCGGTTAGCAGTTTAGTAATACGTATGAAAAAAAAATTGAGCAAGTACCGAGATGTTTTTTTTTTTTGTTGATTTTTTTTTAGTTAACTCTGCAATCGGCATTTTGTTTTTGTTGTAATTTGCCAATGGCGCATCGCAACAGTAATTACGCAATATTGTCTTTGTCTTTGGTCCGTGGCCTTGACATCAACCAAGGAACAATATTGTCAAACTTTTATTTATTGGTTGAATACGAGGCTTTTGGCTACTTTTGTATGTGTGTATTTTATGTCTTTTTTTTCTTTAAATGTGCGTTTTGTTTGTGCAGAATTAATATTTTTTTTCTTTCTACATCTGACGTAGGTTCTCCGAGTAATTGGGATAAATTTTCAGCAATGAACTGTGATAAGCTGGGTTAACTGATTACATAATCAGTGTTAAAAAACCTCGGACACTTTGCCGTTTTGCCAAGGCTCTGTAGGCAGTATAATAATAATAATAAAAACATTTATTTCTCACCACAATATTTAAACATAACATGAAGATATTGTTTAGTAATGGTAATATAACGAAGTATCGAAGCAAAATTGAATATTACATGCAAAATGTCAAAGTTTAAAAAAGTTTTAAAAGTCATTATTTCCAAGCCTTTCCATTTCATTTTGTTTCCATCTCTGATTTCGTGTTTTATGTTTTGATTTATTTAATAGTACCTATATTTTCACTTTGTCAAACTTAATGTATCTACCTAGATTATAAGAGAATGATGTCTATAATTTTTTTATTTTTTTCATTTCTTTTATTGTCCCTGAAAATGCATGATACCCCATAGGTGCATAAGAGAAAACGCTCCAATTTTCAAATGCACCGATGCGGTGCATATGTATATGACCTAAGCCGCGTGACTCATGGTCGCCGATTCAGCGACAGGGGGCTTGACGGACCGATTCAGAGACACGAAGACAGATAAAACATTTATTGAGTGCACACAAAAGACACACATAAGCACATACACCACACACCTATAGTACACCCACATTTCCCCAGTTGAGTCCCATGTAATAGGTGGCGAGCCTATTGCCATCAACCGGGCACCAATCCAGACTCCGGACTGCTATTAAGAAATTCTAGATGGAAAAACACAATAACACTTTGCCCGACCCGGGAATCGAACCCAGGATCTCGGATATATTACACTTGTGACACAGAGAGGGCCATGCCACCTCTGTTAAAAGTGTAGGAACGAAGTAATGGTCAATTTTATTTATCTATACATCTATACATATCTATACTTATACACAAATAAATAAAATTTAAGTGTCTATTTGTAATGTCAAAATAACAGCTTTTTATTAAATGCTTATGAAAGTTTATACGATACATACCACAAAAACACTTTTTTTTTTTTTGTCTTTCTGTCTGTCTGTTTGGTCCGGCTAATCTCCGAAACGGCTGGACCAACTTTGTCGGGACTTCCGCTGGAAGATAGCTGATGTTATAAGAAGTAACTTAGACTACTTTTGTTTCAAAAACATCTAAACAATATCTTCTATACATTTTAAATAAAATTCAAGTCTGCTCGTAATGTCAAAATAACAGCTATTTACTAAAAGCATAAGAAAGTATAAACGCTACATACAACAAAAACACAATTAATTTTTTTTAAATTGTGTTTTTGTTGTATGTAGCGTTACTGTCTATTTGTCCGTTTGTTCCGGCTAATTTCCGAAACGGCTGGACTGATTTTGACGGTATTTTCACTGGCAGCTATACAAATAAACAAAGTTGATACCTATATAGAATTCCGCACGGACGAAGTCGCGGGTAACAGCTAGTGTCCAATAAAAAACAACCAAACTACGTGAAAACGACAAATCTTTGGAAAAGTGTCCAAGCTCAATAATGGATACGAGGCTTTTGGCCCATCTGTAAAGTGGTATTGTTTTGTTTTTATTTTGTAATGTGCGTTTGGTTTGTGCAGAATAAACACTTTTTCTTTCTTTTCTTTCTTTCAAGCTCAATTTTACCGAAATCTCTATCCATAAAGTCTCGACCGTCTTGACCATTACGATTTCAGCATTTTCAAATCGATAGTAATTCTCCCTACACTCAGACTGCATCGGACGCAATGAAATGAGTCGTAAAACATTTTTATATGACTAGAAATAAAACTTTATAGTAATCCACTTCCCAGTAGCTATCTGTAGCTAGATCCAAGCATAGAGTGAAGAAGAATTGGAGTGCATGAGAGAATGTTGTCTGCGGAATAAATTCAAATTTTTATTATTTAAAAATTATTATGTTGTTAAGTCTGTTAGCGTATATGTTGTGTAAATAGTTTGAATAACAATAATAAAAATGTACTCTTTCGGCTTACTCAAATGGACTCAGACAGAACTCGACGCCCTGGGGCAGCAGTCTCGACATTGATAGCGATCGCTATACGATCGAATTTGGTCGCAAAGTCGTAATGGCGTCCATAGATGCGCGTGACGTGCTTGACAAGGACGTGATTTTTTCGTGTTTGTCAAGTAATTTTGACCATCGAGAGACGCCTTTGGGACTTTGCGACCGAATTCGGTCGTATAGCGATCGCTATCAATGTCGAGACTGCTGCCCCTGGAAAGGACGCTGCTGACTGCATATCGAGAGCCGGCAAGAAACTTCACGGCAACTCTTTTAAAATAATTGGTTTTCATAATGTTTTACTCCTTACTACTCTGTTGTAATAATACTGACACTACTCTATACTCTACTGACAAGTGAGTTATTTTCGTCATCAGTCGCTCTGCTTTTGTTTTGACAACCGTCGTCAGTTAGCTAGGCTAGCTATAATCCGTACATCAAAACGTATAGTCGTCGGCCGCCAACTCCCGACGGCAATATATTTTAAACTTGACGCTCACAGTCGGTGGCGGGCTTACGTTTTGGTGTGAACGAGACCTTATTTTGTAGTAGATGAAAAATACTTGACTATAAGTGGCATTTCGATCATGGCAACCGATTCGATGGAAAGACGTGCAACGGCGACGATCTGCGACCATTCGACTACGACACATCAGTTAATAAGAATTTAAATGCACACCGAGTAGAATTCAATCTTATTGGTATTGTGATAGAAAGCATGCCACAGCTGATGATCCGTTTGCCAACAGTCTCTTCTACTTCGTGGTATGATATTCCATCTCTATGTAGGACCTTACAATAGTACCTACGCGTAAAGTTTTGCGCTTCGGCCATCTTCGTGTTTCCGAATTTACACGAATTCCCTACCAATGTCCGACATGTAGTGTCATCTTTTGTTCGTATTTCCGATGATAAAGGATGATCGCCGAAGCGCACATCTTTTAGCGTTGATTTTTGGTCGGTAGTAAGTACCTCAACATGTGCATAAGTGTTTCATTTTCATGACTTCCCAGGCAGACTCGACTATAATGTTTACGAGTCTATCTGAGCTCCATAAAGCAATTTGATGGCACGATCGCGGATTTTTTAGGAGGATACATCGTAAATCTGGTGAACGTGAGGTCTAAAGACGGTTTTGTGTGGTAGATTCATAGGTTTTTATGGTTAGCTCCGGTTTTTACTTTGGGGTGGAGTTTTTGCTGTATAAAGCCTTATAACATGGCCATGTGCTGAATGAGGGCTGTTTTGGCCTCCAACGTGTTTATAAAAAAATCATCTATATTCTATTGGTTTTATTCAGGGTGGCCAGCTCAGATGTGGTTGTTTTTTTGTCACTATTCTAATTTGGCGCCAAATTTTGCAGTTGTTTGATAGCCATTATTTAGTTAAAAACCGGCAAATGCATTAGGGATAGCCTATAAGACAATGACCACCTCAATACCTATAAATATATTTAAATAAAAGTAAAATATATGTTCTGTGTCTTTTGCCGTTCGAAAGACAAATCCTATTTTCATTATAATGACATCTCGCACCTTCCTTAAGACTCAACAAAAATAAAACACTAAAGATCAAGCAGCTGCTTCGTTTTCCTTCCCAAAAGCCTACAAAATTAGATTGGAATAACATATGGCGTACCTTAAGTGCTTATTCCGTCTGAGTAAGTATTCCATTAAGTTACGTGAATAGGTTCGCAGACATACTTAAATGTCCGTATTTTCATGATAATTAGACGCGTTTTTCACACGTACGGTGTTCTTGTTAGAAAGAATTACTTATTTAGTATCTCTGTACTCTAGTGAATATGGACTTGTTTTAAAAATATTTTTTCTGTAACTTTACTAGGAGTAGATTTGATGCAAAACATATTGTTATTTATATACATAATTAGGTATGGTAACATTTTTTTAAACCTTCTCTGTTAAAATTTAACTATTCGAATTGAACTACCTTGAAAGACCAATATTCTATCTTAATTATTAGATATGCTAAGTTGACACAGTTTATTATTTTTCAATATAGATATTAAACACACATTAAACACCAATGGCAGCTATTTTTCCCGATATATTAAGAGCGTTCATTCTTAAAGTTGGCAACGTCGCAAATAGTTGTCAAATATTTACCTGTTTTGATTCATTAGTACACGTGATATCTCACTGCACCCTCCCTCTTTTGATATTTCGTGATTTTTTCCGAAGCTCCTCCCCCCCTTACGAGCCTCAGGTGATTTATGGACGCCCCCTTAGATGTGTAAAAAGTTTTTAGACACTTTCCAAATGCATTTTTTACAACGGTTACAACATCAAATTCTGTGTTATAATTCATATTCAATAATAATATTCTAGTTTACTAATTAGCCACATTTCATATTTCCATACAGTAATATTGCCAAATTAATCAAAACAGCGAAATATTTGACATGTATTAAGGCACGCTCTTAACCTGTCCCACAAAAAAAAACATAATTCTCCTAGAGCGATTGACAATCTCACGCAAGTTTCCACGCAGCGGTTGTTTTTATTTAGGCAAAAAAAAAACAAACAATAGGACACTTACGTGTCTGCGCGTTACTGACACTGATGGACGCTACTGAAGGCGCCAAACGCGTAGCCAAATTCTAGGCCAATTTAAATTGCCGTAGACACGCTAAGAAGAACGAAGAAGTGTTACAATACCTTATCGAAAAAGTTTTGAGTATATTTTTCAATCATAATATAGCCCACAAACTATTTAGTAATAGCTCGCACCATCGATAAAATAGTAGCAAGACAGCCGGGTGGTAGTGGGTTGATTGCCCAAGGTCTCGTACATTTGGAGGTCACATTACAAAACACGGGCAGTTCCAAAATTCAAATGTTTTAAAAAGACAGCTCTATTATTTTCAGATAATTTGAAATAAGATATTATTTGACTCTAAATAAAAAACACTAGATGAAAACTATAAAAGTAATTGAGGCTTACATTTCAATTTAAAATACAAAAAATCCTCCGGTAGCGTCTGCAAACAAAATATAAAGCAGTCAATCTATACTTGTGTGGGCTGGGACGGACACGCCTGCCGCATGTAATGAATGAAGGAATTAATGAATGAATGATGTTGAATGAATTGCTCCCTGAAACCACCACAACGTAGGTCCCAGAAAACGTCCAACGGCTTCATAGCAGACCCTGGCGAAGATAATGGGTCGAGATTGACGGCTATAAATATAAGTGGTCTGTATTAACTCAAGATCGAGTCGTGTAGAAAAAGGAAAGGGGCCGACACAGGCTAAAAATAAATAAATTATTTGGGCGTCTTAGCTGTTGATTTTATTTAAAAGAGTGTCCGTAGAGTTTCTTGCCCGTTTTTCTCCATAGGTACCTACTACGCTTTGGAATGGGCAACTAGCTTCATATTTTTGACTGGCCGATTCCTTGACAATTCAAAAGTGCCTGTAAATGGTTTAATTGAAATAAATGCTTTGAGTTTGAGTTGCAAAAGACAGGACAAAGAGGTCTGTGTAACTGCTGAATCTAGATGATTCAAGGATTCTTATAAGTTTTTGAATTCAAAGAACAAATCACTACGCTCCGATTCTTCGAGTGGAATAAAAATGTAGCCTCCAGTTTCTAATCGTAATTAGAAATTGGAAACTCCTAACTTATCCGATTTCTAAACGATCTAGGATTTGCCCCTTTACATAAATATAGCTTTAAATTAGAAAAATATATATTTACAAATAATAACCAATCTTTGGCCCAAAGATGGTTCATAGATGTTTATAGAATAAACATCCACGTTTCGTGAATTTTTTATTGGAAGATTTAATTTTTTCTTTTTTTTTTCTTTTTTGCCTCCTTGTCAAAACGATTGGTTTGCAATATTTTTCAGAATGTTCCCTCCTTCCTCCTTTCTTTCTGTCTGTAGAGTCAATTTTCTTCGCCTTCAGCCTCGAATCTATCTGCCATTTTTGCTAACCGTATCTCGTAAAGTGACATGTGTCATACGCTTCATTCAAATTATATTAACGATGCGACACAGCTATTATTGAAATAGATAGAAACGTCTGGGTAATGGATCCATCGTGTCTAAATAGATCTCTTAAAGATTCTTTTGTAGGCTTTTCCAGCGTTTTGTTTATAGAGATGGCGTTCTCTTTGAAAGCCGCTCAGATTTCTATTAGATTATTGAAGAATAATAAAAAAGACAAAGAAGAAATCACATAACTTAAAACCTCATTGATGTCTTACGTGGCCAAAAAATATGAGTGGAAGGAATTAAAAAAAAAACACGTGATATATCGCAGTAGTTCTTAAGTGTTATAACTTAACACAGGACACAGAGACGGACGGATTTTATGTTTAAAAGCATTTACTCTGAAAGTGGGCAACGTTGCAAATAGATGTCAAATATTTCGCTGTTTTGATTAATTTGGCAGTATTACTGTATGGAAATAAGAAATGTGGCTAACTAGCGAACTAGAATATTGATTATGAAATCCAATAATTAATATCGTAACACCAATTAATTAGTTTTAGATGTAAAAAAAGTATTTGGAAAGTTTCCAAATGCCTTTTTTACACCTAAAACGGGTACAACATCAAATTTAATGTTATAATTTAAATTAATTATTAATATTTGAGTTCGCTAGTTAGCCACATTTGTTATTTCCATACAGTAATATTGCCAAATTAATCAAAACAGGTAAATTTTTGACAGCTATTTGCAACGTTGCCAACTTTTAGGGTAAACGCTCTTAATATTTAACTAGCTTTCAAAGATAGGGCATAGATTTTGTAAATACTTCTTCTTTTTGTGTGGTTAGTGACAAACCCGATGTCAGACCGGTGGAGGTGGTGGTAGTCCGGTGGTCCAGTGGACCGGAGGGTCGGACCTGGTGGTGGGTATACCGATAACAGTAAGAAAGTAGACTCTAGTCTACTAGACGTTGTCTTGCCCAAATATCAATACAAGAATCCCATAGAAAAAAGGACGTTCAGTTTTCCCGAATTAGAAAATTTTCCGCGAATTTCCAAATTTTTCTTACAATGAAAACCTAATACGGACTATTACGAACAATTTAAAACAAAAAATAGTTAATCCGGTTCAGCCGTTCTCAAGTCATGCGCTTACCAACGAATAGCATTTCATTTTTCTATAGAAGACAGCTCAGACCAAATAAAAAACCACGACAGAGCGCTAACAGCGCTCTGTCGTGGTTTTTTATTTGATCTAAGAAAGATAGTTATGCGTTTTATTTGTGCTAATTAAAAAAATTTTTTTTTTAGATGCGTATGTTCTATATTATAGGCTCAGGTGGACCATTATGCGTGAGCCATGGCGGCCGTTGGTGATTTGGAACATCTGTGAAAGATCTGGGTGACCCGAGGGTTTCAATTCTAATCTGGGTGACGCCTGCGCATTCAAAGAGCACGTGCGCAACGGTTTCCTCAGCCTCCATGCACGTCCTGCACAGAGGTCTGTTCGTTATGCCTATTGTGTGAAAGTGTTTGTTTAGCGAGCAGTGTTCCTGGATGGTCCCCGTCACCAGGCGCAGACCGTTCCCATCTAGGCGTAATACACGCTTGGTTAGCCTGGCTATTCAAGGATGGCATAGCATCCCTGGGCTGCCTGCAGCCCGGTATTGAGTTCCACCAGTTCTCCTGTGTATTTGGTTGAAGGGGATGGGTACGATAAGCTCGGGTCCACAGACTGGATCCTCGTCTAGCTAGTTCGTCAGCTGCGTCGTTACCTAGCGATGCGCTGTGTCCTTTTATCCATTGCAGTGTCACCGTGTTGCGTCTAGATGCCGTTAGTCATTACACTAGAATATCACAATGCTAGTGCATTGTGACATTCTAGTGTTAGCTTCGAGGTTATATATTTTTTCCGTAAGGATTGGATAACTGAGGCGCTGTCGGAAAGTATACGTATGTGGGTGTCCGTAAATCTCCTGGCTTCTAGGGCGTGGACCGCTTGTATGATGCCTGACACTTTGCCTGATAGACGGTGTTGAATATTCCTAGCGGGCTGGATATATTTATGTTGAGGTCGTGTGAGAAGATTTCGACTCCGGTGCCGGAGTCGTTCTTCGATCCGTCGGTGTATACTCTGAACGCGTTATTATGTTATATGATTTCAACAAAAATAGCAGCATTGCCCTTTCCAGTATTTCAAAGAATAGAATAGAATAGAAAATGTTTATTTGCATAGAATGTATACCTACATACATATAAAGGAGAGTTGTTCTGAAATAATATATCGTCAAAAAATTGTACTTAAAACTACACACTACTACTTATTTTCTATTGTCATCAGTATAAACAAAATCTATTCCCCAATATCTTTGCAAGCTATCAAGAAAAATATTATAATAATAGATAGTAGTGGCGATACATCGGTATCGCCACTACTATCTACAAATTATTGTTCACACATCGTAACTCTGTTTAGAGAAAAAATAGCGGCACGTCTTGAATATTAGTGTAATGCTGAATCTATTTTCTTTTTATTGTTTGCATTAAACCAGAAATACGTTCTGAATCAGAACACATTTTAGTATTGTTTTTGAAACAAAAATATTACTTAGCACCTTGCTGAGCGATGACCGTTTTCCGTGGATATGACGCATATTTTCGCCCTACTTGTACTTATTGTGTTTGTGTTCTTAATTTTCTTTATTCTTCTGTTAATATGTTAGTAAAATTACTGTTAATAATTAGAATAAGCATAATCAGCCTATCATGTTCCCACTGCTGGGATACAGGCCTCATCTCTTCGAGAGGGAGTGGGCTGTAATCTACCACGCGGGCCCAGTGCGGGTTGGTAGATGTCACATGTCTTCGAATTTTTTGTTCTGGGACATGCCGGTTTCCTCACGACATATTTTTTCACCGTTTTAAGAGCAGTGGTGATGAAATTCATGACACAAAGTTAAGCGCCTGCCTGGATTGTCGGGGTCGTTACCACTGCACCACCATTGGTCTCAATCCAATTAGAGTAAGCATAGACAGAATAGAAGTAGGTAGTAGTGATGTGGCACTCAAACCAAGACTAGGATTTGTAGTTTTATACAAAGTTACGACTTTAATTATGATTCATTTTAACCAAAAAATTCGGTAGCTCGCTGTTCTCAGAAACAAAGTTTCTTTTGTTAGCAATTAACGTAACTATGTGACCACCGGTGAACGTCTAGACGTCTAAACGAGACCTCATTTTTGATTAGTTTTAGTTCTTTTGTAATGAAAAAACCTTAGAACAAAGGAAACAAAGACTGAACTGCGTCGCCGAATTTTGAACTGAATTTTGAACGTCGCTGATTCGAGAGTTGTGGGTATCAAGTGTCCCCACTTACTAGACGAAACGGTTTTTTAGGTTTCCGTACCTCAAGGATGCCATCGGGACCCGATTACTAAGGCTTCACTGTCTGTCTGTCACAGGGCTGTATCTTTTCTGCCGGGGTTGCGAGTTTGTCCGAAAGGGATATCGCGACCCCGGCACACAGGCAACGGAAGGAACACGGGTGGGTTTTAGTCAGTAAAAGTCTGACACGCCCTCCCACTCCGCCCAGAGCGGGAGAACTTATTTGATAATATCCCAACCTCAAAAAAAAAAAAAAAGACCTTTATGTTTTGAACCGTAATAGGTGAACTGACAACCAGTCTTACCAAGGGCAATCGTTTTACCCAGTTACTGGGTTCTGGATTTCAGATAGGCGGTCGCTCCGTGTAAAATACTGGTATGCAAACGGTTAGACTGGAACCCGATCCCAACATAGTTACGAAAAGGCTAGGCAGATTGATTGGCAGGTAGACTATTGACATTTTCACAGAGTATAAACTACTAAAAATAGAATAAAGTTAAAGTTAGTTTACCATACAAGAAACGAGTTTTTTTCCGCGTTTTTTGATAAATATTGTACGGTGGTACGGAACCTGCGAGGCCGACTCGCATTTTGTCGCTTTTTGCATTTTATTTCCCGCCATTGGTTTCAATAACCTACTGCAGAAAATGGAAATATCGTCTTCAGCGAACTATAATACCTACAAGATAGGTCAAAAATTGTCAGACAAACCCAACATAAAAACTTGCGTGAAATCTTAAAAAAAGCCTCTCTACTTAATTAGTAAATCTAAAAAATCTCCTCTATTTCAGAAACAGAAAAGAAACCTGAAAATAATACGAGTATACATCAAATAAAGATACCTAATAAGAAACATACTCAAAGCAACGTATTCCTGTCAGCAAATAAACGGTTCGCAATTCCAATATTAGTATAGGCAATATAAAATCAAAGTAAACTTCTCGAGAATTGTTACACGAGATAATTGGACGAGTTCCCGCGAGGCTTCGGAGAATCTGGGACTGAGAACCCAAGTTTTCATAAATTATAATTCAGTATTAAAATCTGTTGAATCTTTTTTAGGAAGAGCTCGTAATGATATACTATTGTCTGGCACATAACAGTGAGCTTGCATTTCCCGAAGGGGCAGGCAATGATGTTCACATATAGTATAAGCGGCAGCTGTGTCTTTCTGCCTGCAAAATATGAACAACTGCAATGATTAATCTGCAAACGTGCTGTTTAGGACCTTTTTTAGAAGCGGGTATTGACACCGGCTCCGGGTATTGAGGGCCTTATTCATATTTCCGATTTGCAAGCGAGTTATCAGCGAGGCGATTGATCAACGCGCTCGCTGCGTTTGCGTAGCGGAGGACGCCACTTGTCGGCAACTGCTCAACGTGTTCGCCACGTTTGCGTGACGAGAGTGTTCAAGAGAGAGCGAGACAAGTGAGTGTACAATATTGTGAAAACGCAGCGTAGGTATACGTCGCGTAGTAGCGGTCAGCTCGCTTCGCACCCGCTGAGAGCACGTCCACAAATCGTCTTGATGGAAAGACCCTGGGAAATCTTCAGTGTGATATGTGGTATTTTCGTTTTATATCTTGTTTCCAAGTTTCCTTACAAAACAAATGGTCGTGTAACATCTAAATCTATATATATAAAAGAAAGTCGTGAAGTCGTGTTAGTTACACCACTTATAACTCAAGAACGGCTGAACCGATTTGGCTGAAAATTGGTGGGGAGGTAGCTTAGAACCAGGAGAAGGACATAGGATACTTTAGTAGGGTAGGTAGGGTAGGTAGGGTAGGTATGGTAGGTAGGGTAGGTAGGGTAGGTAGGGTAGGGTAGGTAGGGTAGGTAGGGTAGGTAGGTAGGGTAGGTAGGGTAGGCAGGTAGGTGCGCCGTAGATAAGTACTTAGTGCTACTCGAGCGAAGCCGGGGCGGGCAGCTAGTTAATTAATAAATCAAAAGTAAGCAACATCGCAAATTGCTGTTAAATATTTACCTGTTTTGATTAATTTGGCAATAAATATGAACTTAATATTTTAATATTGATTATGAAATGCAATAATTAATATTGTAACACCGAATATTTAGTTTTAGATGTAAAAAAAGTATTTGGAATCTTTCCATATGCCTTTTTTACACCTAAAACGGTTACAACATCAAATGCAGTGTTATAATTGCAATTCATTAGTCTACACTCGGTTCCAAAAATAACGGGTCAGTCACATAAACCCGAATATCTCCCGAACTACGTATGCCATCCTAATGAAACGAAGACTGTTCAATTGAGAATTTAATTATACAGATAAAAAATAAAATAAAACTTAGTTGCACCCACAATATTAATCTCTAAATTAAAAAAAACTAAAGTAGTCATATTTTTCTTAAGATTACATTTTTTTTATGATTGTTTTTTTGCTGTTTTTCATCACTTTCTTCATTTAATACTTTGTATTGCCTCCACGAGCTCTTCTGACAGCTTCCAGGCGATTAGGCATGCTGTACACCAAATTTCGGAGCCGGTGCTGAGGAATACCTTCCCATTCCTCCACCAGTGCTTGTTTGAGCTCGGGAAGCGTGATTGGTGGGGGGTTTTGACCTTTCACGCATCTCTGAAGCTCGTCCCAGGCGTGCTCGATGGGGTTTAAGTCCGGGCTTCGCGCTGGCCACTGCATGAGTTCGATACCGACCTCTTCAAGGTAGTCATGTACAATTCTGGCGGTATGGGGACGCGCATTATCATGCATTAATATGCCATGCCGGTCCATCCTGGCCATGAAAGGACCTAAATGTTCATTGAGGATCTCTTCCACGTACCTCTCTGCATTTAGAGTTCCATTTTGAATGAGTACCAGCTCGGTGCGGGCCTCAGCAGAAATCCCAGCCCAAACTTGTACGGAGCCTCCACCGTACGCCACTTTTTCCTCCACACACGCTTGATGGAAGCGCTCCCCTGGTCTTCTGTACACCAACTGCCTACCATCATGCTTATAAAGCATGAATTTAGACTCGTCCGTGAACATTACCCTAGACCAATCGTCTAGTGTCCAGTTTAGGTGCTCGCGCACGTATCTCTGTCTTGCAATTCGATGTCCCCGTTCCAGTTTGGGGCCATTTGCGGGCCTCAATGGTTTCAAATTTGCTTCAACAAGACGTCTTCTTACTGTTTGAGCGCTTAAATTGCCACCTCCAAAGCGAATAAAGTGAGTTTTTAGACCAACAGCAGTTTGAAAACGATTTCGGAGCATTGTAGCCACCAGTTGTCTGTCTTCCCTGGCCGTTGTGCATCTTGGTCTGCCATTTCCTGGTCTTCTAAGGTGTGATCCGGTCTCTTGGTACCGCTGGACTACCCGCTGAACAGTCGACAAAGATACACCAATGTTTCTGGTTGTTTCACGCTGGCTCCGCCCAAGTTCCAAAAAAGCTAGGATTCTGGTACATTCCTCTAGCGTGACTGCCATGCTTCACCTCACAGAATAATAATTATGCACGTGGAAGACGTTCACGATAATTTTTTTTGAGACAGAATAGAAATGGAAAGCATCCATAATGACATGAAACAAAAATATTGTTTTTAAAAATAGTCATTTTTTTAAATTTTGTTTTTCTAATGAAGTTTTTTTCATCAACCAGTTTAAATAATATGCTATTAGAAGCGCAACTAAAAAGTCTTTATTCTGTTTTTTAATTCATTGATCTAACTTTTACAGTTCTGGAGGTATTTCAATTTTTGTGACTGACCCGTTATTTTTGGAACCGAGTGTAGTTTGCTAGTTAGAAACATTTTATATTTCCATACAGTAATATTACCAAATTAATCAAAACAGCGAAATATTTGACATCTATTTGCGACGTTGCCAACTTTCAGAATAAACGCCTAAACGCTCGGTTCTGGTTGGTACCTACCTGTGAACACCCTTCCTTCGTAACGAGGGCCGGACTTATTGTAGTTTTAGCAACAGTAAAGGAAATTGTCTTTGAAGAAGTTTTAGTGAGCTTCTAGCTAAATTATGTATCTTCTAACCCTTGGTCATATCTAAAGTAGAAAGAAATGGGACTTTTTATTTTGTAGCGGAGACTCGGACATGTATCGTAGCAGTCTACTCATTGATATCAAAATGTTTGCGAAAATAAACAGCAAGATAGATCATCGACAAAAACCCATAAAAATCCAAAAAAAAGTACTAAAGATTTTTTTTACTAAACCATGGTTTTTTTTCGGATTCATGTGCGTACGAGTATTATATAATATCTCTTGCTTCAAAAACGGTGAAGAAAAACATCGTGAAGACACCGGCTGCCTGAGAGATATTTCTTGACGGCATGTGAAGCCGAGTCAGAGACCCATGAGTCACTAACCACACGAAAAAGATAGACTAAAATACAAAAAAAGCAACCTTCTTTACCTAAAATACCGAATTTTATCATCAATATTAGTTTACCAAAAAAAAACGAAGCTGAAATAATTCAAAATTAAATTGGTAGGTACACAGAGTCTTATCGGCCATTTTTATTCAAGTACCGATGTTAGCCAAATGACTAGGTACCTATTTTTAAAAGTAAACCATAGAGTACAGTCAACCACATTCGGTATTAACACTTGAACGGCGGAAACCGGGCTACTGCTACGAAATAAAAGCGCTGTTTAAGTCAAATTCTTACGCTGCAAGTGCGGTTGACTGTACGAGGTTCGAGTCCGTGCCAGTTCGTGGAATTGACGTAACTAGCGGTTGAAAACGCGACATTACTTACAGAATCAATATTCATATTTTAATCATGAAACGTTTGCCCTCTTGAATGTATTTGGGTGTGGTGTGCTTGATGAGCGGCAGCAGTGAGCGACAGCGGATTTATAACCTGAAATTTAGATTTGAATTGATTAGAACTAAGCTTGGATCTAATTTCTATAAGTTAATGCGCACAATTGAATCCAATCAATTTCAGAGTTCCTCTTTCTTTTTCGTGTGGTTAGTAACTAAGAGTTTTTTATGCCGACCAAGGGCTGACTTGTCTTCACATGCCGTCGAGAAATATCTCTCAGGCAGGCCGGTTTCCTCACGATCTTTTCCTTCACCGTTTTTGAAGCAAGTGATAATTATACAATACGCACATGAATTCGAAAGTCAGAGGTGTTGGCTTGGGTTCGAACTCGAGACCTATGACTTGGTAGTCCGACGGTCACACTCCTAGGCTGTTACTGTTAGACAATATTACGCTTTTCCTATTTCCAGAAAGGGGCGGCAAATGTAGGTCGGTACACCTCTATACACCTACATTTTATCTGATACCTATGTCATAAATGACCCAAGTTACGACTTGGGACATTTATAAATGACCCAAGTTACTACTTGGGACATTTATGACATACCAGACTTACCGTGAAAAAAGTAGTTACTATGATAATATTTTTATGTTTTACCTTACCACCCAACATGTCTAAAATCGTTTTCCAATTTGTCTGAGTTATACTTTTAGAGGTATAAAACAAACACTAAATAAAAATATCAAAAAGTTTCTAATAAGATCTACTTACAACCGAAGTGCTCACACGAGCGGCACGCCTCATCGGCAGAGGCAACTGCAGCTGTCGACAAAGTGTTGCGCGTGTCGACTGTTGCAGTTACCTCTGCCACAGTATAAATAAGTAACAGTATTATGTATACGTAGAAAGCTGCCGAAACGCCGCGCTTCGAAATCTCAGTGTATTTCAGTATGCAACAGTTTATCTACCGAGTACACTGCTGAAATATAATACCGTAACATTATTATACTGTGCCTCTGCAGTTAACGCGTGCCGCTCGTGTAACAGTAACTTCACAACTCCACATTTAAAGTTTTATTAGAAGAACCTCTAATAAAGCCGGTACATTGTCCCTAAAGTATTTATAGTCACCAAACCAACAACCTAATAATTATCTACCTATAATGTAAACACACTGAACCTTCATACGATTATTGGAAAGACAACAGTACTCGTGTACCTATAAATGTTTCATTACTTTTCGGAGAACACTATTAAGCTAATGCATGGTTGTTTAGCATTTGCTGCCGAGTACAAAGCAGAAAATATTGCATACTAAAGAACGCTATAGCAAGTATACGTAGTATAATGAATCTTTGAACGGCCCCGTTGATCTTGTGCCGATGTATTCTGTAAATAAAAAACTCTCCGTGAAGACTTAGGTGAAGTGAGCTGTCAATAGTGTCAATCTCTAGCAGGTGGAATGACAGCTCACTCCACGCTCACTTCACCTAAGTTTTCACGGGGAAATGGTTACAGAATAGCACTGCAGGTCACAAGCGTGACTGCTGAGCGTGGGGTCCTGTGTTCGATTGCCAGATCAGGCGAAGTGTTACTGGGTTTTTCCATTAGAGATTTTCTCAGTAGCAGCCCTGAGTTTGGAAGTTGGTGGTGTGGCATCCCTGTGCCTCAGGAAGCACGTACAGCTGTTGGTCCTGCGCCTGATTTCTCCCCGGTCGTGTCGGATTGCGATCTTAGTAATTAACAATATAATGTAGCTATTTACCTAGTTACCTTAATTTCTAGTTTAATTCTTATTATTCATATTTTATTTGTTTTAGATTTATTTGATTTAATTTAATTTAATTAATTAATAATATTGAGAAAAAAATATTACTTTTCTCTTTTTTTCCCCTTTATATTTTTAATTCGATTTAGTTAATAATATTGTGTCCTCACTGGACAATTTTCCCGAATAAATAAAATTTAAAAAAATAAAATTGTCGTCCCATCGGACTATGAGAGAAAATGAACAGAGAGTGAACATGTGCGCAAACACACTAATTGTGCACAATAATAATTATCTCCTGCGTACCTGGCTAATCTCCGTTGAGTTTGGCCGCCGTGACCGAAATTCGGTCGGAAGGATTACTAATGAAACTATGCTACGTAAAATATTTTGAACGACAGTTTACAAATGGCTTTTGGTCAAATGGCTACGTTGCAAATTTATAATGAAAACAATGTCAGACAGTATTCTACTTTTGAGCAAAACCATCGATTTTCTAACCACTCAAAGTCAAGGTCAAATCATTTATTCCAAATAGGTAAATAAAAGGCACTTTTGAACGCCTCTTCCAAAGGGTAATTTCGTATGGAGACGAATGCGTAAGAAACTACAACTCTTTTAATTTTTTTTACAATATTTTGTACACATTAAATATAATTATAATTATATATGAAGACGATGAACCTAGAATAAAATAACTATACCTACTACAATAGGTACGAAGAATAAAAAATGAAGCAATGACATAACAATTATGCGATAGATACCTACATGGTGCTCATATATGTACCTACAAATATTTTAAACATAGATAATTTTCCGAAAATTTTAACGTTTAATATATCAGTTTGTGAGTTAAAGTTATCACAGAATAATTACTGTAATGAAAAATTAATGTAATCATGAAAATAATTAATAATATAACTTCAAACTTTGAACCGTGACGAGTAAGTCTTAAAAATAACACCGCTCCTAACCTATTCATACATCTACTTGGAACCCAGAAACAAAAACACCAATCATCTTTCAACAGCACTGGATGTTACTGTTGTCCAGTAATGAGTAGCACCTCTATACCCTCATTAGGACAGATACCTCCAGCACTGCTCATTATTAAGCAGGTTAAATAATTCACTCTTTTGCTAAGCGTGAGCTTAGGCACAGTATAAATAAGTAACAGTATTATATCTTCATAAAAACCGGCAGAAACGACGCGCTTCGAAATCCCGCTACGACTACGCAACAGTATCGAGTGCGCGGCAGTTACGCACGGACGGGCAAGGTTTAGCTACCGAGCGGTCGTAGGTAAATATTTCAAGGTCACTGCCTAGATATAATACTGTTACTTTTATACTGTGACTTAGGTTAAACCAATACATTCGTTTCGGCACCCGACTGTGTATATTTACTTTGTGTCCTTTTGTTACACCAAAGTTTTAGTGAAGAAAAAAAAACGGTAGTGTTCTGTTTCTTTAAGTGATGATGGCATATTCATAAATACACTGCTTCATTTATCATCTTGATGGCACTTTTATAATTTATTTTAATACAATGACTTTTTGCCCAAAACCATTATTTACAAGCTTAATGCTTTATGTTCAAGTAAAAACTGCACTAAGGCGAACTTAATGTCAACCACAATAATTTAGAATTATTTCTACGAAATTCACAATTAGATTTTTTATCACTTCTGTACCCTCATTAGGACTAAGACGTCTTACACAAATCATTATTAGCAAGCTTAAACGTTCACTCTTTCACCACAGTATAAATAAATAACAGTATCAATAAGTAACCGTATTATTCATAACCACACTACTTCATCATTCTATTATGTCATATTGATGGCACTTTTATAATTTATTTTAAGTACCTGGTCGAATGAGCTCTGCTCGGATAAAATCGAGAAAACGAATTTTCCCAGATATAAACCTAGCTAGATCGATTTTTTCGATTTTCGCTCTATGTATATTGCAACTTTCATCGAAATTGTTAAAGCCGTTTTCGAGAACGTGATTACAAATTAATATAAAAGGTGTGTATTTTGATATCCCTAACTCTAGGGCATTAATGAGACCATGTCAAAGAATCAACTGGCATATGAATTCTTTTTCAATTCTTTTTTTTTTCGATTTTCATACAAAATAATTCGACAAAGTCACGATTATTTCTGTAAAACGCCCTTACGAGCAAAAAAATCAGACTACTTTTGTCCATAAAATAAAAAATATGACAACGTCCCGTTTTGTTAGCTTTAAATAAATTAATGATTGGATTGAAACTTAGATACAAACATCGACACTCAGGGTTATGTTATCTTCGATACTACTTATGTATTTTTGGAACACTTGTTCTAGGACCATTTGTATTATTTTTACTTATATCAAATAATAATAGAGTTATGGGTCATCAAAAGGAACACGTTTTATGTACAAATATTGCTCATTTATTATATCATATAGGATACAATGGCATTTTGCACAACATATTAGCAATTTATTGAAATGAAATGAAATTGTTTTTTCTGTAAATAGTATATAGATATCACTTACAGGTTCTAGATGAGTTCAGCATTTCCTATCTGTACTGTGAGAAGAAAGGTACAATAAAGTATATATATAAATAAATAAAGGCCGAAACAAAGACAGACGTCGTAGTCTCTTTTAAAATGCACACATAATCTTGGTCAGGCCATATGAGGACCATGTAGATTGGTGTCCGAAATGGTCTTTTGAGGAAAGAACCACGCAGTAATGTTTTACACACAAGTAAAAACTGCACCAAGGCGGACTTAATGACATCAAATTGAATTATTTCTTTGTCATTCACAATTAGATTTTATGTCGCATTCTGTATCATTAGGACTAAAAGGTCTTACACAGATCATTATTAGCAAGCTTAAACGTTCACTCTTTTGCCAAGCGTGAGCACGAGTTAAATGAACACATTCAATCCGGCATCGACATCCGGCTGTCCATTCAGTACGGGGCCTTTGTTACACCGAAGTTTTGGTTGGGAAAAAATGGTCTTTTTTAATTTCTTTTCACATGAGATAATTATGAGTTTTGCTTCTTCTATCAGTATATTTTTACCATCGTATCGATGATAATATTAATACGCTGGTATTTTGGTTCTCATGTAGCTCAGGCGTAAAACTTGTTTAATCTGAAGTGACGGTAAACCAATTTTTACAATACATTAGCATAATCAGTCTAAAAAATTCCCCCTGCTGGGAAACGGGCATCCTCTCTGGGCTCAGTCCCACGAAAAATGCAAGTCCCTACCGACCTGAATAAAAGATTATTATGTAACCATTTGTGCGCGAATCCGACTCGCACTTGACCGATTTTTTACTGATATGAAGGATGGAATGTGCATTGGAAAAAAGGGACATTTTGCCAAGTGGTCATTTTGCGAAAGAGACATTCTGAGAAATGGACATTTTGCATACGGGAGGCATTTTGAGAAGTGATAATTTTTCGACTGAGCCTTTTTTAAGGTTCCGTACCCGAAGGGTGCCAAACGGAACCCTATTACTAAGCCTCCGCTTTCCGGCTGTCTGTCTGTCCGTCAGCGAGCTGTATCTCATGAACTGTAATAGGTAGACAGTTGAAAATTTCACAGGTTTATGCATTTCTATTGCCGCTATAACAAAAAATAAATAAAATAAATAATTAAAGGGGGGTCTCCATAAAATAAACTTTTTTTTTTGATTTGATGAAATAGGGGGCGTAAAAGTTGTCAGTTTTAGACCATTTTTGTACGAACTCTATCTCAACAACAGAACAAGTTAGGAATATGAAACTTATGTATATCATGTACCATATATACTATATATAATCAACAAATACTAAAAACGCCGATACGTAAGGTATTTATTTAAATATGGGTGATTTTCTGCAACATTAAAAATAACTTAGTAATTCACAGTAACATTATGAAATACAAATTTATCTTTGCGATTTTCATTAAGATGAAAAATATATTATTCTTTGTTTACTATTTTCGTTTTTTTGCTAAATAATGTACGATGGTACGGAACCCTTCGCGTGCGAGTCCGACTCGCACTTGGCCGGTTTTATTTTAAATACTAGATACTGATTACTTTATTGCTCCTAAGTAATTTGTTTAACATAGGGTTCTGAGCTCGACGCTTAACGTGTCCACACGTCGGGTCCAAGTTCGCAACAAGTCAATCGCCTTCCAGAGGATGCCTCGTTGAGAGGTGAAACACGTGTCGATTTCTTACAGGGTTCTTTATGACTCTTTAAGAACAGTTACGCGGATTAAGTTACTACATAATACGTCGTCTATTGTATTTTATAGGGTTATGTTAAACAAACTTAGGACTTATGACTTATGTACATAATGCGGTGTGACGACATCCCGTTAAAATCTTGCACACTATTCAAAGTTCAAAGACCCAAGTTCGCTCATCTACTGAATAGTACGCAGACACGAGATCCCAGAGGAAATGGGGGATTGGAAGAACTTAGAGGAATCGAGAGCAATGTGGCACCGTCACGCGATGGTAAAACAATGTAAAGACACCGCAATTATTATACGAGTGAGTAATTGAGAAAAAAACTTTATGAGCGAGAATCTCGCTCATAAAGTTTAGTTCATTAAATACTATGAAACCCAGGTAAGGCCAAAAAAACTTTTTGATATAATAATAATAATAATAATAATAAGCCCCCTAAACAACCACACGTCCTGATTGACCATCTAATCACGTGGGGGGCGGACACACGAATGAGAAATTACTGGCGTGGCTAACGTGGCTCTGGAAACCCACTCAAAATGGAGACTCGTTCAAAAAGAAAACGTATAGGACCGCTGCCCGGGGGCGATCGCCGGGGCGCACCTGGAGCTGACGCTGGGTGTCTCAGCATGCGAACCGTCAGCGGTGAGGAGTTGAACAGGCGGGCTCCCACCGACAAAGATGCTACAGCCGAAGCCGACGATGGTGATAGACTGACAAACAGGACAGACACCCCTGTAGAGCCTTATAGTCCAAGTACAGTATCGTACGCACCTTCAAGAACATCATCACCATCAATGCCATCTTCACCCATACCATCGTCACCTCCCATAACTAGTTTTAATACAGTTTCACCCACTCCGGCCTTGAATGTTGCGCGGGAGGTATCTACCTTCTTACCCGCGTCCACCAAGGCTGGAAAAGCAAGAGTTCGCATGAAATGGAGCAAAGAAGTTAACCTATTCATCATGCGAACTTATCTACACATCACTAAAGTAGAGACCGATATGACCACCTACAGACAACAACTGCATGAACGTTTTTCACTTCAATATCCTGACATTTCCGTCTCAGAGCAACGAATCTCAGATCAACGTAGAACTATAGTTAGGAATAAACTCTTATCGCAAGTCGAATTAGATCAGCTAAAAGAAGAAGTACGCACACAATTGCGACAAGAATCAGAACACCATGCAGATACAAACACTATCACACTAACACAAAACATAAACGAAAATATTTTGCAAGAACAACCACAATCGCTCACTCAATTATATCCTAGTAGTCAGCCTCTAACATATAACCAATCGCAAGCTTACACACAAACAGCACACACATCCACACAAACCGAATCCTTAACCCTAACGCTCGAAAATGATATTGAGACCTTAGTTGTCGCAGATCAAAACCTAACCACAGATACGTATATACAAGAAATACATGACAAATTTAGAACAACAATAACACAGTACTCTGGGATGGATCCAGCAGCCCGACCAAAACTACCTAAACTTAAATACACCCGTAATCTATTTCGTTTAATTAATTTATTTAATGAAAATATACTCATACAATTTATATCTGATGACACACAACTTATAGACATAAATTTACTTATATATTGCACAGCTGTAGTTATATCTGAAGAACTCAACTTTAAAATCACTAACCACACAGGAAACACAAGAACTAGTCATATTGTCAAACCAGCGTGGCAACAGCGACTAGAAAAAGATATTGAAAAATTAAGAGCGGACTGTGGTAGGCTCACACAATATATCAACGGCATCAGATCAAATAAAGTAGTTAAGAGAGTAGAAACAATATTTAAAAATTATTCCAATCACACTAGACACGAAAGTAGTAATAGAAAACCAGAGGAGTTTTTAGATACATTAAAACAGAAACTAGCTCTTAAAGTTCATAGGCTTAGGAGATATATGAAGGCACAGCAGCGCAAAAATGATAATGCAACATTTGCAATGAATGAAAAATTATTTTACAGAAACATACAGAAAACACACAACGACACAACAATAGAAAACAACACAGACACACCATCAAAAGAACACCTAGAAACATTCTGGTCTAGCATATGGGAAGAACAAGTGCAACACAATGATAAAGCAACCTGGATTACAGAAGAAGAAACAAAATGGAGATTAATAGATGAAATGGAATTTAAAGAGATAACAGAGCCTGATATTACAAATATAACAGCTAAATTACATAACTGGAAGTCACCGGGTATAGATAAAATACAAAATTTTTGGTACAAAAAACTAACGACACTACACAAGTCTATAGCAAAAAATTTGACAGCTATTATATTAGGACAACAGAATATACCCGAATTCATTGCAACGGGAATAACATACATGCTACCTAAAACTACATACACAACACAACCTTCCCAATATAGACCAATCACATGCCTACCTACTATTTACAAAATATTAACATCAGTAATCACAACAAAAATCAGCTCACACATCGAACATCACAGTATAATAGCTGAGGAACAAAAGGGTTGCAGACGGGGCCACATGGGATGTAAAGAACAGTTAATTATAGATTCCACCATTCATAAACATGCCACCACAAAAAATAGAAACCTTCATTGTACCTATATAGATTACCAAAAAGCGTTTGATAGTATACCACACTCCTGGCTGATAAAAATTTTAGAAATTTACAAAATTAATTCAAAAATTATAGATTTTTTACGTATCATAATGCCACATTGGAAAACGACACTTCAGCTTAATAATCGCCACACTTCTCTTATAACACGACAGATATCTATTAGGAAGGGTATTTATCAGGGAGATTCCCTGAGTCCTCTGTGGTTTTGCCTCGCCCTTAACCCCTTGTCTCACTTGTTGCGCCACTGTCAGGCCGGGTACAACTTTAAACATAATACTGAAGACACAGTTATCTCACACCTCATCTATATGGATGACATTAAATTATATGCAAAAACCGAAAAAGATATGAAAAAGCTTATAGAAGTCACAACAGAATTTAGTCAAGATATAAACATGAAATTTGGGTTGGATAAGTGCAAGACATTACATATCATAAGAGGTAAAATCAAACCTGGCAGCTATACAGTTAACGACACCGACACAATTGCAGCAATGGAACCAACAGATTTATACAAATATTTAGGATACAAACAACTTAAGGGACTCGATCACACAGCAATTAAACAGACACTAAACACAGAATATCGAAGGAGAACTAACGCAGTTTGCAAAACACAATTATCAGGAAAGCATCTTATTAAAGCCTTAAATACCTTTGCCATACCAATATTGACCTACTCATTCGGAGTAATAAAGTGGTCAAAAACTGACATCGAACAATTAGAGAGAACCACGCGCACAATACTCTCAAAACACCACAATCTGCACCCTAAATCTGCGATCGAACGACTCACCATCAAAAGACAGAGTGGAGGGAGAGGCCTAATCGACATCCATCACCTCTGGCAGAAACAAATCACTAGGCTAAAAACATTCTTCTATTCAAAATCTCACACTAGTGACATACACAAAGCTATTTGTCTAAATGATCTTAACTACACCCCACTTAACTTAAATGAACAAAATATACACACAAATAACTCTGACCCACAGAACCAAAAAATTGAAAACTGGAAGAAGAAAGTCCTGCACGGTAGACACCCGCATGATCTAGAACAATCCCATATTAACATAATGGCGTCTAACAAGTGGCTTATGATAGGAAACCTTTTCCCTGAAACAGAAGGGTTCATGATAGCTATACAAGATCAAATCATCAACACCAAAAACTATAGGAAATTTATCATTAAAGACCCTACCACCACAAATGATAAATGCCGTAGATGCCACATTCAATCAGAAACCATACAACACATAACTGGAGCATGCACAACCCTCACACAGACAGACTACACTCACAGACACAACCAGGTTGCAAACATTATTCATCAAAAACTAGCACTCAAACACAGTCTCATACAAAACTTTAACACTCCTTACTACAAGTACACACCACAAACTATACTAGAAAATGAAACACACAAAATGTACTATGATCGCGCCATACTTACAGATAGAACTATCCACTACAATAGACCAGACATAACCCTACAGGACAAAATAAGAAAAATCACTTACCTCATAGACATTGCAGTTCCCAATACCCATAACCTACAAAAAACGATAACTGAAAAAATAAGTAAATATGCTGATCTTAAAGAAGAAGTCACAAGAATCTGGAGACAAGAAAAAGTATACGTTATCCCTATAGTTCTCTCCACGACGGGCGTTATCCCGAACCACCTTCTCCGTAGCCTGAAACTAATAGATTTAGAAGAATCCGTTTATATCAACCTACAAAAAGCTGCCATCTTAAACACCTGTAGAATAGTTAGGAAATTCATGCAGTTAGAAGAAGAAAACACACCCTCATCTTAAATACACACCACACGCTGCATTTACTTGGCTTTGGCCCGTAAATGTAGCTAAAACCAGCCTAAGAGCTGAGAAAAAAAACACTCCCAAAAAAAATAATAATAATAATAATAATAAAAACAAGGCGCTGGTGTGTACTCTAGATTCGCTTCTGTCCAATTATTTTGACGGCAGCAAAGACCTCGCCGATACCCACTCGATCTTGTACTGTGCAGCTGTAGCGGCATGTCGTGTAGCTCATGTTAAATTTCCCAGCAGTGACAGAGCTCCACGACCAAAACCAGCTGTACCAGCTTGGCAGTGCAGGATTGAGCGTCGTATCGGTGAGGCTAGAGTACTCATCGGCAAGCTAATCTGCTTCAGGGAGGGCAATACCCGCCCTAGAGTGATGCGCTTTGTGAAGCGGGCATTCTCGGGTACTGATACTAGTTCTCGAGATTATCTGACCCGCGTCACAGAGCGTATCGACTTCCTGAAGCAGAAGATCTGTGCTTGGGCAAACCGTATTCGACGATACAGGCGGAGAGTTGAGCGGTACACTCAGAATCGCACTTTCCAAAGCGATGAAAGGTGGGTTTACAGGGCTTGGGAGCGGCTGGATCAAGGTGTGATTGACACGCGCCTGCCAGATGATGACGCCATGTGTTCGTTCTGGCGAAGCATCTGGTCGGCGCCTGTCAATCACACCGAAGGAGATTGGACTGGGAAGATCGAGCGGGCGTGCGAGCGAATACCAGAAATGGGGGCAATTAACATCAGCCCCCAAGATGTAGCTTGTGCAGTCCGTCCGTTGCCTAACTGGAAATCTCCAGGGCCGGACGGGCTGCACAACTTTTGGATAAAGTGGCTCCAAAGGTCGCACGCCCGATTGGCATCCCAGTTCCAGTCAGCCTTAGAATCAGGGTCGCTGCCCCAGTTCCTAACGACAGGAATAACCCACCTGCTCCATAAATCAGGTAGTACTGCGGAACCCAAAAATTATAGGCCGATCACTTGTCTGCCGACGGTCTATAAAGTTTTTACATCCATTTTGAGAACTAAAATTAACAAACATATAGACACCAACTCCATCATGTCTGCCTCTCAAAATGGATGTAAGAACGGGTCCCGCGGTACTAAGGAGCTGCTCCTCATCGATATGGCCATTAACCAACAGGTTCGTCGATCCCGAAGGGATCTGTCGACATGTTGGATAGATTATAAGAAGGCCTATGACTCGGTGCCCCATACATGGCTCATGAGGGTGTTGGAGTTGTATAAAGTAGATGCAACTCTACGCACCTTCCTGATATCATGTATGGGGCAATGGAGGACGGTTCTTCGCTATCCAGGATGTCGACAGATCCAGAGGAATAGCGAACCGATAAGGATCGAGCGAGGTATATTTCAGGGCGACAGTTTGAGTCCACTTTGGTTCTGCCTAGCCTTGAATCCTCTAAGCACACTGCTGGAGGACTCAGGACTGGGCTATCGATTAAGAAGAGGTGGTCAGGTTATATCCCACCTCCTTTACATGGATGACTTGAAACTCTTTGCCCCCAACAATTTGCAACTGGTGGAGCTACTGAAGGTTACCGAAACTTTCAGTAGCGCCATCAGGATGGAATTTGGTGTGGACAAATGTGCGGTCATGCATGTAAAGCGAGGGGGGATTGTGGAATCCGGGGGAACCCAACTCCCGGACTCCATACACCTAAGATCTCTCTCCTCAATCGAAACCTACAAGTATTTGGGTATGTCGGAAGCGTTAGGTATCAACACTGCTGACATGAAGCAATCGCTGGAGGAGCGCTTCTTTGACCGCCTGAATAAAGTATTAAATAGTCTTTTATCAGGCGGGAACAAGGTGCGCGCCTTCAACGGTTGGGTCATGCCGGTTTTGATGTACTCTTTCGGCATACTCAAATGGACCCAGACGGAACTTGACGCCCTGGATAGGAGGGTCCGCACACTGCTGACCGTAAATCGGATGCATCACCCACGTTCATCGGTGATGAGACTGTATATCCCGCGGAAGTGTGGAGGTCGAGGCTTCTTAAATGCTAAGACCCTGCACAACCGTGAGGTATGCAGTCTCAGGGAATACTTCCTAGAAGCCGACGTGGGGATGCACCGAGATGTGGTCTCAGTGGACAAAGGCCTTACCCCGCTATCCTTGTCTAACGAGAACTGGCGCAAACCTATAGTATTAGATACTAATGACCGCAGGGAGGTATGGCAGAGCAAAGAGCTTCACGGGCGCTTTTACCGGGCCTTACATGGGCCCGATGTAGACCTATTAGCGTCCGTATCCTGGCTGCGATTCGGTGATCTCTTTGGGGAAACCGAAGGTTTTGTCTTTGCGATTATGGATGAAGTTATGATGACGAACAACTACCGGAAATATATTGTGAAGGACGGCACGGTTGACATCTGTCGGGCATGCCACCGTCCGGGGGAATCTATCCGACACATTATCTCTGGCTGTTCTCGTCTGGCTAACGGAGACTACTTGCATAGGCACAATCTTGTAGCCAGGATTATCCACCAGCAACTTGCTCTGAAATACAACCTTGTGGAATCGGAAGTACCGTACTATAAGTATGTGCCCGACCCAGTTCTTGAAAATGGCAATATCACGTTGTATTGGGATCGATCTATCATCACTGATAGGACTATTGTTGCCAATAAGCCAGACATAGTGGTGATAGATCGATTAGAGCGTCGCACAATGATTATTGATATTGCGGTCCCGCATGACGAGAACCTCGTGAAAGCTGAAAAAGATAAGCAGATAAAGTATCTTGACCTGGCTCGCGAGGTTGTCGACATGTGGGATGTGGATACAGCAGTCATTGTGCCGATAGTCGTGACGGCCAATGGTGTAATAGCCAAGAGCCTCGACCAACATCTGAGGAGGCTCTCGTTAGGCAGCTGGATCAAGGGCTTGATCCAGAAAGCGGTACTTCTGGACACGGCGCGTATCGTTAGGAGATTCCTCTCTCAGGAGCCCTGACCACCGGTAGCTTGGACCCTGTTCCCGATACCGGTGGGCTACTATTTTTTATATTTTTAAATGTTTTTTATATTTTTTTTTTAAGAAATATTTAAAAATGTATTTTATATGTCCAAAATTAAAATAAACGAAATAATAATAATACTTGGCAACACCGTGTCAACTGCACGTCTTGTTTTTTCAGTCTTCATATTATAATATTAATTTACACGCAGTTTTACAAGATTTTGTTCAATTTTAACTAAACCGAAACCACAAAACAATATTCAATAAGGAGATCAAATTTACACCAAAATGTAAAAGAATTTTAATAAAAACTGCCGAATCGGAGGTGACATGACAGATGTCACCTCCGATACTAGAACAATGAACACAACAGGAAAATGAGAAAATCAAGACAAGAATGTTGACAAGATCGGCCACACGTCGTGCACGCCTACTACCTCCGGACTCGTCGCTCAGCCCCGCCTCGCCGCCGCCGGTACCCAGCCCCACTGTGAGCGCTGGAACGACACCAGCAGCGGCAGTTGCGTCGAGCTCGAGCGACGAGTATTTCTCTCCGCCCACGACGCCACCACCTGCTCGTCGACGGGGAGGACACCGGCCGCCGGTCGGCTTAGGACCTCGAGGCCCACCGGCCTCTGATAGGGTCCCAGCTCCCGGCGGAAGTGTGCAGCGCATGAGATGGACACAATCCATCAACGAGAATGTCATGCGCTCATACTATGGGGCTACAGAAGGGGGAAACAACCTGACCGCGTACCGTGTTCGGATGCTCTCTCTTTTTCAGGTGCTTGAGCCAGCCGTCAACGTTTCGGCACAACGACTGTCGGATCAGGTGCGGGTCATTCTGCGTAACCATATGTTGGATGACACTGTACTTGATCGCCTACGAAGTGAAATGCGGAATAGCCATGCCACCGCTCCCCCGTCGCAGACTGTTATGGTAGCACCACAGTTCACTATAAATCAAGTTGACGAGGGGATTGATGACATGGCTACAAACGTAAGTACCCAATACAATGAGGAATTGAGGAGTGCTTTGGAGCGTGCGATTCGGGAATATCGTTCCATGTCGCCCGAACTTAGACCACGCCTACCTCGTTTGCCCATGCATAACAAAAATAGGGCGCTGGTGGCTGCTCTGGATTCGCAGCTATCAAACTATTTTGATGACTGCGAAGACCTCACCGATGCTCATTCGATTCTGTACTGTGCGGCTGTAGCGGCATGTCGTGTAGCTCACGTAAAATTTGCAAATGACTCTAGAGCTACACGACCGAAAACAGCCGTACCAGCTTGGCAGTGCAGAATTGAGCGCCGTATTGGTGGGGCCAGAGCGCTCATCGGCAAACTTATCTGCTTCAGGGAGGGCAATACTAGACCTAGAGTGATGCGCTTTGTGAGGCGGGCGTTCTCAGGAACTGATATTAGCCCTGAGGATTATGTGTCCCGTGCCACAGAGCGCATCGACTTCCTGAAGCAGAAAGTGTATGCATGGGCGAACCGTATTCGTAGGTATAAGCGGCGTGTGGAGCGATACACTCAGAATCGCACCTTCCAAAGTGATGAAAGGCGGGTATATAGGGCTTGGGAGCAACCGGACCAAGGTGTGGCTGACGCGCGCCTTCCGGATGATGATGCCATGTGTTCTTTCTGGCGGAGTATCTGGTCGGCGCCTGTCAGCCACACTGAAGGTGACTGGACTCGGGAAGTCGAGCGAGCCTGCGATCCAATACCAGAAATGGGGGCTATTACCATCTGCCCCCAAGATGTAGCTCGTGCAGTTCGTCCGTTGCCCAACTGGAAGTCTCCAGGGCCGGACGGGCTGCACAATTTCTGGATAAAATGGTTCAAAAGGTCGCACGCTCGCTTGGCGGCTCAGTACCAGACTGCTTTGGAGTCTGGTTCGCTACCCGAGTTCCTAACAACAGGAGTTACCCACCTGCTCCATAAATCTGGGAGCACCGCGGACCCCAAAAATTATAGGCCGATTACGTGCTTACCGACGGTCTATAAAGTCCTTACATCCATTTTGAGAGCTAAAATTAACAAACATATAGACACCAACTCCATCATGTCTGCCTCTCAAAATGGATGTAGGAACGGGTCCCGCGGTACTAAGGAGCTACTCCTCATTGATATGACCATTAGCCAACAAGTTCGCCGTTCCCGAAAAGATCTGGCGACATGCTGGATAGATTATAAGAAGGCCTATGACTCGGTGCCACATACATGGCTCATGAGGGTGCTGGAGTTGTATAAAGTAGATGCAACTCTGCGCACCTTCCTGTTGTCGTGTATGGGGCAATGGAGGACGGTCCTTCGCTATCCAGGATGTCGAAATATCCAGAGGAATAGCGAACCGATAAGGATAGAGCGGGGCATATTTCAGGGCGATAGTTTGAGTCCGCTTTGGTTCTGCCTAGCCCTGAATCCTCTAAGCACACTGCTGGAGGGTTCAGACCTAGGCTATCGGCTGAGGAGAGGTGGTCAAGTTATATCTCACCTCCTCTACATGGATGACCTAAAACTCTTTGCCCCCAACAATTTTCAACTGATGGAGCTACTGAAAGTAACTGAAACTTTCAGTAGAGCCATCAGGATGGAATTTGGTGTGGACAAATGTGCGGTCATGCATGTAAAGCGAGGGGAGATTGTGGAATCCGTGGGAACACAGCTCACGGATTCCATAAACTTTAGAGCCCTCTCCGCATCCGAAACCTATAAGTATTTGGGTATGTCGGAAACCTTGGGCATCAATGTCACTGACATGAAGCAATCGTTGAAGGAGCGCTTCTTTGGCCGCCTGAAGAAAGTATTTAATAGTTTTCTATCAGGCGGGAACAAGGTGCGCGCTTTCAACGGTTGGGTCATGCCGGTTTTGATGTACTCTTTCGGCGTACTCAAATGGACTCAAACCGAACTCGACGCCCTGGATAGGAGGGTCCGTACGCTGCTGACTGGATATCGAATGCATCACCCACGGTCATCGGTAATGAGACTGTATATCCCACGAAAGTGTGGAGGTCGAGGTTTTTTAAATGCTAAGACTCCACAATCGCGAGATATGCAGTCTCAGGGAATATTTCTTAGAAGCCGACGTGGGGATGCATCGAGATGTGGTCGCGGTGGACAAGGGTCTCACCCCGCTCTCCTTGGCTAAAGAGAACTGGCGCAAGCCTGCAGTGCTTGATACTAACGATCGCAAGGAGGTATGGCAGAATAAGGAGCTTCACGGACGCTACTTCCGGGCCCTACATGGACCCGATGTAGATTTACTAGCGTCCGTAGCCTGGCTACGTTTTGGTGACCTATTTGGGGAAACCGAAGGTTTTGTCTGTGCAATTATGGACGAAGTTATGATGACGAACAATTACCGGAGATTCATTGTAAAGGACGGGACGGTTGACATCTGTCGGGCATGCCACCGTCCAGGAGAATCAATCCGACACATTATCTCCGGGTGTTCTCGTTTAGCTAACGAAGAGTACTTGCATAGACACAACCTTGTAGCCAGGATTATCCATCAGCAACTTGCTCTGAAATACAGTCTTGTGGAATCTGAAGTGCCGTACTACAGGTATGTGCCCGACCCAGTTCTCGAAAGTGGACATATCACATTGTACTGGGATCGATCCATCATCACTGACAGGTCTATTGTTGCCAATAAACCTGATATAGTGGTGGTGGATCGAGCAGAGCGGCGCACAATGATTATTGACATAACGGTCCCGCATGACGGGAACCTCGTGAAAGCCGAGAAAGATAAACAAATCAAGTATCTTGACTTGGCTCGCGAGGTTGTCGACATGTGGGATGTGGACTCAGCGATCATTGTGCCGATAGTCGTATCAGCCAATGGCTTAATTGCCAAGAGCCTCGACCAACACCTAAGGAGGCTCTCGTTGGGCGGCTGGATCAAGGGCTTGATTCAGAAAGCGGTACTCCTAGACACGGCTCGCATTGTCAGGAGGTTCCTCTCTCTGGAGCCCTGACCGCCGGTAGCTTGGACCCTGTTCCCGATACCGGTGGGCTACTATTTTTTATATTTTTAAATGTTTTTTTTATATATTTTTTTAAGAAATATTTAAAAATATAATTTATAAGTTGTTTAAATGAAATAAAGGAGATAATAATAATAATTCTTTATTTAGCAAAAGTAATACAGATTCAACACAGTGGTAGACACATACAATAATAATGAATGGCTGTTTATGCACAAGTGTAGGGTTACAAAAGTATTAAATGTATTAGACAAAAAAAAATAACCCTGCCTCTCAAACTAGGAGACCTGTATCTTGAGAGACAGTGTTCGGCAAAACGTAAGTAAAATTTTGTTGTACCTTAAAGAGTGAAGGGGTGTCAATCTACCATTACATATAGTGAATTGAACATCATGTGATGCGTGAGTGTGTGTTATGGATACAAGTACGAGTATACATGCAGTTGTGAGAGAAAAAAAAAAAATTAAAAATATTATTATAATAATATAAAAATAAATGTTTACTTATTTTTATGCTTAACAATTCAGTGGCGTGTGTCAGCGTGTGTGTGTGTGTGCGCGTGTGTGTGTGTGTGTGTGCGCGTGTGTGTGTGTGTGTGCGTGTGTGTGAGGGTGAATGTGTGTGCGAGCGAGAGGGTGTGTGATCGTGTGAATTTATTGTGTAAATGTACATATATGTGTTGTAAATTTTTGTATCTAGCAATAATTATGTCATGATATACCCACCAAATGTTGTAATAGCCCTGAGGTTAAGACCTCGACTCTCATGCTCTAGATTGTGGGTTCAAATCCGGGCTAGTGCCAATCTGACTTTGTCAATTCATACAGGTATCAAATTTTAAAATAACCGACGAAAAATTTCAACGCTGGCGGTTCAGAATCATGTACTGAATCCATGGTAATAGGCTTCGCATCGATGTCCATGCCACCCTATATACCTGTCAGCAAACTCTATGTTTAGCAATTAGGCAATTTTGCCTCAGACCGCACGTTCAAGCAAAATGAAATGGCTAGTTTTGGAGATTAGTAAGACCCTCACTGAAGATTTAGGACCAACTGGCTTACTATGTGTGTAGTTAGGGACAATATCTTCCGCTTGGCTGTATCTTAAGTTCAACAATAGACATCTGAGGTTAGTTCAGCGGTAAAGTAGTTAGTTATTTAACTTTTTTTCTCCCTCTTTGACTACACTACACACTGTACAGTCACTTTTTGAGTCTGTATTGTCTTATGTATGTTCATCGATATTTTCGTCAATTGTGAACCTATTTTTAAAATTGTTGTGTTTTCGTGACGACGAAGACACAAGAATTTTTTAAATCCAAGCACTGTTAGTAAAATTTATATTTTATGGGACCCCATATAATATAAATTTTATTAACATTGCTTGGGTAGCTTTAGAGTTATCTTCGATAATATTGTGTATCTTGATGATGTGATCCTGCCACAGCACTCACGGTACGGCTTATCCATTAATTCAAGGTCGCTCAGCGAGGTATGGAGCGGGTTATGCTTGGAATCTCTCTGAAGGATCGAATCCGGAACGAGGAGATCCAGCAGAGGACCAAAGTTGTCGACATAACTCACAGAATAAGCAAGCTGAGGCTAGTGGCAGAGGGTCGGTCATATTAGCAGTAGAACCGATGACCGTTGAGGTCCAGCAGTGGACTGCTATAGGCTGATGATGAAGTACCATAACTAAAAAGTGAAAAATAAAAAACATTTTTACACAAAAAAAAACAATCGGCTTTCAAAAAAACACTACAAAGTGAAAAGTCAGTGGCAAAAAACTAAAATACAGATCTGTATATCAAAGACACCGACTTCCGGAATTAAAGTTTTTTTCACTTTCTAAAGCTTTTTTTTTATTTCATAAATTATTACTTTTGATGCAATATTAGCTCAAAATATCAGCAATTGTTTCATGAATGAGTATAAATGTAAATATGCTGTGGACGTAATGTTGTTAGCACATAGACGTTGAGAGAGAATAACTAATTAGTTTACACTCCATAATTATGTGTGTTTAAGTTTAGTGCGTTGTTTCAAATCAAATATTAATTCGATTATATGCCTTGCATTATGCAATTATTGGGCAGAGACCGTTCTCCATAAATGATGATTTAATCTTTACCACACATAATTATTGTTTTTGTTTTTACTAATTGATTTGAACAATTTTTTTTAATAAAACAATCATTAAGGCGACGATAACCGACTTCTAATGATTTTATACTGAAGATCGCGGCTAAACGAGTAATGTTAATGATTTGGAAAAAATATATGTTAAATTAGAGCAACTTCATATAGGAAAATTTTTGATTATGTTTATTTATTACATAGTGAAATTAATTGATAAACTAAGAATCACGCAAAATCTATCAAGCGTATTTTTCTGAAACCTTCATCATTTTAAAGATATTTTTTTTTTTTTTTTTAGTCTACGTGTTTAATTAAAAAACCTTTTGTTTTTTGTATAATAAATTAATAATGCGTCTAATTTGGGACAGCGCTTCTTGATGGGCAAGTCCTTTTACTGGCTGGACATTCGACGCGTTGCGTGAGCTCAGTACACAACACGCAAACTAACCACTCAAGGTCACTGGCATATAACTGCGTCTTAAGAGCGTTAATTCTAAAAGTTGGCAACGTCGCAAATAGCTGTCAAATATTTACCTGTTTTGATTAAATTGCCAATATTACTACTGACTCGTATATGGAAATTTAATATCACTAACTAGTGAGCTAGAATATGAATAATGAATCGGCAATTATAACACTGAATTTGATGTAGTAACCGTTTTAGATGTGAAGAAGAAATACCTGGTATTGGCAACACTAAAATATTATACCCTGGTTTGTAAATAACTGCCATACTATTTCTCAACAAAACCCTCTTACAACGTCCTTTAATGAATATCGTAGTAGTACCTATTATTTTCTCTACTAGCAACACATATAAATTAAAACTTTAATCTACGAACAGCTTCCTACGAGAGCTTAAACAAAGGATTTCATTCGACGCTCCAATATTATTAGAAAATAAACTACTGGTCCACTAGTATGTTTCAAGTCATTTCTAACTTGACTCTGAGCAATTTATTACAGTGGCAACTCTTCCTACATTTTTCGCTGTCTTTTCAGAACCAATCATATACTGGTTAGGGGTAATGTTTCGAGTATTTTTAGATAATTACGTTGTGGCAATTTTGGTATTTTTTATTTAATTAATTCACCTTACACAAACACACTCTCTCTCACACACACACACACACACTAACAGCCATATTCTATCCTCGATTTTCAATCCTACGCTAACTACCTATTTAAGCTATGCATACTCACGATGAAAAGTGCTTATAAATTCTTGTTATACATATTTAACAGCGAAACAAATGTATGATAATTCAGCATTAATATAAAAATCCGTTATTTCGTTGCTGAAAAACAAGAACCTTAAAGAAAAGCGGTCAACTGACAAAAAATAAAAGGTTACAATGAAAAGCAATATCATCGAAGAAATCTAATAGACGCAGCGAATTTTTCAAATATCTTTATTCATAGACAGCTAACACAAAAAGCCTTCTAAGTATTTCCAAACATTTTCAGACTAAGGGCTTGACCAGACCATGCTGTTAGACGTCCAATTATAGGGACTTTTTACAAATGTACCATTCCATTTGAAAATAGTCTAGCTCCTTGAGAAAGAATTCGCCAATGAAAGCGATAGTGCATATGGATGCACTTTTTAATTCCATTGTTAAGGACCCATGGAAATATAACATAGGCCTACGCCTATCGCGTAATAAACAGTGCCCTCGAGTTAGTTAACATCTTTTCACTTGAGCTGTTATGCCATATTATGATATTTTTTTATGAATAAAAACGTAATAGTTTACTGCTGATCGATTCTGTAAAAATATCACCGTGACACTTAGGTGAAGTGAGCGTGAAGTGAGCTGTCAATAGTGTCAATCCCTAGCATCCTGTCGGTCAATTTGTGACAGTGACGGCTCACTTCACGCTCACTTCACCTAAGTTTCACGTTGATATTTTTACAGAATCGACTGACAGTTCAAACATTTGAAATTAGAATTGTAACCGGTCTGCCCTTCAAAACATGAAACGTTAATGTGGGCATCACAGCTGAAGTGAAAAGTGTCTACTAACTTTTGCACGGCACTGTACGTGTATAGATATTCCCATTCATGGTCCAGGCGTTCATAGGCGGCCAGTGATAACCACTATTCAATTAATGTGAATTATCCTGTTGTTTGCCAGCATAGAATAGAAAAAAAAAACAGTTTCTACCTATGTGACATTTAGGGCCTGTTTCATCACCTACGATTAAGTTGCTATTAACTTACTGGGCAGATAACATCATACAAATTCTGTCCCATTTTTTAATTTATTCGGTAAGTAGTGGCTATTCGGACATCGTGAAATAGGCCCTTAATGTATTGATTCGTAGCGGCACTTTCGCTGCCACACTTCTCCAAACAAAGTGTGCCAAAATTAGGGACCTTATGTCGTTCCGCACCCCGATTGTATGATGTGGCCTTTAGAACTGAATAGCATTTAAATTCGGCTAACACCGTCGCCCGAGATCGGGTCGAGATAGACCCGTAATGACGAGGGTACAATCAAATTACTATGTGCACAGAATCATATGCCTACGTTCTGATTTTTTTGCCGCCCCTACAGGCTTGAATACAAATTGTAATGTTAAATTAAATAGTTCCTTCGTAATTGTGTTTGCAATGTGGTCAGTAATTTATTTCTCTAGTTGATTTATTGAGCCAGTACAAAAACGGTAGAATGTAAACTCAGCGGTTAGGCATTGATTCATAAAGGAGAATGCTTATCAAGTATGAAAAAAAAACCCAGAGCGAACAGATACAGAATGTAGCTCAGAATTTGAGTGATATTAGGTTTTTAAGAGTATTCTCCTTAATCTTAAATTACAAAAAAGATACGGTCACTTTTGATCTTTTTTCACTTCTCTACTTCACTAGTAATATGTGGATGATATGATGATAACTTCCTGTCACTGTTATTTACATAGCAGTTAATGGGATTTGTGTGAGGTAAAAGTGAAAAATATAAATATATATTATTCAAAGCCAAAGACACCGACTTCCGAAATTAAAGTTATTTTTAACTTTGAAGTGTTTTTTTTCGTCGTTATTTTATTTCGTTTTTTTAAGTCGTTATTTTTTTTTTAAGTTTTTTATAGAATATTTACACCGAAAAATAAATATTATCCTCCGACCCAAAAGTTAGATCCCGTTTCTGTTTAACCTGTGGGTTGAGTCCCCAACTGTTTCACCCCTACTTTATAAAACTGTACGCTACTTGTATTCCAACATATTGCAATTACACCTCTAAATGTAAGGACACAGTGTGTTTCGCGGGAACATATTGTTTTATTTTACTGTTTTTTCCGCTTCAGGTTATGATTTTCAAATTTGTTTTGTGAGCTCGGATAAAATCGATCGTGGGTAAAACGGCTACCAATCGTAAATCTTTGAGAGTCGTAACGGGTAGTCAGAAGCCCAGAAGTCTGACAACCAGTCTTACCAAGGGGTTTCGTGTTACCCAGTAACTGGGTTATGTACGTAACATAGGCAGTCGCTCCATGTAAAATACTGGTATTCAGCTGCATCTGGTTAGACTGGAAGCTGACCCAAACATAGTTGGGAAAAGACTAGGCAGATTGATTGTGCTCGCATAAAATGAATTTGCAGTTTATTTTGCAGTAAACAAAAATTCTTAGAAAACTTTAAGTTCAGCGGAGCAACCGTTCATTAAGTTTTCTTCTTTAATTACGTACAGCTACAAAATTTTCAATTCAAAAGGAGTAGCTTTTAATTAAACTAACACGTTATATAAGGTCCCATTAAAATAGATGGAAAATCTTTTAAAAATCATTCAGACCACCAAAATACAGACAAGGGTAAAAAAATAAATAAGAAAACAGATAAAAAAAGATACCTACAAGAATAATAAATCTGCTAACGAAAATACACTAAAAATGTTGGTTACCCAAAATAAAATCATCTTAATCAGTGTTTTTTTTTGCCTGGATATCTTTGTTAAGACGTACTGAACGCTGTGTTAAAAATGTCCCATATTTTTTAATGGGATTTTGTTTATTATTTAATTCAAATAATCTTTATCATTTACTTAACAAACTCGTAAACTCAAAAGAACTGACAAGTTTTGTTGATTAGATAAAAATATCATACCAAAATCTGCTTACTCTTAGACTCGTCCATAAATTACATAGAAACAAAATATCCAAACGATTTAACTCCAATAAAGGCAGTAAAATGAGCGATAAATCATATTTTACGCAAAAGAAGGGCTCTAGGGGGTTTAGTTTTTTTTTTCGTTCCGTCAGTTGCAGCGTGGGCAATTCATACGCGGCCTCCTATTGGAGCCAGGGAAACAGCTATTGATAAGAATATATTGGAAATGAGATAAAAAGTGAATGATTTTAAAGTGTGTTAGCCAATAGTCATCACAATGTCTTTATTTTCTTCTTTATTTAATTTTTTTGTATATTGGCACCTTATATTCATGTATTTAGTTATTATTTAATCGTGTTTTTGTATTTTATGCTGTCTTTTGTGTGCACCAAATAAACGATTTATCTATCTATCAAATATAGTAAGTAGGTATATTGTATTGTTCCTTGTCTTATTTAATTCAAAAATAAATCTGTCAGTCTGTCTTTCTGTTTTTGATAAGTCTCGGTTTATCTAGGTACTGAAAAAATCCTGAAACTTTCCAGTAGTTCCTTTTAAATGCAATTAATAAATACTTCTTAGTCTTATAACAATAGGAAATGCGTCGAGGCCTACGCAATGTTATGTAGTTCTTCTACTTCATGAGTTTTATGTTTTTTTATTTACCTCAAAAGTTGCAACCAATATGATCTTCAGAATACATATTATATTTTTCGAAGTTAAACGTAGGAATAACTTTACCCTGCGTTTATTACAATTTCACCAATGAAACTAAACGCGATTAGCACATCTAAACTGCATTCAGGAGCTGTCAGTGTCATTATTCCACCACAATGATGACATTGACAGCTCTTAAATGCGGTTTAGATGTGTTCATCGCGTTCAATTTCATTGGCAAAATCAGGGCTAAGGGGTTTAATGTTTGCAACTGCTCAGGAAAACAGTTGAATGTACAAATTTTGATCTTGAACGTCATTGAATATAAACAAAACCTCTTGCTTTATAGCCCGAGTATCTTCCACTTTCACGCCCCTCAGCCTTGATTAATAGCCTGCATTTGCTAACCAACACATCTCTGTCATTACCGCCCCTAAGTCTCAGAAATCCTTGCGATGCAATATATTTTTCTTTTACTGCGACGTCTTTAAGCGGCCTGCGTCAGCGCCATTTTTTTTGACGTCATTCCCTTAATGGATGACTTCCTTCCAAAAATGATAGATGAAGAATATTTTATTTGAGTTTCTGTGTGTGTTAATAAATATTTGGATATATTAGCTCTTAACTGGTTACCTACATATTAATATTTCATTTAATATTAATGAAATCTTGTAATGTCAAAATTATTGAGAAAAATGCAAATATCTTCTTGGGGAGAGGAGGCTGATATTCAGAAGTAAGCGCAATTCGATTATTTCTGTTTCTTGTTTTATGAATAGAAAAAGAATAAAGTAAAATAAAAAGTACATTACTAGAACCAAAGAAAAAAAGCTATAGGTTATTTTCTGTGATTCTTAAGTAGGTTCCAAACTGCCAGAGACAGCACGAAAAGCTTTACCATTTTTCGTTTAAGAATTAAAAAAAAAAAAAAACAAAAAAAAATCACCTTTTTAATAAATCTTTCACAGCATAGAGAAACATTTATTTGAGCGAAAAATTTAGTTTTTAAAACTATTGAACTGATTAAACTGTAATTTACTTTTGAAAGTTTTGAGGATTTATGCGTTTTCAAAGAACTTTCTTCCCAGTATCTTCACTTCAATAGCGCGTACCCCAGAAAAAATGTATGTACTTTAGATAATCTGAAAAATGGTTGATCTATTTTATCTTAATTTCTAGTATTACAATTATGTCTATCACATATTTTATTAAAAGATGTAGCATTGTTAGTCACCTTTTATCGCAGACCGCTCCTATAAGTATACAGGTATTAACAGGTAGGCAATAAGGCACGTGATTGATAAGTTACCTCTACCTTGAACGTGTTGAAACTATAAATAGCAGTTATTCTAAACACAATGTATTCGACAATGAATATGAAGGATATTCTACTAACTTGTCACCTATAAATAGTTTAGGGAAAATAATTGTGTGAAGGTACTACGTCTAGGTGTTTGTCTAAACGGCAAACCTTACACATTTGTACTTAGGTATTCTGCCTCTTGAATACCTAAGGCCCATTTGGGCGTCAACGGGTATTCAGGGTTAATCCAATAATTCTTTTTTTACTTTCACTATGGGGCCAAACCTGAAATCGCGAAAAAAAAATCAGCTGCTCCAGACATTTATGTTAGCATAGCTCGTTATAATGTAGGGAACAGCTGATGACCCTTTAAGAGGATGCAAACGAATTAAATTTCACATTGTATAGCCTTTTCCCAACTATGTCGGTGGCAGCTTCCAGTCTAACCGGATGCAGCTAAATACCAGTATTTTACATGGAGGAACTGCCGACTAATTTAAAAGAAAGAAAGAAAATACATTTATTTAGCGACTAAAACACACACAATAAAATTACACAGCAGATTCAAAAAAAAAAAAAAAAAAAGTGTAAAGTGCGATGTAAAAAGAAATTTGATGGGGAGTGTGCCTCGCGGCTGCGCCAACAAGGCCCAGCTCAGCAAAAATGCCAGACAACTATAAGTGCCTGACGCTGGTTTTCAACTGGACCTGATCTGACCTCCACAACCCAGTAATTGGATAATACGAAAGACTGGTGGTCAGACTTTCGCACTACAAGCGCCATGAGCCCCTCCTGAACTCTTCATTGTATGTACCTACATTATTATCGAATATATACATACAACATATAAAAAAACATCGGCTATTCTTATTGCATCGTACTGAGACTACGTATATATTTAAGTGGAGATTTTCAGGAAAAAAAAGAAAAAAAAAATCCTTCCATTTTGTTTTAATGGGGAATTTTACCATGTTATTATTACATTGGGCGTGGGCGGTCGTCGTTTAGCGGGTGTCTAAAAGTCATAACTTATGACCCCTTTTGAAAATGTGCAAATTTTTTATGCATTTGTCTTAATTTTAGAAGAAGAATTTTAAATAGTAATAACTTTTTTATTTTCAATAATAATAATTGTTTTTATTACGGTTTGGTAATGTTATTGCAGTACCTATATGTCCCTTTTGGTTCGTATATGGTTTTTTTGTATAAATACCCAAGTATCAATACTCTTTGATCAGTAGCAAAGTGGATTGAAGCCAGTTCCCGTCACCTGAGGCCGTAGACACTGATAAATAAAGTAACTTTGTCACGTCCTCTCCCGAAATGGTTTAATCTGTAACTGTGGGTTACGGATTACGCCAATTCGAGAGCTCGAGGCGTATAATCCAGCACTTTTTGCACAGTCTAAAAAGGTTTTTTTAAAGTCGCGAGTCTTATTTAAATTTGTGGTTGCTTCTTAAATAGGTACTTAATTTTAGTATAAAATTTTAAGTTTTTTTAATGTAAGGAAGGTTTCCTTCAGCGTTGCTATGGTCTTGTGCAGACCAGGAAAGCATGGCACAAAAGGGAGGAAAGTATTCTTTTACTAAGCAGCCTGCTGATAGAACTAAGCTGATAATCATTGATGATGATGGTCTCATGCGGAATTGCTTTCGTATTTTTATGATTTTGTATCGCTTCGCCACTAAAAGCTTGCTTCCATTCTTTTTACACGAAGATTTAGGTACCTATTATAGAGGTGTGAGGAACAGGGTATAAAGTTCACTCATCCTCCATATAAAAGGGAGGATCCTCCGACCAGACGGGTGTTGTGTCTGTTGGGCTTCTTCACGACTATTGTTGTTGGGACTTTGTATATATGCCAGTCGCGGTAAACACTGCTTGCGCGATGCAGGATTTTTGCGTGACGTCAGTGTGATACGTAGTTCGCATGTGGCGATGTAGATGCCGCCACAGTATTGTAATCATGATTTATATCAACCAATGAATCCTTAAACCCTGTTAACTTAACCAAACATAAAACGGTATGTTATAACCCGATAAGAAACATACGTATTATGCAAAACATCTAATCTTGTACCAATAAATTACGTTCGATCACAGCCAGGCCGCTTGCATCGCTACTGATAACTTGAGTTACTCGATAACCTTTGTATTTATGCCTCTTTAGTTACATATTATCATCTTGATGCATAAATCTGTCTTTGTATTTGCAAGGACTAACCAGAAAGTGATGTATTTCTTATTATTTTGACGACCAAAGGTATCTCTAGGTCCACGTGTACTTCGAAAAAGATTGTATCTACTGACGATTCCTGTTCGAATTTATTTACATAGGCAGGAATAGGTCCGACTTATTTACATACGCAGGAATAGGTCCGACTTATTTACTTATGCAGGAATAGGTCCGACTTATTTATATTGATGCCAAACTTACCTAAGTAGGTACTTGACCTTGCAATAAAAAGCGAATACGAGTACATTTAAGACCAGGCACTCTAAAGACAATTTCCACGTAAGCTCCGCCCCTCATGTACCCCGCCACTCCGATAGGTGCTAAACGTTAACACATCAGTAATAAAGTTGAATATCGCGTGCGCTCTTTGATCGTGTTCGAGCACGAAACTAAATAGCATAAGTCTCAATTCTTATTTCATTTATAACTAAAGTAATAATTTATTTAGAGAAAAAATATCTTGTGGCTGGATAATAAACTTTATTTTCTGACTGTGAATACTTATTTTAGACATAAAAGCCGAATAAACTTGATTTTATTTAAATAACCTTTAAATAAGACATGATTTTCGAATAAAAAATTAATCTAACGAAAATGTTATAATTACGTAACTGTCTTTGTACATGGAATGAAAAAGATCCAATAAATCATATACTAAAATTCCATTTTGATTGTACGCGTGACTGTTTCAGAATATTGATGCAAATTAATATACAATTTAGGGAGCATCCGCAATCCAAGCAACGAATGATGATGTAAAAACCTATGTAAGGAACAAAAATATACCTACCTAAAGTAACAACCCTATTCTATTTTGACCCACAAACCTATTTAAATCAGAGTTATCGCATGGTGTGTCCCTCCTGGGGAGACAAGCGTAAAGATTAGGAAGTATACCAGGCAGACGTCCCACTGAGGACAGCTTACAAAATGAGACAACAGCTGATAAGGTTGCCAAAGGCAAAATATGCTACTTTGTGAGTTATACAAAGTAAGGAACTTGGGTCATAAAAATTTGCGTAAAGATAGTTTGTATATAAGTAAAGTCAAATAGTACTGAGACTTCAACATAACGGGTAAAATATAGGTGTACTATAGGTACCATCGAAGAAGTTCATATCTAACCACTGTAAGGGTTATTCTTGCTTGCAGCGCTCGGCGGCTATAGCTCCGGGCCGGTAACAGATGTGGTCATCGTGTTCACGGGATTTTGTTTTGAAACTGGTTAGATATGAACTTCTTTGATGGTACACCTCTGCTTAACCCTTCGAGGTTTTCAGATATGGTGTTACATGTAAAATAGCATAAGCATCATGCCAACTGCTAGACCGTAGACCTCTTTTCTGTGAGAGGGAGTGGGATGTAATTAACCACATGTTATGGACCCAGTGCAGGTTGGTGATCACAATCATATTATTATGTCTTCAATTTTTTTTCTAGTGAAGTAGTTGCACGAAGGCTTCGTTGACGTTCATACTCGGGGTCACCAATTTAGAGGTATGAGGAACAGGTTGTAAAGTTCACTCATCCTCTATAGACAAGGGTGGATCCTCCGACCAGACGGGTGTCGTGTCTGGCGGGCAACTGTCCGACGATTGACGTCGGATAGACATTGTATAGGTCTTCGCGCGGCAAACTTTCATTGCGCGATGCAGGATTTGTGTGACGTCAGGATTTTTGTGTGACGTCAGGTCTTTGATGCGTAGTTCGCATGCGGCGATGTAGATGCCGCTACAGACCTGACCTTGGATTTGGGTGATTGGGTTTCCTCACGATGTTTTCCTTCACCGTTTGGAGAGCAGTGATGATGAAATAATACACAAAGAAAAGTGCCTGAGTTCGAACCCTCGACCTACAACTTTTAACTCCGGGTTGTTATAGGGCCACCCCTCTTCTCTAAAGTAAAATAACAAAATTAAAAGCGTAATGTTTGGAAATAACAATTAATTACACATTTGCAGTACATTTTCGTATGAAAATTGTTGTTTTCGTGTAACAAAAACCACAAATTAATACCATTGTTTGTTCGTGGTTAATTCAGTGTGCTGGCATTTCCTGAAACCGACTATTTATCTCCACAATGAAAAGCTGAAAACACGTTATTTGAAATAGTCCACAGTTTTAATTTTGTTTTTTACCTGGCTTATGTACTAGGATTAATTCTTTTTCGGGACGAGCCATACGTAAAAGTATACTCAATCAGCAAATTAATTTCGAGGCTGACTGGTCATGATGCAACCGACACGACAGACGAACCTGAGTATCATCCAGCCATTCCATCCATTAGTAATCAATTTATCAAAAAAGCTCTCCATCCAGAAAAACTTCACAGAAAATAAAGTTTTCTTTTGAAGATCAAACGAAGTTGGAAGCACTTATCAGCCAGTTGGGGCTCGTAAAAATCTCGAAAATGATCGAAGTGGCGCAAAACTTATCAAATCCGCCTCAGTGCATGCGTAATGGCGAGGGGGCACGGAATAAAAAAATAGCACAGATAGTCAGTTTCAAATGCAGGTAGATATAATTATTATATTCGTACCGACAATATTGTCTACCCAGTAGTCTGCGAAATAATTTGGTCATCCAATTAAAAACTGTATGTATTTGTTTTAACTGTAGCAGTGTGTCCAAACATAAGGTGGGAATCGTGCGCGTTTGCCGAGCGCGAACGCTTCTGTTAAACGCAAACATTCGTCGGTTTAGTCCTAACTAGAGCGCGGCAGATATGTCGCACCCCGGTGCGAGACTGTCACTTATGCAAAAATTGCAATAATGAGTTAAATATGTAATAACTGTCCTAAAGCACGCCTTCACTTGGTGCGAATGAATTTGAATTGATTGAATTTTTGCATAAGTGACAGTCTCGCACCGGGGATGCGATGTGTTCTGCAAACGCCGCGTGTTGCTGCCGCGCTCTTGCCGCTCAGTGTTTGGACACACCTTTACAGCAACTATTTTCGTCTCCAGAACAATTATGCATAAAACTGGTAAGCACAGTCGCCCAAACGCCGGGGTCGCCGACGGTGATAACACCCCTTAAGCTGGGCCAGCTACTCTAAGGAGTTTCGATATACTAAGAAGCCATGCAGCCAGAAGAGAACCATTTTATTGCTTATTTTTGCTCTTGTTTTCAGCGGTATACTCACAATATTATTAGCAACAAATATATTTACAACTGCTGCCCAGGGCTTCGCTCACGTGAACCCTATACTGTTTTTTCTTTTTCTAAAATAAAGTAGTCTATGTTACTCCATATAACATCAGATATCTGCTAGTGAAAGTCCCGTCAAAATCGATTGTAAACCGTACGGCCGTTTCGGGTGTAAAAATAAAAATAAATAAATAAAATTGAAGTGTACAGATAATACTTCACTTAGTGCTTTCGTTAGTCAAATCTCATTTTTACCGTTGCAGCAAGCTATAAACTCCTAATTGTACAACTTCTGCGCCAGCTACAGACTTGCTCTTTGTCCCCACACCGCATACTTAGTTCCCGACATTCCTGCAACTCTGCGAACTGCTAATGAGAGCAAGTTCTCACCCCGTGTAGCAGCATTCTGTTGTTTTAGTTAGTCTTGTTACTACCTGGAAGTATTTCTCTCACTAATGGATAGTATTGTAGAGCTTATCTGGAATCGGTACAACTTTTACGAGAGAAGCTCTTTCTGTGAGGTACACTACATAAATACGAAAAACTTTATTCCGTCAGTCACAAATACGAATTTCAAAATACCGATTTACATAATTCCGCGCCTACGCGGGCTTGAATTACACTCTAGGGGTAGGGCAGACAAGACTGCGTGAAGTCGGTTTTGCAGCGATTCGTTTCTGTCACTAAATTTTGTTTATTCGAAGTATTGAAAATCGGAATGTCGTTTTTCGGACGGAGAACTCTTCGAATAATTGATTCTACGAACGTTTGAAAATCGGAAAACTAACAAATCGCATTTACGACTTTCGGTAAAATAAATTTCGTGATTTTTAATAATAGACATTATTATTCTTAGGTATTATGAAATTCGGACTTTTGAAAATCGGAACACCTATATTCGGAATAAAATATTTCGGAGTATTTGGGTGTTCCCCTTTCTGTGGCACCATAATTATGTCATGGTAGAATATAGCTGAGACTTTCGCAATTCGTTTTTTTTTTTCTTACTGAATAAAACGTTTACAAAAAGTGTACATTTAGTCAATAGTAAGATTTCCCAAACAATAATAGTTCCTAAAAATAAACTAAAACTAAAATATTTTTATTACAGGTGCAAGCTACGGTGATTCAGAATTACAATGTTAGGTAGCGACCCGCTCGATCTAGATTAATTCAAACCTGTGTTTCAGGCCATCACTTTACATTTCAATTAAATTGGGACTAATTTAAAGTAAAACTGGCATAAAATAATCTATTAACTATGAGAAAAAGCATATTTATTTGCTATAGTTATAGTTTTCTAGAAACTTTATTATGAAATATGAAATATTATTAGAATATTTAGTGATACTCAATCACTAAATATTCTAATAATATTTTACAATATTTTTTATAACTTACACTAACTTAGTAACTTGTTGAGCCTATTGTACAGAAAAGGTCCTTAAAACACATATAATCGATTAGCAAACGCATGTTTAGTTTGAGGCTGTATGCAAATCAAGTCCGTCCTTGTAAATGGTAATTAAAAAAAAAAAGTAAAATAAACACAAAAAATGTCGTACTTTTATACCAACATTATGGTAAATAAATGAATTTTAATGTTTAGCCAGTAAGTAGCAAGACTGATTAGCCAGCTATCTAATTACGCAACACATTTTCGTTGACAATTCCGACTAATCTGTTTCAATGTGACAGGTCAACAACATTCATTGTGTTATTTACGTTGTTGAGCAGATTTTTTTTTCGAACGTACGAAGCAATGGATTACCAATCTGTTTCAAAACGATTCAGATTCTGATTGATCGTGTATTACGTTATTAGGGTACTGGATGCACCAGGCCAGACGTACTTTAAAATTACGTCCTCTCATGAATTCTCTTCTAAGTTCCATTGAACTCTAGTAAGTACCTTTGTAATTTATCCTCCTGTTATCAGCCCCTATTTCGCACGGTTTTAACGGCTTGACAAAACATGAAGATTTGTGTTTAATTTTAATGCATTATACACTTAACCTTTCGGAATAATCTTTAATTCGCATCAAAATCCGTTGCGTAGTTTAGAAGAACAACGCGGTCACACAGACGCGCAAAACCTCTTTTTATTAAACATGCTTGGAAGTTCGAGCATTATTTTGACAACCTTCTTAGAGATAAATCGAAAATGTTGTACTGGCCGAATACATGAGCACCCGGCCGGCGATGTTTGTATAAAAATCCATATCTGCCGTGTTTAACGGCCGAATAAATTACCTACTATGAAAACTCACATCTGTCGTGTTATTTAAAAATGGAACGAACTTTTTACTTCAACACATGGCAACCAAGGAGGTTACTTATATCAAAGATTTTATTCAAATTTGATTTGGTTTGCAAATAAAGCAGAAGGCCAATTTTATTCTCGTACTTAAAAAACGTTCACATTCAAGTTGCAATCTGTCAAACTTGACTAAAATGTTGTTAAACTGATTGTATTTTTGAAAAATTGCGAATGAGATTAGAATGCGAATGTTTTCAAAAATTACGGGAATTGCCGCTCTGTTTAAAGCTTCGTACAGACAAGCGCGACGCGACAGCGCGGCGCGACACCGGCTATTGTTATACCGTGAAGTTTTCTTAGAAATTGTATTGTTCGAGTCGCGTCGCGCTGTCGCGTCGCGCTGGTCTGCACGAGCCTTAACAGTAAAGAAGAAACAAATGAACATAATGGCACGTGAAACATTATCGTTGTTCGTCATTGATTCTGGAATTTATACTTAATTAATTTATTTATTTTGAATTTCCACGCTTTATTTGAGAAAAGTACTATACAAGCGTTGACCGCAAGCAGGCATTGGACTCACGTATAGGTTCGGCCCACATTTCCACGATCGTCCATCAATGCCCTTGTTGCAGGCGGCGACAGTAATTTACTATGTATAATTTATAATAAGTAAATATAGATATAGTTGCTAACGATGTTTCTGATGTAAAATATTTAAACGTATTTTACATACAGCACCTACCATATCAACGTTGATTGCGGACAGCCGTGGGTGGCGCTTCGCAAGTTCCAAACTTTGAAACAAGTGAGCATCAGCTGTTCAAAACTCTCGAGAATGTTCTAATACTTGACAGATACGTTCTTACGCACATACTACCGACAAGGAAATACTTTTGGCAAGGAGATAAAAGCAAAAGAAGTCTTTTCATAAGTAGGTAGATCTATAAAGATTAACATGACGGTTTTTCTCTGTTTACCAAGTTGAAGACGCGTCAATCACCCTATTACATTATACCAGCTCATAGTTTTTACGACTTTACAAAACATTCCCGGATTGTATCAAGGGTGTTGACCCGTGTACTTTTAGTCGGTAGAAGTCCCATATAGTTACCCGCGCTTTCCTAGATAAAAAGTGTCCAAAGGGATTTTCCCAGGTAGTTAAACAGTGCTGGTTTTAATCTATAAGCTGTTTTAATGTGTGTTTGGACAATTTACACATACAACATGTAAACAAAAACCCTGTCCGATCCTTAAAGGCTCGTGCAGAACAGCGCGACGCGACGGCGCGACGCGACGGCGCGACGCGACTTGAACAACAATTTCTAAGAAAACTTCACGGTATAACAATAACCGGTGTCGCGTCGCGTTGTCGCGTCGCGCTAGTCTGCACGACGCTTTAGGGTGTTGTTAGGTATCGTACTGAGAGTCTATTTATGTAGTAATTTCCAGGAAAAAATAAAAAAAGGGCGCCGGCGGTTCCTGTTGAAAATTTTCAATTTTTTTATGAAATCAGAAAATGGTTTTCAGAATCTTGTACTGAATCCATGGTAACAGTTTTCGCGTCCATGTCCCTGCCAACCTATATTTAAATTGTTTTGCTCCGATATTTCCTGTATATTGGACTGATTGTGATAGATAGAGTAATTCGAAATTATTTGATTAAGGATCAAAAACCAATATTTTTTTTATATTTAATTTTAACACAACTATCTACAGAGGTTATAAATTAAATGTCTAACTAACTACAAATAAATACAAAAACAAAAGAACACGTCGAAGTACTCGGATATACCACATTTGGAATATTGAATTTGTTTGCCACAATTAACTGAAGCAATGAGAGATTATGTTGGCTCATTTTAGCTAAACTTAGCCCCATTGTACTCGTGAATGTATAAATAAATGTCTAAACATAGCCCTAAAGTATTACGTATCGCGCTTGTGCCATATAAACATACATACATACATTCATACAAATAAATAAAATTGAATAATAAATAGTGTATACTGCCTTGCTAAGCCGAAAGGTGCTATCTCAACCGGAGAAAGTTGACTTCTGTTAATTGTAATTTTAGGAAACATAAGGATATAAAAAACTTCTGAGTGGTTTTTTAAATGTTTTAAGTTATAGCGGTATTTGGCTTATAACATTAGATGCGAAATTGTTATTGTAGCTATTGAAGGGCGTATCTCTGAGATAGCGCCTTTCGGCTTAGCATGGCAGTATAATTATCAGTTGCTACAAAAAAGGTGAAGGAAAACATCGTGGGGAAACCGGCATGCCTGCACGCGTAGCATGACAACCATAGAAACGGGATTTCTACGGGTATTGTCGATGGAAGAATAAACAAAATGACAGATTGTGATGTTTATCTGTCATTTTGTCAATTCTTCCGTCGACAAAACCCGTTTCTATTGTGAACATGCTAAGCATGCTGAGAGATATTTTGGAGCATGTAAAGCCAAGTCAGAGGCCCATGGGCAGCTTTAAAACTCTAGTCACTAACCACACCAATAACAGAAGAAGAATAAAATTGATGGGTCTGTTTGTAATGACAAAAATAACAGCTTTTTACTAAATGTATATAATATAGTAGGTACTTATAACAAAACACATTATTTTTACATTTTTGTCTCTCTATCTGTTTGTTCCAGCTTATCTTCGAAACGGCTGGACCGATTTTGACGGGACTTTCACTGGCAAATAGCTGATGTTATAAGGAGTAACGTACGCTTTACTTCAAAAAAGAATTAATGTACACGCAGACGAAGCCGCGACCAATAGCAAGTTGTATCTATATACCTACATAAGACGCCAAGGAAAATTCAAATCAATAATGTGTAATGGGGTTTAAAAGTAGCGCTTTATAAATAACCCACCACCACTTATAACTCGCGACCCACAGTTGACTTTTACTCAGAAGAAATGAATTATTACTTCATAGAACAGTCAAAGCTTTATGTAGTTCCTATAAAAGATTACCTGTTCATTTTGCTATGCAAACCGCTGTTTCATTCGAGGCAAAGTGCAATTTTTCAGAAGGGATCTGCAGTTTTTTTTTTTTGCATACATGTAAAAAAAACCATCAGTCTTTAGTAGGATATAATAAGGTATATGCACTCTCTAAGGGCATTTGCAAGTCAGTGCGATTTGCTTTTTAAAGGCTTGTTCAGACCAGCGCAACGCGACGGCGCGACGCAACTCGAACAATGCAATTTCTAAGAAAACTTCACGGTATAACAATAACCGTTGACGCATCGCGCTCTCGCGTCGCGCCGTCGCGTCGCGCTAGTCTGCACAAAGCTTAACCCACTTTAGGTTATATATATTTATATGTACACGAGTATGTTTCTTGTTCATCGATATTGTTGTTAATTGTGGACCGATTTTGAAAATTATTTTTTTATTTGATAGAGGAAGCTTACACGGTGGTCCCAAATATTGTTAATTTTATTAAATTTGCTGGGGTATTTTTTGAGAAAATTTTCTGGCACTGTTGTTTAGGTACCATAAATAAAAAGTGAAAAATACAAAACGTTACAAAAAAAATATACCTACAACCGAATTCCAAAAAAAACAATACAAATTGAAAAATTACTTTCATTTCGGAAGTCGGTGGCAAAACACTGAAATACAAACCCAAAGACACCCACTTCTGAAACTTAAACTTAAACACTTAAAGTTATATGTCACTTTGTATTTTTTTTTACACATTTCTAACACAAATAAGTAGGTTTTAATATTTATATATCACATCGAAATAAGTTAACTTAAATAAATAAATTCCACACGGTTTACGCAGTCAATCTTAGGAAGAGAGACCTGAAGTCCCCGTCACGCGAAGCTATAAATTTTGTAAATAAAGAACTTCTACTAAGTTACCTAACGACAATTCAATCGACAACAAATAATCCCAAATTCAATCAACTCAAATTAACATACGTGTAATACGAAACTAACGAGCAATTCCACTTGGTTGGGTTATATTTAAGCGATATAAAGCGCTGCCGTCTAATGTTTTGTGGTACAGGGGCTGTACTATGACTTGTTAAAGCAATCATCGTTCCAGTGTGAGAGAGAGATGAAACTATACAGGACGAATAGCACTATCCTTATTTCACAACGGAAAGGTGATGGTTTTACCACGTCATACTAAGGCCCCTGAACGCATCTGAGTTCCAGTACCACATACCGTATGTTGCTCCGAGCTGATTAAATTTGGGATTAATTGTTTCTCTACGTAAATTAGTAGAAGTTCTTTGTTTACGATAGCTTCTCGTGAAGGGAACTTTAGTACCTTTTTTTGCGTATGAAAAATCCCTAGAAATATATCCCTATAAATGGACTTTCTGTCTTGGAAAATCAAGTACCTAATCCATTAAATAGCACAGTTTTATTACCTGGATTGAAATTAACAAGATTGATAAACTATAATCCCAATCGATTGTAAGCAATGATCTGTCCACAGGGAATAATAACTTGCCCCTATAAATAATTCGATAACACAACCCTTTTCCAAACACATTGAACGCAAAAGGTTCACTGACAAACGATCCCTGTTTTTTCTACGGAACCAAGTGGGAAGAAAAACGTACAATTTCCTAAGAAAAATGCTCGAATTTATCTGATAGATGTAGATCGTCAGCGCGGGTTGTTGTCCGATGTTTAACGCCATCTGGGTACTGACATCCGGACGGCCATACTTGTTACAATTTTCTTTCTTTTTTTAAAAGAGGAAGCGGGTTGCCAGGTACGTGTTTGAGATAATTTACATTAAAAATAGAGAGTAGTAGTCTTCTTCTTTTCCTGTGGTTAGTGACTAACCTGATGTCAGAATTTTAAAGCCACCCATGGGCCTCTGACTTGGCTTCACATGCCGTCGAAAAATATCTCTCAGGTTTGCTCACGATGTTTTCCTTCACCGTTTTTGAAGCAAGTGATAATTATACAATACGCAAATGAATCCGAAAAGTCAGAGGTGTCTTGGGTTCGAACTAAAGACCAATGACTTGGCAGTCTGTCCACTAGGCTATCACTGATTGACTAGAGCAGTGTTGGCCACGTGGTAACGGCCACGATTTACGAGTTGTATGTCGTGAGTTCGAACCTGAGTAGGAACTTCACCACTGCTATCAAAACGGTGAGACCGGTATGTCCTAGTTTTTTTTTTTAAGGCAAGTCTCTTCCACCAACCCGCACTCGGTCCACGTGGTGGATTAAAGCCCACTCCCTCTCACAGAAAGAGGAGGCCTGTGTCCCAGCAGTGGAGCAGTGGGAATATTAAAGGTTGATTATACATTGAAATGTTTCTAGACATTCTAGAGATGAGGACAGATTGTGTCTCTACTTTGTGGGTAATAATTAACATTGTAGTTGAAAAACATGTTCTCCCTACATCGACATACCTACTTCACGGACAATTCTCCAACTGCAAATGTATAACTTTGTCATCGAAAAATAATATTTTTCTGTGTGATAAAACTACAAATTAACTATTTTCGGACTTTTTTCTTTACTTGTGCTGTGAGACCTTGCTTCCTGACAAATTTCATGATTCTAGGTCAACGGGAAGTACCCTGTAGGTTTTGATTTATTTGCGAGTATCAAAATATGACTCACAAATGGCCATATTTTTTTTTATTTTGTGACTTTGTTGATTGACTTTTTTACAGCTCCAAGGGACCTAGCCCTTCGTATTTATATTACTTCAACTTGATACCTCCACGCGTTTCTGAGAAAAAGAGTTTTGACATACTGACGGACGGACATCGAAGTAATCCTATAAGACTTCCGTTTTTTCCTTCTGAGGCTCAGCACCGTAAAAACAAAAAAAAGAAAAGCTTTCTGACAAATCATAACAAAATGTCATACTTATAAGATTAGGAAACTCAATTTGTACTTTGTTCCTTCATAAAAGTCATTATAACATTTTGAACAATAATGCAGTAGATAGGTACAGTCAAACTGACATCAGCAGTGCTATTCTGTAACCATCTCACCGTGAAAACTTAGGTGAAGTGAGCGTGGAGTGAGCTGTCATTCCACAGGTATTGACACTATTGACAGCTCACTTCACCCAAGTTTTCACGGTGAGATGTTTACAGAATAGCATGGCTGTCATAACACTTACGCAATTACGAAAATCGCCCATACCGCTATGGCATAAAGGCGTTGTCAATGTCAAATTGTTACCATTTATGTGCATTTGACTGTACCCAAGCCGCCAGCGGCCATTTTTGCGATATCCCTCTTTCAAAGCGTCGTTAAAATGTTATTAGTCTATAAAAATATACAGAAGCAGATGTCAACGATGTCAAACGTAATGAAAAATTTAAACCTTGTCTGTCGGTTGTTTGTAAAAGCATATTTTTTAAGTTTAGGCTGGTTAAACATTAGCAGTGCCTATCAAATGTCTAAAAATATTGATAAATCTTTAAAAGTTTCATTAGTTTTGAATATTGAGACATTTTAAATTCGAAAATAAATATTCAATCTCCTGGGAGGTTATTGATGTATTTAGATAGGTATACAGGGTGTCAGGGAACGAACGACGCGAAAACTGTTATCATGGATTCAGTACATGATACCCATGTACGGCCCTGCGTTGAAATTTTACGTCAGTTTTTTTTTTTTAAATCTGCTGTTTCATAGACAAGTGCAATACCTACGCGGTCAAAATGTATGGATCAGCTGTTTTTTTTTAAATAACCGACGAAAAATTTCAACGCAGGGGCGTTCAGAATCACAGGCTTCGCGTCGATGTGGGATGCCACCCTGTATTTTTCTTTTTTGTCTCTTGACTAAGTAGCAACAGCCGCACAGGTCGATTGATCAGGTTAAGCTACGCTTGCCACGTTCAGTCCGTGGATGGGTGACCATCTTTAACTTACCGAGACCCGTCCGTTCCTCGGAAAGCTCGATAAACCGTTGGTCCCAGCTGTCATTCTTGGATCTTTGACAGTCTTTACGGGTCGTCGGTCTGACAACCAGTCTTACCAAGGGGTATCGTGTTACCCAGTAACTAGCTATCTAATTACGCAACACATTTTCGTTGACAATTCCGACTAATCTGTTTCAATTTGACAGGTCAACAACATTCATTGTGTTATTTACGTTGTTGAGCAGATTTTTTTTTCGAACGTACGATGCAATGGATTAGCAATCTGTTTCAAAACGATTCAGATTCTGATTGATCGTGTATTACGTAATTAGGGTATAGGTTGTGAAGGTGAGATAGGCAGTGACTCCATGAAAATACTGGTATTCAGCTGACCCCAACATAGTTGGGAAAAGGCTAGGCAGCTAATTTAAATAGACCTAAAGCCTTAGACAAGATGGCAATCGGTTTCAAAGCGTTTCGTATTTTTTATTCTACAACGACTTACCAACGACAATAGGGCTCTTCGATATCTTATGTCAATCCAATATATTTTATTTTTGACCAATCCATCATCGTTATCGCTGATAAAATGTCACTTTTCTGGGCCCTCTTGTCCGACTATCCTAATCCTAATTCGTACTAATATTATAAATTCGAAAATGAGTCTGTTTGTTTGTTACGCTAAAACGGCTGAACACATTTGGCACATGAGTAGACCATGACCTGGAAACGGAAATAGGGTACCTTTTATCCCGATATTCCCACGGGATCGAGACTTATGGGGGTGAAACTGCGGGGCACAGCTAGTATACTAATAAAGCAAGAAATTATTAATCACTGCATTACCTACTTACATGCTATATAATACAATTATACTTTTATAGAGGTATGAGGAAGAGGGTGTAAAGTTCACTCATCCTCTATTGAAAAGGGAGGATCCTCCGACAAGACGGGTGTTGTGTCTGGTGGGCTACTGCCCGACAATTGATGTCGGGACATTGTATATATGATGACCGCGCGGTAAACTCTAATACGTTGGCACCCTAAACACAAGTTAAATCTTACTTTGGGTGCCAGAGTTCATCGAAAACACTCTTTCCCTTAGTTGTAACGCTGCATAGTGTTTTAGTTAAGTGTTTTTTGTACAATTGAAGGTAATAAAAAATCTTTTTTTTTAATTTTTTTTTTATACCGCAATGCAAAGTTTCTACATGACGAAATGAGATGCGTAGTTCGCTTATGTGTAGATAGCCGCCACACAACGAAAACATAAGATCCTTTCATTATTTGAAGCCCTTCAAGAAGAATTGGGGCTGAAGCCATAGAAATAGAAACACCTAATTTTCGTATCAAAATAGATACATACTGTAATTAATCAACAGACAACTGAATTAAGATGCTATAGGGTGCTTGCATAAATACGCGAGTTCCCAGTAAAGACAAGTCGGTTCCGTAATAAAGAAACAGGTAAAACATTGTAACAGTTTCTTTCGGTAGATCAACCTCAGCCACAGTATAATAAAGTAAGCAGTATTACGTCTTCATACAAACCGGCCGAAAAGACGCTCTTCGAAATTCTGATATACACCAGTACTCAAAAGTCACCAGTTTAATATATACTGTGCCAGCTTGTACCGGAAAACCCGCTGCAAATACCCATAACGCGTTAAATCAAGTAGCTGTGTTGATGTCAGCCGTGTATCGTATACACGTGAGGCCAAAAACAAAAGACCACAATTTAAAATGTACAAACAAAAAAATAAACACCTCTACAAAAAATACCATAAATACAATTTTATAAATGTTGAGTGTGTGTCTGGATTGAGGAGCCAATCTCTTATCGGAACGAGGGTACTACCAATATTTAGTAGTAAATTAGCCGACTTTGTAGGCCGGATCCTGGAATTTGTAGTAAAACCCTTAAAAAGTTATACGACGTTAAAGGTGGCTCCTCAATCCTGACGTCTGGATTGAGGAGCCACCTTAGAACTCGAAAACAAGCCAACGGATATTTTTGAAAATTTTGTAGGATTTAGTAGTACTTTTGCGTAATCTCTACAAAAAAAATGGGGTTTGTACGGTCGATTTTGAGATAGCTACAACGTTTTGATTTTTCATAAAAAACCATAAATTTCACCGCGCTGTGTCTCGGAAAGTTATCAACCAATTACAACAGATTTTTTGTATGATTTAGTAGTAAATGTGCTCGAATTTGTACAATAAAAATAAAATGGAAAAGCTATATAATTTCGGTAACACAACACATTTTATGTGGCTCCTCAATCCTGACGGTCTATAGAAATGATATGTACGTAGCTACTAAAGTAGTTGATCAAATCGTATAACAATAACACCAATATTTAGTAGAAATTTCTACTAAATATTGGCGTAATCCAACATCCTGCGCATTCAGTATTTCAAAAGATATTAATAAAATAAACATTCCTTAACAAATTAGTGAATAGGGTGACCATAAATAATTCAAACTATGATCATAAACAGAGTTTTACTTACACATGAATAATTCTTCACCAATCAGTACTTAAATTATGAACACAATATTAACACCAAGAATAAAAAATAAAAATAAACTAAAAGAGCAATATCCCATAGAATAAACAAACACCAAGAATAACAAAAGAAATCACAAAGAATTTTCAGCATCAGCACTAACTCCGAGCGATGACGCTCTAAAGAGATTCCAGCCCAAACTATAACATATCCACTGCCAACCGGCACTTTTTCCTCAAAACAAGCTGGAATAAAGTCTACCCCTGGCCGTCTGTAGACTCTTCGCCGCCCGTCACTTGCACACAGCATAAATCTGGATTCGTCAGAAAACATTACTCTTGCCCATTCTTCGTCTCCCCATTGTGCGTGTTCGCGGGCGTAACGTAATCTTGCTACCCGATATTCCCTTAAAATTTTGGACCATTTGCGGGTCTATGCCCCCCCCCAACTTTAAATTTTGCCATATGTAATATGAAAATATTTTGGTAATTTTGTACTATTGCGAATTCTGGTTTCATAATCGTCATAGCAAAAAAACTGACTATCCATAATGTAGTGACATTTATGCCCATGCCAATTTCACTGAGTGCTGGAATAAATTCTATTGCTCCAATGAGAGAGTATGTTATACCCTTAACTATAATGTGATGCGGATGATGATGTATATCTTCTAAAATAAATTTGTCACTGCCATTTAAATCAAACGACACAATATTGGATGGCACATAATTGTGAAGAAATTCAAGATGGAATTCCCAATTCAAATTATCTTATGTTTTGTGCAATTATCTGCCCGGTATCCATATATGATCAAAAAGTAAATGAAAAAAAACAACAACCCGACTGCGTAAAAAATGAACTTGAATGAAAGGAGGCAATAGGTTTTTATTAAAAAGATGTTTCCGACTGCGTGAGATTGTATATAGTATTAAGTGGGATTGGAGACAGAAATAGATCATCTTGTTTCCATCTTTTTTTGGTATTTTGTTTAGATTTTTTTTAATTTACTTTTATATTAAATTTTTTAGTTATTTTATCATTTTTAAAATTACTTTTAATCATATAATTTGTTTATATTTTGTAATCAGCTGTTAAAGCCCTTCATTTTGAAACCCCACTCGATAGGCTTTGAGAGTTTTTTTTTACATTGACATACATTCAGTGTTACTCACGCAATAAAGAAGAATCTAACGACATATCATTCATGTAAATCGGTTCAGCCGTTTAGTAGTTACGAGGGAACATAGGGACGGACATACATAGATAAAAATTCAGCTCAAACACATAACACTCCTTTTTTGGCTTCGCCACAGTCGGGTTATACAAAAAATTTAACTCTTTATAATCATTCTTACGACTCAGTTTAAATTGTCCAAATACTGCAACGAAATCATGCCATTTGAGGCCAATTCTAACTTAGTGAGTTGAATTGTTGACTCTGGTGATTATACTTCCTGTAAATACATTATTTGATAAGCCGTCAGTCTCTTTGGTACATTATCAGTCGACAGAGATGCGGAATTTTAAGACACTTTATTTTAGTTTGTTATAATTTTAGTTAGGTTAAGGCTAATATATGTATTGTTATTTTATTTATTAATTCGGTATACAACCTGGTTGTAAAATACTCCACGTCGTTCCATGTAAAATACAGGTATTCATCTGCATCCGGTTAGACTGGAAGCCAACCCCAACATAGTCGGGAAGAGGCTAGGCAGAATGATTGATTTTGTTTATAACCCGTTTGTATAGTAGGTACAAAAAAAGTTAGAGGCGCCTGTTATGGTTCCTACACACTATGCTGGCGGCATGGCCGCCGGATTTTGTGCCTTCATTTCCTTTGCGATCCTTTGTGCGGCAGGGCAGTGCATTACAATGATCTGTAAATTTTCTATAAAAAAACTGTTAAAATGCTTAAGCGTTACCCTTAAGCATTTTAATGGAGTTTGTATCATTTATGTCTAACCGATTTTTTTTCTAATCTAATGCTTGTCTATTACATTCTTTACGTTACTATAGCAATAATGTTGTGAAAAATAACAGCGAAACAATAATGAATTTAAAATCGTAACGTATGAATATAAACTTTGACGAAGACAATTTATTTTACTATACACGAAGAGGTCATGTTTCTGCGGAGATTCCTATCACCGCGATTCAGCGGAGAGTGCTAAATGTACAACGCCATCTATCGATACATCAGGAACTAAAATATTGTTTAAATAATCAAACTAAACATAAGTTTGTATAAAATGAAATTCAGTAACCGATGATGAATTTAATGATACTTATCATTAAATTCATCATCGGTTACTGAATTTCATTTCATTAGGTTCATTACATAAATATCCTAACTATATAATATTATAAATGCGAAAGTGAGTTTGTTTGTTTGTTACGCTATATCGACCGAACGGATTTTAATGAAATTTGTACATGGGTAGAGCATAACAAGCGAGCATAGGGTAAGGACATAGAATACTTTTCATCCCGGTATTCCCACGGAATCGAGACTTATGAAGGTGGGTCCACGGGGCGCAGCTAGTATTTCAAATAATCTAAAACCACAATTACATAAGTTACACGTAGGTAATCGTACTTGTAGAATGATTTATATGCAAATAAAACTACTTATTTCAAACAATGGTCTTCTTTGAATTATTTATGGTCACCCTATTCACTAATTTGTTAAGGAATGTTTATTTTATTAATATCTTTTGAAATACTGAATGCGCAGGATGTTGGATTACGCCAATATTTAGTAGAAATTTCTACTAAATATTGGTGTTATTGTTATCCGATTTGATCAACTACTTTAGTAGCTACGTACATATCATTTCTATAGACCGTCAGGATTGAGGAGCCACATAAAATGTGTTGTGTTACCGAAATTATATAGCTTTTCCATTTTATTTTTATTGTACAAATTCGAGCACATTTACTACTAAATCATATAAAAAATTTGTTGTAATTGGTTGATAACTTTCCTAGATACAGCGCGGTGAAATTTATGGTTTTTTATGAAAAATTAAAACGTTGTAGCTATCTCAAAATCGACCGTACAAACCCCATTTTTTTTGTAGAGATTACGCAAAAGTACTACTAAATCCTACAAAATTTTCAAAAATATCCCTTGGCTAGTTTTCGAGTTCTAAGGTGGCTCCTCAATCCAGACATCAGGATTGAGGAGCCACCTTTAACGTCGAATAACTTTTTAAGGGTTTTACTACAAATTCCAGGATCCGGTCTACAAAATCGGCTAATTTACTACTAAATATTGGTAGTATCCTCGTTCCGATATGAGATTGGCTCCTCAATCCAGACACACACAATGTTGACAGTAATTTTATGGGGAAAAGAAATCCAATGTACCAATGTTTACTACAAAAAAGTCACGTTTTACAACCTATATTTATTCTTTTCTAAACATTACATATCTAGATGCACAATCATTACAATGGACGTGCTAACATCACGTTTCTTCAACCCTTATTACTTTTCCAGCCAATTTCGCATTAGTTTAAACGTAATAGACCGATAAATCTCTCTAGTCACCACAAAGCAATCTAAATAAGCCTGATAATCATCAGAAATAAGAAAAAAAGACAATTTATCTTTGCTGTGTACTGTGATAATTAATTTGTCAGGCACCTAATTACTCGAGCTCAGGATGACAGCTGTCAGTTTTGTTCAGGCGGCCATTCGGGCTGATTCTGACAAACAGCGCTACGTCTTTTTTGTTAGCAGATAGTAGATTTGTATATTGCGTTTATCAGTTTGTTTATTTAGGTGATAATAACAAAATAAAGATAGGAAAAGAAAATCGATCTAGGCTGAGAGTCAGCACTTTTCGAACGTCAAAATTACATAAGACAGTCCCCCGAAATGCCCACCCTTCCTAGTGCTTTAGCTGGGAAGAAGAATTGGCGCAACAAACTCCCCAGCAGCGCAGCTGTCTGTTCAGTTAGAAAAACTTGATTCTATACAATAGTATGCAAAATAATTTACATTACGCAACACAAAACATTAAATTAAATTATTTGCTATAATAATATGTCAGGTAGCACACGCCAATATACGAAACAAAAACCATAAGAAAATAATAATTTTCACTTCGAGGAACCATGGCCTCAAAATATTTATTACAGATCGAAATAAGTGCAAATACATATTTAGCTATATCTTTTATTTACAAAATGTACGTTCCAAATATGTAGCGACTTTCAAACAAAATAGCTAGTCTAAGCTAATATCGAAACTTGCTAAAATCTAATATTGTTTGAGTCTAGAATTTTAGATATTATTGTTTGACTAAGTTCTACACTGCGGAATGTACATGCTTTTGCACTATGACTTGTCTCAAATATGAGACATCACTTATGAGACATATCAAGGGTATGAACTTTTGAAGGCGATATTAGTTTTATTGGTTGGCGTATTTTCTTTAATATTTATATTATCTTGCAATATTTGCAAAGAATGAATATCTCTAATTTCAGAAATGCAGGATTTGTAAATTTCTCAATTTGATTTGATTTGATTGAAATAGAATTTAACAAAACGAATAGAAAACAAGGGTTAAAAATAGTTTTTTTAACTTTTTTAATTATTAACCTAAAATCCAGACTCATAATGTAAATACCATTCATTAAACAAAAGACCAGAAACAACAACACAAAAATGTAGACTTCAAAAAAGAAATTCCAATCTTAATATTCTTAATAAAACAAAATGGTTTCAAATTGAATTTACGTACAAAACAAGCCACAAAGTTTCTGTTATCGTATAATTCAGTGTAACATAGTAACAGATAGGGGCCCAGACGAGGGTGTTGAGGTCAGATTAAGCCCCATCGGACCCCGAACCGTGGTAATTCCTAATTAACGTCTGTGCCTCAAAACACGCAATTTTTCCTATATCTTCGCTTAAAAAAGGGACGTAGATTAGACTGAGTTGGATATGCAAGTATAATTAAATTAAATCATTTAGAAACAGTTTTTTTTATGTGAAACATCTATAGCCGCACGTAAAACCGATTTCTGGCGTGGCGACGCATGCAGTGGCGACGCGTCGCCACGCTATATGATGGTATATATATACAGTCTATATGCAGTAGTGTGTACGGTGTGGCAACGCGTCGCCACACCGTACACATTAAATTTTTGTATTTAATGAAAATAAATGTTTATGCAATAAATAGTCATCGTTATCTGGAAAAAAAATCGTAATATTTAATTTTTTATCATTATGACATATTTAGTTCCTATCACAATCTGTTCTTTACTGCATATTACTTTTACAAAATAATGTCGATGTTTCACATCTGCCAGGCGTCCCGTGACGGCTTTAAAAGTAAAAATGGGTGTACCTCAAGGATCAATATTGGGTCCTTTCCTCTTTTTAGTTTATATTAATGATCTACCCCATTTGTTAAAAACTCAACCACAAATGGTGTTATTTGCTGATGATACTTCCTTAATTTTTAAAATTAATAGACGTGCATCAAATCTTGACGACGTAAATAACGCCCTACAGCAGGTCCAAAATTGGTTCACTGCTAATAATTTAGTATTAAATGGGAAAAAAACTAAGTGCATAAGATTTTCGTTGCCTAATGTCAAAAGTAGTAATTGTGAGATAGTATTGAATCAAGAGAAACTAGAATTCGTCGATAAAACTGTTTTCCTAGGGATCACGCTTGACTCAAGGCTTCAATGGGGTCCTCATTTAACATCCCTTTCAGGACGATTAAGTTCAGCAGCATATGCTGTGAGAAAAATCCGTCAATTTACAGATGTAGGTACCGCGAGGCTAGTCTATTTTAGCTACTTTCATAGTATTATGTCGTACGGTATTCTACTATGGGGACGGGCTGCAGACATCGAGTCTATTTTTATTCTGCAGAAAAGAGCCATCAGAGCCATATATGGCCTCCGCAGGCGCGACTCTTTAAGGGAACTGTTTAAAGATATTAACATCATGACGGTACCTTGTCAATATATCTATGAAAACATTATGTACGTAAGGAAAAATCTACATCTTTTTAGTAAAAGAGGTGCAAGACACAATTATATTACTAGAAATAGGGACCAATTAGTTCAACCGGGTTTCAGGCTGGCTAAAGTGGACTCATCTTTCATGGGGTACTGTTTAAAGTGTTACAATAAAATACCTCCCCACATACTTCAACTGAATGAAACGAAATTTAAATCTTATATTAAACGCACACTATGCAGCCAAGCATATTATAAATTGGCAGATTATATTGCTGATAAAAATGCTTGGCCCAATGCTGGTCCTGCTCCACAAGGGCGCATAAACTAATTGATTAGCATTTGAAAGTACAGTTGGAGCTGCTGAAGATTTTAAAAACTATCTTTGCATTGTATAAATTCAATCTCTTAACATTGTATAATTGCATAGAACATGTGTGAGTACTATGTACCGACTATAAAGCTACCATTTAGGTGCAGGGTATGTCTTTCATTGACTTGAATGTGTCCTGGCGGCTGAGAGTATGTCATGCTCACTCTAATGTCTCGCTGACGGTGGCGCGTGTGTTGGATCATTTAGCTCCCTTCAAAATGGTTGAGCTGAATGGTGCTAATCCATGCGTCATGTTCGTGAACGGGCGCCGTCAGTAGGGACTGGTCATCTCTTAGCTACCACGGCTTATTTTAATTGTTTATTTTTTTTCTTTCTGTTACGGACGCTTTTCACGTTTTGCATCGTTCTCACATGTATAACTTCAACATGAATGATGTAACCAATAATTTTGTAACCATATTATGATTTAAAAGAGTGTCCGTGGAGTTTCTTGCCCGTTCTTCTCCATAGGTACCTACTACGCTTTGGAATGGGCATCTAGCTTCATCTTTCTGACTGACCGACCCCCTTGACAATTCAAAAGTGCCTGTAATTGGTTTATTTGAAATAAATGCTTTGAGTTTTGAGTTTGAGTTTGAGTTTGAGCTTATTTTTTTTAAATAATTGTTTGTGGCCAACCAGTAGGGTTACTGTTTTTGTCTGAAATGCACTTGCTACTGTTGTTTAAGACGCAGATATATGCCAGTGACCTTGAGTGGTTAGCTTGCGTGTTCTGTACTGAACTCACGCAACGCCTCGTAATAGGACTCCCCATCAAGGAGCGCTGTCCCAAATTAGACGCATTATTAATTTATTATACATAAAATAAAAGGCATTTTAATAAAACACGTATACTAAAAGATCAATAAATTATCTTTAAAATGTTTCACCACTTTTCAGAAAAATACGCTTGATAGATTTTGCGTGTTTCTCAGTTGTTTATCCGCGTAACTTTATAAATTAATTCCACCATGTTATATAAACATAATCTTAAATATTCATATATTAAGTTATTAAGAAAATGCTCTAATTTAACATATATTTTTTCCAAATCATTAACACTACTCGTTTAGACGTGATATTCAGTATAAAATCATTAAAAGTCGGTTATCGTCGCCTTAATGATACGTTAAGGGATAAGCGGAGAGAGATCTATACGTCCATGTAGTTAGGTTTAGCGTAACTATATTATCATACTAGCTGTTGCCCGCGATCCAGGTTGAAAGTAGCCTATGTCCTTCTAAATTTGTTTGTTTATTACGCTTTCACGCTAAAACGGCTAAACGGATTTGGATGTAATTTGGCACATGTATAGACCATGACATGGATTAGGACATAGGATACTTTTAACCCTACTATAAGTAAATTTACAGAGAACGAGGAAAACTGTTCCACCGTAATACAGTTTAAACTAGTACGGGGACCAGAGTGAATCAGTTCCGAGTAACAACCATAATAAGCACCGATACATACCAAACAAAAATATTACCTACCTTTACTGCTTATTTGTAACTTAGTGAATTGTGCAAGGTTGTTGTGTTAATTTGAGTAAATAGAGGAAATAAAAAAGGTAATAATTTTTTTTATATTTTTTATCCCGATATTCCCAAGGGATCGAAACTTATGCGGGTGAAACCGCGGGGCGTAGCTAGTTAGGATTATAAATGCGAAAGTGAGTTTGTTTGTTTGTTTGTTACGCTTTCACGCTAAAACGGCTCAAAGAATATGAATGAAATTTGGCACATTGGTAACCCTTAGGGTGCGTTTCCACTGAAGCGGAGACGAGCGAAGCTGAGCGGAGACGTGCAATCACAATGGTTGAAATCTTCATCGCGTCTCTCGTCTCGTCTGTGATTGGACGATTCCTGCACGTCTGCGCTCAGCTCCGTACGTCTCCGCTTCAGTGGAAACGCACCCTTAACCTGGAGAAGGACATCGCAGTCACGAAGTCGCGAGCAACAGCTAGTAATATGATAAAAGCGAAAGTAACTCTGTCAGTCTGTCTGTTACTTTTTCAAGCCTTACTGGCTGAACGGATTTGAATGAATACCTGGGTTAAGAAATAGAATACCTACTTTATATATTGGTAGTACGTCCCGTTAGATAATTTCTGATCTCCATGCGGGCGAAGGGGCAAAAGCTATATAGGTAATCTATTTTCAGATTGTCGCAGTCTTCCACCTCTCTTCCTTCAACGCTATAACATCCCAGAAGCTACAAAGATTACTTAAATCCAGTTGAATCAGTTCTAAAGGCGATGACCATTCCACTTTAACATAATCCAAGCACTAAAAACTGCTGGCATCTGCAGTCTAAGTAAGTATAGTCGATTGTAGTCGCCATCTTTACTTCTGTTACGAGCATAACGCTATACCCTGACTTACTGCCTACCCGTTTTATAGCCCGTCGTAATAATAAAGTTGTACTAACACTCTTCACTTTATATTTTAAAGGTTGAGAGGCAGTTTTAAGTTTTATTTCTACTGTTGATGGGTTGTTGGAATGATCTCTTAATCTTATTATTTCTTTTTTATCTTGAAGTTTTGACAGCCAGCGACTTTATTATCTGACGTCGCTTCCTTCTTGAAAAATTACGAAGTGTCTAATGTGTCTAATGTTTTGTGGAGCAGTTTTAATTTATGAATCACTAAAGCCGGGTCCGCTGCGCCATGTTTTCGTGTTTTATAATCATTGAACATCAAATACGAACCGATTTGGGGGCGTGGTTTAACAAAAAATACAAACATTAACATGTTTGCCGCGACGAACAGAAAACATCACCCGCGTTCGCCTGCGGGGGGAGGCAGGGAGGAGAGCAGTGACTCGTTTCGTGTTTAAGTGCTCTCAAGACACAAACGAAGACGTGTTGTGACATTTTTTTTTGCCTATAGTGCAGTGATGGAGTGGAATCATGAAAATCCTTTATGTTAAATACAATTAGTTCGAGCTCTTCAAAATCGCTTTCTGAACACCGACAATTTTTTTTCAGTTCTTGATAAATATTGAACGAATGTGGTCGCAGGTACGGTCACACGGAACCTATTTTTATTTCTTTGTAGCACTAAATATACCATCACTAAAACAGCAGACAGGTCTTCCTCCTCAGAAATCATTTTTTTTAAAGAGTAATTTGGGCGCGTGGCCTAAATAATAAAGAGAAACATTATAACATAAAATTTTGTCGCAGCGGACTGGCTGTTTACATGTATTTATAACGTGTTTTGTAACGAAAATTGGCGCAACGGACCCGGCTTAAGAAATCGCCTAGAAGGCGATAAAGCTACGAAACTGTTTATTTTTCTAAATATAGTTTAAAAATTAAATTATATATATAGAAGATAATGCCACACATTACCCCGTAGAATTTTTGAATTCGCTAATGGCAAATGAACTTCCGGCGCCATCATCCAGCTGAAGGTCGGTGTCCCGATTATGCCCCTTCGGAACTTAACTCCGCCGAAGCTGTGTAACGGAACCCGGCAATTTCACAGGTTGTGGCATTGGCGAGACAGTGTTTATACCGCGAATACCACAAATTCCCCACAATTACCAGTTTAAGCGCGTTCAGTTCCCTGTGAGCGTATGCTTTGCGATGATTATCAATGAGCCACAGGGGCCGACACTGAAGGCTGAAGGCTGCGGGTGTCGACCTCAGGACTAGCTGCTTCTCACACGGACAACTGTACGTCCCTTGATCCCGAGTCACCAGTCCTGACTCTCTGTATATTTTGGCTGCTGAGAACAAAACTCCAAACGTAGTATACAGGGAAGTTTTATAAAAATGTGGCTGTTATTGTAGTATATTGTGGTGTTGTATGACTTCCACGCGGACGAAGGCGCAGGCAGAAGCTAGTATACTATAAGATTGAGAAATATTTTCTCCACCAATTCGATTGTCAAGATTGTGACGCGAAATTCAATACAGTGAGTCATGAAAAACGGTTTTCAATAATGTCAGCACACCTGAATAGTTTAGCGAACGATTGCCTTATATTGCTTTCTGTTATTTATGTTCACTCAATATATTTCAACGAATACCTAGGCGTAGTTTGGTAATAGAAAATGGTCGATCGCACCTGATAAATAATTGAATTTTTCTGTAAAAGCAGTACCTTTGTACACAAAATTATAACTATATTGTATTTTACTGTGTGTACATAAATAAAAACAACCGACTTACAAAAAAACAATACAAAGTGAAAATGAACATTAATTTCGGAAGTCGGTTTAAAATTTTCGTTTTTTGCCACTGACTTCAGAAATTAAAACTATTTTTCACTTTGTAGTGTTTTGTTTTTGGAAGTTGGTTGCTTTTTTTTTAGAATATTTTTCCCTTTTTACCGATTTGTAGTACCCCAGACAAATTCGAATACACTACCTGCTGTGTAAATAACAGTGACAGGAACTTATTATAACATCATCCACATATTCTAAGTGGGAAAAATACGTATTATTGAAGCTAACTCAAGTTTAATGAAATTTATATAGGAACATTGTGCAAGCTTCCTCTACCAAACGAAAACAGAATTTTCAAAATCGTTCCACAATTTACGAACACATCGAGGAAAAAAACATAAAGTCGAACATACAGGGTGATTGGAAGATGGGTGCAAAGCTTTAAGGTGAAGATAGTATAGACAATTTAGAACCATTTAAGCCATGGTTGTCTTAGACGAAGTCTTACCAATTTTTTTTTTTTTTAATAAGGTTTAAAAGACGTATTGTACAAATTTTTTATTTTTTCTGAGCTTTAAATGTCTGTTAAAAAAATGTCTAATGACACAGAAGCTTGAAACATGTTTTGCTTGATTGCTTACACATTACTTTAATTAAATAAATAAAAAATGAATTCATTTATCATTCAATTTGGCCATAATTATGCAGTTTACATTAAATTTTGAGAATTTCCGAAAAAAAAACTTAAAAATTTGGTTAAAAATATTTGGTAAGACTTCGTCTAAGACAACCATGGCTTAAATGGTTCTAAATTGTCTGTACTATCTTCGCCTTAAAGCTTTGCACCCATCTTCCAATCACCCTGTATAACCTCCTCCATTTTGGAAGACGGTTAATAAGGAGAGGTAGCGCAGTAGTTTGAGTTCATGAACTAGAGTTTGAACATGATGTCAAACTACTGCGTTAGGGATCGAGTTTATTATTTCTAAGAGAATATGTCTATTCTCGTACAAGTAGTCCGGAGAATAAGAAGAATGGTTAGGTTAGGTAATCATGTGAAAATTGTACTTCCAAAATCACGTAGTCTACCTAGTCTACGTGATTTTGGAAGTACAATTTTCATCTCCTATGTTGCGTCACACTAATAATATCTTTTGTACCTACAAAAGATATTATTAGTGTGACGGAACATAGGAGATGTTGCGTCTCACTAATAATACTAGAACTAGACGTACCGTCCAATTCTACAAGGCCGCCCATGGGCATGTGATCGCCCGTATTTTTCTGAATATTCATGATTTTTTTTCGAAAACATGATTTTTTTTAACTTTAAAAGAAAAAAAAAAAATTTAATAACATGACAAATATTAAAGATAGACCCCCATCTTTAATATTTTTCATGTTATTCAATTTAAATTAATTGAGTACTAGCGTTTGTGACCTTGCTTAACATTTTTTGCCATATCTCCGATGTTATGGGCTCGATTTGGATTATGATTATTATTTCTAAAAGCTTATGAGTTGAGCTGTAAGAAATAATTCACAGAATCCAAATCGAGCATTGTATATCATCAAAGGACAGACTTCATCTGAGCAGAATATTAAATTGAACACAATTGTGGCAACATTATAGTAAGTACCTACAAAACCACAAATTAACCTAACACCCACAGCCTCGCATCAATCACTCAATCAACTGAGATATCACTTGATCAATCCGCCCTTATCTAGATCTTCTAACACATTAGTCACTCACTGTCGGATACACTCATTAAGTTAATCCGATTCACTGGTAATTAATACTCATTTACACGAGGACAATTTCTCGGCCGATAAGAAGCGAGAATTTCCATACGAGTATCGCATAGTAGGCGAGATTCTTGTCTACGAGATTCGCCAGGCCTATGCGATAATTGCATTCACGTGTTTACACTCAAGCAAGTAACAGAATCTCGCCTACTATTATGTCATACTAACTGATCCTCGCGGCTTTGCCCGCGTATACTCTTACTCTTTAAAACATCAGCTATCTGCCAGTCAAAGTGCCGTCGAAATCGGTCCAGCCGTTTCGAAGATTAACCGGAACAAAAAGAACAGTAACCTAATCTGCTTAACTGTTCTTAAAGAGTCATAAAGAACCCTGTAAGAACGCAGCGCAACGGGCGTTCGGCGCTTGTCGTGGCAACACGTCGTGTCCGGGATCACAACAAGTCAATCGTCATCCTGAAGATGCCTCGTTGAGAGGTGAAACAAGTGTCGATTTCAAATATATCTTCTATCGATCTTAAATATATGAATATAATATGTACTGTGTTTCTCGCAAATAAAAGACTGACTTTGAATACCGCGTATTCGAGGCAAGAAACTCTCCTTGTTTAAATGAGATGTTTAGTTAATCCGACTGATTGTAATCTACAGTCATTACATTAATTGCCCCCTGCTTACAATTTCAATGGAATAGGTAATTGTTAATTGGTATGTGTAATTGAAAATTGAATTGGCAAGGTGTGTTTTAGGGCTGTGTTTGCTACATTTGCATGTAGGTAGGGTTATATACAGGGTGACAGGGACATCGACGGAAAGCCTTTTACCATGGATTCAGTACATGATTCTGAACCGAAAAAAAATCAACGCAGAGGGCGTTGAAATTTTTCGTCGGTTATTTAAAAAAACAGCTTAAAAAAAAATGTGCTGTTCCCTGTAGGGAAAAAAAAAAAATCGCGGTTTCAGCTCTGGTCCCATATTAAAAGTTGTTCATAATTATGAGTAATGTCACGTGTTCAAGTATCGGTCACTAATTACTACTCACCCTATTAAAACAAAAGACACTTATACTGTGGTAAATCCTTTAATTATTAACACTTAGGTGTATACAATTATAATACTTTTATAATAATTACACTAATTCTACACTTAGCTTGTACTGTACGGGTCAACAGTTCAAAATATAATGACCCAGGAAACAGTATTCGATTTACTTGACACCTCGTGTCCATGTTACAAAAATGCGGCAAAGCGCGCGAATTTTTAGTCAATAGATGGACGTTAACCTTATACAGGGTGTTTGGCAGAACGTTGAACATACGAAAATGGTGGATAGGTGGGGTCATCTGCTACTTACTCAGCCCTAATTTATTTGGCTCTGGCCCCCTGGATATGTAAAAAATTTTTTTTTGTTTTCTTCTAGTTTCACCACTTCCTTAACTTTACAGTGTAATTTTTTATTAAAAATGGGTAAAACAAGCATTTTACCCATTTTTAATAAAAAATTACACGTTCTGCCAAACACCCTGTATAACATGGTAACTATTTAATAAATTAATCATTCACGTTTTTTTATTTGAACTCAAGTTAATTTCTACGTATTTAATCATATCATAATATTTAAATACAGTAACATCTTTTATCGAACCAAATCACTGTTACTAGTCAAGTTGCATACTAATAAAATCTTAAAATCAAATTGAAATATCTTGATTTATTTTGTACTTGCTTACTCTATACATATATGAGTTGCACATATTGTAGGTTCCTGTTTTGTGTATTTATTACTGACAAATTGTACTAATGTTAGAAAATCTGAAAAACTAGTTTCAATTACGGACCTAATAACAATTGATAATTACTAATGACTACCTACATAATATTCGTAAATTGTGAAGGGTGGGCGTTTTGGGGGACGGTCTTACGAGTATATTGACATTCAAAAAGTGCTGATTCTGAGCCTAATTTGAATAAATGTCATGTAATTTATTCAAATTAGGGTCAGACTCAGCACTTTTGTTTTATTATGCAACAAATTCATCGCAGAAAATTTAAATATCTAAATAATTACACGCAAACTAAGCCGCAGGCGCAGCTGGTATCCCATAAAAGTAACAAAATTACAGACACAATTTTCCTGTTGCCCTTAATCCAACTTTAAGCCAACACCGAGGAAAAGAAAATTTGATGAAAACATAGCCGTGAATTACCCACTTGTTTTATTGTTGAACATATAAGTTGATCCTGCGATTATTAAAACCATTATTTTTCTATTCGCATGAAAAATTTAAACTATAGTTATATAACGTTCCCACTGCTGGGACTCATGCCTCCTCTCGGGAGAGGGAGTGGGCCGTAATCCACCACGCGGGCGTAGTGCGAGTTGGTGGATGTCACGTCTTCGAATTTTTCTGTTCTAGGACATGCCGGTTTCCTAACGATGTTTTTCTTCACCGTTTTGAGAGTAGTGTCGGTGCTATAAATTACACAAAGTAAAGTGCTTACCTGGGTTTGGACCGACGACATACAACTCGTAAGTCTGGGCTGTAACCACTGGGCCACCACTGCTCTCGCCACCTCTGTCATAAGCTGATTAAATTATGTACTTAGATGAACTATTAAAATTTCATGCCCCGTTGGTCTCGTGGTCGTAAGCGCGACTAGTCCTGGGTTCAATTACCGGATCGGGAAAAGAAAATAAATAAATCACTATGAGAGTAAAGGAACAGAGAGTGTGAGATGCGCGAGAATCTGTGCTTGCGCACTTACTTGTGCAGAATAATATCTCCTGCGTACATGACTAATCTTCCTTGAGATTGGCCAACTTGACCGAAATCGTCCGGGAATCTTTCATTATTTGAAATATCATAATTAATTGAAAAGCAATATTAAATTTAAGATTTTCATCAGCGATGGATTTTTTATTCTCCAAACAATTAGATTTTAAAAACAAAAAAAAACAATTCAATGCGCTCGACGCTTGACGTGTCCACACGTCGGATCCGAGTTCGCAACAAGTCAATCGCCATCCTGAGGATGCCTCGTGGAGAGGTGAATCACGTGTCGATTTCTTATAGGGTTCTTTATGACTCTTTAAGAACAGTTACGCGGATTAGGTTACTAAATATACGTCGTCTATTGTATTTTATAATGGATTTCCGCAAAGTCACGCCTGAATCAATTAACTAGATATTTCACATAGCATCACGCTTATATCCTCCGTCGGGGTAGGCTTATTGCGTTGCTAGTATCTTTAAAACTAGTTGAATCAATTGATACCTCTTTTGATTTAATAAAACATATTATGTTGACGACAGCCTCGTTGGTCTTGTGGTCGCAAGCGCTACTGTCGAGCATGAGGTCGTGGGTTCAAACCCCGGGTCGGGCAAAAGTGTTATGGGTTTTCCATCTGGAATTTTTCAGTAGCAGCTCGGAGTCTGGATTTGTGTCGGGTTGATGGCAATAGGCTCACTGTCTATTACATTGATTGGACTTAAACATAACTGGCAAAATGTGGGTGTACCTACTATACTGCCCCCGATAGAAAAAAAGACGCATCTAACATTTTTACCACATTTCAGTTATATATACAGGGTGATTGGAAGATGGGTGCAAAGCTTTAAGGCGAAGATAGTACAGACAATTTAGAACCATTTAAGCCATGGTTGTCTTAGACGAAGTCTTACCAAATTTTTTTAACCAAATTTTTAAGTTTTTTTTCGGAAATTCTCAAAATTTAATGTAAACTGCATAATTATGGCCAAATTGAATGATAAATGAATTCATTTTTTATTTATTTAATTAATGTGTAAGCAATCTAGCAAAACATGTTTTAGGCTTCTGTGTCATTAGACATTTTTTTTACAGACATTTAAAGCTCAGAAAAAATAAAAAAATTGTACAATATGTACGTCTTTTAAACCTTATTAAAAAAAAAAAAAATTGGTATTACTTCGTCTAAGACAACCATGGCTTAAATGGTTCTAAATTGTCTATACTATCTTCACCTTAAAGCTTTGCACGCATCTTCCAATCACTAAACTGTATTTTTACATCAATCTGGAAAAAATGTTAGATGCGTCTTTTCTTCTATCGCGGGCAGTATAGGTCACCTCTGTTAGCCCTTCGGGTATTACCGGCGTGATGTTAAGCGACGAGCTACCTTCACAAATAGTACCTAGTAAACGACGGCTTACTTTACTATTTTTCATCTAAGATTTTCTGAAAAAATAATTTATATTCGCAGCTGCGACTACAAACTATTAAGGGATAAACTTATGTGGATGATGGATGACGAACAGCTTCGTTCATTATCGCTTTATAACGCGAAACCGTCATCTGTTTCCGAGTTGGATGTTATACAAACTTTGTGTAACTTCCATTCATCCTCGGTAGTTATTATGGATGGCTGAAGACAACTGTTTATTAGGTTTTCTAGGGAAAATAGGAATGATGCCGGGGTAAAAAAAATTAAATTCTAATTAGTCCGTCAGTCAGATAATAAAAAAATATTAGACACGTATTTTTTGCTTTATCATATTAATAAAAAATTACTTAGATAAAACGCATTTTAAGTTGGGGAGTGGGGGTCGCTACGTCACTAGTATGTATAAAATCTACATACCTACTCGTGACGTCATGGCACATTTGACCTCAACGTATCTTTATATTACGTAAAAAAAGAAAAAATACGTGTCCAATATTTTTTAATAATCTATATGACGGAATAAAAAAAGTTTTTTGTCGTCATCCACCACCACGCACAATGAAGGTTTCCGTAGTTAGGATGAATTTATCCCAAGAACAAACTTAACATTGCAGTTGAAAAACATGTTGTCCTATACATTCCAACTGCAAATTTAAGTTGGTCGATTATTACTCGTTAACTTGTAAAGCCTACTTAGCTGTGATAGTTTTCCTTTTAAATTCGTTATATACTATGTACTGCCGTGATTAATTTACATAATAATGTCCAAAGCCAACCATTTAGCTGGTATGAACACCAGCACTTTAAATCTTAATATTGCGCAAACGAATCCCTGAATCGGAAAATGAATTTTACACATATACAATATTTTTAAACGACATTTCCAACGACACCCCACAACATGGGATAGACGAGACTATAAAACACGAAAAAAATATAAAAATATTTGATGTTTTTTTCCTGCGGTCAACGACCGCTAGTATTGTAGTTAGGTACTTGAAGTATGAGTTGATAAAATCAGTATTTTTTGTTTTGTTTTATCGTGTTTAGATATCGATACGCATCACATCTGCGGAGTTTCGCTAACTAATTTAAATTGACCCTGTATAGTCAGTAGTAGTAGTTAAACCGTTGGTTCCGGCTGTCATTCGTAAATCTTTAAAAGTCATTACGGGTAGTCACAAGCCAAAAGTCTGACAACTGGTCTTACCAAGGGGTATCGTGTTACCCAGTATCTGGGTTATGGAGGTCAGATAGGCAGTCGCTCCAGGCCAAATACTGGTTTTCAGCTTGATCCGGTTAGACTGGAAGCTGACCCCAAATTAGTTGGGAATAAACTAGGTACATTGATTCATAGTCGCCCACAAAATATTATATATTATGTAACTAATATTATAAATAAGAAAGTTAGTTTGTTTGTTTGTTACGCTTTCACGCTAAAACGGCTGAACGAATTTGGATTAAATTTAGCTGGGCTAGGACATAGAATATTTTTTATCTCGACATTCCCACGGGATCGAGATTTATGCGAGTGAAACCGCGGGGCGCAGCTAGTATCAAAATAAAAAAGGTTTCAGGAACAATCCACCACCATAAAAATTCTAAACACGACACAAAAGTATGAAAAAGCGAATATATCAAGACGCACATTCCTCAAGAAATAATGTAGGAATGCAAAAACACAAGATTGGAATAAATTATTTTAACTCTCAACGCTTTGTTACTTTTGTAGGAACGTGTAGGAATATTATAAATTCGTTGTGATATACGCTTGAGACGAGATACTGAACAAAGAATGACGTCATAAAAAAAGAAAATGGAGGCTCCAATGTTTATGGTACTGTATTCTCCGCAGTGAAGACGTGTTTGTGGGTTTATAACTTGGAAATAGCTGTAACATTTTCTTTATCGGTGGTGTACTTACCCACGTTTTCTTGACAGTTTTTGTGAACACTTTTTAGTATGCTACTAAAACCTGTGACTTCTGAAACGCCTCATTTACGATAGAATATTTACCTTTACACACGAAGTCTTATCGTGTTAAGGCGGGTCCAGAAGTGATATGTAATGTATCGTGTACTGTAACCCGATTTCTGCGTGTGGATGGCACTACGGGCATTACACACGTCTGTACCTGGCTTAAACGTTTTGGTTTTATACTCGTACCAGTAATCTAGATTTATTGTTTCATTGTGGATAACACACATTGTTTTTACTATCGCGTTACTTTCTTTTTTTTAACACAATGTAGATTGTTACTGAATAAATTGAATTGAATTGAATAAAAAAAATCTGGAATTTCCTGATTGAGGTGGAGAAAATGATGAAAAAATGCGTGAACACAGCCTGGGTTACATTATATCAGCTGTAGAATCCTGTTGATCCCGTATTTAAGCTGATTATATCACTAGACTGGTTCATCACCACACGAAGCCTCTCGTACAGGCACCGCTTCGCTTTCAATTGTTTCCCGCCATTCGTGGTGAACTGACAGTTGACATTAGTGACAGCTACCATACTACTGATGTGCATGAGATAGTGCTATCATAATTATATTTTAATTAGATACACTGCACCAGCAATTAACAATTTTGTTTAAAATTGTAATGTAGAAAACTTTAAATATTTTACGTCTAACAAAAAATAAAAAGACAATCAAATGTTTCACAAATTGAAAGCTGAATACAATCTTTAAAGATCGAGACTTGAGACAGCGCTGAGGAAACTGGTAACTTCCTCCCAGAGGGCGCCGGAAATAGAAATGACGATACTAGTCATGAACGTATAGGGTGAACAGAGCTAAAGACATGCGTAAGCTTATTTACAGAATATTGGTAAGGTAAACCTCAGACCAAATAAAAAACCAAGGCCTAGCGCCGTCAACAGTGACGTAAGGCGGGTTTCGTAAACATGAGTGCACTTAGTGAGGTGTAGTTTGATTGTAATTGGTTGCAAATGTGTGCGTGTGAGCGTGTATGCACAGAGCGGAGCGGTAGTTTTGGCATGCTTCACTGTATTGTTCGCAGCGCTATGTCTTGGTTTTTTATTTGGTCTGAGAAGTAGACATGTTTATATCTTAGATGCAGTCTTGCTTTCTGCTGGGAATTTTTCCTGAATTCTCAGAGGTTTATAACTCCTAGATTACCTCGTTGGCCAAAAAATGGTGGTTAAGAACAAAGATGGCGAAATGTGTGTGGTACATCTCTGCCTAACGGGGGATACAGGCGTGTTGTTATGAGTATGTTATGCATGTGAATTTATCTTATTAAACCTTTACTATATCTAAACATACGTTACGTGTATTAGGATGACCAATGATGAGCTAATATTTGCTTTGGTGACTGATAAAACTAGAAGAAAGAAGGACTTTGAAAAATTACTGAAGTCAAGATAGAACTTTGAAACTCCTATTTCCAAGCAGGTATTGAAACATATAACGCGAACCTTTTTTTAACCACTCCCGCCATAATACTCTCGCCCAATAGGGGCGAGGTGGAGAATTCTAGAAGCTTTCCAAAGACACGACGTGCCCTCTTGTCCTGTCATCAGCCGTCTGACGTCCGTCAACTGGGCCGCGAACCGCGAAAGCGATTCAATTTATAAAGCTGCTATCTTCGCCCTGAACCCAATTTTTATTGGAACGAAGTTCTTTACCGCGGCTTGGGCAACTTTCAGAAATCGTCACGCTAAAAAGTGTTAATACTTGCGACTGTCTTCTTCTTATTCAAAGAGAAAGAAAGAGAGAGAGAGAGAACGCCGGCTGACAAAAACAAAAGAAAGGAGTAACTTGATTACAGTGTCGTGGGATAAAATTGTACACATCGGCCCGAGTACATTGCATGAGAGAGAGAGAGAAAGTGTGAATTTGGTCAAAATGAAAATCCAAGATGGCGGCGTTTCTTTTTAATTTTTCGGTGAATTTAAATGTGTGTCGTTTTCATGGTTTTAGAGGGTGCTAAAGTCTATAGTGAGGTCAAAATGTAAATCCAAGATGGCGGATGCGAAAATTTTGTTTTACAAGATATAAAGCCCGAAGAATTGCCAAACTTAAGTGGCAGTGAGCAGGGCACATTGCTCGCAGAACAGATGGCCAATGGGGCCGAAAGGTTCTGGAGTGGCGACCCGCGTACCGGAAGACGTAACATTGGAAGGCCCCCCTACAAGGTGGACCGATGACCTGGTGAAAGCCGCAGGATGCAAGAAGCACAGAACCGCTCGAAATGGCGGTGCTTGTGGGGCCTATGTCCTGCAGTTGACGTTTTTCGGCTGAAATAACTGTTATCAGCGTTTAAAGTGTGTGTTAAAAAAATTACAAAACAAAACAGTTTTTTGACTTAAACTCAAACTCAAAGCATTTATGTCAATTAAACCATTTACAGGCACTTTTGAATTGTCAAATAGTCGGTCAGATAGTCAGAAAGTTGAAGCTAGTTGCCCATTCCAAAACGTAGATCTTTATGGAGAAGAACGGGCAAGAAACTCCAAGGACACTCTTTTAAATATAGAAAATTACAAAATCCTGGGTACATTATTCTTGTTGCTTCTATACTTGAGACTAGCGAAAGAGGGATATCTTTCAAATTAAATGAACATTCATGTCGCTTTTACTAAGTACTACAAAATGGTTTTCACTCGTTTTAAATCTATAGGTAGTTAGAGATCTAGGAAAGTAATTTGCACTTCACTTCATTTCGAGTTGGTAGCAGTTTGATTTTAACTGAGAGTCTTCCAACCAATCTTTAACCTACATAAGTACCTTCCTCTTTTTTTTTTTTTTTTTTTTTTGGATGGGAAATTATCAAATAACTTCTCCCGCTCTGGGTGGAGCGGGAGGGCGTGTCAGACTTTTACTGACTAAAACCCACCCGTGTTCCTTCCGATGCCTGTGTGCCGAGGTCGCGATATCCCTTTCAGACAAACCCGCAACCCCGGCAGGCATTGGCCCTTCCGGACCCCGTCAGTTGGTGCTGACATCTCTTTGAGGCGCGCGTGGAACACAACGCGCCGTCGACCCGGGCCTGGTCCCTATCGGACGGCGAGCTACCCATTGCTCACCGTCCGCAAGCCCGCGCCTACGGTGGCCGGAAGTCGGCTCTCGACTCCCGACGCCCGGGGCGTCTCCTGCGGCGACTAGGGGCGCGAGGGGGCGCATTTTGCCTCTCCCTCGCGCGCTCCGCCTCCTCCTTCGCGAGCATTACTGCTTCGCAGAAGGAGGTGACGGCCTCCCATGCACTCTCGCTCCGGACCATGGCCTGAACCAGGGCCGGACGCGAGAGATCGCCGCCGCCGATCGCCTCCGTGAGGACACGGCGGTGCTCCGCCCAAGAAGTACCTTCCTCTTGGAAACTTGGACCGCAATCTTCATCTGCCAATATACCATCGAAAGCTTACTTTAGACGCGGCTTTAACTATTTATTTGAAAGCAGAGCTAAATCAGAATGTACATTCGGTCGACTCTGTAAAAATATCACCGTGAAACTTAGGTGAACTGAGCTGTCAATAGTGTTAATCTCTAGCATCCTACCGGTCCATTCTGTGACAGTGACAGCTCACTTCACCTAAGTTTCACGTTGATATTTTTACAGAATCGACCGGCATAGATCCTTCGTGGGTGTAGTTGCTAGTGATAGTCAGCTCTTCTATGTCTTATCTTCCTATACTATACATATACTAGCGACCCACCCCTGCTTCGCACGGGTGCAGTGTTCTGATGTGGTGACATGTCAAATCATCGAGATCTCTGTACACAGAAGACAGAAACCTACATACACAGAAACCTTCCGCTATAAGTTCTCTAAATGATGGTGAAACCCTTATCGCGTAGCGTAGCGTATTTTAGTACAACAACGCGGACATACAGACAAAAGCGAAAAGCGACTTTGCTTTTTTATTATTTAGAGATATAAAAACGAGTCGCCGAAATGCATGTACGCGCATAACTTCCGACTGCACCAAACCCCCTTTGGTGCTCCCGTTTTTGGCCCTCAAGGCACAACAATTTACATTTATGTAAAAGAAACATCGTTATTTTTATTTATCTAACAGGATATTCGTTTATCCGAACAAGATTGCAACAGTTTTGCACAAATAAAAAGTACCGAAAAGATAAATAACTGTATCGTCGGCCGTCGAACGGTAGGATGCTGTGCCCATGTTATGACAGTTATATGGTATCTGGGGTGGGCACAGCATGTAATATTTTTCCACCTGCTCAATTCTTAGACGATGCACTAATAGTAAATGATACCATTAATGATGTATAAGATCATAAAATATAAGTTTAAAATGATTTTTAAATAAATTGTTTTTGAAGAATGAAAACTATTTTAACTGAAAAACCCGGACTTTTTTTTAAACCAATTCCTTAACCAGTTCATTATTTAAATTGCATAATATCTATCCATATACTTTAAAATGTGTGCACTCGAGGCCGAAGTGTCTATGGACGGTGGGCATTCCCCTTTGATAATTCTTTTTTTAGGTAGGTAAGTAGGGTAGGTAGGTAGGGTAGGTAACTAGTTAAGTATATGGGGTAGGTAGGTAGGGTAGATAAGTACAGTGAATGTGTGTGTGTTATGGGTAGGTATGTGCACCGTAGATAAGTACTTAGTGCTACCCGTGCGAAGCCGGGGCGGGTAAAGCTAGTAGGGTCATTGCGCCGGTTTCACGACCACCTCCGGTAACCGACCACTTGTCTGACTAGGTTTATTTAATTAAAGATAATAACCTTTCTTTAGAAAATAGAAATAAATAGTATGCCTTAAATATTATTTGAATAGTTACGTAATAAGAATTTACTAAATTTTACACCAACCGCTTGACCCAAAGCAAAGAAAAAGGACTCTCAATTCACGGCTTGACTTAGCGCTGTGTGGAAGTGCTGCGCAAGAGCAAAAAATTAGCAAGGCGCGCGGCGTTCGAAGGTAAGTTTTGTTACTTATTTTAAGTTTTTTACTCGAATTAGAAGCGTGGGGACTTCAATTATGAACTGATTTCAATTGTTTAATTGAATTTTAGTCAATTTTTACCTTATATTTAACTAAAACCCAGTGGTCGGTTACTGAAATACATATTTTAATAATACGTTAGAAAGCGACCAGGTGGTCGTATTCTGACTCACACAGTTTTATTTTGATTTGCTTATTATGTTCTCAATGTTTTATTTCTGGTTACACAATTTAGGGATTGGTGTTGTAAAAGCCTAAATATGCAATTCTTTAGTAAACGACCACATGTTTTCTTGATAAAACTTGTTTAATTCATCCACAAATATAAGATTTAGTACAAAAAAATGATGGCCGCAAACTAAAATAAGTTGCTTCAGTATGTTCAGTATTCGACCACCTGTGATTATTTGATTTAGAATAAGTAAATAAGTTTTTTTTTTTTTTCAAGATGCCCTCGGAATCAAGTAACTAAGAGGAAGAAAAAGACTTGAAGCATTGGTAAACAGTTTCGGGGATATCACATCCCCCTGTCTCGCCCCTCTGAGCAATTGGATGGGGCTGGTTTTCTCATCCTGGTTCTGGACAGGACAAACTTGTGTGGAATAGGACAAAGTGGCTTCTCTATGCCCTAAAACTGGAATAGTTTTAGCTCCAAAGGGATATCGAAATTTGTACCAGGTTAAATCGGGCAAAGAAAAATATTTATTTTATATTATTAATTTATTAAAAAAACTTTAAATCAGATGATTAAATACTATTTATGCTTATGATTATTTGATATTTAATTATTTTTGACTAAAAGAGATAAATAAAAAATATTTTTTATCCATAAAAGTTGTTTTATACTTAATTTTTATGTTTTTTAATAGTGGCCGTAATCTAGCGTACTAGTGGTCGTCAACTGAAAAAAATGGTCGTTAACTAGCGTTTCGGCAATTTTTGCACTTTTCGTATAATTTTTCATAATTTATGAATGGAAGCGTGATATTTTATATTTTGTTTCACAACTAGACTATATTTAGGACCAATTTACATGGTCGTCAACTATTTTGCATGTAAATGTCGTATATTTTGATTCGTCTAAAGTTAGCAACTCAGCTAACTGGTCGCCAACCGGCGCAACCACTATATTATAAATTAAAGGCACTTTTTGTGTCTGTCTTTCATCATTTATTCCGGAAAGTTTATACCATAAGGAATAAATGCTCTGAAAAATAAATTATACACACAAGTGTATATTTCGTTTACATCGAACCTACTTACATATTTTAAATAAATCTTGATGTTTTGTCAAGTTGTTAAACTGTGGGAATGGCGGGCGGGTCAATAGTTATGAATAAACATTGATTTCTAACTACCCCTCTTCCATAATATCATGCTACCGAAAAGTATTAAAAAAAAACAGAGTTAAAAAATTTCGGGGTATTCTTACAATAAAAACTATTGTTATCGAATCTGCATCAAAAGTATTGTCTATTACAAATTTAATATTGCATAAGCATTTAAAAACTATATAAATACCTACCCACAGGATTTTCCACATCATTTCAAAGCATTTTTTCACAATCCCTACTGACCGCAGCTGCACAAACAAAAATATTTGTTTTGGTCCTCATATTTACCTTGTTGATTGGCAAGTGAAAAAATATACATACTGTTTTACATGCTACGTGAAAAATAAAAGAAAAGTTCGTATCTCTATATTTTTCTTTCTTTTAGCATGTTAGGCTCTTTGGGGAATAGATAAAAAAGATGGCGTCAACCACTTTTTTGCATACTATTGTATAGAATCATGTATATTTTTTTTCTAACTGAACAGACAGCAGTGCTGCTGGGAGTTTGTTGCGCCACTTCATCTTCCCAGCTAAAGCACTAGGAAGTGGTGAAGGATGGGCGTTTTGGTACTATCTTATGTAATTTTGACGTTCGAAAAGTGCTGATACTCAGCCTAGTTTGAATAAATGACTTTTAAATTTTGAATTTTGAACTATTTGAATCTCGAACTTAATTTTATTCTGCAGGTTTAAAAACAAAAGTGGCCAGCAGTATTTCAAAGGCTGTTTATAAAAAAATACGCGTCGACTTGAGAACCTCAAACTTTTTTCGCCGGTTAACAATGTAATTAGCCTTCTTGTATCAAAAGCATAGACAGAATGCCCTTTTTTACAATATCCATTGCGTTATGGACCATTCAGACGACGCCAATCCCCGAGACAATCCACTAAGCCAATCCATTAATTTGCTTCATCAATGGCATGAGGACAATCCAATGCAGTGGACTGTATCTATTTACACGATTCTATTATTAGATTGGCTCGGGGATAATCCCGGGGCCCGTCTAAATGGTCCTTTATGTATTGCACCATGAACGTATGAAAAACCAGGAAGTTAAAAATACAAGAATAAATAAATATAAATAATTATGTATGATGTACCACTGCAGGACAACGCTCACACCACTCCACTCCACCACCCCGTTCCACTTCTATTCAAAGCTGATAAGGACCAGCAGGGTAATTGCCTAACACATAAGTATAATGACAATTGATCGCATTTTCTTTCATTTTGACAGTTCAGCCACGTTCATTGCGTTATTTACGTTGTTGAGTAGACATTTTATTAAACTTATGCAGCAATGGATTAGAAATATTCTTCTAAACTCTCGGATTGTGATTGAATCTGTGTTACGCAATTAAGGTGCAGTTCTTGTTGAAGGAATCCAGCTCATCCCCCATCTCCGTATGGGCCTTTTTTTTTTGGCGTGGGAATTATCAAATAACTTCTCCCGCTCTGAGCCCAGGGCGTGTCAGATTCTTACTGACTAAAACCCACCCGTGTTCCTTCAGTTGCCTGTACGTTGCCAGGGGCCACGGTATCCCTTTCGGACTTTCCCGCGACCCCGGCAGGCATCGGTCCTAGCACACCATTCTGTTGTGTTGACATCTCTTTGAGGCGCGCGCGGAACACAACGCGCCGTCGACTCCGTCTGGGCCTAAAATACAAAAGTAAAGTTTTAAAGCCCAATGATTCAGAGTGACATATTCGTTGGTAATTATCAAATAACTTCTCCCGCTCTGAGCGGAGCGGGAGGGCGTGTCAGACTCTTACTGACTAAAACCCACCCGTGTTCCTTCAGTTGCCTGTACGTTGCCAGGGGCCACGGTATCCCTTTCGGACTTTCCCGCGAGCCCGGCAGGCATCGGTCCTAGCAGACCACTTTTGTTGTGCTGACATCTCTTTTAGGCGCGCGTGGAACACAACGCGCCGTCGACTCCGTCTGGGCCTAAAATACAAAAGTAAAGTTTTAAAGTCCAATGATTCAGAGTGATATATTACTTTATTTTATTATTATAATATACGAGTATGCATGCCATTGTTTATGGCGAACGTGGTGATCTGTTGTTATCTTTAATTTTAACATCTCTTGCATGCTGACAATTCGTGTTGTATGTATTGTACTCATGTTTGAGCAAATAAATTATTATCTTATGTTATGTTAATGGTTAGGAGAGAAGACAGAATGTCCCACTAATCTATAACTATGCAAAATTGCTTCAACTAAAAAACTACACACAAAAAAAATGTTTAAGGTTAAGAATAATATAACCCATAAATACGTCTTAAACCGCCAAAATTCCAAGTCAGACTGATCGAAAGAGATAAGAATCGAGTGAATGGAGTAGAAGTGGGCTTAAAGAGATTGGCTTCAGTTTATTATAAGCCGGAGTTGGATGAAGTGAACGTAATCATGAGAGCTTTGTCGTGTCGCAATGAATTCATCTGAAAGCCTCGCGAGTGGCTCGAGATTGGCGTTTTATTGTGGAATACTTTTTTATGTGTATCGTGTTGGAGATGATGAGGGAACAGACTTGGTGCTGGCACAGAAGAATACAGATGGGATACTCTGCATTTTAGGTTCTTCTTCTTTTCGTGTGGTTAGTGACTAAGCTGTGGATCCATTCTGTAAACATCTCACCGTGAAAAGTGAGATGAAGTGAGCTGTCCATAGTGTCAATCCCTAGCTTTGGGTGCAATGACAGCTCACATCAAGCTCACTTCACCCAAGTTATCACGGTGAGATGTTTACAAAATAGCACGGCTGGTGTCAGAGATTTAAAACCGCTCATGGGCCTCTGACTTGGCTTCACATGCCGTCCAGAAACATCTCTCAGTACCTATACAGACACCCACATTTCGCCAGTTATGTAAAAGTCTCATGTAATAGGGGGCGAGCCTATTGACATCAACCGGGCACGAATTCAGACCCCGGGTTACTGAGAAATTCCAGATTGAAAAACCCAATAACAATTTGCCTGACCTGGGAATTGAACCCGGGATTGGTGCTGGCAGACAATGATTCGAAATGATTGTGGTCAATAAGAAGTTTTAGGGTTCCGTAGTCAACAAGGAACCCTTATAGTTTTGCCATGTCCGTCTGTCTGGTTATCTGTCCGCGGCTTAGCCCAGAGACTCTTAGTAATAGAAAGCTGTAACTTGGCATGGGCATATATTAATCCCGCCGACTAAGTAACTAAGATCATGAAAAAAAAATATTCTTGTGTGATTTACCTTGCATGCCCGTAAAGTGTTGATTTCTTTTCCTCTTCCGTCCCATGTTGTCAATTGTCATTGGAAAGGTACTTCAAAAATATTGCGAATGAGTGAAAACCATTTTAGTGTTCAAGGATCTGTTTGCGAAATATTAAGCTTTAAGAGTCAAGTGCCCCTCCCCCCCTCTCCACCAGCCAAACGGTTGGTTCTGGATATGTCACAGCAGTAGCACTACTAAAATCCATCCTGTATAGTCATCCTGCACATACAGGATGGATTTTGAGATAGGGCAGTAAGGGCAGCTATCTGAACCATTGTAGCTACAGGAAAACTGTCTTAGGAGACATACTTAACTTTTTGAGACATTTTGATATCTACATTCACAGACTTTGAAAAAAACATAGTGACTGTAACTTTTTTTCAAAGTCTTATCCTCTGTAGTTTCCCTTATAATTTCGTTTATGTATACGTTAAACTATCACAGGCTAAGTGGGCTTTACAACAGTCCGGCCGTCGAGAGAATGTGTTCTTGACACCTGTCAGTTTCATAATAACGAATAAGTGTTTTGAAAATTTGATGCTTATTACTACTAGAAATGTTTCAAATGACAGGTGTCAAGAACGCAATCTCTCGACGGCCGGACTGTAATTTAAACATATCTTACGAATGTATGACAAACTATGAAGTATTTTGGAATATATTTTAATACAATTGATGAATTGAAGAGCTGGTATAGATAGTGCCATCCACGCAGACGCGCCCCACTCTTCTTCCTAATCACTTACAGGGGCCTTACTCCCGACAGCTTCGAGTTCTGAATCAATCGAATTCAATACCGATTCATACTCTTGAATCCGACACTAGCGCGCGATCGTGCGGTGGTTCAAAGCGAAACTAAATTCGATCGAGAGATTCGTTAGGATCGAAAAGTACGTACTTCACACGCCACAGTACAGCTTACAGTACAGTGATCGCGTTTAGGAAGAGAATGGAAAGGAGGGGTGAAGAGTGGAGCGTGTCTTCGAGGATGGCACTATCTATCTATGACAAGACAAGTTGTCGTGACTTCTTCATAAGTAGAAGGGGTCTCAGCAAGAACTTGAATTTGGAATCGCGCGCCATTTTCGACTGTCAATTGTTGAGTCAGCCATATTTGGTATTTGTTTATTTAAAACACATACATTTACGGCAACTTAAAATGGTGCAAGCATGGAAGAACGATGGTTAATACCCATGGTGAAAACCCATTATAAAAATGAGGAAAACTTAGAATTCCACAACAAAAACATCTTTAGTGACGAGTCTCATTTCCAGCTCAACGGCTTCGTTAACAAGCAAAATTCTCGGATCTGGGGTGATGAAAATCCACATGCCTTTCCAGAACTTCCGTTACATCCTCGAAAAGTGACAGTTTGTGCCATGTGGGCAGGAAGGATAAATCAGACGGTATTTTTTTGAAAATGAAGCAAAATTTCGCCAAAGTGTGTGCGTCAAGTGAGTTCATTCCTGCCAACAAAGCAACGATGCACATTTAACCGATATTTTGTTTCACGTGTAAATGTCATTACTAGCCTACCTCTGTACTTATTAAGAAAAAATAATACCTATGTACTTAAATAAAACATTTAATTATTATATATTTTTAAGTTTTTAAAATTCAAGTTCTTACTGAGACACCCTTTATGTAAGCAAAGGCAGCTAAGCCTCTAAGGACCAAAGGCGAAGATATGTTATTAACAAAATAAATAGCATTTCATATACACCCCAAAAGAAAACCTTTGACATTGAGATTGAGATATCATATCGAGACAAACATCTACAAATAAGCTGTTCATCCAATTTTGATGTGGAACCCAAAAAAGGGCCGTAGGGTAATTCGATCAAATAAAAAATATGAGCCAATTCTACCGATGTTCATTTATATTTTTTCTTTCAAAGTTCTCAACTATTTAACAACGAAAATCTGATTATAATTTTGGCCGTATGTAACCTCGAATTGGCCTTTAGATAGGGTCGTCAAAATATGAGGAGCAGCAGATTTTTTTAATATATATAATAAAAATATCTGCTGTTCCTTACATTTTGACGAGCTATCGTAAATCTATATATATAAAAGAAAGTCGTGAAGTCGTGTTAGTTACACCACTTATAACTCAAGAACGGCTGAACCGATTTGGCTGAAAATTGGTGGGGAGGTAGCTTAGAACCAGGAGAAGGACATAGGATACTTTTTAGTAGGGTAGGTAGGGTAGGTAGGGTAGGTAGGGTAGGTAGGGTAGGTAGGGTAGGTAGGGTAGGTAGGGTAGGTAGGGTAGGTAGGGTAGGTAGGGTAGGTAGGGTAGGTAGGGTAGGTAGGGTAGGTAGGGTAGGTAGGGTAGGTAGGGTAGGTAGGGTAGGTAGGGTAGGTAGGGTAGGTAGGGTAGGTAGGGTAGGTAGGGTAGGTAGGGTAGGTAGGGTAGGTAGGGTAGGTAGGGTAGGTAGGGTAGGTAGGGTAGGTAGGGTAGGTAGGGTAGGTAGGGTAGGTAGGGTAGGTAGGGTAGGTAGGGTAGGTAGGATAGGTAGGGTAGGTAGGGTAGGTAGGGTAGGTAGGGTAGGTAGGGTAGGTAGGGTAGGTAGGGTAGGTAGGGTAGGTAGGGTAGGTAGGGTAGGTAGGGTAGGTAGGGTAGGTAGGGTAGGTAGGGTAGGTAGGGTAGGTAGGGTAGGTAGGGTAGGTAGGGTAGGTAGGGTAGGTAGGGTAGGTAGGGTAGGTAGGGTAGGTAGGGTAGGTAGGGTAGGTAGGGTAGGTAGGGTAGGTAGGGTAGGTAGGGTAGGTAGGGTAGGTAGGGTAGGTAGGGTAGGTAGGGTAGGTAGGGTAGGTAGGGTAGGTAGGGTAGGTAGGGTAGGTAGGGTAGGTAGGGTAGGTAGGGTAGGTAGGGTAGGTAGGGTAGGTAGGGTAGGTAGGGTAGGTAGGGTAGGTAGGGTAGGTAGGGTAGGTAGGGTAGGTAGGGTAGGTAGGGTAGGTAGGGTAGGTAGGGTAGGTAGGGTAGGTAGGGTAGGTAGGGTAGGTAGGGTAGGTAAGTACTTAGTGCTACTCGAGCGAAGCCGGGGCGGGCAGCTAGTAATATTATAAATGCGAAAGTGAGTTTGTTTGTTACGCTTTCACGCTTAAACGGCTGAACGGGTTTGAATTAAATTTTGCATATGTGTAGACCATGACCTGGGCTAGGACAAAGGATACTTTTAATCCTGATATTCCTACGGGATCGAGATTTATGTGGGTGAAACCGTGGGGCGCGGCTAGTGCGAACATAAATTTAGGGAACAGCCGTGCGCACTACTCTGTAAACATCTCACCCTGATAACTTGAGTGAAGTGAGCTTAATGTGAGCTGTCATTGCACCTAAAGCTAGGGATTGACACTATGGACAGCTCACTTGACGCTCACTTCACCTCACTCTTCACGGTGAGATGTTTACAGAATGGATCGAGTGGTGATATTATTTTCGCGATTTCAGGGTTCATCGTACTCATCATTATGAACACATAATGATGACTACGATGACCTCTTAAGAGGATGCCCATGAATTAAATTTCATCCTGTATACATAATACAATAGGTATGTAAAAAAACTCGTTCGATCCGAAAGGGACACATAAATATTGCAATAACATTACCAAAAAGTAACAAAATATCTTAATTATTAGTTAAAATAAAAATAATAATTGGTATTTAAAGCTCGTACAGACCAGAGGGCGACGCGACGCCGCGCCGCGACACGAACAATACAATTTCTAAGAAAACTTGACGGTATAACAATAACCGGTGTCGCGTCGCGCTGTCGCGTCGCGCTGGTTTGCACGAAGCTTTAAAATTCTCATTTTTTGTATAAAAAATTACCATAAATCCATTAAAAAAAATAAAAAATTTCAACATTCAGTTCAGTTCAGTCGTTTCGCGGGTATCTACGGGTCATAAGTTATGTCTTGTAGATACCCGCGACACGACGGCCGCCCGCGGCCCATGTATAATAAACCCGACAAAATTCCCAATTTAAAAATAAATGGGCGATTTTTTTTTCTTTTTTTCCTGAAAACTTCCACATAAATATACGATATTTAACAACACCCTCAAGGATCAGACGGATTTTTTTACAAGTTGTATAAATTGAAGTCGCTTTTTGTGTCTGTCTGTGTGACCGCGTTGTTCTTCTAATTACGCAACAAAACCCGTTATTTTGATGCGGTTCTCACCATATTAAAGAGAATTTATATACATGTATGTTTATTTCATTATAATTAAACTGACATACTATAATAAAGAAATATCGATATTTTGGCTACATAAATTATAATGAAGGCGGCCTTAACAGTAGATAAAGCCTTGATATAGAACCCTTTCATGAAAGTTTTGGTGGGTCTGGATATGGTCCAGACTCCTTAAAATATGTGTTCAGCCCTTATTTACCCATTGCTAAAAGGCACTAATACTGGCTGCTATAAACTAAGATGGATTATTAACTGTTTAAGTACAATAGATTACTTCAACAAACTTTACACCAACTTGAAGTTCAAGAAAGCGTACTTAAGAGCACGGTTCTTAATAACTTAGTACCTAATGCTAATGGCAACACTTAGACCCACCGCAAACAATGTAAGATCACGAGCATATACAGGTTGGCAGGGACCTTTTACCATGGATTCAGTACATGATTCTGAACCCCATCGCGTCGAAATGTTTCGTCGGTTATTAAAAAAAAAATCTTCTGTGTCATAGAAAAGTGCAATACCAACGCAGTCAAAATGTATGGAACAGCTGATTTTTTTTCAACTCTGGAGGATTCAGAATCACGTACTGAATCCATGCTGATGTCCCTGCCACCCTGTATACCTTACAGTTAAGAGGGCGCCTAAAGGTCCACTAGCGCCACTCTTTAAAAAAAATATTATCTCGTGACTGAGAAGGAATTATGAATAACGGCTAGACAGGACCCTCGGTAAGTGTGTCTAGAATTTTCTAATACCTTTTATAAAGTTTCATATTGAGACACGGAGCAACAAAATACGATCTAGAGGAATGTGGCCGCTTTTCTTTACATCGTATTTTGTTGCTTCGTGTCTCAATATAAAGCTTTATAAAAGGTATTAGAAAATTCTAGACACACTTACCGAGGGTCCTTATTAGCCGTTTTTCATAATTCCTTCTCAGTCACGAGATAATATTTTTTTTAAAGAGTGGCGCTAGTGGACCTTTAGGCGCCCTCTTAATCTATGTACGCACGGACGATTTATTAACGCGACGATTTTTTATGGCGCACTGGAATTTTAACCCTCGGTATTGAGCCGAGTATTGACAATCGAACAGAACGCATCCCAGCGCGTCAGAAAAACATACTGTTGGATTTTCGACTCTCGGTGCTAAGCAGTGCGATGAAAATAGAGTGCGCGAAAAAAATCGCCCGTGCTACCTTGCAAAATTCAAGCGTGAATCTCTCGTGACGAAAAATTGCAAGTTTTTAAAAATACCTTTTTCATAATAGTATTTGTTTCGATAATACTACGTTCGTAACACCATTACATATCTATGAATGCTTTAAAATCACTTTTTATTCTTGCGTAAGTGTAGGTATGTACCGAGCAATCCACAGTGCAGAAGACTGCTTATCTTGGAAATGCGTCGTATGTGGCCGCGATCCTCAGCATTGTGAAAACGACGAAGAAGTAGAAGAAAATGTAAGGTATTTACGCTCTCGATTGTACCAACAAACTTGTACTCAATAGTAGCTCATTCATTATCGCTTAGTATTCTGTTGTAAATTAATATTTACTGTGGCTGTATTTCAATGCAATTAAATGAAAGAAAATTTAAAACTCATATTAAAAGCTCACTTTGTAAACAAGGATATTACAAATTAGAAGATTATATCCAAGATAAGAATGCTTGGAAACATGCTGGTCCTGCTCCATATGACAATTTAGAGTCTAGACAAAATCAAACTGGTTGCTAAGTTAATTATATAGTTTGTTATTTTATTTTATTTTTACAACACTGATTTTACATTGTGTGATTACTTGAACTCACACTGACTTATTAGTATTCAAAATTCAAAAGTCATTTATTCAAACTAGGCTGAGAATCAGCACTTTTCGAACGTCAAAATTACATAAGACAGTCCCCCAAAACGCCCACCCTTCACCACTTCCTAGTGCTTTAGCTGGGAAGAAGAAGTGGCGCAACAAACTCCCCAGCGGCACTGCTGTCTGTTCAGTTAGAAAAGTATTGTTACTTGTTAAAGTGTTAGGAATATCATATGTTGTGTTGGGTGTTTTGTGTTGTAAATAGAGTAGAGTCATCTCAATACCTCTCTCCCTTGATTTCGTATATTTGTATATATATTTAATGTAGGTATATATTATAGTAAATATGTATGTATGTATGTATGGGTATGTAGTTTGTAATCTATTTATGTATTGTTGTATCTATTTTAGTTATAAGTCATTAGAATATATTTTTTAATATTTTTTCTTTGTTCCTCTCAAATAGAGCACCTGCCATCTAATCTCTTCACCACCCTTGGTTGACTGGTAGAGAATGCCTAAGGCATTAAGTCCGCCTCTGTACTTTTTTGAGTGTGAAAAGTTTTAATAAATAATTAATAAATATCGTATAATTTTGCAATGTTTGTAAGTATGTGAGCACCATGTATCACATAAAGGCTCGTTCAGACCAGCGCGACGCGACGGCGCGACGCGACACGAACAATACAGTTTCTAAGAAAACTTCACGGTATAACAATAACCGTTGTCGCGTCGCGCTGTCGCGTCGCCCTAGTCTGCAGAAAGCTTAATTCATCTATCTGGCATTGCTTCATTCTTTTTACCTATCGTGGTATAGTAATCTTATTCTAGATGCATCGTCTTCACATATAATTATATCATTAATGTATACAAAATATTGTAAAAACATTTTAAAAGAGTAACGGTGGAATTTCTTGCCCATTCTTCTCCCCATACGAGAACTACCTTTTGGACGGGGCGACTAGAATCAATTCTTTTTTGAGTAAAATTGACGTTCAAAAGTGCCTCGTATGTGCCTAATTGAAATAAATTGTTTTGACTTTGGCTTTGAATGTTGAACTGTTCCTAAAGTGTTCTTGTTATGAGAGCAGTGGTGGCCTAGGTATCGGCCTCGATTAACGAGTTGTAGGTCGTAAGTTCGCACTGAGACAGGCGCTTTACTTTGTGTAAATCATTTCATCACCACTGCTCTCAAAACGGTGAAGGAAAACATCGTCAGGAAACCGACATGTACTAGAACCAAAACTTCGACGACATGTGACATCTAACAACCCGCACTGAGCCCGCATGGTTCTCTCACCGAGAGGAGGCCCATGTCCCAGCAGTGGGAACATTATAGGCTGGTTGTGCTAATGTGTTCTTGTTATGAATGATTCTAGATTATTATAAAGTTGTACAATTACTATTATACAATTTCAGGCTGATATTAATATTGGGTCCCCCACTTAAGAAATCAGCGTTTTGTATGGAGAATATTAAAGAAGTTGCATTTTTCATACTAGCATTTTCTTAATTTATAGGTATAACAACCATGAACACTAATGTTTTAAAACTTTTATGCACTAATGTTTAAACACTAAAATAACGTAATATGCCACTTAGATTAAACGACAAAAATAAGTTTTGGCTAAGTTAAAACAAATAGTGGTTATTTCTGCTAACAAAATGGAGGAGTCATTTTAAGGTATTTTTTATGTTTAGAAAAATATAAGTAATAAGGTTTTTTTACTATTGGTAGTTGTCTATGATGGTCATTATTCGATATAATACCAAGCAATTGATGAATATTTTAAATCATTGAAGTGACGCCAATTGCATAGGTGGGAAACCAATATTAATATCAGCCTGTAATTGCTTCTACTGGGCAAAAGTCTCGTTAAAACGCCTGACAGAAAGTTTATTCAAATTCACCATGCCTGGCATGTTGCCTATTTCAGAGCATTTCCGTATAAGATTTCTCACTTTTTTTAAACTGTAGGTAAGACTGGGTCTTAGGTCTATGTATGTGTCTTTCTGTATCATAGGAGCAGAAGACAAAAAAAAAAAATCTTCTACAAACCCACACTGTGCCCGCTTGGTGAGTTACTGCCCACTTCTTCTCACAGAGAGGAGCCCTGAGTCCCAGCAATGGAGAACATTATAGGCGGATAAATGTATGATTCTGCTTGGGTCTAACAGACACCACTGGCTCCCGGCTATCGGTCCGGATAACCTTATCCGGACCGATAGCCGGGAGCCAGTGGTGTCTAAAACCCCTAAAAAAACCCCTTGTGGTGGTAAAGAACCCCTTATGTTTACCTAAACATAAGGGGTTCTTTGCACCCTATAAATATATGTCGGAATTACTGAGTTGACTAATCGGAACGCCAGCGCCACCTAGTGGCGGCGCTCGATAGAGTCTACAATATATCGTTCGGACTGGCTGGAGCTAGGCAGACTTCATGGGTGGCGGTCAAGCAGTGAAGACGTTTAGAAACTGTCGCGCATTCCGAATAGTTGTGTCGTGTACCTACAGTGTGTGAATTGCTAGTGTGATTAATTTGATAGTAAATTATAATGTGATTTGAACTGCAAACGGTTTTTCTATTGCGCAATTACCAACACTACCCATTAGTACGCCTACAGTAGTTAAAATATAGCTGATAATATTGAGAGTCATACATTTCTCACTTATATATATATATATATCTACATCCCATTCCGATTTCGGCTACGGTGATCTTTTTTTGTTTCCGACGACTACTTAGTAACGGGTGTGTGCTCTGATGTGGCTAATTCAAATTCAAATTCAAATAATTTATTTCAGACATGCGTCCATAGTGTTAGTATACAAGATAACTTAAAGACTAAGTGTTAGTAATAATAAAAATTAATTAAAAACGCAAATTGGTGTGGATTCTCACCCAGTGGCGCAGCAGAGGGGATTCCCACCGATCTGAAAACACGCTCAGGAGACTGTTGGTGGCGGTGCGCAGCCGGCCATTCATGGAGGCGGCCCTCTTGCGTATTATGGCGTAAAAGTCATCAGTATGCGCCTCCGCAAACATACCGGACGCACTACATCGCCACGCCCGCCCCAACAGTATCCTGAACGCATTATTATATTGGACACGCAGATCACTGTATGTCCTCTGCGTAAAACTGGTCCAAAGACTGCACGTGTAAAAAGACTGGCAAAAGGCTTTAAAAAGAGTTATTTTTACTTCGTCAGTACAACGTGCAAATCTTCGAACCAGCATATTACATCGAACAGCCAGCGACCTGCGTTCCCTCTCTATATCAATATTATCCCTGAGATCATCAGTGACCCAATGACCCAAGTACTTGAATTTCTTTACCCAAGCTAAAGGAGTACCACAAAGCGAGACACCGGGGACATCAGAATAATTTATGACACTCGCTTTAAACATAATAAGTTCGCTCTTCTTGACATTGTACTTGAGCCCATGGGCCACTGCATAGGACTCACAAATCGCCACAAGTGTCCTTAAAGCGCCGATCGATGGGCTCAGAAGGGCCATGTCATCGGCATAGCTAATATTATTCATACAAATACTATCTATATGACATCCAACTCTGGCGCTGCTGAGCTCACCGATCAGCCGGTTTATGTACAAGTTGAAGAGGCGGGACGAGCTCAACCCCCCCTGCCTCACCCGGCACTCCAGCCGGTACACATCCGAATGAGCCTCCGCCCACCTAACACTATTCCTCTGATTATTGTACCAGTAACGAAACAAGGATGTTATTTCATTCGGTAACGTTGTATCGCTCTGCAATTTCTCCCACAGTACATCATAAGACACTAGGTCAAATGCCCTTGACAGGTCCAAAAAACAAGCGAAAACAGGTGTTTTTCGGGAGGTATAGTATTGGACAGTTTGCTTAAGGCACAGAATGGCACTCTCCGTAGATAGACCAGGTTTGAAGCCAAATTGCGCATCATGGAGTTCAATGTGTTTATCCAACTGTTGATCAAGCAAACTGTCCAAGATCTTGGCGACTATAGTGGCCAACGAAATAGGCCTATAATTGGACACATCAGAGGCGTCTCCCGTCCTATCCTTAATTATCGGCACCACCACTGTGTGCATAAGGTCCTGCGGTAGATAAATGTAAAGTATCTTAACCACCATTGCCACCATTGCCACAATGGCATTCTAACATAAAATATCCGCACTGTGCATGTACCTATAAATATTACAACTTTAGCCACCAACGTCGAAGCAGAGGCTCTGTTAAATATTAAACCACTAGGTCTTTGCTCCAACATCCACGCGTGTTTACAAACTAATTGTTTTAACATACAAAGGGCAACGTTTTGACTACAACACAATAACTTAGAACACGCTGCCCTTGAGATTCGTTACTTATTTAACATCTCTGTTAGTAGGGAGATGACCTTAGGCAGTCCAAGGCATGTGAGACGGCGGCAAGTGACTTTCCGCGGATAAAGGTTATCTTGTCTAGGTATCGGAGATCTGCAACTTCGTCTTTCTTAATGAAATGAAAAGTTTTTATAGGTGAGTATACCCTAATATTAAATCTGCGTAAAGAATTTCAGGCAAATCCTTGGATCCTGCAGTAAACACCTGTCCAATCTGATTTAGCCCTATTATCACAGCTCTATTATTTCTAAAACGATCGATATACATCGAACATACTAAAATAGTTGGGGGCCCCCTATGCATGTTAAATTAATATAAACGTAGTTAAATGCATGTTAAATAAGAAGGGTAGCAATCTTTACTATTTCAAACCTAAAAACTTCTATTCTATTCTTTAATATGGCAACCAAAGCCGAACCTAAAAACTTAATACAACCTATTGACAATCCACAAATACCATTTAAACTTCATCTGCTTTACCGACGAAGCAATTATTAATTGTTGCCAGTGCTAAATCTCGGTTGTCTAGTCCAACAACGAAACATTATTGACACTTTTTAACCTGTGATTATTACTCATCTGTGTGACTTGAAAACCAATATCAGAGTTATCACGAAGTTCATCTGTGGTGGAAAACATTACATGTAACAAATACAAATAAATCTGAATGCGATCTATCTACAATAACCATGGATCACACATTGCTAAGCTCAACGTTATCCGAAGTATCTACGGAGGTACTGGACCTGTCGACGCAAAGTATGCCTACAAACGCCGGCTTTAGCCCGGCTGACTTTCGGCATTCAAACCAACAGGTTAAAGAGGCTTACAACAGCTAAAGCGCGGTCACTGTCGGACTGCATAGAAATAAATGAAAGAGAAGCGCGATGACACGACGCAGGTAATTTATTGCAAAATATGAAGCAGTTAGCGATTTACAAAAAATCTATTGATTGGACTAGAAAATTAAAACACTATTATGCTAATATGTAGCTTGTAGAATAATCTGACAAAAAATCAGAATGATTGCATGTAAATTAATATGATTTTTAATCGTTAAAAGATTTTTTTAGAGGTATCTTCATGATTTTTTTTTATCGTATCAAATTAGTTGTATTATGTTTTCAACACACTATCATACTAGCATATATCCTGAAGAATATCATATATTTTTCTGATTTTGTTTACTGCAGTGGATCATATACTTTTACGCATTATAAAACTTGCGTTTAGGCACGTTTAGGTCCTGTAGTCCCCTTAAAGATCTTGGTTTGGAACTGACTATTGCGCAATATCTACACTTAATGAATTCTCTCTGAATTCTAAGGTAATTGACATCATTTGTTTAAGTGAGTCATTCATTAAAAGCAAATCAGAATCACTTCTAAAGATTCCTGGTTACAAACTCGTCGCTTCATACTGTCGAGATACTAAACGCGGTAGGACATGCATTCTCATTAAGAATGAGATGTTTTGCGTTAAATTAGATAAGTTTATAAATGACATTGCATGTAATTTTAATTTTGAATGTACCGGAATAGAATTAGCAATAAATCAAATTATCATTATTTGTATTTATAGGACACCAAATAGCAATCCAAAAGTTATTCTAGAAAACTTGGAAAAATTACTAATTAGAGTCACAAAGAAATCGTAGAAGGTAATTATTTGTGGTGATTGGAATTTAGACACAATAAAACCAAATAAAAGTTGCCAAGAACTCTTAGGGTTATTGAGAAATTTCAATATTGAATTGCATATAACAACAACAACACGGAAACAGTCCTGTTTAGATTTATTTGCAAGCAATATCAAACAAGCGAAAGGTGAAGTTCATCACCTGGCGCTATCTGATCATGAGACAGGGTAGACCCTGACAGTGACAAATAATAAACCTAAATCTGTATTCAGTTGGGTTGAGTACAAAAGGGACTATATCTTTTACTTCTAAGGGTTCTGTACCCGAACGGTGCCAAACGGAACTCTATTACTAAGCCTCCGCTAGCGCTGTCTGTCGGTCCGTCCGTCTGTCTGACAGCGGGCTGTATCTCATGAACCCTATTTGCTAGATAGTTGAAATTTCACAGATTGTGTATTTCTATTGCCACTATAACAACAAATAATAAAAATAAATTTAATTAAATGGGTCCCATACTAGAAACGTGTTTTTTCTAACTAAAGTATTTTAAAAAAATCTGTTATTATATTGTACGATGCTACGGAACCCTTCGTGTGCGAGTAATAGTCGCACATAACCGGGTTTTTTTTTCTTTTTTTTTTACTATTTTTAATTTACGATAGATAATTAAATAATGTAAGTTTTTATCCCAGAACCAATTAGAAAGAAATAGAGTCAAGAAATTAGTTTACTCATCGTTTGCTATCCTTAAGTCGTAATGTTTATTAACTGACATTATTAGGTACCTCTTTTGTTGTTACGGGAGTTTATGATAATCAAACATAGCTGCAGTCTTTAAAAGCAACGTCGTCGTCGACGTTAATGTTTACAAAGGTGCATTTTAACGACAAATACTAAGAAAAATATACATTCATTTATAATTGAAATAGTATTGTAGTAAAATGAATAAAATAATAACAATAAGTCAATGAAACAATAGGGCGCAAGGTAAAGGTTACTGCACAACTGGTCCTAGTACGTGGTAATACCTCACGTACGCATGTTGCATTGGCTGCAGCCTTGCAGGGCCGATGACACCACTGTTATCTGTATCGAATATAAGAAGTAACATCTATTTTGTTTCTATTTTTGTCATACTGAAAATGGTGTTCGAAAATTCAAATCTGGAACTGTTTATTTGTCTATTGTTTCGAGTTGCGTTTTTATTTTTGGTTAATCATTGTCAGTTTGACAAATTAACAAAAGCGCGCCTTTAGATGACAGTTCGAATTTTGAAAATTGATGGTTGTAAGTAATAGGGACGTTCATTTATTAGAATTAAAATGTCGATCTTCAAATAAAAATGTAATTGAATTAAATAACAATGAGCCTACATTGAAGTATAAGCATGATTGAACGTTTATATTTGATAAAACTTTCTTTGGTATGATTGATTATTTTCGAAAACGTTGAAGATGGTTTCTGCGTCAATATATTGTGCGACTTTCGTACCTATATTTTACAAGCCATTAATTTCAATATTGTACATGCAAAATTTTACGGATCATTCATCAAACGTTGATGCATTTAAAACAGTTTTTAATTATCAAAAAATCACAGTATTCATTATAGAATTATAAAAAATATCAATTACAATCTATGCAACTTCAAATTAATCATAAGAACTGGTACTTTCACTTGCACAAGTACATACTCGGCTACTACGCTCAACATCTCACGTACGCACTCCGTTCCCAAAATTCTTCTACCGATGAACGCGATCTGGCTCACATACACACCTCATGTATGTTTCTTAGAACCAAAGATACTGCGTTATTGACTGTGGTCACATAGTGCATTCTGTGTATAAAAGGTCAATTATTATGTACCTACTACTTATTTTAGTATACTAGTGTGAATTTGAATAAGGTGGTTCAAAGGAGCTTCTAACATATTTTTTATTTAGTGAGCGCTCGAAATAGGTAGGTACTATTAAAAAAAATGTGTTAGTTCTGAGCGCTCGAAATACTTAAAAATAGTATACCTAAGTAAGTTCTTTCAGAGAAACTAGGTTAGGTACCTAGTTACCTACTGAAATTGGCTCAAGGCGATGAGATATGAAAATTAAAAGAAAAAGCTTTGGTTCTTGGAAAGACGAATGTTTATTTTGTTGTTTCTTTCAAAAAGCCATCTTTTTTATTCCCCACAAATTACGACGCCCAAAAATAAATAACGAGGTCGAGGATTATTTGCTGGAGAACATAATATATATAATATATACCTACAAGTACAAAAAGGTACATTTGTCCCAATCCAGTTTAAATTCTCATAGCGTTATCAAAGAAATGATCAACAATGTCGATGATACAGATTCTATGCAATTTGCAAATTGATTTCATCCTTGAATTCAATTGTTCAATGGCTGAGTTGGACGTAAACAAAGATGGAGAGCAGTTTGTACCGTAGTGATGTGAATATCTCGCTCGTTTTGTTTACATATCGATATTTCACACGCACGTGCGTTTACGGCACACTGCACTGCAATGAATGATTGTTGTGATCGATAAAAACGATGACAATGTTTAAGACGAGCTATAAATCGACAGAAATTATTCAATGTATTAAGTAAATAGGTAGTTATATTATCAGAAAATAAGTAGGTAAGTGAAAAAAAAAAAAAAAAAATTACCTTACAAACCTTGATTTCACTCATTTTGAATAAGTACTGTGGCGGCATCTACAACGCCATATGTGAACTACGCATCAAAGGCGTCACACAAATCCTGCATCGCGCAAGCAGACCTCCCGACATCAATCGTTGGGCAGTTGCCCGCCAGACACAACACCCGTCTGGTCGGAGGATCCTCCCTTTTCTATGGAGGATGAGTTAACTTTATGCCATATTCCTCATACCTCTATACTGGTTACCCCGACGTGACATCACGTATAATATAAAATATGTATATCTATGGTAATCAATCACATAGGTGAGCCAGTCAGCAATGTGCTAGTAGGCGTCGTTTTTTTCGTCAGAAAAAAACTGACTGCCCTGACTAGCGAGCACGACCTTGTGACATGGCTCGAGTCACACATTTTATCACTGTATTCATATAAAAGGAGTGACTCGAGCCACGTCACAGTAGGCCGTGCTCGCAGTCAGATTGCGCCGGGCGCACATTCAAGTATCACATGCTACCGTTATATAAACGAAATGTTAATTTTGGTGTCACGTGACTAGTGATTTGTCACGCAATTTTTCTATTTGATATTCTAAGGCTGAACCAATCGTAAACAAAATTCAACACAAAGGTCAGACGTTAGTGATGAGTTTTTCAACCTGGTTTTGTTTACATATCGATGTCGGCCGTACATCAGTTGAGTCATAGCATTGACTTTGTACTGAAAATTTATAATCTGTCACATCAGTTCTCTGAAATTATAACTTGAAATGATTAATTTAACAAATAATGTAAAATGACACTTCATTGATATAATCTTACTATAGAAACTCGCTAGCAGAATTGAAGAACATTAAAGTAGCACCTACAAATTTATCATCATACCTACTAGACAAATAACTGATATGATAAGCAAATGACCCCAACATTTTCTTGACACAAAGCAACATACTTAGCGAAATAAGATATTTTATGCGAGACACAATATAATTAAGTAGGTAGGTATACTTTGCCAAATGATAGAGACAGCAGCTGAGTCAAAGTAAACAAAGCTGACCCACAGAATTCGTAGTACCTACAGTGTTGTGCTTACAACATTCTTTTACTAGTTTTACTATAATAATATTATGTCGATGTTAACAAAAAATTATCATTGTCAATTTTTTTTTCGTATTTGATTATAAATTGCAGTTGCGGAAATATTCAACTTTGGAAGACAATGTGATTGAATTTTTAATGATTACCTGCATAAATAATTCAAGATGTCAATTTGAGTTATTTAATAAAATAAAATAAACCTAAACAATGATAGATAAGAAATCATGTAATGACTGCCAATTCACAATGTACCATACAATTTACGTACCTACAGTAGTTGCACTGATAAGCACATTTTTTTTTATATTTTTTAGCATCAGAATAATAAAGTCTTAGTTAAAAGTACCTACCAAATTATTTCACCTAAACAATAGCTTAATAATGAAGGAAAACTTAACTAAAATAATCTTTTATTTCTGAATAAATTATGTTTATTATAAGTATCGGAATACCTTCGTAAAATAATCCAAAATTTCACTTTAGCTCTAACTTTTATTTATTAATAAACACAAAACAATAGGTTTTAAAATTATTAATTACATTACAACAACTTCAAACGTATTTACGCTCGCGTAAGTACAACATGCAAGTACAATGACTCCATAAAAATATACAGTTTATCGACATTGCGGAACATCACTACGCAAACCAGTATCGTATAGACGCCGGCTGTACGATCTCTGAATGCATTATCGACTAGCTCGGGCATACGACAACACTGTCCTTCGTCAATAAAAGTTTAAAAAATAAAATTGTGTTTTTTATCTGTATAAACAAAATGTTTGCGAACGTGTGAAGTGACTTTTGGAACAATTTATTTTTTTGTTTTTCTTTTTATTGAGTGAAAGTGTTTTGTTACAAAATGTCTAAATCAACAATTTTGATTCGCCAATCTCTGTGAGTATTTTTGTGCTTATTTTTTTTTGGTGTAATTTCCTTTATTTTTCTACCGCCATTGTTATTTTTATTTCAATTTGTTAATACGTTAAGAACTTTTGTTCAATCAGTTCAGACCTTTCATTAAAATTCCCAATTAGACAATAGTTTTCATAAAAGATAGTACCTACTTTTACTAAATAAAAAAATATCTTTCTTATATCTTGAATTAACTTTAATTAAAAGTCTTAAAAATAAATTTAATCTAAGTTTATGATACTTCATCCCAAGTTACCATCTTGCGCGTAATTACGCGCTGTTCAGTTCAGTTTTATTACTGAACGCAATTTTAACTGATGCAGTTCCAGTCTTCAACAATCGTAAAAGATGTCATTAAGATGCATTTAATGCCTTTCTTCAATAATGGTTACTGTTACTTGATCTGAGGGCCAATTCCCGTATTTCTAAACAACGTGCATTCTTATCTCGGTCGCAATCTGTCAGAAATACCTCAAATTTTGTCAGTTTTTTTACATTGATTGTAGCTGAGACATGATTGCCACAAGATACCTATAAATAATAATATAATATAGTAAAAAAAGAAAAAAAAAAAAATCCAAACTAAGCCAAATTATTAAAAAAAATCCTAAAATTAAAAGCACGTCAAAAGCAGAACCTTTTTATTTTACGAAAAATAAATGTTTTCTCCATTGTTTATTTTAGCAACAATAAAAGTAATGACATAATTTGGATATTTTCATATAATTATATAAGTCTTTTATAAAACATGCCCCGAGGCCCTGGCCGCCTTCAGGATCCATTTATCATAAACCCTAAGCAGAGACTCCAGAGTGGAAGATGCGATTAAACGAAGGCCAATGATGGCGACAAAGCCCCGAAAACACACCACTTTCAAACTAAAACATAATACTTACATAGAACAGTGTGACTACTCAAGCCCGAATGAGATGAGAATATACACCGATGGATCGAAGAAGGACTCCGGTACAGGGATCGGAGTCTTCTCACTCGACCTCAACTTAAATATTTCCAGCTCGCTGGGAATGTTCAACACCGTCTATCAGGCGGAGTGTGTGGGCATCATACAAGCTGTCTAGGCCATAGAAGCCAGGACAGTTACGGACACCATGTGGGTCCTTAGGGAAGAAATATATTACCTCAAAGCTAACTCTAGAATGTCACAATGCACTAGAACAAGTAACAGTATCTAGCCGCAACACGGTGACAACGCAATGGATAACAGGAACACAGCGGATCGCTAGGTAATGACGCAGCTGAAGAACTTGCTAGAAGAGCATCTAGCACGTCAGTCTGTGGACCCGAGCCTATCGTATCCATCCCCTTCAACGAACTATGCAGGTGGCTACAGGAGTTCACCCACACACAAGAGGAGAACTGGCGGGAATCGACACCGGGGTGCAGGGCTGCAGGTAATCCAGGGAAGCTATGCCATCCTTGGATAATAGGCTGACCAGCAGACTCTTATTACGCCCAGACAGGAACGGCCTGTGCCTGGTGACGGTGACCATCACGGGACACTGCTAGCAAAACAAACACTTCCACACAATAGGCATAACGGACAGTCCTCTGTGCAGGGCGTGCATGGAGGCTGAGGAAACCGTCACGCACGTGCTCTTTGAATGCACAGGCACCCAGATGTCCCAGACGTTCTGAACAGACCAGGAGATTTAATTAACTTCTGGAGGGAGGTGGGCTGGCTGGAATAACCGCCGACGGCCGCCATGGCCCACGCACAATGATCCATCTGAAGGATTAAATGCGGAAACCAAACCTAATAACATAGAATATAAAACATGCCCCGATGTTTACCAAAACAGCGGATGAACGCAGTTTCACGAAAATGAAAACACGATTTTTTTAATGAATCAAGCGCATCTATAAATAATGGATAAATGTCTGATATCCGCTTACATAGGTAGTTGTTACCTATTGCATAAGGAAGTATTTTGTAACTGAGAAAATAAACGATCATACATGTTATAGTTCGATTCCCACTGCATTATTCAAATGTACCCAACGCTTGCAAACGAATTCCACATTCCTTAAAAAAAACTTGTATAATCGTCCTCGTAAATGCTTGGTCACTTTTGACAATAATTCCCAGTGGATTGAAACTTCAGTAAAGCTCAATTTACATTGCTGTGGAACGGAGTGGAAGCAAATGTTTGTTACGATATAGCAAAATGAACTATATGTCAATTGCCTAAGGCTCTAGATAGACGGACTGCAAATTTGCAGTTTGAATGCCGTTAGTACGACTGCAATAAAACTGCAAACCAATTCAGTCGTAATATCTGCATTCAAACAGCAAAGCAGTCGGAGTGCAGTTGAAATGCAGTCCGTGTTTAGAACCTAACGTACAACCTATATACGACCTTGTTACTGCGAGAATTCCCGAGAATGCGCGAGAATTCTCTAGAAGACGAACTTGTTAATTGGCTCATATCTAGTTTGTGCGTTCACTATTGATTCATAGTAACTACATTATACTTTGTAAAAAAAATCGCTTCTATTCCGTTCCGAATAACTGTCACATAGAAAATTATTACCCTGTCGTTTGACGTACAAGCGACATTCCACCGAGGGGTCCCCGAAACGATCAACAGCAATTGATCAATTGCCATCAATTTCTATTGTAATAGCATTTAGTAGATGATCAATTTGCGCATCAATGTGTATGTGGTGAAGGGTGGACGTTTTGGGGGACTGTCTTATGCAGTTTTGACGTTCGAAAAGTGCTGATTGTCAGCCTAGTTTGAATTAATGACTTTCGAATTTTGAAGCAATGACGTAAAAATTTACGATGGTAGTTGATCGTTTTGGGGACCCTTTATAGGGTGATAAGTGATAAATATTAAAATTATACCTACTCTCCTGAAAATCTAAAGTTACGTTATTAACTTACGTTTGAAGGTCTTTGATAATTGTGTTCTTAAAATAACCAACACACAACAATAATAACTTAAATATAAATATAACTCCGATGACCTTTATAAGATTAGGTAGTCAGCCCGATTTAAGATTATTCATGACGTTTCACGTCAAACGTCTTGCTATAAACATGTTCAGTTCCTTTGATAAATAACATAACATTATGCCTTGTTTCCTCAAATGGTTGGATGGAGGTACATGGGAGTAACCCGGGGGGCAGGGGAGGGCAGCTGCCCCCCCTGGATGTTGTATGCCTAAGTACCTATATACCGAGTTGTCGATAAATTTTATAATAATAATAATTTTATTTTCCAAAAAAAAAAGAAAAGAAATTTGATCAATGACCCCGCATGCTAGGTGGAACCTGTGTTACAGGGGTCCTCCATCCGTCCATTATATTTATATATGATTACAGGTAAGTAAGTTATGTTAGAGTGACGTTAAGACTTACTTTACAATTACATTAAATTATGCATTAGAAACCCGTGACCGCGTACCGAAAAACGAACCGTTGGAAGGCCTCCGGTCGAAGTGGCGGTGCTTGGGGGAGGCCTATGTTCAGCAGTGGACGTCTTTTGGCTGAAATGAGGATGACCGAGAAAAACCGTGCTGCGCGGCCGGTTATGTTGAATCATGCGAAATACACGAACGCTGCAAGCAAGCACAGTTTAGAAATATAAATCTGCTGTTCCATACATTTATGTTCGCATAGCACGTTATAATGAAGGGAACAGCTGATTTTTTTTCCACAATTTCAGGGCTGGCCCCATAGTGAAAGTTGTTCATAATTATGAGTACAATGACCCCTTAAGAGGATGCAAACGAATTAAATTTCACATTGTATAATACCAATTTTTTACAAAAAAAAATATACTATAGCAGTCAATATATTTTTTTTATTTTGCGAAAAAAGAACACAGCATTTACAGCCATACTTTTTTTACTTTCCTTATCAGTCACATTGTTTTGAGATTACTTTTCGTATCACTCTTTGTTTTATAACAGTTATTACTCCCAACGTTATAACACGGGTAATATGTTATTCTCATCCAAGCGATTTCATGGCTACTCTCTACAATTTAGATACGGCTCAAATTATCACTGATTCGTCACCCACATTCAAAATACCGTTACAAGTGAATTGGCTTATTTGAATGGGAAATAGATCTGACTAAAGTCCATTGCGTTCCGATCCCAATTTACAGACTCCTACTAGGTACTTGGGTATGAACGATTAACTAAGAATCTACTATAGTGATGGTTGATTTGTCGTTCACACATAGCAGTGAGGGGTGATACACTGTGGTATCTGGTATTTATGTCGCAGAAAGATTGTTATAGCCGTGATATAGTTATATCCCTAGGGATATAGCTATATACCGCCATATAATATTACTGCGACAGTTAAGAACCGCTTTCATATACAGGGTGGCAGGGACATCGACGCGAAGCCGTTTACCATGGATTCAGTACATGATTCTGAGCCCCCCCCCTGATTTTGACCACGTAGGTATCGCACTTTTCTATGAAACAGCTGGCTTTTTTATTATAGATATATGAAAGCGTTTCATAACCGTCGCATTAATTTTGTTACTGCGATCAATTTCGACGTAGCGCTCGCTGGTCACAGTTCTAACCTAACCTAACCTATATGGTTGGAGTCTTCTTTCTTTTTTGTGTGGTTCGTGATTAGCTTGGTGTCAGGTGTTTTAAAACCGCCCATGGGCCTCTGACTTGTCTCTCCACTTCTCACAAGCCGTCGACAAATATCTCACAGACGTTTCCTCGCGATGTTTTCCTTCAAGTGCCCTAATAGTTATATTACTAGATCGTGCTCGTATCATAGTTATATTCCTAGTAAGACAGTTATGAACCGCTTGCATATAACTATATTACGCTATATAGCTTTATCCCTAGGGATATAGCTTTATCCCTAGGGATATAGCTTTATCCCTAGGGATATAGCTATATCACGGCAATAACCATCTTACTGCGACATATTTAAACATGATAAGTCTGATTTTACACTGTATGATCAAACTGTTACCTACATGTAGGTACTTATAGCAGCAGGAGACTTACAAAGATTAACCCAACGAACATAAAAATGAGTATGAGTGATGTAAAAACAGAAAATTACTAATTTATGTGCGTCGTATTTATGAGCCGTGCAGCAAAATCATATATTATGTAGATATTGTGTACAGGAGAAAGCCGCTCGGCTTTGTTCGAATAATGGCGAGCCGACCCGAACATGATTAAGCGGGGGTAGAAGACGAACTAAGTTTGTCTATCGGCACCAGCCGAATATGTGAAGTTTTTGCTTCAGGTAGACTTTGTTGTTCAATACTGTCGAATAGAATGTGCCAACCCGACCGCACATGTGTTTTTTGCCCAGGTTGGTTGGTTTATAATAAATAAGTTGACATATCTGGCTACAGCACAAAGTTATGGTCTCCTACAAAGTGAAATTTAATTCGTTTGCATCCTCTTAAGGGGTCATTGTACTCATCATTGTGAACAACTTTCACTATGGGGCCAACACGGAAATCGCGAAAAAATTATCAGCTGTTCCATACATTTATGTTCGTTTAACTCGTTATAATAAAAGGAACAGCTGATTTTTTTTCTGCTGGTCACTAATAAATACTTAGGGCTGATTTCACCAACGAAACAGAACGCGATCAGCATTTCTAAAACGCGTTCAAGAGCTGTCAGTGTCAAAATTGTTATGGAATATTGTACACTAACAGCTCTTGAACGCCTTCAATTTCATTGGTGAAATCCGCACTTAATTCCGCCCGGATAACTTGTTAAAGAGAAGTCCTTGTGTCTGGCTAGAGAATGAAGTGCGTTTATTAAGTTCGACTCCCAGGTTCTAAATTCTTATCTGCACGCGTAGCTTGACCACAATAGAAATGGATTTTGTCGACGGAAGTATAGACAAAATGACAGATAAACAATCACAATCTGTCATTTTGTCTATTCTTCCGTCGACAAAACCATGTTGGTCGGCTTCCAGTCTAACCAGATGCAGCTGAATACCAGTATTTTACATGGAGCGATTGCTTATCTGACCTCCACAACCCAGTTACTAGGTAATACGATACCCGTTGGTTAGACTGATTGTCAGACTTTCGGGCTTCTGACTACTCGTAACGACTGTCAAAGATCCACGACTGACAGCCGGTACTGACGGCTTAACGTGCTTTCCGAGGCACGGAGTTGGTATTTAAAGATGGTCACCCATCCACGGACCAACCGCGGCAAGCGTAGCTTAACCTGAACGATCGACCTGTGCGGCTGTTACTGCTCAGCCACAAGGCCCCCCTAGCCCGTAGTTCATCTATTTGTATGAAACAATATTCCTATGATCGATTCCTCTCCTACACTTAACGGTTCCACCTAGGTACTTATTTGACTCGGAATTGGCATGCTTGATTGAAGTCCAAAGTGCATGTATTGTGTAAAATGTCCTCCATAGGGATCAAATACATTGTTCGCTCGAGAATTGCTGGTTGATTCGTCACACATACCTGGCTAAGTGATGTTTCTGACTCCGTTTAAAATTAAATAAGGAATTAATAAGTCTAACTAAAGTACGTATTACGTCTTACGCATGTCAGCATCATGAGAAGGCGTTTCTGGCTGAAGCATCTGATCATCCACCATCAGAATGAGAACCTACTTTTACCTATACAAAATTATAACTTGATAGGGCAATAGGAAGCCATCAACACGCAAAATTAAATTTTCAACAATTAATTATGTACTACTACTAATTTTTAGCTGCACTAGGCAGCTAAAAAAAGCTTGTAATTTTTTTTGATTTGTTACTTTGTTCTTTGTCAATTTACCTTGTTTTTTTATCAAACGAATTAAGTATCTTTGATTGAAGTCCAAAGGGCGTGTAATTACGACGCTTGGAGCACAATAAATACGCACAAGTGCCTTTTATTTACTACTTTTTTGTGTGTAGTTCCTAAACACATACTTTTAAAGTCGCTTCATTGGTTTGACAAGGGCAATGGACGCAGCTGTGAACTGAAAATATTTATTGAGTTCAATTTTTAGGTCAAGCATGCTTTATTTATAGTCATTCAACTTTAAAAAAAAACAACGAAGTTATGAGTTGTACGTTGTTTTGTTAGTTAGATTAGTGAATCCTTCTTTATATCTTTTTAAACCTGTCTCAGGCGATCTGTGGGCGTGGCCTTAAATCTTTGTCTAACCCATTTATAATTGCCTAACCCTTTTGGCGTGTGGCATCATCTACATCGCCACATGCGAACTACGCATCAAAGACCTGACGTCACACAAATCCTGCATCGCGCAATTAGAGTTTACCGCGCGATGGACATATATACAAGCTCCCGACTTCAACCTCTGGGCAGTTGCCCGCCAGACATGACACCCGTCTGGTCAGAGGATTCTCCCTTTTCTATGGTGGATGAGTTAACTTTACACCCTCCTCATACCCCTAAATAACGAATGGTTTCAAATTCGCGAATAGATTACCTAGCTTTGTTTACGTTGCTCTGTTACGTCTAAATTCCAAAACCTGTTTTGATAAACAAGTTTTTTCGCGCTTATGTATCTAGTAGGTGTACCGAATACCATGTAGATAGGATATTATGTAATGTTATGTCACCTGTTATTGCTCGACGGCATGTGAAGCCAAGTCAGAAGCCCAGGAACGGCATAAAAACTATGACACCAGGTGTCGCTAACCTCACGAAAGAGAAAGAAGATATCACCAGAAAATACTACAACAAAAAAAACAAATCGTAGGTACCTAGATACCTTCTGTGATCTAGTTTTAGGACTACTTATATGTTGGTAGGTGCAGCTGTTTCGTTCCGCTAAAATTCTGCTACAGTCGCCGAACTAAAATTTAATTAAAACCCAGCTCAACATAAGGACACAAAGGACTTTGATGCTTTGTCATTTACATATATACAACATTCTTCCTTCGTAAACTACTTATAATCCCAGTGACCGACGTTTGCATTTTCTGTATGAGATACTCCTTAGAGATTTCAAATAAAGAATGGTGAAGAACCTTGGCACACTGGCCGAAAATTATAGTTCCATTGTTAATTTAAAAATATTTGCATTCTTTTTTACAGTTTGACCAAGAACAAAGATATGCAATAGTCACATACATAATGCTAAGCTACTGTCAAAACTTTTACAAAATAATTACTTACGTATGTAAGAATTGTTGACTTTTGAACTTTTATTAATTATTTTTCCTTTCAATTGATTATGTTATAAATAGCCGGCTATATTGCAATTTAGTAATGAAGCAATGACGTCCCTTCCTGTTTAACATGTAATTCGTTTTAGTTTTGCATGTGAGTTAATTTAAAAATTGCAACTGCATAACCGAAAGCCAAGCAAATACTTTCTCAAATCCATTTTGTTATAATGTTTACTTTCTAATGCTCGAGAAATTAATTGCGATCTAGACATAATGCATACAAGACTGCTGCGTCATCATTTTATGAAACAAAACAACAAAGACCGATTAGCAATGCAAAATAAAGACTGTGACGTCACATGACATAACAATAAAACCTGCTTTTGAAAGTAATCAATCTTCTAAATAAAGAACAAAAATTCTTCCTTATTCAAAATCTGAATGCAATCTTACGTCATACATCTTTATCGCTGTACACGTGATACATCGCCGGTTTAATCCCAAACTTATTCAAATTCCTTCTATAATGACCAACATAAACGTTAATTGATACCTACTATCGTATTGCAGTCGTGACTGTACTTTACTGTCCTTGAACTTGTGTACGTGGGTGTATTTTGTATCAAGTTCGTTTTAATACTCCAGCCGCATTCTCACAAATTCCTCACCAAAACAAAAGGACTTATGTCACACACCTTTGCGAACAAAAACTGATTTTAAAGTTCAGACACTAAAGGTCAATATAGGAATTCGTTATAATGTAAACACGAACCAAATGATGTTACGAAATAAAACTGGTTGCCGAAAAATAAAACAAAACACAGTCGCGTCGTAAATGGAACCGACGATATAAATAAATATACCTACTTGCATAAAAGTTCTGTTATATGTAGTAAATAAAATGTTCACTAAGGCAAGAGGGGTACCTACTTTTTCTTCAGCTGCATCTGGTTAGACTGGAAGCCGACCCCAGCATAGTTGGGGAAAGGCTAAGCAGATGATGATGATGATAAATAGAAGAACTACGTAGGAGCCTAGGTATAATGATAATAATCGGCCAATAATGTTCCCACTGCTGAGACACAGGCCTCCTCTCTTCGAGAGGGAGTGGGCTGTAATCTACCACGCGGGCCCAGTGCGGGTTGGTAGATGTCACATGTCTTCGAATTTTTGATTCTAGCATTTGCCGGTTTGCTCACGATATTTTACTTCACCGTTTACGTCCCAGCAGTGGGAACATTATAGGCTGATTATGCTTAAGCTGTTACCTATTTCATATAAATTATTTCACCTAAATGCCTGTGACCCTGAATATTTAGCTCTTGTAATGCTTTTTGTGTCTAGCGCAGAGATTCCAGACATTACCTTTAGACTACTGACCAGTTCTGCGGATCGTTTTGCATAGTGGCTTTGAATTGTTAGCAGAATAAATAAAATAGCTCCATAACATAGTAGTCTCGTTCGCAATTTATCTGCCAAACATGTAAACAAACACGAGTTTTAGGAAAAGCAACTGTAATGCTTACACATAACGTTCAGTTTGCGCTACAACTTCATATTTTTTAATGACTTTTTCAACAGTACTAGTAGTCTAAAACTACACGTTTTACTATTATAAAGTTAATGTTTGTGTACTTGGAAATAATGTCAATTGGAAACAAGATTTTAAAAAGACCTTAATTTTTTGTGGCTTTTATAGATCGTTAATATCTACACTAATTAATCTACTTCCTATGCAATGTCCTAAAGGATCATAGATTTTTATCTAGGTACTATATCATAGTAGGTAGGTACTTAGCTAGTCAAATTTTATTAAAATTTAAAAACCCCCGACAAAAGAAATTCCTCATTTCTCTTTCCTACTTCATCACCAGACCCTGTTCATTTTTCTATAACCTATTCATTGAGACCATTCCAAGGAGCCCAAACACGAAACAAACGACACTGGTAAGTTGGTAAGTGAGTTGAGTATCCTGCAAAAATTTATTTAGGAAATTCATTAAGTTAAAAGAGTATTAACAACTCTATATACTTTCAAGTCGATTGAGATCGTAGAAATCCGACTACTAACGAAACACGAAGTTTGCCGAGGGCAATTAAGAAAATGGTTGTACTGTACATAATGTGTGAGTTAGCATTCTTAAATGGTTTGTTAGGACGAGGTACTACGACCCAGGGCTGATCATGTCCTCCACGACTCTATAACTTAAATGAATGCATAAAAGTAAAACAACAACATAAAATACAACTGCACCCATATCACACATATTTACAGGTGTGACTAAGTGCACACCACTGCATTTATTTTTAGCCCTGATTAAACCGGGTTGTTTTAATTCAATCGCTTGCAGACTTGCAGACCGCTGTTCGTGACATATTGTGAACATTGACCTAATTTTGTTTACCCGGTTACGTATAATTTTGGCTGTTTTATTGAGGGTCGCATTTTAATATATGAATGGGTATTTGCGTTACTGCAATCTGTTTAAAATGTTGGGCTTTAAAATCTGCAGTCTGTCTGGTTATTTATTGATAAATTTAGGATGTCCAACAAAATATGAACATAATACATCATGTATTATGTTCATCTTTTGTCACATACATAAGTAATAGGCACTATGGGCAGTATCAGGTATTAAGTAGGTATACTCCTTCACTTAGAGGAGACCACAGCATGCACAATAAAGTTAACAACTAAGCTAACAAAGTTAAAATATTAATAACTTGCTTTCGCCCGCGGCTTCGCCCACTTTTTATGTCGGTAAAAAGTAGCCTATGTCCTTCCTCAAGGTTCAAAGTATCCCCATACAAGATTTCATAAAAATCGGGTCGCCGTGAAAGCGTAACAAACGAACAAACTCACATTCGCATTTATAATATTACAATGGGATACAATTTTGAAAAAGTTAATATTTTTTTAAAGGTCATAGAAAGAAAATATGTACCTTTATCATTTAGAGATACTTAAATTAAATTAATTAATAATTTATTATGCATTGCCATTCAACGTGGCAATGCTGCCAGTCTTCTTGGCACATTCCCGAACGACAGCGATGCGGACGAATACTTCGACGCCTAAGTGTCCGTTTGTTTTTTGTATTTATTTGAATAGTTTGTTATTGTATTTAGTGCCTAGTTTAAATAGTTATTTGTGCTAAGTATTGTAAAGCAATTAAATAAAATTTAAATTAATTAAATTAATTAAATTTAAATTAAGTTGGGTAGGCCTTTGGTGTGGGACGCAACCTGTGTCGATACCCTCGCGCCATCCCATCTTCCTAGCACGGCGGGCTGTGCCGGGGCGGCTGCTGCAGGTGCAGAAAACCTCAAACGGCGCAAATATAACAACCTTATTGGTAGCTATATTTTTGAGCCGTTTGGGGTTGAAACACTAGGGCCGTGGGGTCCGAGTGCTCATCGAGTATTTCGGGACATCGCCAAGCGGTTGGTCGACTCCTCACGTGACCAGAGGGCTGGCCAATTTTTAGGTCAAAGAATCAGCATTGCCATCCAACGTGGCAATGCTGCCAGCCTTTTGGGCACTTTTCCCACTGACAGCGACGCCGACGAATTTTTTGATGCCCAATGAGCCTTTATTGTTTATAATTTATATATTTTAGTGTTAGTTGTATATTTTAATCTTAATGTTATTTTAATTTTATTTGTAAAATTAATTGATTAATAAAATCTTTACATATTTAGACAGGGAAGTTATGAAACAGAAACAGTTTATTTGATCTGAGTCTGAGGGTTTAGTCTATGTACAGATTTTTCTAGATCTGAGAAAAAACTTGTCTAGTGTTAGGACCTAAGGTATTCACACTATTGTATTATTGACGCCTTTTGGTGGCTAAACACTTAGTTCACATTTTATTTTCCATTATATCAAACAATCTATGGCGCATCGTATTACCCAGTTACTGTGTTGTGGAGGTCAGATAGACAGTTGCTTCATGTAAAATACTGGTATTCAGCTGCATCCGGTTAGACTGGAAGCCGATCCCAACATAGTTGGGAAAGGGCTAGGCAGATTGACTGAATCTAACGTTAGGCAATTTTATTAAAATGTGCATTTGAGATCAATCGTTTTTCCAAGTTTGTGATGCCAGCCTTAAATATTTGTGACAATTGTAACAATAATTACCTTGAATAGCTTTTTTCAAAGTTCAGTTTATCAGTCAAAAAAGCAAACGAAGAGACTGACAGACTGACTTATTAATTAGGCTCTGCATAATCATCCTATAATGTTCCCACTGCTGGGACACAGGCCTCCTCTGTTCGAGAGGGAGTGGGCTGTAATCTACCACGCCGCCTCAGTGCGTGCTGGTAGATGTCACATGTCTTCGAATTTTTAGTTCTAAGACATGTCGGTTTCCTCACGATGTTTTCCTTCGCCGTTTTGAGAGCAGTAGTGATGAAATTATTTACACAAAGTAAAGTGCCAGTCTGAGTTCGAACCTACGACCTTCAACTTGTAAGTCGGGGCCGTTTCCGACAATATTATAATATGTAAATAAAACCATACCTATAATTACGAAGACCAGACAAAAAATAAAATGGAGCAACTGTTTAAAATTGAAATGTATTTCTTTTTTGTAACTATTGCCTCGAGTTGGCCTCATTTTTAGCTGTCACGAATAACTAACTTGTTCTACGAAATATGATGAAGAATTTATAGTAAACTTTTAATGAACGGCCAAGTTTTTAATATGCACAAGAAAAATTATTTCGTTTTCATTAGTATCGCTTTTGTGTCCAACTTCGTTTATACAAAAACTTCGTCTCTCCTTTGAATAGTTTATATTTTATATTATTTATTAAGAATATTATTTATTCAATCTGCAGTCGTTTTGCGTATAGCCTGTTAGTAACGGGTCTTTATTAATGTATGTAACACACTTTGAAGGAATCACCAGTAATACCAAACAAGTAATATTTTATATTATTTATTAAGAATATTATTTATTCAATCTGCAGTCGTTTTGCGTATAGCCTGTTAGTAACGGGTCTTTATTAATGTATGTCACTTTCAATCAAAATCTGAATGATTTTGAAGGCTACTGCTAATTCATTGCTTCATATGTTCGAAAAATTTGTCTGCTTTTGCTGGGTTTAATTTTGACAGTTCACACACAACATTCATTGCGTTATTTACGTAACAACGTAAATAACGCAATGAATGTTTTGTGTGAACTGTCAAAATTAAACCCATTGCTACTGGCAATTACCACGCTGCATTAACCAATTAGGTGAAATTTATTTCCTAGGGGTCGAAAAGGTTATAACACTGCGGAAAATCGGAATGCCCTGATAACAATTAAAACGCTACCTATGATCTTATCACGCGTATGCCATGACTAACTCCAATCCAACCTAATAATGAAAGGAAAAAAAAAAAAAGTTATAATAATTATTATTTATTTATTTTCTCACCACAATATCCTTAAAAAATTGTAACAAAGAATATTATTGTCCAGTCATGTTCTCAAAGAAAAATACTGACTGGTGCCGAAGCTTGTATTTCAGGCCACCAGGTCTCCGCCCCATGGACATAATTATGGTCTCCCATAAACAAAAACTATACAATAATTTATATTTGACTTATAAGAAGGAGTGTTCGTGTGGAGTGAGTGGGTGTGTGGGAGTGTGAGTGTGTGGGTGTGTGAGACGTCTTGTTTGTTACGGGTGCCATAACCGTGACAAGATGTCATGAACTTGTGGTCAAAATTCTAATTCAAGTCATAGCAACTTCATAGTAAGTCAAAGTGGCCGAAAACGGTTATTTACTTAGATAAGCACAGGTAAGCAATGTTTTCGCCATACAGCGGAACCACAGGGGAATGTGGAACACCACAGCAAAAACAAATTTGTGCGATTTGTGCAGTGGGATGGTGCAGGCTGCTACCAGTCACGAGCAAACATATTAGATTTAAAAAAAAAACTACGATATATTTTGGAGAATATTGCCACCCAACATTGAAGCAATCTCTCGCTTTTGCCTCGCCAATCGCTTTTGAAGAAACTTGGGATATGCTTCCCACACACTCTGGCGGTATCTGGGATTAAGAGTTTTCACAAACTTTCAAAAACACTTCCTTTTCAATCCCTGAAAAGCCTGTATAAAAATAGACGCTTTTAATAACACTCTTAATATTCTTTGTCTCCAGTTTCAACCGCCAACGACGGCATATCGCCGGCTCCTCATCGAAGCAGACGTCGACATCACCACAACGACGGAATGTGGCCGCTCCCAAACTGGCCACGGCTGCTGCCAGGCCTTTCAACGAGATCCCGGGACCCATCGCCTTGCCCATGCTGAGGCATTCAGCGCATGTGCTGCCTCGGATTGGTGAGTGAATTCAATCCATTGATCCTACCTATTATTAATTATTATTATTTTATTGTTTGTTTGTTACGCTTTCACGCAAAAACGGCTGGACGTATTTGGATGATATTTGCACATGTGTACGTACCTATTATTTATTAAATATTATTATTAGTTTTTTTTTTTTGTTTGTTTGTTTGTTACGCTTTCACGCAAAAACGGCTGAACGGATTTGGATGATATTTGGCACATGGGTAGATCATGACCTGGATTAGAACATAGGATACTTTTATCCCGATATTGCCACGGGATCAAGACTTATGCGGGTGAAACCGCAGTATGCAGCTGGTACTTTATACTTTAAATACGAAAGTAACTCTGTCTGTCTGTTACTTGTTCACGCCTTAACGGCTGAACTGATTTGGATAAAATTCTGCACACGGATAGATCACGATCTAGGTCCTAACCTAGATCGTGGTCTATCCGTTTGCCCTAAAGGCTCCCATAAACAAGCGACCCCTTTTCCAATAAAACAATTTCTAAGAAAACTTCGCGGAAGAACAATTACCCGTGTCCCGTCGCGTGACAAGTCACGCCAGTCTGCAGGAGCCTTAACTTTCTTTCCCGGAAGAACGTTCCCGTGGGATAATTTCCAACCACCACGCGGGTGAAGCCGAGGGCAAAAGCTAGTTTTTTATTAAATTTTTTAGTTTTTCTATTTTTAACAGATCACCTACAGTTACTAGATAAAATAGGTATGTGGTAGGTATCTAAGAGTATGTGGGCCATGTGAAACCGTGTTGATACTAGATATTGCATAAATGTAAAGTTGCTGGCAAGCTAAACCTACATCGTAGAATCGCAGAATCAGTATGTGTTCGCATTCTGATCTGATAAAAAACCTTGACTGGAATGCCCCCCTATCAAGATTGCAGCATTAAACGTAACTGACATATAAACCAGATAAATTATTATGAAGATTATTATAAACTAGCTAGCTGCGTCCCGTGGTTTCACCCGAATAAGTCTCGATCCCGCGGGAATATCAGGATAAAAAGTATTCTTTGTCCTAACTCAGGTCATGGTCTACTCTTGTGCCAAATTTCATACAAATCCGTTGAAGTGTTTTTGCGTAAAAAGTAACAAACAAACATAAAAAAATCTTATCTTTTCTCTAAAATATTAGTTTAGATTTAGCCTTTTTTATATTTTTTATTGGCGAATAAAAATGCAAGTTTGAAATGAAAAGGTTTTATTGAACGGAAAATGTTGCTGTCTGCAATAAGCCTGGCACATAAAGAGTAGGATTCCAAATTCAACTTTTCTTTTTAACCGACTTCAAAAAACGAGGACTTCCCATGTTTGTATTTTTTTTAATGTAAGTTTGTAAACCGAATTCGTCGACACCCCACAAACAAAAAGAAAAGAAAAACACTACAAAGTGGAAAATCACTTTAATTTCAGTTTATTTTATATATATTTTCGTTTTTTGCCAATGAATTAAAATAGTATTTTTTTTAAATTTGTGTTTTTTGGAAGACGTTTGTTTTTTTTTTGTAAAAAAATATTTGTCGCTTACATTTATCATGTTATACTACAGTATAAGCCCCCCACGAACTCACTTAACAGAATTCTTATCACTTCACCACGTGTAGGTGAACACAAGTTCAAAGTTCACAACTATGAACCAGTATAAACTAGTTCAACAGATAAGTCTTCCCCTGTGACTCCATAACGACCCATATCCGTGTTCCATTTGCTGGGAATAACAAATACCATGGAACCGTAGATCGTGTATTGTATTTCTTGTATTAATTGAATTGTTTACACGAAAATGATATCAATTTATACAGGAAAATATTGTTTATTTAATTGTTATTGCACTTTTAGTATGCAATTACGCATTTAGCTACATAAGTACATATCAACAGTCGATACAAGAGTGGCAAGCTGTTTATTTGGATTACTTATGCATTTGTGCCAAAAGCTTTTTAATTTGATAAATAATCATCAATATTAATTTATCATAAATTAATATATCATAAATTAATATATCAATTTTAATATATCATAAATTATTATATCAATTTTAATTTTGTAAATTAAATTAAAATTGATATATTAATTTATGATAATATCATAAATTAATATATCAATTTTAATTTATGATAAATTAAAATTGTAAATAAAATAAAAAGAAAAAAAAAAATTGTTGCATGAACACGTGCATAAAAAAGACAAGTAAGCTCGTAAAACAAAACAAATACATACACATATAATCAACATCAAACCGTTCTATTCCAAGTTTTTCTATACCTAGCTCATAAAAAAACTTATTCATTTATATTAACTAGCATTATAGGTATCATGTATTTTTTTAAATAAAATTCACTTTAATCAAGTAAGTAGGTAACAACAGTTCTAGAAAAAAAACTCTTAAATATTTGTTTAAGTAAAACGAGACTTAATTATTTTCAGAGCAACTTAGCCTTGTGTTTATTAAGTTATTTATAAACATGTTTTTATTTACGAGTAACTTGGAGTCAACAAACCGCAGTTATGTGGTAATAACATAATTACCGACGAAGCGGTTACGTCCTTGTGGTATAATGACTGTATAATTGGCAACTGGCTACGATATTATGATTGACGCTTATAATTGCATGCACATACAAGTATTAATGCATTGAAACCTGATTAGGCTTTTAATAAACATCAGGCGGGCAAGAAACCCTACAAATATAAAGGCGACAGCAGACAGGCGAGACGGAATGGCGCGACGCGATTTTGGTAGAACAATTTCCATTCCAAGTTTTCATAGAAACTGTTCTACTAGACTCGCGTCGGGCTGTTAAGTTGCGCCTGTCTGCGAAAGCCTTAAAGAAAATGAAAAAGTTGCAGCTAGGGTTGCCAACCCTACTATATAAATTGCCTAAATTCTATATTACTAAAGAAAAAATATAGTAGGCGAAACTACATAATTTTTTTCAATACAAAATGGTGGGATGATCGCGATAGGCCCAGTATTAATCTCATAAAAGCTGAATTAATGGTATTTTGTAACCTTAATTTAGCCTAAAAATTTTAGAGTATAAAAATATTAAGTAGGCATGAGAAAAAATAAATAAATAACCTGCTAGTAAAGGTTTATAGTACCAAAATAAATGCATTTAAAGAATTAAAATGTTTTTGGAAAATACCTACAATATTTGTTCGCCATATACTATATTTTTCTGGCGATGGCTTCGTAAATACTACCTGTAGATAGATAGATAGAATAATTTTATTTCAGACAGAGTCCATAGGTTTAGTAACAATTTTACTTAACACCTAGTGTTAGCAGGTACAGACACGGATTAACATAAAACTAAAATTCAGCGTGGAGCTGCTTTCGCAACATCGAGGAATCCCACCGATCTGCGAACACACTGAGAATACTGTACTGTCCTATATTTGATATAAAAAAAAGTTGGCAACCCTAACTGCAGCTATTGTTTAAGAAGAAAAGAAAGAAAATACGTTTATTTGCGGTACACATGACGCAAGGAAAGAATAAAACACGAAAATAAACAATTTGGGGGAAAATATGCGTCACATCCACGCAAAACGGCCATCGCTCAGCATGATGCTGCGACCCTATGCGAAACAGAGCCCCAGCGCTGGTTTTCAGCGACAGCCGGCCCGGCGGTGTTTCGTCCAGGCCTTTACCTATTATCTTCGTTCTATAAATAACTCACTTACAAGGCCAGTTTTAAACTGGACTTATTTAAAAAGAAAAATCAAAGCAGTAATCACCATGAGAAAGGGAAGCAGACAGTTTTTTTGCATAGCCTGCTGCTAGAATATAATCAGCTTTTTCCCTGGGATTTCAGTAAAATTAATTGGTTTCGCCTACCAGCGAGGTAGGTAATAACGTAGCACGCTTACAAAGGCATGCCTTTAATTTTGACAGTTCAACGACATTCATTGCGTTATTTACCTTACTGAGCAGAAAAGTTTTTCAACCCTATGAAGCAATGGATTAGGAATTTACTTCAAAACCATTCAGTTTGTGATTAAAAGTGTGTTACGCAATTTGGGTGCAGGTCTCTCAGGTAAATGCTTAAAGTATTCATAGCATAAATCAATCTGCCTAGCCTTTTCCCAACTATGTTGTGGTCGGCTTCCAGTCTAACCGTATGCAGCTGAATACCAGTATTTTACATGGAGCGACTGCCTATCTGACCTCCACAACCCAGTAACTGCGTAATACTATACCCCTTTGTAAGACTAGTTGTCAGAATTTCGGGCTTCTGCCGACCCGTAACGACTGTCAAAGATCCACGAATGACAGCTGGGACCAACGGCTTAACTTGCTTTCCGAAGCACGGAGGAGTCTCGATTTGTAAAGATGGTCACCCATCCACGGACCAACATTGGCAAGCGTAGCTTAACCTGATAGATCGATCCGTGCGACTGTTATTACTTTGCCACGAGCTATTCTATTCTATTTTAAATATTCATAGCAGTAGCCAGGCAGATAAGTTCCCAAACAAATTAAATGAGAACCAACTCGAAACGACGTCCAGAATAAACTTAATTGCATGCAGTAACAATTAACGTCCCATAGCAACCACTTTATGGCTAAAAATAAAACCAGGACCCAATACTCGTTTTATGGGAACCCGACTGTATATTCGCATCCTTTTACGGTGGGTTGCGCGGGCGCAGGCGCCGCATACGACTGTCGCGTCGCCAGGCGCGCCAGCTTCCGCCAAACTTGCAAATTAGGAGTACTTTCGATTTTATCATTCATGTGCATTAAGTGCATAAATAAACAACTGCATAGTATTAAGCTATGTGTACTTGTGTCATACTATACTCCATTGGTTTAGGTCGTTAAATAAAGGTAAACAAATGACACTTTCTTGTTTAAAAATACGACAATACCAAATTAAGTTTTAAATTTATTTTATTTATTTTTCCAATAGTTTCCTTTTAAAATAATGCTTTATCATTTATTCTTAGAATACTCTTTGTAGATGTAACTGCTTGAGCACAATTGTTTTGTTAGATTAAATATTTTGTAATCTGTCTATTGTAAAGAGCCCAAACTCTAAACGTCAACGAATTATAACGTTGCTAAATTGAAGAGTACAACTGTGACGTAGCCTGACAACAGAAGTGACAGGTATTACGTTTAGTCGGTTATTTGACAGCTGTCTCGTCACATGGTTTTTTTTGTTTACCTTTATTTTACTACCTAAACCTATGGAGTATAGGAAAAGGCGGTTCCTAAAGTAACATTACTAAACTTTTAAAAAGTCAATTTAGGTGATGCTACACAAAAAATAAAGAAACATTTCAAAACAATTTTTACGAGAAATAATTTCACTGCTAGAATGGATTTAATAAGTGTTTCTAAAAGCTTTTACAAAACAATTCAATACACTATTTAGACCAATAATCGGAAAAGCGACTGTCGACCCCCTCAGTGTATCAAATCAATTAAAGTTCGGGGTGAATGACTTCTAAATGGTTTTACAAACAGAGGAAACCAAATCTAAGTAATTTTAACATAAGGTTCATTTTGATTTATTACTGATTCACTGAAAGAGACAGACCAGAAAAGATTGATGAATTAAGTGAAAAATGATAAATGGCGAAGTTCATTCTGAGACGAGAGCTAATAGAATCGTATGGAAGAAAAAATATACGTCGCCCCCGACCCTAAAAAATTGGGATAAGAACATGGAGGAAAATTATGTGCAAGGTTTTTGGCGAAAAATTAAACTAAATAGATCCAAAAATACTACGTAACTTCAAAAAGAAAATTATGAAGGGGTAGGTAACAGGCATCTCTCTGTATCTACGTATAAAACAGTTAGAAAATTTATACAAATACTCAATTAATTCCAAACATGAAGCTCGTTTAAACTAAAGGCTGCGATAAATCGCGTCAACACGAACACGTCCGGTAAGTTTCGCAGCCGCACTGAGAATGACTCACATTAAGTTTCATTGCCGAGCTAAACCACGACTAATGTTTGTAGATAAAACAATCAGGCACTCCCGTTTGCTTGGATGAATTTGTTGCATTGCTCGTCTATTGAATAACTGGGATCTTATTCCGAGGAGTAGGTACATTTGAATGGTTGACTCTGGAAAAATAATTGGTTAAAATATTTCGGTGCCTCTAAAAAGCTGTCTCAAAATAGGTACATGCAGTCAAACATAATTATTATGTACCATCACAGCGTCCATGTCTTTTAACTAACAAATTTTTAGTTTTTTGATTTATGAATGCTGTTCTGTAATAAACTTTAAAAATCACCAAAGTTAAGAAAACAAAAACTATACAGACGTAATAGTTACCGATAGACAGTTTCTCACTCTCACTCCTATTAAGATCCTATATTTTTGGTGAACACTAAAATAATTATATCTAGGTGCCTCTATTTTATATCCTACTTCATACTGAGTTGAACATCCAATGTTTCTAACATTTATATAACCCTATAGACCCAAATAGCAATAAATCTAGTACCGAGCTCAGACGTACTTTCGCTCAGTCCAATCCAAATATAGACTTGGACCTACTTTCATTCCAGTTTATATATCGTTTAAGCCACTTAATAGATTCCTTTAGCTATACATTATACGAGTAGATGACGTAAACGTTACTAGATGTGAATTTGTGACTGGTCCGTAGCTAAGTTTCAAGTAGCTAATTTCGAAAGTCCTGTTGCATATATTGGTCCACTCCCAAAGGCGTAGGTAGGGTTGCCAACCCTATTATATAATATAGTATCCTCCTATACAAGGTGGCAGGGACATCGATGCGAAAACTGTTACCATGGATTCTGGATTCAGTACATAAATTTGAAACCACCTGCGTTGAAATTTTTCGTGGGTTATAAAAAAAAAAATCTGCTGTTCAATACATTATGACGTTAGCGTGCGTAGGTATTGCACTTTTCTATGAAATAGCAGATAAATTTCAACACAGGGGTTTCGGAATCTTATACTGAATCCATGGTAACAGTTTTCTCGTCGATGTTGCCACCCCTATATTAGAGGGCTAAATACTATATTTCTAAAGAAAAAATATAGTAGTTTCCCCTACTGTATTTTTATTTCAATACAAAATGGCGAAATGTAATCAATTGGACCAATATTAACCTCACAAAAGCTGGATTATGTAAAGCTTAATTTAGAGTGTACAAATAGTTTTGAGATTGAAAACACCTGTTAATAAAGGTTCATAGTAGCAGAAAATATGCATTTAAAGAATAAAAAAGTTTAAAAAAAACAATATATATTTTTTTTTTAATTTTCGCCTTCTTCTATATTTTTACAGGCAATGGCTTCGAAAATACTATATTTGATATAAAAAAAAGTTGGCAACCCTAGGCGTAGGTACGCAACTTTCGCACCTTTTTTGTAGGTTATCTCGCAATTGAACTTAGGAGGTAGTCGGCTGCTAAACCGGGCTATCCTGCAGTGCCTTAATTAATGAAGGCCTTCACCCTAGCATTTAGTCGTTGAGTTTATAACAAACTCCGCGACTACATGATACTCTATGTGGGGTAACTTTCGCTTCATGTCAAATATTTACACGTTTGAACACGTAAGAATCTATTATGGAGACGAGTAAGAGAAGTTTTACTTCTTAAAACATTTTTTGCAATTTCCAGACATAACAAGGTTTTAGAAATTAACACGTCTGTGAGGTTGCGTTTCAGGTTAAGAAACGTTTCATGGTTCTTGAAAAAATAGAGACAACAGCTGAAATATTTCATGGCCGGTAATACTCAAGTACTGAAGCAACTAACGAAAAAGCGACCTATATTAAGGTCAAACCTATTCTGAAGCCTGAATAACTTTTGATATTTTTCTAATAGAGAAACAAAAATACGGCCTGTTAATAATATGGAGAGCAGTCTTTTTCTTCAATAGTTTGTCCAATGTTTGTAGTTCTTATTAAGGCGACGATAACCGACTTTTAATGATTTTATACTGAAGAACACGTCTAAACGAGTACTGTTAATTATTTAGAAAAAATATGTATTTTTATGTTTATATTACATAGTGAAATTAATTTGTAAAGTTATGTCTAACGCGGATAAAAACCTGAAAATCACGCAAAATCTATCAAACGTAGTTTTCTGAAACCTTCACCATTTTAAAGATAATTTAATTATTGATCTCTTAGTATAACGTGTTTTATTAAAATACCTTTGGTTTTATGTATAATAAATTAATAATGCGTCTAATTTGGGACAGCGCTCTTTGATGGTCGAATCCTATTACTGGCTGGACGCGACTCGTTGCGTGAGCTCAGTACAGAACACGCAAGCTAACCACTCAAGGTCACTGGCATATATCTGCGTCTTAAGGCTGACGCAGATTTGGACGGGCCGCACCACATTGCAAAAAGCTTCCCATATCACTTTCGTACATTTTATAGTGTGAGCCATCGCACGCTACATGCGACCGCACCGCACTTTAAGAATTTAGGCTTGCTTTTTTCATGAAGCAAATAATCTCAAACAAATCCTTTTCTCTTCAACAGGGAGCTTCCACCATACCGTAGGCCTTGGCTTGCTGGAAGGTCTTCACGAGAAGTATGGTGATCTGGTGCGACTGGCCAAGGCGTCCAGGACACGGCCAGTGCTGTACGTCTTCGATCCTGAGATGATGAGAGAGGTATGACTAAGATTTTTTTTTTATTTACAGGAAATTTAAATGTAGCACTTGAACAGACTCGGGCATATACTGTGAGAACAGTACCCTAATTCCGTAATACACGATCAATCAGAATCTGAATAGTTTTAAAACAGATTGCTAATCCATTGCTTCATAATTTCGAAAAAAAATCTGCCCAACAACGTAAATAACGCAATGAATGTTGTTGAACTGTCAGAATGAAACAGATTAGTCGTAATCGTTTACGAAAATGTGTTACGTAATTGGATAGCTGGTTCTTCGTGTTTGTATATACAAACCAATTTGTTCATCGAGTTTCGGGTAGGACTTCTCAAGGGTTTTTAAGAAAATAATTTTAGCATCCTAAAAACATCACCAATTTTCCGAATGCGTCAATGAAATATATGTACTTAGGTAACTTATGAATTGAAATTCAATCACGATCATCAAAGAAAAATCACGTAAGAGACGAGGAGAATAATTGATCAAACTATACAGTATACATTAATGGGTAACCTTTCATTGTTCTTAGCTGTATACTTACTTACTTTATAGGAGTATACAAAATAAAATAAAACTCGATGTAAACATGAGGTAGGCACACAGTGTGATAGGATAAATAAATTCTAATTAATTCCACCCACATGCATTCTGAGAGCGCCGTAGATCACAATAACGTTTTGTGCACTTTTAAATTATACGCAGTCTGACTCACCGAGTGCAGACAAACTGCGCAGTCGGTATTGTTTTCTAGACCTTTTTACGTCATTCAGAGGATATTTTTCAGTCCACTATGGCAAAGCTGGTTCTCAAAACATGCATAATCAAAATCAAAACATTTTATTTCACATAAACCTACTTATGAAACGTGAAAACGTCAGAAGCTAGGTACTCGGTTCCAATTGGTCACGTCCTATGGATAAGAGCCGGTAAGAAACTCAACGGTTACTCTTTTGAAAATAATTGGCTTTTACAATCTTTTCAAATTACAGTGTTAATAGGTATGGGAGGACAGTGTAGGCCTGTCAACAATGGTACTTAACAAAAATAGAAAATAGTCTACAAATCTACAGTCATAGCTCGTTGTAGCCTCTTGCTCCCAGGAATCTGCTGAGAACATTCTTAATATCTAGAGTGCAAGAAAAAATAACAATTTTATCAGTGGCTTTATCTAAAGTGGGAAACGTATCACTGGCGCTTTGCCGAGCCAGTTTAATCCTCACTACATTGTAAAACGTACAGGAAAACATAGGTCATATTTAGTACACCTTTAATTAATTGAAATTACTTAATATGCTGTTGGACTCGTCAAGTTGTTATTGTAACAACTGCGCAGTTCAGGACTCCATGTTTGATCACGTGAATCATTTTTATCAACAACTGTGACTGGCTTGCAATTGTAATTATGTGCGACAAAAATAGCATTAAAATTGTTATTTTAGTATTGATAACATATGAAGCAATGGATTAGCAATATCCTTCAAAATGATTCAGATTATAATTGATCGTCTGTTATGCAATTAGAGTGCAGATAAACGTACCTACATGAGATTTGCATAACTCTTTTTTATCTTGTGTTTTTGAGACCGTTAATGATATTAAAGTAACTTCATCTCCGTGTGAACCTGATACAATAAAAGCATTCCTCATAAAACCAACTTACTTTCTCTATTACGTTTGACATAAAAAACTTTTTAAAACTAGACTAATTAGTTTCACTTCGTCTGCGCGTGACTATAATGTTGACAGATTTTTTTGCTCTCAACATTTTAACCTCATTTCAGCTCCTCTTGTGTACAATACTTCTCGTATAGTAGGATTTTTGATGAGTAACACTGACATCTTTTCTCTCGCTTCACTGTAATCAAAATCTAAATAATCAAATCTGTGGGAGTGATTTCGTGAAAAGGGACGGAAGTGTGTCACAGGAAGCCGGGGAAACGCGCGCTATTTGATTTGACCAATGAGCGCGCGCGGTGCTTGGGTTAGCCATTAGAAACGACGTTGACGAGGCCCCGCCCCTTTAATGTTGCTTATTACCAAGGTGAGATGTCAGATGTGTTACACATTATATGCGACTACTGTAAGGCTCACTCTTTTTTTTGCTCATAACGTCAACAGTTTAATTTCCTGAGTCGTTCTGAATAATCATATTTACAAACCTGCCTACTTACATACTTAAATTACACGAAAAATTTATTTGTCTTATGGTGGTAAAGGCTCATGCCTAATGATAGCAGTCGTATGGGTCCATTGAAGGTTAAGCTACGCTTGCCACGGTCGGTTTGTGGATGGGTGACCTTCCATTACATATCAAGACTCCTCCGTGCCTCGAAAAGCACGTTAAGCCGTTGGTCCCGGCTGTCATTCGTGAATCTTGGACAGTTGTTACGGGTCGTCAGAAGCCCGAAAGTCTGACAACCAGTCTGACCAAGGGGTATCGTATTACCCAGTTACTGGGTTGTGGAGGTCAGATAGGCAGTCGCTCCATGTAAAATACTGGTATTCAACTGCATCCGGTTAGACTGGAAGGTGACTCCAACATAATTAGGAATAGGCTAGGCACATCGATTGGTAAAGACTATTGTGCGACATATAGAAAATGTGCTAAAAATTTACAGTTTCTAAACAGTTTATAGTTATTTTTATCAATTTCGAACAAACATTAAAATTGAAAACGATTTATAATCCCATAGAATTCGTTTTCAACTTCAATGTCTGTGTTGTAGCTGTTATTTGTAGACAAAAGTATAATAGGTACTATCGCGGACACGTATATCTGAACACCCGTAAGGACTATTCCTGCTTGCAGTGCTCGGGCGCTATAGTAACGCTTACCTACTAAAAAAAGGTCGTGCGCACGGGATTTTGTTTTCAAAGTGGTTAGATATGCGTGACCGCGATGGTAGCTACAGTCAAATTTTCACCAGGGGGAATGTCCATTGTCATTAAGTAATTACTAATTGTTATTTAGATGATAAATAACATAACATCACGCCTGTAGTCCCCGACAGGTTAGGCAGAGATGTACCTATAGTACACCTACATTTCGCCAGTTATGTTTAAGTCCCAAGTAATAGGGGGCGAGCTTATTGCCATCAGCCGGACACAAATCCAGCCTCCGGTCACCTATTGGAAAATTCCTGATGGAATAACCCTATAACACTTAGCCCGATCTGGGAATCGAACCCAAGGACCTCATGCTCAGCAGTGACGCTTGAGCCCGCTAGATCAACGAGGCATTGTTAGACAATAAATAACATACTACTTATGTCACGTGGTTTGGTAGGTTCTGACTGCTCCGGCATTATACTTTCTATAATACAAAGTTAGAAAGTTTACAGACTGTTCTGATAATGTAACAGAAGCGCAAAATTTGGCAGGATTCGAGGTCACTTGCCGAACGGTACATATTCACTTTCAAAACTACGTCACAAGTAAGCACGTGATGTTTTAGTTCGAGATCTATATACGTCACTAGGCACCTACTTTGTTTAAGCGTTAAACATTCATGTCACTGTCGCACAACTGTCAAACTAAAAACCCAAGAAAGAGACTGGAACATGTCTATTACACCATTTACACTCAGCTCACTTCCACGGCACTGGACAGGGAAGTAGGCAGGGAACTGGGCAGGACGAGGATATAAACACGATACTTCTCTCGATCCTGCTACAGTTCGCGTCAAATAACTTTGCCGCTCTGAAGTAGGCTACATATGACTGCGCAGTAGTTAATCTTCTATATAAAACAGTGGCGCGCATGCCAGCGCGCGTGCGCAACCTAACTTCAGAGCGGTAAAGTTAATTGAAACGAACTGTACGGCAGTATTTAGGGAATTATTGGCGGCAGCGCGAGGAGCAGTGGTAGGAGCGGAATTTAAATAAAGCATAAGCACTTACGTGCTAGGTCTTCTTCTTTTCCTGTGGTTAGTAACTAACCTGGTGTCAGAGTTCTAAAGCCGCCCATGGACCTCTGACTTGGCTTCACATGCCGTCGAGAAATATCACTCAGGCATGCCGGTTTCCTCACGATGTTTTCCTTCACCGTTTTTGAAGCAAGTGATAATTATACAATACGCACATGAATCCGAAAAGTCAGAGGTGCGTGCCTTGGGTTTGAACTCGCTAAGTAATGTTTATAGAGCTTAGATGCACCTAGATTTTATATGCATTGGTACGTATGCATGGTTATCCTCTATAACTTTCTGATTGCATAAGCTTAGCATAATCAGCCTTTAATGTTCCCAATTCTGGGACTCAGTCCTCCTCTTTCTAGACCCACCCACCCACGGGCCCATATTCCTGTTGGTAGATGTCACACGTCTTTGCATTATTGGCTCTAGGACATGCCGGTTTCCTCACGATGTTTTCCTTCACCGTTTTGAGAGCAGTGGTGATGAAATCATTTAGAAAAAGTATAGCGCCTGTCAGGTTTCGGACCTACGACGTACAAGTAGCGGCCGCCGGCCGTTACCACTGGGCCTCACTGCTCTTTTGATTGATTTAACTAAATGCTTCTTCTCTTCTTTCATGTATGTTAAGCGAGTAGGAGGTAAGAGAACAGAGTAGAAGGAGGTAAGAATAGCTTTATAGCTTTTAAATGATAAAGGGCGTACTCTGCTTAGAGTGCTCCAGATATTGTCTCTTGCAGAGGCTTTTTCAATGCCCTTTTAATTTTCTCAAATATCAATTCTTTCAACTCATTTAACGACCATTTCTGAACTATCAATCAGCTCCCATTCCTTATTATAAATGCGGCTACAAGTCATTAGGTAAGTGTATCAAGAAGGCACGTACCATCTAAACGATCTTTGGAACCATCCGTTGGTTCTACACGTTGGCTTTTCAAATCCTGCTTCCAAATTGGTATTGGTCGAACCCTAACCGATTCAAAGTAAACATTTCTTTTAAAAGCTTTCAAGATGAATTAAAGTTTCAGAAACTAGAAACTAAAGCCGGCCACATACATACGGAATTCCGAAACGGAAATATCGATTCGGAATTTCGAAGGCATCAAATCGATACAAAATCAAGGATCTATCACACACGTACAGTAGTTCTCCGGTCGACATTTTCTCCAAATCGAAATTCCGAAACGGACTTCTGTCTACATATATGTGGCCGGCCTTTTGTATGGATTTGCTGTGTCCTACGAAATTCCGAATCGATATTTCGAAACGGAATTTCGTATGAATGTGGCCGACCTAATACTTTTACTAATACATCGTTGGGAATACATAGAAGTCTCTGAAGTAGAAAAGTTAAACTTCTAAATAAAGAGACAGATTTTACAAATGATAAGAAACTAATATTTTGCGTTGGAGCACTAAAATAAGTTTTTAGTTATTTAGAAGCGGTGAACCTGATGGGATTTCGTATTGGCAAAAATGCCGAACATCCAAATTATCTTTCATCCGCTACTTAACCCTTCAAGGGAATGAATTCAAAAATGTTTTCTTAGTGGTCTTGTGCTCGTGTGTTCGTGGCTAAGTAATAACAGCCGCACGGGTCGACCCATCAGGTTAAGCTACGCTTGCCGGGGTTGGTCCGTGGATGGGTGACCATCTTTACATACCGAGACTCCTCTGTAACTCTGTAGCACGTTAAGCCGTTGGTCCTGGCTGTCATTCGTGGATCTTTGACAGTCGTTACGGGTCGCCAAAAGCCCGAAAGTCTGACAACCAGTCATATTAAGGGGTATCGTATTACCCAGTAACTCGGTTGTGGAGGTCAGATAGTCAGTAGCTGCATGTATAATACTAATATTCAGCTGCATCCGGTTAGATTGGAAGCTGACCCCAATATAGTTGGGAAAAGGCTAGGCAGATTAAGTGCTCTTGTGCAAAATTTCATGCATCTACGTCAGTGAATGGATTTAAGATTTTTATGATAGTAGATTCTAGTTTGAAAAACAAAAGACTATGTGTATGGGCTGATTTCACCAATAAAACTGAACGCGATCAGCACATCCCACCACCCACCCACCCTTATGTATTACCCATATTTGCAAAATAAAATTCTATTCTATTCTATTATATTCTTAACTGCGAACAAGAGCTGTCAGTGTCATCTTTATTGGGGAATATTGACACTGACGGCTCGGAGAGCAGAACTCGGATTGGATGTGCTGATCGCATTCCGTTTCATTGGTGAAATTCACCCTAAGTAAGCAATCTTGAACCATTTCAAAGGAAATCCAATGTACAACCATTGTAATAAATGTTATATATTACCAAAAAGCCAGTAGGTACCATCGAAGAAGTTCATAGCTAACCAGTTTGAAAACAAAATCCCGTGAACACGATGACCACATCTGTTACCGACCCGGTTCTATAGCCGCTGAGCGCTGCAAGCAAGAATAGTCCTTACGTTGGTTAGTAATGAACTCCTTTGATGGTACATATTTTTTCCATTATCACCGAATAATACAAAACAGTAATGTCTATGACGCACGCAAAGGTCACTACAATTTATACTCAGTATTATCGACTATCGTACTAAATGTAGGAACCAAAAATTATTACCGAATATGTGGCTAAAAACACTTCCATTCTAGACATGAAAAATGAATTGAAACTTAGGTGAAGTGAGCGTGAAGCGAGCTGTCACTGTCAGAAATCGACCGGCAGGATGCTAGGGATTAACACTATTGACAGGTCACTTCACGCTCACTTCACCTAAATTTCACGGTGATATTTTTACAGAATCAACCGGCTGATATCGTATCACTTGTCAATCTAATGACACTAAGCTCGTTAGATACGAGTATGTGGGAGTAATGGTTGATTTACTTTATTCACAATTCGCAGCTGCAAATAAGTACAAAACTTCTAAAGACCTAAATACGAACCCAATAGTCCCTAAAGGAGACCTATTAATACTTAAAGCATCAAAGCACAAATACTTACTCCCGCTGACCGCTGTACTGCGCCTAAGTGTACGGCCTGAGTGAAGAAGCGTCTAGCGGAGCGTTCAGCGTTGCGTGCATGCGGCGAAAGAGCGTTCGCCGAGTGGCCTTAGTGCACGCTTAGCGTTCGTGTGAGCCGGTCACATTTTTCATCATGGCGTCTGCGTCGTACGATATTATTGATATGTATTTAGAAGAAAATTTGTGGCTAAAATTTAATTACGAGTCAAGACAAGGTCCTAGTAACATTGTGAAGCAAAGAAAACAATTTGGAGAGTTTTCTACGTTATTTGAAACATTAAGGGTGAATGAAGATAAATTTCATGAGATACAAGGATGACAGTGGCAACTTTTGATTACATATTACAGAGAATTCAATCAAGGTTAAAATGGAGTAGTACTAATTTTCACACATCCTTCAAGAACGCACGTATCACCGCTGCAAAACACAAACTGGTTTGAACTTGCACGCGACGCCCCGCTCGACGCAAACAAGCCCGCTGCTGCCCACGCTCCGCTCGGCCGGCACTCAGGACGGCCACTACGGGTAACACGTGTTTAACATGAACGCTGCACGCCCCTCCCCGCCCGACGCTCGAATAGAGCGTGCACTCAGGCCGTACACTTAGGCGAAGGGCTGCGTTGACGAATGAGTGGCCTGCACTGCCCCCCGTTTCACCGCGTACATACCAAAGGCGTGGTACAGCGGCCTCGGTCAAACTATATCATAAAACGTCACGAAAAATAAATGATAATAACCATTTCCTGATAACTTTAAAGACCAAGCATGAGCCAAATGCTGCTAAACAATAAAGCTATAAAGACAATGCATAAGTATCACATTAGCTTAAAAGATCCCCGATATAATAAGACTACTTAACAATGAGATATAAATCAGCTAACGATATTTTTTAAAGAAAGTCGTACATAAGTATAGACAATATTTTATTGCACAGATATAAGTTAAACAATTTAAATCCGAAGTGATATAACCGGCCTAATTATTAATCCCTACCTACTATGTCTTGATATTGTGACTCATCTTTGTAGAGTCTTTGACGTTGAGTTTCCCAGTCCGCTTTTGATCCAAGATTTATTAAATTCAAAAGGCGCGCCAGCTGCGTCCTCTTAAACAAACCGAAGTTTCAGAAAGGTATTAAAAAGCAGTGGTGGATCCAGGATTGTCGTTTGGGAGGGGCTCAACCGCACTGAAGGTAGGTTTTAGCAAAGTAAACACTCAAAGAACACACAATATTTTAAAAGCCTCCTCTAATTACTTTTTGCAAATTCCTCAATGACTTCGTTAGGTTGTAGAATACCAGAGCCATCTCAGTGAAACATGATGGCGGTCAAACTGGGTAGCGTAAGTGGCAGCAGGAGTGGCGCGTGGATTCAAAATTCGTCACATAATCAAAACATAGACAAAAACTTGAAAACATAAACTCATTAAGTTAAGGATAATTGATACAAGTGTACGTTAGGTCTGCCGGGGTTGCGGGTTTGTCCGAAAGGGTTATCACGACCCCGGCACACAGGCAATGGAAGGAACACGGGTGGGTTTTAGTCAGTAAAAGTCTGACACGCCCTCCCGCTCCGCCCAGAGCGGGAGAAGTTATTTGATAATTTCCCACCCTCAGTGTACATTAGGTAGTGTTATACTTGCTAAAAAGTTTAATTAGAATAATATCAAGTTCACTCTAGATTTGTCACGGAAGAACTCAGACGCTTTTGGGGATTTGAGTCTTTGAATCCGCTACTGTTAAAAAGTGTAGCTGAATATCGAAAAGTAACAGCATGAACGGTTTATGTCATAAAATCACACGAACTCTGTAGTCACGAAAATTCATGTAAATTCCTCAATATTATGAGGATGCTAACTGCATGTTCAGTAATTTCTAAAGACCAATTTTTTAACCGACTAGGTACCAAAAAGGGGGAAAATGTTTTTTTTTAAATATATTTTCACCGATTTCTTCGTCAATATTGTGGACCCATTATGAATTTTGTTTTTTGTCTCGTATTTTATTAACTTTGCTTGGATAGTTTTTGAGTTAGCTTGAATAATACGTATTTTCCCACTGAATGTGGATGATATGATCATAAGTTCCTGTCACTGTTATTTACATAGCAGGTAGTGGTAGTCGAATTTGAGTTGTGTGCACCATAACTAAAAATTGAAAAATAAAAAATAAAAAGTTAAACGTTTTTTTAGCCATAACGTTATTGAGCAATACAAAAAACCACTGCGTTTTCTGCCTCATGCAAATTCGTGCCATGATGTTGGTAAGTAAGTACCTATGTAATAATAAAAAGGAGATAAACAGTCTCATTGTCTTTATTATTGTATGCAACGCGATACTCCGGATGAGGTGTTGTTATTCTCACTCCGGTAACAAATTACCACCACCAACATGCCATTACCATTTATTATTTTACCATCTAGACTAATCATCACATAACACGCTCTCATGACTTGAATCACAACCAACTGCACCCTAATTGCGTAACACAGGACAATCACGATTTGTTTCATGTTGACAGTTCAACAACACTTACTTATTAGATTATTTACGTTGTTGAGCAGACTTATTTTTAAATATTAAATAAATAAATAATTAAAAGCTATGGCTTTCCTCCGTTTCTTATGTTTTCGTCTGAGAAACTTCGGAATCAATCAGGAAAATGTATTTGTGCTGATCTTTATGCCACTATCTTACAACGGCAGATTTTTTCATTTAAGTGTATTTCTAAAAAAAAAATTGACTTATGAACTTTAAGGCTCCTGCAGACAGGCGTGACGCAACTCTGGTGAAACAAAACGGCAACGGCAATATAAACGTTAAACAAATCCCCTTTTTTGGTAAATTAAATATTATGTTAGGTCAAGTATCATATCACAGTATCATTCCGCCGCGCGTCTCGGGGCAAATCGGTTGTCCAGTCGTCTCTCTAGTTGCAAGCATTTTTAGTCACTTCTATGTGTGCGTAACCGTTCACGTGTGTTTTATCTATAGTTGAACTATCGGTAGTCGACTCGCGTCGTCGTGTGTGATTCACTCCTTTCGACACGGAGTAGTATTGCTGACAGAGACTACACCTAATCTTGAAAACTATGGCCAATATAAATACCACCTTCGACTGCACAAGTGACACCGACCATCCACCCAGGTCCGGTGATATGAGTGTCGATGGGTCACTTACAGAAAAAGAATCCCCACCACCCTATGTAACATTCCGCAAAGGTATACCACTCATCAGCGATGCAAACCCGCGCGAGACCTACCGCGATGATTTCAATAAGCTGCAAAAGGACATAAAAGGCATGCTCGACAGCTGGTTCACAAAACAAGATGATAAATTCACCGAGCTCCTCTCCGAATTCGAAGGTGTGAAGTCCTCCATTCAGTTCATGAGCGACAAATATGATGACCTGGAGAAGAAATCGCAGGTCGTTGCCTCACGCGTATCCGCGCTTGAAGAGAAACTTTCCTCACCTCTGGCCAATGACCAACGCATTGCTGTGCTCGAAGCAAAACTAGAAGCCATGGAGCAAAAATCCCGCAGTTGCAACATTGAAATTAGCAATCTTCCAGAGAAACGCAACGAGAACCTTATGGCCATTATTGAAACTATCTCGAATGTCATCAAACAACCGCTATCGCCTCGTGATATTATTACAATTCACCGGGTTCCGCAAATGAATGCTAATACCAATCGGCCTAAAAACATCATAGTAAAACTGACAAGCCAAGTATTGCGCGATAATTTCTTAGCAGCGGCACGGCTAAGGAAGGGCATCACGTCCGAAGAGTTGCAGATTAACGGAACATCGAACAAAGTATACATCAATGAGCATCTCACATTGAAGACTAAAAGTTTGTTTCGTCAAGCCAGGGAAGCTGCCAAGCGTCTTGGGAATCGCTTCGTTTGGATCAAGCATGGAGTTGTCCTTGTTCGGGCAGATGTTCCAGAGCCTGCATTCCCCATTAGATCCGAACACGATTTATCGAAAATCAAACCCTATTCCAAACCCGGTAATTAAGAATATTTCTCTAAACGTCTACCGAATACACAATATTCTAAAGTTTGTTCCAGGTAACGTTATTAGTCCATGCGCTCTGTTTCGTTCACTACTCTGTGTCATAACACATATTATTTGCATTTGTTTCCAAGTTACCCTCATAATTCTAACTTTTCGTAAAACGAACTGCGAAGTTAGTTTTTTTTATGTCATTTATTATTGTATTCTCTTTAGTTCAGAATGTACACTATTACTTATGTGTGGTGCAATTATGTATTTCAACACAAAACAATATTCTTGTACAACAACTATTTTATGTAAGCTATATACTTACGCCTATGCAGCATTACAGACAGTCATTAGGTACAAAACAAGTACTTATAATTTAATGATACAACACACTAGTTTTTGGTTCTACTTAATTTATAATGAAGTCAATTTCGCCTTTTCTTTACCACTATCTCACATGATATCGCAAGTTATTGTTAATTATTTACCTATAGCTGGATCCCAAGTCTGTGCTAAATGTACGAGTATGTCATCTTACTGCTTATATTTTACTAGTTATTGCATATGGTTATATCCGCGTTTTCGTAGGAATTCACCCTACTGGTGGTTCCTGCGTTTGGCTGTTTACGTTTACGTTATATATAACACAATAAAACAATAATAAACGGTCTGGCCTCTAACATTAGTATATACTCATTGTATAAAAAATGGATAAATACAATTTATCTTTCTATTATCAGAATTGCCGCGGGCTGCGTACAAAACTACACACACTATTCATGAATATTTTGTCTTTTTCGTATGACGTCATCATACTAACGGAGACCTGGCTAACACCTAACATTAAACATATCGGACAGTGAATTTATCGACGACCGCTACGTAGTTTTTAGATGTGATCGCGACCGTTGCGCCACAGGCAAGCGTGAGGGTGGGGGTGTACTAATTGCCGTTCTACGCTCACTACGCCCTTCGAACGTATTGATGCGACCCGTTAGCAGAGATATTGAGCACATCATGGTGCAGTTGCCCGCGTCGTCTTCTAATAAACGACATATTATAAGTGCGGCGTACATACCACCTCGCTCGCGGGACGACATGTACACCGCTCATATTGATTTGTTAGCCGACGTCATTAACGACGCGAGTACTGACGCATTCTTTGTGGTAGGCGACTACAACCTGCCCGGCTTTGACTGGTCGAACGCGAACGGTGGTAATCACAATTATGTTATTCCTCAACCTACTACCCCCACAAGTCACTATTTATGCAACTTCATGTCTCTTACAAATGCCCTTCAATTTAACACATTAAGAAATAATCTGAGCCGCATACTGGACCTGTTCTTGTCTAATGTAGGCTGTCAACCTATGATGTGCGTGTCACTCCTTCCACCCGATGCCCACCACCCTCCTTTCTGTGTTTCATCACCATTAAATACGAAAATTACTCCCCTGAGACGCCACTCAACCATGAAATACAACTTTTATAAAACAAATTACGAAACAATCAATAGTGAATTTAACAAAATAGACTGGAACAACTTACTTAGTAATCTTCCCGCCGAACAATCTGTCAACGCCTTTTATGATGCTATCTACAGCACAATAAAATCACATGTTCCTCTTACTCGTCCCAGGAATTCCCAGTTTCTGTCGTGGTTCAGCCCTGCTCTTATTCGCATTTTTAAAAATAAAGAGAATGCTTGGCAAAAATGGAAAAAATATGGGAACTTATCTGACTATGAAACATTTTCAATGTACCGCAAACGGTTCGCATCCGAGTCTAGCAAGTGCTTTCTGATATATATAAAGTCGGTGGAAGACAGCATTCCATTGAACATCAAGCACTTCTGGACATACGTCTCCAAGCGGAGGGGGCGTGCTAACATCCCAGCCAGCATGTACCTTGACAACATAAACTCTAACGATCCCACTGAAATATGCAACATGTTTTCAGGCTTCTTCACCTCTGTCTACGAACCTTCTTCCCTCGACCCCGAGCTTTGGCAGACACCTACCACATACGCGGATAACTCATTGTGTATTTCGGACATATATTTAGGTACGGACGATATACTCAATGCAATAAAGAGACTGGACCCAAATAAAGGGTCTGGTCCTGATGGCGTGCCCCAAATTTTTATAAAAAACACCGCAGATAGCATTTGCATCCCGCTTCACATAGTATTTAACAATTGCCTGCGTGAAGGTTCATTTCCTGATATCTGGAAGCGCGCACACATCACGCCCATACACAAAAATAGCGACATAAACAACATACAGAATTACCGTCCCATCTCCTTGCTGCCCGCCTTGTCGAAGCTCTTTGAGAGACTAGTGCACGACAAGTTATACTCTCGCATTCACCACCTTATAATTCCCGAACAACACGGATTCATTAAACGCCGCTCTACTACTACTAACCTTATGTTATTTACAAACCATTTATTTGAGAACATGGATAATCAAACCCAAGTTGACACTGTGTACACCGACTTCCAAAAAGCATTTGACAAGGTGGATCACAAGTTGCTTCTGGACAAGATCGCCTATAACGGCATTCGGGGTAACCTATTGCGGTGGTTCATGTCCTACATTTATAACAGAACTCAAAAAGTGGCTATCAACGGCTTTCAATCGGATTCCATTGTCGTTACTTCTGGGGTGCCTCAGGGCTCAATTTTGGGGCCTGTGCTTTTCATTTTGTTCGTAAACGACATAAAACGCTGCTTTATTAACTCCCATTTCTTAATGTATGCCGATGACATTAAAATTTATAAGTCGTGCAAAAACACAGAAGACTGCTTGCTCCTTCAGGAAGACCTCAACAGACTTTCCAATTATTGTTCAGATAATAAACTTCACCTTAGCTTACCTAAGTGCCTTGTAATATCTTTCACAAAAAACAAAAATCTAATTAAATACTGTTACACTTTACAAGGCACTATTCTTAAAAAAGTTGACCATATTCGTGATTTAGGAGTTACACTTGACTCAAAATTGCATCTCAACCTTCACATTGACAACATTATTAACAAAGCCTATAGTATGTATGGTTTCGTTATGCGCTCCTCAACTGATTTTAAACGACCGCACACGTTTATAATCTTGTACACAACCTTAATACGCTCCCAATTGGAATACGCAGCCCCAATATGGTGTCCTTTATATGACAAATATAAGCAAAGGATTGAAATGGTCCAAAAAAAATTTTTACGCTCCATTCACTATAAATGCCACCGTTTTAAACTATCGTACGCACAACTACTAAAAGCATATAAACTCCTGGGCTTGGAGTCCAGGCGAACTCTACTTATGGCTGTGATGCTGCATGGCATATGTAATAACAACTTTGACTGCTCTGATATCACCAATAAACTTTGTTACATTGTACCCAGAACTGTATTACGGCGAGAGGCGCGCTTGCCCCGGCTGTTCCACACTGCACAGTGCAGAACCAATGCTGGCGCAAGGGCGCCCCTCCGTCGTCTCTTAGAAATATATAACACACACTTTTTCGATCTTGATATATTTTCACTATCCCAAACAAATTTTAAAAGAATGGCTGTTCAATTGCTTGCACAATAATTTATGAATTCTTCCTAACCTATTTCGCCTCCAGTAGATGCGTCTTTTGTTTTGTTTAATTTCTCCATAATAGTTTATTCCGCGGACATTGGTGTGGGTTACATGTTTACCTCTACTACCCTAGTTTGTTATCTACTAAATTTGTAACGTGTAACTGTTTTATGTCCCAATAAAATAAAATAAAATAAAATAAAATAAATAAAAATGTTTAAATTATGTAGCGGCGGCAAACAAAATGTCATATTTTGACAAATATAAATAAAGAACAGCCCATTACCGGTTTGTTGACATTTACATAGAATCACTCTCTCACACCGTGTTATCTATTGACAAATATAATTTTACGAGTAAATTATGCTGGTGCCCGATAATGTGGGTCAAATTCAAATGATAGTGTAACCTCAATTGACTTGTAAATTGTATGCATTGATAAGATTTTTGTGTTTATAGTTTTTTTTAAGTAGATTGTAAAGCACATGACTTCAAACTTCTACATAAGTTTTAATGTTTTGTATTAAAACTTATGACTTATGTGACATCTAAATCTGTGCGCAGATCTAGTCCAAATAGGTAGTTAAAAACCTAGTCAAAAGTTTTCGTTTCAAGTTTTGATTTGTTGCGCTGATCGCACCAAAGATTGTTTTCAGTCTTTTCAACCAGATCGTGGCAGTGATATTCTGACTAATGGCAATCTTGTCTCAGGTCTGCTCACAACCTTAAACATGCTGTAGGCACCGTTCAATCATTTGTAAAAACAAAATTAATTCGTTAATTTCCATATAAAAATTAATACTTTTCACAACAATAACACTATCTACAATATTTTACTCGCTATAATCACGTACGAATAATACAAATTCACAACAAAGTTACATAACGGTGTCACAGGCGGACCGTGGCACGCCGCGACCACGTGCGGTTATAAGTGTTGACTTATCTCGATTTATGTTTCATTGTTCCGTATGTAATGTTTGTGTTACCGTATACACAACGGTCCTACTTCACTCGGGTCTACAGATTCGTGAACAATGTTACACCAAGAATGTGGTGAGGTAGGCCGGTCGCAGATGTTTTTAGGACCTAAAACGGCTTAGGCGCCATCTCCACCGGGCGAGAGTATCGCGGCGATAGACGCGTCGTGACATCAAATTTTATAGGAACTGTATAGAGCAATTTCTACACGGCGATATCATCGCGGCGAGAATTTGTTATAAGTGTTGACTTATCTCGATTTATGTGTCATTGTTCCGCATGTAATGATTGTGTTACCGTATACACAACGGTCCTAATTCCCTCGGTTGAACAGATGTTCGTGGAACAATGTTACACCAAGAATGTGGTGAGGTAGGCCTGTCGCAAATGTTTTAGCACCTAAAACGGCTTAGGGCCGACGCTCACTGGCGACACGGTACGGCAGGGGATAACCTTTGGCATGCCGTGCCGCCAGTGAGTGTGAGCGCTGGCCCTTAGGCACCATCTCCACGGGCGAGGGTGTCACGGTGATAGTCACGCCGTCCGGCGCCGTGACATCAAATTTTATAGAAACTGTATGGAACAATCTCCACACGGCGATATCATCGCGAGAATTTAATGGCGGTCAAACTATCGTCGCGGTTCTCTCGCCCGTCGAGATGGCGCCTTAGAATCGATTAGAGACCGAGTACCTAAGTAAAATAAGAAAGATACAGAAGAAAAATTACTATCAAATTAGGTTAAACTAGACCCTCTGATATAACACACGTAACTTTAAATTGTTGCCTAAAAACACACTGAAGTTTGAACTTCAATCTGTAGTCTACATACATAGTTTGGCGCCATAGAAGCGGCGCCGGCGACGCAACGGTATCAAATGCATGTGACAGGACTACTAAGGATTCTTTACGGACTACTACTAAAGGCTGCATTCAAGGTCAAAGACTAACCACGTGCTACACACATCTCAATTAAAGGGGATGCGCTAAGGTAGGCCGCGAGATTCAAATTTTCTTGAGTTTTTTCCATTTTGCAGGTCAGTGTCAGGTTGTACGAGTATGTTGATTAAAATATAATTCGCGACCGTAACAAATATGGCTTTACATAATAATAATAATAATAAATATAAAACATTGATCAGGCAGGGGCCATAGTCCTTCCATAGTTCCAGGTCACCAGTCAACTTAAGCCACCCAAACCCATAGTCCAATATCTTTGTTTCCATATCCTGCAATAGTCCTACACCAACCGGGGGTTGTCCTTGGGTGCACTTGCATAGTACATACAGGGATAATCGTCGGTTGGTGCCTCATTTCATTAAAAACGTCTAACAGGCCTCTGCGAGTTGGCTTTGGCCCCTCGTACGCCTTCCAAGGTCCGGGACCCCAGGGTCCCGAGAAATGTCAAGAGACGTAAAAATAATAATAATTAATTTTATTCAAGTTTAAAGTAAAATTATGATTTAGATTAATTACAATCGAGGAAAATTAAATTCTAACTATAATGTAGACCTGCCTGATCTAGGTTTATGAAAAACCTGTGTTTCAGGCCATCAATTTACATCAAACATTTAAAAAGAAGACAACAATAGGTTTTTTAATAAGCTAAATTAAAAAGAAGACATGATATTTTCAATGACTTAAAGAGTCAACATTAATTATGGTATATTATTTTAAAACTAGATTACTTAAGATATATTATGTTTAAATAAATTAACAAATAATATTAAAGAAGTTAAAGTGGACACTGTTATTAATTAGGTAAAGGAAGAGACTTAATATACAGTAGATAGATAGAGCTATTATTTTAAAATTTCTAGTAGTTTACATAATTATAATCATAACAATGAGCAATACAACTTCATAAGTTAACACATTGTCAAATGTCATGATTTCATGAAATAGTCATTCAATGGGATTACATGAACTTAGAGAGTTGTATTGATCATTTTTATGATTATAATTCTATAATTAAACATTTAATACGGCCGCGAATCGTATTTAGATCAACATAGAACATGATACGGACCTGTAAATTGCAAAAAACGTAAGAAAATTTGAATTTCGCGGGCTGCCTTGACGCTTTCGTCTTAATATAAATTGTATTGTTTTACAACCAATGTTTAACTTACTTAGTTTACGAATTACGGTAGACTACACAATGGCCCACGTCGCCAGAACAGATGGCAAGCGAAGCACTCGTAATTCAGCCGTTCCCTTAAATATTTGATAGCTTCCTGTATAAGCAAGATTTACAAAGGCTTGATGTAATAATAAGTTTATTAAATTACAAAGACAGAGAGCAAGGGTTCCACCCTCCGCTTTGAAAGCAATTCCAGGAATCTACTGATTGAAAATCATCATATTCATAAGGATTCCTCTAGTCGTTGCAAGGGTCCGCCGTAACTATACAATTTTATTAGGTATCCGGCTCGAAGGACCATTTGCACGCTTCGATTGCTTCGTTAGATAAAATGGAGCCTAGATTGAATTGAAGTTACATTATGTGCCTAAGTAGATATAGGTGCTGCATTCTGAGTATGTACTGCAGCATTACGTATTACTGGAGATCCTCGAGCCCCATTTTTTACATTTCTTATATGCGGAGGTTGAAGACGGCTATCGTGTGATTTCAAAGTAGCAATAGGTAGATAGTGCTTAATATTTTTAAACTCTTTCGAGATGTCTAGTAACAGCTCGACTTTAGTGTCGTAGGGGTTTTTCGAACCCAAGCAAGCATTATTATTTTTTATTTTTTTCATTACCGCTGCTCTCAAAACAGTGAAGGAAAAAATCGCGACGAAAATGGTATGTCCTAGAAACAAAAAAAATTAAGACATGTGATATCCATCAACCCGCATGGTGGATTTGACCCAGTCCCTCGAGGAGGCCTGTGTTCCAGCAGTGGGTACGTTGTAGACTTGATTATGCGGCATTTTTTATGCCTCAATGTTTTTGTCATAAAATAGAGAAAATCTCGAATTTTACCCATACTTCTTGGATTTTTACAGTCAAAGTCAAAGTATTTATTCGTGTGCTTTTTGGTGATACAACAGGTCTTACAGTAATTTTATGGAAACTCAAAAAGCTACCCATTAGGCATACACGTTTTAACAATATCAGAAATTAAAATTGATTTACATTGAAATACAAAACAAAAATGTCAAAATTGATTTACATTGAAATGCAAACAAAAGAGAATTGATATATTAAATAAAAATGTCAAAATTGAGATAACATCATATTAGAATACCTACAATTAATTATTATTACAAAAATTAAAATACAATCAGTTAGTCAAGCATAAATATATAATTGTCAGTTTTTACACTTTGTCAAGAAGGAATTCGCCAATGGCAGTAATATTACTTAGTATATTTTACGGTCGCTGGTCGGCGACACACCAAGGGCGAATTTCGCCTATGAAACTGAACGCGATCAGCACATCTGAACCCCGTTTAAATACTCAGTTTAGAGTAGTTTAAAGATATTCTGCTGATCGCGTTCAGTTTCATTGGTGAAATTCGCCCTACGGCGATCTTTCAAAGACCATACAGCAAATTTACTACCAGCAGTGCTATTCTGTAACCATCTCACCGTGTAAACTTAGGTAAAGTGAGCGTGGAGTGAGCTGTCATTCCACCTAATGCTAGAGATTGACAGTATTGACAGCTCACTCCACGCTCACTTCACCTAAGTTTTCACGGTGAGATGGTTACAGAATAGCACTGCAGATCCTGACTGAGGCAGTTTATCAAGTTTATACTGCCAGACCATAACTCTTAAAAGTGAAATACCATTGAAGTGGCGTCATCCGCTAGCTAGTATTATCCGCTCCATTGGTTTGTCTATTGCAGACATATATGTATGTGGACACAAAAAGTGGGTGCGATTGCAACGAATGTGTATCAAGAAGGAACAACCATTTTAACTATGTGTCTTTAAATATTATATGCCATCACTGACAGCTGTGATATACTCAAACCCACTTAACAGAGCCATGCCAGGGACGTGGACGGACCTTGCTCTGTCAGAGGCCCAAAAAACATCGATATATTTTATATGAACTCGTTCTCATATGTCCGTGTCCGGGCCGGCGACGTAGTTTCAGTGCCTGCCCTGTGTGTGTCACGGCCCTGTGACGTCCCGGGCATGGCCCTGATGTGTGTGGATAAACCATAAGACTTCTTAGATCAGTATCTACTACTATCTACCTAGGCACTCAGGACTTCCATATTCAAAAACATAATTCTGCAGAAAACCATCCAGAAAAACAAATGACAGTTGGATGGCCAGTATCAACCCAAGGACTGTTCAACCAAACCTCCTTAAAAGCAAAAGTTTTTAAAACACATGTTTGTATTGTTACAGGTCTATGAAAGTTACTCAACTGAACCGCCTCGCTTCGAAAAATCTCCGCTGTATCAACATAGGAAGGGAGTGGGAACCTGTCCGGTGCACGGGTATGTTTACAATACCTCTATTTTCATTTTATACAGGGAAGCTAGGACCATGGAGTAAATATTGTGGAATATTCACCCTGAAACATCTCTCAGAATTAATTAAGTTTAAGAAGATGTAACTATCATGAGTCATTTACGGCTTGTTTTATTGGTCCTTTGAAAAGAAAAAAGGTAAAAACAACTACGTAAAATCGCTGCGTAATACGGAAGCTAGGCGAAGCTACCAATCACATAATAGAAATCTCATGCACGCAGATCATTGACGCATTTCACCGTCGATATATTAATCATGAAGTTTTAGTCAAAATTCTTGTGTATACCTTTTTTTCTATCGTCACGATAAACATTTGTGTAGCTAAACCGGAGTTCAAACAAATAAATTATAGCAACGTGTCGCACAAATCTAAAAACATGCCGCGTTACACCACAGAGTACAGATGGGACACTCAGCAAAATCATTTAAATTAAAAGCGACTCTTGCTACCACACAATAAAGTGCAATTCAGGTTGCGCAGCGCTAATTACCTTCAGTTATATTGGCCTAGAAGTTGCCTCTTTATCGCGTAACTCTTACATCTTCTGACTACGTTACGCCCACTGAATTCGACAAATCGAGCTCGCCGCATACCTACTTCTAGCTTCATACTTAAAATGCGGAGTGTCCCATCTGTATTCATCTATGGTTACAGTAAAATAGAATCGGCCAAGTCAAACATTTACCTACAATAAGCATTTGTACCTGAGTACAATGACACAATTTTTTAGCATAGGTATATCAGACATGCATTGTATGGTTGTATATTAGGTCTCCACCTATGAAATCAGCGTTTTGTATGGAGAATTTTAAAGAAGATGCTTTTTTCATACTAACATTTTCTTAATTTATATAACAACCATGAACACTGATGTTTTAAAACTTTTATCCACTGATGTTTAAAAACTAAGATAACGTAATATGCCACTTAGATTAAGCGACAACAATAAGTTTTGGCTAAGTTAAAACAAATAGTGGTCATTTCTGCTAACAAAATGAGGAGTAATTTTTAAGGTATTTTTTATGTTTAGAAAACTATAAATGGTAAGGTTTTTTTACTATTGGTAGTTGTCTATGATGGTCATTATTCGAAATAATAGCAAGCAATTGAAGAATATTTTAAATCATAGAAGTGACGAGGTTCTCTATTTATGAGAAAAAAAACGCCAATCTCATAGGTGGGAACCCAATACTTGGTTCAGACGGCGTGAGAACCACTCTAATCAAACGTGTTTCCTATCAATAAATGTAATACCTACCCATTTATCACCGGTATTATTGTTCAAAGCGTCCATTTAGTTATCACTAGATTAGAGGTGCATTAAACTACCGAATTGTTTTGGATAAGGAGGATTTCCTCTGTTATCGCTGGATGTATGTTTTGACAAGAAATCGATAAAAGGTAAATGTCAAGTTCTGACACCAGACAATGAACATTTACTATGTATAAATTCGTAGTTATGAGAAAGAACTTATATTTTATATTTCTGTAGTATTTATCTAGACAAAATCAAACTGGTTGCTAATTTAAGTTGTATAAATTATTATTTTTATTATATGACATTGATTTTACATTTGTGATTATAACTTCCTCACACACAGACCTATTAATTGTAAAATTTTAGCAAAATCGTCTTTTTAAAAGAGTAACGGTGGAGTTTCTTGCCCATTCTTCTCCATACGAAAACTACCTTTTGGAAGGGGCGACTAGAATCAATTCAATTTTTTGTAAACTTTGACGTTCAAAAGTGCCTTACAAGGGCCTATTTAAAATAAATGATTTCACTTTGACTTTATTTTTGTGATTGGAAATTCTGCATACCGCCATCCATTTATGGTCAAACGACTCTTCCAGTACGCGTAGCATGACCACAATAGAAACGGGGTTTGTCGATGGAAGAATAGACAAAATGATAGATTGTGATTGTGAATCTGTCATTTTGACTATTCTGCCCTCGACAAACCCGGTGGTCATGGTACGCGTGCAGTATATAGGGTGGCAGGGATATCGACGCGAAAACTGTTACCATGGATTCAGTACATGATTCTGAACCCCCCTGCATTGAAATTTTTCATCGGTTATTTAAAAAAAACAGATGTTTCATAGAAAACTGCAATACCTTAGCGGTCAAAATGTATGGAACAAATGATTTTTTTTTTAAATAACCGACGAAAAATTGAACGCAGGGGTTTTCAGAATCATGTACTGAATCCAGGGTAACAGTTTTCGCGTCGCGTCGATGTCCCTGCCACCCTTTATAAAACCCTGATACACTTTACTGGCCTCTAAAAAAACCACTACTTATTTGAAAATAAAAAGGATGTAGAACTTGATTTTTTTTTTTTTTATTGTGGATCTGTAGTTTTCAGTCTTATACAAGAATATAACACTTCTCCTTCTTTATTTTTACAATAATTTTCTTTGCAGTGACGAACCCAAAGCGATATGGGCTGCAATCCGCGCGCTCCTGCAAGACGGCACTCTTCTGAAGTGCTACAACCAAGCCTTCGACGATATCGCGGCTGACACCACCAGAAGGTAAAATTAAAATTACATATTATCAATATGTAATTTTGAGTTGTAATTGTGCGCCAGTTGAGAAAATAAAGTACGCACGAGTACGCACGAGTCCGCACGAGTCCGCACGACCTTAGATTAGAAGGACATTACTAAAAACATAACTATGCCTTTTCTGTCGCGCAGTCAGGTAATAAGGATAGAATGCGGTGTTTTACACACTCTTGCTCCACGGTCCACGCAAATCGATGACCACACAAAAAAAACGCTAAATGTCTAGACGATACACCAACAAAAAACAACTAAATACCTATCTCACATTATACTACAATGTTCTTTCTCAAACGTTTAAAAATAAAAGATTAAAAAAAATTACCCAAAAACGGTAAATAATAAAAGAAAACTAAATTTAATATGTCATTCTAAGGTCATTGTTCGACTATAACCAGATTTTATTCATATTTGAGTTAGTCACCTGACTACTCAGATGAATGAACTGTGCAAATGCATGCATGACCTAGACAAAACAGTATAAGTAAACAGTTTCATGTATTATTGTTTATTCACGTGTTCGTTTTTTGAATTTGCATTTAGCGAAACAATTGAATGGTAATATTTGAGTTTGAATTTTAGAATTACCCGAAAAATTATCTACTCAAACAGAGTCCCGTATTGTTGAGCTCCCAGGTCGCGAAACAACGATAACATACGTTTATAATATCTCCCAGGAAAATAAGAACATTCGATCTCTCTGACTTTTTATATGTTGATGATTAAAGCTTCGTGCAGACCAGCGCGACGCGACACCGGTTATTGTTATTCCGTCAAGTTTTCTTAGAAATTGTATTGTTCGTGTTGCGGCGCGGCGTCGCGTCGCGCTGGTCTGTACGAGCTTTACAGCAACCACACAATTTAAATCATCGTGATCGTGTCGAAATACCCGCACCACCGCACTACGCAGTACACTCACAAAGAGTAGAAAGCATACAAAGGGCCTTCACAAAACACCTAGCATATACCTTCGGTGATATATCTCCACGATGTCCATACGAACAACGCATTCAATGCTACCAAATGATAACTCTGCGCGACCGTCGACTGGTGCAGGATCTCATGTTCCTTTTCAAATTGGTTAACAATAAACTGGACTGTGATAAATTAGTAGAACAAATTGGAATAAAAGTCCCCCATAGAATACCCAGATATCCCATTACCCATCTATTCCACACTAAAGCATCCAACACAAATATAGGAGAAAACTCACCTCTCAATAGGCTCAGTAAAGAGATGAATTCATATATAAAATCCAATTCAGACGTTGACATATATCATGACTCCATAAATATCTTTAGAACCCACATTTTAAATTCTAAAGTCCCAAAGGATAAGACTAGACTACTTAAGATTAGATTAATTGAATTAACTGTGTTAGTATATACTCGTAGATACAATTATCTTGCAACCTTCTTCTTTGTAACTTTTATTTATTAGTGTTATTCGTTTTTTTTAATTTTTTTCTTATTTTTTGATCTCATTAATTTAATTTCGAACTCATGATTGTTAATTTAATATAATATTTTGTATAATTAAGCATAATTGCAATTTTTGTTATTTCTTTGTATAGTTTATTACCACTTATATTATGTCCATTATTTTAAGCTTAAGTTATCACTATTATGTTTGAATGTTGGTTCACCTGTTATTGGCAACTGTATAAGCCTAATACTTATTACTACTTTATTCGATATTTTATATACAGAAGCTGTTGGTGTACCTTTATTAATAAATAAAATAAATAAATATGGACCGAATGTATAAAAAATATGCTAATTTTTAGATTACTTCGCACTTCCCAGCATTAGATTCGTACATGATAAATCATAATCGTATTAGCTCAAAGAAACTCTACGTTAGTCAATATTTTTGTCAGAGTATTTTGGGATAGTTCCGTGTCAAAGTACAATCATAACAGTGAAACTAAAAAATACATACTTTTATAACCAAGTTTAAATGGAGGCTTAGGTACTTAAACGAGCTATTGCAAACAAACAAGAGGGCTAGCATGGTCTACGATTCTATTACAATGATGGTATTTAATCAACTTTGAGTAGGAAATCGTGAGGAAACCGGCATGTCCTAGAACCAAAAATTCGAAGACATGCGACATCTACCAACCCGCACTGGGCCCGCGTGGTAGATTACGGCCCACTCCCTTTCACAGAGAGGAGGCCTGTGTCCAAGCAGTGGGAACATTATAGGCTGATTATGATTATGCTTGAGTAGGGAATTCGTCAATATCTGTGAGACATGTTCTGACATTTTAGATCTTTCCAACCACACGTCTTTTCATATTGTATGGTGTATCTTTCCTCGCAGACTGGGAGACCTGCGCCATGCAGAGAACGCTCTGAACGATGAGTTGGAGACAGAGATCTACCGCTGGGCCATCGAGACTATCGGCATGATGATCTTCGGCATCCGACTGGGTTGCCTCGACGGACCTGTGCATATACCTACCGCTGATAACCAGTAAGTTGTTTGATAATTCTACAACTGTAATAAATTTAAAAACCATGAATATACCGCCCCTTCTCAAAATTCATAAATCAAATATCATTAATTGGTTGTATGGGTTTTGACCTCTGCAATGTTAGCGTAGCTAACTGGTTAGCATTGATACGACCTTTATTTTGGGCATTTCAAAGTAATAAATAAACTATCCAGGCATGAATAAATCTTCAATAATGTCTGTCTAGGCAGGCCAAAACCCATCATAACTGACTGTCGTATATTTCTTTGCTCTCAATAAACATTCCTAATTTCTTGAAATTCTTACTTTGCCTTTACTATACATATAAATGTAGTTTATCATTTAGAAAAATCATCATTATATCTTCTTTGTCTCTATTTACTTAGAAAACCAGAAAAAACCTCTCTAGACGATGAGATCCACGACCTCTGTAGCCTCTCGAAACGTTGTCTCGAGGAGCTAACTCCAGCAGAACGTCTGGTCCGCGTCAGTCGAGACATCGCTGATGGAAGCTACCTGGTGCGGAGTGAGGGCACTCTCACTCCGGAGAGTTCGACCTTCAACAGTGCGCTCAAGGCCTTTGACAGACATTTTAGGTGAGTTTCTTGAAATACTTTTGGGACTTAAGACAAATGTAGTGTTAAGGAATTATCATCATCCAATCAGCCGAAAGATCGCAAAAGCAAAATATCATGTTTCTTGATCTAGCCAGTGGTCAGCAAACCGCGGCTCGTCAGCCGCATGTGGCTCTTTGGCCTTTACATGTGCGGCTTTGTACAAATGTCGATGAGTAAAAAAAAAAAAAAATTGTGTATTGAGTATTGAGTGCGAGCGTAGACACGCGCGGGGGTCGGGTTTTATCCAAAATTCAAACTATATTACAAAGACTTATTTCCGTAGTATTTTCACCAAAAATTTACAGGACATCGGAAATTAATATTACTGTACCTTTCAAAGTTTTCCAAGGTTAACTTGTTAATAAGTAAGATACCTTCAACATGTTATTATCAGCCGACATGATGACGATGATAAAGACTTCTCAGAAAATTCATATAAGAAAGCGTTGTGGAGTGAAAGAGGAAGGGAGTTATAAGGATATAAAAAAAGTGTATTGAGACAGTTTGGACACAAAGAAAGGATTGGCTCTCATATGAAATCTTAGTCGTTATATCTTTTATTTCATTTAAAACACTTATAAATTACGTTTTTAAATAAGTATTAGATTATAAAAAATATTTAAAAATTAAAAATTATTAAAAATAGTAGCCCACCGGTATCGGGAACAGGGTCCAAGCTGCAGGGCTCCAGAGAGAGGAACCTCCTGACCATGCGAGTCGTTATATTATTGATAGTTGGATCTATTGACTAATGAGTTTGCCAACCACTGAATTCTAGACTAATAACTCAAAAAAACCATCACAAACTTTAACAAAAGGCACAACAAACATCCCATCAACTCGGTTGGCTTACTAGCATTTTTTCTAAATGGAAAATTGATAACTTAAGCTGCTCTTTGTCTTTATTTTTGAAAAATTCTAATAAATCCTAACAAAATTTTCAAGATTGTCTTGCGTTAAACTGAAGCGCCAAACCACCTGTTGGATCACAACTCAGTTTGACAATAATGATCAATTCTACGGAAATTGCTTTTGCAAGTCTTTAAATGGGTAGGTTGCTAATTTATATACAGAAACCTACGGAGTGTTTAGAAGCATTTACATCAACTTTTATAACCTTAGCTTTGTATACGTTATTGAGTATGAATCAGGGGCGCAGCTAACCAATAACCCGATTCCTGTCGGCTTCCCTTAGGAAATTATGACAGTCAGTAGTTCTCAGCAGTGTTTAATAATCACACTGAATGTATTATTTAATACTTACACCATAAAATTAAAGTATTACAAAACCCTAACCTACATTAAAAAAATTGTCTTTATATTCCAACGAAAACCAAACATTTAAAGTGCGCGCCAATTTTGCTCTAATGCCTCCAGTATAACTCGTTGTCCGCCCGGGTTATGAAAACTTAAATTTCTATACAAAATAATCTCGTCATGACGTCACTTCAGGTCACGTGACACGCTGTTTTTTGAGGCAATAGTAAGCCGTAAAAAGTCGAGTTATGATAGTACAGTGTAAGAATCCATTCGCTGAATTTCGTAAGCGTTCGGTTTGGTTCGGGACGGGGCGGGGGAGGGACAAGCTCCACGCTCCACGCACGCAATAATTTTATATGTTTGTTGACGATTGACGTAAATAGTTAATAGAATTTATAACCTTTAATTTTGTTGATACTTGTAGTTAATTAGCATTTTGTTCGTTGTATTCATATAAGTTATTAGTGTAGTATTAGTGTAACAATTTAGAATTGGATAATCGTGAGTTTGTTGTGAAATTGTGCGTTCGCCGTCGTTGTAATTAGGAATTTGTGGTAAGTCGATAGATTAGCAAGTTGAAATTACTTTTTTAGAGTAGATTTGAAAAGTTATTAGTAGGATGGCGGCATTAATAGTTTTAGACTGTTGTGTGACAGATTATTTGCTTCGTGAGGAAACATGCTTTTCAAGGTTAAGTTTTGAAAATAAGAAACACATAATTAGGCTAGGTCGTGCTCGACCAGATATGACTATAAACTACAAACGATGCGATGGGTTTTTCAAACATTTTAATATTTCCCTTTACGATAAATATCAATGGCTGACTGGTAGTAAGATGTTTTGTTTTCCATGTTTACTTTTCTCAGATTGTAGTACCTAGTTTTTTTTTTTGTTTTTTGCTCCGGCTTACCTTTTTCATAAACTCACCCTTCGCCACTGGTATGAATTTGTCTGTACCATCCAGTAGGCCCGTGATCACATTCACTGCAGGCGTCATGATTCAGGGTCAGCAGATTAGCATAGGGTCACATGTCCAACAATTAACCACTCGTACGCAGTTAGCCATGCCTATATTTGATAAATGCGAAGTTGCTAACTCGTGCTACCAAGCGACATAGACTGCAAAGCGGATACCCGCCCCGCTCCCCAGTTGGTGGCGAGCTCGCGCTCACGACGGTCGCGTTACAGGTGATTGTGTGAAAACACGTGGCAAAACTTAAAAAAAAAATGTAAGTACTTTTTCGTTTTACGTCTTTTTGTTCAATATTACAAGAATCTTAATATATTGAGTCTTTATGTATAATTAACGAGCTTCTTTAGACATATGTATTGTGTGTGTAGTGTTCGTAATTGAAAAGTTATACTAGCCGAATTCTTGCGGGAGGTGGGTGGTCTACAATTAACCACATCACTTTGTCCAACAGTTAACCATGATTAACTGTGTACCAATGCCTGGTTAATTGTGTACCAATGCTGAATTAAATTGAGATATTTAAGGGTTGCTTTTATTGTTATTATTATTATTTGTATTTCAGATGGGGCGAGCTAAAACGACAGCTAGAAAAAAGGGCGGTCATACAGAAGACTCTATGAGGAAGGCTATTGAGCTGGTCAATGCTGGAATGAGTATAAGAAAGGCAAGTAAGGAGTGTCAGCTTAAATATCCGACTGTAAGATTATATGTGGAGAAAAGCAAAGCAAATGCAGGAGGAACATTACGGTTAACGCCGAACTACGAAGTTAATAAGATTTTCACAACAGAGGAAGAGGAAAGCTTAATAGAGTATATTGAATATTGTGCTCAACTATTTTACGGTCTCACCTCAAAAGACTGCCGACGTGTTGCGTACCAAATGGCTAAAGCAAATAACAAAAAAATACCGCAATCATGGGTCGATGCAGAAATGGCTGGATTCGAATGGCTACGCTCATTCAGGAAAAGACATCAAGCAATTTCTCTGCGGAAACCTGAGGCCTGCAGCTTAGCTAGAGCAACTGCTTTTAATAAGCACAACATTGGGTTGTTTTACGGCAATTTGAAATCTGCTATGGAAAGGCACACAAGCTTTGCAGATGGCAGTAGGTTATATAATTTGGACGAAACTTCTACCACCACTGTACAACGACCAGGGAAAGTACTAGCTCGGAAGGGCACGAATGTAGCAAAGGTTACAAGTGGCGAGAGGGGTACCTTGGTCACAACTTGTTGCATTGTCAGTGCGATCGGGCAAGCCTTGCCACCGGCTATGGTATTTCCAAGAAAAAAATTTCAACCACACATGTTACAAGGCGCACCACCGGGTACATTAGGTTTGGCTGCAGCTACTGGCTGGATGAATGCCGAAATATTCGTGGATGTCATGAAACATTTTATCAAGCATGTATCAGCCTCCAAAGAAAATCCCGCCCTGTTGATAATGGATAACCACGAAAGCCATCTGTCAATTGAAGCTCTTGAACTTGCAAAATCTTCAGGAGTAACTATTTTAACCCTCCATCCACATACAACAGCAAAGCTTCAACCACTAGACGTTGGACTGAATGGCCCATTTAAGACATATTACAATGCAGCAGTGGATTCATGGCTGTTGAGAAACCCGGGGCGACCTCTTACTATCTACAATGTTGCTGAGTGTGTTGGTCTTGCCTATTTGAAAGCGATGACTCCTATGAACATTGCGAACGCATTCAAAAAATGTGGGATATTCCCATTCGATGACTGCATCTTTACGGAAGCCGATTTCATGCCCAGCACCGTAACGGATAGGCCGCTTATTGCACCTTCAAATGAGGCAGAAGATGGTCTAGTGGGAGCAGAAACAATTGTGCTCGAGAGTTATGATCTACGAGAAATGTATAAAGACTATAATAAAGGGATTAATAAAGAAGAGATGTCTTCTACATCACCCTCTATTCTTCAGACTGAACCTGCATCTGAAGGTCCATATATAACTACTCTAAGTCCAACTCTTAATCCAACCGAAAATTATCCTCATGATGTTAACTGGCAGCTCAATCCTTTCACAAACCGAGATAACGATATCACACCTCGAATAATACATACTCCCTGTTCGCCAGCACAATCATCAGTTCGTATTCAAGCCGAAAGTGAACCGTTTCAGCCAAATCCTTCCACAAGCCGACGTAATAATCTTACGCCGCCAACGATTGAAGTTACCAATTTGCCGGCTCCATGTCCAGTTTTTAATCAAGCTGAAAATAACTGTCGCAATAATATATATTTTCAACCGACTCCTTCCACAAGCCGAAACTTTATTTCACCTAGGGAATTCATGCCACCAATAAAAGCGACACCTCGAGATCCTAAAAGACATAGAGCTCCAGGAAGAAGCATGATCGCGACAGACACGCCCGAAAAGAATGCTATTGAAGAGAAGAAGAAGAAGAAAGGAACTAAAAATTCAATTAAGAAAGCAAAGCAAGATCTATTTAAAGAGCATACAATCAAAAATAGGACTATGAAGAGTAAGAAGAAAGCTTACATTACAGAAAATAATGATTCCTCAGATTCTGATGAGGAAGAATTTGTAGCCAGTGGATCGTCGTCTGGCGGAGAAGATTTAGTGAGTGAAAATGAAGCTGACGGTGGCGGAATCATCCTCGATGGTAACTTTTTACCACTAGCTCGAGATCCAAAGGAGCAAGAATTCGTCATCGTATTATTTCCATTTAAGAAAACTTCTGTTTTTTACGTTGCTAAAATATTAGAAATAATAGACGACAACGACGAAGATTCAAACTTTTTTGTGAGTTTTTTAAGGCTAAAAAATAGAATACGTCAAACGTTTTGTGAGCCTCTCGTACCTGATACTGCGGGAATACAGGTAAAAGATGTTAAATATATATTACCAAAACCTAAAGTTACTGGCAGCAGCCGAAGGCAAGCGTCTTTTTCATTTGACGTGCATTTCAACATGACTTTGTTGAACTTACGGTAAAAAACTGATGACGATATTTGATTATGAATACGAATACTTATTAGACATAATACTTTTGAAACCTTGAGACTGATTTTTGTGCCAATTTTAAAACTTAGCTGTAACTATATAGTACCTACTTAAGTTAAAAATGAATCCCCCACATTATAATTATGCTGCAGGATAATTAATATGTTTGTAAAGTAGGTACATAGGTACTACCTTTCTGCCTACTACTATAATGTTTTATATTTATTTTGTGTTTTAGTTATTATTAAAAAAGCTACTATCTTATTTTCATAAGAAATATAAGTTCAAATTAAAGGTTGTGATTTGTTATGTTCTGTTTTTGTTGATTTATCTGTAAGAACCATAAGCAAAACAAATATTTTGTTAAATTTGATAAAAGTTTACTTCATTATTAAGTAAATAAAAGACTGATTTCTAACAACTGGAGTTATTATTTTTGAAAAAGTTAAAGTTTTTATACTCAATGATTAAATGTGTACACTATGGTTAACTGTAGCACCACCCCCCGGTTAATAGTGTACCATGGGGTGGACACAGTTAGCCAAATCCCATTTTAAAAACAAAAATCGTTTCTTTAAAATCTATTAGTAAAACAAACGTTTTATAAATACAAATATGTAGCCAAATAACCTACCTCTTCATAATTGCAAATAAAAATAAACTATGAACAAAAAATTACGCGCTATGGTGTTTAGAAATTTAGGTGGTTAACTGTTGAACAGGTCACCCTACTCATGTCCACGTGAGGCATTTGCATAACACGTGCACATAGAACTGAATCATGTTTATTTCGGCAACTTTGATATAATAAAATATAAATAAAATATCTTTGATGATATGATTTTATACTGAAGATCACGTCTAAACGAATAGTGTTAATGATTTGGAAAAATATATGTTAAATAAGAGCATTTTTTTAAATAACTTAATATAGGAATATTTTAGATTATGTTTATATTACATAGTGAAATTAATTTGTAAATTTATGTCTAACGCGGATAATAAACTGAGTATCACGCAAAATCTATCAAGCGTATTTTTCTGAAACCTTCACCATTTTAAAGATTATTTATTTATTTGGTCTTTTAATATACGTGTTTTATTAAAATACCTTTGTTTTATGTCTAATAAATTAATAACGCGTCTAATTTGGGACAGTGCTCCTTGATGGGCGAGTCCTATTACGGGCTGGACGTACGACGCGTTGCGTGAGCTCAGTAAAGAACATGCAAGCTAAACATTCAAGGTCACTGGCATATATCTGCGTCTTAAAATCCTACAAGGCCTTTTTGAAATAATTGGCAAAACTATAGATTTGATGTGCCCATCACGTCATTAATTAAAGAAGGCCCTGATGCCATGGTAGGAGAGACTGCCGAGTTTAGCTATTAATGGACTCAGCAGTCTTTGTGCCGATAGAACTTTCAAATCAAATCAAATCTAAATATTATTTTATTTCACATAAACTTACACGGGCATTTAATAAACGTCAGAAGCTAGGTGCACGGTTTCAATTGGTCGTTTCCTATGGAGAAGAGCCGGCAAGAAGCTCCACGGTTACTTTTTACAATAATAACCGACGAAAAATTTCAACGCTGAATACGGAATCCATGGTAACAGGTTATGCATCGATGTCCCTGCCACCCTGTATAGAGTAGGCCTGTCAAAAAGTATACCAGGTACTTAACAAAATAGAAACTGGTCAACCAATCATCGAATCAGAAAATGGTCGAATCATATAAAAGGCCTACAGCATTCTCCATTCACAAAACAGAAAAAAATAAGCCAACCAACGTCTGAAATAGTAGTTCGAGTGCCTAAATAGGTCTTTCACCCGAGGTAAACAATCTGCTTTTCATTTCAAATATGAGGAAAGTAAATAAAAACCTAATTAGTTAAACAAATTCTGATCTGAATCTGATAAGCTCATTCTATACAAATATCTGTTTATGTACGTAATTAACTCGACAAAACAACTGAAGATCGAATTGACGCTTGCCCGCTTTTTTTATGTTTCTTATTCTGTGGTATTCTACTAGTTTTTATCGTTAATGATGGTAAATAGCTCAAATCTATATTAATTTAACAATAATTTAATGAAAAGTAAATTATAAGTATAAAGTCATGTTACAAAATATGTAGTTGTTAACATTTTTATTACAATTTTACGCCGCGATTTAACAGAGTGGCTGTTTATAAAGTTGGGAGATGATTTACATAGTTCTAAAATTTTGACAGCAGGGAAAATATTTTCTCCGGGACGAAAAGTACTGTTTTCATCCCTCTGATCAGGTTACTTCAAGCGTACTCTCCAAGTATGTACAGCCTCTTTACAGACATTTTCGTCAACAGACATACTTTAAATTAACATACTGCACAAATGAGTCCTTTTGACATACCTAAAAGTGATGTTCCGTGATTTTATTAAACAAAAAATATAAAGAAACGACCTAATTAAGATTTAAAGCAAATTTTAATTCACCGTTATGATAAACTCACCAAAAACCAGATGTTTTTGAAAGCGGCGCCGTAAAGAAATTAGCATAATAGTACTTACCGTATTTTTTACTTAAGGTCCCCAGAACAAGGTCAAAGGACACTTAGGATAAAACATAACCTAAACGAGACTATTATGCAAAACGGACAAAGGAAGGAGAATCTAAATATTTCTTGTTGAAGATATTATAATACAAATAGCTTCTGCCCGCGATTTCGTCGGCATGAAATTTCTTGTTCCACTGACCCACCCTGTCGCAAAGCATTGCCTTTTCGCTTAGTGTTCTTTCTGACTTTTTTTCTTTTTGCTCGGCTCCTAAGGGTCGTGGCATGATGCTACATAGCCTATAGCCTTCCTTAAGAATTGGGCTATCAAACGCAAAAAGATTATTTCAAATTCGACTGGTAGTTCTAGAGCTATGTGTTTAGGCTGAAATGATGATTATAAACTTGGAATTTTGATACATAATTAAAAGTTACTTAAACACGAAGTGCATACTAGCCTCCCTTTGTAAAATTTCTTCACGAAGTGCATTCTAGCCTCTCTTCGTAAAATTCCTTCACGAAGTGCATACTAGCCTCCCTTTGTAAAATTTCTTCATGTATATCTGTAATTTATATTATATTATGGTGTACATAATAAAGAGTAGGTATTCTATTCTATTTTATTCTAAACAACGGCCACGATTGATGATCATGGCCGGCCCACCCGGGCCAATGAAACCCGTAACCCAGTTTTCTGGCTAGCTAATTTGTAAGCTATGTCGCCTTCGTCGTGAGCTATTTGTGCTAGGCTCGTGTGTGAGACGACTTCAAAGTTTGTTACTGCTTTGCTTTGTACATTAGTAATAGAAAATATTTAACGAGCATCGGCACTTTAGCTGTTTTCAGATAGTATTCATGTAGCTACCTCATCATCTACCTAGCCTTTTCCCAACTACGTTGGGGTCGGCTTCCAGTCTAACCGGATGCAGCTGAATACCAGTATTTTACATGGAGCGACTGCCTCTCTGACCTCCACAACCTAGTTACTGATTGACCCACAATTAATAACACGATACGAGACCTCTTGAAAAGACTGCGTTGACAGACTTTCAGGTTTCTGACAACCCGTAACAATTGTCAAAAATCTACAAATGACTGCCGGGACCAATGGCTTAACTCTTTTCGAGGCACGGAGAGGTCTTGGTATGTAAAGATGGTCACCCAACTCCGTACCAACCGCGGCAAGCTTAGCTTAACCTGATTGATCGACCGGCTGTTATTACTTAGCCACAAGCCGCCCCTGTCATCATCATCTCTCATGTAGGTACTTAAATCAATGAAATCTCAGATAGGAAGGCCCTGTACCATCTCTTTCAAGTTTGAATTTTGAATTCTCAGATTGTTAGGTAGGTGTACCCACACTGAAGATAGTCCAGTTCGAAACTACGTTCAAATTCATTAAAACCGGTTTGCCAATTGTATCTAAATGGTGTTTACTAACATCGGTTATTTAAACAATAAAATGAATAATCCTGTCTGTAATGAATTAATGATATACATAATGCCAAGGACATTTATTTATACATAGAATGTCCCGATAAGTTAAGTAAACTTTGCCGATGTCGTGAATACCGAGTTAAAATAATATTTATAATACCTATTTAAATCATCGGGAATCTTTAACCAAGTTAGGTGAAATGGTACAACTATCAATTACCTATTACGTTTATACAAGCTGACGATAATCACCTACTTCCGACTCGTCATAATGAACAACTTTCTCTATGCAAGCCATAATATCGTCTCGAGAAAAATAAACGACATATTCTGCATCGAAATACGAGTATTTATTTATTTTATTTATTTATTAATAGGTTGGCCTACAACTGTTTACACATAACATTTCATTTAAAAGTACACGATATACATTTATAAGTGCAACAATTATTTACAGGCTAACACCACATGCACTATATATTTAATTTTAAAATTTTAAATTTTTTCCAATTAAGCTAAGCTAAAGCTATTATTAAGCTAAGCTAATTTAGTCTAGTCTAGCAATATAACATCAATAAAAATTCAAATTATTCTATCTGTAGGTATAGGTACTTAAGTATAGTAAGATGTGTTTTTGGAACGAAGTTCTATAAAGCGTCGTGCAGACTAGCGCGACGCGACAACGCGACGCGACACCGGTTATTGTTATACCGTGAAGTTTTCTTAGAAATTGTATTGTTCAAGTCGCGTCGCGCTGGTCTGCACGAGCCTTTACGCGGCTTGCGGTAGGAGTAAACTGGCAGAAATCGACACGTAACGAAAAAGCGTTTGAAAAGTTTTTTATTTTATTTAATAATAACTGCTTCAAACTTGAAACAAGTTGCTACTTACTTGAGACCATACTAGATGGCTCTGTATTATTACATTATATACAGTGAAAGGAACTTCGTTTCAAACGGGTCCCACGACACCTCTCGACTTTTTATTTTATTTAGGTACTTTTGTCAATAGGCTATAGTTTGACCTAGACCGCTGTACCGCGCCTAAGGGTGCGTTTCCACGGAGAAGCGGAGACGAGCGGGGCTGAGCGGAGACCTGCAGAAATCGACTAATCAAAATGGTTGAAATCCTCATTGCGTCCCTCGTCTCGTCTATGATTGGACGATCCCTGCATGCCACCGCCCAGCTCCGTCTCCGCTTCAGTGGAAACACACCCTAAAGCCCGATTTCTGCGACCGGAGCGGACAAATTGTAGACTCCGTTTAACTTGAAAGAGTAAACTGCATACTTGTATTTCCATCAACAAATAGTCGCAAAGTATGCAGTTCAATGGGTCCGCTCCGCTCACGGCGGAAACCGGGCTTTAGGAATGCGCGGCGAGGCGGGGAGCGAATTTTGACGAATGAGCGGCCTGCACTGCCCCCCGTCTCGCCGCGCATATACCTCAGGCGCGGTACAGCGGTCTCGGTCAAACTATAGATACGACTTCTAAAATAAATAGCAATGCTATTCATTATATTACGTCATACTCATTTGTATTTTACAGGGGTATCGTTTTAAGTACAGGAGTTTTGTTGTGGAGGTCTGATAGGTAGCTGACCCATGTAAAAACTCAAACTCAACTCAAACTCAAAGCATTTATTTCAAATAAACCAATTACTTTTGAATTGTCAAGGGGTCGGTCAGTCAGAAAGATGAAGCTAGTTGCCCATTCCAAAGCGTATTAGGTTCCTATGCAGAAGAAAGGGCAAGAAACTCCACGGACACTCTTTTAAAATCAAAATATTCTTACAAAATAATGGTTACATCATTCATGTTTAAATTATACATGTGAGAACAATGTAGAAAGACGTGCACGTTAAAAGCGTCCGCAATGAAAAGATAATAACTAAAATACTATGGTATTCAACTGCATCTGGTTAGACTGGGAGCCAACGCCAACAAAGTTGGGAAAAAGCTAGGCAGATGATAATGATGACTCATTTGTATTTCCTTTGCAGTCTCACAGAACACTTCCTGCGGAAAGCACTGGACTCGCTGAACTCGGGTGAGCTGAGGCCTGAACAAGCGTTGTTGGACAAGCTGAGGCCGCTACAGGGGCGGATCTTACCACTCGCTACCGACATTCTACTGGCTGGAGTTCATCCTGTAAGTAATCTTAAATAATCATCCCTTGTTTATTTATTTATTTATTTATTTAACGGCTTATGTACACACATATAAACAGACAAGAAAAAAGAAACAGAAAAATACGTTTAAAGGTGATGCTTATTTCTAAATAAATCTCTTCCAGCATATCTTCCTTAAGTTATGAGTTGAGCTACACGATTACTGACAAATGCGTGCACTGACTGGACAGGTCATCTCAAATCTGTATGGTTCTTTCCTCAAAAGACTATTTCAGACACAAATCTACATGGTCCTCAAATGATCAAATGATCTGACCAAGATTATTTCTGGGTTTTATACACATTGACATTAATGAATTTTTTATATACTATGACATGAATATTTACTTTTTAAAGTATTTTATATTTTTAATAATTTGTGAATGTGAAGACTATGTGGATCATTCCTTTTTATTTTATTTTCTCATTTAGTTTTATCATGGTCGGGCAGCTTGAGTAATTTATGCGGCCTACCCAAATGTCCTTTCTTTGGTATTGTTCGTCGAATCGTTGAGCTCCTTAAATTCTGAGTTGAGCTGCACGGTCACTGACAAATGCGTGCACTGACTGGACAGGTCCACTCAATCTGTGTGGTTCTTTCCTCAAAAGACCATTTTTAGACACCAATCTACATAATCTTCACATGATCTGACCTAGATTATGTCTGGACTTTAAAAGAGACTGTGACCTCTGAGTTTGTTTCGGCCTTTCTTCTCGGAGTAGTCAGATAGGAAACGCCGACCTCATCTAGTTTAAAAATAATATGTTTGACGTGTAAAAGTGTTTTGTACAACCTATTTACAGAAATAAAAATCATTTATCATTTATCATTTATCATACCTGCGATAGGAAAGTAGTTAAAGAGATGTGGGCAACGTGTGTAAGAGGTACTATAGGGCTAGGCTGGGCTGGGCTGGGGGGCTTATTTTCAGGTTTAATTGAATTACTCCTAAGATCGCTAACACACTGGAACGTCATGGCGACGTCGCTGAATACGTAGCCATGGCTACCTCTGGCTACCTGCGGTAGCCCTATGAGGTTGCCGAATAAATAGCCAGTAACACGCAGGCGTCCGTCCTGGCGATCAGTTGGCCACTAAATGAGGGAGGCGTAACTTATTTGTATACAAAATACTAGCGACTTGGCTACGCGTCGCCAGGTCGCCAGAGTATCCAGTCTCCACGTAGGGGCCGGTCGGTCGTGGCTACGCTTTCGAATTGGCGATATCGCCAGACCGTAGCCAATTAAGTTAACTATCATACATTTCAATACGAATTGTTTGGATACGTAGCCGGCGACGTCGCCATGGCGTCCCAGTGTGTTAGCGCTCTTACGGGATAATAGATTCACAATGTTACAATTTGGGCTTATATCGTGGTATAAATATTAGCATCCGTAATTTCCAAACAAATGATTCATAAATTATATTTCTTTGTTTCATACACACATTACGATTATGATTTTTTTATAATAACGAGCTGTAGGTTAAGTATGGGTTTTTTTAATGTTCATATTTTTATAATTATCAGGAAACTCATGTGCAAGAATGATGCATTTATATCAAACCCACGAACACTCATCACGATATAGAAATGGAAAAAAAATAATTGTACATTCTATCTAAGAAATATCATTAAATTATCCTTTTGTTACGAAATCATTAAGGAAAAGAACAGGGATTAGATACAGTCACAATATACCTACATAGTTGTTTTTCCTCCTCTGTCGTCCATTATCAGATTCAAAATTCAAAAGTCATTTATTCAAACTAGGCTGAGAATCAGCACTTTTCGAACGTCAAAATTGCATAAAACAGTCCCCCAAAAATCTTCTTCTCGAACAGCTTGCAGATCTAAAAACCAACCCACTTCTTCTCCAACAGCTTGCTCAAACAGCCATCAACATGTTCTACCAACTCTCTCTGCACGCGGCTCGGCAACAACGCGCCCACGACGAAGTCCACTGGTCCATAGCCTCCAGAGAGGCCGGGGCGGACTGCTCAGAGCTGCCCTATGTGGCTGCCTGTGCGAGGGAAGCTATGAGGCTACACCCAGCGACGGGAGGAGTGGTCAGACGGAATAGAGAAGATATCGTTGTTGGTGGTTATGAGATACCGGCTGGGGTGAGTTGAATGCTTTTTGTATAAAAACTTCTTTGTAGTGTCTCAATTTTTTGTAAAGGTTCACCAGTCGACTTTCTGTGGTCTCAATCTAAGCAGGGCCCATAACTTCGAAGCTTTCTGCCTTTCTTCGTTTAGTAAACAGTACCTGGTCGACCGAGCTCTGCTCGGGTGAAAATAGATAAACATATGATTTAGGTATACCAACGTTTTATCACATTTCCGGAACTGTGAAAATAGAGAAAACGAATTTTCCCAGATATGAGACCTAGCTAGATCGATTTTTCGCTCCGTAAACTTATATTGCAAATTTCATCGAAATCGTTAGAGCCGTTTTCGAGAACGTGTTTACAAAAGATTAATTATTATATATGTACCAATATTGCTCATTTAATAGTATAGGATTACATTGGTTAGTGTTTTAGCGAAAAAAGTTAATGGACGCTGAAAATAATATAACTGCTTCTAAAATGGTTATGATGAGTAATCAGAAAGTGTAACTACATTCTGAAGACTGTTTTTACTTGGCTTTATGGTTATTTCTCTTTAACCTTAAGTAGTGCAACTTTGGATGTCTAAGAAATGGTCTCAACCAAAGATTTAAATCGTAGATTTGCCTCACTGTACTAAGTCGCACGAAAAATCGTCCATAATGAGAGGAGCGAGCTCACACATTAACAATGGCGTTTCTATGACAACCAAGTCAAGTCTCTGCGACACTGTCTGTCTCAGAGGTGTCAAAACGAAACTGAAACGCGATCATCTTTTAACGCGGAAGGGCAAATCTACGATTGATATCTTTGGTCTCAACCAATTTCATACATCAGGGTTTTTAAGTTACCAACGACAAAGGATGAATGAAAACTCGCCTTTATTTCATAATAAAACAACATTAATTTCAAGCTCCGTATTTCGTCTCCGTACATAATGAACAACGATGCAATTTCACTAACTGTGCCACCCGAACAGAGCGACCGTCATTCAAACAATGTTCCCTAAATTACGGTTCCCTGTTTTCTTTATGTTATGAAAGATAACCGAGTTTCTAGGAATGATTATGTTTCCTTTCATGTTCCTCATGAGGAACTGTTGTACTGTATTTTTAACGGAAATTCAGAATTGGAAAAGCAATTATTAATTGATTCTGGGAACCACCCAAAACATCAGTACCTACATTAGTATTCAGTACCTGGGCGACCGAGCTCTGATCTGGTGAAAATAGAGAATGCTCATTTAATAGTATTGGAAATTTCATGCTAATTCCATGCTGCCATGATAGTAGTAATAATAATAATACTAGCCTGTTACTGTCCCACAGGGCAAAGGCCTCTTCTCATACAGAGAAGGCACGAGCATTGATCACCACGCTTGCTCAAGACGGGTTGGGGATTTCAGACTTATATTAACTATAAGTCCAGGTTTCCTCACGATGTTTTCCTTCACCGATGTCAGTAATGTCCAAGATAAACTCAGAAAGTACATATGAATTGAAAAAGTCACATTAGTACTTGCCCGGATTTTAACCCTCGTGCATGAAAAGCGAGGCTTTAACCATTGGGCCATGATAGTGGTACTTACTAATTCCATGCTGCCATGATAGTTGGTACGTACTAATTCCATGCTACCATGTCATTCTTCATCTTGTTCTAAAATTTTGGCGACCGAACTCTGCTCTGGTGAAAATATGGAGATAATGAATTTTCCCAGATTTAAGACCTAGCTAGATCGATTTTCCGCCGCCCCGTAAACTATATTGCAACTTTCATCGAAATCTTTAGACTCGTTTTCGGGAACGTGATTACAAATATTTATATACAATGTGAAATTTAATTCGTTTGCACGCGAATAAGAAATCAGCTGTTCCCTTCATTATAACGAGCTATGCGAACATAAATGTATGGAACAGCTGATTTTGTTTTCGCGATTTCAGGGTTGGCCCCATAGTGAAAGTTGTTCATAATGATGAGTACAAAAACCCCTTAAGAGGATGCAAACGAATTAAATTTCATATTGTATACAAATATTGCTCGTTTAATAGTATAGGATTCATGCATCTGTTTAGTTTGAAAGTCGATGTTCGCATCGTTGCTAAAAAAGCTACACTATTAATTATATTTATTGTCACGAAGTTCCGTGACGCGGCTGTAGGAGTTGACTGGTAGGAATCGGCACGTAAGGTAAAAGGGATTGAAAGTGTTATACCCCCTCCATGCGACTTTCTCTCTCTCTCGCTGTCTCTTTCTATTATATTATTTATTAGAAAAAGTGAGAATTTAATACACACAGCTAGATGGCTCTGTATTGAAAATGCGTCTGTGAGTGGGTAAAACAGTTTATGCGAGATAAAAGAAACTTCGACGAAAAAAGTTTTAAGATGTTTCAAGTGTCAAAAGATTGTTTTTTTGTTTTAAGTCATACATGAGAAGAAGCTTCGTTCCTGTCGTCCCCCGACCGCAAAAGTTTTATTTTTCTTTTACTTTGTACGTTCATAATTGCCTCCTAAGTATTACTTACCATCAGGTGAGATGCAGGTCAAGAGGTGTTCAATTGTAGTAAAAAAAAAGGCTGCCTTAAAAACTAGGTTTTACACCTGCCTATCCCTTTACAAAATATAGGCGTTATACCTACAATAAGTTTATTTCCGAATAATCTTTACATTTACAACCAAACTTACACCCCATTTCCTTCCACAGGTGGACATTGTCCTGGCTCACGGCATCACCAGTAAATCCGAGAAACAATGGGGTCGAGCAGGAGCCTTCGTTCCTGAACGATGGTGCAGCGAAGGTTCGCCCCTGAAAGCTTCAAGAGCCCATCCTTTAGCTTCCCTGCCTTTTGGAGAAGCCTGCCCAGGTATTTTATTAGCTTCACTCATTTTGAAAACTTTTAAGAAGCTGGTTTTTTAGCGAATCCTAATTAATATTAAATGGAAAGTGAGTTTGTTTGTTACGCTTTCACGCTAAAACGGCTGAACGGATTTGGATGAAATTTGGAACATGGGTAGATCATGACCTGGGTTAGGACATTCGATACTTTTTATCCCATTATTATTAGGGGTTCGGGACTTATTCGGGTAAAGCCGCGGGGCGAAGCTAGTTGTTTTATAAGTGGTAATGTAGAAATAGCGCTTTTGCGTTTTTCCCAATATCTCTTCGAAGGAAACCAAACGATTTGTCGTTAACAATGTTGACGAAAGTGAGTCACCGACCTCCTCGTTAGTCTAGTGATCATAAGCACGAGGAGCAAGTGCTCCCGGGTCCAATGCCCAAGTCAGGCAAAGTGCATAATCAGTCTATGTGAGAGAGAGTGGGCCGGCCGTAATATAAACTACGAGGGCCCAGTGCGGGTTGGTAGATGTCACTTGTCTTCGTGTGTGCGTGTCTGTGTATGTTACTTATTCTCTTTATTTTACATGCTGTCCGGCCGTAAAGAGAATGCTCTCTTGACACCTGTCAGTTTCATACTAAATAATATACTTATGTTTTTCGAATTTGATCCTTTTTACTACTAGAAATTGTTCAACTGACAGGTGTCAGGAACGCATTCTCTCGACGGCCGAACTGTAATTCCAGAAATTGTTTTACAGTTGGTGCCAAATAAGCCTTATTCAGAAATAAGCGATATCGCTGTCGCGCTCGGGAGCGATACTGGTCCAAAGTGACAAACCAGAAGGCGGGCAGCGATATCGCTTACTTCTGAATAGTCCTTAAGTGGTCAATAGCTGTACACTTCTTGCAAATAAATTATGAAAATAAAAAAAAATCGTTTCTTTTCCAGGTACTGGAGTAGTCGGACATATGCTTGGGTCACTGACCACCAGGGTCTTAGATAAGTACAGGCTCGAGTGGCACGGACCGCTGCCCACGATGGCCACAGTAGGAGTTAACAGACTGCATCCGCCTTATTATTTCGTATTTCAGAACGCTGCTTGAATTTTCAATGTGATATTTTAGTGTTAAGTTATGGTTAAGTTAGCGTTAAGTTAGGGTTAAGTTAGGTTTATGTCTCGTAACCAGTGATGCTGATTTTTTATTATTTAGTTAGACATCCCTTTCAAAGCCAAAATAAATGTCTGGCACTTAGAGCCATATTAGACTATCACATATGATCAGAGATGTACGAGTCATTTTTATATGAAGAACTTAAGACGGTATAATAACTACCTATGATTAATATGATCTATGATCATAGTTATGGGATCCTATTTGACACATATGATCATATCCGTCTAACCTCAAAAATGGCTAATAAACACGGCTAAATCGTTATCCATCTTGAATAAGTAAGACGTTTATTATGATCATATAAGTTTAATGTGTAAAAATGAAGAACAGCATCATTTAACTATGATCATAGAATTTGACAGACATGAAATCATATTTGTATGATAAATATATGATAGTGTAGTTGGTGCCTTAGACGGCCATATTACAAAACAAGGTTTTTCGAACTCTGTTCTCTTTGTAAAGTTAAAAGTTCTAATTACAAAAACTAACGTCAAACACGAGTCTAAGTTGGCAACTTTGTATTAAGAACTTTACCGAGTTTTGAATAAAGTTTATAATACAACAACGAGCACGAAGGTTTGGGTTGGGAGTTTAGTTAAACCTCTTTTTGTAATGAGACGGCTAAAGTTTTCTATCGTTTTCAACTGCCTCGTAAAACAGGGTTTGACTCCGCCTATTTTTATAATGTCGCCCTGTTTTTCTGGTTTTCTACATAGCCTATTCATCAATTCATTGATAGGGCACCATCAATCAGTAAATACATATTTTAAAACGCAAAACTTTTTAAAACATCTCTCTGTTATCTTCAAAAGATTATTACGAAACACTAAGATGTTGTGGCGGCATCTACATCGCCACATGCGAACTACGCATCACACTCACATCACGCAAAATCCTACATCGCGCAAGCAGGGTTTTTCGCGCGACTGGTATATATACAACGTCCCGACAACAGTCGTCGTCCAGACACAACACCTTTCTGGGGGCCTACCACTACCTCTAAAGCAGTATTCTTTAATATTACTTTAGTGTGGGAAAGAGATGGAGCTCTACAGGACGTACAGCTCCATCTCTTTCCCGCACTGTAGTAAGATTAAAATAATATTGCTTTAGAGGTGGTGGTAGGCCCCCTGGTCAGGGGATCCTCCCCTATCTATGGAGGATGAGTGAACTTTACCCCCTGGTCCTCAAACCTAACCTACTTATATAATGTTGTAAATTCGTTTAGCGCTAAATGCATTGTATTTGTATTTGATTTACGGTACCAGCACGCGTAGCAGGAAAACAGGTTTTCTACGAGTTTTGTCGACGGAAGAATAGACAAAATGACAGATTGTGATTGTTTTTATGTCATTTTGTCTATTCTTCCGTCGACAAACCTCGTTTCTATTGTGGTCATGTTAAACGTGCAGCGGACTTTAATGTCATTTATTAATAATATCCCTCATGCAGTTTCATCTTAAAAAATTACTTTCCATTAACTCGAATATAAAATCTATGAACCTGGTCTCATTAAGCTTAGTCATCACCAATCACCTTTTCTCTAAAATCGCCTTGTAATTTCGGGAGTCAATCAATCATGTTACGCTTCAATGAAAGCCGACCCTTATTCAGTTCAGCGATGTCCTGATTAAGACAGATTTCAAACAAGCAACAAAAGATTAATTACTCGAGTAAAGAACTTAAAGTTTTCTAGGTTACTTAGTCAAGAGAATATTAGTTTTGAAAGGGTAAAAGATATTGCTAATTATACATTTTTCTGTATCTTTTGTGCTTGTTTTGTAATGTAAGATAAGATTATTATTGTATTTAAAATTAAATAAAAGTTCCTTATTAAGAATGTATTTTATTTTTGTGTCATTTCATTCTGTTTAGTACGTAATTAGGTACCTATTGATATGAAAAGTTAATCTCCTAAGGATACAATGAAGTACTATTATATTAATAAAGAGTTGGTACAGATATGAAAAAAGTGTTTCATTTAGTACTCTAACCACCTTACTACCTGTTTCAATTAAGAGCGTTTATACAAAAAGTTGGCAACGTCGCAAATAGCTGTCAAATATTTCGCTGTTTTGATTAATTTGGCAATATTACTGTATGGAAATAAGAATTATGGCTTACTAGTGAACTAGAATATTGATTATGAAATGCAATAATTAATTAATATCATGACACAGAATATTTTGTTTTCGATATAAAAGTAATAGTGTAATTTAAAAGTGTTATGCCTTTTTAACACCTAAAACGGTTACAACATCAAATTCAGTGTTATATTTGCAATTCATGATTAATATTCTAGTTCACTAGTTAGCCATATTTCTTATTTCCATACAGTAATATTGCCAAATTAATTAAAACGGGTAAATATTTGACAATAATTTCCGACGTTGCCAACAACTGTTTGGATGAACGCTCATAAATAATAAATTGATCATTAGTATTACGCATTGAAACACAGACATTCCTAGCTAACGGAATCCGCAATGCAGATTCTACCTCGCCTTTTCCCAACTAGGGGTCGGCTTCCAGTCTAACTGGATGCTGCTGAACACCAGTTACTAGGTAACACGATATCCCTTGGTAAGACTGGTTATCAGACTTTTCAGTTTCTGACGACCCGTAACGACTGTCAAAGATCTACGAATGACAGCCGGGACCAAGGGCTTAACGTGCTTTCCGAGGCACGGAGGAATCTCGATATGTAATGGATAAATGATTTGGTGATGGTGGCGGGGGATGGTACTGGCGGGATGGTCCCGGTCGGTTCATGAATGGCTGTTGTCATTTAGCCACAAGCCCCTTAGCAAATAGTAACCAATCAACTCAAAAACAATTGCCTCTTAAAACCATGTCTCATTTATCAGACAAAAGCAATGAACATTGATGTTTGTTCACTAAACCGTAAATAACTTGAAACAAAGCCTTGTTTCCTTTACGACAAGTTAAAAGCAGAGTCAATTTGTTGCAAACAGTTTGAAACTTTTGGGTTCTATGGTTAACGGGAAACTAAAACTATGTAACTGATGTGTTTTTAGTGGTTTTGAGCCTTTTCGAGTATGTTAAAGAGGTTTAAAATGGGAATAACTTCGTAATTTACTGGCCACTAATAATGCTGATAGCTCTTAGTCTATGGTAATTTTCGCAACGTAATGTCACTAATGTGTTCTAAATTCAAGATTTAAATACACCCACATACACCCCCCCCCACACTACACATACACACACACACACACACACACACACACACATTCCTTTTATAATACTTACTTTTACTTTAAAATCATAAAAATTAGCTTTATATTCATAGTCGCTCAGGTAGATCGACACAGTCTACTATTATACCAAAAGCATCACTTTTTAAGCTGAATCACTGTCTCTCAAGATACAGGCTTCCTAGTTTGAGAGGCAGGGTTTCCCATATTGTGTACAGATTTCAGTTCTTGGATTAAACTGCATTGTGTTACTACCAAAGCTCATCTAAAAAAAAAAAAAAAAAAAAAAAAAAAAAATTAGGAATCGGTGGTGATTCATTTGAACTTACATAATATAAAAATTAATAGTTTAAAAAAAACTAAAAAACACGCTTTTACGTGCACCTTTACAAGACCTTTCTAACAAGTCCAAACACGGCTATGATACGATATTTCATCATGGAATGCTAGTGCCTATCTTCCGGCTTCATCATCAGACCTTGAAACCTAATCTTGGTCAACGTTCATTATAAGAACTTTCTAACAAGTCCAAACACGGCTATGATACGATATTTCATCATGGAATGCTAGTGCCTATCTTCCGGCTTCATCATCAGACCTTTAAACCTAATCTTGGTCAACGTTCATTATAAGAACTTTCTAACAAGTCCAAACACGGCTATGATACGACCATCCATCATGAAGTTCCAGTTCATATCTTGCGGCTCCATCATCAGATCAGCTCGACAGTACCATGTTATTGTATTGTCATCAAAATCACATACAACTGCCAATTTTCATAACGCTACGATCTTTAGAAGATGGTTAAATGAGTTTTCTTAGATTTGATTACATAGTTACATACATACAGGTCGACCTAATAAAAGCGTGTTAAAAATACAGTATGTTAACTAATGAAAGGCGTTCCCGTTAACCCGCAATAGTACAGCGTAAAAAATGTAACAATAAAAATAAAAAATACGAAAGACTTCATATGTTTTTTTTTTCTTTATTGTATTTTTTTTTGCATGTATAGACTATACTATTGCGGGATAACGGGATCCCCTTCGTTAGTTAACATACTTACTGTATATTTTAAATGCAAAGTAAATCACCGTATATAGAAAGATCCTCATTTTCCTATCTTCATCCCAGCGACTAGATATTAGCGGCGACATTAATTCATAAAGGCGTCTTGTCACTGCATGAGTTATTACTTGAACTTTGTAAGAGAAGAGAAAACGTAGAGGTTATTAGTTGTCGGTTTATTGGATTAAGTAGGACTAATTATAATGAGACGTTTCTTGGTAATCAGCATAATAAGGAGGAAGATCTTATCAGAGATGTAAATCTGTGGTAGATATAATTATGTATAATGGTGAAAACATTTCTGCGAGCAACTTGGTTGAAAATTGGTTAGGTTAGGTGCGAGCCGAGCCCTCCGAAGGCGGAGGAGGGGTCGAAGGAGACGTCAGTTCGACAGTCATCTCCGACTCCTCCTCCCAGGTGGAGGCCAGCAGGCAACGGGTGCGGGGGCACCCTCGCCTGCATCGCACAGGCCTCCACCAGTGCCGGACGGGAATGGCCAGGTGCTCCCGGCCATTCCCGTAGCCCCCCACCACCCAGGTGGGGGGCATGTGGGGCCCGCCAGCTAGGCGGGCATGCGCCGGGAGGGCTGTGGATGTAAAGGCTGAGCCGGTTTCCCATGGCCCTCCCATCACGGCGATGCGGGAGCACCGCTGAGTTTTAGTGGGTATACTGCATTTAGACAGGAGTCCCACATACCCCGACTCGTCCCCCACGAGCCGGGGATGCGTAACGCATTTCTCAGCGATAAAAAAAAAAAAAGGTGCGAGCCGAGCGACCGAAGCGAGCGGTGCCGACTGCCGCGGCGCTGTGTGGCGCTATTTCCAAGTAGCTCACAGAAATGTTTTCACCATTTTCTCATTATCCGTGTTTTCGCAATATCCCTAGGGTTTTCACGAAAATTCGACTTATCAAATCATCCTCCGACATACACAACCTGTTGTTACCTACGCATGACAAATTGACAATGCTTGCTTGATAAACCGATCTGTTTGAACCTAATCAACTCCGTCTGTTTTCGATGAAGAAGATCCTGAAAATAATTCTAAATGAAAAATAATGAACCTTCAAATGAAATTTTACTTTAGGCACACTCTTTTACTTTAAGAAGGTAGGTATAATTATGTAATCCTTCAAAAAATAAATGACCCGAGCATCGCCAGGCTACAAACAAATCGCACGCTCACTCACATCACATCGCATTCAGTTAGGGACTCCCTAATGTGTCCTTTCTTCGTGAATAAAAGGATCATACGACAATAGGCGGATGAGGGCGGCATCTTCTACTCCAACCGATCCTGTGATGTCATTAATCACAAAAACTGCACTTTACCTAATGGATGACGAGCGGTTCTAAATGTGAGCTGCTGGAGACGCGATCAGTTTGAAGTAAATTGGATGAGAAGGCTGAGTTGAAGCGTTTACGATGAGGCGTAGATATGGTAGATTGAATTAAGGTTTATGTAGGTATTACCGACCAATTTTCAAGATATGGTGAATGAAATCTGACTAATTTTATAGATGCGAGAGTGAGTTTGTTTGTTTGGCTTTCCCGCTAAAACGGCTGAACGGATTTGGATGAAATTTGGCACGTTAGTAAATCATGACCTGGGTTGGGTTAAAGGATACTTTTATCCCAATATTCTCACGGGATCGAGACTTATGCGGGTGAAACCGCGAGGTGCAGCTAGTTATGTGATAACTAAATAATCAAAAAGTAGGAAATTACTGTACAGTAGGTAATATGTGTAAGAAGGTATGTTTTACTACGGGTATACAGGCTCAAATTAAACTAGCGAGCGAAACTCCGCAGACGTGATGGGTACCTGAACACTGGCAGACTAGGGGGGTGGCAGGTGCGCTCTGCTCCGGACTCCTCGGTACTGGGGGCCCCCAAAACTCGAAAAATACTTTTTAATAAAATCCCAAATAACAAGACCGAAATATGTTCAGTAAGTAAAGGTGGTGGTAAGGTAAAGGTGGTACTAAATATAAACGTAGGGTGCTATAATTTTCGAGCTTGATTCGCTCGCTCTTGCATCCAACATTTTCGAACTTTTCTGTATAGGTTGACAAAGTAATTCATATTTCTGTATAAGTTCAATAGAAAATGTTTAAGTGGTGTGCTAAAATTTTTGAGCTCGCTTCGCTCTTTCTACCATGCTCTATTCCTCTGATGCTTTTTCTGTTGTCGACAAAGTATCTTCTATTTCTTTATCAATAGTCAAAAGAAACCCTAACCTTTTCGAGGTAGCATGCTAAATATTTCGACGTTCATTCCTTGAGGTTTCGCCACCCTGGGCCCCCGATAGACTTAGTCCGCCACTGTACCTAAACAAAAAAAAGCAACAAGCGGTCGTTAACCCCAAAAAAAAAACATTTATTTATATTTTGTCGTGTTTAGATACTTATCACGTGTGCGGAGTTTCGCTAGGTTAATTAATTTGACCCTGTATATTATAAGGTAGGAATCCGATACCAATAAGTAGACACCTAGTCATCACTTTTCATCTGAAAAACTAGTATCTTAGTAGGAAATACCCTTTTACAAATTAAATTAAGTCTTGTCTTCGTTGAAATTATTTCACATTTAGTAGAGCAAGCTTTTTAGTAGACACAGCTTTGTTCCCCGAACTGAATTTCAGGAAACATTAGTAGTAGGGATTATACTGCCCCGGATATATAGATATATAGATATTGTAGTTATATTGTTTGTTATGTTTATATTGCCGGAATCAGAAAAAAAAAGGCGCATCTGCCTGTATTTTCACATCAATCTGGAAAAAATGTTAGATGCGTCTTTTTTTCTATCAGGGGCAGTATATGTATAGCAAGTTAGTGGCAAGTTTAAGTATCTGGGTCATTGGGTCACTGAAGATCTTAAGGATAATTGTGACATTGAAAGGGAACGTAGGTCGCTGGCTGTCCGTTGTAACATGCTGGCTCGCAGGTTTGCACGTTGTACGAAGCCAGTTAAAATAACGCTTTTCAAAGCTTACTGTCAGTCCTTCTACACGTGCGGCCTGTGGGTCAACTTTACTCAGCGGACATACAGCGACCTACGCGTTCAATACAATAATGCACTGAGAGTGCTGCTGCGGCTGCCGTGGCGTAATAGTGCGTCGGGGATGTTTGCAGATAATAATATTGATGGTTTTGCAGCCATTATTAGAAATAGATGTGCATCCCTGATGACTCGTGTTCGCGGCAGCACCAACAGTATTCTCAGCGTATTCGCAGATCGGTGGGACTCCCCGATGTTGCGGAGGTGGATGCGGCTCCATGCTGAATTTTAATTGTATATTCTCATGTCTGTAACCTACTAACACTAGAACTTAAGTAAAATTGTTACTAACCCTATGGACTCCGGTCTGAAATAAAAACTTTCTATTCTATTCTATTCTATAGGAAATACCTAAAGGCTAACAAAATCCTTTTTTCCAATTACTGTTATTTTAATTTAAACGAATATTAACTTTATAGTAGGTACCATTGATGAAAAAGTCAGACATGTTTAAAGTTGTAGCGGAAACTAAACTCTATGTGTCGAAATTAAAGTGATTTTTCCAAAGACACAATGGCGTAGCTCGGGTTTTCTTTCCCGGAAATTCTGCGCCCTATTGTCATCATTATCCCATTCAAATATATTTAAATTATTTAATAATTTAAAAATGTACTCATTATTTTTTTCTTAAAGCAAGTCTTTTATGAACCTGTCAATATTTAGGTACATGTTCGATTGCCAATATAGGTAGCTTGATAGTGGACAAAGTCGATCTTAGATATAATTTTTAAGAGACGCTTCTCTCGCAACTGGCATTACTAATGGCAGCTGTTATGAATATTCACGACATTATGACAATGTTTGGTAAGCCATCTTCAGTGAGCTCTTCTTTATAGTCTGGGTCTGTTGCAGCTACGAAAGCCCGTAGACGTACGCGCTCAAGTTAGAACTCTTCTCTATTTATGTCTTGCGGAGCTTGATTTAGGTTATGTTCGTCGACGCCCAATATCACTGCGGTCTTAACAAGGCGGATTTTTGTGTGCAGCTCATGGCCTCCCTTGCCCCTGCCAGGCTACGCTATTGATCTACTGCATTAATTTACGACATAAACCCTTCCTTCTGGTTACGCTATCGCTCGCCAAATCACATTACGATTGTCCTCGACGCGTACATCAGGACAAAACCAACCCGTCATCCCTTTGTCTTTGCATATTTCTCGAACATTCTACAGCAACACTTTTTGTCCTTCACGTTCCTTTGTTCTAAGTCCATTATTCCGAGGCATTTTAAATAACTCGGCTAATATTTTAGGGACATTGGACACTGATAATGTCGGGAACATAAATCGCATTTTTAGGCTTTAGTAAGCTGTATTTATAAGGGTACTTTTGTTAGTTCAGAGGTGCCTTAGAGTACCTCCGCTTTGAATCTTTGAGACTCATTAAATTAGACTTAAAAATTAACTTAAAGGCAGGCGGGTGCCTAATTAATAACCAGCATCCTAATTGCGTAACACACAATCAATCATAATCTGAATCATTTTGAAGGATACCTATTGCTAATCCATTAATATGTTTGAAAAATTTGTCTGCTCAATAACGTAAATAACGCAATGAATGTTGTTGAACTTTCAAAATGAAAAAGATTGTGATTAATTGTGGGTTACGTAATAATTGTATTGTAGTGACACCTACTTAGTGTACCCACATTTATAAATGAAGTACCTAGCCTACCTACCTAGGTAGGCTTGGTACAGCTCTGGCTTTACCAAGCCTACTTTACTTTATTATTTTATAGATAGTAGGTACCTAAAACCTATAGATCATCTTTTGGAAAGTCTTTGTCTTCCTTAAGTTGAAAAGTTAACTATGGCTATGGAGAAGAACGTGCATTTTTTTGGTTTTCATTAAAATTCACACACATTCATGACTCCAGCGTCTAATAGAATTAGTTCAACCACGATCCAGAACATTCGTCCCTGCATAAAGTCCCACATATTATCACGTCCTCGCCCATAAACAAGATTTCTTTTTATTCTGACCCCTTACGACGTCTCCTTGGGACTAGAGAACAAGAGAATCGTCTTGTATCGGTCAGATCACTTTATTTTCGGAATTTCGAACGATTCCTTTGACGAGGGACTGTTTCTATCTTTTATTGGTCGGTAAATGTGTTCGGGTTACTTCGATTCGAGCTCCTGACTAGACTGCAGGTTGTAGATATTATTATTACCATCTAGCTCTCAAATTTCTAAACTATAACAAACATGGCGCTTAAGTTTGGTGGGTCAAAACGAACCCACCACACCACCACCACTTATTTTATTTCCGTTATTTCCTAAAAAGTCAAAGGCGAAAGACATTCGATTGTAGAAAAGTGATTAAAATGATTCGTTTTAAACAAAGAGTGTCTATTTTTAGCGTATAATCCAAACAAAAATGTATGGACGGTCTGTTGGAACATCAACCTTAAAGTACATCAACATCTCCGCAAGGGTCGGGCTGAGCAGCACGCTTAGTATGACCACAATAGAAACGGGTTTTGTCGAAATTTGTAGAAAACCCGTTTCTAGGGTTGTCATGCTACGCGTGCCGAAGTGTTAATAGCTACCTTAAATCGCGCTAATGAAATAGCGATCAACGTAGGTACCTAGCTACTTACACCCATACCGATTTGCCCAGTTGTATATGTTTAGTTTTGGGGTCTCAGTAAACCAACCAAGCGCTCTTTGTATATTTAAAAAAAGACTACGAGTGCATTGGCAACATCAGCATTCTTTTGCCATTATCCCAATTTTGGCAACTTATATGTGGATTATTGTTGATAATTACGATACGCACATGAATCCGAAAAGTCAGAAGTGCGTGCCTTGGGTTCGAACTCGCGACCTATGACTTGGTAGTCTGACGGTCACACTAGGCTATCACTGCTACGTACTAGGTGCGTTGTTCAGATCCGATGTAAAAGTTTTGTATCTTCCTTCACCCTCCTGAACAGGAGCTTCTTTCAGCAGAATTTTCCCTTTTTTCCCTAAATCAAGAACACTCCAACATCCAGTTCCACAACAAAATCGATCACATCCATACAAGCTACGTTATATCGACGTATGTGAGGTACAAGTTACAATTCTCTACAGACACTCACTGCGCGCTTACAATCCTTCATAAAACGCTGGCAATCTCGAGAAACGTACTAAAGGGACGAAACAATTTGGACAACTGAATATACTCCAACCTTATAGGACCCTAGTGGGTAGAACGTGGACGAGTCGAACTTTTTGAAAAATGTATGTTTCTCAAGCGTCTCTAGAATGTGGAACACTTCAGAAACTTATTTCGTCGGTAAAAAGACCTCTTTTTAGAGCCCCCTGGGACCTCGAGGGATATTTGAAAATGTTCAACCCTCAGCTTAATGGCGTTAAGGTCAAACCCAAGTCATTCTAGTGACTACGTGAGAAATAGGCTTTATATTAAATTTTTAGCTTTCAACTCGAAAACATTTTCCAATAGGTACCTACCTATCTATTTATTTTTACTTCGATGGTCCTAGTTTATCATAAGTGACTTCGAGTTACAGCTTTATTAGCTAAGGACCTATATGTAAGCGGGCACGCCCTTGATGCCTGGAGGCTTTTATTCCGGTATTAATTCTGTTTACGTTTTGAGTTTTTATTTTCGCTTGAGTATAGATTTCGATTGTTTTGTTGGTATATTGGCGTGTGCTAGCTGTCATTATGGCAAATTTAGAATTTTATTTAGGTACTGTTTTGTGTTGAGTAATATAAATTATTTTGCATACTATTGTATAGAATCAAATTCTTAACTGAACAGACAGCAGTACTGCTGGGGAGTTTGTTGCGCCACTTGCGGGTGGGCGTTTTGGGGGATTGTCATAAAATTTTGACATTCGAAAAGTGCTGATTCTCAGTCTAGTTTGAATATAGAAGATTTTAGTTTTTTTTTTTTTTGGAATCTATATTTGGTCGTAAAATAATATTAATAGTTTAAAAAACACTAAAAAACACGCTTTTACGTGCACCTATAGGCGTATTCAGACCTAGAAACCTAATCGTGGTCAAAGTTCATTACAAGACCTTTCTAACAAGTCCAAACACGGCTATGATACGATATTTCATCATGGAATGCTAGTGCCTATCTTCCGGCTTCATCATCAGACCTTGAAACCTAATCATGGTCAACGTTCATTACAAGACCTTTCTAACAAGTCCAAACACGGCTATGATACGATCATCCATCATGAAGTTCCAGTTCATATCTTCCGGCTCCATCATCAGATCAGCTCGACAGTACCATGTTATTGTATTGTCATCAAAATCACATACAACTGCCAATTTTCATAACGCTACGATTTTTAGAAGATGGTTAAATTAGTTTTCTTAGATTTGATTACATAGTTACATACATACAGGTCGACCTAATAAAAGCGTGTTAATGAAACGAATTACTTTAATACCTACATATAAGTTGATTTGGCTATTGAGTGTGTGTATATAAATTATATTAATTTATATTGCTTCGTCTAATGTAAATTGGCACAGCCATTTATTGTTCGGCGTTTAGACCACGAGCATTTTTTCTGTTCCATTGAAGAACAAGGTGGTCAAATTTAGCTCGACTACCTACTTGTGTAAGTGTAAAGGGAAAAATGTAAGTACCTAATCTAATTTTCGCGTAGTGCGATAGAAAGTACTTAGGGTTGTAACGGAACTTCGCCTCCGCCTCCGCAAACGCGGAACTTCCGCAAGAAATTGTACCTCCGCATCGTCGTCCGCAAATTTTTAATGGAGTGTTGTAACAGAGGTCTAATAGAGAAAATCGGTTCCAAAACTAAGCGAAGACCCTTTAATTGGGTGGAGTTATAAACACGAAGTTCAAAGTTTTTGCTCTCGTCTCCGCCACCGCCAGGTTCAGTACCAAGCGTGCAACTGTTTAGTTAAGCTGGTATAATTTATGAACAACTACGAGCCTTAGAAATGCCATAGAAGGTGAAAAAACCGCAACTTTTTGAAGTGAAATTTCTTAAGCGGCGATTTGATGGTCGAGAACTGAGAGTGAAATGTCAAGGAAACGTCACGATTATGCACATTTCGTTGCATGAGAGAGAAAAATGATATACCTCTCTCTGTCTCTCACCACAGAATACATAATAGAGATTCACTGCGAGAGTACAGAAGATTCACTGCGCAAAATATTTTTTAAATGAATATAGCTGACTCTTGCTACTACACAATAAAGTGCAATTCAGGTCGCACAGCGCCTCTCTTTCTATCGCGTAACCCGGCTACGTTACGCCCACAGAATTGGCCCGACAAATCGAGCCCACCGCGTACCCGTAGCTTCATACCTAAAATGCGGAGTGCGCCTGGTTTGCCCTCACACAAAATCTATCATAATCTTTAATTTTTAAGAAGTACTTCTATCACGTGTTGTACGAGCAATTTTTCTTTTTTTGTTATTTTTACCTACATATTTTGCCCCTTCTAAGTTTTGATTATGTACCAAAAGGTATTTTTCTTTATTTTTCCACATCCGCCTCCGCCTACGCTTACATTACCTCAGTTGCATCTCTAATCGAGAGAAGACCAGGGGCTGTACTATTTGTTAAAGCAATCATCGTTCCAGTGTGAGAGAGATGAAGCTATACAGGACGAATAGCACTATCCTTATTTCACAACGGAAAGGTGATGATTTTAACACGTCAGTAAGGCCCCAGGTCAACCTATCTCGCTGGTCATCTGATAGTATAGTTGCCAAAAATAGCTAACTATCACCAGTTTACGAAGGCCTTTGAAGGGAGATCTAAGGTAAGATACTCATTTCTATAATAAAATAATACAAAAACATGATTACGGTATGTATATTCTCATTTAATATAAAAATTATAGATATCCACTATAATATTTACATGTAAGTTAATGGCAAACAACTTGTCAAGATTTAAAATATTTAAAAAAACATACATTATGTGGAAGTAGTCACTCTGGGTTGCCAGATTGTTTTTCTTGTTTTAATGTGTTTTCTATACATAATACTGTGTACATAAAAACTTTAAGCAGACTTCAATATAATTCTGTCCGTAATATGTGGGATTTATTTGTATAAATCATGATTTTGGAAGGTAAAGTTATATTTTTAAATGGAAGTAATTTAATAATGGAAGATTACAAGATGTAATAGTTAACAAGTAATACATTTTTAGTAAGTGCATCAAGATATCTACATCATTTAATGCCATGCATATTCTTGATTTTAGTTCGCCGTTGCATGCATCATGATTTTAGTTTGCCTTGTACAGAAAGTACAGAGACACCATAATGAACGATGTTTCCGACTAATTCTTAAGAGCGTTCATCGAAAAGTTGGCAATGTCGCCAATAACTGTCAAATATCTACCTGTTTTGATGAATTTGGCTATATTACTGTATGGAAATAAGAAATATGGCCAACTGGCGAACTAGAATATTAATAATGAATTGCAATTATAACACTGAGTTTGATGTTGTAACCGTTTTAGGTGTAAAAAAGACATTGGAAAGTTTCCAAATATTTTTATTACATCTAAAACTAAATATTCGGTGTTATGATATTAATTATTGCATTTCATAATCAATATTTTAGTTCACTAGTCAGCCATATTTCTTCTTTCCATACAGTAATATTGCCAAATTAATCAAAATGGCGAAATATTTGACAGCTATTTGCGACGTTGCCAACTTTCTGTATAAACGCTCTTAATTGTCTATGAATAATGCCCGACAAGATATTGTATAAAATAAAAACATTCGTGTAAATAGGTAAAGTATAAGTAAATCATTTAAGTATCTCATTAAAGATAAATCGAATTTGATAATTTTTACATTAGTCAAGTAAATAATAAAACGATAAGGGCCTGTTTTACAATGTAGCCACTATCTACTAGATTTGAATCTATCTGCCAGATATAATTTAAATGGTATTTATCCGGCGTAAGGCAAGCCTATTTAAAAGCGATCGTCGTCGCGCGAATATACGATCGGTCGCGTGCATGGGTAATTTTTTGTTCAGAGAAACGGAAAGCGCTCTCTGTCGTCGCGACCACGCATTCAGGATCACCGAACAAGTTGGAACGATCGTATATTCGCGCGACAATCGTCTTTAATTAGGACGCGGGGTAAAACATTTTACGGACAGAAATAGACATTTCCCTATCGCAGACTAGATACTCAATTTAGATACCAATAATAATAGACATTTTTATTTTAGTATTCTGGTAAGAATTGCATTGTTGGTTACGGTTCCAACTGTTATGGAAGACTTTGCATCACTTGCACCCATTTTTTATTGGAAAGCACCAGGAAATCGCCATTTTTTCTGACTAAAGACCTCCAAACCATTAAGTACAGTTTTCATCGTCTTGAATTTGACTAAAACTAAGTTTACAAACAAAAAACATTGAAACAATTTCCACAATACAAAAATATAAAAATACAATTCAAATGACTATCTCTCCTGATTTTTTTTCCAATAAAATCTGGGTTATTTTTAGTTCTGTGAAACATCAAATACAATTGGAACCTTAAACAGTACCGCTTACAGTCTATTTTCGTTTGACCACTCATGATGCAACTTGGTCAACTCAGTTCCTAGTAAATTAGCAATCAACACTAATATTCTACAACACCAGTGTAGGCCGAACTGTAAGTTACATCAAAAGGGTTCGTATATTTTAAAATAAAAACTCAGATCTATAATATCGTCTAATCTTGAATTTTGATTGCACATTATACGCCTCCCATACTGCCATAACTTTACAAAAAAAAAGGCAAATAAAACTGATTATTTATATGTACTTAGAGAAAGCTTATTCGACGTGACGCCTAAAATATAATAACGGTTGAATCGTATGTATCAGTAATGTTATAGGGCATTAAATAATTTTAATAAAATACTAGCACTTTTGACTACTTACCAATATTTTTGTTAATCCCTAAGGTTTGTGCGCAGATATACAACAATAGTTCAACGAGTCGGACTTGGCTTCATTTATTTATTATAACCATTTTTCGTGTCCCACCCCAGGAGAAAGGCCTGGGAGCCTACCACCACCTCTAAAGCAGTATTATTTTAATATTACTTTAGTGTGGGAAAGTAATGAAGCTCTACAGGACGTATATTTCCATCTCTTTCCCCCACTGAAGTAAGATTAAAATAATACTGCTTTAGAGATGGTGGTAGGCCCCTTGGAGTGGGACACAAAACCCTTGGCAAAGGACCTGGCTTACCAGGACAAAAAATAAACATAATATTCAACAAAACTTCCTTCAATAACCAGTAACATAACTGATAAATAAGAAACAAACTTTAACCAAAAACTTAAATGCTGGAACCTACAAAGAGATTGTACATTTTATTACAAAATCCGCCGCTCAGTTTCGTAAAAACGTTGATATGTACAAGAAATTACTAACTATAGTAAGTTGCCCTTAAAACTAGAATATTATACACAAAAACATGGTTTCTATACCTTGTCTTTTTACACACCAATGTCCTAAATTTTAGAACATTCACTATAACTATTTATACACAAGTGAATCGATCAGTTTTCATTATTGCCATCGAAATTAAGTAGTTCCCGTGTTCTCTACATCTAAATGACAAAGAACGATAAAATTAAGGCTCTATTGTAAGGCAGACCTCTAAACATTAAATAAAGCTTTCCAATCTATTGGCATTATATTTTTTTTTAGTTTAGGCTTAGTTTTTTAGTCCAATATGTTGGCAAAGGATATTTTGGTTTTGGTATGTGTGAATATTCGACGTTTTATGTAAAATGTTTGAGCGTTACTATGACAGGACACCCAGATTCAACTATGGCCGCATTCCGAATTAGAACTTAATCGCTCACAGCACTGACATCAATCATTTGCGTTCCGATATGATATCACGATTAAAACCGACAGCCGAGAGCTGTCAACAATTCGGAACGCTCGTGAACGCGCTCACATCATATTTCTTTGTGTTTATACCACAAATTCTTCTTCTTCTTTGGTTAGGTGGCGACGATAGCCAGAAGCACAATATAGAAAATGCCACGTTAGTCAATGCGACTCAAAACAAAACCGCACAACTGTCATTTTTGACAGCGCTCATAGTGTTATTAATTTAGGGCATGGTCGGCGTCATCGCAAGTTGGCGCATGTCATGACGTCATCTATGACGATTCACGGGACATCATTATCGCGCTCACGCTAATTCGGTACGGGCGTTAGCACGCTCCAATCGATTACAGCGTAACTCGGAACGTAACCTATGCAAAACGTGGAAGACATAACTCCAGTTTCTGAAATTAGTATTCAATGAGGGTTTTTGGCAGCACTGAGACGTCAGGTCCGGGCACCTGTCAAAAGTGTGTCTTTTCTTTAGTGGTGACTGAATGATGAACGAAAGATTGAAAAGAATGATGAACGTCATCATATATTTTATATTCATTGTCGAAATGGAAGACCCCTTGTCATAGTGGCGCCAACTGGTGGCATGAATTTTCATAAAAACTCACATTGTTTCTGTTGAAAATGTTATGTTGGTTGTTGAGTTTACTTTGCTCAATCATTCACAAAAACTAACATTATATTGGGCTGCTGATTGCATTTGCATTTGTACTTAATTATGGGCAACAGTCTGCTTCAATAGTTCCGACAATCTTCTATTCTACACATGTAGAAAATCAAATCAACTGCCAAATTTTCGCACATACCAAAACCGTGAACATCAAATTTGCATCTTAGTCGTAACCGAAATGATCTAATAACAACCCAGCGCTGCTCAATACACGTTCACTGTATTTACACTCGCGATCAGCCGCACCGTTTTCTTTCACTATACAAAATGTACCAATATTTATTTTTTGTGTGTCAATATGCTTGTACGATATTATTTGTTGGAACTTTTGTTCTTCTCTGCACATTTTATAGTAACACTGTTAAAGAATATAATGCACAACTTGAAAAGTAAAACAGCTTGTGTGATACAAAATTCTTAAATCTTCCTTTCATGAAAATGCAAACACATTTCACAAACTTTATACTTTATTGTTAACTCCATAAAGATCAAAATAGCAGGACATGGGTCCCAAAACTGCTTTGAATTTTATTTTTATGAGGTTGGCAATAAGGTTTAAAGTTGCTTGAGCAAACGACGCAAAAAAAATGGGCATGTTCGTCTGGAATCATGCACAATGGAAGGTTAAGGTATGTTTTATTTAACCCTCCAATATTATCTACAAGTTGTGCAATACATTTTTCTCAGCTTTTTAATTTCGAAACTAATTTTGTAGTTGAATGAAACTCTTAACTGTGCCGAATTGTACTTACGTGGGCCATCCAACTAATATTAGCTTCAATGACAGTTTAGACTAGCGTATCTCGACTTTTGAAGGCAATATGAACTATTTACAACATTTATTTTACAATTCCTGTATCACAATTAACATGGCAGTGATTTTTCTATACTGTTGACTGGGGTTACATTGGTAATGCTACAGCTATTTAGGACTGATAGAAATTTATATACTATACTTATGGCAATGAACGATTTATAAATGAGTTACACTGTTTGTCCACCGCACCGTGAACGGGACGTCAACGAGAAACGAGATTACTCAGCCATAGTAAATGTACAGGCGCTACTTCGACGTCGTTGACGTCCCGTTCACAGTACACGGTGGACAAACGGCCATAGACAACGCATTTTCTACCTACAGTTGTAGATTTACCAATGTAATCGCATCCTTAGTGTAAGGTGCATAATTGGATGCAAATTTCAATACCGATCTGAATACTGGATTTGGTTTCAAATAATTAGAATATGATACTGTTTGTATTCATATTAGCTGAAATATTAACCAACCGAGTTATACCGTTTATCCACCCCAAAATATCCCTATGAATACACGAGAACACATATCTGAGAATTCACCATAAGCCAGAGTGGACTATGGGAATGTTAAATTGATATTAATTTTCTTCCAGTTTCCCGTCTGGCAATGTACAGTCACTATCAATACACTCATGTCCATTTTTGATGAAAAGATTGCTATATAAACATTTTTTTTTCCTGGGGTTATTGACAACGTTTTATCAAAGTTTTAAACCCACCCATGGGCCTCTGACTTGGTTTCACATTCCGTCGGGAAATATCTCTCAGGAATGCCGGTTTCCTCACGATGTTTTCCTTCATATACAATAACATATAAAATAGGCATAATATGTATGTAGTCGGTATAACTGCAGATTGCCCAGGGCTGCAGGGGCGATAACTGGAAGAATTTTAATATCCATAATATAATTTTAGAATCCATCCTGGCTAAGGGTGGATTCTCGGACATGCGTTTCCGCAAATCTACTTTAGGGGGGATTTTTTGGGGTGGATCAACAAAATAAATCAAAGATCCCACATTACCCAGTTCATGTAAGTTTAAAACACACACAATAAAAAATGCATTCAATTAAACACCTTAAACCTGTCATCTAAACACCAAATTCATATGCACCATTTCTCCCTTAGCCCGTACAAGCATACTGTTCACACACATCACTAGAGTGTCACACTATCACTTCTTGAGCCAGACGACCATAGAATCGTCTGGTTCTCGCTTCACTCAGTCCAGCTGTTGCACTTGGACCACGGATGTGGGCGGAGGGAGGGAGATCTCGTACTTTATGAGGCCTGTTCGACCTGCTGACAGGACCAGGCCGCCGACTTCTTTTGCGTCACCGCTGGGGGAGAAATGGGGTTTGGTAGTTTAGTTTGTTTATATTGACGTGCCCTTTCTTTCTCTTCCCCTCCAGACTTTATGGAAGAGAAAGGTTTCGCACCTTTGAAAAGATGGCGGGATGACTTGGTGAGGACGGCGGGAAGACATGGACTAGACAGGCAAGAAACAGGGAGAATTGGAAGGGGTTGGAGGAGGTCTTTGCCAAAGGGCCACAGAGATTCAGAACTGAAATAAAACGTTTCTGTAATAAAACTAACTTTGAATAATAAATATAATATTGATGTGCAATGTTGTTACAGGGCTCATTTTCTTGTTGCATTATACATTATTAGGGTTCCGTACCCACAGGATGCCAACGGGACCCTACTAAGCCGACGTCGTCTGTCTGTCAAAGGGCTGTAACTTTTTAATCATAATAGCCAGTTGAAATTTTCAACGTGTTACTATAGCCTCTTTTACGACAAAACGTCGTAAAAAGAAACATTAAAAAAAAAAAGTCAATTTGAAGGGCATCAAGGGTGTTCTTGAAGGTCAGAACCATAGCTTAGTTTTAAGGCGTCCCAAAAGACGGTTAGCATTTATAAGTTACATCACACCATAGATTAATACATATGGTTTCACAAAATCATTTAAATCAAAAGCGACTATTGCTACCACACAATAAAGTGCAATTCAGTTCACGCCGATTAACTAGTTATATTCACCTAGTAGTTGCGTCTCTTTCTAACGCATAACTCTTATATCTTCTGACTACGTTACACTCACTGAATTGGCCCGACAAGACGTGCTCGCCGCGTACTTCATACCTAAAATGCGGAGTGCGCCTTCTGTACTATTCTGTGATCACACTCTACTTATAACGAAACATCACACGAAACGTCATCATCTCAAGTCTTGTCTAATTGCGCACTGGCAGTCATACAACAAATCTGTATTATGTAATTTTGTTCAGTGATGTCTTTTGTGTATGTAAATACCTGGTAGTATGTTGCCTCGCATGGTGTTTGTGCGTGAGGTGCGCGATGTTCGGCTTGATATCCCTCCCGACAATATGCAGCGGCGTCACCAGCCGCCTCGTGCCGCCCAGCGAGCCCACGACGATCTGGTTGCCGATTACTTGACCTGACCTGTTCGTTACCTAAAACATACGTTTTATGTTATTGTGTGGCGGAGAAGTAGGTGGCCTATCTGTTGGTAGGTGGTTGCAGCCGCGATCTGAACATCCTTTGAGAAGACTTTTCACTTTTGTCTCCGGGATGACCTTGCGAAGTTGCAACAGAAGCATCGTAGGTACTATCAAGTAATTTCATATCGATACACCGTAAGGACTATTTCTGCTTGCAGCGCTCGACCACTATAGAAATCTCATCAACTTTCAAAAAAACTTTCTGTTCTTTGTTTCTTTTGTTCTATTCCTAGTGGTCGAAAAAGGGTTAGACATCTCTGATCATTGTAACAAAACACACGAACAACAAAAAAACAAAAACAACAAAATAAAAGTATGAATTTTTGTTTCATTGGTCGACGCAAAAAAGGCGTTAAACAGACATCTGTTTAACGCCTTTTTTCTCGGTCATCGTGTTTACGGGATCTTGTTGTCAAACTGCTTAGATATGAGTTTCTTTGATAGTACGTTGTTATCCCAGAGACAAATCATGAGCCTGGCACCATTTTGATGGCATATGCCTTAAAATGGGAATGCTTTCTAGGACGAGCTCCTTCACACTACTTCTACTAGTTTATACGTGAATACTTTAATTACTTAAATACTAGTAAGATTTCTTTTTCTGCTTTCGTAACTTCTACATAGGCTATACAATTTTGCGAAATAACTACAATCGACTTTCGTTCATAAAATTGTAAATGTTTCGTTACAATAATAATGTAATATCCAATTTAACTAAATAAAATTACTACTCATACAGATTGCTTCAGATTAACTACAACGCTGAGCGGAGATGTGCAGGAATCGTCCTATCACAGCAAAGACGACAAAGGCGATGAGGATTTCAACCGTTATGATTGGTCGATTCCTGCAGGCCTCCGCTCAGCTCCACTCGTCCCGGCTTCAGTGGAAACGCACCCTAAAATTACCACTATCACAACTAACTACAGAAGAATATTGTATTACATTCTTACTGATTCTTCTCCACTCGTATCTACGGGCATTTGAATTTTCAATTGATTCTTTCGAACTTGATCTGGACGTTATTAAGTACTAGATTAGGCCAGGGCTCAGCAAACTTTGAAGACGGAAGAACCAATCACAATATTGATGTCAAAAATTGTAAAGAGCCACATGCAAAAAAAGGTTCAAGTTAAAATATATATAATTATAATCAGCCTATAATGTTCCCACTGCTGGGACACAGGCCTCTCTTCGAGAAGGAGTGGGCTGTAATCTACCACGCGTTCCCAATGCGGGTTGGAAGATGTCACAAGTCATCGAATTTTTGCTTCTAGGACATGCCCGTTTCTGACAATGTTTTCCTTCACCGTTTTGAGAGCAGTGGTGATGAAATAATTTCCACAAAGTGAAGCGCCTGCCTGGATACGAACCCACGACTCGTAAGTCGGGGCCGTTACCTCTGCGCCACTAATGCTCTAGTATCTTATGTCTTTACCAATACTTGATAGACAATTTGTGCCCGATGGTGGCAATGGGCTTGCCTCCTATTACAGGGAGTGGGACTCAAACTCGACTCAACTCAACTAGCTTCATATTTTTTATTGAACGATTCCTTGACAATTCAAAAGTGCCTGTAATGGTTTAATTGAAATAAATGCTTTGAGTTTGAGTTTGAACATAACTGGCGAAATGTGAGTGTACAATGGGTACACCGCTGCCTCACCCTTGGGGAAAATAAGGCGTGATGATACGATGTTATTTGATACACAATCCTAGATAATGTACAAGTATTACTAGCGACCCGCCCCTGCTTCGCTCGGTTTTTACGACTAGATAAGACATCGAGAATTCTTTATTATTATGTATGTTAATATTAATGTAATATACACATAAATAATAATAATAATTTAATCATTTATTTTCTCACCACCATATCCTTATGAAATAATAACAAGAAACAATATTGTCCAGCTACGGGCTTAAAGAAAAATATTGTGGGAGATTGGTGCATATGCTGCCGAAGCCTGTATTTCAGGCCACCAGGTCCCCCCCCAAATACATAATTATGTAAAAGCTTCCGGTATGAATTCTCTAAGGCTACATTGTCGCGTTACACTGTTATAATACCAACGTGGTCACACAGAAAGACACGAAAAGCGACTTTAATTTATAATAAGAACTAGAAATGGACGCTACGTCTTAAAAAAAAAAGCCGCAAGCTGCCTTTCTATGTTGAGGTTAGCTTCTAGTCTAATCGGATGCAGTTGAATACCAGTATTTTACATGAAGTGACTGCCTATACCTCCACAACCCAGTAACTGGGTAATACTATACCCCTAGGTAAGACTGGTTGTCAGACTTTCGGGCTTCTGACGACCCGTAACGACTGTCAAAGATCCACGAATGACAGCCGGGACCACCGGCTTTAACGTGCTTTCCGAGGCACGAATTAATCTCGGTATGTAAAGATGGTCACCCATCCACGGATCAACCACGGCAAGCGTAGCTTAACCTAACAAATCGACCCGTGCGGCTGTTATTACTTAGCCACGAGCTCCTTATTCGTCTTATATTTTTTTTTTTTCTGAACTTACAACTTGTATATGCGTGGCCTGCTGATGGTCCTGCTGGTCCAACTCCAGACTGTTCTGATGTTGCACCTGCTGCTGGTGTTGTTGCTGTTGTTGGACTTGCTGTTGCACCACTTGTTGTTGCACCTGTTGCGCTTGTTGCGCGGCTTGTTGCGCTGCCTGTTGCGCGGCTTGTTGCGTTACGGCGTTGTTGGCTTGACTCTGCTGCAAGTACATTTTTCGATCAGACCTTATTCAGACGTTTTTGGATAACGTTTACGTACTAATGTTTAAGAGGAGGCTCCCTAAATTGTATTTTAATTTGCATTAATATTCTGAAACAGTCACGCATACAATCAAAATGGAACTTTAGTATATAATTTATTGAATCTTTTTATTTCCATGCACAAGACAGTTACGTAATTGTAACATTTTCGCTCGATTCTTTTTTTATTTGAAAATCATGTCTATTTTTAAAGAGTATTTAAATAAAATGAAGTATACTCGGCTTTTATGTCTAAAATAAGTATTCACTAAGAAAATATTATTCAGCCACAAGATATTTTTTCTCTAGATCAATTATTACTTTAGTTATGAACGAAATAAGAAATGAGACTTACGCCATTTAGTTCCGTGCTCGAACACGATCAAAGAGCGCACGCGATATTCAACTTTATTACTGATGTATTAGCGTTTAGCACATAGTGGAGTGCCGGGGTGCATGGGGTCGGAGCTTGCGTGGAAATTGTCTTTAAGAGAGCCTGGTCTTAAAATTTTGTGCACTACGTACAAAGGCGGGCACCGGGTATTATAAAGACACACATTACAAAAAATTACAATTTATTCCGTATTCATAGTTTTTTAGGGTTCCGTACCTCAACAGGAAAAGACGGACGAACCCTTACAGGATCACTTCGTTGTCCGTCTGTCTGTCAGTTTGACAAGACCCTTTTATAAATTTGATTATCATAATCACAGGCAAATGGGAAGCACTCATAAGTGGGTATTTATTTTGTGAGATATTAAGAAACCCGCTTAAACTATTAAAACATGGACCTATTTTTTTTTACACCAGACAGTTTTCATTGATTTTCTGAAACTTTTGCATTTGGTCTGAGGTGGGTTTTTACAATCATGCATTCATTTACTTGAACTGGTAGAAGACCAAGGGGGCAAACCCAACCCGAACACAACTCGGGAATGCGACAATGCTTTACTCTAAGTTTAGTCAACTTGATGTTTACTTATTTCGGTGTACAGCATATTCAGCCTACATGTGTCCACTACTGGGGCACAGGACTCCTCTCGGTGAGAGTGGGCCGTAATCTACTACGCGGGTCCAATGCGGATTGGTAGATGTCACGTCTTCGAATTTTTGGTTCTAGGACATGCCGGTTTCCCCAAGATATTTTCATTCACCGATTTGAGAGCAGTGGTGATGAAATAATTTACACAAAGCCAAGCGCCTGTCTGGGTTCGAACCTACAACCTATAACTTGTAAGTCGCGGCCATGAACACTGGGCCACCACACTGCTCCCTTTCGGCGCATGATAACCAATAATCTAAACTTTAGTACAGTATTCGGGCGTTAATGTGGCACATTGACCTTTTAAAAACACGGGAATGAAAGGTAAAGGCTCGGATATGAGAAGTAAAGACACGAGTATGAGAGGTGAAGAGACACGGGTGTGAGAGAGGTAAAGACACGGGTATGAGAGGTGAAGAGACACGGGTGTGAGAGAGGTAAAGACACGGGTATGAGAGGTGAAGAGACACGGGTGTGAGAGAGGTAAAGACACGGGTATGAGAGGTAGACACTGGTATGAGAGGTAAAGACACGGGTATGAGAGGTGAAGAGACACGGGTGTGAGAGAGGTAAAGACACGGATATGAGAGGTAAAGACACGGATGTGAGAGAGGTAAAGACACGTGAATGACAGGTAAAGACACGTGAATGACAGGTAAAGACACGTGAATGACAGGTAGAGACACGTGAATGACAGGTAAAGACACGGGTATGAGAGGTAAAGACACGGGTATGAGAGGTGAAAGATCCTCTTTAAAGCCGAACTCTTAAATGCCATATTAACGGCCGGATACTGTACACAGTGGAAGATACATCTTAAGAAAAAATTCTAGTATGGATTCAGTACATGATTCTAGAACCAACAAATTGGCAATGTTTCATCAGTTAAAAAAAAAAAAAAAAAATCGTTAAGATGTCCCTTCCACCGTGTATCGGCTGCATACATCTCTGCTTACCTTGGAGGGGGCAGAGGCGTAAAGGTTAGGGTATTTGCTTACACTTCGGGGCGGCAGGTCCATGTGTTGTCTCTGATGCAGCATGAGGTGGTTCTTCTGGAAGAATGCCTTGCCGCACTGATCGCAAACGTGGGTACGTAATGTACAGCTGCCGTCAGGATGTCTGAAAGAAATGATGCTTTGTTATTCACTTATTTATCTAATTTTATGCAGCCAAATGCCGAGGGAGTTCATGGCTAAGTAATAAACAACCAGTCTCACCAAGGGGTATCGTATTACCCAGTTACTGGGTTGTGGAGGTCAGATAGGCAGTCACTCCATGTAAAATACTGGTATTCAGCTGCATCCGGTTAGACTGAAACCGACCCCAACATAGTTGAGAAAAGGCTAGGCAGACTGAATGCAGCTAAAGGCCAATAGTTTCGACAAATATTGAATTCGATATTTTTCCGGATTCCATCCTAATATTATAATCAGGTAAAGTTTGTAAGCTTGGATGTAGGATGTAATCTCTGACACAACTCATACGAATTCAAAAAATCTTTCACTGATAGCAAGCTACACTATTGCCAAGTGCCAAAGGATTTGTTTTCTTCCACGCGAACGAAGTCGCGAGCAGAAGCTAGTCTAACAATAAAGATATCTATTGTACTCCCTTTTCTAATAACGATGAGTCAACTTCACATCCTGTTCCTCTAAATTCTACATTATACAAATAATAAAACAGAAGAGTTAGATTTTTTGTTTGTTTGAACGCGCTAATATCTTGAAAAATCTTTGTCGCATTTTATAGCCCAATTCTTAAGGAAGGCTATTTAACATCACGCTACGACCCTTAGGAGCCGAGCAAAACGAAAAACAAGTCAGAAAAAACACAAATCAAAAATCAAAGTAATTTCGCGGGCATGCGATGCGATGCCTATCGCATCGCATCGCATGCCCGCGAAATTCGGGGGGACAAGAAATTTCACGCCGATGAAGTCGCGGTTAAACGGTTTGAATTGAAAAATTTGTATCATACCTTCTTTGATGCGCCAATAAACCATGTTTAGCCGCGAACCCTTTCCCGCAATCGCCACAAAAGTGAACCTTCGGTCTGGGAGCCGATATTTGATGATTCTGCAATGTAACAAGAAACATGGAACATATTAATATTTTATATATTTTTTTATTTATAGTGTAGATACAATCTAAGTTCTCTATAGAATTTATATAAGTACGAGTGAAATTCGCACGGAAACACATCCAAAGTGCGCGCGGCCTAATTCTTTTTGTTTTATCGTGTTTAGATATCGATAATCTGCTGAGTTTTTCTACCTAATTATATTTGACATACAAGGTCTAATTAAATTAGTCAGCGAAACTCCGCAAACCTAAAAATGATTCCATTGGCTACTAATGATTCTATTTTTATCAAGCTATACTTTATGAATAATGTGATTATCGATGCTGAAAATAATACTAATATAGGTGATGCAACAAATAACATATAAATAAAAACTCACCGCCGCTATAACTTGCGTATGCCCAACGTTGTTAGAGTTCGACGAAATTATCTGTATATTAGGCTGATCTGGTATAATGAAACCTGAAAAATATTGATGACATCCTTTAATTAATTACGTTGGCTGATTCATTTATGGAAGGAAAAACACGTACTGGCTTAGCATAATCAGCCTATAATCTTCCCACTGCTGGAACCCAGACCTCCTGTCTTCGAGAGGGAGTGGACTGACTGGGTTCTAGGACATGTCAAAATAGAAGTATGACAATTTTCTCTTGAATAGGAGGCTTTTGGCTGCTTTGTATGCGTGTATTTTATGACATTTTGTTGTAGTGTGCGTTTTGTTTGTGCAGCACAAAATAGCGAGTATCCTGCTAGAATCGGGAATATCCGTCCTGCTCCGTGTACCCACGACTTGCTGCATCCGCTGGGAGCGAGAAGCACAGGACAGGTCGTTATGGCAATTTTAGGAACTTCCAAATATCGCCACAACAACCTATCCCGCGTTCCCAAGTTCGGTGAAGCTTATGTACAGCTGTAGACCGTCTTCGGTTGATAACATGTTGACGAGTCCAGCCCAAATATGTAATAAACTGTACGGTGATAGCACAGGTGTGAGGAGAACGGAAGGGTTGTTTCCGTGCGTCCATGGCAAAATTTACATTGATAGCGCCTTTATGCGCGCACAGGTCCGTGACGTAGTGCGGTCACACAGAGTATAGCTATAGTAACAGTGAGTATGTCGTACTGTGCTGCGTGTGCGCGGCGACGAGGCCGGGCTGCAGCGCGGCCGTGAGCGCGCACAGGTCCGTGACGTAGTGCGGTCACACAGAGTATAGCTATAGTAACAGTGAGTATGTCGTACTGTGCTGCGTGTGCGCGGCGACGAGGCCGGGCTGCAGCGCGGCCGTGAGCGCGCACAGGTCCGTGACGTAGTGCGGTCACACAGAGTATAGCTATAGTAACAGTGAGTATGTCGTACTGTGCTGCGTGTGCGCGGCGACGAGGCCGGGCTGCAGCGCGGCCGTGAGCGCGCACAGGTCCGTGACGTAGTGCGGTCACACAGAGTATAGCTATAGTAACAGTGAGTATGTCGTACTGTGCTGCGTGTGCGCGGCGACGAGGCCGGGCTGCAGCGCGGCCGTGAGCGCGCACAGGTCCGTGACGTAGTGCGGTCACACAGAGTATAGCTATAGTAACAGTGAGTATGTCGTACTGTGCTGCGTGTGCGCGGCGACGAGGCCGGGCTGCAGCGCGGCCGTGAGCGCGCACAGGTCCGTGACGTAGTGCGGTCACACAGAGTATAGCTATAGTAACAGTGAGTATGTCGTACTGTGCTGCGTGTGCGCGGCGACGAGGCCGGGCTGCAGCGCGGCCGTGAGCGCGCACAGGTCCGTGACGTAGTGCGGTCACACAGAGTATAGCTATAGTAACAGTGAGTATGTCGTACTGTGCTGCGTGTGCGCGGCGACGAGGCCGGGCTGCAGCGCGGCCGTGAGCGCGCACAGGTCCGTGACGTAGTGCGGTCACACAGATTATAGCTATAGTAACAGTGAGTATGTCGTACTGTGCTGCGTGTGCGCGGCGACGAGGCCGGGCTGCAGCGCGGCCGTGAGCGCGCACAGGTCCGTGACGTAGTGCGGTCACACAGAGTATAGCTATAGTAACAGTGAGTATGTCGTACTGTGCTGCGTGTGCGCGGCGACGAGGCCGGGCTGCAGCGCGGCCGTGAGCGCGCACAGGTCCGTGACGCACGTGCGGTCGCCCGCGTGCAGGCGCACGTGCAGGGACAGCGCCTCCTGGAACACAACGCACGTGTCAAAATAATGTTAGAGCAGGCGTTATTCAAGGAAGCATAAAGATCAGGCTAATCTGCGCGAGAAATGGTAGCGCCGCGAGGAGTGTCAGCGGAACAAGAGCCTCTACGATACGAAAGAGATGCGAGGAGCGACCACGATACATAAAAATTTCGTTGACGGTGGCGCGCTCTCGCAGACGCCGCTTCCATAAGAAAACTGTACCATATGGTACAGTTTTCTTATGGAAGCGGCGTCTGCACGCGTCCACGTTGGTTTAGTCATTTAGTATTAATGAAGCTCTGCTTGCACCACTAAATACATTTAGCGCTAAACATATTTAAAAAATCTTTCTGTCTCCCTCGTCTCCAAGTGATTGTCTACAACAGAACGACGTTAAATTTGTTTTCAAGCAGACCTAAATCTAAATAGACTTCTCCAGTTTAGTTTTATTCGTTTGACAGCTCCCGACCAATAAAAAAATGGTTAAAAAAAACAATCATTGTACTATTTATATGGTAATGGAATTGCGCTAACCTTGGTATTGAAACAGGAACCACACTCTGGACATGCATAACCCGGCGTCGTCTTCTCCGATACTATTTGACCGTCGGCACCAATAACCTGATAACAAAATGTTATTCTAAAGACTTTCGAATAGAAATAATGTTGTGATCGAATAAAAATTCCGTTCCATTTTGGGGCCAGTATTACAGAAGTCTTGAAAGACTAGTAAGGGTAATTTTTTTTTATATCAAAATAAACTCTTTTATTGTCGAAATTTGTCGAAAAAAATGCATTATTAAATTGAAGATAACAATAAAAAAAAAACAATATGTATTTCGAATACAGGACGATAAGCTTACCTGAACAATTTGCGGTTTAAAATCATCTTGTTTTATCACAGTTGCTTGTTGTTGCTGTTGTTGTTGTTGCTGCTGCTGTTGTTGCTGCTGTTGCTGCGCTTGTTGCTGTGCTTGTTGTTGCGCCTGTTGTTGTGCTTGTTGTTGCGCTTGTTGTTGCTGTTAGACATTATAAAGAACTATTTATTCGTTATCCCAACAGTGCACATACAAATGAAATACAAACAAATTTTACAAAAAGAGCGCCATCTTGTCCTTTCAAAACAGAAAATGGCCTGTATTACTATCATAATTGCTTGTAAATAAAACTATAATTTTTATCCTACAAATATACATGATTTTTTTCATTCTTACCATCACATTATTATATCAATAAGAATCTTAGGTCAATGAAGATGATTAAAATTAATCATTGTCATGTAAAAAATGTTGTGTTCTTACAAAATTCATGTACTTAATTCATGCTTTTCAAATGAGTGCAATAAAATATTTGAGTTTCAGTAAGGCTCTAACCTGTTGTTGTTGCTGCTGCTGTTGCTGTTGTTGTTGCTGCTGCTGCTGCTGCTGTTGTTGTTGCTGTTGTTGAGATTGCGTGGATTGTAGACAGTGCCGCGTCATTTTGCAATGTTGCTGCAACTCTGACTTGCATTTGAAGGCTTCGCCGCATTCTAAACATGCAACTGCACCTTCCCCTGTATGTATTCTGAAAGATAGATAAATAGAGAAAATATTATAATTATTATTCAAAGACTGGATCAGAACGAACGAGGATGGTGATTTTTTTATAAGCAACAAGTTTATTTTTGTGTCTGTTAATGGTTGCTATGACTCGAGGGTTAAGAGGGCCCCCCAACGCTCCATTAGCGCCACTCCTTTAAAAAAATATTATCTCGTGACTGAGAAGCAACAAAATACGATCTAGACGAATGTGGCCGCTTTTCTTTAGATCGTATTTTGTTGCTTCGTGTCTCAATATGAAACTTTATAAAAGGTATTAGAAAATTCTAGGCACACTTACCGAGGATCCTTACTAGCCGTTATTCATAACTCCTTCTCAGTCACGAGATAATAATGTTCTAAAATAGGGGCGCTAGTGGACCATTGGGAACCAATTACCAATGGGTACAAGGTGGACTACCGACCCAGTAAAGGCACGGAATTCCGCTGAATGCAGGAGGCACAGGTCCGGCTGTTATGGCGCAAATGGGAGAGACCCATGTCCAGTAGTGGACTGCGATATGCAGAGTTGATACTTGACAAGCATTTTACTCACTTCATATGCGCGACTAGTGTTCTCTTCTGTAGGAACTCCTTGCCGCACACGGGACACGCGTGAGGCACTCTCCCGTGCACTCGCCCGTGGTTCACGAGTTGGAACTTGCGTGCAAACGTCACGCCGCAGTCCGGACACACGTAGGGGGAGAGGGAGCCGTGGAAACGACTGTGCATTACTAAGTGCTCCTGGAACATTAGAATGCTTGATTAGTATACTACAGAACAATTATTTTATTGTTGTAATAATTTCAATTAAGTTCACAAGATTCCTTGAACAGACCACAGAAATTGTACAGTACTTTTTGAACCCAAAATAGAGAACAGGCGAGGCTCTTTCCCATTTATGTGCGAACGAAACTCGTAGGAACCCGAGTCATTACTAATAAGAATAACCAACCTGCTATCTAATTACGTAACATATTTTCGGAAACGATTACAATTAATCAGTTTCATTTTGACAGTTCAATAACATGCATTATTTACGTTGTTCAGCAGATTTTTTTCGAACTTACGAAGCAGTGAATTAGGAATCTGTTTCAAAACGAATCAGATTTTTTTTTATTGATCGTGTATTACGCAATTAGGGTACTGAACTCTAGGCAGATTGAACCTGAACTCTCAATATTTAGACCTTCACTAACTTCTCCGAATTATTACGACAACATACCTTCTGCGCGAAGCTCTCTCCACAATCGCTACAGACGTACGGCCGCTCGCCCGCGTGGTACTTGCTGTGCGTCACCAGGTGGCGCTTCAGGGGGAACCCGCGCCCGCACTCGTTGCAGACGAACGGACGCTCTCTGCTATGTACCTGAAATGAAAAATGGAGGATGTTAAAGTACGGTGTTTATGGGGGAATATGTGAGGTTTTTCATTGCAAGAAGGCTCGTTAGAGCGTCGTTTTGTTTATTAAATCTATAGGTATTTCAATAAAGTTTATATATTTATAAAAGGTTATCTCTGAAATACTGATTCGATTATTCGATACTTTTTGTGTCAAAAAATTCATGGCTACTGTCAGAACCACCACACAAGGCGCAGTAAATATAACGTTAGCTGAAGTGCGAATTTGGACGCTCATAATGCTCATATATAGGATGTTCCATGGTAGGGCGTTTCTGGACTTGTTGACATTGTTACGATTCAAACAGCTGGTGATTACTATGTATTTTAATCAACATAACTAAAAGAAACTCACCCTCGAATGCGTAACAAGATGATGTTTCAACGTAAACGCCATCTTACACTCGTGGCACCTATACGGCCTCTCGGCCGAATGCAGCAACAAATGCGTGTTGAGACAGTGCTTCCTTGCGAACGCCTTCCCACAATGCGCGCACACATGCGGCCGTTCACCTATGAAACGTTAATTTGAAAAAAGAATTATTATTATTATTTATTACCCGTGAGTGTGTGAGTAGGTGGTGTTTGAGCGTGAAGGTTTTCTTGCATTCGGGGCAGCGGTACGGGCGGTTAGAAGAGTGCAGTAAGAGGTGGGTGTTGAGGCAATGCTTGTGCGCGAATGTCTTGGCGCAGTGAACGCACGCGTGCGGTCGCTCACCTGAAACAGAGCGAACCGCATCGGTACGTGCACTTCGCGGCTACTATAGAGGTGCTCCGAAAAGGGCCATATTTTCCCGGTGATGCATGGCTACAACACATTAGTAGCAATGTTTTAATTGTGACCTGGCAATACTTAAAATATTGTTACAATATACAGGGTTATTGGTAAAACACCAACAACCTCTTAAGGGGTTATTGTACTCATCATTATGAACAACTTTTACTTTGGTTCCAAGCCTTAAATCGGGAAAGAAAAATCTGGTGTTCCATACATTTTGTTGAACGAGTTGTGTGAACATAAATGTAGGGAACAGCTGTTTTTTTTTCGCGTTTTCATGTTTGGTCCCATATTAAAAGTTGTTCCTATTGATGAGTAGAATGACCCCTTAAGAGGTTGTTGGTGTTTTACCAATAACCCTGTATACTGCTATTGCAAGTATTGTTGCAACACTTTTTAAAACTATTTCGTCAGCCATTGTTGCCCGTGTAAACGCAAATACTACCGGCCATGTTGTTGTGGAAATCTTGGCCGGCAATATTTTCGATATTGCCAACCTGTCTCGAGCAAGCCTGGTGATGCCTTTTCTTTATGGGAAGAGGCTTTTGCCGTGGGACAGTAACAGGCTGGTACTATTATGATTTTTTGTTATCAATTCATTTTCTGCAACAAAAATGTTGTCAGTATTGCTGGGCCGTACTCGAAAGTGTTGCAGCTATGTGTAGCAGCAAAAGTATTGCCCGTTTAGGAGCCCTTTTAGTGTACTCTACTGGTGGCATGACTGGTCGATGGCACGGGAGTGTTGAATGGAGAACTGGGTGTCGTGGTTGAACTGCGATAGGCTGAGTGGACAGCTACATACCGCTTTGTGAGCATCCTGAAGTATAGTCGCTAAATACCGGTACTTGCCCGTGGTCCCCCAGTCTTGTTCCCCTTAAATAATAATCTTCTTATTAAATATATTTTTATTGCCCGTGATACCCCATCTCAAAAATTGCAAGTTGCCATAAAAAAACCATTTAAAAACTGAAGTGTTGCTTGATAAATAAAACAATACAAATAAATTGTTTTCCCACTTCTATTATTAAAACATATTATCTGAGTATTTGGTCATTCTTGGTATTCATTCCGAGAACGAAATATAGAATGCATGAATAAAAAAATGTTTTTCTGAGTAAACGCTTTTATTACTCTTATAAGTTGCCTTTATTTATAGTTCGAAATTATAGTGAAGTACCTTTTGTCTTAAAAATTTAACAACAAAATTAATACCCTACAGTGAATTGTTATATTAATAATAATTAGATAAAATATTGGCAAATTTCTCAAAAGCATGTTCTACAATCAACACACATCTCTCGTTGTGACAGTCATAAACTTATTTTTCATTATCATAGGTCATCCGACACTTAATGCAATAGGCAAAGATATTGTATTTGCATTTCATTAAGCGGTTAGTGGGGGGGTACCACGGGCCAAGTAATTTGCCCATGGTACCCCTTTGTCCCCCTTGGGGGTTCCACGAGCAAAAATATTTGCTCGTGGTACCCCAAGGGGAACTAGACTGGGGGACCACGGGCAAGTACCGCTAAATACTAGCCCTTGAAGCAGTTTTGGAGATGGCAAGTAACATATGGTTAGTGGTAAGAAGTGGCTAGACGCTGTATTTTACCATTAATCTAGCTCTAGTCTTTGGTTAAATACAAAGTAGTAACTTGGAGTGCCTCGTTGGTCTTGTGGTCGCAAGACTCGCAAGCGCTACTGCTGAGCATGAGGTCCTTTTTTTCCTTTTCACTATGTACTTATCTACGACGCGCTTACCTACCTACCCTACCTACCTACTCTAACTACCCTACCTACCCTACCTATCTACCTACCTACCCTAAATCAACAAAAAATAAAATCTGCTAAATTCACATTCATCAAATGCGTTAACTGTCAAACGAGCGAAGATAAAATAGTCGTTAAGTTTTGTGAAATTTTCCATTTTTCAGCGCAATTTTCTTAATTTTTTTTTTCATAAGATTCTTCTCCTGACAATAACGAACACAACAACAAAAAAAATTGTGAAATCGGTCCAGCCGTTCACGCGTGATGGTGTTACCAAGGGAAATAGGGATTCATTTTTATATATATAGATAATAATAAACTTTTGTAATATTATTATAACTGGTAATTTTAATAAATCAACTTTATCGACATAATGTAACCGCTTTGAAAGCAGTAAAATGACAGTAAATAGTTTTTCATTGTCATGTTATTTTACAGCAACATTTTAGCTTCTTTGTCAATAACAACTGTGTTGCTTTGACGACGCGTTTTATGTTTCCTGCACAGAATGCATTGAGAAAAACATTGATTCAAAGACGTCATTCATGCTCTGAATTAGCACACCGTAATAAATGTTGTTTTAGAGGTGAAACGTGCTTTTTGGTTGAGCGAAAATGGAACATGATATTTGAAACGAATTGCAAGTCTGACCGGTTATTTTATCGACCTTTGAAGGCGCCAACACAGAGAAATAGATCATATTCAAGAAAAGGCTAAAAGGCTACAAGAGATACCAATCGGTCGACTGTTCACGTCGCGTTACAGTGAGATAAAAAAAAATTACAAAAAAAAAACAAACGACTTCCAAAAAAACACTACAAAGTGAAAAATAACTTTAATTTCGGAACTTGGTGTCTTTGGATTAGAATTTTCATTTTTTGCCACCGAATTCCGAAATCAAAGTTATTTTTCACTTTGTAGCTAGTAGCTATATTTGGAAGTCGGTTGTTTTTTTTTTTGTATTTAATGTTTTTATTTTACACTTTTTTGTTGTGGTACCTACCCCACACAAATTCGAATACCACTACCTGCTATGTAAATAGCAGTGATAGGAAGTTATAACATCATCCATATAGACTAAGTGGGAAAAATACGTTTTTTTTTAAGCTATCTCAAATAATATCCGAGCAAATAAAATAAAAAAATCCTTTGAAACAAAAAAGAATTTTCAAAATCGGTCTTAAATAACGGCGAAACGGGTGGACGTATTAAAAAAAACATATACGCTACGAACATAGAACCTCCTCTTTTTTGGAAGTCGGTTAAAAATCGTGATGATAGAACTTTGTATAGAGATGTTCATTATAATGCGACTCCAACCAATGATCAACTATCGTTCGACTAATCAACCGGAAAGACCCACTGATAAGTATATTCAGCCGGATCTGGACGACCGCTGAATAAAAAGGTCTGAAAACCTTCGGTCCTCACAAAATCTCGATGTTCGGCATATACACAAATGTAAAAGACACGCGTTTAGACTTCGTAAAGCAACATATTAGTGGACTCATAAAAATAATTGGGTCGTTGCTCGATGTCCGTCTGTCCGTCGAAAGTAATACGGGTATTTATTACTTTGTCTAAATATAACTCGTAAACTCGTCTGCGCTCTGTTGGATTTTTATGCAGCTATGAAAACATGCATCAGAAATATTTAAGTGAATAATATTGCTTCACTAAATAATAAATCCGAAAGCGTTTGTATGTTTGCCACTTCTTGACGCCGAAACTGCTGAACAGATTTCGCACGACCAAGAGAAAAAAAAGTATATTTAAATATACAGAAACGTGAATAACATGGCGTAGGTAGTTCCTTAGGATGCAAGAAAACTGCAGGTAACAGTTATGTTTTACGAATTTTACTCGTGCAAACACATACGAACACGTACGAACGATCCCGACCTTACAAGTACTAAGGGAGCGCACAGACTGAGTGCGAGTTAGTCGTACGTATACCGGACATGGCTCCGAGGTCCGGAAACAAACCGAACTTGTTGGGACTTTTCGTGCATTCAATGCGATATCACCAGAACACTACCTACTTGACGGAGAAAAACGTATTCAGGGTGCGCACACAATTCGTACGACCACGATCGTTTACGTACGAAACAAATTCGTGTCCAAAGTGCAGCCGTAGATAGATATAGAATTGAATGAATTATTATAGCCTATAAGCAAATTATGCTTCTTCGATTTTGGCTATAAATTAACACAATTACCACTGCTTAGCATTCGTTAGACATTCTAAATATCTCAACGCCTAGTTTCCCGTAAGGGTTAGACAGTGGTGATCTTACCTATAGTACACGTACCATCGAAGAAGTTCATATCTAACCACCGTAAGGACTATTCTTGCTTGCAGCGCTCGGCGACTATAGAACCGGGCCGGTAACAGATGTGGTCATCATGTTCACGGGATTTTGTTTTGAAACTGGTTAGATATGAACTTCTTCGATGGTACATTGTGGCAGTTATGTAATAGGGGGCGACCCTATTTCCATCAACCGGGCACAAATCCAGACTCCGGGCTGCTGCTGAGAAATTCCAGATGGAAAACCCCAATAACACTTTGTGCGACCTAGGAATCGAAACCAGTACACTAATTACGTAATACACGCTCTAAAAAAAAATCTGCTCAACAACGTAAATTAGAGCGTACGAAGCAATGGATTAGCAATCTGTTTCAAAACGATTCAGATTCTGATTGATCGTGTATTACGTAATTAGGGTACAGAACCTTATGCTTAGCAGAAGCGTTAAAGACGCTTAACGAGAAAACTATGCTATCTATGGTGTCAATAAACTGTCATTTGTAGTGGTGGTTTTTACATTAAAGGTGTTAATTTAATTAATAAAGTGTTAATAAACGAATCTCTGTGTGTTGTATGAGACCCACTCTTGATCGGGTGATGATTCGGCACAGCCGGGCGGCAAAAATGAATTTATTTTGTCGCGTCGCTGTGCCGAATCATGCCGACCCGAACAAGGGTGTAGGACGCCGTATGCTTCAACAGACCCACCAAATATCATAAAAAAAACAATGTGACTGTGGCGGCATCTACATCGCCACATGCAAACTACGCATCAAAGACATGACGTCACACAACATCCTGACGTCACTCAAATCCTGCATCGCGCAATTAGAGTTTACCGCGCGTTGGACATACAGGGTGTAAAAAGACACATCACAAAGCCGTAAACTACGCATACTGTACGTATAGCTAAGTAGCTTTGCGCAAAAATTATTGCTGGGAACCGTATTTTTTTTTTTTTTAATAAAAAAAAACAAGTTTTTATTGCGCGCAATGTAACGCGAACCCACGCTTGAATGAACGGATTCAGTGTTAGTTAAGCTCCGCCCCTACGCTACGTAGGTAGGTACTTGTTGTTCATTGCGTTTTTGTAACTTCAAATGCAATCTGTTAAGATAAATCTAAAATTCAGGTAATGTTTGTTTGGAAAAAAGTTTTGTATTATCGCATAGAATTCATTTTCGTGAAAAAGTAAAAAAAAAAAATGCGACTTTGACCTTCAATATCTCCAGAACCAGTGGATTCCCAGGTATGGTCTAGTGGAAAAAAATGATGCAAATAATGGGTAGAATATGTGGCTTTCGGCTTCGGAAAGTGTCTTTTTACACCCGATATATACAAACTCCCGACTTCAACCTCTGGCAGTTGCCCGCCAGACAACGACACCCGTCTGGTCGGAGGATCCTCCCTTTTCTATGGTGGATGAGTGAACTTTACACCCTGTTCCTCATACCCCTAAATGACATCAAATAATCAGTTCTACGCTGATCATTTGATGTCACTTTTATTGTTTTATCTGGTCTAACCAAATGAGACTGGTTTATTACCTACTATCGGTGTAAATAAGTTAATGTTTTTCAATCACATTTTATCACACAAAACGCCCGCACCGCATGTATTTTTGTTTTAAATTTTCCTGTATGCTAATTTCAACTTGTGTAAAATCCTATAGGTGGTTTGAAAGCAATTGTAGATTACGATTTACTAACGTCTTCATTTCAGAGTTGCCTGGTTAGCATCAAACTCAAACGGGGCTTAGGGTCAGCGCAAACAAAGCAGCAAAACGCTCGAGCAGTTATTCATTGATAATGAACTTAATCACCACTACAATCAAGTTCAAAGTAGCGTGCAGGAGATCATTCTTTAAGCCGTGTGTTCGAGCATGCTCGCGCATATTTTTTACTCAAAACTTGACAGCAAAGAACATGCCCGTTTTTTCAGCGCTGAGCCTCATTCATAAGCTCATCTTGCACGCGCGAGGTCGTTAGAGTAGGAAACTATTCAGACAACCCCGAAAAAAATATAAATACATAGATATCTTCTCACAAAACATAAAAAGAGGGTGTGTGCTTATGACCAGACGATAGGAGTGAAAACTTACGACTGGAGCCGAGTACAGCCCGATTCAAACTTAATGGCGGCTCGGAACATGAGGCGAGCCGCTGCGCAATAACGAATTCATGGCTCAGCGGGGGTGAGGGGTGGGGTACTGCGCAGCGAGTAACGCACTTCCGAGCCGCCATTAAGTTTGAATCGAACTGTATACGCGATTCAGCGTCTACGACCGCCTAAAGTTTTCAATTAAAAAAATAAAACATTGAAACATTGTATTTGCACCAACGACAGCCCCATTTTTATGTCCAGGCAAATCACTGTCCATTCTAAGGTTGCCTGGAAGAGATCACAGAAAGCGATAAGGTCGCCCATTGTATATTTTGTAGTGCTTAATTATTATTTCTTGTTATGTATTTTTGTGGTGTACAATAAAGTATATATAAATATAAATAAATAAACATTGATTTCCACCAACCCGTATGAACTCTCGCGTGCGTCGTGAGATGATGTTTGAGCAGGAAGGACTTGCCGCACTCGTCGCAGCCGTAAGGGCGCTCCTTCACTGCGGCGGGCGGCGCCGACGTCATCACCGAGTTGGTATTCATCAGCTCTGTCTGCGAATATACCGTCTAACCACACGTTATTATGTGACACCTTCGATTTATGCCCTAACACGGCATTTAATGTGACGTGAACTTATTGTTATGAACGTATATGGGAGCGTTCAAGTATTACGTAACGCAATTTTTGGAGACTTTTGTCCCCCCCTCACCGCCATGTAACGCGCCGTAACCTTTTTCTGTACCCCGTTCCCCACTAGTAAAACGTTACGTAACCACCAAGTGACCATTTTTACCTAAGAGTCACAATTATGTGGCGTAAAGTCGCTTAAATACCTTTTACCTCTACGCGACCGTTCTGAAGGGTTAAAAAAAAAAACAATGTTACGTAACGCGTAGTTCAAAGACCCCCTCCCGCCCCTGTAACGCATCGTAACGCTTTACAAGACCCCCTCCCCCCAAATTCGTTACGTAATACTTGAACGCTCCATAACCAGCGGACGATCAAGACGCTTCCAACGATACCTCATTTGTCAAATTATGATCAGCAGTTTAGAAGTTATGAGGCAACAGATGAACATACATACCGGTCAAAATCATAACCCTCCTTTTTGCTTCGCCGTAGTCCGGTAAAAACAAGAAGTATATACTTCTTCACTTCCAGTTTTAAGAGAGAGCCCTATGATCAGCTAATAGTTCTTCCACCATCTGATGGGGAACCTACATGGGTAGATTTTTATAGACCTTGAATCAACTTGCAACACAGTTGGGATGATGTTACTTGTTGTTGGTGTTGTTCTCCAACTTGAAGATATCAAAGTCAAAGTCAAAGTCAAAGTCAAATCATTTATTTCAAATAGGCCCTTGTAAGGCTCTTTTGAACGTCAAAGTTTACAAAAATTTAATTGATTCTAGTCGCCCCTTCCAAAAGGTAATTTTCGTATGGGGAAGAATGGGCAAGAAACTCCACAATTCTATTAGTGAAGCTGTTAGTGGACAGAGTTGAAGAAAAACGCTTACGACTGCAAGTTGACTTCTTGCAGAAAACAAACTTAAATCACGTTTAATATCCATAATTATTATCCATACTTCTATACCATAATAATAATATTGGGTTCCCACCTATGAAATTGGCGTTTTTTTTCTCACAAATAGAGAACCTCGTCACTTCTATGATTTAAAATATTCATCAATTGCTTGGTATTATATCGAATAATGACCATCATAGACAACTATCAATAGTAAAAAAACGTTATTACTTATAGTTTTCTAAACATAAAAAATACATTAAAAATGACTCCTCATTTTGTTAGCAGGAATGACCACTATTTGTTTTAACTTATCCAAAACTTATTTTTGTCGCTTAATCTAAGTGGCATATTACGTTATCTTAGTTTTCAAACATAAGTGCATAAAAGTTTTAAAACATTAGTGTTCATGGTTGTTATGTAAATTAAGAAAATGTTAGTATGAAAAATGCAACTTCTTTAAAATTCTCCATACAAAACGCTGATTTCATCGGTAGGGACCTAATATTATAAAGAGGTAAAATTTGTTTGTTTGTAGGGGTAATCTCCGGACCTACGAGTCGGGAATGAAAAAATATTTTTGCATTATGTAGCCCAAGTCTTACGGTAAGTCTAAGCGAAAACGAAGTACTAGCGCGGGCGGGCGATGGGATGCGACGTAGTGGGTCGGGGGAAGAAATATCACGCGGACGAAATCGCGAGCAAAAGCTAGTAATGAATAAACTCAAAAACTACTGGACCGATTAAAAACAACTTTCAACGGTAAAATGCTATATTATCACTATTCTACTATTTATTCTTACGTTTTTTGCAATTTGCAGGTCAGTATCATGTTCTATGTTGATCTAAATATGATTCGCGGCCGTATCAAATGTTTAATTATAGAATTATAATCATAAAAATTATCAATACAACTCTCTAAGTTCATGTAACCCCATTGAATGACTATTACATGAAGTCATGACATTTGACAATTATGCTAACTTATGGAGTTGTATTGCTGATTGTAATGATTATAATTATGTAAAGCCATATTTGTTACGGTCGCGAATCATATTTTAATCAACATACAACCTGACACTGACCTGCAAAATGGAAAAAACTCAAGAAAATTTGAATATCGCGGGCTACCTTAGCGCATCCCCCTTAACATCTAATAATTTATAAAGATATCACACGGGCGAAGCTGCTGGCGGAAGCTAGTGATTCATAAAGTAAAAGCACGATCATAACTTATCAGTTAACACATACATCCTTACAACAAAAGACAGAAACACTTACTTTAGGTGAATTATTAGTAGTCCCAGGCTCCTGTTTCGCATGTAACAAATGATGCTGATGTACCGTAGTCGTCTGAATGGTCTCCGCCTGCGTTTGCTGAGCAGTCGCCTCTGCCAGACTCTTCAAGCCACCGTTTAGTAACGTATGGTTGAGTTGCGAAGCGTCTATCACCGGGGTCGCGATGCCTTGAGCCTGAAGAGCCCGCTTCATCAATATCTCGTTGCATTCTTCCGCCGTTAGCTGGATGGGACCTATCGGTGTCATAAACGGCTTAGCTGCTAAATTCGCTGTAAATGATACATGCGTGATTATATTTTATTTTTGTTTTGAGGTTATATTAACTAAATGAGTATGGTGAAAAATCATTCCGCTGTCTTCTGAACTTCTGACACAAATGTACCGCAAAATCAAGTTTACTTTTTCAACCCCAAATATGGCACAAGTGCAGGATGAAGTAAATGTTTTCGATTTCTGAACTCTATTTTTTATAGATCAAATGACTGAGGTTAAGCTTAAGGGCCCGTGCACGAAATCGACTGATTTTGATCAATTTTGTTTATTAGTTGTAAGATGAAGTATTTAATATTTATTTACAGGGCAATTCAAAATATATACACAATCTTAGATCTAATATACAACTAACACTAAAATATATAAATTATAAACAAGTAGAATTTAAACGTAGTTTTGTTTAAATTCTTTTTCCCTTTCTCACAACTAATAAACAAAATTGTGATTTGAAAAGTAGAGTTCTTTGTTTTGCATGTGGCTGAAAGGGATTTTACAAACAAGTTAAGTGTACATAGAAAATCACAAATATTCGCAACAAGTTTTCAGAAAAATAACGTGTGACTGAAGTTTGATCACTTTTTTACAAGAAACTACTTTTGATTTTGAACATTTAAAAATATCATCAACATTGATATAAATGGTCTACTTGCAGAAACAAAATATAGCAGAAAAATAATATTCAAAATAAATTTTTTTTTTGAAACCCTGTCAGTAATGTATTTTTTACTATTATTTAGCAAACCACCAAGAAATTTAAAAACCGACCAAGTGCGTGTCGGACCACGCACAATGAAGGGTTCCGCAGTTGGGATGAATAAAATTTATCCCAAGAACAAACTTAACATTGTAATTGAAAAACATGATCCCCCATAAATTTCAACTGCAAATGTAAGTTGCACAATATTGTATGATTTACTATATTATTTGAAGACCATAGACTTCTTATAGGTTTTTCTGTAATCTATAAGCATGGAACTATTCTCTGTATTTTTTTCAAAATTTTAGGATCAGTAGTTTAAAATTCATTTATTTATGTTACACGTCCGTATTTGGGTCATAAAAATACATATGTGTAACAAATTTCAACTTAATCGGTCTATTAGACTCGGAGCAAATTGGCTGTAACAGACGGACAGACGGACAGACAGACAGGCACACGAGTGATCCTATAAGGGTTCCGTTTTTTCCTTTTGAGGTACGGAACCCTAAAAATCACACATTAATGTTTCAGCTATACTTGAAATAAAATCAAAATTGTATTTTATGATTAATACAATATTCTCATTAAGTAAATCAAAGGCGAAATAAACCATATTTTCGAGAGCGCAAAACTGATGCAACTATTAACAGGTGCTGTGACTGACACGAATGGTTTCGCACCACGAAAACTGTACTTTTATAGTTACACAGACTTAATAATTCAATTATTTCAAGCTAACAAGTTATTAACGAAAAAGGTTTTTTTTCGTGCACGGAGCCTTAAGGTCAGGATCGAAAGAAATGCAAATGATAGAAGGATATGGTCCGTTCCGAAACTATCCGATGAAAGTGTACACAAACCCTGTTCAGAAATTATTATACAATCACTCATTAAAAGGATGCATTCATCTCTGAGAGAACAATGTGTATCTCTCTGTATTGTCTCTGTTTTTAAAAGATTTCAACTTTATATCTCACCACACACTTTATTTTCTAACAATGATGGTTTTAATAACATTATAATTTTTTTTGGCAAGTGCGTTTTCTGATCCATTTGTTTACATTTTGATCAGATACTTTTGGATCAGAGTATAAGACTTTAGTTAAAAATTTAATTCTCAATAGAATACATGGAGAAAGAGGATGGATGAAGGATGATCACTTAAGTTCCACAATTTCTTTGCAGTTTGAATACATATAAAAAGATTTATAACTCAACACTGACGGCAGGAGAACGAAAGAGAAGCCAAGAGATCAACTGATTTGTTTAATTGAATGTTTAAGGTGTCCCAGTATTGTTTTCTTGTTTAACCCTTCGGGGATTACATTAATTTGACTGACTGGCAGGTGGTATGGCTTGAGTAAGACAATGAAATATTACACATTTCAGCTGTTTTATGCATCGTAATTAAAGATATTATAAATATGAAGTAAACAACTATACTCCATAGGTTTAGGTAATTAAATAAAGGTAAAAAAAAACGTAAATAGGGTTTTTATAGATGACACTTTCTTGTTAAAAAACATGATAAACCATACTAAATTTATTTTAGATTTTTACAATAATTTCCTCTTTTATTACTGTATGTTAAACTTTATCATTATGCATAAACTACTCTTCGTAAATGTAAGTGCTTGAGCACAATTTTTTAGTTCGATATAACATTATTATAATATGTTGTAATCTGTCTATTGTAAAGAGCCCAAATTCTAAACGTCAATGAATTATAACATTGCTAAATTGAAGAGTACAACTGTGACATATCATGACAATGGAAGTGACAGGTACTACATTTAGTCGGTTACTGGACAGCTGTCTTGCCACGTATTTTGTTTTGTTTACCTTTAGTTATAACCTAAACCTATGGAGTATAGGTAAATCTTTATGCTCACTATGTATAGTAGTGGTCTGATTCTGCTGTGACACCCTGTTCAACGTATGTGCAGCGGCATCATTCACTACAAACATCCGTCTTCCAGAGACTGGTGTGCCTGTAGTTACCACCCTCGTCAGTTGTGCACCTGCGTTTGACACTGCTACCGTGACTGCACCCACTTTTTCTTGCACTTGCGGTGTCTTGTGGGACATAACAGTCAGTGTCGTTTCTGGGGAAACCTGTAAGAAATAAGTTAAAAATTTATTGGTGTATACGTTTATGAAGTAACGCAGTAAGTTATAAATTGGTAATATTATGTGGAACTTGTAAACTCTGGAACACTGAATGGCCTTAACCAGAAAGGAATAGACACTCATCCATAGCTTAACTTGGTAAAGTTGCAATTTAGGTATGTGTTATTTTTATAATATTTTATTCTTAAACAGGGCAATGAATTTCTCTATACAGTTTACATAATCATTTCATATTTATATTGATGAGTTTTGTGGTAGCTTGCATTAAAATTTAAGCTTTAAAGTTTAGAAATACCCTTCACAAGTACTACTATTGGTTGAACAGTCATCTTTTTGTAATAATTTATATTCTTACAATTTGTAATGAAAGAAGTTAAATAGCACTTCATCTTTTTCTACCCAACTATGAATCACATAAAAGTAAACTGTATTCAATTATTCTAAACTTTATTATCACAAAACACACTGAAATAATAGATAACCACACCATGATTGTGTCAGCCATAAGGTTATTTAAACAGGATTTTTAAACATAGTAGCAATTAATGTTAAAGGATTTCAGAATATGACATTACATTATGAGGAACAGAAGGGTCAGTGTCAACCAGATTTAATGTATCAAGTACATGGTTTGTGTTTCATGTTCTAAGTGGAAAAGAACAATATGATGTAACAATAACATGTAAACATTGTGGTTTTTCGATAACTAATTGGAACTAAACTCCTATGACTGTGACAAATACTATTGAACATAGATTGCATCAAAACACATTAGGAGTTCTATTGTACTGTGAAAGTTAATTACTATGCATATATGCCAATATGTAAGGAGTTCGGGCGACATAAAAAGTTTAACAATTTGGCTGTCCGCAAAGCAGAAAAAATAGTTAATAGTTAAACAATTGCCCTGAACCATATGCCATGGTTCGTGGGACAGCGAAAGTGTTAATTTGATTGTTAAACATACCGTATTTCCCAAAGTATAGCTCAGACTACTCGGTGTTTCCACCTCACCCTTCGTAAGGTCCGCAGAACTCGTGAAGCCCCACGAGTAACCGAAGCCCGAAACATTGTTAGGAGTTGGCATACACATTTTTAACAACAAATATAATTCATTACAATTACAAAAACTAATTCACTAACACAAATTCGCTATTTGATAGTAAACAAGAGTCCTCATGACAGTTTTATCATTGCGAACATGTATGTACGCTTTCACAACTACTAACGCACAACGCACTCATCGATCACAATGCCGACAAAAACGTACTATCTATGTAAATTCATAGTTAACGATGGTTTTATTGACTGACGAACACCAGTCTACACGAAGAAATCTTCGTAGATTAGTCTAATCAACTCAATATAAAAGGCGGCATAGGACAACGACGCTATGAGCAGGATTGACACGCACATTATTTTCGACGAACGATGCGTGATTTAGTTTATTAGACACTTTATAACTACTCATATTTGTGTTTAAATACTAATAAACATGATTATGAAGCCAAAACTTAGATAAATCTCATGATTTAATGAAAACAATAATTTTATCGCACACACAAAAAACCGGACGCCATTTTATTGTTTATGGTCAATTATGGGTTTTAAATAGTTCAACTCATTCATGTAGCAATGATAATTAATCATACAATGTATTGTCCAAAATAATCGTTTTTGGTTTTGTCAAATAATTATATTTTCGTCGTTTTCTAGCAAATCCTAATAATGTTTTATTAGAAAAAATACACGGTAAAAGTGATTACAGTAAACATTTTTCTCATAATATGAAAACCAAAAAAGTAAAGATCTATGGTAAGCTACAAAAACGTTTTGTTTGTGCACAATAATAGAATGAAAAATTGAGTTACGTAAAAAAAACACTATCCGATAATGGAATCATAGATCAATGGAATCACTTTTCGATATAACTTTGAAAAGGAGCGTATAATTTCTTAAAAAAACCTAAGCATCGATCCGGAAAAGTAATCGTATAAATAGCGAACCAATTAACAAAACGTTACACATTGATATGTGTCAAAATAAAATAGTCGAATTTGACAATCACTGATCACATCAATCAAATCGTAAATTCATGAATCGTAAATCAGTAAAAAGAAATATTTATCAAGTTTGTGCATTATTTACTTAGTGTTTTTAGAAACCGATAAACGTGTAACTTACTTAAGAAAGTTAATCATTTTGAAACATTCACCATGAATCCTATGTCAATGGACAGAGATGAACCTTCTTCATTGTTGTCGTTTTCCACGAACCATCCTTTGGAGCAGTTCGTGTTGTTAGCCAAAGGAGCCAAAGGATCAGCATGTGCGGAACTCATCAAACAGGTGTTGGAAGCACCAGGAGTTCATGTATTCGGCGAACTTCTTGAAATGCCGAATATAAAAGAGGTTAGAAGTCATTCTTTCATATTTTATCTTCTGTACCATGCTTTACAAATTCTGCGAATGAATAGAAACCTGTCGGTAAAATCTGTTTGTTATCAACAATTTGTATGTAATGATGACTGAATCAACAAATCTGAATATTGAAGGTACTATCTAAGAGCTGCTTTCAATTTTAAGTAGGTAGTGTAGGTACCTACCAACTAGAAAACAAAAGCTATTTGTCATAATAATGTTCTTTTCTGAAACATTTTTCAGAACACTTTAGTTTTTAAAACTTATGCCATTATGCAATGTATTATTTCAGTTGGAAACTGGACCCTATGCCACTCACTTGAAGACTCTAAATCTATTTGCATATGGCACATACAAGGAGTATCTTGAGAACAAGTCTGACTACCTAGAACTGACTCCAGCTCAATGCAAGAAGTTGCAACATCTGACAATTGCGTCACTGGCCACACAGGAGAAATGTATCCCCTATAGTGTACTGCTGCAAGAGTTAGATATAAAAAATGTAAGGGATTTAGAGGATCTTATTATAGAAGCTATTTATGCAGGTGAGTTGATGTTGAATTTGTTTCTGGTTGATGTAAAAATTACCCCTAGTTCCCTTTGTAGCTTAAGAAAAGAGAATTTATTGAATTTATATTTATTTTTTCTTTATTTTATTTTATTTGTAACTTACTTAGTCAAAATATTAAGTAAACTGTCAACATGTCCTCTATTTATTTATTTTACTGCCGTAGTTCTTTGATTTGCTGAATTAAAACAGCCTTCTCCCATCTATGCACAATGTCAATATCAATGGCCAACTGAATGATATTAAGGTGGATCTTTTTTATTTTTTGAGGGTTATGGGAATTATCAAATAACTTCGAGGAGGGCATGTCAGACTCTTACTGACTAAAACTCACGCATGTTCCTTCAGTTGCCTGTACATTGCCAGGGTATCCCTGTCGGACTTTCCCGCGACCCCGGCAGGCATTGGTCCTGGCGGACCTCGTCTCTTGTGCTGAAATCTCTTTTAGGCGCGCATGAAACACAACGCGCCGTCGACCCGGGCCTGGTGCTTATCGGACATCGAGCTACCCATTGCTCACCGTCAGCAAGCCCATTAAGGTGGATCTGCAGTTGTAGCCTGCAAAATTCAAGTTTTCTTACGTACTTATCATATTTTGATCAAGATACAACCTGACACTGACCTGCAAATTGCAAAAAACGTAAGAAAATGAAAATTTCACAGGCTACAACTGCGGATCCACCTTAAAATTTTATGTGTTCTTCATTCTTCTTTATATGTCCCTCGTTGTTGAGGATCGTGACCCATCTTGTTGAAGTCTTTACCTGGCTTTGCACCAATAATGCCAGTCCGAAGCCACTCTTGAAGCTTCCTGAAAATTTCTTCACTATGGTGCTTGAAAATATGAGTTAAAATAAAGCTGGATTATGCTTTAATACAAAAAAAATCAAATCATCACCATTCTAACTTACATCTTTACCCCTTTCACATTCCAGACATAATCCATGGCAAGTTGGATCAGGAGTGCAAGCGAGTGGAAGTCGACGTTGCCTTGGGTCGCGACGCGCGTCTCGAAGACGCCTCTGCAATCGCCGATGTTCTAGCAGACTGGTGTAATGCTTGCGAGCAAGTCCTCAGCTCAGTTGATAGGCACATACAGAGGGCTAATCACCATAAGACAAGGGCTATAAGGCATCACCAGGCGATTGAGCAGGAGGTTTGTACATTTTGATGTCATGATCATGCCATTCTAGACCTCCTTGCTTTTAATCAAGCCAGATGGCAGTCAAGACAGAGCTAACTAATATAAAAATTCCCATTTTGTGGTTTCTGGCTTAGAACACGATTAAGTTTATTTGGGAATGCTTAAGAGAATGATAAGGTCAACGGTCAGACATTTGTTATTTTGGAAAACTTTTCAAAACTATCAATTAGCAGGTATAGCACTGCTAGGTACCTCCCATAGCTTTCCTTATAATCAGTTACTGCAACATTCAATTTAAAATAAGGTCTAGTGTATTGAAAAACTACAGTTCTATAAATCAAATTACAGTAATAAAACATTTTACAAATATCCCAATCCATTTTCAGATACTGTACATAAAGAAAACTTTGAAATCGCAAGCAGAGAACGACGAATCTGCCACAGGCGGTGGTAGCGAGACCCATTCCGCGCCAAAGAAGAATTCTGGCAAAGGCAAGACGCCACGCAACGCTGCCAAGTTCTGGCAGAAGAACACATAATTCCTGCTAACCTGGAATCATAGATATTTAAAATAATATTGTAATTTTTGTGATACTGTTAATAAACTCTAAGTATGCTCTTGACGTTTTGTTTCTTTTCGGAAAGTAATAAGTAAGTTTATTTTTGCCTGAAGCTTCAATATCCGAATTCTTGGTGAGAACTGAAGATTATTCAGCTCCAAAGGCAGTTGACCTTTTACTAGAGATGATTGCGAAAAAGTTCAAACTAGAAAAGCGTTGTCTATGAAGTTAGCAATCGTCTATGGCGAAGTGTGAAAGGTCAACTGAAAGCTCCCACGCTTCTACTGTTTTAGTATTTATATTATACGTTTTGTCTTGTTTTGTGAAGTGGTGACCTAACTGCTAGTCATTATTTTCAGAATAAACAATTATGATGTATCTCTATCTCACTATTTACGCCTCACAGTGAGTGGAGGGAAAGACGTTAAATATTCCTTTTAGATCAGAACATGCACGAAAATCATAGCTGCGACTTTGCTATAATATATTAGCAGGCGCATAAAAAAAATCTTTATTACAGTTGATCATGCCAGCTGAAGTAGCTTTTAACTTTTATGAACAAAACGATGAAAACAATAGTTTTGGTATGATTTTCTAATAAATACCTTCTATTTTTAAATTAAAACGCTGCAACCCAGCCGGCTAAACGTCAAATGTGAGAGTGGGACAAAACCGCGAGGCTTCCTAAGCTAGCGAATGAGAGGGCAGACCTCCGCCGAACGAGGCGGCGATTTCGCCCGACATTGAGTGCCGAGAGACTGTTTTGTTGACGCAGAAGCGCAGCAAATAAAGTGCGCAGGCAGTGCAACGATTATCACGTTCGCAGGCCCCAAAGTGATGTAAATAACACATAAAACGTAATATATCGTAAACATTTACCACGTAAAGTACTTACGACAACTGATTTGGATGAAAAGAGACTCGGGAGTTAAGTGTCGTGATAAGTCACAGCACCATAGCAACCGAACAGTGAAAAACTACGACATAAGTGACCGTCGCGTTTTACACAATGATGCCGTGATAAATCATCATAATAAACAGACAATCTTGTTTTGTAAAGAGACTCTTGTTCACCGGAGTGCCACAAATCGCGGCCCTTCGTGTATTGGATGAACAGAAAGGCAAGTACTTAAGTACTAAGTTGCCCTTTGTTAGGTCGTATGTATTCACCTTTCACGTAGGTAGGAGGGCCTAGTATTCATGGTCAACACTGTTTACTCAATACTTGAGCCCGTTGTCATGTAGCTGTGCTATAATAATATTAGATTGCGACGTCAAAACTCGATGAAAGACCTTGATTTATCGAGTGTTTGGCTTCAAAATGAAGCAATTTGGTGTTGTTTTGTAATTTATAGACTGATAAACGTTATAATTATTAGCGTAGTTGAAGGGCTTCAATCAATAGGTACTGTTGCGTGTAGGGTTGAAAATAATAATAATGTGTCGTGCTTGTACGAACCTAGCGTGTTATGTTTGTGTGGGTTGGGTTGATGTTCTTTGTTGTCGGAGCTGTCAGCTGTTCGCGAGGGGAGCGCGGGGCGGAGCGAGCAACTGGTCGGACTGGTACCGCGCGCGCGCCTTGCATTGCATTACACTCGTGCCGTCCGACCCTCCCGTTTGCAAAACACGCTTTCTTTTGAACGAACCCCTTTACGAAGCAAATTAATGGTCAAAGGATTATTTTGTCCACAAAGAATGACATCAAAGAACACGCGAGGGCTATCAATTAATATTTATGAAGCAGTTTCTGATAAAAAACCAGGTAGCGCGAATTACTTTTATAACCTTCCAGCGATATAGATTGTATCTGTAGTAGGTACCTACACAACGTTTAGGAAAAGCTGGGGCCTTGCCAACAGCACTAAATGCGCGCAAAAAGCATGAATATTTGTTGAAGCGCTTTAGATAAGTATTGAATTATTGTGCCCTCAACAAACTCGGCGACTTCATTCAAATTTCGTTTGGATGAATAAACAAGTCGTTTTGAGCTTTAAATTCAGCAGTTCTAAATAAGATAGCCGACACGTTTTTAATAAAACGATTGTTTAGCCGATGACAAGATTTTTAGAAGGATTACCTACTTACCCTGCCTATTCACTTACCCGCATTTTCTGGATGATTTGTAAATTTTCTTCTAAATTGTGCTTCTGGTTCCTTTCAGTGTCTTTCTCTCTATGACCTTTAGTTTTGAACTTACCCCGTACCAAATTACTTACGTATTCAAAAAAAAAACTAGTAGGTACTAAATCCTGAGCGGGGCTGTTGACTGAGAATCTGGGTACCTCAGACCAAATAAAAAACCAAGACAGCGCAGCGAACAATACAGTGAAGCATGCCAAAACTACACCTCTGCTCTGTGCATACCTACACGCTCACACGCACACATTTACAACCATTTCCAATCAAACTACACCTCACTAAGTGCACACATGTTTACGAAACCAGCCTCACGTCACTGTTGACAGCGCGATGTCGTACATTGACAGTATCCATGGCCTCTGCTGACTAACGAATATCTCATGACGACATGAACTATTCTCATATGTGTTAAAGGTCAAATTATGGGTATCGAAAAAAACGATAAAACAAAAAAAACAAAATTGTAAGTACCTACTACTTAATTGTTTTTTTGTTTACACCCCTTGCACTATAGTTCCAGCGGTCGTTGAAACCAAAAAAGAACGTCTTTTTTTTTGTTTTATCTTATTTAGATATCGGTACCCATCTCGTCTGCGACGTTTTGCTAGCTAATTTAATAGGGATGATGAATAAAAAAAATTTTTATACCATTCCTCCTCTAAAAAGCTTATTTTATTCACTGAAAACAGTGAATAAAAAGCTCTTTTAATCACTGTTTTGGTGTTTGAATTTAGAACACATCTATATATGCGACCTCCATCTCAATGCTATACAACCTCCTTGCGAAAACATACACTATACACAGGAAATAAATATCGTTTCACAAGTTGATTGTTATTAGTAATAATAAGAAAATTACTTTTGATTTTAGTAATTGTTCCAATTTTAATGTGCATTTTAATTAAAGCCCCTTGCAGAGTAGCGCGACGCGACAGCGCGACGACACCGGTCATTGTTATACCGTGAAGTTTTCTTTGAAATTGTTTTGTTAGAATCGCGTCGCGCTGTCGCGTCGCACCAGTCTGCACGAAGCTTAATTCAACCTTCCTTTTTTCTTCAATAAATGTCTATTTTCGCTTAAATCTTTCTTTTTCTCGTAGTCATGGTATAAAGTATAGTATGCAACTCTTGAATAAAACGGATTTATATCGAGGGCCATGAATTACTCGCGTCGCTCAGGATTCTAAAACTTGAATCACTCGCTACGCTCGTGATTCAATCGTCATGAATCACTCCCTACGGTCGTGATTCAGTCGTTAGAATCCTTCACTTGCTCGTGATTCATCTATGGCCCTCGCTTTAAATCCGTCTTTTATTCACTAATTGCATAATATACTATTTGTCCGTCTCAGATTATAAAAAAATATTGGACACGTATTTTTTCTTTTTCGGCGATACATTGAGGTAAAATGTGCCATGACGTCACGAGTATGTAGATTTTATATACATGACATACTAGTGACGTAGCGACCCCCACTCCCCAACCTAAAATGCGTTTTATATCCGATTTTTTTTATTAATATGATAAAGCAAAAAATATATGTCTAATATTTTTTTATTATCTGACTGACGGACTAATTAGACTTTCATTTTTTTACCCAGGTATCATCCCTATTCGACCTTGTATATCTACCTAGGTACCAAGACTAGAGAAGAATTGATTGTCTGTACCTTTGTTACACGAGACACAATGGTCTCTAAGAGAACCATCTACAAAGAGCCGTCTACATACCTTTTAGACGAGGAACCTAGGAACATTGACGAGAAGATCCTCATCAAATTGAAACTCTATATTGTCTAGTAACAAACCTCCACCGTCCATTTAACTAGACAGGATGTAGCCAACAAAACCAAAGACTAAACTTGAGCATGCATCGGGAAAGTTAGATCCTTTGTTTAATTCGCCGCGGTCTGAAGTGAAATGATACGCGCTTTTACTCCTGAAGTTGGTCGTTTCATTATGTATCTAAGTAGGTACCTACCTACTACGTGAGTCTTGCTGCACGTGTAGCGTGACAACCATAGAAACGGTTTCCTACGGGTTTTGTCGACGGCGACGGAAGAATAGACAAAATGGCAGATTGTGGTTTTTATCTATTCTTCCGTCGACAAAACCCGTTTCTATTGTGGTCATGCTAAGCGTGCTGTTATCAGACTTTTTCAGTCAAGTAAGACACCATGCCTTATACCTTATACGATTTGAAAGAATGCTGGGCCGTGCAGAAGACGGATGAAAAAAGATTGCATGTAGCGGAGATGAAAATGTTGAGTTGGATGTGTGAAGTGATGAAAATGGATAAAGAAAGAAATGAGTAAGTATGCAGAGTGGCAGAGACATCGAAGCGAAAACTGTTACCATGGATTCAGTACTTACATGATTCTGAAGCCCCTGCGAAAACTTTTGCGTAGGCTATTAAAAAAAAAATTGCTGTTCAACAAAAACAACAGTTTTTTTTTATCCGGAGTCACACGTAATCTGTTCAATTTATGATGCCCTAACACGTGTGACTCCGGATTTTTAATTAGTCTGTCTGGGATGTCTTGTTTATACCTTTTTAGCTGACTTTTTTGTCGTAGTTAAGTTTTAATTCTTATAACTTTTATTTTAAATGTCAAAATGACATTAGACAGTCTCCCAAAACGACCGCCCTTCACCATAGTTTAGGAGTTTTGATTATTTATAAATCTAGTGTCGCGCTGCAAAAGAACTAAAACAAACAAGCCAACTTTGTTATGCTGGTGTCCGTGACGGCTACGTCTTACACTCGCACCACGTCATTGTGCTGTCATTGTGCTTTTCTAGTGTGCAATTGGCGGCCAACAGTTGGACGCAATTTTTTTCGACGAGTTCACAGCATTGACGGTTTATCAAGACATATTTATATCTTTGTCTAGGATGAATATCTAGTAGGTAAACTTCGCTACTCTTTTCGCAAAGAAACTCAGTATTTAACAATAAAACTAAGATGGATAAAGTAAACGCTTCTGGGGAAATTAGTTTCAAACTAAATCTCAATTTTGACACCAACAGTTGTTAACTACTGGCCTACGTAATGTCCACCGAGGGATTACCACTAATCAGTATAGAAACAAGATCCAACAAATGCATATTACAGAAGCCAGCTCATAATAAGTATGCATCGCTCGGGCTTCCATAACGGACAGTAATGAGATACACCGACTTGTGACGTCAATATATAGGTAAAGCCATTATGTCAACCTGTCAGCACACTTCCTTGTCACTGTTCTATGAGATTAGTGAGCTAATGCAGTGTTGCCAACACTACTGTTTTAACAGTAGATCTACTGTTTTTTCAATGGCATCCCTGTTTTAGTCCTTATTTCTACTGTTTTTACTTTAGGCTAAGTAATAATAGCCGCACGGTTCGATCCATCAGGTTAAGCTACGCTTGCCAGGGTTCGTCTGGGGATGGGTGACCATCTTAACATACCGAGACTTCTCCGTGGCTCGGAAAGCATGTTAAGCCGTTGGTCCCGGCTGTCATTCGTGGACCTATGACAGTCGTTACGGGTCGTCAGAAGCCCGAAATTCTGACAACCAGTCTTACCAAGGGTATCGTATTACCCAGTTACTGGGTTGTGTAGGTCAGATAGGCAGTCTCTCCATGTTAAATACTGGTATTCAGCTGCATCCGGTTAGACTGGAAGCCGACCCCAATATAGTTGGGAAAAGATTAGGTAGATTGATTTTAGTACTAAGAGTCTCTGAGCTAAGCCGCGGACAGCCAGACTGATGGACAGACAGACAGACGGACTTGGTAAAATACGGTATTCAGCTGCATCTGGTTAGACTGGAAGCCGACCCCAACATAGGTTGGGAAAAGGCTACGCAGATTGTTTTTTTTTGTACTTTAGGCGCCATCTGAAGCAAGAAATCCAAAATACATGTTTCTTGCTTTTCGTGTGGGTACAAACAAGGTCCACCGTCTACTGATTCTGCGGGGTAATTGCGTAACACACTAACAGTAGCAATGACTTTCATTTGACAGTTCAACAACATTCATTGCGTTATTTACGTTGTGGAGCAGTCAAATCTGAGTTTGTTTCGGCCTTTCTTCTCAGAGTAGTCAGATAGAAAACGCCGACGTCATCTAGCTTATTTTTAATTTAAAAAAAAATATATCACGTGTAAAAGTGATTCCGAGATCCTATTTACAGAATAAACAATTTCATTTCATTGAAAAAAAAAAAAAACAAACATGTTCAAAATTCAAAAGTCATTCATTCGAACTAGGCTGAGAATCAGCACTTTTCGAACGTCAAAATTACATAAGACAGTCCCCCAAAAACGCCCACCCTTCACCATGAAGCAATGGATTAGCTATTATCCTTCATTGAGATAGTGATTTATAGTGTGTTACGCAATTACGGCACTGTTGTGTAACAAATTTTTTATCTTAAACTTACGGCTGAAGGTATGCATTTTCGGATTTTCAAAACTTTTTATTCGTTAAATTATGTACTTACCCATTAGCTTCTGAAATTACTTCTGTTTTTTTTTAATGGTTGATTTAGTTTCGTTAGGTTAGCAACACTGGGGTAACCTAGTTCTGTCTGTAGCACTGCACCTGACTGCACATCGGGCTATTAATACTTGTAATAGCTTGGTATTAGTTTGTATTAGCCTCTCTCCGGAGTTTCGAAATTAGTTTAGGTATTTGGGGTAGCAACTAGCAAGTGATATATAACATAGGTAATTATAATGATACATGCGAAACATGATGTATACCTACCTACATAAATGAAATATGTAAGTACAGACAAATAATGAAATACTGAAGTACTAAACTATACGTATACCTACCAGGGTTTTGTCGACGGAAGAATAGACAAAATGACAGATAAACAATCACCATCTGTAATTTTGTCTATTCTTCCGTCGACAAAACCCCTTTCTACGGTGGTCATGCTACGCATGCTGGCAGCATTAAGTCGAAAGACAAAGGTGCCGAAAACCATAACTAAACAAAACAATACAATTTCGTTAATCTTGGTAGACTTCCAGCTTTAACTTGGCAAGAAGCAACTTGCAATATCGAAAATGGGGGCCTTAGAGCAAAAGGAATGAGTAGATGTAAAATATGATAGACTATTACTTCTTAGAGGTCATCATTCAGACGCAGGAGTTGAACAAATTATGTCACTATGAGGAGTGGTGGTTTAGAAAGTGGTTGGTTTAAGGCTCCGCAAACAGGCGCGACGCGACACCATTGGTGAGCGTCACTTTCATGCTTTTTTAGACAGATTTAACATATTATTATTTAAGGCGAATTTCACCAAAGTGAACGCTATCAGCACATTTAAACCGCGCTTAAGAGCTGTCAGTTTCATCATTGTTGTGCATTATTGCCACTTAGGCGCCATCTCCACGGGCGAGAAAATCGCGGTGATTTTCTCTATTAATGCACACAGTGCAATTTTGCACAACAATTCACTTTGATTGGTGAAATACGCCCTAAGTGTGTTAAATCTTGAGTTGAGCTCCTTCAGTTCTGAGTTGAGCTCCACGGTTACTGACCAATGCTTGCACTGACTGGACAGGTCCACTCAAATCTGTGTGGTTCTTTGCTCAAAAGACCATTTCAGACACTAATCTACATGGTCCTCATATGACTTGACCAAGATTATGTCTGGACTTTAAAAGAGATTACGACCTCTGAGTTTGCTTCGGCCTTTCTTCTCAGAGTAGTTAGATAGGAAACATCGACCTCATCTAGCTTATTTTTAATATTTTTTTTAAATGACGTGTAAAAGTGATTCCGATATCCTATTTAGAGAATAAACAATTTCATTTCATTTCAAATCTGTATAAAAAACCGTCATTATCACGCTCACGCATGAACAAATCCTTCACGTTTTTCTGCAACAGCATCAGACACTTGCCACCGCGATCTTCCGCCACAGTAATTAGATCCCCGCCACGAATTAAATGTCCCGCAAAATGTTTGAATTCACAATGAATGTTCCGTGGTTAGCTGCAACCGCAGTCACTCCAGCATTTGAAAGCACGCACGTCATCTCAGATTACCCACAATAAACACTTTTATTGTTACCAGTACCTGTTGTAGAAAGTGCAACAACCTTTTCTGTATGGAACTATTTCTGTTTGATAGTATTGTGTGTGCCTCGCCTCGCTCTGCTGCGTCAGTATTAAATGTCGTTGGACTGATCCTACAGCTTCGTTGGTTGCGGTTTAGTTGAATTTGTGATTTGGTAGTTTTGTGCATCCGTCAAGGAACAGGTTATTAAACCTTAGAATTTCCATATCAAAAGATGGGGTCTAAAACAAAAAAGTCTCAGGTTCAAATGTCAAAGTGAAATTGACGTTCCAATTTTAAATCCATCCTGCGGCTGAGAATGGAAGTAAAGGGCTGGAACGGATTTTTTATTGGAAAAAAGACTGTATCCGCTGCATCACATCCTACAGACATCGCCAGTTTTAGGGTTAGACTCCACATTAGATTCGTAGTTTGAATATTCCAAGACTTCCAAACACTGTTAGATATAGCCATTGATTTATATGTCTCAATGGATTATAGCACACGAAATTAGTCACTGCTTGATCTGCTTGCAAAGTTGAAAGTTATACCAAACAAGACAAGAAGATTTTATAAGATTGTCTTTCCACTACAACCTCATTATTGATGAAGCATAGTTGACTCTAGAAGTCCTCTAATGTGACTTTCAAAAGTTTTATTTCCCTCATTCTATTTTAAGTTTGGTAGGTGCCAGAATCGTGACCAAGTTTTCATACGAGTGAAGAATTCGCGTGGAATATAAAGAAGCATATAGCTGTGAAAAGTTGGAGACTGCTGCAATTTGTGAATTCTGCTTCGATGCGATATGCTTGAATATTTTTATAACAATATAATGTCGAAACCTGTGCAATCTAAATATTGTATTCGGTGTTTATTCGTCATGATTTTTTAGTTGATCGTTTCGTTGTGTTGTTTAGGCTGTATTATGGCTCTGTCATTTTGTTACGTGCTGTTATCATCGCGCGAGCGGTGACAATAAACGTGTCGATGGCAATCTAAATAAAGTCGGCCCAGATTTTATTTCTTTCTATGGCAATTTTTTCATTGATTAAGTGCGTAATTTCACATCTATACGATTTTCATATTCTTAGCAATGGTCGATGAACCTCTTTTACCGTGGGCCTTGAAGTGAGCGATGAGACGAGCGATAAAATGAACAGCGTTGTAAAAGAAAATGTTATCGTACAGCTTGTTAAAAAGTTTGTGAAAGTAGCTCGTCTCTTGTCTTTATGTCGCTTTACGATGTCAACATGGTCTGATGTTATGTTTTGAGTAAATAATGACATGTGTTGAAAGTGGTATTTTACAGGAACAAGCATGAAGCCTCGTGTAGACGGGCACAACGCGACAGCGCAACGTGATACCGGTAATTGTTCTACCGTGAAGTTTTCTTAGAAATTGTTTTGTTAGTTAAATTGTGTTGCTCGTCTGCACGAGCCTTAACTCCGCATTAGGTACCAGTGTCACTGTTACACCATGGTTACAATAAGATTTTTTTTCCGGAAAGCTGCTCAACAGAAAACTAACGTCTGCACTGTCTCGAAATTGTATATAATCACTTTTGTTTCATTGACTTTAGATTATTTGGTTCTGGATCTGTAATGATGCGTTGGATTAGAAAATTATTTGCATATAATAGGCTAATTCATGAGGAAGGTATTTAACGCTATTTAACATCACGCTACAACAAGAAACGTCACGCAAACAAAAAAAAATCAGAAAGGACGATAAGCGAAAACGAAGTAATTTTTAAATACTTAATCCGATTTCTTTTAAATGAAACGGCGGGTGAAACTGGTTAGATGAGAAAATCAATCAAAAATTTCGAAAAAAGAACAACCTTCATGGTCGTATCGCGTCTCTAATGGCTCCATCATTACTCTTTGTTAGAAAGTATGCACTTTGACTCTGTCAGCAACGCTCAATAGAATCTTTACGTTCTATACTGAGAGAACTTATTCAAATGCAAGCACTTTACAGATTAAAAACGAACGCTGTGTCACGATATTTTTAAGTAAAGCCATTCAAATTACGAATGCCAACTTAAATTGTTCGTACTTATACAGTATGTTAACTAACAGAGGGCGTTCCCGTTAACCAGCAATAGTATAGCTTACATATACATGATAAAAAAATATGAACATCGAAAAAAAAAAAACATTTTTTTTAACACAAAAAGAAACATTGTACATGCGCACTTGTCTTTCAACGTGGAAAGAAAAGTGCGATAAGTGCGCGTATACAGAGTGTTTCTTTTACGTTTCAACTTAATATGTTTTGTGAATATTTTATTAAAAAATATAAAATAAAACTTTAAATTTTGACGATGTTAATATTTTTTTTAGAATGTATGAAATCTATACTATTGTGGGTTAATGGGAACGCTTTCTGTTAGTTAGCCAAAGATGTTCTTTCCAGTATGTACTCAAACAATAATACTTGTTAACATAATATAAGTAGATTCGTCGTAAAATTCACGCAAGAAAAGTCTGAATTTTACGAGAAAATAACGCTAATAAAATTGTATGATAAGTCGTAAAATGGCTTGCTAATAAATCGTAATTTTATTTGTATCAGCTCTTAAAGTACTCAACTCATAACAGTTTTATTTTATGAATATAACTCTTTGGATTTTATAGGTATCGTTATTGATATTGGACAGGAGATTCTTCAGTAAGTTGTTGTGCGTGACGTCAGTTGATGGTAGCTGCTCCTTGAAAGATAATGACCAGATGCTGAAAGCATTATCAATTTATTAAAATAGTTTTTTGATTAAATATGTTGCTTTTTAAATTGCTTACCTAGCCTTTTCCCAACTATGTTGGGGTCGGCTTCCAGTTTAAGGCTTGTGCAGACCAGAGCGACGCGACAGCGCGACGCGACACCGGTTATTGATAAACCGTCAAGTTTTTTTAGAAATTCTATTGTTCGAGTCGCGTCGCGCTGCTCTGCACGAAGCTTTAACCGAATGCAGCTGAATACCTGTATTTTACAAGGAGCAACTGCCTATCTGACCTCCACAACCCAATAACTGGGTAATACGATATCCCTTAGTAAGACTGGTTGTCAGATTTTCGGGCTTCTAACGACCCGTAACGACTGCCAAAGATCCACGAATGACAGCCGAGACCAACGGCTTAACGTGCTTTCCGAGGCACGGAGGAGTCTCGGTATGTAAAGATGGTCACCCATTCACGGACCAACCCCGGCAAGTGTAGCTTAACCTGATGGATCGACCCGTGAGGCTGTTATTACTTAGCCACGAGCTTATATTAATTACATTTATTTGTCCATTTAAATTTAATTTATTTCCTTTACATCTTAAAAACCACCCTGTGTCACAACTTACCTCCACCTCTGACACAACCTATTTCGATATTAAGAGAGATGTGACATTACAATTAACGACTCATTTCAGTTTGTCGTTTGTCTGATCTAGATCATTTGTAATTTTTTTTCTATCAAAATCCAAAGAGGATATTTTAGCTACTTATTATTATCTAAAACTTGCATAGAGCTAAGATTGTTTTCGGTTGAGATGGCGTAAAAACTGTTACAACCCTCCTCGGTCTCACCTACTGGGAGTGAACTCCTTGGACATAATTTGGAAATACGGTTTACAAAAAGACTGAACTTAAGGATGATTCCTTCAAAATAGCCCTTGCGTATTAATTCAAAATTTCTTAATATTTTTGCAAATTGTATCGCTGTTTTACGTTGTATATTTTTATTGTTTAAAATTCAATACACTTATATACTTTTATTATGAAATAATTACTCAACTAACTTCCGCCAGTGCGGAAGTTAGTTGGTTTCGCCCGCGTTATATCTTTATAAATAATAATATAGCCTATGTTATTCACTGATAATATAGCATTCTACTGGTGAAAGAATTTCTCTTTCCAATATTAGTTGAGATGAAATCATGAGTAATTTTATACAATTAGGTCTCGAAAATATATTTGCTGCAAATCGTCACTGCAAAACAGAAAAACAGCAACATTGACAAAAAACGTTACAAATTTTTAATTTGCGGGCTGCATTACATTCATACCTACATTTTTATACAAACCCGCCCGTAACACACATTTCCTTTAAAAAAAAACTCGAAAATACCAAGTTTCTTAAGTCAAAGACTGCAGTGTAAAGGCTAGTTGAAACAATGGCCTGTGTGGCTGTTTCTAGTACACACTCAACTAGCGCTCTGAGAGCTTTCCTTTGCCGATGTTTAAAACTCTTGTAGGTTGGAGTGAAATAAGGTTTTTATGGCCAGTGTAAAGAAGCCTTATTGATTATAAAAGCTTTCTACTTCTGTGGATACTAAAGGTAGGTTGCTTAGCCCTGTATTAACATACAGGATGTATTGGAAAGGTGTGGTCAAATTTAAGGGTGTCGTACAAACTGAAAAACTTTCTCCATGGATCAACATCGGAACAAATAATCAGCCGTCCGATACCTGACAATAAATAAGTAGCAGTATTATATTTCGGCAGTGACCATGAAATAATTACCGTAGGTAAACCTTCCGCGTCCGTGCGTAACTACCGCGCAGTCGATACTTTTGCGTACAGCCATGCTATTCTGTAAACATCTCACCGTGACAACTTGGGTGAGGTGAGCTGTCAATAGTGTCAATCCCTGTGGAATGACAGCTCACTCCACGCTCACTTCACCTAAGTTTTCACGGTGAGATGGTTACAGAATAGCACGGCTGATATACACTGAGATTTCGAAGCGCGTCGTTTCGGCATTTTCTTTGAAGATAGAATAGGCACTGTACTTTATAAAGAAAGAAAATACGTTTATTTGCGGTACACATGACGCAAGGAAAAAACAAAACACGACAATAAACAATTTGGGGGAAAATATGCGTCACATCCATGCAAAACGGCCATCGCTCAGCATGATGCTGCGACCCTATGCGAGACAGAGCCTCAGCGCTGTGCCGATACATTCGGGTCGAGTAGATATTAAAGTTTTGTATGGGACAGTTCATAATTTTGTCGCGATTTCGATGTTGGTTCCAGGGAGAAAGTTATTCAGTTTGATGGTCTTTAGCTGTACCACACCCTAAAACCACCACACCTTTCTGATACACCCTGTATATGCGCTTACACATAAAGAAACAGATAAAACATTGTAACTGTTCCTTTCCTTAGATGAACCTGCAGTGAAATGTACCAAAAAACCCGCTTCTCTATTATGTAAGTACCCTTACATCTTACTTACGCAACTGGGCAGTCTGCCCCGCCACCACCTTGGCTGACTTGCTAATCCATAAACCTTGACATGAGCTATTGAAGAATAGCTAGTTTTGTGCCGACAGAGATATAAAGCTACATAAAAAAAAAAATGCCTGCAGAAAAGTGACAAGCCAAATAATCCTACCTTGTTGGTACTTATGTTGAGGAGCTCGTGGCTAAATAATAACAGCCGCACAGGCCGATCCTAAGTTAAGCTACGCTTGCCGCGGTTGGTCCGTGGATGGGTTACCATCTTTATATAGCGAGAGTCCTCCGTGCCTCGGAAAGTACGTTAAGCCGGTGGTCCCGGCTGTCATTCGTGGATCTTTGACAGTCGTTACGGGTCGTCAGATGCCCGAAAGTCTGACAACCAGTCTTAAAGGGTATCGTGTTACCCAGTAACTGAGTTGTGGAGGTCAGATAAGCAGTCGATCCATGTAAAATACTGGTATTCAGCTGCATCCGGTTAGACTGGAAGCCGAACCCACCATACTTGGGAAAAGGCTAGGCAGATTGATTGGTTACTTATTTCACTATTTAACCAGATAGGAAATTAAGTAGAACTTGCAAAACTGAGGCGTGACTTGGAAGTCGTGTCCAATAGTTGAATTGGTCTTTATTCCGGAGTCATACAGAGTGTTATGCCTATGTAGGCCCTAAAGCACAGGGTTGATGTAGAAAAATAATATATCAAACCAAACCCTGTAATGAAAGTATTCTGGCGGAGAGAAATAAATGAAACTTTCACCCCTCTATTTAACACTTACCCGCATAGGGGGTGCACTCAAGGGGGTGAAACAAAAAGGCGCTAAAAATAAATTACTAAAGAAGATTTAAAGGAAGAATAAAACCAACAGCTTTCCTTTTGCCTAATGATTATTATGAATGAAATTCTTTTAAAACATTTGTAGCGCCTGCCTCAAAAGAATCTGCAATAAACGCCGTCGCAATAGAAGTGATAAATGAAGATGAAAACGAGGTATTTTATAAGCGAAGATGTGAATGGATGGACCAGGAAAAGAATTTCATATTATTATTATGCTAATTGCGGGAAAAAATATTGTATCATTTTGGAGTCATCACTTATGGAGGGCGTATCATTGCCGAGGGATGATATGTACATTTTTAGTGTTTTTTTTTTTTTTTATGATGCTGTCTTTAGAAGAAGGATGTCTATGCTCCGAGACCTACGCAGAAATAATATTTTGGAACGAATGAAGTTTGAAATAAAAACACACCATCGTCATCACCATTCTCTTGCCCATAACTCAATCTATTTGGGATCGCCCGGTCGGTGTAAAACAAACGTCATGAAAAGGAAAATGCGTAGTACTGAAGAATATTATTGAGGAGGACAGGTTAGGTTTTGAGTATTTATAACATCAAGCAAATTATGCTAATACTTTCATCGAGGGACTGAATTACCCAAAAATTAAGGTACCTTTAAATTTCGGTATGACGTCATACCGTTAAATAAGGGTTACCAAAATATTTCGATAACGTTCTTTTTTTCAGTTGCGGAGTTTTGAGATTGGAAATGCAACCCGGTATATTTCGGTAGAAGTATCGGTACCTTTATAAATGTATTGGTAGCATTCCATAACCTTTATAAATGTATCGTTTGCAGTACCTAAACCTTCATAAATACACAAGTTCTAACGTGTTCGAACCCCCGCGCACCCGCGCCGCGCCGTCTCACATGTTTTTCGGTACCGAAATTGTGTAAAGGTTAAATAACGGTTTAACCCAACCTTTATTTAAAAAGGTATCGGTATAGCTCAACCCTTATTTTAAATCGGTACCGGTATATTTTTGAGGTATCTTAACCTTTAACCGTAACCGCTTTCAGTCCCTGCTTTCATCACACGGTCCAAGCCAATAGCAATCTGGAAAAAGTTCCCTAAAATAAAATGTCTAATTAATTAAGTAGTCATCTAATAACGAAGTCGTTAATAATAAAGTCGAAAAAATGGAATACTTACCTAGACATTTATAAACATTTTCTCATCACACAAATGCACCCAAACAAAAACTACCCTCAAAAATTCCCGAGCGAAAGTTCGGAACTTTCATCGTTACAGAAACTAAGGCACAGATTTCGACCTTACAGTAACCCAAATACCGGGCTGCAACTCATTTGACCCGCACCGGCTATGTAGGGCATGACGTCACGATGCGGAGATACAGCCAGCGATAGGGGAAAGTCAATCGGGGTGTAAAGGGTTGTTATATCGTTGATGGGTGGCACGTGGTGTTTGAAGGGTTAATTTTTTTGCTGTCAATCACTGAAAATAGTTTTTCTTTTTATTATTGTTATTTTTAGTGTCTACTGATGGATTTAAAAAGCATGTCCTGAGTCATTTATACGAATTGACAAAATACCGAGATTTATTAATTAATATGGAAGATTAATAATAGTTTTAGTTGTAATTAGAATTAAGCACATTATATGCTCTAAATGATGGTGAAAATCGTATCAAAATCCGTTGTAAAAAAGTTTTGCAAAAGGGTTCACTGAAAAATCACCAGCGTTTGATTTGATAATCTGTCATTATACTGGAATTAAACTTGAGCTCCAAAATTTTGATCAGAATTTTACTTACTTCTTCCAGAACCAAAAATATTGTTGACATAGAACCTGTTGATTGCCAAGGATCCATGGTGAATGGCAAGAAGTCGCTGAAGTTTGGTCAACGCGCGCCAACGTTTTCAGGCGTCAAAAGCACTCAAATCTGAACTTTAAAGATACCGTTTTTTCTAATTGCAAACCTTTTTGTAGTAAGAGAGGCTAAATAATCACTGACCGATGTTTAAGCTACTTTTGCCGCGGTCGGTTTGTGGATGGGTCCATGGCGACTCTGGCCCATGGATTTTAAAACCAACGCATAAATTAATCAATCTTGTTAAAATATACCTACATCAGATTTTATTTTCACGGTTTAGAATGCTGTAATCGCTAAGAAAAACTTACATTTAAAATGAGCCCCCCGCGATGCCTCCCGGCATCCCATATGCGACTAGGTAAACGTTCCAGGAGGGTTCCCGGCCGCGAGGGAGAGGCAGGATTCGCGCCCTCGCGCCCCTAGTCGCCGCAGGAGACGCCCCGGGCGTCGGGAGTCGCGAGCCGACTTCCGGCCACCGTAGGCGCGGGCTTGTGGTGGTGAGCAATGGGTAGCTCGCCGTCCGATAGGGACCAGGCCCGGGTCGACGTCGCGTTGTGTTCCACGCGCGCCTCAAAGAGATGTCAGCACCAACTGACGAGGTCCGTAAGGGCCAATGCCTGCCAGGGTTGCGAGTTTGTCCGAAAGGGATATCGCGACCTCGGCACACAGGCAACGGAAGGAACACGGGTGGGTTTTAATCAGTAAAAGTCTGACACACCCTCCCGCTCGGCCCAGAGCGGGAGAAGTTATTTGATAATTGCCCAAACTCGAAAAAAAAAAAAAAAAAAAATAGGAGGGTTCCCGGCACTGAACATGTTAAGCTATGGTCCAAAACCGGCAGAAAATAAATAGATAAAGCTTAAGTAGGCAGGCAATGTCTGAGAAAAAAATCCACTGTTACCTACTGTAAAAACTATAATTCAAATAACCCGTAAATAACTTCTGTTAGTTGGACTGACTCTACAATTATGTTTTAATTACTTAATAACATCAACGGTTACTCTTCGCGTTTTATCTACGATCATAGTGTAAAAAAAACACTCTTTTCTTGCTAATACTTTTAATCAGCACAACTGTACTATTTCACAATCAAACGACGACTCTGCACTACATTTTTACATTTTTGATGACTCTTGCCCCACCCAGAAATAAAGATATTATCATAACCGTTATTTCTGAGTGTTGCCAAAGTAAAATAATACAGAGTTGGTAATAATTAAAATACATTTAAAACATTGTTTTAATATTAATAATTTGTGCTTTGACAGTGTTGCCACAGTGGATATTAAAATGTTTTTTTTTTTTTTTTTAATTACGTCAAAGAATTCACGACAACACTATGTTTTTTTACTCTGTTGCTACAGAAACAAACTGGAATTTACATAATTTACTCAATGCTCTGGGTTGTAATTCTTCACTTACATAACCTCACGCTTCTTCCCATAGGGGTATGTAGAACGCAACCAGCTAAGATCCTTAACGTAGGTATACCCCTTTTGCTTCATTTACGTTCATACATTACTCGTATGGTCATACGCACGCCGGTTGCGAGTACTACGCACCTGACCTTTCTGAAGAACATCACCAATAAGATATGTCCCTTCAGTTTTACAAAAAAGATATTTCAAGATTACAATATGACATTTATTGATCAGAAAAACTGAAATATCTTGTTAATAAACTGTTGAACTTATACTTGGTATTTCACCTCCAAATTCAAATCATACGGTATTTTCATGCGATTGTGAACAATCGCGTTTTAGCACGGGCAAAGAAGTGTGCAGCCTCAGGCTTCCTAAACAATGTTAAATATAGGCCGAGGCACACATACGTGAGTCCATCAAAGCCTGGTTGCGGCCAAGGCTTGATAGTACTTTTCTCAAAGAATGCACAGAAATTCAAACTAAATTCCAGAAACAATGACGAACAGCGATTATTTTCCACGCGCCATTATGTTCATTTGCTTCTTCACAGCTCTATTTACAAACCAAATCGAAATTTAAATAAAATCTTTTATAAGTTGCCTCCTTGGTTGTCATGTGTTGAAGTAAAAAGATCGTTCCATTTTTAAATAACAGCAAATAAACGACAGATATGAGTTTTCGTAGTAATTTATTTGGCCACTAAACCACGACAGATATGGATTTTCATACAAACATTTCCGGCCGAGCGCTCGCATGTATTCGGCCAGTACCTACAGCATTTTCGATTTATCTCAAAGAAGGTTGTCAAAGTAATGCTCGAATTTCCAAGCATGTTTGAGAAAAGATTATTTATTTTAAATTCGACCTTAACCCGCCTTCAGTCCTAAAGTGACACCCCAAATAAATTAAAGCCATAATTGACCAAAAAGGTTTGAACAACCGGAAAAATCTTTGACGCATTCAACGTCCTAGTGTGCAAAAACCGCAAGATGAAAACAAAACAGCACAAGTGTTGCCAGGTCATTATTCTGCCGGTGTCTTGGAGTGTATTATGTTTATGATGCAGTGGCCTGGCTGCAAACTTTAGATAGATAATCCCTCAAAGCCTGTTACGGAGGCTACGAGTATATCGAGACTTATCGTGTTCTACCTTGACTGAGAGATTACAAGCTACGATGTTCAAGTGTTTTGATGTGAAATTGAATGGAAAAGTGGTCAATATTGACGGAACGATACTTCGGTTTGTGGGAAAAAGTGAACTCTCGTAACAAAGCTGTTTCCATTTAAGATTTCGAGCTATTTTAGAAATTTCCCAGGCTAGAAACTTTTAGAAGCTCAGATTCGTCTTCAAAGAATTCAGGATGATCTCATCGACCGTTCGTGCATCCGAAAATACCTGAAGAAAATGCATTCCCGTCCCGCTTAACATTCTAAAAAACTCTTCAACGTAATACAAACTGAATTTAAAATGTAAAGGAAGACCATTAACCCTAAAGAGAAACAAAAACAATCCAGAGACACTGAATGCTTTAATCCCTTTTTTTTTAATGGCTAAAATCTGCATTTGAATTCAGAACTCCACAGTGCAGGGGAGCGTTACAAGTTTAATTGTGGGTGTGTAGTGGGCGCTGATAGTGTTTTGTTTGTTTTGATATTTTTGTGAAAATTATTTCAACTGTGTAACTTTGAAGTGAGTTTGATATTTTTAACCGGCTTCAAAAAGGAGGAGGTTCTCAATTCGACTGTATGTTTTTTTTTTGTATGTTTGTTACGCGATTATTCCGCCAATTATGGAATGATTTTGATGATTACTTATTTTTTGTTTGGTAGGTCATACTTCAGAGGTGGCTTCAATAATATTTTTTTTTTCACTTAGTCTTGAGTTTGATATTTTTAACCGGCTTCAAAAAGGAGGAGGTTCTCAATTCGACTGTATGTTTTTTTTTGTATGTTTGTTACGCGATTATTCCGCCAATTATGGAATGATTTTGATGATTACTTATTTTTTGTTTGGTAGGTGATACTTCAGAGGTGGTTCTAAAATAAAATTATTATTAACTTTGCTTCGGTAGTGTTTGAGTTATCTTCAATAATATTTTTTTCACTTAGTCTATATGGATGATGTTATAAGTTCCTGTCACTGTTATTTACATAGCAGGTAGTGGTAAGTATTCGAATTTGTGTCGGGTAGGTACCAGAACTAAAAAGCGAAAATTCCAAAAAGAGTTGAACCGTCTTCAAAGAGCAAAATAACTTTAATTTCGGTCTGGGTCCTGTATTTTCGTTTATTGCCACCGACAAGTTTTTAATTTTGTGTTTAAGAATAGCCTTCGTTTATTTAGTAAGAACCCAACGTCAAAGACGTTTTAACAGTTGTAACCCATTGTGCGCTTTGTAATTTTCAACGCGACGACGCTAACATCGACTTTTGCCCAATCATATCATGGATGTAGTATTCCCGAGAGCAACTACCGTAGCATTCCCGAAGGCGTTATTTACTCAGTTCTTGGATATTTCCGGATGGAAATCGCGACGAAAATCACGTCCACAAAGTTTCATCTGATAAAAAAATAAAGTTTGATTCACACTCGACTAGTCACGATGCGAGTGTCACCTGCCGGGTTATATACTGCCAGTAAATGACGTTGGCATGCTAGTCATACGTTGGCATGCCAGTCAAGCCGCGTTTGCGCATGATAATTCTTTGAGTGATCTGATAATTATCTAAAAAGTTTCTATAAATGCAATTCGTAAAGAACAATGGGAGATATATTGCAAGCCATCTGGGGCAGTTGCATCTAGTTGTTAGTTCGCATATATTTGATGTAATCAGCACTATCTTTTTGTATGACTTCCTAGTTCCTAGTGCCAAAGTCATCGTAGACAAAGTTTTCAAAGAAAAAAAAACGCAAAGTTGAAGTATAACTGGGCTAGCCACGTCTGCCGCATGCCCAATTAGCTGTGGGCCAAAAACAGTTACTAGTAGAGCCCTGAGACAGCTAGATGGCGTCGCGGTAGAAGATGGCGGGATGAGCTCGACAAAACAAGTGATCAGTGGTCCACATTAGCCCTAGATCGCAAGCACTACAAGTCACGTAGAAAGGCCTTTGCCCAGCAGTGGGATGATACAGGCTAACAGTAACAGTAACATTAAAAAATACTCATAACAACAAACATTGCACTCACAATCGTTTCAAACAGTCTCCACTCCACCGTGTAGCTCCAGTTATAATTGGAATCGGTTCCATTTTGTCGTTTTCAAAGGCCAAATGAAACCGATTTCGATCGCCATTCAAGTAATATGATTAGCCAGTCAGTCAGTCTGAACGCAGACGTATATCGGTAATACAAATCGGTTTGACGACGGTCTTCAGCCAGTCGAGTGATATGGAGGAATATCGTTCATTTTAAATTCCACTGTTGCTATAGAAGTGTACTTACCTTTCTGTTTCTTTTATATAGTTTATGTTTTTTTACCCGATAAGGACCAGAAGAAGAAGGACCATACTACTTATTAAAGTTTAATATTAATGTCCTTACATCCTTATCCTCCTTATATTATACATATATCAAAGTCCCCCGCCGCGTCTGTCTGTCTGTCTGAACGCGATAAACTCAAAAACTACCAAACGGATTTTCAAACGGTTTTCACCAATGGACGGAGTGATTCATGAGGAAGGTTTTAGTGTACGAGTATAATTCATTAGGGTTTTGTCTAAATTGGCTGAAATATGACGATTATTGTTGAAGATGTCGGAAAAAATAATGCTGACTGGGAGCTTTACTGGCGTGGCGCCACGTAAACCGTGAGAGATAAATAAAATGTATGTTCTACAAGATAGTATATCTTAAAAAGTTCAACAAAAAAGTACGCGATGGCATATTTCTATGTTCTTATTGATTCTAATGCGCTTGCCGCTTACGTATTGATTAGGGTTTTTTTTTTTTTTTGAGTGTGGGAAATTATCAAATAACTCCTCCCGCTCTGGGTGGAGCGGGAGGGCGTGTCAGACTTTTACTGACCAAAACCCACCCGTGTTCCTTCCGTTGCCTGTCCGGCACACAGGCAACGGAAGGAACACGGGTGGGTTTTGGTCGCGATATCCCTTTCAGACAAACCCGCAACCCCGGCAGGACGTATTGATTAGGGTTGTGTTGCGAATTTCCAACCCAATCAACTTTATCATTCAATTTTATCAACCCAAAAATGGTTAAAAACGTTTTATTAACCGAAACGTTTTAAATTTTGTTCTTCTTCAAAACGTTTTAATAACGTTCTGTTCGATCGTAACCGAAACAAATCGTTCCTTAGTTTTTTAAGACGAAACCGTTTTGAAAAAGGCCGTTATAATATGACGGAACCGCTTTTCTATGAAACTCAAGCTCAAGGTAACGTAAGGAACTAAAAAATATCACATTTCTCTATCATAAAAATACTTCCCCTAACTTTCCCGTCGACACCTTGAACAAAGAATGGCCCCTGGCCAACAATACGGATGGTGTGAGACTAGCCCTTAGCGGCTCAGCTAACAATGGTACAATACTGGCTGGATATAATACTTGGCTGGAGACTGTACTAGCTTACTTTTCTCGTCTGCTGGAAAGAGAAGAGCTGAAATTATCTTATTTGGTTTATGGTTACTTTGTATTTTATGGTAAACTAGGTTTTGCCAGCGGCTTCGCCCGCGTGCATTTAGGAAGTTATCTCGCGGGAACGTACTACTGGGATAAAATCCTATATCCTAATCCAGCTATTTAGCTAATTACGCAACACATTTTCGTAAACGATTACATCTGTTTCATTTTGACAGTTCAACAACATTCATTGCGTTATTTATCTTGTTGAGCAGAAAGATTTTTCGAACTTATGAAGCAATGGATTAGCAATCTGTTTCAAAACGATTCAGATTCTGATTGATCGTGTAGTACGTTATTAGGGTACCGGTCATATTATGGTATACCCGTGTGCCAAATTTCATCCAAATCAGTGTAGCCGTTTTAGCGTGAAAGCCTAACAAACAACTCACTTTCACATTTATAATATTAGATATGATTAGGATTTCATCCAGTAATGTACCTACTTTCGTCATTGGTTTTCGTTGTCTGTTAGTTTATATTATGGTTATTTTCTCTTTTAGTCGTTCATTGTGTATTATTGCTCGCTGTGCACGCTCAACGCAGTAGCCGAAGGAATCGACCAACCGGTCGATTCTGTAAAAATATCACCGTGAAACTTAGGTGAAGTGAGCTGTCAATAGTGCTAATCCCTAGCATCCTGCCGGTCGATTTGTGACAGTGACAGCTCACTTCACGCTCACTTCACCAATTTTTACAGAATAGACCGACTGTTTTCTTGTACACTGAACGACTTTACTCTGGCGACCTCTAGGATTTTATGTTACAATTAAATAAATTTTTGGTGTTATGTTTGTTCTATTGGGAATTTATTTTATAATAGTATATTTTTTGTACTTAACTATCGCATTAGGAACCTGTAAAGATAGATTTAAGGGTTGAATAAATAAATAAATAATATAAAAATAAATATTTTTGAGGATAGCCATGTTCCGGATTTTTTTTGAAGATATATACATAGTTTATGATTAACCCAGATACCTGCCTATGCTTTATGGAGCGGTAGGGCCTCACACTTTTCTGCTTTGGATTGATTTATTAAAATACAGACCTTGCCAGCAACATAAAGTCCACTTCTACCGGTGTACCTATTATGATTTAATCTATCCTACCTCCCATAAAAATATTTCCACTCGTGGCCACCACGCGCTGAGACAAAACATCCATAAGGAACAATAGAAGTAGGTATAAACCACGCTCATAAAGACACCGGTCCGGTACCGGTCTGTGACGTCAGAAGCACAGAATAAATAAGTAGCAGTATTATATCTCGGCAGTGACCTTGAAATAATTACTTACGGCTGCCGCTCGGTAGATAAACCTTCCGCGTCCGTGAGTACCTACCGCGTACTTGATACTGTTGCATACTGATATACACTGAGTTTTGGAAACGCGTCGATTCGGCCGTTTTCAAAATAACTAAATCATTTATTTGCATAAAACAGGGTATAAAATGGGGTTAAAATAGGTATAATTATAATGGAATAAACATGTTTAGCTAACATAAAACATAGCATGCAAAATTGTAGGGTATTTGAAAATGTTACAACATTTTTTATATATAAATTATTTTAAACAATAGAAGACACACTCATTCATTCAACCACTTGCACAACTTCATCTTAAATAATCTCGAATGTAATGTTTTCAATTGACTTGGTATCTTGTTATAAATACGCACATTGCTAGACAGTTTCTGTTGTTTTTTGGCAAGTTTTGGCAAATCATTTAGCACGCTTAGCATGATCACAATAGAAACTGGTTCTGTCGACGGAAAAATATAAACAATCACAATCTGTAATTTTGTCTATTCTTCCGTCGACAAAACCCGTAGAAAAACCCGTTTCTATAGTTGTCGTGCTACGCGTGCAGTACAAATTTATATCTTTTAATTGTGTGGTCTAAAAGCAAATCCGCCACTGTTGGTCTAAAATTAGACCAACAGTGGTGGATTTGCTTTTGGACCCCACAATTCTTAACTACGAACACATATTTCATAAAGATATGCTATGAAGATAGAATACTGTAATTTATACTGTGTCATAAGTCAGTCGTTGTGCAACAGAGTCAATTGTCAGTGCACGGGTCGTGCCAATGTCCTTTGTCTGGCTGTCTATGGAGTATTTAAAGGGGGAGGGGGGAGTAAGTGGTGCTTTGTTGATCATGCACGGTTCTTAGCGAATTTGACACGTTTAAAAGGAGAAAGAATGATGTTTCCTGTATTGTTTTAATTAAAGAATGAATCAATCAATCGCTGCGTGCTGTTGAGCCTATGATTATAATTATTTGTCTACCTACTATTAGACATGAACCTATGTCAACCCTGCGGGGTGATTGCATAACACACATAAAATGACAATTGATCGCAATGGGTTTCATTTTGACAGTTCAGCCAGGTTCATTGCGTTATTTACGTTGTTGAGCAAACGATTTTTTCAAACCTATGTAGCAATGGATTAGCAATATCCTTCAAAACTAGGATTGTGATAGAAAGTGTGTTACGCAATTAAGGAGCTGATTGAACCTCTTGTTTCTCTGCTTTTATCATACAATCCAGCCCATTTGTCTTCAGATGGTCGGCCAATTATCGTTTATTTATAAGTATGTACTTTTGTACCATCAAAGAAGTTCATATCTAACCAGGTAAACAAAATCCCGTGAACACGATGACCATCACATCTGTTACCAGCCCAGTTCTATAGCAGTCGAGCACTGCAAGCAAAAATAGTCCTTCCGGTGGTTAGTTATGAACTTCTTTGATGGAACTTATGGTATTATCTATCTTCTATAAAAATAAAAATCAATGTATGTTTGTTTGTCCTCTATGGAATCCGAAAGGGCATTTTTTTTTTTTTGTCGTTGGGAAATTGTCAAATATCTTCTCCCGCTCCGCCCAGAGCGGGAGGGCGTGTCAGACTTTTACTGACTAAAACCCACCCGTGTTCCTTCCGTTGCCTGTGTGCCGGGGTCGCGATATCCCTTTCGGACAAACTGCGAGTTTGTCCGAAAGGGATATCGCGACCCCGGCACACGCCGGTAGACAACATCCGAAAGGGCTGGACCGATTTTGTTGAAACTTTGGAGGGTGTTCCGAGGATGCTCGCGAGGGTTTCCGGCCCCAAAAATCTAAATGAAAAAAAAAGTGGCATTGCAACGCATTCGGGTGCAGCTTAGGTATTTTATAATATGTTAGTTATCATAATAGTCACATTCCCGTAAATAAGAGCAATCACACAATTGGGACGGTGCCCGGGTAAAACAAAAGAAATTGTAGTTAGTTTGTCAGTCATATATTATAGTAAAAAATTTTGGACATCATCCCTATTGACAGCTCGATTAGTCTATTTTAGTTATTTTCATAGCGTTATGTCCTACGGTCTTCTGCTGTGGGGCAAAGCTGCTGATATTCAAAATATATTTGTCCTTCAAAAACGAGCTGTTCGAGCTATTTACCAGCTAGGCCCTAGAGTTTCTCTGAGAGATTTTTTCAAAGATATTGGTATCCTCACAGTGGCATCTCAATTCATTTTCGCCAACATTTTATATATTAGGCAAAATATACATTTATACACTAAAAACAGTGATTTTCACAATGTTAACACTAGAAATAAGGAAAAACTAAGAGTTCCTTTTCACCGGCTTCATAAGGTTCATAACTCATTTGTTGGTCTTGGTATAACCTTTTATAACAAGTTACCCTCTTCTTTGCTAGATTTGCCTTTTAATGCGTTTAAAACGAAAGTAAAATCCAACCTTTGTTCAAAGGCATACTATTCTATCAACGACTACTTAAATGATAAGAATAGTTGGTCGCTGTGATTAACTCAAGACAATGTTTAAGTTCTTTCACCAGAATTAGCTTACCTACTGACAGGTTATATGAGTTCATATAATTGTTTATTTTAATTTATTGTTGACATAATCTACTCATTACAATGTTTTTTTTAATGAGTTGTATTGCAATATGTAACTAGTGACCTCGACAATAGATCATATTATTGATTGTTATTAGTAATTAACTATTTTTTTATTTTACCTCGATGGTCCTAGTTTATCATTTATAACTTCCAGTTACAGCTTTATGTAAGCGGGCACGCCCTTTATGCCTGGAGGCTTTTATTAAGACGTTAAGTTTTGTTTACGTTTAGTTTTTATTTCTGTCCGAGTATAGTTCTCGATGATTTTGTTTGGTATATTGGCGTGTGCTAGCTAACATATGGATAATAATTTAAATTAGGTTAAATTATGTTGAATACTATTATATAGAGTCATTTTTTTTTCTATCTAACTGAACAGACAGCTGTGCTGCTGGGGAGTTTGTTGCGCCACTTCTTCTTCCCAGCTAACGCACTAGGAAGTGGTGAAGGGTGGGCGTTTTGGGGGACTGTCTTATGTAATTTTGACGTTCGAAAAGTGCTGATTATCAGCCTAGTTTGAATAAATGACTTTTGAATTTTGAATTTTGAAAAAGCTTGGAAAATGATAAACATTATAATATTATTTTTTACTGGCGCTATTTCTTCGTCTTGTTATATTATGATTTAGAATAAAATTTGAACATTATTTATATTAGTGGTCAATATATTCTATAGACAATACTAACACAAAGAATGCGCTACGCTAAAAAAACTTCATCGATACAGGGTTAGCTAGCGAAACTCCGCAGACGTGATGGGTAGGTATCGATATCTAAACATGATAAAACTACTATTTCTGCGGAAAGTAGACCTCGCGAGCACAAACTTTTTTGCAACAATTAATTAATATACCTAGGTACCTCTAAAGTTTTAACATTTTTATCATAGTAAAACACCACTTCCTTACTAATTACTATTTAGAAGTGTCAGAATTATCACAACATTTTGACTTGAAGTGGAAATGAATGGTTTCCTGTTACATAAATTAATTCGAAACTAGTAAAGAATTCATTAGAAATGTTACAGCGTGAGTAACAGGAACTGATACGGTATCAGTTCTTGGTACCGACATCTAGTAGGCGTTCGGGAATTAATTACTCTAGTATAGTTACTAGGAATTTGTTGATTAGAGAAATGGTTGCGTAATGGGAACTTTACACCTCTCCTTATGCAGGGTGGCAGGGACATCGACGCGAAAACTGATATAGTATCAGTTTTCGCGTCTACTTGTACCTTCACAATCCGGCCGTTGAGAGAACGCGTAAAAAATATCCATGTTTCAGTTATAATATATATTTTATATTATATACCGCATGACTTTTTTTACCGTCTCGAAAAAATAGGGTATAATAGGTGAACGGAGTAGAAGCCTATGGCATAGAAATTTTAATGTTTTAATATTTTCAATAAAAAAAATAAAAAAAAGTTCCAAATATCCTTAAAAAAACATGAAAACTATCCATCATATACTCGTATCATGATAAATTCCGCGCATCTAGTAGGGTGCGTATGAGGGTAGGGTTCTTTTTTATTTTCTATTTTTAATGTTCTGGAATGAAAAGTTCACTTTATGCTTGGTATTTATCGATAAATCAATTTCATTCTAGGTTATTGAAAAAAATTTAAACATTAAAATTTCTATGCCATAGGCTTCTACTCCGTTCACCTATTATACCCTATTTTTTTCGAGACGGTAAAAAAAGTCATGCGGTATATACTTTATTTTGGCTCCTGAGATACAAGTATTTGTTTTTACTTAGTTCAGGAGCCAGCTGTTCTACCTGATTTTGACCTCCACTTGTACAATCATGTTTAGACTGTAAGACTAACTTTATGTGTTTTGTAAAATAAACTTATTATTTATTTATTATTAATAGACCCATAAAATATTAGGACCATTTACTCAAACATAACATGAAACGGACGCGTTTTGATTAACTCCGTCCCAACAGTGTGTAACTAATCGCAAAACAAACAGAGCTGTCCTTTCAAAGTGCATCATGCGCCCGCGCCTGCCTAACGTCATACGTACTAATCAGCTGGCCGATGCCAATTAGCTCAAACTCGTCCGCAAATTGAACGATAACCGATACCATAGCAACTGTCCAGTCTCCATTTGCACAGTATGGTGTTCTAAGAACTGAGATACTTACCTACCTATTAAATTGGATATGGAGAGTCATGCCAAATAATAACAGCCACACGGGCCAATCGTTAAAATCCGGAGTCACACGTGTTAAGGCTCGTGCAGACCAGCGCGACGCGACTCGAACAATACAATTTCTAAGAAAACTTCACGGTATAACAATAACCGCCTTTGTACAGTATTTTTTACTTGTGCATTAAGTTTTAATAAATAAATAAATAAATAACCGGTGTCGCGTCGCGCTAGTCTGCACGAAGCTTTAGGCATAAATCGAACGTGTGACTCTGGATTTTTATTTGTCTGTCTGTGATGTATTGTTTATCCCTTTTTTGTTAACTTTTTTGTCATAGTTGGGTTTTAGTTTTTATAACTTCTATTTTCATTTAAATAATTTTGGGGTTATAATTTTTTTATTTTATTTGCTAATTAAGCACTTTCATTTAATACCCAACATGGCATTAATAAATTATTTTTTAGTTCATCACTTTTTCTAGAGGGCGCCATATTCAATTTATTTTATTTATTATTCTGACGTCACATAGCCTATAACCAGCGGACGATCAAGACTTCCAACGATACCTCATTTGTCAAATTATGATGACTAGTTTAGAAGTTATGAGGGAACAGATAAACATACATAAGTACATAAATGCATACTTACATACATACCTACATACTGGTCAAAATCACCTCCTTTATGCTTTGCGGTAGTCAGCAATGAATAACAAAGAAAACGATTACTGAGCCATTTCCTTTACTTATAACTTGTAAGTTAAATCTTTAAATTATTCAACCTCTTACATTGTAGCTATAGAATCTCCGTGCGTAGCAACTGGCGGCCACTTTACACCCACACGGCTGTTAAATCACACGAATTTTACGACTTGCTTGTAAACTAACTGTGGTAACCAAGCTTGACTGTGTTGCAAGAGGAACTCACAGATTAGATGTCCTACATACACAGGGTTGCCAGATGTTAGCGTATCTGCGTAACAATGTTACCACAGAGTACAAATTTCCTAAAATTTCCCCATACACTGCTCACTGGGTCATTGCCTTCTACAGATTTTCTTTTGTGAATATATATGTTCTAGCTGCGCCAAGCGGTTTCACTTGCGTTTGTCTCGATTCTGTGGGAATGTCGGGATAAGATGTATTCTCAGGTTCAACCCGGTCATGGTCTACCCGTGTGCCAAATTTCGTCCAAATCCGTTTAGCCATTTTAGCGTGAAAGCGTAACAAATAAACAACTGACTTTCGCTTAAAATATTAGTTAGGATTGTCTATAGACCCCAGCTTCTTAATCGTAGATACGATCTACCTTCATCTGTTATGTTTCCATTTCTTCCGTAATGACTTCGATTAGTTAGATTGAGTGCAGATTTCAGGAATTAAGCCGGACCCACCAAGTCCATGGTAAAACCAGCGGTTTTGCTCCAACGTTCGCGATGACCAACTGTATAAAGTTAGGCTGTGGAATGCGAAGCGGAATGCATTTTAGTGAAGCGCGTTTGTAATAGTATTACACTGGATATATTTCGGAGCGAATTGATTTTGAAATATTCCAACCGAGAAATTCAATTCGAATGCGAATTTTTTATTCTAAAATGTATTGGAAAAATCTGTTTGGATACTTATGTTTGTGTTGATGTTCTTTACACACGTCTATCCCCGAAGGTTTAGGCAGAGGTATACCTAAAGTACACCCAGATTAAGTTATGTCCCATGTAGGGGGAAGAGCATATTGCCATCAACCGGGCACAGATGCAGACTTCGGCCTGCTACTGAAAAATGGTGACTAATCCCAGTAACACTGCCTGTCCTGGGAATCGTGCTCATACTCAGAAGAACACAAGAAGATTAATGACATACTTTCCAAGGAGGTACTTAGGCAGCCCTATTTATAAGAGTAGGTAGTTAGGTACTAGTTAGCGAATGGGTGTTTATCAAAAGATGTGCAAATAGGCATAGTGTGTGTCTGTTTTGTATGAAAGCTTTTAGATTGGGTTATCTGTAAGACTGATATTTATGTTATAAGGAGACCCTTGAGGTGAAAGTAAAATATACAGCATTATAATTGATGATGTACCATCGAAGAAGTTCATATCTATACACCGTAAGGACTATTTCTGCTTGCAACGCTCGGCAGCTATAGAACCGGGCCGGTAACAGTTGTGGTTATCGTGTTCACGGGATTTTGTTTTCAAATGCTTAGATATGAAGTTTTTCAATAGTACACGGGGTACTGCCACAGATTAATACAGATCGTTCAATCCGCATTTTAGGTAACAACCTACAAGTGCGCGACGGGCTCGACTTGTTGGGCCAATTCAATGAGTGGAACGTAGTCAGAAGATATGAGAGTTACGCGGTAGAAAGAAAGGCAACTGCTAGGTGGATATAACTGTCGGTGATTAGCGTTGTGCGACCTGAATTGCACTTTATTGTGTCGTTGCAAGAGTCGCTTTTTATTTAAATGATTTTGCGGGTTTAACCATCTGTGTTAATCTGTGGTATTGGTGAAATTCATTTTAGTTTCGACTGGTATAAAATAGTCTTAAGTTAGTACCTAGAAAACTGTCCTAATTAGACGTTTTTAATTATGATTCTCTGCCGCGTTATTACTTCAGATTTACTCCTGTCAATAATAAAAACAAAACGCCATAAAAGGCGCGAGGCGCGACGCGACATCTCCAGCAAACAGGCGCGACGTGACAACTCCCGCAAACCGGCGCGACGCGACTCTAATAAAACAATTCCTAAGAAAACTTCACGGTAGAACAATTACCAGTGTCGTGTCGCGCCAGTCTGCACGAGGCTTAACGAGAAACGAATACAGCTAGAAATTTAAACCGGCCAAGTGCGTGTCGGACCACGCACAATAACGGGTTCCGTAGTTGAGATGAATTTATCACCAATAACAAACTTAACATTGTAGTTGAAAAACATGTTCGTGGTTTTATTTTACCACTTTTTCGGCGTGATTAATATGTATACCCATGCCAAATTTCAGCTTTCTAGTAGGTACTAAGAGTCTCTGAGCTAAGCCGCGGACAGAAAGACGGACATGGCGAAATTATTAGGGTTCCTTGTTGACAAGGGACCCTAAAAACACACTTTCGAAATAGAATTCAACAAGGAGTTAATTTTCATCACAGTCTTGCTTGTCACATCAATAAAAAACGCTAAAATACATCGCCCATCACCTGTTTCAAACCACAAAGCTTCACAGTCCATTTCAAGCGCTTGAACATCTTCAATTCTAAATTAAGACACAACCTCTTCCTATTTTCCTAACTAACCCATTTACGGCCAAAACGTTACACCATTTATTATTCCAAGCCGTCCAAACTTCCTATGACGAAATCTATAACCAGATTAAAGGGAACTTCACACGTTTACGTGGTGTCGCAAGCCTGGAGCGAAACCCATATTCGACAGAATTTCAACACGTAACGGTCCAACTGGCCCAATTTAGACGCATCAGTTAACTGATGGATTATCCGCGTCACTGTATCTATTTGCATTTGCGCATAAACATTGTGAAACGCAGCGTCTAAATGTTTGTGTGAAAAGTTGCGTGGTGTATGTTAGGTCGTGTAGTTGTGCTTTTATTGCGATTGTCTTATTTAATATTACCTACTGTTTGGTATATCTATTATCGTTATCACTATGTACTCAAAAGCAAAATCAAAAGTCATTTATTCAAATTAGGCTGAGAATCAGCACTTTTCGAACGTCAAAATTATATAAGACAGTCCCCCAAAACGCCCGTCCTCCACCAGCTCACCAGTTCCTAGTGCTTTAGCTGGGAAGAAGAAGTGGCGCAACAAACTCCCTAGCAGCACAGCCGCAGCACGGTCATCAGCTTGCTCCTTGCTTGGGGTTGCACAGCATATCTTTTCCTTCCACACATCTCTATCAGCCGCATCTAAGCTTTTTCTAGTTTCTCTTTCACGTTATCAATCCATTATTTCCTTCGTCTTTCGCTATCGAACCCATCAACATCAAGTAATTGATTAAAAACAAGAAGCAAATAACCATATATGCTTCTTAGATTAGCCAGTACTGAATATAGTACTGTATTTGAGTTGATTTCAAAATGATCATACAGCTTTTATTATATTTGATAGGATCATGATGTCAAATCAAAGTCATTCAGAAACTAGAACGAAAGTTTTATCATACGATTATATTGTAAAATTGAAACTAGATTTAGGTTGAATAAACTTACTAAAGTTACCTCGAATAATGCTCTTACCTAGGTTATCTTCATCATTACAAATTCGTCCCGCGTCTCTCCAGAACGTATTTACTATTAAGGTACCAAGTTATTTAAGTTCAGGCCCCATTTACCGAAACTTTTACAGATCCTAAGGAAACTTAGATATTTTACAGATAGTTCACCGTTCTACTTAGGTATTTATAATGAGAAAGTTTATTCAATTATTTGTTTTTGGACAGCGGTAAATTCTAAAAGTTTTGATGCTGCCAGTATTTATTGTTTGAGGCGGTTCCTTAATGGCGAAAATGTAATGCTAGAAACTTAATTTTAGGTAGTTTCTTAGTTAACAGAATAATGATTAATAAAAAAAAAGGATAATAACACAGTAGCAAAAAAAAGAAATGAAAAGATGGAACTCCTGCAAGGACTTTAGGTATTGCTCTTTATTATTTTAGCCAGAAGTTTGATGGTCAATGAAAAACGAAAGGAATTACTGCAGTTGTTTTTTAGGGTTCCATAGTCAACAAGGAACCCTTATAGTTTCGCCATGTCCGTCTGTCCGTCATTCTGGCTGTCCGCGGCTTAGCTCAGAGACTTTTAGTACTAAAATCAATCTGCTTGGCCTTTTCCCAACTATATTGGGGTCGGCTTCCAGTCTAACCGGATGCAGTTGAATACCGGTATTTTACATGGAGCGACTGCCTATCTGACCTCCACAACCCAGTAACTGGGTAATACTGGCTTAACGTGCTTTCCGAGGCACGGAGGAGTCTCGGTATGTAAAGATGGTCACTTATCCACAGATCAACCCCGGCAAGCGTAGCTTTACCTGATGGATCGACCCGTGCGGCAGTTATTACTTAGCCACGAGCTACTCCCAGAGAGACCCTTAGTACTAGAAAGCTGTCATTTGTCATGGGTATACATATTAATCACGTCGACAAAGTGGTAAACTAAAATCATGTTTTTTTTTCTTCGTTGGAAAGGTTTTCCTAGAATATTGTGAGTGTGTGAAAATCATTTTTGGATTCAGGGATCCGTTTGCGAAATATTAAAAGCTATAAGGTGCCAATTTTTGTTAGAGTCAAGTGTCCGCCCCCTGCTAGCTTAATGGTTGGTTTTGGATATATGAAAAAAATCAAGGCAGTAGTATACATATATAACGAAATTAAAAGAACTATCACAGCTAAGTAGGCTCTACAAGTTAACGAGTAATAATCGACCAACTTACATTTGCAGTTGTAAAAACGTGTTTTACCATACATTCCGTATGGGAGAACATGTTTTTTAACTACAATGTTTAGTCGTTCATTGTGCGTGGTCTGACACGCACTCGGCCGGTTTTACTTTTTATTATCGATAGGTCTTTAATCAATTGCTCTCTGATTTCGAATCCTATAACCACAACTTATTAAATCCGTAGAGAATTCACAGAATCATGTGAATTGAACCTAACCTTGTAGTTATTGCAATCAGATAATCTTAATATAGAAATTGAAAGGAACAGTTCCAAGCTTATTACCAAGAAAAATAAATTAATTTATTTCAACCAAGGATAAGATAACAAGAAAGCTGTAGCAACAACAACTCAAAACCAAGAGCTTCCCCGTTCTGGTTTAAAAAAAGAAAAGAAAGTTAATGCAACTGGGAAGCAAATTTCTTGCCTCCATGACAACCATCTATCATTAAGTCAACCAACAAAATTCTGTTTATTTCTGTATTATTTTCCAAATACGATGTATAATTCAACACGGGACGTAGGAAGTAGGCCGCGAAACTGACGAAGGTTCGTTCCCTTTTTCGACATGTTTCAAAATACGACGACTTTTATTTTGGTCGATTTTTCCTGGATATGTGAAGTTGGATTCGGTGGACGGACCGATATTAAAATGTTTGCGCGGATTGATGGATTTGTTTCTAGTAGGTACTCGTATAGCTTTGAAAAATAATCATAAAAATCGGACTACTCTTTAAAAATTCTTCTTTTCGTGTGGTTAGTGACTACCAGGTAGTTACTAACCGCAGTGTTTTAAAGCCGCCCATGGGTCTCTGACTTGGCTTCACATGCCGTCGAGAAATATCTCTCAGGCATGCTCGATTCCTCACGATGTTTTCCTTCACCGTTTTTGAAGCAAGTGATAATTAGATATACAATACGAACAAGAATCGAAAAGTCAGAGGTGCGCCTTGGGTTCGAGCTCGATACCTATGATTTGGCAGTCAGTATCCTTATCAGGATTTCAAAACTATTTTGATGTTTTTATTCGTTTCTGCTGCATTAAATCAATTTTTGAAAAGTACAGATTTAATCTCCATTAATTATGTATACAATACTTATCCTTACATATTATAAAAGAAATTCCCCCGCCGCGTCTGTCTCAACGCGATAAACTCAAAAACTACCGAACGGATTTTCAAACGGTTTTCACCAATGGACGGAGTGATTCATGAGCAATGTTTTAGTGTATAATTCATTAAGGTTTTGTGTAAATTGGCTGAAATATGACGATTATTGTTCAAGATGTCGGAAAAATCATGCCGATTTCAGTTTTACTGGTGCCTGCCGCGTAAACCGTGTGAGGTAAATACAATTTATGTTCTACAGGATTGTATATCTAAAAAAGTTCAACAAAAAAGTCCGCCATGGCATACGTGTATCTTCTAAGGATGACCCACAATAACATTTTTTATCTTTCAGAATTTGATAAAAATTCATTGTTATATCCAAAGCTATTTTGTCCGGTATTCAATTAATATTTTAAAATATGTTATTTAATTTAGATTAAAATATGCCTTAACATCATATCATTTAAATGAATAGTTTAAAAGATATCACAGATTCAAAATTACAAAGTAGTTATGGTTGACGGCAACACGGGCGCAGCGGTAACAGTCAATGACCTTTTCCTCGGCTATTAGGTATGAAATCCCAGTAGTACGTTCCCGTAGGATATTTGCCGACATCCACGCCGGCGAACCAGGGGGCAAAAGCAGTAGGTACGCATATAAAAATTAAAAAAGCGTCGAACCTCCTGATTTTTTTCGTCGGTTAATAAAGTAATGGACGTGGTTCTTTTCTAGGAAATTGTTATCTCCTGTAAGATCTTGTCTTCATGGAATCATAGATAGGTAGTTGAGGTTTCAGCACTTAGTGAGTTCTTTTATGAGCACATCTTATCCGACCGTAGGTAACTAGAAAAAATTATATTATTTAAAAGTGACGATTCGCCCGTTTCGGGCGAGTAAATTCGTGCGAATCGTCTTGTGTGCTGACCAACTGAGCAATTCAGAAGTAGGTACCCGTCGTAAATGGTCTAATTCAAAATAAATGCTTTGACTTTGGGCACGTTATCGTTGACTTACATAACCTAAGGGGCCATTGGCCCATGAGTCTGGCTCTCACAATGGCAGGATCTGTCGCGTGCCGAGTTAAGCCAGTATACCTGTAGCTGTACGTCATATCTATACCTTGGATCCGGTATAGGCACCGTTACATTGCATTCGTACCTACATGCAATTTTAAATGATAATGATCTTGTTTGTTCGGTTCTTTTTTTTTACTGCATTTCTATTTTCGAATCGATGTTTTCTTGTTTATTAAAAGCGTTTTTTTTTAAATGGCGTCATAATAATAAAACCGGCCTATTACTGTCCCACTGCAAAGCAAAGAAAGGCCTCTTCTGATACAGAGAAGGCATTAGCGTTAATCACAAGTTTAGTCAAGGCGGATTGATGATTTCAGACTTAAATTATTAGAGTGAATGGCATCATATTCAATATGGTCGATATAACTTGGCAGTTCTGAACATACGCACTACAAACTATCGCGCATGACACCATTTTGGTTCCTTAAATATACATGGTGGCAGGGACATCGACGCCAAAACTGCTACCATGGATTCAGTACATGATTCTGAACCCCCTTGCGTTGAAATTTTTCGTTGGTTATTTTTTTTAAAGTCTGTTGTTCCATACATGTTGACTGCGAATTTTTAGTCATCATCTCTATTCCTATGCATTAATGGCTACTCATATTCTCAGCTTCGCCAGAAGGCCACTTGCACTCAGCTTAATTAATTTCCCTTCATGCTTTATTTTTAATCCAACCACCACAGTTTATCAGCTGCCATTCCACGCAAACTGATACGATCAATAAAATTAACAGAAGGCTGACCCATTTGACATTTTATGCAACATGCAAGTCATGCAACCTTTTGCGATAACGCACGGCAAGCTGCTTTAAATTATTAACCAATCCGCTAGCGCACTGATCTGTTTTAAGCCAATTAGACGACCGCAGACGAACAGCGTTAGCCAATCAGGGAACGGGCTGTTAGTTAGGCTGCCTCGTGTCATCTGGCTTACATTGTTTGGTACCTATTAGTATTTTATAGCGGCGTTTCTGGACTTAATTATATTTTTATGAGTGGTATTCTAGGACTAGAATAGAAGTGATCGTAACTGAAGATAGCTATGCCTCAGAGATATTTCTCGACGGCAAGTGAAGCTAAGTCAGAGGCCCATGGGCGGCATAAAAACTCTTGACAGATTAGTCACTAACCACACGAAAAAGAAAGAAGCAATATCCTTCAACAGCATTCAAAGTGTGTTAAGCAATTAGAATGCTGGTGTTAGCTTAGCATATCATAACTTAGCTACAAACCGTAGAACACATTTTATCTTTTCATTATGCACCATCGTCTTTTAATGCACTGTCTAGACTAGATGCCTTCCACTCTATTTACTCTATGATTAGTTTAAATGATAAGGAGTTAAAATTAGAAGTGTGTTTACAAAGATCGTTACAACTGCTAAACACACCACTTGATTTATACGAAGTACGCATTGTACCTTTATTTACTTAGGGTGCTACTGTTAATGTTTGTATTTCCTTCAAATCTTTATGATGTTGAAATGTTTTGAATATCTAGGATTATCCCATGACTTTAATTCATCTTCGCCTGTGCTGGTAATTTTTTAGGGTTCCGTACCCGATGGGTACAAATGGAACCCTATTACTAAGCCTCCGCTCTCCGTTCGTACGGCCGTCCGTCTGTCTGTCAGCAGGCTGTATCTCATGAACCGTAATAGGTAGACAGTTGAAATTTTCACAGCTTGTTTAATTCTATTGCCAGTATAACAACTTTTTTTTAAATAAACTTACTAATTAAAGGAGGCCCCCGCGTTTTATGCTCGATCTTAAGAGCGCTTATCCTTAAAGTTGGCAACGTCGCAAATAGCTGTCAAATATTTACCTGTTTTGATTAATTTGGCAATATTACTGAATGGAAATATGAAATGTGGCTAACTAGTGAACTAAAATATTGATTATGAAATGCACTTATTAATATCGTAACAACGAATGTTTCGTTTGGAAACTTTCCAAATACTCTTTTTACACCTAAAACGGTTACAACATCAAATTCAGTGTTATAATTGCAATTCATTATTAATATTCTAATTCGTTAGTTAGCGACATTTCATAATTCCATACAGTAATATTGCCAAAGTAATCAAAACAGCGAAATATTTGACATCTATTTGCGACGTTGCCCACTTTCAGAGTAAACGCTCCTAATACGGTGTTAATCCGTTCGTTTGCGAGTCCAAATCGCACTTGGCCGATTTTTTTATTTTTTTTTGGTGCCAATCATTCGTGTAAAAAGGAACAAAACGTAAAGCTCTATGAGATAGATGGATATATCGTTTATTTACTGCTCAAAAAAGAAATAGCACTACCTCAGACCAAATAAAAACCAACACAGCGCTGTCAGCAGTGAGGCCGGTTTCATCAGAAATAGAAATAGAAATAGAAATCATTTATTTGCCAATAATGTAGGTATACAGATGTGATGGTAATTTTTATTTGAGTCCCGATACATTTTGCCTTACGGCATGCAAAATTATTTAACAGAAAAACATTCATTAAACAAAAAATAAAAGAATAATAAACAAAGAAACTAACATTATTAAAGATACTCATATTAAAACATTCGGAATTAGGCCCAATGCCAATAATAATTAGAAAAATAAATAAAATGTCAATAACTTAAACTACAAAATGTCAATCAATTAAATTAAAAATGGCAGAAGACTAAGTTACAAATGTCAATAAATTAAATTTTTAATAACTCAATAAATTAAATTATAAAAAGTCAACAAATTAATTTTAAAATGTCAGCAAATTCTATTACTAAATTGAATTACAAATCGCACCTTTGTTTGGTAGAACAAGGGCATAATTGTACAGGCTAGTGCTCTAACGCGTGCTAAGTATGCGTTCTATTTGGCGAAGCCTTTACAATTTACCTGTAACGGTATTTGATCCCACACTCCGCTAGCAACTAAGCACCTACTAGGTAAGGTAACCTACAACACGTGTATTTAACATGTACCACTTAATGTTTCAGACGAATGTATTTGACGAGCTCTACCTAAAGGTTAGCTATGTTCATGAATAGTTGAACGCTCTTGAACTTTATCGTCTTGCCCTTTGATTTTCAGCCGTAAAGTGCAGCTATTACGCTATAAGTAAACAGGTAAGCTATACAGTGGTTCTACGAATGCATAAAATAACATAACATCAAGCCTTGTTCCCCTAAGGGTTAAGCAGAGGTGTACCCATAGTAGTTACACCCACATTTTGCCAGTTATTTTTAAGTCCCATGTAATGTAATAGGGGGCGAGCCTATTGCCATCAACCGGGCAAAAATCCAGACTCCAAACTGCTACTGTGAAATTCCCAATGGAAAAACCCAATAACACTTTGCCCGACCTGGGAATAACCCCAAGACCTCATGCTCATTTTTAATTACAGAAAGAAACAAACCGACCTGCTTACTTATCATCAGAAACAGTATACACAGTGCATTTCGAAACTGAAGACTTGCCGTTCCCAGTATTAGATACTGAACAATGGCCTGGCCCAGTATTTGGACTTGACAACTCCCAACTAGAAGCATTCAAATTCGCCTTAACACGAGAATTCGCAGTAATCCAAGACCCTCTAGGGACAGGAAAAACGTACATAGGGATCAAAATCGCAGCTACGATACTAAGAAACCAGGATCTCATTTTCAGCAGTACAGCGTTTACCAACAAGGCAGTCTAGTTCTAGGAATGGTTTAGTGATAGTCTAGCTTTAGCGTACTTATAACGTCTAAAGGACATCGCCCATTATAACAGCACCGCTCCTACACTGCAAATAACTTGTCATTCAAGTTAGGATTTTAAATCAAATTTATTCAAGTCTACTTGACGATGGCTATACAGAATAGTGGACGGCTCGTCGGCCGCTCACTGCCCGATCAGCGATATCTGTAGAAAAATTACAAAGAAAATCCTTGCTTCCGGCTGTCGCTGAAAACCAGCGAGCTCTGTCTCGCATAGGGTCGCAGCATCACCTGAGCGATGGTCGTTTTGTGTGGATGTGACGAATATTTCCCCAAACTTGTTCTTTTCGTGTTTTGTTCTTTCTTTGCGTCATGTTTACCGCAAATAAACTTATTTTCTTTCTTTCTTCCATTTTCGGAACTAGCAATATGTGTGTGTCTACTACCATGAAATGACTTATAAGTGTTGCCACTTTATGTAATCCATCAACGCAATAAATAAAAGTTGCACTAACTTATTTCCGCAAATGCATCAGAACATAATTACAATTCCCCCACAATCCTGCACTACCTACCTTAGAGTTCATATAACTTCAAGAAAAAGGGGATAAAGGGAAAAAGGATTTCCCCCATATTTCCACACTAATTGGGAATCTAACTCGCTTCAAGACCTAGGTGGTCGTTCATAAGTTCTAATCAGCTTCGCTTTCGTTCTCAAAGCCATTCTTTGTAAACTGCTTCATAAGCGTTCCTTCCCTCCTCGTGTTACTTAGCTCCGTAGAGGCTAGTACTTATCGCTCTAAAACAGTGTGGGAGGACTAATATATGGCTGTACTTAAGCTTCGTTTACTTTGTGATGCTGCGCCGAGTGGTACGTGTTCATGTGTTTTTGTTCGTATACCGTTCAGCGTTGTGTTTATTTGCGACTGTATTTCTTGTCTAATTTGTTTTGGTATTAGCCTGGAAGATATACCATGTTTTCTTTGGATTTTATGATTAATTTCAATCGTCTATTCTAGTACTGAAACTAGAAAACGTATATTTTTGGAGGTACACCACAAATTAAAAATCTGTTTTAAAGTAATATTAATCAAAGAAACAATATTATGAATCAACAAACCTGAACTTTAAATTTCGAAACATGAGCCTGTTTAATTGAGCATAGACTAGACGGTTTAAATTTGGAGTAATCGTTGACAGGGCTGCTCTCATCTCTTCGTCGTTCGTCCTGAGGCATTCCCTTTTCTTGGTTTTTATTGTGGTAAGAGTCGAAAATCCTAATTCACACAAATAGGTCGTTGGGAATGGCAAAAATATTGCAATAGCATGTTTAGAAAGCAGAGGATATTCATTTTTAACACATAGCCAAAAAAATTCTAATTCTATTTCGGATAATCTTATTTTTCCGAGGTACACCAAATAATGACCGCGGTACACAGTTTGCGAAACACTGCAATATTGCACATAGTTTGTATCATAGACGCCGACTACTTCTAACATCTACTATTATTCGGATTTTTATGACCCCTGAAAAATTCGTCTGCTCGACAATTACCCCGCTATTTTCTTAATCAATCTGTTTAATAAGTTTGTTCCTGGTAATCGGAACATTTGGGCCTAAAGACCACGTCCCTATTACCTTCAGCCCGCACACAGACAAAGTGCAAACCATAGATAAAGAAAAAAAAAATACCACACCACCAGTACCATAGAGAAAGAAGTTATTTTTATTTATAATATGATTTATATTGTTTTTTTTTTTTTTTTTTGTTTTTTATATTTCTATGGTGAAAAAAAACACTGGGACTACCTACCCAGGTGCGTGTACACTTGTAGACAGAGTTGCTTGAACGCTAGTAACGACTTGATCCCCTAACATCGCAGTACAGTCGCGTGCTACATTAAAAATAAATACGTCAGTCTGACATATCACGCGAATTGTTTACAAACATAGGTTTACATGATAAACAGTACAGCGACGTAAAATGATAATGGTAGCACGTGTCAATGTTTGCACCAAGCGCCTAATGTAACTAGAGCTGCGGTGAAAATGGGATCTGGATTTTCATAACGACGTAGTCAAATAACTAACTACATATTTCGTTGGTTTAGTGGCTGCAAGCGTACCTACCTGCTTAGCGTGGTGCAAAAGTAATGAATACTAATATTAGAAATGTTGGAACAAATAATGTAAATGTATGTTCAAAGATGGCATAGTAAAATTAAATAATCAAAAAAGAAACTATAATCTATGAAAATATAGAGAAGCTACACGCTTTAAATGTTTTTGGAAGGGATTATCCCCGTCCTTGTCGTGCGGTACGGACAATGTATGGTGCTAGTACATCGATCACTAATTTATTAGTGATCGATGTGCTAGTATGAAGTTACATAGTCGCGACGTCACTTCTGTGATAGTACCGTCTTTGTCTAGCAGTTATTTTGAAACGTTTATAACTTGGCAATTTTTTAAGCTTTTACGCTTATTATAATATTGATTGCACTGTTTGCGAAAATTAATAATTTTCAGAAAAAAAATCGTCATCTATTCAACCCCCGGGAAGGGGGGTGGTATTGGGTTTTCTATTAGGGAATTCTCCTTTAGGTAAATTTATTCGGCTCAACCCTACGCCATCGAAATGGGACTAACACGGTAACGTATTTATCTGGCGAAATATGGGTTTATCATAATATTCATAACATGCACCGTCGTCTGCCCATTCCTTCGGTGTATACAGGGGTGATAATAAATAATATTGTATTTGATAGTCAACAATATTGAATTAATTAATTAGTAAATAATTCTGAAATTGAGTACGGTACACGGGTTTTTTTGGCGCGTGGCCAAAATCGGAACTAACGCTGCCATTTTGTTTTTTTCACATACAATTTCTGTGACAATTCCACAAATGTTTACCAACAACGCCCCCTTGTGAATGTCATTCAGGCGCCAATAGGCCAGTACCCTAGTTGTGTAATACACGATCAATCAGAATCTGAATCGTTTTGATACAGAAAAAAAAAAAAACTTCTCAACAACGTAAATAACGCAGTGAATATTGTTGAACTGTCTGAAATCAAACAGATAAGTCGTAATCGTTTACGAAAATGTGTTGCGTAATTGGATAGCTGGTAGCAATTTAGTTCTATTGTGAAGTGTCAAGATAAATTAGATGCTAAACAAAGGTTTAACTGTCGCATTGATATAAGGAAAGTTAAATAAACGGCGGTGTTGCGCTGGACATTAAAACTTAAGGCGCAATTAGGTACTGCACGACATTTGTTAGTGAATATATTGTTTAGACATGTGTCGAGACTGAAATCACTTTATTTAGTCGTGTAAAACATGCGCAGTTCTGTGCAATCAAAACCATACATTTTATCATTTATGGATATCATCTATACATACTTTCATAGAAATAAATAAAATTGAAGTGGTGGTGCAAAAGTAATGAATACTAATATTAGAAATGTTGGAACAAATAATGTAAATGTATGTTCAAAGATGGCATAGTAAAATTAAATAATCAAAAAAGAAACTATAATCTATGAAAATATAGAGAAGCTACACGCTTTAAATGTTTTTGGAAGGGATTATCCCCGTCCTTGTCGTGCGGTACGGACAATGTATGGTGCTAGTACATCGATCACTAATTTATTAGTGATCGATGTGCTAGTATGAAGTTACATAGTCGCGACGTCACTTCTGTGATAGTACCGTCTTTGTCTAGCAGTTATTTTGAAACGTTTATAACTTGGCAATTTTTTAAGCTTTTACGCTTATTATAATATTGATTGCACTGTTTGCGAAAATTAATAATTTTCAGAAAAAAAATCGTCATCTATTCAACCCCCGGGAAGGGGGGTGGTATTGGGTTTTCTATTAGGGAATTCTCCTTTAGGTAAATTTATTCGGCTCAACCCTACGCCATCGAAATGGGACTAACACGGTAACGTATTTATCTGGCGAAATATGGGTTTATCATAATATTCATAACATGCACCGTCGTCTGCCCATTCCTTCGGTGTATACAGGGGTGATAATAAATAATATTGTATTTGATAGTCAACAATATTGAATTAATTAATTAGTAAATAATTCTGAAATTGAGTACGGTACACGGGTTTTTTTGGCGCGTGGCCAAAATCGGAACTAACGCTGCCATTTTGTTTTTTTCACATACAATTTCTGTGACAATTCCACAAATGTGATGTGAATGTGAAATCACTTTATTTAGTCGTGTAAAACATGCGCAGTTCTGTGCAATCAAAACCATACATTTTATCATTTATGGATATCATCTATACATACTTTCATAGAAATAAATAAAATTGAAGTGTCTGTTTTTTATGTCAAAATGGTAGTTTTTTACTAAATGCATAAGAAAATATATACCCACCTACGGTACTTTTAACACAAAAAAACGATGTATTTTTTTTTGTCTGTCTTGCTGTTTGTTCCGGTTAATCTCCGAAATGGCTAGACCTATTTTGACGGGACTTTCACTGGCAGATAGATTTTATAGGGAGTAACATAGGCTATTATTTATTTTTGAAAAATAATTAGGGTCCAAGCGGGCGCCGGGAGTACCCATGGGCAGCTGCTATAAAAGCTGAGTAGGTACAGTTCTTGTTTGTTCTTTTTGTGTTTGTGTCTTTTCTTTGCGCCTTGTTTTACCGCAAATATAGTACATTACTGTCGCGGCCTGCAACAAGGGCATTGATGGGCCATAGTGAAAATGTGGGCCGAGGCACACATTCGTGAGTCCATCAATGCCAGGTTGCGGCCCAGGCTTGTATAGTACTCTTCTCAAATAATGCGTGAAAATTCAAACTCAGTAAATTAATTATAAATTCCAGAATCAATGACGAACAACGATAATTTTTCACGCGCCATTATGTTCATTTGTTTCTTCTTTACTTTGAACAGCTCTATTTGCTAAGCCAGTTAGAGATTTAAATAAAATCTTTGATAAGGTAGGTACCTCCTTGGTTGCCATGTGTTGAAGTAAAAAATTCGTTCCATTTTTAAATAACACGACAGATATGGATTTTCATACAAACATTGCCGGCCGGGCGCTCGCATGTATTCGACCAGTACAGCAATTTCAATTTATCTCAAAGAACGTTGTCAAAATAATGCTCGAATTTCCAAGCATATCTGAGAAAAACGTATTTTCTTTCTCTTCTTTTTCAATGCGTAGGATAAAATAAACCCAATCAGGTTTTTTTTGTCTCGTAATCAATGCATTGTATGAATATTTGGTTAATCAATGGAACAAGCACAATGACGTCGTGCCAATTCCAAAAAAATAAACTAATTTGGTTGTATTTACCAAAATAATTATACTATGTGGTCCCATAAAATTCTATTTTAATTTGCTGAACTACTAAAAACCATATTTTTTGTCGCAGGAATCGAAAACCCTTATTATAAAGGTTTCGCAACAATTATATTTACGTCATAGAACAAACACAGTGCGAATTTTCCTGTTCTAATCCAGTAACGAATGAGAAAGGAAAATCGACCAATTTTCTTTGGCTAATAATCCGTCGTGAGCAGGAAATAATTTACCGTGTTATCGATAAAAGAATATCCCGTAACTACTTATTTAAATACAATTCCGCACGAGTGAAGGCCAAGGGCGGCTATAGGCCAGAATAATATATTCTTTGTTTAATTTTCATACAGAAACAGATCAGAAATTATTCATCTGTATCATTCCAGTCCAGTGACTGAATTCAGCGCCACTGGAAGTGCAAACAGCCAGTCTAGTGCCACGAATCTGTGGTTTCTTGCGGAGATTTAACTTTTACAATTCAAAAGCTTTTGGCTGGTTTCACACCAGACCCGTAAGGGCAGTCCGTACACGGAAGACCCGTACGGGTAGAGCCTGAAGTGCTCTGAAACGAGGGAGTAGTACACTACGTTGTACGGGCTCTACCTGGAGCGGGTCGCGTATGGACCAATCCGCGTCGCTGTGAATCAATGTTCTAGCGCCTCACGTGTGACTCCGTTCCGGGAGCCCGTATGGGTTTCCCGGACAGTTGTAAAACCCAGACTTTAAATCAGTGCATAACATCCAGTCCGATGTAGTGCTAGAGTGATTCACTGGACTGCATAACATAATATCAGGCCGGTATTCCCGAAGGGTAAGGCAGAGGTTCTCGTACACCCACATTTCGCCAGTTATGTTTAACTCCCATGTAAACTAAGGGGCGAGCCGATTCCCATCAACCGGGCACAAATCCAGACTCCGGGCTGCTACTGAGAAATTCCAGATTGAAAAACCCAATAACACTGCCCGACCCAGGAATCGAACCCAGTATCTCATGGTACGAGGAACAGGATATAAACTTCACTCATCCTCTATTGAAAAGGGATGATCCTCCGACCAGACCGGTGTCGTGTCTGACGGGCAACTGCCCAACGATTGCTTTCGGATAGTCTTATATATTTCTTTCGCGCGGTAAACTCTAATTGCGCGATGCAGGATTTGTGTGACGTCATGTCTTTGATGCGTAGTTCGCATGTGGCGATGTAGATGCCGCCACACTTTGATGCTATGCGGGCATAAACCTCGCAGGGTCAACGCACATTATATTTCCATGTGTCATCTTTATCTGTAATTATCTCGAACAATTAATATTAATTTGTGGTAATCACTGTGATAAGCATCGCGGCTTAAATCGATTATTAAGATTACATTGTTCACTTGAATCTTTTTTATTTTCAAAGTTGAATGAACTGCCATTGTTTCATGGCTAATAATGGGAATAGACTATAGAGTAATTTGGATAGAAAAACGTGCTACATTTGATGTGTAAATTGTTAATGACTTAATTGGTATGATTAATTAAGAATGTAAGCGTCGAAACTAGACACCTACAAAGAAACTCTTCTGTAGATAAGTAAATAGAATGCTTTGAATTTTTTTAGTAAATTGTACGAATGTAATTACCTATTCTGATTGAATGGTTTTTTTTTATTATTTCAAACCATAATAGGCACTTATAAACGTGTTTTATTCTGATTCTGACATTTCTAACAATATTTTTGTGAAATTTCTATCAATTCAATTTTCTTTTACAAAATACACATAACATCACGCCTGTTATTACCCGAAGGTTTAGGCAGTACACCCACATTTCGCCAGTTGTAATAGGGGGCGGGCTATTGCCTTCAACCGGACACAAATCCAGACTGGGTGACTACTTATAAATCCCTGATAGAAAAACCCAATAATACTTTACCCGACTTGAGAATCGAACCCAGGAGTGGCACTTGCGACCTCAAGACCGACCAGGCGGTCTTATTAAATATAAACTTTAGAATTTTCCGATAAATACCTACCTGAATTTGAAAAAATCTAGTACACATGCATCGTCCGGGAAAACTCTGCTTCATGGTATGTTGAAAATCATCAGTTTAACTTCTCAAAGTTTTTCTTACAGCCTTCGATCATGGAACAAGCAGTAACGATTTTATACATTTTTATCTCTAATATGTTTATGCTGATAGATGTAAGTACATATTTCTATATAGGTTTTCATCCATTGCATATCGAGACTCCTCCGTGCCTTGAAAGCACGTTAAGCCGTTGGTCCCGGCTGTCATTCGTAGATCTTTGACAGTCATCACCGGTAGTCAGAAGGTTAGCAGTTAATTTTCCAAACCGGTTTTGGTCATTGACCTCAAACCAGAAACTATTTCGGTTTAGGTTTCGGTTACCGGTATTCTGACCGGCTAATGGGGGACACCGTTTTTTTCACAAAAACCGATTCTGTTGAGCGAAATTAACCGGTTCATTTGTGTTTCGACGGTATAAACAAGTTCTACCTACTACGCCAAACAAATGTCGCGCTCTACACAAATTAATGTGACAAACGGCGGCGGCGGGCGTGCGTCTGAGTAAAACCGGTTTATTTAGGTTAGCGTGAGTTTTAAAATTCTGTTCTAATAAACGGTAACCAAAATTATTTAGGTTTAGTCGAAACTGTTTTTGTAATTAACCGGTTAATCGATGAACGGTATTATAACGGTTTTATGAAAAATATTAACCGGTATTTCAAAACCGGGTCCAAGCCCTGGTCAGAAGACCAAAAGTTTGACAACCAGTCTTACCAAGGTGTATTGTGATACCCAGTTACTGGATTGTGGAGGTCAGATAGGCAGTCACTCCTTGTAAAATATTGGTATTCAGCTACATCCGTTTAGACTGGAAACCGACCCCAACATAGTTGGGAAAAGGCTAGACAGATGATAATGCTAATACATAGATACATTAGCCGCCATATTGTCTCGTTTATTTCTGATTGACGTCAAGAGGAGTTACTTAGTTATCTTATCTTATAGACCACATTGTGAAAGTTGTTATTATACGATAAAAAGGAAAACATCTGTAACCGACATTGGATGCGTATTAACCTTTGTCCGGGCTTTCTTGTACAAAGATTTATTACACTTGATTGAATTATATCCCACGTAAAATATTTGTATTTCTTTATCATATTTTTTTAGAGATCATTCTGCTTCACGAGTTAGGCACAGAATTCAGTTAGTTACTAAGGTCGGAATTATACAGGGTTAAATAAAAATCTGCTGTTTCATAGAAATTGCAATACCTACGCGGTCAAAATGTATGGAACAGCTGTATTTTTTTTTAATAACCGGCGAAGAATTTCGACGCAGGGGAGCTCAGAATCATGTACTGAATCCATGGTAACCGGCTTCGCGTCGATGTCCCTGACACCCTGTATTTTGATATGTAACATCTTTCCTCAAGGTTTCCTTCTGAGAGTAATTTCGTGAAAGGGGACGGAAGTGTGTAACAGGAAACCGAGGAAGCGCGCGCTATTTGATTTGACCAATGAGCGCGCGCGGTGCTAGAGTTGGCTGTCAGATGCTACCAACCCATTTTCCGAGAGGTTGGTAGTGTCAGCCAAGATGTCAGATGTTACACGTCTAAATGTTGATGTTACGCGTCGCGCCGTCGTGTCGCGCTGGTCTGCACGAAGCTTTATGCGAATAATTTAAAGCTCGCTCGTTTTTTTATCGATATTGTATCGTTGTCTCAAAATATTTTCGGGTTGTCCAACAACAAATTAAAACATCAATATCTTCTTGCTCGAATCTCGATAAGTTTTTATAGCGACAATACAATATAAAGTTAATATAATAAAGTAGTGTCAAATTCAAACCCATTTCTTCTGGAGTACCTACTTATATGCTTTACTGTATGAATTCGATGAAGCCCTCAAATAATGTAAAGACAGTGCACAAAATTTCATAAATCTTTATTTTTTTTCTCTTCAGAAAGGTTCACGTAGTTTTAAACACACAAGAATGATAGCGTTTTGACAAAAATGAATAAAATATGATCCTTTATGAAAGACTGGCGTCCATTCTACGATGCCCTATGTGACGGATCATCAGGCTGTCACTCCGAATTTAATCTAATTAACATTACAATGGTCAATTTTCAAACTCTAGACAAAGTATTTGATGTATACTGATGTAGAAAAAAAAACCAGACATTTATTTAAAAATTTAATTTTGAATACGATAAAGCAAAGACCTTGGTTTAAATAAGTCCAACTCAGATCTAAATAATTAATCCTCTAATCTAACTCATTTAATTACTTTTGCGAAAAAGCAGCCAATAAACTTTATATCCTTCTTTAAGTCCCTCTAGAGCAAGATAATAAATTAATTTAAACAGTTAAATGATTAAATGGGATCGATTTCGAGTATCCCAGATCTTCACACCCAGCTGTAGTTGCACTATCAATCAAGTAATTGATTTGGGACGCTTAGCAATCAATTGATTGAGATGGAATCTATTTGCAGTATGTTTGAAAATGTGGAAATATTTTGCAACTGTTGTTGTTACTATGCAGAAATTGTTTATCTGTTTTTATTGCAATAGCTTGTATGTCTCTCTCTTCTTTCATAACTACATTAAAATACATCTTCCAGAAGAACAAATAACTTATCATTGCGTTTGTATTCCCCGAAGGTTTAGTCAGAGGTGTACCCACATTTTGCCAGTTATGTTCTTCCAAAAAAACAGATGAATATTGTCTCCATTTTAGGTTATGAGAATATTCCTTCTTTATTGAGCGTTTAAAAAGCGTGATCGCAGATCTTCAGTAGTCCACAGTTTATTAGTTCCGTTTTCTCTTGAACAGCTATCTAATTACGCAACACATTTTCGTTGACAGTTCCGACTAATCTGTTTTAATTTGACAGGTCAACAACATTCATTGTGTTATTTACGTTGTCGAGCAGATTTTTTTTCGAACGTACGAAGCAATGGTTTAGCAATCTGTTTCAAAACGATTCAGATTCTGATTGATCGTGTATTACGTAATTAGGGTACAGGTTCAGCTTCGATTTTTTTAACCTTCTTTTGTTTTTCTCCTTATTCAATTCTGTCTCCACCTTTCTACTACTTCTGATGGCCTGGTACTCCCCGTTCCACTTGACTCTGAAACGTCAAATAATATCCTTCAAATTGCACACATACGTTTCTCATGCCTACATATCGTGTATAGACACAAAGTCTTTGTCAACAAGCCATGTTTCATCATACGACAAGCAAATAACGAGGGGTAATGTCCACTGGTAATGAACGTTACAGGATATTATGCACCGCCATTACTGACACGCATCCAGTTTGTTGGCTGAGTATGTGTACCTTGTCCATCAATTATGACTGCCTTCCATTTTATGATATGGTTTTTAGAGTAATGGATTGATGGACAGGAGTTTATGAAACGTTATTAGCGTTATTATGTATGCTTTGCAAATTTGGACATAAAAATCCACCTTGGATCTGGCTTTCTAGCTGGCTGGCTGGTATATTCACCAGGTTTGCGGTGTAGGTAAGCAATTCTTGTATGACTTGTCGGACAAGAGACCACCAGCAAAATAGCCTTTGCAACAACAACCCGCTTGCATCCAATAACTTCTTTCTAGATGCATTCATCTTTGAGCAAGGATTCATCATGTCTTCTTGTCCAAGTAAACATATAGATATATACGAAAGGCAAAAAGGGCCAGGGGAATTGAAGCAAGTTTGGGGACTTGAAAATAAACTAACGAAAAATTACCGAAAGGTTCTTAAGAATATGAATATAATATTTGCACCAAAACGAATGGATGAAATTACTTTGATGTTCACACGATTCAAATTGGTGAAATCGAAAAGCAAAAGTGAATCGTGTAATTCCTGCGTAAAGATATAGGAAAATCATATGAAGCGGTCAAAATCCGTTTTAAAGGAATGATATTGAATACCTATACCAGTGATATGAACTAATATAACGAGTATCAAACATGAAGCTGTAATGAGTTCTCAACGGATATTATGCGCTGAAGTCGGTTATCGGCGAACAGGGCCGCATTGACAGCGTCGTGTAACTTATCAATGAGGTATGGTCCTTTGTAGGACCAAATTCATGTCATATCTTATAGCTTGTGGTTTATGATTGAGCAGATTTTGTAACGTCCTTGTTATTTCGAACTCAATCAAATAGTGTCGCGTTTCATTCCAGTATTTGCGAAATTTATTACTAAGTTCTTATTTATTTTAAATGCCATCACATAATAAGACTTCTTTTCCAAGAATTTCTCGTAAAAGTAACTCATACGTCAGAGAAAAACGTTACCTAATAATCTTCAATAAATATAGTTTCTAACAATATAACTACCAAGAAAACGATACAATGGAAAACGGCACGCGAAAACCTACTTATTACACATATTTAGGCTCTGTGGGCGTTGTAGCTTCTACAGACGTTGTGACATATACAATTCACTGGAACTAACCTTCCATTATAACCGAAATAGAAAACTATCATTATTCGATGAAATCGTAGTAAGTCTATGACGCACTTCTGTTTATCAAATATATATGTTACTCATCCTTCAATATTGTAGCTCTATGGTCTGTGTTAAGGCCCTGTCATTAGAACGGTGAAATTCGTGGTATTAGTGACCTTCAATTGATGTGTATGAAGGTTATATGGACAATTTGGTAAGAATTAATACTACATCGGTATACGAACTCCTCCGTACTTACAGACCTCCGAGGCGGGCTGTCAGTAATATGGCAGCATGTCAAGAGTTGTGACAGATTGTCATTTATGACACTGGAGCTTGTAAAGAGGCCCCGATGGTCACGTTGTGTTATAAAATGTACGGCGAAAATATTAAAGTTTCACCCTCAATGACCCGACCCACCCTGACCATAATTCATGTTTGAAAATCCAAGAATCTGGTTCAGTCATTTATCAATCATACGCATTACTTGCTTCCATTGCCATTGTAGTAATTGTATCCTCAGAGAATAATCCTGGAAACAAGCTGTCTTCTTCTTTTCGTGTGGTTAGTGAGTAAGCTGGTGTCGAGAGTATTAAAGCCGCCCATGACCTCTGACTTGGCTTCACATTCCGTCGAGAAACATATCTCAGGCCGGGTTTCCTGACGATGTTTTCCTTCGCCGAGAGTTTGATCAAACTCTTTGCTTTCATTCTAGTTTATACCATAATACAATGAGAGAAGAGTTTTCCATGAAAATTGATCATTCATGTAATTCTTATGTCATAAATTTCATTTGAAAGAAAAATTGTAACGAGCTCATATGTTTCTTGTCCCAAATCATGCAGCTTTGTTCTGAACTATAACCAGAGAAATAAATATAACCAGCCGATGCCGATGGAGTAGAGTTCCGATTCAGCGTCACCGACCGGCTGGAGCCGAGTATACCCGATTCAGCGTCACCGACCCGAACGTGACGGTTCAGTGTCTTTCACTGTTAAGAAAGAGCGCCTAATAATAAAGTTTTCACTTCAAAAATCTGATTCCGTAGCTCTTGACGCCATTCACTTGGCATCTAAATGCATAAATCAAATCCTGTTCCAATTACGTCCCTGTCTAGTCAGTGGAATTTGTATCATTGTTGCCCGTTGTTGTCCACTTGAGCAGTGTAGGGCTATTTATAGAATGTGTGACGTAGATGTTAGGAAGATGCGCTTCGAAGCAGGTGTGAATGACAGTTTTGACAGCTGTTATGTAGATTAAATCCTTACGTGAGTCTGTGCAGCTTTCCTATATAACCTTAGTTTTTGTTTACCCTAAACCTCTTAAGGAGTCATTGTACTCATTTTTATGAACAACTTTCACTATGGGAACGACGCTGAAATCGCGAAAAAAAAATCAGCTGTTCCCTACATTTTTACCAGATATACGAACATAAATGTAGGGAACAGCAAAAACTAAGGTTGTATAGCGCTTGTGATACTAGAATGGTTAGTCTGATTTACCTACGTGTTCTTTTCATAATATTCATGGATATTATTATCTTGTTAGGTGTCAGAGTACATTTTATGACAGTGACAGGCAGTGAGTATAATAAGTACCAATTAGGAGAAAAGTTTGACCACGACAGCAGTACCTATAACGTATTATCGACTATGTTTAGATCAGTCTGAATTCACACCACAGAACAGATAAAAGAGCTCTAGCTATTAACGATTAATCTGGCGATCAACGATTAATCTCTGGACCTCTTTTATCTGTTCTGTGATCTACACTAATATCTTAAGATATTTAAAATCAGATATGCTGACCATTATTTATTGGAGCACGAGATGAGACACGTGTATTTTATGGGTTCTCAGCTATGTTCGCACGGGTTTTATGACTTGACAAAACATCGAAATTGCCATTGCCATTGGTTGCCAGTTTCGAGTTAAGCTTCGTGCAGACTAGCGCGACGCGACACCGGTTATTGTTATACCGTGAAGTTTTCTTAGAAATTGTATTGTTTGAGTCGCGTCGCGCTGTTCTGCATGAGCCTTTACATTTTATATTTTGATTTTATTCATTTTAAAATATAAAATGTCAAACAACTCGATTTTTTATTACATTTGCATAGGGTTCATAAGGGGTAATTTGCTTGTAGATGATCTCTCCTACATCCCCTTAAAGTACTGCTGATATATTACTAATAACCTTGTTACGGTACCCAATGTATCAGATACCCAGTGAAATCCAGACTTGTAAATACAGCGTACAGCAAAAGTTTGTATTTTTATGGGTTTAGGTATACACTATACCCTTAATTTTCCGAAAGCTTGAATGTTGAGATTGACTCATCATAATCTGCATATAGCCGTGCACCGCTGAATATAGATTGCTTGCAATCAAATTGTGACTGTTATTGTGATTGTGGGATGCCAATATTTTGCTCTGGCTGTTACCTTCGAGCTAAAATAATGATACTCATCGAATACACTTCAGTTTACTGATTTAAAAATCACCCTATAATGTTCCTACTGCTGGGACACAGGCCTCCTGTCGGTGGCGGTGTGAATAAGTGGGAATGGGCCGTAATCCATCACGCGGGCCCAGTGCGCGTTGGTAGATGTCACAAGTCTTAGAATTTTCGATTCTAGGACATGCGGGTTTCCCCGCGATGATGTTTTCCTTCACCGTTTTGTTTTCCATTTACACAAAGTAAAGCGCCTGTATGGGTTCGAAGCTACACGACCTGGAACTCATAAGTCGCGGCCGTTACTACTGGGCCACCACTGCTCGGAAAATCTTTAAATACCTACGTTTGATAACCCGTCCTCGATGACAAGGTCGTCAGTATTCTCGTCCAGTCGTGTGATTCACTTATAAATTGCTGCGTACGGTTCTTTGTCCTACTGTTTATACCACACATAAGGGGTGTTAGTCATCAGCTCCAAGAAATAACTGTCTTGGCACAGCTATGTAATTCCGCCTTATTTGGAACACCATAATCGTAAACAATTTTTTAATTCATGGGAACTTTTCACGCAATTTCCCATTCATCTTATTGCTGGTTAGCAGACGAGTACCAGGCTAACATAAATATGTAGGAAGTCGGTCGGAAATTGAACGTTTAAATAAACGTTCTAAATAAAATTACAATCTTACAAGGAAGCATCAGGATAATGTTTCGCTGAAGATTTCCTGTTTCGCAAATACTTTTGTGTAAACGCTGTATTAATTCCTGATTATACGTTTGTTTATTTAATTAGTATTATTTATGCTAAGTCTAATTACCTTACAGAAGGACTTATCAAGGATAGCAAGTACTGCTTTGTGTTGTGTGTTTCAGTCGTTGATTTGTAGAAACACGGTTAGTACCTAGTGTAGTGACTGATCACAGCCGTATAAAACCGCTTGCCACTAGAACCTCCAACTTGTGAATAACAAAGAAAATTAGCATATAGAGGGTGGGGTCTTATTACTCCAATTTAGTTGTTATACGACTGCTCTGGGTCGAAGTTATCTAGTATACAGGTCGACGCTCCTTCGTCCTCGCCTGTCCAACTTTAATGAAGAGATTTACCGTCACCGTCAATTACTTAGAGGACACCTCTTGTGTAATCATCGCTTACAGAAGTATTAAAACAAACTAGAATTTACTATTGTACTGGAATCTAGGACGCGATTTGCAACCGAACGTTTCGCGAACCACTTTGCTTGTTATTGAGAAGGTTCGGGGAACGACGAAAATATTCTTGCACTGATAAATTATTTAAGTGGTATTGGAATATAAATAAACGGGAAAAGGGGGCGACGTTTGCAGCGTTTATAGGAAACGCAATTCCGCAGTAATATACAGTTTTATATTTTATTTTTTCAAGATAAATTAATTTGTTTGGTTCTTTAGTTGGTTTTTTATGCTTCAGGCTAAAGGAAGTAAAACAGAGATTAGTTGCAATTTTACCTGTAAGTCGCAGGCGCTGTAAAAGGAAAACTCGTAGAGGAAATAAAATACAAAAAATAAAGTTGAAGCAATTCGAGTTGCTTCAGTTTCAAATGAAAACATCTTTGCATATTCTGAAAACAATATGATTCCATCTAATAGAGAATCTGGAAAATCCTTTATGCAAAAAAGGGAGTGAAATAAAAAAGTTTACCTCAGAAAATCCTCGCAACCGTAAAAGATTTGCGTCGTACCAACAGACTAAAGTACCAGGATCACAAGAACGGGCGGAGGTTTGAGCAGATAGGTCTGGAGGTGGCAGGAGGGATGCGGGCGGCGCGACCGGCGACCTAGGCCGAGAGGTCAACTGGGGTCATGTGCCAGTTAACTGGGTCACAGGCTACTGCTTGTGTACCGATGGCTACCAAAATAAACCGCCCTGCGTTATACACGGTGCTCACAAGGCACCGATAGTCTGAAATGCTCAATAAATACCGGTTTCGACTGTTATTAGTGTTGTCGGATTTTGGGAAATGTTCGTCTATTATTAACGAAGCCATTTTGTTTTTGTTACAGGTATGTTTTCAAGCTCAAGGACTGCTTTGGACGTTGCGGACAAACTGTGATCGGATTATGCAACAAAGAAGGTGATAAAAATTGCATGAATTCCGTTTGCATTTGTTAGTTCAATGCTTTTATGCAATGTAGGTACCTACTAAGTTGCATTCCATTTATTTTTACAACTTCATCCTTTGAAAATCGTTAAATACTGGATATACTCCACAGTAAAACGTAGATTGAATGTTAGATTGATCTCTTCCATCAAAGGTTTAAGGGTTTGAGATCGTCCTTAAAATATTTATAGAATTTTAAATTGAATTAACCCAAGTAATAATGTAACGTAAACTTAGTTCGCCTCATTTCCAAACGGCTCTTTATTATGCTTTTTCAGTGATAGATGATAGAATACATCTTCCATCCCTTACATCTTCAAATACAAGTTATTCACGTATTTCTGAATACCTTGGCTAGGTAGATTACCCATTCAGTTAGCTCAAATGCAGGGGTCAACAAACACTGCAACAGACTATTCTTTAAAACAAATGCTGATTGTGAAAGCCAGCATCGTGGGTCGCGTCAAACGTCCATTCATCTTTTTATGAGTCAAACGGACGAGGGTTGCAGACTAGCAAGGAGTTCGTTTACTCCGGTTGAAAGACAATCCAATGAGGAGTACTTGCTTTATGAATGTGAATACTGAATATTTTTATCTTTCTGCAGTATAAAAAAACCCAAAGTGTATGGTCTCACCCGTTCACTAAAGAACGGGTGAGACCGAGGACTGGTTTAATTGCTACTATTCATGAATGTATATCAGAGGTCAGGGAAAACGTTTTGCTTTTCGGATCCTCGTCATTACGAGCAATCCGTAGGACTGAGAGGTGACACTGTTTAGAGAAAAATCCAGCAAAATTGCTGCCTTTTGAAATTGCTATCTTAACAATAATAATATACTTATAACTGTGTTTTAGTTGTTCAAACAAAGATAGGTTTTTTTTTATACTTTTCCTGATAAGTGATATAAACAGCAAAGAAATCGAAAAGAACAAAAGAGCTATCTTAAGGTGGATGTATAGACAGGCCTCGCCATACATTTTTCAGGCGTTCTAATCTCCGTAAATAAACGGTTTCTGCAGAATAAAAGCAAGTATAATGAGACTTTATAATGTATTATGTCCGCCTAACGCCAAAATTTTATAAAAAAAACTGTATTTCTAGGAGAATTAGACCCAATAAAAAACGAAAAATCTTTACATGTGTGAGTGACCTGAATCGCGCCATCTAACAGAAATTTAAAGAACCACCAAGAAAGAGTTATTTTTGTTGTGTTACGAGTTTACATTCGGTAAACATTTATAATAGATGGCGCTGTTCGAAAATTCGAACTTATTGCCAAATTGCTCCAGTCAGTCTATGTGTCTTGACAACTTGCGAATCGTTTCCAAAATAATTGTGTTTCTAGAAAGTTAGCGCCGGCGCGCGGGTTTGCCCGCGGGTTTTACATTTTATGATTGATAAAATGTTTTTTATTAGGGAATGAGAAAGAATGCTAGAAAGTGAAAAAAAAATTCTGCGATCTGCATTTGGTTCACACAGATACAATACTAATGTAATTATTGTAATATCTACTTTAAATATAAAGTACCTAAAGATTTAAAAATCTTTCTACTGTATGTAAGTAGGTACTGATAATACATTTTCTGACACGGTTAGGTACTAATTCATTGGTTTGGGTTGAATAAAATCAGAGAATAGAAGTTCATGTAAACTTAGGGTATAGGTACCTAAATCAGGCGATCAGCGTAGGCAAATTTACCTATTTTTTTTCTAATTACCTACCTACGCAATGGTGTCACCATTGCGTAGGTACTACTTACATCTATTGATTGAATCATATTTAATTTATGTGAAACCATCAAGATAAGTGAAAACACAGACAAACCACATTGATTTTTCATAACAATTGCACATTTTAGTATTATTAGCACACGTCAAAGTGCGTCGAGATAAATTGGTCTTGCCATCTAAGAAGTTTACCAAGAAAAAGGGGAAATAAAACATAGGGCAGTATTTTAGTAGTAAGTTGTAGGATGTTCTGATATTTAAAACGATGAATGATATAGGTACCTACATCATTCATTTATGGTTTCGGGGTTTTTAACTGTCAGCGAAATGACGTTCTCAAAATGGTAGCTGTAGTTCCAATTTCGCTCGTCTGAACAGCTAAGTAAGGAGTTTTTATTTAAAAGTGAAGTGTTTTTGTGTTTTATTGACGGTAAGTGTTATTTTTATGTCCAAAGGATGCTTTTCTGCTTGAAGGTGATACAGAGTTATATTATAATAGTAATTACCCTTAAAACTTAAAAAAGTGTAAGATTTAGAAGAGAAATACAAAATCAAACGTTAGCAACACTCGTTGATTGTCATCACATCACATACCTACCTACTCTAAATTTCAAATATTTCACCCTAATAGGGACGTCAATTCTCTCTAAAAACTCACTTTGCCTGTCCCAGAGGAACGTTATTTCTGACTAATACAAATTTCTTGAAGCATTTCATATTTAACGATACTTTTGCTGTTGTGTTTAATTATTCTTTTTGATTACAGATTGAATTGCAACTCTGCCTAAGATGAATCCGACTAATAAACTTGCCTATATACGACATATGTATTCAGGGCCGCGAAAATCACGGAAAAAAGTGCAAGCAACATTGAAAAGACATCATGGAAATTCTTCTAATGATTTTTAGTGAGTAAAGGCTTGTGAAGACCAGCGCGACTTGTCGCGCTACGCGATATTGCGATATTTTATCCGTAGAACAATTTCTATGAAAACGCGCGCGACACTTCACACAGGGGCGACCTGTAGCGCCGCGACACAGATAATTCGCATCACGTGATACGAAACCCGAATAACAGAGCGGCATCAACAAAGGAGCATATTTCTTAGTAATTGTCGCGCTGCAAATCGCCGCCAAGAGAGTAAAGGCTTGTGCAGACCAGGGCGACTTGTCGCGCTACGCGATATTGCGATATTTTATCCGTAGAACAATTTCTATGAAAACGCGCGCGACACTTCACACAGGGGCGACCTGTAGCGCCGCGACACAGATAATTCGCGTCACGTGATACGAAACCCGAATAACAGAGCGGCATCAACAAAGGAGCATATTTCTTAGTAATTGTCGCGCTGCAAATCGCCGCCAAGAGAGTAAAGGCTTGTGCAGACCAGGGCGACTTGTCGCGCTACGCGATATTGCGATATTTTATCCGTAGAACAATTTCTATGAAAACGCGCGCGACACTTCACACAGGAGCGACCTGTAGCGCCGCGACACAGATATATCGCGTCACGTGATGCGAAACCCGAATAGCAGAGCGGCATCAACAAAGGAGCATATTTCTTTGTTATTGTCGCGCTGCAAATCGCCGCAATATCGCGTAGCGGGCGCTACGCCACACCAAGAGAGTATAAATGGCGGTGCATTCCGAGCTGAGTTCCCCCTGGCCGGAGGCTTTTAAGTGTAGAAGCTTAAGGCAGCCACAGGATTGACCGGTTAAATAGTCATGACCTCAGAGGTCAGCTATGAGATGCCCTACCTAAAAAAAAAAAAAAGAGCTGAGTTCAGTAGTAGACGATCTTTGTCATAGGACGGAGGCAGGTCTGTGCGTGTTTGCAGAGCGTGGCTCCTAGGTTCGATTCCCCGGTCGGTCAACATAACCCAACCTAACCGAGGTACCTAAACTTGCCCACGCGAGCACGAACGGTGATGCTTTACATCCGTGCTAACCGAGGGCTTAGTTTTATTTAACGTTTTATTCCAAAAGGTAATAACAGCCGCACGGGTCGATCAATCGTACTTCGCTTGGCGGGGTTTGGTCCGTGGATGAGTGACATCTTTATATAGGTAGGTACCGAGACTCCTCCGTGCCTCGTGGTCTTGGTTGTCATTCGTGGATCTTTGTCAGTCGTTACGGGTCGTCAGAAGCCCGAAAGTGACCACCAGTCTTACCAAGGGTATCGTATTACCCAGTTACTGGGTTGTAGAGGTCAGATAGGCAGTCGCTTCATGTAAAATACTGGTATTCAGCTGCATCCGGTAAGACTGGATACCGACCCCAACACAATTGGGAAAAGGCTAGGCAGACTGACAGACTTGTAGGCTATACATACATATTACATACATACATATTACATACAACACAAATACATACATATATACACACAACAGTAATAAAATAATTTCATAATTAAATATCCACAACCGTGTGAACACTGCCTAATCAATTCACTTGTCTGTACACCGCCTTACTGCCTACCTACCGCTCGACCGCGCGCTACGGCCAGCGGAGCCCTACGCCCGCGCTGTGCCGCACGCCGTTAAATACCTACGACACGACCGCGAGGCGAATTCGTGGAACACGCGAAGAACGGACCGCCGCGCGCCGCCCGCGCCACTGCTCTCCCGCGCATGGCCGCGCCCCTGGCCCTCGGACGCCCTCGCCTCGCCAGTCCGCTACAAACATCTACGGCGAATGCATGTTTTTTCGCGACTCGCGCCGCGCATTACTGTTATTAGTTTTATGATTTATTTGTATGTTAATAAACATTTAATATCAATGCTAAAGTAGTGTTTAATTAATAGGTCGTTAACCTACCCTAACACACTACAGACTATTCCAAAGTGAAATAAAATCATAAGCAAAATAGTAAGTCATTGCAATGTGACTCTTTTCTCATTGTTTTAAGGTATAAATCAGGATGATTGACTACCTTTACAAAAAAATTATCATTTCTCTATTTCCAACTAAAAAACTCCTCGCAAATGTCAATTATTCTAATTTATACCTTATCGCAATTACATAAGAATTACATTGCACTGACTTACTAATGGTTTTGGCGGCACGCGTCGGCGCGGTCAAAGGAATGAGTAGCTTTTGTAGCACAGCTGCCGCTCGCCACTGCCACCTAGGTACCAGGTACCTATATTATTCGCGGATTTTGACATTATGTTTCTATCTAGCTGGCACACCTGAGCCACACACAGCAACGAAACCGATGTAGACAGTTAGCTTATTGAATGTACATGTCTAATCCTCACATCAAATAAAAAACCAAGACAGAGCGCTGCCAACAATGAAGTGAACAGCACGGCAGACGGCACAGGTTGTAAATATGTGCGTGTGGGCGTGTATGCACAGAGCGGCGGTGTAGTTTTGGCATGCTTCACTGTATTGTTCGCAGCGCTCTGTCTTGGTTTTTTATTTGGTCTGAGGTCTAATCTTACGAAAACATTCAATGTACAGATGGCTACACAGCCGAACAACTTTCACGATGGGACCAACGTTGAAATCGCGAAAAAAAAATCAGCTGTTTCCTACATTTTGACGAGCTATGCGAACATAAATGTAGGGAACAGCTGATTATTTTTTCGCGATGAGTACAATGACCCCTTAACAGGTGTCGCATGAATTCAAATTCACATTGTATATACGGGATCGAGACTTATGCGGGTGAAACCGCGGGGCGCAGCTAAGTACTTATAATTGGATCACTCATCATTAGAATTAAGTTATCATCGAGCATTTCTTAAACATCAGAGTATTTCTTAAACATCACGCCTGTCATCCCAAAGGATTAGGCAGAGGTGTAGGTACATACGGCTACACATGACATCAAGCTTTACATTTCCAGTTTATGCTGATCTCGCATTGTATAGGATTTCCGTACAATGCGAGGTCTGTATAAACTGGAAATGTATAGCTTGATGTGTACCTACCTATAGTACACCCGTATTTCACCAGTTATGCGTATTTATTCATCTGTGGTACCTTCCTATTATACTTATTGAACATAATTTTATTAGAGAAGATTCTCGGAGATAGGTAGGTACTTACGGAATTAGTTTGGTAAGTAAATTAAAAGTAAGTAGGTACCTAGGTTAGTTCCAATACTTCCAATATATCTACCCAAGCGTACCTATACTCCATTTGAAATAAGATTGTACACCATGTAGAAATTTTAATTTTTCCGAAATCACATAAATTTGAAACTAAATTTAAAAAATCTTGACTTGTAATTACGTACGTAATAATTCTACGTACATAATTCATTCTAATACTAAATTCAGAATCATAATTGTAAATATCAAAATATTGAAAAAAGTACTTATGTTATCTTTGTGTGGTGGTACCTACGAGTCGATGGTTCGAATCCAACCAGAAAATATTTAGGTAAATGCAGTGAGAGTAAATAAAACGATATTTGTATGAAAATATTAACCATAGATAAATATTATTAATTTATAGTAAGATACAATAAAACGCTTTACAATTGAATACATAATCTTTTATTTATTTAGTACAGGTCACAATTTATTTACACGTTAGGTACTATTTAGGTTCAGTCACATTACAACAACCTATATAGGTACAATATACTCGTACCTTTATTACCCAAAATAATTTATCTAAATAATTTGTTATGGTGAAAAGGTATCTGATATCGAGCCTAGAAACAAAAGTATGCATATCCCAATAATTATATTATTAAGAAATAGATTGGAACATTACAATCCTCTAGTAATTTAAAGTATGCTTAATTAGTAAATTAATATTTGTTTTCAGTTTTTGCTATAATGTAAGGATATTCATCTTATAAATAATTTGGTCCTCTTTCTTTAAATTAACGCCATCTGGACATTTTAATTTCCAACCATGTTTTAATAAAACGACATCTAGTGGAGTCGGAAGTTACTACTATTTACTTTGCATGTGTGTGTAAAGAGTAAATTCATGCGGCTAAATCATTAAATTGTTCTAATCTTTGTATGATACCAGTTAACAAGCACAGTGATGATCTAAAAAAATCAAGTTAATGCCCTAGGTTCCGCTTATAATAAAGTTGTTTATTAAAAATTTCTATGTTAGGTGTAAAAATTGAAAATGTTCGAAATTGTGGATGTGTCGCCATCTAGCGACAAAATGGCAGTGAGATCATCTATGCATCCGCCTTAAGACGGAGTCAAATCAATAAGTACCAGGCTCGCATAGGTCGAAGAAAGAATATCGACAAGTTTCGTCAACAGAGATGCAGGGCGAGGGCACCGGGTCAACAGTCTCCGCTAAATATAGGTCGCCCCATTCGCGAGCGTGTCTGCCAACATTCTTTATTGCAATGTTTTTATGATTTTAATTTAGAATTATATTTACACAGACTCCAGATGTTGGTTTGTCGGTTTCCGGTTCAATATTATTCATCCTTTTTGGCAAATAATGTTGATGATTTTTTAAGTTGACGTTTGACATTGACCAACAAATTCAATGAGTCAACTGAAAAACGAAATGTCAAGGATAAATACCGTAATAATTGATTGTTTCAGGTAAATAAATAAACAGTCGGTCATACATCATCATCGTTAACAACCTTGTTGGCTGATAAAAAGACGACTTCATATTCTGCTATGATGCCCTGTTACAAAAAATTCTAATATTTAAAAATCCGCCTTCTGAATATTGTCGAATGAAATAAGTTTCATTTTCAACCCACTCCGCCCTGTAACAGAAAAAAACAGAGCATGAAAAACGCTTTTCATTCCGTAAAAGTATTTTTGGCGGGTTGCGGATGCGTCTCGCTTTCAAAGCAAAAAGGGTGTATTATAAAATACTGCACTGAACTGGTTTCAGTGACACGGCCCCATTAAAACTGACCCAGTTAATCTCGCTAACTGGATGAGCGTGCATTTAGACGCATAGATAGATGGGCTCGTCTTTTTTTCCATCAAAATTGCATCTAAGTACTACTTACTCGTCGCTAAATGGGATATTATGAGCTGCTCAGGGCTTTTTTGCCAAAGCGAATGACCGAAATTGTTGCCTAATTGTTGCGAATTGTTGTTTTTCTGGCGGCCATTATCGAAACTATATTTATATGTACATATGTTCTCCTAGTAGAAAAAAATATGGAGAACGAAATTATGTGTAGCAGCATTAAAAAATTCGTCATTCACCATTCATCATCTACTTTTAACAGTTTTAACACTACTGACTTATTACCGAGCTTATCATTTTTGTCTCAATAAATATATCAAACGATTTTCTAAAATCAATGTGCGATACATTACAATCTAATCGCCTAATCGTAACTATAAATACATGTTGAACCAATACAATTCAATTGCTCTATTGCATTACATTATTTGTATGTAAATGGCTCAATTACATAAAATATGCAAGTTTGCACAGCGGGAGAGTGTAATAATTGTTTATTTAATTCCTTGCTATTGTCATCAGTAGTATTATTGATTGTTAATCACATCATGAGGGAAGTTTTGAGTATGAATGTGGATGGGTATTATAAGAGTAGGGGAAGACCAAAGAAATGATGGATGGACTGCATGAATGATGATATGGCCAGAAAGGGGGTGATTACCGAGATGATCAGATAAAATTGAGATAAGGGTAAGAGAACGATGAACACCTACTGACGCGATGCATGCATTGTGTCAATTAATCTGCTGTAATCTGCAATATGTTGGGGTCGGCTTCCAGTCTAATCGGATGCAGCTGAATACCAGTATTTTACATGGGGTGACTGCCTATCTGCCCTCCACAACCCAATTACTGGGTAACACGATAACCCTTGGTAAGACTGGTTGTCAGATTTTCGGGCTTCTGACGACCCGTAACGACTGTCAAAGAACCAAGAATGACAGCCGAGACTTACGGCTTAACGTGCTTTCCGAGGCACGGAGGGGTCTTGGTATGTTAAGATGGTCATCCACGGACTGACTGCGGTAAGTGTCAACGGCATTGGGTCAATCAAGTCATATATTTTGGTACGTTTTTCTAATAAGGTATTTACAAAATGTTTAATTAAATATATAACTGTTGCTTATAGATTTATTTTTCCGACTCTGAATTGAATCTATAACTTTTTTTCTATGTTCGGATATCGGATGACTAACATTACTAAAATTTACCACAATAGACAAGCGGCGCTTGGCGTGGCAACACGTCGTGTCCGGTTTCGACATCGTGATCCAATCGTCATCTTGACGATGCCTCGTTGAGTGGCGAAACACGTGTGGAGTTCTTGTATGAATCTTTCGGAACAGTAAAGCAGATTAGGTTACTAAATATACGTCGTCTATTGTATTTTATAATGGATTTCCTCAAAGTCACGCCTGAGTCAATTAACTACTCTTTAGCAGCTGAAATAATGAATTTTCCACATTGCCACTTCTATTAAAACATACTCCGCAGTCGCCTCTTTGTTAGAGCATGTAACATTTCATCATAGACATTAGTAGGGCGTCATGTAGCCCTGAACAATAGTGCTCTGAAGTGCTGCAAATTGATCTGGATACAATCAGGAGCGGTTCCACAATGGGCCAGCTATGCTTTGTGAGTAATGATCCTATACCAACCTTGTTTTTAACAATGATTGCATCACTTCGCGTGCTGTTTTGATTTGTTCGTTCTTCGCTGAGAGATTTAAAAGTTATTGTATTTCATTGTGATATGCTACTTATAGCTTGAATTGTAATTTCATGGATAGATCTTATAAGCTTCCTGCGGGAGAGGCCTATCCTAATGCAAGAAGGTTGCATATTGCTCTTGTGTTCAATTCTAAGAAAATCTAAATGTTTTAGCTGAAATAGGCAGGTACATAATATGGAATCCTTGTCTTAAAATAAAAAAATCTTATTCTCTCGTTGTAGATTTTATTTTTTGTCGGATTGTATTGTATTTTCCTGTAGACAGAAGTTTAAAAAAATTATATTAAGGACCTATATATTTTTTTTTTAATATCACGCGCGTTTTTAGTTTTTTAAGGTAAAATTTTTAATTTTGGGATTTCTTTCGTGAAGTTACAGACCGCGTTTTTGTACGTCATGAGAGGTGTAAAACTTAGTTTATGGCTCGTAAATATGTGTTTTTCATTACATCACCAGTGTAGTATAAACAAGGCTCTTTTATGTAACAATATTTTCCAAGCCATATATCACTATTGATATGATATACAGGATCGACTAGGCACTCCCGAATGACTGATATAAAAATAATATAATAGTCCACAAAATAAATTAAAATGCATGCATCTTCTACTTAATAACCTTGGAATGTAAATTTTTAATAATCATATAATAATAATAATCATAATTTTGTTTTCTCTTTTGTTTTTATAAAAATATTTAAAAATGTTAATTATATGTATATAAATGAAATAAAGGAAATGATAATGACTGTATTATACACAGACAAATAACGCAGTCTAAACTTAACTAGAAGCATGAAATTTTTCACAAGAGTTTCCCTATACAGGGTGGCAGGGACATCGACGCGAAAACTGATACCAAACGCAAAAAAATCTGCTGCTCAGCTGTATTGCACTATTCCATGAAACAACAGATTAAAAAAAAAAACAAACCGACGAAAATTTTTAACGTAGGGGGTTCATCATCCGACGGGGTTAAAAGGGGAAGTATGGAAGTATGGGGGTATGGAAGTTCGTCATCGGGCATACGGCTTCTTATACAGAGTGCCACTCTAATGGCGACATTAATTTAACACACGTATACGGCTTCGCGTTTTTGTTTTATGAAACCTAGCTGCGCCCCGCGGTTTCACCCGCATAAGTCTCGATCCTGTGGGAATATCGGGATAAAAAGTGTCCTTTGTTCTAATCCAGGTCATGGCCAAATTTCATTCAAATCCGTTCAGCCGTTTCAGCGTGAAAGCGTAACAAACAAACTCACTTTCGCATTTATAATATTACTAGCTTTTGCCCGCGGCGTCGCTCGCGTGTTTCTCGGGAAATATCCCAAGGGAACGTACTACCGGGATTACATACCTAATAGCCGAGGTAATAGGTCATTGCCTCCTACCGCTGCGCCCGCGTTGCCGTCAACCAAATTTTGAATCTGTGATATCTTTTAAACAGTTCATTTAAATGATATGATGTAAAGGAAAATGGTAATCTACATTAAATGCTCAATTTAAATAACATATTTTATTGGATAAAGATTTATATTATACCGGTCAAAGTAGCTTCGGAAATAACAATGAAATTTTTATCAAATTCTGAAAGATAAAAATGGTTATTGTGGGTCATCTTTAGAAAAACTTTTTGAGATGAACAATCCCATAGAACATAATTTTTATGTATCTTTTATGGTTTACGGGGCGCACGCCAGTAAACTTCCCAGTCCGCATGATTTGTTCCGACATCTTTAACAATAATCGTCATATTTCAGTACCTTCTCACTTACGGTATATCTGTAAGTGAGACGGAGAACGAAGCGCCCGTAACGACGGCCGAAACTACGGATGTCGCTTAGAGAGTAGGCCCCCAGATTTTATGAAATCAAAATTTGTATGCGAATAACTTTAAACTTCTTGATTTCATCTCTCCAGTTGTTGTTGCAGTTTGTATTACCTTCTATTCTTATTTTCTCTTCTTATCTTCTTGTATTATTTTCTTGTCCGTTGCAACTTAATGTTTATTTTTGCTTGAGAGGTAACTTTACGGAAGTTTAAATGGGTAAAATATTGTTGTACTTACTTTCGTCGCAATAAAAATGCAAATACGGGAATTTATAATGTTAAAGTTTTGCAGTGCAGTGCATTTAGTCGTATATCAATGTTTTATGAGTTTTTTTATATCAGCCATATTTTATTGTGATTTGCGAGATGATATTTTGTAAATCATTTCATCATCTACCGACCTCTACAATTATAATTGTAGAGGTCAGCTTCCAGTCTAACCGGATGCACTGGAATACCGGTATTTTACATGGAGCGACTGCCTATGCGACCTCCACAACCCAGTTACTGGGTAACACAATACCCCTAGGTAAGACTGGTTGCCAGACATTCGGGCTTCTGACGACCCGTAACGACTGTCAAAGATCCACGAATGACAGCTGGGACCAACGGCATAACGTGCTTTCCGAGGCACGGGGCGGTCTTGATGAAAGATGTGTTATTGAATTATTTATTGGATAGTATGTCGATGAAGAAACCTATAACGCGCCCCACTGTAAAACAGTATAGGAAAAAAGTATTTGAAGAGGTTAAAGAATCTTTTTCATTGACACATTTATACTGAACTAGCGACCCGCTCCAGCTTCGCACGGTTTTTACGACTCGACAAAACATTGAGATTTCTTAGGTAAACGATTAACGTATCCTACACATAAACCTTCCGGAATAAATTCTCTAAACGATGGCGAAAACTTCATCAAAATCTGTTGCGTAGTTTAGAAGAACAACGCGGACCTACAGACAAACGCGAAAAGCTACTTTGTTTTATAATATGATGTATAGATTCTATAGAAAATTTCAAATCATGATTATTTACTCTATGCCATGTCTTTTACTCAGTATCTAGCATTTAATTAAAACAAAGTCACTAAAAGTCATTCACCAACGCAGATTTAAAATTATGAAAACAACAGAAAAATGCTTTGTAATATTTCAAAACCAACTTTTCAAATACATTAAAATTATTTCAAGTTAGTTTTAATGAAATTCAAAAGTCTGCAGATGTGCGGTAATGTAATCTTTTGTTAATGGACCTGGGTCCCAGAATATATAGATACAGAAGGTCGACTCTATACAACGAGCGAAATCGCACGCACAGACGTGAATTATCTATTTCAAAAGTATCTGATAAAAATGTAAACAAGTGGATCAGAAAACGTACCTGCAGTGGTTGCTAATTTATAGTGCCATTTACAAATTGATTATTTGAATACTTTAACCCGAAAATCTAATTTTAAATCACCTTACAAATGATAAAAAAGGTAGGTAAAGGTGATTTAAAATTAGATTTTCGGGTTAAAGTATTCAAATAATCAATGTGTATTTGTCGTCGATTATTTTACAATTACAATTTAATAAATTTAATTTAATTTAATAATTTAAGAATAACTGTTGGAAAAAATGGTGAGGTATAAAGTTGAAGCCTCCTTAATACAGATGAATGTGTTACTAAATTCACTTTAGTAAGTGATTACGTAAGAGTTTAACCTGAACAGGGTTTGTTTTCAATTTACTCCGATACTTTTATAACAAACCCTACATACGTACGGAGAACTCAAACCAAGAAATGCCAGTTGCGAGCGCGTCTGCACTGTGAATAGACACACACAGCGAAAACGCGTTTTCGCTCATTGTATGAAGCCTACCTTCTGTACCTATCTATTCTGTGCCTGTGGTTTGTAGGTAAAATCTCAGTCGCAAAGGACAGACAGGTCGTTGACCCCGTCTGCTAGGGACGTGAAATGTCCCTAGTTTTCGGAACGTGAATTTCGTAACTTTTAGGACATGTCCCGTGTTTGCTTGATAATAATTGAGAACACAATGAATAGCTAGAATTTAACTTAGTTTCTAGCAGTCTCTTGGGGGAAAATCTGTATACGTTTTCATACAGATTTGTACTGATATTCAGGCAAGTTGCTGGCTTTCAAAGTTTGAATTTACATAGGTATTGGTGGAACTACATATATTTCAAAAGTTTACAAGTATTAATTAGTTACTGTCGTTTTTTTTAACATTGTACATTTTCTAATGCCGTCGTGGAAACTCGTAATATATTTTCTCTTGTCCCAAGCCTAGTAGGTAAATCTCAATTTATTTCGTTTTGAATTTTCACTTGGATATGCCCTTTTCGTAACACGTTGACCTAGGTCATTATAATAATACCTACAGCACATCATACCTAAATTCTTGAAAGGGGTATGCAGAATCGAATGAACTGCCACATTTCGCCAGTTGTATTTATCTTTTATGTAGCATCTATTAAATTTTGCCAGCGGCTTCGCCTGTGTAACGGTCGGAAATTATCCTACAGGAACCTAACTATCTAGAGATAAAAGTATCCTATGTCCCAATCTAGGTCATGGACTACCTACCAAATTGCATCGAAATCGATTCGGCCGTAAAGGCGTGAAAACGTAACAGACAGAGGTACTTTCGCATTTATAATTATTTAAGTATGGACTAGGAGCAAGCCTGTTGTAATTGACAGTACATGGTACTAAGAAGTTCCTCCTGGGAAAACCCTATAACGCTTTGCCCATTGCATCGATTCAAACCGATGGATACAGGACTTCATGCTCAGCAGTCGCGTCTTCGACCTCTAGACACTCGACACAGCAAATTTAATTCTGGTAAAACGCAGGCAGTTACGTCATTAATGACCATCATCATTATCATCAGCCTTCAGTACTCTACTGCAGCACGCGTAGCATGATCACAATAGAAACGGGTTTTGTCGACGGAAAAATAGACAAAATGACAGATGAACAATCACAATCTGTCATTTTGTCTATTCTTCCGTCGACAAAACCCGTAGAAAACCACTTTCTATGGTTGTCATGCCACGCGTGCTGGACATAGGCGTCACCAATTGCACGCCATTCAGCTCGATTCTCGGCGACTCTCATCCAGCTGTTCCCAGCCACCAGTTAATGGTGGCCAAAAACGCATAGGTAACTGCCTGGTTGGTCTCGGGCAGTCTTTCTGGTTGGTTTAGTGGGCGATAGCGTCCCTTTGTGGGCGCTGGACGCCTAGAAGGGCCTAGGGGGTAAGGGGCCTAGAAAACATTGGGGGATGTTGAAGTGGTTCAGGGGGGCGATGGCTGATTTGTAAGTTCATCCACTTAATATTTTAAAATTCACTGAAATTAAATCTACCTACTACGCAACATCGATTATTTAGTTCATGTTTCTGTCCTGTTTGATTGTACATAAAAACTAAAAATATTTAACGTAAATTTCGTAGGATAGCCCATGAGCAATCAAGTTGTAATAACGCGATTTGTGCAATCCTGTATCAATCGGCTGGTTCATCGATACTTGTTCTTACTTGCTCAGTACGATTGAGCGTCGAATGAGATAAACGATTTTGCGTTCTAATTGCTCTCACTGGTAAAAAAGTCTCGTTTAGAATGTAAGTTTAAACTCCAGACCAGACTACAATTAAATTAATTAAAGTAATGAATGCCACTGTGGTTTTTAAGATGTGGTAAAGTAAAAAAAAATGGGGGGTGCGCTGAAAAATAATTGATTTTCAAAGTAGGCGGTAGATGAAATATGTTTGAGAACCTCAGGTCTCGTGGCTGCAAGCGCTAATGCTGAGCATGATGTTTTGGCTTCGATTCCCAGGTCGGCTGAAGTGTTATTGGGGTTTTCCCCACAGGAATTTCTCAGTAGCAATCTGGAGTCTGGAATTGTGCCCGGTTGATGGCAATCGGCTCGCCCCCTATTACATGGGACTTAAACATAACTGGCGAAATGTGGGTGTACTGTAGGTATACCTCTGCCTATCCCTTCGGGATTACAGGCGTTATGTGTAAAAACGCATAAATATAAATTAACTAAAGCTTCCATTCGCATAAAATAAATAACTGTGCATTAAATCACATCAAACGCTCATGCGGTATATTTACCAACCGCACTTCAGTGGCCAACCGATGCTGAGTTTATTTCCAGCAGCTCACACCGCTTTAACACCATATTCGCTGAATTGTTCAACTTACTACTGGTTTAATTATTATTGCCCTCTGTTTTAATACGAATGTTATTTATTTGGCTAAAATGTAAATCTGGAATCAGGCAGTTTTAAATTATACAAAAATAAATAATTCGCTATGAAACATTTGGATAACCGGTACCTGAGCAAATAAATGAACAATACTGTGGCGGCATCTACATCGCCACATGCGAACTACGCATCAAAGACCTGACGTCACACAACATCCTGACGTCACTCAAATTCTGCATCGCGCAATTAGAGTTTACCGCGCGGTGGACATATATACAAGCTCCCGACTTCAACCTCTGGGCAGTTGCCCGCCAGACACGACACCCGTCTCGTCGGAGGATCCTCCCTTTTCTATGGTGGATGAGTGAACTTTACACCCTGTTCCTCATACCCCTAAAATACGATCTATAAACTGCCTTTTTTTGCATTGTCATTGTCAGTTGTTATTTTGTATGATTGTCGAGGTTAGTTCGCTGTGAAACACCACATTCCCAAAACATTACATTCTCTTGTGCCAAAACAGACCCTGGCCACAGTTCTGACCTAACCTACCTTTCAGCCAATTTAATTTGTTACTACATTTTTAGCCAAGGAGTTACGTTTACGCTTAAGTTTAGCCGGCTAAATATGAAAGAAATAAACATTAGCCTCTCCTCAAAAATAAACTCATTTGTTGATATAACGATCAAAAATAAATACGATCAATCACAAAGGGCAGCAAACTAACCTCAACAATCAAACAAAATAACAAGTGACAGTGACAATGACAATGCAATGCTTACAGAACTTTACCCGGGCCGAGGTAGCGCCGCTATTATGCCGCGGCACTCTATACAATTCCTTAAAAAGAAAATTTGCCTCCACGAACTGCTTTGGCTTCACCTTCATAATAGGGATGATGGCGAAAAAAAATTTTTTGTCCGTTCTGGTGATTATTAAAAAATATTGGACACGTATTTTTTTCTTTTTTACGTAATCTAAAGATTACGGCGATACATTGAGTTACTAGTAAAATGTGCCATGACGTGACGAGTATGTAGATTTTATACTTACTTGTGATGTCGCGACCCCGACTCCTCAACTTAAATGCGTTCTATCTAAGTAATTTTTTATTAATATGATAAAGCAAAAAATACGTGTTTAATATTTTTTTATTATTTGACTGACTGAATTAGTCCTAATTGGAATTTCTTTTTTTTACTAAGGCATCATCCCTATTGCTCCAGATGTGAAATTCTAGAACAGCCTAACAAGATGATACGTGATAATAACCCTCCTTTTTGCTTCGTCGTAGTCGGGTAAAAAGAAGATCTGAAGGGAGTCAGCTATGATAGTAGTTCCAATTGATGTTATTTCTACTTCGAATATCAACTTTTTATGCTGGTGTAAACTGAACTTTATGTGTGGGTTTTTTTTTTTAAGCGTACTTATTTGTTTACATGTTTGGAAATAAAATCGCGAACGCAGTATAGAACTGACTATTCAAGGTGTGCCGAAAACACCTAAGCAAGTATGGTCGCTCATGAAAGTATTTTACTTAATGAATTGCTGGCCTTCTTAATAGAATAGCAGTATTTTTTTCTATCATTAGCTGTTTTTTACTTTTAACCGACTCCCAAGTGGAGTGTTTTTGTTCTTTTCTTTTGAGTAACTTCCTACCAGTTATAATTGCCTCATTAACATTCCCATTGTGTCATCATAGGTTCAGTTAACGTCAGTTAATACCGGACCCCGTTATGACATTAAACGGCACATGTAGAAGACTAATGGCGAGTACTGTTGTAATGTCAATCAAGTGGGTTAGTGTTGACTAATGATACGCAAACGACATGTTGACGTGTTAGTGGAAATGAGAGTCGTTTGTGATAGTAAGCACTGGATATTATGAGTAATAATTTAATTTTGTAGCAGCAGTGATAGCATAATGGTGTGACCATCGGACTACCAAGTTGTAGGTCTCGAGTTCGAACCCAAGCCACGCACCTGACTTTTCGGATTCATGTGCGTATTGTATAATTATCACTTGCTTTAAAAACGGTGAAGGAAAACACCGTGAGGAAACCGGCATGCCTGAGAGATATTTCTCGACGGCATGTGAAGCCAAGTCAGAGGCCCATGGGTGGCTTTTAAACTGACACCTGGTTAGTCACCAACCCCACGAAAAGAAGAAGATCAAATTTTGTGAGTTGTAGGTATTGGTGACAGCCGGTAAGAATTACCATTAGATACCTAGAGTACGCGCCACGAAGGTAGGCCGGCGGAATATCGTGGAACTACATATTTTTTAATGCAATGTGATGCAATGACATAGACACTAGCGCCGCGTCAAAAGGACTTCAGTGGTGGCGCGGAATGCATATTTATTTTTGGAATTAGAAACAACAAAATCCATTGGTTCCATGTTTAAAAATTCGTCTGCCCGACGTGGCTCGACGACAACAAGAAGGAAATGGATATTATTGAATTGTCAAAATGACACGAATTGTCATTCAGAATTTGTTACGCAATTAAGGTCGTCACACACTTTGAAGATAATATCAAATATGTATTATCTTCGACGTATCGTTCACCGTACAATTTAATGGACTACCGCACACAGTGGAGATAATGTATATTTTACCTTAAAGGATTTTAAGCGCTATAATATATATTCTCTACAATTTGTGTGATGAGCTTCAGGGTGCTAGATGTAATTAGCATCCAGGGAAGCATGTCAAATCCTGTCGGTCGATTCTGTAAAAATATCAACGTGAAACTTAGGTGAAGTGAGCGTGAAGTGAGCTGTCATTGTCACAAATCGACCGGCAGGATGCTAGGGATTAGCACTATTGACAGCTCACTTCACGCTCACTTCACCCAAGGTTCACGGTGATATTTTTACATAATCGACCGGCTGTTTTATTTTCATAGGTTGAATAGAATATGGGCATGTGCATCTGTACATTATGTATTGCATAAGCATGTAGTATGCAGTTATTACGCTAAGTGCACTGAGCGACAGAACAATTTATTTCAACAATTTATTCATTTGTTTTATTTTTACACGATTATAATATACGGCGATCGCTAATCGTTCTGCCAAGGTAAAAATCGCAATATTACTTTCACCATCATAGATTAAATCGTAAGACTCGCCTTACTGCGTTAAAACAGCTCTGTCTAACACACACAATGTCTAGACTTGACTTGATTGTCATGGAAACGTAATAATTATTGTGATCACTCTTAGTATGGATCATTTTTGCGAGACTTGGTACGGTGAGGGCACATCTAACGATTTAAATCTGTAATCAACATGGAAGCGTTCATTGAAATGGCCATGTTTAGTACCTGTAGTCGTTTTCGGGCTGATGAATTGAATTATCTCCTCATAATCTTAATTCTTTACTCCTGCTACGGCCCAAATTCAATCAATCATTCCGATTTATCGAAATTCAATTCGCCGTCGATCTCCTGAAAGCACTTTTTGTCTGGTAAATGGCGTGTAACGTTTCGATTTTAATCAAGGATGGAAAGCAATGTAAAGGGATTGGTGAGGAATGAAATTATTGATATTTTCTGTATTGGTAAACAGGATGCTTGTCGCTTACAAAAAGTAGCTATATCAAACTCAAACAGGCACTTTTGAATTATCAAAGAAACGGTCACTTAGTCAGAAAATTGAAGCTAGTTGCCCATTCCAAAACGTAGATCTCTATGAAGAATCTATCATTAACATCACGCCTACTCTAAAGTGTGTCCATGGAGTTTCTTGCCCGTTCTTCTCCATAGGTACCTACTACGCTTTGCAATGGGCAACTATAGTTTTATCTTTCTGACTAGTCGACTCCTTGACAATACTAAAGTGCCTGTAATTGGTTGAAATAAATGCTTCGAGATAGAGTTTACTCTTTCCAGAATTTTGAAACGCAAGTACTTAATCGATTCGATTTTAGTTTTTTCTAGACCATCCTCTTAAAGACTAATAAGCCATAAAACATTAATTGATAATGAGGGATGACAATTATGTAATAACGTGCGCGGTTCAGCCTTGATTTAATCGCGATTGGAAAACGCGCGTGTGGAACGCTCGAATTTTACAACAATGCAATATGGTAGGTGCTAGCCTGTGGCATACCTACATCAAAATTGATTATATTATAACACTAACGTCGGCCCGCGACTTTAAATCGGAAATTTCTTGTTTTAACATACCTTTTATGTAACTGCCGTGCTATTCTGTAAACTTCTCACCATGATAACTTGGGTGAACTGAGCTTGATGTGAGCTGTCATTGCACCTAAAGCTAGGGATTGACAGCTCACTTCACCCAGGTGACATGTTTACAGAATAGTACGGCTAATGTTCATCCTATTTGGAGTATTTTACATCGTCATATTTCATCCAATTTACACAAAACCATAATGAATTATACACCTAAACCTTACTTATGACACTCCGTCCATTGGTGAAAAGCGTATGAAAATCCGTTCGGTAGTTCTTGAGTTTACCGCGTTCAGACAGACAGACGCGGCGGAGGGACTTTGTTTTATTTTGAGTAGTGACTATTATCGTGTAATTGAAAATGAAAATAACTGATGATGTCTACAAAATTTATGTATTTTAAATGGCATTTAAAACTATTAAGAGTCAGTTTAGTAGTCATGATAATGATAGGTCAAAAATATAAATATTATACCTAGGTAATACTATGAAGAATATCAGCATCAAGGTTAACATTTAAATAACTATTAATAGATAATATTTCTGAATCTCAATGCAAAGAATATTTAGGAGTTAATTTAGGAATCTAGGTAAACGTGTAAGGTTGTGATCAATTTTACCTAAGTGCCGTTCGGGGACTGAAAATAATATTGATAAACTGTTCCACCGAACCGCATTAACATTTTGTTTCAGTGCGGTTAGTGGAAGTGCTCAGCAGTGCTTTTCTGTAACCATCTCACCGTGAAAACTTAGGTGAAGTGAGCGTGGAGTGAGCTGTCATTCCACAGGGATTGACACTATTGACAGCTCACTTCACCCAAGTTTTCACGGTGAGATGTTTACAGAATCGCATGGCTGGTGTGGTTCGGACAAGTGCGGTTGAAATCAGTGCTCTGAGTGGAATATCTCAAAATTTTGTTTCAGTACGGTTAGTGTAAGTGCTCAGGTGTGGTTCGGACAAGTGCGATTGAAATCAGTTGTCTGAGTGGAATACCTCAAAATTTTATTTTAGTGCGGTTAGTGGAAGTGCTCAGGTGTGGTTCGGACAAGTGCGGTTGAAATCAGTGCTCTGACTGGAATACCTCAAAAATTTACTAAGACCAAGGCAATCTCTAAATCTAATTTCATTTGATAGTAGGTACCTATCTCTATAGGCATTATATATTATCTACCTTGATTCTTAATTATCAATGTTTGTTTTAACATCCATAACGAGTGTTGTAAAACGAGGCAAAAGGTACTCCTTTTGCCTCGTTTGCCAGTTGTAAGGGTCGTAGAAGGTGGTGTTCTGTAGTTTCAGCTTACCCCCATGGGAAGAAGGCGTGAAAAACACGGGAGTTGCCCCTCTACATACTTTCGGACAAACTCGCAACCCCGGCAGGCATTGGCCCTTCCGGACCCCGTCTGTTAATGCTGACATCTCTTTGAGGCGCGCGTGTAACACAACGCGCCGTCGACCCGGGCCTGGTCCCTATCGGACGGCGAGCTACCCATTGCTCACCGTCCGCTAGCCCGCGCCTACGGTGGCCGGAAGTCGGCTCGCGACTCCCGACGCCCGGGGCGTCTCCTGCGGCGACTAGGGGCGCGAGGGCGCGAATCTTGCCTCTCCCTCGCGCGCTCCGCCTCCTCCTTCGCTCCGCCTCCTTCCCTCTACATACCTAAGGGGCACTTCCCGTATTTTTAAGAACCTTCTCAATCTTACGTTTTTAATTACAGGAATTGGCCTTCTGGAAATGTATTTTTCTGTATTGGCAGATAACGAGTTCCTTGTGAAGGAGATGTTTCTAAAGAAAATTCACCGCAGCTCTGCCATACTCATTCCTAACCAGGTTCCAAGCTAAAGACAGGCTTACCTAAAAAAGTAGATAATAATATACAAGTACTTACCCATTGTCGCCAAACCAGGCAAATACCTCGGCTGTTGGTTCTCTGTGGGACCACTTTTCCCCGGCAGTTTCATGGCAAATCGAACTCTACAATTGGAGTAGTAAATATCGCCGCAAGCCGCTGGCATGGAGCCAATTCGCCTTCAGTGTGACGCGCGGTTTACAGCGAATCTATACCCGAGCTAGTCTGCGATCATAAATAAAAAGGTTTAAAGGCCGATAAAAGTGCAGCGTGACTGCCTCGTTAGTCCAGTGGTCTCAGGCGCAGGCGCAGGCGTTGAGTACTGAGTGAACCCCACACGTATTCGGTCTCCAGGAGGTTAGGAAAAGTGCTGTTGCGTTTTTGCTTCAGCTGCCTGACATTCGAATTTGAGCCCTGTTAATTAGAACTTGATATCTGAAAAAGCGAAATATGGGTGCGTCGTGAGCGTAATCCTTCGGGGTATTCAGGTGTAATTTTATGTTTATTCAGTAGGGATGATGCCTGGCTATAAAAAATAAAATTCTATTTAGTCCGTCAGTTGATATTTAAAAAATATTAGATACGTGTTTTTTGCTTTATCATATTATTAAAAAATTACTTAGATAAAACGCTTTAAATTTGGGGAGTGGGGTTTCGCTACGTCACAACTAAGTATAAAATCTACATATACGTGAGTGACGTCATGCCATATTTTAACTCAATGTATCGCCGTAATCTTTTTATTACGTAAGAAAAAAAAATTGGTGTGAAATACACTCGAGAGCAATGAATCCGGGTCACTTAAAGAATGTTAAAAATCTCGGAAACTAAAAATGATAGGTTAATGCAATAAATTGTATTTAATAGACAATGTAATACTCCTTAAATGAAAGTAAAAAAAATATGAGTCACCATACATTTTATTAACACAAAATTACATAAAGAAAAAAACTGCTGATCTCTCCTTAAAACAAAAATAGGAAACATGAAATTTTTGAACTTTATTACGATTTTCTTGAATTTTAATACTTCGTATTGCCTCCTCGTGCTTCCATTACTGCGTTTACGCGGTTTCGCATGCTGTACACCAAGTTCCTTATACGATTTTGGGGAATATTCTCCCATTCCTCTGTGAGAGCAATTTTGAGCTCACGAAGCGTGATTGGGGGAGGGTTTCGTTGTTTTACGCATCTGCCTAGCTCGTCCCAAGCATGCTCGATCGGGTTGATATCCGGGCTGCGCGCTGGCCACTCCATACGAGTAATGTTCATCTCTTGAAGGTAGTCATTCACAATCCTACCTGTATGAGGTCGGGCATTGTCATGCATAAATATAGCATCCTCACCTAAATTGACCATAAATGGACCAACGTGATCATTGAGGATTTCTTCCACATATCTTACGCTAGTTAAAGAGCCGTTTTCTATGATCACCAGCTCTGTGCGACTTTCAGAAGAAATTCCGGCCCACACAAGTACAGACCCACCACCGTAGGCTACTTTTTCTTCGATGCATGCTTGCTTGAATCTTTCCCCTGGTCTTCGATACACTCTGTGTCTTCCATCGTGCTTGTAGAGCATAAATTTTGATTCGTCGGAGAACATAACTTTTGACCAATCTTCAATACTCCAATTTACGTGGCTCTGGGCATATCTTAGTCTTGAAATACGATGCCCACGCTCCAGTTTAGGGCCGTTTGCAGGTCTAAGGGGTTTTAAGTTAGATTCAGCAAGCCGACGTCTTACTGTCCATGCACTTGGGTTACTTCCTCCGAGGCGTCGAAACTGATTTGTGAGTTCAGTTCCTGTGAGAAAGCGATTTCGAAGCATGGTGTTCACCAAGTATCGGTCTTCTCGTGCTGTGGTACACCTGGTTCTGCCCGTTCCTGGTCTGCGTAGGTTAGAACCAGTTTCTTCGTAACGTCGGAGAACTCTTTGTACTGTTGACAGCGACACACCGACAGTCCTGGCTGTATCGCGCTGACTCCGGCCGGTTTCCAGCATTGTAAGTATTCTGGTGCATTCTTCAGGCGTAAGCGACATAATTTCAGTTTGAATAATGAATATAGAGCACTATCAACATGGTTTATGTACCCACATAAATGACAGATTACAAACAAAAGCAAAACCAAATGCTGTAATTTCGTAGTTCCATCTTCGAAAGTGGCCCTTTTTCAAATTTGATTTTTTTATGATATAACTTTACAATAACTAAGAAGTTTTAATACCTTCATTTAAGGAGTATTACATTGTCTATTAAATACAATTTATTGCATAACCTAGCATTTTTAGTTTCCGAGATTTTTAGGATTCTTTAAGTGACCCGGATTCATTGCTCTCGAGTGTATTTTGTTATAAACAACATGACGGACTAACAAAATATTTGTCTTCATCCCTATTCCCTTGCCAATAAGCCTATTGCTGTCTTCTGGTTAGAGCATTATTCTGGCTCTTGATGGCCAGATATAAATTCTATAGTTTTGATATACAACCTTAATTTTTCTTTAGCCTAAACCTCTTACTGACTCAAAGCGCGAAAAAAAAAATCATTTGTTCCCTACATTTCGACGACATATACGAACATACTCGTAAATGTAGGGAACAGCAGATTTTTTTTCGCGATTTCTGCGTTGGTCCCATAGTGAAAGTTGTTCATAATAATGAGTACAATGACCCCTTAAGAGGTTTAGGGTAAACAAAAACTAAGGTTGTATATACAAAGGATAGATAGGATACTTAAATAATTCTATGTACCAATCCTATTACATAAATAGGATTGGTACATAGAATTATTTAAGTAGAACCCTCTGAAACCATTCAGACAAACTACATTTCTACGTACCTACCTAATGAGTATGTTCTACTTTAATTTTGTGCTATTATTTTTCATTATGGAACTAATTAGGCTCGCCCTCTAAAACATGGGACTTGTTTTTTTTTATTAGCCTATATTGTGTCCCACTGTTGGGCAAACGCCTCCCCTTTTTCCTTCCAAATCTCTCTGTTTTGTGCGATTTCTGGCCATGTTGTCCCCGATATCATGAAGGTCACACCACCTTCGCCGCGGTCTACCTCGACGGCGATGTCCTCCTTCAGGCGTCCAGTGAGTGACGATCGTGGCCCATCTCTCTTGATTTGAACATAACTGGGTAAATGTACGTATAGGTACCAAACTACCAATTATAGACAGTCCTATGCCTTCTTCTGCAGGAAATACAAGTGCAATTTTATGTTTTGTGTAAACACATAAATTGTATATTCACTTAACTAGCTCGAAAAAATTACTCTTCAACAACGATTATACTTGAATAGTTTTTTTCTAAGCTTAACTGTTTCATTGTAACCTTGAGCGATTATTTAATGAATAAATAATGAAGCTTTTATGTTGCGCAAGCGTCGCATCGCGTTGTTTTAATTTACGTAATTTGAATATCGAATGAGCAGCCATGAACTTCGGTTGCACTCGTTCTCTGCTGCGTGCATACTAATGAGATGTAATTTGTGTCTCTTTTTTAATTTTTTTATTCGCGACCTGTCCCTGCTTTGCTCAGTGTTTACTTGACAAAACATCGAAATGTATTTATTATAATGTAAGTTTAATATTACTGATTGATTATACGCTAATATAAACTATAAACCTTCCGGAATAAATTCTCTAAATAATGGTGAAAATCGCACCACAATCCGTTGCGTAGTTTAGAAGAATAACGCGGTCACACAGACAGAATGTGTTAATCCTGGTTATAAAATATAAGTAAATGACTAGCTGTCCCGTCAAATCCCATCTGGGATCCGTCAGACGTTGTCCTGTCAATATTTCAATTTCGATTTTTTTTTCTAAGCCACCCCTTAATTATTCAAATCGGTCGAATCATTTTAGAGTTTTTGTGAGACGAATGCACGGTAATTGATTTATATACATTGATTTGTGTGCCAAATTCCATCCTAACCCGCCATTTTTGCGCAAATCCGGAATATACATCCAGATAAACGGAAAAAAAATCTAAAAACTATATTTTCGTAGCGTACCAAAAATATTTTCAAAAATATTCAATGTACAGTTACGACTTCGTTACTTTTTTAGTATAAGTAAGCTATATGTGATATAGGTAAAAGGTAGATTTTTCTATAAATGTACACAGTCGTAAAGAAAACAATAAAAAAATGGATTTGCTTTAAAAGATACTTCCTTTTGGTTTCTGCCTTTTTCATTGCTATCGTCTCGATTTTATGAAAATTAGCAAGGATTAGAGACTTTTGTATACGTACTGTTCATTTCCTAAAACACATAAGGCTAATAAGCTTATCTTGTCTTTAAAATTAAATATTATTTTTCTTGTTTGCAGGTAAACATTTACAATTCATGTATCCGGTGTAAACAGTTGAAGGAAGGAAGACAAAAGGAGGTCGAATTATAATTACAAAATAAATAAACATACATAAACACACATTATAATCTATTTACAAGTAAATTAGGTTCAGTTTCATTGAAATACTGCAGGAAAAATACATGTTGAAATCCTATACCTACCGGTGAACTGTTTGTAATGCTTGTTTTTTTTATTTGCTACGTTCTTCGTTGAATTGCCAAACTTAAGACGCCGATATATGCCAGTGGACTTGAGTGGTTAGCTTGCGTGTTCTGTACTGAGCTCACGCAACGCGTCGTGCGGCCAGCCAGTAATAGGACTCGCTGTCCCCAATTAGGCGCATTATTAATTTATTATACATAAATCAAAAGGTATTTTATTAAAACTCCTATACTAAAAGATAAATAATTAAATCATCGTTAAAATGGTGACGGTTTCAGGAAAATACGATTGATAGTTTTGTGTGATTCTTTACAAATTATTTACTCTATACATATAAACATGATCTAAAATATTCGTATTTTAAGTTGTTAAGAAAATGCTTTTATTTAACATATTTTTTTTTACAAATCATACACTATTTGTTTAGACGTTAATTTCAGTACTTGCAAAATCATTAAAAGTCGGTTAGTGTGGCAGTGGGCAGGGCACATTGCTCGCAGAACAGTTGGCCGATGGGGCCGAAAGGTTCTGGAGTGGCGACCGTGTAACTGAAGACGTACCTTGTGAGGGCCGCAGGAATCTGCTGAATGTTCCCGCATTCGGCATAAAACCGTTCGAAGTGACGGTGCTTTGGGAAGGCCTATATACTGCAGTGATGAAGATGATGACGATGTTTTTCGTAGCAAATAAACTTCATTGCAATTAACTTACCATAAGGCCTTATTAACTCGGCGCTATTAAATTGCTTGGGGCAGACCATAGTTTGACTATTACTGTTAGCCTGTATCATCCTACCCGTGACTCCCAGCTCTTTCGATCCAGGGCTAACGTCGACCTCTAGTCGTTTGTTATTTCCAAGTCGTCCCGTCCCATAGGTAGAAGAAACAATAAAAATTGGAGCTTCCAAACAGTATTTAGATTGGACGATGCGATACATTAATTTTTTGCTTCAATTGTATAGTATGCCACAGCCAAAAAACTCGTGGCTAAGTAATAACTGCCGCACGGGTCGAACAATCAGGTTAGGCTACGCTTGCCGTGGTTGGTCCGAGTGACCATCTTTACATAACGAGACTGCCACTCGTGGATCTTTGACAGTCGTTACGGGTCGTCAGAAGCCTGAAAGTCTTGACAAACAGTCTTACCAAGGGTTATTGTATTACCCAGTTACTGGGTTGTGGATGCTGACCCCAACATAGTTGGGAAAAGACTAGGCAGATTGATTGCCACAGCCAAGAAACGAGTATTCTGTAAATGGGGCTTTACGTACCGAATTTCCCGAAGAGTTGCTGGTTTCCATTAGACGAAACTTAATGGGACAAGAAAAGGGGCGGGAAAACGAATATTTTGTGTCTGTGCCCTAATTCGGGGAGAAGTTATACAGGAAAATAGTGCCGGAAACGTTTTGGTGGGTAACCAGAGTATTTGCAGAATACTCTGTTTTGTTTCATAAGATTAAGTCCTACGATGGAAATCATTTCGTAAATCTAGTACAAACATAGCTTAGTCAACTGCTTTTGTATTAATAATGCAAATAGCACTATCGATAACGTCATATATAACTAACTTTCTGCGTCTCCTTATTGTACTGTATCCGTAGTTTCTATAAAGGTCGGTCTGAGCCAAACGAACCAAGTTATAGGTCTCGAGTTCGAACCCAAGGCACGCACATCTGAATTTTCGGATTGATATGCGTATTGTATAATTATCACTTGCTTCAAAAACGGTCAAGGAAAACATCGTGAGGAAACCAGCATGCCTGAGAGATATTTCTCGATGGCATGTGAAGCCAAGTCAGAAGCCCATGGGCGGCTTTAAAACTCTGACACCAGGCTAGTCACTAACCACACGAAAAGCTAGAAGAAGTCAAACCAATGCACAATCTATCCCTACTATATCAATTTTGTTTTTTAAGTTAAATAAGTAAAAAGCATTCATTGGTGAAATCAAGAATGTCAAGAAAACAATGCTCTTTGCTCTTGTTCTGTTTAGATGTTCTAAGGTACTTCTAAACCCTTCTTAAAAATCGTCGTGATATCTCCCTAGATATCACGCCGATTTTTTAAGTGCTGTAGTAGAAAATCCAGTTGATTTCTTTTTATAATTGAGACATACTTTTTCAATTATTTTGTCATAAAACATTCTACATATTTCTAACTTTAACCGTCTTCCTAAACACTCCACTGTATTACACTCTTACCGCTTTTGTATAACCATGTCTCGCCTCCACATAACTGGGTGTCTAGCCAGCCAATCACGTGAGGTCGGCGATTCCGTCGGGTCCCTTTGTTGTCTGCCTGCACCCTGCACCGGTGCAGCCAATAATGCTGTAATGTTGACATAAATGTACGTGAATAGAGGTTTATTGGTCTGGCAGGAGTGTTATACTGTATGACTGGGTTTGAGCTGTTTTGCGGGAATTTTGGTAAAGATGTATGCTATACAGCTTGACGCGTATTGCTTTTCATCTTCTTGATCTTTACATACGTTGTTGAATGTCTTCTTTTATTTAGGAATTGAATGATAAGTATAACGTCTGCGAGTAATTCTCCTGATCATGTCATAATTATTTAATGAATTAAAAACGTGCATGCGCAGGAATAAGTGGGATAAGCGCAAGAGTATGATGTTGAGGTACATGTGTATAAGTGGTGTATAAGGCGGAAATTATGAAATGAGGCATTGTTTATCAATCGACCTTTGGGTCAAAGAGAAACAGGTAAGTAATTATGTCGTTACAGTCAATGAGTTGTTCAGACACGAGGCAGCGGCGGTGGCGGTAAGTTTGACAGTAACTGTACTAACTGACATATGTCAGAAAGTACGAATACTGTCCAACTAATCTGACGTAATGTCAGATAGTTGGACAGTATTCGTATTACTGTCAAACTAACAGCCACTGCTGTCTGAACAACGCAATAAAAATTCCTCTTATATTTTTTAATCATGCCTGGAGAAATAATCCATTGTGCTCATTAATGAGCGCATGTCCAAAAGCTACCTTTAAAATTCAATTTTACCGTTTCCTAATAATTCGTCTAGTTCTTCCCCCCTTTTCACTAACTACATAGGGGTGTGGAGTTCCCTGCCCCGTCAATTAATCACGTAGTCGCTTTGTTGTCTGCACTCTGTGGCCGCCATCTTGGATTTGCAGTCTGCAACGGTAGTCGGAAGTAAATCTCGACGAATAAATCATACGCATTGTTAGCGGCGACAAATCTTGTGGCGAATCTGATGGCGTCTTAGGTAAAAGGTTGAATGTTTTGCTATTGTAGGTTCGTTTCTTGTATAACGCGTGTAGGGGTGGTACGAACCTCTCTAGTTTACTAAGCACACAGGGTCGTAAACTAAAAACCAAGAAATTGGTATGCATGCAGTCATGGCTGGAGTTTAAGATTTCTAGCAAATGTTTATCTTCGAGCTGCTCGGAAAATGATAAATATTTGAAATACCTAGGTATAATATCTTTTTTTAACTTTACTAACTTAGAAAACAGTTAACAGCTATGACCAACCTGTAACTTCGAAGAATCTGCAGATGATTTGAAAAAAGGCTTGTAAGTTCTAGGTCAGGTATTCAGGGTCTGACATCGTCTAGTGTAGAACAAGACCCCCAACTATAACCAACGTTTACTAAAATAGTACCTGGTCGACCGAGTTCTGCTCGGGTGAAAATAGAGAATGCTCATTTAATCGTATAGGATAGTTCATACTAATTCCATGTATAGTACATACTAATTCCATGTATAGTACATACTAATTCCATGTATAGTACATACTAATTCCATGTATGGTATATACTAATTCCATGTTTAGTACATACTAATTCCATGCTGCCATGTAATGATTTTTGAGGTAGCCGTCTTGATCTAAACTTTGGGCGACCGAACTCTGCTCGAGTGAAAATACGGAGAAAACGAATTTTCCCAGATATGAGACCTAGCTAGATCGTTTTTTTACCCCCATAAACCCCTATATTGCAACTTTCATCGAAATCGTTACAGCCGTTTTCGAGAACGTGATTACAAATATATACATATATAGATACAAATATTGCTCGTTTTATAGTATAGGATATGGTAGTTGGGTGTTCCTATATTTCGTTAATTTCCTTTGTTGTCTGCACTCCGTCTGCATGTCAACGCCGGTAATAGGGCTCGCCGAATAAATCAACTTTTTGTCCACAACGCGACAAATCGTCAGAAATGTTGTATTTAAATTACACAAATGTTTTCGGAAAGTTCTGTTAACTTTTGTTATAAAACTATGATATCCGATTGTTTTTGAGCTATGTATTAGATGGCTTGAGCAATTTTCGGATCATTATAAACCCCATTCACATTCATGTAGAAAGTTTTAACTTTTAAATATTTTTATAGGATTCTACCTAGCTAAACATTGTTTGCTTAGGCCAACTTTTAGGGAGTGAGGGTTTTGGGTCAGAGTTAAAGGCAAGCTTACACGCCGATGAAACTGGCAGGCATAGAGCGCCCGTCTATTTTGCTAGCCAGTGATCTTCGCCCGCGACCCCTCATCCTCCGAGCCAGTGCGGCAGTTGGACCCGTGTTAACGACGCATCAGGCCAGTCGCTGGTGCATCTCCTTAAAGAGTCCATAAAAACTCAGCTTAAATTCACTCCTTATCTCGCTCGCACGATACTGCTCGCGCACTGAAAAAGAGCGAGACTGAGCGGCGGGGAGAAGGCTCCAAGGCGCCAATAGTTTAGGTAATTTGCGCACTTTAGGTCAGTTTAGAGTTTAGATCCCCTTAATTGTAAGCAACAAATCATTTCATAACACGTTAAATAATGTTTCGACTCCCTTTGTTTGAACCGGTTCGGTTGAAGTGTTTACCGGGTTTGTCCACGCGGTTTTATCTTTAGAAAGTGGTTATTTATAGTGTTGATTATGTTACATAACAATGTTTACGTCTACCTTCCTTTTGGTCGGGTTATGTTGCAGCTTTGAAAGTTAAGACATGAAGTAAAGCAGGATTACGTACGAATCAGTTTATCGGGTGTTCAGAATTCTCTTGCCATTCGATTTATTGTCCGTTCCAAGTAATTTCATTTATCCATCGCAACGGTAGGCTTGGAACAGTTCCTTACGGAAGACGGCGCACAGTGGTCACGTGCTGCCTTGCACACTTAGATTTCGGGGAGACCCCTTTACAATCTCCCCAGAAATGTGCTAATAGACGTTACACAGAGGGGGCGCTTCATTTTACCTCATTTTCAGGGCAGGTTTCGGATCGGTATTTTAACGGCAACGGTGCCCCTTCAATGTGCAGATGGTGGCCACCGGGGTGGTTTTAGTGTGGTAGGAATCCCATACTCTCCGGTCTTACGTCCAAAACCTTTTGAAGTTTTTTCCCGGGAAGAAAAAGGCTTGGAATAGTTGGAATGACATAGTCTCACAGATTTAATCGACTGCTCTATACATTCGATCTTGTTTCTTTGAATTTCGGTAACAACATTCATTCCTGGCTTTTACACGATGCACGGTTCTTGCCTGAAGCGCACAATAATATTGAAGCAACAAACGACTTGTATCGTTCAACCACTGTCGTGTAGACGGTGTATCTTTGCTTGTGGCTTCAGCTTATGGAATTCCACAGGCACAGACAATTAACAGCGAATTTCAACAACGAAACTGAACGCGATCAGCACATCTAAACTGCGTTCTAGAGCTGTCATTGTCGATATTCCACCACAATGGTGACATTGACAGCGGTTGATCGAAGTTTAGATGTGCTGATCGCGTTCAGTTAGTTCATTGGTTGGTGAAATTAGCTCTTTATCCCAGCGTGTAAACCAGACTTAAGTTCTATGTTAAGTCCCAGATTTGTAGAAGCGGTTGCTCAGACATTTTGCAACGTTCAATCTTTTTCTAACAGTAAATCAACTTGCTTCTTTTTATACTACTGTCAGTGAATCACCTCGCACAGCTTATCTTTGATCTCGCCAAACGGTGCACCCACAATCCCTGGTCAGAGTTCAACAACCCACCCCACAAGTGCATCCATCACGGTAATACTGCATCTAATAAAGAGATAATTGAAGCTGCGTGGGTGGGTGTAGCTCCGTCGAGCGAACCCCCGCTGTGCTGGCTGATATTGATACAGTATTGGATGACATCAGAGTATCGTATCGGATAGTACCTACAGCTGCAGCTGGTACAAGAACATAAATCTGAGTTTGCAATGATTCTTGGTAGTATGTTTCTATTATGAGTGCCTTTTAAACGCAATTCTACTGTTATTTTATTTTTTATTGAGAGGAACAGCAAACAGTTACATTATAAGGACTTACAAAATAGTAATTTGGTTATAAAGTGTAACCCACAGAGCTGTCCACAGGTAGGCATAGAAGTTGTTGAAAAAAAAAAGAGCTAATAAGTACTTAATTAAAAGTTAAATGATTAAAAAAAAAGACTATTAGGGAAAAAAAATACATAAGAAATATATAAAAAATTAAGAATAAATTGTTCAAAATTAAAGTAATAGGTTATAAGGGAATGGACACTACGTCATTTACTAGGTAAATGGTGATCATGAATTCATAATGCTAAAAATATATGTCATGAAACTATAATTTTGCGGGCAGACTGGCAAAGTAAAAAATAAGTACGATTTTCTTTGAAAAATGTCAACATAGCTTTGCCATGGCTTGGTTTAACCATCTTTACACATATATCTACGTAATTCTATAAAAAAGCCGTGCGAGCCTAACAGTACTTGCATATGATGTGTGACATCATGGCTGACAGTACCAACCTCTCGGAAAATGGTGTGGTACCATCTGACGGCCAACTTTAGCAACATTCAGTCATTGGTCAAATCAAATAGCACGCGCTTTCCCGGCTTCCTGTTACACATTTCCGTCCCTTTTCACGACATCACTCCCACAGATTGCAGGAAATCGAGAGCAAATATGTTAGGAGAGGTTAATCAAATATATGTTATATTGCAAAGTTACACAAAATTAATGGTCATGTTACGTGGTCGTGGTACGTTATTACACGCAGATTTTAAAGTTAGTACTACTTAAAGTTTTTTCACAACAATATTATGCAAAAATCTTTTATTTAAGAATATGCAAAAACTCGAGCCAGTGCAAGGTGCAGAAAAACAACATATAATTTAATACAAAATAAGGTCACAAAACATGAATACTTCATAACATAAGAATATTCACATATTTGCATTCAATTGATATCATTTACACTGGTTTATGCAACGAGTATTTTTCCTGAAACTGTAAACAATATAATTTGTATGAATGTTTAATTTACATATTGGTGTTGTTTATATACAAATACGATATGTAGAAGTTCCATATTGTTAGTGAGTTTCGTCGGGTACGTGAATGGGTGCCGTCAGAAGTAGGGACTGGTCATCTCTTAGCTGCCACGGCTTATTTTAATTTAATTTACGGACGCTTTTAACGTTCTGTCTCGTTCTCACATGTATAATTTCAATATTAATGATTGTAACCATTAGATCTAAAAAAGTATTTCGAAACTTTCCAAATGCTTTTTACACCTAAAAATGTTTCAACATCAAATACAGTGTTATAATTGCAATTCACTAGCGATATTTCATATTTCCATTTAGTAATATTGCCCAATTAATCAAAACGGGTAAATAATTGACAGCTATTTGCGACGTTGCTAACTTTTAGAATGAACGCTCTTAAGCAAGCGTGGGGGATCATGCAATGCTTGTGCCTTCTCTGTATGACTAGAGGCCTTTGCCCTGCAGTGCGATAATAAAGGCTGGTATTATTATTAATAAAATGAACCCTGTAATACACTTCGCCACCCGGTACCCGGTTCCAACTACTCTGCAGGCGAGCGGGTGAAAAGAGCAATTTTTACGAGCACAGACAAATCAGTAGACAGTCCTTTGAATAAATAAAGATAAGTTGAAGAACCTAGGTTCACAGTAGTTGAGGTTTCTAGATTTATTTGAAGAATTTTAGTGCTCTAATGCAGTTTTATTTATTCAGTAAATTGGCTATAAAACTTGAAGATGTCTGATGTCAATGACAGTCCTCTGAAGGGTTTTTTTTTACGACCGATGTAAGTGTAGTTTATGCCTTTTTCAAACTATCAGCATCTAAATTGTTAATTTATTCATTTGTCTTTATAGCTTTATTTATTACAACCTAATTTATTAAGGGTAATACACTTGTTTTGTTCGGGTCGGCGTTATTCGGCAAAGCCGAGCGGTAAAATCGAATATACAGTATGTTAACTAACGAAGGGCGTTCCCGATAACCCGCATTAATATAGCATCCATACATGGCAATACAAATAAAACGAACAATAAAAAAAAGTTTTATTTTTTATTCTAAAATATTCACAATATATATTAAATTGATAAGTAAGAAACACGCGCAATTTCCTTTTTTTTTATAGTAATAAAAAAAAAATTGCATGTATGGTAATGCCGTTCGTTAGTTAACATAGATACTGTATATTTGGCCGCCTGGCTGTGCGGAATTTGCCGAACAAGTGTGTAAAGTCCCCGTCACGAAAAGCTATAAATATTGTAAATAAAGAACTTCTACTAAGTTACGTAGCGACAATTCAATCAACAACAAATAATCCCGAATTCAACCAACTCAAAGTTACGTGTAATACGAAACTAACGAGCAATTTCACTTGGTCGAGTTATATTTTAGCGATATAAAGTGCTGTCGTCTCTAATGTTTTGTGGTACTGAACGCGGCTGAGTTCCAGTACCACAAAACTTTAGATGTTACTTTTTGTATTACACGTATGTTACTTTGAGTTGATTGAATTTGGGATTATTTGTTTCGCTACATAACTTAGTAGAAGTTCTTTGTTTAAAAAAATTATAGCTTCTCGTGAAGGGGACTTTAGCACGCCTTACAGCTTTTTTGTATAAAGGCCTATTCAGATATAAGCGATATCCCTGTCAAGATCGGTAGTGATAGTCCGCCATCTGGTTAGTCACTTTGGACTAGTATCGCTACCGAGGGCGACAGCGATACCGCGGCGATATCGCTTATATCTGAATAGGCCTTAAATGTAGTTATTAGTAAAAAACTTTAGTTTCAGTTTTCTGTCTTTGGTAGCAATTACGCTGTCCATCTTAGCTAACGGACTTTACTTACTTGTGCAGCCTTCTATGTTCAGATTCGGCTAACTTCAACGATAACAGCTGTTCTGTGCCTGAATATGCTTAAGTTATTTTTTTAAACAGTGACGTCTTGGAGAACATAAATTATATTAAAGTGAATAACTTAGCACACAAATGAGATTTGTTCAAGATTAACATTCCAGTCTTTACACTTGAACAATTTAGAAACCATCCAGTCGAAATTGCCCACTTAGGGAATTCACTTAGATAGGTATATATTATGACTAAAACGTGTCTATAAAACAGTCTATTGTAAATATTACAATAGACTGTTATATAGACACGTTTTGTACGAAGTGGTATCATCGCAATTTTGGAAGCAGCCAGCAGTGGAAAATTTATAAGTTTTACTGATTTTTACGGTTCCTAATTAGTGGTATCTACTGTAAGTTCTTGTCGGTTGACTGTGTAATATACACATTAGCACTATAGGTATTCTCCCAGACTCCTCAATAGAGCCACTGATAATTTCCATGTAAAGTGTAAACGCCTAAAAACATCAAGACAATGATGAGTCAAATAAAAAGTTTTTATGCAGGTTGGAAGCCGACATACTGGCCATCATTTGGTGATGTTCCGAATTTGATTTCACAGTTTTTATGCAGGTTGGAAGCCGACATACTGGCCATCATTTGGTGATGTTCCGAATTTGATTTCACAACCATTAAAAAAATTATAGACCTTTATAGAAAAAACTGCATAGTGGCTCGATTTAGGAGTCTGATAATTCTTTGTCATAAGGTAAACGGAACTTCATGAGATGGTGAAACTGGCAATAAAGTTAAATGCCTTGCTTATTTATAATAGCAAGAGAATAAGAGAGAATAATATAAGAGAATAATACATTTTGCTAAGCGTTTCTTGACTGGCTTTGATAGATCTAATTTATAAGATACAAATAAGATCTATCAAAGCCAGTCAAGAAACGCCTAGCATAATTTTTGTATCCTATGGTTTACTGGTGATGAAGGCAGAGAAGAATGAAGAATAGAATGTTGAAGAGAAGAATGTTGAACGAAGAATAGGGATGAAGCCTGGGAAAAAAAAAAAAAAAAACTTGTTAGTCCGTCATTCAGATAATAAAAAAATATTAGCCGCGTATGTTTTGCTTCATCATATTAATAAAAAAATACTTAGATAAAACGCATTAAAGTTGGGGAGTGCTCGCTACGTCACAATTCAGTATAACATCTAGGAAGGCGTGACGTCATGCCACATTTTAACTCAGTGTATCGCTGTAATCTTTTTACTAATTACGTAAGAAAAGAAAAAATACGAGTCTAACATTTTTAATAATCAACCTGATGGATTTTTTTAGTCCTCCCTATTCTTATATTACCCAACAAACAACCAGGATTGCACAACCACTGCAAGTTCTCCCCATTTCATTCAAGTATTCATAAAAATCTGACTAGGTAACCGCTCCTCTAGAAATGTATTCAGCACATTTGAATAAGTTGCCGCACGTCTTGTCCCTTATGTATCGTTCACGTCTCCAATTGGAAATTAAATTATGATGTGCTACATTATATTACTGCTTTATTCATGACAAGGATTGACAGAACTGTATTGCGGTTCATAGGACTGGTTGGCAAACTGACGGATTTTCTGTTTATAGTTTAGTCGCCTGGTCGTGTACACAGGAAAAGAGTTCTGGAAGGACTTTTGGGAGGCCTTTGTTTAGCAGTATTAATACAGAGCCATCTAGTATAAGTTTTTAGTTAAAATCGTATACTAGTTACTTAGTTCTTTTTTATGCTGGTTTCACAGCTGTCCGGGAGACCCGTACGGGCTTTCACTACACGGGAGACCCGTACGGGTAGCGCCCGCAGTGCTACGAGGGAGTAGTAGACGATACTCGTACGTTGTACGGGCTCTACCCGGAGCGGGTCGCGTATGGAACAATCCGCGTCGCTGTGAAACAATGTTCTAGTGCCTCAAGTGTGTCTCCGTTCCGGAAGCCCGTACGCTCCTGAACAGCTGTGAAACCAGCCCTAAAAAAAAATCATACTTTAAACTTGAGACTTAAAAGGGACGAGAGACTGAGACCAGCGTTGGGGCTCTGTCTCGCATAGGGTCGCAGCATTAAGCTGAGCGATGGCGTGGATATGACGCATATTTTCCCCCAAATTGTTTATTTTTGAGTTTTGTTCTTTCTTTGCGTCATGTGTACGGCAAATAAACGTATTTTCTTTCTTTCTTTCTTTTCTTTCTAAAAACGGACCTTTTCGGGCATAACGCTTTTTCGTTACGTGACGATTTTTACCAGTCAACTCCAACCGCGCGATAAAGAACTTCGTTCCAAAACTTACCCATACCGACCCATAAAATTCATGCTCTTCTTCGTCTATCGTGTTGCATAAGCAGCACCCAGGACACACATCATTCGTTTTATCATGGTGAAAAGATCAGCCATTCAGCGGATTCGGTAACGGCCCGGGGCTGATTGCCGATCATTTATGTATCCTAACTCGTTGAGATCAATGACTGGGGACTGTAAATGGGATGCCCCATTTACATTGATTCCATTTCATTGTATTGAGTTAACTATAGAAACCCTGTTTAACTATTTGTATGACCCGGGAATCGACTCACGCTCGCTTGACAGCCTAGCTTACCCTGCCTTCTATTAAATTCATTAGTTTGTACATTAGATATTGTATTAAGTCTATTTTACAAGAGGTTTAAATAAGCTTTAAGTTTGTGGTGTGCCGTTATTTAGGAGCGTTGGCATTCTCTTGGAAACCTAAGCAGAACATAGGAAGTTCAGTAACTTGCTATACTGCATGTTATTGAAGAGAGACTCAGGTGGTTGTAATGCTCTACAATATTTAGAGATGCACTAAACGAAGTAAATTCTGGAAGGACTTACGGCAGAATTCTCAAACGCAACTCAATTTTATATCCCATGCTATCTTCACTACCACTTTGAGTTGTATTAGCGAGATAAATAATTTTAAGAAACACAATGTCTTGATTGAGACAAGTCAAGACAAGTTGTCAAGTTGACAAGGTGGCAGGGACGCGCACCCTGTTACCATGGATTCAGTACATGATTCTGGATACCCCTGCGTTGAAATATTTAGTCGGTTATGTAAAAACATTGTTCTTCCATGGATTTTGACCGTGTTGGTATTGCCCTTTTCGATGAAACAGCAGATTTTTGATAGCCGACGATTTCTTTTTTGCTATAACATAAAAAAAAGTTGGTGCTTTAGAATCATGGCTAAATTCATGGTTACAGTTTGCGCGTCGGTGATGCCACTCTGTATGAAGGTAATAGTGGAAAATCGAGCTGATTTTTCTTCAAGTTTTCTTTCATAGACCCGCGCTCTCGTGTTACATACACTTGTCACAAGTAAACCCACAATTTAAAAACGTTATTTAACCATTCCAAACATTAAAGCTAAATTGTTTTAAATTAAAGAGCGTTATTTTAACAAATTATTATCACAAAAGATTTCGTGAGAATTTTTAGCAAAAGAGAAATACTCTTGTTATTTTATGAACTGACTCGGTATGCATATCAGAAGTTTCCAGGAAAACAAACAGTTTAGTTAATCAGATGCTGACCCATTAACACGCCGTCGCCCGCGCCGGTCCTTTGGTCCGCAACCCGAGACAGTTCTCAAGGGCAGGAGGTCCTCGCCTCTTTCATTATGAAAAAGAGAAACAGAAGGGCCAGTTTGTGTGATTCACTGCCAATAACAAACGAATGAAATGTCGCCTACACATTGTAAAAATCAACATACAATCCCACACTATCTTGAGTAGTATTTGCAGCGTTTCGTGATTTTTTGCATTATGTATCTTGGGTCTTGGGTTTAGTGTCGTGATGGCCCAGTGGTTAAGGCCTCGCCTCTCATGCACGAGGTTGCGGGTTCAAATTCAGGCAAGTACCCATGTGACTTTTTCAATTCATATGTACTTTCTGAATCTATCTTGGACATTAATGACATCGGTGAAGGAAAACATCGTGAGGGAACCTGGACTTTTAGTTAATATAAGTCTGAAATCACCAACCCGTCTTGAGCAAGCGTGGTGATCAGTGCTCGTGCCATCTGTGTATAATAAGAGGCCTTTGCCCTGCAGTGGGACAGTAACAGGCTGGTATTATTATATCTTGGGTGCCGTAGCAGTCACAAGTCCTACGAAACTATCTATTTTGTAATAAACAACGAAAGGCCTTGGCCTAGGCCATGCCAATACAAAATGTTTAATATTCATTACGGGTCGTCAGAAGCCCGAAAGTCTGACAACCTGTCTCACCAAGGGGTATCGTATTTATTTCCCAGTAACTGGGTAATAAAACTTGAATATAAAAACTTTTGACAGAATGTGATTGAAATTAGAATGCGAACGTTCTTTTAATTACGGGAATTACTCCTCTAGAGGTTAAAAATATTGAGCCTTCGCATAATCAGCCGATAATGTTCCCACGGCTGGGACACAGGCCTCCTCTTGGGAGTGCGCCGTAATCCACCACGCGGGCCCAGTGCGGGTTGGTAGATGTCACATGTCTTCGAATTGCCGGTTTCCTCATGATGTTTTCCTTTACCGTTTTGAGAGAAGTGGCGATGCAATAATTTACACAAAGTAAAGCCAAAGAGTAGTGGTGGCCCAGTGGTAACGGCTGCGACTTACGAGTTGTAGGTCGTAGGTTTGAACCAAGGCAGGCGCTTTAAGGCTCGTGCAGACCAGCGCGACGCGACGGTGCGACGCGATTCGAACAAAACAATTTCCAAGAAAACTTCGCGGTATAACAATAACCGGAGTCGCGTCGCCCTAGTCTGCACGGAGCTTTACACGTAAGTCGCGGCCGATACCACCACTGCTCTTGTGTCGCTATCAGCGTCGCATAGCCACTGCACCATTGTTGTCGGTGTCGTTTGGTCCTTCTGTACATTTCTGTTGAGTGTTCCCTCACTACTCATGTTATGATTGAATGAATCACTTGATTAGAAACAATACTTCTGAAAGTTCTTTGTTTTTTATTAACGAGTTTCTGCGAATCCCGACCGATCCTGATCTGTTATGGACTTCGGTGTGGTTGAGTCTGTAAAATCATTTTGTCTCGCTTTTATATTGATATTTTATTTTACGATTACAGAATGCTCTAAAATGTTTTTTTTTATTGTCTACGAGCTATGCCACTTTAGAACATGATGATTAATTGATGAACTCTTTGTATTTAAGATGGACAGCACTTGCTCATATTATGCACTACGTGACAAGACATTTACTATGTCATAAAATTCATAAAGCTTTAAGGCAGACAGTCGCGACCCGACACCGGTAGAACGATTTCCGTGACGTTTTCATAGAAATTGTTCCACCAAGGCTGGCGCTCCTTAAGAACGTCAACTTACGACTAGACTCTATAGAAATGGTACAAGAGCTTAACTCTGACCACCGTGCACGGTGCCGTAGTCCTAAAACTAGACTCCCGCATAGGTCACCCTGACTCTAACTTACCCTTCGCTACCAAAAAGATAACGGACTGTCGGTGTTATAGGCGTCGGCGTAAGGTATTAGGCGTCGGTGTTATAGGCGTCGGTGTTATAGGCGTCGGCGTAAGGTATTAGGCGTCGGTGTTATAGGCGTCGGCGTAAGGTATTAGGCGTCGGTGTTATAGGCGTCGGCGTAAGGCGTCAGTGTTATAGGCGTCGGTGTTATAGGCGTCGGTGTTATAGGCGTCGGTGTTATAGGCGTCGGTGTTATAGGCGTCGGCGTAAGGTATAAGGTTTCGCGTCGGCGTAAGGTATTAGGCGTCGGTGTTATAGGCGTCGGTGTTATAGGCGTCGGTGTTATAGGCGTCGGTGTTATAGGCGTCGGTGTTATAGGCGTCGGTGTTATAGGCGTCGGTGTTATTGGCGTCGGTGTTATAGGCGTCGGCGTAAGGCGTCGGCGTAAGGTATTAGGCGTCGGTGTTATAGGCGTCGGCGTAAGGCGTCGGTGTTATAGGCGTCGGTGTTATAGGCGTCGGCGTAAGGCGTCGGTGTTATAGGCGTCGGCGTAAGGCGTCGGTGTTATAGGCGTCGGCGTAAGGTATTAGGCGTCGGTGTTATAGGCGTCGGCGTAAGGCGTCGGCGTAAGGCGTCGGTGTTATAGGCGTCGTCGTTATAGGCGTCGGCGTAAGGCGTCGGTGTTATAGGCGTCGGTGTTATAGGCGTCGGCGTAAGGCGTCGGCGTAAGGCGTCGGTGTTATAGGCGTTGGCGTAAGGCGTCGGTGTTATAGGCGTCGGCGTAAGGTATAAGGCGTCGGTGTTATAGGCGTCGGCGTAAGGTATTAGGCGTCGGTGTTATAGGCGTCGGTGTTATAGGCGTCGGTGTTATAGGCGTCGGCGTAAGGTATTAGGCGTCGGTGTTATAGGCGTCGGTGTTATAGGCGTCGGTGTTATAGGCGTCGGTGTTATAGGCGTCGGCGTAAGGCGTCGGCGTAAGGCGTCAGCGTAAGGCGTCGTGTTATAGGCGTCGGTGTTATAGGCGTCGGTGGTATAGGCGTCGCCGTAAGGCGTCGGCGTAAGGTATTAGGCGTCGGTGTTATAGGCGTCGGCGTAAGGCGTCGGTGTTATAGGCGTCGGTGTTATAGGCGTCGGCGTAAGGCGTCGGCGTAAGGCGTCGGTGTTATAGGCGTCGGCGTAAAGTGTTAGGCGTCGGTGTTATAGGCGTCGGTGTTATAGGCGTTGGCGTAAGGCGTCGGCGTAAGGCGTCGGTGTTATAGGCGTCGGTGTTATAGGCGTCGGCGTAAGGCGTCGGCGTAAGGTATTAGGCGTCGGTGTTATAGGCGTCGGTGTTATAGGCGTCGGTGTTATAGGCGTCGGTGTTATAGGCGTCGGCGTAAGGCGTCGAACCTATAACACCGACGAAGACGTCGGTGTTGTCGGCGTAAGGACGCCGACGCCTATAACACCGACGCCTATAACACCAACGCCTTACGCTGACGCCTTACGCCGACGCCTATAACACCGACGCCTATAACACCGACGCCTAATACCTTACGCCGACGCCTATAACACCGACGCCTTACGCCGACGCCTATAACACCGACGCCTTACACCGACGCCTTACGCCGACGCCTATAACACCGACGCCTATAACACCGACGCCTTACGCCGACGCCTATAACACCGACGCCTTAAGCCGACGCCTTACGCCGACGTCTATAACACCGACGCCTATAACACCGACGCCTTACGCCGACGCCTTACGCCGACGCCTATAACACCGACGCCTATAACACCGACGCCTAACACTTTACGCCGACGCCTATAACACCGACGCCTATAACACCGACGCCTTACGCCGACGCCTTACGCCGACGCCTATAACACCGACGCCTATAACACCGACGCCTTACGCCGACGCCTATAACACCGACGCCTAATACCTTACGCCGACGCCTTACGGCGACGCCTTACGGCGACGCCTATAACACCGACGCCTATAACACCGACGCCTATAACACCGACGCCTATAACACCGACGCCTTACGCTGACGCCTTACGCCGACGCCTTACGCCGACGCCTATAACACCGACGCCTATAACACCGACGCCTATAACACCGACGCCTATAACACCGACGCCTAATACCTTACGGCGACGCCTATACCACCGACGCCTTACGCCGACGCCTATAACACCGACGCCTATAACACCGATGCCTAATACCTTACGCCGACGCCTATAACACCGACGCCTTACGCCGACGCTTATAACACCGACGCCTAATACCTTACGCCGACGCCGACGCCTATAACACCGACGCCTATAACACCGACGCCTTACGCCGACGCCTATAACACCGACGCCTATAACACCGACGCCTTACGCCGACGCCTTACGCCGACGCCTATAACACCGACGCCTATAACACCGACGCCTTACGCCGACGCCTATAACACCGACGCCTAATACCTTACGCCGACGCCTTACGGCGACGCCTATACCACCGACGCCTATAACACCGACGCCTATAACACCGACGCCTTACGCTGACGCCTTACGCCGACGCCTTACGCCGACGCCTATATCACCGACGCCTATACCACCGACGCTTATAACACCGACGCCTATAACACCGACGCCTATAACACCGACGCCTATAACACCGACGCCTTACGCTGACGCCTTACGCCGACGCATTACGCCGACGCCTATAACACCGACGCCTATAACACCGACGCCTATAACACCGACGCCTATAACACCGACGCCTAATACCTTACGCCGACACCTATAACACCGACGCCTATAACACCGGCGCCTTACGCCGACGCTTATAACACCGACGCCAAATACCTTACGCCGACGCCTTACGCCGACGCCTATAACACCGACGCCTATAACACCGACGCCTATAACACCGACGCCTAATACCTTACGCCGACGCCTATAACACCGACGCCTTATACCTTACACCGACGCCTATAACACCGACGCCTTACGCCGACGCCTATAACACCGACGCCTTACGCCGACGCCTAACACCGGCGCCTTACGCCGACGCTTATAACACCGACGCCAAATACCTTACGCCGACGCCTTACGCCGACGCCTATAACACCGACGCCTATAACACCGACGCCTTACGCCGACGCCTATAACACCGACGCCTAATACCTTACGCCGACGCCTTACGGCGACGCCTATACCACCGACGCCTATAACACCGACGCCTATAACACCGACGCCTATAACACCGACGCCTATAACACCGACGCCTTACGCTGACGCCTTACGCCGACGCATTACGCCGACGCCTATAACACCGACGCCTATAACACCGACGCCTATAACACCGACGCCTATAACACCGACGCCTAATACCTTACGCCGACACCTATAACACCGACGCCTATAACACCGGCGCCTTACGCCGACGCTTATAACACCGACGCCAAATACCTTACGCCGACGCCTTACGCCGACGCCTATAACACCGACGCCTATAACACCGACGCCTATAACACCGACGCCTAATACCTTACGCCGACGCCTATAACACCGACGCCTTATACCTTACACCGACGCCTATAACACCGACGCCTTACGCCGACGCCTATAACACCGACGCCTTACGCCGACGCCTAACGCCGACGCCTAACGTCGACGCCTATAACACCGACGCCTTACGCCGACGCCTATAACACCGACGCCTATAACACCGACGCCTTACGCCGACGCTTATAACACCGACGCCTAATACCTTACGCCGACGCCTTACGCCGACGCCTATAACACCGACGCCTATAACACCGACGCCTATAACACCGACGCCTTACGCCGACGCCTATAACACCGACGCCTTACGCCGACGCCTATAACACCGACGCCTATAACACCGACGCCTTACGCCGACGCCTTACGCCGACGCCTATAACACCGACGCCTAACACTTTACGCCGACGCCTATAACACAGACGCCTATAACACCGACGCCTTACGCCGACGCCTTACGCCGACGCCTATAACACCGACGCCTATAACACCGACGCCTAACACTTTACGCCGACGCCTATAACACAGACGCCTATAACACCGACGCCTTACGCCGACGCCTTACGCCGACGCCTATAACACCGACGCCTTACGCCGACGCCTTACGCCGACGCCTATAACACCGACGCCTATAACACCGACGCCTAACACTTTACGCCGACGCCTATAACACCGACGCCTAATACCTTACGCCGACGCCTTACGGCGACGCCTATACCACCGACGCCTATAACACCGACGCCTATAACACCGACGCCTTACGCTGACGCCTTACGCCGACGCCTTACGCCGACGCCTTACGCCGACGCCTATAACACCGACGCCTATACCACCGACGCCTATAACACCGACGCCTATAACACCGACGCCTATAACACCGACGCCTAATACCTTACGCCGACGCCTATAACACCGACGCCTTATACCTTACACCGACGCCTATAACACCGACGCCTTACGCCGACGCCTATAACACCGACGCCTTACGCCGACGCCTAACGCCGACGCCTATAACACCGACGCCTATAACACCGACGCCTATAACACCGATGCCTTACGCCGACGCCTATAACACCGACGCCTTACGCCGACGAAGGTATTAGGCGTCGGTGTTATAGGCGTCGGCGTAAGGCGTCGGTGTTATAGGCGTCGACGTAAGGCGTCGGTGTTATAGGCGTCGGCGTAAGGCGTCTATAACACCGACGCCTTACGCCGACGCCTTAGGCCGACGCCTATAACACCGATGCCTTACGCCAACGCCTAACGCCGACGCCTATAACACCGACGCCATACGCCGACGCCATACGCCGACGCCTATTACACCGACGCCTTACGCCGACGCCTATAACACCGACGCCTTACGCCGACGCCTATAACACCGACGCCTATAACACCGACGCCTTACGCCGACGCCTTACGCCGACGCCTATAACACCGACGCCTATAACACCGACGCCTTACGCCGACGCCTATAACACCGACGCCTAATACCTTACGCCGACGCCTTACGGCGACGCCTATACCACCGACGCCTATAACACCGACGCCTATAACACCGACGCCTATAACACCGACGCCTATAACACCGACGCCTTACGCTGACGCCTTACGCCGACGCATTACGCCGACGCCTATAACACCGACGCCTATAACACCGACGCCTATAACACCGACGCCTATAACACCGACGCCTAATACCTTACGCCGACACCTATAACACCGACGCCTATAACACCGGCGCCTTACGCCGACGCTTATAACACCGACGCCAAATACCTTACGCCGACGCCTTACGCCGACGCCTATAACACCGACGCCTATAACACCGACGCCTATAACACCGACGCCTAATACCTTACGCCGACGCCTATAACACCGACGCCTTATACCTTACACCGACGCCTATAACACCGACGCCTTACGCCGACGCCTATAACACCGACGCCTTACGCCGACGCCTAACGCCGACGCCTAACGTCGACGCCTATAACACCGACGCCTATAACACCGACGCCTATAACACCGACGCCTATAACACCGACGCCTAATACCTTACGGCGACGCCTATACCACCGACGCCTTACGCCGACGCCTATAACACCGACGCCTATAACACCGACGCCTTACGCCGACGCTTATAACACCGACGCCTATAACACCGACGCCTAACACTTTACGCCGACGCCTATAACACAGACGCCTATAACACCGACGCCTTACGCCGACGCCTTACGCCGACGCCTATAACACCGACGCCTTACGCCGACGCCTTACGCCGACGCCTATAACACCGACGCCTATAACACCGACGCCTAACACTTTACGCCGACGCCTATAACACCGACGCCTAATACCTTACGCCGACGCCTTACGGCGACGCCTATACCACCGACGCCTATAACACCGACGCCTATAACACCGACGCCTTACGCTGACGCCTTACGCCGACGCCTTACGCCGACGCCTTACGCCGACGCCTATAACACCGACGCCTATACCACCGACGCCTATAACACCGACGCCTATAACACCGACGCCTATAACACCGACGCCTAATACCTTACGCCGACGCCTATAACACCGACGCCTTATACCTTACACCGACGCCTATAACACCGACGCCTTACGCCGACGCCTATAACACCGACGCCTTACGCCGACGCCTAACGCCGACGCCTATAACACCGACGCCTATAACACCGACGCCTATAACACCGATGCCTTACGCCGACGCCTATAACACCGACGCCTTACGCCGACGAAGGTATTAGGCGTCGGTGTTATAGGCGTCGGCGTAAGGCGTCGGCGTAAGGCGTCGGTGTTATAGGCGTCGACGTAAGGCGTCGGTGTTATAGGCGTCGGCGTAAGGCGTCTATAACACCGACGCCTTACGCCGACGCCTTAGGCCGACGCCTATAACACCGATGCCTTACGCCAACGCCTAACGCCGACGCCTATAACACCGACGCCATACGCCGACGCCATACGCCGACGCCTATTACACCGACGCCTTACGCCGACGCCTATAACACCGACGCCTTACGCCGACGCCTATAACACTGACGCTATACGCCGACGCCTAACGCCGACCAAAGTCGCGTCGCACCTGTCTGCTGAGCCTTTATGAGAATGATATTTAAGAGACGAAATCTTTTACAGTCGTTACGGGTATTCAGAAGTCCAACAGTCTGACCACCAGTCTTGGCAAGGGGTATCCTGTTACCAAGTAACTGGGTTGTGGAGGTTAGATAGGCAGTCGTTCCATGTAAAATACTGGTATCCAGCTGCATCCGGTTAGACTAGAAGCCGACCCAAACATACTTGGGAAAAGGCAAGGCAGATATATACAATTCACCCTTAAGTTCTCTTTATACCTGCCAGGGTTGCGAGTTTGTCCGAAAGGGATATCCTGGCCCTGGCACACAGGCAACGGAAGGAACACGGGTGGGTTTTAGTCAGTAAAAGTCTGACACACCCTCCCGCTCCGCCCAGAGCGGGAGAAGTTATTTGATAATTTCACACCATCAAAAAAAAAAAGGTCTCTTTATAAAAACACACTCATTTATCCACATTAAAATTCCTTTAAAATATGTTATCAATATTCTGTTAAGCCGTTATACTCTTCTTTCATAATCAGAGGATAATAAACTAAACTCCAAAGGCGTTCCGCGAGCTTTGAATAATTTAACAATTTTTATTGAAACGAAAACGACCAACTAAAATACAGCAACAATTATACAGAATAACTCAACTGTTTCTGTTTTATTTAGGAGTATATGATCGTAGCAGCAAGCTTACCATGACCACAATAGAAACGGGTTTTGGTCGACGGAAGAATAGACGAAATATCACAATCTGTCATTTTGTCTATTCTTCCATGGACAAAACCTGTAGGAAACCCGTTTCCGTGGTTGTCATGCTACGCATGCTGTTGGTGGCGTTCTGTACTACAGAACGCCTGCATAGGGAAACTACAGAATCTGTAGTTTCTGTCTTCCCCTATGGGTAGAAAGCGTGAGTTTATGTATGTGCAATCATTTATTTAGGTGTCGCCTAGCGTAAATGAAAACAAGGATTAATAGAGTCCTATTGTTGTTCTAATCACATTATTTATTTTTACTCGTACCTACATATTAATACCTATGCTAAGACTGGCTAAAAACAATTTTTAAATTGTGGATACATTGCCAGCTTTTACTTTAAGTAATTGAACTAATTGATGAACTGGGTAGTTCACCTTGGGCTCCAAGGACCAAAAACGATACTGATCATACTAATATTATAAATGCGAAAGTGACTCTGTCTGTTACCTTTTCATGGCTAAACCACTGAACCGATCGTTGCGAAACTTGACAGATATGTAGGCAGTCTGAGACCTGGAGAAAGATATAGGCTACGTTTTGTTTATTTTTTTGCATTTATAACAAAACACGCAGACGGAATCGCGGGCGACAGCTAGTATACAGAAGGGTTGATTTTTGAGATGGGGCAGTAAGGACAGCTACCTTAAACGTCGTAGCTACAGGAAAACGGTTTTAAAAGTCTGTTCTTAACTTCTTGAAAGATTTCGATATGCATTCACAGATTTAAAAAAAAAATACAAACCGCAAGAAAATGGGCAGTTTTCACAAAAACTTTTTTGATGCCAATCGATCCTGTTTCTTGTAAGGATAAAAATACTCTATCAGACCAAGTAGTTAAGGACAGTATCCAAAGACCGTTTTCTTGTTGGGAAAAAAGTAAAGGTAGCTGTCCTTACAGCCCCATCTCAAAAATCAACCCTGTATTGTATACAGGGTTTTTGGTAATAGCTTGGCAATCCATTAAGGGGATGTAGGAGAGGTCATTTGCAACCAGATGACGCCTTATGACCCCTTTGCAAATGTCAATAATTTTCGAGTAATTTTATATTTAAAAAAGAATGAAATAAAAATATAAAATGTAAAATTACTCGAAAAAAGTTGACATTTGCATGGAAGTAAAAAAATTGTGGATGTAGGAGAGGTCATTTACAACTAAATGACCCCACATTTGGTTGTAAATGACCTCACATTGTACATCCCCTTAATGGATTGCCAACATATTACCAATAACCCTGTATACAGGTTCTCAGGGACATCGACCATGGATTCAGTACATGTTTCTGAACACCCTTGCGTCCTAATTTTTGGTTGGCTATTTAAAAAAAAACAGCTGTTCCATACATTTTGACCGCGTAGGTATTGCACTTTTCTATGAAACAGCAGATTTTTTTTTTTAATAACCGGCGATAAATTTCAACGCAGTGGTGTTCAGCATTATGTACTGAATCCATGGTGGAACAGTTTTCGCGTCGATGTCCCTGCCACCCTCTACAGTCCTCCTTATTGATTTCGATAACGGCGACCCGATATGACTCGCCAGACCGAATTTTGTTTAAATACCCGGTTACAACTAATGCAATGGAGTTGGCCGGCAGAGTTAAAGGTATAGGAGGGCTTAGGTATCTCTTCTCTTCGTATAATTTATAGTATACGGTTTATGTATAGCACATTTTGCTCCCAAGCACACTTTGACACAAGCACAATTTACGATGCTTTGTCAATCTTAAGGCGTGTACGCACAAACGAACAAGAACATGGTGAACACGAACATCGAACACTATGTTCGCATGTGCGTACCACTAACGAACATTGTACACTATGTCCGTCAAAAATGTTCGTGGTAAACTAATTTTGAATCCATGGCTACTAAAGAGAGCGGGGCGGTTGAGCGCGAAAACAAGTCAAACTGTGTTCGTGTTCGCTTTGCTAATTTACGTCCACACGTAGATAAGTAAGTTTGTTCGTACGTTCACGCCTTTACAGATAAAGTTGAAAAGTTCCATGTGCCAACTGTAAAAACCCATATTGCCATTTCATTCAACTATTTTAATGGTGGCAATTTGCATAGTTTCAGCTGCAAACATAATTTTGCTCATTTACAAGTTTTGACGTTTGCCTACAATACCGAAATAGATTTGCAGTAGCGAAATTATACTTTTCCTTGGTACAAGGTTTGCCTTGGAGTTAACCTCTAGCTTTAAAGGTTAACTTTAACAACCCTCTGATTAAACTTGTACTAGTTTTGAGCTCATCTAGAAATGAAGGACCGTTAGAGAAAATTTGTTGTTTACCTAACTTTGTTAAAATAGTACCTACTTATTATATATTTTTGCCAGTTACTTCACGAAGTACTTACGTATGAGTAAATATAACCATACCTGAGTACAATTTTACATGATCATGATCGAAATCTCGTGAAAGCTATAGCGGTCCTTGGTTATATTATTGTAACTTTCAAAAGTCCCAACGTATTGATGATCTGTGTACTATCATGTTCGGAGGAGGCCACTTTTATAAATGGACTTAACTCCATTGAATGTCAATAGAGTCATTACAAAAACCAGACATGAAAAACAGGATCATATAGATATGAAGTCGCTCGTTAATATGGAATTACGAGATTTGCTCTCAGGAATGCATTTTGGCTCACTGCTAAATCTGTACTGGTAATTTGTGGCGTCGACAGCCAATCCTTCTGCAACGAAAGATTAATATGTTTACACGTATTCGTAACTCTTTGGTAGTAAAGTAACGTAATATCAAATTGGTTGTCTTCTTCCTCGTTTATTTTAGTACGATCTGGATCACTCATTTCTTTCATCATACGTACATACATAAACGAACGCCTTCTTCCCATTGTTAAGAACGCCATTTGCTACGATCCATACATACACCTTTTGCTTCGATTATTTCCTCAGTTATCAGAAATCTTATGTTTTACTAGTTGTTGCTCGTGATTCCCACAACATACAAACTTCCAACTACAATAAATATCATTCTGACATGTGTTCTGCACTGGACCATACGTTTTCTATTATTTGAATAAATTTTATATTTAGTTCTCCTCATAGAAAATCTTTAAGAATGTTAACATCAAACAACAGTAGTCTATTACGTCTTCTTTTGCGAATTGTTCCATTTCTCGCTAAATATTGTTATGACTGGCTTCAATAACGCAATCTGTAGTTTTGAAGTTATGAGCACAGTGACATATTTCCTCGTCACAGAATGTAGCTAGTAAAATATTATGATACTCGTTATTTTCAGAGGAGACTTCATTTTGATGCTTGATATAATTTGTCATATTGTTCTACTTTTTGTCTTACTATTATGGTTAAACCTAGTTATTCAACTAACACACTACGGCTTGTCAAGTAGGTAGGTATTTCCTTTGATTACAAATTTATTCTATTTACATAACTCCAATCCAATTTCATCTATTATCATCTATTTTCATTCCAATTTCATTTATTTCATTTATTTTAATAGTACCTAATAGAATCCAATACAATCTCGTTGATAAATACAATTATTCTGCACTTACCATTGATCTCATATATGTCACCGAGCTTGCCATTTTCACCTTCTAACACTTACACAAACACTATTTACAAGAACCATAGCTACACAATCACCCAATGCATCCTTTGTTTTTACATATTATGCATTGCATCATATCACTAATTTCTTAATGCGCCATGTTATAATTATTACGTAACCACTACATAACCAATATGTCAAAACGTCAAACAAATAGTTTTTATGACAGCTGCGCCGACGGTATGAAATGTTACCATTTTAAATATTTTATTTTATATAAACATTTAGGACTAAGTATTGTATTTATTCATTTTATTTTTGTCTCATTTTGTTATTTCACTATATGCTGCACCGGTTGACGTCATCACGTCAACGCCGGCTGTCGCTGAAAACCAGCGTTGGGGCTCTGTCTCGCAAAGGGTCGCAGCATTATGCTGAGCGATGGCCGTTTTGCGTGGATGTGACGCATATTTTCCCCCAAATTATTTATTTTTGTGTTTTGTTCTTTCTTTGCGTGATGTGTACCGCAAATAAACGTATTTTCTTTCTTTCATCTTTCTTTCTAGGAATTGTCGGTGTTTAAGTTACTTCATGTCGTATTTTCTTCAAATTGACAAAAGCTACTGTTTTGTCAACTTGCCGTTTTCTATTTAAATACGATTCCAAATTATGTTTTAATCGTTTAAAATATGTTTCTCGATTCATTTCGGACAGAACTTGTTTAAAACCCAGATATCACCCTAAAGCAGATCTTCATAAGTAGACATAGTTTAGCCCACAGTTAGAGGTTTAGACCTTCGATCCGTTTCGACCGGACACTAGCCATGTTCTCAATTGTAATTAACAATATCCTCTACAATTTAACCCACTTTGCTACCACACGACAAACATCTGCGTGACCTAGGAAGACATAATGAAGACATAATGAAGACATATTAAACTAGGTATCACGACGTGACAAATAATACGTGACACCGTGACAGTAGTCACACCAGCTGCCGGAACAGCCGATGATGTAGCAGCGTGACAAACGGCCGGATGTCGGCGTGGTGTAAAACCAATTGACATGACATTCATGAATATATGGATGATTAATATTCCAGACGGGTTTTGCAATATTTCAATATGTTGAGCCAAATTTTTTTGGTCCTTTGTATTGTTTAGTTTGCATGACAAAGTAGCACCGAGGTTGGCATAGCACAATTGAGTCTAAAAAGGGTTCCGATAAGTCATAATTTTGGGGACAATATTGAGAGCGATGTAAGAAGCCAAATTAGCATTGTATCAAAACTCAAAAACTCAAAACTCAAAAAAAAAAAACTCAAATCATTTATTTCAATTAAACCATTACAGGCACTTTTGAATTGTCAAGGAATCGGTCAGTCAAAAATATGAAGCTAGTTGCCCATTCCAAAGCGTAGTAGGTACCTATGGAGAAGAACGGGCAAGAAACTCCACGGACACTCTTTTAAATTAAATAAATTGTTACAAAGTATTGGTTACATCATTCATGTTGAAATTATACATGTGAGAACAATGTAGAAAGACGTGCACGTTAGAAGCGTCCGTAATACAAAGATAAAAACAAAGAACAATTAAAAAATTAAAAATCAGCCATGGCCGCTAAGAGTTGACCAGTCCCAACTGACGGCGCCCGTTCACGAACATGACGTATGGATCAGCACCATTCAGCTCAACCATTTTGAAGGGAGCTAAATGATCCAACACACGCGCCACCATCAGCGAGACATCTGAGTGAGCATGACATACTCACAGCCGCCAGGGCACATTCAAGTCAATAAAAAAAAGTATTACCCAGTAAATGGTAGCTCTTTAGTACATAGTACTCACACCTGTGCTCTGGAATTATATAATACAAAGGAGATTGATTTTATACAATGCAAAGATGGTCTTAAAATCTTCAGCAGCTGCAACAGTATTTTCAGATGTTAATCAATTAGTTGTGGTTGTGGAGCAGGACCAGCATTGAGCCAAGCATTTTTATCAGAGATGTAATCCCCCAACTTATAATATGCCTGCCTGCATAGTGTGCGTTTTATACAAGACTTGAATTTCGTCTCATTCAGTTGAAGTATGTGGGGAGGAATTTTATTGTAACATTTTAAACAGTACCCCATGAAAGATGAGTCCACTTTAGCCAGTCTGAAACCTGGTTGAACTAATAGGTCCCTATTTCTTGTACTATAATTATGTCTATCCCCTCTTTTACTAAAAAGATGTAAGTTTTTTCTTACGTACATGATGTTTTCATAGATATATTGACAAGGTACCGTCATGCCGAATTATTAAAATACCGATCCTATGTAAAGTAGAATAGGTTTTGAGAAGATCATGTTTGATATTATGTTAGATAACAACTATGTAAAGAGAACGCATTTCAACTACAGAGCCTAAACGTGCCTAACCATTTGAGTTTTGAAAAGCTTAAGTCACCAGCTGATGTTAGTATTAATATTACCAGCGCTGATGATTCTGATATTTCAGTCTCGTAATTGGCAGAAGCCCCATAAATCTGCCCGGGACGGAAAGACCACGATATTTCCTATCTCCCTGTTTGGGACAGAACCGGGCAGACGTGTTAGTTCTGACGCAATATAAATATGGATATATTATATTGTGGTTTTGACGAGTTAAAACCCCATCGTCAGTATTATTGTAGTCTTTTCATGTAATTACAATGTTTAAGTTAGTTATGTCACGCTTGAAGTTAAAATGGGCACAATGCACGTTTTTATTTAATCAGGTGTAATTTTAGACTTTGTACGAATGTGGGACTTAGGGCTGCTACGGAAGCTTTACGAGTATCAAGTGTTTTATGTATTATTTTAAGTCTTCAGAACAGGAATAACTATTTAAAACTTGTAGACTTTTTCGGAGCGAAGCACCAGGGGACCCGTTGCAATGGTCTTTCCGTTGAGAGTTTTTGACAGATTTGCTACATCTGTCAAAACTCACAATGGCGAGACCATTGTAACATTTGGAAATTAATTGTATTATTTTGGCCTCAGAATATTGAAGATTGTTTAAACCCCTCCTCAGTCGCTTGATAGAATTTTTAACCACTTTTCTCTCTTCTTGGTCGCGTACTTCATTACCGAAGATTGTGTCCCTGAAAAGCCTTCGTGGCTTTATGAACGATGTTCTTCCACTTCGTTCGGTTCTCCGCTTTTCTCAGGGCAGTCGTAACAGAGAGTCCAGTGAGGGCGGTTACTTGGTCTGACCAGCGGTTAGGTGACCGGCCCCGAGGTCTTTTCCCATCTACCTTGCCCATCATCACCAGCTTTTCAAGGTTATTTGGTTCCCGGCGGGCAATGCGACCAAAGTAACCGAGAATCCTTTGGTAACTGATCGTGGATAGTCTCATCTCTTATACGTAGTTGTTCGAGGTTAGATATGTTCGTTCTCATGGCGATTCATGGTATACAGAGCATTCTTTGCCAACACCACATCTCAAAAGGGCACCACCAATTTTATAGGAACACAATTTAAAAAGGGGCCTTGTTGGACTCAAATACAATTATTTAAAAACCATGAATATGTAAAGCTAGGAGGTATTTTGTAAAATGTGCTTTTATACTCTTTTGCTCGGTGATGGAAACACCGTGAAGAAACCTGGACTTATAGTTAATATAAGTCTGAAATCGCCAACCCGTCTTGAGCAAGCGTGGTGATCAATGCTCGTGCCTTCTCTGTACGAGAAAAGGCCTTTGCCCTGCAGTGGGACAGTAACAGGCTGGTATTATTTTATACTCTTTTGTTTATATTTGCTAATAAATGTTTTTCTCCCGATTTTTCGGAAATCCGCTCTGTGTTCAGCAAAATAAAACCGATTGTAGGGAACGGATTATATCGCGAATAATTGATTAAATTTTGACGCTACGAGCGTTTTATATCACGGATCACAGATTCTGTAAAAATATTGAAATGAAATGCAATTATTATTCCATTTTCAATTTTTATAAAAATAGTTTTTCGTTAATTCCCGCAATCAAAGTCCAGTTTTCACCATCATTTATAGAATTTAAATTGTTTGGGGAGATTTATATGTATAATATGTTAACATTAAACTTATTATACAGAAATTACGAAAGGTATCGTAAAAATTTAAAAGGCAGAGTAAATCACCGTGTACAAGCCCTGCCACTGCAAATCGGTCTTGGTTATGTTTCGTTATTCTATATCGGTGTCAGGGCGAAGTTTCATAGATATGTACTACTATACGTACAGACATCGATATTTAAGCGTTGAATGTACAAGGTTAGGTGAGCGGCCTGGGACACTCTCAGGTCTAGATATTAGACGTGCTACTTCTGGTTTCCATAGCAACTGTTAGTAGCGGATTTGGGTTAAAAGATTGTTTGTACGTTGCCTTGGTAACCGCTTCGTTGTTGACATAAGACCACGGATGGCCAGAAGTATATACCGGTATTCTGCTAACATCGATGCAGTTAGAATGTCGGAATAGAATCTTTTTTTTTTAATAATTAAGTAGGCCTGTTTGTTTGTACAGCAGTGGGCCTTGTTAGTTCAGCTGTTTTTGTATGAATGAAAATGGTTTTAGTTTAAATTAATTAATTTCTGAGGCCCACTTGCGCGTTATAACTAACTCGAGAGTTAACAGCTAACTCAGGGTTAATCCAAAGAGAATTATTGGATATACCCTGCGTTAGCTGTTAACTCCGAGTTAGCTGTTAATTTAAAGAAGTAAATATTCTGACTGTAGCCTCACAATATTTTTTAGAGATTTCTTTAGAAATAAGCATCACCTTTGTACGTATTTTTCTGTTCCTTTCTTCTTGTCTGTTTATATGTGTGTACGTAAACCGTTAAATAAATAATAAAAAATAAAAAACAATAAATATATATTTGAAAACCGTATGTACCTACACAAAAATATATAAAATTTTAAGAAAATATCTTTTATTCATAGTTTAAATACCAGGAATAAACACAACCTTGCTGTACATCGCACACGTCTCGACAGAGTAGGTAACTCGTTCATGGGTCAATGTATACGCTTTTACAACAAACTTAACCATTAAACGATTTAAAAGCTGTATTAAAACCAAACTTTGTAAAAAAGGGTACCATAAAATTTCTGATTATTTAGAAGATAAAATAGCTTGGGATTGAGCTGCTCGCTCTGCTAATCCTTGTGATAAAATTTGACATTACAATTATTCAGTAAAATCATCAAAATATACCAGTTTTATTTAAACATTGACATTATAATATTTCATACAAAATGACATGATTACTTTGTAAAGTATTATATTATTTTAATAATTGTGAATGTGAGGACTATGCGGATATCTATATTTTTTTTTTCATTTTTTTTTTTGTTTCCTTTCTCAGTTAGTTTTAATGATGGTCTGGCAGTTTGAGTAGTTTATGCGCCCTACCCGAATGTCCTTTCTTTGGTATTGTTCGTCGAGTTGAGCTCTTTATGTTCTGAGTTGAGCTCCACGATTACTGACAAATGCTTGCACTGACTGGACAGGTCCACTTAAATCTGTGTGATGCTTTTCTCAAAAGACCATTTCAGACACTAATCTACATGGTCCTCATATGGCCTGAGCAAGATTATGTCTGGACTTTAAAAGAGACTGTGACCTCTGACTTTGTTTCGGCCTTTCTTCTCAGAGTAGTCAGATAGCAAACGCCGAACTCATCTAGCAAATTTTAATGTTTTTTTTAATATGATTTGTAAAAGTGATTCCAATATCCTATTTACAGAATAAACAATTTTTATTTCACTTCAACGGACAAGTGGGCCTTAGTAACATCTGCTTACAAATGTTGACTAGACCGAAAATACTTATTTTATTTTGTAATTTTAAGTAGTAGAGTAGTAAGTACATAAAAATCATACCTTCCAAGCATTATTGCCAAAAAAACTTTTTACAAAAAAAAAACAACCGACTTCAAAAAGAAAACACTACGAAGTGGAAATTTTTTATTTTTCACTTCTTAGTTGTGGTACCTACCCCACACAAATTTGAATAGCACTACCTGCTATGTAAATAGCAGTGACAGGATTTTATCATCATATCATCCACATATACTAAGTGGGGAAAATACGTATTATTGAAGCTAACACAAAAACTATCCAAGCAAAGTTGATAAAATTTATATGGGACCAACTTGAGAGCATACATTTTTATACAAAAAAAGAATTTTCAAAATCGGTCCACAATTGACGGAGAAATCGGTGGACATAAATAAAAGAAAACATACATACTGTACTAACATAGAACCCCTCCCTTTTGGAACTCGGTTAATAAAATCATAAGTATCGTTTCCCTTTAACGGATTTAACCACTTTTCCCGTAACGAAAACACCGAAAACTTTTCTCTAAAAAGCTACATTTTCAGCAAAATTCCGAAGTAAAACTCCGCAGATCGAAAATAAACAGTTCTTCTCCCATCACACTAACAAGTAGCTGTATTCCATTTGTCCACCCCCCGGGGATCACTCGGGATGGATAGGATATCGAATACCAACACTTGGGCCATCCACTCCCGACTATCGAGTCTTTGGAGACTTCGGGAGACTTCGGGGAACTTCGGGGGATGTCGTGGATTATGTACTTTTCATTCTTTGGGTTGTTGACCGTTTGATATATAGTGCTAGAAGAATGTAAATAAATATGTGATCGATTTGTTAAGAACTTTTTGCTTGCTCCTGGCGTTATAGGTTATATGTTGATGTTTATTTGTTTTGGATCTTGTTGAAAGATAATCAAACTTATTTCTTTGTTACAGGTATGTCCTGGTCAGGTCTCTGAATGAAAAGGTATGTCAAAGTCAAAGTCAAATCATTTATTTCAATAGGCCCTTGTAAGGCACTTTTGAAAGTCAAAGTTTACAAAAAATTGAATTGATTCTAGTCGCCCCTTCCAAAAGGTAGTTTTCGTATGGAGAAGAATGGGCAAGAAACTCCACCGTTACTCTTTTAAAAAGTGTTACAATATTTTGTGTATGTAGGTAGATTAGTTACATAATTATATGTGAAGACGATGCACCTGAAAAAAAAAAACGTTACCACAATAGTTAAAAAGAAGAATTAATAAAAATGAAGCAACGAAAGATAAATTAATTACTTATGTGATAGATACATGGTTCTCACATATTTACAAACATTGTAAAAGTAGACGAGTCCCCCGTGTCACCGCTCCCATACCTCAGGCGGTGACTACCAGTCGCGCGCAGACTATAATGATAGCGGGCAATAATACAATGAAAAATGTTTTTTTTTTCTGAATATTCATGAAAAATTATCGAAAATTCACTTTAAAAGTTGACCCCCCCCTTTTTAAAGGAAATTTTCGATCATTTTACTTTATTTTTAATATCTATCTATGAATTTTTAATATCTATCTATATATGAATTAATTCATTCATATCTATGAATGAATTAAAGTTATACAATGTGTAAAAAACCCTGCCCGATCCCTGAGGGTGTTGTTAAGTATCGTACTGAGGAGAGTATCGTTATGTGATAATTTTCAGGGAAAAATAACACCCTTATTTTTTTTTAAAGGGAGGTTTTACCGGGATATTACATGGGGTGTGGGCGGCCGTCGTTTAGCAAGTGTCTACTTATGACCTCTGGTGGATATTTGCTCCTTTTTAATAGAATTGGGATAAAAACGTGAATTTCAAAGAGCAATAGGTAACTTTTTTGTTTTCAATAATAATAAGATATTTTATTACTTTTTGGTAAATAACGTTATTGCAGTAACTATGTGCCCTTTGCGGATCGAACTGGTATTTTTTACACATTATATAAGGCTGCCTTTAAAAAAAAACACTAACTTGAACTGGATCGTAAACCTTTTTCTCTGACAAAATCTAAGAATTTCACGTGACACTAATTTAATCGCAGCAGCACTTACACAACTTGAAATTCTTCTGAAAACGAAAGGACTTTTCGTGAAGTAAGCAAGTTGTCAATATCAATATTTTTCCTGTCAGCTCCATTCTCGTTCGTATTGTTGATACAATTTTATTTCAAAGTGAGAAAAATCGAATAAATTCGGTGTTGGCTCTACAAATATATCTTTTTTTTTTTTTTTTTTTTGGATGGGAAATTATCAAATAACTTCTCCCGCTCTGGGTGGAGCGGGAGGGCGTGTCAGACTTTTACTGACTAAAACCCACCCGTGTTCCTTCCGTTGCCTGTGTGCCGAGGTCGCGATATCCCTTTCAGACAAACCCGCGACCCCGGCAGGCATTGGCCCTTCCGGACCCCGTCAGTTGGTGCTGACATCTCTTTGAGGCGCGCGTGGAACACAACGCGCCGTCGACCCGGGCCTGGTCCCTATCGGACGGCGAGCTACCCATTGCTCACCGTCCGCAAGCCCGCGCCTACGGTGGCCGGAAGTCGGCTCTCGACTCCCGACGCCCGGGGCGTCTCCTGCGGCGACTAGGGGCGCGAGGGGGCGCATTTTGCCTCTCCCTCGTGCGCTCCGCCTCCTCCTTCGCGAGCATTACTGCTTCGCAGAAGGAGGTGACGGCCTCCCATGCACTCTCGCTCCGGACCATGGCCTGAACCAGGGCCGGACGCGAGAGATCGCCGCCGCCGATCGCCTCCGTGAGGACACGGCGGTGCTCCGTTCAAGCTGGGCAGACCTCCACCGTATGCTCCACCGTGTCCTCCGGGCGATCCACACAGTGGTGACACCCGGGCGTTTCCTCCCGCTTTATCCTGAACAGGAACCTCCCGAAACAACCATGTCCGGTGAGGACCTGTGTCAGGCGGAAGGTGAGGACGCCGTGGCGCCTCTCTAGCCACTCCTCAAAGAGGGGACTTATCGCCACAATTGTGGCGTGCCCACTACAAATATATCTGCGCTCACGAAATTGTCTCCAACTGACAGCTGTCACTAACACGTGAAAATATACGGTCTTAGGGTTGTGGTTTGTGTGCACAAGGACCAAAAAAAGGGAAATTTTCGGACGTGCTAATTTAAGTCGAAAGCGCGAAATTCAAATTTTCTTAAGGTTTTTGCAATTTGTAGTTCAATATCAGGTTGTATGTTGATCTAATTACAATTCACGGCCATATCGAACATTTATTTATAGAATTATAATCATAAAAATCATTAATACAACTCTCTAAATTCATATAATCCTATTAAATGACTATTTCATGAAATTATATTTTAGGATTATTCTAACATGACGGAGTTGTATTGCTGATTATAATGATTATAATTCTGTAAAGCCATGTTTGTTACGGTCGCGAATCATATTTTCAAGATACAACCTGACACGGACCTGTCAGAAAATTTAAATTTCGCCAGCTACCTTAGCGCATACCCCTTCACGTAAATTGGTGGATTGAACTAAGACCTCCATCTTATAGGACTGAGATCTATGTAGAATGTTGCAATCGCGGGTAGAACCTGAGGCTGACACGGGAGCGTGGGGATTGGCACAAGAAATGGGTGAAGTTTGATTGAAGATGGAGATGATAACATGCCAGTAGTCCCCTAAGGGTTGGGCAGAGGTGTACCTATAGTACACCCACATTTCGCCAGTTATGTTTAAGTCCCATGTAATAGGGGGCGGGCCTATTCCCTCAACCGGGCACTACTCCAGACTCCGGGCTACTACTGAGAAATTCCAGATCGAAAAACCCAATAACACTTTGCCCAACCTGGGATTCGAACCCAGGACCTCATGCTCAGCAATAGCGCTTGCGATCACTAGACCACAGGGCAGTCCAGTTATACCTTAATATTATAATTTACCAACAAAAACAAACAATGTAATTCGATCGTGATGAAAAAGCTTTGGAAAAAATACCAAAACTTTTCCAAGTTTTTCCTAACATATTATTATTCTAATCTTGTTAACATTCACGCAGGCTCGCCAAACTTCCCAGACGGTAGTGAATTCCTAAACGAAACTGACGTATTTTTTTTATAATTTACCTGTAACTTCTCTGTACAAGTTGGTCGGTAAATGTACCAATGAAAGAACTGAGAAATAAAACCATCGCAGGCTGGAGATTTTCGCGAGTGGCACTGACGAATCAAGCCGAAGGAACGCGCAATTTATTTTTCTGTGCTTCGAAATTCAAATTTGAAATTCTGATTGTATTGTTGACAGCATGTTTGTATTTTGCATAGATCTGAAAATGAATTAAAACTTTTTTGTGAGTTTTGCTATCTAAAATTTCAAGGGAGGTCATTCTGCTTTTGTTGTCATAGTTTCGAATTCGAATGGAAGATGAAATGTTTGCAATTTTAAGTAATGCATAGTCACGTTCTTTTGTCGCGTCGTACCTACCTATTACTGATTCCCATTGTGGATTCCTGACATGCTTTTTTTATGGCTTGTGGCATAGCCTGTGGTCCTTTTTAGGGTTCAGTACCCGAAGAGTGCCAAACAGAACCCTATTACTAAGCCTCCGCTGTCCGTCTGTCTGTCAGCAGGCTGTCTCATGAACCGTAACAGGTAGACACTAGAAATTTTCACAGATTGTGAATTTCTATTGCCGCTATAACAACATCAAGAAAATGTTAATAATTAAAGGGGGACCATACAAGAAACGCGTTTTTTTTCGACGTTTTTTACTCGATCTCAATACGGTACGGAACCCTTCGCGTGCGAGTTCGACTCGCACTTGGCCGGTTTTTCAACCTTTTCTTAAACTTTCCTAGTCACAGTGTGGTATGTACGTAACGTGACGTACGTAACTATAACCACTTCCTTGAGACGGTCATCCATTGGGAACTCCACGCTAGTTACGGTAAAAGGTTTCAACTTAATCATCGATCGGCCTTATTGAAGTTCCCGACTCCCGAGCGACTATATTATTGTATTGATTGGATAGATAAGTACTATGTACTGAAAGTACTGAAACCCTCTGCCATCTGGATTTCTACGAAAACTTCAATCGATATACGATTAAAGGCGAATTTCACTGAAACTAAACGACGTTCAAGAGCTGTCAGTATCAACATTGTTATGGAATGTTAACACTAAACATCGTGAGGAAACCGGCATGCCTGAGAGTATATTTCTCGACGGCATGTGAAGCCAAGTCAGAGAGCCATGGATGGGTTTAAAATTCTCACACCTGGTACCCTAATTACGTAACACATTTTCGTATAAAACTAATCTGTTTCATTTTGACAGTTCAACAACATTCATTGCGTTATTTACGTTGTTGAGCAGATTTTTTTTCGAACTTATGGAGCAAGTGATTAACAATCTGTTTCAAAACGATTCAGATTCTGATTGATCGTGTATTTACGGAATTAGGGTACTGGTTAGTCACTAGCCGCACGAAAAGAAGAACACTGAGAGCTTTTGAACGCGTTTTAGAAGTGCTGATCGCGTCCAGTTTCATTGGTGAAATCCGCACTAAGTGGCTTACAATTTTGGTCCTTGTCGGTCTTTAAACTCTTCTATCTACTGTTTTGTTTTTAAAATTTGATTCCCCTAAGCCTGTAATACTCCATCCAATATGCATTTTTTTAATTTCTATCATGACGATATTATCGTGGACGTCCACGTCCGTCACAGCATCACGAGAACACAGGGAAGTAAAATTTATCAAAATACGTGTACGTTATAACGTTATCGTCGACGAAAATTTAAAAGCGTCTTCATAACATGCAATCACAATCTGAATGATTTTGTAGGATAATATATAAGGATCATTAGGATCATATTCAATATTCAAAAGTCATTTTTTCAAACTAGGTTGAGAATTTCTTTTCGAACGTCAAAATTACATAAGACAGTCCCCCAAAACGCCCACCCTTCACCACTTCCTAGTGCTTTAGCTGGGAAGAATAAGTGGCCCAACAAACTCCCCAACAGCACTGCTGTCTGTTCAGTTAGAAAAAAAATATTCTATATACTCAATATCTTTATTTACTTAATAGAATGCAAAATAATTTACATTACGCAACACAAAACATTTAAATTATTAGCCATATGTCAGCTAGCACACGCCAATAAACAAAAACATCAAGAACTATAATCAGCTTTATAAAGCTGTAACTGGAAGTTATAAATAATAAACTAGGACCATCGAGGTCAAATAAATAAACAGTTAATTACTGATAACAATAACAATTGCTAATCCATTGCTTTATATCTTTGAAAAACAATCTACTCAACAACGTAAATAACGCAATTAATGTTGTTGAACTGTCAAAATGAAAATCATTGCTACTGTAAGTGTGTTTCGTAATTAGGCCGTCGATGTTTTTATCCCCAACAAAGTCATGTTTTTTAAAAGCACGACTCTCCTAACTTTTGGTACATTTTGTTTTTTTTTCTGATCGCAACCTGCATCTTTTTCGACACGAAGACATCCGTCGATTCTATTTCTAACAATAGTTAGGGATATATGGGGTTTTTAAAAGCACTACTCGCCTAACTTTTGGTCCATTTGGTGCATTCTGAAACTTTATACTGATTGCAACCTGCATCTTTTTCGTCACGAAGAATTCCGTCGCTTCTATTCCTAACTATTTTTGGAGTAAAAGCAGTACTCGCCCAACTTTTGGTCCTTTTGGTACATTCTGAAAGGTTTTGCCCGCGTGTATGCTATGCTACCTGGATCGCTTCCGCCGCGCGGTCATCGCTCGCCGCTGGTTCGTCGGGACGTTGACATCGCTTTGTCTTGCACCGATCGAATACAGTGCAACCCGTCTGCACTGTGCAGTGAACATGGCGTATGAAGGAAGAGAGCGTAGTTATGGGTGCGGCAATTGTCTTTTGAGTACTTAGTTTTAGTATTATTTTCTTGGAGTTTCTCAATTGTATTGTGTTTGCGTTATTTAATATCGTTTCTTAATTTTGCAGAGGCAATAAAAAAATTCTTTGATTTTGCCTGTGTAATTAAAATTCACTTTTTTTTTTACTGTAACTAATTAAAACTAACGAAGCTAAGACCGATCAGTGACCCTAATTATTTTTAATTAGATTGACTTTTAGTAACTTAGCAAAGGATGGCTAGGTGAAGGTTTTTAAGAGACAGAAAAACAAATAACGTAAAATTGTTCTTAAACTTAATTATAAAGCTTTCATTTTAATTACAAGCCCTTTTAACTAACGTCCTCAATAATTAAATTTTGAAAATAGTTCATACGAACCAAGCAAAGTATACAGTATAAAATTTTAATTAATCGAAAATTTTAAAACTGTTTTTAACAGTAGACGAAGTAATTAATATAATGGAAACATTTACTTAGTGAATATATTTCAAAAGCTCAATAGTCTATCCATAGTAATTAAAATTTTGTAGGAAGCAAATTATATTAATTTCAATAACACACTTTTCTGGTCTTTGAACGAAAATGCATCTGCGGCATTCTTAATTTATTTTAAAAATTTTAATTTAAAAATTTAAAAAGTCATTGCATAACTTACAAAAAAAATATGCATAACAATACAATTTACTTAAAAACAAAAGTGATATTTTCCTACATTAGCGCAGTGAGACAGACATTTACATAATTTCCACGGGCGACGGTACCGCGAAGCTTGTTGAATTTATGTGTCTGGTCGACTCCACAGTCTGGAATCGTAACGGAGACCTCTGGCTGCACATTGCACTGTGGACTGTGCACAGTCAGTTGTGAACTTTACCTGCCCGCGACTGCCCGCGAGTGTCGCGAACATATCGCTCATCCAAAAAGTTTGTGCTTTTCTTCGTAGTTCTGTGTAATAACTGACGGATTGTTAGCTTCACCGCCGCACAAAGAGGTGGGTTGATTAAACATATATTTATTTAGAATTTCGTGGCTTTGTACGTTTGTTCAAGTTTGTTTTACATTGTTTCGTTTGGTTAAATTTCACGTGGCAAAGTTTGTTTGAAAATTGTTAGCAAAAGTCGGGGATCAATTTCCAATTAAATCTTTTGGTACCATTTTAACTTTCTGTTAACTTGGAGGTTACTAATGAGAAATGTTTATCCAAAAGGCCCTTATGGGTAATGGTTTTCGAATAAATTAAACGTAATTTTTATATGAGATAAGTAGGTTTCATATACTTACATAGATAATTGAGTGAATAGTACCTAAACCTACCTAATCTGCGTTCGCAATTTAGTTGCCAAACATGTAAACAAATACGAGTTTTAGGAAAAACAACTGTAAGGTTCAGTTTGCACTAAAACTTCATATTTTTTATTACTTTTTCAACAGTATTAGTCAGTTTAAAATAAACTTTATTTACACTTGCATAAAGTGTTTGTTTAAGTGGAAATAACATCAATTGGAAAAAAATATTTGAATAGACCTTATAAATTTGTCTGTCAATTAGGCAAAATAAACTATGGCAACCTTTGTATTTCCATAGAAATCTCATTATTATTCTAAAGTAGGTAAGTAAAGCAGAATTCCTCTTGAATTGTTGTTGTTCTTCTTCCAACTTCAATTTATAATCACAAGATACTTCAATTTCAGTTTCAAATAAATAAATAAACCTTAAAGAAACTTTAAACTAAAGTTATTCGAAACCTGATCGTTAAACTTCTTAGTAATTTCAGTAACTAGAAATGTTTTAAGCTAGTTCACTGTCGGATAATTCAGAGTCAAAGGTTGATTAGCAGAAATATTTGTAAGCGAAGTATTGAAGATAGAATAATACTCTTTATTACCTAATACATATAAAACGTGTCGTTTTGATATCCCGTAACTCTATGGTATTAATGAGACCATGTCAAAGAATCAACTGGCATATACAACCTTGGTTTTTCTTTACCCTAAAGCTTTTAAGGGGTCATTGTACTCACCATTATGAATAAATCGCGATCCGGATCGCCAAAAAAAAATCTACTGTTCCCTACATTTATGTTCGTATATTTCGTCGAAATGTAGGGAACAGCAGATTTTTTTTTCGCGATTTCAGTGTTGGTCCCATAGTGAAAGTTTATCATAATAATGAGTACAATGACCCCTTAAGAGGTTTAGGGTAAACAAAAACTAAGGTTGTATAGTTTTTTTTCATACTTAACACTAAACTCTCGATGTATGTATCTAACACCCGAATACTGAAACGCCACTCAAGACTTAAGCATTACTTAAAACTAGTGTCAACCAATCAAAGGGCTTTAAACGAGTTTTAAGTAATGCTTAAGTCTTGAGTGGCGATTCAGTATTCGGGTGTAAGTCTCATTGATAAGTTCGAGTAAATTATTTTCATTCAAACCAATAATTCATATTTAACGCTAGGAAATAGCGACGTTGTCATAATATCGAATTATTTTGAATGATTGAAATAAAAACAAAAATACGTGTGGCACTCGAGGACTGCCGCGGTAAAGCTATTGCATAGCATATATTCAAAAATAAGAAGATAATATTGTTGATTTAAAATATTTTTTTAAAAAAATACCCCTATACCCCCCCCCTAAATCGCAGAATTTACACAACCGTCAATGACGTCTGCCCTCACGCGTCTGCCCGCGTTCGGGTCGCGCACTCGGCGACCGCGCGTCATTGCCTATCCCTACCCTCGTTCTGCGCGCCCGCCGTCGACTCATCGCAGGTCATTCTTATCGTTCTAACTTTTAAAATATTAGTCCAAATTACTTAGTGTAAAAGACAAATTTTATCTACATTAAATACCGAAAGCGATGAAGGTATTTATTTTGATACGAATTAACTAAATACTCTAAAATATGCAACTTAAAAAAAGTATTCAATTTAAATGTATTTATAGCTCACTATTTTGGCTATAATGGCTTCCACATAAAAGGTAGATATATGCTGTCGCGGACTTTTATTTAGAACTCTTTAAGACAAACAACCCCACAATACATTCTTTTCATGTAACTCCAGCGGTTTAGGCAGCGCACGCAAAGATAGATCTCAGAGGGCAGGATTTTTTCCGACTTACTGGATACTTATCGTTATATTATGGCTAAATCACATAAAATCTTTATAAATTGTAGCCTATGTGTTATTCTGATATATAAGCCACATTACTGTAAAGTTTCATTAAAATCCGTTCGGTAGTTTTTGCGTGAAAGAGTAACAAACATCCATCCATCCATCCTCACAAACTTTCGCGTCAGGTTTTTTTTTTCGTTACGGAATTTCTACATTCGGTCGCCGCGCTCAGAGTCTCCGATAAAAGCTATGCAATAGCTTAAAAACTTTAATTGAAAAATAATTCATATGCCAGTTGATACTTTGACATGGTCTCTTTTAATACTGCTTAATACCCTAGAGCTATGGGATAACAAAAGGAACACCTTGTATATTGTAACTTGATTAGGATTGAAGGTGAATATTATCAATAAATTTTACTTTACACAATTTAAAATTAAAAGTCTAATGTATGTATGAATTGAATCTAGTCTATAAAATCGACTAGATTCCATTCATATTTTTCAGCGAATGAACTTTTTTTTATAGAAAATTTACAGCCTTGTATATATACGACTTTAATGAAATTTGGAAAATTAAGAATAAAGAATTGATGGACATGAAACAGAAAAAAATGGTTGAAACCGCAGAGGTCACGCTGCAAAATGTAGAAATTTTACATTAAGGGTAACACAATGGGCGGTCTTATCGCTAAAAGCGATCTTTTAAAGACAACCTTTGGATGGATTAAGGAAGAAAGGAGAAACAATACCGCAGGCAAGTCAGTGGTGTACCTATCATTTACTTAAATACAATAAATAAATACATACGTAAAACATAAATATATACATACATACATAAAACATGGTATTGATACTAAGTAAAATGAAATAAGAAATCGACTTCACGAAGAAAAACTTGATGAAAGGAAAATTATAGGCACTAGTGCACGCGGAACAGCCATTAAAGAAATTAAGGGTAATTTCCACCGGCGGCAGAGCTCAGGTGTTTTTTAATGAAAGTTCTCAAGAACAGAACGTAATCCACATAAGTGAAGCAGTTTTTCCCTCTCCAGTGTAGTAGGTATTCATTCATGGTTCAAGTTTTGAGTTTGGTCTTTTGAGTCTCAGTTACAGATAACAAAGGACCAATTCTTGTGCAAACGACCGATTTAATGATATTGGGATCTCGCACACTAGCCGGCCAGGACCACGACCAGTGGTCGCAGCGACCAGCTTAACTATAGAAATCAATACGAATTGCGCACTTGGTCGCAACAACCAAATAGCCGCAGCCCGTATAATACCACTACACAGCAACACTGGCCGGAGTCGTGGTCGTGAAACTTAATTTTTTTGCTGGTACTAAGGAAAATGTCGTGAGGAAAGCTTTGAGTACGAATGAGGATCGCTATAATAGTAGGGGAAGGTCAAAGAAAGGATGGATGGGCTGTGTGTAAGATGATAAGGCTGGAAAGGGGGGACTATCGAGATGACGACTGATAGAGAAGTATGGAAGAGAAATATATGTCGCGCCGACCACAAAAAAATTGGGATAAGGGCAGGAGAATAATGACCAAGACATAGTGCTACGAAAAATACAATGAAGCATGCCAAAACTACACCTCCACTCTGTGCACACGCGCACACGCACCTATTTACAACCAAACTACACCTCACTAAGTGCACATCATGTTTACGAAACCGGCCTAACGTCAGTGTTGACAGCGCTATGTTTTATTTGGCCTACTACAATGTTTTTTTCCAAATTCGATCTTATGACTGCACCGCTATTAATCAAAGTTATGCCTTTACCCAAGGCCAAAATTAATATTTTCTTAACCTTGAATTAGGTAGTTAACACCAACACATTTTTATAAAATAATAGAAGTCATTTAGCGTAACACAAGAACAAAACAAAAGTGACAAACACATTTCATCTTAATATCTGAGTCATACAAATTCGCAAGAGTTGACTAACTCTGAATTACTTTAAAACGTTTAGGAAGAAAGCCAAAAGTGTGTTCCACTGTGAAAATATTTGACTGTAATTTCCGATTCTATGAAAAAAAAACAAGACATTTATAAAACGATATTTCTTAAAACTTACTCATCTATGTATTAGTACTATGCTAATTCCTGATTCTGCTCTTATTTGACTAACTAGGTTTTTGATATACTTCGGTAACTAGATAGGTATCTACTGCATGGTGCCTTTTTCAAGTGAATGTAAACAACAAAATTGCATCTCTCACAACATTTTGTTTTCAAAAGCTTTTCATTGCTTAGTACCTGGGCGACCGAGCTCTGCTCTGTTGAAAATAGAGAATGCTCATTCAATAGTACAGGAAAATTCATGATTATTCCATGTATAATACATACTAATTCGATGCTGCCATGATAGTAGGTACTTACAAATTCCTTGCTGCCATGATAGTAGGTACTTACAAATTCCTTGCTGCCATGTTATTAGTCTATGGTAGCCATCTTGTTCTAAACTTTGGGCGACCGAGCTCTTTTCGGGTGAAAACGCAGAGAAAACGAATTTTCTCAGATAAGACATGTCTAGATCGATTTGCCGCCCACGTAAACCCCTATATATATCATGTATATATTGTTCGTTTAAGGTAACATAACTGAAATTATATAGAAGTCGTAGGTTTGTTTGCTGTTAAAGCGTAGGTTTGTTTGCTGAAAACTTCACGGTATAACAATAACTGGTGTCGCGTCGCGCTAGTCTGCACGAAGCTTTAATCTAAACGCGCCTTTATACCCGTAGTCTGAAGGTACGAGGTACCTTTATAGGTATACCTAACTCTTAAGTGAACTGTTACTTACGGAACTCTACCTAAGGGCAATGAACGCGAAGATCAACAAACACCATTTTAAAAACAGTTTAGCCTTACGAATAAATTCACAATAATATCACGTTCGGGCCACCAACTAAGTGCTGAACCTGACCGATAAAGAACTCAAAACACGGTACTTTACCTCGCTTTGTTTGACAAATAAATAATCCCTTACACACATCCATACTGTTTAATATCTATATTCCTAATGTAATATAATCGTTGGAGGAGTGGTCGCAAGCGCATGAGGTCTTGGGTTCCATGCCCCAGGTCGAGCAGTGTTATTAGGTTTTTCTATCTGGAATTTCTCAGTAGCAGAGCCTGAGTCTGGATTTGTGCCCGGTTGATGGCAATAGGCTCGTCCCTACATGGGACTTAAACATAACTGGCGAAATGTGGGTGTACTATAGGTACACCTCTGCCCAACCCTTTGGGAAAACAAGGCGTGATGTTATTTTATATATAAAAGTTTAGGGGTATGAGGGATGAGTGAACTTTACACCCTGTTGTGTAAAGTTCACTCATCCCCCATAGAAAAGGGAGGATCCTCCGACCAGACAGGTGTCATGTCTGGCGGGCAATTGCCCAGAGGTTGAAGTCGTGAGCTTGTATATATGTCCACCGCCCAGTAAACTCTAATTGCGCGATGCAGGATTTGAGTGACGTCAGGATGTTGTGTCACCTCAAGTCTTTGATGCGTAGTTCGCATGTGGCGGTGTAGATGCCGCCACAAAAGCATATTATTGCAATAAATTTGATGTAGGCATGAACATACATATCCTAATTAATTTTATAGATGCGAAAGTGAGTTTGTTTGTTACGCTTTCACGCTAAAACGGCTGAACAGATTTGAATGAAATTTGGCACATGGGAGACCATGACCTGGATTAGGACATAGGGTAATTTTTATCCCGATATTATCACGGGATCGAGACTTATGCGGGTGAAACTGCGGGGTGCAGCTAGTAAATATGTAATACCGAAACAAGCAGCAATACACACAGTTACAATAGTAAGCAAAGTACTAATTTTTAGGTGTTTATATAGATTCCCTATTAAATTGGAAAAAAGAGCTCTCCGCCATTGATTCCTCAATATCTTCAGCTTGTTACGCGCTAAGAAGCCTCAGGGACGATATTGATCTAAGACAGCTAAAATCTGTATATTATGCATTAGTAGAATCCAGGTTACGATACAGCATTATGTTTTGGGGTAGCAGTTACGGGTATAATTGCCAAAGAGCATTCATACTACAGAAACGTGCACTAAGAACTATTGTCAGAATCCCACAACGAGAATCATGTAAAGAATATTTTAAAAAATTAGGTTTTTTAACAGTACCAAGTTTATATGTTTTAGTATTACTCAGCCGCTTTGCGAAATACATACACGAGCACGAATCACAAGAAGAACGTGAACTTAGGGAAAAAACTAGAAGAAACGTTATAAAAAATAAAATTGCACCGAAACTTAATATTGCTAAACATTGCTCTAAATACCAAGCAGTGGAATTATTTAATAAGTTGCCTACTGACCTAAGATCACTGATTTACAAAGGTACTCTATTCAAAGCCAAACTTAAAGCATTCCTGTTAGATAAATGTTTATATTCTATATCTGAATTGGTGACAAGTGATGGTCAATAGTATTTATATTAATTTACCTTTTTGACATTAAATATATATCAAGACATTATCCGATTTTATGCATTTAATAGATTAGATTTATAAGCATTTGACATGATAATATTTACAATTTAAAATAATTTATATAATTACTATTTACATTCTATTGACACAATATTTATATTATGTTATTGATTTTATTTTTAGTGAAATTACTGTTTGATATTCATAATTTATTGTTTTTAATGTACTACCTAATTCAAACACAATGCGAATTGTTATATGAATAAATAAATAAACTATGGGATACAGTATTTGTTACTAATTAACAGAGGGATCTGAACCTCCTTTTCCCTAAAGGCCTCAGGGCGGGAGTAAGGAAAAACACCGGGAGAAAACCCGAGGAGAAAAACTTTAAAAAACAATCCTCCTAACTATGTATAATAAAATGTATCTATATCTGTACATAATTATAAATTAAAGTCGCTTTTCGCGTTTGTCTGTATGTCCGCGTCGTTCTTCTAAATCACGCAACAGATTTTGATGAGGTCTTCACTATCGTTTAGAGAATTTATTCCGGAAGGTTTATTTGTATAAAAGTAGGTAACTAAGAAAACTCCACGCGGGCGAAGCCTCGGGCAAAAGTTAGTTATTAATTATTAATATTATAAATGTGAAAGTGAGTTTGTTTGTAACGCTTTCACGCTAAAACGGCTGTACGGTTTTGGTTGAAATTTGACACATAGGCAGACCATAACCTGGGTTCGGACATAGGATACTATTATCCCGATAATACGTTCCCGTGCGAAAATTTTCGAACACCACGCGGGCAAAGCTGCGGGCAAAAGCTAGTATACATATAAATATTATAAATGCGAAAGTAGCTCCTTGTCTGTGTGTCGGTCTGCCTGTTACCATTTCACACCTAAATAGGTAGCTGAACGGATTTGAATAAAGTTTAGCACGCGAATAGACTGTGACCAGCTATCTAATTACGCAACACATTTTCGTAAACAATTACGAGTAATCTGTTTCATTTTGACAGTTCAACAACATTCATTGCGTTATTTGCGTTGTTGAGCAGATTTTTTTTCGAACTTATGAAGCAATGGATCAGCAATCTGTTTTAAAACGATTCAGATTCTGATTGATCGTGTATTACGCAATTAGGATACTGGGTTAGGTTATAGGATTTTATCCCCGTAGTAAGTTCTCCACACGAGCAAAGCCACGGTCAAAAGATAGTATTTCCATATTAGAATGTCGTGCATGTCAGACACTATGGTACATATCGGTGGTTCGATCGTGTGACGTCAGTCATCGATTTCTGGTGCCGTGGTTAAAAACGACAGGTGTCATTAGGCTTTGTCCGATGTGATTTATGTCCTACTTTGTAGTCACTTTTTCAGACATAGTTGATTAGTGTCCAGTGTCCACAGCTAAGCTAAGCAGCAAAATACACGTATGAAGCTATTTCATACGTGTATTTTGTAAATTAGTTACAAACTTGGTGCTTTCAGCTACCCACCACTTCTAATTAAATTTTGTCTCTGGTTTTATATTTCGACGGATGGTCTTGGAATTTCGGATGCAAAGACCAACACTTTTACATTAAAAACCTGTCAAAGTTTGAGTCGAGTAGTAACTGCATGTCACATATTTCCCAATATAAAATTATTAAAGAATCAAAAATGACCACCTGTTATTGACATTTCACATCATGACTCTCATTCTATCTGATTTATTTTTATTATTATTCAAAATGTCTGACATGTTTTGGGACCCTGGGGTCCCCGACCTTTGGACGGTGTACCAGGGGCTGAAGCCAACTCGCAAAGGCCCGTTAGACACTCTTAATTATTAGTGTCCCCCAGCATAATTAGCATATAATGTTCCCACTGCTGGGACACAGGCCTCCTATCGGTGAGAGGGAGTGGGCCGTAATCCACCACGCGAGCCCAGTGCAGATTGGTAGATGTCACATGTCTCAGAATTTTTGGTTCTAGGACATGCCGGTTTCCTCACGATGTTTTCCTTCACCGTTTTGAGAGCAGTGGTGATGAAATAATTTACAACTTCGAAGTCAAAGTCAAATCATTTATTTCAAATAGGCAGATAAAAAACTTGTTGACTAAACGATTTGGCTGTCAGACATGAAGTTGTAAACATTGACTTTATTTATTTTATTTATTAGGGACAAAAAACAGTTACATGTTAAGGTGATACAATAAGATTCTTAAGATAAATAGTTAAACATATAACGCACACTATTGTCCACGGATTAATCAAATAAGTGAAAAACGGAAGCAGATTTTAAGAATATTGTTCTCAGTTATTTGAATCAAGTGATAATTTAAAGTTTTGATGCTATTGAAGTTATAGCGAGAGTTTTGAATTTTTTATTTGACTTTACTTCATCATTTCAGCCGAAAGGCGGCCACTGCTGGACATAGGCCTCTCCCAAGCACCGCCACTTCGACCGGTTCTGTGCTTCACTCATCCAGCGGAAGCACGAGGTCATCGGTCCACCTTGTGGGGGAGGCCTTCCAACGCTACGTCTTCCGGTACGCGGTCGCCACTCCGGAATCTTTTGGCCCCATCGGCAATGTGTTCTGCGAGCAATATGCCCTGCCCAGTGCCACTTAAGTTTGGCAATTCTTCGGGCTATGTCGGTTTCCTTGGTTCTCCTACGGATCTCTTCATTTCTGATTCGATCACGTAGGGAAATTTCAAGCATAGCCCTCTCTTTCACCCTTCTAATAAGGCCCATTGTGAGCGACCACGTTTCAGTGTCATAGGTCATCACTGACAACACTATTAATCAGTGTTTTTTCAAGCTTTTCCAAAGAATTGTTAACCAACCTTACCTTACTAACCTTTTTTATGCCAATGTATTTGTTTAGAATGTTTTGATAAATTATCTAGCTTAAAAACCGTTTTTCTATTAAAATCTTGTCGAGTTAATGGATTTTTAATAGAAACAAAAGACCTAAATGAATCTAAAAACGATAGGCGTTCATTAAGTCATTAATTACTTCATATGTCACGATAATTCTGTTACCCAACCTTTGTGTACTTTCATTGACCTGTGTGAATCAATCAAGTAACGTATCCCTGCACACTTTTCTGTTAGCAATATCTCATCAATCAGCTGAGTCTATCACTGGATAAAGGCTCCTGCAGACAGGTGCGACACAACACAGGTAGAACAATTTCCATGAAGTTTGCATAGAAATCGTTCCACCAGAGTCCTGTCGCGCCTGTCTGCGGAAACCTTAACCCGACCTTCCGTATTGCACCAAATCATCCATCAACCATCTTGAAAATTCAAAACAGCAGAGCTCGTTTCTCACTCAAAATGCCGTCCAATAACAATCCGTTTTATTAATTGCTCATAAGCTACCAGTTCGCTTTTAATTTCCATAATTGATTTCTCAATCAACACTGCCCGTTATTTGTAAACACAGTGCTTCACGAAAACAGGTTTCATTACGCAACGTGATTAGTAAAAGGTTATAGCTACCAGAGATGTTACGAAGCTTTCCGATTCCGAAAGATCGGAACTTCCGATTAATATTACGCCTCCGACTCCGACTTTGGCTCCGATAATTTTGAATCAGATCTATACCGAAGATCGAAACGCAGCGAGTGGCGCGTACAAACGAATTATTCCACTTTGGCCAACAAGCCGCCCCACTGGTGGGGTAAAAGTGGCACCTTTTAACACCTCTAAGTCTCAGTTTTTTGTTTGGTGTATGTCAGACGCGAAACGTTAATATGAAAATTTAACTAAGCGGTGGATTAAATAGTTTAATTGTTGTGATAATTTCACTACAAGCCAAAAAAAAAGTATATTTTTCTTCTACCTCCGACTTCTGCCTCCGACTCCGACTCCGGTTCCGATTCTGATCAATAAAATTTAAAACCTCCGGTTTCGGTAAAACAAACTCCGTAACATCTCTAATACCTACCAATCACGCAACTGACCAATCTGTCTCTAATGAAGTAGCTCTCGATATAGGCTTCCCTAAGGACCAGGACCAAATTCGAAGTGCCTAAACACAAATACCAATAATGGTCTTTTGAATTTCAGGGCAGAAAACAGAACTGAGCGGAAAACACGTCATGAAAAACAGTAGGAAAATTCAAACTTGATCCCTGATGATTAATTTACACGACTAACAGTAGATTGTATAAATAGAACGCATGGTCCATTACATAGGAATAAAAAAAGTTATAATAATATAACAAAAATAAAAGCACGCAAAAAAGGCCGTTAGTTCAAATACTAGCAATTTGCTATCGCGATGCAAATTAACCTCTAAAAATACATTCTGAATGAAATTTTGCCTTATAATGCGGTCAAGTGTTCATAATAACATACAACTGGTGACCGATATGATATGAATGTGGATTGTGGTTCTGCACTCGACATGCCCCAGTTTTTACTCATAGATCCATTTAGTGACTGTTGCACGGTTTTTTGTGAAACATTTTCGCGAGAACTTTAAATTCCGAAACTGTACTGTGGGAGAATGAAGCCTAATTAAAAACCTCTTTCTTGCCTCCAACGGTCTTTAAATTATGTATTTGAAAAGCGAATGCGTTAAAAATATAATAGCTGCCAGTGTTATTTTGTATAATGGTAATCCTCTTGCGTCTGAAACCAACGGTTGATTCTATTGTTCTCAATTTGAAATTGAGTTTTATCTAAAATTTTCGATAAATTCATAACATGAAACAGGTATGTATTTTACACAACAGGTAGGTAAATAAAATAAATACACACTGTACATATGTATTTTATTTACCTATTTACGTTTTTGGTTCTCAAATATTTATTTTTCAATCGGGAATAAAACGAAACCGTTTCCTGTGTTTTGAAAATCTTTCATACTTTCAAGTCACGCACGGTCTTTATTGTTAAAAGTACCAACGCGACGTCCACACAACTCAACGTCGCATTCTTGTCTTGATATCCGAGATAGAAAATTGTATTTTTTCCTTGTTGTGAACTGTTACAATTCTAAGAAAAAAATGCTAACAAGAAGGAAGTATCTGCAAAGTAATTCCCATGTCACAATTCCTGGTACATCAGATCATATCACGATAAAGCTTTCGAGAATTTTATCTAAATAGACTATAAGATAAAGAAAAATAGCAGACAAAATGACCAAATATTAAAACTATGTTTGTTTGCATGTTCCTTGTTTGGAGTGTGACAAGTGGGACCTCTTCTGTTAGGAAATCATCATAAGAAATCAAATAGTAATGTATTCCATAATAGCTGATTTCAATGAACTACAAAACTACTGGATACTAGAGAATCTGAAAATTAAGAGAGGCTTTCAACACTGGTCCATCCAGCCACGACTTTCTGCTCACGGATAAAGTAGTAACTGGGAGGATCATTTATCTGACGTTTGGAAATAGTCAAGCTCAAGTTTTAGGCAGTCCTACCATAGCATATGGGCCGTGATCCACCACGCGGGCCCAGTGCGTGTTGGTAGATGTCACGTCTTCGAATTTTTGGTTCTAGTACATGCCGGTTTCCTCACGATGTTTTTGTTCACCGTTTTGAGACCAGTGGTGATGAAATTATTTACATAAAGTCGAGTGCCTGCTTGGGTTCGGACCCACGACCTACAGCTCAAGTCGAGGTCGTTACAACCACGGCTCTCCCAGTCCTACCATATTTGGCCTGAAATGTAAAATGTTTGTTTCTTCATCAATTGGTGAACAGCCTCGCAAAGCGCACCACGTTTACCTCTAATGAAACTTCTCTCCGAAAATCTCTCCTTTCCCTGCCAACAAAATATTTTAACACACTTAAAATGTATGTCAATCAACCATTTCCGTACTACACAGCCACATGACGGCAAATCGATCAGGTTACACACAACAGCGCAATTGGCGTGCACGCTACACGTGTCAAGGACTCAACCAGATCTTACCAGCTGATACCGTGGGTCAAGGTGTGATGCACTGATTGGGGCTTCCTTCTTAACAAATCTTAATACTCAATACTCAATTCTTTATTGCATTCCATATGTATTACATAGATGGTTTAATAAGTAAGAGATCAATATGGACCCTGTCGGGCACAGCAAAATAAGGAGAGAGGAAGAGGGCTAAGTAGTAATTCAATATTATTATAAATTATTAGATGTGTTTAATTGGGTGTATAATTATGTATATTATTAGGTTTATGTATATAGGTATAGTATATCAGTTATTTTAATCACAAACGGACGGTTCGGTTTTGTTCTTCGTTACAGCTAGTCAAGGAAAGATTTGACGTTGTTTTGATATCGGTTTTATCTGCATTGTGATTTATTTCATGTAGACTTATTAATTTCAGCTGTGATTCAAAATACATATGTATTATATAGGATGAAATTTAATTCATTGGCAATATTTTAACCAAGTATATCCAACCTTGATACATTTAAACTAAAATGAATTTAATTACTTATATTTTTTATTTATTTCTTTAATCTTGTTTATAAAAAAAAACAGAATATATTTAAATTTATTTAAGTTATATTTTCAGTATTTTTTTCTATCTCGTTGGCATAAATCAAGAAGTATCATGGGTAAAATACGTGGTTAAAATATTGCCAATGAATTAAATTTCAGCCTGTACAAGCCCTTAGTGGCAATCTTGATACAGATAATGTCGGTGGTCTGTCCCTAAGGGGTAATTCCGTAACACACGTACAATGGCAATGCCGTTCATTTTGATAGTTGAACAACATTCATTCAGGCAGACGAATATTTCAAACTTAAAGCAATGGATTCGCAATTTCCTTCAAAATCTTGCGGATTGTGATTGAAAGTGTTTTACGCTATTAGGATGCTGATGAGTGCCTGGATTTATCGCTCCTCCCCTTAAACTAAGAGATGCTCAGTATCTTTAACAAGATATTTGAACGTAAAAAAAATCTCTTGAAAATCTCGAAGTTTTCCCAGCATGCCCATATCTTATTTACGGACTGTCATACGCAACGTTGATGTTATGAGCAAAAACTGCTTGACATTGTTACGCACTTTGACACAAAGGCTTCAAAGTATAAGCAAAATACCACTTCAGTAAAGACGCGCCTACACATACATACGTATGATCAGCCGAGGATTTTTAGGAGTCCGTTGTCGAAAACGGAAACCATATAATTTCTACATGTCTGTCAGTTTGTCTGTTTTTCCGCTCACAAGTGTGTATCTGGCACTTGATTAAGATGAATACATCATCATCAATCTACAGCAGTCCACTGCTGGACATAGGGACCAATTTCACTCCATACAGCTCGATTCTCGACAACTCTCATCCAGCTGCTATCTGCCACCCTGCAAAGATCGTCGTTCTACCTAGCCTGAGCGCGTCCTACCTTCGCGGTCTCGGTCATCGGTTTTAAGGCTTGCCACTTCAGCTTGCTTATTCTGTGAGCTATGTCGACAACTTTGGTTCTCTGCCGGGATCACTTCATTAAGGATTAAATCCCACAGAGAGATTCCAAGCATAGCTCGTTCCATATTTAAGATGAATTATGGGAAAAATACAGTAGATATAGATATAATTTAGTTATCTATTCCGCTTAATGATTCCTAAAGAGTAAAAAAAAACCTATAAGAAATCTACACGTGTTTCACCACTCAACGAGGCATCCTTACGATGACGATTGACTTGTCGCGAACCCGAACACGGCGTGTTGCCACGCCAAGCGTCCGGACGCAGAGAAAAATGGATTTCCGCAAGATAACGCCTGAATCAAGCAACTATGAATTATAAGTGACATTATCCTAAGAGAGTGATAGCAAAACGGGCTCAGATATCCTCAATGAATAGGGCAAGAATTGGTTGTTTGTTTTTAAAAGCATGACGTTAACTTTCATTGCGATTAGTATGAGAGATTCTTTACAAAACCTACGGATAATGTGGAGTGGCATATACTCGTAGTTATTATATTGCGATCTATCCTTGACTTCCAGACGGTTTACACACATATTTCTACATAAATACATAAAATCGCGCATATTATCCTTTCCGCTTGAGCAGTTACAATTTGTACCAAAGCTTAACTTTTTTTTTTTGTTTGAGGATGGGAAATTATCAAATAACTTCTCCCGCTCTGGGCGGAGCGGGAGGGCGTGTCAGACTTTTACTGACTAAAACCCACCCGTGTTCCTTCCGTTGCCTGTGTGCCGGGGTCGCGATATTCCTTTCGGACAAACTCGCAATCCTGGCAGGCATTGGCCCTTTCGGACCCCGTCAGTTGATGCTGACATCTCTTTGAGGCGCGCGTGGAACACACCGCGCCACCAAAGCTTAACTTGGAAATACATTTGCATTTTCAGTTTTTATTTACAACATCGTTCTATTAAGTAGTTTAGTTAACAAAGATGGTTGTAGAGTCGGACTTGCGGATCTTAGGACCAAACTTCAAAATTACAATTTCGAAACTTAAGTCCCGAAGGACCAGATTTTTTCCTCGTTCAAAATATTCTGATAAACGACCGTTTATAGCCCTGACGCTCGCTGAAATATTCTATCCGTCTAAATACACTCGAGAGCAATGAATCCGGGTCACTTAAAGAATCCTAAAAATCTCGGAAACTAAAAATGCTAGGTTAATGCAATAAATTGTATTTAATAGACAATGTAATACTCCTTAAATGAAGGTATTAAAACTTCTTAGTTATTGTAAAGTTATATCATAAAAAAATCAAATTTGAAAAAGGGCCACTTTCGAAGATGGAACTACGAAATTACAGCATTTGGTTTTGCTTTTGTTTGTAATCTGTCATTTATGTGGGTACATAAACCATGTTGATAGTGCTCTATATTCATTATTCAAGCTGAAATTATGTCGCTTACGCCTGAAGAATGCACCAGAATACTTACAATGCTGGAAACCGGCCGGAGTCAGCGCGATACAGCACATTGTCTATTAAATACAATTTATTGCATTAACCTATCATTTTTAGTTTCCGAGATTTTTAACATTCTTTAAGTGACCCGGATTCATTGCTCTCGAGTGTAGTACATGATCCTCTGGGTAGTCTTCCCAATCACTCTATTAAAGTAATCAGTGATTCCCACTTACCCTTTACAGAATTTGTCTGTTATTCGGAAAATATTCAAATAGCGAACGTTGCGTCATTGGCTGATGTAATTAATTTGTTCATGGGTGATTTCCCTGAATTTCCATCGGTTCGACGAAGCGTGGGGGTAGAACAAACCTTTTAAGAACTTTTTTATACTTAGGTTCGGGGAATGGAAGACTAGTCAGTGGATTTATTTACTATGTTGGACGGAAAACCTAAACATTTACACGTGAGTAACTACATTTTTTCTCTTTTAATCTGGCGTCAACTGATGAGAACGTCTGTTAATCTATTAATCGAATATTTAATCGATTAAAGCAAGATAAACATTTCAACGACGCATCAAATAAAAAAAAAATTAAAATAAAAAATTATAAAGGTAAAATGTATTCGATAAAAACACGTGTTAAGCTTTGTGCAGACCAGCGCGATGCGACGCCGCGACGCGACTCGAACAATACAATTTCTAAGAAAACATGACGGTATAACAATAACCGGTGTCGAGTCGCGCTGTCGCGTCGCGCTGGTCTGCACGAAGCTTTATTTTACAGACACGGGACATGTGTTTTTTGTTTATAAATACTAATACCGATTTTCATGCATGATGCATAAAAACTCTGAGAAGACGCACTCACAAGATCTTATTTTACAACTTTTTGATGTGTAACATGTTTCCTCTCGCTTTCCTGTAATCTGTGGGAGTGATTAACCCTTATAGTTTCGCCATGTCCGTCTGTCTGTCTGTCCGTCCGTCTGTCTGCGGCTTAGCTCAGAGACGGTTAGTACTAGAAAGCTGTAATTTGGCATGGGTATACATATTAATCACGCCGATAAAGTGGTAAAATAAAATCAAGTTTTTTTTTTTTTAGGTTGCCTCCACTATACGTAAAGTGGGGATGTTTTTTTTTCTCATCTATCCCATGGTATGGGGTATCGTTAGAAAGGTCGTTCAAAAATATTGTGAGTTTGCGAAAACCATTTTTGGATTCAGGGATCCGTTTGCACAGTATTAATTTTAACTACAAATATTTTTGTTAGAGTCAAGTTCTTGCCAGCTAAATTGTTGTACTTGAATTTGTGAAAAAATTCACAGCATTAGTATATATAACGAAATTAAAAGGAAAACTATCACAGCTTAGTAGGCTGTACAGGTTATCGAGTAATAATCGGCCACCTTAAATTTACAGTTTGAAAACATGTTCTACATATTATACATTCCGTATGGGAAAACATGTTTTTCAAACTGCAATCTTAAGTTTGTTCTTGGGATAAATTCATCCGAACTACGGAACCCTTCATTGTGCGTGGTCCGACACGCACTTGGCCGGTTTTTAGAATTCGAAAACTCAAGTCATTTCTAGTAAAGAATTTCTCGACGCAAGGTAATACAGAACATTTGAAGTATTTCGGAGACTTCTTTTATAAAAATTGCTCTTTTTACCTGGTACCTAGAACACGCTACATTTACCACATACATACCTATGTGTATTGATCGCAGACACTTCACATGAGCACATCATTATTATACTGAAATACTAAGTAAAATGCTCTACTTAAGTTCACCCACATTTACATGCAGACAGATAATAGAGACACTTTCAAGCCGTATCGCGCTTAATATATTTTTCATATTTTTTGCGATACTTATCATTCGTCTCGTATAATGGTATCAGTAATCTTTGATTTCGTAGCTTCCTGGGCATATCTGAAATTGAATTTTGAAGTACTACTGAAAGCTGAATAAATAGTTTGTCTTCTTCTTTTCGTGTGGTTAGTGAGTAACCTGGTGTCAGAGTTTTAAAGCCGCCCATGGACCTCTGACTTGACTTCACATGCCGTCGAGAAATATCTCTCAGGCATGCCGGTTTCCTCACGATGTTTTCCTTCACCGTTTTTGAAGCAAGTGATAATAATACAATACGCGCATGAATCCGAATAGTCAGAGGTGCGTGGCTTGGGTTCGAACTCGGGACCTATGACTGTCACACCACTAGGCTATCAATGCTATTAGTAGTTTGTTAAATCATGTTTCAGAATCTTAGAGCTAACAATGAGTATTTAAAATGAATTCTTGTTTCACGATAAGTTACATACTTAATTGAGTGGATTAGGCCAAACACTACTGATGATAGTAGGATTATAATACTCCAAATCCCAAATTCATCATCATCATCATAGGCCGCCTTATTCCAGCCACTGCTGTGAGCATAAGCCTCCTCCCTTTTTGTCATGCTTCCCTGGTATGTGCGACTCAACCAGCACCCTAATTGCCTAACACACGATCAATTACAATCTGTTTCATTTTGACAATTCAACAACATTCATTGCGTTATTTACGTTGATGAAATTTTTCAAACATGAAGCAATGGATTAGCAATATCCTTCAAAATGATTCAGATCGTGATTGATCGTTTGTTACGCAAGTAGGGTGCTCGTATCTCTCAAATTGGTTAGTGTAAATTTGGAAACAAGTCAAGACATACTTCTTTCTTCTTCATAAGCTTCCTAACGACGGAAAGTCCAACCATTATCTACATAATATTAAGAGACATCGTTAATAAACAAAAAGTTTGTACGTTATGTTGCCAAGAGTCTGGTAAAGACTTCAAAATGTGAAAAAAGTGAACAAATGATGTAAATGACAGCGACAGACTTCACAATACAGAGGAAAGGGACGTAGTTAAGGGCCCATTTAAAGCCCGTACAGACCAGCGCGACGCGACGCCGCGCCGCGCCGCGACACGAACAATACAATTTCTAAGAAAACTTGACGGTATAACAATAACCAGTGTCGCGTCGCGCTGGTCTGCACGAAGCTTTACACGTACCTCAACCACAACAAAATGTGGGTACGTGTGCATAATGTCGCTGCAACTTTTTGCAGTTGCGTTGTACCTTGTGGCTAGTGTTTGCAGACAGATCGACTCCGGCTGTGACAGTTTCGTCGCGTTGTGGTTGCGCTGTGGCTGCGACGACGTCGCCGTGATGTGGTCGGTATCGCCCACACGGATGATTTTGACGGCATAATGTGGTCCGTGTGAATAGATTATTCATTTTAATACAAATTAGCGCCCGTCCACGTGGTGGCGTTGTGGTGTGGTTGTGATGTGGATGTGGTACGTATGATCGGGCTTTAATAGTATAACACTTCAACTTCATAATAAAGTTTGACAGGCTTACATTTATGTTACGTAAGGAAAAGTATTGACTGTGTTTCCCAATACCAAACACATTGTTTTTGTTTACATTATGTAACCCGCACATAATAGTATTATACGCTGGTTGATTAGGAAGGCTGAGCACGCTAAGCCGTTGGTCGCAGCTGTCATTTGTAAATCTTTGACAATTTTTTCGGGTCGTCAGAAGCCCGAAAGTCTGACAACCAGTCTTACCAAGGGTTATCGTGTCACATAGTAAATGGAGGTGGGGGTAGATAGGCAATCCCTGCGTGTAAAATACTGGTATTCAGCGGCATCCGGTTAGACTGGAAACCGACCCTAATATAGTTGGGAAAAAGGCTGGGCTGATGATGACGATGATGGTTGATTAGGAAGGCTAAGCTCGGTTTCTGCGAAGCGAAAAAAGAATTCCATTTTCTGTAGCAGCTCGGATTTGTGCCCAGTTAGTTGATGGCAATAGGCGCGCCTCCTATTACATGTGACTTAAACATAACTGGCGAAATGTGGGTGTACTATAAGTAGGTACATCTCTGCCGCTTCAGGGATTACATGCATGATGGTCTGGTAACTATAATATAAACTATCTAAACTATAATAATATTATAAAGAAAAAACATTTTACTTTTTGTATGGTTGTTTGTAATGAATAAACTCAAAAACGACTGAACCGATTTAAAAAATTCTTTCACCAGTAGAATGCTTTATTATCACTGAGGCCATGGCTGGGCTGCTTTATTATAGGCCATAATTTATAAGAAGCCAATGGAAGCTAGTAATATTATAAAGACTCTCACACTTTTCCTTTCTTTTCTTTTCTAAAGAGGTTAAAATTTGTGAGTTTGTATGTAGGGGTTCATCATCGGAAGTACTGATCCTATTCCGAAAATTTTAATCTATTATCTTAAATAACTATAAAACCAATTATTTAAAAAAAAATATAAAATATATATTTGAAACCCTAGCATTTGATATGTCACACGGTACAGTTTGCAAATCTTTAGTTGCGTCCCAAAAGTGACCCCCCTATTCAAAATTCATTTATTTACGTTACACGTCCGTGTTCAGGTCACAGAAACAACTTAATCGGTACATTTGATTCAAGGGAATTTGCCTGTGACAGACAGGCAGACAGACACACGAGTGATCCTATAAGAATTCCTTTTTTCATTCGGGCGTACGGAACTAACAAACAAAATAGTATATATTATCACAAACCTATGCTAGCTGTATCTGCTATGATTGGTTCCACGAAAAAACAAAAGCCAGGCAAATAACTTGACAACAAATCAAATTGAATAGGATTCCAAAATCGGATGTTAATAACACTTTCATTTTTCCAATGTAATTTGGTAATTCTGTCACCATACGTCCAGTAATAATATTGCATTGTGATGTTTTATGTCATTCCCTCGGATAACCATGACATATCAATTTCAAAATGTAATTTCTTTACATGCAATGCACGGACGTATGAGCTTCACTTCCAGCTATTGGTTTTGTTTAAAAATGTTTAAACAAACAATAGAACAGTACCCTAATTATGTAATACACGATCAATCAGAATCTGAATCGTTTTGAAACAGGTTGCTAAACCATTGCTTCATAAGTTCGAAAAAAAAATCTGCTCATCAACGCATAGTGACGCAATGAATGTTGTCGAACTGTCAAAATGAAACAGATTAGTTATAATCGTTTACGAAAATATATTACGTAATTAGATAGCTAGTTCTATTATTGAATTTTGGTTAATTTCACTGGAATACTGGATAAAAAAAAATTACTAGTGCATTACATGTAATGCACGGACAGTGAACGTATTAAATGTAGAATAACGACAGCAACGACAGTTGAATATAGTTATTCTACATTTAATACCTCCAATTTCAGTCGCGGCCTCTTAGCAAAATAATGACTTTAAAAAATCAGAGAATAACAAATAAATGTCTTGACAATATTTAGGCTGGTTAAAGAGGTTCCTTAACGATGATAATTTAAGTGATAAAGAACAGGTTGCATTTAATTGCACCTTAAAAATCAGGCTCCCATAACGTGTTTGTCTCCGAAAGTAACTTTAGGTAGTTCCGGCTTGTGATGCCAAAACAAGTCTACTGTTGGAAGGATGATTTTTCTGGGACAGAAACCACTCATTAGTAACATTATTGATTACCGTACTTTAGCACTACACAACCTATACGTAATAATCAGAATCATGACATAGACAAAATTAGGCAGGCACTAACGCTCCCAATATTGATCCGTTTAAAAATATCTCGAGAGCTTCAATCGAAAATCGGTTTTTATTCTTAATTTGAAATCGATTCTTAATTTAAACGAATTGATTCTCCAAATACTGGGCATTGTCCTTGCTTGAGGTCGTTTGGAAATGTTCGAGTAACGTTGCATGATTTCAATGTTTTCCGTACAAATTATTTTCTTTATACTAATTCGTGCATCGTAGTACTTTGTTATCTGTCAACGATAATGCATGAATGTCATTCTATGTGTCATGGCTGCATTTGCGAAGTGAGTGGAATATTAAGCAATATCTGTGTGTTCTTGAATTTATCATCAATCAACTTCAAACCTGAGAGATGTATCTAAACATTTTTTTGTCATTAAAATCTGTGATTTCATTCGACACAAAAGATATGTATTGGGATTTCAGACATTCTTTTAACACGTGTTTCCGTGTTTCAAAACAATGGCACAGCGGTGACATTAGCTGTTACCCCTAATACGGAGTTCGCCCATATGTCAAACAGACTCACCTTATTTTAACATTCACAGAACATGAATATTTTTACATCGTAACTTCTATTTAGAATCACGAAATTCGGTGAAAGGCACCTTCACCATTATCATTATTCTACGTAAAATATATGTCACAAAGACCACCCGTGTGATGTAAACAACTAAATAAAATCACTTAATAAAGATAGCGTTTCTCAATTCGCGTCACTTTGACGCAAGAAAGGCTATTTATTATCAAATGATTGGAAACATGAAACACGTCTTCGTCCACTCGAGTGCGTTGACTTGATTAAATCACTTTCCGGACACTGCGTCGGGATTTCGAATCTGATTGTTGGTCCTGCGATTCTGATTGTCGGTCGATCGCGATGCTGTGTCGGGACTACGAACCGCTACGTTAGGCCTACGAGCGTCAACGATAGGCCTACGAGCCTCTACGATAGGCCTACGAACCGCTACGTAGGATCTACGAGCCTCGGAATAGGTCCTTTCTGAAGACATTTATTTATTAACAACGATTTTTAAACCTTACCTTATATTCACTCATAGTGATTATCATTTTCAATTCTTACATACGCGTTTTAATTAAAACCCATATTTATAGGTTTTAGTTTCAATGGGGTCGACGCGACGTAACTTTAGACAAAATTCCAATTTCATTCTTCCATATGGTCCTGTTAATGAAACTTAGGACCAACCCCGGTAGAAAGTGCCTGCTCCAAAACAATAAGGTGTGGTCCTTCACGTCCAGGTCTGACTAGATCAAATATTGTTAGCCTAATGTTTACACGTGTCGTTGACTTGTAGTGCGCAGTTTTTGCGACGGTATTTGTAGGACAATCGAGATAGGGAAACCAAGATTTCTGACATATTATAACTGTCCCAATTTTTAAGATTCTCTAGCTTTCACCGATGTAACTGAATGCGAACAGTACATTTAAATCACGCTCAAGACCTGTCACTGTCATCATTATTGTGGAATATTAACACTGACAGTTCTTGAACGCGGTTTATATGATGTAATCCCGTTCAATTTCATCGGTGAAATTCGACCTAAATAATATATTTACCGTCCGCATCAAAACGATCAAAGACCTAAACAGTCACGGCTCAGTAACGGTGGAGTTTCTTGCCCATTCTTCTCCATACGAAAACTACCTTTTGGAAGGGGCGACTAGAATCAATTAAATTTTTTGTAAACTTTGACGTTCAAAAGTGCCTTACAAGGGCCTATTTGAAATAAATGATTTGACTTTGAGTCTATATTACATTGTTCTATCCAAAATCATAAATATCTATTGTCTAGCCAACCGAACACTGTCGAAGTCGTCATAAATTAACCTTTCAAAGCCCTCTTGCACTGAAGAAAATTTAGAAAATTTACTTATATAAAATAATACACGCTCGATCATTGTGCATTTGTCCGTACTATTTCTCGCGAGCTTATGATCCCTACCCGCCCGCCCCCGCGTTTGGACCGAATTTCTTTCTAACGCACATCTTCAGGTTCATGGCTACTCAGTTATTTACGTATCGCGTGCCAACATTTGAACATTCATTCGTGACCTTTCACGATTTACTTTTCTAACTACCAAACTAACCATAATTATGTAGGTATGTGGAATCAGCTGTCGAAGAGTCTAGACTCGTAGTAATTACGTTTTGTTTTACTGCCATATCGACATAACGCGTTCCTCGATAAGGCAAGGCCTGTGTTATTGTTTGAATGCTCTCTTGCTCGCCTTATGTTCGCATTGTTTCAACTATCGCTCTCATCAGACTTATATCAAAATTTAGTTTTCAAAGAATCGCCCCCGGATAACCTTGCGATTGGGATGGTTCAAAACTTTTCCATAAACCGTTTTAATTTGCTTGGAGTGTCGGGCGCGACTCTTCCAATTTTATAACGAAATTGAGTACAGCGAAATCTACTAATCTACTCAATGTTTACGTGTTCATTCACACGCGTTGTATTGTGTGCGTGTGGCGTCGTTGCGCCTGCGCAGAACGCCCGCGATCGAGCCCTCTTTGTTTGTTGACAAGCGGAGTGCTCGAGTCTCGACTCAACAAGCTGTTCTATTCGCGTGTGGACTTCGTGCGCGACGGACGTGTGCCGCGTCGACACTTACTTTGTTTAGAGCTATCGTGTTATCGCGTATATCGGCTAAATTTAGTGCAGTTATTTTAAAGAATTTTTCCTCTTCTGCGCAATATTACTGTGAAGTGTTGTGCTGTGGAGCTCTGATCCGTCAGCGTTTGTACCGAAGATTTTTTACCACATCTAAAATTACGCATTCGCCACTGTGCCAGAAGGTAATTCGTTTTCTTTTATTTTTCTCGGACACTGGACGTAATATACGGCATTCGCGGACTGGTGCTTCAAAGGAAGATTATAATCTATAATTTTATATCGGGAGTGTAGCGAATTCATAATATCAGTGGACTCATCGATACATATCAATGCATATCGACGTCTTTCAATGCAAAATGTGTGCATTGCTCATAACGTCGTCTTATACACAAACAACAAAGGTATACAGTGTTCGTATACCTATTCACACACTCGATTGATCATCGCGAAATGTCAGTCAGGATAAGGATTGGAAAGTGAGTACCGACATGGTCATTACTATGGCACCGCACGATTTCACCGCAAATGAAATGCTTGCACACGAGCGACTAAAGACGAACTTGCGACTGCGTTTATCCTCCGCTTCTGTTGCGACTTGCGACTAGATACAGTTATAATTTGGCCGGTTACCGTAGAAGGCGTGTAGCGGTATCTTATGGTCGTCTGGTGGCTCGGTAACTCGTCTCTTGGGTAACGGTAAACTTATTGCACCGTACGTAATTTCTCACATACACAAACAATTACCCACTAGTGACATGATGATTCAATTTTGCGGTCAACTGTCCGTATGGCACACATGCGGTCAATTTACAGTTAGAAACGATTAATAGTAAACAAAGGTACTATATAATTTTTGTCAACAAACTTTTTTACAGAACTATACTAGGTTCAGTCTTCCTAGTGTCGAATGACTGTGATGTTACTGTAAATGTCAATAAGAGGTCATAAAAGAAATGTCCTCCTTTGTTTATTTATACTTTTATCGCATAATTTACAAGTCGTGAACTTGCCACTTACAATAATTATGTGCATAATATAACAGAGATAAGTGAAGTACTTGTCAATTCAATGCAGTTCCTCGAAACGTTCTGTATCATTAGGTACCATACGCTTTGCTTATTGCACAGAAGTTGTAAAATACTTAGTTTTGTCGCTCGCTCTTGAAAGTCTTTGAAGACCTTTTCAGGTAAACATCTACATACAATGAAGCCAAACTTAGTGCTACTTTCTTTTAAGTTTATTTGAAAAGGCTTTCTTTACTATTTTTTAACACAATTTACAATGAATTTCGTTTGCCTATTCGCTATTGTTAAATAATCCTTTTCTGCCCTGTTCATTCAAGAGATTCTTTAAAAGTAATTTCGAACGCTTAGTTGAGTTTAAATCCATAGTTTTAAAAGGTTTTGAACAGTAAAGGAATTTTATCTCGTCCTCGTCTGTTGACCTCTTGCCGCCGTGATTGCTTTGATACGCGTCTCGGATAAAAATAATCTCGAGTGAAAGTTGAATGCGTATTTGAATAATATTCATGAACATATTATAATATCGGGTGTGTTTATAACGTTTTTTTTTGGCGAAAACAGTTTGTTTATGACGATTTAATGAACTTGAGAATAACTAATACGAAATTGTCAACTGATTGTCGTACGCTTGAGGAAAATAGACATCTTTATATTTATAAATAATGCGAAACTGCGCATTAGAAGCGACTATGTTTGCATGCTGAAGTGAGCGAAAGAAAAACATATTTTCATAGCTCGACATTGTAAAAAGCAATTAAGGAAAAAGGTTCATTGTTTATTATCGTGTTTGCTACAATGTACTGCGTATAGTTTCGTCTGGTTCTAATTAATTAATATCAACACTTGAAGAGCTGGATGTGGCAGTGTTTTCAATTCTCAGTGTATCGAATTCAATCCTCCGTCAAAATAAACATTTGTACAACTATATCTTTCATCCATATGTTTGATATCCACGATTCTTTGAATTGGAGTCTGTACACTACTATTTGTTTTCCCATCGCCCAGAATTAACCACCCATTTATTACGTTTCTTTAGTACTTTAGTAAGGACCTTAAAACGATCTCAAGCTGTAGTAAAACTTGTATAGCTACTTCAAGCACCATTACAATCACTACTAAGTGTATTATTAGGTACTACAGTAAGTTTATCATCCTCTCAACGAAATTAGTATTGTGCCAGCCACACACGAAAGAAAGAAAATCTCTGTAATAGTACTGGCGAGTATCCATGATTATTATGAAAATGCAAAGCTTCGTAAAATAGGGAGAGATTTCCGAATGACTTCGGAAGTTACAAGTTTAGAACCACTTTCGGGAAAATGCATTTTCTTAATTCATCTACGTTCTAGCAGTGTTTAGTATAGCACCCATTAAGTAATGAAACAATTATCCAAATTGAAAGAGACAGCCGAGAACAGGAGCTGCCTCATATTTATTCATGTCATGCACAATAATGTAGTCAGATCACTTAATGACAGTACTGTTCCCAAGAGACACCATTTATAGGGCTCATTGCCAATTGACTGTCAATTTGCTTAACAGAAAAATCCAATGGTCAGTTCTCTTAATGTAGAACAAGATGCCTATAATGCCTAAGATTTAGTATAAAAAAATAAAATTAAACTTTTATTTCGGACCCGTAATTATAGTCCATTTGGGTAGTATACACACGACTTAGAAACTAGTGTAATCAGAAAAACAACACAAACTATTAATATACACTCCAAAAGATTTGACAGCATTATTCATTTCTTGGATCTCTAGACCACTCAGCTTCTGAAAATTTGCATCATCTTCAACAACAAACTCAAATCCCTCACTACTATAAACAGACTCCACACCATCTTTCAATCGTTCAAGATCCAGTAAGTAATGGTCAGGTCAAGAAAACTCTGATTCACAGAGAAAGTTCCTGTTCGTTACTTTATACATTTTCTTATGCCGTTGGCTTTAATCCAAAGAACGTGTGCGCCTTTGTAACACACTCAATCTTTTGTAATTAACTAGAGTTCGCGCTACAATGGATTCTTGCAACGTCTTGATGAAATTACAGGTGATTTACTTAACGTTTATGAGTCATGGGGACTTTTTGTTAGTTACTGTCTTTGTAGTATTTACGTTTGTCAGTGCATTGTCTTTCTGTGTCGTAGTTGATTATTGCAATATTTACGATGTTATGACAGCTTATCTTAGATACGTATTTAATGAGCTCTTGATAGGAAGTGAATGTTAATGCATTTCGATAATATCTTTTACACACATGAAAATTATTAAATTGTAAAGAAGACTAGTCAGCCATAGGCTATTTTGGATACATAAAATTTACTTAACGAAATAAATTCGTAAAACCAAAATGGTCCAATTCTTAGCACGCTGCAATAGCACAAGAAACACAAATTCATTTGAGAACGCTACAAAGTCCATGGCAGCCAAAATATCCAATGCATTCGTATGCCCATAAAATAAACCACAGAGATAATCTCAGCTATCTTTGGACTGAAAACTCGTGACTGCAGCAGAACGACCAAGACGCACGACTACACGATAGATCGCCTCTCGTCTGTCGATCCTAACTCTCCTTAACTGTAGTAAATTGTGCAACCATAGATACTGTAAAGCTGGCTATCCACTATGTTTTGCCCACCAGCAGTAATTGAGCTACACGATTACTGACAAATGCGTGCACTGACTGGACAGGTTTACCCAAATTTATGTGGTTCTTTTCTCACAAGAACATGTCAAGACACTAATCTACATGGACGTAATATGATCTTCAAAAGAGACTGTAGACTTTTGAGTTCGTTTCGGTGTTTCTTCACAGAGTAGTCGGGTAGGAAACACCGACATCATATAGTAGATTTTTTTTTTCACGTTTAACAGTGTTTGTTTGAACCAATTTACAGAAATAAATATAATTTTGTTCCGCGCATCTTCTTTGTCGCTGTAGTGCTGGTGGCTGTTTTTACCTAAGCATAAAGCAGACGCAAGAGGCACTGGTCGTGCGCTAACGTAGTGGATACATGTTTATAGCCGTGATATAGTTATATCCCTAGGAATATAGTTATATGAAGGCGGTTACTCACTGTCTTACTAGGAATATAACTATAATACGAGCACGATCTAGTAATATAACTATTAGGGCACTCCGACCATATAGTTAGGTTAGAACTGTGACCAAATACGCGCAAGCCGAGCGAATAACAATATTAGGGCACTCCGACAGCTATGAACCACTTTCATATAACTATATTACGTTATATTGCTATATCCCTAGGGATATAACTATATCACGCCTATAACCATCTTACTGCGACAGATACACAGCTTTACTTAGTCAGTGTCACTAGTGTACGATCTATTACTTGGTTACTTCAAAGCTAAGTGATCAGTCGTAAAAACTTTTAAGACCGCATAGTTCGTAAAATTTTACAAAACTTCTCAGACAGTGACTTCACTTTGAGATACTGATCACTTAGAGTACCTACAGCAAACTACTAGGGGACTTTCAGAGCGGAGACAGTCGGTAATTTGGCAGTAACATTTGGCAGACGGTCGACTGGTTCAGACACACAAACCAGGAAGCGAATATGAATCTTTGATTTTTGTCACTGTGGGACGTTTTTCTCTTCCAATTTTCTCATTCCCCAACTGGTATATCTCAAGGTTATTCAACTACCTTGATACACCAGCTACAGAAGACAAAACAAACTATCTAGAACTGTACACAATTTCATAAAAACTTTATTTCAACTATAAAACCGCAGACAAACCATAATGAAGCTCGAAATTGCAGACAAAACTTTAATATTCCACCTGCAAGTGTAGATGACCTTGGATATGAAAAACGGCAGACAAAGGGGCACACTGACATGCTGTATCATGTTGTGACTTAATGATGTAACAGATTACTCCGTGTTGTGTCAACTTATCAATTCAATGAGGAAGTTGTTATTACTTCGATAAAATTACGAGTTGCCACTCAAGAGTTCTCATACGATTACTTTTTGTTTCGAATGCGGCTTCATCGCTGACATAGCAACTGAATGTCAACACAATCGCTCCATCATCTCCGGTGTATCGATTTCTCTGCAGGGTTAGGCAATTCACGAATCGAACGGCAAAATGCAGCGACTGCAACATAACATAAACACAGAAAATCTTCTTATACAAGACCCTTACTGTTATCCCCAACATTACAGCTACACTTGACATTGATCACAAATGGCCAAACTGCATAAATTCATGTAATTAAAGTGAAATCTGCTCGAGTAACCGGTCCTTCATTATTGTAACGGGTACAGGAGATACCGTTGCACTGCAGGCCAGGGAAGTAATCACTTAAATAAAGCAATTTTAAGGTATAAACTCGTCTCGGTAATTTTGGCTCCCGTCCAACGAGTTTAAGGAAAATATTTACACGAAGGCGACTTGAAATACCGAAACCCTTTGTTGTAACTACGTACTCACTCTTTCCTATTGCGTCTCAGATCTTTAAAACTTGCCAGTTCAAAATTTTCATTGTAGTTAGAGAAAATGCTCTGTCCTTATTAAGTGTAATCCTGCGCAGTTCTGAACAAACAGTGCGGCAATAAAATTTAATTTCTGTCTCGTTAGGCTACACTCCAATTTCTCTTACTTAAAATCCTGTTTCATTTTGGATTTGCAAAAAACTGCAGTTATGCCTCTTGTTACGTCAGTTTTTACTAGAACGCTGTCTGTAAACAGTGCGATTTATTTCATTTTTGTCTGTACTAAGCGTTCCCAAGAATTTGTAGATGAATCAAAAGTTCGCAGAACGTTATGATTGGTAGTCTGTAAAAATATATGGAAACTTCAACATAAAATGCATTTATTACATAGCCAATTTAATTTTACCATAAAATCTATATTGAAGTAGTTTATGCCCAGACAGTGGGGTGTACTTACATAATATTGTTACAATAAATTCTCTCTGCATTCTCCCGTCTAGACATGCGTGCATTAAACTTGAAACTGCATCTCCCTTTCCCCCGTCTGCATCGAAATTGCCATCCTTATTTTCTGCAGCACCAGCATAAAGTGCATCGTCTCGACAGTTTTCAATTTAGTTTTTATAATATTCTGCTTCCTCGACGTGTGTATTGACTTCTAAGTTTGAGCAATAAAGCGGGACGGGCGAAGCGTTCGGTGATTTTAAATGTCTGGCTATTGTGCCCTGTCTAGCCGGCGGCTAACTTTTGTAATAATATCCAGCCAGTCCTTGGACTGTGCACAGACTACACATACATTACTGAACGCTCCCTTTTGTTTCATTTTAAACCTTTTTTAGCTGCTCTGTCTCTCCGTATTTAGTTTCCTCCTTAATTTTTTAGACTTGGTAATTCTGAACGTTCTTTTGTTTGTTTTTGCTGTCAATTTTGTTTTATCATGTACAGGTTTATTTAATCGTGCCTCATTTTTTTTTTTACTTATCCTTGCTTAATATTTAGATCCCAAATAATTTTAAGTAGTTTCTTTTGCTTTAGTTATAAAATGTTTATTTACATCAACCATCGAGACGTAGCTTGATGTTAGCTTTTCTTAAATATTGGAAATGTCGCGTTCATTTTACAAGTGTCTCGTCTCGCAAGCGGCTTTGCTTCGTGTCTTTAGGTCTCGAGATCTTCGCTGCACACTAATTCACTTCGCTTGATATAATTTTCGTCACCGTGCAATCCAGACGTTGACTTGTCGCAATTTGTAAATTGCGCAATCCCACTTAGCTCTGTTTTGGTGAGCTTAGGAACTATAAAATAAGAGACAAATAAGACAGTTCAAAATTTCATCTTATATTTATTTTGTTGTTCTGCTTCGGGTTACTTTAGTTCGGTTGTATAATCTTCATTTTACATTAGTATTACCATACCATAGACAGTTCTAGTAGTCCACTATATTTTCTGCCGACCATCTGTCTATATTTTTTATTGAAAACCTGATCCTTATTTTAATAAGGAACACAAAAAGTATCGGTGCCTACCGAATGTTGCACATTAATTAGCCTTTGTTATGGAATGAAGCACTTCAGTATTAAATAAAAACTTAATGTATTCTTATGTAATTCCTAATTATCTATCACCAGTAATGGAGGATACGTTTTCGTTATTAAAATCTGAATATATATGTATTTAATGTCATGTCATGATGTGTAAAGTGCTAGATGGTCATGTATCGGTTGTTGTAACAAGGGGTTTATTATTACAGAAAAATAATAGAGAGGTATACATGTAGAAGTTCAAATTCATGACAAACCAGGTGAACAACCAAATTTCCAGAAATTTTTGCTTACACGTTAACAGTAGGTTGTTTAGTTTTGCTTAACATCCTGTCCTTAACCTAATTTATTTGAAGTTGACGCAATATACCTACTCCCTCCATGTATCTCTATCAGTCGTCTTCTCAGTATTCACCCACTTTCTAGCCATATCATAAGTAGCCGTACATGTTATAAGTATGTCATTTTCTCCATCATTTCCAAATATTAGTTGATCTTCTTTGCTTCCGTTCTCTATGGTGACAGGTACTATCAAACAACGTGGTTGAAGGTTACCGCTGTATGCAACTATGACAACAGTCAATTTATACGTAACACAATTTATCATTGTCATTATTTTTATGTCATCGTCGACAGATTCTCGACATAATAATAAATAATAGTCTGTTGCTACTTGCTGACGAGCAAGTAATTATTACTCATCATTTTGTTCTTAATGTTATTGATACAATCTTTTGTTTTATTTACGTTTCTACACAGTTCAGTAAGAAAAAGAAAAACAATTTTTATGTATGGAAACTTCATTTTTTTATTTATAGCTTTTTTAAACGGTACAACACCAATTACTTTGTCAATTTTATTTAACAGTGGACAGTTTTTTTCCATACCTTCTCTCACAGAAAACCAAACATAAACGCACAATTTTGTTCCATTCATCCGTATTCATTGAAACTAAGGTATAGCTTTTCCACTCTGAAATGACGCGCCCATAGAAATCCGCATTACCGTGTGCGTAAATATGGTAGTGGGGCGCGTCATTTCAGAGTGGACAAGCCATACGCCTAAGCACACTTATCCTTCCTTATCATTAACATAATCACTAACTTACCTGCTGGTGGCAGTCGAATAGTGCAAATCATTTGGAATAATAGATAACACAGCGTACAGACTGCATCTTTCTCGACAAAAATGTCAAAAGTAATCCATACCTTTCGCTATGTCGTTTAAAATAAAGCCAAATTCACTAACCCAATTCAACATAAAATAAAAGTAGAGTAAGTAAAGTAGTAGTTTTATAGTTAAATTAGTGAATAATTAGGTGTTTTTATTTTATGTATTTTATTTTCTCTTCTACTCTTACACACGTTGTCTACATCTCTTTAACTACTTTCCTATCGCAGGTATGCTGGAAGAGATTTCTTTAGAAATAAGCATCACCTTTGTCGTATTTTTCTGTTCCTTTTTTTCTTGTCTGTTTATATGTGTGTACATAAACCGTCAAAAAAAAAAAAAATCCAGCATATTTTTATTCAGCACGTCCGAGATATAAATCTGATGATTCATCCACATGACTAAGGACTAAGGACCGTTGACTGGAAGATTTCGGGGGCACTAACCGGCGGTACTTCAAACAAGGTTGACAGATCTGGAATAAACAGGACGGACTCGGAATCTGATAGCGCCTCTGATTCGTTGATATTTACAATTGCTACGAGATTGTGGTCCCAACTACGTCTAACTGGAGTGTTGCAGATATAAAACGCAATAGGTCACTGTTACTGGTTTGTATTCGTAGTTCGTACCTACAACATTAGCTAAAGAATCTGTTATAAAGTTTAAACAAAGCAAAGGTTTTCAATATTCTAGAGCAATTACTTAACTCGATATACTCAATTGCTTTGTATATTAAATTAGGTTAAAACTCCAATTCATTCTCATTCTAATTTACTGCTTTAAGTCTGACATTAAATACGATTCACTTGCTTCAAAAACGATGAAGGAAAACATCGTGAGTAAACCGGCATGCCTGAGAGATATTTCTCGACGGCATATGAAGCCAAGTCAGAGGCCCATGGCCGGCTTTAAAACTCTGACACCACGCTAGTGACTAACCACACGAAAAGAAGAAGAAGAGGCTAAATGTTTGAAATTCGATTTATCTTCATTCTTAGTGAGTGCTCAAAATTTTCCAGAGTGACGATTGACAACCTTATTCAAATCTGGCCCAAGGGACGCCCACCGTAAATAGACACTTCTATTTTTAAAATGACAAACACGAAGCTCTTTTCTGTTGTTGTTACGAAAACCGACGTAAGATTGTATCTAAGGTACTTACAATAATACGTGTAGGTAAGTTTTTTCTACAAGAATCTTGTTATGTCAGTTTATATGAAAAAAAAGTCTTAAAAAAGCTGTATGTCAGTTTAAAGTTGTTGTATTGGAATAAATTATTATCTTCTTTTTCATTATCAGGAAAAAACACACTTCTTACGGTAACCGAACCCATAATGATTGATTTATGACAGTGATGATTAATTATAAGAACCTGTTTCTTAAACAAATGTTTACAAACCAATTGATAATGATTGAGGACATTTACTTACTACCCAAACTAAATATGAAGAGTTAACACCGATAGAAGTTATAGCATCAAAACGGCTTGGAATAGAAACAGTACATTCAAATTCAGATGCATCCCGTCAAGATTTCTTCAGCACAGATTTTGTTGCTGGAAACGGAAGACCTTATTTACGTGAAGGCAACTCATAAACACAAAGCATAATAAAGCGTGTGTGATCTAAAAACCGTCACGATGGTGTTACTCAAACAGCTAATTTGCATAGAGCCGGCGATTCGATTCAATGACCCGCCAACGTCGGCGTCGTGTCGTCAATCGATTGCTGCGTTTGTTCGAATTCATTCACCCCACATATACACCGATATATCAGCGGGAGTAATGTACTCGATTCGAAATCAGTAGGGATGCATGGAATTGAGTCTTTGAGTAACACCCTATTAACCCCCAAAGTTACGCGAGGTTGTTAACTCTCTTAATATTGACTCATTCCACGTCTAGTGAATTCGAAAACCATTTTTCAATGTGTTTATTCAGCGCTGCGTTTCTAAACCTGGGATTTAGTTGATCGTAACGAAATTGATACTCCTATTATTCTTTAACTACTAGACATTTATTCTCGGTATTGACTTTATAAGTATAGTGTTGTGCTTTTATAGGTCCAAATTTTTAATGGATCATCTTTATTTGATTAGCGATTTGATTCATTGACTTTTATTAAATCAGTTATTAACATCGTTATAATTTTGGATTCGTAATGTGTTAATCGATTAATCATTGTCGCATCAGTTTTATCGCCCACTTTATATTTGATAACATTAAAATTTCATTTCACAATATTAGCTTAATATCCAATCTCAAACTTGATATTAACTTGAACAACCAACGGCATATACTAGAAAATGCTTAAATAAAAGATTTTTATTATCCAAAGATAGGGCGTTAAACCCAAGTAATTACGATGTTCGAATCATCTGAATCAATTCAATGGAACTCCCACTGTTACAAAAACTGTTTACGGTCGCAAATCAAGCGTGGGATTGTTTGAACGACAGCTACTAAGCATTCTGTGAATTTTTTCGATGATCATGCTCTGTTCATGGAGACTTGTTTACGATTCCATTTATCACAACAAGGGTTTTTACTTGCAGATGCACTTATAACAAGAGTACTAGGTTTAAAGAGACTCACACTTTCTAAATTTTCCTCGAAAAACTATGCTTTCTCTTCATCTTCCCATAGCATTCTGCTACTGGACATAGGTCTCTCTTATCATCACATCCTATTCAGCTCGATTCTTGGCCACTCTCAGCCATCCATAAACTATTTTACTCTACAGATAATCTACCTTTCTACCTTTTTATCTTTCGACAAAAGGCATTATCTTCTACTCTCATGTCGTGAATTTCGATGTCTTAATTAATTCAACTGGCGACCGATAAATCGTGAGGAAGGCCTGAATCTAGACGTTCTAATTTAAGATCTGGAGATTACAGCTGCGGTAAACACACGATGATATTATTTTCTTCAGAGTTCATTAGCATTAGCGTTATTTTTTTCACTCCGAGCGGATATAGGCTAATGTTTCTTGTAGATTTCTGAATTAAATTCAACTTTGACAGACATATGCGTTTGTATTTTTATGTTTTTTAAAACATCAACACTTTGTATCATATGATCGTAACTTCCGTCAACTGTTTCGTAAGTAGGGCAATGTACGCATTTAGTGTCATCTCCGAACATATAAATCTTCAAATTATATAAGTAGATCAATCTGCCTAACATTTTCCCAACTATGTTGGGGTCGGATTCCAGTCTAACCGGATGCAGCTGAATACCGGTATTTTGACATGGAACGACTGCCTACGAGCGACCTTCACCATACCTCTTGTAAGACTGGTTGTCAGACTTTCGAGCTTCTGACGACCCGTAACGATTGTCAAAGATTTCCGAGGCACGGAGGAGTCTTGGTATGTAACGATGGTCACCCATCTACGGACCGACCCCGCCAAGCGTAGTTTAACCTGATGGATCAACCCGTGTGGCTGTTATTACTTAGGCCCGAGCTCCTCCTCCGAAATTATATATGCAGAGATATAATTTAAAAAATTGAGTACAACGTTACCAAGGTTAATAATACTACTTTATAATCTGGCGCCGTATAAAATTAATATAATTAATTTGTAATAGAATAGAACCTTGAAAGGTCGCGTTGGTATTAATATTTATAAATTGTTGAAAGAATTACTTTTTGATGAATTTATAGACTAGAACTGATCGTGCATTTTGCTAGTTATATCGAAAAATCAGAATGTCAGTTGAAATCTCTAGAATTATAAAGAACGGTTCGTCAGATCGAAGCGTGGTGGATTAGGGTAATAACCTGACCCATCCATTAGACATACTTTACAATATCAATGAGAAGATGTATACCTATTCAGTGCTTTTAATACGTCATTTCTAACCTACTGATATACGTTTGGGCCGGTGATAAAGTCGTCTGTAGCCAAATAGCCCGGAGCCGTTACACGTTATGCGTGTAGCTGGTTCATTCTCAGTTAAGTAATCATTGTTTGCCCCATTCTATGTTTTTGAGTACCAAGAGATTTGCCTTCCCGATGAAAAATTTCTATCAATGTACGTAATATCGTCAAGTCATTGAATCGCGAACTATTTACTTCCTTCTTCCCACTGCTGGGACACAGGCCTCCTCTTGGTATGGGCCGTAATCCATCACGCGGGCCCAGTGCGCGTTGGTAGATGTCACAGTCTTAGAATTTTCGATTCTAGGACATGCCGGTTTCCCCACGATGTTTTCCTTCACTGTTTTTAGAGCAGTGGGGATGTACACAAAGTAAAGCGCCTGCCTGGGTTCGCACCTACGACCTACAACTCGTAAGTCGCACCCGTTACCACTGGGCCACCGCTACTAACACTATTTACTTTCACATAATTTAGGCTCGTTTATTTTGCATTAAACTCATTGACATGTCCTTCATTGTAGATTTTATTTGTGCATTAGTAAGCCTTGTTCCACATGCATGCAAATGCCACGTGGTTTTTTTCATTTTAAATCTTTACCTATATGAATGTATCTACCAATGTACCTAAAAGATTTTGTGATGGAGACATTTTCTAACTTATCCATTTCTTCACTGTCAAATTTATACATTATTTTAATGACATAATAAATCAATGATATAAATATTACACTAATTAACGTTGTAACAATGTTTGTAATAATCACAATCAAGTCTGCAAGTAATAATTACATAAATTATAATTGCAACAATAAATTATTACAAATGTAACAACTCCAATAGAACTGTACTATTTATTTTGTTCAATTAGTTAGAATTATTTCGTAATAGTAGTATCGATAATACACGTGCAGGAGGCGGAAGACTACGAGACCTACAAACAAACCGGTTTGATCAGTTGTCAGTCTAGCCGGAGCCTTACTGACGACCAATAAACTTTGATTATTATTATTTACTCAATTTATGCAGACTGGGCATGAAAACCTTCGCTTGAGGACACGGGAAATGAAGAAGGTGGTCAACTTAGTGTAAACGTTGTAATGACTTCTGCACACGAATATCCGGATTTTAAGTTGATAAAGTTCAAAGCACTGTGGGATTTTTGTCAAGTACAAAAAGGAAAAAATTATGATCTTCCAACAAAAATAACCACTGTCTATTTGCAGGTGCCATAATGTCGACACTAAAAACTAAAAAAGAAAACGTCAAAAACCAATAATTCAAAAATAATTAACTGTATAAATTGTGTAATTTCATAATTTGGTACTTTAACAACAATAATTTATTTAAAATTAATTCCAACCCAAGAGATACTGACTTATTAGCTGCCCTTAGAAGTCTAAACTCTCAAAATTCCATCTGTCTAACACATTTAAATGGATCAAAGGGCTCTAGAAAGCTATTTATACTTGACGCGAATGTAATGCAAATTAATTTCGAGAATTTTCTTATTAAAAATCGTGTAAATGTTTTGTCAAAATTCAATTTGTATGTCAAAGGCGTGGAACTGTAATTGACGCTCGTCTGCTGTGAAATGAGGTTTTAATTTTAATAGATATATTTTCTAAGCAGATTTATTAATTACCGACTTTTTAAACTCTGACTTTCGCTGACACTTATTCCGTGTTGTTCAAATAAATTTTGTTTAAAAAGTTTCTCCGTAAACAAAAAGTCGAATGAACATCGTCCATTTACTTTCTCTTTGATGGCATTATTGAATTATGTACCTACCTATGTGTTATTTATTTTATAAAATTGAATATAACGATTAATTAATCACCACTATCTATATCTACCAAAACTGTTCTAGATATTCATGTCATTAGTTTGACAAGCTAAAACGTGTATATCTCCTTCTGAGCAATGAGCTCAATAGTCCGGTTCTAAAATCAGATTCATATTCATTTTCAACAAATAAAAATAATAACACTGACCTATTGACGACTAAACAACATAAATAATAATATTCTCGCTAAACCATAGATTCACAGAAAACCTCTGTGAAACAATGTCTTTGCTATAATCCATAACAGCTGTCACAAAGGGTTCACGGACGCGACGTTTGTTTATGGTCATCCGATCACTGACACATCTGCAAACGACTTTCGATTTTATGTCGTTGTTATAAAATCTACAATATGTACGAAAGATTTTGTATTGTTTCGTTTTAAGATTGTCTTGGATTTTAAGTTTTGTGAACTAATTTCATTGTTTTATTATTTCAGGTAATTACATTATTGCGTGAAACAAGAATTTTGACTTCTCTTGCCTTCAAGCATAAGGTAATTATACTAATTATATAAAAAACAGCTTTAAAAGAAAGTATCGCCTGTTTATTGTTTTGAATACTTATCACAATTGAATGGTCAGATTAAATACTGGTCAGAAATACGCCACTGATAAACTACAATTATTAACTTTACTAATTACCAATTTAATGGTTTTTTTTTACTTTATATAAACGTTGTAGATACGGAATTAATAACCGGTACTGGAATCACTTCTGTCCAAATATGTACAAGTATCATTTAAAAAAAGTCAGTTTATAGTAAGAACAGGTTTTTTTTTTTTACCGCTAATTTTGCTTTCTCAAATGCACGTGGGTTGTGTGATATTCTTGGCAAAACACATAGCAGGGAAAATCAATAGGCCTAAACAAACAAACAATGCGCCAAAGTGTTAAAAAGCCATGCCACCAAAACGGCCCCATTCAAAGACAAAACTGCAGTCAGAGGCGGTTTGAATTGTTGCAAGATTGCATATTAACCACTAACATGGTGAAATCAAACTTCATTAAAATGCATTAAAAGATCATTCACTGACGACGATACTTATTACTACGTTAGAAACACCTTGGCCAAACAGCCCGTCAGCCCTACCAACCATGCTCGTCCCGACGCCGACAAACATGGAAGAAGAACATCCAATAATTTAACGAGGAACGTAAATTTTTTGTTCAAGTTCAGTCGCATACACTAATATGATGGTCAAAAGGATCTAAAAGCTGCAGTTTGGCCCGTAATTCTTTGGACCTGAGGGCCTAGGCAATTGGAAATCGCTTTCAAAGTGTTTCGTATTTCTACAACGACTTTCAACAGGATTAATATAATCTTTACGGTAGCTTATATCAGTCCCATACATTTTTGAATTTTCCAGCATTGTTATCGCAGATAGAATGCCTCTTTGTCTAGGCCCTCTGGTCTTTTTTTGTCTTCTAACTTATCGTGCCCTTTATCAAACATAGTTTCTGTTTCTCTTCTTTTAACTTGACCTGCACCAGAGTATCTTTCTATATCTATTTCGTGCTATCACAAATACAACATCACTATCTTTGTCCTATTTCGCGAATGTTTAACATTCAGCTTCACACGTGGCCTGATAGATAACTCCTTATCACTTCTGTAAACAGCCGATATAACAGTTTTGACAATTACTGCGTAACAGTTCTTTGTACTTTATGTTATTACGTTTTAGAGCGATTAATCTTGAGCAGTTGTTGGATGACTCATGAAACGTGTGTCTTTGTTTTGGTATCGTTCTGTGGTGTTGGTACTGCGCAGTCTTTAATGGTTGGTGATGCTAAGTTCACATCGAAAGGGTTATCTTGCACCATTTTCCTAACTAATTTGAGGTAATTCGCTTCACATGAAACACGCAAAAATGCAATAAATCCAGCAGCCTAAAAAAAAATTGAGCAGATTTTTTTTTCGAACTAATGAAGCAATGGACTAGCAATCTGTTTCAATTCATTTTAATTTATTATTGATCGTGCATTACGTAATTAGGCTGCTGACCTATTGTTACCTGGAAATCCTTAAAGCGATGCTGTATAAATAGACCATCCCACGGCCCAAATTGACACCCTTTTCAACCGCTGATATCTACCCACAAAACTTCAGGTCAATGCCCAACTTCCACATATTCAATAATCTCTGTATATTTTCTCACAAACACGCCAAACACTAAATCAACATTTATAAATACACATCACAAAAGTTTAAATAAAAACTTTAAGGTCGATCCGTCCTCCTTGGCGTCTAATGGCTTTGGCATACAAAGGGCCAGTGACAAAAAATTGATATCCAACGTTGACTTTGAACAGGCGAAGCTAGTTTAAGCCCTAACTTAACTGCCAATGTACGACAAAATTGAAGCAGTATCAGCCATTGTGGACCATATTGCATGAATGGCCAATCCTTGGAAGACCACCCGGGACATTGGTTTCCTTCACAAAGAGATCTGTGTTTGCGGGTTTTCTACTGTTATTGCTATGAACATGACCAGTCACGGAAGGGATGGAGATAAGATGTGACCATGATGTGACCCTTTATTGATGTAGGCTGCCGCGAATGTTCTTTCTTACTTGTTCGATGGCTATAGCGATGTTTATATTGTAGTTGATTTACTTTCCTTTGTAGGATCCAACGTTTTTGAAGCGAATAGTGACTCTATTGACATCAAATTTGAAATCCAATCTGCAAAACAAATCTTGCACAGTCACTGCCAATAATATGGCCATGTCAATTACTGCAAAAACTGTTTAGAACACTTTCATTTCAGACATCCTCTTAATTTCTGGTTTTCTCTTTAGTTGAATATTCGTTAACAAGTTCTCTACCATTTCCTGTATTGAGAATTTCATTATCACCATTTCCGACAAAAATAACATCACACTAACGAACTGCATAACTGTTTACGAAACAGTATTATTCAATATCATTATAATGAAAGGCTTTCCTCATATCTTATCACTATCACGATATTGCCCCGTGATAGTCTGCGTTATCACAACATTCGAATGTGTCGGCAAATAAGGATTAATATAACTGGGCTATCGCGTAATTGAGAGTTCGGATTATGGGCTTATAGTTACGGGTCGAGGATGTTGACGAGGATTATAAAATAGACAAATATTTTGACGGAAATAACATAAAAAAGTACATGTAATTTTTTGTTGTAAATTTTAGATAAGAGTTCAGGAGTCGCAGTCTCGCCATACTCGTAGATAGCTATCGCTATACGACCGAATTCGGTCGCAAAGTTCTTATGGCGTCTCGCGACGGTCAAAATTGCTTGACAAGTACAAAATCACGTGCCTGACAAGCATGTCGCGCGCGTCTACGGACGCCATTAGGACTTTGCGACCGAATTCGGTCGTATAGCGATCTATGTCGAAACTGGAGCCCCTGAGCAGATAGGCAGTTCCTGTCGCAATAACCTCTCGATATCTGAAAGCTTATTTAAACTTATAATTGTCGAATTTATTAAGTGACGTGTGCGGCAGTAACTTGGTGATCATAACATAACATCACGCCTGTACCTAATACCCGAAGGGTTAAGCAGATATGTACTAATACTACACCCACATGTTTTATTTCGGTGAAGTCACTCGCAAATGCAATAAGCTTCTTTTACGCCAATCTTTTTAGGTTACTACCTTTTCCTTGACGAGCCATATTGACATGCTAAATACCATTATATGACCATTAATCTCACTGAAGTAGTAAAATGAAATATTTAGAACCAATAAATGGATTAGAGAACTAGGTATAAACAGAATTCATGTGAATGATATTGACATCAAACTTGATACTAAATGTAATATAAGGTGTCAATTTACATAACATAACATCACGCCGTAATCCTTGAAAGGTGGACATCACAAATCATCATCATCATCACACAAGGAGGTGTACCATCGAAGAAGTTCTTATCTAACCACCGTAAGGACTATTCTTGCTTGCAGCGCTCGGCGGCTATAGCACCGGGGCGGTAACAGATACGGTCATCGTGTTTACGGGATTTTGTTTTCAAACTGCTTAGATATGAAGTTCTTCGATAGTACCTATATTACACCCAAATTTTGCCAACTATGTTTAAATCCCTTGTAATAGAGAGCGAGTAAACGGCCACTGCAATGCCTGTCATTATAACATTATTATTATTATATTAATACGTAAAACTAAAACTTACCCCCTTTTTACGAAAATTACGCGGACGGAGGAGTATGAAAGGCACAGTTAAAGTTTATATGGAGGAGGAGTGCAGAAAGCTAATATTTTTTATATAACATACATTAGAAATAAATTAAATTAATAAAAAAAACATTACACACACTACCATGCGTTTGACACAAGATGGCTACCTTAGAATCATGACATTTAAATGAATTATAGTCGAATGTCGACCTCTGGGCGACCACTAGTTAATTTATTATCATCTGCTTCAAGCGCCACACTGGGAACGAAGCGAAGTTCGTTTAGCTTTGTTCGTGCAGCGCGCAACGAGCGACGAACGAACTTGCAAACTATGGACCGGTTCCCGGTGTGTCCTGCGCTTTAGATGTAGACATCAATTTATCTGTCATAGATTCTAGCGACACAAATTCGTTTTTATTTGTGAAAAGGCCATGTTAATAGAGTCGCCATTTATGTTTACACTCGCCGGACGAGTCTACTGAAATCGAATCAAGTTTATTAGGTTAGGACTTTGCAGAATTTCGCGACACGGGCCAGTACATTAGGTGGTAGAAACAAAAGGTAAAGTGCTACTAAGATTTTTTGGCACTCGAATGACGTTGATATGGGCCGCGGCTGTCGGTAAATATTTGTGAAATTGTTTTGAGAAATGTAATGAAAAAACCAAGATGGCGGCGTTAATTCCGATTTTGGCCACGCGCTAATAGATCCCTATACCACATCATCTGCCTAGCCTTTTCCCAACTATGTTGGGGTCGTCTTCCAGTCTAATCGGATGTATCTGAATACCAGGATTTTACATGGTGCGATTGCCTATCTAACATCCACAATCCAGTTACTGGGTATCACGAAACCCCTTGGTAAAACTGGTCGTCAGACTTTCGGGCTTCTGACGACCCGTATCAACTGTCAACGATCTACAAATGACAGCCCATCCATGCTATGATCCTTGTACCATCTGTGCTTGTAGCTACCGCTTTATAATAAACGAGCTGTGATTTTTGTGACCCCGAGTGTATGTTAATATGAGTCCCAGTGTCTTGCTTCCGTGAAGTTATCTTCAAGCATTGTCGTAGTCATCTTCATCATCATTTCAGCCGTAAGACGTCCACTGCTGGACATAGGCCTCCTCCACGGATATTCTGGCCTCCTCCAAGCATCGCCACTTTGACCGGTTCTGTGCCTGTGTGTCGCATCTCAAAAGGCCAAAAGGTGTTTTGGGAGGTCTTCCGAACGCTATGTCTTCCGGTCCGCGGTCGCTACTCCAGAACCTTTCCGCCCTTAGTGGTTCTTCTAAATTCATTTGTAATGTAACAGACAAACGAACTAATAAAAATCAGTATTAATAACCTAGTTGTGGCAGTGTTATGCTAGCGTTAGTTATAATGGCGTTATCTATGATTTTTTATTATATTGGTTAAGAAGAGAATAAAATCGGTTGTTTTTCCTTCGATTATGGTTCGAAACAGTGCTGAATATGGCTTAACACGCCATTGTGATGGTAATCAAATGAAAAAATTGTGTAGGTAGATTTCTGTTTGTATACATTGTTAATTAGAAGTCAGGTCAAGCCAAATCTAATTTACAGCAGTGAACGTTTATACTAGACTAATAAGTTAATTGGTAGGAGAGTATTTCTTTACGAGATGTCCTATATATAAGGCACATGTAGCTTGTTCATTGTAAGTCACCAGTAATTCAAGTTTACTTAAAATACCTTTATCATACCACTTAGTTATTTCACGTAGTCCCAAATTCTCGTAGGAGCCTATTAGAATCCATAAACTAATCGACTCATCTCTTCAGGAATTGGAGCATCTCAGTTCGGGCTTAAATTCTCGTTAAGCCTAATCAATCTAAAGCTTAGACTTTACCGTATCTAACCGATTATATCTTGACCTAAACCTGGCTGGCAAAAAAAAACTAGATCTTTATGGTCTGACTCAAAGGCTAATTAATTTAAAAAAATTACCTCTAAATAATAAGTTTTATTATATGTAAAATTCGTCTATTCTATGTTCAAATATCTTTTGCTTTTAACGTAAAGCAACAATATTTTCGCCGTGTTCTAAATTCTAGCGAATACTTAACCTTACTGGGATCATTCACGCTCGATTAGAACCAAATTGAGTGAAAGATGATTTTAATAAACTTTGAATTTCCTAAGCCTTTGTGTCAGAACATTGCCATATGGCTGACAGACTAGCAAAGCGAAATATTATCTACAGACAGCATAATAAGTATCTGGGAAACTGAATAACGCTGCAAAATGTTTAGAAGCCTCAAACAAAAACAACAATAATAAAGTAGAAGTACCTACGCAGTAGTAGGAACTGAAGATTCTTAAATAACATTAATAAAGCTGTAAATATGGAATCATACCTCCATATTTGATAATGAAACAACGGTTGACTGCGTCAAAAACTAAAAGGATAAAAATAGAAACTTTATTCACAGTAATAAACCTAACCTTAGTAACAGTAAAATAGTTGACACTAAAATACTCAATAAATAAAGAGAAACATGTAGAATGCTTAATATTCTGCTCATGTAAGCAAAACAACGTGCCAGCAGACATATGAATACAAATATTTACGGTCCTATGTGCCGAAAATAGGGATTAATCGAATTTGGGAGCCATAATCTTCTACGTATTGATGGATCAGTAACCACGATTGATAGATTAATTCAAATTGTATTAGAGACATGGGCACACTGATACAAAATTTATAATAATTAAAGAGGTACTGAGTAAAGAAGGTAATACATTGAATTTCCTTTGCCTCTGTTCTGCACCCTAACTGCGTATCACACTTTCAATCACAATCTGAATGATTTTGAAAGATATTGCTAACCCATTGCTTCATATGTTCGAAAAATTTGTCTGCTTAGCTACGTAAATAACGCAATGAATGTTGTTAAATTGTCAAAATGAAAGCCATTGCTACTGTGTGTTACGCAATTACCCCGCTGTCCTGTTCATCATTATCATTGTCATCAGCATGTTATAGAAGCCCTCTGCTGTAACCCAAACTCTTCTACGGTGGTGTAAATTAATATCTCTTCTTTCATGTTCATCTTTGTCAGCTGTCGGCTCATTGCGTGTATGTAGTAGATAAATATCAATAAGTACTTTACCTGTCATTTTATATTCTACATTATCTGCACCTGTTGCTGCTGTCAAACGTCAAAGTCATGTCTATAAACGGTGATCAGGATGAAGCTATAAAGGAAGTCAGTATGACTGGCAGGACGACAGGATAAGCAAGGCTTGGTATCAAAGTGCGTCTTAATCAGTCAGTCAATCAATCAAATATAGCTTGTGGCAGCTTGTCACAGTCAAGTGCTGGATATATGATCCATCTTATTTGCTTCATAATTCTTAGTCCTTCATCATTTACATTCAATATTCCTTAAATGGCTTGATCAAAAATAGATTTATAATCGGTCCCAACCCTATCTAAGTAGAAAACAAATATTGCAAAACACGAAAGAGTTGATTATTTAAATACCTTAGAGGTCACAGTTACAAGGTCATTTATCTCCAAATTGTACAGTTACGTATTTAAATCCGTTATAAACACACATATGAGTAAATGACTCAGCTGTCATAATTTTGCAAATTACCACTGTGACGGGGAACACTTTTGATTTCAAAGAAGTTTTTCTTTTGATCCATAATTTAGCATAATAATATAAACATTTTACAGACGTTAAAATAAAAGGAATATAAATCAGGCTGGACATAAGGAAACTATAAAGGTTCCATGTTTTAATACGCACCACTCATGTTAGAAGCGTTGGTTTGGGATTAAAACCGGCCATATTGGATTTATAAGTTTTCCACTTAGTAACTGTTAATTTAACGAAATCAGTTCAAGCGTGAAGCCATTGCCACAAAACTTTGAGCAACCAGTTATATAGGCTAGTAGTGTCTAAATCGACAATTAATATTCCTAATGAATGTTTATTTATAACTTTAAAAGTAAGTCCATTAGCCAAATAAGTTCAGACATTTAGGAGGAAAAACACGCAGACACAAAACTGGTTTGCCATAAAAAAACATGATGGATACAAATAAAAAAGCAAACATTCTCATATGATAAAATTATTATCGTTATTGTGAAACCTATTTCCATACGTTGTTTTGTATCTACTCAAATTGTTACACTGCGCAGTTTGTCTAAGAACCATAATATTTTTATCGGCTGATAGTTTACGTCGATAGCCAATTTGTATTGAATAATAAACGGTATGGAATACTTAGACAGATTTTTGATCCACCCAAAAAATGCACGCGCTCTGCCTAAATTAACGATACACAGACAATCAATCTGCAATGAATGATGATGATGAATGCAGATTAAAAAATAAAGACTAAGATAGATGTCTATCTTAGTCTTTATCGTCCTACTGCAAAATAAAGGCTTCTATCTCCCTTTTCAAACTTCGGTTCGTTGCAAATGACAGCCAGTCCTTTCGCTATAGGAGGCAAGCTCGTCCCATCATCTTCGCTTTGGGCAAGGCAGAACATGGGCCTTCTAAATAAACCCCACCTTACTATGGTCTTGTTGTGGCCATAATCATCAAGCTTGGTCAAGTTCTTGGTATTGGCAGTCACTATCTTGTTAGTGGTGCACAGGAGGATGCGCCTGCCCATCCTCATGACACTTACTCGCCGGAAGCCGTACATACGCAGATCGTCCAACTCGGATTTACTCATGATGATTTAAACGGTATAATTTTGAGTGGTATCTGTTTTAGTGCTAAATATAGCATGAAAGTCGGTCGTAAAGAGCTTCTTTTAAAAGATCTTTGCCTTTCTTGTGAATTCATAAGTGACTTGTGTGTTCAAGTCCAAAGTTAACTGTTTATTTTTAAAAGAAACAGTTGTGAATTTATTAATTTAATTTTTCATGTAGAATTCAGTTCACTTGCTTATACTTCACTTCACTACTACTTATTAACCATGTTGTTAATAACAGTTTTGACAAATATCGGAATTGGTTTCTCAATTTCTCCAGTACGACTACACATTCCAATTTCCAATAAATCGATAATATTCATAATGATTATCCGCTTTGCATGTTTCCATAGGTCAATACGTTGGCGTGAAACGGTTTCTTACGTGTGTCTTAATTAGCGCATTCTTGGCACAAGCTGTAGCCCTACGTTCATTGACATTTCGCGTGTGCATTATAAATATCTTTGTTTTTATTTCCGTGTCGGATCGGGCGCGGAAAATCGGTTATTCAAAATAATGATCGATTCGTGTGTTCATGCTTTATAGCGTTTGGACGGAGCACGCCTTGATACTTCCTATTTTGCTCAAGTCTAAAAATTCACATCTTCGTGTTGAGTTTAATTTTTTTTGTCACTTTTGGCTTCCTACTTCGCTTCACTATTATATACTATAGTTACCGCGAGTAGAAGTAGGTATCAATTAACAGGAACAGTCACTTGAAATGGATTCCTTAAAAAACTACAAAAATATTTTATGAACTGCACCAGCTTATCTTATTACGCAACACATTTTCGTAAACGATTACGACTAATCTGTTTCATTTTTACAGTTCAACAACATTAATCGCGGTATTTACGTTGTTGAGCTGATTTTTTTTCGAACTTATGAAGCTACGGATTAGCAATCTGTGTGAATGATCATGCATTACGTAATTAGGGTACGGATTAAAAATATAATAATCTTCAAATTGTCCTCTAATTCATAATAGATGATTAAGAAGAGATACAGTCCAAGACCTAAGGAACAGAATAAGAAAAGGTTCTTGCCTTGCTGTAGAGTGTAAATCAATTGAAATTAGACAGAGAGCGAAACAAATCATGAGCGTCGCATTCAATCTGTGTGCGAAAAGATTCATATACTATGCGTATTATGTTTCAAGCTTGTTTCTTCCAATTGTATCAATTCTCGGCACGATCGTATCTCCATTAATTTATTCCGCGTGTGTCCTCATTATAGTTGATGTCTCTCTGCTTCCTAGACGTGTGGCATCGGTGACTGCTGCGCGAAATTATTGTTTTTGGCTGTGGGAAAATGTTTCTGATAAAGCTTAGGTGAGTGACCACAGTTTGTAACTAGTAGTTCTAGTATATCTCGTTTGAATACGGTATTTTCAACTTGTTTTCTAAATCGATGTTATGATTGTGGGAAATCGTGCAATGTTTTTGAAAGACCGGAAAAAACACGTTCTCGAATTTTATGCCGTGATTTACGTTCGGCAATTGTATGTTCTTCAAAATTTTATTATGGTGAAACGTAAACAAACGACGTCATTTTGCAGGTAGTGTTATATCAAGAAATCAACGCAAAAGTGTTTAAAATGATTTTCCTCGGTTCACAGATGTGTGTGGTAAATCTTAAATGCCAGCCATCGTCATGTACCTAATAATCAAGTAGAAACTCACTTATTGCCGCGGAAGTTGTTTCTATATGTCGACTCTGCAACTGTTTGCACTCGCTAATCAAAGGAAACATATGCCTTTGTAGCAAACAATACAAAGTGTACTCTATTACTTTGTACTTTGATTGAAAATTGATTACCAATCGTCCTCACAGCCGGTTTCGCTTCGGCCAGATTATGTAAATGGCATACACATTACACAGCTGTGAGCCAGCGTGCTCTACTCTGTAAAAGTATTTATCGTCGGTTCCAGCTGATTATGTGCCGTATAATGAAGGTATAGGGATCATAATAGTATGTACTAGAGTTAATGCGCAGCCAACGTTATCTAGTTGCATAAGAGCGAGGACTATTGTCTTTATCAGTTGTTGTTCAGGCGTGTTTATCTGACGCAATTGCGCTCTGAACCCGAGCCGATACGTCGTCGTGTCCGATTAAACGAAAAACTGTATTAATCGTCAAAATAAACAGAATTAATCCGTCGAAAATATTTACGAAAACACCTGAGTTCAGGCGAACTTTCGAAGAAGTATATGGCGAAAAATATCGTTTCCGCCTCTACCGTGGATCGCGAATTTACTTTGGTGTTTTCGATGGATATAAATCAAGTCGTTCAGGTAAACAGTGGATTTGCCGGTTAGTTATTAATAGACGAAGGGAAATTCAGGAAATACTTGCGTGGTATGCGTGTTATCGTGACTTGTAAGAGATAAACATTTCAGACGACGGATGTTTTTAGTTCTGTCGTCGACCTTATCAGTAGGAATTGGAGAAAGTTCACTATCTACGAATACGCTAAGACTTTTGCTATCAATATTTTATCTGAAAATCATGTTTACGTTGGTAATACGTCGAAAACATATTTCAGTGGCGTAGTTATTCGTATACATTTGAATACTGTTTCTTAGTAAATATTTGTGAAAATATAACATAATATAATGTACCTACAACAAATCAAAAGCAATCAATCTGCCTAGCCTTTACCCAACTATGTTGGGGTCGGCTTCCAGTCTAACCGGTTGCAGCTGAATACCAGTATTTAACATGGAGCAACTGTCTATCTGACCTCCCAGTAACTGGGTAATACGATACCCCTTGGTAAGACTGGTTGTCAGCCTTTCGGGCTTCTGACGACTCGTAACGACTGTCCAAAGATCCACAAATGACAGCTGGGACGAACGGCTTCACGTGCTTTCTGAGGCACGGAGGAGTCTCGGTATGTAAAGATAGTCACCATAGTCCATGGAGCAACCCCGGCAAGCGTAGCTTAACCTGATGGATCAATCTGTGCAGCTTTTATTACTTAGCCGCAAGCTCCTCTTAATAATAAATCAAAAGCAATAATAATCAAATCTGATAGAGATGAGAGCGGAGATAAAAATCTTCGGAATAATAACGACCTCCCATCGTCCTAGGAAGCAGTTGATAAACTTTTCTCTTTGTCTCCAACTCCAACTTCAAACGACGTTAGATAGCATCGATTACGTAGTATGTAGCATTGCTGGTGCAATTAACTTCTGATCTCGGTAAATGGCAAATTGTCATATTTGCAATAAAGTGGAAAACACACGACATTTTATAGAACTTAAGTATATGCCAATAGCTGTTAGTAAATACATGATATAATGAGCATTTCTTGATTTATGACAAAGAAAGTCATTATGAAGAAGGTAAACAAACTTTAGAGCAGTGGTGACCCAGTGGTCACGGCCCCGACTTACAAGGTAAAGAAAAACATCGTAAGGAAACCGGCATGTCCTAGAACCAAAAAATTCGAAGACATGTGACATCTACCAACCCGCACTGGGCCCGCGTAGTAGATTACAGCTCACTACCTTTCGAAGTGAGAAGGCCTATATCCCAGCAGTGGGGACATTATAGGCTGATTATGAAAACAAGCAATATACCTATTTATTCTCCGTAGGTTGATATGACAGGTAAGGCTGATTATGAAAACAAGCAATATACCTATTTATTCTCCGTAGGTTGATATGACAGGTACAGTGCTGCTACACAAATACGCCTTGTCGTTGACGATGACGATAAGGGGCTCCAATTCAACACGATAGAAACTGAATACTCAACAAACAAAACTTGTCCTGAGTAGTCCCGACCTACTGTTGGGGACTCACTTTGGTTCACTACCAAAGTGAGTCCCCAACATTTGGCATCGGATTGGCAGTTGCACAAAGAAATTGTAACTGACGATTGATGATCATCATGATATTATAATTCTTATTCGTGATGGTTTCTATTGCGGCTGGAAATAAATTTTCAGATATATTATTTTCTATATTAACTTCGATTCTTTCCATACCAAAATCAATTGAAACTATTTTAACATTCTTCTTAAATAAAATCCCTTACTTTAAAATATATTGGTACGATTTTATAGTATCTTTTAAAATCACGTCTCATGTCTCAACGCTGAGCTATATTTTGATAGATATCCAGCGAAATCTCGGAGAAAAGATAACCTAATAAAAGCCAGTAATGCACAATCATAAATCATAGCCATTTCTCTTTCAAAAATGTAGCGCAAAACTTTGCAAGAGTAATTTATATGGATGCAGCAAATTCGCCAACGCCTAGTCTATATTAAGACGGGTATAATTAGGAACATAGATGATCTTCCCAAACAACCTTGGCGTTAATTTAGCTTTCAAGATCAATAGATGTTTACGGGTGTATCTGCCATTCATACTTATGGCCGTCTTCACTAGCATATCTATTGACAGTTTGCGATGAAGAATTATTGGGTCAAGCGTGGTCGTTATTGCCACTTCTTAATTAATTTGTTTCTGTATATACAAGACTGTAGAGCATTATAGTGATATTATATTATTTGTCCTCATCCAGTCAGCCTATCGCAGTCAACTGCTGGACATAGGCCTCTCCCAAGCTGCCCCACAACACCCTTTCCTCTGCCTTCCGCATCCAGTCTGTCCCAGCCACTTTCTTAAGGTCGTCAGTCCATCTAGCTGGGGGGCGTCCCCCAGTACGGTTGCCGATACGCGGTCTCCCGTCTGCTCCACCGGCCATCGGTCCTTCGACAAACATGGCCAGACCACTGCCACTTCACGTTTGCTTACTCTGCAAGCTATGTCGGTAACTTCGGTTCTTTTCCGGATAAGTTCATTTCTGATTTTATACTTCAAAGAAATTCCGAGCATAGCCCGCTCCATAGCACGCTGAGCGACCTTGAATTTGTGAACCAGCCACTAAATATAAAAAATGCAATGAAGGTTTTCACAATCTCCTGTTATCAAACTATCTATAAATACGTAATCGAAAACATGTATTTATGGAGGAATGACTATAAAACAACAATGTTCTGAAAGCATTAAAGAAACAATAAAGCAAACGGAAGTCGTTAACACTTTCAAATTGCATAAATAAATAAACGAGTATGTAAATATTTACATATTGTTTTTCTTAGTAAGGTATTTTCCATGTGATATCCGCTATTTATGTAGGTATTAGTATTAAATTAACTTCAGCTGATCATCCAAAAGAGTCAAATTCTAGCAAGACATTCAAAATCAAACGTCATTTATTCAAACTAGGCTGAGAATCAGCCCTTGTCAAAATTACTTTAATAATACCATTGTCGGTTTTCGGTTGCGTTTCTAGGGAGTTTTTTGCGTCACTTCTTCCCTGCAATAGAAAGTTGTGAAGGGCAGGCGTTTTGGAGTTTTGGGGGACTGGCTTATGTAATTTTGACGTTCGAAAAGTCCTGATAAAGGACTTTTTTGTTACAATTACAAAATGTATGACTTTTAACGTTTTCGGGTTAGATACATATTCAACACATTTAATACATTGTCTTTTACCCTGTTTGAACTAATCGCTGATGTTTCCTATGTATTTTTCCTGCTTCTATAAATTAATAAACATTATTAATTTACATAAGTACTGTGGAAACAAATAGTATCATATAACAATACTAGTATTAATATAATTTGCATGATCAGTCTTTCTAGCCGTGACCTTCATATAGCGTGAGACCGCAGTTTACATTATATATTATTATAAATATAATATTATCAAATGGTAGGAAAATTTTCATAACAATGCATGTAAATTGTAAATAAAATATTATTGAAATGTGATGGTCTCTGAAATAGCAGACTTATTTCAAGTCTTATAAGACGACGAAGGAGAACCGGTCTGTCACTGACCAACGTCCTTGCCTAGAAACAGTTTTTGTAGTATCCTTCCTTACTTTGAACCTTGAGGTTAATTTTATGGTCTACAGAACAGAAACGATTGTAAAAGGAAAAGACGATATGCAGGCATTGAGAGAAAATAATGACATTGCAGCACATATCTCAAGAGCATGATCCTATGCATTTATCTCACGTACTCCTCCGTATTCTCAACACATAGCGAACTGATTGGTAACAGTTGAATAACGTTACAGCTCTTACATAGTGGATGCTGTCCATCTTCTGACTAAGTAATCCCTTCAGTCCCTCATAGTACGTGGGCGTGGTACCGATGCCGTACGTCAAATGACTAATCTTAGCATTTGGCAGACGTTCGCGAACTACCAGACTATACGTCGACGCCTGTCACACAAAAACTATGTTTGTATTATCTAATATGCTTGCAAATAAATGAACATCTAAATATTGGTGCATTACTTATGGCCAAACCCAATAACCTATCGATCACCAGTTTTGGCATACTGGAGATAGAAAAACCTATCTATAGATGGTTTTAACGTGTCAATAATCTGTGAGATAGTAAGGAATCTTACGGAATTGTGGGACGACATCCAAAATAGGTTATTGGGTTCGGCCGTGAGAAAACAAGCACGATTTCATCAACATCACCGACGTAATTCACAGCTTCTACATTTCTTCTTTAGGGTCAATCCTCCTGTTCCATGCTTTTCTAATTCTCGAACGGTTACTTATCTATGTCACAAACTTATTTAACTACAAGATGTTCAACGTTTTCTTTGTCTAGGATATTACTCCCTAAATGGTTATGTATTGTACGAAAATACTCGGTTCAGGACGTCTTCCCATAAATGCAGAACCCTGTTGCAATCTTCATATTTTTACAATGTTAATAATTGCATTTGCATGTAAAAGGCCTTGTGAAAAGATTTATTATAATGAAGTATTTGTAAAGATTACTGATTCAATTTAAACCCTTATTGTTGCCAAGTCGTCTCCATCCTGTTCAAAGTCTAGGCAGTCACTGATGTAATCAGCTGGTTTCCAAGAATAAGCCAACAGTAGACAGATATACCTCTCATTTACACGATGCAAGTTTTCTTGCCTGTGGCATGCAATAAAATTGGAACTCACTTGCATCGTCTAAACATGGTTTAGTTAATGCAACTTTTGTTGTTGCTTCAACTTATGATAATTATGACATAGGCAATTGAATCGCATGGTGTAAATCAGACTTGAATGTATTCTTTAATTTTGTGTGATTAGTGACTAACCTGTTCTGTGATTCTGTAACCATCTCACCGTGAAAAATTAGGTGAAGTGAGCGTGGAGTGAGCTGTCATTCCACAGGGATTGACACTATTGACAGCTCACTTCACCCAAGTTTTCACCGTGAGATGTTTACAGAATAGCATGGCTGGTGTCAGAGTTTTTATGCGGGCAATCGTCGTCTGACTTGGCTTTACATGCCGACGAGATATATTTCTGTCTTTCTGTCTCTCTCTCTCTCTGTCTCTCAGTCTCTCAGGCTTGAAGGTATAACTAGATTGCAATGGATTGACGTCGCCCAGTCGATAATGATCGCCTCAAAATATGTCACGATGTCATTGATTGTTGTCGACGGAGTGTTCCAAGAGTTGTCTAAGGATTACGCATCGGGGAATCGGTGTACGACATCGATTCCCCGATTAGTTCACTAGTTAACCATATTTCTTATTTCTATACAGTAATATTGCCAAATTAATCAAAACAGCGAAATATTTGACAGCTATTTGCGACGTTGCCCACAAAAGTAAGAGCGAACATTTGCTACAATAACGATAACAAACTAAAGATTTTTATATCGATAATCACAAATCGATCATTCTTGTATATGAAAGCCGTTGTCTAATGTGTTTTTCAGTCATTATCACCTGCGTAATTGTTTATGTTGTTATTCTTTAACCTATAACGATAAAATATCGATTAGATAGTGATTAGGATTTGTTTTCTTTGTTTGTGTTTTGCGTCGCTTCTTGGTTGCCGGTGATTGACCTTCTGTGGAGATAGTGGGTTGTTGTAACCCTTCTTTGTCGTGGTGAAATCTGTATAAAGGCTCGTGCAGACTGGCGCGACTTGTCACGCAACGATGCGATATACAGGGTGATTGGAAGATGGGTGCAAAGCTTTAAGGCAAAGATAGTACAGACAATTTAGAACCATTTAAGCCATGGTTGTCTTAGACGAAGTCTCACCAAATATTTTTAACCAAATTTTTAAGTTTTTTTTCGGAAATTCTCAAAATTTAATGTAAACTGCATAATTATGGCCAAATTGAATAATAAATGAATTCATTTTTTATTTATTTAATTAAAGTAATGTGTAAGCAATCAAGCAAAACATGTTTTAGGCTTCTGTGTCATAAGACATTTTTTTTACAGACATTTAAAGCTCAGAAAAAATAAAAAATTTGTACAATACGTCTTTTAAACCTTATTAAAAAAAAAAAAAATGGTAAGACTTCGTCTAAGACAACCATGGCTTAAATGGTTCTAAATTGTCTATACTATCTTCACCTTAAAGCTTTGCACCCATCTTCCAATCACCCTGTATATCCGTAGAACAATTTCTATGAAAACGCGCGCGACCATAATATAAGCGATATCGAAACAACGCCATGCAAAATGATCCTTTCGTGTCGCGCTGAAAGGTGTTGCGTGACGAAAATATCACAGAATCGCCACGCGACCCGTGGCGCCTTTAAATGCTCACCGTCTAAGAAATCCGGGGTTTTTCGGACTCTGCTTATGCCCGGTAACTATTTGGTATATTGTCTACCTACACCAATTTTAAATCGTCGTCAACATCATTTATAGTACAGTAATTTAGAATGTTAAAAAAATCCCTTTGATGAAAGGAACTTTTTTTGCTAACGTTTTTTAGTGATATGTTATGATGACTAACGAACGTTTACAAACTTTCCTTCATACCATACTATTTTCGTTGAAAGTAATAATAATCACGACGCGACATATGGTAATTTAAACGATCCGTTATGAAATTATAGGAACCGGTAACCTTTACCCACCGATTTACATAAAATAGCGTTAAGCTTCGTGCAGACTAGAGCGACGCGACAGCGCGACGCGACACCGGTTATTGTTATACCGTGAAGTTTTCTTAGAAATTGTATTGTTCGTGTCGCGTCGCGCCGTCGCGTCGCGCTGGTCTGAACGAGCCTTTACTCTTATTAAAATGTAAATAATGCCTAAAAATAAAAATAATGTCCTCTATTATAAGTAGGCCAAAGTTTGAACGTACCGTTGACCGATATGTCTGATAAACTATCGTCCCTTCAAGGACGTTGTTATCAGTAACTGTTTGTATTAGTTCCCTGTTGACATAATTTTCCAATTATTTTGTAGGTACGTATAATTATGCGACGTAATTGTGTATGGTGCAAGGGTCAGAGTATATCGCTTCCTGGGGTCAGGAGTAAGTTTAAACGTTCTTGAGGGATTAGTGCGTATAATCACCAGAAAAAGATGGGTGGACATGAAAAGCAGTATTTTTTTTATGGATCAGTACATTCTGGACCCCCGATGCAGTGCAATTATGGGTCAGTGACAGCTCGGCCCGAGTCAACTCAACCGGAATAGTCATTCCAAATACTACGTCGTCAAAACGCCTAAAAATGTTATGTGTAGCGTCGGCATTGAGTTCGTTATTAAAAAAAAAAAGTTGTTTCCCACAAAAGTGCAATACCCAGGGTTGGCATAAAACAAACAAGTTGTTTAAAACACGTGTTTTAAACAATTTTAAATAAAATAATGTTTTTTTATTAAGTGTTTAAAAACAGTTTAAATCAAGTTTTAAACAACGTTTTAAACGTTCAGAAAAGAACATGGTTTTAAATCAAATTTGAATAGCGAATGAATGAAAATACATAAATTCAAAGTTATAAATGTTTAGAACTTGATAAAGCTAGTAAAGAAATGAAAAAGGTTAGATAGTAGATTACATTATTAGATCTACATATTTGTCATTCATTTAAATTATAAATTGATTAAAGAAACTATTTGGATTTGTATTTACTAATTAAAGATTCTTTTTTATACTTAATTTATTAAATCAAATTCAAACAGTAACAATTTTAATTATAAAATAACAAGGTATCATTAATTAACAATCAATGTTTAAGACACTTAAATATCCATCACTTTTTTATTATTTAATCTATTCAATCAACTCAAACGGTGACTATTTTAATGGGATAAAACAACACTATTTTCTTATATTTAGGTATTTAAAAACTGTGACAAGTAAGTATCCAAATGTTGAAAACAGTCTTTCAATTCCAGCACTTGAAGCAACAGCAGTGTGGAGCTGTGTCACTAAGTCCATTGTTTGGCCATTAATTTGACTTTTTAATGATAACCACCATTCTAGAGGTTCGACGTATTCAAAATAGTCTAGAAATGAATTATATTAGCCCTGATCGCTTTGTGTTAATAAAACGTAAAAAAAAAAACAACAAAAAAACACTTGTTTAAAGCATTTTGAACTATTTGTTTTATAATTTTTTTTTTTAAACTGTTTTTTTTTTCAACCCTGGCAATACCTACGCGGTCAATATGTATGGAACAGATATATTTTTTTTTGTATACTTTACATTTTAAAAGCCACTACCTCAGCTCACCCCATTTTAGCGTGTCCTTTCAGGACTAATCAGTCTGCCAGTTAGTAAGTCTAGACGAGCCTTAATAAAAACATATTACGATGCCAAAGAGCCGAAACGTGATGTGAATTTAACTTAACCTAACTTGTACCTACACTAGAGTAAATTACATATGTTTCAGAGAAATTGTTAAACGTGTTAATTCAAGTTTGAAAGAAAAACTTGTAGGTGTACGTGCTGTGACGAGAGTTTTTCTAACTAAACTGTGGGAAGAAATAAAAAATAAACTAGTATTTTTTGGGAATTACGAGTAACAATTTAAGTAACTACATAGGTACCTAAACTGCGTTCGCAATTCATTTGTGAAACATGTAAACATACACGAGTTTTAGGAAAAACAACCGTAATGCACACATAAGGTTCAGTTTGCGGTACAACTTCATATTTTGTGTGACCTTTTCAACAGTACGAGCCAGCCTAAACTGAACTTTATTTAGACGCTCTTAAAGTTGATGTTTGTTTAAGTGGAAATAACATCAATTGGAAACAAGGTTTTAAATAGACTACCATAAATGTGTATTCAGACAGTTCAAAAGTCAAAAATAACTCAGCGTACCTATGATAAGTAATTACTATGCATTACGTATACCCATTATAAAAACTAAGCGGATCCGCGCTAATCCGTAGTAATTAAGAGAAAAACCGTAAGCATACATTAACCGATACCGTAATCTCATAGAGCAAAAAGTTGCTTTTTCATAAAAAAATAACTCTAATTTACTATTGCAACTTAACAAAAACATCGTTCTTTTACTAAAGGTTCACGCAGACAGACGCGACGCGACGGTGCGACGTGTTTCTGGTAGAACAATTTCATTTTCAAGTCGCGTCGCGTAGCGCTTGTCTGCGGTGGCCTTAGCTCAATATTTGTACATCAAGGAAAAACATCCACCTTTATTATGTTTGTCAAGCTATGTTTGTCAAACAGAACAAAAAAACGGGTTTGTTTGTAAGTTACGAGCGTTTCAACAATGAAAATCACATTTAATTGTTAATCAGACTAAACAAACCTCGTGGCGATTTATAAAAACAAATGAGTGCGACTCCGGACTCGCACATGAAGAGTTCCGTAGAACCATGCAATATTTTCTAAAAATGCCGAAAATATCGTTCCTTTTAATTTGTAACTTACGTTTTTATTTCTTTTATAGCGGCCACAGTAGTACAGTCATTGTAGTGTCTACCTATTATGGTTCAGAAAATTTCAAGCGTGGTAGACGCTTGAAATTTTCTGGTTTATTATGGTTCAAAAGATACAATCCTGTGACAGATGGACGGACAGCGGAGCCTTAGTAATAGGGTCCCGTTAGCACCCTGTGGATTCGGACACACAAAAAATGTGTTTATACATAGATAGATAGAATGGGTACTGTTTATTATGTACGATAAAAAATCACAGATATAAATGTAGAAAATTTTACATAGGGTGACACAATGGGCGGTCTTATCGCTAAAAGCGATCTTTTACAGACAACCTTTGGATGGATTACTAAGGAGAGACAATACTGCAGGTAGTCAGTGGTGTACCATTTACATACACACATAAAGCATATATTTATATAGATAAATAAATATATATAAAATAATAAACATGAAACAAGTGCAAGGAACTTTATGAAATGATTATGTTTATAATTTAGCGTTTCACAGAATATGGACCTTGGTAACCTACGGGTGAACGAACCGAAAAACGAAAATTGAATTCTTTTGAACTTCAGTCGTAAAGTGGTTAATAAAAAGTTAATTGGAATCTAATCTAGATAGAAAATGAATAAGCTATCTAATTACAATTTAAAGTTTAACAAAAAGCTGGGAATGGTCAACGACCGCTTTTAATATAAATGTATTTTTTTGTTAAATCAAGGTTTTAAGGTATTTTTAGCAACATATAAGTAAGATAAACTCATGCCATAGGGGTAGACAGAAACTACAGCGCCACCTGGGGGTCCGGTCGGTGTACTGCCTAAGCATTTTCCGTACTTTCGGCCGAAGGTACGGGCGTAACCAAAACCGTATCACTTATGGACATTGATTAGTTCGGGGCTCGATTTAAGAATGAATGACAACACGACTTGACAGCTATCCTTACTCCCGATATGTTTTGGCCGTTCGACGAATTGAATTTGACACTTGTTTTGACGGATCAACTACTTTCGGGCGGGTTCGTATCTTCGTTGATAGATTTAGTAGACTCCCTGATACGATCCTTACATACATACTCCTTTCCTCCGCGTTTTGTAGCATGTTATTAGTACAACAATTTTAATATGTAAAAACTATTCACTTGAACTGAAATTGTACACACCTACAAAGCAATAACAAATGAAAGTCACCAAAACAATAAAAATGAAACTACATTATCTAACATTCATTAGTTGATTAACAAGGGACGAAATGTCGCAACGTAAAGTGATAATTTCCCAAGCGTCGTTAGTACGCGAACAATATGCATTGTGGAGCTAAACGCTTCTGAAGGTGTTGCAGCAACGTCTGCGAACAATACGACGCTGCCCGAAGTTGCGACACGAAGACAATCGGCAATACAATGTACAATCGACTGTGGACGGCACGGTTCATAAAAATCTAGGCACATTGTTTTAGAAACCAAAAATTTTGGTCGAAGAAAGAAAAAGTTTGTCCTCCCTAATCATTATCGAAAGCCATTAGCGAAAAAATTAATGAAGGTACGATTAGGAATGAATAAATCACAATTTCTCAGACTTCTGCCATCAAAGAACATGATAAAGATGATAACGATATTAGTAAAGATTCTATCAACATCACCCTCATTATTGAGCCGAAAGACTATTCTACAGCTAGACATAAGGTTCAGGACAAAGCATTGCCACAACGACCAGTCCTGTGCTTCTCCTATCCAGCGAAAGTTTCCATATGTCAGACTATTATTACCAGTTAATTATGCTCTAATGGTCGCAAGCGCTACTACTAAGCATGAGGTTCTTCAATCATGATACTTGATTCACGTAACGGGTCACGTAAAGTGTTATTGGTTTTTCCATCTGGAATTTCTCAGTAGCAGCCCGGAGTCTGGACTTACATGGGAATTAACATAACTGGTATAATGTGGGTGTAAAAGGTGCACCTCTCCCTAATTCTTTGGGAAAAACAGGCGTCATGTTATGTATGTAATTATGCTATAATCAGAACCAAAATTTACCTAAAATTACAACAGTTCAAAACAAATACAGGGCAAGTTAACAATCAATCCAATAAAATCAAACGTATACTAAAACGCCTACATGCAACTGTAACAAGCCTATTGAAACAGGCTATCAGGCCGATCGGACTCTATATTAATAGTACCTATTTGTAAGCTCAATGCTCAAATAGGCGGACACAAATACTAAACTCAGAGCATAGATGTCGAAATAGTGCACGTGTGCTTGAGTTTCGAAACTGTTTCTGCACCAATTCGATAATGGCGGGTAACGATAAATTATTACCTTAAATCAAACAAATAAAGGACTCTGAAGTTGATATATGAGTAATGATCAGAACATTTGTTACTGTCGATTGTGATTGTTATAATTGCTACAATACTCAAATCGATATTTATTTATTTAGTTTCAGCCTATGGTGTAGCACTTCCTTTTCTTTTTGCCCTGAACTAGATCTTGTGCTAATGTGGACCAATTGTATCCATGGGCGTCAAGCTGGTGATATTTCTTCTTTTCATGTCGACGGTGCTTTGATTTGACTACTTTATATTGTTTGAGCCCAGTAGGTGGCCACGTTGAAAGAATGCCACTGATGCCACAGCATCAGTGGAATCCTTTAGGTTGTCAAAGCTGCAAGTAAATGGGTCCATAAGACACTCTAGCAAGCAATAGATAAAATTTGTCAAACTTTTCTGTGTCAATAATGGATACGAGGCTTTTAGCTAATCTGTAAAGTGGTTTTTTTTTTTTTTTTGTAATGTGCGTTTTGTTTGTGCAGAATAAACACTTTTTCTTTCTTTCTTTTTTCTTTTCAAGTGAGACACGGTCTGATGAAGTCTGATCAGAAAAGCACCGCACTCGAACTGGATGTTGGATGGGTCAGTAATCCCCCATTTCGTCAAATTGGTTCTTAAAATCCTTATAAACGATTGCTTTGACAAAATACAGCCTTAATATAACGAGTAACTTCTCTTTGACCTCCACGACCCGTAGGGACTCAATCAACAACGTGTGTTCTACCAATCAAATCCAGAGTCAATAGCTCAATATCTAATGTAAGTCTTCCAAGAGAATATTAAGTGCTGTAATTACTGGTGCGATCTCTAATTTATAAGCTAGCCTCATTTCAATACAAAAAATATCGTTTAACATTCAGAAAAATGAACTTGAGACGACTTTGGAAGTTTTAATATCAAATTAGGTTCAGTATTTGGTTTAAACAATGTTTTTGGAGCATAGCTAATGATCTAGCATTTATTATACGAAGAGCTATATATAATTTGAAGGCAACAGATAGCTGCAAGCCGTTTTTTAAAAATACTAAATTATTAACCATGCCGTCATTGTACATCTACGAAACGTCTATGTTCGTCAAGAATAATTTATATAAATTTGCTCGAGTAACTAGTCAGCGCCGTTGTGATCGGTTACAAACAGTCGGATCTAGTACTGCACTATACAGAAACAGTATTTTCGTAATGGCTCCAAAAGTCTATAATAAGTTACCAAAATGTATAAGGAGTGAAGATAATGTCCGCAAATTCAAAAGTAAATTGTATTTATTTCTAATAGATAAGACGTATTACTCTATCGAAGAATTTTTAAATGATAAAATATGACATTATACCAGCCTTTTAATATAATTTACCATTGACATGCATGTAAAAATAAATTATAATTGATTAATTATTTATTAATAATAATACATATAATTGACATTATTTATAATATGATGAAATATGACATTACTAGCTCTTTAATATAATTTACCATTGACATGCATGCAAAAATAAAATTATAACTGATTAATTGACATTATTTACTCGATCATTCGTGACTGTATTGTATAGATTCAGACTTATTAATAAAAACTTAATATATTTGTACACCAATTTCATTGGTAGGACATAGAGCTCGACTAAAATGTATACATAAGACCTTTATTGTAATACCTGTGTTCACGAATAAATATTGATTGATTGATTGATTGATTGATTATTTGTTGTAGACAAACTTAAGGGAGACTATATTCCTGCCGGGGTTGCGGGTTTGTCTGAAAGGGATATCGCGACCTCGGCACACAGGCAACGGAAGGAACACGGGTGGGTTTTAGTCAGTAAAAGTCTGACACGCCCTCCCGCTCCACCCAGAGCGGGAGAAGTTATTTGATAATTTCCCATCCAAAAAAAAGGGAGACTATATTAATGAGACATGCTATTTTGAAACCACTCATAATTCTCCTGGCCTTACCCCAATACATTTGTGGTCAGCGCAAACATATCCTTTACTACCATACTTCTCTATTAGTCATCTCGGTAGTCACCCCCTTTCTAGCCATATCTCCTTCGACACAGTCCATCCATCGTTTCTTTGGTCTTCCACTACTCTTATAGCCATCGAAATTCATACTCAAAACTTTCCTCACAACTTTTTCGTTTTTATAACCACTTTTAAATTTTGAAAATTTTCAAACTACTGCAGCACAATTAAACAATGTTGGATACCTATGCAAAACGTTAACACGTTCAGTGCCGGGAGCCCTCCTGGAGGGTTCACCTAGTCACATATGTTATGCTGGAAGCCCTCGCGGAAGGCTCATTTTAAACGTAGGTTTTTCTTAGCGAATACAACATTATAAACCGTGAAAATAAAATCTGATGTATATTTTAACAAAATTTATTAATATAAGAGTAGTATTAAAATTCAAGCATTTTTTTTTTGTTCACTTTTACAAATAAACACTAATAATTTTAAAGGATGGGAACTACTTATAGCGACAAGACCCCCTGAAAAGACAATTTTACTTCTTTTTACACGGTTTTAAACCTAATGCCGTTGACCGGCCGCGATGGTTAAAACTTTAGCGCAAACGTAATGCCGGTAACCCTCTCGGAGGGTTCACTTCCAATATGTATGGCGGCAGGCGTATGATTTCTATGAAAAGTGGGTGGAGTCGAAAGTGTTAATGACAGGATTATGAATTATAGTGATGAAAGTAATGAGATTACAGCTAAGAGGTGAATGAACATTATTAAATGAGACGGAAATAAATTATGAGGTCCTCCTGGTACTTGAGTTCGAACGAACTTCTATTGTAACATTGTTGAAGTAGGTCTAGGTGTTAAGAACCTCTCTACGAGTGGTATTCTAGGAAATGGTAAATATACTAAATATGAGTTATTAGTTAGTATTGGTTGGTGCACACTAGCTCAAGACGGAGAGGATTGGACAGGAGAAAGGTGGGCATTGGCCCTGCAGTTGGTAGACAAAGATTAAAAAAAATAACATGTAACATAAACAAATATATTAATAATGATAAGGATGTATAAACAGAAAGAAAATTTTATAACCAATCAAAAAATAATAAATAATGCAATCTTATTTCATTATTTAGTCAGAATATGTCAAGGCGATGAAAACTTTAATTAGTAGGTTACACCAACCTTCCTAACATTTATACTGCCTCGATGAATTATAAATGATTTAAACGATATATCCTTGATTTAACCACAAGAGATTCTAACAAAGAGCTACCTGTACTAACCAATAATCAATTAACATAAGAAGCCAAGCCCTAACTATGACTAAATCCAGAGCGTGACCAATCTAACTCGTGTCCGTGCCATGCCAAATGAATAAATAACATCTGATATATGAACAAAATCTATCAAAACACTATTTGTGATGTATGGCAAATTGATTTGTAATCTCTAAGTGCCAATTCACTAAAGAAACTGAACGCGACCAGCACATCTAAATTACGCTCACAAGAGCTGTCAGTGTCAATATTTCACAACAACGATGACAGATGACACTGACAGCTCTTGTGAGCGCAATTTAGATGTGCTGATCGCGTTCAGTTTCATTAGAGAAGTCAGCCATTAGTTAACCTTGTTGAGTCCTTTTATGAACAAGAAGTGGAATCTTGGTAACTGTGGGAAAAGGATTATATTGACTAGCCCATGAATGTTTGCAGTCCATTAACACATGCTCTATTTGTTATTTATATGAATGCAAATATTTTCCTTCTAAACGTCTGTTTTTTTGTTTGTCTTAATTGCTTCCATCTTTGATTCACTCTGTCTGTTCATCTTCGTCATTTACGTCATAAGTATATTCTAGTTTTTTTTTCCTTTAAGTCATCGAAGAAACATGTTTAATCTTTCTGTCGATAAAATAGATCTGTTATGAGATTCTCGAAAATGAAATCAAAACTCTTCACTTTCGCAGTTTTATGGCATCGTAAAGTTCTTAGACTAGTTCTTATAATCCAATCTATTTCTTTGAGACCGTTATCTATCATTTGGCTAGACGAATTATTTTCTGTAATAGCATCAGCCTGTATACATTTGTCTTTACAAAGAGAACTATATTTCTGATAAAATACACTAATTTTACGCAATTTGTCTGCAATAAATCTAGGTAAAACAATCTTACTAGTTTATAGACATTTTGAGGTCTGCTTTAAATATAAGTCTTTAGCATAATATTAAGGCTCCTACAAACAGGCGCGACACGCGACGCGACTCAAAGACACCGCTCGGCGCGCGACGTACGGTGTCTTTGTGTCGCGTCGCGCGTCGCGCCTGTTTGTAGAAGCCTTTATGCGCTTGCTAGCAACAGTTAGGTATATCTGAAGCAAGGTCTGTCATTTTCTCTTTAACCAATGTACGAATGATTGTCAATGTACAGTGCCCACTAATGATAATTGCAACAACAACACCAAAAAATTCTCCCACAACATACGAAACCTAAACAAACAAGCCATTCAAAGTGTAACACAGAAAGAACACAATGACACAGTTAACGCGAACCGTGTCAATCAGTGCAGTACATTACAAACACTCCAGCCCATTCTGGCTGTAATTGGAATACGGCATTGTAACTAGTTACCTGCTGAACGATGTTGAAGGTAACTGATCATGATTGCTAACTACATAACACACGTTTTTCAAACTGGAGAATTCCCGATTTCTGAATGCCTCATCAATTGATTATGATGTCAAAACTCATGTCGAGATGATTACCTGTTGTTCTCACGATCAAAGATTTAAATCGTTAGATTCGCCCTACCGCGTCAAAGGATGGTCACGTTTCTGTTTGGTTTTGACGCCTCTGACACTCACAATGGAACGATTTTTAATGCGTCATGATTCGATTACTTATATTATTTTGCTAACCGAAAAACAACTATCATTTCATCATTCGACAGCATATTTACCTACTAATGAGGCTTTCAGAAACTGGGGACATATCACGGTTCCGATGGGGTTTATAGGAGGATTATACCCAAGATAAGAATGCTTGGATACACGTTGGTCCTGCTCCATAGGACAATTTAGAGTCTAGACAAAATCAAACTGATTGCTAATTTTATTGTATAATTTATAACTTTATGACATTGATTTTATATTCTGTGATTACTTGAACTCACACACTGACTTATTAGTATTACACGTTAAAATTTTAGGAATATCTATCACATAGTTAATTTATCTGTCATTGCTTAATTTTTAATTATTTTTACCTAGTGTGTACTTCACATATAGTTATATAATTATTGTATACAAAATATGGTAAAACATTTTAAAAGAGTGACGGTTGAGTTTCTTGCCCATTGTTCTCCATACGAAAACTACCTTTTGGAAGGGGCGACTAGAATCAATTCTATTTTTTTGTAATTTTTGATGTCCAAAAGTGCCTTTTATGTGCCTATTTGAAATAAAGTATTTGGCTTTGATATTTTCTTTATTCAAATCTTCAGTAGATTTGTTTAGTCGAAAAACAGCAGGAACTTGATAAACACAGTCGTTTTCCGAGTTCCAAGCTTTCTAGTAATATGTATGCAACAACCCAGTTTGCAGGCCGAAGTAGGTACACAAATGTAGGTCAACTGGATTTATTCCAAAATTTCAGATAGTCAGGCTTAACGGCTAATCCGTTCATTGAAACGGAGCTGTAGTCATTAGCAGAATGTGCCTTCATGTTTTTACCTCCTATAAATTTAGATTTCGGAGGTAAACAAAATAATTGGGTCAACTTTTAATGAGTGTGTTCTTTAAAGTACTGGAAATAAGTATATTGATCGTATCGTGGAACTTAGGGATCTCGCGCAAGACCACGACCAGTGGTCGCAGCGACCAGGTAAACTATGGACACCGATACGATTAGCTCACTTGGTCGCAATTGTCAAGTAGCCGCAGGCCGGGCCACGGATCACAGACCACGACTGGCCGCCGGCACTGACTGTTCTATCAACGGCAAAAAGGATCATCATTAATCTTCTACCATGATCCGTTAAAGGGGAAATCGTCATGATTATGACCCGACAATTTGTAGGCGATTTGGTGATACAGTGGTAACCCAGTGGTAATGGCCGAATTCGAATCCTGACAAGCGCTTTCCTTTGTGTAAATTATTTCATCACCACTGCTCTCAAAACGGTGAAGGAAAACATCGTGAGGAAACCTGCATGTCCTAGAACTACAACTTCGAAGACATGTGACATCTGCCAACCCGCACTGGGCCCGCGTGGTGGATTACGGCCCACTCCCTCTCGCAGAGTGGAGGCCTGTGTCCCAGCAGTGGGTACATTATAGGCTGATTATGCTATACCTATTTATTTATACCTATTTATTTTTGGTTTTGTATTTTCACATTGTTTACATTCAATTGCAAATTAATAGACATTGCTAAGTGGCAGAGCGGAGTCTCTTAACACAGGCGATTCTTGTTTAAAAGGTGATCTCCAAATCATACCTATATGTAAGTAAATGCACTTTGTAATTGAAATATTTTATTTTTATATTTTATAAGCATCACAAGAGGCGTCTGTCTCTATTCTTGCAAAAGCATATATCATCTCTAATTGAGCTCAAGCGTAGCTGAGATTCATAAAGGATAATAAATTATGAAGATCATGTGTTTTGTATGAGTAACACTCGTAACTCGTATCATCAAACGTTGGCGCCAATATTGGTAAACAAATGGAACAAAGACTTGTGATTTATTGGCCTCATACGTGCATAACAGCTGACATATTCTGGTACTAGGTTCCGACTTAGAAGAGGACAATGCCCATGCAGCAGGGGACTGCAATACCTACTAAGTACCTATGTTACTGGTTACTGAAAATAAATACACTTTCTTCTTAAATAAAACAGTAGAGACAATAAACCATGGCCCAACAATTTGCTGCCAATAACAGAATCGTATACAAAATAAACTTTTTATTATTGAAGCGATCGTGACCACCGGCAAGTGATGATAAAAGGCGCGTAAATAAACCGATTACACACTAACTGCGCACGCCCATGTCGGAGATTCATGTTGACATTGACACAAATCATTTGGAATACAATACGTTTTTGTTTTCAAAATGATAATATTATTGTTATTTAATTAGAATCGGACCGCGTGGGTGTACTTAGTATAGGTATGTGGCGGCATCTACATCGCCACATGCGAACTACTCATCAAAGATCTGACGTCACATAAAATCCCGACATCATACAAATCTTGCATCGCGCAGTTAGAGATTACCGCGCGAACGACATATAATACAACCTTAGTTTTTGTTTACCCTAAACCGCGTAAGCTGAAATCGCGAAAAAAAGTCAGCTGTTCCCTACATTTATGTTCGTATATCTCGTCGAAATGTAGGGAATAGCTGATTTTTTTTTTCGCGATCTCAGCGTCGTCGGTCCCATAGTGAAAGTTATTCATAATGATGAGTACAATGACCCCTTAAGAGGTTTAGGGTAAACAAAAACTAAGGTTGTATAAGACTATCCGACATCAATCGTTCATCTAAATCTGTTCAGCCGTTTTAACGTGAAAGCGTAAAAACAAACAAATAAACAAACTTACTTTCGCATTTATTATTATTTATTATTTTAATCACCTCTAGTAACCGACCAATAGCTGGTCGTGATAAGTTTTGAGCCCTACTTCTTGTTCGTTGCGTGTAGCAGAATATACACTGCTCCCTACCATTCTCGGGTCAAATACCATATTTTACAGCCCTTTTTACTGATGCGACTAACGACTGAAATTCATACCATTTAACTCAATCTTACTACAAGAATCCCGTAATAGTATGTTTAACTAGGACTTCGCCCGCGACTTCGTTAGCGTTCGTTTCGTTTTTTTTCCTCTACCAAGTTCAGCACTCCGTTTATATGGTATATAGTAATAATAACCATGACTAATATTCCTATTACTTACTTACAGTAATGCAGCTTCAAGTTTATACATTAAAAGAATAAGATTTTTTTCATATAAATTTTATCACCCCATTCTCGCACCCAAAGGGGTTTATTAAAAAAAAAATGTTTTCGTCGGTTCCATTATTTTACTAATGGGTGACGATCACACTGTACCGTTTAAACAGCACCAATAATCGTCAAAACTGTACAGTTTTTATCACACACACGTTACGATTATCGGTGCAGTTGAAAAGGTACAGTGAGATCGTTAAAGATTTCTCGTAGCGTGTGTACCAACCATTATAGGTTATTTATACCAATTTTCAAGTTAATAAAGCCACGTTGTTAAATCCTCCCCTGTAAAATTAACTACCTCTTTTCACCTTACTTGTCCATTGACCCAAATTCGTACTCGCGGTTGTCAAGTAAAGCTTCGTACAGACAACCGCGGCGCGACAGCGCGGCGCGACACCGGCTATTGTTATACCGTGAAGTTTTCTTAGAAATTGTATTGTTCGAGTCGCGTCGCGCCGTCGCGTCGCGCTGGTTTGCACGAGCCTTAACGTAAACCTATCTGGTGAATCAATGAGTGTTAAAAGTAAACTACATAATATAATGAGTACGACACAATGACATTGTTTTAAAAAATATCCATAATATGTCTTTTTTCACCTTTGTCTTCTCTCTAAAACAGGAAGGCGGTTATTTTTATTAGATTTTTAGTGGACATTAAACATTTTATTTCGTTTGTAGGTCATAAAAAATTCATTACTTGAAACCATAGACGAAACAATGACATTTTATAACGTGCCTCTGGAGCTTGATATCGTTCTAAATTCAAAAGTAAAATTGTCTATTCCGTTTTCATTAAGCTAGCTACTAGCAAAGTGTACACAACCTACTTTTTTGTCTAAATATTACCTTACCCAATCTTTGAAATTCAACGTATAATGGTGGATCATCTAGGGACAGTTATTAATTAATCTGTTTTTCCTCCAGATAATCCCTTATCGCCTCACAATAATTATGAGAAGTAGGTAAGTTGGCTTACTCTTGTCTATTCTAAAATATAAACAGTTATAATTTCCCATACTAGTATTATATTTCTAGAATAACTTCCTTTTGTTTTTTCTTTGCCTGGGAAGTAGCACAAACGGTACTGTTTGAGGCGTATAACATTAGCACACGGGATTTATGAAGCACTGAAGTGTTATACATCGTTGAACAACATTAATTTATGGCCGATTCGTATAATTTACGGACCGTTATTGGTTAAAATAAGACTCTTGTATCTTTACAATAATGAAGCTAAGACCTCAAAGCTTTGCATAGTTGACCCTCCCGTATGGAAGTAGCTATCACAGGTAAAGCTTACGAATCTATTTATATGCCCAGTTTGGAAATAAAAAAACTTAGGTACCATTGTCTATAGGAACTGAGGATTAAATATTTCTCTCTGAAACACGACAACGCTCGCATTTAAAGTATTGTACTTATGCCTTATTTATTGCTGCACATTCAAAATACAAAAATAAATAAATTTGGTGGTTGTTTTTATTGTTTTGTTTTATCGTGTTTCGCCAATTAATTGAATTTGACCTTGTATAAGTGTAATTCCAGAAATTTGTATGGGATTATTAAGATTCCTTTCATTGGACTTGTTCTTACATACAATTAGTGACAGACCGAATCTTCGTTTTCGTTTTCGGCTATTTTCGAGCAAAAAGTCATGATTCGCGTATATTTTCGTTTTCGGCCATAAACCAGCCGCAGCTTTGACCAAGCCGAAAATCAGAAGTTTTTCGCGCGTCATTCGGCCTACTTCGTAAAGCTTTGCAATATCAGGTGAATCAATACAACAAGAAATACACGAAACTTTGTATCCTCTAATACAATTATCGTGTTTTATTTGTTTCAAAGCCTATATTTGCTCTTTCTCTCCCTAGGTGTAAAAAAAGAAACAAGATTTCAATGTAGAAATATTCATAATTTTTTCGTTTTCGGCCGAAAATAAGACTAAAGCCGAAGATTCTTTTTCGTTTTCGGCTGATAATCCATTAACGTTCAGATACTACACAAAATAAAGCATTCTTTAATTCAATCGAAGTTATTTTATACGATGCTAATAGAAATCGCAAAAAATAATAACCGTAATAATAAAAAACGAAACACACAGATTATTGTAGTTGGTGAAAACGGAAAATTTGCAGCTGGCACAAGTATAGGCAAATTTCTTTCATTCATATTTTATATGTCTAAATACCAATGGTAATAAAAATACATGGTTATGGACATAGCGATTAGCTACAGCACGCTACGCTAATTGCATTTTTATTATATGTTTATTTATAAAAAGTAGGTTTTTCTATGTGTAATAAAAAGACAAACAAAGTCGCAGTTATCCGTCAAAACCATAATTAATCTGATGGTAAACACCTAAGTCATTTTAAATCGCTAGAAAATCTAGATTTTGCGATGAATCCATCAACAGCTCAGTAGGGACCTATCAGTCATGTTGCACTATAATATTCAGTTATATTGCCACATAATCAAATAAATGTCAATAATAAATAAAATACTTAAGTGCATGCATAGAAAACAACATAACTATAATGTCACTCTTAAAAAAAACTCACGCTGTATACAAATAACGTAATCCTTCTTTAAAGTCGTATCCGAGTGCATTCTTGGTCAAGTTTATCTTCAATGATGATCGGGGGTTATTAGCCGATCAATAATGCGTTACTGACTGCCCACATGACTAGATACCAGCTATCTATAGGTAGGTACGTATATGCATCCAGTCCTTACACATTTCACCGGACAGAAATTCCATAGATAACGAATAACGTTCTAATTTCTAATACTATATAGTACATACTAATGCCATGCTTCTAATAGACCGAGTGCATTGCTCTGAATTGGAACCTAGATTCTAAATTCGAAATGAGTGTGTTTCAATCAAAATCAATGATCGTAAATAAGACCTATTGAAACGTTGATGGATTGAATAAATCATGTTGGAGCGGCGATGCATCGATAGATTGTTTTTTTAGCGGGGAAAATAGAAAAGAAAATATATATTTTTGTAGACTCTGCGTTTCTGTCTGCCTCGATAGTTATTGCTAAGGTCAAAGTTAATTTTGTAGAGGTCTTCTTGAAAATCGATAATTTTCTAAACAGATTGGTAAAATGAAAAGACATTGGGAAATTTCGAGAAAATTGACATATTTTGTTAATTCCAATTTTACCCTCTCTTACGCCACTGAAAACACGTTACCTCACTATTCTATATCATTAGGATATACATAGTGAAAATGGACCTTCATTTCGCTATAAAAGGTACCATTTCATTAAGTTTGAATTAAGATTAAATATCACAAGGTTAAGAATGTGGTTAAATGATTACTGGAGCATATCTGAAACATTATTCTAAGATTGCAATATGAACAAATAAGTAACATTTTTATCATTTTGTTTGGAAATAAACACTTAATCGAGAATGTCTATTAACTTTCCATTTTCAGTTTTAACAAAAACGGTGATATAGCTTTATTTGATTGGCTCTCAACATCATAAGTATACCTATAGTTCATTAAGTGTATAAGTGCATAAAATTGATCAAATAATTTAAAAACGTATAGACAATCACCTAGCAACAAAAATCAAATCCATCACTGATTTGATCAGCGTTTTTACACTTAAACACTTTACACTTACAAATGACATAGACCTGTACAAAACCATAGACAAAAAGTCTGTTCACAAGCGTCATACAGTTCCATGGACAAGCTGGGTTCTTCACCCGCTGGTCAATGCTCGACTCGACTACCGAACAGACCGCGGCGGCCTTGTCGCTCCGATGCTCGATACTCGAAACTCGAGCGCTATCCTACTAGTCACTATCAGTGTTAATGATTCTTATGCTTAAAGCATTCAAGCACGTGATTGTTTTTTCGAATTAATTGTACCTATTTGATCGTTTACCTTGCATACAGTTGAACAATCGACGAATTAAATTAGATTCGTTAAATTAAATCAGAAATGTACGTATATTAGAATAAAAAGTCTTTTAATCGAGGTTAGCATAACTAATTTGCATTTCGTTCAGCATCAAAGCTTATAAGTAATGCAATTACAAATATGGAATTCGCTTGAAAGCTGGCATCTCGCCAATGCTGCTGCGTTTTTAAACATTAAGTAAAACAAACTAATATTATTTTGCCTGCTGCTATTTTTAGTACTGCAGCAGGTGTATTGCATTGTTTTGTTAGTAGAAAGTGAATCAGAAAATACATTGTCCAAAGTCCCAACAAAATTATTCTATGACGTCAATTTTAATGGAACAGTATTTCAGTGTATTTTAACTTAAGTACTTTAATATCGTTCACACCATCTAAGACAGGCTGGTAACAAAATTGACTGACAATTAATCGCATCATTACGTCATTTGATGACACCTATTCGATGCGGTTATAGCACATAGAATGATGCTCAAGACTGGCTTCCCTTGGGACCAGTGACCTCATTTTTCTAAGGCCTGCCTCACAAAAGCGATTCTTTGAGCGCCGCCGAGCAACTTGTCGGTTTAGCTTGGCTAGAGAATGCGATTGAAATTTCTGAATACTGCTTGCACATTTATAATTTCGAGTGCTGGTGGCGAAATGCTCTTATATTATCCAGTATGCATTCGACCTCTGAAAGATACGACAACATGTCACAGTCCTGGTGCAGGTACCTATAGGTGCCGAAGACATATAACCGCATAAGTCTTGAAACGTATCTTCAGCTATATGTATACTTCAGCAGACATCTTGGTATCCATAGGTGGCATTATCCACTCACCAGATTCATCATCATCAGCATTGGCAGCTTTGTTCCTCCTACTACAAGTGTTTAGTAGGTATGGGGCTCCTCTCTTTTGTGGCATGCTCTCTAAATATACAACGTACAAACCAAAAAGTATCCAACTCCTGTAAATTCTAACCATTTCTTTCTCTTTGTCTACAGAGGGTGGCGGGATCAAAGTGCGTGCGCGCGGCGCGGTGCGAGGGCGCGCGCGGCAGGTGACCGACGGTCTTCCCGGCTGATGTGGGCGGCGAGCGCTTGCTGCTCGCGCCAGGCAGGTCTGTTTCTAAACTGTGCTATTATGATACGAAGACCAGCACCGTAATTGAGTAGGGCACAGAAAACGCCTTGCGTCCATTTTGTGCTCTATGCCCGAAACCACTCTTTTGAACCAACTCAACAATCTGTTGATTTGGACGGTGAATTTTCTAAACACGGTGAATTTGCAAGTGTTTTATGCAATTCTGGTGCTGGACTTTATCTAGGAGGACAAAAGACTAAAAAACTTGACCTGATGGCTCTGGCAATTAGGTATTTGGAGTCAATGTCCCGATTCCAGTTTGGAATCGCATGAAGCCATAGCTGGAACGGCGTTGTACAGTTCCATCTGACTCACAAAGCGTAAGATGAAGTGCTATGCTATCAAGTCGAAACATTGGCAAATATTGAATATTGAGGCTTTCATAGAGGCGAAAATAGTGAACACAAAGGTTAGATACAGTTCGATTCAAGCTAATGGCGGCTCGGAAGTGCGCTACGTGCTGCGCAGTACCCCACCCCTCACCCCCGCTGACCCATGAATTCGGTACTGCGCAACGACTCGCCTCATGTCCCGAGCCGCCAATAATTTTGAATGGGGGTGTAATGTAGATGAATACAAGCCTTGTTTTAAAGCCCCTTAAATCCCCCGTTTACAAAAGAAGAAAGAATCTAGGGTCTAATGAGGCCTGGTGGAATTTGTAAAACCCATTTTATTACTGAAAATATGCTTTACTTAAACCTAACTGAATAAAGAAATTCCACTATGGTAGTCAAAAAAAATGTTAATTGCAAACAAGTCACGTAAAAACAAAATGGGCACCAACAATCAAAGCCAGACTTCTTTACAGCTCCATTAACAATGTAGACAGCTGTTAATTAAAAGCTAATTAATGACGTTGCCTATACTTAACTACGGTACCACTCTATTTTAGCCGAGCCGAAATTATTCCGTGGCCATTTTCAATGCATTTGTTCCATTACCACCTGCTATTGAATAGAAAAAAACTAAAGCAGAAATTCTGGCGCATTGAGGTTACAATAAGACCCTCATGTAACCTCCATTTCATTGTAAAGTCAAAAAAATTACTCGTCCAAAACAACTCAATACAAAATTGTTTACCCAACATAATCTTGTTGATAACAGTCGTTCTATTAATAGACTTAAGACGCAGCTGACTGACGGCATAGCACACGTAATCTTATGACCTAACGTTAGAAATATAGATATAATGGGTAGCCATAATCATATGGTTGGAATCTAATTAGAATTCAATGTAATACACTGTCCCATGAGTGCTGTTACTGTTCGCCCCACGTGCACTATACTCCTATGGCCGCGATTGAGATTATATTCCACCAAAAAAAAATGTTTGACTCTGTTACAAGTTTGAGTGACTCTAGGGTTATTCGGGATAACTTAACATCTCCAGGTTCTAGAGACCAGCAACCCAGTTGCGTAACAATAACGGCAGAACTATTTTGTAAAATACGCACCGTAAAAATTTAAGTTAGCTGTCAAGTGTCAATCAGATAAATTGACAGCTCACTTCACCTACGTTTTCACGATGAGATTTTAACAGAATAAACCGGCTGTTTTCAATTTGTCGATGCCGAAAATAAATCTATAACGTTGAAGCAGAAGTTTCCAAATACCGTTGCGAGTGGCTTATGCAATAAGGATCCTAGGTTTCCAGTTGTTAATGTGTTCTGGTTCACCCTAGAACGCTGTCTCTGTAGTGGTCACAATTCTAATCTGATTCCGAGCTAACCGAAGTAGATACTTTAACGAGGTTAGGTTAGAACTGTGACCATGGCAACTCCGGCATTCGAACAAATCTGAAGCTAAGTTATCCCCGGTAAACTTAATTTTACTCAGTCTTCTAACATATCCAGTAATGGAATAGTATGATTCACTTTCATAGGTAGTCTTTCTATTATGCAAGCTCTTTGATAAACAGCTTCTTTGTCCAAATAGAATAGCTTAGCTGCACCTAGAGGTGAGTAAAGCCTTCAGAAAATTGCATTTTCTTTTGCAATACGATGGTCATATTTTTGGACTGGTTCCAAATCTTGAGTGGTGGCAAAAGTTACACTTCTGCGCATTAAATTTGCGATATTCACCGTCTCGAATTCAATGACATTTTACAATGCTGGGAAACTACTTTTGTTCCAATTATGGTCTAAGACTTCTTGCTACTGTTATTCCGGTATTTCACTAAAGAATATGCTAAACAGAGATTTACCCTGTTAAATGTTTTGATTCTTCTTACTTACTTTGATGTCTATCATCAACAGCAATTTAATAAGCACTAAGCCTTACCTTGCCACTCAAAACTAACTCATCCCCATGTAAAATCCAGCAAAACATCCCAAAAAGCTACTTTAAAAATTGAGTCACAAAGAGCCCATCGCAATCTCCATGGCGGCCATTCATAGTGCACTTAGGGCGCCCGCCAGTAGCTGTAGCTGACGGCGGTGTGTGTTGGTAGCTAGCAGGCACTCATGCGTGACGGGGTGACTAACCGAGCCGGGGTGGCAGGCGAGGGCGGCGGCAGCGCCACGGCCGCGCGCACTCCCGTGAAGACCTTCCAGGCTTACCTGCCGCCGGCGCACCGCACCTACAGCTGTATACACTGCCGCGCGCACTTGGCCAGCCATGACGAGCTTATATCAAAGGTATAAAGCACATTTTATCTTCAAACTTTCCTTTTCAAGCATTGAAATTTTCTAATATTATGTATTCATCATCATCGACATCCTAGCTCCACCTACTTCTGAGTAAGGCCTCCTCCCCTTCTGTAAATGACTTTAAAAACTGTTCTGTTTTTTGTTCAAGCCAAGTTATATCAATTTTCTGGTCCTTTTGACGAGATTGAATTTGGCGTGCTTTTTAATTAATCATTAAATGTTTCGTTCCAAACCTTAGTAGGTAACATTGGGTTATCTGAGTCATTTCCGTAAATGTACCTACGAGACAAACATTCAAATTCGCGCACTCATTGCCGGAATCTGTTATTGACACCAACAAAAATAGCTCGTGAACTCTTTGTTCAAATTAATATCAACAGCGGCAATTAATCTTCATTTTTATGAAGTGCTTTGTGGTCCACTCGGTGTAATGTTTATTAATTGGGTCAACACACTAGGCCCGCTCATTTCACTCATCCCTACTTTTATGACATCCTTTAAATTATAATTATTCACGTTCATTTTCATTGTTTACCTTTACTCCATCAGTATACACTACTTTAATTGAGAATAAATTTAATATAATAGGTAACTGTCTCTTCAAGAAAAAGCTCGCTATAATCCATAAACAATTAAATCAAAAGCCTGTTATACAGTCATTTGGTGCTTCCATAAATTTTCAATTAAAACAAAAGCTTGTTGTCTTAGTCATTTGGGTGCTCAAAAAGGGGGTTACCTGGAAAATTTCCCGGGAGTTTTGATAATTGGTGATTTTATGAATTTCCACTTGCTCTCTTTTTTTTAATTTGACGCCTCGTATCTTTTGCCGGTTGCGTCGCCATGACAACTGAGTCTGAAAAGAGATATTGTCAAAAATCTTTTTATTTTTGAGCGCAATTTTTCCAATATGGCGGCGCGAGCGGCATAGAAACGAGGTGGCAAAGTGAACATTGGAAATTTTCATAAGTCCCGGGAAACTTTCCCGGTAACCCCCTGGCGGATGACGTGGAAGATATTTCTATCTGTGGCGTTTCCCTCGGTACGAAAGACCACGGTACTCGCAAATCATGGTCCATAAACACAAAAAAAACACAAATACAGCATTACATGTGGATTAGGCCTACTGGGGATACCACAAAAAAAAACGCGCCACTTACTCTACCTCATGGTGGTGTGAAAATGGGTTATTTGGCAGAACGTCTGTGGCGCTCGTACGCTAATAAATTTTACAAAAGAAAGTTAGTCAGAATTTTTATAAAATTTTCTTAGTTTAATTTATTTTGTAAAGTTTTTTTTTTTTCATCGTAAAATGTGTCGGAAAGGAGATATTGTCAAAAACGTGTTTACGGTTGCCCTTTTTTCAATATGGCGGCGCGAGCGGCAAAGATATAAGAGGTGATCAGGTGGCAAAGTAAAAATTCGAAAAGATCACGTCTAAATCAATAAAATTACCTAACATTTTTCAAAACTCCCGGAAAACTTTCCAAGTACAAATGACTTCAAAAAAAAAAACACTGCGACGTGAATGAGTAATTTCGGTGTGATAGATCAAGTGAATGTCTTTGGTTTTACATTTTCGTTTTTTGCCACCGACTTCTTTTCACTTTGTAGTGTTTTTGGAAGTCGTTTTTTTTTTTTTTTGTAAAATGTTTTTAGTATTCACTTTTTGTTGCGTTACGCACCCTTGTACTACTTGCTATGTAAATAATATCAGTGACAGGATGATTATAACATCATCAACAATTCAACATACACTAACTGGAAAAAATACGTATTATTGAAGCTAACTCAAAAACTACACAAGCACAGTTAATACAATTTATATGGGACCACCGCACGAGCTTCCCTTACCAAATGAAAAAAGAATCATGTAAATCGGTCCAGTAATCACGGACAAAATCGATGAACATACATTATTAAGTACATACAGACGAACATAGAACTTATTCCTTTTTTGAAATCGGTTAAAAACTACCAATTGACTGTATTACATACTTCTACAGTCCGTAATTCAAAAGCTGTTTTAACCTGTTTTTTTTTAACTGTGCGTCTGTCAACGTCAAAATATTACAAGTTTATGTAGGTTTAATAATAATAATAACAATAACAACTTAACGAATAATAATGATATAACTGTGGAGACGACACGAGTTGTGTAGACCGTATTAAGAGACGGTCGGGGCACTGAGGGGGTAACCGGGCGGGTGAATTCAATACTAACAACCTCAGACTTTGACAGCTCCAAGCGCATAGTTAGAAAAATCGAGTTATACAGATAGACTGTTACTTATTCATGAAACCATTTTCCAATTAAGCTATTACAATAAGAATATATTTCTTCTTCTCAAACTGCATTGCTGTACTTAATTTTAATAAGATTTTACGTTAACCAAATTATGTTTCTGTTTTCCAGTCGTTTCAAGGCAGCCAGGGGCGCGCGTACCTTTTCAATTCAGTGTGAGTATATTAATATCAACGTCACTTTAACATATATTACACTTTAGTCATGCATATTTGATGTAAGCGACCTGCACGCTACTAGGATTTCAACACTTGTATTTGCATTATTTACCTTTCGAGTGCTAACTTGCCATATCCCATGGCGTTTAAAGCTAGTTTCGTAAACAAATAAGCCGTTATCGAGATTAGGTACGAGTACCTAGTACCTAGTCGACCGAGCTCTACTCGGGTGAAAATAGAGAATGCTCAGTTAATAGTGTAGGATAGTTCATACTAATTCCATGTATAGTAAATACTAATTCCATGCTGCCATGATAGTAGGTACTTACTACGTCCATACTGCAATGGCATTATTCAAAGGTAGCCATCTTGTTCTATATTTTGGGCGAACGAGCTCTGCTCGGGTGAAAATACAAGAAAACGAATTGTCGCAGATATGAGACCTAGCTAGATCAATTTTTCGCCCATGTAGACCCATATATTGCAACTTTCAACGAAATCGTTAGACGTTTTCGAGAACGTGATTACTAATATACAGGATGGCAGGACATCGACGCGAAAACTGATACCATGGATTCAGTAGATGATTCTGAACAGATTGAAATTTTTCGTCGGTTATAAAAAAAAATATCAGCTGGTCCATACATTTTGACCGCGTAGGTATTGCACTCTTCTATGAAACAGCAGATTTTTTGTCCCTGCCACCCTATATTTTACATAACACCCACCCTGTATTATACACCTACCTTTAAAGAAACATTGCTCGTTTAATAGTATAGTAAGTATAGGATATTCGCACTTGTCGGTCCTATTGCTAAATGATTGAAACTTGATGCACGTCCTTCGCTATGTGCAATAGAGTGCATTGCTGCAATCTCAGCAATTTTTCCGATGAAACGTACAATACGGTGGCGGTGTCACCTTCAACGCTATTGCTATTTTGTTTTTTTTCCTCACAATGTGAGACTTAACACATGTGCTTCATAATAAATGTCACGGTCAACTGAGTTCGAATACCTATACGTCTTTCACAAATATTTGACTTGAAATCCTTGAGACAGACGGATAGTGTTTGTAAATAACTGTACCTTTCGGTCGTCTGAACATTTAGGCTTTTAGAATACACTTGATATTTTGAAAGCAAATTCGTTGCTGCCAAATATTTTACCTTTACAAACAAAAATGGAAGCAAATATTTTATACAAATGCACAAATACAAAACGATTAACATTTCGAAAAAAGAACAAAGATGTTGTTGTTGTTGTTTATGTCCTGAAGTTTTTTTTTTAAGCAAATTATATTTACATTCTTCCTTTACTTTTACGAGTTTGTATCAATAAAGACTGTTTTACCTAATTTTCCAGTGTAAACGTGGGTTGCGGTCCGGCGGAGGAGCGCGTGCTACTGACAGGGCTGCACGCCGTCGCCGACATCTACTGCGAGTGCTGCAAGACGATGCTCGGATGGAAATATGTAAGTGTCTACGTCACCCCTTTTTATTGGCCATGAAAGGTTTGTAGGTCACTCTTGGATTTTTTTCTTTCTTTGCACATGGAATATCTTAGAAACAGCTGTTCCCAGCACGCGTAGCAAAACAAGCATAAAAACAGGTTGTGTCGACGGAAGAATAGATAAACTGACAGATTGTCATTGTGAATCTGTCATTTTATCTATTCGTCGACAAAACCCGTTTCTATGAGGGTCGTGCTACGCGTGGTGCAGAGCTGTTATGATATCTCTTTAGGACTTTTAACGTTCGATTTTCAGAACGTGAAAAGTCGAGTCTTTAGAGATTATAACCTATTTTAAAGATCTCTATGGCTTGACACTCTGATTAAGTATAGCCAAAAAATATATGATTACATTACAATAACTATAAGAACAAGCTCACAAACCGTCCAAAATGCTATCGAATCGCCAGAATTCTTTGTTTAAACTTGAAAAGCATCGATAAGCTATGTCCGTTGGTCTCAGACATCCAATATTCCATGAAAGCGATCCTCAAATACCGTTGCATAAGATCGTGCCCCTCATACGAAAGTAATGAAAAAGAATGTAAGTACCTAAATATGTTAGGTATCTACATTTTTACTTTAACATGGGATTGGTCAAAACTATCGTTCGTGGTAAAAACTTCGAACTCACAGTGTTACTACAACAGTGGATCATCGCCCATACATTTGACAAGACTTGAGAAATGTTGCGTTAAACGACTGCGAGGTCTCATTTCTCGATCCATATCTGTTGAAAAGTAGACAATCTTTTCCCTTCAGTGGAACAATCAGAGGTTGGCCTTCGTGTTTAATGATGCCCAGATTTTTTACAATTCATACCTAAGCAGTTAGCTGTGGTGGCCCAGTGGTAACAGCGGCGACTTACGAATTGTAGATAATAGGATCGAAACCATCATTGGGTTTTTCCATCTGGAATTTCTCACTAGCAGCCCGAAGTCTGGATTTGTACCCGTTTGATGGCAATAGGTTCGCCCCCTATTACATGGGACTCAAACATAACTGGCGAAATGTGGGTGTACTATAGGTACATCTCTGCCCAACCCTTCGAGAAATACGGGCGTGATTTTATGTCATGTGCCACAAAATTATTATTATGTCCAAGTTTAGCTGTAGACTTTTACGAGCAAATGTCTCCAATCGATAGCAATTAAAAGTTACATCTTGTACCAATTTTGTGATTCGCCTAACTATTACCTAATCTAAACTAAAAACAAGTAATTCTAGAACTCTTTAGAAACTTTTCTCCAAGTAACGAGCCTGTCGTCTGTAAAACGTAATTCCTTTTCTGTTCGCCCCTAATTATAATCCCAAAATAGTCGACGAGAATCTAAAGACCGATTTTAACTAACATAAACTCGATTTTCATACTCTTTTTGTTTTAAAATGTAAATGCAGTCCTCCATTTTAATAAGCAGCTGTTGTATTAATGAAAGTAAAATTGTACCTATAGCTGAGGTCAGGCTCGAAGAGCCAACTGATATCGGAATTATCGAATATGTATTTAGTCGATATTAATTAAGTAGAACGTTCAAATTAGTCTTTAATTGGTACAAGACTTTAGTAACCCTCTATACCCGTATTATCATGTTGTGTCCATGGAAGATTTATCATCTCAGACAGCAAAACGCATAATTCAAACGTCATTCAAACATTCGATTTCGATAAGAATTCTTAAGACGTACAGAAATCTTAAACGTGCCCGTGAAGTTTGACTTACTAGATACTTAGACACTGTAATATGAGAGGCTGGCAGGGACATTGACGCGAAAACTGTTAACATGGATTCAGTAAATGATTCTGAACCACCCCCTGCATTGAAATTTTTCGTCGGTTATAAAAATAGCTGTTCCATACATTTTGACCGAGTAGGTATTGCAGTTTTCTATGAAACAGGTTTTTTTTTTTTAAATACTCGTCGAAAAATTTCAACCCAGGGGTATTCAGAATCATGTACCTACTGAATCCATGGTAACAGTTTTCGTGTCGATGGCCCTGCCACCCTGTATATACTTATAATACACTTGTAGAAATATTACAGAAGGAATTTCTCCTAACTTCCAGAAAAACAAACTATCATTACAGCCCATTTGAAGGCAGGCAAAGTCACACTACAGCATTTAGAAAGAAAATAAATTTATTTGACTCAGGCCAATACCTCCAAAAATATAATTTGTTCTCCACATTCCACGGTTTGAATTACTTTTCTGTTTCCACAAAATCATTCGCCAGTTGATCACTAGTCCTTCCAGCATGCGTAGCATGACCACGACACGTTTTGTCGACGGAAGAATAGAAAAAATTACATATTCACCGTCACAATCTGTAATTTTGTCTATTCTTCCGTCGACAAAACCCGTTTCTATGGTGGTCATGCTACGCGTTTCTATGGTGTAGACAGATCATTTCAATAGATCTCACCCCTCCCATTTTTAATCTTTATTGAACAGCATCCAGCTCTAAATCCATGAAGGTAGGATAGGGCACGTGCCAGGTGTCACTGACATTGACATCGTGAGTTCAAGCAAAACTTTAAAACGTGTTTATCCTGTCTGTTGCTAATACAATGTCCCCCTTCCGTTTCAGGAGCACGCGTTTGAATCAAGTCAAAAATACAAAGAGGGCAAGTTCATAATAGAACTGGCTCATATGGTGAAAGAGAACGGGTGGGACTAGGCGCGCGGTCCCCCCGACCGCGCGCCAGACTACGAGTGTTTCGGGCCGGACTTTAGGCCTCAGTGACTACAGTGCTGTTGTGATACGATTGGTGGTCAAGCGATGGAAGCCCACAAACCGGCGCGACTACAAAAAAGACTTTCCGAAGCGTCAATTACCCACAAACATCTGATATGCACCACGAGTGTTCGTTTACGGCCGTAAGGCCTCGGTAGGCCAGCAACGATGAACTCCCGCCGCCAGATCGAGCCTTCGTGATGACGTGGCAGGCGAGTTGCACGGGAACGCTCGCCTTACTCCAAGGAACGATCGGAAACAGTCGGCCCTTTGCGCCAAAGCTCACTTAAACGATACCAACTAGATGTAAAACCCTTCGGCGTAAAGGGACAATCTTTAAAGCTTCTAAGCTGTACAGATTGAACGTTGCCGCGTAAATCGGTCAGGTTCGATTGCATATTATTTTTATTATCACAACTAATTATTATTGGGAGATTGAAGTTGACCGACTTCACGGCGCGTGCGACTGTCCGTGTGAACACAGTGAGGATATCGCCTTATGTGCTCTTTTACTTTATATCGGCTTCAGCGCTTTGGCACCGCCAGTCAACGTAATGTTATATTGTTATAATGTAAGTAATCGATCTCAACCGCCCCACGTAAGGGGCAATGGGCTTAGAATTTATTATTAATTTTTAAAAACGATTTCATTCACGCCGCGCCGTCCCCTCGGCGCGGTCGTTAGTACATCGTAAGTTGTCTTAGTTTTTATATTATGTAGCTACGTATGTACTGTATTGAGAGAACACTAATACTTTCTCTTGTCCCTTTTAACCTGTGATAAGTATGTTAGTAATAGAAATTTTGAATTTCTTGAACGTATTCTTTCAAGAAGTTGCTCAGATAATGTCAGTTGTATGTTCCTAATGATTTCAGCTGTACAATTTGCTTTTTATTTTGTTTTATTTTTTTGTGAGGAACCTAGTCGAAACTTGAATGTGTTGTGGGAAGATCATTTCCATTTTATTTTACTTTGCGCCTGATTTAGTGATTTTTAGTTAGTATTTGTGTCATTTTCGACTATTCCTCGTGTATCTTTGGATATTTTACACAATTTTGTTTTTTCTAAATTGATTATTTTTTTGTTTCACTTATTCGTTGGTAGTCGGAAACGAAATCTGAGCTCATTTTTATATAAACGAACGCGGTGAGTTAGTCATCGGACGGTTTTATTATTCATTTATTGTTTCCATTTAATATTATGAATTAGATACGTTGTACCCGTATATTTTATCTTAATCACACGGTACTTCATTTATAATTGTATAAACTTATCATTGTAAGACATTGCATGAGCTTCGATTATCTATGGTTACGTCTACGTCAATCGATCGTAAACTCATACGCACTGATTCATTTCCCGAAATCGATAAATAATTATAATCGACTAACTTGACGTCCGACTTCAATAGTGATGTAATTGGAAGTACTTTTTTGTATTTGTATTGTATGACTTTGCCGTCGCATGAGTGTGGAAGCTCACTAGGCGATTCGGCTCACACCACTTAAGCTTTATTTAGAAAAAAAGATGCAATTTTTTTATTTATTTTTTCTTTTCATACCGCCTAACGTTAATTAGCTCAAAAATCATTACAATCTTCCACAATTTAACCTTCTCTACCAAGTTTAAGGCCTTAAACTATTCAGTAAATATATAAATGTGTAAAATAAAGCATTTGTGAACTATGAACTTAGTGAGCTTTTAACCTACCAGTTGATATCAAGAGCGTTGATAACTGCCACTAGTATATACAATGTAATATACATAAATATAAATACAAACTGTAAGTGAACGCTCGTTTGATCGAAATAATGTGTTGTTTCTGGACACATTTAACGTGAAACAAACAATGGGTTCAATATTATTTTATATCATATAATATAACAAATATATTATATATTTACATTATACTCAAAAACGATTACGACTTATTATGTATTGTGTACAAAATCATGGAATTTTATTATAATAAAAGGCAATATTTTTTCACTAAATTTGTCCAGAACTATCTTAACATTCAGAGTCCTCTATTAACTAAGTCAGGCACTGTGGATAATTTATCATTATCATTAATACCCAGCCAATGTTGGCTCTGCTAAGCGGTAATAGTTGACTCTGCCCTTAAAACCTGTCTGACTTTACCTTTTGATAAGTCATTTGACTACGCCATTATTTAAATAATATGGTTACTAAATAAGAAAAAAAGATTATTAATTTTCTCGATAATGCAAAATTGGCAACATTTAGAAATGCAAAATGCACTTATTAAATACTATTATTGAACGCAGAATTAATGTCGAAAGCGCAGTGAAATGGGTTATCATTAAGTGAGTCAGATGGCGTTTTTATATTACATACTTATTTTTACAAAAAGAAACCGAGTTGGCTGTATAGAATGTCGGATAACCGAATGTAAGATACATTCTAATATCATTTTATGTTCATCAAAAGACGTATTTGAGGGTAGTTTTTGCGTTTACAATATTTCTCATATTTTGAAAAAGGATTCCTATTTATTTTTTTGCGCCACCTATGTATATATATTTGCCAAAAAAAAAGAATATCACATCTCTGCGAAGGGGCCATATTTTTATAAAATACCATGCAAGATGTTCCTTCACCAGTGAGAGTTAGACTATTTAATTAAAGATTTCGAAGAGTTTTGTTTTTACAATTTAAATTAGAGTCATGTGAATGATAACAACAGGCGTTTTTAAGAGACGACCTCTAGTCCTATAGTTTGACCGAGACCACTATACCGCGCGTTAGGAATGCGCGGCGAGACAGGGGGCAGGGTTGACGAATGATCGGCAGGACGCCGTGAGTGTCGACGAATGAACAGCCTGCGCTATCCCCGTCTCGCCGCGCCTATACCTAAGGCACGGTACAGCGGTCTCGGTCAAACTATAACACAGAATACAAGTAGGCAGTTGTGAGCAAAAGTGGACTTTGTCCTTATTCGATAAGGTCCTATTTCCTAAAAACTACCTACAGATACGTCTTTTAGAAAACATATTCAATTCAACGTAAAAATAAGGTCAAACGATAATGCATTACAAGTTCACAATATTGTCTGTTTAATGTAATCGTGTTAACTGTTATCATAGGGTTAATGTTAAGATTTTGATGCACAATGTTCAATGAAAATGTTTGAGGCTGAGTGCTAGCGGATAGATAAAAAACCCCATTTGTATAAAGACATGTTCGACAGTGTGGTCTGTGATTTGTGAAAGAATATTGATTTATAGAATCTGTGACATTTTCATACTTTTGATTTTGACGCCCCACCATATTAGGTTTAGCTGGGTATTGTTTTTTTAGTGATCATTTCACGAGTATACGAATTTATCTGATGTGTGGAACACGCTAAAGATGTCATGTTAAAAATATACCTGCCTTGTTCCTTCTTGACTTCTTGGCACATTGGTGTTACAATTATGGTATATCAACAGGGCAGTAAAATTTCGTATTAAGTCATTCTCGACTTAATGTTATAAAATGTTCAAGTTATTGTGGAAAGCTATAGAGATCACTACTATAATACTGGACGTAATGTTTCGACTGACACGCTATCAATATACGCCATTTTGTGAAACTCGAAAGATTGGGAGCAGTATTCTAGGAGCAAACCCTAGAATAGAAATATATCGATGCTGAGGATTTCAATCGAATATCGATAGAAGGAGCGTATCTGTAACAAAAATGCTTTAATTCTCCGCTCTATCTATCGATATCGATAAATGTTTAGTTTTATACAGAGTGATGTCATATTTTCATCCTGAACATTATGCAACACGATTATCGAAACTTGTCGAGATTGTCACAGTAGTATAGATTAACACTCTTAGACCCAGAATGTATTCTTTGACGCAATTCGACATGACACAGGAGAAATTAAATATATAAAAAAAGAAATTATATCTTGATGATAGTGAGGGAAAATTAACGAAGAAGCTAGATTTCTGTGAGGCATAATTAAAAGTATTTTTCTACTTGATCGTTTAGGAATGCTATTAGATATTTTTGGACCATTGTTAAGATAAAACTATGATCAGTATTGTGGAGTGAAGATAAAAGAGTTGATGTTAGTTTTTGTGGTTGTTGGTCGAAGTGATTGTTGTTGTCGAGAATAGAGAAAAAGCGCTTTCTAGCTCTAAACAATGCACCCATACACTTTACCGTATAGTTTTTGGGGCTTCTAAAAGATGTTTCTAATACACAAAAATATAACGCATGTCAATATGTTAAGTAATTCATATCAATAGAGGTTTCGTCGAGAATATTAACATCGATATATCACAGAATGTTATAGTTTAGTGGTTTGTATGGGGTATTGTGGACCATTTTGCCGTCGTATGTCTTTTTACTTGCAACGAAAACAACCCATGATTGCAAGGCATTTATTTGAACAATATAATTTACCAACTTCAAAAAGGAGGAGGTTCTAAATTCGACCTTTGATTATCGATATTGAAACCATGTTTTAGAAGCTCAAAAACAAAGGTCTTGGAGTGTTAACTGATGACCAAGATGAATGAACAGCGTATTATAAAATGGTGCATTTCATTAAGTATGTGTACATTTCGCATATTTTTAAGGTATCCCAAGTAGTTGTTTACCAAGAAACCGCTTAATATTTTTGTATTTTCCTAGTATGTAATGATGCATTATAACAAAAAAATTCGTGGTGTCTTCTTACGATTGTGTACGCATTATGCTATAGATGAGTAAACATATTTGGTTGAAATAATAAGTGCGTAATAAAACACATTTTCGTATTAAAAATACTTTGGCATTTTTATTTTTATGTAACAATAAATTAATTCACTCTTATATCGTTCCTATTAACAAAATCACTATAAGTATTAGACACAGGCTTAGAGCGAATTTTACCAATGAAATTGAACGCGATCGGTATTTCACATTTTTGACACTAGAGCTGTCAGTGTCAAAAATGCTCTGGAATATTGACACTGACAACTCTTGAACGCGGTTTAGAAGTGTTTATCGCATTCAGTTTCGTTGGAGAAATCCGCACTTAAAAAACTATTCACCTTGAACATCCTACATTGAACAAAAACAAAATAATAATAATGGCAAAAATTTCAATCATATAAGGCTCTGTTCCTATGGGTACTTTCTTTAATTAGTTAATCCCACCCTTCGGCACTTTCTGACACAATTAGACAACCTCAATCAAAATAAAAATTCTCAAAAAAAATACTATTAAAAATCAACAAAAGTATAATCAAATGAGACGAATTTTCTTTCTCTTTTAATATTTCATTATACGACTGAAATTTTTTGCTGTACTTATTCGAGTACGATGTGAATTAGGCGTCGTACAGACTGCAAAGAAACGAACGGGAAACGGGAGCCAAATGCCCCGCGCGGAGACGCGTTTTTATTGAATTTGTATGTAGAAATGGCTTGCGAACAGCGTGACGTCGAGCAGTGTACACAACGCCTTAGGTATTTTCTATAGCGAATACTACTCGTTCGTTTGCAAAGATCATACGAAGCCATCACTTAAACATCAATTTCTGGATCTGCTGTATGTCCTATGCATCCGCTGTATTTATACACGGTGTAATCGACATCGACGCGCAAACTCAATCAATCTGCCTAGCCTTTTCCCAACTATGTTGGGGTCGGCTTTCAGTCTAACCGGATGCAGCTTACCGCTATTCTACATGGAGATACTGCCTGTCTGACCTACACAACCTAGTAACTGGGTAATACAATATCCTTTGGTAAGACTGGTTGTCGTCTGACAACCAGTCTTACCAAAGGATATTGTAATAGTAGTAGTATTTTTCGTGAATCTTTGACAGTCTTTACGGGTCGTCAGAAGCCCGAAAGTCTTTTCGGGCTTCTGACGACCCGTAAAGACTGTCAAAGATTCACGAAAAATATCAATGTTTGTGGGTCTAGAATCATGTACTAAATTCAAGTCAATAGTTTGCTTGTCTATGTCCCTTACACCCTGTATAATCTGCTGTATGTACGTAGTCGGGCCATAAGTTCTGTCACATAGGTAAAATTTGGAATTTAGAATGCAAGCCGAGGAAAATATTATGGGCATTCGAAATTTGAATATTTAAAGAAAATAAAAACAAAGGGTTTCTGTAATTTTGTTCATTTTCTAAAATGGAGTGGACGCGCAAAGAAGACAGAGTCGCAGTAATTGCATTGCATCGTTGCGGTCACGCGCCAACTGAGATTTTCAAACTGCTGAAAATTTTGAAAATTCCACTGAGATTTATTTATCGTACTATCAAACGATTCAGGGAAGATTCAAGATTAGAAGATAAACAAACGAGCGGTCGACCTCGTACTGTTCGGACTCCAGCGGTCATCAAAGCAATGAAGGCGCAAATCCAACGAAATCCTGTCCGCAAGCAAAAAATGTTGGCTCTGCAGATGCTACTGTTAAAAGGGTGTTAAATGAAGACCTAGGACTGCGTGCTTATAGAAAAAAAAACAGCACATCTTCTTAACGCACGGCTGAAGAAAATCAGACTCGAAAGAAGTCGGGTTTTGTTAAGGCGGTACGCGGGAAAAAAATACCGCGAAATACTTTTTTCGGACGAAAAAATGTTTAATGTTGAGGAGAGTTTCAATAAACAAAATGATAAAGTGTATGCACACTCTAGTGAAGAAGCGAATAAGCGTGTGCCACGTGTTCATCGTGGTCATCACCCTTCGGCATTCATGGTTTGGCTTTGGGTGTCCTATTTGGGTCCAACGGAGGTGTTTTTTTGTGAAAAAGGAGTGAAAACCAGTGCCCTCGTATATCAAAACACAGTCCTAACAAACATTGTGGAACCTCTTTCACAAACAATGTTCTAAAACAGGCACTGGGTATTCCAGCAGGATTCTGCGCCGGCTCATAAGGCGAAAAGTACCCAAAACTGGCTCACGACCCGTGGAATCGACTTTATCAGGCATGAGGATTGGCCCTCATCCAGTCCAGACTTGAATCCCTTGGATTACAAAATATGGCAGCACTTAGAGGAGAAGGTCTGCGCTAAACCCCATCGCAACTTGGAGTCACTTAAAGCATCCCTGATTAAAGCAGTCGCCGATATTGACATGAATGTCGTGCGTGCTTCGATTGATGACTGGCCTTGCAGATTGAAGGCTTGTATCGAAGCAAGAGGAGGACATTTCGAATAATTTTAATGTGGTTTAAATCTGTATTTTATACCCTTCTATTTGATATATAAATGGTTGTAGTGCGTAACTCATTGTGTCATTTATTTAACTTTCCATATGTGACAAAACTTATGACCAGACTACGTATATGAAGAAATCCCCCCTCTTAATAATTAGTCTAAAATCTATCTACTTGTTTAACAGAACTATTTCAGTCTTATTACAGTTTCTATAACTACACGTTTCATTGACAAAACCTCTTCTCAAACAGAGCATTGCCCATACATTACTTTTAATCAAATAAGAATATAATAATTTAATATCTCACTATAATCAACCTTATTATAACATCTTGAACCGTTTCTATCAATCAATACTACAGTTGCGTACATTATAACTTGTCCCGTGACGCGACTGGTAGCACTGTTCTGTCAGTCGCCATTTTGAACTCTATTAGTATTAAAACTAAGATTGATATGCAATGGCGTTAACATGACGGCAAGGGACAAGTTAGAGTGAACGGTTCCTCTAACACTGAATAGAAATGAGTTTGGTCATGACTAAGAAGTAATAAAAGATAGTAATAGATCTCTTTAGACTGCGCAGACCAAGAGGAGTGAAAACAAAGGAGTTTCTGATGATATTGAATTATAGACTTTATTATCAGGTATCATAAAGTTCAAAGGAACGCGAGAGCGACCTAGGACCCGTTTGATGTCTGCGTAAATTTTGGCATAGCCATTCAAACTTGTACGTTATGACGCTTATGATAAAGTTTATTTTTCAATATCATAACAAAATCCTCTTATTTGCGCTTCCCTCGGTCACTAACCCTACTAAAGACTATTTCCAACAAAATTTGGATTGCTATCATCAGTCATACTTTTGACCACTATCTGACCATCAACTATAGCTTCTACTTCCAATATAAAATTATCCGTACTCGTTACATATTCAGAATCGATACCATGTACCACTTCCCCATTTTGTATATAAACTACATTTGTACCTGCGTCTTGAACGCCTTGAGTCACATATTGCATGAAGTCATCCATTAATATTTCCTCTGTAGGTTTGGTTTCTACTTCGTCCATTTCATTTCTATCTTCTGCATAATCTTGGTCGTAGTTAAGTTCCTCGTTCGTGACTGGTTCGGTCTTGATCGGTGGCGGTGGGATAGCAAGCATTTCGTTTTCGTCATATTTTAATATGACTTTGGATTGTTTTATTTCTAGCTCTGTCATTGTTGGTAGGGTTTTGAAGAACATCTAAAAAGGAGAGAGTTGTTTACTATAATTAAAAAAAATAAAAAACACAACTGCCCTGCCAAAAATTTAACTAAAAAGTAAAAAACAAGTTGTATTAGGTTATCTGTATATACAAAGCGACGGGTCACACATTTACTCGCTGACTAAAAAGATAAATAAAATTGTCATTGCTGTCAGGGGTACAAGGGGTATCGTATTACCCAGTTACTGGGTTGTGGAGGTCAGATAGGCAATCGCTCCATGTAAAATACAGGTATTCAGCTGCATCCGGTTAGACTGGGGGCCGACCCCAACATAGTTGGGAAAAGGCTAGACAGATTCATTGATTGCTTTTGGAGGACCGTTGTGTCGTTGTGTGGACTTTTTAATCTAAGCGGTCCCACGTCTTAAAAATTATAGCCTGTCACTCGGTATAATGTAAGGATTCTAACGATACCCCATACATCCAAATCTGTACAGTATTTAAAAATCATAAATAATTAATAAACTCGGAAAACATTACACTCCTTTTTGAGCAGTAATGTAAATCAACAGATCCCAGCTAGATTTTTCAGGGAATACTGATTCTTATAGAGCTTGTAATAAGGACTAAACAAGTCGTTCTCACCTTGCGAGTGATGATCGACATTCCATGCGCCCTCTTCATGTGTGCTTTGAGTAGAGACATCCGTGGATATCTGGAAATAACAATGTTGGTTCAATGCAAAGCCTGTCAAGACAAGGAAACTAATTAGGAAATCAGACATAATCGACCTTCTGCAAAAATCTCACCGTGAAAACTAAGGTGAAGTGAGCTTGAAGTGAGCTGTCAATAGTGTCATTAGTTGGAATGACAGCTCACTTCACGCTCATTTCACCTTAGTTTTCACGGTGAGATTTTTGCAGAATAGCTCGGCACATCTTTGACCAATCTCATCTGATGATGTGGTAAGTTTTCACGGTTAGATTTTTACAGAATAACGCCGTGACGACGCCGACGTCGCAGTTGACGATTTGTTATCGCGCACTGGATTTTCGACCCACTGCTTAGCGCCGACAGTTGAAGATCCAACGTGCGCTTTTTTGACGGTTACGCTCTGTTGCATTCTCAACGCTCAGCTCAATACCAAGAGTTGAAAATCGAGTCCGCGAAAAATATGGTCCCGTAAAAAATCGACCTTGCGAACAAAGGCTAAGGTTTTGATTGGATACCGACCTCTTGGGACATATCTGACAAGCACAGGGCGGTGGTAAGTTCCTGTGGACTCTGTTGACGTGCAGCATCAGCGCCGACTTCTGAGCGAATCGACGATTGCACTCGTCGCACCCGTATTTACGCATTGCTGTGAACAGGTAATGTAAATGAGGAGTGAAAAATTCATCCTTTCTTTTTTTTTATATTGAAGAGGGAGGAGAGGAGGTGAGAGGACAAAGAAAAAATGTATGGATTGAGTGAGGAATGATATTAGAGAAAAGAGAGTGAATGATAGAGTGACGGTTGACAGGGAAAAAACGAATTGCTTCGACCGCAAGTAACATGAAACAAGGCCTTGAGTTCAAGATGATGGTGTTGCTTTTAGAATTTCAACCGATTCTGGTCTTCATACGCCAGTACACAGTTGACCTATTCACCGACTCTGGTCTTCCTACGATATTACACAGTTCACTTATCTATTGTTCGTTAACTGTCGTTGTAAACATCTGAGGTTTTGGGCAGGGACCAAAAACCTTTATAATTTACGGTACAGGTATCGAAGAATTTTGGTTACTTCAGCAACTAAGATTACCGTTGTCTGGGTAACTAAGAAAAAGAAAAATGTTACCTCATTTAGGTTACCATTTTAATACCGGTTACTCACACAGGCGATGCGCGTCCTTTAACTAATGTTGTCGGCTCGTGTAAGATACAGGTAATTCAAGCTCAAACTCAAATCATTTATTTCAATTAAACCATTACAGGCACTTTTGAATTGTCAAGGAATCGGTCAGTCAAAAATATGAAGCTAGTTGCCCATTCCAAAGCGTAGTAGGTACCTATGGAGAAGAACGGGCAAGAAACTCCACGGACACTCTTTTAAATAAAATAAATTGTTACAAAGTATTGGTTACATCATTCATGTTGAAATTATACATGTGAGAACAATGTAGAAAGACGTGCACGTTAGAAGCGTCCGTAATACAAAGATAAAAACAAAGAACAATTCAAAAATTAAAAATCAGCCATGGCCGCTAAGAGTTGACCAATTTTTATTTCGGTAACCGGTATTAATACTGGTTGTATTCAATTTAAGGTAATGAGCTCGTGGCTAAGTAATAACTGCCGCACGGGTCGATCCATCAGGTTAAGCTACGCTTGCCGGGGTTGGCCCGTGGATGGGTGACCATCTTTACATACCGAGACTCCTTCGTGTCTCGAAAAGCACGTTAAGCCGTTGGTCCCGGCTATCATTCGTGGATCTTTGACAGTCGTTAAGGGTCGTCAGAAGCCTGGAAGTCTGATAACCAGTCTTACCAAGGGGTATCGTATTGCCCAGTTTCTGTGTTGTGGAGGTCAGATAGGTAGTCGCTCCATTTAAAATATTGGTATTCAGCTGCATCCGGTTAGACTGGAAGCCGACCCCAATATAGTTGGGAAAGGGCTAGGTACATTGATTTTTGATTTAATTTAAGGTAACCTTTAAAAATATAAATGTTGTAACCGAAAAAACACATTTGTTTTGGGAACCATTGTAAATAAAGTTCAATTGTGCAATCCACCTTATATCTGCCGATTCATGGTGACCCAAGAACGGGTTTTTGAAAGCCTACGGTCTAGCTGGCTAACTGTATGAGATACTTACGTTTATGCGTGTCCATGTGAGCAACCAGCGCGGCCTTGATCTTGAACAAGCGGCTGCAGTGGTCGCAGATAAACTGGGCGTCCGAGTGCTTTTTAGTGTGACGCTGAAAATAAAGTATATTGAACATAACAAAAAAAATACAATAGACGACGTATATTTAGTAACCTAATCCGCGTAACTGTTCTTAAAGAGTCATAAAGTACCCTGTAAGAAATCGACACATGTTTCACTTCTTAGCGAGGCATCCTCAGGATGACGATTGACTTGTCAATCGTCAAGGACGGGTGGCAAGGACATCGACGCGAAAACTATTACCATGGATTCAGTACCTACATGATTTTGAACGCCCCTAGGCAGAAATTTTTCGCCGATTTTTTTATTAATAACCGACAAAATTTCAACAAGATTTTGAACCCCACTGGGGTTCAGAATCTTGTACTGAATCCATGGTAACAGGTTTCGCGTCAATGTCCCTGCCACCCTGTATACGTGACTAGATGACCCGGTGAATTCAACTGTTCTTTTTGGGTTTTTCCTAAGCCACCCTAACCAAGCATTGAGGCGAACAAAACAAAAAAAAACAAATCGGTCGAGAACTCGAGACTAATGCACGGCAATTGTTTATATACATATAGATAGATGTGTACTTACCGACAGCGCAGAATAAGAAGTATAAGCGCAGGGACAGGCGTGGCATCGGAACGGCCGCTCGCCGCGATGCAAGTTCTCGTGAGACTCCAGGTTGCTCTTAGTTATGAACACCGCAGAACACAGCGAGCAGGGAAAACTCGACCTTACGTTCATTTAGTTAAAGATTAAAGTGTTAGTAGTAATTCTATGTACAGTTGAACCAGAAAAGATATGCGCTTCGGTAATCTTCGTGTTTCCGAATTAGCACAAACGTCTCGCCACAGTTTAACCCCCCAAAGAGGCAAAGCTTCTAAGTTTTGTACTGTCGCGCTTTGTATAGTGCATCTATCATTGTGCGTTTGTATGCTGGGAAAGAGTTGCTGATCTATAATTTACTAATCGTGGTCTTTTTTGTTTTCTAATTGTAACAGCTCTATATGATTATTATTTCCCATCATAGCGCGTTTCGTATTTCTGAATATAGACGATGATTCCCGCATACTTTTCTTTGGATATCTGTAGATCAAACTTTTATTTCGTCCTTGGCAGGTCTAGACCTATTAACGTATTAACCAATGAACCAATTAACGTATCGATGAAACTGAAAACTAAGGTGGACCTAAAATTGAACATTGCGGAACACCCGTGGTGATAGCAGTTTCTATTAGTTCGGAGATAATATTCTTTTAAGACAAGTCTCAGAATTTAGTCAAATAAAAAGTTGCAAAACTGAATTAAATCCCATATACTACCAACGGTACCCACTATGGTGTAGTTTTTGGACTAATTCTAATGATCAACACAATCAAAGCCTTACAATAAGTCATAACTTAAAATTTGCTTGCAAGCTAGTAGAGAGAGCTGAGCAGAACTTTATATGGTTAGCATGGCAAGTACGTAGTCGTATAGAGAATAAGTTTATCAGTTCTCAAATTGCCCTCGATTACATGAGAATTAAAAAACTAGTGTACTAACTCTGCCACCCCTTTGGGGAATACGAGCACGATATTAATATGAGACGTAATAATCATAATAATTATAATAGAATGTGATCTCTGGGTTTGTTTTAGTGTATCTCCTCAGAACAGTCACATAGGATAGGAAACGCCAACCAGATCTAGTTTATAAAATATGATTGTCGTGTAAAAGTGTTTGTACAAACCTACTTCCGGAATTAAAATCATTTATCATTATGTTTGTAATAGGACTTACTTATTTCGCTTAGTGGAGAACTTGTTCAGCGTGAGGAAGGGTCGGCCGCGACCCTTGCGGCCGAGGAACACGGCGCGCGCACGCAGTACTATGTCGGCATCCGGAGCGATGCAACGCTTCTCATGCTTATACAGGTTTGTAGTGCTGCAAGTTAGAGAAAAGGAGCAGGTGTAAAAAGACGCTTAACGAAGCCGAGAGTCACTTGTACACACAGCTAAACATTTCCAGTTTATGCTGATCTCGCATTTTATATGATTTCCGTACAATACGAGGTCAGCTTATACTGGAAATGTATAGCTTGATGTGTAGCCGTGTGTAGTACCCATCATTGTATTTTTTTTTACACTGGTCCATGCGGGGGGACCTTCTGTTTACAGAGAAATGTCACTTACATAATTCGATGTACAGAATGCGTGGAAATTGGCGATGTGATGGGTCTTTATACACTCCATTAGGCTATAAAGTATGATTTTGCTAGACCACAGAGCACGGAGAGGTCTTGGCGGCCGATGCTGGAGACGGTATTGTCAACACTCCACAAACCAAGCGTGACAGTGAGCTTCATCGTTTACTCATAGAAAGTTTCATCAGAATGTTAATGTTCTCCCATTGATTGTTTTAATATATTCGTGTATTTATTTGTGCTTACATTAATATATAATTAGGCATACATATTATATTTATAGTTTGTAATAGGTATAATGTGTATCTTTATAATTACTTAATTTATTTTTCTAAATTTTTCGTAATTGCACCTACCACTGCTTGTCTCTGCATCATGCAAACGTTGACTGGTAGAAAATGTCCATGGCATTAAGTCCGCCTCTGTACATTTCTGTGCTTGAAGTATTAAATAAATAAATAAACTATCAACCTGACAGAGCCTGTGACAGTATATTATGAGCCACAAATATTTTAAGTACTGGTGTCTCCAATCTATTACTATAGTCTATGTGGCATCTCTAGTGGACGCCACATAGACTAGATCTCTAATCGCGCGACAATTCCGTGCTCTGTGTGCTAGATCAGGGCTGTCCAGACAACAGACCGCGGGCCGCATGCGGCCCGCGGCTTGTTTCATGCGGCCCGCGACGCATGTTTTAAAGTGTAAATTAATCAGAAAATAGTTTTGGACGTAAATAGTTAGAATTTTTTGTCAAATACTTTATAAAATCTAAGTATTCACTGTCAGATAATTCACTTCTTCATGCAATGCGTCTGGCAACAACGAATGTTGACGTTGATATCGATATGATTGTTAAAGATAAATTAACGAAGAACCAATAAACATAAAAAGAAATGATTACCCTGTATTTTTTTTACTTGAAAACTGAAAATATTTGTTTCTGCGGCCCTTCAGCTTTTGTAGTAAATTTAATTAGCCCGCAAAGATATGTAGTTTGGACAGCCCTGTGCTAGATGATGATTAGATTATTTAATTTATAAAACAACTTTTTTTCTATGTTTTGTGTTGATAATGTAGTATCATGTTCTTCTACTGGGGAGTTTGTTGTGCCTTTCTTCCCAGTTAAAACAATAGGAAGGGGGGGTGTTTTGGGGAACTGTCTTATGTAGTTTTGTCGTTCAAAAAGCGCTGATTCTCAGCCGAATTTGGATTTAAAAAAAATAATTTTGATGGTAATTTTAAAGAAAACACCTGCAATGTATATGTCGTATTTACCACTCAACAATGCTGCCTGACTGCATGACACATGATATGCCATCCTATGCCCTCAATAAATATTTAAGCATGCAATATTTTTCTACTTGATTTTGTATACTCAGTTTCCAGATTTCTCTGTTTCCGGCAGATTTTGCTCTGCACAAAATTAGCTTACCTTCTAAAATCCACACCACATGCATAACACACTAAATATCGCTGTCCATGCTTTTCCTGGTAATGTCGACCGGCCGCTGGTATGGTGTCCAACAGATATCCGCAGTGTGCACACCTGGAAACAAAGATAAAGGTATACTAGATATTAGCAAATTATAATAGATTTTACATGTGTATTGGGAACAAATTTTGTGCTCCACAGTACAACTAGATTTGTTCCTTTTATACCTACATAAACTGTAGATTTGACTTTTTTCATGTTTTTTTTTATCACTTCGTTTTGTAAATAAAACAAAATTCTGAAGCTAGCTTGTTGCAAGAAAAGGTAACAGGTAAAGGTAAAGGTAAGGTAAGGTACTTATTTGTTTTATTAGAAATAACCATTACCAGTCAGAGATAATAAATTCCCAAATAAAACCATACTTACTCAAACATTGTATCATTCATCAAATAGAAATCTTGTGGCGGAGGTGGAGGCTTTACCGTCCGCATAATTCTACCCAACGTATTCACAAGTAACTCTTCATCGTCTCTTAATTCCTCATACCGTTCCCTCAGTTCTGCTACAAAAGATCGCTGCTGCCATGGCTTTAGCATAGCAAAGCGGTGTCTATCAGGGCGTTGAGATGAGTTGTATTCGTCGTCCGGAAAATATTCCACATCACCACTGTCTTGTTCTATTTCGTCTTCTGCAGGCTCTTCTTTGACATGTGGTTGGTGATTTGATCCAGTCTGAAAGATATGATTAAAAACCGTTTAGAAAAAATAAAATTGCAGTGGATATTATTACATTTTAGTGTTACATTTAAACGATAAATCTAGCCAGCAAATATATTTATCAGTTTATCTTAAGACGAACCACTGAACATAAAAAGTTTTAAATGTTACAGTATTTTAGTTTCAAGTGCTTACCTCAGATGTCATTTCATCTTCAAGATAATCACACTCGTATTGGTCGTCTAAGGGTTCTAACTTTATTGTGATGTACTCTCCGTGTTTCTGAGCTGTTTCAATTAAATTATCCACTTCTATACAGGCTTCAGAAGGCTCAGAAGGCGGAAAATCCTTTTCGGAAGGGTTCGCTTTCTCGTCATCGTCAACAACAACCAAAACGATCATATCGTCTTCAGCCTCCATAGCTCAAAGATCAACCAATTTCATAAATAATAACCTGAAAAAAAAACACCATTCTTACTGTTGGAAATATTTCAATTAAATAAAATACAAAATATTTTCAAATAATTTTGACAACCCCAATGAGCGCCATCAAATTTTTTTCACTTTTCAGCGATGCAAAGGTCCTTGTTTATAAAACCTATAAGTTGTGTAAAAGCGTAAAAGTTTATTAATTTCGATGTAGTTATTCTAAAATTTTAAAGGTTTTTAAAAACTGACCAATTATTAAGTATTTTCAATCATTTACAACACGTTATTCTCATTAAACAAATGCCGCAGCAAATCACAAGAAATCTACAATGTAATCCATTTTATTCCTTTGCCTGACTTTTGAGTGCAGATTAAAAAAACATGTTACTGGTGAGGCTGTTCGTTTTTTTGCACTTTGATTTTTACATATCCTGATTTACTCGTTTTCATAGAAAAAACTGTAAAAATACTATAGCTATTCTGGCTCACTATTATAATTATTTATGATACTCAAACTACTCTCTCACACTTTCACTTGAAAACTGGCAGACAAGACGAGTAAACTTTTCCCGCTTTTCGCTTTCATTTCCGAACAGTCAAAAGTATGACATTTTGTTTGACACTGACAAAATGAGTAAAATGACACCACATTTGACTTGACAAGACATGTGAATTGTTTGTGAAATTAGGACTATGTGATTTGAGAAAGTTAGAATCATTGTGTATTATAAGACAAGTTTTAATTAAGAATATTCCGTTCGCATATTAGCTAAGAACGCTTGCTGCATTGCATACACACACAATACAAATCGTCTACAATAAATAGCTCTATTTATTTTTGGCGCTAAATTTTGATAAATCTGTTTTTATAAAATCTTGTAAGAATGACTTTGATCAACATAAGTAATTCATTTTCACCAGTGTTCTCTAGTAATACAAAAGTTTTAGCCATAGAAAAATCATTATCTCAAAGCTTACAGGACGTCAAAGGTAAGGTTGTTTTTAACTCTTGAATTTGTTTATTTTAGTTACTTTATCCTTGAACTAATAATGCCAAGTGGGTAAAAACATTTTGAACTTCTCTATCTTTCTCTCTCTCTCTCTGTCTCGTATCTACAGGGCTGTACTAATTTTGTAAATATAATTTCTTTTCAGGTCTTTTGTCAGACTTTGAGCAGCTTCACATAGTTTATGATAGCTATAAGACACAATTGATTCAACAACAAGAAAGATGTGGCAGGTATGTTAATTAATATCCAGATATTTTAGCTTCAATCTCTCCAGAGATACCTCAATCTCATGGTATGATACTAAGTGGTGGAACAACTATAACACAATAAATTCCCAAATAAAACAGTTTACGTAGTAGCACAGTGTAAACAGTCAGATTTATTGTTGTATATGGCAAAAAAATATACAGATAACCTCAATCTTTACTTTTTACCACTCACTTATTTAATTAATCCCTTAACATTTGTAGCAACACTTGCAGTAGTGCGGAGGCTCTAAAAAGGATTATTGAATCAAAAGACAATATTATACAATTAGTGGGTAAGTGATAAACATCCAATATTTTTATACGAAATGGGAAGTTATAAGCAGCGCTGCAGCGCCAAAGTAAAAATATGTTTAAAAAATAATCATTTCAAGAAGCCTTTTCAATACATTTTTTTTTAGTAACGTGTTACCATTTTAAACATATTTTAGAACGGTAACTTTACAAAAAAAAAATGTGTTGTAATGTAAAAGTTGTATTTACTACCATAGTAGTAATTACAAGTTTTGTTACTGCCAAATAAAAAGGGACTCTTGTTACGACACAATTAAGTGCAATACAGTTTGCACAGCGTTAATAACCTACAGTTAGAAATTGTCTCTCATTCTATCGCGTAATCTTATATCTTCTGACTACATTACACTCACTGAATTGGCCTGACAAGACGAGCCTGCCGCATACTCTTTATATCTAAAATGCGGAGTGTGCTTAAATAGTGCGCTGTAATATTCTGTGTTATTGCTTCAATACAAAATAAGCATTTTCCCTTTTTCAGCTTCCACACTAACTAGATTAAATGAAACAAAAGACTTGAAAATATTAGATGAAGTATTTAAAATACTCTTTGGAGAGACCACAGCACCTGTGCCATTGTACCAGGATCACGTGAAGTGTAAGGATATTAAAAACAAAACATCGCCAATAAGCATAAAGAAAGAGGCTCATTCTTCTTTGGAGGATTTGTCGTTTCGAGATGAATCTGTATCTGAGATTGAAGGCACACCAACAACGGGACGTATCAGTCCTATAATAACGACGAAAAAACTTAAGAGCTCTTTGACAACTTCTACTGATTTTAGGGATAAGAAAAAGTGTCCAGATAATTGGTGAGTAAAACACAATGTATTCTTAAATATTAAGTTACTGTTTGTAATGACAAAAATAGCATGTCTGTATTCCTCAAAGGGACAAGCAGAGTTCAATTAGAAACATACATTTGGTCAATTCTGATATAACGACAGAATACATAATAATTTAGGGGCATGAGGAACAGGGTGTAAAGTTCACTCATCCACCATAGAAAAGGGAGGATCCTCCGACCAGACGGGTGTCATGTCTGGCGGGCAACTGCCCAGAGGTTGAAGTCGGGAGCTTGTATATATGTCCATCGCGCGGTAAACTCTAATTGCGCGATGCAGGCTTTTGAGTGACGTCAGGATGTTGTGTGACGTCAGGTCTTTGATGCGTAGTTCGCATGTGGCGATGTAGATGCCGCCACAATAGTACAAGTACACAAGATTCACTCTGCAAAATCATTTAAATAAATAGTGACTCCTGCCACGACATAATAAAGTCCAATTCAGGTCGCACAGCGCTAATTACCTACAGTTAAATTCACCTAGAAGTTGCCTCTCTTTCTATCGCGTAACTCTTATATCTTCCGACTAGGTTACGCCCACTGAATTGGCTCGACAAGTCGATCCCGCCGGTTAGTTGAAGCTTCATACCTAAAATGTGGAGTGTCCAGGCACACTCCACATTTTAGGTATGATTGATGACCTGATTTAACTCCCGTTATAGAGTGAGTCATATCAAAATTGCCATGAACCAGACAGAAATAAAAACTCCGAACTGCAACTGATAACTTCCTCAAGAACAAAATTGGGATTGTTTGCCCAAAATACAACTGCTAACAACAAATTAATCTATTATCCGATTTTATTTTCCTTATACAGTTTCCTAAGTTAAATAAAATAAGCCTTTCAGAGAATGAGGAGTATAAGAACTAAGTACTACTGTTTCATGTATTAATTACTGTATAGTCGTCCAGACCGATTTCGGCCATGGCAGCCAATCTCAGCGGAGACTCGCCATCTACGCGGGAAGGCACAGGTGCACTCACACTTCCCTCACTTTCATAGTCCCATGGGACAGCAATCCGACACGACCGGAGAGGGACCTGGCGCTGGACCAACGGCTTAACATGCGCACCGAGGCACGGGAGTATCACACGACAAACTTCCAAACACCGGCTGTTACTGAGAAATTCCTAAAGGAAAAACCTTATAACCAGGGCTCGGATAACGGTATGTTTTTCGAAACGTTATCGTCTTAAAAACCTAAAGAACGAATTGTTTCGGTTACGTTCGAACGGACGTTATTAAAACGTTTTTGAAGAAGAATAAAATTTAATTCGTTCTCGGTTAATAAAACGTTTTTAACCGTTTTTAATCATTATTGGGTTGATCGATAGGAAATTCGCAACACAACCCTAATCAATACGTAAGCAGCAAATGCATTGGAATAAATGAAGTTATAAAATGAAGATAAGGTACAATTTAACTAAACAAGTTCATCCTTGTCGGCGCAAGTACCGTGCGCGTTTACGTCCTGCGGAATAAACCGGTTTTTGAAAATGTTCTCATTTCGTTTTCGTTCCGAACAAAATGTTGTACAAAGAAGAACGAGAACTATTAGAGACGTTTTAAAAACGTTATTTTATATAACGTTTCCGAGCCCTGCTTATAACACTTTACCCGACCTGAATCAAACCCAGGAAACACGCTCATCAGTCTGGCTTGCAACCACGAGACCAACAGAGCAGTCATTAATTACTGTAGTACTGTACTGATATTTATAAAAGAATTTATTTGATAGGTCTGACAGCCTTCCAGAAGCGAAATCTCTGAAGCTAACCTTCTCAACACCACCGGGCGGCAAAAAGAGCGGCAGGCTGCGGCAAGCGAGGCTGAACGTAGTCAAAGTGCCAGAGAGCAATATTATAGATATCACAAGCTCACCGGAATTTAGTGGTGGATGTAGGAGTGGTAGGGATGAGAAAGAAGGAAATGTAGCGGTAAGAGTTTTTATATTTTTTGTTGCATTCCAGATTAATTCATGATTTCTGCCCTGTGGTTGTTTATACAGACCAAACACTTAAAAACTATCTGCATTTGTCTTCCTATCAAATATTTTGTTGACGAAAAGAGTCTCAGCATTCTCCTACCCTTTGGCGCAACATATACTATTTTTCTTCCATATTTCTATATTATGACATATTAGACAAAAAGAGTAAGCATGAAAAAAAACGACCAAGCCTTACAGTAGTCGCATCGCAGTAATGTGTAACATCTCACCTTAGTAATAAGCAACATTAAAGGGGCGAGGCCTCGTCAAGGTCGTTACTGCCAACTTTAGCTCCGCGCGCGCTCATTGGTCAAATCAAATAGCGCGCGCTTCCCCGGCTTCCTGTTACACAATTCCGTCCCTTTTCACGAAATCACTCCCACAGATTTTAGGGTATATAATGTTCAGATTGCAGGAAATTGAGAGGAAATATGTTACACATAAAAAAATATTTAGAGGTTTTCTTGACTAAAACCTCACTTTTTCCTGAGCGTTACAGCGCAATAAAAACGCTCTGCAAAATCAACAGATGCTGTTTTTTCAAGTTGGGCACCGCAGATAGAGCTATGAGCGCTGTAGATATTTATATTTTTTTATAAAAGTTTTACAAACTAAGAAACGCCCACTCAAAGTAAAACAGTACATCAAGACAGAAATATTTTAAATCCGGTGTCACACGTCGTTTTAGGGCCCAAATAGAACAGATTCCGTGTGACTCCGGATTTTTGACGTCACTTAGCATAAAACCAGCGGACGACCAAGACGCTTCCAACGATACCTCATTTGTCAAATTATGATCAGCAGTTTAGAAGTTATTAGGGAACAGATGAACATACATACATACCGGTCGATCGCCGTAGTTGGGTAAAAGAGGGCGTGTGTGTAGTCCCATAACATTACTGAAGCTTTTTATTTTATGTTACAGCCTCTCATCAAGAAAGAATCGATAGAAAATGACGACACCATTTTGCCTTCACCTACCAGTGGACCAAATAATTTTAAGTAAGTAAATACCATCTTATTTATTTAATACTGCTGTCACATGTACCATCAAAGAAGTTCATATCTAACCAGTTTCAAAACGAAATCCCGTGAACACGATGACCACGTTTGCACGTCCATGTCGTTTCCACGTTTTGTTGTTTTAACTTTATTAGCTTAGTTTTTAACTTTATTGTGCATGCTGTGGTTTCCTATAAGTGAAGGAGTACACTTACTTAATATCCGATATTGCCCTTTAATTATGTGTCATGTATTGTGTACATCTTTTGTTGGAGATCCTAAATAAATAAATAAATGACCACATCTGTTACCGGCCCGGTGCTATAGCCGCCGAGCGCTGCAAGCAAGAATAGTCCTTACGGTGGTTAGATATGAACTTCTTCGATGGTACAGTTCACAAAATATTAATGAGTATCTAACTTAGAAATAAAAGTTTATGTAGGCAAAATTCATTATCATTGTATAAACATAATGCCAGGTTTATGTTTACTTTGGTAATACAAAATATACCCTATGGTTACAGGAATAAAGTTAATTTTGTATTAACGTAATTTAACTCGAATATTTGCGCAAATACGCCAAGTGGAGTGTGAGAAAGAATTACAATGACCGCATTTGCTTATAAAATATAGGTAAATAGTGTACGTACCTGGATAATATACATGAATAATATAAAATAAGTATATATTTAAGTAATTAAGGAGTGTTGTTATAGCGAATGTGAGTACCAATACAAACCATTTCTGGTTTAATGGTACAAAACAAACATGAACCTGTATTAAGACTGTATGCATAAATAAATAATAAATAAAAATAATGCATAGCATAAAAAGAAGTCGTAGTTACTAGTTACTAGTCTGGTTAATTATCTTTTAATAGCCACAGCCCGTGTCACATTCTGTCGCCCGTCCTCGCTACTACATCGTTTTCGCTTAGCGTCCTTTCAGACTTTTTTCTTTTTGATCGGCTCCATAAGGTCGTAGCGTGATGTTAAATAGCCTATAAGCTTCCTTAAAAATTGGGCTATCAAATTCAAAAATAATTTTTCAAATCCTACTGGTTGTTCCAGAGATTAGTGCGTTCAAACAAACAAACGTTTTGTTACAGTACACAGTACATAGAAGATAACTAGCTGCGCCCCGTGGTTTCACCCGCATAAGTCTCGATAACGTGAGAATATCAGGATAAAAAGATCCTATGTCCTAACCCAGGTCATGGTCTACCCATGTGCCAAATTTCATCCAAATCTGTTCAGCCATTTTAGCGTGAAAGCGTAACAAACAAATATACTTTCGCATTTTGTAATATTAGATTGTATATCGAATATTATATTATTTTTTATCTCCACAGCTTCAAGTGTAAAGAAAGTCCAATGAAATTCAAGAAACCTGCGTTAAGTTTGAAAATTAAACCTGAAAAGAAAACTCCTAAGAAGATTGATCAGAACACAAATCAAACTATTATAAAACAGGAACAGAACTCGGAAAATATATTAATGACAGATGTTAAGATGAACCATAGTGTCACTTTCACTCAAGAAGATTCTATTAACTTATTGAATCCTAAAAGGTAAAAGAGTTGTAGGTTTTGTAACTAAAAACTACCAGAAAATTAAATAAAAATTCTTAATTAATAAAAATTAATCCCAGTTCTTTCAAAAGTTGTGACGAAATACTTTGTTGGTGTGTAGCGGCATCTACAACGCCACATACGAACTACTTATCACACTGACGTCACGCAAAATCGCGCAAGCAGAGTTTACCGCGCAACGAGTATATATACATCGTCCCGTCAAGAGCCCATTAGACACGACACCCGTCTGGTCGGAGGACCCTCCCTTTTCTATAGGGGATGAGTGAAATTTACAACCTGTTCCTCATACCTCTAGGTGAATTCTAATTGTTCTCACTGCCTTATATCCAATACCAAAAAGGGCCAATGGAGAAATAAGAAAGAACAGTTGGTTTTTGATTACCCAGCACCTTAATTGCGTAACACATTATCAATCTGAACGATTTTGAAAGATATTGCTAATCCATTGGTTCATATGTTCGAAAATGTTGCCTTCTCAACAACGTAAATAACGCAATGAATGTTGTTGAACTGTCAAAAATGAAAGCCAGTGTACCACTGTAAGTGTGTACCCAGGCGATGGCATTGGTGCCAACAGGAACTAAAGATTTTTTTCTACATTTCTCCCCTACATTTTACCTGTTAATTTGGTCGACTGTACTATGTTACAAACCCACGTTCTCAAATGCTAAACTTTACTGTTATCATTAAAAAATTCTATCATTATTTAAATTGCGGGTATACTTACGTAATTTCATTCTGCACATTTCACAACACCAATAATTCGCTTATTATTGCATCTGCTCGACGTCCGTATGTCACTGCAGGGATCCATTAGAATACCAGCGTCAGGTATATTTGCCTGACACATGCTGAGTTGGACTCCCATTTGGTGCAACCTTGAGACGCACACCGCCCTTTGTATGTTTCACAATTCTAAAGTGTGTTAGCCAATAGTCATCACAATGTCTTTATTTTCTTCTTTATTTTATTTTTTTGTATATTGGCACCTTATAGCTATATTCATGTATTTAGTTATTATTTAATCGTGTTTTTGTATTTTATGCTGTCTTTTGTGTGCACCAAATAAACGATTTATCTATCTATCTATATCGTTAATTAAATTTCAGACTACCCAAAAACTTCGTAAAACATTCGCCAATAAAAGCAGAACGTTTTAACGACGAGACGTACTGTGACACACAGTCCAGCATGTCGCTGTTACATCAGGTTGATCAGCTGGAGAACATTCACAGAGTTGGTAATGAATGCAGGTGAGCCTTGTTTCTTTACGATTGTAGTTGAGCTTGTATTCTGCAAAGAGGTAGAGCAGGATTGTATAAAGCTTTGTGCAGACTAGCACGACGCGACAGCGCAACGCGACACCGGTTATTGTTATACCGTCAAGTTTCTCAGAAATTGTATTGTTCGAGTCGCGTCGCGTCGCGCTGGTCTGAACGAGCCTTAAAATGGCCCATAAGTTATAAGTTCCATGTAATAGTGCGTAAGGTTATTGCTGTTATTAATGCACAAATCTAGACTCTGGGTTATTAATTTTTAAGAAATTCCTGAACTTCAAACACAATCTCGCTCGCGATTTGCGACCACTGTGCTTCAATTCAGAAGCAATCTCAGAGAATTTACATTCATTGCCATTTACTCCATTATTTACTTTAGCGTTATGTAGTCTAAGATGATTTTTGAGTGACCATTAGTTGCAAAAGTTCCTTAAAATCTTTTCGATGCAATATTAAGTTTGTGATTCCAAAACAATAATATCTGAGATTGTAAATTCAAGTGTAGAGTACTATTCCTAGGCTCGCTTACACCACAAATAACTAAATTCGTTTAGCCCTAAACATATTTAAAACATCATTCTGTCTCTATCATCTTCAAACGATTGACAGAAACAGAGCGATGTTCTAAATACGTGAAGCGGTATTTACCGCTTCACGTATTTAGAACATCGCTCTGTTTCTGTTATAGGTTTAAACCTATTAACCGATTTGTGGTGCAAGCGGGCCCTAGACTAAGGAGGCAGTCATCAAGTGGCAGATTCATGAGTACAATAGTAACAGTTTGATTCAAAGTTAATGGCGGCTCGGAAGTGCGTTACTCGCTGCGCAGTACCTCACCCCTCACCCCCGCTGAGCCATGAATTCGTTACTGCGCAGCGACTCGCCTCGTGTCCCGAGCAGCCAATAAGTTTGAATCGGGCTGTACTTTCCGCCCTGGAGCTGTACTTGTTAAAGCAATCATCGTTCCAGTGTGAGAGAGAGATGAAGCTAGACAGGACGAATAGCACTATCCTTATTTTACAATGGAAAGGTGATGGTTTTAACACGTTATAGTAAGGCCCCAGTTATTTTTGCTCGCATTGAACGACGCCCCCATCTCCTTCATCCTATTTAAAAGACTATTATTTTGGAACATATTGCAGCCCCACAAAGAGGCCTCTAGCTGAGAACATTAATGCAACGAATATGCAAGACGATGACGACATCCAGCCCAGCATGTCCGTACTACACCGAGAATCTAAAGCTAACACAAAGGCTGTGGATAATGTTAAAAGGTATGGAACTTTAACCTTTGATTTTTTAATACATTCAGTGCCGGGAGCCCTCCTGGTGGGTTCAACTTAGCGCAAACGTAATGCCCCCCTGGAGAGTCCACTATACAACCTTAGTTTTTGTCTACCCTAAATCTCTTAAGGGGTCATTGTGTATTATTATGAACAACTTTCACTATGGGACCAACGCTGAAATCAGCTGTTCCCTACATTTCGACGAGATAGACGAACATAAATGTAGGGAACAGCAGATTTTTTTTTACTAAGTTTGTATATAGCAGATATGTATAGCGGCATGGCATATGAGCTCTATGAAAAGTGGGTGGACTCAAATGTGTAGCAATTTTATTAGTTCGTGTATGAATTCCTTTGTAAGTATGTGTAGAAAAAAACTGGCCAAGTGCCAGACGTCTTGCACACGAAGGGTTCCGTGCAACCGTAAGTTTTTTTTGCAAAAAAACGCCAAGAAATCACGTTTCTTGCATACATACCTCTAATTTTAAACTTTATTTTATTTTTATTATTTGTTGTTATAGTGGACAAACACAATCTGTGAAAATTTCAACTGTCTACCTATTACGGTTTATGAGATACAGCTCGCTGACAGACGGAAACCGGAGGCTTAGGCCTGTATTACAGAACCTCACTCAAGACTCAAGCATTACTTAAAACTCGTTTAAAGCCTTTTGATTGGTTGAAACTAGTTTTAAGTAATACTTGAGTCTTGAGTGAGCTTCTGTAATACGGGCCTTAGTAATCGAGTTACGTGTGGGACCCGTCGGTTACGGAATCCTAAAAATAGTCTGCTTTTATAGCCGTTCACTGCCGTCAGGCTATAAGGGCGAGATTAAAAAACCGCACTTGGACGTTACTTTGCTAAGTAAAGTTAGCGTTTCATACGAATATGAACCTTATTTTTATTGGAATAATGTTTCTTTCTTTCTAAGTAAATGTGATCTAGCGTATCATACTAATCTGAACTTTATTCTTATTAGAAAATTAATTACAAAGTTCAGGCAGTCTGTCAATCTCGCCATAAAGCTGCGGTTTCCTAGAAGAGCGGTCACGGCTGCCATGAAAATGATTGCCCATGGTTTGACTTCACGGTGTCAAAAAACACTCTAGGAAAACGCACCAACCTACTTTCATTACGTTTCAGTGACGTCATTCAACAGTGGATTGCGGACGCTATATGGCAGCCCCCGCTCTTCTAGAAAACTCTAGCATAACTGCTTCTTTAATAGTATTTGCATAAGGTGGAAGTCGAAGTCATTCATAACGTTTCTGATTCCATATTTTTGTTTGATATTGAAATACAGCGCCGGAAAAGGAATTTAAGCTATCTTATCAGTCAAATAAAGTTTTATCACTATTAGATAATGTATATTATATCATGGACTAGCTGCGCCCCGCGGTTTCACCCGCATAAGTCTCGATCCAGCGGGAATATCGGGATAAAAGTTATCCTATGTCTTTCTCCAGATCATGGTCTACTCATGTGCCAAATTTCATCCAAACTAATTCAGCCGTTTTAGCGTGAAAGCGTAAAAAATTAAATCACTTTTGCTTTTATAATATTAGTGTTAAGATTATATAGTTAGGATAGGATTAGATTAGGAAAAGGATATAGGGATTATTTTTTATTGGGATTAGTTTTAGGGATTTTTGGTTTTGGATTGGGTTAGGTTAGGTTTGGTTAGGATTGTATTCATAGATAAAATAGTCATACCTGTACAGCAAGAATTAATTATGGTATTTTTTTTTACAGAAAAATCCCGGAATTAGCTGAAATTGAATACGATGAACCGGCGAGAAGAACAAGAGCTGAGAAACGTCAGCTACCCGGATGGAGCTGCGAGGAATGCAAAGAAGTAAGTAAATTAATGCTGTATAAAGGTTCCTCCACCGCCGACATGGTCAGACTTTGCTCGGCGCAATGCAACGCGGTCATCACGAAAAATATAAAGTACCGACCTTGCTCGCTAGAGCAGTGGTGGCCCTGTGGCCGCGACTTACGAGTTGTAGGTCGTAAGTTCGAACCCTGACAGGCGCTTTATTTTGCGTATATTATTTCATCACCACTGCTCTCAAAACGGTGAAGGATAACCGTGAGGAAACCGGCATGTCCTAGAACCAAAAATTCGAAGATATGTGACATCTACCAACCCGCACTGGGCGCGGGTGGTGGATTACGATCCACTTCCTCTCACAGAGAGAAAGCCTTTGTCCCAAATCTAAGGTACATATCATACTATAGTACCTATAGATAGTTTTTAGGGTAGCATAAGGTGGTATTTTATCTTAAAAACTACCCTCACGTACAACAATAGCGATAAAAAAATATATAAAAAAAAAGTTTATTTCAATTTCATAGGGCATTACGATACAGATTATTGGAGATCACCTTTTAAGCAAGGAATTGCTTGTGTTAGGAGACTCCGGGCTTCCACTTGTTATTATCTTATGCAATTGAAACGTGGACAATGTAAACATGCAAAACTATAAATAAATGGGTAACTTAAAATTATACAAAATGAAATGAATGACCAAATGATTTGCAAATGAATGAGCATTATGCATAGAAAAGGGCCAGATCGCGCGTGTAATTGTGATATGTGTAAGAATAGGTGAGGGTGTGAAGAGTGAGGGTGTGTAGTGTGTGTGTTATATGAGTATTATAATATTTAGTTCTCCTATCCTAATAAATATCCTGTACAATTTTAGATATAATACGAATGAGTTTGTTTATTTATTTGTTTGATTGCCTGTTACGCATTCACGCAAAAACGGCTGAACAAAATCTAGTGTATTCACATCCTTGAATAATGTATTGCGGGCGAACAGAAAACACATCATCGGTCAAAGCAGTCCACTGTTGCCACAGGCCTCTCCAATGACGCCAACATAACATCACCTCTTTTCTCCCCGAAGAGTTAGGCAAAGGCGTACCTACCTATAGACCCTATAGGACCTACACCCAAATTTCGCCAGCTATGTTTAAGAGGCTGACAGCAGCTAAAGCGCGGTCACTGTCGGACTGCATAGAAAAGAAAGAGAAGCGCGATGACAATGACACAACGCTGGTAAATTATTGCAAAATAAGAAGTCATTATGTATTAACAAAAAATTGATTGATTGAACAAAAAAAATAAAACACTCATTACGTTATCAAGTTGCTTGTAGAATAATCTGACAAAAATTGCATGTATATTTGGTTTTTAATCGATTTTTTTTTGTGATTTCTTCGTGATTTTTGTCTTTCGTATCTAATTAGTTGTATTATATTTTCAACACACTATCTAGCTAGTATATATCCTGAAGAATATCATATATTTTTCCGATTTCGTTTACTGCAATGGATCATATTCTTTTAGGCATTATAAAAATTGCATTTACCTCCTGTAGTTGTTAGTCCTCCTTTAACCCCGTGATTACACCAAGATATCAAACATGTATTGTAACATGTTGTGCAGTCTACTATCTTTCGTGCGCGCTCGCTCACGGCATGGTCTTTGTAGGTTCAACTGGTCAGTTTTTGTTTTTAATGTATGGTTTACGTTTTTTAGGACGCGTCCGTTGATACATTTGATGTCTACTGTTTTATTTAGCTCCTACAAAAATCTGCCATCGATTGTATGCCGTCTGCAAATGTTCTAAAAACAAGTTGTAGATTTTTCGAAGTTGATAAGTTTTGTATACAACTGTGTACAGAACTTGTAGAAAAGTTGCCAAAAATGTGAACAATAATATCCATAAACTCCGGCCGCCGAGAGAACGCTTTCCACACCTCTCAGTTGGACACAATTAGGAACAAAATAAAGTATAAATTCGTATAACACGTATTATTTTGTACTCAACTAACAGGTGTCAAGAACGCATTCTTTCGGCGGCCGGAATGACGCTATCAATACAAGTCTGAAACAATGTTTTATACATGACATTTTTTTAACAAGACTTATCGATAACAAGTATCACAACTTGTTTATTGGTGTAAACGCAGGGTAAAGCCAAGCGCACATTACAACCGCAACGGGCCCCAGTGCAACGCATTTTCATACAAAAAAGTGCGGTGGACCGTCAGTATTGTACTATCGAAGAACTTCATATCTAAGCAGTTTGAAAACAAAATCCCGTGAACATGATGACCGTATCTGTATCGCCCCGGTTTTACACCCGCCGAGCAGAAATAGTCCTTACGGTGTATAGATATGAAGTTCTTCTTGATTCATAGAAATTGTACGAAAGTGGAGAGGATTTTTGCATTGCGGCGCAGTCCGCAGTCTGCTTTAGCTCTAAGCTTTTATTCATACAAATTATTATTTTCCAGTTCTTCGGCGAGCTCTACAAAAACGATCCAGAGATGTTAGCGAAGAAAATAAACGAATGTTCTCACCACCGAGGCGTAACCAACCCGACAGACAAGACGAAGCCGACGCCTGCGTACTGGAACCCTCGGTGGAATGTTCCAGAAAATACTGAGGAGTTTAATAGAAAGAATAATGTAGCTTGACAGTTGTGGGCCATTTTGAGTTGGTTATTTTTTCTATTTGGAGATTTGGTGTGCTAATTTGAAATGGTGCAGTTCAGCATAGCTATTCACAACTTTTTGACAGACTGTCATGATTTGCCTTGCCCCCGCCAGTTAATAGCGTCCGTCTATAAAAAAAAAAATACTAATAAAACTTTCGGGTTTTGGATTTGTAAAGAGCGTTTTGAGGACTTCTTCGATAACATTGATTGATGTTCAATTGGGCCCGGAAGCGTATCGAAAGGTAAATAGCTATGCTGGTCTAAGTTAGGACTGTCATTCCTTTTGATGCGCTTGCGTTCATTGGTTACCCCTAAACGGAGAAATCCTTAGGCATACACAGTTCATGCGTGAGGAGTGAGGGTATCTAAATAATGTTGGTTTCAAAATGTTCACAACATTTTGAAAAAATTGAGAAAAACCTTGAAATTTGAAAAAAATTACTGAAAAAAAAAAAAAAAATGAATGATTGATTATTATTTTTTACTTGATTTTTTTTAAATTGAATTTGATTTTATTTTGTATTTTGAAGAATTGAGTATTGAAAACTTGAGTTAAAAAGTGGCCTCACCCTATAGTAATGGAATATTGCTTTTATAAGCGGCAATTGCGTAATTTTGCCATGTTAAAAACAGTAGGCGGTGTTGACGCAAAAGAAATAAGAAGAGGGCGGCCTTTGAGTTGCACTAACTTCACACTCAAAACTTCATTCATATTCAAAACTTTCCTCAAGACATTTTCCTCACTCCTCCGCATCACATGCCCATACCGTGAGAACCGATTTCCGCACAACTTTTCAATCACCAGTGCCACTTTCATACTTCCTCATAAGAAAAAGTTACGTAGGTAAAAAAAAAAGATTTCGTTTGCTTTTTTAGCAATAAAATCACTTAGAATAAAAACAAGCATTGACGTGTGAACATTATCGTATTAATATAAAACGAGATAAATATCACCGGCTCGCCGACCGGCGATCGTACCTAGGGATGACGTCATGTAACGGTACTGTATCAAAACAACTCTGTACTGCGTCGCAGAAACATCGGAAAAAAGGATGTTCTTATAACATTTTATTCTAAACTAGCTGCCCGCCCCGGCTTCGCTCGAGTAGCACTAAGTACTTATCTACGGCGCACCTACCAGCCTACCCTACCTTTTCATTGTTTTTAAGATGTATTCTGCTATTCGGGGCGGAGACAAATCCAACGAATCAAAAACCATGAAAATTGGTCCAGCAGATCTCGAGTTATAAGTGTTGTAACAAACACGACTTTCTTTTATATATATAGATTGTATCCATTAGTTACTTATCATCATACCTGCATTCCACGAAAGCCTCTTTTCATCAGCCTTTTGAAATCCCATGAAAAAGGGGAAAGTTTGTTGATATTGTAATGTACCTATCTTATTTTACAGTATCTAATAAATACTATTTGTAATTGTAAAAGGAATTAAGTTATATACTGAATAAGTTCAGAATAAGCAATCTGGATAAACCTCATTAGTTTTAATTTAAACTTAGATTTGAATTGTAAATAGGGAAGTATGAACAATTAATGCGGGTAATAAACTCACGATTTATTTGTTAGTCATAGTCAATGTTATTTAAAACTGTTTATGTAGATACTGAAATTAAATTTGCAGAAACAGTCCAGTTTTTAAGAAATAAATAATTGATGTAATAATATAATTTTGTTTGATTTTGTTCAATTTGGAATAAACAAGGAGTTGCAGACACACATACTCTAAATTGTATCAGAAATATGTATTACTTTACAGTATTAGGTATTGTTTTGAATGAACAGCTGCTGTGCTCTCAAATCACCTTATAGGGTGTTCATGCTAGTTGCCTATCTACTGTTTTTGTTCAATGTAAACCACTGCTTCATTTGGACAATGAGGTTGCCACTAGTACTTACAATTATCTAGGTGTCTCACTCATTGGGAATGTAAAGCTGCAAACATATGGATACTAGTGCTAGCATCATAGGGACAGTTGAGCAATACTGTGACCATTTCAGGTGACAATTGCCTGGCTTGTCTGGCAACAAGTACTATCTGGAACCTTTAAGATTCATCACCACATATGCAACACTGGTACTCAGCTAAGATAGTGTTACCAGATCTCAGGATCCCCAAGAGCCGTCATGGTTGCAGTAAAGAAAATCTTGTATTAGTTATACACACATTTGTTTATATTGAAACTGTATTTGCATTCAGTGACTCAGTGCAGTGTCTGCCAACAAGTTAACATGACTTGCTAAATGTATGAGTGGGTGGTGAGGTGAAGGAAACAACCACTTGGAGAACACCTTTTATTTATCTCAATAAAACAGAATATTATAATTTTTCACTAGCTTATGTTAAAAAAGGAAATGTTAAATCAAATGAAAGATTAGTAGGTTTATTCAAAATGCGTAACTTTTGTAGTCGTTAAGTGCCGATTGACACAATGAACCTCATAGCCCTCAACTTTGGGGTTGCAGCAATTCCCCATTTTCTAGACTGTTTTTTTACATTTTTTTAAACATTTTCTGTAATTAATTATTTCACTTACAACATTGTGGTACAAATAATGGAATTTGGAATTCATTCAAAAAATAGTTCCATTTACAAATAGATCAAACTGAAAATTTATGGTTATTTTGATATACATTATTATTTTTAATGCTACAACAAATTTACAGATGGGTCTATGAGAGTTTCTTTGCTTTCTGGTAAAGAGTATCAACAACCTTACTCATGTGGTGAATCGTCTCTAGGACGGTCTCATAAGTTTTCTCAAGAGGGGACTCGTCAAACACAATTAGAACACCTTCACCTTGATCAAGGATACCGTTGAGTTTCTTATCCAAAATCATCTGGGAAAGTTTTTTCTCAACTTGTACTACAGGCAGACGGATACAACGGGCTACATGGTCAACTTGGACTCGCATGTATGGTTCAACAATGCGACAAAGGTTTTGCTCCAACATTGTGTCGTACAAAGCCCCGAGGTGAGCTCTCACCACTGCATCTTCTTCCAATTCAGGTTTGTAAGTTTTGAGAGCCGCCTGGAAGTCTGCTAAGGACCTCTTATGGGAAGCAGTAGCAACAGCCCGCATTGCTTCTAATTCTTTTCCTGCATACTTCAGTGCAGTTTTAGTGCTACAAACTGATCCTACTTCCTCAGCATTGTTCAACATGATCTTGGACAATAGCATGTACTTCAAAGCAGTTAAAGCTTTTGGGCTGTCGGCACCATCATAACCTTCAAATGCCTCATAAAAGTATGAGTAAGCAGTTTTGAAGTCACGTTCATCAGCAGCATGGAGTATACCAGATTGTAAATCAAGGGCAGCCTGCATTTTAGGTGGACAGTATATAGCATTCGCGGTCGTTCTGCCCGATGTCAGAGAGGCACGGGCTTTCGGTAGATTGCTAAGGGCATGATAAGTTTTACTTTCTAATAGAAGAACTTCAACTAGTAGGTTTTTATCATCTAACTTTTTGAGCTCTCTGAGCAAAGCCGTGGCCAGGTCCAGGGCTTCCGTGTACATACCCGTGTCGAAGTAGAGCGCGATCAGCCTCGCTTCGAGAGACTGTCGCAAGAACGTACGACGCTCCTCCTTGGCCCATTCTATACACTCTTTACACAACTGAACTTCGATGCCGATGCCAGCTTCCAAATCCAGAAAGAAATCGACGAGAGAACGCACCAGTTTTGCTGCTTTCGCTTTACTTATCAAGCTTAGGAAAGGTCTAGTAGCTTTGATCAGTTCCGCTAGTTCTTTAGCTTTGCCTTCCTTCTTGTATTTTTCGCCAAGGTTCAGGATCCCCTGCTCCTTGGCTCTTATGTTTTCTTCGTCATCTTCGGGAACCTCGCCAGTGCTAACCATTTTGTCGGTCATGCGGACGTCGTCGTCTCTGTTCGTCGACGACGAGACGCGCGATCTCTCGAATAACATCGCTCCAGCCATGTTGTGTATTTATATGCTTACACTAAAAAACGTAGATAAACTGTAAAATAGCACTACAACGGACACACTTTTTCTTTGTAATTTTGTATAATCGCAAAGTCATCGACGACCTCTTCAGAAACAAATCGTAGACGCGTACAGGGTTACCAGTACTAAGTTTTAAAAGTCTTCGTATTGGTAGAATACACAGGTAGAAAATAAAGAAATATAATAGATATTTTATGAAAGTCTAGTGTAGACTGTAGAATATGGTTTAATTGTAAAAGTCTGGAGTGTGGCAGAAAGCTCAAATCCACGTAAAAAATGCTATTTAAAGCTAGGCGTCCAGTAGACGGCCGGGCTAGCTGCATCGCATCGCTACGCAAAAATCAGTGTACTTTCTACTTTTTTTCCTGAAACCGCGTCAACTACCAGTCCTTCCACCAGTGACGGATTTACCAGTAGGCTGAGCAGCCTTGAGTGGCAGATTTTAGAGGCGGCAAATTAGGGGACCGATATTTTTTTTGCCATCTTATTCAATAAGAATCAGTAAGACTGGTTTTTATGTTCTATGGTTTTAAACATCCAGTTTGCGGCCCCCATCCCAGTAATCAGCCTCTACCCACATTATGGATCATATTACTTTTACCGAATGTTCATTATTTAATGTGTTAGTAGCATATGCACTGGCAGACTAAGACGGGGGACGGCAGGGAGGGTCAGCGTCGTACCTCCGGCCCTGGGGGCCCCCAAATATTGAGAAGTATTTTTTTATAAAATCCCAAACAATGCCAAAATATGCCAGGAAAAAGCAATTGGAGGCTCCTTACATATGCAACATTTTAATGCACGGTGTTAAGATTTTGGAGCTCGTTTCGCACGCTCTTGTCAAGATTCTTTTAATTGTCAGGCTTTTCTGCATAATTAGGTCGACGACTAACAGTTTCTGTATTTTTTTATTTGCCAAGTACCTGGTATTTGTTGATAGGCCTACACTGTTCTCTCATGCCTTCTAACACTGTAATTTGAAAACTCCATAAGAAACGACCAATTGGAACCTACCTTCTGACGCTTAGAGTATGTATACCTACTCTAAGTTTTGACGTTTCATATGTGAAATAAAATATTTTGAATTGAATTTTGTTTATGTAGTCAAACGAAAACCTAACCTACATAAGCTGGGGTGCTAGTTGCTAGTCACGGCGCGGTGTGCTAAAATTTTAGTTCTAATTCTCTAACTTTCTGCATAAGTCAACACAGCACACTCGCTCTTGCGTCCCACATTCTTGCTTTTTGATGAAAATGTCCGTGGCAAGCATGTTTTTATGTCATTTTTCGATTTCTGCAAACTGCTAACAGAACACCCCCCCCCCCCCCTTAGTAGTCGTACATGATTGACCTTATTAGCGGTAAGGGTGGCAAAAACTTATCAGCCTGTATTTGTAAAATGTGTAAATCCGCCATTGCCTTCCACAATGATTTTATCTTTGACTAGCTTCTGCGCGCGTTTTAACTGAATTTTTGATATGTAATATCTTTCCTCTTGCTTTCCTGCAATCAAAATCTAAATATTCAAATCTTTGTGAGTAATATCGTGAAAAGAGACGGAAGTGTGTAACAGGAAGCTGGGAAAGTGCGCGTTATTTGATATGACCAATGAGCGCTCGCGGTGCTAGAGTTGACCTTCAGAAACGACCTTGACGAGGCCCCGCCCCTTTTATATTGCATAATACCTCATATCAGTATACAAACCTAGTGGGAGCGGCGCCGATGGCGGAATTCGCAAGTGGGTGTCGTAAACAAATAATTCCTTTTATCTATGAACAAAGTGCCAGCCGAGCGGGCAGCGTAATCCGTCGTGGAAAAGCCGGTGGGGTGGGAGGACGGGGAGATCGCAAACCAGCTTGCGTTTTCTGCTCAGGAGTCCACCCGTGCCTCTCCCACTGTGTTTGTATTACCAATGTGAGATGTCATATGTTACACATCCTAGGCGACTATTTAAGGCTATTAAGACTGTCAGTGCACGCTTCGGCACCGTATGTCATAAAGGGAAAGACGCACTGGTTGACGACCATTGCGGGATAGGCGACGAGAAAACTTTACGAAGATTACTAGGCGATTTTATTATTTTAGATTTGATAGAAGAGGGTTACATAGACATTATTTGTCTCCATTGATGACACATAGGCTAACCTAGTACGGCTGCAAAAATTTACTTGGGTGATTAAACATTTTGACGTCCATCCGCTGCTCCTAGCCGCACCTCTAGTCGACGCAGTTTCATACAAAATGTATAGCAGACGGATTTTTTAAATTGCGTTGCGGCCTTGCCCGGGCCATCCCGTCCACCTAGTGGAGACGCCTAGTTAGCTGGCCGTATACGTACGTTTTCCTGATCGCCATTCTTGATTCGGAAACCTGTCGTGGTTTAAAGCTACGTGACGGAATAACAGACGTTATAAATCCGGAGTCACATGTAATCTGTTCGTTTTATGCCCTAACACGTGTAACTCCGGATTTTGAATTTGTCTGACTGTGATGTCTTGTTTATATCTTTTAAGTTGATTTTTTTGTCGTAGTTGGGTTTTCGTTTTTATAACTTTTATTGTACAATGGACGAAGACGCAGTACATGTTGAGGCGGGCTTGATAGAATAATGGACGCCTTGCCTAGTCTAGTCCTAAGCGTTAAAAGAGGTAGTCGAATAGTTAACTCCGGAAATAATTACTACATAGTTGTAACATAATTTATATTTGACGTGGAAAAGAGTATATCATTAAAAAAATTGCATAGAATACAGCCATTATATGTGAAATAATAAAAGGATGTCAAAATAAAAATAAAAATGTATTTTGACGCGACTTTGACCATACTATTTCTGTGATTTTTGTGGTGATTTTTATACATAATATATTTTATTGTCACTATGCTAGATTCAAGTGAGGATGTAGATTTTTTGTCTGATATTTCAGTACAAATTAAAGAATTTTACGAGACTGCAGTAATATTTATTACCCGAAACGATTTCTCGGATCAAGTATTTAATGCACTGTGTTCCATTCGCGCAGCGTTTCGAGAGGAGAATAAGGATCGCGTTCTCGATGCCATAGTAGAATTTCATTTACAATGGTTAAAAGCGATAACTGAAATAGAACAATTTATGAAAGACTTTTCAGAAAATTGCCCAAGGGATACAGTGTACCAATCTATTAGTTTTACTATAGATGCAATGGGCCATCGTTTAAAGTTCTACCATATTTATATGAAAAAGTATAAACCTGATTTGTCCAATGAAAACCAAGCTAACCTTCTAACTGATTTGGAAATAGTAGAAGAGATGCACAAAGATGTAACAGCTGCCCTTTTAGATAAACTAAAATGTTTTAGAAATAACGTTTGTTTTGATGAATTTAAGGTCAAAGTACATGAAGCAATTGATGAACTACTTACCTGGTTAGATAACATCTATGATGGGTTGGCTATTAGATTGAGTAATTATATGCATGTACCAACTTTAAAAGATAATTTGACAAAAACCCTACAAATAATTGTTGATGAACTTCTAACTGACAAGGCCAATCCAGCTACTACAGAAATGCTGGATCAATTAAGAAAGAAAGGCAAACCAATAAGTAGTTTGGTACGATCTTGTGCTGAGCACAGGCTTGAGCTTAGCAAGGTGTTGGTCAAGATTAATGATCTGGAAGAAACAATTAAGGGACTCGCAGATATATCGGTTAGCGCCCCCGTTCTGGCTTTGATACACCAGAAAGAATATCTGGAAAACAGAGTAGTTAAACTCGAAAAATTAAAAACTACTTTAGACAGCATTCAAAACGTAACGGTTATTAAATTAAAGGGTGATATGGAAGAATGTAAATGTCTAGATTTTTATCAACTGAAAGTGTTTAATCATGTACTCCCAGAGGAAAGCCGTGAACGCTTAGTTACGGATTTATGTTATTTATGGAATTTAGCTGTTTCTAGTGAAAAAAGTCACCAATCTATAATTTCCATCCTAGGTGCTGCTGAAGATAAAGATGAATTTACTGATGAACTTGGCACTTTTCATATTGATCAACACAGTAGAAAAGTTTATACATCTGAAGATGGTGAGACTCTGTTGCAGCCCAATGAACATGGCGAGTTAGTACCTATTTCAGACGATTTAGATCACATTTATTACTATGACGATTGTGGGCGTTATTATATCGAAGCCACAACAAGGGACAGAATTTATAAGGCTCGTGCCTGTTCTAGTGAATATAAGATGGACTCAACAGGAGTATTACTAAAAGTAAAAGAGGTAAAAAATGGAACCGCATATTATTATGATCATTGTGGTCGCTATTACATAAATGACCAGGGTAAACATATTTATCGGGACGAAGATCACTTGAGTGAGTACGAAAACGACGAATTAGGAAACTTAGTGCGTATTCGCAGTCAGTTGGATGTTTTTCAACCATGCCCTGATGACGCGCATGTAACGGAAGACTTTAAATATTTAAAACAAACAGTCGGTTCAGCGTTACGCGTATGTATTGCTGACGTTTTACTACACCAGCCTGCAGATCCAATAAAGTATTTATCGACGGCTCTTGTGAAGTTTAGGGAAAACATGGAGCTCAAAGACACACGCTTACGGGAAAAAGAAGAGTTAAACACTCAAAGGGAAATACTAGCTGCTGAAGCACGCGCAGAAATGGAACGATTGGCCTTGGAGGCTATGACACAAGGAGGTAGTGAGGCAAGCTATGATTCTAATTTGGTGATGTACACTTCAATGCATCCAGACGCACCAGTTTCAGTTGGGGGGGCTAGTTCCAAATAATATAAAGAACGAAATAGCGATCTCGCTTTATATTAGTTAAACCTGCTTTTAATAATTGATTTTGCCATGAGAAAATTAAACTAATTTAATTTGTCTTTCATTAAAAATATCTTTTAATTAGCGTGATGCTTTATTTCAAAAAGGTTATGGTTTTGAATACGCTAAGTTTAATAAAAAAAAATACCATTCCTTTTTTTTTTTACATTGGTAATTTATTAGATTTTTTGTATCTGTTGTCTTTTTGACAGCTCTCCTGGCTGTTCTGTGCTAGTAGTCGGCCATTTGTGAACGAATTTTACAAATATCTCCATTGGGTTCATTCCGTTGATTTTAGCACATTGTGTGTGGTGGTCGTTCGTGTTTTGCAAATATTGAACTCGTTTCTATTCTATACATTAAGCTTCAGAGGAATAATAAACGATGTTCCCTAATACTAAGAGCAGTTGGTTATTATGACGAGGTGAACCCAGACCAAGTAAAAACAATTTCTATTTCAGTGCCTACGTACTTCCTACAATGATTAATCTTTTGGGGCAAGGTTCTTCAATATTTTATGTAAATTAGTATGTATTGGTGTAGAGTGACGTATTGTGCATTAAGTGTTGTCATCACGTGCGAGAACGTATACGGAGACTACTTGTGAAGGTTTGAAGGGTCGTCACTTGAATACTGAATTGCATGGTATCACGACGTTTGTAATTTATTCGGTTGCGCCTGATGGCCTTTAGCGACAGTGTCTGTTAGTGTTGTGTCGACATGGGACCGAAGCCTCCGCCACCGCCTGGACCTCCGCCTCCTCCGGGTCCGCCGCCTCCTCCCATTTTCGGAGGCAGCTCGAAGAGTGGTGGGGCTGATGATAGAAATGCGTTATTAAGTTCTATAAGGCAGGGTGCAAAGTTGAAAAAGGCACAGACAGTGGACAAAAGTGGCCCGTATATACCTGGGAAAGTGTCAAATGTCAGTGGAGGGTCCCCGAGTGGGGGCAGCGCGAGGAGTGCGGCTCCCCTGCAGAATGGCGGCGGTGGTGCTCCGCCCGGGCTGGGCGGCCTGTTTGCTGGTGGAATGCCCAAGCTAAGGCCTACTGGTAAACTGGCAGGTAAGACTATGCCATGAAAAAAACAATTTCATTCTCATTAAAGATAGCTGTCCTCTTATCTGTACAAGTTTCATATCTCGGAATTATAACTGTTAACACACATGGAGCAGCAATCTAAAACTTTACACAGATGTTGTGAAATTGAGTATATAATTTTCAGTAAATTGGCATATTACTATTTTATAATATAGTATATTATTTTGATCTAGACATCAACATTTTCACGTAAAATTCAAGTGAGTAAACATTGTTACCTGCGTAAGAGTCACTGATCACTAAAGTTTAAATGATATAGAGAAGAACAAGGTGTGAATACTTCATTAATATTGGAGAGATCTCTCCTAAACTACTGCTACTACTGTTTTGTTATAACTAGAGGTCGGTTATTTGGATGCATATTTATCTAAGTAAATTTTTGGCTAAGAAATTATGGAAGTGGACTCTTAATTATTTCTATGATGACCCACTGACGAGTTTTTCTTAATACAAATCCTGGAATTCCATGAAATGCGGGAATGCACAACTAATCGGATACATGGTATGGAAATGACTTATCAGCCCTCTTATGAACTGTGTGTATGTTACTTTTGTGATGTTAACATTAAAATTTATATACCTATAACTGTAAACATTTTTTAACAAAACTCTAGGCACCAAGTTGTTTGTTGCTATGTGCTATGCCAATTTGGCAACATACTTTATGTTGCCTTATTTATGTTTCCACATAGCATACAACATTAGCTAGCATTTCTACAGTCAAAAAGTACAAAATTTATTCATTCCTGAATTGTGAAATTTTTACCATCAACACAAAAATGCATTCCATATTAGCCAACACCTCAACGTAAGTAAATATACATTCGATTCTATATACAGAACTTTAAATCTCTTGTTCCTGGAATCCCAGGATTTTTTCAATACAAAAGCGCAACACCTCAGCTTTTGGTAACTATGCATACAATTATCCAATCTCTAGTTATAACAGAGAGGTTGAACTCAAACTCATCGCATTTTTATCAAATAAAGCAATTACAGGCTCTTTCGAATTGATTTTGTCAGTCAGAAAGATGAAGCTATGTACTTGCAGTAGAACACAAGTGAGAGAATATCTTTTTGTGTAAATGATCTCTGCATGCATTTGATGTTCCAGTATAAAACAATGTAGTAACACAGTGGAATTGTCTAACCAGGCATTTGGTTTTATACGAGTAATATGCTTTAATAAGCCACTTCGTAACATACAAAAACAAATATTCAGTCAAAAGTAAAATATGTATTCCAAACAGGCACATAAAAGGCATTTTTGAACGTTAAAATTTACAATAAAATAGAATTGCCCCTTTCAAAAGGTAGTTTTTGTATGGAGACGAATGGGAAAGAAACTCTTAAAATGTCTTACAATATTTTGTATATTATAATTATATGTGATAAAGATAAGATAAAGATCATTTATTTGTCCAAAACGTGAGTACAATGCAAAAAGAATTAATAATGCAGCAATGACAAATAAATTAATTATGCCATATATACATGGTGCTCAATTAATTACAAACATTGTAAAAGTATATGAGTCTTAATAACAGTGTTGGTCCAGGTAAAGACTCACACTAACAGTAGCAGTGGCTTTCATTTTGACAGTTCAACAACATTCATTGCATCATCTACATTGTTGAGCACCGAAATTTTTCGAACATAAGAAGCAATGAATGAGCAATATCCTTCAAAATCATTCAGATTGTGATTAAAAGTGTGTTACGTAATTAGGGTGCAGCAGTGTTATTCTGTAACCATCTCACCGTGAAAACTTAGGTGAAGTGAGCGTGGAGCGAGCTGTCATTCCACAGGGATTTACACTATTGACAGCTCACTTCACCCAAGTTTTCACGGTGAGATGTTTACAGAATAGCATGGCTGGTCATAAGTCCATCTGCTAATGCATAACACCAAAATAATAACAATTTCAAATATTTTTGTTATTACATTTAAATAAACAATGAGATTTGTTTGTTTACAACTTGTCTACCTTAGACAACAAGGTAAACAAGTCGTCATAAATCATAACATATGTAATACTTTTCAGGTCAAGACGTCAGTACTTTATTAGGTCATTTCTATGTGATTTGTCGCTATGGCAGTTAAAAGTTATTTATAATTAGGGATATGATCTGATTTAGTTATGTCTGTAGGTACTAATGACTCTGTATCCATTTATGGCATAAATGTTAAAACCACAAACAGATCCATAAAGGAAAATAACATTAAAATTTGATAAAATCATAGTATGATCTAAATAGGGGAAAATTGTTAGGGAGTTCAGAGGAATAATATAATAATAATAATATGTACTATATTATTATAAATAGTTTATGTCATACTAGGCATTCGATTCTGTGACTTTTTAGGAATATCAGAGTCAACAGTCATTGCATTTAGATATGCTTCATATCATACATCTTCAGAAGTACATCAAAACGAATCTAAAATCCGATAACAGTCAGAAATCAAATCGCATTGATGATCCAAACTAGACAAACCGATTTCACAAAACCACGGCGATAGTAGATTTGCATGCAAGTATTTGTTTCTGTATGGATAGTTTTGATCGATGCGCTTACAACCGAATAATATTACTAGAGACGATCGAAACTGCGAGCCGGAGGCGTCGGCTCCTGAAACCGATTTCTAAAACGGATTTTTAGATCTTCTGACTACGTTACGTTCCTGAATTGGCCCGACCAGAAGGGCCCGCCGCATACTTGTAGGTTCATACCTATACTGCGAAGTGTCCGATCTATATTAATCTGTGGTAAAAGTCCAAAATCGTCCATGTCTAATTGCATTAAATAAAAAATGGTTAAAAAAATTTTTGCTACTGCGGTTGATTGACCGAAATGACAACATCCAATCAAAGCTCGTCGTGAGGTTTGACCACATGTTAAATTGCTGACTTCCGAAAAGGGGCTTCAAATTGCGACTTTGTTTATAACATTTAAGTATGTAAGGAAAAAATAATTGACACGTAATTTCATATTAGTTTCTGCAACCAAAATAAGAATGCGAAAGTTTGATTGTATGTCTGTTGCTCAATTTCTTCGTAACGGCTGAACGGATTTGGATGAGTACAGAGGTAGAATACATCCTGGGTTGCTTAAAGGATACCCGGTTTCGTCATCAAGACTATTTGGCGAAAGAAGTCCGGTCCGACCGGCTGCAGCTGTGGCCATGGCCGCATCAGTCTAGCTAGCCTAACAACACAACCTGTATTTGGTGAATTGATAAAAAAAATAACTTTGATCCGGGTTAAGTCCATTTGGTCCAAGGTCTCGTGCCAAGGTTGGTGCTAAGCCATGTTCCTCCTTTGTATACCAAAAGCCTAAGGCATATTCAACTATTTTCATCCAGATTTTCAGGGTTCTGCACTTAAAAGGTCACCATAAGCCCACTAGACTGGTGTCGGTATTTCTGTTTCAAAGCCGTTACAGCTGATAGAGTTACATCTACATACAAACATTCACGTTCATGTATCACTAGCTGTGCCCCGCGGTTCCACCCGCATAAGTCTCGATCCCGTGAGAATGTTGGGACAAAAATTATCCTATGTCCTAATCCAGGCCATGGTCTACCCATGTGCCAAATTTCAGCCAAATCTGTTCAGCCGTTTTAGCGTGAAAGCGTAACAAACAAACTCACATTCGCATTTGTAATTAGTTAAGGATTAGTAAGACGTATTAAATACGGCATTTGAATAGTGTTATGAGTATCCAGTAGCCATTCATGTGAAAAAAAAAACAAGAATAAAATAAACCGTTTCGTTTTACATCCACGCGTGAATGAGAATCATCATAACATAATAATTTGTAGAATACAGGCGATAGCTGCCTGCCATGTCTAATAAGAGACATTACAAACAGCTGTAGCCAGAGACTGAAACTCGAATGAAAAAGAATATTATATAAATTTGCCATTAGTTATGTGCCCTAAATTTCATGCAGGACAAAAATGATTCCTTTCATATCCTAGGATTCAATACGAGAAGTAACCTAAACACTTTCGCAGGTTCCACACCCAATGGGCAAGTCAAAACCGACGCACCGCGATTCCCACCGCCACAGCCACACCAACCACCACCACAAAGGTCTTCCCCAGACAAAGTCCGACCAGCGATGCCTCCTGTCCCAACGAGCAACGTCGGGGCACTATCGGCGGCATTGTCAGAAGCATTGGCAGGCCGTGACAGAGGCACGACAGATCATTCTAGAGAGCATTCTCGGGAACATTCTAGAGAAATACACAGAGAAGTACCAAGAGAGCCCCCTGTGAGACCTCAGGTTAGAAGACAGCCGAGCGACATCAGGACTAGAGGCCCTCCTCCACAGCCGCCTACGCAGAAAATGATGCCTTTGGTAAGTCGCACCAACAAATTGCTCTCATTTCTGGCATGGGTTTCTTTGGGCTGAATCTTTTGATCCAGACTAAGGATCCTTGGACATTTTTAGCTTCCCATTTTGAACCTATTGATGCAAAGACAAGAAATTCTACGCACTAAATTGCTAACTAATTAGAATAACATGTTACATCATAAGGTTCGCCTAAAGGTTGCTATAAATCCTGATATGATAAAATTGATTAACGCTCGTAAAAACGATTGTTTTTGATACAGATAAAATATTTCAAAACTTAATTCGTTTTTTTTATGTAGATGCAAAAAAAACCTCCCATTGTTTGGTGCGTGCTAATAGCTTGAATGTTAAGGTTTAAAGACATTTCCGAAACTAAAACCTGCAATAAAACTTGAGGTGACGACGCTTAACAACATTTTTGTATCTCTGTTGGTCCCACACTTATCCCTTACGTGGCTTTCTAAATAAACTTTACCCCGCCAAGTGTCAACACGCATTATTATTTCCTGAAATGGGTCTTTGTATTGTGCGGTACTGTCTTGATGCTGCGATACCCTCAATTCATTGATTAATTGAATCGTCATTTGTTTATTTTGAACGGTTCTACGAACATTTAGCGAACTCAACACGAAGCAAGTCAATCCGACAAAAAACCTAAGGAGTTTCAATTAAGAATGAACTGCTTTCTTTCCCAAACTTGGTGCTTACGATGACGTCAAACGGCTGCCAATAAAATATACCGAGGCTATAGCATCTTCCTTGTTTGGTATCGTAAAAACAATGTTTTAATAAACCAAAGTATCTTGTTCAATTGTCATTTACATCACCAGACGTGTCGGCTCGTGGAGAAAGTTTAGAACTTCGTCGTTATAATATTTGAACGCTGCTTACGTCATAAAATATACGTGATTAAATGTGCTTAAGAATTAGCTGCGCTGCGTTATGTCAAATATTATTAGAGAAGATGTTTCTAGCAATTTTTAATGAATTTTAAACAAGAATTCAGGTTGAGGCATATTTCTTATTCATAATGACGTAAGCCGATTTACAAAGGTCTGTAACATAATTACTGGCGAAAACGGGCTAAGAAATCGTTAACTAACTAAGCTTCTTCTGAATAAAGAAATTAGCTTCGTCCTACCTAAATTACGCACAAGTGCAGCCCCAAATAAATTAATCATAAGCACCCCAAACAACCTTTGCTAATACAAAAGGCTCAAAGACAAAAGAAAGGTTCTAAACGCGCTCTATTTATTACGTGGTAGCGGCACATCAGTAAAGGTAGCGGCGTCTAGTTCAAGGGCTCTAAATGCCCAAAAAATTGCATTATTTGATAGAGTAAAACTGATAAAGCCTTGCAATTCTGTACACTCTAAAAAACTGGGTCAGAAAATGCTACGAATTCCAAAACTGTAACTAATAGACACTTGGCAATGAAAACAAAACAAAGACTATTTCTCCGCCTAAAAATAATATTTTCCACCCACGCAAGTGTTGTGAATGTAAAAATACCCTAAGCGGGGATACGGCCACGTGTCGCAATAAAAAAATAAAATAATACCATGTGGGAGGATTTCGAACGGATTTGGTAACTTGTTTATTTTGTGCCAGTGCGCAAGATGCGCCACCGCAAACTTTATTCTTAACTGCACGGCAATACAGATTGCTAGCTACATCTGGATATAGACTGAAAGATGGACTTTATTTACACGCTTTTGGTTCATCTCGAGCTTGCACTTGATTACTATCAGCAGATTTTGTTTTTTGATTGCTAAGGTGCGTTGGGATTCTTCAGACAGGCACATAGGACCAGCTTTTGGTCTTAAAAACACAATACCCTTTGTTGTCTTTGCAAGAGAAAATCTGTCCTGATAAGATTTTTGTAGTGTCAAAGGGCTACTCTTGTTGTTCTTTTACGGATAGGAAGGGTCAAAGCGCTCATAAACTTGATAACATGACACATCGGGCTTATCATACCCGACAGATGCGTGTTTATTGTTGTATGAATGGTTTCGTCATAATCCGTTTTTTAACAAAAATAAAATCAGAGGTTTATTATTTTGCCGTCACAAAAAGCACATTGCCAAAGAAGCCGTCAGATGGGATACTGAAGAAGAAGATAGGAAAATTATTGAACCGGTATGCTTAAATCAAAAGGGATTTCACAGGGTAGAGGAGGCTTAAATCCAGCAGTGAACTGGTTCAGGCTCTAATAATGATGAAGCCTTTCATCATCAACGGCAATCACGGCATGAGAGAGACTACAAGGTGCTTCTTCTTTTCGTGTGGTTAGTGACTAGCCTGGTGTCAGGGTTTTAAAGCCGCCCGTGGGCCTCTGATTTGGCTGCACATGCCGTCGAGAAATATCTCTCAGGCATGCCGGTTTCCTAACGATGTTTTCCTTCACCGTTTTTTAAGCGAGTGATAAATTATACAATACGCACATGAATTCTAAAAGTCAGAGGTGCGTGCCTTGGGTTCGAACTCGAGACCTATGACTTGGCAGTCTGACGGTCACAGCAGCACTAATTTTAGCACCTTGCAGTGATCTGCAAGATGCTAAAATTGATCTTTTCCATTTATATCAAAATAAATATTATGTTTTTCTATGATATGATCATTGATAAATTCTTAAAATACTGTTTGTTGTCATAACGTTAAACGTCAACAATAATAAAATAAAAAATATGAAGACATTCAGTGAAACTCGCAATCGCAAAGATTATGTTTACGCGAACATAGCTATTTGTTTGAAAGTAAAAGTTGAATTAATCATACTGTTTATCACTGGTGCAGCCTTTGACATGCGGATTAATCATCAAGCTAGTAAAATAAATAATACTAGTGACGTCTCCAACTTCGTCTGTCATTCAGATACTTTATCATCACTAACCATAGATACATAATTTCGTCTGTCACCCCTTTGGCAGGTCACGTCAGCTACCAAATCTTGCTGACTGGCGATAGCGGCTAGTTTTTATTTTCTTTTTCTCCTTGATTTTCTCGTGTAGATCGTACAGTAGGTCGTACGACAGTTGTAATGAAACCACTATTATTCTATTGAACCTACGTACTATGCTAGGCCAGGTCTAGGTTAGCTGCCGTACACGCTGACCTCGCATTGTACGGAAATCCTGCACAATGCGAGATCAGCATAAACTGGAAATTTATAGCTTGATGTGTAACCAATACGCGAGTTGAATTTGTTGCACAAATAGCAGCTTCCAAACGGCAGAGTAATACTAATTTAATTAAATAACACAAGTGAAATTGTATTAAAATTTAAAAAAACACTCGACTCAAACATTTCCTCATTTCTTTTTCCTACTCCATCACCAGACCCAGGTCATCATCTATCTATAACATTTTCATTGAGACCATTCAATGAGCCCAAACACGATACCTGTGCTGTAAGTTGTTAAGGGAATTGGGTTTCCTGCAAATTCCAGGTGATGCGTTCAAGGTTACTTTGTTCTTCTAATTTCATTGAAGTAACAGAATACTAAATTTCAAATCGATCAGACCTGTGGAAGACGCTTACATCCGTTCATCAACTAGAAAAGAACTGATAATCTTCAAACGGAACTGATTTTGATAAAATATGTCTAAAAACCATCGTTAGAAAACCTGCTTTCAAATGATTACCACCTTCGAAAACGATGTAAACGACACCCATGACGAAAACTTTGAAAATTTTCAGAGTGGCCATCTTGGATTTACATTTTGACCAAATTCACACTTTCTCTCTTGCCAGCCTGTAACTTGTTCGTGATTGATCTCTTTACTGATTGGAACTTTTACTAACAATATCCACATTCAAATCACTTTTCAGTCCCTAGGGATTAAAACGCTATTTTTGTCCTTGTTTACGAAGAATAAACTAGCTCTTTTTTAATAGATGTGATAAAAAGGTCTATTTTGTATCCTTTTAAAAACTAGAGCCGACTAATTTCGGATAAATCATTTGTATTTCCAATCTTCCCATTAATCTTCGTCTTCTCATTAATTAGACCTAGACATTCATAAAATACTGGTATTGAATGACTGTCCTTTTATGGAAAACAACTTTCTGGTAATGTCAAGGACTTATCGAATCTTTGCTAAGAACAGTTTTATTGCTGTGACGATCATTTCCAAGCCCTACCGAAGATTCTAGATGATTTCAGATTTATTGCTAAAGTTTTTCTTACCGCTGAGCTTGGCAGTAAAGAGGATAAACGTAAAACTTTGTTAGGGAAATGGATCCTTACTGATTTCCGATACTGTATTGTAGGAAATCTATGTCCTAACTTACCTCTATAAGGCTTTGCTGATTGGCAATAGAAGAAAGTTAACTGCTTGCAATATGCTGGCAGTCTGTTCCTACGACCAAGTTTTAATTGAAGTACCATGTTTGTGCCAAATGATGGGACGTTTCAAGGATCGTAGTGTTTTGGCTCTAGGAATCATGTTAGCTGAAACGTTAAATCTCTTTGTTAAATAAATCATCTTATGACTTACCTTCACATTTTAGTACTTCATACCCCCTAGATTTATCGTCAGAATACTGCGTATCGCAAAAATACCGTGATCTCATTGTATGAACTTCATTACATAAATAATACTCAAGTTAAAATCAAAATCCAAAGTCATTTATTCGAACTAGGCTGAGAATCAGCACCTTTCGAACACCAAAATTAAAGACAGTCCCCCCAGAACGCCCACCCTTCACCACTTCCTAGTGCTTTAGCTGGGAAGAAGAAGTGGCGCAACAAACTCCCCAGCATCACTGCTGTCTGTTCAGTTAGAAAAACTTGATTCTATACAATAGTATGCAAAATAATTTACATTACGCAACACAAAACATTAAATTATTTGCGATATGACAGCTAGCACACGCCAATATACCAACAAAAAAACATAGAAATCTATACTCAAGCGAAAATAAAAACTAAATAAAAAACTAAAAATAAAGTACAGACAGATAGTAAGGTTTCAGTTCAACGTTTTAATTATAAAATTAACAATTGTAACGTCATCATCATGGAAGGTTACAGGTTATCTTATTACGACTCCGCCGTGCTAATTATCGAGAATAGTAATCATTTAAATTATTTAGATAGTGGCTCCGTCGCGGTCGACGAGATTGTGGGGTTACAAATCCATTCACGTGGTACCTACTTGTTTTAATTAAATAATAGATTTATCTCATGATGATTCATTGGGATGTTAATAACGAGATTTTGTATTACCCGAAAGACTAATAATGCGAACAAAGGCGTCCTAAAATGAGCCTTATTTGACAAAAGCATGGGTAACTTGTGTTGTTTTTACGGAAATGACGTAAGACATTTTCTTGGATCAGAGATTGCTGACACGATTCCTAGTGTAGTCTTAACTGTGATTATTGGAATGCAGTTAGTTGACAGGCATATCTCAGATGACCGACAGCTCCAATAAAATCAGCGTCGAGCTGATATACAAACAATGCAAATTGTTTTAGAGTAATCCCGCTTTATAAGATTTTTCTCGTATATGAAGTCGGGCTCAAAGAAAAAGAAAGAAAATACGTTTATTTGCGGTACACAAAGAAAGAACAAAACACGAAAATAAACAATTTGGGGGAAAATATGCGTCACATCCACGCAAAACGGCCATCGCTCAGCATAATGCTGCGACCCTATGCGAGACAGAGCCCCAACGCTGGTTTTCAGCGACAGCCGTTCATTTAGCCCGAGACTGCACTTATCATGTTGAAACCCAAAATAATCACACACCCAAAAAATATGAGTAGTCTAGTAAAGTATACATAGAGCTGGTAAGTTGGCAAGTCCATCCGTAATAACAGTATCATAGTGTGAAATCTTTCTCTCTCGAGAGATTATGTGGAGGTGAGTTTGATGCTGCTAACCAGCATCGTAACTTTTAATCCGGTCAAAAATTGTTCCATAAAGGACTACATGTGTACACGCGTTATCCGGACGTAACAAATGATGCAGAGTCATGTATTCAAAATGTTTCCGGCACAAGCAAAGGATTACTGAGGTCAAACGGGGAAAATAGGGCGTGGTTCACATTCAATGTATTATTCTTCAGCGAAAAGGATTTCTACAGGGATATTGGGAGCAACAGTAATTTGAGAGGAGCTAAATAACTGAGTGATACTCAATCTTTAAAGACCAAAGGGAGTTGTTCCAAAGATAACTTTGGAATTCAAATGAACATTGATTTTGGATTAATACACAAAACGTAGAAAAGATAAAAGCACAATGGCTGACATGCGTAGTTCTGATCAGTACAAAGGTTTTTGCAAGTTACAATCAGATAGGAATTACTGCTATGATAAAAATTGTGTAATAGTTTTTCTGTTCTTTGTTAACCACGAGACGAGCATTAGTCTATTATTAACGGAGACCACACAGCTAGTAAGAAAATACTGTAATAATTAGATCTTCCTATGCAGCATGCATGAAAAATTCTCCGTTATTTTATAGCTATTACAGAAAACCACAGTATCAGTGGATTGAATTGTTATCGCTTTGCCCGTTAGCTGCCTCGAGTATTATCTGATAATTATCAATAACACTTATTATGTGCACGCTTTCATTTATTTTTCATACAGTTTTTCCTATTAGTTGATATCGCAGTATTTTTGGCAGCAATATGGACGATATTTTTATATCTTCTGGCAGTTTTAATCTGTATAGGGTAAGTAGAAACAGCGGGATTATTGCGTAACACACATCAAGTGGCAATCGATCGCAATGCCTTTCATTTTGATAGTTCAGCCACGTTCATTGCGTTATTTAAAATGTTGAGTAGACGAATTTTTCAAACCTATGAAGCAATGTATAAATTATATAGCCTTTTCCGAATTGTGTTGGGTTGTGGGCTAATTAACTGGGTAATACCATACCCCTTGGTAAGACTGGTTGTCAGACTTTCGGGCTTCTGACAACCCGTAACGACTGTTAAAGATCCATGAGTGACCAACGGCTTAACGTGCTTTCCAAGGCACGGAGGAGTCTCGGGATGTAAAGATGGACCCATCCCTAGACCAACCTCGGTAAGTGTAGCCGTGCGGCTGTTATTACTTAACCACGAGCTCCTCAATATCCTTCAAAAGCGAAAGTGTGTTACACATATATAAGGTCCTGGACTTGATATTCAATCATACTTTTATAAAAATATGACTAATTTCAACATGCTAGTGGACATAAGTACTGGTTATAAAGGTATTGATAATTTTTCAGTCGATATCATTCCTGTATTCGTGTCAAGGTCCAGTACAAGGAAAGTAGTGCAAAGAGTCGTGAATCGTTTCGTTAGAATAGCATTGCCTTTCATTAATGAGTTATATTTATAACTTTAGCAGTTTTAAGAGTCTTCATTAAAATAACGTAGATGGTTACCTGTTAGTCTCATCTCATTAGAGTAATGAGGTGGTAAGGCGTAGTGGATACCATCAGATGCCCGTTTTGAAGCGAATTTTCTGATAGCCGTCTAGCTAGACTTGAAATATTCTTTTGCGGATATTTTGGCCCAGTGAACATTTTTACGTCAGTGATATATAATTTTGCATCATTGGTGTAGCATCCAAAATTGAATGTAGGGGTTTCTAAGAAAAATCTGCATAGAGATAGTTTTGCATAATATGTATATGAAGAGGGTTTTCTTTCTGCACGCGTAGCATGACCACCGTAGAAGCGAGTTTTTTCGACGGAAGAATAGACAAAATGACAGATTGTGATTGTTTAACTGTCATTTTGTCTATTCTTCCGTCGACAAAACTCGTTTCTACGATGGTCATGCTACGCGTGCTGGAGAACGTTTCTCTATGGTTGCACTTGTTGAGTTCTGCTTTTGATCATTAGAATAGATCTTCTTCCATTCATCACATTTTTTTAGGATATTGTCAATTATGCTAAGAACACATTGCAGTATGAGCAGTTAGGAACATTATTTAACTAGAATCTTGCTCATTTCACGCAATTACTGAACCTTACTACTAATTAGATTCATTGTGATAATGTGACGAAGCCCCAAAGGTTTCAGATTCACTCAAGTAATTAAACGAAGTTATTCACGTTTTATGACATGATTATAACAACCTTGTTTATAAAGAACTCGGATTCCATATACGTAACGTAGCACTGAAATACAATTAAAACTATTCCGTTGATTAGTTTTCCGGACGTTACACTTTGACCGTGTTTCAAAACAATATGATACAGAAATAGGGCATCGGTGCTGTTAAAATGATTACTCGCCATCACTGTGTTATGCCATGCGCGATTAATTTTGCAGCTAATGGAATCTATGAAACAGTTTCGTGAATTACTAGTAATTCAGAATATTCTTAGAGTGTAGAGTAGTAGAACAAGAGTTTTGTAAAATTCAACCCTTAAGCAGGTCTAAAGCTGGGAACAAATTATTGGACGCGTCCGTAAGTCGCGGCTTGTTTGTATCTGGATAGTACATTTAGCACTACATTGTGCAAACTATCGGTCGTAAGTCGCGGACGTCCCCTCGAGCGTTCGGACGTGTTGGTCGCGACTGTCAGCCGCGGCTTACGGACGCGTCCGATAATTTGTTCCCAGGCTTACAGAGGCGTAAGATAGTATGCGAAATGCAGATGAAGTCGTCGGTAATAGTTAGTAAAAGGTTGGGCGGATTTAACAAATCTATAAAGACAAGTCCGATGCAATGACGCGTGAACGTTGCTCATCATCGGAGCGAAAAATTTCGCCATCTTGCTCCGATTTCATAAAGTAACATCAATGTCAAGTAAATATTAGATAAGAATGATAAAGAAAAATGCTTGATAATATTACGCCAGATAAATCGCTTTGTGTGTGTACTTATTGGTTTTACATCTATACATGAAATTGAAAGTTTTCTCTCGTCAAGTCGACAGGTCGTTAATTTCAGCCGACAGGCCACGCGCCATTTTGAAATTCGATTTTTAAACTGTGTAAACTAATGTCACTTTTCGTGGCAAAGGGCGCTCGTTTTTTTTAAGTTTTATTTGTGAGTGGCCAGTTAAAAGCCGGTTCATCATGCACGTAAAAGGCAGCGTGACTTGCGAACATAAAATACTTCGCCAGATGTTCATCTGGAATATTAAATGAGGAAGAGGCAATTTTTTTAATATACCGATTTAATTAAATGAATTACCATACTGCGTTTATAGTGCTAAAAATACTTGAGTAATATGTGATGCAATCGACGAATAAATATAAATATTTAATGTATGCTTTCTTTGACGTGATAGATTTCATTTATATAAGAGGAACTTATGGAACTGTTGATGACATATGACATGGCTTTGACTTTTTGGCACAGTTTGATAGTGCTTTGAATTTTGGTAAATATAATTTATACCTATGCGTTTCTTTTACTCATAAAAGCTATCGTAGTAACGTCGTGTTTATTTTGGAGTTGGCCGTGTGGTATCTAGCTAAGAATAGGCTCTACTTTTTACCGCGTTTGTTGCTAGAGTTTCATTATTAAAGTAGATACGTAGTAATACTTGAATAATGACATCATCGTAAGACAAGAAACTGCCATGGCCTAGTCGAGTATTTGGTCCTTGGTTTCAAACAATTGAATCATGCTATAAGTACTAGTCTTTAGCCTTTGCTTGGCAAAAAAGGCCTTATCCAAGTAATTTCAAAATTGTAGCCTTCGCTGATTTCTTCAGCTGTCTTCTTCAGATTTTCGGTCCTTAGTTCCTTCTGCCTGCAAACAATGTACAGACTAATTCTAACTTTTATATGACATGATTTTATGAGGTAGCGACTTATCTTAAATATTATTATGTCATGAAGTCGGACTTCTTAGACTTCGAAGTTACTTTTATGTACACCTTAGATGTCTCATATTTATAACTAATTAATTCCAAAGCAAACAACTTCTTAGAACAATTTAATAAAAGGCTAATATGTAGCCTTAGTCACTGTCACAGGTAGCCATGTCTGACCGTGAATATCAATGAATTGTGAATCACAATAGTATGCGATCAAAATAAGGATTAAGAGTAGGAATGACCTTTCGCCATATTGGTATTTGTGACAGCTGTCAAACTGACTTTATTATCCCTACATTAAAATACTCGCCACTAATGGCTATACTTTTAAATATATTTTTGGCGCCCCCCCGGGCACTTAGCAATATTTTTACTTCGATAGTCATTGTCACAGGCAAACATGTCTGACCGCGAATATAAATATAAATTATGAATTATAGTAATAAGCGATCAAATTATGAATTAAGAGTCGGAATGACCTTTCGCCATATTAGTATTTGTGACAGCTGTCAAACTGACTTTAGTCTTATAGTCTCCATTAGTGGCGGGAGTTTAAAATATACTTTTGGCGCCCCTCTTGGGTAGATAGCAATATTTAAACCACGGCATGGGCATGAGCTATTCTCATATTATAGATACACACATGTTTATGTATTTATGACAAGGACAAGAAGTGAGTTTAGAAACTACAAAATATAGTTTTTAGTTTCTCTATAGTTTGTGTTAATATGATTTTTATGTAAACGTTAGGTAGAATGATGTCGAAACAAATTCAAGTGAAGTCAATCCTGTTTCAGCGGCTCGGTCAAGTCCAATGCTATTCTAATTTGCTTTTGATAACAGTATTTGCATTTACCCCTCAATTGTTCACAGTTCTCGTAACTTTCAAGTTGAAAACGGGAATTTAATATCCGCTTAGCGTAAATTGAATCTTGTTGGTTTTCCTTTTGAAGTTCATTTGTCAGTAAATTGGGTTGTGCTTCTGTTTTCCTGTAATTTAGCACCTACTTCAAGTTCAGGACTTCCAAATACTTACCATAATTATGTTTAATTAATTTTTTCTTGCAATAAGTTATTCTGTTTTGGTTAAGTTTTTCGGTGAATAGTCATTCGTTTTAGCGGTTTGTGGCTTACAATACAGGAAAACTGAGTCATTGACCCAAACAATATCACACGTTTGTGTAAACTATTCTCACACCGTTAGAAAAAATACTCATTACTTACATTTTAGGTCATACAAGTTATAAAGTTCTTAATTACCAATACGCAAATTCTTTCTGCGTCATAGACGATTGTTCTTGAAGCAACCATGTAGTTTCTTCTCTATGGAACTTATGTCCGAAGACTACTTAGTTACATCTGTAAATTATCTACCTAGCCTTTTCCTAACATATGGGGTCGGCTTCCAGTCTAACTGGATGCAGCTGAATGCCTGTATTTTACGTGGAGCGACTGCCTATCTGACCACCACAACCCAATTACTGGGTAATACGATAACCTTTGGTTGGTAAGTTAAATCTGTTAGTGTAAACCCTTTTGAGATTGGAACATTTTGGTCATCTTGATATGAGACGTGACGAATTGTGACGATAATCTCAAAACGTGTCCATTACCCTTGTTACTATCTTACTTCGTAAAATGTGAAACAAAGGGACATTTAATATTTGACCTGCACAACATTTGATATCAAGACAAAGAGTAAACGTTTGCAGACTTGCTAAGTGACGGATTAAAGACGCGATGGCGAGACGAAACATCAAAAGATACATAGGAATTGCCGTTTGAACAAAATAGTCTGGATCGAGTCATAAAGAAAAACAGATACCCAGTTCCGTGGCTCACAGCGTGGGTCGCAATTTCGGCCGCCATTAACACTGTGTGCCTATTAGCTTATGACAACAGCCTCTCGGCATACATTGGGCAGGACGTTACATAAGTCCGAGAAGCCAGTTCACCTTGTTCGTCCAAACATCGCTGAAGTTGCGAATATCCGATATCGGAGCTTTGATACGATGTTGACTGACGACATTTTATTACACGCCGAAATTCGATGTTTGGAAAAGAGCAGGTGTAGAGGTTTTCATGTTGTTGTTTTTCTGGATTTAGTAACGAGAAATGAATTTAAAGAGAGAGTTCATTGAAAATTTGTGATAGTTTTTCGTAAAACACGAAATGCATCCTAAATTTATGTACAAACCTTCTTACATTCGTGGTTTATTTTAGAATATATTTGTTCAGAAAATTGGTAATCGCACATTGATAGGTATAGTTTGACCGATACCACTGTACCGAGTCTTAGGAATGCGCGGCGTTGAGGAATGAGCGGCAGGACGCCGTGAGCGTTAACGTATGAGCGGCCTGCAGTGCTCCCGTTTCGCCTCACACGTACCTAAGGCGCGGTTCAGCGATTTCGGTCAAACTATACTACTACCTACTTTGTGATTCACAAGGACTTGCACCCTAATTGCTTAACACACTCTCAAATTACCATCCGATAATTTTGAAGGCTATTGCTAATACATTGCTTCATATGTTCGAAAATTTGTCTCCTCAACAACGTAAATAACGCAAGGAATGTTACTGAACTGTCAAAATGAAAGACACTGCTACTGTAAGTTACGCTATTACCCCTCTGGACAAGAGTTATCAACCAAAAAGTAGAACGAAACAATTTTCTGAAATAATACATGCCCCACAACGCTCTTATCAAAAAAACATGGAGGAAAGCTATTGTATTACTCGTTGGTTGGCCTATCTAAAGAACTTGATAAACTAATTCAATTTACTTAGATAAAAACAACGCCAATACTTCCTGAATCACTCATGGCGTAGTAATGTAAGTAATTATTTCAATCAACGTTTTATACAGTTAATTCTTTAGTTCTTTTTACCAACAGCTGTTTCGCGTTACGCTCTCTGATTCATCAGATGAAGAACAAAGTACAATAATTATCATCTCGTATGGAAGTTTTCTGTTCCGGGTAAATAGTCAATGGTCATATCGAGAGGTCACAGGTAGTGATTCAGAATCAGTACCACATCGAAGACCTTGATATCAAGTAACCTGTGGAAGTATAGTTTCACTTGTAAACCGTGTCATAAGGAATCATTTGAGTCATCACTGACTCATTAGGTAGGTACTGCAGCCAATGATTCACCGGAAAACATGTCTTGTGTGATTCTGTTAGGATTGGTAATTAGGTGCAGGGTAGGGTGAGGTAAGGTCCGACCGCAGGCGGGTCGCTAGGTGCATAATGATGTACAACTCGTGTGTTTAGTATGGATTTTTGTGGGATTTCCTCCCATATAAGTTTAGTTTAATAATACGTTTATTTCAATAATTGTTTACAATGATACACAATCATGTCTTATAAGCTATATTTTCTATTAATTTGACATTTGTAGCCGAACTAGGCTAGGGGTTTGACGCTGATAGCCGAAATATGACAGCCTGCGTCGTATTTCTGGGGGAAAAAAAAAAAAAAAAAAAAAAACAAAAATAGCCCAGCGCCAAACCCATTAAATAATAAATACTTAAAAATAGCCATCAAGTAGTTAACATATTGTAGATTGAAAATTTGAAGATAATTAACATTAGTTCGATACAATAAAATTAAATAATATTTAAATCATTAAAGGCAATATTTTCATAATATGCCAAAAATATAAATTATAAAATCTGAATTAAAATCAAAACATAAATTAAACATAAAATCTGTTTGAATGGATAGTGTAGGTGAGTCATCTCTTTGGGGGATAAAAACAAGTTTAATTTGAAATTCCCACGTTGTGCTAAACAAAAGTTAGAATCTTCAGTCGAGATTTATATCCGCGGTCTTGTAAACTGTATGACGTTTTAATGTTTGTTGTTAATGTTAGAAAAATTCATTTTTTTTTTTTCGGCTGTTACACAATGCGAATGGAGAAGAAAAAACACGCCAGCATGATTTATGTAAATTTTAATTGTATTAATGATTCATTTAATACATTTACAGCTAATGTAGCTCATAGAAGTTTCAGGTACCTAGTACAGTTTTACACCCGTTAGGAATTATATTTTTATAATACATGATATTATACAGCCCGCTTTATATATCACCGTTTTGCATAGAAGTATTAAATAAATGCGCAAAAGAAAGAAAAATAAGTTTATTTGTCAAAAGCTGTGTAGGACAGAATGTTGTTTTGCTCTTGTGCTCTTTGCTTATGGCTAATGTTGAACGCACCTCACGTTTGTCTATGACATTGGCAAGGCATTGGTCAAAATTATGGGGCTAGTCCAAAGATTTAAATCGTCGATTTGCCCTCACTGTACTAAGTCGCACGAAAAATCGACCATAATGAGAGGAGCTCACACATTAACAATGGCGTTGCCATGACAACCAAGTCAAGTCTGTCTGCGAGACTGTCTGTCTCAGAGGTGTCAAAACGAAACAGAAACGCGACCATCTTTTGACGCGGAAGGGCAAATCTACGATTGAAATCTTTGGGCTAGTCAAAAACCCGGTACCTACCTACGTAGATTTTTTTTCTTTTGAATTCGCGCCTGTATTCGTCAAAGGATAAGGCAGAGGTGTATCTATAGAACACACACAGTTCACCAGAAAAAAAAAACCTGAAACAAGCCAATTGAATAAGGCAGCATTGTCATACAATGTGGCATATCAACTACTACCTACGATAATCTCAGTTCACAATCTATCATAGCAAGAAACTAACAAGAAACAATTCTCCCTATCCAAATGCATGATTAATTGATTACCTAAAGAAGGCTGCAATTAACGTAGCAAACAATATACTGCCGCGTCGTCACGAAAAAAAATAAAAAATCCAAATGCATCATTCTCTATCTAAAATAATACAAATGCATAATTCTCTATCTAAAATAATCCAAATGCATCATTCTCTATATAAAATCTGCGGACCCGCGGACATGTAATGCAGCCTCTTCACATTTACGTAGGTAGGTTGTGTCGGGCGGACACTTTCGCAAGCTCTGACTCACGCGCTGATAACAATTATATCAGCACATTGTTTATTTACCATCGTAATTGCTCATAATCGATATTATTGCGAATCGGGAACATCGCAATAACATAACATCACGCCTGTAATTCTCTAAAGGTTAGGCAGAGATGTACCTATAGTATACCCACATTTCGCCAGTTATGGTAAACTCCGTTCTTCTCCATAGGTACCTACTACGCTTTGGAATGGGCAACTAGCTTCATATTTTTGAGTGACCGATTCCTTGACAATTCAAAAGTGCCTGTAATGGTTTAATTGAAATAAATGCTTTGAGTTTTGAGTTTTTTGAGTTTTGGGCAGTCCGGTCTGCTACTATGAAATTCTTAGGTAATAGAAAAACTTAATAACACTTTGCCCGACCTGGGAAACGAACCAGGACCTCAACAGTAGCGTTTGCGACCACAAGACCAATGAGTCAGTCCATCGCAATAACTTCTATATTGAGGAGCACGTGGCTAAGTAATAAAAGCCGCACAGTTCGATCCATCAGGTTAAGCTACGCTTGCCGGTGTTGGTCCGTGGATGGGTGACCATCTTTACATACCTAGACTCCTCCGTGCCTCGGAAAGCACATTAGCCGTTGGTCCCGGCTGTCATTCGTGGATCTTTGACAGTCGTTACGGGTCGTCAGAAGCTCAAAAACCAGTCTTACCAAGGAGTATCGTATTACCCAGTTACTGGGTTGTGGAGGTCAGATAGGCAGTCGATCCATGTAAAATATTGGTATTCAGATGCATCCGGTTAGACTGGAAGCCGATCCCAACATAGTTGGGAAAAGGCTAGGCAGATTGATTGATTTCGGTATATCCCTATTTAGAGCTTGACAATTATCGCTTGATGGTTGTGGTTATTGTATTTCCCTTTTACGTAATTGCTGTGGATAATAATTGCAGTTTAAATTTAAACCTAAATGACGTCTGAAATATCGCTTATGGTTTGTCTGTAGTTACCTACTTAGAAATTATGTAAGTAGGTTGATTTGAACTCTTGCGTTGCTATGTGGTCGTCAGCGAAACTATGCTGTATCCATATTAACAGTGTAAATGCAAAAGTAAGGCCCTATTCTCATTGGTCGGTAAGCAGTAGTGCGGTATGCTCTTTGTACCGAACTGCTTTCATTTACGGTCCTGAAGTTATGTTTCCGGCATTATTTGTGCAGTACCGCTTAAATTCTCGCGAGAAAATGTCGTCTTCGAATTTGTTTTAATAAATTTAATAAAACAAAAAAAAATACAAAATTCAAAAGTCATTTATTAAAACTAGGCTGACCCGACCGGCTGGCCGAAAACCGAGCGGGCACTGGATGTTTCTACCGAGACGAATAGGTAACGAGCCAATCAGGAAACGCTCATTGAAGTACAATATTTTCTAATATGTGTTCGTTGCTTTTTAATCTTTATTTTTTTTGTAATTTAAATTCAGATTATCAAATTTACCAAATTTAATAATGTACAAGTATAATACTAATTATAATTTTAACTTTCAGGGCTACTTCTATTTTTCATATACTGTTTGATTGTTTTTATTGCATGATGAATGAGGTCCTATAATTTAGGGAGCACATATATTGTTGTTCTTGTCTTTATATTATAGCATGTAAGGTGTATTCTTTGTTGGAGATCCTAATAAAATAAAATAAAAATATCCGAGTTTTCGGTATCAGGTATACCGACCATGCTGATCCCGCACCACTGATCGACCGACCAATGAGTAAAAGGCTTAATTTTGTCTGTCTAATACCTTTTACGCCTAAACGGCTGAACGGATTTTGATGAAATTTGGCACACAGGTAGACCATGACCTTTGGACATATTATCATACTTATAGTCTCGGTAGTACGTTCTCGTGGGCGAATTTCTAACCTCCAGGCGGGCTAAGCCGCGGGCTAATGCTAGTATGGAATAAAAGAGGAGACAATAATGTTAGCCCACGTCCGCACGAATGTAAAAATATCGCGGCGGGATTTTTTCACACACTGGATTTTTAACGCTTAGCGTACTGCCGAGAGTTCAAAACCCAACAGTGTGATTTTTCGCCGCGCTGGGATGCACTCTGTTGGATTCTCAACGCTCGGATAAAATCCCGCGCGATATTTTTACGTCCGCCGACTTAAACGATGAACTCTGCCTAGCCTGTCTCTTGAAACTTTGAAAGACGTATTTTCAACTAAATTGGCCAAATCGGATCATAACGTACGCCAAACAGACACGTATCCCAAATCGGATCATTATATTCGCTCCTCTGCCCTCGCTGTTCACACTAACTAACTACCTTCTTCAGTTCATTGCACTGTCTGGGGAGATATTCCACGCAGCTTCAGCCGATTCGTGGTCCCATGGGCCGACTGATCTGACTACTACTACTACTGTCTTTATGCGACCTGATTAAGACTGCAGTTAATGATACCAGCCAATAATTGTACCACTGCAGGGTAAAGGCCTCTTCTCATGATGGTGGGAGGTGTTGACGTAGTGATCAATGCTTGTGTTTACAGAGAAGGCACACGCATTGATCACCACTCTTGCTCAAGACGGGTTGGCGATCTTAGACTCATATTAACTATAAGCCCAGGTTTCATCACGATGTTTCCCTTCATCGATGTGAGTAATGTCCAAGATGAACTCAGAAAGTACATATGGAAAATTCGCATTGGTATTTGCCCGGATTTGAACCCAAGTGCATGAGAGGCGCGCCATCGCGACATTCCTAAAGGCAGTTGCCTCTTGTAAATACACATAAAGGCTGATAAGTAACACTAGAAGGCGACCCTAAAATTTTCAGAAAAGGCTTTTATTATTGTCATTTCAGCCAGTATTGAATGCGCTGTTCACTTTGTCCAGCCATCTCTAGGGGCCCCAAAAATATTTTCACCTACCTACCTCGACTATTTCGGAAACTAACGATCCATTGTTCCTGATAACAGAACACTTTATCCTTATAAGTTTTAGAGACCTTCAACCTCGTAAGCTCACGACCGATGATATCGTTTTTAACGTTAGCAACCATATGCAGAGGCAAACATAAGTTATTGTGCTTGAACTTTGCGCATACGAGTGGCTAGTGGTGGCGGGTTTTTGGACCTCTGCCAATGCACGTCATAAAGAACCTTTTCTAAGTAAGCCAGCCTGTGTTTTATGCGGTTGCAGATGATGACACATAAAAAAGCTATTGTTTGAACTTCAAAGTTTTTTTAATATGTTGTATGTGTCATGTCAATGTGTACGTGATACCCCGGCGAGGCACATCCAACCATGCCGATGCATTTTTGTCCTGCAGTTTTGATAGTTTTACCGGTTAATGCTTTTAGTTGCTATTAATAATTTTAATGCTATATAGGTAAAACAACTATTGGTAGAGGTAATCTCGTTTGATTATGGACTCACTGGATAGGCTTTTAGGATTGATATACCTATCACTACTAAAGCTAGTCCTTAGTACTCTTCAGTAACTAAAAACTCCGCTTGGGTTCCCCTATAACACTATTGTGGGTAAGTAATATGAATATAAAACCCTGATATTTGGTTAGGTTAGAAACTGATTTTAACATAGTTAGGGAAAATGCTAGGCGAGTACTGTTGTTGGATTACTAATAGAATTTAATTATTTTTGTGGCATCATACCTATCACCTTATTTCGAAACCGAACAGCCGGTCGATTCTGTAAAAATATCACCGTGAAACTTAGGTGAAGTGAGCTGTCAATAGTGTTAATCCCTAGCATCCTGCCGGTCGATTTGTGACAGTGACAGCTCACTTCACGCTCACTTCACTTAAGTTTCACGTTGATATTTTTACAGAATCGCCCGACTGATCATTGTTCGGTTCGGTGAGGGTGACATCAGTCAGAATACCGATAAACTCTGAAAAAATAACCATTATTTAAACACCTTAAATGTTTGTTTATTCGTAGCTGTCATAGTTAAAACACCTTCTACAGTTAACCGCCCATCAGTGGCAACAATTTGACAGTGAGAGCACCTTTATGTCGTGGCGGTAAGGACGGTTTTCGTAGCGCAAGTGTCACCGGTTATGAGAGGCTTCATATTTACTTAGTTCTATCTAATTTATTGCAGAGTTCATCAGATTCGGTGCTAACGACGAACTCCATACTGGACCGCATCAGCAACCTTCAGCAACAGACTTCTGACCAAGGAATAGCTCCGCATGTCGTGTCTACATTACACAGGAACAAAAGCTCTCTCCATACCACTGGACAGGGCGCGTTGGGTAAATATTAATGATGTGTTACTAGACTGTGCCCATTTTAGGACAGACCTTTAGTTGTGAACATTACATAAAATTCACGAGCAGGTTTTAAAAGAAGACTACTGCATTCCGCGTGGCAGAATGCACAGAATTCTTCGTTACGTCCGTGTAATAGTGTTCAATTCATCATTCGTCCCACAGTCACCATCTTCAATGGGATGCTCGAGAGTTTTCCTGCGTAATTGACATATCCCGAAGAATTGCTAAAATTAAGTGGTGGACCTCGTTCGCGGGCAAGCACAATCCGCTGTATACGAGAACAGGATCCGTCGTTGTGGCGGTTCTAGGGGGACGCTTATGTTCAGCTACTTTCAGCTGAATGATGATCATCATCGTCATAATTTCAGCCGAAAGACCTTCACTGCTGGACATACGCCTCCCCAAAGCACCGCCACTTCGACTGTTGATTGTCGATTCTGTGCTTCTCGCATCCAACGGATTCCTGCGGCCTTCACCAGGTCATCGTTCCACCTTGTAGGAGGCCTTCCAACGCTACGTCTTCCGTACTCCAGAACCTTTCGGCACCATCGGCCATCTGTTCTGCGAGCAATGTGCCTGCCCACGGCCACTTAAGTTTGGTAATTCTTCGGGCTATGTCGGTTACCTTTGTTCTCCTACGGATCTCTTCATTTCTGATTCGATCACGTAGGGAAACTCCAAGCATAGCACTCTCCATTGCCCTTTGGGTGACTTCTAATGAGGTCCAGTGCCCACTTTTTATTGTCATAGGTCAGCACTGGCAACACGCACTGGTCATAAAATTTCGGCTTGAGACACTGGTATATGAGACGAGAAGATAGTACGTAGTTTCCAGAACGCTGCTTAGCAGAGTCGGATTCGATGACTGACCTCTTTCTTGAAGTTGGACCTACCTATCTAACTGGACTAAATGAGGATGATGGATAAATATGAGTAAAAATCATTAAAAAGTTTAAATGTAAAATTACCATTTCCCAGGTGGTAGCATGACCTCTCTGTCATCCGCGCCGCAGTCGCCCGCCCCCGCGGCGTCCCTGTCCACGTCGGACCTGTGCGAGCGGCCCGCGAGGGTGAGCCACGGCAAGCCCAACCTGGCGCCCAAGCCGCCGCAGTTAGCCCCCGCGCCCGCCAACGACACCAGGCCTTCGCCACCGCCGAAGAAGCTGATAACTAACGGGAAGATTGCGGGCAGGACTCAGAGTATGAGGGTGCCTAGGTGAGTCAAGTTTAAAATAAGATGGTATGTTACTAGGTATGTGCAGTGCAGAAAGCGTAGTTGTTTCCTTGAAAAATGTCAAGTACCATTTTTTTTCATGTCTAAATGACACTCGGCAAGGAGCGGTAGCCAAGCGGGGCGGTGAAGACGGAACGATTTTGTACCAGCTGGAACAATTTTGTACCATTTCCGTCGCCCCGCTCGCCCACCGCCCTTCGCCTCAGGTTTCGTTTCCACAGCCTTAGACTACTCTTTGGCCCGATTGCACCACCAATCGCTAAATAAGTTGACTGCTAAACGTAATCAATCTTTTGAAGATGACCGAGACAGAATGATGTTTTGCATAGGTATATTTTGTGCTAAACGCATTTAGTGATTTGTGATGCAAGCGGAAATTGAAATGACCCCTATGGTCATTTCCAACTGACATTAAGGTCCAGACATTAAGGCAGGGTAAAATCTCATTTCTTGCATGACAAGATTGTCATGAAGGAGCTATAATCACCACACTTGTTCACTGTATTTTGGTGATGTCAGATCGCTCTAATCTGATTTTCTTTATGATATTTTTCCTCGCAAGTAGTCACATTGGTATTTGCCAGATTTTGAAACGGTTTTGTAGCTTTATTTTAATATACATTTTTATTATTTCATCAGATCACCTCCTACATCGCCGTCGTCGCCACAAACAGGTGGAGGGCGACCATTCAACCTGCCACCCGCACCTTTTAATCCACCTATTGGTACAAAAAATCCGGCTTCACATTTCGGTAAGACATTTTATTTTTTTCGTATTTCTGGTAATCAAATTTTCAATAATAATAAAATTAAAATTTTCTTGAGTTTTTTCCATTTTGCAGGTCAGTGTCAGGTTGAATGTTGATTAAAATATAATTCGCGACCGTAACAAATATGGCTTTACATAATTATTATCATTACAATCAACAATACAACTAAATAAGTTAGCATAATTGTCAAATGTCATGATTTCATGAAATAGTCATTCAAAAAATGAAGTTATTGATCATTTTTATGATTATAATTCTATAATTAAACATTATATACGGCCGCGAATCATATTTGGATCAACATAGAACATGATACTGACCTGCAAATTGCAAAAAAGGTAAGGTAACGTAACGTAAATTTGAATTTCGCGGGCTACCTTGACGCTTTCGCCTTAAGGTTTCAATTTTACATCTCATAACTTTATAATTATTGTTTGAATAACATGATAAAATTGTAATTGTAAAATCATCGAAAATTTAAATAAATATAAATTTAACCTCAATTTTCAAATAAATAGGTGATTTAAAATTAGAAATTCTGGTTTAAGTAATAAAATTATCAACACAAAGCCCTCAACTCTGACTCTGTTGCTTTCATTGTCATCAGACGCTTGTCTAAAAGAGCCACTTGGCTATGTATTTATAAAGAAGTTATCTTTCGACGGTGTCGATTCGTTTCATTGAACCGAATTATGTTAACATTGTCTAGGCCTTCAAGTACTTTTGGAAAATACCGTCAGTAGCGCGGAGTTTGATCCCACGATTACTTGCCAGTTCGTCTCTCAACCGTTGGAATAATCGGCCTATCGATACCTGGCCTCTTCCAGAAATTCTAAATGATGACATTTTGATATTTGCAGGCACCCTGCGCGCCCCGCGCGGCCTGCGCCCCCCGGGCGTGTGCCCGCCGCCGCCGCCGGGCGCGCCGCCCCCGCCCCCGGGCGCTCCGCCCCCGCCGCCCGGCGCTCCGCCCCCGCCGCCGCCCAGCCGCCACGCCAACCAGCCACCTCCACCTCCACCGCCACACCACCGCCAGTCCGTGAGTCTCTTGTTCCCTGACAATTCCGACTAATCTGTTTCAATTTGGCAGGTCAACAACATTCATTGTGTTATTTACGTTGTTGAGCAGATTTTTTTTTCGAACGTACGAAGCAATGGATTAGCAATCTGTTTCAAAACGATTCAGATTCTGATTGATCGTGTATTGCGTAATTAGGGTACTGTATTCTAAAGGCTGGTAACATAAATGTGGGTCACTCTTGAGATTCTTTTTTATCATATTTATGCCATGATATTTTATCTCAGAACTCGAACATTTGAACCATCTTTCTAATCTATTATTTACTTTTCCAGAGTATTAACGGTGACGAGGGCATAGCGCCCCAGCCCCCGATCCGCGGCTCCTCTATGAGGTCTCTAGACCTGGAGGCTCGCTTCGCAGACCTATTCCAACATCCGTCGCGCTTCCCTGAACCGGACCCTTTCATGCGCATCGCGAAGGGCTACAGCAGCGCCACAGTCGCCGGTAAGTACGCGTGAACGGTTGTAGGGAACTTTTGGTGATGTACTAAGACGGCGCCACTGGAATTTGGATTTTGAACGGTTGATCAAAAAGTTTTTTGATCGGTCGTTCAAAAAGTTTTTTGATCGGTCGTTCAAAAGTTTTTTGATTGGTCGGTCAAAAGCTTTTTGATCGGTAGGACAAAAGTTTTTTTGAACCGTCGGTCATAATTGTTTTTGAACGGTTGGTTTTCTGTTTGATCGATCAGTCAAAATAGCTCGTTAGTCCTTGTTGGTGTAGTGGCACGTTGAATGTTCGATAAAAACAGTTTAATCTGTTTATCTAAACTTCTAATCAGAGTTCAAAATGGTGCCGTCAGCTCCATTTGTTTATGAAAGAAGTATTTCGCTGATACATAGCAAATATTTACGACTACGCGATCAAATCACATCGTGGCATATTATAAATAATAAATGTCATTGTTATAGGAATGATCCTACATTCCGAAGTAAAAATTCAAATACTTTAATTGTACTGGAGTACAGATTTTGATTGACAATATTTGCAATTGTTACAAATAAGTAAAATTTCTACTAAATAAATAAAGAGATGTGCATTTCAACATCGATATTTCCGATCGAGTATCGATACTGCTTAAAAACAAAGATTACAAATAGTATCGATATCTTTTTCTTTTTAGATATTTATAGAGCAAAACGCACACACGCTCTACTTAGTCATATTATATTAACGTAGTTTATCTAGTTATCTAGGCTTATCTTTAAGTGCAATAGGTACAAGTCAAAATTGACAAGCATAATATCTAAGTAAAATTATTATAGTCATGAATATTTTACGGAACTTCGTCTGGAAGATTAAAATTGTTATAATATTATTATAATAAAGTATTATTTTTGTTATTAAAATGTTTATTTTTACGTGCATGACCGCATGACGTATGGTTAAGTGTCTTTATGGAGACTGAAATTGGATTAAAGATTAGCGCGCAATTGCTGATTTGCAGTATCGACAATCGATTCACACTTGGACATCCCTAGTATGTTGATATGTTTTCGCTTCTATGCTTTTTCTCTGAGATTAAACTATTGATTCGACAACAAATAAATACATAAACATTGATTGATTTATAAGTTATAACTCAATTAATTTCTTAGACCGTCTACCAGTTAAATAGTAATAGTATTTTATTTCCAAATCTTCAGTAACGTTACATAATTGTGGTCTCAATCCCTGAACTAGGACTGTATGACAGCGGCCGAAAAAATAAAATTAGACGTAAAATAAATATAGCCGTAATTAATAAAATATAAAATAATTATAATTAATACGGTTGTTACGGAAGCGAAGATTTATCGACAATGGAACGGTATCGATAAAAGTATGAATTGACATAAATAGTATCGAGTAATTTAGTGTGTCTTTTGCACAATAAAATATTACAAAGGTAATATATAACTCACAATTGCGCGCTACATATTTATTTGTACTGACTTTGCTAGACACTGCACATCGTAGCTTAGACTAGTTAAACTCTATGCTTACAAGTAATATTATGTTTCCAAAATTGTTCTTTTTATAGTACATTTTATTTGAGTAAAAAGTACAGTGATCATTTTCCAAAAAATTCGCATTTAATAATGTCATTCCAGGAACACATTGGTATATTTGGTTGGTTTTAGTTTTTAATGCAATATTTCAAATCATGGTCGTGGACATTTTAAATTAATATCATAGAGTTCCATGTTACTAACATCTCAAATGAGTGACGTTTTTATATTGGAATACTGACTTAACTTTAATAACAACTGAAAACACTGCACTACATATTCTACATGGGTATTTCTTTCGAGCAATATAATCGAATCATAAGATTTTTTTTAAACTGGGATTTGATAAGCTGCCATTTGTTTCAAGATGTTTGATAAGCTAAATACCTTGTTTTTATCGGTCAATCACAACGTTAGCGTCGAGTAGTAATACAAGGTGGGACAAAAGTAATGTCATAACGTGAATATACCATAATTTTTGCAAATGGCGTCATATTGTCATTACAGCTATACATTTTGTAAACATAAAACTTCTACTAAGTGACGTAGCGAAACAAATAATCCCAATTTTCCGGGCGGTATAATCTATCTCCCTTTTTGTCGTTTGACCTGGCCGGCCAGATCGCCAGTTCCGAGGGCGCCAGACTTCTTCCTTTTGGGCTTTTTGAAATTTCGCGTTTACCAACACAAACCACAAACTTTGCAAGTCTTGAAAGGCAATTGAACAAGAAATCACCAAATTGGAGCCAGATTAATTCAAAATGCCGTAAAACAAGAACAAATGTGCTTGATGCACATTTGTTCTCTCAGGCGAATTATTTTTTATCTTCAACAAAATGGCAGCCAGTTCACATTATGAAATTACCTATGTAGAAAAATAAAATAAAATAATGTCATCTTGAGATCGAATTTTTATTTCAAATAATTGTCAAATATGAGATTCAGTTCACATTCTTTGAATAACTGACTTATCTCTCCGTCGATACACCGTCGACCGATTAAAGACAAGGTTCAAATCTAATCAGACCGAATAGATGTATAAGTAAGCGTTTAGAAGTTGAGTCAGTATTTCGATTCACCACACTCCACATACCAATGCAAATCATTCGTTATCACTTATCGATTAAACCATTCGATTAAATACCAAATTATATTCGTATATTATGTAAGCTCTTATTTTATACACGGAATGTTTTGTTCATTATTTAGTAAATAAATAGTACTCCACCAAATAAACTAGAATAACTTTCACTTCTGGGAAAATATTAATTACTTAAGTCAAGGAATATTTACGGACGCTGAGGTCTTTAGAAAAAAAAAAATTGGCAGTCATGGGGACTGTCGAAAGAAGTGAAAACTTAAAACTGGTATTAGCACCATCTATATTCTATAGTACAGCACTACGGCGCGAGCATGTCGGTGACGCGAATCCATAAGTTAATCCCCCCAACGCGCCTAAACAAGTTTTCGCTTCAAAAGACATTTTATTTATATACCTAACCTAAAAATATCAACGCACAATATCCTATATCCTTCAAAATAATTAAACGCGATTGAAAGTTGTCAAGTTTTTTTTGTGGAGTAGTACATTAGGACTTCTACCAATGTATCGTGTTGAGTCATTAAGCATATTTATATTTAATTATATTTTTATTATTATATTATAATTTAGTTTATACATACTGGATCGGTTGTTTCGTGTATCAAATGCTTGCACGATGTAGCAATGATTGACAGATAGAGACGAGAACTATGTTGTGATTCTTTTTTTTTAATATAGAGAGGTGCCATTACTGCAGATTTTTTATGCTATTATTGTACCTGTATCGCTTCATGGCCATTTTATTTCACTCAAAAGCTGTTCAGTAAATTGCTTAACTGCTAACTAGTGATGTTGGCTTTTTGGTGTCCAAAATCGAAATTCACAGGGATTGAAAATGCTTGTTCGGGTGAAAAACGGCTTCATTCTTTGTCAAAAACTCTAGAAATTCCGCTTCATGCATATATTCCCAACTAACTTACGCACGCGACAACATTTTGCCGACGCATGATCTCTGGCAGAAACTAAATAATGACTGTGTTGACGCATACGGTTTCGTTACGGCTCGAGTAAAAGCAGCGACAAAATTTGTCGCGTGCGTATTATTTTCATACATTTTTAAATTTCGCAGTTAAGAAATTTAGTGACGGGCCTACAGTTACGCTTTATGTATTGAAACACACCCGGTATTGTGATAGTGCTGTGTACGACGCTCATAGTATTTATAATATTATTATTTTTTCGATAATAAAAGAGTAATAATTACCAATCAGTTGTCCTGTATTTTTTATTGTCCTAACATTTGTGTCGTATATGCTTGTTTGTGTACGTTGGCGTTCGTTCTGTAGTTAATTTTTAACTTAGATTTCGTAATAAATCGAGTAGGTTTATCTTTTTTTAGTTAGAAAGTATAAAACTGAATAACTACTTAAAACACTAGACAGACTTTCTGTAATTCTTTGAAACAGATTGCAAGTATTCGACGTACAAAATATATTTTAGTTTATAACAAAGATTTAGTGTCAAAGTATGATGGAATGGATGAGAGATTTTTATTTCAAAATATGTTTTCTGTTTCACTAAGTAATAGTATAGAATTTCTACCTCTACAACTGAGTATGTAGAAAATAGTGCATTTATTAAAAGTAGACTTATGGACCTTTAGAAAACATGAAATATGTAACTAGCCTTTCTTATTCAACTTCGTAGGAATCGAGCATAAATATATATATCTGTAGTTTCTTTTATTATGAAAGTCTGAACTACTTCTTGTAGCCAAGGTACTAAATAAAGTGTATGATTGTCGTCTACAACCTTATGATCTGCATGTCAAATGGGTAAGTTCCTAATTATTATTTCAAGCATGTTTTCCATCCTTCATGTAAACATAGTCGTTTTAACACTGCATGGAGTATTTTGCATGAACATTTTATTTAAAATCTTTGCATGATCAACGGTCAAAATGTCAAATGCTACTCAATTTTAAGTTGCCCTTAAGTCTTATTGCTGACTTTGTTACTTTAAGATTTATTGTAGCGACAGAGAAACACTTAAGAACAACGTAGAAGTTAATTGGCGTTTGAACATTCAGGGGATAGGAGTGGTTATACATATACATACATATTATTATTGGTTGGTTATTAACTGGCGAAAAGTATTAACCGGTTGGCTGATATAGCTCCAAAATCGAGTCAGTTGCTGGTTCATTTCTCGCCTAGCGAATATGCGTACGGCTTTACGACAATCTAAGTCAAAATAAAATGCGCCTAGTGTGTTTTAAAATAGTTTTTTTAAGAAGTCATAAATTCCGTTGTCTATGGTAATGTACTGGGCGTATTCGAAGTTTGCTTTCTGGTAAATAAACAATCTTTGCTTATAATAAATTAAAGTACTTATAAACTAAAAGTAAATCAGTATAAGTAGATTGATTATGGCAATATGTTTATTTATTCAATAGGAGACTTGTTCTGGCAAGGATTGTGCATTTTGCATGGAAAAAGGACTTGCTATTCAGGGGCCTAGTATTAATAACTGACATTGAAATATTCTTCCAACATATTTTTGTAGCTATGAATGCCTAGAAAATATTATGAGAAAAATAATACTGAAAATGTGTTTAGAATTTTGTGACTACCAAGCGAAAATGAAAAACTAATAACAAACTGTATAATACACCTGAATTTAGCATCTGTTCTCTTGGGAAATATGGGGTCTAGACGTACACCTCCAAATTACATAATCATAATGCTATTTTAACTTCTTGTTGGTGTTTCCAATTTCATATATCTTTGACTTTTGTGTGTTTCTAGTCCTTCAAAACTATCTGTGAACGAAATATGTTTTCTGAGAGAACTGGTGACAACTTATGCTAGGTACACACACAGGGTCTTTAGTCGCCGGCGACTTCAAAATCACACATCCACATACAGATTTCCGTAGTAGATTTGTCGCTAATGACTTTAAAATCTGTGTATGGCGAAATCGCCAGCGAGTCGCTGCGTGTGTCCCTAGTATTAGGTTCTATGTCTTATGTCCTCATTGGTTTTATCTAACGTAGTTGTGTGTCGGGCAGTGAGCAAGGCGCAGGCGCCGCCGCCGCCGCTGTCGGTCCCGCTGGAGGGCTGGACGCGCACCTCGTCCGCCTGCTAGCGAGCCCGGGGGGCCCCCGCCCCCCCGACTCCGCAGACTACCGCGACTCCCACGCCGCACCCTGCCGCCGCGCTGCCCCGCCCGGCCGGCCCCAGCCCCGCCCCCGGCCCGGCCGGCCCCAGCCCCGCGCCCCGCGCCGCCCCGGGCGCGCGCTCGGGCAGCACGGCGCACCTGGTGCCGGCCGCGGCGCCGGCGCACGCGCTGCTGTCCGTAGCGCACGCGCTGCTGTGTCCCGCCAACGCGTTGGCCGCCACGCTCCTGCCCGCCACAGTACAGGAACCCAGCAACGACCTAGCCATCCTGCCCATAGAAGAACCCATGCTGTCCACCGATGACGTCAGCGACTTGAAGGACGTCTTCGACGCTATAAACAGGCTGTGTGAAACGATGAGGACTTCCACTTACGATGAAGTCGCGGATGACTCGCCCGAAGAGGATAATGTAGAAGTAGAAGATACGATAAGTAGTAACGCGGTCAGTGTAGCCGAGACCATCAGTGTGATCGATGTCGAAGCTGACGTGGCGCAGGTCGTCGAATGCGACACGGAACTGGTGAGTCCTTCAGAAGTGTCCATAAGGACTATAGAAGCGTATCGAGCCGAGCGCTGGAGCGACGCGCTCGTGTCGCCACCTACCGACGAGACGGACACGTTTCCCTCCGACACAGAACCTGCGAACGCAGCTTGCGAACCGATCAGTGAAATGTACTATACCGCGTCTTCCGAAGTGTCTTTACTATCTGATTTGGACTTGCCCGAAAGGCCGACTGTAGATGAAGACGTAGCTCCCGAAATAACGGATATAGAAGAAAAAAAAGAGGTCGTGCCTATAGCTGGCCATGTGGCCGCTATGAGAGAGCGATTCGAGTCTATGACCCGGACCAATACACCGTGTCCCGACTTAGCTCGTTCGACGTCGCCTTCGCTTGATGTGTTCCGAACGACGCCGTCGCCTGACTTACTCGGATAATGCGAAGTAGATGAATATTTTATGACCATTATGTGGCAGTATTGGTATATTAAGGAAAGCGGGTTGGTGGAGTTATTTGCCTTTGATAATCACGATACGGTGACCGCAAGGCATCTCGCGCCAAGTAATAAAGGCTGATGATTTGGATGGTTCACATGCCTTCTCTAGGTCGATAGAACTGCCTTGATTAGCATCAGGGTAAAGAAAATAAAATGAGGTTGTCCTCAAGGGAAGCACGGCGTTTGGAACTTCCCCAATTTAGCGCCATTAACTTTAGAGAACTATGTGACTGGATAACATTTTTATAACCTCTAATATAACATTAATCAGTATTCGTTTCGTATTCGATCGTTGCTAGTCCACGCAGATAATTTAACACGAATAGTCCGAACGTGCCAAATGGTGTGTTCGCAATTAGCTGAAGGGTTGTGATTTATTTTCCTTAGCCTCGTCAGTCAGGTCGCAATTAAATGAACAGTTACATATCGACAAAGATTGGTTGTAGTCTAGTATGTATGTAGCCTTACGTAAGGGCAGTTTATAATAAAGTAGGAGCTCAATATTCGCGGGCTAGCGGCCGCTAGGAGTATAATCGTAACTTTCGAAGCATTCACATTAATCTACATTATTCGGCCACATTTGTGACCTTGTAAAGCTCAAATTTTGTAGTTTTGTAACTAAATCGTCGTAAACTTGCAGTGAATTGTACACCAATATTTCGTCTGACCAAGTAGCGTATAATGCTTAGCTTAGATGTTACGGAACAGATAATTAATTATACAATAGTTTAGTAATCAATGCCACTTTTTTTACAGTTAAATGAGGTGTTTGCATTTTAAATTGCGTTTTTTAAATGTTGCCATAAATAGATGTTAAGTATTTGTTGTGAAATTATTTTAAAAATAGCATCATTTGTTTATTTAAAATTAATTAATGTTGTGAATTTATTTACTAAAAGATTTAATTGGGTTGAACGAATCGTTTAATGGTGATACTAGTTAAATGCAATAATTGTATTATTACTTTATAGAATTAAGCCTGTTGTAATTCATGTATTTTAGGATATTATAATATTTCTTCTAATAACGATTTAGCGGATAGTGGTCATGTATAAATGTGTTATGTGTACAGACGAGACCTTTTATTATTATAATTCAATATACAGCTTTATTATATGCAAACTTTTATTTTATTTATTGAACTTCTGCATTCCAATATCCTTGCATCAATCACTAGATTCAACTTTGTGAAAATACAGACACAGTGGCGAGCCTCAGGTGGACGGGATTCGAGGATAATTTGCAATGGAGTGTACCGAGTGAATGACACATTTAATTCACTTCTGATAATAATATAACTTAGGTACTGAAAACGAGTGAAATTATTCCCAGTATTCAGCTAGATATCATGGCAGTGTCAGTAGTATCCATTTTTATGGCGACTAAATTAAGATAAAGGTACGAATTTAGAAAGAACTTGTTTAGAATATTCTCAGGGTTCCTCTAGTCTAGTCTACCTGCTAACACTGGTGCTGATACTCTTGTACACCGAACTAAACTATAACTAAACTTCCTTACTTTTGGCTATGAGAATCTTAGACCTATTCTGCAATAAAAATTCTCTAAGTTCAAAAATAATTTTGACACAACTAAAATCGAATTTGACAATCGCAAATCCACGTGGTACCCGTGGTTTGCCCTAACCCGTGATTTTTTATAGAGCCGGAGGCGCGCAGGGGGTGCAGCCTCGACGTGTTTATTATGCAATTTTTGTATGGAAAATATTACCTACATGTCGAATTTTACGGGGTTATGTCTATAATGGGGGTCGAAATTTTCATTATTTTTGCGATAGGACGCACCATTTGCGAGATATAAGCAAAAGAAAAAAATAAATACAGTAGGTACTGTTTTTGCACGTGAAGTCGAGATGTTGGTGTGAATTTTAGTTCATGACAACTTTATCTTACACCATTTTAATCGCGATTAAAAATTGTCAGGTTTAGTCTGGTTTGGTTTTTTACGATCAAAATTTAAGGTGAAAAACGTCAAATTCAGAATATCAAAGTTGCAATTTTCACTAAACTAAAAACTCGAGTACTATCTTAGTGCTGTCAAACTAAAATGTTGTGTCACTTTAGTCTATTTCAGAATGGAAAATCGTCGTTTGACAGGAATAAACTAAATTTGAGTGATTTTTAGTCTAGTTTAGAGGCATTTGTGACAAGAGAATCTGCACCACTGATGCCTCAGGATACTTATACTTACTGCAGTCTCACGAAGTCCATCCATAACTATAACAGGCGCGCTAGGGAAATCCGCATTTACACGAGATGACGCATGGTCGTCCGGCTATCCATATTCTGATAGGAGATAACGTGGCTGATACCAGAGGCGCTAAGTTTACAAGCTAGCGACATCAAAATCTAAACGGTGCCTCATTTTTATTGGGCAAATATCAAATAATTCCCATTTTGCTCGTGTCCGTTACCCAGGCCAGATGTTGTCGAAAATGGTCATTTGAATCTTATAGATAATTAGTTGTGCGGCTTCTGTAAATGTTGCGCACATTTTTAAATTTGTTGCGCTTATAGTTTTTTAATTATTTCACAAAAACATTTCCTGCTGGCGTAACGTTACCGCAGCCAGACCTTTTTCTTTCTAATGGGAATATTTAAATAAATACTAGCTATAGAATTAGTTGTCTAGATGAAGTAAATGTTGTGCCTTATTTTGTATTTGTTCTTTCATCGGTTGCGAAGTTATTCGAGATTTTGCTGGGGTAACGTTTTTGGTTTTGCTAGATCTTTGAAACGGTTAAGCGGATTCTTATCATATTTTGTACAAGACTTCTTAGGGATTAGTTTAAATTTGTTCTGCAATAAAAATACCAAAAAAATGCATAGCTTAAAGGTTATTTCATTAAATAGAAAAACACTTCAATCGGTCCCAGCACTCTCAATAAGAGGTCTAAAGACTTACTTTAAACGTTATTTTAAAGCTTGTAACTGCCTTCAAATGTATGTGAAGTTTCATTAGTATCCTGTAAGTATTTAAAAAGATATGATGATATTCAGTTCTTCACGAGCACGGTCTTGATGCGGGCGGTGTTATTTGGCCACTGGATTGGATATATGAACTGAATGTTATGTCAATTATTAGTTGTTTAGTTCAGTTGTATATCAGTAAAATTTCAGCGTAGTACATTGGATAATTAATGAAATAATACGATTAAAGTCATTAGGAAGTGAATGATCGAGGTAACCCGACCAAGTTTAGGTGGTTACGAAAAAGCGAAAACTCAGAACATTATGGTACCTTCTAAAATATGTAGGATAGTGTTACAAATTTAGTACAGACATGTACACAAGTTTTAAAAAAAACTACATGTTGTAGCAAACCAAACACAATTACCAGTGCGAGCGTCCCGCGGTCGGGTGCCGGCACGATATACAGAATAGTATGTCCGTCCCTTTCTCTCGCCCAGACGTTGCGAGAAAGGTACTCTGCGACAGTGTTGCCGTTTTAGCGCTTTTCCCGCTAGAACTGGCGGATTTTGTGATCTTCCCGCGCGAAAACAGAAGGCTTTAGCGGGAAATATATATTTAGCGGTTTCTGGCGGATTTTTACGATTAACTTTGAATACTTTTGGAAGATTGAAATTCATGAGTTTCTTGCCAAAAGAAGTAATTTTAGTTACGTAAATTTCCACCTATTTTAAATTCGTAGGCTGGTATCACTGAAACGGAATAGATTGCTGGGGAATTCCCCGCTATTAGATAAGACTGTCAAAGAGGTTCATTCATTCATTGTCTTTCTCATTCGATGATATCAAAAATGAGGGAGACCGAAGTATTTGAGTTTAAACATTATCAATCATATTATTCAGTCATTCACTTCTAGACTTATTCAAATGGAAAAAACTGGTTTATAAGTTTATGTGGTAAAAAAATATTTCTTTCGCTGTAACTGAGTCAAGTATTAATAAGAATTTGGAACATGGAGGCGCCATTGAAAAAAAAACAGTATTCACAGCATTATAGAACTGAGTGGGAGAACAATGAAGATTTCAAACATTGGCTTCGACCCGTGGCAAATGATGCAACTAAAGCATTTTGCACTTATTGCAGCGCCGATATTTGCGCGAAACTAATTGATTTAAAAAGGCATATGGAAACAAAGAAACATAAATTAAAATCACAACTAATTTCCCAAAATAAATTGATTAAATTTCCGACATCTGAACCAGCGAAATGCAAGCAGTGCGCCAGAGCTGAATGTACGTTAGCCTTATTTATTGCGGAACATACTTCCATTCGCCAAATTGATCACTTAACTGATGTATGCAAAAAATGTTTTAAGGATTCGAAATCATCAATAGACATGAAGTTGCACAGAACTAAATGCACACAGGTAATAAATAACATTCTAGCACCACATTTCAAAAATGAACTTTTGACTGATATTGGTGACCAAAAATACAGTTTATTGTTGGACGAGTCTACGGATATAAGTGTCACGAAGTATCTTGGAATAGTCATAAGATATTTCAGTTTGAAACAAAGCAAAGTGGTGTCTGCTTTTTTAGCTTTGCAATCGCTTGAAAGTTCAGACGCTGTTGGGATTGTTACAGCTTTGGTGAAATGCTTAAAAGATAATAATCTAGACTTACAAAATTTGGCGGGGATTGGAACTGATAACGCTGCTGTTATGACTGGATGCAGGCACAGTGTGTATATGATTCTTAAAACACAGTATAATCTACCGCACCTCATTCTAATTCCCTGTGTTTGTCATTCTCTACAATTGGCGGTAACGCACGCTTCGGAAAATACCTTGCCGAGAAATATTGAGTTTCTTGTTCGCGAAACATATAATTGGTTTTCGCATTCAACGAAACGCCAAATAGAATACAAACATATTTTTCAAACAATCAATTGTGGTGAAGAACCTTTAAAGATCCTCAAAGTATGTGACACGCGGTGGCTATCTATTGAACCTGCTATCATCAGGATAATATCGCAATGGGATGAATTAAAATTACATTTTCAAACCACTGGAGAACACTGCTACACAGCCGAAATGCTTTATGCTATGTATAATGATGAGCAAAATCGACTATATTTGTACTTTTTAAAAAGCGTCCTCGGCGAAGTGCAGCAAACTATAAAAATATTTGAAAGCGAAAAAGCAAATCCAATAAAACTGTTGAGCACTATGATGATGTTGTTACGTTCAATATGTCAACGAGTTATTATGCCAACAGCAGCAATAACTGACGAAGATTTTATAAATGTGAAAATAAGAGACCACCTCAATCCCGTTCCATACCTTGGCTATGTTTTTGAATCACAACTGCAGAAACTTCCAGCTGATCATAATATAAATATTGCTACAATAAAAAAACGCTGTATAGATTTCAATGTGAAGTTGGGTGAAGAAATTCAAAAACGACTACCATCGAACTATAAAACTCTGGAAAAAATGAGGCTGTTGTCAGAAGATGAAACATTGAAACAATCAAAAGACAATTCCATAACAGATCTCGCAAAAGAAATGGGAATTTCCGACGAAAAGATCGATAAAATTTTGCAGCAGTGGCACACAATTAACTTCGTAGATTGGAGTCCACTTAATGGAGACCCTGTTACCTTTTGGGCTAAGGTAGCAGCGTACAAAAATGCAGCTGATGTGAACACCTTCCACGAATTGTGTGAGTTTGCTATCGCCGTCTTGTCATTGCCGCACTCAAATGCTGAAGTTGAAAGATTATTCAGTGCCATGAGTATCATCAAAAATAAACTACGTAACAAATTATCTGAAAATACTTTAAATTCCTTGCTTACCATCAGAAACCAACTAAAGATTAAGGACAAAAATTGCTCAACATACGAACTTCCTGATGACGTTGTTAATCAAGTCGGGAAATGGAAACCGAAAACAACTACAGAACAAGAAGAGGCTGGAACTTCTAGCTCCATTACGAATATAATTACAGCTGAAGATGTTGAATACGTAGTAGAGGACGCCATATTTGATTTGAATATGTAAATTAATTTTTAATTATATTTTAAGCGTTAATTATTTACTGAAGTAGAAATAATTTAGAAAAGATTGTTTTTGTTGATTTTTTATTGTTTTAAACTGATTATTAAATACTTTATTTCCATTCTGCCTTTTATGTAATGAATACCTGCATGGGTAGCATGCCACCATGATACAACGAACCTTAGCTTTGCTCTCTTTCTATTTGGGCGCGAACGAACGAGATAAAAGACGTGATACCGTATCGCGTGTAGCATGCTACGGCTTCTGGTTTCATTTAGCATAAAATAATGCTTATATGTATTTATTAGTACAAAAAAAAGTTGTTACACATGTGATAAAGTTTAGCGCTTTCTAGCGGATTTTTTTTACTATATTTATTTCATATCTGGCGGAATTGTCAGATAATTTAGCGCTTTTCAAATTTATAGAACGGCAACACTGCTCTGCGAGGCGCCTCAGTCCGCTGCCCACACGCGTAGTGCGTACACGCGTAATCGATAGTACCGCGCAACGTCGCCTCGTGCCGCCATTGTTACGCGAACATAATATTATTAAGGGTTTTCGTTCCCTCTCCCGTTCTAATTGTGAACCAGTGTTTTTTTTACTTCAAATATACTTTTTACTGAAAAGGTGGTTTCCCTGATCAACCTCCCTCATATGTGGCGCTCCAACGTTTTTTTTCGTGTGACAATAAGTGCATAGTTGTGATAGTTTTGCAGTGACGAACTAAAATGCCAGTGACCAGGAGTAGAGCGGCTAGTTTGACTCGGAGGGAAGATGCAAACGACGCATTACCCGTCCCCTCTCGACCAAACTCGCCGACCGAGGCGCCCGGCTACCAAGATGGCGACGCCGACGCCGCGTTCTCTTCCTCGCCGCGCATCGATGCTAACGCTACGTTCTCTAACGAAAACGTGGCGACGATTATCGCTTCTCTCCAACGCTCTCAAACAGAAGCATTTAGGGAGTTGCTCAACTCGATGTCGCGGGCGAATGCATCGACCCCGGAATCACTCGCGCTGCTAGGGCACAACACCCTAGCCCGCTGCAAAGCCACGTTCTCCGGCCGACCGAAAGAGTCGGTTGAAGCATTTATCGACGCTGTAGAGGCCTATAGCGATTGCGCGCAGGTGGCGGACTCAAACATTCTGCGCGGTTTAGCCTACCTATTCAAGGATGAAGCAGCCACGTGGTGGCAAGGAATAAAATATTCTGTGTCGTCATGGCGCGAAGCCAAAGAAAACTTAATAAGTGCCTATGGTGACCGCCGGCCGCCTCATCGGATCTACTTGGAAATATTTGCGAAACCGCAGGGCAATGAAAACACAGATATTTTCGTAGCGCGCATCCGCGCCCTTTTGGCACGCCTACCTAAAGGCGATACAACGGAGTCGGCTCAAATAGACATGACCTACGGCCTCCTCCACAGCAGGATAAGGAAAAGGCTACGAAGAGAGGAGTGCCATAGTTTCTATGAGTTACTTCGCCTCGCACGAAATATCGAGGATTCATTCGACGAGGTAAATCATATGACGCCGACGGCGAGTGAGCGTCGAACACAAACGCCGGCAACATTACCGGCGTCCACACAATCCGCCGCTCGCGATAGCACCCGCGCCCCCGCGCGCGATCTCGTCCCTGCACGTGTGCAGGCCCACGGCGCGCCCGCCGCCGCGGCGCGGAGCCCGCCCGCTCCGCCTGCGCCCTCCGCGCCCGTTCCAGCCGCGCCACCCGCGCCCGTTCCAGCCGCGCCATCCGCGCCTGTTCCACCGAAGCACGACACGGCAAAGAGGCCACGCCCCTCCTGCACATACTGCAGGCGGTTTGGCCACACTAAAGATCAGTGCCGTAAGTTGCAGAATCAAGGTGAGAGTGAACCAAGTAAAAGTAGTGATCAAAGTTTTTATTCCGTAAAATCTCATTTAGTTACTAAAAACTCCGCGTCAGACTCTATTTATGTTGAAAACAATATTAATCCGCAAGAAAATGTGTGTAGTTATCTTAATAAACAAAGGGATGATATCCTACAACGTATAACTAAGAATATGTGTAATTGTAATAATGTTAATAACTCACAAAATTCAGAAAATGTGTGTAACAATTTTGATATAAAAAAGGGTAATGCCCATCCATGTCATAATAATATTTTGTGTAGTAATTTTGAAAATCAAAAGGACAATGTCCATGTTTGTCGTAATGATGTTTTAAATAGCGATTTAAAAAATCAAAAGGAAAATGTCCATCCACGTCATAACGATATTTTGTGTAGTAATTTAGAAAATCAAAAGGAGAATGTCCATCCATGTCATAAAAATATTTTATGTAGTAATTTTAATAATCAAAAGGATAATGCCCATTTATGTTTAACCGATATATGTTTGTGTAACGACCGTACGGGACCCTCTATTGGCCGCGAGTTACGACCTATTTTTAATATAAAAATTTTGGGATTTTCCGGCACCGCGTTGATTGATACGGCCGCCAAACATTGCATTGCGGGTCATACGCTATATACTCTCCTTCTACGTCAAGGTCATCCCCTCAGCCCTTCGACACGCGAAGTTAAGCTTGCTGACGGTGTAATCCGTACGATGGATGTACTTACCACCACGTTAGAGGTGTGCTTAGAAACGGTAGTTATTACGATTCCTTTCTTAATTTTTCCCGACTCGACAAATAACGAGACGTTATTAGGTATCGACTTTATAAACGCCGCGGGAGTAGTTATTGATTTTTGGAAACAAGTTTGGTATTTTAGTACATATGATACGGTCAAATATAAATTATGCTTCGAACCTACCTCGCGTGACGTGTCCTGCGCCTCTACAGATATTCTTCGAGATGATGAGGGTACTCATCTCAAACCAGCTGAGCGTCAAGCGCTCGCTGACGTCCTCACCAGACACGCACGCGTCTTTAGAGCAGGGGGAGGTCCAACACCGTATGCGGAACACCGTATTGATACAGGTGAGCATTCTCCAATTGCTGTTCCTCCTTACCGCCTAAACCCTTCGAAGAAAGAGCTGATGAAAGCCGAAATAGGTAAGATGTTACAGGATGACATTATAGAAGAGTGTGAATCGGCTTGGTGTTCACCGGCACTGATGGTGCCGAAGTCCAACGGTGGTATCCGCTTCTGCGTCGACTACAGGCGTTTGAATGCAGTCACCAAAGCTGATGCATATCCGATGCCACGCATCGACGAGCTACTTCAGAGCACAAAACGAGACTGCTACATGAGTACGCTAGATCTTCAATCTTCATATTGGCAGGTTAGGGTGAGGGAAGCTGATAGAGACAAAACGGCTTTTGTCTGTCCTTTAGGTACTTACCGTTTTAAAAGAATGCCGTTTGGTCTCCGCAACGCGCCAGCTACCTTTCAGCGTCTTATCGATCGTCTCCGATCCTGCTCTGCTTTACAAGATGTAACTTTATTAGCTTATTTAGACGATCTGTTGGTAATATCTCAGGGATACCAACAGCATCTGCAAGACCTCGAGGCAGTTTTTAAACGTTTGGCCGAGTTTAACCTCCATGTGAATAGGGAGAAGTGCGCTTTTGCTCGGGAAAGCGTTAAATATCTAGGTCACGTTATTACACAAAAAGGTGTTTCCACCGACCCAGGGAAGGTGAGTGCTGTACTCGAGATGAAGGAACCAGGAAACCTAAAGCACCTGAGAACCTTTTTACAAACTTGTTCATGGTTCAGAAAATTCATACCCAACTTCTCAAAAGTTGCCGAACCATTGACACGCTTGACTAGGAAAAGTCATGTATGGTCTTGGGGCTCAGAACAGACCCAAGCATTTAATGAGCTGAAGACTCTCCTGACCACAGCTCCAATACTGGTGCAAGCCGATTTCAGTCGTCCCTTTATTCTGCGTACTGACGCAAGTAATTACGCCTTGGGCGGAGTTTTATTGCAGGGCGACGGTAATCAGGAAAGGCCAATTGAATATGCCAGCCGACTCCTCAACGCAGCAGAACGCAATTATTCCACAACAGAGCGTGAAGCACTCGCCGTAGTGTGGGCGGTGGAGCGTTTTCGACCTTACCTAGACGGCCAACCAGTCGTAATTGGTAGTGATCATCAGCCTCTACGCTGGTTGCTATCACTCAAATCACCAGCAGGTAGATTAGTCCGTTGGGCTCTGAAGCTCCAATCTTTTGATATCCAATTCGAATATACACCAGGGAAAGCGAATGTCGTGGCAGACACGCTGAGTAGACCGATTTGTTCCAGCGACACAAGTGACAATTGCGGTATTTGTTCAGTCATCTGCGATCTCCCCGCGAAAACACCTAGTCAGCTTCGCCTGGAACAGACTTCGGACCCTGAAGTGGAAAAGATTGTTAAGGAGCTAGAAGGACCTGATGATGTTGCATCTAAAAGATGGTTAGAAAGGGGTTACCTCATGGATCAAGGAGTCCTGTACCGATTCAATCCAGACTCTGAGAGTGAATCCCCTCAGTTAGTAATACCCGCCGGTCAAGTTGCAGCTATTTTGAAGGAGTTACATGACTCTCAAACAGCTGGCCACCCAGGTATCGATAGAACCTACCAGAAGGTAGCACAGCTGTATTATTTCACAGGGATGCGGAGAATAATCACCGATTATGTCTTAGCCTGTGTCCACTGCCAGCGATATAAGGCCAACAATGCCAAACCCCCAGGGCTACTCCAGACACCGGTCATGAGCCAGCGGAACGAGGTGTTGGCCATGGACCTGTTCGGCCCACTTCCGGAGGGTGACCAGGGGGAGCGGTGGGTCTTTCTCATTGAAGACACTGCTACCCGATGGACGGAGCTGTTTGCTCTAAAAGAAGCAACAGCAGAAGCCTGCGCTCATGTCCTCATCGAAGAATATTTCATGCGGTTCGGTCTGCCTCGCAGGATTATTTCGGACAACGGTGTCCAGTTTGTTTCCGCAGTGATGCGACAATGTATGTCAGTCCTAGACATTAAACAAAATCTTGTCCCGCTGTATCACCCACAAGCTAATCCTGCAGAGCGAAAAAACCGCGACCTTAAAGCTATGCTAGCCCATCTCGTGGCAGGCGACCACACCTCATGGCCGAAGAAGTTGCCAGTGATACGCTTTGCCCTGAATAGCGCGAAATGTCGCACAACAGGCAAGTCGCCGGCTTATTTGACCTTTGGCAGAGAGATGCGGTCACCCACAGAGGTATTTCACGACCTTCGTTCTATCAGGGCCAAAGAAAACTTTGTCCCACAAGTGACCCCTTACCTCGAAAACTTCCTGCATTCACTGTCAGCTGTTCGGGAACGCGTCGAGATTCAGCAGGACAAGACAAAGCAGTACGCCGACGCTTCACGCCGACCATCTGACGATTTTGAAGTAGGTGATTTAGTCATGCTTAAGTCTCACTTATTAAGCAAAGGGTCAAAAGACCTCACTTCTAAGTTCTACCCTCGCCGAGATGGCCCTTACCAAATCACTAGAAAGGTAAGTCCAACAACCTACACCATCGCGAGCAGAGAACAACCAAATGTTGATATAGGTAAATATCATTCCGAAGACCTTACACGTTACCGAGGTAGCGACGACCCCTTACCAAAACCCGTTATTCCAAAACGAAATCGCGGACGTCCAGCTAATGCTGCTGTTAGTGTACCAGTCCAGGATCGAGGGCGTTCTCCAGGACTGGAGGGGGAGTATGTAGCAAACCAAACACAATTACCAGTGCGAGCGTCCCGCGGTCGGGTGCCGGCACGATATACAGAATAGTATGTCCGTCCCTTTCTCTCGCCCAGACGTTGCGAGAAAGGTACTCTGCGAGGCGCCTCAGTCCGCTGCCCACACGCGTAGTGCGTACACGCGTAATCGATAGTACCGCGCAACGTCGCCTCGTGCCGCCATTGTTACGCGAACATAATATTATTAAGGGTTTTCGTTCCCTCTCCCGTTCTAATTGTGAACCAGTGTTTTTTTTACTTCAAATATACTTTTTACTGAAAAGGTGGTTTCCCTGATCAACCTCCCTCATAATGTTTATTAAAGAATTTTTATTAACAGGTAAAATAATCATTTCAATTGAACTTTTAAAGTATAAATAAACTTATACTTAAAAATAATCACAGATTAAAATTACAGATAGTAATTTTGCTATTTTGAAATTTTCTATTACCTTTTATTATAGATGTTTAGTGCGTTATGCAAACAATGGATTTATTCCCTTTATGTCGAGTCCCGTTATATCGACCTATATCCCGTTATATGGCCTGGGTAACGGACACAACGCACACACGTTGTTACTAAGCTAAACAACGCGAGAAAAGACAAGTCGAGCTTTTTAGAAATCTGCCGTGCTATTCTGTAAACATCTCACCGTGATAACTTGGGTGAAGTGAGCTTGATGTGAGCCATCATTGCACCTAAAGCTAGGGATTGACACTATGGACAGCTCACTTCACCTCACTCTTCACAGTGAGATGTTCACAGAATGGATCAACAGTTATATATTTCCTTTTCGGTTCTACAGACTGGTGGAAAATCGTTGCTTTCCCCATCAGGTTCATGAAATATCATTTCTTTTTTTTTTAAACTATGCTATCCCATTGCGGGGCAAAGGTCTCTTCATATTTTTCCAGTTCTCTTCGTTTTGTCTTTTCCAGCTAACGGGGAAAGTATAATTTTTGCTAAAACTACACCATTTTCGGTCAATGTGGATGTGTTTCGATTCTATCATTGCGGCTATTTGTTTTTTTCGGGTAAGATGCGATCATAAATAATTTATTCATTTTACCACTCCATGGATAAGGCGTGTCAAGCGCTTGTCAAGGTATCTAGAAAAAAATATGGGAAAATAAAACCAAGGTATCATGTCCAGAGCATTTATTGCGTAAAATAGTCAAAATTCTACAAGAGTAGGCAAACGTCACAACTTTAATGTGGAAACGCTTAGAGAATCATCAAGGCAGATAACATTGATTTTTATTATTAATCTTACACACATCTCTTAACACCAGAAATTTAATTAAGAACGGAATTCACTACTGAAATCTGCTGTTGACAGTCTATGTGAGAGCTTAGTGGTAAGGTAGGAATATAATGACTTATGCTAAGGGACAGGGGGCCGCCAATCCAACAACACTTGTTGTGACAGGAACGCGTCGCCTGCGGCCGCCCGCAGGGAACTGCCGGCCCAACCACGGCCGCGCCGGGCGACGGGATCACCTGTCCGACGTGCACTTAGCCGCCGCCGCCTTACCTTGTCGTTAGTATCCCCTCACCGCGTATTTAGCAACGAGCTTCGGACACACAACCGGTCAAGCGGACGTATATAACGATTACTACGAAACGAGCGCCTACCTTCGCTCGGGGCCGGCGCTCGTCGGCGGGCGGCCGGGCCGGCTCTGTCAACAGAAGATGTTAGTGCGGCGACGGCAGCCGGCGCGGCCGCGGTCCGGGCGGCTATCGGTAGCGCGGCTGCATGACCATGCCGCTCGGGAACATCGCGCCCATCGGCATCATGCCGCCCGGCAGCAGCATCCCTGCACACACAAAGGCTCGCTCACTAGGCGCCGACACTCAGGCGAGTAGCAACAGGGGACCGCGGAGGTCCAACACACGGCTGGGCCGTTGTGACTGCTGAACAATCGCCTGTCACCCGACGCGCCGCTCGCGGCGTGACGTCACGGCCGCGCCGCGAGCTCGGCGACTGATAAGGTGCAGTATAAGCAAAGGAACACAGGTAGGTAGGATAAATAATTCACATGAAAAATCACACTTCCAAAATACTCGGCGATGTAATAATCGTAATATCCGTAGTTCATGCATGTTTCAGTGTGATCCGAGAATGGTTGCTCGTAGAATCCAATTCAGCCAACGACTATTAACTCGTTCTTTTCATGCACATTGTAAAGCGACAAAACTACTGTACGTAAATATAATATTAGTGTACCCACCCGTAAACCGACAAAGTCATATTTTATATGACACTACGAGAAAATCGAGACAGTAATAAGATAAGAGCTACTACAATAAGCAAATCCATTAAGGAATGTGAATAAAATTACCGCTCATTTTCATTCCGTTCCTCCAATAGTGCGGATGGCACATCAAAATCACAGTTTAGCTCTTGACAGTGTTTAGTCTATGACGAGTGGCTCTGTACTAGGGGGGTGAGAGGTCGGTCGAGTTAGTGGGCGTTAGGGGTGAGTATCGACAAGCTGTTATGTGTTTAGATTACTGAGAGACAGATATCGTGTACGTCGCGGGCACCGGAGCTAATATCATCCAGTGCTATCATAATAATATCAAGTGGCACCCACCGAGCGACAATGACCGCAGCCTGCTCTGAAAGCAAGCACTGAGTGTCTTGTGCTGCCTTCAAACTTTAGCGAACTAAGTGGACAACTGCTCCACGCGCTTAAACACAAGCGATCATTTCCTTACACACAGAAATAAAGCTAGTCAAGTCTTAATTAGATCATACATGTTGTCGTGGAAAATAGAAAAATAAAATCAGTCAAGTGAATGCACTTTTTATTTGATTATCAAATGTTCATGACACTCCATTTTCCACGTATATTGTAAAAAGCACGCGTCGCGTGAGTAACAAAACGAATCAAAACAATAGTTGTTTTACTGTCTTCTTATACTAAACTATCGTAAAGCAATATTATTACTAAAGAAAACCACCCATTCTATATTATTCTTAAGTTCAATAAATGCAAAATAATACCATGTGTCAGTGTTACAGAGCTACATCATTCAACGTGTGAACTGTGTTCTTGTCAATATTTTATGCGAATATAAAAATATGGACGACTCTAGTGAGTTTTCAATTGGAATGTACTAAAATCCAGTCTTTTAACTAACCTTTAACATTACATAATTTCTTTGGTTTACATTGTACAAAAAAATTTCAACGAGTCTCGGCTTTGGACCATTTCAACATCAAAAAATACATTTTGTTACAAGTAAATACATTTAACTTCATGTTCAATGTGCAACATCAAAGACAACGAGAATATATCATTACGAATTACCTAATACTTTGATATGTCCTACGTTAGAGTATATCATATCCATACAAATACATCATAATACTGTTCATTGGGGGGGTCATCTGAAAGGACATCAGAGGTTTAAACACGGGCAAGAAAAGGACAGCAGTCGTAAACATACGAGCAGCTCATCTAACCAGCATATAACGAGAACTTTTATATAATTCATCAAGGAACACTGGTAAACATGATAAAAAAAGGGGGATGTAAACATTATCAAACAATGTCTAAACATTATTATACTTCACAGAATGTCCTCAGAAGTCATTGAGCGCGGGAGGCGCTCGAGATGCACCCGGGGGCGTTTGCAAAGTGCTTAATGACCACTTAGTGGCCTAATATTATGCTTAGGTTACTTAAAGAAAATATATGAGCACTGATTTCAGAATTTCGGAAACGTCCATCAACTAGGAGTCGGAAACGAGCCAAGAATTTATAAAATGGCAGCTTGCAAATGCCTTGAGTTGACGCAGTTTGCAAATGCCGCCTGTTGGTAAGGGAGGCGAGTTCGCCAGAGGTCTAGCGGTATGGGTACTCGTTTGGCGCATAGTGCGGGTACTGACCGGGCTGGAGCTGGCGCACGAGGTTGAACTGGGGCATGACGGGCAGCATGGGCACGACGGGCGGCATCTGCGGCACGGACACGGGCACCTGCACGCGCGGGACCATGCCGGACGGAGGCAGCATGCCCACCATGCCCCCCATGCTGCCCATGCTGCCCATGTTGCCCATGCTGCCCATGCTGCCCATGCTGCCCATGCCGCCCATGCCCATACTGCCCAGCACGCCGCGCCGCAGTGCCGCGGCCGCCTGTTGCTGCCGCGCCGCCGCTACGGCCGCGTTCATATGTGCCGCCACCTGTCGAAAACACGTCAACATGTTAGTACTACTCATATTCTGTGGACATACGATGTCTACGATCTATTGGGGAGGCTGACTAGCACTTCAATAGCTTGCTTGATGATTGAAAATCGGACATCTCGACAGCTACCACAATGCTATGCATATTGTTGACTTTGAATTGATTCAGACTGTACGTAAATGAATCCAGGGATACGTGGAGTTGCTAATGGATTAGGAATTTAAAAAAATATCATAGACAAATTCAGTAACTATCTAATTTAAGCATATAAATAAAACTGAAGCATTCTCGCAGTCTCTACAGCAGTTCTTAAAATATTTCTCCTTGTGTAAAAAAAACATTGGAGCTAACTATTCTGTATAATCGACACACACAAGTAAACATAAGCACGTGCGTTGTGTAAACAAAATTTCCGGTATCTTTAAGAATAACAATCATTAACTTCTTTTGAACTCAATCTAAAAATATCACACAGGTGCTGTTAGATTACAAAAATGTCTGCAAATTGGATCGAGTTAGTATGCATTGTATTTCAAATTATAACGCAAGGGATTATTTACTATTGTTTTATCACTTATCACAGACAAGTGTCAATGCAGTAATTAATAGTAAGCAACAAAATATTAGAAAAAAAGGTGCAAAAACAAAAATCGTGAGCAAACTACATCAAAGTGCTTTCAAACGACATAAATAGATAAATATAAAAGAACCACTAACCCATACCTCTGCTTGACTCGTACTGGGTGTAATCATTGCAGGAGCGGGCGCTGGCTGTGCGGCTGGCGCGTCCGGCTTGGGCTTAGCTCGGTACTTGCCGTTCCTTGCTCTGATTTCTTCCAAAGACACATCTTCAGGCGGGTGAATGATCTTGGAACCAGCTCCCGTGGCCGTGACAAGAGGACACGAGTTCACTGCAGGAGGCCTCACGTCCCCGTTCTCTTTGTGCTCAGAACCGCTAGATGGCGTTGTCGTCGTCGGCGGCGCACTTATCGTCGCGTTGCTGTAGTAGGTAGTCGTAGTGTTTGATCCAGAATAAATACTGAGGTGGGAGTTCAAATGTAAAGTTGTAGTTTGTATCTTTTAAATACATTAGTCATACAATAAGTTTCGTTTGCCCGAGACTGATCTCGTTTAGAGCCATTGCTATCATTTTAACTTGTTTATTTGGCTTGAGAAATTGACAAAAATTAGGGAATTTTCAGTATATTACAAGTTATGCGACTTTTATTTATCTTCATTCTTGCGCATCTCTTGGCGGAATACTATCTCTTCATGCTAAATATACAATCTTCTAATCTTTGTCGACAATCTTCTAATGTTTTGCAGAACATAATTATAAAACATAAAAGTACACGGATTTTATAAAAAAAAATATAAATTTTATTTTTTTCCTTTTGATACAAATAATTTACATTTAATCAAGACCATCGTTAATCGTAATGAATCACTTCTGTGCTTGTTTGTATGTTTGAGCTTCACGCCAAAACTAAAGTACATATTTCAACGGAAATTGGTACAGGATTCAAACAAATCCCAGAGCACACAGGCTACTCTTATCCATCTAAATACATCAATTATATTGTCTAAGATACGAGTGAAACCAGCAAACAGCTAGTGTGTTACAATGACGCACACAATGAAAATTAAACAATGAAAAATAATTATCTATTGTAGAACCTTTTTTGTGCAAATTCCTTGATAATGTCTAAGTACTATTAACTGTTGATGTAATTAGCACAGTTATTTTACAACGTATTCATTGAACACTTCTGTGATATAAATTGGCACTTATACAAGACAAATTCTGTATTTTGGCAGACTTGGTGCCAAAATATTTAAAGTCAAAGACTAGCAGTTCGCTATGCATTCTTAGTATGTTGTAAACAATAGTTTTAAACGCCAAATTTGGACAGCGAAGTAATCTTAGTAATTTAGTTTAGTAAGTATTTGAGAATTCTGTAACTTGTCTAGTATTATATGATAAGTAGGTACATGATTTCTCGAACAAAAGTACAAGTCAATTTCATCTATTTAAAAAATGGTACACACAAATAATTTTATTTTCGTCCATGTGTTACATGCCACAAATAGTTTTGGAAGCACTATTATGCTATTTTCAGTCACCATAGTAATAAATAAAAGTTAGTTTTCATGGGTATATTCTTTATATATTTCCCTTCTTCCAAGGCTATTGTACACGTTTTTCTTGCCGTGAAACACTATAGTTTATTCAACATGTCTCAGTGGGACAGTCTTCAGTTTTGTATGGATCACTATGGAATCTTGTTGACGGACATGTATTTTTCTACGGCGCAGTTTAAACGACAAAGAAACCGTGCCGTGGCCTTACTGTGCGTGGTAAGCAACTTTTTCTAAACGTAAACTAATAATACAGGGTTACTGGTAAAACACCAACAACCTCTTAAGGGGTCATTCTACTCATCAATAGGAACAACTTTTAATATGGGAACCAAACATGAAAACGCGAAAAAAAAAAAAAAAAAAAAAAAAAAAACAGCTGTTCCCTACATTTATGTTCACACAACTCGTCAAAATGTATGTGTGGCGGCATCTACACCGCCACATGCGAACTACGCATCAAAGACTTGACGTCACACAACATCCTGACGTCACTCAAATCCTGCATCGCGCAATTAGAGTTTACCGCGCGGTGGACATATATACAAGCTCACGACTTCAACCTCTGGGCACAGCCGCTATAGGCAAACCCAACCGAGGGGCCCGTATTTACGGGCCAATGTATGGCCTCCGCGGGCGAAGGGCGAAGCCCTGACCCCGCTCGCCACGCCCCCTTACGGGGGCGTAGCGACATCTCGATTAACCTCTGGGCAATTGCCCGCCAGACATGACACCCGTCTGGTCGGAGGATCCTCCCTTTTCTATGGGGGATGAGTGAACTTTACACCCTGTTCCTCATACCCCTAAATATGGAACACCAGATTTTTCTTTCCCGATTTAAGGCTTGGAACCAAAGTAAACGTTGTTCATAATGATGAGTACAATGACCCCTTAAGAGGTTGTTGGTGTTTTACCAATAACCCTGTATACTATTTTATAAATAAATATAGTACAAGTTAGTTATAATTAGCCGACATACCTATAGGCGGGGAACGTGGGTTTACTGGTCGATGTGGGGGGCATACTGGCCGCCGGGAACAGTGGCCGCATTCCTTGCATCATCATCCTGAAACAATTAGGTTATACATTATTTTTTAATAAAAATATTTGGTACATATTTAATAGAAAGTAATAGGTGTTTTTCATTGAAGATAATAATTTTCTAATTTATTTACAGAGGCCCTAGTGCGAGTTTCTTTTAACCTAGAATTTACGCATCGACCGCGTTCGGCTTCACCAGTGAAGGCCAGTGAAGGGCCAATCGGGGCGCCGAATGCGGTCGAGGCGTAAAGTCGAGATGATTCAAAGAAACTCGCACTAGGGCCTCTGTGGTCTTTGAAACTCTTTTCTTAAAACTAAGCAGGGCTCTGTTTAGTGAATGATATGAACTGTTGCAAGACTAATTATTTTCCAACAAGGATATAATTTGCAACCAAAATAAAATTAGTGGGGTAATTGTGTAACATTACACAAGTAGCAATGACTTTCATTTTGACAGATCAACAACATTCATTGCGTTATTTAAGTTGTTGAGCTGACAAATTTTTCGAACATATGAAGCAATGGATTAGCAATATCCTTCAAAATGTGATTTAAAGTGTGTTACGCAATTAACCCTGCTGATCTAATCTTAAATTTCTTTATAGCATGATAAAACAGTTGGCATTATCAAGTCTCTTAGTGGCCAACACTACTGGGTACTTCACATTTCTGGATAATTATCTACTTATCCCCTTATTAATAAATGAGGAGTAAAGTTAGAATCAGTAAAATCTTTCATACCAACATTTTTCGAAATTTTTATTTGGCATACTGCACGGTTAAGGTTTTTGCAGTCAAGCGCGACGCGATTCTACTAGAACAATTTCCATTAAGTTTTTCACAGAAATTGTTCTACTAGAGTTGCGTCACACCTGTCTCGGGAGCATTTATGAATAAGGGAGCTACAGTCTTTACTTATACTAAGACGTAGTCTTATAAAGTTGGACATGGTCCACAATACTACTGTCTCTGCTAATTAAAATGCATTAACACATGTTCTCAAACCTCATTAATATGTTCAGAAATACATAGCAAACATTATTGTGTTATGTTCAGTAACTTATTTCATGTAAATCCTGCACATTTTTATGTGTCCCACATTCTGTAACATTCGTCTTCATGATTTTTATTATAAAGAAATGCAAGCCGACACGTGGCACTGCCGCCAGTCTCTTGGGCTACATTACCAGTCGACAGCGATGCGGAGGAATATTTCGACACGATATTTTAGTTAGGTTATTATATTTTTATTTGCAAGTTAATTTAGTATGTATAAGAAGTTTATCCAGTGTATATAGTATATCTATCCTCTTTAAATAATAAGTTGCATGAGAAATAAGAAGGTATTGCCCAGCCGACACTTTGTGTGTTCAAAGCAACATTATGTCATTCATGTTGGTTTGCCCTGTTCATCACAAACTTCATTAAAAAGACATTGGTAATTAAAATGGCCATTGCTAAAATACTTTTCTGGCTTTGCTTTAGGCTTCAGAACCTATGCTTATCTGAATTATGAACTTAAAGATATTATCTTCTTTTCAAAACCTCATTAATAAATGCATAGTGTAACATACATTAGTATTGGAAATGTTGATTTTCTATCTTATCATTAGTAATTAATGATGCATGCTTATCTCACATAAGTAAATAAACATAATCCTATCATAATATTCATACGAATATTATAAACTCGGCTGAACGGATTTCGATGAAATTTGGCACACCCCCTTTACCTGGTTTAGGACATCGGATACTGTTTTATACCAGTTGCATATTCCTGTGGGATAATTTACTACCTCCACGTGGGCGATGCCGCGATAAAAAGCTTGTCTCATATAAATACCATAATGTCACTATATATATCATATATATATATTATTATTTCCTTTATATACATATAATTTACATTTTTAAATATTTTTATAAAAACAAAAGAGAAAACAGATACATTTAAAAATATATTATTTATTATTATCTATACTAATATTATAAAGAGGTAAAATTTGTTTATTTGTAAGTTTGTATGTAGGGTGTAATCTCCGGAACTACCAACCGAATTCGAAGAATTATTTTTGCATTGGATAGCCCAATACTTCAGATAGCTTCTGAAGAATTGGGCTATCCAATGCAAAAATATTATATAAAACAAAGTACGTCCCCCTCTGCGTCTGTCTGTCTCAACGCGACAAACTTAAAAACGACAGAACGGATTTTCATAGGGTTTTCACCAATGGATGGAGTGATTCGTGAGGAAGGTTTAGGTGTATAATTCATTAAGGTTTTGTGTAAATTGGCTGAAATATGACGATGATTGTTGAAGAGGTCGGATAAAACCATGCCGTCTGGGAGCTTTACTGGCGTAAACCGATAGAGCTACATGAAAGTTCCGGTAGTTCCCGTGGGATATTTTCCGACAAAAACGCGGGCGAAGCCGCGGTCAAAACCTAGTAAGACATTTAGGCTATAATTTTTTATAATAAAATATGATTCAATATGATTCACAAGCAAGTATTGACCTTCTGGTGTTCCAGTATTGGTACAAGGTGAACAACATACTTACTTAATTATATAAGCTGTTGCATCAAACCAGCATCTACCTAAACTGGGTTGTAAATTAGAAGTTTCTTTTTTTGTAACTAGTTAATTTTTTTTTTGTTATGCATTCTTGAAACCTGTTTTTTAACCAAATTTTACTTGAATATATTCTAAATTCTTTTTTTTTTATAATTAATGTTTCTGAAATTCCATGTAACTGGCATAGCTGAAAAAACCTGTATTTCAAAGTTTTTTTTCAAGCACCCCCTAATATGACCCACTGACCAAACTTTTGTATTATTTACAGCCGAAAATGGACCCCGTACTTTGTAAAAGTAAGATGCTTGATTCCTCAAGGAACTACAATAGTCAAGCCAAATGAGCCCCTTACAACTAAAATTATTTATTCTAAGAATTATTGCCAATAAGTTACCGACTTACCTAGGTGCTTGCATAAATGGAGGCATCATTTGCATTTGCATATGTCCCGGGTACATCCCAGGAGGGACTGGTCCCATAGGTGTGGGCAATATGCCTTGTGTCACCTGTGATGGGCCTGGACCCAGCTGTTTGATAAAATAAAAAAAAAACAAAATCAGTAAGTAGTCTTTAGAGTGTAGTATTATCTATGAGATAACATGACATGTGTTGTTGATAAGAACAATAATAAGTAAGTAGGTACTTGTGTAGAATACGGAAAATATTGAACCGTTTTAGTAAATTATGTCAAGAGTGCAAGATTATTTGAGGGATTATGGAAACTGGGGCAGTAGCTACCTATGAAGTTTTAAACTGTATTTAATTAGAAATAAGACCAATCTCTTTTTTGGAGCAGATTAGAAAAGGCACATTTGGTTGAACAGTCCTAGAAGTGTCAACTGAGAAGGAATTGAAGATATCAGCTTACCAGTGCTGGTGTTGCTTTTTTCTTTGCAGCGGGCTCATCATCGTCACTATCTTCTTCACCTTTACCACCACCTGTACAAATTACCACAGATAATAAAACATGTTCCCTCACAAAACATCTCAATATTGACCTACCTCATGTTGGAACATTTAACAAACTACACACCAATGTACATTAATAACTAGTGTCCCAAGCATAATAAAGAAAAAGTACATACATCAATCCAAAGTTGTTCAGTTGGTGGCCAAATAAAAGAGTTTTTATACCTGATTTTTGTTTCTCATGCTCCTTCACATCTTCTGGCGGTATACCTTCCATGCCATAGATTTCTATTTCTATATTTGACCTATTTGGTAATGAATTTGGTACTTTATCTATGGCTTCTTTGTGAACCTGTAACAGAATTAAAAATTGATATTAACACATGCTTTGTTTAGAATTTCGAAACGTTTTCTGTTAGATCTACCCACCCAAGTGAAAATAGGGAAAGACATTTTGTGTAGTACTATGGGAGCAGAATTGGGCCCGTAAGTCGCGCCAAAATATCTATAGATACCTATACTATGTATGAGAGTTAAAAAAAGCGAGTGCGCGTTGGCCGTGGGCGGGCGAGGCGGATGCCAAAACTATGGCACTGACGCACATACCTGCATGCAGTGTATTGACAGTCCAGGTCCCGTGTACAGTTTCTTGTGACAAATGTGACATTTGAAATGTTTCGCCTTTTGATGTTGGATCAGAATCTTTTCGTCGTCGAACTCCCTGTTGCAATACCTGTGTTGTGGCTAAGGAAACTTATTGTGATGGTACATCAATAATGCAAGTTATATTAGCGTTTGACCTGATTACGAAGGTCGTGTACAAATCTAATTTCGTAATCCATTTAGTATTTATTGGAAAAGGATACCAGCACCATGGCTTAGATGCCTTCTTCTTCTTTCTGCCCATTGTAACGTAAAAGACACGAAAGCTTAGAATAAAATAAGATTAAAACAATTAGATATATTACACTACTTAATTACTAACAATCACAGCTTCGCTATATCAAACAATTATTATTATAGTTAAAACTACAACAGGCCACACGATTGCAAAGGAAAAAGCAACGCAAAATGGCGACGCGATAACGAAATGTCAACGAGGCCACGCCAGCTTTGTGTACCATAGACAAGAAAATGAAATGAGTCTGTTAGTGTCTATGCTTTGAGTATTCGTTGAAAATACCGGTTTTACGGTTATTAACTTGAAAAACAATAAAAAAATTAAACAGTGAATGTTATAAAGTATTTTTACTAGTGCCTGTATTATTAGAGAAAATCGAGATTTCAACATGTTTTGTTGTGAATGCAGTGCAAATGCACAGTTAAACGACTATCTATGGAATTAATTTTGGGTTCTTGCAAAAAAACGCTAAGTGTGGTGCAGTTACGTTCTATATCTTTTGCTTTTTTATAATTTTTTGTGTTAAAAAGCTATTACGTCAAGTTCATACAGCCAACTGATTATTGTCGTCGAAAAAAATAAATCTCTTATATGTGCATTATTATGGTGTATTTTTTAGTTATTGTGCCTAACTCGTTTGCTTTCATTACTAGAATCAAATCTCTAAAAATACTTTCTAAGAATTATGGCAACATCCTTGCGTCTGCCGATAGATGGCACCGTTTAATATCATCATCATCTGCCTAGCCTTTCCTCAACTATGTTGGAGTCGGCTTCCAGTCTAACCGGATAACGGATGCTACTGAATACCAGTGTTTTACATGAAGTGACTTCCTAATATTTTCACCATTTAATATTTTGAGCATGATTAACTACTAACCCACGGTCACAAGAGTAGGCACACGAACTATCCGGTGGCAATGTTAACGCCGAGATAAGTAGCTGATAATAAATCACACATAAGTGGCAAAGAGCCTGCCACTTTTGTCAAAGAACTGATAATCGTTAAAATGAATGACTGTGTAGGTACCTATTAAGTACCTATATGTAGGTAGCTAAGTAGTTATGAAGAAAAGAGTCTCGTTGCTAAAAGATAACCTAAGGTAATCATGGGGTTCGATCTAGGTTCGATTGTCCTTGCAGCGGAAAGTGGATATCCGTATCGCACGAGGATACAGAACTCTGTGTGTCCTTTATGTTGGAAACTTTCGTTTAACGTTTTCCAACGCAGGACATTCTGGCGGATATGGACGCGAGGGTCTATAGCCGAATCCGTACCATTCGCCAAAGTGGCAATGGTGTGTCAGGACTGCCAGGAATGCTGTTGTAAGGCTGAGACGGCAGGAACGGCGACATACGCTTAAGTGGTGGCGTGAGCGGCTACAAGCTGCGTCTGCACGCTGTATCCTACCGCACTTCGAAGCTTGGCTGAAAAGAGGGGATGGGATCTCTTATAGGCTCACTCAGGTGCTTGAGGGCACGTTAGCTTCGTAGTGGTGTCTATGCTGGTGGAGTCGGAGAACTGAACTGAGTCGGAGAAGACGACGTTGGGGAGGAAACCGTCTCGACACCTAACACGCCGAAACCCCGCCAGACGGGGGTTTGAGGTCCTGAGCGCTCAAAGTGGGCACTCTGTCCGCCCACCGAGTGACAGCCAGGCAGGTCCATAGCTGGTAAAGACTGGCAGATCAGGGGTTGCGAACGCGCCGACTGGAAACTTCGGATGTCCACTTGCGACAACCGGGATGAGACGTAGCGGTGCCGGACGAACATTTTAATATTTTTAATATTACCATGCCACGCGTAGAGGCTATTGATTGCATAGATATGATGATTTTTTTTAAGAGTAGTGACTGTAGCAAGTTTCATATTAGTTGAGTAGGTAATTATCAGCGAAAAATAAATTACTAATATATTAGGTAGGTACTAACCTACATACTAAGTATTGTTTATAAACAATACTTAGTAGTACTTATAGTAGGCTACATACTACTATGTAAGTATAAGTACTTATTGTTTTTAAACACATAGATATAACACACCTACCCACTTATTGTCTGTATAAGATAATACAAGATAACATCCGACAAATAGTAGGTAAAATAAATTTATCCACAACGAAGTTACAGGCCGGTCGAAAATGTCCTGAATGGCTTCGAGAAAAGGATTGTACGGCTGTGCTTTTGTTTGTTTGCATTTGCTCGATTTGGCGGGTGAAATAATGGATTTAGTTGCCTCGCCCAGATAGATTCGACCACCCCATCTAGATAAACGAAGACCTATAACATAATGTACCTATTCAGGTAGGAAACTAGTTTCATAAAGGTGCATTTTCTGACCAGACTGAGCATCACGATTCCGTGTCAAAAATAGCCTGAACATAATCAGCCAATGATATTCCCACCGCAGGGACTCAGGTCTCCTCTCTGTGAGACGGAGTGGGCCCACGACGCGACCCTGTGCATGTTGGTGGACCATCAAAAATGGCCTAAAACCGGAGCCTTACCGAATAAAATTAATTTTATTAGCACCTGCATTTTGAGTATGTAAATACGCACGTGAGTAGGGTTGCCAACCTTACTATATAATATAGTATAGCATATTACAGCATAGCATTTGCATTTTACTATACTATGCATTTTAGCATAGTATAGTATATTAGAGGCCTAAATAAATACCATATTTCTGAAGAAAAAATATAGTAGGTGAAACTATTATATTTTATTGCAATACAGAATGGCGAGATGATCGCAATAGTACCAGTATTAATCTGATAAAAGCTGAATTATTGGTATTCTGTAACCTTAAAATAATTACGAGACATGAAAAAAATAAAACCTGTTGGTAAAGTTCATAGTAGCAAAAAAATATGTATTTAAAGAATAAAAATGTTTTTGAAACATACCGGTCTACAATTTTTCACCTTCTGCTATATTTTTACAGGCAATGGGTTCGAAAATACTACTTATATTTAATATACTTAATAAAAGTTGGCAACCCTACACGTGAGCGACGTCAGAGGAAATAAAATATTTAGCACTTCCCCTTCTATCGAAATAGGAGCGCACGCGATACTATCATGATTTGTCCAAATTAGTTGAATAATTGTCACGTGTATGTTAAGTAGTAATCACGATTTTGCCACCGAATAGTCATTATAGTCTGCTAATGGTCGTAACGTGATATTATTGAGTTATGTTGATGCTAATGTGGTCATCAATACGTTCGTTAGATCTTGTTAGACCGTTTTGTAAAGCTTTTGCTCTAATTTATACTAGGAAGTGAATTCGTAGGGCTAATTGACAGATTTTTTGTTTTACATTTTGGTATGGACTTTTTAGACCAAAGTTGCCGACATAGCTCACAGAATAAGCAAGCTGAAGTGGCAAGGGGCCGGCCATATTAATCGTTGAATCGATAATGACTGTTGGGGTAAACGTGTTCTCGAGCGCCCTCAGGCTAGGTTCGCAGGCTACGAGCGACGATCTTCTCAGGGTGGCTGGTAGCGGCTGAATAAGAGCTGTATGGCGTGCAATTGGAGAGGCCTATGTCCAGCAGTGGACTGCTTTAGACCGATGATAAAGGACTTTTTGATGTTCTATGTTCTAGTACACTTTTTACCGTTGGCCTCTTCTGATACCTACGGGGAAGTTTATACAGAAGACAAAAGTCAGCTAGATTAACTTAACGAGTCTGACTGCCCAGTTGTACTGAAAGCATGGAAGTACTTATATCTTTACTCTTGGAGGTTCTTTTTGCCCCACGGATATGGGCCAAAGGCTGTTTTATTTCATTTGACGAACATGATGTTTGTTAAGAAAGTAAAGTAAATTAGGTAATTAGGACCACTTTTCGACCTTATTGCCCAAGCAATAAGGTCGAAAGGTGGTCAGGCGCCAGTGTCCTCGATAGTACCTATACCACAGATTAGTACAGATGGTTCAATCCGAAAAATCATTTAAATAAAAAGCGACTCTTGCAACGACACAATAAAGTGCAATTCAGGTAGCACAGCGCTAATTACCTACAGTTATATTCACCTAGACGTTGCCTCTCTTTCTATCGCGTAACAATTATATCTTCTATCTACGTTACACTCACTGAATTCGACAAGTCGAGCCCGCCGCGCCGCGTACTTGTATGTACATATATAGCTTCATACCTTAAATGCGGAGTGAACCATTTGTGCCTATAAGATATTTATCAATGGACTGATATCGCTACTGAAGTATATTATATAATTATATTGGTATTTCCTGCTCGTCCCTCCGTTGTAGCTTAGAGCTGTCATGAGTTTTAAAAATATTATCTGCTATGATGATTTATCTTGGTAAAAATACAAATAAAACACGTTACAAGCGAGTGTATTTTCTCTTTGACAAACTAGTACCTAAGGTAGGCCGAATGTCATCTAAAATCAAAGATAAAACTTTTTGGTTTAGGGGCATAAGTTTTATAAAGGACAGGGGAAAAGCATGGCAAAATCTAATGGTCTTGTAAACCAAGAGGTTTTCATGCAGTTTTATTTCCGACCATGCAGCTGACACACCTTTTGTCAACAAAGGCTTGTCCGCTTTTCATGAGAATTTTATAGTTCTCTACATCAGCTACAGTTCGGAATGTACGCCCTAACCCTAGTACTAAGTACTTATAAGCATGCCTAAGCCTACAAATGAATTTCATAATTATACACTACAATCGTGCAATACCGAAAGATTGCACACTAGGGAGTTTTTCAACGGCATTGCAGGGAGCGTGCAGATAAGATAATGCAAGGGATTGCAGTATTGCACCATAGATACTAAACGTCTCTTTAATCACAGATTCGCTGATTATGTGTAGGTACATAATACCTTTTTGAATATACCTTAAAAGCTAATAAAATCATGGGTAATTACCAAATATATGACCAAGTTTCAGTTTCATTTTCCTGACTTTATCCCTCTAGCCACATTTACAGAGTCCATCCATCTTCTAATCGCCAATCTACGTCAATAAATAGACATAATAAATAACAGTAAAAAAATATTTAAGTTTAATAAATGAACTAACGAACTAGGTACCTATATTTAAATAAAAATATAATAACCTAACTAAAACTATTAACAAACTAAGATATGGCGTCGAAAAATTCCTCTGCATCGCTGTCGACTGGTAATGCACCCAAGAGGGCGGTATTGCCACGTTGTATGGCAATGCTTAGCCTCTGGTCAAAGTAAAAGCCAGCCTTTGGGTCACGGGAAATGTCAACCGCCATTTCGAGATTTCATTGAACAAACCATGAACACTCCCCACGGCCCTAGGGTTTCAACCCCAAACGGCGGCGATAAGGTTATTATACTTTCGCCGCTTGAAGTTTTCTAGTAATAAAATTTTAATTGAATCTAAAAAAAATATCCAACAAACAAGTTGTAATAAAGAACTCCGAAATATTAATACTTTACAACATAACTGAACAGCACAAAACAAGTTTAAATTATTCAGTTGCCCACTACTTAGTTCTAAAATTAGTTTTTTATGGTATCCTAGAATCTTTTATAGGTGTTATTCTATGTAGGTAGTTGATGAAAGCGAAGATATCGGCCTCCTATTATTTGCATTTGTTCAGATGTTCCTACATCGGAACAAATTTAAATAATAGTGAGAGGTACCTCTCAAGCTAGGCATGATATCAACATTGAACACAGCAGTTCAACAAGAGGTTCGCTAAGATCGCTAAAATTGTGTTTAAAAAAATATAAAGAAGAAACCACGAGGTCGGGAAGGAGCCGGATGTAAAATTTCACCAGCTATCAAATGACGCAACGCATTTCCGTAAACGATTAAGACTAATCTGTTTCATTTTGACTGTTCAAAAACATTCATTGCGTTATTTACGTTGTACAGCATCTTTTTTTTCGAACTTATGAAGCAATGGATTAGCAATGTCTTTCAAAATGATGCAGATTGTGATTGATCGTGTATTGCGCAATTAGAGTGCTGGTCCTTCTCACCCAGCTCAAAAACAAACAGTTACCTAAATAAAATTAAACAAAAACACAGTGCTAACCCTATGCCAAATAAAACAACTCGGAGGCACGGCTACAAAGGATTTAGATTCCTATTTGTCATGGCATTAGCAAGATTACTTATCATTTTATCATATTTCTGTGACACGACTGTGAGACAGGCATGGACCGCACTGCGAGCTCTCATGACACTCATGAGACGAGGGCGTGAATGAATACGAAGCTCTCATTGGCTGATATAGTTGCAGTTACTACGAACGGCTTTATCAGTTCGAGTGTGTCAGGAGATTAGTCTGGAGTGGTATGAGACAAATAAGGTATGGTAACGAATGTTGAGTGCGAACATGCTTACTGTGGAGCTGATATTTGACGCATGTCTGCTGTATATAGATGGGATTCTCAAAACTCATTAGGGATTTTGAATATTCAAAGGCAAGATAAAATGGGTACTTCATTCAATGATGAACACTGAAATCGAAGACTGGACTACCAGTCACCAAGAGATACCTTTTAACAAAACTATTAAATTGTCCCAACCAATCCTACTTAATCTAATAAGTGATCGAAGAAGTAAATATATGCATTTCTACAATTTCCTTTGGACTCATAAAAATAAATGAAATAAGCCGACCAGCTTGAGTGATTCTTTGATCACGCCAAAGACATCTATAAGACCTATCTTGTTTGGATGTAGTACGTACGTCCAAGGTCAGAACATTGCTCTTCATTTGTCATAAAAAATTCCACTCTCGGCAAACTAATCAATTTCGTAGGTAGTAACAATTATTTTGCCCGATGAATAACCGTTTGCCCGATTGGGAACTCCCACAGGTAAAAATTACTAAATTCCATACAAAGTTTCATCTCAACATAACTTACCATCACGCCTGTAATTCCCAAAGGGTTAGGCAGAGGTGTACCTATGTATATTACAACCACATTTTGCCATCGCCACCAGGAGCGACGAGACAGTTAGCCACGGCTCTAATAAAACAATTTCTAAGAAAACTTCACGGTAGAATAATTACCGGTGTTGGTACACAAGCCTTTAAGTTTTATCTCCTAAAGATAAAGAAAGAAAATGCATCCCTTAAAGGGGATTTAGGGGGGACCTTTAGGGGATGCATTTTCAAACATCCTTGCTTAGTGTTCACTTTCATTATATGGAACTCTTGTGCAAAATTTCATGCTTCTACAATGTGCTTTGTTTGTCAGTGAACGAATGTATATGAAAGTATATAAAATCAAACAGCACTGTTTGTTTTCATGACGAAAAGATGATGTTCGTTTGTTTCGAGATTGCTTTACAATCACACAACAAATAACATACGAGTAGCTAGAACATGTGTCATTTTGTTTGGACACTAGTCTTTCTCGGAACTAAGAACTGTATATGACTGACCGGTGTATGTTTGGTGTTGACAAACAATTAAACAAGCATACTCATTATCAATAGAGTAGCTACATTTGCGTGTGATGAATTTCACTGTTCTCCTCGGAATTCTTCCATTGTTGCTCTTTCAAAAGCGTGTCCGTGGAGTTTCTTGCCCGTTCTTCTCAATAGGAACCTACTACACTTTGGAATGGGAAATTGCTTCATGTTTTTGACTGATCGACTGCTTGACAATTCAAAATTGCCTGTAAATGGTTTAATTGAAATAAATGCTTTGAGTTTTATTTGCATATCCTTGGTTGAATAAAGGATATCTTTAGGGGCTAGCCAAAGGCGTGGGATAGGAACCAGTGCTCGTCAAGAGGACCCCTGTATAATATTTTCGCACATGTAGTTATTCCACGATGATTTAAAAAAAAACAAATAAGTTAGATCCTCCTCAGATTCGTCTTTTGCTACATTCAGTACATTCTGTCTTTCATTACTTCTATTTCTTCTACTACATTCATTACTTCTGCTACGGAGGTCAATCTACGCCTGCTGCACCTTTTAAATGGTGGATGAAAGCTATTTCCAAAAGTGGTAAAAGATACCTCGAAATGAGAATTACTAAGGTTCAGTACTGGTGTAAAACAAAAGCGGATTAAGTGCTTAAAATTATGATGCTGAGCGCGGAACGTTCAGAGCTAATTGTGCTGGTAAAATTATAGGTCTGCTGATTGAGGCCATGGTTTGCCAATCATTACCAAGGATTTGCATTGAATTGTTTTGCTTCAGGGATAGGTAAACATAGTATTTTTGGTCAATACTCCATAGAGTTTTTTAAAGCATCAGAATTTTGAAGCGATTTAAGTATCTACTCAAATCACTTGAAATTCGCATGATATAGTTGAGTATGGATCCAAAACTGTTTGGATCAAGATTCAGGCTGGAACATGGATACATTATAATCATCATCATCATGGGCGTACCCAGGTGGGCAAATCAGAAATTTCCCCCACACATGTTTTACATCGTTTGATATTGCTGCTGCGTTCGCGTATTTCATACCGGCTTCAAAAAAAGAAGGAGGTTCTATGTTCGTCTAGATGTTTTTTCTAAGCTATCCAACCATCCGAGCTTGGGCCGCCCTCGACTTCTCCGGCCATCCGGTTTGCTATCCAGTAAACGTTTGGGTGCTCTGGGTCTCGTCCATTACTCCATTCTTGCGACATGTCGTGCCCATCGAAGACGTCCTATTTTGTTAGATGGTTTTAATTACATTAGGCATATATATGTAATTGTTTATTTACAACATTTCTTATACCTCTCAATAAAACTATTTGCTAAACCTGCCATCATAATGTTATCTATAATAGGTTTATTGACTCTACCACAGATGAATACAGACGGTTCACTCCGCGTTTTAGGTATGAAGCTACAAGTAGTTACGCGACGGGGTCGTCTTGTCGGGCCAATTCATGAGTGTAACGTAATCAGAAGATGTAAGAGATATGCGATGAAAGAGAGGCAACTGCTAGGTGAATATAACGGTAAGTAATTAGCGCGCCTAGTCGCCGCATGAAGCGCCGGGCGTCGGGAGTCGCAAGCCGATTTTCGGTAGCTCACCGTCCGATAAGGACCCAGGTCCGGGTCGACGGCGCGTTGTGTTCCACGCGCGCCTCAATACTCAATACGTTTATTGCATTCCACAATGTGAACTTAGGTGGTAGGTACATAAAGACATACATTCGTTTTGGAGCATTGTGGGCCCTGTCGGGCATAACAACATAAAAATTAGGAGGAGGGCTATTATAGATATTTGTTAACAATTTTAATATTAATCTACTCTTTCGTTTTGTGTAGGTAGGTAGGCTGATAACTAATTGTGTACATAAACCTCAAAGAGATGTCAGCATCAACTGACGGGGTCCGTTAGGGCCAATGCCTGCCAGGGTTGCGAGTTTCTCCGAAAAGGATATCGTGGCCCCGGCACACAGGCAACAGAAGGAACACGGGTTGGTTTTAGTCAGTAAAAGTCTGACACGCCCTCCCGCTCCGCCCAGAGCGTAATAAGTTATTTGATAATTTCTTACACCAAAAAAAAAAACGTAAATTAGCGCTGTGCGTCCTGAATTGTATTTTATTGTGTGGTAGCAAGAGTCGCTTTTAAATGATTTTGCGCAGTGAACTTTCTGTATTCATTTGTAACTCTACGGAGTGTTTTAATTACACAGTTTAATATGTTGATATAGGGATTAGTCTGACATCAGGAAAACAGCTGTCTGCGAGAAAGCAGACATACTTTATCGTTTTCATGTATTACGAAAAATGTATGTATAAATTAATGTATTAAGTCATTTATGTTATCTCGACCGCATTCATTGTCTAGTGGGTAAGCATATTTTGGCAGTACGGGTTACAAAGTTTGTAAACGGTGGTTGGGGAACTTAATCAAGTTAGATAAATGTCAGTATGCTCGGATGTAGGAACATAAAATAAGAGTGTGGTTATTTATACAGCTTTAGTTTTTGGTTACACTAAACCTCTTAAGGGGTCATTGTATTCATCATTATGAACAACTTTCACTATGTGAACAAGGCTGAAATTGCGAAAAAAAAATCAGCTGTTCCCTACATTTATGTTCGTCTATCTCGTCGAAATGTAGGGAACAGCAGATTTTTTTTCGCGATTTCAGCGTCGGTCCCATAGTGAAAGTTGTTCATAATAATTTGTACAATGACAGATGTGAAACATCGACATTATTTTGTAAAAGTAATATGCAGAAAAGAACAGATTGTGATAGAAACTAAATATGTCATAATGATAAAATCATATAGCGTGGCGATGCGTCGCCACGGCATGCGTCGCCACGCCAGAAATCGGTTCTACGTGCGGCTATAGATGTTTCACATCAAAAACTAAGGTTGTATATTTAACGAAGATTCTTCGTCGAAGAAAGACTCTAACATAAAAGCAATGGAAACCTCAAAACAATATTTCCATGAGTTTTCCACGCCATGTAGAAAACCTTCTTTCCTTCCCTAACAACAAAACAGACAAAGTTGTTGTCGCGTTTATTCCTAGAAAACTAAACATTACTAGTATTAAAGACGTTGCAGGCGTGACAGTAGGCTGTGTTTAGCGACGAATATAAAGTAGCCTATAGTAGCCTATCAGCCATAACTTTGATGTTTTCCTCGTTCAGTTATATTTAAACTTTGCCCGGCAGTCGGATTTGCACGACATTTGGACAGAAATGTGTGATGATGTATGTAATAACTATATAGGAAGGAAAAGCAAGGAAGGAAAATATATTTTTTTGCCTCAGGTTAAGGCACACAATATTCACACAAAAACAGAAAGAATAAAGATAACTTAAAATAGTATTGCGTGCCTCACGGCTGCACCAAATAGGGCCTATTTGGTGCAGCCGTGAAAAGTTGGGTAAAGTGAGCTGTCAATAGTGTCAATCCCTGTGGAATGACAGCTCACTCGACGCTCACTTCACCTAAGTTTTCACGGTGAGATGGTTACAGAATAGCACTGCTGATAGCTAATTACGCAACACATTTTCGCTGACAATTCCGACTAATCTGTTTCAATTTGACAGGTCAACAACACTCATTGTGTTATTTACGTTGTTGAGCAGATATTTTTTTCGAACGTACGACGCAATGGATTAGCAATCTGTTTCAAAACGATTCAGATTCTGATTGATCGTGTATTATGTAATTAGGGTACTGGCTAAATACCCGACAATTAGTGTCCGACGCTGGTTTTCAACTGGACCTTATGTTACGAGGACGTCTTACGGATGCAAATTTGCAATAATGCAGTTTTATAGTGTGTATGTGTTCTATATTTAAATATAAGTAGATTGATATGCGTATATACGTCATTCAGTCTATGGATGGGGCACTATACCAGATTAATTAATAAAACCGGCCAAGTCAACACGAAGGGCTCTGTCCCATCGTACAATATACATAGCTAAAATCGCCGAAAAAATCACGTTTCTTGTATGAAGACCCCCTTTAATTTTAAACTTATTTTATTTAATAATTTGTTATAGCGGCAATACACAATCTGTGAAAATTTCAATTGTCTACCTATTACGGTTCATGAGATACAGCCCGCTGACAGATAGACGGACAGCGGAGGCGGAGGTGGAGGGTACGGAACCCTAAAGAGTAAAATAATTCGAATAAAATTACCTTCTAGATAAGTTAAGTGAAACTTACCCCGAGCTATTGAAACAGGCTATTTGTCACAACGGATGCGTTCTGCGTCCTACGCTAAGGTCCGGTCAACTCGAACATTTATAATTTATTATTATGTTATGTTCGATTTGACCTGACCGTAGGACGCAGAACGCATCCGGTGTGACAAGTCCCTAAGCAGTTTAAACGGAAGGAAGGGCTATGGGTTTTATTGACCGGAAGGAAGTTAAGATTTGCGGTTCGAAGAATATAGAATGATTGGGTCTGATTGATTCGTTACAACAAAAAATGAAGGGTATTCGCGGTTGAGCCATTTTAGTAGAGTACCTTAATTCTGTATTTACCTTGTTGTTGATAACTGACCCTGATAACATGATGAGCTACGATTTTAATATACAATTAGAGTACACAATGGAAATGTCCAGTATGTGTAGGTAGGAGCTATTATATTCATGACTTCATGAGTTCATCGTAGGGAAGATCCCTTGATGAAGTCATCTAATTGATCTTACCGAACAGGAGAATAATACCGATACCGAAGTAGGTAGCTATAGGTAGGTAGGTAGGTAGGTAGGTAGGTAGGTAGGGAAAACATAAATAAAACAGTTCCAATTTTAAAGCGCTTGGCTTACACTGCCGAACGATTAACTAAGCACTCATACGACACACGAGCTGCACGCGTCAAAGGCAGACGATACTGCAGCCGTCAACGTGTACCGCTCGTGTGTGAGCACTTAATGATTATTAAATTGGTTTAAAATTCGAATAGTTCTGTTTTTGTATATATGAGCAATAAAGCTTTGGTTTCCCAGGAAAGCGGCTACGTCATAATAAAACGGCCGCCATGAAAATCTGTCATTTTCATCAGTATTTGACAACCCCGCTGCCCAAAGATTTAAATCTCTAGATGTGCCGCCACCGTACACTGACCACTCACAAGAAAAACTGTCCATACTGAGAAGAGTGAGCTCACACATGATTAAATAGCGTTTCCATAGAGTCAAGTGTAGTCACAGCGTTATATCTATGTCAGAAGTGTCAAAACGTATTAGAAATGCGACTATCTTTTGACGCGGTATGGCGAATCTAACGATTTAAATCTTTGCAACTGTCATCACTTTCATGACAGCCGTCACTGCGTTCGTCTAGGAAACCGTAGCTAAAGAAGAAAAGAAAACCCTTAAAATGAATAGAAAAGACGGAACTTACTTTACTGAGCGATTTGAAAAGAAACCTTATATCTCTTGTAAAACAAAAAATAATCAAAGAAGGAAGTTGGACGAGATAGAGAACGGTTCAAAATACACATAAGCCTTTAGATAAAACTGAGCACAAGACGCATAGCAGATATGAAGAAATATCAACGATATCAGTTGGCAGATATAATCAGACACCAGAACACTGATACCACGTGTTTCAAGGAAGTGACAAGTGACAGATGATCATGATTTGAACCTATCTTAAGATTATAGTACCTGGTCGACCGAGCTCTGCTCGGGTGAAAATAGATAAACATATCGTCCAGGTATAGGTACCAACGTTGTATCACATTCCGGAGGCTTTGAAAATAGAGAAAACGAATTTTCCCAGATATGAGACCTAGCTAGATCGAATTTTCACCCCCGTAAACCCCTATATTGCAACTTTCATCGAAATCGTTTGAGCCGTTTTCGAGAACGTGATTACAAATATATACATATAGTATAGGTAGGATTTGGAGAAAAGGTATAGGTTACCTATCAATATAGTTAAATAATATAATGCTCTCTCTAAAATTGTGCATTGGTTTAGTGTTAATAATTTACTTTTGAACGAGAAAAAGACTAAATGTATTAGATTTCTGACACCTAACGTTAAGCAGGTGAAAACCAATGTACTAGTAAATGGGACAGAATTGGATCTTGTGGACACCACTGTGTTCTTAGGTATTACTTTGGATTCGAAGCTTCAGTGGGGACCTCATATAACCAAATTGTCGAAGCGGCTAAGCTCTGCAGCCTACGCGGTGTATAAAATCCGTCATTTGACTGATGTAGAAACAGCTCGATTAGTATACTTTAGTTATTTCCATAGTGTAATGTCGTATGGCATTTTGTTGTGGGGAAATGCGGCCGACTTTCAGGCTATATTTGTGCTGCAGAAACGTGCCATTCGAGCAATTTATAACCTAAGTAGTAGGCATTCACTGAGGGATAAATTTAAGGAAATAAACATAATGACGGTCGCGTCTCAATATGTATATGAGAACCTGATTCATGTAAAAAAGAATATAAATCTATATTCTAAACACAGCGACATTCATAGCTTAAATACTAGAAACAAAGATTTATTTCTTGTGCCGAGGACTAGGCTCCAAAAAATTAGTAATTCATTAAAGTGCCAAAGTATACGTTTTTACAACAAACTCCCAAGCCATGTCAAAAACTGAGCCTCAATAAATTTAAATCATTTATTAAACAGAAACTATGTCAAAAAGGTTTCTATAAAGTTAAAGATTACTTAGACGACAAAAAGGCTTGGGACTAATTAAGCTACTCCAATGTACCCCAAGCAACAAACAAGTGTTTTTAGAATCAAAGACTACATGATACTATATGAGCTCATATAATTGTTTGGATTATTTTATTTGACTGTAAGTCAATTTATTTTAAATTTTGTTTTCATTTATTGTTGACATAATCTACTCATTAAAATGTTTTTATTTTATGAGTTGATTGCAATTTGTGCTTATGTAAATTATTTTTGCATTAAAGCATTATTATATAGAATCAAGTTTTTCTAACTGAACAGACAGCTGTGCTGCTGGGGAGTTTGTTGCGCCACTTCTTCTTCCCAGCTTAAGCACTAGGAAGTGGTGAAGGGTGGGCGTTTTTGGGGGACTGTCTTATGTAATTTTGACGTTCGAAAAGTGCTGATTCTCAGCCTAGTTTGAATAAATGACTTTTGAATTTTGAATTTTTTGAATTTTATCTTTAAAGTAGGTACCAACGTGAAGACGTAAATCCAATGCTATCCTACAACCCAACCCCTTTTAGACATGCAGCACGCTTAGCATGACCCCAATAGAAACGGGACGAATATCGGGGTATAACGGGTTTTATCTACGGAAGAATAGACAAAATGACAGGTTGTGGTTGTTTATCTGTCATTTTGTCTATTCATCCGTAGATAAAACCCGTTTCTATAGATGTCATGCCGTAACATGATAACTGCTATTGAATAAAATAAAGAAAATGGCTATCTTATCACTTCTTGCTGAAAAGCTGAAACGCAAATATAGGGTGGCTGGGACATAGATGCGCAACCTGTTCAGTACAAGTTCCATTATTCAGTAAAAGATACTGAAATTTTTCGTCGGTTATTAAAAAAAGAATTGCTGGGCCTTACATTTTCACCGCGCACTGCACTTTTCTATGAAACAGCAAATTTTTTTGATGAGCTGGTTAGGGAAACTCAGAACCGGTTGAAGTGGTGGTGGAGCTTGGAGGAGGCCTATGTCCAGTAGTGGCCGTCTTTCGGCTGAAGTGATGATGACGAAAAATGTCTATGCTAGGGGAGAATATGTGCTGAATTTATGGTTATCATGGTTGCTTATTATGTATAGTTTGCGCGTCATGTCCCAGCCTGCCACCCTGTATATTATTACTTTTTCATACAATAATTCAATAAAGATCATATTATATTATAAAATAGTATAGAATTAGAATCCTTTGAAGGATCTTATATCTATGGTGCGTTAGGGAAAAAAGTAAGGCAGGTCATCTGCCAAGGTTATTGGTTACTCCCCAAAGTAGAATCACATTCTTAAAAAAAGTTCATTGCAAATAGTTATCAGTTAATCCTCAAAGAATCCATATAAAAAAATGTTTTACGTCAACGTCAAACTAATGTCATTATCGTATTGCACAATGTTTTTGACGATGTTTCACCGAAGTTATTACACATTTCTTGCAAATGAGATGCTTGGGAGAGGCGAGGATGTGGAGCTTAGATCTTCTACGACGGATAGCGAAACAGCATGTGAGTTTATGATGCTTTTAGTACTTAATAATACTTAGTTGAAAAACACCTCATTGGCGGGTAAAGGCTGGCGCACATTACAGCCCAGTGTGGCCGCAGCGCATCGCCTTTAAATACAATCAATGCATGCACGATACGGCTCGTCTGCAGTGTCTTAGTAAGTTCTAGAAATGAATGTGCGCTGCGCTTAATTGGGATGGGAACACGGTTCGAACGATCTGATAGCGCAGTTTCCACTCAAACCTTCGCTTCCACCATTCTGTAAAATGGCCGTTGATAAATGAGACAATCGAAACAAACGAAAACTCGGGGTGACCTTGCAACTTGCGCAGTCAAGGCGACATGGGTCCCGCCTTTAACTTGAAAGACAGGTAAGTCTATAGTCTAGTCAAAGATTTGAATCTTTGACCCCAGCGTGTCCCCATTTTTGCACAATAGTGATCTTTTAACCCACCATGTCTCCACATATGATCCAAGTGACCTGCCATTCACGCGCACTCAATTATACGGAACAATTTGGACATTATTTATTTAATAAGTAATCTTTTTTGCGAAATACACTGCAATGAAGACCTAATACATACTCGTACATAGGTACAATTTCACTTGTGACCTGGCGAAGGCCGCAGGAGTCCGCTGGATGCGGTGAGAAGCACAGAACCGGTTGAAGTGGTGGTGCTTGGGGGAGACCCAAGTCCAGCAGTGGACGTCTTTCGGCTGAAATGATGAATGATGATGAACTTGTACAATAAATACGCTGAGCGCACTTGAACTAAAAGATTAATAAAAAATTTACCCGTTTTGGTATAGTAATTTTATTCTAAGTACATCGTCTTCACATAAATATATAAATAACTAGCTGCCCGCCCCGGCTTCGCACGGGTAGCACTAAGTACTTTATCTACGGATACGAACCTACCTATCTACCTACCCTACCCTACCTACCTACCTACCCTACCCTACCTACCTACCTACCTACCTACCCTACCCTACCTACCTACCTACCTACCTACCTACCTACCTACCTACCTACCCTACCCACCTAACCACCCTACCTTCTCCTACCTATCGTAAGAACCTTCTCTTGAGAATAACGAACACAACAAAAAAATTATTATCCAATTTGGTGCAGCCGTTCACGCTTGATGCCGTGACCAAGGGAAACAGAGAATTTTTTTTATATATACAAAATATTGTAAAACATGTTTAAAGAGTAATTGAGGAGTTTCTTGCCCATTCTTCTCTAAATGAAACTACATTTTGGAAATTTGGAATCATTTCTATTTTCATGTAAATTTTTAAATTCAAAAGTGCCTATAAACGATTTGACTTTGACTATAAAGTAAATGTATGCAAATTACATAATTTTGTCGAGAAAAAATCTATTTGACTTTTGTCACGTCGTGTAGGTATTAGTTTTAGTGTGAATCACTAGAATTCAAGTGGATGATTCACAGTAAACGAATAATGTTTTAATGAGGAACTTGCGGAACGATGTTTTAATGAAGAACTTGCGTGTCTCAGGTACGTCGCCGGCTTTAAGTACATCGCTATTAATAAACATTGTCTTGTTCTTTATGATTTTTTCTTACGATAGCGTAAAGGCGTCAATTGTACCTACCTTACAATAATTAGAGGTAACTTCGAGTAGGTACCTCCCTAAGTACTTATTTATACAGGAAAAATAAATAACCAGTGTGCAAACTTAAACACGTGACTTTACTGATCATCATGAAACTGATGGTAACACACCTGAAATCGCGCAAAACGCCAAAGTACGCACGGACGTAAAAATATCGCGGCGGGATTTTATCGCGCACTGGATTTTCAACTCTCGGGGTTGAGCCGAGCGTTGAGAATTCAGTGCACGAAAATAAATCGCCGCGGGAAAAAATCGCCCGGGCGAATATATATGTAGGGAACAGCTGATATTTTTTTTCGTGATTTCAGGGTTTGTCCCATAGTGCAAGTTGTTCTCATAATGATGAGTAAAGTCACGTATTTAAGTTTGCGCACTGGTTAAAAAAAATCCCTGTATAGCTACTGACTTGATTGTACCATCATGAAATACTTTGGTAAAGCAAGCTTCATAAAGATACAATTCCGTAGCCGAAGGCAGGCAGCAGCACCACGTGACACTACTGGTATCTAGTACTTCTATGAAATACAGCTACGGAAGGTATTTCATAGAAATACATAGAACCCAGTCGTGTCGCGGGGACCTCGACGCCTGCTGCTACTGCCTGCAGTCGGCTACGGAATTGTACCTCAATGTAAGTGTACATTGAGGTACAATTCCGTAGCCGACTGCAGTGAGTCTACACTAGTATTATAATGAGAAAAGATTTGTATTTTTGTTTGTAATGAATAAACTTAAACCTACTAGACCGATTTGACTACCCGCGCACTGTTCGTGTATTATTGGGATTGATTGCAAATTTACAATAAACCTAATTACGCACTTAAATAAAAAATAAAAAAATTGAATGCTATATTATCACTGAGTAACATAGCCTATAATTTATAAAGATATGACGCGGGCGAAGCCATAGCGGAAGCTAGTACTCAATATATAAAATTGCTTCCACAATGTGAACTTAGGTGGTAGGTTTTACAAAGACATTGTTGTGGACCTGTCGGGTACAGCAAAGTAGGAACACACTTTCATTTTCCCAAAAACAAGCCTTTATGGGAGTCGGTTTTCAGTCTTGGTACTCCGGAATTTCAATATTTTACTCGGAGGACCATCTGGCTTCCAATTTATTCTTGTTTCAAATAAACATCAGATTTTATTTTGCTAAGAAAAACCTGCATTTAAAATGCCCCGCGAGGGCTCCCGGCATCCCGTATGCGACTAGGTGTATGTACCCTCCAGGAAGGGCTCCAGGCACTGAACGTGTTAAAAGAAGCCTGTATGTTACCACTTTACCAAAAATATTTGAAATTCGTTTGATATTCGAGACTTCGCAGATAAAGATACTGGGTGTTAAGACCCCATTCAAGCTTACTTTGATTCACAGAATTATTGCACGTTCTTTGAATCCATGACAATCAATATTTATAAAACATCAATCATTTCTTGTTTCTAGTTCTGTCCGTTTTGTAGTTAGCAGAATTATGTAATTTCGTGTCCCTGAAAAACAGTTCAATCAGAAAGTACACAAAAATCTTCCACTTAGGGATGAATTTTAAATAGCCTCCACTAGAAGTGATACGCAGCCAGCCTTGAATAAAATTCTCAGTAATAATCATATTGTTTACCAGTGGGTTTTCAACCAGTAACCACAAAATTATTGATTTTAACATCTCATTAAATAAGGATAAACTACAACCAAAGCTCAAGTACATGCCTACCTGTATGCACAATGCAAACTTCATATCTCCCAAAACCATACGTAAAAATGTACAAAACCGAATCGAGAGATCGATGACATAAGCTTTAAAAAAAAAGTACCTTCACGCGGGAGGATCTTAATGACTATCGGTAAAAGGTACTGGCGATGCTGTATTTTGGGGTCAAAAAAATTTGAATAAAAATTTGCCGTCGAAAATCCATGAACAATTGTTTTTATTGGATAACATACATGAAACGATGGATGGACTGTGTAAAAGATGATATGGCTAGAAAGGGGGTGACTACCGTGATGACGAATAAAAGAGAAGTATGGAAGAAAAATACATGTTCCGCCGACCCGAAATAAATTAGGATAAGGGTAACAACTCCACTGCCCACCTGATGGACATCTGCAATAGGTAACCACATACATCGCCGATGCGTTGCCATTGTAGAAAGCTGAAATGTCTCGACCTGTAATAAAATGATCTTCAAACCGGAACACAGTACTGCTTCTTCTTCTTTTAGACTCCATGATACGACATTCATCTAGCTAGTGCTCACACGAATGGCACGCGTCAATGGCAAAAGCAACATTCAGACGCCTCGTTTGAGCACCGTATTCAAATACACGAGCGGCACGTTGTCTGATTACTTTGGCCCAGAAGATGGCCACGTTAATCGTGGCTTCAGTAGCGTTCATTACGTCCTCTAATGTACAGGAGCATAGACAGTTTAGTCAGTAACTCTGCTTGGCGGCAGAAAAAGATAAGAAGATAACAATATAAAAAACCGAGTTTCATCTCACGTGCGTACAAGGTGCAAAGATCTCAGCCTAAGTTTGATAAGATTAGAAGACAAATACGTCAGTCCCCACGCAGATACCGACTGCTAATGTCAAGTTTAGAAATTTAGCACGCCGCAACGGGCCGTAGATTGTCCCACAACTAAAAGACAGTATATAAATGAAGTTTTTGTTGGCAGTTTTTAAAGGCCAAGGGCTTTATCGATTCGGTCAATCTTTACCAGGCCCGAATCGATTCTTTCTTTTTCGTGTGGTTTGTGATTACCCTGGTGTCAGAGTTTTTATGCCCACTGGCTCCGACTAGTTCACATGCTGTCGAGAAATATCTCTCAGGCATGACCGAACCATTAAAGCTGCTTTATTCTATACTGGCTGGTAATTTGAGAAAGGGTACTAAGGTCCAACAGGATATTGCTATATAACATATGTATAACCTTCATAATCTTTGGAGCAATGCCCCTTTCACTGTATTTGGCCCATCTGAAATTGCCCATTCTTCTCCATACCTACGAAAACTACCTTTGGAAGGGGCGACTGGAATCAATTCAATGTTTTTGGAAATTTTGACGTTCCAAAGTGCCTTGCAAGGGCCTAATTGAAATAAATGATTTGACATTGACTTTGCCACCCTATGGTTATTATTAGGATATCTGATAATAAGTCAACTTTGGACTGTCTAAAAAGAAAGAAAAAACAAAGAAGAAAATGATGAGAAAATTGTCAAAACAGAGGAAGAAGAGGAGGAGAATATTCTATTCAATTTATTGCCACAGAAACACGTGTTTATTATAATAGATAAGTTACATGCATACATAGAAGACTTCGATTCTGAAAAACAGGGGTAAAACACACATGATACCGACCCAATCACTCTACGAACACATTCACTCATCGCAGATAACCCTCGCAAACAGTAAGATATAGCATGCATTTGCACGCAGCACGCACAAACAGTATACTACTGATACCCTATCTTTAGGATGTGCTTAGCTCTCAAGCACCCTTCTTAAACTAAGCTGACACTTTGTAACAGTGCATTCAGTGTGTTGGAATCTTATGTATCATCATCATGAGTCTTATGATTGATTTCGAAGGACTTTTTCTTGCATGTCTTTATCGGATGTTGTCATTTCATCGCCTTCTGCTTTCTTGAATTAACTCAATTGCACGCCTCTTTTTCCCGGAGGGTCATTATCAGCCTAGCCTCTTCCCAACTATGTTAGGGTCGGCTTCCAGTCTAAAAGGATTCAGCTGAATACCAGTATCTTACATAGAGCGATTGCCTATATGACCTCCGCAACCGAGTTCCTGGGTAAGGTAAGAATGGTTGTCAGACTTTCGGGCTTCTGACGACTCTTAACGACTGTCAAAGATCCACGAATGACAGCCGGGACCAACGGCTTAACGTGCTTTCCGAGGCACGGAGGAGTCTTGGTATGTAAAGATGGTCACCTATCCACGGATCAACCCTGGCAAGCGTAGCTTAACCTGATGAATGGACCCATGCCGCTGTTATTACTTAGTCACGAGCTCCTTCGAGTAATTATTGTCTATATAATAAATAAATTATATTATTTTATACTAGTTTCCGCCAGTGGATTCGCCCGCGCGATATCTTTATAAATTATACCTTATGTTACTCAATGGTAATAAAGTATTGTACTCATGTACTGGTGAAAGAGTTTTTAAAATTGGACCAGTAGTTTTCTTCCATTACAAACAATCAAATATTTTCTCTAGATCTCATACAGTCATCACATTTCGTCAGTTCAACTTGTTATTACGCAAGTGTTCCTAGACATTGTTTCTTCAACGGTGATCGAACTTGCCGACAAGTTTATTGCCTCGTCTATCTAACCATAGTCTAACACAATAGATAAAGCGATTGCTCCAGTATTTGTACTGATCTTAGAACTAGCTGCATCTATTGCCATTGTACAGCCAATATAAAAATATATAGCAGAGGATTAGATTTGTGCAGTAAGTTATTTTCATTGACTTCGATCACTATTGTTGATAGCATGAACATTAATGGGTTTTAGATTTCGCCTGATAATCGACTCTATGGAGTGATTCGTGATTTTAATCGAGAATTTATTTGAATTTTTCTTTATTTTTATTTTTATTTTTTTTTATCTTTTTGTTACGGACGCTTTTAACATGCACGTTTTTTAACATTGTTGTCACATGTATAATTTCAACTTGAGTGATGTAACCAATATTTTGTAACTATTTTATTTATTTAAAAGAGTGCCCCGTGGAGTTTCTTGCCCGTTCTTCTCCATAGGTACCTACTATGCATTGGAATGGGCAACTAGCGTTATATTTCTGACTGACCGAATCCTTGACAATTCAAAAGTGCCTGTAAATGGTTTGATTGAAATAAATACCTACTTTGAGTTTGAGTACTTACCTATCTATCATTACTATACACTATCCAGACAAGGTGTTGAAGAAAATTAACACTCTGATCATTAGTGGGACAAAGGAAAACGAAAATTAAATCATTCAAAAGATTAAATACGAAAACCAGACTTTTTCTTCATAAGTTGCAAAAATAAAGGGTAATCAGCGGGGTAATTGCGTAACACATATAAAATTACAATTGATCGCAATGCATTTTGACAGTTCATCCACGTCCATTGCGTTATTTACGTTGTCGAGCAGAACGAATTTTTCAAACCTATGATGCGGTGGATTAGCAATATCCTTCAAAACACTCGGATTGAGATCCTAAGTGTGTTATGCAATTCGGGTGCTGGTCACTGATGCATAATCTAGGGAACTAGCTAGCAATACTTCTATTGACGTAACTACAAGTCTAGACGTATGCAGTCTTAAGTAGGTTCTGTCCGTCCGAAAGATAATTGGCAGGCAAACATGACCATCCGCCGAAAGATTTCGCAAAGATTTGGCAACATCCTCACAGCGGTAACTTCAGTCTTAAAAAGGAAACCATCACTCAAGTTGTTGGTCACTGGCAATTGACGTAATATACGGTGAACGGTGATGCAACAAATATAGATGTAAAGCTGATAACAGACGCTTCATTCGAGTGAATGATAATTTTTGTTTCATTCCACGTTCACACGACACTAGAACTCCTTATTGATTTCTTTATCGCCCTTCTATTTCTAAAAATCAATTTGAAAAAGAAATTATAACTGTTTATTTCTCACCATTCAAATTTACAATTTAGTAGGTAGGTACCTACATGAAAATTATTACAATTGTTTTTTCCTAGCGTCTACCCTAAATTTGCTAGACAGAATTAATACATTAAGAACTTATAAAAGATCGTTCATCAACTCCATTTAATTAATTTCTCGATCATTGGATCTGTTCACTATTGAAATAATTTTTCGCTGTTGATTCATTTTGTGTTAAGACTTTTCACTTCGAGTGAAAGATGCCGAATGAAATACAAAAACCGGCCAAGTGCGTGTCGGACCACGCACAAAGAAGGGTTTCGTAGTTGGGATGAATTTATCCCAAAAACAAACATTGTAGTTGAATAACATGCTGTACTATACATCAATATACGTCACGGTCAATTCTCCAACTGCAAACATAAGTTTGTAAAAAAAAATGTGTGATCAAACTACAAATTAACGATGTTCGTACTTTTTCCTTTAAATGTGCTGAGAAAGTTGTAAAAAAACGCAGCAGAATATATTCCAAAGAAAACTCGCAATTTTCGAAGTTTTTCCTTTACTCGTGCTTTGAGACCTTGCTTCCTTCCAAATTTCATGATTCTTAGTCAACGGGAAGTACCCTGTAGGTTTTGATTTATTTGTGACTATCAAAATATGTCGCATAAATGGCCGTATTTTTTATTGCGTTGACTTGAAGCTTGATTTTTTTAGAGCTCCAAGGGATCATAGATCCACGTATTTGATATTAATTTCAACTAGATAGCTCCACGCTCCAGGGTCTTAACAGACGGACAACGAAGTGATCCGGTTCCGTTTTTCTTTTTGACGTACGAAACTCAAAAAATGAACAAAAAGTGAAGCGTCTGATATCTGCTTAACGGCATGATTAAGCACCTCTCTCGGACCTTTATATTGTTACGTCAAGATGTTCTTTTTGTTTAGATAATCTGTTTAGTTGCGCCGGTTGCTCTACTGACTATAGATCGGTATCGATCGAATTAGGCATTTTTTTGTCGAGACTCTAACAGACGAATGTGCTTAAGAGCGTTTATTCTGAAAGTTGGCAACGTCGTAAATAGCTGTCAAATATTTACCTGTTTTGATTAATTTGGAAATAATACTGTATGGAAAAAATGTGGCTAACTAAGTTACTAGAATATTGATTATGATATGCAATAATTAATATTGTAACACCGAATATTTAGTTTTAGGCGTAAAAAAAGCATTTGAAAAGTTTCCAAATGCTTTTTTTACGTCTAAAACGGGTACAACATCAAATTCAATGTTACAATTGCATAACATAATCAATGTTCTAGTAACTTAGTTAGCCACATTTCTTATTTCCATACAGTATTATTTCCAAATTAATCAAAACAGGTAAATATTTGACAGCTATTTACGACGTTGCCAACTTTCAGAATAAACGCTCTTAACAGAATTCGGTTTTTCAGAACAAAGTTCTATCGTTTCTTCTTCACTCGATTTGAATAGCAAGATACAATATTGGCGCCCTAATGAAGCAGGAAAACTTTTCAAAATAATCGAAAGTTTTGCAATTTGCATATTTTGCTTCTAGCTAGCAAGTCTTTAGAGACATAATATTGTTCTTTTTCAGGGTGCTAAACGGATCCTTATTACTAAGCCTCCGCTGTCCGTCTGTCTATCTCATGAACCGTAATAGGTGAAATTTTCACGGATTGTGTATTTTTATTGCCGCTATAACAAAAAATTATAAAAATAAAACGGGGTCCCCATACAACAAAAAGTGTTTTTTTCGGCGGTTTTTGCTAAATATTGTACGATGGTACGGAGCCCTTCGAGTGCGAGTCCAACTCGTATTTGGCCGGTGTTTTTTTTACAACGAGAGTTGTGTACACATGCCTACACATCAAGCTATAAATTTCCAGTTTAAGCTGACCTCGCATTGTACGGAAATCAATGACGAATCAATCACAATGCGAGATCAGTTTATACTGGGTATTTTTAGCTTGATGTATAGCCGTGTACCTACTATTAATCAAAAATCGTTTTATATTCAACACGATTTGGCAAAAGTAGTTCCGAGATTACAATCATAACTGCGTTTTAGCAGACGTCACAAGAGTTTTATTACTTACGTCATTTCATAAAGTTAGCGTCGGATTTCATAAATCGCTCGAATTCGATATCAACATGATGTACTTAGGTACAGTAGGTAGGTACTAAGTATGGTTAAGGGGACTACAGGACCTAAACGTGCCTAAACGCAAGTTTTATAATGCCTAAAAGAATATGATCCACTGCAGTAAACAAAATCAGAAAAATATATGATATTCTTCAGGATATATGCTAGTATGATAGTGTGTTGAAAACATAATACAACTAATTTGATACGATAGAAAAAAATCATGAAGATACCTCTAAAAAATTCTTTTAACGAATAAAAATCATATTAATTTACATGCAATAATTCTGATTTTTTGTCAGATTATTCTACAAGCTACATATTAGCATAATAGTGTTTTAATTTTCCAGTCCAATCAATAGATTTTTTGTAAATCGCTAACTGCTTCATATTTTGCAATAAATTACCTGCGTCGTGTCATCGCGCTTCTCTTTCATTTCTATGCAGTCCGACAGTGACCGCGCTTTAACTGTTGTAAGCCTCTTAATGGTCTCATTCGTATGCGGCGATGCGTTAGAAGCAATGGAGCCATAGTAATGAGTAGGTAGGTACATTGTTATTCGTCACAAATTTTGGCGGCCCAATAGCCGGGGCCGTTGTTAAGTTGACATCAACCAGCTATCTAATTACGCAACACATTTTCGTTGACAGTTCCAACTAATCTGTTTCAATTTGACAGGTCAACAACATTCATTGTGTTATTTACGTTGTTGAGCAGATTTTTTTTTCGAACGTACGAAGCAATGGATTAGCAATCTGTTTCAAAACGATTCAGATTCTGATTGATCGTGTATTACGTAATTAGGGTACAGATTTGTAGCGGCAACAGGAGCCTTTTCGAGGAGAATTTTCGTAGATTTCAACACAACAAGGAAGGAAGGTAGGTACGGTATTTAAATTGAGTAATAACTGCTGACACATTCTCAATTTCTTTTCCTAATACTCTTTGAGCTTATTTGTAAGTACGAACTGAATCAATTGTACCTACCTTACTTCTGTGAGTCACCTGCGTTGTGCTCGTGACGTCATCTAACCTGTAGTTGACGTCCCCAATTTGGTGGGTCATCAACCAGGTGTTAGGTACTTTTTGTTCGACGTGCAGCGAATGACTAATCAGCAACGTTTTGGCTGTATGCCCGCGAAAACTAGTTGCAGTGCATACGGCGGGAAAGTTTAAATTCTTTTTTCGAATATTCTCGAATTGTAGAAAGATATTCTTCTCGAAAATTTTCCAATGCCCTTAATTACTTTACGTGGAAATGAAAACAATAATAAGTAGGAAAGCGAAACTGTTTGTTTAAAATAAAAGTTGAAAGTTGTTTTTCTTTGTGTTGCTAATGTTTGTTTTGTACTTTTCTCTCTGTAGGTAATGACAGTTTAGCAGGCAGATTTTGTTTTGGTAAATAGATAGATATTATTTAACTTCAAACCGTGTACGATTCCTTTGAGGAAGACTATCGGGATCTCTAGAGAATCTGGGGAATATTAGGGACTTATTATTGATCGAAAAATCGGGTTGATCGGCCTCATTCTTTTTTTCTTATCAGAATAGGTCATGCTGTGGTCAATACAGTATGTTAGTTAAGACGCAGATATATGCTAGTGACCTTGAGTGGTTAGGTTGCGTGTACTGTACTGAGCTCACGCAATGCGTCGTATGTCCAGCCAGTAATAGGACTCGCCCATCAAGGAGCGCTGTCCCAAATTAGACGCGTTATTAATTTATTATACAGAAAACAAAAGGTATTTTAATAGAACAAGTAGGTACTTATACTAAAATATCAATAATTAAATTATCTTTAAAATAATGAAGGTTCCAGAACAATATGCTTGATTTGCATGATTCTCAGTTTTTTATCCGCGTTAGACATAACTTTACAAATTATTTTCACTATGTATGTAATATAAACATAATTATAAGTTATTAAGAAAACGCTCTAATTTAACATATATTTTTTCGAAATCATTAACACTACTCGTTTAGACGTGATCTTGAGTATAAAATCAAGCAAGTCCTCCTTTGTACTTTTTTGAGTGTGAAAATCTATCTATACTTATAATAAATCTGTAGAGAGGTCAATTCTGTACATGATATATATTTTCAAAATAACTATCAGGGGGTAATTAGTGATCGATACTGATGCCAAAAATGCAATCAGTAAAATTTTTGTCTGTCTGTCTGTCTGTCTGTCTGTCTGTATGTTCCTTATAGAAACAAAAACTACTCGACGGATTTTAACGAAACTTGGTACAATTATTCTTCATACTCCTGGGGAGGTTATAGTATACTTTTCATCACGCTACAATCAATAGGAGCAGAGCAGTGAAGGGAAATGTTGGGAAAACGGGAGAAGTTGCTCCATTTTTTAAGCTTCCGTCGCGTGTGAAGCCTTTATGGTAAAAGCTACATAGAAATCATTTATGACGGAAATGTTCTACATAAAATTATCTAAAAAATATCCCACAACAGCATATGTCTATCTTTTATGGTTGACTCACAATAACACGTGTAACTCCCGATAGCTTAGCAGTTCGGAGCTTTCTGATTATATTTGTTTACTCTTACGTTTATAATACTCTCACTCATCTCTAATTAAAAGAAGTTAATATTATTACCTATTCAATAAAAAAAGAATCATAGTAATCGGTATAGAAACACCAAACTTATACATGAAATACGCTAATAAGCCATCGCGCCGTCGCGCGTGTATACTGAAGGCTGATTGATGCCATAAGGATTATTTTTGTGTAACGGTTGCCGCGCTCGACGCGGGTCGTGGCGGTAGGGTATAAAAAGGCGGGAGGTCCGAGCCGAGCGCGAGCTGCATTCAATATATTATTTGGCTGTTGATTGCGTTCAGAGCGTTCGACCTTATTGACAGACAATTGATATTAACAAACCATGCTTATCAGCGCGACTTTTAGTCTTTAAATAGTTTATTTGAATTTCTTTTGTTGTTATTTTATAAAATAGGTATTAGTTGTTTTGGTAGTGTTTGAATATTCGTTCAAATTACAAATTATTAATAGTTTGCATTTTATTTCTTTTTAGGTGAAGTAGTAGTAGAAGTAGAAGTAGTACGCATAGATTTTTAGATACCGATAGTTACCTATCGGTATCTAAAAATCTCGAAAAAAATTCGAAGACATGTGACGTCTATTATCAGTATAAAAAGTAAACAGATATAAGTAGGTAGTAAAGTATGGTTCAAAAGTGTCATGATAATATAGATCTTTAAAAATATTAAATTAGTAAAACATGGTCTAAATTTCTCATCTAAAAACTCATTTCATTGATATAATTCCATGCTGTTATTTGTCGTCACAGCAAAAACAGACATCTTTTTATCTGAGTTAATAGCGGTAAATTGAAAAATGAACTAGCAAGCCTTTACGACATTTACGATATTACAAATGCGCACTTCGAGTTGCTACTGAATATATCCTAATAGTGAAATAGAATTTGCATTTCACTCGGATCACCAACCCAGACTCCCCGTTTGGTAGAACTCAATACCAGCAGTGCAAAACGACGCTGTCTCACAGCAACGGTTGCCAGGGCTGCGCCACAATGACATACAGCGACGGCGCGGCGCCTCAGACCGCCAGCGCGACTGCGCCGCTGTCATCGTGCAGAAGTCAAGCTTTCCTTTTTATATGTCATATTTGTTATTCTATTTAGATTGTTTAGTTTAATTGTGTTTTATTTATAAGGAAAAATTGTGTAAGTAGTCTTTGTTTTTTTTATTTATGTTGAACAATGACGACAGTAGTGACGCCGTACGAAGCGCCAGTCAACCTGCCACATCGCTGGATGTCTTAGTGAGATGCCCTCATTGTCCCCAAGCACGGTTTTTTAAGGGTGAGCGAGGCCTGAAGGTACATTTAGGAAAGAAACACAAACCCCACAATGTACCTTCATCCTGCCCGACAATATCCTCTTCCCTAACACCTAATTCACCTGCTCAACCCTTTTGGAAAACACTGGCAAAATTCAAAAATTCAACTCCTGTTTTAAAGAGAGTTCCTCGTGGCGCGAGGCCGTCCGTGGCTTCAAGTTTAGCGCGTTGTATCCGCCTCGCCGCCAGAGAGAACTCCCAAAGTGCTTGGGAGCAATTACTCACCTTCCCGTTTAGAATTCTACATGTGCAAAAAAATTTGGCTAATAAAAAAACATTAACAGCACAAATAAAGGACAATTGTAACATTTCGGCCCAAAGTTTTGACCCCAAATTAACAGCACGCCTCCCCCAAAGAGGTTTATTGCACCATGTGGAGTCTAAACTAGGCGAGGGCGATATCAGAGGTGCAGCTAGGATCATCTTTAGTAGCGATGTGGTTGCGCCGTACTCCCCAGAGACACTTACAGCTCTGGAGAGCAAACATCCTGACCCGGCAGATGACCTCTCCTTCCCTGACCCACCCGATCCGGAATCCAACTCACTTCAAATTACAGCTCAACAAGTACGTGCGGCCGTGACCTCCTTTCGAAGTGGCTCCGCCGGTGGCCTCGACGGCCTGACACCCCAACATCTGAAGGACTTAATGTGTTCAGGCGCCGGGGAGGCTGGTGAGTCCCTCTTGAAGGAGCTGACGGCCCTCATCAATCTCATGCTCTCCGGCAATGTGAACGAAGCCGTCATTGATATTTTGTATGGGGCAAACTTATGTGCCCTGCGCAAGAAGGATGGCGGCATTCGTCCCATTGCCGTAGGGTCTACTTACCGTCGTACCGCAGCCAAAATTTGCTGCGCTTTCTACAGCGAAACACTGGCCAGCAAATTCCAGCCCCTACAACTAGGCTTCGGGTCTAAAGGGGGCTGTGAGGCTGCGGTACACGCATTATCCACTTACCTCAATAGGGGTAAAGGTGAGGTCATCCTAAAGGTTGACATTAAGAATGCTTTCAATTCCGTAAACAGGGACACCTTGTTGACAGAAGTTCAAAAAGAAATACCCAAAATTTACAGTTTTCTTTACCAATGCTACAGGCACCACTCTAAATTACTTTATAAAGACAACCTTTTGGAATCAGCCGTCGGATGTCAACAGGGTGACCCCCTTGGGCCAGTCATTTTCAGTTTGGCAATAAATCCAATTATTCGAAAACTAAATTCGGAATTTAACGTATGGTACTTGGATGACGGAACCCTAGGAGGTGATGTAGACACAGTCTTAAAAGATTTAACTTTTTTAAAAGAAAAATTCAATTCCATTGGCCTAGACCTTAACCTCTCAAAATGTGAAATTTATCTTCCCCAAACCACTGACAGACAGACTACCATATCAAAATTCAATACTATAGCACCAAACATCAAAATTACAGAAAGAAACTCTCTGCACCTCCTGGGGTCCCCAATTTTTGACGAATCCTTTCCAACGTTTATTGAGCAGAAAATACAAAATTTCAACGATGTCTCGGAAAGACTGTTCAAAATTAATATTCATTCGGCCTTCACACTCATCCGGTACTGTTGCTTTGGACCAAAATTCACGTATAGCCTTCGTTCCTCCCATCTGTGGAAGCATCCTCAACTTTTAGAAAAAGTAGACCAAATTATTAGAAATACTCTAACCTCAATCCTAAATGTGGCCCTGGACGACCGAGCGTGGCAGCAAGCCACACTACCCATTCGCCTGGGTGGTCTTGGCGTCCGCAAAATTTCAAGTTTAAGTTTACCGGCCTTCCTCTCCTCGGTCCACAGTACCGATAAATTAACCAGGAACATTTTATCTTCCTCACTGGTTGATTTTGAGGTACCGTGTTTGACCGATGCGTTGAACGCCTGGAAAATGACTTGTCCCAATACGGATTTGCCTGACAACCCGTCCTCCCAGAGACGGTGGGACGTGCCGCTCTGCAGTATTGTACGGAATTCCCTGATAAACACGTCACCTAATACTGTTGAGCGTGCCCGTCTGCTAGCTGTGGGAGAATGGGAGTCAGGCTTGTGGCTTCAGGCGCTCCCGTCATCCACCATAGGCACCATGATGGATGACTCATCGTTTCGGCTCGCTACGTGTCTCCGCTTGGGCGCACCTTGTGTTGCTCCGCATCGGTGTCTCTGCGGTGAAGCTGTGGACACTCTCGGGCACCATGGCCTGTCCTGTTACAGGAGCGCAGGTCGCATTGCACGACACGCCAGCATCAACGATATTATTCGTCGAGCCCTTGTCACCGCCGGCGTACCAGCGGTATTAGAACCAAACGGCTTGGTACGTGACGATGGGAAGAGACCAGACGGCATGACGTTGTTGCCTTGGAAGGTGGGTAGGCCTTTGGTGTGGGACGCAACCTGTGTCGACACCCTTGCACCATCCCATGTTCCTAGCACGGCGGGCTGTGCTGGCGCCGCTGCTGCGGCTGCTGAGACCCTCAAGCGGCGCAAATACTGTAACCTTTTGGGTAACTACAGTTTTGAGCCGTTTGGGGTCGAAACGCTCGGGTCGTGGGGTCCGAGTGCGCGGCTCCTTTTTAAGGAAATTTCTCGCCGACTGGTCGACACTTCACGTGACCAGAGGGCTGGCTCGTTCTTTGGCCAAAGAATTAGCATTGCCATTCAACGTGGCAATGCTGCCAGTCTTCTGGGCACGTTTCCGGATGACAGCGATGCGGACGAATACTTTGACGCATAAGTGTCCGTTTCTTTTTTGTTTTTTTTTGTATTTATTTGTATAGTTCGTTATTGTATTTAGTACCTAGTGTAAATAGTTATTTGTGTTAAGTATTGTAAATAAAATAATCTCTACAAAATCTATGCGTTATATATTGCGTTTTGGTTAATTTATGTTCAATTTTATTTTTGTATTAAGTAGGTAAAAGCGTAGATACTTTTATTAATTATAGTAGTTATAGGTATTTATTTTTAAGTGAAGTAGGTATAGGTAGATAGTATTGCACAGGCGTTTCAGCTTTATTTTCATTTCTTTTTTTGATGTAAGTTGTAGATATTTCTGGGTATAATTCTATTAGAATATTTTAGTTTAAATAGGCACTTAGATTTTAAGTGTAAGGTAGCTATAGTTAGGACCTCTAACGTAGGTTATTTTGTTAGGTAACTGATAGCCTTTCCGTTACCGTCGATTAAAAATAAAATACACAATGCCACCTAAAAAACGATTATCTTTATCTCGAACTTCGAGTAAAGCTAAGAGAATGAGAATTACGCGTTCTCAAGAATCGGCAGAGGAAAGAGCACATCGAAACTCATGTGAAAGTGATCTAAACAATATTACCAATACATTAACTTAATAACACACAAGGAGTTACACGCTGACGGAGTCGCGGGCACAGCTATTAATAATAATATTCTGCGGTTCCTTATTGCGATATTTTTCAACAGAATTGTGGATTGACATATTATATTTCCCTACTAAAATACGAAAGTTAATCTGTCTGTTACGTCAAAACCACTGAACTGTGAGGAAGGACATTATGGTACTTTTTTACGAAAAACGACGGAAACGCGGACGAAGTCGCGGGCAAAAGCTAGTTTAAAGTAAATAAATAAAATCATTAAAAGTCGGTTATCGTCGCCTTAACGAAAGGCGTTCCCTTAAACCGGTAATACATATAGCATCCGTACATAAAAGGACTCCGGTAATAGCAGTAGCGTTGCGTCTCCAAGCTTCTCAAAAAAAAAAAAATCGGTTGCGTTATTTTTTTGTTATTCTCTTTTTTTTTTGGGTGGAAAAATGTGTTTTTTATTTTGTTCATCTATGTCTTAGCGGAGCTATATTATACCACAGGGTCTGTCAGTTGTCCGTTTAGGCATCGTCGCTTATTGAGGCTGTTCTAAACTTACCCAGACTCAAAGGTTCCAACTTCCAATGTCATAATAACACACACATAACATAACATGGCGCCTGTATTTCCCCGAAGGGCTAGGCAGAGGTATACACCCACACGTCGCAAGGTTTCAATGTCCTTGTCACTTTTTATGATCAATCACCACGAAAAATTACAATGTTTTGCAGATTATGATTTTTTTATTTTATAAATTTCTGTCAATATCTACGTCTTCAAATACCTTCTTGTTTCTGGTTTTCCCAGGATAATCGTCCAAATTGATGTACCTATAAATAATACCCCTTATTATTGTGATAAAGAATTTTGAAATTTATTTATTTATTTATTTCACAACACATGTTTCCTTTGCCGAATCGCGTTAATAACACTACTTAGATACCTGAAGCAACAGAAAAACTTGTGTAAATTTAAGGTCTCAAAAAACACACACACGCAACACACACCCTCACCCTCTTGTACTCACACACACGACACTTAACGCATTATTTTATCATTATACAAATGGTGGCAGGGACATCGACGTGAAAACTGTTACCATGGATTCAGTAAGTACGTGATTTTAAATGGCCCTGTGTTGAAATTTTACGTCGGTTATTTAAAAAAAAATCTGTTGTTCCATACATTTTGACCGCGTAGATATTGCACTTTTCTATAAAACAGCAGTTTATTTTTTTATGACGAAAAATTTCAACTCATTGGGGTTCAGAATCTTGAACTAAATCCATGGTAACAGTTTTCGTCGATGTCTCGCCAGCCTGTATTGTTCTTCTTTTCCTATTAAATAACTATTGTTTAAAATACCTTTGTTATGTATTAGTCTGCTCTAAGAGCCGGGCGCTGGTAACTACGCCACAGTTTTTATTTTTCTTTTGCAGGCATAATCGTTTAACATTGTTTTCTATTAAGTAAGTAAGTAAATTTTATTTGTTTAAACATGGTGTACATGATACATTGCATGCAGGATAATAATGGAATACCTACAGAAAAGTTCTAACATGTTCAACCGCATAGCGTGGCGTACAAATTGGTAGGAAGAGATGGTGCATAAACCGTGATAATAGGTATTCATCAAAATTAAAGAAAGAAAGAAAAATATTTTATTTGGGACACGCATAGGAAATATAAACAGAAGTACTTAATAATAAAAAAATAAAAAAAAAACAAAACAAAAAAGGAGCATTTAAAAACAGAATAATAACGAGCTGTGCGAGGCCAAAAAGGCTCCTATCTCAGCATAATGACGCGATATTAAAAAAAAAATAATGCCGCAGCGCTGGTATTCTGATAGGGCCAATTACATTATTATTGCATTTCTTTTTTGTTTCAAATGAACCATTACCTACAAGTAGATGTCCTAAGAATAATATTTATTTTATTCAGCCTTTGCGATACAGCATTTTATTATGTTATTCATTTTTATTTGTACAGCCTTTGCATTTTAACCGTTGTTTTGTGTTTTCATTCATTTTTCTTTCTCAATACTTCCGCATAATCGTAAGTTTAAGTACGGTGTAAATAAGCAACAGTATTTTATACAGTCTGAATTTTCTGTCCGGTTGATGGCAATAGGCTCGCCCCCTGTTACATGGGACTTAAACATAACGGGCGAAATGTGGGTGTACTATAGGTACACCTCTGCCTAACCCCTCGGGGGATTACGGGCGTGATGTTATGTGTATTTTTAATCGCAGCAGTAAGACAGCATTTAATCAAAGAAGATGGAAGTCACCCATTTAAGGGGACTACAGGACCTAAACGTGCCTAAACGCAAGTTTTATAATGCATAAAAGAATATGATCCACTGCAGTAAACAAAATCAGAAAAATATAGGATATTCTTCAGGATATATGCTAGTGTGTTGAAAACATAATACAACTAATTTGATACGATAGAAAAAAATCATGAAGATACGAGTACCTCTAAAAATTTCTTTTAACGAATAAAAATCATATTAATTTACATGAAATAATTCTGATTTTTTGTCAGATTATTCTACAAGCTACATATTAGCATAATAGTGTTTTAATTTTCAAGTCCAATCAATAGATTTTTTGTAAATCGCTAACTGCTTCATATTTTGCAATAAATTACCTGCGTCGCGTCATCGCGCTTCTCTTTCATTTCTATGCAGACCGACAGTGACCGCGCTTTAGCTGTTGTAAGCCTCTTAACGCAATACCGTAATAATTCTTCGTATCTCATGTTTGCATTATTAAAACGTCGTGATTTATATAAATAAATATTCCTTTATTATAAATAATTCAGCTAGCATCTTATCTTGTACACTACATATCTATTAGGTATACAAGGTCATTTTGTAATACTTACATTGTTAGGTGTCCTTTGGTATCAATTGCCTTAAGGCAATTTAGGCTTTGGGCAATTGACCACGGCTGCTCGAGCAGTTAGTCAGTGACCAAAATACCGCTAATGCAGTCATAGTTAACAGCTTGAAGCTTCCGTTGATAACTGCTCCAGCAGTCAGTTCCAACTGCTAGATCAGTCACAATTTAAGACGCAAATATATGCCAGTGAGCAGTCGCAGCTTGAAGCAGTCGATCCTGATTGCTTCAAGTTGCCCGTGTATGGCCGCTCTTACTTGTAGGTACAGTCAACCGCACATCAGTGGTAAGCCTTGCACTAAAAAAATCGCCCTTACTGACAATGTAAATTTTTAAGGTTTCGTACCCCGAACGGAACCCATAAAAGTAATAAGACTTACTTCGTTGTCCGTCTGTCAGTCAAGACCCTTTTTCTCAGGAATGCATAGAGGTGTCAAGTTGAAATTAATATCAAATACATAGGTCTACGGTCCCTTGAAACTCAAAAAAATCAAGCTTCTGAGTCAACGCAATAAAAAATACGGCCGTTTATGCGACATATTTTGATAGTCGCAAATAAATCAAAACCGGGTATACTTCCTGTTGACCTAGAATCACAAAATCTGGCAAGAATCAGAGCACAAGTAAAGCTTTGTGCAGACCAGCGCGACGCGACGCCGCGCCGCGACACGAACAATACAATTTCTAAGAAAACTTGACGGTATAACAATAACCGGTGTCGCGTCGCGCTGGTCTGCACGAAGCTTAAACGAAAAACTCCGATAATTGCGAGTTTTCTTTGGAATATATTGTGCTGCCTTTTTTACAACTTTGGATATATCGCTGTATAGGTACTGTTTTCTGTTTCGTAAATAGCTAGATATCCATTCATAAGCTTTTCCCCTTATGACATAGAAGTCTAATTTGTGTAAGAGTTTAGAGTGATTTACAAAGTCAAAAGCTTGACTTATATCTAGAAATAGGGACACCACTGGATTGCCATTATGTATGCTTTCTGTTACAATTTGTATCTAATTAAAGATTGCAAGAGTAGTTGAACTTCCCTTCCATATTTAAACACGACAAAAAATAAAAATTAAACAGTCAACAATTTGACTTCAACGAGTAGGGTAACCACTCGATGTACAATATTTTTCGGGTAGGTCGCAAAATTATTATAGGAATCAGGGTATTTAGTTTCCTCAATTTTATTTAAAAAAAATATCGGCAACCACGTCATTTTACCGAGTGCCGAAAAAGAAAGCTGGTTCCGTTATCAGCATGGATATTAACATAATAAAACAGAATCAATCAAACAAATAAATTAAAAAAAAACCGAAAAAATAAAAAAAATACAGTAGAAAAAGAAATAGAATCAACCGATAAGAAAAGAAATATAACTCAACCGATTTATAGCAAACTGTAGCATAAATATTTGAATTTGAAATACCGATTTTTTTTTAAATTCCTTCCGAATCTCTTCGTGAATTAAACCATAAATTAAATTTCAATAAACCTGGCTGAATGAATTGAAACCTGGCTGAATGAATTGGCAACGTTTAGGAACTCCTTTTATTCCTCAAGGGATGAATGTCGTGAGCTGTTAGTGACGTAAATGGAACATTAAGCACAAACAATAAGGAAGAATTAAATTTTAAATCATTCTTCTTTTTTGTCTCGTGCACGTTCGGGACATTCATTCATGGTTTTTTTTGTCTTACATATCAAAGGATAGTCTCATCATCATAGCTTCTCTTTAATTTAACTGTAGTCGTGTATTGGCTGTTGGAGGTATTATTATTTCTTATAATACATTTAAATACTTACATATAAGTTATATTTTTAAACATTTTTAGAAAAACCATAAGAAATCATTTCAAATATAAAAAGTGTAGCCCACTGGAGTTGGGAACAGGGTCCAAGCATTTGAAGGTATTATTATCATTAGTAATGGGGCCAAAAAACCTGTCTACATAATGTACAGTACCTAAGAGATAAAGAGATATTTATTTGTAAACATGTGTAACATTATACATATAAATGCAAATGTGGATGCCAAAGTGAAAGATTCGAGTTCAACATGTTTTGCCACCATTGGCGTACAAAATTAATTATAGCCACTTAAACTATAACACTATTTAGAAAGAGAAAAAAAAAAAAAAATGTAATAACAAAATTAAAATATAACACAAATAGATTAGAAACTGTCATTTAAAAAATCTTTAACATAATAGTAACATTTTTCAGTAAGTAACTTCTTATGTTCTCTTTTGAATAAGTTTGGCTGGTTTATATTTTTAATAACCTCTGGTATCTTATTGTATATTAATGGTGCCATACAAAACACGCTTTTATGAAGCTAACGAATAATAATCGCCATTTATATTAAATATTTTTAGACAAAATTGTAATACAGTTTACATCGAATTATTAGACTATCTTTTTACATTTACGATAATCTCAATTCAATCTTCATCTCCGCGATCGTGTCAATTACTATGCCAAATTCAGTTATCCAAACCTACCTACATACGCGAACGATCGAGTCAGCTGCGTGTCTGCAAGTCGCGTGCCTTAAAAACAAGGCTAGTCCATTGTACCGTGACAGTCGATACTAACCTTCGCGGACGAAGTACGCGGCTAGGCTCACCTGTCGCGAGCATGGCGTTTTGACGCGCGCGTATAAAATATAAATAATCAACAATAATTCGAAACTTATTTACATAGTAAAAATAAAATAATAATTATAAGTAACAATAAAAATATAGGCTCGAATTAAATACATTCGGCCTGTGCAAGTGATCGACGTGAATAAAAACACCGCGTTCTTAATTTGACTTTTGTTTTTTTTTTTAATTTTCCGGCCGTTGCAGTGAACATGGGTTTGAAGTCTGAAGATGACAAAAGGCCGAGCAAATTGGCGATCATGGATGAGGACTCCTCGGACAAGCCAAGTCAGTATATCATTCTTTTAATTTTAATTACGTGAAAGTGAAAATTATTGTGAGTGTTAAGTATCGATAAGTTAATTGAGCCGTTTGACTCGTTTTTGCAAATGAAGGTAGGCATTGCTCAAAATGTAACTTAAATTAATTGTGCACAAAAAGGAGTACTACTACTTAAATGTAATTCGAATAACTTTAGAGATAAAATTCAAACAAACTTAAAAGGAATTTGCAACTTTTAACTAAAGTATTATTTGATTTGTGTTCCAAATTAATTGCAGTATTTTAATTAATTACAAATCCGCATCCGCTTATAAAATATGTATAAACCTACTTTTGTTGCCTCTCAATTAGTGCAAGGTGGCATCAAGTTCAAATAAACAAATATTTTATAAATATAAATAAAGTTGTTAAATTAAATTTAACCTAGCACCATTATACGGTATGGTTATAATACATTTGCTTTAGACTCTAAGATTTTTTTTTTTCTATTGGCCCTTTATCCTTAGAGGGTAGTTAGAAAAAAAATGCTTATTCTGTCAATAGTATTGTCGTTCCCTCAAATAAAGGGAGTAACTTAACTGTAACTTGAATGCCAGTTTGAGGGATACCTGTCGTGAGAAAACAGGATCATTATGATCGTGATAGGTCACCCTTGATTTACCTTGGCCCTCCGATTTTTCATTACCGGTCTGAATTTCGCATTATCTTACAGTTTTTCTTTCCTGACGTTACAAACTGCGCAAATTAATTTATTTGTTTCTGAACTAATATGTTCGTTAACAATTATAAGCTGAAACACACAAAATCCTTATTTGTTAAGCGCTATTATATATCATTCCATCTTAAAAAGTCATCGGTAAAAAATAATTTAATTAGTAAAGTAACTGCGTTTAGAAGATAATTTCATTATAAACATTAGTTACTTAAGGAATCACATTATTAGATTTCTCACAAACTATCCCATTAAACGCGTGCAGTAATGAGAAGTGACGTTATAAATTGTTTCCAATCGAGAAAGTAAATTAAGACGGGATATAAAGCATCCCATAAATATCGGGGATGAATTTCTTGAGTTCTTAGTAACGGCAGTTGCAAGAATCCTCTTTCATGTAAATCAGAAAGAAAAAAAGCAGTTTAAGTAAAGTATTTTCGGTTGAGCATGAGGTCCAGCTACCTAATTACGCAACACATTTTCGTAAACGATTACGACTAATCTGTTTCATTTTGACAGTTCAACAACATTCATTGCGTTATTTACGTTGTTGAGCCGATTTTTTTTTCGAACTTATCAATCAAGATTACCAATCTGTTTCAAAACGATTCAGGTTCTGATTGATCGTGTATTACGCAATTAGGGTACAGGATTTATTTATTTACTATCTGATTCTCAAGTCGGGCAGTGTTACTGGGTTTTTCCATCAGGAATTTCTCAGTGGCAGCCCGGAGTCTGGATTGGTGCCCGGTTGATGGCAATAGGCTTGCCCCCTATTACATGGGACTTAAACATAACTGGCGAAATGTGGGTGTACTATAGGTACACCTCTGCCCAACCCTCGGGGGATTACAGGCGTGATGTTGTGTTATGTTTTTTTCAGTTTTTCTGAAAATTAACTTTTGTAAAGACCTCATTAATATCATGTCTTGTATTTAATTCTTCACAAATTCACTAACAGTAGTTTATAAAGTATGTAGTTTCCTATCATTTTGTAATTTTCGCGCAATAAATTACATGTAATTTTGGAATTAATAATGTGTTTGTTTAAGCTATCATTCTGTAGTAAATAATAACAAATTAACTTATTTTATTTACCTTCATGTATTTGAAAACATCTTTCCAACTGGCATGCTGAAATAAATAAATCTTTATACATATCAATATAGAAATAAAAAAATTGAAGTGTCGGTTCGTAAAAAAGAAGCTGTCTGTTTTTTCCGGCTCTTCTCCAAAACGGCTGAACCGATTTTGACGGGACTTTCACTGGCGAATAGCTGATGTTTTAAGCAGTAACTACAAAAAAGCGCACTAAAAAAAAGTGCCTTACTTTTTTTTTGAAAAATAATAAGGTTTCACGCGGGCGAAGCGCGGGCACTGCTGGCAGCAGCTGGTCAACAATGTATCCCTACCCTACGTAGATTATAAGGATCATTTCTCTTTAGCCCTTGACTGATTTTTCATCCCTACTGCATTCAATTAATTTGCTTAGCCTTTTCCCAACTATGTTGGGGTCAGTTTCCAGTCTAACCGGATGCAGCTGGATACGAGTATTTTACATGGAGTGACTGCCTATCTGACCTCCCCAACCCAGTAACTGGGTAATACGATACCCCTTGGGAAGACTGATTGTCAGACTTTCGGGCTTCTGACGACCCGTAAAGACTGTCAAAGATCCACGAATGATAGCCGGGACCAGCGACTTAACGTGCTATCCGAGGCACGGAGGAGTCTTGGTATGTAAAGATGGTCACCCACAGACCAACCCCGGCAAGCGTAGCTTAACCTAAAGCGGCAGTTATTACTTGGCCACGAGCTCCTCCCTATTACATTGCATGACCTAATTCTTCCCAACCCTAGGCCCACTTCAAATCTCTCTAACTCCAATCCAATTACTTATGAAACGTCATACAGAATCAATGTTGTTCAAATAAATTCAAGCAATGAACATTATGCCGGATATAGTCCATATAAAATCGAAATTTTCCTCTTAAAATCGAATTTTCTCGAGTCAATATCAAACGTTATGTCAATACATCGTTTTACATGCATTAAGATGCATTGCTATGCAAATAGATTCTTAAATAACAAGCACTTCAGTAAATTATTATACTTACTTTATGTATTTATACCGGAAAATGTTCGGATTTGCACAAAAGAGATTTGTCCTTGAAAATTCACGAATTATGGTGACCCTAATCACAATGTTCAAGTGCATACATGGTGATCATTTATTTAACTCGTGTTGGTTGACGTACGGCGTTAAAAATAATGGTTTTACAAATAATAAATCGTGACTCAGATATCTACATACAATACAACGGAAATAAATGGTTTTAGTCAGCTCAGTGGTCTAATTCCGTGATAATTTTTGATCACATTTTTCTATTGTCAACCAAGACCAGTTTATTTTTTGTTAGGCAAAGATTTTTGTCCACTTAAAAAAAAAATTGTGATAATCGCCATTCGAATATTCGAATACAACCTTGACCTCAAGTCAATTTCGGTTCATAGTCTACATAATTAGCGTTTTAGTCAAACGGCGGCGGCTGTATTATTCTTTGAATTATTGAAAAACGGCCTTCGTTTTTCGGGTCCTTCGCTGTTCTTCCTAGAACATAACGCGTTTAATGACACCGTTTAGCTAGCAGCAACACTTTAGAGATGTCATTTGGTTTTAATCACTTTTTTTATGATTATTGTTTTATTTATCTATCTCTTCTATAGATTCTCTGCGATTTTGTGAATGTGAGAATGTTGTAGGCCTTGCAGACTCATAGATATTTAGACTCGTTGGCCATTTCCCATTTTGTTAAGTACCTGGTCACAGAATGAATAAGAGTACCAACGTTATCAGGTATAGTATAGCCTGTCCACTTTGAAATGACGCGCCCCACTATCGCATTACCTTTGGCGCAGCCGTGAGGCACACTCCCCTGCTAATTTCTTACATCGCATTTTACACTTTGTTTTTTTTTTAAATCTGCTGTATAAATTGTGTAATTGTGTGCTTTTTAGTCTGTGTTAAATAAATGTATTTTCTTTCTTTACCCATCATTACCGTGTGCGTAAATGCGGTAGTGGGGCGCGTCATTTCAGACTGGACAAGCTGTACTTGTTGCCAGTACCCTGATTACGTAATACACGATCAATCAGAATCTGAATCGTTTTGAAATAGATTGCTAATCCATTGCTTCGTACGTTCGAAAAAAAAATCTGCTCAACAATGTAAATAACACAATGAATATTGTTGACCTGTCAAATTGAAACAGATTAGTCGGAATTGTTAACGAAAATGTGTTGCGTAATTAGATAGCAAGCCTACACTGTCCTTCCATACCTATTAACACTAATCTTACGATTCATTGTAACAGCGACTTATGGCTCCTACACACTATGCCGGCAGCACGGACGCCGACTTTTGCCGCGCGGCACGTACGCCTTTTGCGCCTTCATTTACTTTGCGATCCTTTGTGCGGCAGGGCCGGGCACGCTTCGGCTTGCCCGGCGGCAGAGCCGGCTTCAGTGTGTAGGAGCTATTAATTTTCACGCCTCCCCCCTACGATCTAGGCAAAATATTTTTTGATATTCGGATAGCTCATGATGACCTAAAGAGGTGCCATAAATAATATGAATTAAAAATCTGGACTAATTAAAAAGTTGAGCAACAATTTCGCGGGTATTCTGGTTTGAAAACTTGTAAAAGCCACTTTTTTTTAAGGCTTTTTCCATTTGAAATGACCAATTGAAACCGTGCACCTAGCTTCTGACGTTTCATAAGTGAAATAAAATACTTTGATTTTTTATTTGGGGAGTTACAGTTACTTACCTATCGAAATATTCACTAAGCGTTGCAAACACTTAAAACTCAATAGAGCTTAGTACTAAACAAGAAAGATTCTAATAGGTTCATTATCGATTGAAAAAATAACACATAACATCACGCCTTATTTCCCCGAAGCGTTGGGCAGAGGTATACCTATAGTACACACACATTTCGCCAGTTATATTTAAGTCCCATGTAATAGGGGGCGAGCCTATTGCCATCAACCGGGGACAAATCCAGACTCCAAGCTGCTACCCAGAAATTCCATAACAGTTTGCCCAACCTGGGAATCGAACCCAGGACCTCATGCTCAGCAGTAGCGCTTGTCACCACTAGACCAACGACGGTAGTTAAACAACGTGTCCCACAATGACCTACAATACCTTGCCTATTTTTTTATACGACCCGAATAGAACCTTATAAAGGACGGAATAAGGGCTACTACCTCGTATTCGGAAAGTATTGATATTAGATTAATGTTTGTCTCTACTTCAACAATTGTACAACAGTTTATGCTATTTCGTATTTACCTTGAGTTTTATCGTTTTCTTTACGAACATGTGCTCAATAAAAGTATTACTAGTAGCCAACAATAGTAATCGTATTTGATTAAAACTAACTTATGAATATGCAAACACAAATACAAACATCCCGTCTCCTCCTTTTTGAGGTTCCGAATCCAAATTTCAAAAACGGAACCCCGCGAATACGCGGTCGTTGCGTGCATATATTACTTTTTGTTCGTAAAATCGAAAAACGCCCCCTGTCGGCGGGACCACTCGTTCCGGTTCGGACGCGGGGTTATAATTTCGTCATGTCTGTATGTCCGTCCGTCCCGATGTTACACAGCCATATTACTCGGAGACTGTTTGCACTATACCGATGAGAATTGGAAAGAAGGAAGGAAGGAAAAAAGTAGGGGTGGCACTCCCCATGTAACCGAGGGATGATTTTTTTTTCAATGCGCATATGCGAGTCGTTATCGTTGGATCCCATAATTAAAAAGATTATGATGTTTCAAAGTGATTTTATTTATTTAAGTCTATGGTTTTTTGAGATATGGGATCTTTTTGGTGATAACTTTGTTTTCGGAATCTTCGAATTTTCGGAATCGTATCGGAAGTAAATTTAAATTCACCTCTTAATCTTATACATTATATTAAAATGTTTTTATAATTTTTATATTCTAATATATAAAAATGTACATAATTTATGTGTGTAAAGTAAAATCTTTACAAAGCAAAGGTAGGGTCTAGGTAAACAATAAATACTATTGAAGTGTCTGTTTGTAATTACGAAATAACATCTTTTAACTAAAATGCGTATGAAAATACCAACAACAAAAAAACGATTTAATTTTTTTTTTTGTCTGTGATTTTGTTCCGGCTAAACTCCGAAACAGCTGGTTGCACCAATTTTGACGGGACTCACTGGCGGACAGCTGATGTTATAAGGAGTAACCTACTTTAATTTTAGAAAAAGAATTAGGGTCCACGCGGGCGGAGTCACGGGGAGCAGTCTGTAAAGGATAATATTTAACCATAGATTTAGCGCACACAGTGGTCTTAATTCAAATGCTATTACCAAAAGGTGCAAGGTTTTCTCAAGACTAATTGTTCCTATTAAATAATAATTTTTAGTTCTAGACAAATGGTTAATAGTAAATAAATAAAAAGATAAATAAATAAATGGTTGTTTTTAAAGCCGGTACTCTCCATTGAGTTTAGTCAAACACATTTCATTCAGTTCACGACTGTCACTTTATTTGTAAACAAAATGTAGGTAAGTATTAACATCTTGTTTACAAATCAAGTGGAATTACAACCTAATTAGTAATTATTAGTAATCAATCAATGAAAGTTGAAGCCTGGCCAACAGACTTGTGGTTTCTTATTACAGTAGTTAAGTATTTAAAAGAAACAATAGGAAAAATCGTCATTAATTTGATTAGTTATAACTAATTGTTTAGTTATAACTAACTGATTAGTTATAACTAATTGCATGTTACTTTAGAATAGCGAAAGGCCCGTCTTATTATTCAATTCCGATAATAGACGAACTATTCAAATAAATAGCAGAAAACTGCAGGAATAAGAAACTGCCATATTATTACGTAGACAAGTTGCTACCCGGGGCTTCGCCCGCACCTTTAGGGCCCACCCCTGAAGGTACCATTTCGTACCCGACCGCAGAGGAGGCAACTGCAGGTGACCTGAGGCCGCGACACGAATGGTTTCTATGAATTTCTATGAAATACCTTCCGTAGCTAGCGACACGTCGATTGTAGATACGGGCGAGCGACAGGCGATACGTGCAGCCAGATATTATGCCGATTAAAAAAAAAAAAAACGAGTTTATATGTCGTTTTTTTTTAAAAAAACGGCACCTAATCTGAAAAAATCAAGTACAATAAGTAAATAGTTGCATCACTGTGTGTATTCGGAGTATTCTCTCCGTTCCGGAGATATAACCATTAGCTCCACAAATTTTGTTTGCAAAAAAAAAAAAAAATTGCTAATTTGACTAGGTACCAGATTGTATCCTATGATATATTTATGCATAAGATTGGTTATTAGAAGCCATTTTAAGCAAAAAACCGACACTTTAAAATCTAAGCTCCTATTTCTTCGAGTGCTTTTTTTCGATCCACAGTGCGGCGCGCTGTGTTGCTCTCACTCAGTCCGCGAGCAGTATAATTTGAGCTGAGGTAACAGGCTTAACTTTTTTCACAAAGACTATTGAACCCATTTGGTCCTAAAACTATTTTAGTAAAATCTAGGCAAGGAAATCTACCTAGATCTATGATAGTGTAGTGTTTGTTGTAGTTAGTCACGACATTATGGCTTTAGATTCATTACGTTCTTAAAAGAAATTTATATTTGTATTGTTCTATCAGTTTGCTACAATTTTCCTTTGGGTGCGACGAATTATTTTATTCGCTGCGATAAGTAAGTCCTATTTTCAAGTACTTATCGTATTTAAATGTAGTTTAAGTTGAATTTGGTTCTATTTGTTTAAAAATAACAGCCATTTCGATAGAATAGTCTACCTCTAGTCATTCTTACATACATAAATACATACTCTATACAAATAAATAAAATTGAAGTGCAGTTTGTAATATCAAAATAACAGCTTTTACTAAATGCATATCAGAGTATATACTTATAATAAAACACACCAATTTTTTCAATGTTGGCTTTCTTTCTGTCTGTCTGCTTGTTCCGGCTAATCTCCGAAACGGCTCGACCGACTTTGACGGGACTCTCACTGGCGAATAGCTGATGTTATAAACAGTGACTAACGATACTTTTATTTTAGAAAAAGAATCAGGATCCAAGCGGGCGAAGCCTTAATAAATAAATAAATTAACTATGTCGATACCTACCTACCGATAATTTGGTATTTAAACCTACAAACATTTCTGCATGAAACAATAATAATCGATAAAAAAGGTTTTATTTATATTATACAATCAAAAAAATGCCCTTTCTATACCTAACTACGCATAGGAATTGATGATTCAGCCAAGAACGATTACTTGATGCAATAATTATCATAAAAAGTTAAGCAAGTGATTATGATACTCGTAATGTAACATTGTGTCGTTCTAAGGCCATTGCACATACTTGACCGGCTTACATATCAGTCTATTACAATATCGGTTATGAAACAACATTAACAGAGCCTTTTTTATCGGTTTTTAGGGTTCCGTACCCAACGGGTGCCAACGGGACCCTATTAGGTAATCGGCTCCACTGTTCGTCCGTCAGACTGTCACAGGGCTGTGTCTATTGAAACGTAGTAGGTAGACACTTGAATAAAAGAAAAGAAAACGGGTCCCCAAAAAAAAAACGTTTTTTTTTTTGCTCGATCTTAATAATGGTAAAGTATTAAAAAAAAGTAGTGTTAAGTATCGTACGGTGTCAAGGAACCTTTCCTGTGTAAGTCCGACTCGCACTTGGCAACTTTTTCTCCTCGCGTCCGCGCCAATTACGAAATAGCAATTTCGGTTTTTTACCGATATATGCTTGGCATTGTACCGATAATATATTTCAGTAAATAAGTCGAAGATATTTAGTATTATATCGATAATAGGTTGCGAAATGTCTTTTTGTTACTATTTTCAATTGATACCTATGAATGCATGTCAAGGCAAGAGGCGCACGTGGTCATGAAATACCGATAAATAATATCTTCTCACGGCAAGTAACGTAAACATTAATATTCATTGGTACCTCAGTTTATAACACACGCTTAATATTACTTAATTGTTATCATGATGGCAACACAAAAAAGTCCAAAATTTTTACAACTAGATGGGGTATCGTGTGGAGGTCAGAAAGGCAGGCGAATACTGATATTCAGCTGCATCTGGTTAGACAGGAAGCCGACCTCAAAATAGTTGGAAGAACTTTGGCAGGTTGGTTGATGTAGGAAAATAAAAAAGGTGTTATTAAGAGCGTTTATTTTATTCTGAAAGTGGGCAACGTCGCAAATAGATGTCAAATATTTCGCGGTTTTTATTAATTTGTTAATATTACGGAAATATGAAATGTGGCTAACTAGTAAACTAAAATAATAATAATGAATTGCAATTATAGCAAAGAATTTGAAAAAAGGCATTTGGAAAGTATCCAAATACTTTTTTTTACGTCTAAAACTAAATACTTATTCGGTGTTACGATATTAATTATTGCATTTCATAATCAATATTCTAGTTCGCTAGTCAGCCACATTTCTTATTTCCATACAGTAATATTACCAAATGAATCAAAACTGGTAAATATTTGACAGTTATTTGCGACGTTGCCAACTTTTAGAATAAACGCTCTTAAAAATCTAAAATATGCATTGCTACAAGTTGGTGCTACGATGCTACGAACGTGGAAGTCAGTGGCTACGACCGTAGCGATTTTGATCTGCGAGCTACGCGACATCCCTAAAAGAAATAGGGACTGAGTAAGTTGCCAGAAGAAGGTACAATTTAAAGTTATCATGTAACGTCAGGCATCTCAGACGGAGGACTTATGAGTCCTCCGTCTCCGTCACGACGAAGTATGTTCGTACCTACTTATGGGGAATGCGCTAAGGTAGCCCGCGGAAATCAAATTTTCTTTAGTTTTTTTGCATTTTGCAGATCAGTGTCAGGTTTTATGTTTATTAAAATATGATTCGCGACCGTAACTAATATGGCTTTACATAATTATAATCATTACAATCAGCAATACAACTCCATAAGTTAGCATAATTGTCAAATGTCATGATTTCATGAAATAGTCATTCAATGGGATTATATGAACTTAGACGAGTTGTATTGATAATTTTTATGATTATAATTCTATAAGTAAACATTTGATACGGCCGCGAATCATATTTAGATCAACATAGAACATGATACTGACCTGCAAATTGCAAAAATCGTAAGAAAATTTGAATTTCGCGGTCTACCTTGACGCTTTCGCCTTAACATGAACTGCTGAGCTATTCTGTAAAAATGTCGCCGTGAAAACTTAAGTGAAGTGCTGTCATTAGCTAGCTTGTGTCAATCTCACTGTAAGCCCACTTCACCTAAGTGTGATTTTTCGTTCGCTAAATAAAAACCAGCCGATCGTGAAGTGAGCTGTCAATAGTGTTAATCCCTAGCATCCTGCCGGTCGATTTGTGACAGTGACAGCTCACTTCACGCTCACTTTACCTAAGTTTCACGTTGATCTGTTTACAGAATCGACCGACTGAGCTTGTTCTTTTTTTAAATACACAGTCTATAGGTAAGTTAGTCCTATAAGTAGGTAAATAGATACCGTTTCAGTTTAGTACTCGTTAATATATTGGCAGAGCTGCACATAAACTTCAATATACAACAACATCAACACTCAACATCTGTACTTTTTGGTTACGTATGTTCTACAAATATTTGAATATGTAAATAAACATTAGCTTTCGAAAAAACTCGTACCTACTTATCGCCACGTAAATGTAATTTCTAAAGTGTATTGACTTTACCTCTCAAATCATGATGCAGTACTTTGTTGTAGTTTAGTTGAGGTCAGCCAGAGTCATAGTAAGCTCTGAAAAGAAGGCGTTGGATACTGTGTGTTGACACAATTTCAGGCATAAAACCAGATACCAGATACCACACAGATACCTACCATTTGCACTCCTGACTGGTACACACGGCTACATAAGCTATAAATTTCCAGTTTAAGCTGATCTCGCATTGTATAGGATTTCCTTACAATGAGAGGTCAGCTTAGACTGGAAATGTATAGTTTGATATGTAGCCGTGTGTATCTATTCAATGGGCTGTCATATTCATTAGTTAATGTCACAAAAGATTGTTCTCTCTGACTAACGGTTTCAGGAGATTGCTTTTGTAACTATTTCGTGGCCAAAAAGTTTTAACGGTAACACCAATAAATAACTCTTCAAAGCTAAGTTAAAATTCGGTTATAGGTCACTCGTTAATAATTGATAATCTTGTAACACACGTAACTTATCAATTATTAACGACTGGCCTCATTCAAATCAATGAATTATTACGTAAGTTACTTTACACGCTCATCTTACCCAGTAAATACATAGGTAAGACAAATTACCGATACTAAACGATTATGTGGTCACTCGGGCGTGACTCTAATTGACAGTATTCATTGCTAGTTAAGTCAACAGTCGAGTAATCGGATATTTTGCACAACAGTATTGTGTTCGATTGTCGCCCCTCCCTTCTTTCCATTGTTGAACCGCGCGCTGACTGCAACGAACTGCATCACTATTTCGAAATTCAAATCTGTAAATCGACCTCTTCCATTTAATGTCACGTCACGTCAAGTGTAAAGACTAAAGACCCTTAAGGGTTCGTTTCACAATCCAAATTCGTACTCGTAATTGGCTGTGCGTGACAGCCGAACCGACCATTAGTTAGGTTTATGGTACGAATAAAAAACTAGAATATTTCTAGAACAATAATAATAATTAAGTGCTTTATTTGAGAAGTTAAATAAGTACTACGGGTTAAGTTTTTTCTTTCGTTAACTATGACGTAAATAGTGTTTGTAAAAGGCATGAGTATCGTGTTTTATACAATTTTATGTCACAATTTAAATTCAGACATATAATTATGTCAGTCTGACAGTTTCTTGCAATAATGATTTTTGTTTGTTTTCACAGACCCTTTAATTTTGAACGGCCTATCCAACAATATCCCACACCATAGGAAAGACAAGAAAAAAAAATATCTTCCCCACTTTACGTGCAAGGGAGGTAAAGTACTTTTTTATTCGAGATTTTATTATACCCCTTTGTCGGCGTGATTAATATGTATAGCCATGCCAAATTACAGCCTTCTAGTACTAAGAGTTTCTGAGCCAAGCCGCGGACAGACAGACAGACGGACACGACGAAAGTAAAATGGTTCCTTGTTGACTACGGAACCCTAAAAACGTTCAAAATCTAGTTGCAATCTCAACTCGGCGATTATTAATGTTAGCAACTTGGCAAAAATGTCTGAAATAAAATTAGAGGTATTTTCGACAGATTGAGACTTCTTAAAAAAATACGGGAATTGCATCTCAGATTTTTTGTTTACTTACTACACCTTTGCACATAAAGCCATGTCCCGCGCAAGTCTAAAATATATGTAGGTATGAGAAAATTATAAATGCGGAATTCTTCTTTTAAAAAAACCGGTTTTCCATTCATAAACCGTTTCGACGGATTCAAAATAAGAAGGCTTTAAATTAAAACACGCGGAAATGTTGCCACAGATTCTATACCGTACGTTGAACTATAATTGGCGGTTTGTATTTTTAGCACAAGGAACTTTTGTAAAACATAGTCTATTAATAAACTATATTAGTTAATATTAAGTATACAGGACGTATTTAGGGCGGAGTTTGTTTTTTTTACTTTATAGATAGGAAAAACACTATAGGTAAGATATAAAATATGGGTTTAATTATGAGAAGGCTGTAACTACTTGCACGGATTTTTTGTGTCCAAATTGGCAGCTTCTATTTTAAGCACATAACAATTTTGATCGTAATTCGTATGACATGGTCTATTAATTCGATCATGATTTGCAGTCATATGACGGTGTTCGTCTAAGTATATATATATATTTTAATTTTAAAGAAATACACGTTTAGATTATTTTATACGGTTTTACACTTCTGTGAGCAACAGCTCTACCTCCGAATATTTTTTTATTTTTATAAAACTCTTTTTTGTTGAATTAGGTTAGTTTTCGTATTTGGAATAACACAGTTGGCCAATTAATAAAAACCCTGACTATTTTTGCGCAATATTTAATTACTGTTCTATCGATTATGGAATAGACAATCAAAATAAACAGATGCAATTAAGTATAAAAACATTGGTTTTTAAACGGTTTTTACGTGTTATTGGAAAACACATAAAATGCTGAAGGTTAAATATTTAATTATTTCTGTCTAGATTCAAGCTTACTGAATCCGAAAAAAATACTTGTTTCGTAATAACCGTACTTAATTATCTGCAACTTTTGCATATACATACTAGCTTTGACTACATGAGATACAATTTTAGATACCTAAGAAATGTTTTAAGCATTATAAGCAAATAAATGTTTTTTATTTATATTTCTATAATTATAAAGAGTATTTTTATTCTATAATTATTGTCGTATTAAACACCTGATTTACGAATAATAATAATAACTAACATCTTTTGTTTTGATTAATAGGAAATACTAATGAATGACGCAGGCTGTGTTTTTATTTGAACAGTCTATTCCACGCATTTAAGAACATTTTGGTAAATAAAATAAATAATCGAATAATTTTATTATATGAGAAAAAACATATCGTGGCAAAGTTAGAGCTCACTGTCGCCGATAATATTTCACATTGTTTGTTTTTCTCCAACCCCATAGAATCTAGACTTTTATGATAAAAATCATGATTACTATGTCATCGATCATTATTTTATCGTCCCATCACTGTATCCGGATATTTTCCCACATGACAACAACCTTCACCACGGGCTGGCCGTATTCTTCCGGTCAACTACTTACTTAGACTGTTGATGAGTTAATTTTGATGAGCTAATATCTACTTGATGGTAATTTCCCGTCCAATTGGGTCAAGATGAAGAAATCTGCACTTGTTCATAACACATGTTTGAATGACGCGAAAGTAGGTACCTACTTTATGGAGAACCGTCATTATTATCAGACATTCGAAGGTTAACCACTTGTCCAGCAGACACTTGACAAAAATAAATAAGTTCAGATTAGATTTGAGACGAGCTGATTATGTTCTGCGTTTGATAAACGATCTAATGACGAAACTGATATATGACTCAAAGGCAGCAAGTACAATTTTATCAAGATTTTGTTATGCAATTCACATATTTTAAATGTGAAAGTAACTCTGTCTGTCTGTTACCTTTTTACGGCTGAACGGATTTCGAGGAAATTTGGTACACAGGTAGACAGGAGCTTGGTTAAGACATAGGATACTTTTTATCCCGGCAGTAAGTTCTCGGGGGATAATTTCCGACCTCCGCGCGGGCGAAGCCGCGTGCAAAAGCAATAGGACGTTTTGTCATACCAACCTATAGTTTCGGAGGATTACAAGTATTGAAAATCTGATATTTTTTATCTTTCTATAACTACGATCTGTCTTGTAACATGTCTAGTGATAATATCAGAATAGATGTTGATAATTTCTGAAGGGTGGGCAACTGGAGATGTAGCTTTGATTTCTTGATTTTATTTTAAGTAGAACTACTGAATGTGACCTCTCCAGAAGCTTTTCGGTTTTGCCGTAATACCTACGACTAAGCCCAGGTCCGCACGGACGATTATTTCGCGCGGCGATTTTTTTTTGTGCACAGCATTTTCTACGCTCTGCTTAGCTTAGTTGAAAATCGGACAGCGTGCTTTTTCAACGCGTTGCGACGAGAGTGCGTCCCAGCGCGTTGGATTTTCAACGCTCGGCTCAACACCGAAAGTTGAAATACTAGTGTGCGATAAAATCCGCGATATTTTTACGTCCGTGCGAGCGTGGGCTAAATCTCACATGCAGCCCAGGAAACCGCATCTTTGAAGATCTCTGCCACGAAAAAAAAACAATCTTGGGCCTGCTACATTTAATCATTTTTAATAAAAACGAAGGTTTTCCTTTAAGTAAACAGTTGCAGATCACGTCATTATCACGGACATTTCCTCTGTTTCTACCTACTTGATAGCTCTTTGTATTCATAATGAGTACCTAACTATAATATATTGTCCACGTAGCTTAGTCGCTGTTTCCGTACTGAAACAATTGCAGGGAGTTTTGGTTTGAGAAGGAATAAATACAGCTGTAAAACTATACACAGGCTCCTTAGGACCCTTATACAAGAGCGGCACGCGTCAACCGCAGAGGCAAGTTTAGTGCAGCTGCCTACACACGTCAACGGCAGCCGTCGACACTCGTGTATTTGGGCACCGTAAAAAATAATATTTTCCCCACATTTTGACGAGCTGTGCGATCATAAATAGATTCGATTTCGGGGTTGTTCAAATAGTGAAATTTGTTCATAATGATGACCTCGATGTATACTTTCATATGCATTAAGTAAAAACCTGTTATTTTGACATTACAAACAGATACTTCAATTTTATTTATTTATATGTATAGATATCAGATTAGCAAAAATGTAGTATATGCAAAAACTTAAGATGACGGTTAACCACATGACACTTAAAGACAGCATTGCGGAACTCGTTTTGCATTGCAGTTCCTTGATGGAAAAATAACTAGACAACTGATTCTAGAAACATTGAAACTGTACCACGTTCGTCAAAACACGCGCCGCGATTTTCGTATCGATAAAATAATTACAGACATGACATGCCAAAGTAATTATTCCGTAGGGCAATTTCAATAGAAAATCATTACTGTCCGTATCATAGGTTCATTGAGGTTGCTCGGCACGTATCATGTACTAGAATGTTTACAATGTTGGTTGTTGAGCAACCGATACGTGATCACGGTCAGTTGTTGACTGTCAATTTGAAAAGAGAGATTTTTTTAGTAAGGGCAAGGACTTTGGTTTCGATTTCCTTCATCGATATCGAAGGTCTGCAATCACATATCTGTCTCCGATTACATTCCGATCCAAATAAGCCAGGTTTCTAAATAACAACAACGTTAAAAATCCAGTCTGATTGTTTACTTTAACTTAAATTTTTTTGGAATGTCAAATACCAGAATAACAGGGTTTTTTTTCTTTTTTCTTTCCTCTTTATTTCATAAACTATGCGAATATTAAAAAAAAAATTGGCCTATTAAGGAGAGATGTGAACATTTTATTCGTTGTTACAATGCGCTTGACACTTACTGTGCTTGACATGTGAAATATTATTATTGTAAAAACTAGTCTTTTAGTTTTCCTGTTTTAAAATAGGTACCTTTTACTGCTGTAGCTACTACCGGCTTTGAATTTCCGCATCTTCTTTATCGTCTTGTTCCTGGTTACATTAATACCTGCAGTGCTATTCTGTAACCATCTCACCGTGAAAACTTAGGTGAAGTGAGCGTGGAGTGAGCTGTCACTGTCACAAATCGACCGGCAGGATGCAATGGATTAACACTATTGACAGCTCACTCCACGCTCACTTCACCTAAGTTTCACGGTGATATTTTTACAGAATCGATCGGCTGTACTAACTTTTGCCTACGACTTCGTCTGCGTTTAACGGAATGAAAAGTATCTTATGTCCTAACCCAGGCCATGGTCTACCCATGTGCCAAATTTCATTCATGTCTGTTCAGCCGTTTTAGCGTGAAAGCATAACAAAGAAACTCACTTTTGCATTTGTAATATTAGTTAGGATTTTAAATAAACTTCGACCTGCTATCTAAGTACGTAACACATTTTCGTAAACGATTACGACTGATCTGTTTCATTTTGACAGTTCAACAACATTCATTGCGTTATTTACGTTGTTGAGCAGATTTTTTTTCTAACTTATGAAGCAATGGATTAGCAATCTGTTTCAAAACGATTCAGATTCTAATTGATCGTGTATTACAAAATTAGGGCACAGAATTTGGGCACTTCGACAGCGTTAGGGTTGGCCTCGCAAGGGTCTTCTGTAGCGTGTTGCACAGAGATCACGACAATAGGGAAGATGATTTTTTTACGTAATCTAAAGATTACGTAAAACGTCATGGCACATTTTACCTCAATGTATCGCACATTGAGGTAAAATGTGCCATGACGTCACGAGTATGTAGATTTTATACATACTAGTGACGTAGCGACCAACACTCCCCAACTTAAAATGCGTTTTATCTAAGTATTTTTTTATTAATATCCTAAAGCAAAAAATACGTGTCGATATTTTTTTATTATCTGACTAACGAACTAATTAGAATTCCATTATTTTTACCCAGGCATCATCCCTATTAGTGTGAGGCAGTTTCCTCATCAAAACTGGATTTAGGTCAAAGGACTAAAGGACTAAATAATGTAAAAATTCGCTCTCTCTGAAGAATGTATCTTGGGAAAGCCCTGAACCCAAGATACATAGGGAAGTAGGTACATTTCGGCATTCACATCGCGTTAACTTACCTACTGGCTTTCTCAAGTTTTTCCTTGAAAACAATGAATGGGATATCGAGTTTATGTTGCCGTTTATGTCTTTCTGTTTTTAATAGGTTTCTTTTTAATTTTATTATTTTTTTTGGTTTGTGTTCGTTGGTTTTATTATATTATCCATATCGGATGTATTCGTTTTACTATTTATTTCCTCATTTGTGTAAGGGTATTTAGTACCGACCTTTATTTTCATTTTATTTTTAATGTTTATCAGTGGACGTTAATAAATGGCCTTCAATTTCATATTGTTTAAGTGCACTGCATAAGTAAGCTGTAAGTTTCCCGAATAGAAAAAAAAAATATATGTAGGTCGCTCACATGATAATAGCAGTAATGTACCATCAAAGAAGTTCATATCTAACCAGTTTCAAAACAAAATCCCGTGAACACGATGACCACATCTGTTACCGTCCCGGTTCTATAGCCGTCGAGCGCTGCAAGCAAGAATAATCCTTACGGTGGTTAGATATGAACTTCTTCGATGGTACCTACCAGATTTGCTTAGATAGGATTCTATTAAATACCTAGGTACCTACTTAATTGATTTCATACCAGCATTAAAATTAAAGTTTTGGAATCACTTTAAAAGTTTATTATGAAATTTTTCTGGAGAAATTTTGACGCAAACGCTTCATGTAAATAAACATTGCGTTATGTCGGTATAACTAGCGAATCAGTTATTTCCAAAATTAAACATTACATACGCAATAACCATGAAACATAATGGCCGTTTTATCTCAAATACAAATACATGCGTAAAAATATTTATCGCTACATTGTATTATATCGGGCTGAAACAATAAGATTGTTACATTTGCAGTGTTTGCGTGACAATTACACCTGTGTTTACTCTTTAACACGCACTCCTACCTCTGGCTACAAATCGGGGTTATCGGGAAAATCGCCATTTGTATTTACATTAGCTTATATAGGTACCTACTACTTCGTAGGTTTTCTATATACTTATGCTAATGCGTTTAACTATTAATTTCTTTTCTACTTAAACACTTTATTAACTCCATTTCTGCTACTTATTAGGTATTCTATTTTTATTGTTACTTATTGAAAAAGTGTTACCTATTATAACTTTTTTGGTGTACTTTACAACAAAAAAGTTAATTTAAAAATTCGTTTCGAACAACATAGTGTGGGACTTTCCCACACTATTTTACGTTGGAAACGGATTTTAATTTTTTTTTTTTTTTTTTTTTGATAATCTTAAATCTTTTTTTTTTGTTAGTGTTTATTTAAGTAAAAATTTACCATTTTCTTAGTATGAGTATCATAGTGAGGGAATTTACTCAGTTGACCGAATAAGTACGGACAACTGAAAACAAGTTTCAAAATGCAAACCCCTGCCACATCACATGAATTAAACTTATGCTAGAAATAAACTTAATAACTAAAGGACTAATGTACATGACAATTACGGCGTAGATAGTACTGATAAAAAATTATTATCTTGTTGCCTTGCAATTTAATAAACTAAACTAAACCTAAAATAAAATAAACTAAAATTGACTAACGTAAATAAGACTAGTAACAACAAAAACACAAGGATGGTGTGATTTTCTTTCTGAATCCCGGTAGCTTGTCGCTGAATATATCTAAGTTAGGCGTGTGGCGTTGCTCATTCGTATAACTCTTGTTGCTCGTGGTTTTTACTGGTTAGCCCTCGGCCGTTTTTTGTTGGTCATCATTTTGTGCGAAATTATGTGGATGTAATTTTACTTAACATAACCAATCATTATTTTTAGTAGGTAGGTACCTATAGGATACGTATACCTACCTCAGCTCAAATCCGGATATTTTAAGCGTTTTGTTTTGGTAACTACAGCAATAATATTAAAAAAAATTGTCTACATAATATTTAAAACATATAACGTATTCTACAAATAAAGGTAATAAAGAAATCATATTATTGTTCCTTTGTTTACCGTTGAATATCATATTTTATGCCAACCAAAAACCGGTTTTCTTAACACAAGAACTCAGTGTTGCCATAACAAGCCGCAAATAACCGAATGTCTAGTTATAATTATAGTTAGCTAATAATGATACATAGGTATTTATATTATTAGCTATAAGATTAGAATACATATTGAATTGGCCATTAATAAAATGAAGTAGTCGTTGATAGAATAGATTAACAATTTGCATGAATTAAAATATAAATGGTTTTTTATTAGCATATTTAGTCTTACGAGTTGATAACTTGATATTGATATTAAACACAGTTACTGGCCGAGACTTGCGTCGTATTTTTACAGTTAACAGCGGTTGTTCCTTATGCATCATACGAACAAAGCCGCCGCCGCCGGTCATAATCGCGTTTTCAGTACGTATGGCAAGTCCTACTTACTGAAGGAGTGTAATTTATTGGCTGGTAATAAAACCGAACGATGTCTTTTACGATCATTAACTTAGTCATTTAAAATAATTATTTAAGAGGCTTTCTCATCCCAAGCATACATAGTTTACCCTACTTAATATTTTTTTAAATATACATATATTTCACGTGCAGGTAATATGGATTATTAAAATAATTCAAATTTTAATTGAAGTTCAAGTAAAAAAAAATCAAACCAAATTAAATAACTAGAAAATTATCGAAAAGAAAAATGCGAAATCTGTACCTATTATATTATGACAATTCTCAAGTTTAAAATGTAAATTGCTCTGCAATAAAAAAAGCTATTTTATCATGGTTTTTATAACCGATTATTTAAAATTTTCATGTCTTGTGTGTACCACGTTTAAAAAAAAAAAAATATACATAAACAGCTTGGATATTAGTGAAATATAAAATAAATATCCACAAATATTTAAAGGCACCCATTTAGGAGAAAACTATGTTCTTAGGTATAGCCATACAACAACAAGCTATATTTACCTACATAATATTTCCTCCGTGTATAGTTATGCAGTCCATGGATAATTTGATTAATTTGACAAGGTATTTTAACGTTTAGGAATGAAACGAAATGTTACTTACATAAAGATTTACATAATAATTTGAATGTCATAGGTATTATTCCACCTTCGCAAAAAGATTAAATTCCAATTTTAAATGTGTTATAAAAATATGGCGCTGACTCAGCGGTCAGTGGTCACAAACCCGCTTGACGCTTGTCAAATATTAACAGATTTAGAAAGTGTCCATATTTACAGTAGTTGATAAGTTATTCTTTGTTAGGTATTTACAATACACTGGTTGAATAATATTTACCTACTTCTTTTATAATGAACTTAAGTATTTTTTTTATTACCATTATTCAATCAAATATAATAATGATTACATAATCACAAAACCAGCGAGTCAGCCCAGTCTAGAATCATGCTCAATCATTAAAGTCCAAGTGTCTGTAGTCTATACAATATTTATTTAACCATTTATGTACACACATATATACAGACAAGAAGAAAAGTACAGAAAAATACCTACGTAACAAACGTAAGGTTCAAATTGAGATCAATTTATTTATTTACTTCAGACACTAGTGATCCATATTTTTGTTAGTATACTTAAGAATGCTTAAGAATTATGTTAACCAAACATTCAAATACACACCACAATCATACTATTATAACTAAAATTTAATATCAGACAACATTTTACTCACACAAACAAAATCACAATCATCTCTAAATTATTAAAATGTTTAAAATCATCAAAAATAAAAAAAATCATTACATTAAAATGAAGATATTCATAATTTTTTTAAATGAATTAAAATCATAAAACAACAAAATAAATAAATAAAAATCAATATAATTTTGTCAGTTGCTGTTCTTTGAGACATATTATGTAACTGTACACAATGCCACAATGTTGGGCAGTAAATTCTGCCAGCCACAACGCTAAGAAAGCTGTTGCCACTGCGGCGGGCACGACTTAGTAACGATACAGCCGTGCTATTCTGTAAACATCTCACCGTGATAACTTGGGTGATGTGAGCTGTCATTGCACCTAAAGCTAGGGATTGACACTATGGACAGCTCACTTCATGCTCACTTCACCCAAGTTATCACGGTGAGATGTTTACAGAATAGCACGGCAGTTCTCTTACTGAGGATGGCATGGAAACCATCACTACGATCGTCGGCGAACATGCCCGAAGCGCTGCAGTGCCTCGGCAGCGGGATCAACATCCTAAAGACATTGTTTTATTGTACGCGCAGGGCTGAAAATCAATGCTTGTTCTTGAATTTCTCAAATAAGCGTAGAAAAATATGCGATTTCTTTTTTGCAGTACTGTGCAAGAAAATCTTTTTAAACAGAAAATTTATTACTTTTAGCCCGCGCACGCACAACTGTAAAGTCTAGGCTTTTTTCTTTCACTAGGCTGTTGGTGATGCATAATTTTGATTGACGAACAATGCGCAATTGCGTCGAAGTCGGAAGGTAAAATGATTCAGTAGCACATTGTTTGTCTGTCTGTTTGTTTGTTTGTTGCAATAACAACCTTGTCACCTGTGTTGAACACATAAGGCCGTTGCAAATTAATCTGCCTAGCCCTAGATGCAGATGACTACCAGTACTTTACATGTAGCGACTGCCATGTGACCTCCACAAACCAGTTACTGGTTAACATGATATCCTTTGGTAAGACTATCAGCCTTTCGGGCTTCTACCGTAACGACTGACAAAGATATACGTGGCAGCCGGGACCGGACGGGCTGTACTTTCCGAGGCAGGGGTTTCAATATGTAATGGATGTTCACCCATCGACGAACCGACCGCGGCAAGCTTAGCTTAACCTGATCGACCCGTGCGGCTGTTATCATGTAGCCTCAAGCCCCGCATATAAGACCGTTGCAATTGCAAGGAAAATGCATCGCGTTTAGTTTTCAGAACACCCTTGTTTGGTATGGTTTGGTTATAAAGTTGCGTTGGGTTTTTGTTTGAGGCCAGTATGTATTTATACAGAATATATGTTAATACTGTAGATTCGCGATTTCGAAACGGTAACTGCAAGTCAACCTTCTTCTGGTCTCATTGCACCCTCCCAGCACGCGCTGACCTTCACGGCAACTTCTTCCTTGCATCAATATATTCAGTCTTCATCTCAGTATCTACCTTTTATAGCCATACAATTTTTCACATATTCATCGTTTCTTCGGTCTCTAGTCAAACAATATGATTAAATAAAAGTATCGTTGGTTACTTATAAATATAATATTATTATTTTTAGAATAAATATTTATTTTTATCACGACGGAGAAATAAAATAACATTTGTCAATGATAAGCAGTGCATTGTTTTTATTCCAAGAATCGTCATAGTCATAGTTATTTAACTAACTGAAACACTGTCGTATTATGAAAAAATACCTCCTTACTTGGAAATAGATAAAGTTACATTGCAACTGCGATATATTTTAATGTCGAAATGTGCCACCGTTGTCAATACTGTCATAGATAATGTCATGGCGAAACACGTTCGTTATTATCTTTTTAAAACCAATTTCAACAGTTCACTTTAAAAAAAGAATGCTGAACTGGTTGCATAGTTAAAATTTTGAGCAAACACGCGCAATGTACTGTCTTTTTTACACATACGATTCACACGTTTTTCGGCTCAATCTTGCAATAAAACAAAAAATATAGTTAGGTACATAGCCAAGTTTCTTTAAGTAGGTATTACTTACATTCTGCCGCATGTATTTTGCTAGAAAAAATAATAAAATTGGTTTTACAATTATCGTAAAATAAGGCATTCAATCGACAAATCGTCAGTCAACCGATAGTAATTCGATCAAATCTTTGACTCATGTTTATTTGCTTCTAATTTCGGCCACAATGGTTTATTTGGGTATTTCGTTACGGTTCGCGTAACTTAAAGCACCGTTGATGTAAATTGAAGTCTGTATTATCTTTTTGAAAATGGCCTTTTTTTTTGCAATTTGCGTGGTTAGATCTACATGTTACACCACATGCTTGTAAGTAGTTTAAGGTTTGCTGTTCCGGAGATTTTTAGGATATATTACTTACTGATATCATATGTAATTGCCTAAAAAGGTTTTTTTTGCTTGCACTCATCCTTATCCGTACTTATTTTGATTGGTTTCTTAGAAAAGGCCTTGAAACCAATCTTTGGTAATAATTAAGTTCGCATTTTGTCATAAAAATGTCAAAAGGTTCACACTCCCTGATCTTCTGACAACTCTACATGACACAGCTATAATTTTCTCTCCACAATCTGACTTAATTTTATGTCCTTGATTTGACATTCGCGTTATATTTACCCACTGTATTATAACTTTGCGATCATTACCATAATGACCATGCATATTTTTCTATAGCATATTTTAATTTTTTTAAGTAATTAGTTGACTGTGTCTGTGCATAAAATGCTCGAGGAACTCGGGGCTAAGTTATAACAGCCGCACGGGTTGATCCAACAGGTTAAGCTACGCTTGCCGGGGTTGGTCCGTGAATGGGTGACCATCTTTATATACCAAGACTCCTACGTGTCTCGGAAAGCACGTTAAGCCGTTGGTCCCGGCTGTCATTCGTGGATCTTTGACAGTCGTTACGGGTCGTCAGAAGCCCGAAAGTCTGACAACCAGTTTTATCAAGGGGTATCGTATTACCCAGTTACTGGCTTGTGGAGGTCAAATAGGCAGTCGCTCCATGTAAAATACTGGTATTCAGCTGCATCCGGTTAGAATGGAAGCGGACCCCAACATAGTTGGGAAAAGGCTGGGCAGATTGATTGTCTGTGCATAAAATGTTGGTGAAAATCCATTAAAGCCAGGGTTTTCTAAGACAGCGGTGGCCGCCACATAGCGTCCGCAATTTATCGTCGAATGACGTCACTGAAACGTGAAAATAAGTTGGTGTGTTTCCTCAAAGAGCTTTTTTTACATTGGAAAGTCAAACCTCAGTCAAGCCATCAATTTCACGACCGTCACTGCAAGCGTTACGTCATTACGTGGCGTGGCGGTCATAGCTGTCGGAAGAACTCACTTTTTAAATGACGATTCTAAGGTTCTGTAATTAAGAGATCAAAAAAGAATAACATGGTACCTATAAGCCGTGACTTGATTGTATATCTGTTTGAAAGTAGTTACGTATCAATATCATATACTTAGGTAACATTCACATTGTAATGTGATATATCGGAGTCCGGCTCAATTTAGACCGAACATGAATCGTAACATACGTAACCGGAGCTAACTTAAGGTCGTGTAGTAGACCCCAAGCAATCTAATCTTTGACACTGTAATTCTCTTACTATGTATATTAAAATGATGAGTAGTTGCTAGCGACGAATTCATAGTGGTTCCCTGGAAACCACTATCATATTAATCGTTCGGTGTTGAGGAATTTTCAAGCTCGCCATTTTCTTGAAAATTTCTCAACAAAGAAAATAGTTCCCGACAGTCATCTTTTACAACTCTCTTTTGAATGAGAAAGAAGATACCTACTCTATTTCACGTTCGCGCGATGGGTCAAATGGATGTGCAGTTCTTTTTTTAATAACGAGACTAACTTGACAGGTGCAAATAGCAAACTCCAAATTGAAAAAACAAACCACAATCACGTGAAAATTGGCCACGTGTATCTTAGAATGAATGTTTGTTGATAATGGGTTCCACTACGAATCCATAAATAATTATAATATACTAAATTATTTTTCATCTCTTGTGAGAAGCACAAGCACCAAACAAATACAAAAAAGAAAGATTTTTGAGAAATGGTACAAGTGATTTGTTTTCAGTTTTGAACCGCTGCGGCTGCGGAAGTCAAAACAAACTGTTTGTAGGTATGTCCTTTATTTTTCTTAGGGCTCCAACAAGGTGTTCCTTCAATTTTTTTATTTAAAAGAAAAAGCTTTCAAAATAGTTCGACAAAGTTACGATTAATACAAGGTGTTCCTTCAATTTTTTTTTTTAATCTTCCAAAATAATTCGACAAAGTTACGATTATTAATGTAAAACCCTTATGTGAAATATAAAAAATGGCTTGGGTCTAGTATCGTTTGGCAGGACTTTTTTTTCAAATATTATGTAAATGTATATGTTGTATCTGGATAGGGGTTTAATTTTAGGCCCGGCCATAATAATACTATAAGAGAAATGCGTACCATCAAAGAAGTTCATATCTAACCAGTTTCAAAACAAAATCCCGTGAACACAATGACCACATCTGTTACCGGCCCGGTGCTATAGCTTCCACGCGCTTCAAGCAAGAATAGTCCTTACGGTGGTTAGATATGAACTTCTTCGATGGTACCTAGCAACACGAACAAAAAAACCGGCCAAGCGCGTGTCGGACCACGCACAATGAAGGGATCCGTTGGGATGATTTTATGCCGAGAACAAACTGTATGTGAAAAAATGATCGGGCGATATATTGATATACGTCAAAGTCAATTCTCCAACAACAAATGTAAGTTTGAAATCGCAAATATAAAAAATGGGTTGAAACTACATACCTACTTATTAACGATTTTCGGACTTTTCCGTTTACTTGTACTTACCTCGCTTCTTACCAAATTTCATGATTCTTGGTCAACGGGAAGCACCCCATAGGTTTTGGTTTATTTGAGAGTATCAAAATATGTCGCATAAATGGCCGTATTTTTTATTGCGTTGACTTAGAAGCTTAATTTTTTTAGAGTTCCAAGGGACCGTAAACCTACGTACCTATTTGATATTAATTTCAACTTGATATCTTTACGCGTTCGAGAAAAAGGGTCTTGACATACCATAGAAATATAAAATATACATATCTATGCGACAGACTGACAGACAGACAGACAGACTGACAACGAAGTGATCCTGGGTCCGTTTTTTCCTTTCAACGTACGGAATTCTAAAAACGAATTGAATTTTCAGTCACGTAACACGTTGTTTTATGTTATGCGTATTTGTAATCGATTGTGTACCAAAAACCGAATAATACTTTATTGAAATAACACAAATTATATATTTACGTAGACCGTACATTGTAAGTATGCTCTAAAGGCTATATATGTTCTGAAACTGTAACCAATTTGTTAATTATTTGCAAAGGAGCTAGGTCTTTGGCCTTGCCTAGTTGTTCTGTAGAAAAAAAAACTCTAAACTATTGGTAGTAACATATTTAATATATATTTTCTGCGAAATTACTTTTTCTCCTTATTCTAATGATTAATATAATATTTGTTCGTTGGCGTCCAACACATAAACAAACATTGGCACGTAATTTTCCATAGAAAAATGAAAACATACTTACTTAGGTCATTATTTATATAAAAACAAATATTGTACTAGAGTAAATTATAATTTTAATAGAAACCGCGATTGTCATGCAGATTCGCCTCGGTATTTATTCATAGGACAAATAATAATAAGTGTAGATTTTACCAACTGTGGAGATTTACGTAGGTAAATAAAGAAAAGGATAAATAAATATAGATTCAATAGTATGACTATGACCAATGCGAATTTTGAATTATTTTCTGTCGTAAGCAGCCGCATTTGCGTCGCCATAATCATGGCATGCCAGTGCGGGAGCGCTGGCTCAGGCGTCTGGCAGACCAGCCCGCGTAGCATGACAACCATAGAAACGGGTTTTCTAAGGGTTTTGTCGATGGAAGAATAGACAAAATGACTGATTGTGATTGTTTATCTGTCATTTTGTCTATTCTTCCGTCGATAAAATCCGTTTCTATTGTGGTCATGCTAACCGTGCAGCAGCTCTTCAAACAAAGGAAAAAGTGGTAGTAGTGTAGTGAAGGTGAAATTTATTGTACGTATGTGGTTACGAATCATAAATCAGCTGTCTGTAGATACGCAAATTACGTTTGTAAAAAGTGTCAAGTAAAAGGCCACTTGCGTAAAATGTGTCAAAAAAAGAGTTACGTACAGGGGAAAAACCATGGTAGAAACTGTTTGGATTAAAAACGTGCCATTCAAATTAGAAATTGATAGCGGGTCCGCGGTAACCGTTGTTTCGGAGGGGTTTAACAAAAGTAATTTTGAAAAAGGTGCCATGTAAACAGCTCATAACGTATAAATACGTCTTAGAAAAAGTTTGCGTTTCTGGAGAGTTGTCTTGGCCTTATACTTCTGTGACAGTCTCTATCTACAAACTTTATAAAGTCTAATCCTATCCTTGTTTCCAATTAAAATTATTTTCACATAAACGAATATCAAGTTTTTAGTAAGTAGTTGTTAGTTGTGTGAATTGCGTTGATTTCAACGCTATTGAAAAAGTCATTATAAAGTTTGATGATTTAGCTTACCTATTTATTTAGTTTATCTATTTAGGTATTAAAGTAGTTTTTTCGAATAAAATAAACATATTTGTTTACATGTTTTGAAAGTAGATCGCGAACGCAGTTTACCTTTACGCCCGTGTCCCATAATATGTTAAGGCGAAAGCGTCAAGGTAGCCCGCGAATTTTATTTTAATGAACATAAAACCTGACACTGACCTACAAAATGCAAAAAACTAAAGAAAATTTGAATCTCGCGGGCTACCTTAGCGCATCCCCCGCAAGTAATCGGGCGCAAAATTTTATCCTTGACCATTCCTCCATCCGCGAGCCATCACGTAATCATCTAAAAACAGGATATCTAAACAGAACAGAGATTTCGCTTCTGCATCACATGTAGTAAACAATGCAGCTAAAGTGAAACCTGATCGTGCGTCGCCAATTAGCATGGCTCAACGATCTGTTAACGCCTTAACTGGCACACTTGGACAGAAAAACATCGGAACACTATCTGTCATCGCTTACCATAGCATATCATAGTGAAAGGAAAAGTTTACGAGTAAAGTAGTAACTAAACGTTATTATATAACTGTTAATCTAGGTGCTAATTATCTTAAGCATGACCATAACACTTTACCCGACCTACCTATTAGTATATGTTTTTATGTTTACCTAAATGAAGTTCGATCAGAATTCGGCCAGTGACAGCGTTATCTTTGGCCTCGCAAAGGTCTTCCATAGCGCTGCACACCCTAAAAACGGGTTTTGTTGACGGCAAAATAGACAAAATGACAGATTTTCATTGTGCATCTGTCATTTTGTCTATTCTTCCGTCGACAAAACCCGTTGTTGTCATTCTACGCGTGCAGGTGTTATTGCAGAGAGCACGACATTCAATTTACCCGTAAACAAATTAAGCCAAGTGATTTTTTCTCAATCCCTCAAAGTAGGTATTACCACCAAAAAGTAGGAAATTCAACTCCGAATCTTATATTTAAACGCATAGCCAATCGGTAACCTTGTCAGTTACGGTTTTAGTGTGAAAAAAACAATCAAAGAAATGTTGAAACCTTCACCACTGAGTGATTACGAATTTAATCTAACTATAAACATTACTTATATTATCAATGAACGTGTAGCGCTTTTTGCGCTGCATCAGTTGTTGAGCGCTTTTTTTGGTTGGCCAATGATGCGGTTGAAGCCATCTGCACTATTTAGCAGAGCTCTAGTTAGAGTTGCAATCTTGCAAATAGTCTTGAAACAAAAAATCCTTTTACGTTTTCCGTTTTCGGCTGAAAATGAAAATCAGGTCGAATTTCATTTACCTCCGTTTTCGGCAAAAAAAAGAATCTTTTTTAATAAATTTCTAAATTTTTTCAACTGACTGACTTTAATAGTCATCTTGATTTAGGCAATTCTAGTTCAAAAAACACTAAATCAAATGTTATTGGTGATTCATTATAATCATTCTGATTGAGTTTTCTCTTGCTTGTATTCTAGCGTTCCGTACCTCAAAAGGAAAAAAACGGAACCCTTATAGGATCACTTCGTTGTCAGTACGTATGTCTGTCGTTAGTCTGTCAAGACCCTTTTTGTCAGGAACGCGTGGAAATATCAAGTTGAAATTAATACCAAATACGCAGGTCTACGGTACCTTGAAGCCCAAAAACATCAAGCTTCTAATTCAACGCAATAATATAGAAATACGGTCATTTATGCGACATAATATGATACTCGCAAATAAATCAAAACTTATAGGGTGCGACCCGTTGACCTAGAATCATGAGTTTTGGCAAGAAGCAAGGTCTCACAGCACAAGTAAAGTAAACCGTCAAGAAATCATTCATTTCTAGTTTAATCATGACATAAAAAAGCGATTACAAACTTACATTCGACTACTTCCACGTTTCGTTTAATAGTGTAAAATTGTGCCGTTTTTGAAGATCGTCTTTTTACTTATAATATCTTTGACTGTGAATTAATATCTTGTACTGTTATATACAGGGTGGCAGGGACATCGACGCGAAAACTGGTGGGCCATGGTAAAAGTTTTCGCGTCGATGTCCCTGACACCCTGTATATGTCAATTCAAACACGTGTTAAAGAAGTGTAACATAAATGTAACATTTTTTTTTCATTTTATTATTCTGTCGTAGAATCATTATTCATTATGAGTAGGTACTACATCCGGTCCATGTTTCATGTAAATTGGCCGAAATTAAAACAATGGAAGCAAATTCTGTCGTTTTAAACTACTGTTGATCGACACAAATGCACTGAAATAGCTGAAATCAGGATATTTATAATGTCTTGCGTGGCATTGCAAATGAATGCAATGAACTTACTTACAGCAAGTAATTTGTAAAATGTCAATTTTATTACTTCCAAGTTCCAAACCTTGAATAGTTTTTTCCGTAAATTGTAGGCTTTGTTTTATTGTTGTAACATGCGTCATTGGGGGAAAATAAAAATAAATCGTGTTGATTTAAAAGTTACAAAGTATTAAAACAAGACTAGCTGGTGATTTCAATGTTGCTAATAATGACGTAGTCGATAAGTTATTAATAAATATTTTATCCCGCTTTCAAATAGACTTTGAAGCACTACTGAAAACGTGTAGGTAGGTATCTTGTAATTGAAAAGTGGTCAGTGGTCCGTATGCATTTAGGGAAGTACTATTATTAAATCAAATGATTGATACATCAATGATTGTACATATTAGCACTGTTATTTGAAAAAATTGCAGAAGCCAATTATTTTTAAAAGAGTAACCGTGAAGTTCTTCTAATCGGAACTTAGCTTCTGACGTTTCATTAGTGCCCATGTAGGTTTATGTGAAATAAAATATTTTGATTGTCAAAAGTGCCCAGCAAAAGATCTTCTCTTCTCTTGCATGACATGTCATGTGTTGTTAAGCCAACACATGACATGTCATGCAAGAGAGACAAAGTAATTTCGTCTGTGGCCAGTACAAACTGGCCACCATCCACTATGACTGATACTATACTTAGTACTTACTACTGACGTTTAGATATTTCACCTTCCAATCCAACTATTGCATGTCAGTTGGCCGTAAGCGCAGGCCCTGTGCATAGATCAAATTAGCATTATTATATTCTGTCATTGTTTTCATTTCATTTACATTATTTAAGTTTAAGTTTTCCATCCATCATTATCTAAGATAATTATTGACAGTCCTTCCTTGCTTGAGTCCCTGACGATCTTGGTGGTTTAAACGAAAGAGAATGTAGTTTTTTTGTCATCATTAGTTTTATCTCTTTCTTCCTTACTATTTTCTTGTCTATCCTTTTAATCAGTATGTATTGTATAGTTATTAGTGTTGAATATTGGACCGGTGTCCGCAACTTCACATGTTTGGCGCGTATATTGCGTGCGGTAAATCAGTACTTACCTACATATGTAAGAAGGTCAAGAAATTGGTAGGATTCCCCTTAAGAGGCTTACAACAGCTAAAGCGCGGTCACCGTCGGACTGCATAGAAAACAAAGAGAAACGCGATGACACAACGCAGGTAATTTATTGCAAAATATGAAGTAATTATCTATTTGCAAAGAATATATTAATTGGACTAAAAAAATAAAACACTGTTAGGGTAATATGTTGCTTGTAGAATAATCTGACAAGAAATCAAAATGATTGCATGTATTTATTAATATGATTTTTAATTGTTAAAAGAAATTTTTAGATTTTTTCGTTTTTTTTTCTATCTTAGCAGTTTATTTATTTACTATTACCACTTACATTTGTTTTTACAGGTTCCCACCGAATACAACAATGTAGTCACAATTTCCACACTCAGAGACGTTACCCTAAACCGATTAAACACCACCACCAAGTCCTTTTAAACTGTCCATTGTGACAGGGTCCAAATTTAATTAATACAAATAATTAATAGAATTATGTAATTTTAATTTAGTTGTATTATGTTTTCAAACACACTATCTTACTAGCATATATCCTGAAGAATATCATATATTTTTCTGATTTTGTTTACTGCAGTTGTTCATATACTTTTTGACTTTATATAACTTGCGTTTAGGCACGTTTAGGTCCTGTAGTCCCCTTAATGATGCTATTTGAGCTACCTTCTTCAATGCCTCAAGCATTTTTTCTTCATTTGTCATTCGGTTTACTGCGTAGAGACGTTTTGACATTGTAATAACCTAGTAATCAAAAAGGTTCTGAGCTGTAGTACTCATATTCTATAAATAATTGAGGCAAATGTAGATAGGTATACTTAACTTAAAAACATCAGTCAATGTGCATGGTACCTACCTAATTAATTTTTTTCACAATTTGGTAACTAAACTCCCATAGATATTGTACTTTTTGGAAGGTAGGTTACGATCGGATCAAATTCGATGAGATCATGTCCCATACAAAACTTGAATAATTACTCGACCCAAATGTGATATGCATGCATGAATGCTGATAGCTGATTTTTTTTTCGCGATTATTGTGATGGTCCCATAGAGAAAGTCGTTCAGTTTGATGGTCAAAAACATTATGTTATCACTGGCATTGTTAAATTTTCAGGCCCACTTTACTATTACAATGGCACTAGGTATTTACTATGTAGGTATTTACAGTCGTCAAGGCAAAGAGAGTCTATGTAATTCATTTCCCGAATGACGTTGTTATTCTTGGTAATCAGTATTAATTATCTACTAACCAGGGTTGTTGTCCTCAAGTCTTAGGGAAAATTGTACGATTTTCTTTAATTATTCAAGGCATACGAGCAATCCTAGAATTGATGTTAAGCTGTAAATACATGTCATGTTAATGTAAATTAACTATTTACATAAAGGATTAAGACATGTCTTTGCTTTGAATGCCAAGTTGCCAACTGAAGGGGAATCCTTTGGATATTATCCTCATAGATAGATAAGGATGATAGTATTCTTGGCAATAAAGTCAACAGTAGTTATGTAATTACATAATCCTTGGCTGATTCTCAATTTGTAAGGAAATTCAATTATTGCAAATTATAGCAAGAGATCTATCCAGTAATGGACGTTAAGATATATATTGATCATGTTTTGCATCCCTACGAAAGTGTGAATAATGAAATAGTCATAGTTAACAGAGTGCAGTGGTGACCCATCCCATTGGTTACGGCCCCGGCTTACAAGTTCTAGGTCATAGGTTAGATAGAACCCAGGCAGGCACTTTCACTTTCAGGCACAGGTTTTCTGCGGGGGTTGCGGGTTTCTGCCGGGGTTGCGGGTTTGTCCGAAAGGGATATCGCGACCCTGGCACACAGGCAACGGAAGGAACACGGGTGGGTTTTAGTCAGTAAAAGTCTGACACGCCCTCCCGCTCCGCCCAGAGCGGGAGAAGTTATTTGATAATTTCCCAGCCTCAAAAAAAAAAGAAAAAGGCAGGCACTTTGTATAATTTATTTATATCATCACCACTGCTCTCAAAATTGTGAAGGAAAACATCGTGAGGAAACTGGCATGTCATAGAACCAAACATTCGAAGACATTATGTGACATCCACTAACCCGCACTGGGCCCGCGTGGTTGATTTCGGCCCACTCCCACAGAAAACATTATTGACTGATTATGCATAGTAAACAAAATATGGATTGAAACAATCTACATACTACGCAAACGGTTGCGACATCCCATGCTGCACTTGACACTTCTAGAGAGATAACAATGATTGTTTCAAGTGCCTGGATTGCAACTAATCCACTTACAACATCCTCGGGATGCACCCACTTCAAAACAGTCACTTTATACTATACTTACTATACCGACTCCAAGGATTGTGGGTATCCTGTCGGGTGTTCCAATTAGGACTCAATGCTGTAGGACTAAAGTTGTCTTTTATTTGAAGATGTAGGTAATAGTTGTATCTAGTGTTATGACTACCTGGTTACGTCACTAGGTCAGTTCCTACTTTATTGTTCTCAGAGTTATCAGGGCATCATCTAGTTGCTTTAGTGTCAATTGTTTATACCTATTCTGAAAACATTGCACATACATTCTCGTTCGTTCTAGAGTTTTCGGAATCGTCCCGTGTGATTGCTTCATACAGAATATTATGGTCATTATTGTGTTCGTCATTAAGTTCTTTTTCTGTCTAACCTATTTTCAGTACGGCAATATTTTTCATTATGGTGAGACGTAAAATCAAAACAGGAACTCAAATTACTTATGCCTAAATCGCTTGTAAGTGTTCTATTTTTTCAATTCTTTAGACGTCAGCGTAGAAATTCATAACATTTTTGTACTAGCTATAAAAACCTGAAACATTAGCGTCAACCACGAAAGTTTCTTCAAGAGGGTGAGGTCGGAATTGAAGACAGCGTATTTACATAAATTCTTATAGATCGAAATGATATGTAGATAATAACGCAATTCAATATAAGTTTAATGGGAAAGAGACTCGGGTTTTAATAAACACTAAATTATGACACGACAAGTGAAGAAATTCTGAATAGCTATTAACTTTCAATACCAACCTTTAGGTAGTAAGAAAAACCTTAGAACTAATGAAAGCTTCACATAATGATACCTATTATTAAATAGTTAGAATAGATAAACATTTCATTCGCGGATTCTATAGCAAAATAGTAAAAACAAACAATGATGGTGAAACGTAGTAAAACCTCAAGCCTTATTAGCCTCAAGCTATTAACCTTCAAAGCTAGTCAACCGGTGCCACATCTTAGATGCACTTTTTAGACAATTAGATAATTTATTCGTTCAATCTTCGCAGAAAACATTCAGATAGTGGATGGAGTTGCTAGACCGTTAATTTGTTTTATTTACAATGCACGAAGACGCCTTGGCGCCTGATGTTAGCGGCGCTATTGTCAATACTTTCCATACAAACCAAGTGTTCATCATTTGTTTCAGAGAGGTGACTCTCTGAAACAAATGATGTATAGAAACTGACAGCTTTGAAAGCGGCCCGTGATAGAAGTTATGCATTTAACGCACTTTCAGCGCCACGAATTTTATTACTACTGCCGTCTCTAGATGCTACCGCATTTCCGTGCTTCTTATGTGGTTTTACCGATAAGCAGAGTCACAAACATTAGTGTCTAACTATTAAAACGTTTCGTTTGATGTTGCATCTTCGTCACAATTGTTGATTGAAAGGAAGCTGATTTCAAGATTGACCTAATCAGGAAAGGGCGATACTTGACTTGATCTATTGGCTTTTCGGCCTGTCCATTACCTATTCTCCGAGTGTAAACTCGCACAGCCACCTGCGACTATTGGTGCCTATATACCACTAGCAAAACCAAAGAGGGGTTAATTCACGCTCCTCACCGTCATCCGCAGCTCCACTTCACTCACTGCTGGGCATAGGCCTCTCTTTTCTTGGGCCAAATCCCAGACTCCTGTGCCAACCTCATCCAGGTTCTACGCCATCGTGGATGGGGTGATGATGTCTAAGCGCCCAACTCGCCCCCGGACGACCGACACCTCGTCTTCCAGTCGTAGGTCGCCACTCGGTCATTGCTATACACCACCTGTCATCAGTTTGCCTTGCCAGGTGTCCTAACCAACTCCATTTAGAGGTGGCATTCCATTCCAGCTCAACTTGCCAAAATCAGTTTCTTTTTTACCACTCCTTGTTTTTTTGTATAGCTTTTCAGTAGTTTTCCACTTGTGGCCGTAGTAGAAACACGCCTTTCGATACACGTTCAATTCGTAGAGCGCGCTTAGACATCATGGCGACAGCCCGCGATCGTATTTTCAATCGATTTAACATGCATTAAGTCGAACGATTTGTCACGACTTAAGACGTGGCTTGCATAACGAATAGGTAGTATGGTCCATATAAAGTGGCTGAAGTAGGTATATTCGCTATACTTGGACATTCATTACTTATAATAGTACCCATTTAAAATTAAAAGGGGTATTTCTATTTTATAGACATATAAGTATAATTGGTTTTGAAAATCCTTCAAAAACCGCTAAAGTATTCTATTCTTATCCAAAAGATATTTAAAATTCTCAATTTTGAAAGTCGTCGCTTTTATGGTTATGTCTCCCCATTTGTATTAGCATTGACAACATAACAATTTTTTATTATACATAAAGTAGTCTTTTAGGAACGCCGTCACTGACTAGTCCAATATATATATTTTTTTATTTAGGTTTTGTCCATCATGATTTTATAAAGCCCAGTCCTTACTTGGTTACCAAAATTATGTTTATCTGCATTCTTATGTTAATAAATATGATTATTTTCAATATGATCTTTTTGAGTCACTGCGACTGCTCTTTTTACGTACCTATTATTATCTGTATTTTCTGTGATACATAAATTATTAAGTAAATTGTACATTCATTATGGTAGTGCTGCGGTTTTTTCCTGTTCACACTTGTTGTAGGTACTTCGTTGATTTATAATCAACTTACCTTTGCTCTGCTTCTAGAACGGTTGTCAAATTTTTAACCTTTTGTCTTTGGCGACTTCGACGAGGTTTACCGGTTATTTTCACAAAATCCTTAATATTCTTTTAATAGTAACTCTTCTAACTTATTATGTAACTAATTGTTCTACTTACATTTACTCCGCTATTAATTCATTATGCCATTGTATATAGTTTACTAATAAAACTGCTTTCGTTTCAGGTAAGTCCTTTGTTGACGAAAATATTCTTCTTGGTTGAAAAAATCGATACCTATGCCTCGTGATAAAAAGTAAGTATTTACAACGGTACAAGGATCTTTTGGCGCGTGGCCGTAATCGGAACTAACGCCGCCATCTTGTTTTTCAATACAATTTCTATGAGATCTTCAGAAATGTTTAAAGTCTGCGCCACCACTGAAGTCCTTTCGACGAGGAAGAAGAAGTCCTTTTTTGCTAGTGTCTATGTCATTGCATCAATGACACAATTTTCCGCCTGACTTCAGTGATGGCGTGGACTCTACCAACAACTCTTCCCGTCAATGTCATCCAGGCGCCAAAAGATCCTAAAGGATCTTTTGGCGCCTGCACGTCGAAACGTTTTGCAAATAAAAAAAAAAGAAAACTCAATAGACATCTGAGGAAAAAAGTTTAAAAATGTGTTCTTAATTCCTTAAAAAAAAATTGTCTCAAGACAAAACAATGCAATTTATTGGAAATTATTATGAATCACGTTTTTATGATCACGTATATACTCTTTTAGATTTTATTAATTTACACGCACTAGGTATTTTTTTATATCAAAATTATCAAACCCCAATTTATTACCAAAGGTAGTCAATGTATTAATTAGGTCCTTCAAGTTAACTGAATCGAATAACGATGATGATAAGTCAAAATGTATCGCATTATCATAAGTTACCGAAAAACTTAGATCAATCCTGTTGAAAATCGTTGTAGAAATATGAAACGCTTGAAAGCAATTGCCATAGCAATTGCAATCACAAGTTTGCTATCATTTAAAATATCAGATAAAAATAGGGCATTAGCGGTACCCCGACCGAATTTAAGTCTCTCGATTATATCGATTGAAACAAAATATCTTCCAGACGTAAACATTAATATCCAGTATATTAATGTTTACGTCAGACAAGTTAAGTTAATAACGATAAGTTAATTGGTTCACAAATTACAAAAGCAAAACGATTGTTGTGAAGAAAACTAATCAATTGCTAATTGGTAATTAAACTGATATTAGCTTTAATTATGCAGGTACTTGATCGAAGGTTTGATTAAATGGAAGAATAATGAAATGGTAAGGAAGGATTGGCCGCTTCTTTCATTCGGAAATATTTGTCGAGGACTGACGGATAAGGAGTAAAGAGATCGTATTACGAAACTCCTTGGTATCATTACCTACCTAGATAATAGCGTCAATGTCCTGGCCCTCAGAATAGATACAAGTGTGTTAGCATACACCATTCGAATAAAATACCTCCGTATTTTTATTTGTATGAATTTAATATTTAATCCTTTGTGTATTGTCAGTCCCTGGTGTTTATTTATCATGTTTATAAGTCGCAAACGTAGACAATGAGACATGCACAAGGTCACTGCTGTCTGAGAATTTAGAATGATATTCGCCGTTATTCTCTTGCATAGAATATTTTAAATATTAATTGTAAAAATATGTAAGAGTTGTGAGTTAAGATTGTTGTGTTGTTTTTATAGAATACTCGCTTTCGTTTACACCTATACGGAAAAAATGCGTAAGGTGTACCTACAATAAGTATTTTCATCGTCAATAACTTTAGTGTCAACTTTGTCAAAAGGCTTAGACGAATCCACTCGGTTGGAGTTCCCCAGGGAGCCATTGTTTTTTACAAAGTAGCAATCGATTGGTTTCACTTGATATGCAATTATTGTGTTATATCTAAAAGCGATAAAGCACTCTTGAAAGACTGGCCAGTCTAATTATAGCAACAGACAGGTACTTGCATCAATCAGTTTTGTAATCTAAAAATATTGTATTGCTGAAGTAGCACGTGTAAGTGAAAAATAATCTAAATGGTAGTCACAATAGATGCATAAATCAGAAAATCATAGTAACAGGCATCTGTACTATTGCGAAATAAATAAACAAAGTAGGTACTTACATAGTTTTATTCAATTCTTGAGTAATCGGTATGTGTAAAGAATGATTGCTTGATGAAGTAATTAATTATGGGATTGAAATGTAGATATTGATAGAGGATGAGTAAAAATCGGGAACTATGTTAAAATAATTTGGGAAAAAATACGGTTTCTACGATTTGTGTTAAGCATTCAGATTTGAATTGTGCACTTTAAAGCCATTCTGTGGCTCACTTGAGTACATTATAGGTACACTAGCATGTGGCAATAGAAAAAGGTTGTCGACGATGTCTGCACAAGCCCTAATAAATTACAATGTTGTTTTGCGGTTAGTGTCGAAACCACAACATTATTTCATAAATGAAATAAACACAAGACAAATGAAAATGAAAACCTAGATAATTTTACTTTCCGCACTAGAGTTTGTTTACAATCAATTGAAGTACTTATTGAAAACATAACTTGAAGGTCTGTGATCGCGATTTTTTTTTGTTGTTCTATACATTTGCGTTTTTTTGTGATTCCAGTGTTGGTTCCATTGTATTATTATAGTAGATTAGTAGACTATACGGTGGAGTTTCCTGGATTATCGTTATAATGATCCTGTTACGTCCAGCTGCTAAACAAAGGTCTCCCTTCCCTGTTTCCATTTACGCTATTATCCCGTAAGTCCGACTCCCCCCGCCATCACCTTTTGGGTGTGGTCCTTTCCCGGTGTTTGGGACCCATTTTGTGGGTTTTAGTTTCCGATCATGTAAACTCAAAGCATTCATTTCAATTACACCATTAACACTTTTGAATTGTCAAGGATAATGATTTTATGGTTATTTATTATTGATGCACTCGTTCGAATCATCTACTTCCAATCATTAAGTAGCCTTGTATAAGAGTACCACGCTTTGTGACTTCGTCCGCGTGAAATGTCTTGTTCCCCCGACCCACCCGTCGCATCACATCGCCTGACCACGATTTTACTTCCGTTTTCGCTTAGCGTTATTTCTGACTTATTATCTTTTTGTTAAAGTCTTAAGAATCCTAACGTGTTAAATAGCCTTCCTTAAGAATTGAGCTATCAAAAGCAATTTTTTTTTTATCCGACGGTTAGTTCCCGAGATTAGTGCGTTCAAACAAACAAACAAAAAATACTCTTCAGCTTTATTATTAGTATACCTATATAATTATGTAGATTTTTACGTCGGCGTCGTTTAATTTTTACCTATTAACACAAGATATTTTTAACGCACCTTAGGAAACTCCTTTATTTACACTAACACTAACATTTGTTGGTCTATTTAGGTGAACAGGCAGGTACAAGTGCTTTGTACACTTGTAGAGGTCTTAATCACCTCATTCGTAGAAATAACCTTATGCAAATATTTTACGCCCAAATACATGACTTACTTTGGCCAATTGAATGTAGAACTAGCTCAATGAAGTTTTACTTAGTAGTTCTACCATCGAGACTTACTAAGTTGGAAAAGTGGTCAGTATTAGGTCCTTCATCATTATCATCATTGGCAGCCTTGTACCACCCACTGCTGGGTACAGTCCTCCCTCTTGTGCCATTCTTCGCTGGTTGGTCTATGCGAGTCTCATCCAGATCTTTCCTGTTTAGTCTGGCCCGAATATTTTCTCTCTTTCTTTCCTGCGATAGCAGTTGGTCCTATTGAGTAGGTCCGGTAGTCCTATTTTACTTATCAATACCACACCACTGTTTAAATTAAAAAAACAACCGACTTTAAAAAAAAACACTACAAAGTGATAAATAACTTTAATTTCGGAATTCGGTGTCTTTGGTTTTGAATTTTATTTATCACTTTGTAGTGTTTTTTGTTTTGGAAGTCGGTTTAAATTTTTAGTTGTGGTACCTACCCCACACAAATTCAAATACCACTACCTGCTGTGTAAATAACTGTTTCAGGAAGTTATCATCATATAATCCACATATATACTAAGTGGGAAAAATACGTATTATTGAAGCTTACTCAAAAACTATCCAAGCAAAGTTAGTAAAATTTATATGGGACCAACTTGGGAGCATACCCACAGAATTTTCAAAATCGGTCCACAATCGACGGAGAAATCGGCGGACATACATAAAAAAACATACATACGCGTCGAACATATAACCTCCTCCTTTTTGGAAGTCGGTTAAAAATGACGATGATGATGAATAAGGAAGTCTAAACAATCACTCATTTTTAAGTAAATGAAACATAAAAGTTACAACACTGCATAAACTAATGCAAAGTAAATATTATGTTATGATATTTACTTAAACTCACACATTGCTTCAGCCGCTTTTGCTTGATAAGATCATTTTTAAGGTTACATAGGCGCATTCTTTGTATTTATGTAATAAAAATTGTATATAATCTGATAATAATAAAAACTACGATCTCATATAGGCAGTGCTGCGTATGTGACTGACTTTTTTGTTTTGTCTTTTTTTTGTGACTGGATTTTTTATCCTCGAATTACGAACCTCAGCATGGTTAAATATGGATAGTGAATCAGCATTTCCATACAACGTGGCTATGCTGCCAGGCTTTTGGGAATTTTCCTGTTGACAGCGATGCGGTCGAATTTTTTGGTGCCCTCGGAAAAATCCCCTCTTTTTTATATTTTATACAACCTTACTTTTTGTTTACCCTAAACCTCTTAAGAGGTCATTGTACTCATTATTCACAACTTTCACTATGGGACCGATGCTGAAATCGCGAAAAAAATATCAGCTGTTTCCTACATTTCGACGAGATATACGAACATAAATGTAGGGAACAGCTGATATTTTTTTCGCGATTTCAGCATTGCATCGGTCCCATAGTGAAAGTTGTTCATAATGAGTACAATGACCTCTTAAGAGGTTTAGGGTAAACAAAAACTAAGGTTGTATACTTGTACTAACACAATTATTATTGTGAGACTGTTAGCTTTTAAATTATGTAAATATTAACTTGTAAATTAAAAATTAAGAAGTGAAATTCGAAAGAATTTGATTTAGCTAACAGGTACTATAGGTAGTAAAATTATTATGAGCCCGTCAGCAATGCGGTATCTTGGATGGCTAAAGTCTGAACGCTCTGAGTTGACTACTCGTGAACTCAGACCAAATAAAAAACCAAGACAGCGTTGTCAACAGTGACGTGAGGCCGGTTTCTTTCGTAAACATGTGTGCTCATAGTGAGGTGTAGTTTGTAAATGTGTGCGTGTGAGCGTGTATGCACAGAGCGGAGGTGTAGTTTTGGCATGCTTCACTGTATTGTTCGCAGCGCTGTCTTGGTTTTTTATTTGGTCTGAGCTCGTTATTTTTAATTGTTTACAAACTGATGGGGACACAATATTTAACACGAGTAAAAAAAATGTAACGTCTGATAAAAAAGAACTGACAATGAGGAGATTTAGCTGTACTTAACTACTTATAATGTGAATCTGGAGAAAGGCGATTTTTTTTAACATTTTTTAATTGTAGCTTGTAGCGAAGATTATCTCGAACTTAAATGGCTTGACTAATTGTTGCTCTAGAATATAGATATTACTTTTTTATTGTTAGGCATCTACATCGCCACAGCCAAGCGAAATACGCATCACATTGACGTCACACAAAATCCTGCATCTCGCAAGCGAAGTTTACCGCGCGACTAGCATATATACAACGTCCCGACATCAATAGTCGAGCAGCAGCTCACCAGACATGACACCCGTCTTGGCGGAGGATCCTTCTTTTTTTATAAAGAATGAGTGAACTTTATACTTTGTTTCGCATATCTATATAGTCATATAATTATGTAACTAATGTTCCTACATATACAAAATATTGTAACACTTTTTAAAAGAGTAAACGGTGGAGTTTCTTGCCCATTCTTCTCCATACAAAAACTACCTTTTGGAAGGGGCGACTAGAATCAATTCAATTTTTTGTAAACTGACGTTCAAAAGTGCCTTAAAAGGGCCTATTTGAAATAAATGATTTGACTTTGACTTTGAAATGGTAGGTTGTAGTACAGCTCGAAATTGTAATCATTGAGATACTTCTAAATGTTACGTAATGTCTTGCTTGGTAAGAAGTAGATTCCTAACTAGTCATATCCGCAAGAATACAGTTAGATCTGTTATTAAGATAATTGCTAACAAAACCAGTCGTAACACTAACGAAATGGCTGTCTTTTAAAAAACAACTAATAGAACATACCTAATCTTATGTCACAAGTTGTTGTTATCTATTGGGCATACCTTTGTATGTAATAAGTGTTACTGAAAGTATGCGATGACTAAATTCTTTAGAAAGTTATCATTAGGTATTAGTTTTACACAGCACACATTAGGCCCACATGTTTATTTGATGTGTGTCAAGTTTTTGGGGTATGTACAGAGTACCTAATATCTACATAATGCAGATGTTCTAAATGCCCAAGTTTTTGTACTTGTTTCGTTTGTTGATTGCTATGTGAATAAGTGCGAATTCGACCAAAATTGTATAACTTTTATACAGGATGTAACAAGGGACATCAACGCGCAAATTCAGTACTTGATTCCGGACCCACCAGTGCCCACCAGCGTTGAAATTTCTCGTCGTTTCTACCCTGACCAAATAACCTTGAGCAACTCTGCGCAAGAGCTACTTAGCGAGTACGCTCAGATTTTAGAATAAAATCTTTATAAAATCAAATTTTCGTGTTTTGAAAAAAATTTAACTAGCAAAATGTTCTTTATTAAATTACCTATCCATTAGTTTAGGAAGCAAATAAAAATAATGTTTATTTTAGGAGGAGATGCATGTTATAAATCATTATTTCTCATTTCTGTGGCTTTTTTGTGGCCCTTTAATTAAATATTATGCCGCTTAAAAAAAAAAAACTACCATTTTGGAGTCAAGATTATGTAGAAATTTAATGGATTTTTTATTAGTTGCTAGTTCTTTTAGATATAGAGAAGTTGGCTCCCAAAAACAGCCTAAAAAACGGCTACCGCTGTGTTTCGCACGGGAACGCGCCTTAATAAAAAACTAGCTTCTGGCAGCGCAGCGGCTTCACCCACGTGATATCGTTATAAATTATAGCCTATGTTACTCAGTGATTTGTAGCATTCTACTGGTGAAAGATTTTTTTAAATCGGTCCAGTAGTTTTTGAGTTTATTCATTACAAACAAACAAACATATACAAAAAATCAAATCTTTTCTCTTTATTAGATGAGCTGCTCCATACATTTTGACCCCGTAGTAGGTATTGCACATTTGTGGAAAATGGAATGGAAATGCATGTGACTAAAAGTGTGATGCATATAAATGTTGATGGATGGAGAGGGAGAGGAAGGTCAAAGAAAAGATGAATGAATTGTGTGAGGAATGTTATGAAAGTGAAGATAGTGAATGAAAGCGTGACAGGGGGAGAAAATAGAGAAAGAAAACGTTGCGCCGACCAAAAGTAACATGGGACCAGGGCAGAAGACGATGATGAGGTATTTCACTTTAGTATGAAACACCTGTTTCATCATCATTCATTTCAGCCGAAAGACGTTCACTGCTGGACATAGGCCTCCCCCAAGCACCGCCATTTCGACCGATTCTGTGCCTCCCGCATCCAGCGGATTCCTGCGGCCTTCACAAGGTCATCGGTCCATCTTGTGGGAGACCTGCAAACGCTACGTCTTCCGGTACACGGTCGCCACTCCAGAACCTTTCGGCGCCACCGGCCATCTGTTCTGCGAGCAATGTGCCCTGCCCAATGCCACTTAAGTTTGCCTTACCTTGGTTCTCCTACGGATCTCTTCATTTCTGATCCGATCGCGTAGGGAAACTCCAAGCATAGCTCTCTCCATTGGGTGACTTTTAGCCTTCTGATAAGGCCCATTGTTAGCAACCACGTTTCAGTGCCATAAGTCATCACTCGCAACACGCACTGGTCAAAGACTTTCGTTTCATACAAAAGTACAATCGTGTACTGAATTCATGGTAACTGTTGGTCGATTCTGTAAAAATATCAACGTGAAACTTAGGTGAAGTGAGCGTGAAGTGAGCTGTCACTGTCACAAATCGACCGGCAGGATGCTAGGGATTAACCCTATTGACAGCTCACTTCACGCTCACTTCACCTAAGTTTTACGGTGATATTTTTACAGAATCGACCGGCAGTTTGCGCGTCAATCTGTCTTACACCCTGTATAGTACGTAATTAATTTAACGTTGAAACAAACAAAATACTTATAATCAATTACAACAACAGCAACAAAAGATTTTCAATCCCGTTGATTTATTTGTAGGTACGTCTATTCATTCATTTAACAATACATTGTTTTTTTCAACAAAATAGTACGTACTTATCTGGTTTATTTGAATCTGAAACTATAGAGGATTTTTCCTGGACATAACGATTAGGTGACAATGTCTAAGTTATGTATTACGGCGAATTAATAGGACAGTTCAAGGTTTCTTAAGTATAATAAATTATTCTCGTGTATAACTACATATTTGAAGGTTTCTATTATATGCTATGCTTTATGGGAAGTACCTAATTTATCTTGATCACAAAGTATCGTTAACATAACAATTGATTTTTATTACTTTGCCTTAAGATTTTATTTCCAGATTAAATCTAGATTCAAGGGTTCAATTGCATCTTCTGATTCAAAGATGCTCACGTTTCTATTTCGCTGACAATGACATTTAAATAGTATTTTCTCGCCCAGTCATATTTATTGAAAATCGTATCTAGCGTTGCATGCAGGATGTTTGAGCTCACCTTTCTCTGTATCCTCTCGTATAGTCACGCGCGACCTAAGTACGGTGAGTGCAAATCTAACGATTTAAATCTTTGGAGAATACTCTCTAGAACTTTCTACAGATCGTATAGTTTTATATTTGTAAACTCATCATCAAAAGCGTTAACTATCTGTTTAGTGAAAGTAAAAGCTATGATAAGTAAAGTACTTAGCTGTCAAAAATCATGCGAAGTTAAGGTGGGTCTCGTTAATTGCATAGCTCTTATAGCGTGTGGCGATAGCATGATGCCTAAATGTTTTAGCAATCTAGAACCTTAGTAACTGTGTCCAACACGCTACGGGAAGTACAACTAGGTATGTAAAAATCGACGAAATGTTGGCCAAACACGCGATTTATTGCTTCCGAAATTCTTTATACACAACCCAATTAGTGGTAAAGCACAAAAAACTTTTCAAAGGTACAATCGCAAAAATAAGCATCGGAACAAAAAGAAGTTCATGTAGAGGACATTGGTCAAACTATTTTAAGGTTGAGGATAAATGAATAGGAGTCATTGACATGCCACTTTGAGAATAGGGGCTTACCTACAGGATCAAGCATATTAGTTTGAAGTATTAAGAAATGCGACGGATTCAGTAGGTACACAGAGTGGCATCCCTACCCAAAATTGACTATCGAAACTCACGGACGTGAGTAATATCTGAATATCGAAAATTTAAAAGAGTGGTGTGATGGTCTATGGTTTGATCATTTTAGGAGGGTGAATGAAAGGTCACTAATAAAGGATATTTGGCAGAACGCATGGCAGGTCTAAATCGAAACGCTGGGAGGGACATAAAATACCTACTGACCTTATTGGTGATGTTCAGAAAGGTCGGGTGCGTAACAGTCGCAACCGGCGTATGTGTATGACCAAGAGGGGCAATTCCTGTAATTTTTAAGAACGTTCGCATTCGCATCTCATTCGCAATCTGTCAAAAACACAATCAAAATACCAACATTTTTGACAAGTTTGACAGATTGCGACTAGAATGTGAACATTTTTTAAGTACGCGAATTGGCATTCAGATGTATGAACGTAAGCGGCAACAATACCTAATGTAAGGATCATAGACAGTTGTGTTCTATAGTATCTGCCGCCAACCGTCTATATTATGGCCAGGCGCTAGGCGTGGGTATAAGTATGCGTTTGGATATTCGACATTCTGTGACGTTTCAACAGTTAGGCGTGGGTATAAGTATACGTTTGGATATCCGACATTATGTGACGTTTCAACAGTTTTCATTTGACGTTATATACAATGTGTAATTGAAAACGCTGAAAATCTGAAAAGAGGTCACTGTACTCATAATTATGAACAACTTTTAAGAAAGGACCAACGCTGAGATCGTGAGAAAAAATCAGCTGTTACCTAATTTTGACGGGTCAGTGACAGCTCGGCCCGAGTCATCTTAACCCAAATACATTTTAACGAGCTACGCGAACAAACGGGATATTTTTCGCGATTGCATATTTTCTGTCCATCAGCGATTGATCGACTAATAGGATGATTCATTAGATGCACCGACTTAGAAGCACCGATTTCAGTTTGCATTATCAAAGTATCAACAACTTCTTGATAATCAGCTGCACGCGTCTTTTATCTGTCAGTAAGTAGTCCTTTGGACTGATATCTCGAGTATTGCTAATTGCTCCACGTTGTGAATGTCTGGAGATAATTTTGTTATACTCTTAGGACCCATATTACATAACGTCACTCAAGACTCAGACAATTGAAAACTAGATTAAACCCATTTGGCTGGTTGATAATGCAGAAACTAGTTAAAAATAATGCTTGGGTCTTGAGTACGACTGCCAACCATACTTATTATCTAGTAACCTGCTATATTAGGGGCCTACAAACGTTAATGGTATATTGTAAGCTAAATTTAGATTGTAAAAATAGTTATGAGGCATCCAAAACAATAAAAATACCTATTACATAGTAACAAAAAAGAATAAAACGGTTTTTGAAACAGGTAAAAATAAAAATAAAAATATAAATGTATACTTAGTATATTTTTCGCCATCATAACTCATGAATGCGAAAGTGAGTTTGTTTGTTTCTTTGTTACGCTTTCACGCTAACATGGCTGAACGGATTTGGATGAAATTTGGCGCGGGGGTAGACCTTGATCTGGAGAAGGACATACGCTACTTATCACCCTAGATCGTAGACGAAATCGCGGTCAACAGCAACAGCTAGTTTACTATATTTGTATAAGCAATGGCTTTTTTTACCTGCTTTTGTGCAAGTTACAGGCATGTGTATTAAGGGGGGTGCGCGAAATTAGCCCCCGAATTTAAATTTTTCTTAAGTTTTTTCAACACCTATGTTATTCCTTCCGGGATAACTTCTCTAAATGATAGTGAAAACCGCATCAAAATCCATTGTGTGTTTTACATGAATTAAGCGGACACACAGACAAACGGAAAGCCACTTTGCTTTGAAACTATTTATAGATAGATACCGTTAAAGATTATCGAATACAAAATTAAATGCATGACGTAGTAGGCGGAAAGGACTATTTATAGCACAATCTAAAATAAGCAGTTTTGATAATATCGCCTAAAAATCTATTTTTAGAAGGATAACGTACGTCTTGACGTACGTTATCCGTAGGGTCCGTTAGGGTCTCGTAAAACCAGATTTCATTTAATAAATTAAGCACACGCGGTCCATTAATGGCTGCCAGTTCATTATACAAATTTAACAAAGAAAAGGAAAGAAAAATTGTTGTAGTGTTGTTATTGTGATTTGTTAGTAGGACCCAACAGGTAGGTATTATTAAATTTTTGAGACATCATCAACTTTGTTTGAACAAATCTGCATTATCAGCCTCCTTTTTTGAGTTACCCATGAGAGAATTACCACACTAAGGTTAAAATTACTTGCACGTCATAAAACTGAAGTTGACAACTGTGAAGTTTCGCTAAGCGCCAAAAGATCCTTGTATTGTTAGCAGTGTAGTCCATACCGACGCAAAAGAAGAAGACTCCAAAGAGATCAGAAGGCCAATTCTCGTAATTAAAAACGTTCAAAATCTAGTCGCATTCTCATCTCAGCGACAATCAATGTCAAAAACTTATTTTTGACAAGTTTTTCGAAATTAGAAGGTTTTTTGACAGATTAAACGACTCTGGTTGATAGTTTTTTTTATTGAGAATTCGAACGTTCTTAACACTTTCGACTCCACCCACTTTTCATAGAACTCATACGCCATGCCGCCATACATATTGGAAGTGAACCCTCCGGGAAGGTTGCCGGCATTACGTTTGCGCTAAAGTTAACCATCGCGGTCGGTCAACGGCATTAGGTTTAAAACCGTGTGTGAAACGAAGTAAAATAGAGTTTTCAGGGGGTCTTGTCGCTATTCGCAGTTTCCAACCTTTTAAATTTTTTGTGAATATTTGTAACCGTGAAAACTGTTTTTTTATTTTTTTATAATATTTTTTAAACCAACGCATATATTATTAAATTAATAAATAAATAAATCTTGTTAAAATATACATCAGATTTTATTTTCACGGTTTATGATGCTGTATTCGCAGAAAGAAGAAAACCTTCATTTAAAATGAGCCCTCCGCGAGGTTTCCCGGCATCCCATATGCGACTAGGCGAACCCTCCAGGAGGGATCCCGGCACGGAACCTAAAAAAAACTACGGAAATTACCGCTCTGGAAACCTTCTAGAAGCAATCCTGTTACATGAATTCCCGTTAACAATAACACACTACAAACGTGTACCACCACTTGACTACCACCTCATCAATCAATTCAATTCTAATAAACAGCTACAAAACGTTCCTAACGGCTTCTTCAAATGTCAAACGGCCATGTTTTTCTGTAGGACAATGTCAAGGTATGAACACACGCGCCGCCATTGACATTCAGAACGGTACACGCGTCCTAGTATGTCACTATAGACCCTATTGTTATGGTACCGTTTACGTTTGCTCTAATACACATTGACATTAGGTTGTTATCATTGTGTTAGATTTTAAAGGCGGGGTACCTACTGTGAGATGATTCGGTGCTATGTAGGTATGTCATGAATTCATGATCTATGGACAGTAAATGTAATTACCTAGTCAAGTATTTTTTTATTGTAAAGGGCACACAAACAATTTTATATATATAGGATTTAGAGTAAGCTACGTGACTTAGGCAGAAATCCAATCCAATTTGTGATTCCAAGGTAAAAAGGACAGGTTTTGCAACATTTTAAAGAATTTTGTGGTTGAATCCTTTTTTTTTTATGGATTCTCAAATAAATAATAATAAACAAATTCTTTATTGCCATAAACACGTTACAGAAAAATTTGAGACCCTGGCTAGGATAGAGTACCTGTATTTCAGGAGCCAAAATCTTCAAAGGACCAATCCTTTGAAAACTAAATAGGTATCTACTTCGTTTATCCAAAGACGAAATTTCAATATCTCCAAGCTATTTATCAACAGATACAATTTTAAGTTTTGATTTTACTTAATTCTTTTTTGGTTTTGTATTTTTTTTTGTTGTTTGGCAAATTATGAAAATAATGATTGCCTTTAATGATATAAATATTATTTTATTTTATTGTATCGAACTAATGTGTTCAATCTCCAAATTAATGTTAAAATCTCTACTTGGTGGCTATTTTTAAGTTGTTTATTAACTGATAGCCGAAATACAGGCTTTCGCCTAATTCGGCTACACATGTCAAATTAATTTAAAACGAGAAAATATAGCCTACAAGACATGACATGTGTATTATTTAAATAATTATTAATAATTGGTAGGAGGTGTGTAGTGGGAGGCGGAACATAATACCTATGTACGCCGTATTGCAATGAATGACGGCACTTTGCAGGCTTGCATACACGTGGCTTTCAAATCGTTCGTATAAGTAGGTATCTCGTAGTTAGTATATTATGTAGTACTAATTAATATCGGATAAGGAATTACCCTTAACTCACTATTTACAAGTGGTTCTTTGAAATGAAATGAGTATATAATTTAAGAGGAAGCCTAAAAGTGGCTCAGTGACTGAAAATTGTGTGGAAATCGGTTGTCATGGCTTGTGATGTGGAGGAATGAGGAAAATGTCGTGAGGAAAGTTTTGAGCATGGTATAATAAATATACTTCGCCAGGTACGGCATTCCGAGACACAGTGGTCACGTGGGTGACACAAGTCTACGTCATCACATCTGTGTTACCAGAAGTTTGTAATAATAACTCCCCTTTATTACCTGTGCGAATCCGATAAAGCAATGAGGTTTTAATTGATAGTTACGTTGGTTTATGTTTAAATTGAATTGTTGCGTTTGATTAGACAAACGAAATGACAATTTAAATGCTTTATACATATTTTTTAACAGAATGGTGATTGAAAATCTTTCCTTACAAACACGTGAGTGTTTTGTTGCAATAAAGTGGCAACTGGATAGTGACGTAAGCATGTGTCACTCCCGGAATGCCAGACCTTGTTTTATTAGACCATGGTTTTGAGTACCTATAACTGTGGATGACAAAAGTGGGGAAGAGCAAAGAAAAGATGGATGGACTTTGTGGAAGATGATTCGGCTAAAAAGGTGACTACTGCATAAGCATAATCAGCCTATAATGTTCCCACTGCTGGGACACAGGCCTCCTCTTTTCGAGAGGGAGTGCGCTGTAATCAACCACGCGGGTCCAGTGCGCGTTGGTACTGACTGGGTTAGGGTGGGTGACTACTGAAATGATGACTAATATAGTAGAGAAATACAGGGTGCATGCACTGAATCCATGATAACCGGCTTCGCGTCGATGTCCCTGACACCCTGTATTATGGAAGCTTGGTTTATAAGGAAAGTGTCGACAAGTATTGTCGACAGTCTGTAGCAATGGCGGCCGAGGCGTCTCCGTGGTCTGTGAGTTCGCGTGTGTAGGCCCCCAATGTAATAAGTGGCTCCTTGAACGCGCCAATTCTGATGATTCATGCACTGAATCCATGATAACCGGCTTCGCGTCGATGTCCCTGACACCCTGTATTATGGAAGCTTGGTTTATAAGGAAAGTGTCGACAAGTATTGTCGACAGTCTGTAGCAATGGCGGCCGAGGCGTCTCCGTGGTCTGTGAGTTCGCGTGTGTAGGCCCCCAATGTAATAAGTGGCTCCTTGAACGCGCCAATTCTGATGATTCAGATTAGGTAGTATTCCACTCTGTGCACGTTAGATCTTGGCAGGGTTGGCAAATAAAATTAATAGGTACCCACCATATATTTAGCACTCTAGAACCCCCAGCGTTGAAATTTTTAGGTAATTACAAAAAGATACAGCTGTTTCATACAAAAGTGCAATACCACCTGCACCGTCAAAATGTATGGATGGAACGGCTGATTATCTTTTAAATTTTAACAGTGGTGGGTCTAGACCACAGCACTAAGTATATAATTTTGGTAGTCTAGGATCATGTACCGACAAACATTTATTCATTGTATCAGTTTACACGTGTCGATGTCCCCTTTACACTGTGTATTAACGTAAGATTTGAAGTTGGAATTCCCCAGATTTCAAATAAAGAAAGGAATTTTCGTGAGAATTAAAACAATGGGCAACGGATCTGCTCAGCACAATGACCGTATAAAGTTCATGTTGCTTTTAATTGGTAAAATCAAACGTATGTATGTCTAGTCTACTATATTTAAGCACATAATGACTATACTCCAGTACTCCGGTGGAATGCACCAATGCCATCCTACGCCACTCATTTGGAAAAATCTAGAAACTCTTGCCCGGCAGCCCTAATAAAGGCGTGGGCTAATTCTAAACGGTTACTTCCGCCACACAGTACGATGCCACAATTGTCACTATGTTATTCAATCCTAACACAATAGCAGTTAGGATCTCAATGGATGACAATGGTACCGATTCTCTTGTCACACAAATGCCTCTAAACAAGATTAAAAATCAGTAAAATTTTGTTTATTCCTGTTAAACGACGATTTCCCATTCTGAAATAGACTAAAGTGACACAACTTTGTAAATAACCAAACCACACTAACCCTGACAATTTTTAATCGCGATTAAAATAAGTCGCGGTGTGGGATAAAATAAGTTGTCATGAACTAAAATTCACACCAACATCTCGACTTCACGTGCAAAAACAGTACCTACTGTATTTATTTTTTCTTTTGCTTATATCTCAAAAATGGTGCGTCCTATCGCAAAAATAATGAAAATTTTGATTCATAAACCCCAAAAATCAACATGTGGGTATTACTTTTTCATATTTTCCATACAAAAAGTGAAAAATTCCATATAAAACACGTCGAGGCCGCAACACATGCGCGCCGCAGACTCTAAAAAAAAATCACGGGTTAGGGCAAACCACGGGTACCACGTGGATTCGCTATGGTCAAATTCGATTTTAGTTGCGTCAAAATTATTTTTTAATTTAGAGAATTTTATTTGTAGAATACTCTAAGATTATCATAGCCAAAAGTAAGGAATTTTAGTGATAGTTTAGTTTATACAAGAGAATCGGCACCAATAACTACCTCAGTCGTCGTCATTTTGGAAGATTTTCCACGCGCGCCTCAAAGAGATGTCAGCACCAACTGACGGGGTCCAGAAGGGCCAATGCCTGCCGGGGTTGCGGGTTTGTCCGAAAGGGAATATCGCGACCCCGGCACACAGGCAACGGAAGGAACACGGGTGGGTTTTAGTCAGTAAAAGTCTGACACGCCCTCCCGCTCCGCCCAGAGCGGGAGAAGTTATTTGAAAATTTCCCACCCTCAAAAAAAAAAAAATGTCGTCGTCATTTTGGAAGATTTCCGAAGGATAGTCGCCGCGCCTTGGGAAAGTGTAACTGTGCGTTTGCACTTGCGAAACATTCACAACAAAACATGTTGGAATCTCTATTTACTGTCAATTTTCCATACAATTTTTGACAAGACCTAGAGATTTCAACATGTTTCGTTGCGATGTTTCGCTAGTGCAAAAGCACAGTTAAGAAGATCTAAATAATGGTCCTGCAATTTGTGTTGGATGGAACTATTGTATGTATACAATACATTGATCTGCTTTTTCTAGAGTTGAAGTTAGCGCGACGAAGTAACACCACTTGATACACGGTTTGCAAACGCCGTGCACGAAATCGGCTGATTTTGTTGAATTTTGTTCATTAGTTGTGAGAAAGGGAAAAATATTTTAAACAAAACTATTTGTGATTTGAAAAGTCGAGTTCTTTGTTTTGCATGTGGCCGAAAGGAGTTTTCCAAATAAGTTAAGTTTTCCGAAAATATTTGCAACAAGTTTTCCGAAAGATGACGCGAGGCTGACGTTTGATCCCTTTTTTATAAAAAAACAACTGTTACTTTTTATTTTGAACATTAAAAAATATCATCTACGTCGTTAGGTTATATGATCTACTTGCATGTGGCTGAACCACTTTTTTCAACTTCGATACAAAATATAGCAGAAAAATAATGTAGATTTTTTTAATATGTCATCTCGTAGCAGTTTTCGTGGTTTAGGACCACGAAAACTGTATTTTTATACTTACACAGACTTAATGTTTCAATAATTTTAAACTGTCTCACAAGAGCCTTAATATCTATTTTGTCAATCAGCGCTAGTGACTAAATCGGCAGTCAGCACCAGTTGCATTGCAATCTCTTATTTATATTTTTTTTTTTTGCGAGACAAATATTTCTTAAATTCAACAGTCAAGCGCCCTCTCTTTTAAAGCATACTCGACTTTTCCACATACGTTGTTCATTCTGTTTTATGGTTTCATTATAAATTCTACAGATGGCAGTAATGACAAAGTAAATAGTGTTAAAACATTTCGCTAGATGGCGCCGCCCGCCGTAGAAATAAACTACGTTATTAGCTATAACGTAGTTTATTCCTCGTTCTACTATACAGTTTGATCGACGAAATGATGAGACATGCATAAATCGTACATATTGCTAACATATTTGAATCAGTTTCATTTTCAAGGTCATAAGCTGCTGTTCGTTCTAGTTACTGTATTGGGCATTTTGTTGAGTGTGATGGGGTATGGTACCATCGACGAAGTTCATATCTAAGCACCGTAAGGACTATTCTTGCATGCAGCGCTCGGCGACTATAGAACCGCGCCGGTATCAGATGTGGTCATTGTGTTTAAGGGATTTTGTTTTGAAACTGGTTAGATATGAACTTCTTTGGTGGTACTTATGGCCTAGCCCGCACTGTGAAATCTCACCGCGCGATTTATATTCAGTACGGAATTGCCACGAGCGCGATTTTTAAATCACCAGTGTAGATTTTTATTACGTTATCGCAGTGCGGGCGAGGCCTCATTGCAATTCCCTGCAATTGGAATGAAATAAGAAAGAAAGGTTAGGATAAGTTAGGTTTCGGCTTAGGTAGGGATGTACCTACGAACATAATTGGCTCAAAATCGAATCAGAACGCTTAACTATGTTGTAAGAAAACTTATTTAGCCCACTCTACGAACTCTGATCCTACGTGCTTTAAATTTTCTAGAAAATCTGAGATGAATTTCTACTTTCCAGTTTCGGTGGCAGTTAATATACTGACGTATCAATTAGGTAAGTGCCAAAGTCCGTAGCAGTACTAACATGAATGAGCTACTCTGCACATAGGTAATATAATTATTAACATTGCACCTACGCTCAAAATTGAACAGGCTTGGCATGAAAATTATTTCTATCACGGAATCCAAGATAACTTCACACATACATCTGTGTACGTAGGTAATAACCTAACTAATTCATGTTCACGTGAGTCGTGAATTCAGTAACTTAGTGAGAATTAGAAATTGATTTGGTTGGAAATCTAAGCTTTTTGGTAGCTTCCGTTATTCTAATACTTTTTTGCCTCTTCCATCATTGTTCACTTTGTCTAGGCCCTCAGTTTACGAGCTGGCAACGATCGAAAAGCGAAAACTAATAAAAACTGACATCAGTCTACCAATATTTTTTCTCAAAAACTGACATCAAAGTCTACCAATATTTTTGCTCGAAAACTGACATCAAAATCTACCAATCTTTTTTCTCCTGTGTACTTAACTAATGTTATTAGCTGTCGCGAATCCAGAATTGTCATTTGGGAGGGGATTGACTCCGCTGAGGGTAGGTTTTAGCAGAATAGGTAATCACTAAAAAGCACACAACATTTTACTAGCCTCCTCGTATTATTTTTCGCAAATTCCTCAATGACTTCGTTGGGTTGTAGACTACCAGAGATATCTCGTGAATATACATTCGTGTATACATGATTATAGCGTGAGGGCAAAATTCGTCACGTAAACAAAACATCTTATTAGAAAAAAACTTGAAAACGTAATAGGTAGGTACCTACTTTTAAGTTTATCTATAACTCAGGAATAAGCCTTGACGTGACTCCGTGATTGAAGCACCACAGACAAGCCTAATTGGCTGACGAATCCTGGCTGAAGACAACTAGGCAGAAAGGTTGGACCACTTACCGACAACTTTATCTCTTTTAAAAAAGGAACCATCAGCTGAGTCTTCACTCAAACGCTAACCGTGACTCAAAGCGGAAGGCTATAAATGAATAAGTCTCATAAATAACAAAATCCAAACTGTTAACAGTTCAAATATTATGCAAGACATACCTACTATTGCTCACGCAAGCAGAGGAATTTGCTGTCCGATAGCATCACTAATACACTGCTGTCATCACGAACGTAATTCAAGAAACAAGCTAAAAAAACGCGCAATGTATATAAAGCAATAATATTTTGTAGTGTGAGGCTGATGACGTAGAGCGAGCGCGTGCGTGTTTGTTGATGATTCAATAGTAGGCATGCCTATTGACCCCTCTGAACTCAGTGGAAAAGCCTGACAATGTTATCCCGCGGGGATTGAGTCAATTAGGGATGGTGACAGAATCTTCATTGGATGATTTTAAGGCAAATCCAATCTCTTTTTTTTATTGTGAATTTAATACTTTTTGAATACCTATGTAAGAAGAGCCCAGTCGTCTATTTTTAAAAGTTATCGAAAATAAAAGAAATAATTCAAAATTCAAAAAAGGAACGTTACACCATATTTTCAGGTTATTGGTTTGTCCCCGTCTGCAATACCATAAAATTCTATAGATTATAATGCTTGGTTTTCAGTTATGTGATTTTGCAGTCGGGTTCAAGATTTTTAAATGATTTATTTTATTTAAGACTTTTTAGTGTCCTGGCACACTCATATTATGAACAAAAATTAGTTCGACACAAACATGGCCTTTTTTACGCTATCAAAAACTATTAAACCAATTTATTATTCCAATTTTTTTTTAAACACATTACATTACATCATTGCATTTGTAATCCCCTTTTAATTTCCTTTATTTTAATACCGTACTCGATAGGATAAGATACGAGGTAATAAAGAAATTTAAAGAAAAACATAACCCGAGTTAATAAAGAAGAAAATAACCCTACCTTGGCAGTCGGGTAAATACACTATACTATATACAATATATCAGTTTTTGTATTATCACAAATTTCGTGTGGTGTACCAACCACACGAAATTAAAAGAAGATTTTGGATATCATATAAACATTATCATCTGAAAAACCTATAAATACTGGCAACATTCTATTCTAGTTAGATTTTGAGGGCTTGAAACAAAATAATTGCTTCAGGAACTGGTCATGCCCTTGCTAATCAGGTAATGACCGTCGGCCACTCGCAGTTAATCAAGTTGGACCCTGGCTATAAGCCAAGGAATCGTTTCTATTAACATTTTGTATACAGGGTCAAATTAAATTAGCTAACGAAACTCCGCAGACAAGATAGGTATCGGTATCCAGGGCCCTCTTTTCCATCGGGCACTTGCCCTGGGCCCCACGATCGACGAGGGCCCCGGCCTGCCCTCAAAAAATCATTCTTTGTAGCCGCCGCGCCGGCCGTTCCATTCTACGCATTATACCTAGTGGTATCAATCGGTAATCCGATTCAATGACAAAATAATTGATTTGCAGCACACTGCAAAAGTTTGGGGCAAGAAGCCCCAAACTTATGAAATATTTGTATTATGCATCGATCACTAATAAAGGATCGATGGTATTATGTTTCTTTTATTGGTTTTATATAATTTTATTAGTTTCAATTGAACATTGAAAGAAATTCAATTTTCCAACTATCAAAATACTTAAAATAGAAAATGACATTGAATAATTAGGTATCTAAAAAACTTATCCAGGTTAAACTAAATGCTAATAATAATGTTGTATTTCGTGGCAGAAGAAAATGAGATAATTTTTTAGCACATTTTTGTTTTATTTATACACCCTTACACAAAGAATGAACCTGTCCATGGGCCTTCCTTGTCCTTTAAAATATATGTGAATTAATTTTAGAATTTTGCTTATTTACTCTTATGTAATCAGGGGCCCCGTGATCCTTAAGTGCCATGGACCTCCAATAGGTTAAAGACGGCCCTGGATATCCATCACGTCTGCGGAGATTAGCTATTCAATTTGACGCTGTAAAATTAACAAACCCTTCAGTTGAAATTATTTACCCTGTCAGACGGAAGCATGTCGGCTATTATTTATTATTTGAAAACTGTTTAAACATCCGAACGAGCGAAGTTTTGACTTGACAAAGGCTTTTGATTCATCTAACATTGTTTCGTGAGCCACCACGTCCGTTCCGTGAAATAATTCTAATTACAAAACAGTCGATGGATGTTTGTTTGCCTTCATTTAGATATGGACAGTCCTTTTACCTTTGTCATCTACTTATTTGATGTGTCACTTAACAAGATTCTGCCATTAGCCGATAGAAATCCCGCGGTGAGCATAGCGCAATAAAAATGCATAGAACTACGATCAATAAAGCATGTCGACTGTCAGTCTGACTTTCAGCATTCAAGTGCATCGTTCCAGTTTTCAGTATTGATACCAGAACACTTTTTAGAATGTTATCGTCACGCCGCTTCAGCGCTTTGAACTCCCGCCGCGTAGCGGTACCTATTCCTATTACCGACTGCTTTCAGCAGCGTTCAGTAAAAAAGTTGAACCGCTCGCGTCATCGCATGCTCTGAGCGCGTGCGCCGAACCGCCGCGACCCCGCGCGGCCCCCGCACACCTCTATATTTACCGGCGCGCCGCGTCGCCTCACAGCCGTCAGTCGGTCAACAGTCTGCTTCAGCAGAGCCTTCCTAAATCGTCACGTGATCAACCCTCGCCATGACCACCCTCTGTCACTCTCAACCACTCGTTGGCTCGCTCACCAACGTTACGTAGGTGGTAGCTCAGAGAACGCCTTTTAGTTTAATTTATTTTATATTCTAATCTAGTTAAATTAGGATTCTTTACGTGCTTTCCTCTCGATTTTTAAAATGGTTTCGTCAAGCCGCGGTGCTCACGTGTTGGTGTGGGAGCAGGCTGGTCTGGAGGACCAGCGTCCTGGAAGCAAAGCCGGTGAGTTTCCCGACTGTTTACTATTTGCCTAAAGGCGTCCCTCTGTTGTAGTGACTCCCAATGGGATGACGTCACGGGCAAGGCCGTCCGTACCCCTGTGCTTATCGTGCGATAGGTACGGATTTGAGCGCGAAATATACGTTAATGTAAGCGTCGTTTGATGCAATGTTTTGATTAATCACAACGGAACACGTGCAGAAGTTTACGAGAATGATCGGAATCTTCTCTTCTTCATCTTTTTTGCTGTATTCATATTTAGCATGATCTTAGCATGAAGTCTTTGAATGGCCGCTCTATTAACGTTTTTGATAGTATTTCTTTCCTTAGGTGCTACGCTCCGGGAGAATCATTAGAATCATTATCCCCAACCTGAATTCCTGAAGTAGGTACTTAGTGAGTTTTTAGCCCAAAGTCATTGTTTTTCTAAACTTTTAGTCCATATCAATTTTTATAGGATGGATAACTACGCTAGGTTCCATCACTATAATGATAATCTGCCCGTAATATCCTCTTAGATACGTACACAGGAAAAGTTCATGTTTAATGAAGATGACTATTAATTCTTTGAATAAACAAAGATCCGTTGCAAAGTATCGTTTAAAGCTACGCTCAAAATAGTTCGTCAATCAAATAGAGCGTTATTTGAGCTCTTGCAACTTTACATTTATGTTGTATTATGTTGATTGTTATTATGTTGTTGATTTAGCATTTACTCCTAGGACAATGTTTTCTACTAAAATTTTGAATACGTTGGTACGATTGAGCTCCACGATTGCAGAAATTTTGTAGAAGGAATTTATTTTATACTCGGGTGAACATTGGACATCGCATTTTTGTTTTTAACCCAAAACTAGAACACGATCCATGAAAAAATGTTGATGAAAAACTAAGCTCTTGAAACTCATTGGATTACTAATATGTAGATCTTGAACTTGTGACCTAAGATAGATAAAAAATATGGCTAGGATGCTTTATTGTACACCAACATCAAAAGAAGCGTACGAGGCTATTTAACCGGAGCATCTTGTTACCGATCGTGTAGCAAAATATATAGAAAGTCATATTTAATAAGCATAGCATAAGCATTAGCATAATCAGCCTGTAATATTCCCACTGCTGGGACACAGGCCTCATCTCTTTGATATTTAATAAACTCATCGGAAAATTCTTTGAACGAAGATATCATTTTATTGACCATTAAAATATAGACGACCAACATTTTATCCAAAGATCACACGTTTTTAGTTCAGTTAATCGTGCAAGCTGTTGATATATGGCTGCCTCTATTACATACAACCACAGAAATCCAAGGCAGTGTATAAGACACCTTGATTTCTCTACATTTATGCATGAACTCACAAGTGAATTTGTTGCTTCTAGGCAAACGTTCTTGCAAACACTATCGTCGCTCCATCGCTTCCATGAGTTTTGGTAGTGGTCTGAAGAACTGAACGAACTTTTAATTTTCCTTGATAAAACCAGTAATGACTTCACTGGTTATTTTGAAATGCTTTCATCGTATCATCTTCTTCCTGTCGTTCGCTGTCCCATATTCCTTGGGGTCGCGAAATGTTTTTCTCCCCTGTCAACTGTCACGTTATCATTTCCCTTTCCATCCGAATCATCCCTTACACAATCTTCCTGTGCTCCTTGTCTCTATCCATCAACATTTAAGCAGGATTCCTCGTTATTTGAATCAAATGCTTTTCTTTCCTCTTGTCATGTCTTTCATCTCAGAATGAAAAACCAGATTTATTTTCTATAAGGCTACAAACCAATACTCATACTTACGGCAGTAAAATCGTGAGTCGCGTGTTTATTTTCGGCCCGAGTGCTAACGTCTTTTCTTGGGTTTTGGTGAAAATCAATGTGCGGTCTAAAAACAGAATGACTATATAGACTAGCTGGAAATCCTTTTAAATGACAGTATACTGTGTAAAGCGTTAAAGAAAATTAGAAGGAGAGAAGAACCAAACGAACCGTAAAGTCCTCTCTTTCTTTTCCCGGCTGTTTCAGCCGTCCATTTCTCTCTCTCTCTCTGACCTCATTTTGTTAATAGAATAGAATACAAAAGTTTTATTTCGGACAAATATCCATATAGTGTTAGTAACATACAAAAAATAACTTATTGCCTAGTGTTAGTAAAAATCAACCTCCGCTCAAACTGGTGTACAATCGGAGAGCCGAAGCTCTTGGCTACAGCTTTCAGGATGCTGTTCCGACTGACCCCTCACTCTCCTCAGTAGCGACGCAGTTTTTTTGCGTATAATTGCATAGAAGACGTCGCCGTGGCCGTCGTAGTAGCCGTCGTAATAACCCCTTAATTTATCATTAGATTCTTTAGGTAATTGAAAGAAAGAAAGAAAGAAAGAAAAAGTATTTATTGAGACTCGCACAGGAAATCACACATTAAACTAAAACACACTAAACATAAATAAAAACCAAAGTAACAAAATGAGAATGAAGTCCCATACGAGGCCAAAAGGCTCCTATCTCAGCATGATGCCGCGACATTAAAAAAAAATTAAAAAAAAAATGTCGCAGCGCTGGTATTCTGATAGGGCCCGCAGTGATGTCACGGATATATACAGAATAAAAATAAAAAAAATATAATTAATATAATTGCTTTCATAGACTCACTCACATCATTCCTACCTACGTGATCTTTGGCAAAAAGTAATAGGAAATTAAGTGTTATTGTCGTTGAAATTGCTGATGCAAAAACTCGATAGCTTAGGTAGGTACAATTACAAGAAATTTCGCTAAATAGGCAAAAAGTGGCTTTACTATCAAAGTGTTTTCTTTATTCGTCGTCCTTGACGAGTTTTCCTTGAATTGTGTATTCGGGTAGCTCGATAAATATGTTTTTGATACCAAATCTATGAACTAAATGAAAAAAAAAACTGGTGATACATTTTGTAAAATTACAATTGAAAGTAAGTCATGTCTTGGTACTTTTTGGTGTTTTTCTTCACATCTTAACATTATTTTTAAGTATATCGTTAAAGGCTTCCTTCTGAATCGAATCTATAGTTGAATAAGCGAAATGCCAGCAATGAAACTGAACGCGACTAGCACAGATCTAACTCTACCGTGTTCATGAGCTTTGAATGTCTTCATTTCTATTGAATATTGACACTGACAGTTCTTGATAAATGTGCTGATCGCGTATAGTTTTATTGTCGAAATTCGCCATAACTAGTAAAAAACGAACGTGTCGACCTGCGAGAGGAGAATCTCCTCCAGTTTTTTGTCTATTAAAAATAATGGTCCTCTGATCCGCACGTGTCTCTGACCTTTTCTCTGGCACCCGTACCGTGAAAGTTTAAGCGATAAATTGTATCAATAAAAAATATGTTGGGATAAAAGACAGCTAAATTACCAATTTAACCTGTTAATTGTAGGTACCTATATTCCTTATACAATACATTATTGCACCAATTTTCGTCAGGCGATAAGTTTTACGTAACATTCCTAATTCATGGAATCTGAACGAAGTTTACTTTTACGTACGTTATCTGACGGAAAACAACGAAAGAATAAAAAAACCTGAAGTGTTACAGTAGAACCATCATTCTCATTACTACACTGATGCACTTCATCAGCGATGATTACTTATGATTTATCAAATTAATGATCTACATTCATTCTTCGTCCTTATAATGATAAACAGATAAGTTTATGTAGTAGGTACCGAATGAAGGCTTTCACCGTTCATGGGGTAAATTTTTAAATCCTAATAATTACTCATTAATTCGTTCATTTCCTATCTAATTTACCTTACTAAACTAAAACCCATAATGTGATCATGCTGCCGTAAATTTATCATTGTCCAGAGTAAAATCTGCCTAGCCTTTTCCCAACTATGTTGGGATCGGCTTCCAGTCTAACCGGATGCAGCTGAATATCAGTATTTTACGTGGACCGACTGCCTATCTGACCTCCACAACCCAGTAACTGGGTAATACGATACCCCTTGGTAAGACTGGTTGTCAGACTTTCAGGCGTCTAACGGCCCGTAACGACTGTCATCATTGTCTAGAGTAATTTGCTTTAAATGCTCTCATAAATTCTGTCTGTGGTTTATAAGAATGACTGTGGTATAAGTAATCTGTAATGATCCAACTTTGAAGGTCGTTTCCACAAAGGTTTTATTGTGTTCATACAGTCACAGTGCCTGAACACAATCCTGTAGTTAGGACTCTGTCATGTAATGACTACGATGCAGTGCCGACAGTCCACTCTGTTCAACGTGACTGCATTTAAATTTAAAAGCTATTATGGTTCCCATAGACTGCTGCTACAATATACATTGTATAGCTATACTTACATTGTAGAATTAGCGCATAGGTGCTCTACTGCAAGACAGTTTTTTTTATACCGAAATATTAGGGAACTATCTGATGGCCAAGCGATCAATCATCAATGAATCCAAGGAGTTAGAAACGCACGTTTGTGGCGGAATAAACGGAAAATGCAATATTGCCATTTGCGTTAAGGATCCCAAGACGAAATCTAGTTTTGTTTGGGATTCTAGTTAATAGTAATCTAGTTTTATTTTGCCACGGTGAGCAAGTAATTGGTTTAAAAAAAAAACTGACTTTAATTTCGGAAATAGTTGTCTTTGGTTTTTAACTTCGTTTTTGCCACCAACTTCCGAAATTTAAGTTAGTTTTTGAATCGGTTAAAAATAAAACTTGGTCCTTTACGCGACGAAAGGACCTAGTCTTGAAAGGGGTTGGCTAATTGGCTTGTTGGAATTAGGTACTAAACCAAACAAAATTGATGAAAAAACAATGGTAGGTACTTAATAAAAAACATTTATAAGGTATTTGCTGTTTATTCAGTTCAGTTATTATGCAAAGTTTCATTATTTAATTTGGAGTATTTTTTTTATACTAGCGGTTTATTGTTCGGTTTGGAGGCAACTTTGTATTTTTTTTCTACCGAGCAAATCTTATGGAATCGTGTTTTCGTCAAACATAGTACTTTTGTTACAGTATTTTCGATACAACGGAGGATCATAGTAAGCAATTTGAGGTCTCTTATAGCTACCAAACTGCCACAAAACGAAACAAATTTTACCTTAAACCTACTCTCTATAACACTACAATTTTCCCTATATTTTATTATAAACACAAACGGGAATACCTACACATTGTTAAAATACTATCAAGTTCCATAAAAATTGGTTCACAATTTATTAGCTCTCGTTAACAAGTTCGTCACGAAAAACCTTGAAGTTTTGTCTACAATGCAGCCTGTTTTAAGAATACCGTGTAAATCTAGTAGGTACAGATTCTCTGACGTAGCATTATTGTGATGTCATCGGTAGAGGTACCTCGCTCGCGTGTTGCAGACAGAAATATTCCTATCTTCGTCTATTTACTGATTTATCCAGGTCAAAACTTTATCAATTTTATAGAATTTTTTTTTACTAATAACTTGGAGTACCTGAGTATCTAGCTTACGAATTAAAGGCGACTGATTTTGTAAATAGGTAGTTTCTGGGTCCAAATGACCTAATACGTATTGACAAAAACCTAACCTAACCTAACAAGATATGTATTATCGAGGATACTGGCGCCTAACCGCCGCATGGTCAGGCGCCGGGGCCCGCGATGGTACCTATATTAATTACATACACGTAAATTAATTTATATTACACGCAGTAACGCAACTAGTTTAGGTAACTACTTCCTTTTTCATGAAAAAGCTAATATATTTATTATACGTCAAGTTAATCAACAAAGGTTGGTGTAATGTAAAAACTGATTTCTTTTTAGAATGGATAGCATGTGACTATTGAGCATCATAATAGCTGTAATCAGAATATTTATTTTTAAACAAACAGTTTCATGGTTTTGCTTCAAATTGGCGCCAAAAGAAAGTCGCCATTGACTGGCAATTTTTTTTTTTCTGTCAACCTATTTGAAAATATTGCCAAGAAAACTGTTTAGTTTTGAATTGGTTAACGAATACAGATTACATAAAAGGTTCTAGCGAAAGATTATTGAAATCTATTTTAATCGTCTCCTAACTACACGTACGTTGTGTGACTGAATCCAATTCAAAATTCAATAGTCATTTATTCAAACTAGGCTGAGAAACAGCACTTTTCAAAAACGCCCGCCCTTCACCACTTTCTAGTGCTTTAGCTGGGAAGAAGTGGCGTAACAAACTCCCCAGCAGCACAGCTGAATGCAGCTGGAAAAACCCGATTCTATACAGTAGTATGCAAAATAATTTACATTACGCAATACAAAAAATTCAATTATTTGCTATATGTCAGCTACAACACGCCAATATACCAACAAAAACATCGGAATCTCAAGCTAAAATAAAAATTGAAAAATTTAAATAAATAAAAAAACTTTATTCAATATTTCACGTCGGCTTCATTATTTAGCAATTGCATTAATCTTTATTTTGTAGATACCTAGTTAGGTACATAAATTGCAAACGACTTGTTTATTTACTTTTCCTTATCCTTCCTTTCTTCAGTGTCTAAGTGAACCCCCAGTCTATTCCTACCCTGTATAGGACCTACCCAGTGCCGGATTAACCACGTAGCAAGAGTAGCAATTGCTACGGGCCCCGCGCTAAAGGGGGCCCCGCGTATTCAAACCCGGGCCCCACCTCCGCCTTAGCATAATTTTTTGAGTGAAACTTATTAAGAAGTGGTATATTGAATTTACTTGATGTCTCAAAAACGTTATACGTACCTTTGCCGACTAAGACGTCAGAATATGGATAATACAATTTCTAAAAGTTGATTGCAAATATACGTATTGAGTATTGTTTTTTTTTTACCACTTTATACATAAGAACCCATAGCAGATCAAGGGCCCGTCTATAAAATTTGCTACGGGCCCCGCGCTTGCTTAATCCGGCACTGGACCTACCTAACTTTTAAAACATGTTAAAAATTATTCCATATTTTTTTAACCCTTTTCGAAGCACTCCAAATTAGTTTAGCAGGGGCTGTACTATGACTTGTTAAAGCAATCATCGTTCCAGTGTGAGAGAGGGATGAAGCTATACAGGACGAATAGCACTATCCTTATTTCACAACGGAAAGGTGATGGTTTTAACACGTCATAGTAAGGCCCCAGACAGTCTGTAACGCAATACGTTTGTGTAATCAGTAATCACTGTTCGTAGTTAACTACAAAGGGAAGCATTTTAAGTGCAACGTCGTCGGGAGTCATTTGACTACTAACATGCGTACGGCATGCTCAAACAATATGAAAGAAACTATACAAGTGCACACTTGTTTAATTAGGTACTACTTACTTAATTGGAAGCATCCATGAACAACAAATCAGAATTATTATTAGTGAATCTAATAAAGGAATAAATAGAATGTACCTAAACAAGGACTCTAGGAGGAAATAAAAAGACATTCAGCACCCTAATCACGTAACACACGATCAATAACAATCTGTTTCATTTTGGCAGTTCATCAAAATTCATTGCGATATTTACGTTGTTGCGCAGACAAATTTTTGGTACTTATGAAGCAATGGATTAGCAATAACCTTCAATTCAAATTAACCCCACTAACCGTTTGTAGTTTTTGAATCGATTGTTTAAAAGGGAAGACCGGTAGTTGACCATAGTTCCCTAAATAATTTTTAGGGGAGTAGACTGTTAATAATTCGCAAAATTTTGGACATTTCAATTTACGACATTTTGTTTATTTGAAATTTTAAATAATCACAGAAAAAAAGTTCAATATTGAATAACGTTGAAAGTGGTTAAAATTAATGTAAGATTTAAACTAGAAAATTTTATGTTTCGAATAGGTATTTAGTTGACGTGTAGGATTGTATCGTAACATTCGTAACTAGTCGCACGCGCAGACAGCGGGGTCTTTGACGCTCCCGCAATACATAAATCTTGCCAATGTCTGAAAGCTAGATTAATTTATGGATTAGTCTGTCTGTTGCACACGTTTTTAAAATAACGTGGGATGTCATTCTAACATTAGAAACGGAAACTAAAATAGCGCTGATGTTAGAAAAAATCTGTCAGATTCCTATTTTCTCTCAGACACAACACGGTTTTTTATGGTAATGAATGAGTTTATTAAGACTAAGGAGGGGACTATAAACGGGCACTGCTTACCCAGCAAAATTCCAAATTCTCAATTCAAACTAGGCTGATAATCAGCACTTTTCGAACGTCAAAATTACATAAGACAGTCCCCCAAAACTCCCACCCTTCACCAGCCAAGGGCGGATTCAGGATTTATTTCTGGGAGGAACACATGGGCCAGACAGATAAGAAGTGTCGCCCATAACTTAATATTGCACTATGCTGTTTTTGGGATTCATTATTTTTCAAGATATAGTAACCTACTAAGTACTTTAGCGTACATCATTGAAGCAATTTCTTGTTCATTCGACGATTCCTTAAACCGTTTGAGGGGGTGGGCACGTGCCCCTGTGCTGTGCCCCTCCCTGGATCCGCCCTTGTACCCACCTATCGTTTAACATATCAACAAAGCTATAAAAAATGAGATTATTTTGCGGGAGACAGGTAAATAGCCGCGACATGACAGCATCATCAATCAAGGATTCCTTGAAGATGCATTGTGATTTGACATCTAACCTACTTATTGTTATCTATGACTTTGATAGATGTTGACTTGACATGACATTGACACACGTACTATAATTAGGTTTTTTTTTATGTATGTTTATCGCTATTTTCGTCAATTGAGGACCGATTTTGTAAATTATTTTTCGTTTGGTAGAGGAAGCTTGCGCGGTGGTCCCATATAAATTATATTTACTTTGCTTGGGTAGTTTTAGAGTTAACTACAATAAATGTATTTTTCCCACTTCCTCTATGTGGATGATGTTATAATAAGTTCCTGTCACTGATAATTACATAGCAGGTAGTAGTATTCGAATTTGTGTGGGGTAGGTACCACAACTAAAAAGTGAAAAATAAAAACTATTTACATACAAAAAAAAAGACTAGAAAAATTGTTTTAATTTCGTAAGTCGGTGGCTTAAAACGAGAGTTCAATACCAAGCGACTGCCGAAATTAAAGTTATTTTTCACTTTGTAGTGTTTTTTTGTAAGTCGGTATGATTTTTTTTTACTTATCAGCTTTTTACCTATTCAAAAACGAATTCCTCATTTTGGTCCTGTCTTCCAATCATGTCAAAAACATGGTGAGATTTGTAAATATTTTCAGTTTATTTTTATTTGTTTTTGAACAATGCGTCCTACATAATCCAACGTACCTAAATACAGAAAGCACGTGTTCTCTGATATATTATAATAAAAATGTTTAGATATGTTGGTAGTGATTGTGAAAAACTGACAACTTACATTTTATCTAAATACTTACTTAAATGTTTCACACGATTTTGCAAGCCTTAATGTGGAAATTGGAAACTGGTAGGCACCAATTTCCAATTTCCATTTCCATACAGTTGACATCAAAACTCTACCATAAATCTTACAATCATTCAGTCACAATGTCTTTTGCGGACGAAAGGACCAAAGGGGATCAGCAATATTGTACCCAAAATCCAGAATACCAAAGAGATTCGGCGCTATAGTAAAAAAAATCAGGAGGACTTCCCCGACCAGGGTAACACATTTTTTTCGCTGGCATGTTCGGGTTTTGTACCCAACTTTGTATGAAACGTGGCTGGTCGTCTTTCATTTCTTTCTCTTTTTGTACCAGTTCTCTTTAATTGAAACGCGTCAGTTTTCAATGGCGTTCCGTCTATCAAATAGATCGCGTTTCTTTCCGGTTCTAAATATAACTGAGATGCAACTATCTTGGCAACTACCTACGTACGTACATGAAAGCTGTTTTTTTTTTGTTTCCATTAATGTTTGGTTGGACATATTTAAAATCGAGCTTCATGATGTTAGATTTCACAGAGCCACTTATTTTAGATTTTAAATGTGTTAGAAAAAACTATTCTTGGTTTAGGCCCGGTTTTATATCGTGATAAGATTGTCCCTATGTGCCCCCATGTGTCCCCTGTAGTGTATCTTTTTAATAGATATGTAAACACTATCTCCCGCACATCAGCAGCAAGGTCGCTGTCACTTATGTCAACTGTCAATTCACCACGAATGGCGGGAAATAGTTGAAAGGAGGCGGTGCCTGCACGAGAGGCTCGGTGTAATATATAATCAGCTTAAATGCGGGATCAAGAACCACAAATTGCTGCTGCTCCATTAACGCTTTCAAATACAAAATTTTATAATTCGTTACTTACCAGTAACAGCGATAATTTTGTAGTCTAATATGTACCTATACCAGAGAAGAATTTCCATAATTTTATTATGAATAAGCATGTTCTTACTGACACAACACACAGCAACAAAAAGGGCGATCATCGCTGCCTATTAAAATGTAGACTAACGCCTTTGTTATAGGAAATTGGTCCTATAGAACGCGTCTTTGTTACTAAAGGCCGAGAATAGTGGCAGCTAATCTGTATGTTCATTTATTCAGTTAAAAAGTTGCACGTAAGGATTTAGGATCGTTTGGATCGAAAAAACAGAAACAAAGTCTTAAGTTAGTATAGCCACCAATGAGGAACAGCAGTTTTTCTATTTATAAAAATCCAAAAATAAGTAGTCTATTACTTCATATTTACATAAATTTGTTTACGTCAATCCAGTCATATGTTTCTAATTGCATAGAATGAGTGAAATAATGAATAAATAAATACCATGTGAAGGAAAACTGACATTTTGGCTCGTACCTACACGAATTAGTATTGCCAAGTTTGCGGCAATGCCACGGAGAATAGAAAGAAGCAGAGATGCCGCCAGGTAAACACTCTTTAGTGTACGGCCTGAGTGCACGCTCTATTCGAGCGTCGGGCGGGGAGGGGCGTGCAGCGTTCATGTTAACCACGTGCTACCCGTAGTGGCCGTCCTGAGTGCCGGCCGAGCGGAGCGTGGGCAGCAGCGGGCTTGTTTGCGTCGAGCGGGGCGTCGCGTGCAAGTTCAAACCAGTTTGTGTTTTGCAGCGGTGATACGTGCGTTCTTGAAGGATGTGTGAAAATTAGTACTACTCAATTTTAATCTTGATTCAATTCTCTGTAATATGTAATCAAAAGTTGCCACTGTCATCCTTGTATCTCATGAAATTTATCTTCATTCACCCTTAATGTTTCAAATAACGTAGAAAACTCTCCAAATTGTTTTCTTTGCTTCACAATGTTACTAGGACCTTGTCTTGACTCATAATTAAATTTTAGCCACAAATTTTCTTCTAAATACATATCAATAATATCGTACGACGCAGACGCCATGATGAAAAATGTGACCGGCTCAGACGAACGCTAAAGCGTTCACTAAGGCCATTCGGCGAACGCTCTTTCGCCGCATGCACGCAACGCTGAACGCTCCGCTAGACGCTTCTTCACTCAGGCCGTACACTTAGAAAGAAGCGTCGCCTAAATGCGGGTGTTAGGGGCACGAGGTCTGCCGGGGTTGCGAGTTTGTCCGAAAGGGATATCGCGACCCCGGCACACAGGCAACGGAAGGAACACGGGTGGGTTTTAGTCAGTAAAAGTCTGACACGCCCTCCCGCTCCGCCCAGAGCGGGAGAAGTTATTTGATAATTTCCCACCCACAAAAAAAAAAAAAAAAAGGGGGAAGAGGTACAGCGATAAGGCTCGCCCATTATTTGTAAATCCATCTAGCCGTGACAGGAACAAGCGATTACAGTGAAACTCAACAAGCTATTTTTCATTTTGGTTCATCTACTGGCCACTATATCGTAAAAAGCATGATATTTTGTGAACATGTTCATGACACTTCTTTCTATTTACTCCGTGGGCAATACCATCTACAGTTTCGTACGTCTTTGATTCTGTAGGTATACCTAACTACAAACTACATATAGTATACGTATCATGATGTTAGCGGTGTTAGAGAGAGACACGTATTTCAATTTAGGTTGGTTCTTTCCAATTTTTCTCGACATGAAAATTGGATCAATTGACTTGAACTACAATCACAATTGTGTTATGGTTGATTAAATAAATAGGTAATACTTTTTCCTTAAGGTCGTTCTGACCCTTTTTTCCTGGGTTTTTATAATGGCCGAGTTGTGGTTTCCCCTATTCATCTATTTTCTGATTAATTGATCTTTTTCTGTGTCTAGATTCCTTCAACAAAGTAACAGCTGTTATCCTTTTATAAAACACATTTGGTTGGTACCTACCTACTTGGAGAAAAACCAAAATTATTAAAAGAATACCTAGAGTTTAAGGATAGTTTCAGTTGCCTAAGAGTTGATCGATTTAATATCTATTGATTAACAAAAATCTTTCAATGACGCAAATCGGAAATCCTCCGAATCCGTATTTATATAATAAAATCACTTGAAAGGTTTTTTTTTTAATTTGTTCGGCTCATTTTCAAATAATCCGAAATAGGTAATTTATTTTGTTAACGTTTTAACATTTGTTTGAGCTCGTCTTAAAACAAGTTTTTGAAAAAAAAAAATCTTTAAAGAGGGTTTTACATTTAAGTTTTTCATAGCTTCATTGTTTAATGAGTCAGTTGAAAACTCGTTCATTTTTATTTATCTCAAAAACTATAATCTATCGCTTTCCCGCGCTTCAGTGATACGTCAACAGCTTTCCAATATGGCGGTTTTACGGTTCTGCTTAAAAGCTTTCGTTTGCGCTGTGAACATTTTATGAACTATATCGGGAGGCGACGTAAGAAGATCAGTGAGTATTTTATTGTTGGAGCCTAAATGACCACTCGATCATAGCAAGTGCTCGTAAATAATATAGGTCGTAAATCTTTATTACCTTTTCACTATTTATGAGAGTTTGAATGATCTTTTCAAACTAGGCAGTTGTCCTTAGGATTTTGAGAAACATAAGAAATATAATAAAAAATAAAAAATACTACAGTCAGAAAAAATACCTAACTAAGTTTGTACAACTAGATTCGTAATTTAAATGAGGCATAATGTTCTCGCAGTGAAATATAAATACGGATGCTAAATGAATCTCGTTCTTATTTTGACATTTATGGTTTTTGAGATACATCACTCACTCATTCACTCGATCCTGGAATTAATTATTCGACATTACCTTCTACCCGCGAGCCTGTAACCTTCCTCAAAAATTAGGCTATCCAGTGCAACAAGAATTTTTCAAATCCTACTGGTAGTTCCGGAGATTACCGCCTACATACAAACTTACAAACAAACAAATAAATTTTACCTCTTTATAATATATATTAGTACCTATAGATAATATGGTGTTTGTATGGTATAGTACAGTGCAATTAATGCTTTACAAACATTGACATAATGTCGATAGCTGGCAATCAAATATACTATATCACAACACAACACTTACATACTTAACATATCTTTTGTATGATGAACAATATTTCTGTATTACCCTTTATCTTATCTGGGGGTAATATGAAATTATACAGATTACTTTGTAATCAAGGAGACTACAAAGTAATCTGTATAATTTCATATGACCACAGATAATATAATATTCTATGACCAATTTTGGCATACTGCAGATAAAAAAACCTATCTATCTATGGTTTTAACGTCCCAATAATCTGTCAGAGAATAAGGAATCTTACAGAATGACATTGAATGATAGATAGAATTACCTTCAATAGCGATCTGTCTTTTAATAAAAAAACTGTTTACAAAAAAAAAACAACCAACTTCCAAAAAAACACTACAAAGTGAAAAATAAATTTAATTTCGGAAATCGGTGTCTTTGGTTTTCAATTTTCGTTGTTTGCCTCCTCCTTTTTGGAAGTCGATTAAAAATAGGTTCGGCCGTAAGTTCTGTTCCTCGATTGAAAAGTCGACACTGCTGAACAAGTGGAGTATGCGCTATAGAGTAAAATATATATATACTAGGTTCGTGTCATGGTGTGCAAATAATCGGTAGACCACGACAGACCAGCTTATTGGTACAAACATAATAAACATTCTGCGGTTAGCCATGGCAGTAAATATCGAATTGGTGTGCCGAAATGTGCGTATAAATTGACGTCAGAACATGAATACAATACACATTGAAATTGGTTCGGTCAGAAGGATCATTTTATGGAGGTTTTAATGGGCTTTGGTAATTTTCATGTTTTCGCCTAGTTGCTAGCCTGGCGCCCCGCGGTTTCACCCGCATAAGTCTTGATACCGTGAGAATATCGGGATAAAAGTATCCTAGGTTATAAACTATCTGTGTGCCAAATTTCACCCAAATCCGTTCAGTCGTTTTTGCGTTGTTGGATGATACCTCTTGTCATAAGCAAGCTTATTTTGCACCACCATGCTCAATTGCTCTTTGAGGGGCTCCTGGCTAAATTAATACAGCCACATGGGTCGATCTTCAAGATTAAGCAACGCTTTCCAAGGTCGATCCGTGGATGGGTGATCAGCCATTACATACCGACATCCCTCCGAGCAATTTAAGCAGTTGGACCCGGTTGTCATTCGTAGATCTTTGACAGTCGTTGAGTCAGAAGCCCGAAAGTCTGACAACCAGTTTTGCCAAAGGGTATCTTACCCAGTAACTGGGGTGTGGATAGGCAGTCGCTCCATGTACTGTACACTGGTATTTAGCTACATCAAGTTAGACTGGAAGCCGACCCCGACAGAATTGGGAAACGGCTAGGCAAATTGAAAGCTCATCCCTCTGTGCCACATTCACACAACGGCATTTGGAATTTATTCCTACTTGTTAGTTCTATATAGCCTCAAGAGTGGTACTTCTATTCGTCTCTATTTAGCGTTGGTTCCACGCGGAGTCATGCAGCTATCTCTCTATCGATCTAATTTTCAACCAGACGTTATCTTAATGCGTTTAATCCAATCGTGTTGTATTTATTATCTTTATCTATTTTATCTATCGGAAGCTTATTGCCGTATATATCGATAAGGGCTTCTTTTCTTCCCATTTTATTCCCGTTGCTTATTTGTAGCCATACTAACCGCATTTATTTTTATTTTTATAACATTCTAAATGCTAAATTTACCTATATGAACGTAGGCATCAGTTGCAATTATTCAAAGCCATTCTATTGTATTCAACCAGTATTTTACATGGAGCGACTGCCTATCTGACCTCCACAACCCAGTAACTGGGTAATACCTACGATACACCTTGGTAATACTCGTTGTCAGACTTTTGGGCTTCTAACGACCCGTAACGACTGTCAAAGATCCACGAATGATAGCCGGGACCAACGGCTTAACGTTCTCCGAGGCACGGAGGAGTCTCGGTATGTAAAGATGGTCACCCATCCACAGACCAACCCCGGCAAGCGTAGCTTAACCTGATGGATCAACCCGTGCGACAGTTATTACTTAGCCACGAGCTCCATTCAGCCATTCTATTGTATTATGGATCAAAAAATATCATTCAACATACCTACATATGCGTCAGCATTCTTTAGAAATTACTATCCGCTTTTAACTTTCTAGCAATTTATGACAGCACTTTTTAATCAAGCTTTCGGCACCAGCACTCTAGTACGCAAAGACCAAATGGAATGGGCAATAGGTTCATCTTTCTGACTTTTGACTCCCAGAAATTCAAAAGTGCCTGGGATTGATTTAATGGAATGCTCTGGATTTGCGTAAACTTTACTAACAAACATATCTCTTTGTCGCAGGTGGCCTCGGTACCCGTCACTTCGTAACGTTCATGCTGTTCCTTGGCATGGCTAACGCCTATATCATGAGGACAAACATGTCTGTTGCCATCGTAGCCATGGTCAACCACACGGCGCTGCCTGTTCACACGGAGCCGACTGATACTGAGTGCGGAGTTCCCATCGGAAACGAGACCAGCGTAAGTTGAAACTTGTCTTTAATATTATTTTTGGTGTCGACCCGAGGATCTGGGAACAGGCTAAGATGATGATTCAGTGTTCTTGTGCAGAGCTATACCTACCTGCCTAAAAATATTTAGTAGCAACATGGATAGTGTACTTTTTAACGGATTAGCCAATACGGGCTGGTATCTGCAACTCCACGTCAAAGCGCGTATTTTGCGTACGGGTGGGGAAATCGGTTATTCGATCCACCCCAGCTCCTCAAAGAAGGCCAGCAACGCCTTGGTGTCACTGACAATCTCACGTAGGGTACCTGGGTTACCGAAGTACTTTGCCCTGTATGTGGCGACCACCGGGCAGTATAACAGCACATGCGCTGCTACTGTCTCGTCGTCCTCCATGCAGGCTCTGCACAGCGGACTGTCTGAGACTCCTATGACAAAGAGGTGTTTATTAAATGACCCATGGCCAGTTACAGCACCTGTTTCGTGAGGCGGCCAGATGATCCCAGAAACCGAATACCAGGCAACTGGTTTTTTTTTTAACGAATATGCAATTTGTACTTCTGCCCTGGAATCAGGACAAAATCGGTCCTGTTCCATTTGTTGCTATGTAGTACCTACCAAGGTTTCTCGGATATAGCTCATGCAGCCCAAGCATTATGTTCTTGGCATGGAAGCATGGTCATTTCAAAATCCTTGAAGATTGGCTAAGAGGAAATATTTATAGTTACATAAAAGCGACTGTTGTAAATCTTCTCTAATGTCCCATTAACAATGTTTTTTCTATTGTTTTAGTCGTCGTCACAAGACGGCTCGTTCGTTTGGAGTTCGACGTTGCAAGGTTACATCTTATCTTCTTTCTTCTATGGATACGTCATCACGCAGATACCCTTCGGAATCTTGTCTAAAAGGTATGTACAATTTTCGCCATATTGCTTCACATTATGTTACAGGCTATAGGGGTACCCCAAGGGACGTTGTTCGGTCCAATCTACGCGTTTGAAAAGTAGCATTATTCTAGCTGTACCATTTCACTGTAGCCTTATTTGATCCATTAATGAATACAGAATTTTGTCTACGCAAGTTTTATTTTTTCAGTCGAAACATACAATAAATCTTTTTAAGTTTACTTACTAACGTAGTGATCTTAGATACTAGGAACCTACCTAAATATAGCGACATTTTACAACATACTCAAAGAAATCATTCACAAGTCACGAAATTGCAGTAATCCATCATAGGAACCTTGTCATCATATATGATGATAAATGTTACAGTAAATGACATCACGCTCGTATTCCCCGAAGGTTGGGCAGAAATATACATAGGTACATATAGTAGCATCACCCACATTCACTGGCGAAATGTTATCTACCGTAAATCTGATTACAAATATAATATGCCATCTTGTGAATAATTGGGGATATAATTATGATGGTTTTTACTGTTTGTTCTTTCTTCTTTCTTTCTTTTCTTTTTCTATACTTTTCTTTTCTTGTTTTATCATTATACTTACAATTTGTTATCTCAGGTTCGGAGCCCGTTACTTCCTGGGTATCGGAATGTTGGTCAACTCTGTGTTCGGTCTGCTGGTGCCGGTCGCCGCTGAGGCTGGTTTCGAATATCTCATCCTGGTGCGATTCATCCAGGGTTTGGGCGAGGTAAGTCTTATTACCTTTAGAACTCATGAACCAGATAATCTAGAGAGAGATATGAGAATCTTCGAAGTTGAATGGTAGATTACCAAATTCAAGTTTAGAAATTTAAATTCATGTAGGTTCATATGTTTTCCCTAACCTCCTCATACTTAAATTCCTTAGAGCCGAAACAAATGGACACAAGACTTCTCCATAATTATTAGATTCTGTTGAATATGTTGTCTTAATAGTTTTTGATATTTTAACTAATTATACCTTTATTTCTAGGGACCGATTGTACCATGCACTCACGCAATGTTAGCTAAGTGGATTCCACCGAACGAAAGGAGTAGGATGGGAGCCGCCGTATACGCCGGTAAGATATCATTGATACAGTCTTCTGGACCGACCTTAACTTAGGCCGAGATCTTCTAGCATGTGCTCCGGCTTCCACATGTTCCTGTCTCTATCTTGCACCTGCAACATTACGGTTGTGCGACATTGACAGGAATAACGTTTAGCCAAAGCCGAGTACGTTTATAGATTTCGGCCTTAGTATCATCGCGAGGATATTGAGTCAGTCGTCAACGATTGGCAATAATCATCACCTCTTGGTTGAGGCGAATCATTAATTATATCCACCATGCCTTGCATAAGGGTTGATTTGGCACCAACGAGAAAGAAAATATCTCAAATCAAATATCTGATGGCATATTCGTATATTCTGCTTCCCGTTATATTCTCGCCATTCTTAAAAATATAATCCCGTCCTTCTATACAGGTGCACAATTCGGCACGGTGATCTCTATGCCCCTGTCCGGCCTATTGTCAGCATACGGTTTCTCTGGCGGCTGGCCCTCCATCTTCTACGTGTTCGGTCTGGTCGGCACCGTGTGGTGTGTTGCCTTCCTGTTCTTAGTCTCCGAGGACCCGGAACAGTGCCCTACCATCAAGGAGTCTGAGAAGAAGTACATCTTGAGCTCGCTGTGGGGCGCTGCTGGTTCCAGCGTGAGTATTTATTGTGAATATACTTTGCGCCGTAAAGGACTAGCACTCTAATTGCGTAACACACTTCCGCGAGTTTTGGAGGATATTGCTAGTCCATTGCTTGCTAGGTATGAAAAATTTTGTCTGCTCAACAACGTAAATAACGCAATGAACGTGGGTGAACTGTCAAAATGAAACCCATTGCGATCAATTCTCATTTTATGTGTGTTACACAATTACACTGCGCTTTTAAGACTAGGTAAACAAAAGACCCTTTTAGTTAGTCTAAAGTTTGCAAACGCCTCTGATCAAGCTATACCTACAAATTCTCATAAGTACCAAATAAAGGACTAATTTTAAGTTTTGCGTTTGAAGACGCAGCTTTTTTATCTAAATTTTCTATTGCAGTCACCACCGATCCCTTGGAGAAAGATCCTGCTATCAACACCTTTCTGGGCCATCATGTTAGCTCATATGGGACAGAACTACGGTTACGAGACCCTCATGACGGAGCTGCCGACCTTCATGCGACAAGTGCTGCACTTCTCTATCAAGGATGTAAGTACCTACTTGTTTGTCTATGGTATAAAGAATAACCAGCCAGGTTCCCAGGGTACGCCTAACTTAAGTGCCCTCATTCGTTGAAGCTCTACAAAACCTGCACCCTAATTGCGTAACACACGATCAATCACAATCTGAATCATTTTGAAGGATATCGCTAATCCATTGCTTCAGAAAATAAATAAAATTTGTCTGCTCAACAACGTTAATAACGTAATTAATGTTGTTGAACTGTCAAAATGAAACAGATTGCGATTGATCGTGTGTTACGCAATTAGGGCGCTGGGCTAAAGTTCAAAAGGAAAAATGCATGCCTTAGAAAGAAATGCATCTAAAGACAGTTTCTTTGGTTGTTTCATTAATCTTTGCCTCTCCTGAAAACTAGAACTAGAGCCATGAATGAATGTATGAATGACATACACCGACCTTTGCTGGGTTTGACTAGACTCGATAAATCGAACTAACCCAAAGATTTGCACTAGCCCCTGGAGCCTCATGCTTCATGGGGCTACAGAGGCCATTGTATATCAAGGAGTAGACCGGGGGGCGCGGTAGGGAAGACGTGCCCTTAGGATATGGAAAGATTTGCGAGCCGTACTGGATATGCATCCTATTCTGAAAACCTGAACTAGAGCCAAATGAAAAAAGAACAATGCGTTATCCTGAATTCCTGACTATTGGAATGCGGAAATAAAACATTCAAAATAAATAAACGCCCACTTTAGCCAATATAGCAATTTAGTAATAGAGTCGAGAACGTAATACAATTTGGATCGTTCCGGCCATTAATCACTCGTCGCGAGCCGTCGTCGTCGGTTCAAGAGTTCACGATCCGCGGTCAATTGTACTGAGTTACAGGATTGACAACTCACAAACGAGATTTATTGGCATTTTTCAGCTGAAAGACTGGATTGGTTAATTTGATCGGTCAAATCCTAAGAAACATATCCCATTTTCTTTACCTCCAGGATTATTTCTTTCAACTAAGTGAACATTTCCATTAAATCTAAGCCTGACTAGTTAACGATTTGATGACGCATGATCATAAGACTTAGGACCAAAATAAATTTATGAATGGTCCTTTTTTCCACCTCTTGTACACGCGGTCCTATTGTAATTAGGTGACAACCCTATACAGAAACCAGTTGAATCAGTGGCCCGTTTCGTTTAGATTGATCCACGGAAATGTACCTACCCAGAGAGGAGTGACAATAAAGGACCCGTTGTATGATATACGAGCGGCAATTTTGACGTCATTTTATTACACAATAAAGAAGTATAATGGTTTTAGATAGGTAGGTAGGTATCTTATTTAAGCTCTGGCCAAACTGAAGCGTATTCCGCGCGGGATGCGGGACGGTACCTATTCGCTCGCGGTTATTGTGTTAACTAACTTGTATGGAGGTGTACAAACGGCGCAAATCGACGCGTGACTTCTCTACCTATACATAAATAAACGAAGTCAAAACTGTACACTATACTTTTTGAATTTTAAATAGGACGTTTGTCTGTACGTTTCAGATTGGCGCAAAAACGGCTGAACGGATTTGAATAAAATTTGGCACACAGTTAGTTTTTAACCTAGATTGACACATAGGGTACTTTTAATCACGGTAGTAGGTTCCCGTGGGATATTTCTCCGACGTCCACGCGGGCGAAGTCACAGTCACAAAAGCGGTCCTTGTATTAAAATGTGGGTAAACCGGTCCTTATTCCTTCGGGGAATACAGACGTTATGTTATTTATTAACATAACTTAACATAATCAGCCTATAATGTTCCCACTGCTGAGACACAGGCCTTCTCTCTGTGAAAGGGAGTGGGCCGTAATCCACGACGCGGGCCCAGTGCGGGTTGGTAGATGTCACATGTCTTCGAATTTTCGATTCTAGGACATGCTGGTTTCCTCACGATCTTTTCTAATAAGAATGTTTTTCTTCCAGAACGGTTTCGTGTCCGCCCTCCCATACCTGTGCATGTGGCTGTTCTCCATGTTCATCTCAGTGGTCGCCGACTGGATGCTGTCGAGTGGACGCTTCAACCATACGCAAGTCAGGAAGGTCATCAACAGTATCGGTGAGTTTCACAGAGCAGATCATCATTCATCATTGAAATAAAAAGCGACTCTTTGCTACGACACAATAAAGTGCAACACAGCGTTAATTACCTGCAGTTATATTCACCTAGAAGTTGCCTCTCTACCGCGTAACTCTTATATCTTCTGACTACGTTATACCCACTGAATTCGACAAGTCGAACCCGCTGCGCACCTACTTGTAGCTTCATAACTAAAATGCGGAGTGAGCCATCTGTATTCATCTTTGGCAGTATTCAATGTTGTTCACGGCGATGTGTCAGTTAGCACTTTGACCAAATCGTCCTGAATTAGAAATCCACGACGGTATAAAATGACAATTGATCTCAATGGCATTTTGACAGTTGACCCACGTTCATTGCATTATTTACGTTGTTGAGCAAACAAATTTTTCGAACATAATATGTTCGAAAAATTTGTTTGCTCAACAACATAAGGATACGTGAAGGATATTGCTAAATCATTGCTTCATATTATGAAGCAATGATTTAGCAATATCCTTCAAAAGTTTTTGATTGTGATAGTGTGTTTCGCAATTAAGGTGCTGGTTTGAGGTCTTTTAAGGCTGTTATCGAATAAAAGCTGGAACTCCTATCAACAAATGGATTGGAAAGTCGTACGAAATTTCTGATAAATAATTCCCTTCAGCCCGTTTTATAGACATATCTAAATCCCATACTCACAAGGTTCTTAATCTTTCCAGGTCAATACGGTCCGGCGTGCGGTCTATTTATCGCCGCCAACACTGGCTGCAACCCTGCTGCCACCGTCGCCATCTTAGCCGTGGGTGTCGGTCTCAACGGAGGTATCTACTCTGGTTTCAAGGTAAGCTGGAAACGCCTTTACTTGTTTTTAGTTGGTCATTACAAGTAATAAAAAAAATGAAAAGAGGGATCAACCGGTTGCTGGCATTAGGCTCGCCCCCCATTACATGGGACTTAAACATAACTGGTGAAATGTGGATGTAGGTACTCTAAACACTTCGGGAAATAGGCGTTATGTGATGCAAACGCCACTGTTAGCCTCTTCGTGGTATTAGCTTCATGGGTGTAGATAAGAGGATACAAAGGCTTAATATGTACAAACGGCTATATATCAAGCTATACATTTCCAGTTTAAGCTGACCTCTCATTGTACGGAAATCCTGTGCAATGCGAGATTAGCTTTTACTGGAAATATTGGAGCAGAAACTAGGAAAGAAGTAGATATGGAAGAATAATGAATATTATAAAAGGGGTCTTCAATGACCAGCTGATGAAAATGAAAATGAGACGGTTCTCCATACCTAACAACCTCTCAGCCATATTTTTTGCACGGATCTGTACATATCTCAATACTCAATTATCTATTTTTTCAGGTGAACCATTTGGACATCTCGCCTCGTTTCGCAGGTGTTCTGATGGCGTTCACCAACTGTCTGGCCAATCTTACCGGTCTGCTCGCGCCTATAACCGCTGGATACATCATTGAAGGCAGGGTAAGTACACTTTATTGAGTTTCACTTCGATCCCTTCATAAAAGGCCTTGCATGGAGTTATAATTTACTCATTTAAATACTTTTTTTCAACAGCCCACACAAGCGCAATGGAAGAAGGTATTCTACATCGCCGCCGGAATCTACATTTTCTGCGCCACGTTCTACAATGTGTTCGCTTCAGGCAGAAGACAGGAATGGGACAACCCTGCCGATGACGAGGCTAATGCCAAGAAATTAGCCGACAAGAAAGCCATCAAACAAGACAAGAAAGCCGCAAAGAATCAAAGCGAAGCAGAAACGGCGCAATAGAGGTTAAAAAGTTATAAAACCAACAGCGAATGCAACTGTTTGTACAAAAAAGTCTTGACTCAATACGGCTTGCAACACTGGTCCCTAACGTGTTTTAATTAAAATATTTGTTGAATTAGGCCTAGAATAGTTGCAAAGCGTAATGTGTTAAAATAAATATATTGGCTGAATCGAACGGCTCACGTGTCGATTCTCTTGTAAAAAAAGTATTATAATGTTTCCCGCGCGTTTCAATGATGGCGGTTGTGTTTGTTGGCTTTGTTCGACCAAATGCGAGATCAACGTATTTTTAGGGTGAGACTGTGTATTTGCAAATTATTTTTAATTGTTATTAATTTTTTGTTTTAAATTAACTTTTTAGCTATGGCTGTTAATGTTTCTGATTAAAATCGTGGATAAATTACAACTTTTTTTATAGTCTACAGTCTGTTCACCTGTCTATATTGTATTTTTGAAATACGAAAAGACGCACATCAATAGGGCTGTGATAATATCTTGTGTATGATACACATCGAACTCGTGTTTGGTCAACTTTTTAACTCTTAACTTTGCTATTTATTACATTTAGTTTAATATTACCATACAAGTATTGTGCATAGTTATTTTATAGCTTGTAGAGAGACGAGTGAACGGTGGAATAGCGATTCTGGGGTCCAAATGAAACCTAATGTTACCGTCCTAGCCTAGCCAGTGACTTTTACACTTTTATATCCTCGCAAGTAACGATAAATAACAATTTAAATACATAGGAAGTGCCATGATGCCATCAAAGCATTTGATACTAGGTATGTCGCAGACCCTCGAAGATAGATCAACCGGAAAGATAATTTTCACTAATCCATGTCATAGACTATCAGGAATATTGAATCAAATTAGTTTTAAAATTATCAACTACGGTTAATTTATTTAGTAAGTTTCAGACTCATGACTTGTAGACGAACGCGCTACTTATTCCTTGAGCTTTTGAATTCAAATGTTAACCGTCAGCGGTGTAATCTTGCCGCCAATTCCTCTCAGTCTATGCCTTCGAGTTAGTGCCAAAACGGTAATATTGTGTTGTGAGTTCTGATTTTATAAAAATCATACATTGTTCGCTGAAAGCGGATGTTGTTACGTTTGATAAGTGGTTACAAATATGTTTTCCATGCAAGATTAATGTAATATTTATGGATTAGTTATATTTCATGTAACGTTGTAAAACGCTACACGCCCAGGAGCTTATGTGATCATTCTGTTATATCTAAGTTAACATTAAGCTACAATGTAAACCGCGTACAGATTATTAAAGTAAATAGTAACATTTTATTCCTATAACTTGTAAGTGGTTATACATTAACTTAGTACGTAATCACAAGCTTTGAATAAATAAATGAAATATTGTTAATTTTACCATTTTCGTAAAAGTTCCATGTCTTGTCTGTGACAATGTTAGGTGCCTTGATAAGAGTACAATTCAAGGATTACGGTGTGTGAGACACACTGGATGATGTCCATCAACGCTGTAATTAATACTTAGTCGTTTTAATAATCGTTTATAAGTTCTATTGTAATACGACAAATACAAAATGATTTTTAAAACACTTTTGAAGTTTTCCTTAGTCATTCAATTTCTAGATCAACTAAATGAAATAGCAGGAATAAATGGCAAGTCAATCTTGCAATACAGTCTTGTTTTGACTGCATCGTAGGTTTAGCGGTCGCAAGTGCTACCGCTACGGCTGAACTTGAGGTCCTGGGTTCGACTCCAGTTATCTAATTGCGTAAAACATTATCGTAAATGATTAACGGTCTGTTTCACGATTAAGTTTCTACTAACTTGGCAGATAATTTCATACAAATGAAATCAATCAATCATTTTTGAATTTATTCGGTAAGTAGTGGCTATTCGGACATCGTGAAATATTTTGCCCAAAACAAATCAGTTTCATTTTGACAGTTCAACAACATTCATTGCGTTATTTACATTGTAGAGCAGATTTTTTTTTCGATCTTCTGAATCAGTGGATTAGCAATCTATTTCAAAATGATTCAGATTGTGATTGATCGTGTATTACGCAATTATGGTGCAGGTCTGGCAGTTATTTTAGGTTTTTCCGTATCAGGAATTTCTCATTAGCAGTCTGGATGTACACCCAGTTGATGGCAATAGGCTCGCCTCCTATTACATACAACTTATAACATAACTGGCGAAACGTGGGTGAACTATGTATATAGGTACACCTCTGCCTAACCATTCGATTAAAACTAGGCGTGATGTTATGTCAGTCTTACAGCTGATCACCATGGACCATAAGATATCCAAAGTAGGCTTGTAAATAATTTTTGAATGAGCTTTCATAGAATTATCATTGGGTGTACCCCAAGGCTCGTTTGTAAGCCCGTTCCTTTTTAAGAATGGCTGAATGGTAATTGTTATGTTCGTCTTTGCATCGGAATCACAAAAAGCTTGTGTCAGCGCCTATAATAAAACAGAGGCCATAAAAAGCAATATAAATTAAAAACCATATGTTTATAAACAAGTAATTTATTCTTAAAAACAATGATCAGCTAATTATTTTACTGAAATGTTGTAAACTAAATGAGCCAGTTCCGCTTCTGCAAGGCTGACCTAACATGAGACAACTAGATGCCGACCGAATGTTATCCTTCTTGGAATTCAACACCGCTTCCTTCAAAAATATCAGCGAAGACTCGAAAGACATCTGCTGTAACGGCGAAGACGATGCTTCCATTCCTTTGCGGCTCATTGGTTCGAAAATACCGTTGTAAGTCATATAATCAGCAACCAACGACAAATGTCTAGGATCCACTGTGATACCATAGACATTGAACACATTCTGTATTTCTGTTATTATCACTTTATTAGCTGCTTCTATGCCATAAGTGTTAGCAATAGCATGAATATCGTTACTGTATAGTTTGTTCAAATCTAAAAGATGGTTGTACTTGAACATTTGTAAAATGTTGATTCCTTCAGTTTTGAGGAACAGAACATTCTTTTCCTTGTTGGTGATGGCTCGTTTTATGTTTTTGATTTCGTGTATTACGGATTTCATTGCGGCTTCGCGGAGAGCTTGTGACAGATCGACTTTTAGGAAGGAGATTGGGAACAGAACAGTCAATTCGCACCATTTGTGATGTTTGGTGTCGAATGAGTAATTAGTCGCTTCTTTTAAGTTAGAAACTACGTCGGACATGATTTTGCTAGTTTCTGCGTCATTGCCAGCGACAGTCCCGTCAAGAACATCGTCTCCTTTATCTGCAGGTTGTTCTTCGTTCAATTCTACTTCGTCATCAGATTTTTCTTCTTCACCTGATTCGGGATCTTCGTATTCTTGTTCTTCTGTTCTCTTCTTGCGAATTCTAGCCTGTAATGGAAAAAAAAAATGGTTTAAACAAAAATCGATTATTCAGTACACATAGGTAAAAATGTGAAGTGTAGCAGACTCGCAATCCAAATGATAGTGACAAAGATTTTTTATAGATTTCTACAAAGATCGGAATAATCAGATCAATTTTAAGGGTCTACCCTTTATAGTAGAACTTTTTATGTCATAATATTATTTTGCATAACAGCGCATAGCATAAACTTCATTTCGCAGAAAATCGTTTGGCATACACTCATTTATAATACATTAAAAACGCATAATTTTGTAAGTCAGAATCATCTTTAGGCATAAATTTCATATCCATAATAATTAAAAAGTAGAACCATCATATTGCAGAAAGTTCACTGTCAGAATCGTCTTTTGGCATATGTATACATTTCATATCGATAATCATTAAAAGGCAGAACTATCATATCTCAGAAAGTTTACAGTTAGAATCATCTTTTGGCATACTTTTCATATCCATAATAATTGAAAGACTCATCTATCACATTACGGAAAATATGCAAAAAAGCACACACCATGCATGCAGCATGCAAGCAAACATGCAGCATGCAAGCAAGCATGCAACATGCAGCAGGCATGGTTTCTGTCATGGCTCCGGCGCTGCGGGGCTCCGGCGGTCCCACGCAAGCTTCTCGTCGCAGATGGTTGTAACGCTCACCACAGCAGCTTCGGCTTGCTGGCCGTCTCTGCCGGCCAGCCTCAGCCGCAGCTCATATCCATAATAATTAAAAAGTAGAACCATCATATTGCAGAAAGTTCACTGTCAGAATCGTCTTTTGGCATACATACATTTCATATCGATAATCATTAAAAGGCAGAACTATCATATCTCAGAAAGTTTACAGTTAGAATCATCTTTTGGCATACTTTTCATATCCATAATAATTTAAAGACTCATCTATCACATTACGGAAAATATGCAAAAAAGCACACACCATGCATGCAGCATGCAAGCAAACATGCAGCCTGCAAGCAAGCATGCAGCATGCAGCAGGCATGGTTTCTGTCATGGCTCCGGCGCTGCGGGGCTCCGGCGGTCCCACGCAAGCTTCTCGTCGCAGATGGTAGTAACGCTCACCACAGCAGCTTCGGCTTGCTGGCCGTCTCTGCCGGCCAGCCTCAGCCGCAGCTCATATCCATAATAATTAAAAAGTAGAACCATCATATTGCAGAATCCACCTGCTCCTCAGCTCGCGGGCCGCCTCGCCCCTCCGCGCCTACGCGGGCTTAAATTACACTCTAGGGGTAGGGCAGACAAGACTATGTGCAGTCGGTTTTGCAGCGATTCGGTTCTGTCACTTCACTAACTTTTGTAGTACAACATTATATTGACTTTTTAAGACAATATTTTAATTTTAATTTAAGGTTAAGAATATGATTACATTTTATAGAAATGACAATAATTATGCCTAATAAAATTATTCCAAATGAAATTCTGCCATCTTCTTAAAATAGTAAAAAAAAAAAAAAAAAAAAAAAAAAAAAAAAAAAAAAAAAAAAAAAAAAAAAAAAGTAGTGAAATTATTCCAAATAATCGTCGCTCTAAATAAACGTAATGAGAAACGAAATTATGCGAAATTAAGCTTTGCCAAAAGTAATTCTGCCATCTTAAAAGTATGCCTTTGTAAATTCGGACATATAAACATTCGGCCAAACAATCATTATATTAAATGATTTTTATGCCATATATATATATATACTCGTATTCGTTTAAAGAAGATTATGCCAAGTGTGTTATGCCAAATAAATTTCGGAGCATCAAAATTCTGCCAGATAGAGGGAACCCCAATTTTAAAGGTATGATTCATATTTCATACGCCAAGTGTTTATAATAGGTACAATAAATTACCTGTTGTTGTACCTTGTTGTTGTGTTTTTTTTTTTTTGATAAATAATTATCTAAAGACAACCGAAACAGAAGAACCGAAATGAGCATACACTGTAATAGAACTTACGTCAGTGTTGTCATCATCTTCATTAGGAGCCTCGTCGTCGGAACTATCCACATTGGCAGCTGGCTCCACCTCAGGAGCGTCATCTTCATCATCATCGTCACCCCCTTTAGTCTGTTTTTTTTTCTTTTCCGAAGACCAAACCACACCACTAACAGCCTTCGCTTGTTTCCTCACAGTCGAGAACATTTCGTCAAAGAATTTGTTCTGCATATGTTTTATTATTTGCGGAGGCTTCACCGTGTACTGCGTTTTGTACTGAGAATACGGCAAAAATTGGAAGCGCATTGTTGTCTTCAGCTGTCTATCAGGCCTAATCACTATCTGACATTGGACATCTATCTTTTCTAACACATCAGCCACTGTGACTCTGTTAAGTTTTTGCCGTAATTTTTCAGCTTTCTTTGTCAAATCGGGGATGTCGTCCCGGAATGGGATGTCCATATTCGGGGTTTTGAGCTTAGCTGAAGCTGTCATTAGAATTTCTCTAAGACGAGGTATACCAAGGGTTACGTTCATGTCACCACGACCGGCAAAGTGGAAAGTATTCAGTGTCATCTGCGTAGATGGCTCTCCTATGGATTGAGCGGCTAACAGGCCTACTGGCTCACCAGGAGCGGCCATAGATTCAAGATATTTGGCGTTCATTACATCTACGAACTTGTCCTTCGCTGTATGGTTCTCATACTCGCTAGAATGACGCTTTTTCAAGTAACTTTGTACTAGATTATCTAAATGTTCATTTATAACACCGAATTTATATTCAGGGGACATTTTGCTTGGGATTGGGTCGGGACATTTTTTCCGTGCATATTGTTGTCTTTCTTCCTCATCCATACCACGCCATTTCTTTTCTAACTCCCAATAAAATGGATCTCTTGTTCTATCCGTCGGCAAATCATCAAGCTCAATTTGTTGTTTCTCGAGAGCAGAGAATTGGACAAAGGCACTTGCTCGGACTTTTTCGAAAGGACTACCGTACTTTTTCTTCCACTTCTTCAAAGATTTAATAGATTTTGCAACGTCTTTTAAGCCTTCGTCCTCTTTGAGTTTATCAATTACAGCTTCACCGATTACAGCGCTGGAATTTACGTCAAGGAATGGAAACTGATCCTGTCTAAGGAATTGGCATTTGAGGACATCTAAACCATCTTCTCCATAGGCAAATTGGATGATGCTGTCATCAGAATCCCTCACTGTATGGTCATAGGCAATTGATAAACTTTCCAAATGCTTGATCAAGCATCTTTGCAAGTAACCAGATCGACTGGTTTTGACAGCGGTATCGATAAGACCTTCACGACCAGCCATACAATGGAAAAAGAACTCCTGAGGCTGTATTCCTGTCATGAATCGACCGTCGATGAATCCACCAGCTCTTGGAGACACGTCATGAGGTGGAAAACTGGGCAGAGATCGACCGGATATCATAAGTGGCGGTCTTTTACCTTCCAACTCAATTTGACCAAGTAAACACGAAATCTGCATAGTGTTTACGGTTGACCCTTTAGCACCAGACTGGACCATCAACTGCAAGTTATTATAAGGGAATTTCTCAAGCAGCCCCTCAGACAAACAAGCCGTATTTATGTTATTAGTGTAGGAGTCTAGCATACTTTTGTACTGCCTGTCCAGATTGGCTCTAAACTTCGGGTCTTTTGTGTAATTTATTTCAATTGTTTCCTTTAACTTTTCGTCGTCAACATCTGCAGGAAGGTCAGTAGCTTTCACGGCTGCAGCCTTGCCAGCGTTACGAACCAAACATATGATATCATCGCGCTTTTTATTGGATTCTTCTAGTACCAAAATATCTTTGACTCCAAGTGTAAATCCAATCCATTGTAAATAAAATGTGAAGACTTTTGAGAATGAACTAAGTAAGGCACTTGAACTCTCGCCTCCATATAATTCGTACATGCAGTGAACTAAACCATATGGTGTAGCACCATAGTGAGTTTTATCCAAAACTCCGGACAAAAGTTCTCCTTTCCTAATGATCACTTCTGCTTCTGACATTGTGTTAGGATTATTGAAAGGAGTGCCACCAGCTTTCCAAGGTCTCGGAGGTGTCTTTTGCCAAGCCTTTGAACTAATTTTAGCTTTCCCAGTTAGAGTAAGGCAGGGCTTGCCTTTAGGTGTTGTATTAATAATAATTGTTGACAGAATTTGTTTGCCAGACCAAAGTACTAACGGTTTAAGTATGGTAGGTGGAAGAAGTTTGATTGGTCCTTTGTGATTAGGTAATGCTTGGAAGACTAGCTGTTGATAATTAGCTTTTCCGAAAAACGCGCCTCTCAGGGACATCTTTACACCAGAAATAACATGATCTTGGATCAATCCACTCAATGGAGTACCGTCTTTTGGTACAAGATATTGTTTACATACAGACATTATGTTGTAAGCTTCGCTTCTCGCGATTTCATTTTGTGGGAAGTGGGCATTCATTTCATCGCCGTCAAAATCGGCGTTATAAGATTTACAGTTGGCATAGTGTAACCTAAGCGTTTTTTCTCCTTTCAAAATTCTTGCTCTATGAGCCATCATACTGGGCTTATGAAGGGAAGGCTGTCGGTTCAAAATCAAGACATCACCATTCACTAAATGTCTATGAACTGTCTTCAGTCCAGATCCCTTAAACTCATCAGGTGTTAGCAATCTTTTGGCAAGACTCTTTCTCTTTTGTATGGAATCAGTTGCTATTCTGATCACTCTTCCATTCTCCATTTCAATTTTCTCAGCACCTGGATGTTTGTTAGGCCCATTAATAACCATTTTTCTCAATTCATCAACATTCCATTCTGTGACGGGAACTGGATAAGTCAGTTTCATAGCAAAGGCATCCGGTATGCCTATTTCATCAATATCTACATTGGGGTCAGGTGTGATGACAGATCGAGCAGCAAAGTTAACTCTTTTGCCCATCATATGCATTCTGATCAAACCAGTTTTCTTTTCAATGATCTGCTTTAAGCCCTGGCTAGATAAGCCTTGACCTTCACAGTTTAAAAGATTATTGATACTCTTTTGTAACTCTTGCCAAACTATGTGAAGCTTCTCTGGAGGTGATTTGCCTTGTACAGCCTCATAAGCCTGTCTGGGTACTTGATCAAGGCAGTCAATAGTTTTCTTTTGGTCTGAAGATGATAGGACATGTAGAACTGCTCTGGCAGCAAAAGCATTTTGGAGTATGGTCTTATAAACATTCGTTTGAGGATGTTCAATTAGCTCTCCTTTCAAAACGTTGCAAGGTCTTACACAAGGAGGTAAGACAGGGACAACATCCATGAAAAATGTGTTAGTGACGGGCTGAAGTTTTGAATATTTTAGAACTGGGAAGCAATGTTTTAGAATGTCTTCGTCATTTTGGGCTATTGCTGTGCAAAAGCGTTTGATTTCATCAGGCATTAGAATTTTGATTCCTTTGGTACCTTTCTCAGCACCTTCGGCACTAAGATTGTACATGATCTTATTTTCTGAAGTGGTCACTTTAATAAGTTTGCAAGAGCAAAAGGCACATTTCTTAGCTGTATTGATAACCCTAAAGTATTGATTAATGAACTTGGCCCTTAATTTATCAACATTTTTGTTTTGAAATGTTTCCACCAATGCATCTCTCTTTTTTAATAATTTCTGGTATTTCCTAATAACTTTATTAGGTTTGTCAGGAGAGTTTTCATTTCCGCTACTAATATCTCCAACATAGTTGTCTAGGTCTAAGGCAGCTGTTATGTGACCGGCATCAACTAATTCTAGTTGAAGTTTTAGTATAAACTTCATTCTATCATTCATTTGAATTTTGAAGCATTTTAGGCAACTCACCCGGAAGAGTGAGTAGATGTTTTTGATAAATAGTGGGTTGACTACAACAAGTGGTAGTTCTATGTGGCCAAAGTGTCCTGGGCAGTGTAACAACACATTGTTACAAGTTCCACAAGTTTCATTCCTGTCTCTAAGAGGGCCTAGAGCAGAGTCATACAGACCTCCCTTTGTAGGGTTTCCAATAGCGTCAAAACTCTGTACATTCGTGATTTTCGAAACACTAAGCTTCTTGACATCTTCATCAGTAAACATCATGAACTGGACATATTCGGGGTCTACAGACGTCAGACCCGACGCAGACGAGCCGTACGATGACTTGAAAGCCATTTTTTTATATCTGAAATCACATAAATACCTCTGTAAGTAAATAAATACGGCATGATAACATAACCTACACTACATGCAAAAGTACTTTTGTACTTAAATATGATAAGATAATATCTGTGTTTTGAAAACTCTAACTTAATTTTAAGTACTTACTTGCTACAGCATACCCGATTTGGTACAATGATATTCTGTTTTTATAAATTTTTCACAAAAGCCTCTTCACTTTTAGCACTCAAAGCACATTGTTTTGACAGCTTTTTGTTTGACATTTTGTATAATAAATATGGCAACATAATGGAAACCGTACTCAAAAACCGCAACTTACGAAACACAGTTACGTTCTCAAACTTACAACTTTTTTCATGTGGCAACGTCATTTAAGTCAGTCAACATGGCGGCCCAAGATGAAGTTGACGTATGTGAAAGTTGGGAGGATATGGACGAAATTGGCGTAAGTGTAACTGTGCAAGCCAAACCTGGAGGTTTCCCGTGTCGGAGCTGGCTGCCGTGGAGTTATTTACATGTGGGTTTGTCTATTTCAGTTGGACCAGAAGATCAGGCTGATGTCAACTGACTGCGCGCCAGTGCAAACTTCACTCAAAGGTTGCAAGGTTACTGTTGAAGAGAGCGCGTGTATTGGATCTCAGTGCGTGATGCCGGAGCCAGCTATCCGTATCCTGAAGAGGCCGTCGTCGTCGGGCAGCGGCCAACTGAACGGCGAAAGTCGCGCGCGCCCGGTCAAAACACTTGAACAAAGACAGAAGGAGTACGCCGAGGCTCGTCTGCGGATTTTGGGAGAAGCTCGAAGCCCCGAAGACGTCATTGACGACAAGTAAGGCCGGTTTCATTTATTAAATACTGCGATACTGTTTTACATAACACCCATGTTTGAGGTTTGTGCTGGGTTGTTGTAATCAAAGATCAGTCAGGATATCTTCAAAATAATATTGATGGCCAACACTAATTTATGTTTAAGACTTTTTATTATTGACAAGTCAGTCATAGAATCAGTTTTTTATTCATTACTTCCTTGACTCATCCAGCTAATCCTGGTTTATGAGTAATGTTCCTATAAAAACTACTTTATTATAAACAAAAAGTTAAAAAAATGGTCTTTATCACTACATTTTCAGCTTCAATGAAAATCTATAAGCATATTCCTGCAATATGCATTTATTGCATCAGAATCAGGCTAGGTAGGACTGGGGTGTAAAGTTGCTAGACATACTATGAATGTTCTATCTTCATAATTATTACTTTATCACCAGTGAAAATATCAGGTGATAGATAGATAATAATAAATAAGAATTTGTTTTGATAAAGCCTATGTTAATTACCAACTATTCCTAGGGAATAGGTCTTAGAAACAAGGGTACTTGTTTAGTCACTAAGCAATATGATGTAACTGCATGCAAAGAAATAACTATGCAGTACTAGTGACATCAAAAACATAACTTATCATCACACCTGGAATTCCTGAAGGGGTTTGCAGAATTGTACAGAATACCCACATGTTGCAAGCTAGTTCCAAGTTTATGGGATAGTTGTAGTATCGTGCCCCAACCCTTGCTCGAGCCAGCCCGCGCCACTGAGTCTGTAGCTGTAAATTCCCTTAATAATAATATTAATCTATTGACATAACGGTCCCGCATGACGGGAACCTCGTGAAAGCTGAGAAAGATAAACAAATCAAGTATCTTCACTTGGCTCATGAGGTTGTTGACATGTGGGATGTGGACTAAGCAATCATTGTGCCGATAGTCATATCAGCCAATGGCTTAGTTGTCAAGAATCTCAACCAACCTAAGGAGGCTCTCCTTGGGCAGCTAGATCAGGGGTTTGATTCAGAAAGCGGTACTCCTGGACAAGGGTCGCATTGTCAGGAGGTTCGTCTTTCTGGAGCCCTGACCTCCAGTAGCTTGGACCCTGTACCCGATACCGGTGGGCTACTATTTTTTATATTTTTAAATATTTTCTTATATTCTAATATTTAAAAATGTAATTTATAAATGTTTTAAATGAAATAAAAGATATTAATCTGGTCCAGCTTGTCCCCTGGTATGGGTCCTCCTAGGTTGAGAAGAGCTTCCAAGATGCCCTTCTCAAAAACATAGTTGTTGTATGTATGTGGTAGAAGTTCATGAGCATATTGCCATTACCTGATGTAATTCTAGACTCAGGGCTATTAGGATAAAATCCTAGCATCAACCATGTATAATTTCTTCTTCCACAAAAGGTTTTGTCATGCAATCAATCTTTGGGACTATGAACAGATGATATGGTTCTGTCATGTGGGGCGCTACTCCCAGTGGAGTCTGCCCTAACTTTCCATAGTCATTCTTCGCACTTACCGTTCTGCTCGAAAATGTCCCGCCGCTTTTTTAATCGGCGGATGTTTTCTGGGATAGTAAGCTGTCCGCAAGCTTATTCGGATGCTTTAGCAATCGGGATTTGTAGCTGTTGCCATGCACACTTATCTCCTCGTTGACCATAGAAATATTGAGGAGTTAATGAATTTCTGTTGTCTTGATAAACCTTTGTCAACTTCAGTAAAACCTCTTAAAATTAAGTTTCTTAATTTAGAGGTTTTACTGAATGTAGGTCTTGTAATTGATTTTTCAGTTTCACTAATTACGATTATTCAGTGAAGCCAATAGTTATTGGGGGCATGCAAATTAAGTGTTACTGAAATGTATTGAGTTGAGAGATTTAAATAATGTCTAAAAACTGTAATTTTTTATTGATGTATGTTATCATTGAAAATAATGTGTTTTAAATAAATAAGGGATATTATTACATCACTGAAAAGATAGTCATCTTTTTGTATTATTGATTTGTTCAAGTTTTCGATACAGGCGTTAACTGCACACTTAGCATGACCACAATAGAGAAGGGTTTTGTTGATGGAAGAATAGACAATATGACAGATAAACAATCACAATCTGTCATTTTGTCTATTCTTTTTATTTTTCTATGGTGGATGGATGTTGATGAACATAAACATGTTAACTTGAGTTCATCATTGTTCAAAGTGGCCGTTCATTTTAAAAAGAGTTACTTTAAAACTGCCTATGTTCAATTCAAGCTGTAAGCTGTTGATAATCTTAAAGTTGCCATTATATTTGTACCAAAATATAATAAAATAAATAATTAAATTTTCTCTGTTTTAGCCTCAGCCGGCTCCAAGACAAGTTGCAAGCAAACAATCTCAATGACAATCAAAATAATAGTAATAAGACAAAATGTCCTCAAAGTGACAATAATACCAAAGGTAGGGAACGAAAAGTCCTCAGCCGCCTGCCGCCCGGGGCAACTGCGTCCGGGGTGTTCCCCTCCCCGCCGCCCCGCGGGGTTCTCGTCATCCGCACCCCCAGGGGTCCAGACGGCACAAAAGGCTTCCAGAAAAGGTAGCACCACCGACAGAATGAATCAGTAAACTCACAAAGACGTAATTCACTTCCATCCATTCGATTTACCCATGTAATGTTAAATTACCAGTTGTGCTGCTGGTTTGATATTAGCATAATACTTGTTTCACAGTTTTTTATTAATTTATAACAGTGTTTTGTTGTCTTGTCTAAATTGAAATTAAGCCTTGTGTCAACTGTATCTTATTATAAGTGGAATCACAAAATTTTTATCATGTCATGATTTTGTACATTTCACATTCGCAAAGTAAGCATGTTAGGAATCTTAAGCTGTTCTACACTTATTTCCCAATTGAGGCAGACTGATTTAGCATACATTATGATTATTAGCAGCATTTGCTAAGGTCTCTGATTGATCTAGAAATGTACAGATATGCTTCAGTAACGGCATATTTACAGTTTGATTAGTGTAAATGAATAATATACGTACCATCATTGCTTAAGAAACAAGTGGTTGTGCAGTTTCTAACTGAATATCTTCCAGTTTAATAATCATTTGTATTAATAAAAGTGTAAATAGCCTTTAGATTTAAGAGGGTTTATTCTGAAAGTGGGCAACGTCGCAAATACATGTCAAATATTTCGCTGTTTGGATTATTTTGGTAATATTACTGTATGGAAATATGAAATGTGGCTAACTAGCGAACTAGAATATTAATAATGAATTGCAATTATAACATTGAATTTGATGTTGTTACAAAACAGGCATTTGGAAAGTTACCAAATACTTTTTTTACATCTAAAACTAAATATTCGGTGTTACGATATTAATTACATATTGCATTTCATATTCAATATTTTAGTTTACTAGTTAGCCATATTTCTTATTTCCATACAGTAATATTGCCAAATTAATCAAAACAGGTAAATATTTGACAGCTATTTGCGAGGTTGCCAACTTTTAGGATAAGTGCTCTTAATCATGCCAATGTCAATTGTAGTGTATCAATCATAACACCAATTTTATGAAATTTTCGTAAATTAAACTAAGAAATTAATTAAAAATTGTGAAATAAAATTGAAAAATTGAGGAGTGCTCACTTCAGGGAACAATGTTATTGTTAATGTTAACGTTTATTTAGAACAAAACGTTGCAATAGAGTCATAATGAGATTTAATGAAATGAACACTCTGACTAAATTGTATGTGTGCATTTACATATATTTTTACATATATGAGCATAATTTATAGTTACATTTCAAATTGAAAAATTACATTTAACCACAAAATTATATGAATTTAGGAAAATGACTAATTAACTATTACCATTGTGTGAATACGATTTATATATTACTAAAAATTCAAAGTTTTAGCATTAAACTTTTTATATACAGTTTTTCTACATGTATAGCGTATTTTTAGGATAAGATATTGCTAATTGTATATTTATAGTATAATATTTTACTACGTTAAGTTTTTCAATGCTTGCACACTGTTTGTGTCAATTCTGGCGTGCTAAACAACTTATACGTAGAAATCAGTTATATTATTCTCCTCAGTTTTTCTGTAGGTGTATATTATTAAATATCATAGTCAAATAGCTTAATGACTGCTTCGAGCTTTTGACTTTTAGAATATTAATAAGCTGTGGAGTTTACACAAACTTTGTGAAATTGCATTTAAAGTGTGACTGATAATGTGTGTATGTGATTTGACCAGATATTATTTTGATTATAATTATTTTTTGCGATATTATTTATTTATATTGTCTCGATAAAACTGTAATGACCTCACTGGGCCTACATAGTTGTTCTACAAAAGTATCTTAAAAAATTTCTTTTCTCAAGATACTTTCAGTGTACTAAACACTGAAAGTATCTTCAGAAAAGAAAGATTCTAAGATACGCTAGGTGCATACTAAATTAAAATAAGTATAATCAAAATAATGGTGGTCCCACCAAACCAACGCTAGTGTAAGTCTACATAATATATAAAAGGATTGTGATATAGAATAATTGTCTATGGCAAACCTTAACTCAACTATTAAGTTGACTGTATAGAACACGGGAATACACTCTTATTATTTGACATGTACTTTTAATATTGAACTTATAGGATTCGTTATAAGAAGTACAGGGATAGCTTATGAAGTCGGTACTGTAACATCTTAAGTAGGACTAAGATATTCCTTTAAAAATATAAAGAATGGAGTTGAAAGTGTACAACTGAAAAAAGTTAATCTAAAAATTCTTGCAGAAAACCTCGCATCTAAAATACTCACGTGTATATATTTAATAGGTTTTCTGTGTATATAAACAATGTGATGATTTGAAATTTTTGAACCAGTGCCAATGTTAATGAGGTGGCCAAAAAACAGTCAAAAAATTTCCTTGACCGACTTTAGAGGTGCCAATTTCAACAATTTGAAGAGATTAATTGTTGTATATACTAATGGAGTAATATAACTTCACGATTTAAATGTGCCATCTTTCGGGGGATGTCAACTGAACGTTACTCTGATCTTGACATGGACAGTGCAGCCATTGACTTATATTGCGCAAAAATTTATTTGTGGTAGTCAAGTCAACTCAGCTAAGAACCATCTTGCTATCTAACTTAAACTTAACAGGAGACTTAAACCGTAAAAAGTTCGAGATTCTAGTATATCTATATTATATCTTTTATCAAAGCTTAATTGCTACATGTGTCAGACATAACGTACTGTTAAAAGATATAAGCAAACTAATGAATGATATCAGAATTCGGCTGATTGGGGGGGGGGGGTTTGCAAACCGGGGCCTCTGTGCCCCAAGCGCCAACATCAGGGGACGACAAATTCAAGCATAGCAGATCAGTGCACCACCCAGCACACAGCAACTTTGCAATAAATGAGACGCGCAACATATATAATCTTTCTATTTATTTCTTTTTTACAACAGTTTTGGCGCCCCTGTTGCATTGGCGCATTATCGATCGATAAAATTTGATTAATATGTTGCTGCCAACATATTCATTTCGAGAAAATTTGAATTTCGCGGGCTACTATAACTCATCAGCCAAACCGCCATAAAGGATTGGCTTGGGGCGCAAGACGGTAGTTTTTTTTTGCCCCGCCCTAAATAAAAATCTAGATCCGGGGCTGGATTGTACACATATTGAGCGTACTCCATGTTGATTTATTTACTTTTATAGTTAAAAGTAAATAAATCAACATTGAGTACGCAGATTATGGTTGATGACATCGAATAATAAACGTTATTACCAGGGATTTACGCACCTGAATATCCGTTGATTATTTCAGCGTCAATGTTTGTACAACTACGAGATAATAAAGTTTATTGTTCAAATACCAACCATTGTAACCATTACAATTAAAGTAAATAAACTATTCGAAAAAAAAACTGCTGTTCTGCGTTGCGTTAAATAGTTACCTGCGTAGTGCATAGATGGCGTTACTTGGCTGTACACCTAATTAGCCATGTGTACCTTGCCATACAGTTTCAATTTTATTCTTTATATTTTATTGGATGCATGTATCAAATAGAAGTGTTAATTGAAATTATAATCATTATTTAAACTTTTATCGAAGCGCCTATTTATAAGATTCTCTGTTATGTAGTATTTTGTACTGAATAATGTTACACTCAGATATTGACTGTAAAGTGGAACGATTTTAACTGTACATTTACTAGGAAAATAGAATCAGTAAGGGAGTCTACTGATGACGTAAGGAACTTGAAGTATTTTACTGTTTCTTATGACTATGGTTACTACACAGCCTATGAGGTCCTCCCGAAAGGGGGTAACCCTTTAGACACCAAATAGGTCAAAAGAGCGGATTGTTGAGCACTGAGCCTTAAAGCTTAGGGTGTGTACCCTACTGGCCTGTGAGTCTGGCCTATCTGTTACAAAAAATAGTAAAAACCAACTGTGTCTTTTATTTTTAGTATAATATAAAAGTTTTTATACGACCGAATATGTGCATATTAGCTGTTGATCGAGACACTCGCTAGAACAACAAACTTGTCAAATACAAACATTGTTGTAACAATAATTTATTTTAAAATAAAATATTAGTCATCTCTTGTGTTTTTTTTTTCTTTTTCAATAACCGCCTATGTCGTTCACACTGCGTTGATCACTACGTTATTTTACCTACAATTCACGATCACATGTCAGTTTCATACCTACTGAAATTGTTTTTAGCCGTATGAACAGTGGGATGTTGACGTGTGACCCAAATAATTACCGTTAAACCATCATACACAGCGCCGTGTAAAGGGCTGCTAACAAAATCAAAATTGCAGTTTTCGAACGTCAAAATTACACGGACAAAGTGGTGAAGGGCGGGCGTTTTGAAGGTCTGTCTTAACTTCAAAACGCCCGCCCTTCACCAATTTCCTTGTCCTTCAACTTGGAAGAAGTGGCGCACTCCTAAAAGTGATGCAGAACATCCCGCGAAGTGACAGTATTACATACTATACACACTTACAAACAGTTACCTACCGTGACTCTAGTTAATGGGTAGGTTGAGTGTATCTAGACTCAGCCTTGAAAATCCTTTATCACTTCTGACAACAATTCTCAGTACCTAAATTGAAACTTCCATAAGGTTGAAATTATCTAACTATAGCATTAACACTGGTCGATTATGAGATCTATACCTACCTTATAATTCCGATCACGTTTTACGAAAGGGACTACAAATGACTGCCCCGTTGGCGTAGTGGTCTCAAGTGATACTGCTGATCATGAGTCCCGGGTTAGATTCCAGGGCCGGGCAAAGGGTTATTGAGTTTTCCATCTGGAATTCTTTTTAATTCAAATTCTGTATTTGTGCTCGATTGATGGCAATAGGCTCGCCCCCTATTACATGGGACTTAAACATAACTGGCGAAACGTGGGTGTACTAGGTATAGGTACACGTCTGCTTAACCCTTCCAGGATGACAGGCGTGATGTTATGAAATACAAATGGTCATCACATTTTCATTTCGTGGGAATTGGATCAACTAAAGAGATAGCTAAGTAAAGTAGGTAGGTAATTAAATATTATGATTTCGTCATAATTTATAGAAAATTTATTTAAATCTACGAGTATATGTACAAAGATTGTTATCTTGTGTCGGTCTGGTTGGATTTCTGCGCAGAAAATAAACAAGAAACCAGTTTTATAATTTACATAATGTTCATCGAAGTTGTGTCTAATCTAATCATTAATATTGCAATCTAATTTTATGTCATGATAAAAATATCGTTAAAGTTTCTTTCTGTACTCACTAGTCAGTACAGAAAGAAACTTCGGTATTTTATTCTATCTGTATTTATCTGTGCCCATGCCGGGCACAAGTGAATACGGATGGGACACGCCGCAGTTGAGTGTATGAAGCTACAAGTAGGTACGCGGCGGGCCCGTCTTGCTGGGCCAATTCAGTGAGTGTAACGTAGTCAGAAGGTCTAAGAGTTACGCGATAGAAAAAGAGGCAACATCTAGGTTGTTAATTAGCGTTGTGCGACCTGAATTGCAGTTTATTGTGTCTATCTGTATTGTAATTCTGTGGCATGGGCGACTATGGCCGAGCACATAGGCCTTGTGCTTCCAAACATAACACTTTCTTCAGCAGCTTTCTTCAACTCATGTTCCCAAAAGGCACATTTGGGGGGCACGTCACAACGAAACGAATTTCAAAAATACTCATTCATCACTTTCGTACCTTTTCTATGAAACAAAGCACGCTACAGGCTGGCCGCACCGCACTTTTTTATATGAAAATGCATTGCTCTGTGGTACGTTACGGCTGTAATGTCCTCTTCGCTCAACGGTCTCTCACTCCTAACATAATTTATTTATTAGATACAAAAATAAACAAACCCATATAACAACATAGTCTCAACCAGCATCGTTTAACATACAGAACAGGTTCCACATTCCAGTTGACAGCAAGTTTCGTGTCGGTACAGTCGTGCCCATAACTTATTATGGCCGCTTTAGATAACCTCAGTGAGAGAGACAAGGCAGTGCTCAGGAGTATCTTCGATCCGACGGCCACTATCGCTGCTGATGTCGTTGAAGATGCAGGGGATAATTTCGTTGAAGACGAGGAAGGTAAGAAAGATCTTATGAAGGTTGTTTTTAATGTAATAAAACAATCATTGAGGGGAAAACCACATTGTGAGCTTATTTTGATCAGTATTTTGTGTTTATAGATTTAGTAATAGAGCTCCGTGGGCGCAAGTAGCTATGGAACCCAAAAAAATCGCACAAGCGTCGATCTAGCGCAGTAGTGGAACAAAAACTCGTATTTTTTCTGATTATACCTTTACCTAGCCAAGTTTTTAAGTGTTCCGGCCTTCATAACTACCTAACTACTTACTTATTAATGATGTACTCGCTGCTTGCTCATTTGTATGATTAGATAAATTAGAATCAACCTAAAAGCTGCATAGTACATTCTCTGTGTCCGTTTCACCAAATTATAACAACATTTGATTATTTGCGGTGCATGGCAATAGGCTCGACCTCTATTATATTGGACTTAGGAAACTTATTCCCTGCAAACCAATAGAATCTTAAGTCTGGAGAGTTTAGATTCTATTAGTTTCGCCCCTCTCCTCTCCTCTCTTCTCCAGCCTTAAACATAAAAATGGCGAAATGAGGATGATGAAATAGGTATGCAGGTACTGTAGGTAAGTACCTACATCTTTGCCTAATCCTTGGGATAAAACAGATGTGATGTTATGTGTTGATTATTTCAGAGCCCTCCACAGACGCCAACAAGGAGTCTTCCTCGCTTTGCGCCGAAGGAGTTCGTTTGGCAGAGGCCGGTAAGCTGGACGAGGCTTTAGAAGCCATGAACAGAGGAGTGCAGGCCGCGCCAGATAGAGCAGCCGGTTACAACGACAGGGCACAGCTGTTGCGAATGATGTTGAAGGACAATGGTAAGATTTAAAAGTTCAAGTTATTGGCCTGCTAGGTACCTAAGCATTACCAGCTGTTCCCACTGCTGGGCCTCCTCTCTGTGAGAGTAGCTATCGGGCCCTGATCCACCGCACGGGCTCAGTGCCGCTTGGTGGATGTTACGTCTTAGAAGTTCACAAAACCTTATTTTGAAAAAAAAATTGTCTTGTATTAAATGACAACTATTGCTGTACCTGGTTGTGTGTGTAGTTGTGTACCTACTATAGCTGTGCCACATGGCGCGTGGTCAAAATCGGAATTACGACCGCCATATTGTTATTTCAATACATTTCACAAAATAATTTCACAAATGTTTACCAATAACGACTCCCTGTCAATATCATTCAAGCGCCCAAAAGATGGTTTTAGCACTGTATCTTGTTATTTCAGACGCAATGACAGACCTCGATCGGGCCCTAGAGCTAACAACAGGCAAGCAGTCTCGCGCACGCGCCCTTGCGCTGTGTCAGAGAGGCGTGCTTCTGCGCAAGCGGGGGAAGGATGACGACGCGCGCGCCGCCTTCACTGAGGCTGCCAAGCTTGGGAGCAGCTTTGCTAAGAAACAGGTTTGAAGTTTGAGATTCTATATTAAATACAATATAATAATCTAACACTAAAATATTTATGTACGAGGTGCATTCAATAAGTACCTAGCCTCATCGCCAGAGGGCGCTGTAGTTTCAAAAGAGTTTTACCACACTGTAGCACATTCTTTTTTAATTCTTTTTTCAAATTTTCATTCCAATCCCTTCATTTGTTTTAATTTGACAACTTATGGAAGCGAACGTGTCGATCGGTTTTACAAAAATGGAAAAAGAGCAATATCGTTCGGTGATTCGATTCCTATTTTTGGAAGGGAAAACGCGCATCGAAATCAAAGAGCGCTTGGATGCTGTGTACGGTGACTCCATCGATGGCCACCGTCAAGAATTGGTTCAACCATAGACATATATTTCAACGAGTTTGCACGTGGCCGTACGTCGGTTTTTGATGAACCACGTCCAGGTGCACCGAAAACAGCTGCTACGGAGGAAAACATTAAAAAAATCCATGATCTCGTATTGGCAGATCGCTGATTGAAGGTAGCTGAGACTGTAGGCATTTCAGAAGGAACAGTGCATCATATTCTTCACGAGGAACTCGGCATGAGAAAGCTGTCGGCGCGATGGGTGCCGCGTTTACTCACACTAGAAAACAAGCGCAACCGTGAGACCACATCGGAGACGTGTTTGGCGCTGTTTAAGCGGAATCCAGCGGAGTTTTTGCGTCGTTTTGTGACCGTCGATGAAACCTGGATCCACTGGTATACACCAGAGACCAAGGAGCAATCAAAACAATGGATCCAGACCGGGGAACGTGCTCCAAAGAAGGCGAAAACTGTAAAATCGGCCGGAAAAGTTATGGCCACCGTTTTCTGGGATTCACAAGGTGTGATCTACATCGATTACCTCGAGAAGGGTAAAACAATTACAGGGCTTTACTATGCCGATTTATTGGGCCGATTCGACGCCGAATTAAAGAAAAAACGACCCCATCTGGCGAAGAAAAAAGTGCTGTTTCACCACGACAACGCACCGGTTCACACGTCTGCCGTTGCCATGGCCAAATTGGTCGAATTACGCTACGAATTGCTGCCCCATCCACCGTATTCTCCAGATTTGGCCCCTTGTGACTTCTTTCTGTTTCCTAATCTGAAAAAATCACTCGCCGGGAATAGATATGGATCGAATGAGGAGGTCATCGCCGCCACGGAGGCCTATTTTGCAGAGTTTGACAAAAACTATTTTTCGGACGGATTAAAAATGTTGTAGCATCGCTGGGCTAAGTGTATCGAACTAAAAGGAGACTATGTTGAAAAATAAATTCCCACTTTTCCAAATTTTTTCGTTTACTTTTTGTAGGCTAAGTATTTATTGAATGACCCTCGTATATTACGTACAAGTACCTTAAGGAAAAAAAGGGGTAGAGCTCATTGGGCATCCAAAAAAAAATCCGGGTCGCTGTCAGTGGGAAAAGTGCCCAAAGGCTGTCAGCGTTGCCACGTTGGATGGCAATGCTTATTCTTTGGCCTAAAAATAGGCCAGCCGCTTGGCGATGTCCCGAAATACTCGATGAGCGCTTGGACCCGGGCCCGGCGCTCAGCCCTAGAGTATTTCAACCCCGCTTTTGAGATTGTATACATTACTTACACATACTTCGGGCCGCACCGCATTACAATAATCCTCTTACGTCACTTTGGTACATTTTCTATGAACCAACGCACACAGGTGGACCGCAGGCGCACCGCACTTTTTTGTATGACAAAGCGTTTCCCTGCAGAACTTTGCGGTTGTAATATACGCTTGGATTAAGCAGTAAAAAAAAAATAGATTTGTGAATATCATTCGATGAGGTTCAGTCAAGTTAATGTGTTGTGAACAAAATATTTAGGAATTAAAAATATGTAGGTATTTAGGTAAGTTGGCAAAATGTTTCTATCCAACTTACCAGAATTTTAACGAATGAATCTCCATATTTGCAGGTGGTGGAATTAAATCCGTACGCAGCCCTCTGCAACCAGATGCTCAGCCAAGTCATGAGAGGAGAAAAGGAGATCAAATTATAGTGTTGTGCATTTGTATTAAGGTATATTGATTATTTTGTAAATTAACTCAAAACTAGAGTAAGGGTTTTTCGTAAATAAAACACAGATAAAATCTAATGGATTAGAAATTTATATTGTTGAGTACAATCGACATTCACCTTCGAGAAAATTCATACAAACGAACCAGAGATCCCAGTCACAGATCTACCGAGTGAGACACTCGCATGGCTACACGCCCCAGCAGTGGCTTCACTCCCCAATAGTCCCCAACAAGTGGCTACATGCCCCAAAAATCCTTGAAAATGACAAATTTAATACTACAAATCGAAATACTGTTACTACACTATCGATATTAATAATAGAATATGCAATAAAACCTCATAAACCATGATCGCGTGCAGATACTCACATAATTATAATACTTTGGTAGCGGTATCCGTACACAACCATCTTTTATCATCGCAAATTGGTTAAAATTCAAAATTTTAATAATTATTATTAATTAATCCTAGTGAGAGGCGACGACGGTAGACTAACGGAAATTGAAAGTGCACTTTACATATTTTAAAATAGGTCTTTTCAAACATGGCGTCCTTTGTTCAAATTCGCGCGCTTTTCTATTACCATAGACAATATTTCTTCGCGCCAATTTAAATAGACCGATAAATCTACTTTGAAGAGTTGCTTACATTTCTAGGTGATGAAAACAAAAATGGATGAAAAGAACATTTTTTGGCACATGGTTTCATAAAACAAATAATGAAGATTGTGAGAGATGTCAATTTATAATTTCTTATATAAACTTAATAAATAATCATCAATTCTAAACAACTCTTCCCCGTAGTTTGTGAAAGGATGATATATCACAGAAATAGTTGCAGTGTAGTTTAAAAATTCATTGAAGCATTGCAATAATAGTTAATGTAACAATAAACAGTTCTTGTATAATATTATTATTTAAAATGATTTTATAAATTCCACATAAAGCATTGTTTAAAGTTTAATAAGTTATTTAATTAGCCCTTACAATATGGCGGCAGTCTAACAATGATAATATTTTTTAATTTAATAGACTAAACTTTAAACAATGATTAGGTACATTAAGTTAGGAATAAAATAACAGTGTATGATTACAAGTTAATAAAATAGTGCTTTATTATTTGCTTACATAATTGGATAACGTGCAAAAACAGTAGAAATTGAAGTGATTGTTTCTTTATTTCATTAGTGGTGCGTTTTATTTATAAAATTAATTTATTAATATGTGTATAAATGGGTAATATCGAAACCAGTGTGCAGCTATAATATACTGCACTGCCATAAAAAGTAAAACCGGAATGTTACCAGTCGAGAAAAAACTAGTTTTCAAAATATTGCCACTAATAAAATAAAGACTCACAAAAATAGGTCTTAACAAGATTTAAATGATTGGTTACAAATATTCAATAGAATACTAATTTATCATGGAAAATATTTACATATTTTGGCACAGGTGTGGTGCAGTTAGCGACATCGTCTTTGTAAAATTTTAAACACTTGAATATCCATTAGTAAAATATTTCAAAAGTATACTAAGACCTGTATCAACTACGGGCTTAATCTATAGAAAGGTTTAGGCCTATATATGAGATATTAACAAAAATCGAAATAAATAATATCTTGGGGTAAAGACATTTTTTTCATGATTTTCTTTCCTCTCATAACAAGCGCATGATGATTTATAAGAAAAGATGTTTGGTTAAATTATGTCACTCAAAATATACAGAATACAATCTTAAATCTTAGTCAAATAGAACCAGATAAACTTGAAAAAGAAAATAGCTCAACAGCAAAACCATTATAAATAAAAAAATCATTTCGCTTGTCATAAATTGAAGGAATTTACAAGATTTTCGCCACACTGTAAACATATTTCTGTTCTAGCAAACATTTTGAAGTACGCAAAAGGATAGGACTGTCGAAAGAGCAATCTAGCTCTAACGTGATATCATATTCTATGCTAAATAATATCAAGATATTAAAACTAATTCTCACTGAACACATACGTAACTATTCAACATTTTAAACATACCGTCCAGATTGACTTGAGAGTATTCATAGCCTTGCAATCCATTGCCTAGTCCCTATTATTCATAAATTTCTTTTTTCATTGTTACCCAGAAATGCAATATCATCAAACATTTTTATTACAGGGAAACTAGTGATGGATGTTAAAGTAGAATCGGTTTTTAAAATTGGTTAACGTTAACGCACTCAAAATAAAATAATGTCGAAGCATATAAAGCAAGCTTAAGACTTTTGGAAACTCGATAGTATGGCTTAATCTTACAACTTACTCTAAGATTTAATATTCAATGGTTACATGGAAATGACTTAATATTATGACCAGAAGGTGAAATTCATTCACGCGACATAACGAGATTATCGAACGTAACCAAACGTAACTGTCTGCTACGGTTACACAAACCGCGTGTATGAAGGCTTAACTCCTTACTATGCCTTATTTACAAGTGAGATCTTACAATAACGGTTAGATAAATAAATAACTATAAGTTTTATAAACTTTTTAATTTAATTTTATAACTATTATTGACCAAGTCAGAATAAAATAGGGTGTAAAAGGCATAATCTAGCAGACACTAATTAGAAGTAATAAAAGAATTTACGAGTACCTATGTGTTGTTTTTGTGTTTGTGTTTGTAGATGTTCGTTTTTGGTGTTACTGAATATATGCAATAATGCCCGATGTAATTATATAGCTATCGGCTTTTTAAAATTTTCTGGTTTTTATAATGTAGGGAAAGATATTCTTGCCAGAATGTTTACTAGACATACCATTATGGAGAAATTTTCATTTCAAATAAAACAGCCATAATTTGTCTGCTAAATAAAACAACGATATGTTAATTTTTAGGTTTTCAATAGTGTAGGTACTCGAAATGAAAACGGAAAAGTTTAGCTAATTAATTCTAAATTTAAAGAAATTGTAGCTGGGTGGAGGATTTGAAGTTTTTTCCTGTTATAAACACTTGTAAAATATTTTTTCAACTAAAATAAATTACATAAAAACATGTGTTGTATAATAACGCCGCTCTAAGCTGGAGGTTGCGCTGGCGCATTAGAAAAACTTAGCTGTGAACAGGGTCCACAGTTAATCTGGGCGTAAGCACTAACCACCAACTGTATTGTAAAAATATAAAATATTACGATACAGACGCTCAAATGATAAAATACAGGATTTTTTGAAGAAATCATAAAACAAGGCGAAAACAAATAATACTTGTGACTGGAAATAGAGTGCGCGCGTTAGAAGTCTTACATCAAAGAGACGATGTAAGCTCACGCATGCGTCCACGCGCATACATTTGCTTATGAACACTCGCAGATCTTTGTAGAAGACAGTTGCTTACACATATATAAGAACTGTATTGTGTTTATAAAATACTGTATTACAGTAGAAGTCTTACGGAGCGACTAAGTCTTGTTGACCAAGCTCCTTAAATAAATAAAAACAAACTTTGTAGACACGCCGATATTTTAAAAGTGTTTAGAACAAGACGGGGTCACGGGGTTGTGTCATACTGTACATTAGTACAGGGACAGGGATGGGTGTGGATAGGCAGTGCGCCCGCTACGTTGTCTCCCGCTCCAGCTGTTGTTAACCTACGATGCTGGCTCATTTTCACTAATAAAACAACAATGAACGTGAAAGAAAATGCTGTCAAATATGTAAACTGGTTAAGGTTGAAGCTTGAAAGAAATGGGGAGCACGAGAAACACATTCAAATAAAGAACGTTGGGTAAATATAGCCAACGTAAAAAACATAACTCTATTTACTCTATGGCGGTTATTTTTTGACATAATACTTCAAAATAAAAGGATACAAAAATAAATCCGACACCTATATAACAATAAAATGCATAAAGTGATAAAAAATAAAGTATTCAAGCAATTATTGATTTGAAAACTGTTACAAATGCGATAATGACGTAAAAGTAAGCCAGCGTCCTTAAATTAATACTTATGCCTACTAAAAGAATTTAAAAATTACTATTATACCTAATTATATTTAGCAAAACCGCATTGGGAATGCGCGGCAAATCGAGAATACTATTGAAAGATAATAATTAATTATTATAATTAAGCTAAAAGTACTTTTATCAAATAAAAACAAAAACACCTAAATGTCATTTTATTACATTTCAATTTAGAATCAAATGCTTTCTTTTTCATTTTTTAATCCACATCGATTAATCTAGCAAGAGTTATATACGATTTTTTTAAATTTATTTTTATTAGCGATTAATTATTAATTAAGTTAGTAAGGCTATTTTAGAAGACGATTATTGACAGCTATTTGCTGTTGACAACCTGTAACGATATTATAAGGGTTGATTGGTTATGTTATAGGATAGCTAAATACTGTTGGTCGGTTAATAGAACCATCACAAACCTTACTTGTAATAATTGCTGTACAGAAAATTTAAAAGATCATGATCTAACGTTTTTTTTTATAGGTTATCTTGATAGTAACAATAAATAGTGCTGTCCAAAACCCCATAATATCGATACAAATCGAATCGAAACGAAATCACGCAAACATTCACAAGTGAACAGTCACCACCACATACATACAAGCTAACAGTCAAGCTAATACGATATACGATTAGATCATCCATACATCACAAAATGCGATCACGACACTGTGAAAAACCTTAAAAACAAACAACGTGTTACCATAGACAATGAAAACTTAATAGTACGACCTCCTGTCAGACGTACCTACGTCATAAACAAAACACGACATCTTTGGGCAGAAAAGAGTAGTTATATATTATTATTGAATATAAGTTTGCCCAAAAATTATCAAAGTCAACAATAAAACGGTATTCATTAACTACATAAGTAGACACGAGATTCAAATCATAATGAGCTAAATAATATTGTGAAAAATATCAAACAAAAAATGAAACACACTTAGCTTACGCTGGAACCATTGCACGCCAATCTAATATTTATAACGTTACAACAACCATTCGCTCATCAAGATAACATTTTACAATACTCATGTCTTTAAAATGCGTTAGCAACTTTAATTATTAGTATTTCTAAAATTTTACATAGGCTAGATGCTAGAAGATCTAAAAAGATATTCAAGCAATCACTTTGGCTTTATAGCGTACGCTAAATATGTTTCTTTTAAGCTCCTTGGACATCTAAAACGCTTAACAATATTGCCATCCACACGACACGACAGTATTTACATATAAACAACACTGATATGTGATAAAAACGTGAAAATTAAACAAAAAACATCCAAACAGTTTGACGCGATCTGTCAAAATTGCAAGCGATTATAAACTTTAATGACTTCTAATAGAGTATATTTTGACAGAAGGTATAAATACTGAGTGGTGATCAACATTTACTATATTTATTACGTGGCCCCAAGATCATGATATTAGAGATTGCCATGTGTCGAGATTCTGAATATGATTCTCATGTTACTAATTAACAAATGAATTAACATTAAAATTGCCGAAAAAAATATTGCCAATACACAAGAGAGCAAAAATTCAACATTAAGTTTTTACTCCTATTAATATTGCTTAGCGAAATTCGTTGGATTACATTTCCGATTCAATTTATTATTGCAGTTAAATAAAATTAATTATTGCGAAAATTATACTTAAACAAATGACTACTCTTAGAATAACGTTCCATTTTTAACTTCGATACTAAGAAGTAGGCAACACTCATACTTCGAATTATAAGTGATTTTTTTTTCCAAATATCGAGGCTAAAGACGAAATAAATTTAATAAACTAAGTCATGTCGTATTGGATGGTATGTAGAATATCATCGACTTAAAATAAGAGTAGTAAAATTAACGGGAATGAGCAAATACTTCTCCTAAACGTCCTCCGAAGAGCCTAAGAATGGCATTCCCTCAAGAATCAACGATACAATGATAGCTAATCGTCGGAACTGAACGCAGAGTGAGAGAGCGAACGACGCGCGCCGTATGAGTGACAGAGACAGTCGACAGATGGAGTGAAGTGCTGACTCGTACCGGGGTGAGCCCCACCACACAGCCAGCTTCAATAATGAGGAGAAATTCAACCCTGGAACGAAAAAAAATAAAATTTTGCGATTTCTAGTTTCGATAAAAAAACGGTATCTTTTTATATTATGGTATCAATCAGTTTGTTGGTACTGAATAAGCCGATATTAGGTAGCCGCAATAGCATTAGCAAGACCCTCATGCATGATAAGGCATGAAATTGGCACCGTCAGTCTTCGTATGTGTGTGTTTTGGAGCGGTTACTGTAGAAGGTGTCTCATATCGCATAGGTCGGAAATTGTCGGTCGATTCTGTAAAAATATCAACGTGAAACTTAGGTGAAGTGCGCGTGAAGTGAGCTGTCACTGTCACAATTCGGCCGGCAGGATGCTTGGGTATTAACACTATTGACAGCTCACTTCACCTAAGTATCACGGTTGCTGATGGCTGATGTCCAATTGCTACGATTGTGGCCCAACCAGGAGGTTAGGTTCATCCTGAACGGCTTGTCTAACGTGATGACGTAACTAGTAGAATATTTACATTCGTTGTTCAGATATGCTACACGAACTCGGGGTTGATGAAGGAGAAGTCTATGAAATCGGTCTGTTCGTGGTTCGTATTGAACCATTTGTCTATTTAATGACGTCATTAAGTACAATATTTACATTGCTTGTCTTTCTCTTACATGCTGCACGAACTCAGGGTTGGGGAAGGAGAAGCCCATAAATTAGGTCAGGTGGTTTTCATCCTGAACTATTTGTCTACGTGATGACGTCACTAATGCAATGTTTACCTTGCTTCTTCAGACATACTGCATGAAATTTGGGTTGAGGAAGGAGAAAACCATGAAGTCGGCCAGGTGGTTCAAACTGAACCATTTGTCTAACGTAATGACGTCACTAGTGCAATGTTTACCTTGCTTGTTCAGACATGCTGCACGAACTCGGGGTTGAGGAAGGAGAAGCCCATGAACTCAGTTTGGTCGAGGTTCATCATGAACAGCTTGTCTGTGGGCGTCAGTTCTGTCTTCTCTTGTGTGAACTGTTTGTCGAAGTTCGACACGTCCTTGCGATGTTTCTGTGGAGAAAATGAAATAAATGTTTTAGATAGGTTATTATAATTTTGTTGTATATTAGTTATCGGTGAAATATATATTTTTGTGAGATCATTAAAAAGCAATTTTTATTATAATAACTACAGAATTTTTATGGTACTGTTGACAAAAATAAGTAGGTACACTTGAAAATTTCTTTCTGAGCCCTGGTGGAGTCCGAAACTAAACGAGAAATTCACAATCATAATTTCGATGACATAATATATAATCATTAAAATTATCATTTAAAAAAGAAACTTGATCATTTTAATTACGAATATACAATGACTTCACGTTCCCATTAGCTTTGAATGCCAAAAGAATACACAGCCAGGCGAGCGAGCGGTTTCGCTCGCCTGGCTGTGTATTCTGTTGGCATTGGGCTCTGCTAGTTTTAAAAATAAGTTCAATAAGTTATGTTTTTACATTCACAAAATCGAGGACGTTCTTACACAACATCGATATCGATACTCACAATCTTAGGCTTGAAGGGCGGCTGCACGTCCCGCGCCTCGATGCGCGCCCAGTCGATGCGGCGGAAGAACGGGTGCGTGCGCACGTCCTCCTCGCCGCGCGCGTTGCAGCCGAGGCGCTTCGACGGGTTCTTTATTAGGAACGCCTTGCATGCGTCTTTTGCTTCCTGTAACGGGAACGGTGGGTATATTAGAAGAGTTGTTAAAATAAAATAAAATAAAATATGACTTTTTTAAGAGATTTTTAAAGAGAAAAGGCTATTCAAAATATAACAGAAATTAGTGGTACTTAAAATTCAAATGAAGTTGTAATTTTGAAAGGTATCGTCCGAATCAGTTCATCTACGTTACCTGCAAAATACGTGAATATTAGTGTCCGACCGAAACACAATTCTCAGCCGAAACCGAAACCGTAGTCGAATATTCGGCTCCTCTTCTAGTTTCGGTCAAAACCGAAACTTATGAAGTTAAGAAAAAGTTAGTTATTTTGACATTATTCTCTTCCCGTCGTTTTTCGTTGATTTGGTACAAATAATTTCAGTATGGGCTGAATTTGCTATGATCAAATCAATGGGGTTGGCAACTGTCAAAGTGGCGCTAGCATAGCTTTTTGATTTGATTTGACAAGGTCTGCGTTCCTGCCTCTTAAAGATACACCTCGTGTCTTTAATTTAGTTTTTAACTCACTTATCCGCCATGCCAAATACATGTTTTTTCACAACAATTCTTTTAATATTATAAAATAAATGCAGTTTACAAGGTTAGTCGAAATACAACACGAACTTGACAGGAGAAAGCTATGCTAGCGCTACCTATCTAAAGTTTTCACCTGCCAACATTGACTGTCAATCTGTCGGTCGTTCGTATTCTATCAAAATCGACGGGTCACAAACGCCAATTCCGGTCAGGCCGAACACTTGGCCACTTTTAGGCCGAAACTGGCCGAAACCGAACCTTCGGTTGGACACTAGTAAGTTATTACTGTAAAATACATGAATAAGTTGCAAAGACGAGTCTTGCTCGGTTACCACTTTTCAATAATTTTTTGGACTATTTCATTAAAAGACAAAGGGCTGAAAATATGATCCTTACGAGCGCATGGCACTTACATCGAGTTTCGCGGAACTATATCACTGAAATTAAACCACATGTAGCTGGTCTGAAAGGGTTCGTACTTGTGTACAGTCTAATATGTATCCACTTAGCAAAATTCAAAAGAGATTTTCTCGTAGAATATTTACTGCAACTTTGAGATAAGGCTTATTTCATATTAATATGGGTTCCAAAATACTATATTCATAACAACATAAAATAACAATCAACACAGTAGGAGCAAATCACTTTTAAAAGTTGCTAGAGCATAAATATTGGTGCTCGTGACTGTACTAGGAAAAAAACAAAATCAAATTACACTAACCTTACTCAAAGTCTTCGGATACGATACACTATTATCTGTGATAGCAGCGAACAATTCTTCCTCATCTTCTCCATCAAACGGTGGCTGCCCGACCAGCATCTCATACAACAGCACTCCATACGCCCACCAGTCCACAGACTTGCCATACGGCTGGTACAAGATGATCTCCGGCGCGATATAATCCGGGGTTCCGCAGAAGGTCTTGGTAGTTTTGTCGCCGGTAATCCCTTCCTTGCACATGCCAAAGTCTGCTATCTTGATGTGGCCGTCTTGGTCGAGAAGGACGTTGTCGAGCTTGAGGTCACGGTACACAATGCCGCGGGAATGCAGGAAGAATAGACCGATTGCTATTTCTGAGGCGTAGAAGCTGGGGGGAAAATTGGTGATAATTAGTAATAATTAGTATAGTTGGTAGTAATAATTTTAAGGCAGAAACATCCGGATTCCGGAAACAAACTCAACACAAAAATTTGCTTATAAATTGTCAAATTTTGTGATTGGTTGAATTATCAAGAGTCAATCAGATTACTTGACATGAGTTTAATGGACATGGATAAAGTTTGGCCTAGCACAGACAAAGGGATAATTGATAATATTTGAAATCGCACCACAGCTTTCGTTACTTGGCAAAATATTGCGATTTCTATTTTATTTCTAACTCTGTGGTGCTGCGTATGACAGCGTCATGAATGAATTTATTTTCTGAAGTCATAAGATTTGAGAAGGGTCTTATTTCCCTTCACAAAGTTTTACGGCGAATAAAAATATACAGGGCTATTAAACACTATTAAAGCTTCATAATACATTTTGTTTCATTTGTTTTCATTTCTGGGCCAAGTTTGTATGGGACCGTTATCCATCTCCTTTGTCGCGTCGTTGTTTTTCGTTCCAGAAACCGGGTGTAAGATATTGAATGAGTCTGATTTCTAAGACAACATTTTCTTCGTCTCTTTTAACATTAATTAATTAAACAAAAAAAAAAAAATAACCAGTTCAAAATCACTACTGAGAATTTGTCTCGAGGAATAACATATTACCATCTATACACATGCGACCTCGTTATTGGTTTACCCCTAACGTTGAAACACACACACCACTCGTCATAAAACGTCAGGGACAATTTTTGCGTCCCCCACAGACGTTTTTTCCGATTTTGTTAGAATTTCACGAGGGTATATGACCCGAATTGTTCCATTAAGTACCTCCATTGAAAAAGAAAATTATAATACTATTAAATTTCTCAAAAAAATAAAATGAAAAAGAAGTAATTTTAATCTTAGTGAAGTTGGAATTTACTGGGAGTTCTTGTCAGAAGTGGAAGGAAACAGGAACGGCGGCTTATGAATAACTCCCACTTCCCCATCCACAGTTTTTAAATAAACGGTTGTAATGCCAAAAACAGAAACATTTTTCGGCTTTCGAGTATATGATACTTATAGATATTTCAATTCCATTAACATTATATTCTGATGGATTGTATTCGAATATATTCAAACTTTTTCCTGGAAGCTTCTTGACATAAATCGTACGATATTTCTCAGAAATTGATTATACCTGAGAAATTGATTATTTCTACATAAGGCGTAATACTCAATGAACCAGAAACAGAACCCAATATGTAATATTGGATTCTGGACTTGTGAAGTCAGTAATAATCACTTACAAATATCTCAGTTATAATCACTTACAAATATCTCAGTAATAATCACTTACAAATATCTCATAAGTCATAAAATAGGTTAACAGTACGCTAACGTCAAACAGGAGAGGGCGAGTAACCAATTAACGATCGGTAAGTTGTTAGGAAGCATTAGGTATAAGTAGGTATACTTACACGGCAACAGGCTCTTTGAACTTGCCGCACTGTTGTATCTGGAACATCAGATCACCCCCGTTGACGTACTCCATCACGAAGTATAGACGGTCCTGAAAATGTTTAAATAATCGGATAGAAAAATATAGCTCAAGTTGAATAGAATAGAATTTTGTTTGTTGTTGCTGCAAGTGGTACAAATAAAGTTGTTCAAAATAAAAAAAATGTATTTTTTGCCCTAGGGTCAACAATAATAGATAAATAAAAAATCCTTAAGGTGATTTTATATTGTAGATCAAGTCTAAACGAGTAGTGTTAATGATTTGGAAAAAATATATGTTAAATAAGAGCATTTTCTTAATAACTTGATATAGGAACATTTTAGATTATGTTTATATTACATAGTGAAATTAATTTATAAAGTTATCTCTAACGCGGATAAAAACTGAGAATCACACAAAAACTATCAAGCGTATTTTAGTAACTGAGGGTCTAGTGTGAGTTTTGTTTAACCATCTCGATTTTACGCATCGACCGCGTTCGGCGCTCTGATTGGCCCTTCACTGGCCTTCGCTGGTGATGGGCCAATCGGAGCGCCGAACGCGGCCGATGCGTAAAATCGAGATGGTTAAACGAAACTCACACTAGACCCTCTGTTCTTAATGAGTCACATGTCGATTTCTTACAGGGTTCTTTATGACTCATTAAGAACAGTTACGCGGATTAAGTTACTAAATATACGTCGTCTATTGTATTTCAGACAAACTTACTTTTACATTCATATTAGTTTAGTTGGATATACGCTCACCATAGTCTGGAAGCAAGAATGCAGCTGCACCAAGAAGGGTGGCTTGCTGCTCAGAGCCAGCACTCTCTTTTCGACCATCGTGCACTCCACGTCATCGTCCTGGATGATGATGTCCTTCTTCAAGATCTTGATGGCGTACAGCTCATCCGTGCCGCGGCGTTCGGCTAACATGACCTGGATAAAATAAGGGTTTGAATTTAGAACACTGATTTTTCCAGGTATTTTGGACGTCATTGATGACACCAAGACGGCGAAAACGCCTCATTTGACAAAAAAAATTTTTGGCCTTCAGATATTTTATGAAAAAATATTGAACACGTATTTTTTCTTTTTTTTTACGTAATCGAAAAGTTACGACAATACATTGAGTTAAAATGTGGCATGACGTCACTCTTCGGTAGATTTTATACTGAATTGTGACGTAGCGAGCCCCCACTCCCCAACTTTAATGCATTTTATCTAAATATTTTTTTATTAATATCACAAAACAAACAAAAAATACGTGTCTAATATTTTTTTTTGTATCTAACTGACGGACTAATTTGTTGTTTTACCCCTTCAACGTCCCTATTTTGGTAGTGGAAATAAACAAATCTGGATTATTTCTTCGCCCTTACGGAAGGAAAAAGAAAGAAAAGGGAACTAATTCCGCTTGCGAATGTAACAAAGCTCTATCTAACACTCTACATAGTTAACTGCAGTCGTGACGCGTAAGGCGGCTTACAAAACCATTCGTTGGTGGGTTCGCTTCGGGTCTCATTCGGCTTACCTTCGCTGCAGTGTAAGAAGGCGAGTCCACGCCAGTGCACGTGCACGAACGCGAATGAGTGTTTTGACTGTCTCTTGCACGCGAACCATTCGCTTACGGCTCGCGAACATGTCCAAATGTGTCCAGGCTATCAGGGTTCCTAAGATGCACGCGAACCGTATTGTTCGTGCGCGTGCGCAGGTGTGCATGCCTTAAGAATTTTTGAAACATTACAGATTGCAGGTTCTATTATACTTTACAAACCTTTCCGAAAGACCCTTTTCCGAGCACCATGATGAAGTGGAAATCTGAGGCCCTAATGACATCAGCGGCGGCCATATTATGCGGCACCTCCCTATCCGGAGGGGGTGGAGGCCTACGGGCTCCAACACTGGTCGCTCTCATCTGGTTCTTCAATTGAGCCAGGTCTGTGCCCTCCTCAGGCACTGGCACATTGTAGAACTCTCCCTCTTCCTGGGTCAGGAGCTTGAACCAGCCGTCTGCTGGAGCCTTCATCAGTTCCGAGATGCCGAAGGACAGGGATCCCATGAAGTCGTTGCGGGAGGTACGGTCCCAGTCCCAGATCTGGAAATATTAGATGAAGCATACATGAATTGGGTGGCGGATTCCTACTTTTATGGTGTTGGTCAAGTCTGGCGACTGTACAGCCAAGAAAAATGAAGACGAATCTTATTATACAATAATTAAGACACATCATAATAAAACTTATTTATATATATGTAGCAGTAAGATGGATATATCCGTGATATAGCAATATCCCTAGGGATATAACTAAGACACGGCTATAACCATCTTACTGTGACATATACATACATCATAATATATTATAAAGGAACAAGTTCGTAGCCGACTGCAGACAGCAGCACGCGATGTGTCGTCGCGACACTACTGGTTTCTAGTATCTCTATGTAATACTGTGTCGCTACTCGCTAGCTACAGAAGGTATTTCATAGAAATACTTGAAACCAATAGTGTCGCGGCGACCCTTCGCCTGCAGCTGCTGCCTGCAGTCGGCTACGGAATTGTACCTTAAAGGTACAAGTGCGTATGAGACGTGTATCGCGTTCAAATAAATAAATAAATTATTTAGCTTTATTATTAGTATTAATATAAATGTAGAAATACCCTAAAAAGAGTCAAGGGCAAATAATGTAGCTGTATATCTCAAACCTCAAAAGCTATCGCCTCGAGGTTCAAATAATAAAGAAAACCTAAAAAAAAACATTTAATTTCGATATCCTAGTATCAAAGAGAACATGCATCTTGCTGTTTTTATTCTAATTCGTTTGTATTCTTATTAAAATACTTTAAGGCGAAGTAAATTTTAGAATGACATCATTTTAAATTTTAATGGTATGACTGACTGGTCATATCACCCTACCACTCATTCCATTATATTATGTAATGGATCGTTTAAATCCATTCGAATTTAAAATGATCTCCCATTCAAAACCTATTTAATTTCGCCCTCAAGTGTTTTAATAACAATAGCTCTAATGAGAAATTCATTTCGAATAGTTGAACAACCAAATTGATTTACGTAAATGACGGCGATTATGAATTAATTTGCAAGTCTGAGAGTGAACATTAAAATGGAAACTATTTTAGTACTTACAAAATTAAGTGATATTTTTTCGCAAATCTTTTATTTATCACGAATATTTGAAAATATGTACATCGTTCGTTAGGACTTTGCAATTTTTATTTTTTATTTAGGCAGAATTAAAACAGATCAGGACGAAATCTATCGTAAAAGAACTAAAAGAAGAATATTTTGACATGAGAAATGTCTTTTCAATGCTAATCTAATGGCAGTAATTTATTTTCATAAATTACTATATTTTTCTTATTTACGACAATTTTTGAGAATAACATAAAAATGACTTCTATGTACAACATTGGTCTTTATGACGTATTCGCGTTACATTACAAGATAAATTACATTACATGCGTCTGTTCACGCCTTAACGAGCTATTCGAGTAAACCACAAGAGTTAACCTTACTGTCTAATCACAAAACCGTGCAGTGTGTCGTTCACTTGAATAGGCGACATCGTAATTACATTACCACCTAAAGTTGAATGTCACTCCATCTGCCTAGCCTTTTCCCAACTATGTTGGCGTCGGCTGCCAGTCTAAACGGATGCAGCTGAATACCAGTATTTTATATGGAGCTACTGCCTATCTGACCTCCACAACCGGCCGTAGTTCCAGGGCACAGACGACGATATTATGGTAAAAAAAACTGATTGTAGCCTATACGGGGTCAGCTTATTCTGATGTATCATCCCATTTGGTGCAACTTTGAGACGCACACCGCACTTGGTTGTTTGAATTTAAAGTACCTATGTTAGTCATAGTGTCACTTTCTAGAAAAAAATATATTTGTTTGTTGGCATTTTCTTTATATTCATGTACTTAATTATCATTTAATTGTGCTTTTGTGTGTTGTACCATTTCTTTTTTTGCTCTAAGTAAATGATTTATCCATCTATCGTGCGTACCATCGAAGAAGTTCATATCTTTACACCGTAAGGACTATTTTTGCTTGAAGCGCTCGGCCGCTATAGAACCGGGGAGGTAACAGATGTGGTAATTGGGTGTTCACGGGATTTTGTTTTCAAACTGCTTAGATATCCTATAAAAACTTCAAAATCTCCATTACCTCAATGAGCAGCCTGCGGTCCTTATCCTCAGCCTTCAGCTCAAAGGTCAGGGTCTCGTTCCACACGGGGTTCAGCGTGCTCCTTATAGTCTTGGTTTTTTTCTTCACATTATCAGAGTCTGGGATGAGCTTCATCTTCACGTAGGGGTCCGACAGGCCGTTGGGGTCCATTGGGATCAGATTGCGACCCTGTATCACTGTGGTAGAAAAATATTGGTCAGTTATTAGGGATTTCTTTTTATGGTATAAATATACTCCATTTGAAATAAGATTAGACATTTAAATAAATCTTTTTTACAGTCCGTTCAACCGATTTTAACTTCTATTGCGTTAGTGGCATGACAAATGGCAGTTGCAGTAAACAGTTGGTATTGTTACCACTTTTTGCTTTTAATGCCATCCTTATGCCTACGGTATAGAAGTCAAAATCGGTTGAACGGACTGTAAAATAGGTTTATTTAAATATTTAATCTTATTTCAAATGGGGTATAGCTGCGAATTTGTTTATATGGGCGAGTATCTGCGGTAAAATTATTTGTTCGTCAAGGATTTGGCGAGTTAGGTAGTTGCTTGGAAATGCAATCGTCCAGAAAGTAGGTACCTAATATCACCACACGTAATGACGCTAAGCAGAATTACTTTGTTCTATTGTGAACTGAGATCACAGACACACATTGAACTTGACATCAACTTCATCCAACGATGGCAATGCATTGGCGCTGTTGCGGGTGTCAATGTTTAGTCAATCCACTTGGTTTCGCAATTATTGTTTACCTACCATTATTTTGACTGTGACAACGAATCACATTGAGAGAGTCATGCCTAACCTAAAAGCTAACGCAGTTATGACAGGCCGCACCTCATTGCAAGAACCCTTCTATCTCACTTTCGTAAATCCCCGTCAAGGCCATATCCTGCTTTATTGCTTGTGTTGAATAAGATGCGCTGCGGCCTGATGGTGATGTGCCCTTAGCTTAACAGTACATACCTACGATAGTGAGCTTGTTCCCCTGGCAGGACACGGAGAGTTGGATGCGGCCGCGTCGCTCGGTGTGGTCGCAGCCGCACAGGTTTGGAACAGATTCCTCGCATCGTTTGTGAACGTTCATGTCGCATGCTGTTACATTTTCAACATATTAATAATATCTCAATGTATTTTTTTTTGTTTATAATCCGTTGGCTTGAAGATCTGGCGTATAAAATTATTTTTTCCGCAGAATTTTTGTTTTGTGCTTCGGTTTTTTTGCGGTGAAAGGGATCTAATTTGCTTGAGGGTAAGTGGTAAAAAACCAACAAAAAATCTTTTAGATGTTCTCAAAAGCTTGAATAGGAATTTCTAAATATTTTGGATCATAAAGTTACATTCAAATAAAAACCGTCAGTGATAAATATTGCAGTTTAAGAAACTTGGGAAAAGATGTCTAAATATACCATAGAGTAAAAAAACTTAAGAATGTACGCAATAATATCGTAAATCATTTCCAACAGCAGCGTTTAATGATAAATTACCTCATGCATGCTGAGTGCAGTATTTTTATACGTAAGAAGTCCATTAATACTTAAATATGTATCATTAAAATGTACAAAAACTTCAAACATAACATTTGCGCTTATATTGGGAATGACTTGTAAGAATATATTTGACAAACATTCAGTTTTTCAAGCAATAAGTCACACAAGCAACGACCAGAAACATGCATTTGAAGAGACTAAAAACAAAAATATCGGAATAGATAACTCTATTCCAATATTTTTGTTTTTATTCTCTTAAACGAGAAGATACCGAGTTTACCTTAGTAATTGTTGTATGGGTAATTATAATATTATTGGGAAATATACAACCGCCTACGGGGTAATTAATTATATAACATAAGGGGAAGACGCGATACAAGTTACATCCGGGATCCCAAACTTGATTAACATTTTGACATTATAAATCTTGTTTTTCCTTATGTAACATGTCCAAAAAACTTTTGATAATATTTGGACAGAAATTGTGTGATTAAAATAATACAGAGATATATCTAAAATAAATCAATTGTGATAAGGGTAGAAAAATGATGACGATGACGGCATATCAATAAAAATCAATTATTTGAATTGAAACAAGTGAACATCGAACATTAAGTCGTAAGAGACATAAATAACAGTATGTCATATCCTATAGCCAATTGTTTTGTCATATATATGTAATAACAGACTTGATGAAAATTGTTTACCTTCACAGAAAATTGCACCAATTGCGAAGTTAATGTTCAAAGAAAGTTGATAGAACAAGTTTCGCAATAAGGGGCGAGAAAGTAGTAATTGATTTTAAGGAACAAAGGAAATTCAATCGAGGCTGTTGGTAATGATATCGACTGTTAGTAGGTACGCTACTCGTTAATACTGCACAGCTAGCGGGCTAACATAAATGCTTAATTATCAAACTAAACAAAGAAGTACAACACACACAACAAGTCTTAGTTGCAATAGCATTTGATGAAACCTTTGTCAATAATGCTCCATTCACAACCGATGAGTAAACAATAGCTTCAAACAACGAACTACTTCTAACTACGTGCGTTGTAACTTATGCAAAGACGTGCTTTCCTATTCAGCAAACAAACTTAGCTGCAGAGTTATATACATAGGGGATAAACAAGCAAACATATTAAAATAACAGTAGCAAATTCAATTTGTTGAACGAACCTACGAGGGGACTTTGATAATATAATTCAGTTATAGATACACATTTATCCAGATATTTCGTGCAAAGGGACCTCCTTGTCTCACTATGGGAGCTGACACCTGGGACTTGGAACCTTCTTGTGCTGACAACATATAATTTTTTAGTTGCAAAGGCATACATTAGTCGTCTCGTGTTAAAGCATTCGCTATCCAGGAACTAGTTTCCTCTTGTTAGTGTCATTCTATAGATACGTCTATATTATACCTCCGCATTTTAATCCCTGATGGGCGAGACCATGTAGTAATGTACCGCAGTGCTCACAAAAAGTTGGCGCAAGGAACGTCCACGTGTTCCATTTGTGAGGAGCGTAGGCCGCCTTTACAATCACAAACATATCATCATCAATTAAAGCACAAATAAAAAGGGCCCCGAATAAAGCGAGAGCGTTCTTACACAAGAAGAGGAACCTAAAGAGTCTACGGACATAAAAGAGTTAATAAAAAAAAGCATTAGCAGAAAGCACCATCACCAATCTGGAAGTAGAGAGATCTAAAACACAGAAGCATGTCCAAGCGTTAGTGGATAGTCCGCGGTCGCTTGGTACCTTGACACTTGAGGCCCTGGTGGATGAGGCCGTACAGCAGGGAGCCACAGTGGTCGCAGAACGTCGGGGACGAATATGTGCAGTTGCGGAAGTTGTGCTTCGTGCGTGTATCCTGTTGGTCAGTTTATACGTGGTGTTATTGTCTCTTTGAATGAGTTAGATAATCTTGTCCCGCTTGAATCCTGTCATAGCCGGGGTTGTTACTTGTACTTACTGAGTGCCCGCATTTTGTTAAGTGTTATTTACATTAATGTTCATTTATGACGAGAGATTTCGATCCGCCCGCGCCGACACAGATTTGAAAATGTATATATTTTTTGTATTAATTAAGAACAGTATGTGCGTTGCGTGTTATCCCAGATACTCATCTAAATGATAACCAAATCCTTTAAAGTACCTATGACCCAATTAATTCACTCAATAATACATGCATTAAGTATCAGAAATGTCTTACTTAACCAAGATAATCAAACTTAAACATAATTCCACTCTTCGCTAAGTCTATTTAGTAATAGAACTTATTTATAACAATATTTGCCATGAATCAAACATTTTTCACGAATAAATTATTATGTAGTGTTAAAAGCTTCCAAGCGGTTATTGGAAAGTAAATTATTTTAATAGACAATTACTCATTCATCGATAATAGCTTTTAAACGATTTTTGAATTATCGACTGCCGAGTGGCCAGTACCGAAGGAAAATAATTTTTGATTGGATAATGACGGTCTTTATTACTCGTTATTGTATATTAGAATTAACTATACTCAATTTGAAATAAGATTAGTCATTTAAACAAACCTTTTTTTACAGTCCGTTCAACTGATTCTGACAAAAGGATGGCATTAAAAGCAAAAAAGTGGTTACAATACCACTTGTTTACAAAATCGGTTGGACGGACTGTAAAAAAAGGTTTATTTAAATGTCTAATCTTATTTCAAATGGAGTATAGTTGGCCCGACAGACGTCCTGGCCAAATTTCAATAATTCAAACAAAAAGGACGTTCAGTTTTTCCCGAATTGGCAGACTTTCCGGAAAACTTTACAAATATATTTTTCCGTAAAAAACTGATTTAAGACTATTACCAACATTTTAAAACAAAAAATTGCCTTATAGATCCGGCCGTTCTCAATTGATGAGCTTACCAACGAACAGCATTTCAGTATATTTTTTTTATAAATTGGGTATTTGGTTATTTTATTACAGATATTTTCTGTTGTTTTAATAAAACATGAAATAACAAATTTTATGGAAAATAAAGTTGCATTTATGACAATAATTGGACGAACACTATAACATCGTTTGGTAAACTGTTAGTATGTAAGGAAGCTGAACAAACGACTTTAACGCTTTGTACGTTATTCTTAAAAACAAATAAGAATTATCAAAAACAATGCAAAGTTGGCGCATTAATCGCGTAAAAATATACAAAAATAAAACTCTCTATCAAGATTATAAAGTCTATTTTCAGAACTATAGAGTCAAGATATTCTATGACTTCTTCTATCTATAATTGAAATGCAAATTGACTTAAACTTCATTTTCCAAGAATGAAAATAATCATTACCATCTTTCAGCAATTTCCATTTCATATTATTTAAAGCATAAGACATTTAAAATTCTTAATTAAAGTAACACTACAGTCTGTGTAATTGGCTCCCGCTTCGAGCGTGGCGTGGGAGATTGTATAAGCTACTAGCTTCTGCCCGCGACTTCGTTCGCGTGGAGGTCGTAAGAAACAACAAACAAAATAACAACCACATTTTTATAAAACTCCTTCGGCCCCCTACAAACCGCGTCGCATCGCATCGCCCGCCCGTTCCTGCACTTCGTTTTCAGTTAGCGTTCTTTCTGGCTCCCGCTTCGAGCGTGGCGTGGGAAATTGTGTAAGCTACTAGCTTCTGCCCGCGACTTCGTTCGCGTGGAGGTCGTTAGGAACAACAAACAAAATAACAACCACATTTTTATAAAACTCCCTCGGCCCCCTACAAACCGCGTCGCATCGCATCGCCCGCCCGTTCCTGCACTTCGTTTTCACTTAGCGTTCTTTCTGACTTTTTTTTTCTTTTTGCTCAGTGTTTAAGGGTCCTAGCGTGATATTAAATAGCATATAACCTTCCTCAAGAAATAGGCTATCAAATGCAAAAATATTTTTCCAATCCGACTGGTGCTTCCAGAGATTAGCGCGTTCAAATAAAAAAAGAAACTCTACAGCTTTATTATACAGGGTGGCAGTGACATCGACGCGAAAGCTGTTACTTTGGATTCAGTACATGATTCTGAACCGAGAAAAATTTAAACGCAGGGGCGTTTAAATTTCTCGTCGGTTATTTAAAAAAAGAATTGCTGTTCCATACATTTTGATTGCGTAGGTACGTATACTTTTCTATAAAACAGCTACACAGTTTTCGCGTCGATGACCCTTCCAGGGTTGTATTAATACATAACATGACATCACGCCTTGTTGCCCCGACGGGTTAGGCAGAGGTGTACCTATAGTAGGTACCCCCACATTTCGCCAGTTATGTTTAAGTCCTATGTAATAGGGCGCGAGCCTATTGCCATCAACCGGGCGCAAATCCAGACTCCGGGCTGCTACTGAGCAATTCCAGATGGAAAAACCCAATAACACTATGCCCGACTCGGGAATCGAACCCAGGACAGGTTCAGCAGTAGCGCTCGCGACCACTAGACCAACGAGGCAGTCATTATATTAATAATTAATATAAATATTATTATTATTCGTATAGATAAGTAGCTTGCCATCTACTTAGGTAAAACTATCTTAAAATCCAACATTATTAATTTACATGGCTACACACTGTTATTTATTAGGTACCTACTAGGGTTTATCATTTTTCGGGCCTCGAGAATTCTCGAACTCGATTTCTCGGGTCTACCCGGGAAACTGATAAATTTTCATTTAAGTTTAATTTTTTTGTTTAAATAAAGAAAAACGTCGTTAATACACATAATGTTTTATTTAAATTGGACAAAAATCATCAATCTCTTGTCAATTTTGTTGTTATTGTACCGTATTTTTCTTCTTTTCATATAATATAATACCTAATCTAAATCAACTTTTTTATAAACCTTTACTACCTACTTTCTTCGCTCTGATAAACTCTGATTAAATACAAGAATAATCAAATTTAATAAAAATAACTAATTTTGGCAATTGTGTGTTAATTTAAGCTGTGCTTGGTCTTGGTTTTTGGCGCTTATACTTTAAAACTGGACGAACTGGTAGACGCTTCTAATGTGTAAAATAGTGTGGAGTCCTCGCATTTTACATCAATTTTGTGCACGTGAGCTAAACGCCTAACCACAATGAGTCCAGTCCTAACAAGTCGTTTATTGGTAGTAAAGACAAACGACTACGTCGGGCGCGGTATCCTTAGACAAATGATTTCCCGAGTTCTCGACTTTTTTCGATCTGAATTTCTCGGAAACGAGAACTACGGATTTCCCGGGACGAGAATTCCCGGGAATAAACACTAGTACCTACTCTTAGCAAAAACTACTCTTAAAGTACTTACCGTATTATATAGGTCTTCAATTTCAATATTAATTTGCTTGTAAATTGTTAGAATAATATCCTATCACCTCAACGAGCTTAATTGGTATATTTCTGAGTATTATCAACATAGCGCTCATAATTCTACTCTAATAAGATATTAATTAAGATATACAGTGTGTTTGGAGAACGGTTACAGATTCTTTAATATAAATAATACTCCATTTGAAATAAGATTAGAAATTTAACTAAACCTTTTTTACAGTCCGTTCAACCGATTTTGACTTCTATTGCGTTGGTGGCATGACAAATGGCAGCTGCAGTAAACAATTGGTATTGTAACCACTTTTTTTTGCTTTTAATGCCATCCCTATGTCTACGGTATAGAAGTCAGAACCGGTTGAACGGACTGTAAAAAAGGTTTTTTTTTTATTTCTAAGTTTATTTCAAATGGAGTATAGGTAATTAATTATACAAATTTTTATCGGCAAATGCACTTTTATAAATACTCCTAACCCAACACCCCGCGAATGGCAGCCGTCTTATTTTTTTTATCGGTTGAAATAGGGTAATGCCAATAAAATGCTAATATCTTCGAATTTAAGAGACCAACAGACGTGCAAATGACCTTATTACAGAGGTATGTAAACGTCGAAGCTATTGAATAACTAAATATTTTTTTCTGAATAATTAGCAAAAGGAGCCAAAAAAAAAAAGATATTACTTACGATTTTTTTCACAAAAAATATTTATTTTTTACATTTCATACTCTAGTGCAAAAACAAACCCTGAATGTGATGCTTATGTTTTTCTGTTTAATAAAATTGTTTGAGTCAACCTACAAAATGATACTAAAATATTGACACTACGCCAATTATTTCAGCAGTCGTCAATATGCTCAAAACCAAATAAAGGAAAGTTAAACAACATAAAAATATAATGAATTGTTTTATTTAAAATAATTTTAATAACCAACCGGGGCTTTCCTTGCGTTCACTTGCATCGTGAGAATAGGGACAATCGTTGGTTGGTGCCTTTTATTTAAATATTTAGTTATTCGATAGGTTCGACGTTTATCTTTGCAATAAGGTCATTTGCACGTTTGTGGGTCTCTTAGATTCAAATATATTTGCATTTTATTGGTGTATATATAATTTGGTGGTTGCCATTCGCGGGGTGTTGGGTTAGGAGTATTTGTAAAAGTGTATTTGTAGATAATAATGAGTATATCGGGTGTAAAAAGACACTTTCCGAAGCCGAAAGCCACATATTCTACCCATTATTTGCATCATTGTTTTCCACTAGACTGGGAATCCACTGGTTCTGGAGATATTGAAGGTCAAAGTCGCATTTTTTTTTTTTACTTTTTCACGAAAATGAATTCTATGCGATAATACGAAACTTTTTTCCAAACAAACATTACCTGAATTTTAGATTTATCTTAACAGATTACGCATTTGAAGTTACAAAAACGCAATGAACAACAAGTACCTACCTACGTAGCGTAGGGGAGGAGTTTAACTAACACTGAATCCGATCATTCAAGCGTGGATTTGCGTTACATTGCGCGCAATAAAAACTTGTTTTTTTTTATTAAAAAAAAAAAAAAATACGGTTCCCAGCAATAATTTTTGCGCAAAGCTACTTAGCTATACGTACAGTATGCGTAGTTTATGGCTTTGTGATGTGTCTTTTTACACCCTGTATAATATGCCCTTAAAGTACCGGCAACCATTCTCCAAACACACTGTATATGTACCTTACTTGTAACTCTTTACGGAAACTTGGGAGAAAACAAACGTTGCAAAATATCAAATGCAAGTGTAACATCAACCCAGAACACAGACGTTATTAATTGGCTTACTGTATTATGATGCTTCCATGTTATTAAACTTACAATGTATTTGGTTTCCAGCTCCCCACCTACTACCTACTGAAATAGGTATTGCCATGCAACGTGGCAATGCCGCCAGTCTCTTGGGTACATTACCAGTCGACAACTATACAGAGGAATTTTTCGATGCCATATTTTAGTTTGTTAATAGTTTTAGTTAGGTTTGGTTATTATATTTTAATTGTATTAGTTTGTTAGTTAATTTAGTCTACTACTAGCTCTTTGCCTATTTCAGTTTTCAATGGATAAACTTTTTAAGGTACAATTCCGGAGACGACCGCAGACGGCAACTGCAGGCGACGTGTCGCCGCGACACGACTGGTTTCTATGAAATATCTTCCGTAGCTAGCGATACATCGTTGCCTTCATAGAGATAGCTAAGAATACATAGAAACCAGTCGTGTCGCGGCGACACGTCGCTTTTAGTTGCCGTCTGCGGTCGTCTACGGAATTGTACCTTTAAAAGTTTATCCATTGAAAACTGAAATAAGCAAAGAGCTATGTAATTCAACTTTAACTGGCAAGTATAACTTTTAGATTTTATATTATATTATTATTAATTTAAACGACGATTTTCTGTACCAAGCATAAAAAAATAATAATACAACAACAACATATGGATCAGGTTCTGTAAAAAAGTGAAATTCAATGTTACTGAAATAAAAAAAATTGGATACAGAAAACCTGAATCAAAATGCCGTTCTAATACAAGGAAGGTATACGGCATAATATAAATGTAAAACCTTTACAAACTTAACTTTGAAAATGAACACTTCAGGCAATATCAAATAGTATGAAGTTCGGCCTTAACAGTCGGTTTTACAATAACAACGCACGGTATTCAACGCCATTAATTATTTTTATTAAAGTAAAATATTTGCAAAAATATCTAAAATTCCTAGAATAGTCAGAATTAAATTATCCAGATATTTCTGCGGACAAATTGCTTAGTTTCCCAGTAAAAGCGAGTCTGTGACAAATTTTAATTAGGTACTTAATTCTTGTCAGACCAACAATGCTTTTTAAGTACTGAGAAAACATAAAAATGTTATCTTTTCCAACTTAATTAACCCTCTCGTACAGTGGGTGGTACAATATTTTATGAAAAGAAGATTACCTACAAATAGTGGACAACGCTTTACCACTTTTGACGAAAATTCCAAGTAAAATAAAACTTTTTGTTGAAATGATCTAACTGTCACAAAGAAAAATATACCTTGTCGTTTTATGACTTGCATGTGAGATTCAACCTTAGGATACAACCCTAAGGTTGAATCTCACTTGCAAGCAATTAAAAGTGCCAACCCTCTTTGAAAATTAAGAAAAATAATTGTACCTACTTATCTATCATAATCAGCCTATAATATTCCCACTGCTGAGACACAGGCCTCCTCTCTAGAGAGGGAGTGGGGCATAATCCACCACGAGGGCCCAGTGCGGGTGGGTGGTGGAATGTCACATGTCTTTGAATTTTCTGGTTTTAAGACATGCCGGTTTCCTCACGATGTTTTCTTTCACCGTTTTGAGAGAAGTGGTGATGAAATTAAATATACAAAGTAAAGTGCTTAACTGGGTTCGAGCTCACGACCTACAACTCGTCAGTCATGGCTGACACCACTGTGACATCTATGCTCTGAAACTATAGAACGTGTTAAATTTAACAAGCATTTAAACTCACATTTACATTAACAAAGTTACAAACGGAACAAACATTGTGTTTGCAAAAAGCAGTGTTTGAAACTGCGTTTGGCAAGTTCAAAATGGATAAAGTTGGAGTATGCTTTAGTTCTGTTTAGTAGTCAGTTCGTTGCACTTTAGCTAAAATTAATACATCGCATCATTTGCCTAGAGTTTTCCCAACTGTGTTGGGGTCTTCGAGTGTAACCGGATGCAGCTGAATACCAGTATTTTTCATGGAGCCACTTCCTATCTGACCTCTACAACCCAGTTACTGGGTAATACGATACCCCTTGGTAAGACTGGTCGTCAGACTTTGGTGCTTCTGACTAAAAACAATACAATATGTGTTTAATGTTTTCCACCTACATCGTGTACTGAGTGTAATGTGAAGACATCATAAGTATTCTTTGTCTATGGATTTCTTCCCCATTCTTCCCCATACGAAACTATTTTAGAAAGGTGCGATTAGAATGAACTTTCCTTTTTTTCTTGTAATTTGTAACGTTCAAAATTGAAATACACGGTTTGGCTTAGACTTCTCTAACACGTTTAAATTTTCCATTTACGCAGTATTCTCACAAAACAAGTCCCACGGTGAGCTAGAAAACATAATTACACCCATTTAATAACGAGAGTTGATTCAACAAATTGCACCAATTGTGAACTATTTGAAACGCAACAAAATGGCGGTATCTCGTTCCCGCCAATTAATCCAACATGGCCGCTTGTTGTTAATAACGTATTATTTAAAGTGATGAACCGTTATTATACAATTTTGTACTTGAGACACGATATTTTAATGTTCGTGGCCTGATTTTCTATTATATTTTCGGGAATTTTCGTTATGACGCCCATTTTTCTTTAATCTTTCGCGTTGATAGCGTGGTTTAGCTTGTAATGAAACTACACGCTGCGCATTTTCGTGAAAAGCAATTTTCTTTAAATTAATGTCTTTTTTATGTCTATTTTTTGTAGTGCGTATTAAAGTCTTGTTTATTAACGTAAGCTTCATTATAACTGTAGATTTTCGGTTCGGAATTTTGTTTACTTATTCAACATTTATTCATTTTTAATATTCCAAAGTTTTTTCCTACATTCTACGAAAGTTTCCAGACGCTTTTAATTAACGAAGAGTGGAAGTAAATTGAAGGAAAGAAAGTCTATTATAAAATGCTTTTTAATATCAATATTCTGGTACGTAGTCCCAGAGCTGCACACCGGCTTATAACCCTTATCATAAATATTAATGTACAGTGCCCGACAGTGTACTATGAGCACAGCGAGCGGAAAAAAGAGACGATCGGCCGTGATCGGTAATGTGGCTGGTCGGTCTACATGAATAGTTAAAGAGTTGTCCATCCAAAGTTAATCAAGAATTTGCATTGTATTAATGAGTGAACACTTTAGCAGGTACAATAAACTAAATATGGCCACCTACTGGGCCTAAACAGCATAAGAAACAGATATATCGTCGAAACGAAAAAGAAATATGTAGGTACAGTTTTATAGAATTCACGCCGTCTCAAACTTACGCTGCCAAAATAAAGAAATACTTGATAATACGAATGTCAGTGGCAACGCTACGCACACAAAACGGATTTCAGTCGATTGTCTCTTTTATTTTGCAATCCCTATTTATTTAGTGTAAGCGACTGTATTTATAAAACACAATCTCATTATGTTTGAGTGCACGGCGCAATACTTGTTGACGGCCGTGCCCTGACCAGTTGGCATACACGCAAACTGATATACAATAATTACTTAATAAAAGAGAATGCTGTTTTTATTGTAATTGAAAGTTCTTTTTGATGTGTAATTTCAGTTCATGTTCAGTATAAGCTTTCTTGTTATTATATGAATTGTATCGTAGATGCAAGTGAACGATTAAATATGCAACAAATAATTTAGCTGCAAAGTAATAAATTAATTTATAACTTTTATAACCTTAGAAACAACTTTAATTAAATTACGCTGACTTAATAAATAAGCCTCAAATATTTAATTTGTGTACTTTATTATTATTATTGTTTTGGTTAGTACACTTCAAGGAATCATTTAAAATAATATCATCAATTTTACGTTTTATACAAAAACAATTGTAAATCTAGACTAAATCTTCATAAAACTTTTTTGAAATCTTTTTTTCCTTAGATAGACACCCGGTTTCTAATTTGAGAATTTGAAGTTGAAGTTTCAAAGTTTATTTGCAAAATACGTAAGAAATTTTGAAATTCGTAGGCTATATTGGAGGAATTCCCTTAAGAAATCATAAAGTAGAGTTTAAAAAATTATCAACTTAAAGTTCTCAATTCAGATAACGGGTTATAGTTATGTAAAGATAAGCAATACTTACGTCGGAATCCGCCCCCTTGTCTGCACCAGGGCAGGTGAACGTCACATACTCGTGGCATCTTTTGTGGACCACAAAACTGCACACTGCACACAAATACAGAACAGATGACAACAAAGATTCCCTAGCTCTTAGACTGCGTACGATAGCGCAGAAAATGATTGAAAGAATTTGAAAGCCCGCTTTTTTCCCATTCTATTGGCATTAGCAGCCAACTCAGCAGTGTTGTGAGACGTTTCGTTAGAAATATCAATAAAAATAAAAATAAACAATTTAATATCAGGTGGGATTTACACCTTGTAATATCGATAAATACTAAAAAACCCTAGGGTTACGTACAGGTACGATTAAACTTTTGACAATAGACTGGATGCGTAGCGGTCGTAAAAATAAGTTTAGAAGTGCCCAAATTACTTATACCTACCTCAAAATAAATAAAAAACCAAGACTGCTGTCAATAGTGACGTGAGGCTGGTTTCGTAAACATACTGCACTTAGTGACTTCGTGAGTGACTGCACTAGTTTTTTTGTGAGGAGTAGTTTGATTGTAAATGTGTGCGTGTGAGCGTGTATGCACAGAGCGGAGGTGTAGTTTGGCATGCTTCACTGTTTTGTTCGTAGCGCTCTGTCTTGGGTTTTTATTTGGTCTTAGATAGCTACTTAGGTATTTATCGTATCGCTAACGTTTTGCAAATAAGCTCTTTACAGCTTTTCGTTGCAGCATTCGATATGTGTAGAATTGCATTGATTATATATTCAAAATAACAGTATGATGTTATCAGTGTCATTAAGTCGCCTTTTACAAGTCTTGAACACGGCTTCGTTTTAACTAAGTCTTTCAAAGTATTTATCACTTCATTAGAATCAGTTTATATTACTGAAAATCTTACCTTGACACTGGTATCCTTGCTTTCCGAAGCCCCTGTAACAAGAAAAAGATTCAAATTAATACAAAGATCTCAAGGGTTTCAGTAAATTCATTTTGTAGGCTACTGACCGTTGCTAAGGAAACATTGTGGTTACTTGTCAACTTTTACACAGCGTTGATAAAAAATCCATCTGCCTAGCCTTGTCCCAACTATGTTGGGGTCGACTTTCAGTCTAAACCGATGCAGCTGAATACAAGTATTTTACATGGAGCGACTGCCTATCTGACCTCCACAACCCAGTAACTAAGGTAACGCGATACCCTTGGTAAGACTGGTCGTCAGACTTTGGGGCTTCTGACGACCCGCAACAACTGTCAAATATCTGAAAATGACAGCCGGGACCAACGGTTTAACGTGTTTTCTGAGGCCCGGAGAGGTCTTGGTATGTTAAGATGGTCCCCCATCCTCGGACCAACCGCGGCAAGCGTAGCTTAAAACTTTCGAATCCACCCAATTTTTATAGAACTCATACGCCACGCCGACATACATATTGGAAGTGAACCCTCCGGGAGGGTTGCCGGCATTACGTTTGCGCTATGGTTTAAAACCGTGTTATAAAACACTGTAAAACAAAGTTAAATAGTGTTTTCAGGGGGTCTTGTCGCTATACGTAGTTTCAAACCTATTATAAATTTTTACTGAATATTTGCCGTGAAGAAAAAATTAAAAACAAAAAAAAAATGCTTGAATTTTAAAACCAACGCATATAGGTACTAATAAATCTTGTTAAAATATACTTACATCAGATTTAATTTTCACGGTTTATAATGCTGTATTCGCTAAGCCTACATGTATAATGAGCCCTCCGCGAGGGTTCCCGGCATCCCATATGCGACTAGGTGAACCCTCCAGGAGGGCTCCCGGTACTGAACGTGTTAACCTGATCTATCGACCTGTGCGGCTATTATTACTTAGCCACAAACCTCTACGCGTTAGCGTAAAGCGTTGATAGACATTACCTACTAATTCTTCCAGTCAGTTTTGACCCTTTTTTTGCGTGTGGACACTAGTACTAAGGTAAAAGCGAACACAATCCCCATTCAAAGCATTTATTTCAAATAGACCAATTACAGACCGTACTTTTGAATTTTTAACGGGTCGGTGACTCAGATATATGAAGCTAGTTGCCCATTCCATCGCATAGTAGGTTCCTATGGAGAAGAACGGGCAAGAAACTCCACGGACACTCTTTTAAATCAGAATATTGGTTACATCATTCATGTTGTAATTATACATGTGAGAACAATGTAGAGAGACGTGCGTGTTTTAGTCGCAATCTGTCAAACTTGTCAAAAATGTTGGTAAATTGATTGTATTATTGACAGATTGCGAATGAGATGCGAATGCGAACGTTCTTAAAAATTACGGGAATTGCTTCTCAGATTTGTTAATAACTACGTTCATTTCATTGCTAGGAATATACCATTCTCTATAATGGTCCTTACAAAAGCATCCGCAGTGGCAGCCCGCGAAATTGGCTAAAAACTTATTTTTGTAATTTGCAGGTTGTATCTTTATCAAAATATTATTCGCGACCATAACAAATATGTATTAACATAATTATAATCATTAAAATCAGCAATACAACTCCATAAGTTAGCATAATTGGCAAATGTCAAGATTTCATAAAATAGTCATTTAATGGGATTACATGAACTTAGAGAGTTGTATTGATCATTTTTATGATTATAATTCTATAATTAAACATTTGATACGGCCGCGAATCATATTTAGATCTACATAGAACATGATACTGACCTGCAAATTGCAAAAAACTTAAGAAAATTTGAATTTCGCGGGCTACCTCGACGCTTTCGCCTTAAGGAAAACTTAAAAAAAAGTAAAAAAAAATGAATTTCGCGAACTACCACTGCGGATCCAACTTAATCCAGCACTGCAAAAGGCTGTCTTCACAAAGAACCAACATAGGAAACTAGCTTTGATCTAGATCTTACCAAGGGGGACACTAGGATTCCGGGTTCCATTGGATTGTCGCCGACAAGGCTGAATGCACAGACTATACAGGGTGGCAGGGACATCGACGCGAAAACTGTTACCATGGATTCAGTAAATGATTCTGAACCGTAAAATTTCAATGCACGAATTAAAATTTTTCGACGGTTATTTAAAAAAAAACTGCCATTCCATACATTTTAATAATAATAATAAGTTTTATTGATTCATAATAATTCATATTTTGACCGCGCAGGTATTGCACTTTTCTATGAAACAGTTGGTTTTTTTTAAATAACTGATGAATAATTTCAACGCGGCGTTCAGAATCATGTACTGAATCCATTTACCAGTTTTCGCGTCGATGCCAGCCTTTATAGAAATTCCAGGCTGAATGAGACAAGGAACGTTGTGCTCACTTATTGGACGTTTCTAGTAAACAGCTATATACGTAACGTCTTTGGCTACACGGCGATAGAGAATTTCCTACTGGATGAGCTAATATTAATAGAGATTCTAGGCTGAATGAAACAAGGAACGTTGTCTTCACTTATTGGACGTTTCCAGTAATAGGTATAGACGTAACATCTGTCTTTGGGTTACGGCTATAGAGAATTTCCTACTGGATGAGCTAGTAACGGAATTTAGTTGACTATGTAAACTAAATTCTCTCTGGACGATGAATGCCGGTCTAGTTCAGATGTTTATATTCATTCGGAGTAGGTAATTACATAAAATATGTATTCTAACGTAAGTATTCTTTTATAGGTAAACAGCAGCACCGATTATGTTTCAGGATTCGTTCCATGAAATGAAAATAAAATGCCATGGACACACAGCATAAAGTGTCGGTAATTGGATCGGCAATTGACCATGTGGGATGAAGGAATTGTAGTGTGTGTATTGCGTTAAAAGTCTTAGTCTATTGTCAATAGATTGGATACCTAATCTAAATTGTAGCACTTAAAGATGAAAAAAAAAAACAGTAAATTGCTGGTACAAAAGGAAAACATTTTAGAGTTAGCCACGTAGGTATTGTAGGTAGATTGGGGTGGTGGCTAATTAATAATCTGTATGCATGTGCCAAACAAGCCCTAAAACTAAATAACTAAAACTCATAATTCTTTGAGACGTTTAAAATCTTTTCTTAATCAGAGATAAGCTTAATATGTAAATGTAATTGAAATATTATTAAAATCTGAGTACCTTCTAGCGCTCAAAACTTTGGTAAAGATTTAATATCATAATATTTGAAGGATGGTTTCCTAAACACACAGGGCAAGCAAACAATTGGTAACTGAGCGACGTGTGGGAGTGAGTGAGTGAACGAAAGACAACAAATAATGAACGGGTCTCGACGAACGATAGGAGGAGGATGGATTTAATAAGGAGTAATGAGTGAGTATAGCTGTGTGAACATAAGGATATAAAAAGCGTGTGTAACTTGCTTTGGTAGGTTTTTTCTACATACCTACAAGATTATAGTAGGTTGTGTGCACTAATGAAAAACTATCAGTTTGAATAATTTATATAGGTAGTAGATATTCATAAGAGCGCTTATCCTAAAAGTTGGCTACGTCGCAAATAACTGTCAAATATTTACCGGTTTTTATTAATTTGGCAATATTACTGTATGGAAATATGAAACGTGGCTAACTAGTAAACTAAAATATTGATTATGAAATGCAATAATTGATATTGAATCACAGAATATGTAATTTTAAATATTAAGTTTCCAAATACATATTTTGTAAAATATGTATTTGGAAATTTTCAAAATGTCTTTTTTACCCCTAAAATTGTGACAACATCAAAGTTCAGTGTTTTAATTGCAATTCATTATTATTATTCTAGTTCGGTACTTAGCCAAATTTCATATTTCCATTAATCAAAACAGTTAAATATTTGACATCTATTTTCTGAAAGTGGGCAACAGCCCACTTTCAGAATAAAATCTCTTAACACGTCTGCACGGATAGAATAAATTTGACAGAAGAAAACCATCAGTCAACCACCAGTCCCGATTTTATAGAAAAAGTACAGTTTTACAGACCACGAAACAGCCATTTAAAATGCTTCAGGAACAAAAAAATAAAATCAATTTCAACCCCAAAAAATAAAAAAGAGCCACGTTCAGCACTTAACCGCCCGAGTGTACCTCATTGAATAGGGTGCGCATCGGAATTGGATCGTTCGTCCGCTCAGACTGCTATTACTTCAATTAGTGCGACTGTACGCGAATGTACACCTGCGACGATATTATATTGAAAACAGTGAATGGACGAACTGGCCATCGACGTTGATGGGTTCAGTAAAAGCTATACGATTGGATTTGAAATTGGAATTAGCTTTGGCTTTTTACAACGTTGGATTGCTATATTGCAAATGGCTGCGTATAATTTAACTTTAGGGCAAATAACGTTCAAATATACAGAAACATTCATTACTAGCTATGGTCCCAGCTTTGTTTGGAACACTAAAATTTAGCCAGGGAATATTATTATATTTTATAGTATATTTGTTTAATTAAAATAAAATCACTTGTGTGTATGTAAGTCCGATAAGGGTTTTTCCAGCTAAAACCTCATAAACGGAAAGGGAAGTGATGCCTTTTATAATAATATGTTGGGGAATGATTAAAAAGATTGAAAGACAGAATCAGTTTAAAAAAATGCAGACTGACTGATTTACAGTGACAACAATGAATACGTTACAGTCCCGTCGTTGAGCGAATTCGTTCCTGACTGACATCTGTCAGTTGGACAATTTCTAGTAGTAATAGGGATCAAATTTGCATAACACATTCGTCAATATGAAACTGACAGGTGTCAAGACCGCATTCTTTCGACGGCCGGAGTATGATAGATAATTACTTTCAAGAAACTCTGACAGTAACTAGTCTGTCTAGCCTCTGATAGTACGAGTATTTATCTAGAAATTAGGCAATTATGTAACTTATATTATCATTTTAATAAAATAGGTACAGCAATTTCATTAGTTTAAAAACATTTGCTTGTTGCTAATGTCAATAAAATTTAAATCGTTCTGATTGGTCGAAATAGCTCGGAGGTGCTGCCATCTGCTTTAGTTAGTCTTTATTGCATAGTCTGCTCGCAATTTCTTCAATTAGTGCTGAACTCTAAACTACACCTGTGCCTTTGTTGTAATGGATGAGAGTAAATGGTTCTCTCAAACAGTGGCTAAATGGTAGAAATAAAATTATATTTCTCTATAACTTTTATATGTACATTTATTTTTTCTGCGGGGTTATAGTCAATTTAAAATGCTATTGTAGAGGGCCTTTTTAATTGAAAGGCGAGACTTTACAAACTTTATTGGTATAGGCATTTAACGGTAATTAAAAGATTTTTATAAAATCATAATTTTATTGTTTACATAAAAAAATTACTTGTGGAAATATTATTTTTTAGTTTATTGCTTTTATAAGTGAAGTCTCGGCAATTAATGAAAATAATAAAACTCTGTATTTAAACTGTAATCAACCCTTTAGTAAGGCCAGCAGTGGGTGATTCTGGAATGAAATGATGACGTCATCATATAAAGTTTTTCGTTTTTTTTAATGATTTTTTTACCACTCCTTCTCCGCTTGAATCCTTACACAGCTTCCACAATTACCAAGTTAATAATTCTGAGTACCCCCCAGTCTTTGGAACTTTCGCGAAAGTTCTTCCATTAATAATATATATAGTATTCGAAACTATTACAAAATCTAGGTAAGTGCGTACATACGGCCAGCCAGCCAACCTAAGGTAACTACTACTAAACCAAAACATTTGTGAATTATTTATTGCGCTAAAGTAACTACATAGGGCTAGCTTTAACGGAGGGCATTCGCGAAGAGGTTTTATTGTCAGTACCTACTTGAACCCTGTATGTCTCAAGTACATACTTACTGAGCAATTTATTTTAGGTCCTTATAAACTACTTCGATTTTACATTACATTACATTAATCATAAATAAAAAATCTTGTTGGCAACGCCCTATAGGACAAACAAACCAAAACTTCAAATTCGATTGGAAAACTCATTTGTGCATGTCATGGCGGCGCCACTTACAAAGGCTAGATGTCAAAAATCTGTCAGATCCAGTACATTTTCTTTTAGTTCCCTGTTTCGCCACACGCAAAGATAAGTGTGCCGTAGATTAACGTTTTTCGTTTTCTTAACCACGACGACATTCGAGTCATTTAATGGAAGGCAATATTCCGGCCATTGCGAGATATTACATTATCATATTCGTGTTTCAACGTCTGACGGTATTAACCTTTATTATATACAAAATTGATTAAGGAATTTTATATCCTTAATATATTATGGGGGAAAAAGGTTGACATTTTCAATTTAAATTGTTATACCTTGTGTAATACCGCAGTATTTTATTGAATTTCATTTAAGGGTAAAAGAAAAAAGGAATCTGCACAGAGCGCTTATTCAAAGACTGAAATCCTATTTAAGACAACCCTATATTCTCTCAAGATCTTTTTGCGTGTCAAGACTTATTGTTAATGTTTAATGAGGGCTCATTTTCACATGCAACAAAACTAATAGTAAATTACAAGTGAAAAATAAACTTACTAAGCCAGAGCCAGTATATAAGTATGTAGGTATTTATTATAAAAAAAAAAATATTATGCAAAATGATATTACGGAGCTTCGGTTCCGATTCCTAAAGGTCGGAACTTCCGATTAATTTTATACCTCCGATACCGACTTCGGTTCCGATAATTTTGCGCGACCGGTTATTGTTAAACCGTGAAATTTTCTTAGAAATTGTATTGTTCGAGTCGCGTCGCGCCGTCGCGTCGCACTGGTCTGCACGAGCCTTTATACCGAAGTTCGAAACGCAGCGATGCACGTGACTTAAAACTTTAAACTTTAAACTCGTGGCCAGGGAGGGTATTGTTTGTTTATTTTATACACGGTCGCGCTCGAAGTCTCAGTTTATAGTTTTGTTTGTGGATGTTATCGCTAATATTTGACTGATTAAAGACACAAATTAAAGAGACTGAATTATATTTAAATTTTTTCATAAAGCTCTCCCTTAACACATCTTTCTTCTACAACCGCCTTCGACTTTCGTCTACTAAGGTTCCAACTCCGATTCTGATCAATCAAATTTAAAACTTCCGACTCCGGTTTCGGTTCCGGTAAAACAACTTCCGTCGTTCACATCATCCAACATACCTGTTAAATATATAATAATCATGAAATACGGCCCCAGACTAGGGCTCAAAACCTAAGTACCTAACAGTATTCTGTTAAGTTTTTAATCGACCATAGCAACTACATAAGTCACCTCATAGTAAACAGAACATTCGACATTAACAAACTAACGGTGAAAACATACTCAAATATTAATTTTCGCGCAGAAGCCACATTTGCTAGTCATCTGTGAATTCCGTCGTATTTATTCAATCATAAATATTAATAAGTTCCAGTATAATCTGCACTGGTTCGCGTTGAATATTCATATTTTGACAGCCCTGAGTGATTCCCAGTTCGACACACAACTCCGAACCTGACCAATGGACCAATTTGTATATTCCAAGAAGACTTGATTTAATATTTCCATTCTTCCAGACTTCATTTCCATTCTCCCATTCCTGTCTAAAGTGCTTGAGACCTGCGTACACAAGCAGTTTACGGGGTTTGTTCACCGGAACAACATTGTTAGCTCTTTTCAGTCTGGATTCAGGCCTGGGCACAGTACAGCCTCCGCTCTCCTTAAGTGTCTGGTGACGTTAGAGAAGCGATGGAGGATACGAAGGTTACCGTTTTGGTATTAATTGATTTCTCGAATGCCTTTAACGAAAGATGAGAAAGGATAGAAAGGAGAAAATCGTGGCTGACGGAGCCACGATTTTCTCCTTTCTATCCTTTCTCATCTTATGGCTTCGTCCGAGGCTCTGGAACGGTTCAGGTCTTATCTTCGGGGACGTCAGCAGTTGGTTCGCGTTGATGAGAGCTCATCGATTTGGCGCGACCTGGATGCTGGTGTTCCACAAGGCGGTATTCTTTCTCCATTGTTATTCTCCATCTTCATTCATATTATAACTTATTGTCTTCGGTGTTCATATCATCTTTATGCCGCTGATCTTGAAATTTAGGAGTTATTTTCAAAATAAATAGAGTAGAGTCATCTCAACACCTCTCTCCCTTGCATTCGTATATATGTATAAATATTTAATATAGGTTATTATAGTAAATATGTCTGTATGTGTATGTAATTTGTAACTTATTTATGTATTGTTGTACCTATTTTAGTTATAATAAATTAGAAACTTTTTTTTTTTTTCACTTTTACCCTCTCAAATAGAGCCCCTGCCATCTAATCTCTTCACCACCCTTGGTTGACTGGTAGAGAATGCCTAAGGCATTAAGTCCGCCTTTGTACTTTTTTGAGTGTGAAAAGTTTAAATAAATAAATAATATTCTTAGATCTATGGTTTTGTTTGATCTTTTCTTATGTAGGGCTTTAAAAGTACAGGTTATGTTGTGATTCTTTTTTTTTCTTGACTAACCTGGTGTCCGAGTTTTTATGCCGTCTATGGGACTCTGACTAGGCTTCACATGCCGTCGAAAAATATCTCTCAGGCATGCCGGTTTCCTCACGATGTTTTTCTTCACTGTTTTTGAAGCTAGTGATAATTAAACAATTCGCACATGAATCTGAAAAGTCAGAGGTGCGTGGCTTGGGTTCGAACTCGAGACCTATGACTAGACAGTCCGACGATCTGACCACTAGGCTATCACTGCTTGTGCTATGCTTGCTTGCTTGCTTAGGCTATGTTGTGGTAAAAAGATTAGGGAGCAAGTTGGGAACGTTAGAAGCGGGTTATTTTTTACTTCTACATACATAAATCTTAGGGAGAGATAAAGATTTATCGCTTGTTGAGCTGTTAGAAGTCTGTTCTCAGGTGAGAACAGACATCTTAACAGCTCAACAAGCCGTGATAAAACTTGGGAGCTCGTGGCTAACAGTAATAAAAATAAACAATTTAATAAATTAAAACACACGACTGCCCCGCAAAAAAACGAACTAAAAAGTAAAAAAAACTATTTGTATTATTTAATCTGTTTATACAAAGTGAAAGGTCATTCATTTACTCGCTGACTAAACAGATAAATAAAATTCTCATTGCAGTCGGAAGACCTCTTAGATTAAAAAGTGTGCCCAACGACACAACTGCAATGAGTTATTTTTTTTTTAATACATATTTAAGAATAACAATTGATTAGGTAATGTGAATCAATTATTCTATTTGATTGCATAATAATGAATATTCTGGACATCATTTTATCTATTTCGACTTTATTATACCTATAATATCATGACATCAATTATTTTTTATATTTTGTAATGGAATTTAGAAAGACTTTATGTAAAATGCAATTAAATGTAATTGTCTATACCTACAAAATTTGTACGCCGTTATTGGCAAAACATGGACGCACACAACATCTATTAATTCAATACCTTGCATGTCTGATTACTCAGTTTATGTAAACGCATGTTTGACAAATAAATGATCTTTATCTTTATTATGTACACTATATAAATGTCAGATATAAAATGTAGAAATTACGTTCGTACGACGTAGCTGGGAAAAGGCGAAGCAGATGGTGATGAAGCCGTGATAAAACTAAACAACTAATGCTCGGTTCCTATAAAAAATAAACTGGGTATATAAATAGATTCGTAAGCTAATTTTACCTGTGATAGCTACTTCCATATGGGAGAGTCTTGTATGCAAAGCAATGAGGTCTTTGCTTCATTATTGGTAAAGACACAAGCGTCTAAAATTTTACCAATACCGGTTCGTAAATTATAGGAATCGGTCATAAGACACTGCAACATTTTTACTAAACAACTAAAACGTATAGACTGCGCGTTGTATCGGCGCACAAAACAACAAGATGACGGCTTTTGAGCGCGCAGCCGCGACACACGCCGGATGGAGCGGCGCGACAACGCGACAGAGCGACAACGCAACGTCGCGATAATATCGCTACGTGAATAGTGCGCCGCTGCGATAGTTCTGAATGGGAGCTTTTTGTGATTATGTTTTGTTTAGCAGTAGTGAATTTTGTAATGGCGGCTGTGTTGATGCTTTATGAGATCTCTTTGATTAAACTTACTCTGAAAGATTGAATGTGACTGTGTATTTGATTTCATAATCAGTACCTGGGTGACCGAGCTCTGCTATGCAGTGCTATTCTGTAACCATCTCACCGTGAAAACTTAGGTGAAGTGAGCGTGGAGTGAGCTGTCATTCCACAGGGATTGACACTATTGACAGCTCACTTCACCCAAGTTTTCACGGTGAGATGTTTACAGAATAGCATGGCTGGTGAAAATAGAGAATGCTCATTTAATAGTATAGAATAGTTCATACTAATTCCATGTATTTTACCTACATACTAATTCCATGCTGCCATATCTGTCAATTATTGTGAATTGTCTAATGTCAATTATTCTAAGGTAGCCATCTTGTTTTAAAGTTTGGGCGACCGAGATCTGCTCGGATGTAAATACCGAGAAAACGAACGGAATTTTCCCAGATATGAGACCTAGCTAGATCGATTTTTCAACCCCCGTTAACCTCTATATTGCAACTTTCATCGAAATCGTTAGAGCCGTTTTCGAGACCGTGATAAAAAAATATACATACATGCAAATATTGCTCGTTTAGGATAATAATCATAATTATTTATTTATCTCAATATCATATATTTTATAGGCACTTGTTAAAATGCACGACCTTAAATAGAGAAAGGTGTCTGAGGTAGGAGGATCCTGAGTTCCAGATCACCGGGCTCTCTTATTAAAGGACATTTTAATTTAGAAAACAGTAGTGTCGAGATATTATTGGTATAACAGAAGTTTGAAAAACCTAACTAAATTAAAACAACTTCAAAGAAAAGCAAGTCAACATTCAATTCAATAATACATACTTATGGTATGGATTGATCAATATTGGAAGAGCAAGTTAATGCTAGTAGCCTTGTCTACCCTACTGTTAACACAAGCAGTCCAAATGAGCCAACTGTCGGTTTCGATTGAAAATAGTTACATTCGATCTGACTGTGATTTCTTTGTACGAATCTTTGGTCAACTGGACCCACTCGAAATGGACCCGCGGGATTACTCAACCCAATCACATTTTGAATAGGTCGACTGGACCCACTGCCCAATTCCATTATTCAGTCACGGAGTACCTAAAGTAAGTACCAGAGCAAGTAGAGTAAGCACCAGAAGAGTAGCTCGAAATTATCCATAAATTTTGATCGCGTAGGTCAAAAGGACGAGGGACGAGGGGGGCGGGGGTGTAGGGTAGGTGGGGGACTTTTTTATGACAGCAACAGCTGTTTTTTCAGGTGGGTCCTGCATCATGTTCTGAAATCATACCTGTTATACCAGGTTGTCCGTCGATGTCCCTGCCACCCTGTATATGCTATTTACTATGAAACGTGGGTGTACTATAGGTATAACTCTGCCCAAACCCTTCTGGGACACAAGGCGTGATGTTATGTATGTTTATATACTATTTATTTAATCTTATAAATGCGAAAGTAACTGTCTGACTGTTACCTTTTCATACTTTAACGGCTGAACGGATTTGGATTAAATCGGCACAGGGATAAACCATGACCTGGGGACATAGGATACTTTTTATCCCGGTAGAACGTTCCCGTGGGATAATTTCCAAGCCGTGCCAAGCCCTGGGCAAAAGCTAGTTCACCTGTAATAGAAAGTCTTACTCGAACATCTGTTATGTTCGATTTGACCGAACCGTAGGACGAAGAACGCATCCAGTGTGACGAGTCCCTTAACGTAATAACGCTTACAAGAAAATAATAAAATATCCACCCAAGAACTTCACTTTAATAAAGATTTTAATTTACTCGTCAAAACGCCCCCCTCAGTCACTCGAACCGTCGAACGTTCGAGAACGTCGGCCTGTAATTTTCACATCAATCCGTGGGTTTCAATAAGTGAGAGTACCTACAAAGTGAACACTTACGTTCCCACGTCAATTTGTGAATATTGCTTATAATGTGTCCAAAGTTCCGAACATTTCGGCTACGGGCTTTTTGTCGAAAGTTTTCGATCGAAAAGGAATATTGAATTCGTCTGTGATAAAGGTACTTTAGTTTTTATGAACTTTTGAGAGCTGTTGTCAAATCATACTCATAAATATTGGTAACGTTATACCCGATTTTTCAAACTGTGCGCCTGTTAACGTTAAAATATTACAGTGTATGTAGGTATAAATAATAACAATAACAACCTATATAATAATATGACAGAACCGTGCAGACGACACGAGTTGAGTTGGACCGTATTAAGAGATTGGCGTCGTCGGGGCACTGAGGAGGTAACTGGGCGGGGTGAATTCAATACTTACTAGAGTCCTCCTGAAGGGTCCACCTAGGGTTCACCTAGTCGCATATGGGATGCTGTCAACTTGCAATATGTATGGCAGCATGGCGTATGAGCTCTATGAAAAATGGGTGGAGGCGAAAGTGTTAATGCAATTTGATGCAATGATATAGACATTAGGCGCCGCGTCAAAAGGACTTCAGTGGTGGCGCGGATATAAAGAAAGGTAGATAAAGCACTACAAAGCTCTTTTGGTGCGTGGCCAAAATCGGAACTAACGCCGCCATCTTGTTTTTTTAATACATTTCACAAAATAACTGTACACATGTTTACCGACAGCGAATGAAACCTATTAATGTCATTTGAGCGCCCAAAAATTCTTGTAGCAGTGTAGAATACTACTTACTTCCCCTCGGCACGAAAGCCGATTCGGTTCGATAACAATAAAAATTCTATTGTTTCTTGTGGCATCTACAACGCCACATGCGAACTACGTATCACACTGACATCACGCAAAATTCTGCATCGCGCAAGCGGACTTTATTCGCGGAACTCTACATTTGCGAAAAGCGAAATTAATTATATACAAACCAATTTTTTTTTTACATATTAGATGTTACAATTATTCTAGAAAAAAAATTAAAATATGTTGCCGGTTTTGTTATTTTTAAATGAAATTATTGACGTTTGAGCAACGAAAAATTTCGTTTAAATTTAAAAAAATCAGAAAAAATCCTCGTGGCCTGGATCTTGTTATTGGGCCTAAACACGTAGCAGACGACCTCACTGATCCGCCATTTTCGTATGTTCAACCGTCTGCCGAACACTCTTTATATACAATGTCCCGACATTAATCGTCAGGCAGCAGCCCACCAGAGACGACACCCGTCTGGTCGGAGAATCCTTCCATTTCTCTAGAGGATGACTGAACTTTACACTCTGTTCCTCATACCTCTATACTCCTGACCACCAGACACGACACCCGTCTGGTCGGAGGATCCACCCTTTTCTATACTGCCCTGCTAAGCCGAAAGGCGGTATCTCAATCGGAGTAAGTTTTGAGAAAATTGACTTTTTGTAAATTGTAATTTAAGGAATCATAAGGATATAAAGAACTTCTGAGTGGTTTTTTTAAATATTTTAAGTTAGATAGCGGTATGTGGCTTATACCATTAGATGCGAAATTATTATAGCTATTGAATGGTATAATAAAAACTAAAAGGGCGTATCTCAGAGATACCGCCTTTCGGCTTAGCAGGGCAGTATAGAGGATGAGAGAACTTTAAGAGGCTTACAACAGCTAAAGCGCGGTCACTGTCGGACTGCATAGAAATGAAAGAGAAGCGCGATGACACGACGCAGGTAATTTATTGCAAAATATGAAGCAGTTAGCGATTTACAGAAAATCTATTGATTGGACTGGAAAATTAAAACACTATTATGCTAATATGTAGCTTGTAGAATAATCTGACAAAAAATCTGAATGATTGCATGTAAATTAATATGATTTTTAATAGTTAAAAAAAAATATTAGAGGTATCTTAATGATTTTTTTCTATCGTATCAAATTAGTTGTATTATGTTTTCAACACACTATCATACTAGCATATATCCTGAAGAATATCATATATTTTTCTGATTTTGTTTACTACAGTGGATCATATTCTTTTAGGCATTATAAAACTTGCGTTTAGGCACGTTTAGGTCCTGTAGTCCCCTAAGCCTGTTTCTAATACCTATATAGTCTCATTAGTGACAGTTGAGTATCTACGAATGACAGCCGGGACCAACGGCTTAACGTTCTTTCCGAGGCAAGAGGCAGTTTCTTCTTATTTTGTGTTATCTAACAATAGCTGAACCAATAAAAGCATCTAAAATGCCATTTTACAGTAGATTACCTGGCAATAAACTAATAAAAATTCAGAAAACGGGGACTGTAGATTACACATGTATTCATTGAAATAAATAATTAATCCAGTTCAATTGTGTTCACTGAATTAATCTTTTCAACTGAACTTTGACATTGTAACTGTCACAATAGATTTTAAACAATCAAATATGCTTAACCTTTTTCCAACTATATTGAGGTCGGCTCCCAATCTAACCGACATACCGATAATACGCTGAATACCAGTATTTTACATGGAGCGACTGCCTATCTGACCTCAACAACCCAGTTACTGGGTAACAAGACTATGGTTGTCAGACTATCGGGCTTCTGAGTACGCGTATCGACTGTCAAAGATCTACGAATGACAGCCGGGACCAACGGCTTAACGTGCTTTCCGAGGCACGGGGCAGTTCCTATATGTAATGGATGGACCCATCCACGAATTGACCGCGGCAAGCGTACCTTAACCTTCCATCGACCTGTGTGGCCGTTATTAATTAGCCAGGACCCCTCCTAGATCTATATATAATATAAAGATTTTAAACAATATACCCAGTAAAATATACAATCTTCTGCAAACCATAACTTCTCAAATTATATTTCGAACCACGCACACAAAATTAGAACACAGGAGTATAATCACTACATATTCATCAGCGTTTTCCAATCGGCTCTCTCGCACCATTGGGCTGTAAAATTGGCACCCCTGTCCCGCCTCCGCCCCTCATTGGCGCTGCCTTTGGAATTTTTATGTTGGCATCACAATAGAAGAAAAAAAATGGAGGGTTTTATTTATTTACGATTTATTTATGATTGGAGTGTTCCATATTTGGAAAAGGATTGTAATTATGTAAAAATTACAATCCTCATATTTTGCTGTGGTTAAGTGGAACTTTTATCCGGTATTTTTTTGTTTGAGAACCAAGCTAGATATTATGTCTAAACATGACTTCTCACTTGCAATCCGTAACCGCTATTCTAATAAGCATAATCAGCCTATAATTGTTCCCACTGCTGGGACACAGGCCTCCTCTCAGTGAGAGGGAGTGGGCCGTAATCCACCACGCGGGTCCAGTACGGGTTGGTAGATGTCACACGTCTTCGAATTATTGGTTCTAGGACATGCCGGTTTCCTCACGATGTTTTGCTTCAACATTTTGAGAGACGCTTTAATTTACAGAAAGTAAAGCGCCTGTCTGAGTTCGAACCTTCGACCTACAACTCGTAAGTCGCGGCCATTACCACTGGGCCATCACATAACCAAATCAAATTAAAATAAGATTAATATAAAGATTAAAGTACTAACTCAAATTTTACTCAACCCTGTCAAAATTAACATTTAGGGCAAGCCTTTAGCTCAAGAGCGTATATTAATCAAGTATCTAAATTAGGCTCATGAGTTAGGTATCCCTAACTAAGGGATACATTACTTGACATCTTAAATTATCTATTCCGAGGCAACTCTCTCTCGGGTCGTATCCATTAATTACTGAGTATCATGGCTCCACACTTAGTCATAAATAATTTGGAGTTCCGTCTACATTTGCTGCGAGTACGGGCGCTGAAGCGAAACGATATTCATTCTTCTTAAGACGCAGATATATGCCAGTGACCTTGAGTGGTTAGCTTGCATGTTCTGTACTGAGCTCACGCAACGCGTCGTACGTCCAGCCAGTAATAGGACTCGCCAATCAAGGAGCGCTGTCCCCAATTTGATGCATTATTAATTTATTATACATAACACAAAAGGTATTTTAATAAAACACGTACCTATACTAAGAGATCAATAGTTAAATTATCTTTAAAATGGTGAAGGTTTCAGAAAAATACGCTTGATAGATTTTTGTGTGACTCGCAGTTTTTTATTCGCGTTAGATATAACTTTACAAATTAATTTCACTATGTAATATAAACATAATCTTAAATATTCGCATATTTGTTAATAGGAAAATAATAATAAAAATAGTTATTAAGAAAATGCTCTAATATAACGTTTATTTTTTCCAAATCTTTAATACTACTCGTTTAGACGTGAGCTTCAGTATAAAATCATTAATAGTCAGTTATCTTCGCCATAAGCCTTTATTCATATCTATTTAAGTTTTACTCCTATTTTTTTTTTTTTTTTTTTTTAAGATTTGTATTAATAAGCTAAGCTAAATACGGAACATGTACATTGGATATTTACCCTTAAGGTCACAGTACACTATATTAACTTAGTTAGTATGGGTGTACGACAATGATGTAAAAGAGCGGAGCCTTCTAATACAGGCATTGTTTGCCTAAAAGGAGGCTCCAAACACGATTAAAATGTAACTTTCTATTTACACAATAAATTATTTGTATTTGTTTTGTATTGATAGTAATTGTTCATGTCGTTAAAATTTTAACCAAAGTGCTTAAAACTATACTTAGAATAGTTTTATTTTAGATAAAAAAATCGTTTGAATTTACTTTACATTTAAGTCGTGTGTTCGTCCAGGCTCTAGAGCCTCTGACCTTTCCTGTATCTAATTTACTTTACCCAGTGCCCAGTAACCTTATGCAATGAATAATAAACAAAACACAATCATACCAACCCGTTTTCTTTTACCTTCAGATCAGCGTAAAAGATAAGCTTTTATTACCGAATCGAGATACAAAAGAAGCAAGTGTCGTCGCCGTATATCACAACATGTGTTTCGCCAACAATGGCGGATGGTAAGATAATATATTATATTTTGTGTGTATACGGTAGACAAACGATGTGTGCGTGGTTGAAATATGTAAGTATTAAGTAAATAGAGGACGTTTCTTTAGGCAAGTTTGTTTTTTTATTTTTTTGTCAGCCTTCGGAACAAGCTCTGAAGACGATAGATGGTAGAATAATAAGAATAGCTCAGGTTCGCATGGGCGATTGTTTAGTGCACTGGATTTTCAACGCTCTGCTTAGCGCCGAAAGTTGAAAATCCAACAGTGTGTTTTTTCAACGCGCTGGGACGAGACTGCGTCCCAGCGGATTCTCAACGCTCGGCTCAACACCGAGAGTTGATAATCCAGTGCGTGATAAAATCCCGTCGCGATATTTTTACGTCCGTGCGAACGTGCTAAAGCCCGCTTTCACCACAAATCACTAAATGCTTTAGCGCTAAACATATTTAAAATCATTCTGTCACTGTCATCTTTGAAATTTTAAAACAATGGCATCTACAGAACGATGTTTTAAATACGTTTAAGGTGAATCCTCAGCTGAAGCCGCGATTTTTTTTTTTTTAAGTTTGTTTGCAATTTGTAGGTCAGTGACAAAATGGAACAAATCTAACATAGTAAGATGTAATAATGGTTCTCATGATTATAATTCTGTAAATAAATATCTTTTATAGTCGCGAATCATATTTTGATCAAGATACAACCTTACACTGACCTGCAAATTGCAAAATACGTAAAAAAATATTTAATTTCGCGGGTCCAACTGCGGTTCCACCTTATGGCGCGGGACATAGACAAGTGGCCAGGGCCGCGGGCGTGGCGACTCCTTTCGTAGGTCGCCTCACCACGCCCGCGTCCCGCCGCCTGTGTATCTCCCGCGCCTCGACGCTCATGAACATGAAATGTAAACGGAGCGGCGCGACTCCCGCGCCACACCGTCGTCGCGACGGTGTGGCGCGGGAGTCGCCGCGTCGCCATGCCCACGCCCCTCGCCACTTGTGTATATCTCGCGCTTGACGCTAATTGCTTTGAGTGATTTGAGGGCCTAAATCTAGGATAACCATGGTATCTAAAAACCTTGCTCTGTTTAGTTTGAAGTCAAAGACAGGGTCAAAATAAAATAGCTGGCGAAACTTTACAGACGTGATGTGTGTCGATATTTAGACGCTAAAATAAAATTTCTAAACATCATTTTTAAGTCAAAACTACACCAGCGGGGTAATTCCGTAACACACGGCTTTCATTTTGACAGTCAACAACATTCATTGCGTTATTTACGTTGCTAAGCAAACAATTGTATCGAACATAATATGAAGCAATGCATTAGCAATATCATTCAGATTGTCATCGAAAGTGTGTAGGTAACCAATTAGGGTGCTGATTACGGGGTCGGCGGCTGCGTTTAAGAGTTTAATTTTGCACTGGAGGTAACTTGTTCCCTGGAGAAGAAACATTATAAACAATTTCCTTCCTTTTAAGGTAAGTTCTAAGGTTACAAATAACTAAAAAATAAATAAAGAAATTAAGGCCCGTATTACAAAACCTCACACAAAACTCAAGAGTTACTTATGACTCGTTTAAAGCCTTTTGATTGGTTGAAACTAGTTTTAAGTAATGCTTGAGTCTTGAGTGAGGTTCTGTAATACGGGCCTAAGAGAATTACCAATAATAGATCAATATTTTCCAGAATAAAAAAGAAAATTTAAAGTCAAGATATCTTATTACGACCTCTATAAACTGTAGGTTTTTATAATCCCTAAAATTATCTAAAGCCGCAAAATATCCTTAACATCTAATTAAATTATTTCTACTTGCTTTCCTTTAAAAACAAAAGAAAATAAAGAGGAATAATTAATGGCGCGCCGACATCAAAGCGGACTTACCTGTCGACATGAAGACATTATAAATAATCCGCCCACGATAACTTTAGTACAAATATACAATTTTAATGTTGCCGGGGATATATACTTTGTTAATATTATTATCGTACGTAATTTTATTGTTACAGTTTACATTCAAGTAGGTAACGGGTAATTCGTCGCTTTCCAAATATTTTTTTGGGTTGGCAGACGGGAGACGTCACAGGGGCGCGGGGTATGTAAAAATCTTACTATAGTGTCTATGAATATTTAAGTGATAAATCTCTAAAACTTAAAAAATAAAGTCTTTTGCAATTTTAATTCTAATGTTAATGTTATGTCTATGTTTTTAGAATAAGTTGTATTGTAATAATGATAAGTCCTCTCCACATTTATTTATTATATCTTTTGCTGTGCCCGACAGGGTCCACGATTGTTACCTACCACATAAATGTTTACCACCTAAGCCTACATTGTGGAATGCAATAAAGAATTGAGTATTGAGTATGTTCGAGTAAATCTCGCGATCCCGCAGGAGGAACACTGCGGGATTTAACTCGGTAGTAGTTCAACTTAACCCTTTTTTTTTTGTTGGTGGGAAATTATCAAATAACTTCTCTCGCTCTGGGCGGAGCGGGAGGGCGTGTCAGACTTTTACTGACTTAAACCCACCCGTGTTCCGTCCGTTGCCTGTGTGCCGGGGTCGCGATATCCCTTTCGGACAAACTCGCAACCCCGGCAGGCATTGGCCCTTCCGGACCCCGTCAGTTGGTGCTGACATCTCTTTGAGGCGCACGTGGAACACAACGCGCTGTCGACCCGGGGCTGGTCCCTATCGGACGGCGAGCTACCCATTGCTCACCGTCCGCAAGCCCGCGCCTACGGTGGCCGGAAGTCGGCTCGCGACTCCCGACGCCCGGGGCGTCTCCTGCGGCGACTACGGGCGCGAGGGCGCGAATCTTGCCTCTCCCTCGCGCGCTCCGCCTCCTCCTTCGCGAGCATTACTGCTTCGCAGAAGGAAGTGACGGCCTCCCATGCACTCTCGCTCCGGACCATGGCCTGAACATAATCCTAACCCTTCGTTCTCCTCAGCAAGAAAGGTACGAATGAAGATGTCCCCGGAGCAAAAAAAAGCCGATGACTTGTCTCACGATTATAGAAATCGGCAACGGTCTGAGTTTTCCTAAACGTAGGCGAACTATCAGAATCAGAATTTATTTATTTGTAAGAATATAGTTTTACATTTATTTTAATAGTATGGTGTTATTTTTTTTTTTAAGTTCTTTAAATTCATCCACAACTTATGGTGTTTCAAATGTCATTCTTATAACTATACAATCTTAGGTTTTGTTTACCCTAAACGTAAAGTTTAACCTAAACCTCTTAAAGGGTAATTGTACTCATAATTATGAATAACTTTCACTATGGGACCGAAATTGAAATCGCGAAAAAAAAAAAACTGCTATTCCCTACATTTCGACGAGATATACGAACATAAATGTAGGGAACAGCTGATTATTTTTTCGCGTTTTCAGCGTCGGTCCCATAGTGAAAGTTATTCATAATTATGAGTAAAATGGTAAACAAAAACTAAGGTTGTATACAATTAATTTTAAGATAAGTGATTTTCAATAAGTCCTATATGAATTAATATTATTATAATTAGGTAATCGTTACTTTAAAATCAATATCACAATATTCCACATATTCGCCAATGTCATAAAAGCAATTATCCAATAACCAACTTGTCAGCTTTTTCTTGTCACCTAAGATGTCTCTTTGGAAACCACTTCTGTAGAGTCTTGAAACACTTCTGTTAAGAAGTGGAAGTTAGAGACTACTAGAACTGCTACTTGCTCTGATATACAAAGATAAATTAAAAAGAGATAGCAGCAAAGACTACCATTCTTTTTGTTTTATTGTTCATGTAATGTAGCCTGGCTTAGACATGAAAATACGCGTAGTTTACGAGTAGTTGTCTCTGGAACAACAAGTATAGTCCTGCATTTTCTTTATTATAAGAAAAATAACAAACGGGAAAGATGCGGGCAAAAGCTAGGTAATAAACTTTGCAAACGTCATAACTTTGTCACAGTATAATAAAGTAACAAGACTATGTCTCGGCAGTGACCAACTCAACTAAAAGCATTTATTTCAATTAAACCATTTACAGGCACTTTTGAATTGTCAAATAGTCGGTCAGTTAGTCAGAAAGTTGAAGCTAGTTGCCCAGTTCCAAAACGTAGACCTTGAAATAATTACCTATGGCCGCTCGGTAGATAAACCTTCCGCGTCCGTGCGTTACTCCCGCGCACTCGAGACTGTTGCGAACGGATAAACATTGAGATTTTGAAGCGCGGTTTTTATGAAGACATAATACTGTTACTTATTTATACTGTGACTTTGTCTTTGCACTGGGCAAAAATATTAAAAGAATTTAATGAGATAAAAATGTAAAAGATGCAATGTTATGTTATGACTGTTAAAAATGAGCATTTAAATTAGGTATGTGCAGAGATTTACATGTTTGTTTTTGTGTTCAAAGTGATGTCTGGTGCTGTGCGTTTTAATTTTGTATACTTACATATGTTTGTATTTTGTCAGGTGTGAATTTAAAGAGAATTATTTTTAAGCTGTGAGATTAATGCTTTAAGTAATGTCCAAACAAGACAGTTTGGTTTGTATACCTAGTTGTTTCTTCGAGAAAGTTTTCATAAAGATAAATGGAGATCTTAAAGTGAATCCAATTAATTAATTTGAATAATTTAATTTATTTCCAGACTTATATTCACAAACTCAACTAATAACCTATCAAAACGCAATAAATATACCTAACACAATTTCTGAATCAAATTATTCATAGACAACGCATCTAGATGCACGTTACATAAGTAAACAAACTCCGTTGCACCTCCATAAAATATATTATCTGTGGCGTATTAATAGTTCATCTGGAAACACGCCAGGTACCCTACTATAAGCGACACGAATATGTCAAATAAATTATTATAATTGTGCACGTAAAGTGTAAATCATATTTTTGTAACAAGACGTCGTTGGCTGGCGAATAATGAGGTATAAAGATCAAAAAGGAATTGGAGGAATAATAAATTACCTTTGCGCGTAGTTTATGCTTGGTCTTTTAATACTAATGGTCTGATTCACTAAATAGGTTTAAGGCAGTTTAATATATTAGGTCCCCACCTATGAAATCAGCGTTTTCTATGGAGAATTTAAAAAAAGTTGCATTTTCCATACTAGCATTTTCTTAATTTATAAGTAGGTATAACAACAATGAACACTAATGTTTTAAAACTTTTATGCACTAACGTTTAAAAACTAAGATAACGTAATATGCCACTTAGATTAAGCGACAAAAATAAGTTTTGGCTAAGTTAAAACAAATAGTGGACATTTCTGCTAACAAAATGTGGAGTCATTTCTAAGGTATTTTTTATGTTTAGAAATTATAAGTAATAAGGTTTTTTTACTATTGGTAGTTGTCTATGATGCTCATTATTCCATGTAATACCAAGCAATTGATGAACATTTTAAATCATAGAAGCGACGAGGTTCTCTATTTGTGAGAAAAAAAACGCCAATTTCATAGGTGGGAACCCAATATTTATCAAACAACGCGTCAGTGAAAATAAAGTATGTTCCACTTTCGCGCAGGACGCCACGCTTTTCAGTTTCGAGGGAAAAAAGTAGTTAATTTTGTAAAAAAATGTTGCATGTTGTATTAATGTGTGTGTTTGATATTTTAGCGTTTGTTCAAGAAAAAGGTAAGTTATTTATATTTAATCCCTCGGTACTGTGTTTGACGTTTGATCAAAGACTTTCCTATCATTTCCGGAGCACAGCGCTGATCCGGAAACTGGCTTGCCAGAACCACGAAAATGCGAAAACTTAATCTAAAATCTTGCTAACAAAACAACGCACAACCAAACGCCAAAATCGAATCAAAACATGAACCAATACATCCATTTTCCGCTGAATATACCGAGGACCAATAAATATTCCAAAACGGTATTCAAATTCCGATATTTCAATCGAGATATCGTTCGAAAACTGTTGGTAGCGATCCCATAGGATTTTTACCGACCGTAGTACGAACTACGGATCGTCGCTCGCAGCAGCAATATATTACCGCCAGTAGCCGGTAGTTTTAACAGTTTCCGACTATTTGTCAGAAGCGTATGCGCTGAGCACACGTAGGTACGTGCTGTCCTGTTGTAGTGGCAATCTCTCGCTTTATTTTAAATTAAATAGTAGAGGTTTATCCTGGTGGACTCACAGGCAGTTGTTATTGTGTTCTATGTTTAGGAAAAAGACTAGTTCAATTCGAAAGTCTGAAAAAATTACATGAGTAGCATCGTGCTCATTCCGTAAATAAAAACGGTAGAGTTAGTGCTCTCCTGGTTTTATGTAGCACAAATACTTAATAATAAAAAAACCGGCCAAGTGCGTGTCGGACCACGCACAATGAAGGGTTCCGTAGTTGGGATGAATTTATCGCAAGAACAAACTTAACTTGGTAGTTGAAAAGCAAAAAAATGCAAATTAAAAAAAATGCAAATTTAAGTTGGTCGATTATTACTCGTTAACCTGTAAAGTCTACTTAGCTGTGATAGTTTTCCTTTTAAATTCGTTATATATACTACTGCTGTGATTTTTTTCGCAAATCCAAGTACAACCATTTAGCTGGCAGGGAGGGGGGGACACGACTCTAACAATAATTAGTACTTTAAAGCTTAATATTTCACATACCGATTCCTGATTTGAAACATTATTTTCACACACCCATAATATTTTTGAACGACTTTCCTAACGATACCCCACAATACAGAATAGGCGAGAAAAAAAAATCCGACTTTACATTATGGGAGCTACCCTAAAAATGTTTTTTTTTAATATTTTATTTTACTCTTTATTTTTGTCTTTGTCGGCGTTATTATTATGTATACCAATGCCAAATTTACAGCTTTCTAGTACTAACCGTCTTTGTGCTAAGCCGCGGACAGACAGACATGGCGAAACTATAAGGATTCTTTGTTTACTACGAAACAACAAACAACAGTTACAATCGACATTACCATAAATATATGGAGGTCCTATGTGAATAGATTCGACTCAAACAAATCAACATATATATTTTTTTGTAAAGCTTTGAATTTGGTTTGCTGAACACCAATCGCATTTGATGAAATGACAGTAAGATACAAAAAAACATTACAAAAAGAATCAGAATAATTTATTTGCAAAGAATGTACATAGATGGAATATTTATCAGCCGTGAACAGACTTTACACATGACATAGTCTTCGGCGCATTCCGAATTAATTCAAACCACTCATATATCACGCCGCCGGTACGTCTCGCGTTTTCGCGCGTTCTCTGACCACATTACGTAATCGAGCAACATTAAAGCCGCTTCCCATGTACGACTTTTCCGAAAGGCCATTTATTGGGTACGGTTTTAAAACAAGGAACAGTCTTTTACGACTTCACGCCAGAAAGCTGCCTAGCTAAAAAAAAATTGAAATGTACACGCGGAGAAATCGGGCCAATAAGAGGTGCCATTTACGTGAAGTGCTACAAGTGTCATCTGTCGTCTTTCACGTAAGTATTTAATTTGGAAAGGAACATCCAGTCTATTCTGTAAAAATCTCATCGAGAAAACTTAGGTGAATTGGGCTTGCAGTGAGCTGTCAATAGTGTCAATTTCTAGCATCAGATAAATTGACAGCTCACTTCAAGCTCACTTCCATCGTCATTATCGGCTGATTTCTAGTCCTCCACGAGTTCTCACTGGCTAGAAAAGTGACAAAATATTCACGTGCTGACCCAGCGGCAACAGTCCCGTTCGCATCGCGGTGTTTTCCAACAAGTGTGATCTCAGCTTTAACTCGCATCGTATTCCATTCAAATATTTATTTGTTTATAAACATCTTTTAGCTTCCGCAAACAAACTGTCCATACGATAGCCCGGCAAGACTTATCGTATAAATATAACCATGAAAAACCCGAAAGCATTGCCCACTAGAAGACATTACCCGGCAGAATTTAGGTGACGGGCATAAAATGTATCATAGTTTTATAGTTCTGTCTAAACTATTCAGAGTTATTATTTCTTTGGCTCGCCTTTCCGCTCATCCGGTTCGCATCAAGATTTCGGAGTTTGACGGTAAACTTGATGATTTTATCATACGATAAAATAGTTTTCTTTTAATTTTATAGCTTGTTGAGATAATTTTGTAAAATTGCTCACTCGTCGTCTTGTTTTGTGAACGTAATTTGTATCACAGTTTTAATATTATTAGTTCAAAAGCTTCTTATATGAATGTCAAACGTTGAGCTTAAGGACCTCAGCGTTTATCAGTGATATTAGAAGTTCTGAGTTGAGCTACACGATTACTGACAAATGCTTGCACTGACTGGACAGGTCTACTCAATTCTGTGTGGTTCTTTTCTCAAAAGACCATTTCAGACACTAAGCTACATGGTCCTCATATGTCCTGAGTGCCTGACCAAGACATAATCTTGGTCTGGACTTTAAAAGAGGTTCGTTTTGCCATTTCTTCTCAGATAGGAAAGGTTGTTTTTTTTTAATATGACGTGTAAAGTGATTGCGATATCCTATTTACAGAATAAACAATTTCATTTCATTTCAAACACAGTATTCAAACATAGTATATCACACAGTATTAGTAGTGAAGTTTCATTAACAGTTCACGGTTTTTTGTCGCGTAACCTTGCGGCAGTATCAACATAATTTTCGTAAACATAGCCTATGTTATGGTGTCGATGCTCGTCCTACATAATATTTTGAAATAGAAAAATGATTACAAAAGGAAGTAAAGAAAACTTGGTTCTAAATAATTTTACGACACATATAATCCACACTATTATAACAACGCGCACGACTGCACGTGTGAAGTGGCTTTCGAAAAACAAAATAGGAACACACATTTTTGTTTTGTAATATTTCACCGCGATCATTTGTTTTTTTTTTCATGGTTTTGTCTGCCAGCTATCATAATAAGTTCGCCCGTATTCATCATCATGATTTGACGAATACTTGAGCAACAGTTATCGTGATAGGTCTTTCAGATTTTATAACGCGAATATTCGCGGTATCCGGAAATGTAATCAACCACACAGGGGCTGCTTTACATTTACAAAAAAAAAAAAAAATGCGATACGCAATAATTGTTTTTTTTTTCGATCAACGTCATTCCTTCCAGCCATATACTATTTGCGTAATAAAATTAGGCGTTTACTAACGCATTTGTATTGTCAGTGAACGGTTGGCGCGAGGCCAGTGTTATTATTTATTAAGTTCTATTGTCAGTTTCGTTACGCCTATCCGCTCACTGTGATAGTTTGTTGGTCACGGTATTATGCCTTTAGATAAATATAAAGCACCTACAGGTAAACCGGAAAAGGTATGCGCTTCGGTAATCTTCGTGTTTCCGAATTAGCACGAACATCGCGCGTCTGAGTCACCTCTAAGACAGGCAAAGCTTCTGAGTTTTGTACTGCCGGGCTTTTTAATAGTGCACCTATCGATTGGAAGTCACACCTATCGAGGTGACGTTCATGTTTATTAAAAAAACTTTTGAAAAAGATACGTAGTCGTTAAACTTGCAATGCAAGTGATTCATAAAGATGCGTCTGTCTTAACTGCAATTTAAGTTAACTATCAACAAAGATTGTAAGCGTTAATAGTTTTTTTTTTTTTTTTTTCACACCATACACTACAATGCACGCACGATGCTACTGCAGTTTGATCATTAAAAATTATAAATTTTCTAGCTGATAAAGCTTATTATAATTTAAATGATTTTTCAGATGATTTTACAATTTTTTACTAATTTATTATTTTTAAAGATCTATACAGAATGTCCCTGGAAGTATATATCACTTCGCATAGTGCTCAGTGGTGGCAGGCTCGAGTTAAATTTTCGCTAGTGTAAACTTTTCCCATGAAAATCGCTCGAAAATTGAGTAAAATTTTTGCCAGGCCGAAGCCGCAGTAAACGTCTTTTCTTATTGATCACATGTTTTCTAGCTGCGTTAAAGTATTACCATTGGAAAAGCCGACTCTGCGACGTCATGAAAATATTTCTTTTATGGCTCTGGTACTTTCCTATTAATGTTTTTTTTTCTTTGAGCACTATGCGAAATGATTGATAAAAACAAAAAATGCTCGTAACGTTTCAACCGTAAAAATTGCACGGACATTCTCAGGGTTATAAAGTTTGAAAATGACCTTGCCCACGCTTCTATTCGATTTGATCCATACTTTCAGGGACACCCTGTATTATCGAGACATTTTTAAATAATTAGTGTCAGAGTGACATTTTACTTTATTTTTATTAATATTTGCATGCCATTGTTTAAGGCAAACGTGTTGATCTGTTTTTATCTCTCCTCTTTAACATGTCTTGCATGCTGACAATTTGTGTTGTATGTATTGAGAAAACAAATGATACCTTATCATAACCATTCTGTTGCCCTTACCCATTTTTTACCTTTCTTAGAGCCAGAGAGCCAAAAAACTAAAAAAAAATCAGTCCTTTTCCTCACTCCTCCGCATTACATGCCCATACCATGACAACCGATTTCTACTCCACTATTCAGTCACCGATGGCAATGCACTACACAGTTGCAATTGCAGTTTGATATTCAGCTAATTTATATTGTCTCAAAGGTTAGGTTATAAATCCTTCGCCTTCAAAATTCAAGTGTCTTTGCACGTGTTTGGCGAGCATAAAACAATGCAAGCGCCAACATGGAAAATGTTGTCTTGGCAACTAGTGTTAAGTGCATGTACTCGTAACTTTCACTTTCGTGATATATGAGGGGTTAGAAGAAGACTATTCTATAGCCGCGAACTACAATATTGATGGAACTGAAAGAGGTACATGGACAGAGGTGGTATGTTCTATTATTACTACATACAAGGATTTTCGGTTAATACTGTGTATGTATTTAGTTGGTAAGCCTTTCTATACTATTTAATCATATTATGAATAGGTAATTTTTTTTTGTATGTATGTAAGTTTGTATGTAGGGGGGTAATCTCTGGAACTACCAGTCGGATTAAAAAAATACTTTTTGCATTAGATAGCCCAATTCTTGAGGAAGGTTATAGGCTATGTAACATCACGCTACGACCCTTCGGAGCCGAAAAAAAATAAAGTCTGAAAGAACGTTAAGCGAAAATGAAGTAAAAACGCGGGCGATGGGATGCGACGCGGTGGGTCGCAGGCCTATTTCACGCGGACGAAGTCGGGGGCAGAAGCTAGTATATAAATAAACAAGAAAAAACATCTTCACTCCACAATTGAACACTTCTGCAATTGCACACCACTTGCTCAATCCCTAACCACTCTGATACATCCAATACCAGCCAAAACACAGACATGAATCAAATAAAAAATAAAACCTGCAAACACAGGCAACAATCATTCCACCATTTTTCTTTTTCAGGCCACAATTGTCGGTCAACATGTCGCATAAGTTACGCTCATAAATTGTTCTGTGAGCGGAGAGCACTCACCGAGACCAGCCCAAACGGGAAACGGTCAAGTGTGACACGACCGCCATAAACATTCGGCCAGCCTTAATTGAGATTAGTATAGAGAGGTGTGAATGTCACGCCTACACTCCGGATTAGTTTCAGGGAGAAGGGAAACATGAAATAATCAAGTGCTCATCAAACCCCCGACATTTATTGCTCTTTGCACTTTTACTCAGCCCTTTGTTTATTTATCTAAGCGTAATATATTTCTCCGTTCCAACGCTAAAGGGATTTGAGCAACGAACACAAAAGGCTTTACATTTAAACTCATTATTGTTTATGAAATAAATGAGTTTGAAAATCGTACAACGCAACACGGGCAAATATAATAATCGGAACGATTCATAACTCGAGCAAAACGCTGGCCGCAATCTCAGTAAAAAGTAAAATAAAAAAATAAACGTAAAAAGTCGTTGAAACCGCCTCGGTTCTCCAGATTCAAAAGTGGAACGTTGCGGGGGGATGTTGCGTGCCAGTTCCACTCGACAATGGCCCTCGAGAGTACCATCGACATAGTATACGAGCGCTTTTTACTCGATTCAAATTATTTTTGAACTCCCTTCAATCGATTTTTAATTTAAACTCGAAAGGAGCGTCTTTGTGTTCGTATTGTGTGTCGAAATGAAAATGCATTGAGTAATATTGTGTTACTGAATTGGTTTTGGCAACGTCCGCTCCCATTTTAGGTAGGTACATGAAAAGAATAAGAATAGAAAAACAAACGCTGTTTTATTTGGGGGCCTTCAAAAATGTTTAACGGAATTTGTTAATTGTCCCAAAACAACTGTAGGCCCTTAAACGATTACAAACATAAATAAACAACGAATAAAGGCCATCAACAGCCTAAATACGTCACAAAACTAACGAACACAGTATTTACCATCCCTGTTTACACAATACCGCCTCAAAGGCGAAGACGTCTCGCTCGATTTATTTTTCATCAAACGATGTTTATTTTCTGTTGATAGAAGAATAATATTCGTTGGAACAACACTAGCGTTTTGCGAAATGAATATTTTCATACTGGTAATTGTAGTTTAAAGTGGTAGACTAATTAGCATTTACATAATAGTACCTATTTTAGTAACTGAAGCTGTTACACGAATGAGGTTGCGCTCTTGAGGTTCTTAAAGCAAAGTTTAATTTGTAGGAGGTTGTTGACCTAACATAATGAATTTGGGATTGGTTTTGAGACTATTTGATTTTAGTGCTGAATTCTGTTGAAGTTTAGAGTGAGAGAATTCATAAGTAGTCTTGCTCTTAACTAGTTTCTGCTCTAGTTAAGTGCATGCCTACTTATGAATTCTCTTTCGAACTTGACAAAGGCGTCCAATGACATAATTAAGGCCGAATTCTAAAATCGAACTCAATTTTAAGTCAGCGCCATTGCGCTGACTTAAAATTGAGTTCGATTTTAGAATTCAGATTCGATTTTAGAATTCAGATTTTTAGACAATGCATGCAACATTTTGCATGCATTGTCTGCCAATTTAAAGTGTATTAAGTGTATTGTAGCATGAAAACGACTTTCAAAAACGTCTGCTTAACTGTCGTGTCCACGCGCGCCTCAAAGAGATGTCAGCACAACTGACGGGGTCTCCTAGGACCGATGCCTACCGGGGTCGCGGGAAAGTCCGAAAGGGATACCGTGGCCCCTGGCAACGAAAAGGCAACTGAAGGAACCCGGGTGGGGTTTAGTCAGTAAGAGTCTAACACGTCCAAGTCCCGCCCGAAGCGGGAGAAGTTATTTGATAATTTCCCAACCAAAAAAAAAGTGTCGTGGGAGAGTTTGGGGTAAATCAGTAGGTAACCTCTCAAGACTGCACGAGATATAGTAGCCTGCGGTATATTTTAAAAGGCATATTAATATCATCATTATTGGCAGCCTTGTTCGACTTTTAGAGGCATGCAGAACAGGGTGTAAAGTTTACTCATCCTCTATAGAAAAGGGAGGATCCTCCGACCAGACGGGTGTCGTGCCGGCTGTCGCTGAAAACCAGGGTTGAGGCTCTGTCTCGCATAGGGTCGCAGCATTATGCTGAGTGATGGCCGTTTTGCGTGGATGTGGCGCATATTTTCCCCCAAATTCTTTATTTTCGTTTTTTTGTTTTTTCTTTGCGTCATGTGTCGGTACACATGACGCGGAGACACGAAAAGAAAAAGAAAGAAAATACCTTTATTTGCGGTAAATAAAGGTATATTCTTTCTTTTTCTTTTCGTGTCTGGCTGGCAACTGCCCAACGATGTCGGGGAAATTAGATATACACTGTTCACGCGGTAAACTCTAAATTCGCGATGCAGGATTTGTGTGACGTCAGGAACTTGTGTAGATGCCGCCACAGACTCACTGCTCGCTAAGGCCTCGTTTTGTGCCATGCTTCCCTGGTCTGTGCGAGTCTCAATCAGTCAGTCAATTCTTTAAAACTGTTAACACCATGGAAACTTAAGTGAAGTGAGCTGTCACTGCACCATGCTAGGGATTGTCATTATTGACACCTGAGTTTTCATAGTGAGATTTTTTAAATCTTACACCCAGACGGCTTATACAGCATATACTATCGTGTAAATGGAAGTCCCACACGATAGCAAGCTATGAAACCAATTAGAACCGATTATAGCCCGTCGGCTAGAGAATTGATGGCCTCTCGAGGCTATTCAAGAGTACTTGTGTTCCAAAACCACTCTGCTGAACTATTGTGATGCCTAAATAGTGCAGGCGAGTTTAAGTTTAAAACTAAGGCTATGGATTCTGATTTATATTAAATTACTTACCTAAAGTAATAATATTTTGAGGTATTTCAAGAATATTATAATTATAATACTATCAGGCTGTATGTTTTGTAAAGCCCAATGTTAAAATCTTGTTATTTTTTTTAGATTAGAAATAACACCTTTGAATTCGCCACTTGGTGCCTTAGAGTTAGAACCAATCTGCCTACAATGTCATAACTTAACTTTATATTAAAATGTTTTACAATATTTAACACAAATAACTATTTACACCAGGTACTAAATACAATAACAAACTATACAAATAAATACAAAAAACAAACGGACACTTAGGCGTCGAAGTATTCGTCCGCATTGTGTTAAAAGATTGTAAAACATTTTAATAATAATTTAAAGATTATTTCAGATAAAACTAAAATCGTACACTTTACATTTGTTATAAACTACTCTACTATCTTCACAATATTAATTTAAATTATTCGGTATAATCTAAACTAATATAATAATAAAGAGAAAATATTAGATTTGTTGTACGTTTGTTTGTTATTATTTATTTATTTATTTAGCTACAACGGCTGTGCTACAGCCAAATACAGTAACTGAAATTAAAAAATTTAAGCAGACAATAATAACACACATTAAAATATACAAAATAAAAAAGTGAAAAAATAAATTATAAAATAAGAAGGTTATCAACACTTTCATAAATTTCTCTCACAGTACTTTCCCTTCTTCTTATGCCCCGGCCTCATCTGCGTCTATCGTGACAGAGCAATGCGTGCCGAAGCTACGTTATGTTTTGCTCGTTAAAAAGTTATCGCGCTAATGCGGTGGTCATATTAGCGGCTTCACAATAATCCAAGATGGCTCTCCATTATTTCGACAGAGCGTTTACACAGTCCGGAAATAACAGTCGAAATAACAAACGCCAGTACGACCACGCGCCACGCTTATTATGTACCGCCACTCGGGCGATAAGTTCTACGCAGCCCGAACTATCGCGGCGATTACCGATAATGGTTGGTCACATCTGCGTGTATCGTATCACTGTGCGAAGCTTCGTCACGATAGACGCAAATGCGGCCGTAGCATCACGCTATCACGCTAAAACGGCTGAACAGATTTGGATGAAATTTGGCACATGGGTAGACCATGACTTAGGTCAGGACATAGGATACTTTTTATCCCGATATTCCCATAGGATCAACACTTATGTGGGTAGAACCGCGGGGCGCATCTAGTACATTATATTAAGAGGCGTTCCGTATTGAAATCAATACAAGTTTGATTGGCCTGTCAAACTTTCTGAAGTCTATTCGCTTCATGTCTGCTACTGACAGCGAATTAGGAAAGGAATACACTTGGCGGATATGAAACGAGATCTTTTATCTTTTTGCTTTTATTTTTTATTTTCTCGATATTTTGTTTTTCTTTGTGGAATATTTTAGATTTCTTCCTAAGTTCTTTTTTTAAACTATTTGGAATTAAGTAGGAATAATAATTAGGCGTGTATTTTAATACAAACACTTACATTTTGTATTTTTAATTAACTTTAAGTAAACCAGGCATGCTACCTGGTTTTAAACTGCACATAGGTTTTACATAATAAGTTTTACTTTACATATTACCATGAATACCTAGTAAATAGCGCTCATAAAAAATCTAACCAGTATCAAACTACACCTACATAAAAGCGACAAAAATATGGAACTAGGAACCACTGAAATAATATTTTTCGAACCCTCCATTTGAGAGAAAAATTAAAATCTATCTAATGTTGTCATATATTTGATTTGTTGATGGTAACCCAAATAACACCTCCCACACACTTTGACAATGTAATAATTTACAGATCTATTACTATTCATCTGTCAAATATGATAAAAATTTACACATGTGTAAATTTTTGTCATATTTACTACTACTTACTACTTTTACTACTGTCATTATAATGACAGTAGTCATTACTGTAAATCAATTGACAGTAATGACAGTATCATGTGTCAATTATGACAAGTTTACTATTTTCTTGGGCTTTGTTCACCTTATTATCCTAGATAATTAGAAAGGTTGGTTCGTTTTAAGAGTAAATTCACACTAAGATAAAAAACGATTTTTCTCAAAATTGTAGGTCTTTAAAAATGTATGATATAGTTAGAACCACTCGTTTTTGGGATGTCTATTCAAACATATTTAACTTATCCTGGTTATAATGATTGAATAATAAAAACCATTTTCGGGCCATGTTGTTTGCTATATTTAAATTATAATGCATAGCTAGGTATATCTATACTTTTCTCATACAACCCGAGAATTTCGCGTAAAATTTTATGACGTAAACAGAAGCCATCTGTTTGCCTTTCATTTCCGCATCAACATAAAAGGAAAATACCTATTACTGTTTAAGGGAAACTGCGACATACATTCGTGAAAACCAGGGTTTATGTACAGTCAAGAGCATACAAGAGCATAAATATTATATATATTTAAATATATATAATAATAATAATATATATACTTGACTTGGCTCGCGAGGTTGTCGACATGTGGGATGTGGATACAGCACTCATTGTGCCGATAGTCGTGACGGCCAATGGTATAATAGCCAAGAGCCTCGACCAACACCTGAGGAGGCTCTCGTTAGGCAGCTGGATCAAGGGCTTGATCCAGAAAGCGGTACTTCTTGACATGGCGCGTATCGTTAGGAGATTCCTCTCTCAGGAGCCCTGACCACCGGTAGCTTGGACCCTGTTCCCGATACCGGTTGGCTACTATTTTTTATATTTTTAAATGTTTTTGTTTTCTCTTTGTTATTATAAAAATATTTAAAAATGTAATTTATATGTGTAGAAATGAAATAAAGGAAATAATAATAACATATTTATATCTATTATAATATTATATTATATTTCAGTATTGTGAGTCGTTGCTCCAGTATCTCAGCTGGAAATGCTGTAGCAGTGATTATTTGGTTGTGTTTGTGTAATTGTATCACTAACATAGTTGTAAGTTTATTTTATTGTTACAAACACTCTATGAGTCTCATGGTTACTCTCAATAAAGAATTTATAATCATAAATAAAAACCTTACATAAATAATCTATACTAATATTATGAAGACGTAAATTTTTTGTTAATTTGTTTGTAGGGGATAAACTTAAACTACTGATTCGATTTCAAAAATTATTTCACTAATGGGAAGCTATAGTATTGCCGAGTGTCATAGGACATATAGTTGTCTTAACAGCCTCCAGACACAAGTTGGCCGAAGCAAAGAAAATCTGTTCAGGTGGAGATTCATAGACGACTCCGCCTTGGAGTGTAAATGTGGTGCTGTTCCACAAACAAAATTCAAAATTCAACGATGGGACACTCAATGTTGAGTCCTGCGTGTCCTGTCAGCTGCACGTTACAGGAACTCTAGTGATGGCGCCAAACATGTGGCCGAATTCTGGGCCGTCTATTTAGATAGCCATCGACACGCTAAAAAGCAGATAGGCATGAAATTTCTTGTTTTATCATAAAAATATTTTTAAGTTAAAAAAATAAATTTCATGCCTATGCTCGTAGATACCTTACATTTACGCAAGATTCTAAAGCAATTTTCTCATAAAGTATAGATAGAAATTTTATAGTCTTACTAAGGTGGTATTCGCAAAACCATACTATTAATAAAAAGGTCTTTTCTCAAATCTGCAATCATTATTACACGAGAAAATCGCTTTTGAATTTTGCGTAAGTGTATGCTATTTATGCTCGTGACTGTACTTTCGATGCTCGTAAAAGATATACGCCTAATAAAAGAAAGACTACGAACGACTGTAAGAATAAAACTGTGATTTCTGAATTATTTATTTCACTTTATTTCTGTTTGTGGAAGTCGTATGAATTGATATACAAAATTCCATATTAAGCAATACCTCTAAAAGCAATTTATTTTCTGAATTCCCAGCAATTCCTCTATGGTGACACATAGTTAAGCTGAATCATATTCAATTCAATCCATATCAGAATCATATTTGGTGTAAATATTGCCGCATGAAAAAAATTAAGACCGTAATTTTACCGGTTTTTTTTTTCTTTACTTTGTTTATTAATCAAATGAGATTTTTATTTGTTATTTTTACAGTTTAAATGTTATTTCATTATAATATAAAACTGTCAAACAGATGAATTGCGTAATATGAATTCAACGCAGATAATATTTAAAATTGTCAGTTTGTGTGATTCATAATATTATCATAATATGATTCTGCTAAAGCGGCCGTTTAAAGCCCCCAGATTAATACCGTCTTCTATAAAATGTACCTAACAACACAACGTTTGTTCTGCCTTTCCCTATTAACTAGCTGTGGGGTTTAACTTTACTTGAAGTCCTTCAAAGGCATGAAAGCAGAACAAACAAACTTACATACACATTTTTAACTAGCAGGCAAGTACCTACGTCTATGCTGGTGATCCTTTAATATAACACTGCGCCATGCAGCGCGAATGTAATTCACAAGTGTCAGACACTCCCGCTGCAATTTGTGTCGTAGATTAAACGCAGCTTTGTGCTAATTAGTGCACAATACGCGTCTCTATTTACGTTTTAAGTTTGAACAGGGATATTCACTTGTTTTTGTCTAAAAACAGCGTCTTACTTTAATTGGTTTGAGGAAATTTTTTCTGTCATGGTGGGTAGAAATTACTCAGACATTGCTTAATTAATAAAATTATTTATTTTCCTACCGTCGGAATTACTATTATTGGTTCGACTCGAGCATAATAGTAGGTACCGATAAAAATATAGGCGTAGCAAGGTCTACGAAATGTCATTGTTTCGCAAAGGACCAGGAGAAATGTTAGGAGTTGGTGGCCAACCTTATGCCGAATGTCTACGAAGGGTAGCGAATCCTACGTAGCGTAGCAATTTCTACGTAGGCGTTGCGTAGGCTTGCCGCGTAGGCTCGTAGCGCAGCGAGAGCTCGTAGCATACGTATGTAGTCTATTTGGCGTAGCAGTATTTTGTCTACGACGCTACGCTTTTAAAGAACATTGCACTCTATGTACTTAGATTTTATTAGTCTGGTTGAGATACAAGCACAAAAAGGCCCACAACTGCGATTACACTCCATGACAATATCACAGTATGGATAAGCAAGTAAATCGAGTAACAGTGGAAAGTGTCAGTAGATTACCTCTTGCACGCGGCGCTCGACGTACTAATTAATGCAGTTAGCTCCTTTTAGCTCTCACGCTCGATAGTCACTTGTTTGTTTCACGTCAACACGGTCACCTAGTAAAAGCGTTTAAACGTTATTTCGTGAGGATTTTTTAAAGTATAAAGTGTAGCCTGAAGTTGTAATATAAAATAAAAATATTGGACAAAACTATCTCTCTATAATCTATCTTAATAAATAAAAATTAAATGCTGTTCATTGGTAAGCGCAACACTTGAGAACGGTTGGACCGACTTGGCTATTTTTTGTTTTAAAATGTTGGTAATATAGTCTAAATTAGGTTTTCATTAAACGAAAAATTTTAGAAAAATCCCGGAAAATGACAAATTTGGGAAAAACTGAACGTCATATTCTTTATAGAATTTTTGTATGAGATATTCAAACGACAGGACTACTATCGTATTGGTTATCAAAAACCGCAGATCTAAATATATTTTTTCCTATGATATGTTATAATGACAAGTTCGCGATTAACTGATAATTACTGATTACATCGCTTAAGCAAGTGATACCTCGTGTTATGTTGTATTTAGGGGCACGAGGAACAGGGTGTAAAGTTCACTCATCCACCATAGAAAAGGGAGGATCCTCCGACCAGACGGGTGTCATGTCTGGCGAGCAATTGCCCAGAGGTTGAAGTCGGGAGCTTGTATATATGTCCACTGCGCGGTAAACTCTAATTGCGCGATGCAGGATTTGAGTGACGTCAGGATGTTGTGTGACGTCAAGTCTTTGATGCGTAGTTCGCATGTGGCGGTGTAGATGCTGCCACAAATATAATTACGATTTAGCAGTTGAATCTAAGTAAACATCACATGACAATTAAGTCTTACTTGGTATTAATTTCTGACATACCAATAGATACCAATATTCATTAGTTTACAACTGTTTATGTTCTGACTGGTCTAGGGTGGCAGGCACATCGCTGCGAAAACTGATAAATAAATCAGCTATTCTATGAAACAGCAATAAAAAAGAAAAAACCGATGTTATTTTTCAACACAGGAGGGTTCAGAATCATGTATTGAATCTATGGTATCAGTTTTCGCGTCGATGTCCCTGCCTACAGGGTTAATGAGATAAGTTAATGTATAAAGGATAGATAGGTGTAGATATGTATATCTGCTTGTAATTTAGGTTACCTTTGTACATTAACTTATCAACTACAAAGTATGAGATTTCTTATAATAAATAATATTTTATTTCTATGATTGTAAAAACACACTTTTACGCGACAAAAGAAAGTTAATTGACTCAGGCGTGACTTTGCTGAAATCCATTATGAAATGCAATAGACGACGTATATTTAGTCCGCTTAACTTAATCCGCTTAACTGTTCTTAAAGAGTCATAAAGAACCCTGTAAGAAATCGACACGTGTTTCACCTCTCAACGAGGCATCCTCAAGATGACGATTGACTTGTTGCGAACCCGGACACGACGTGTTGCCACGTCAAGCGCCGAACGCAGTGTCGCTTGACGTGGCAATTTATGCGACAAAAGAAATTAAAAATATTTAACTAGATGAGGTTTGTGTTTCCTCACCGACTACTTTGAGAAGAAAAACCGAAGGTTATTAGATGATCAAACTATTATTAGACTCTTTTAAAGTCCAGACCTTATCTTGGTCAGATCATGTGTGATCTTAAACTTTCTTGCTTGTACTGTACTACATACCACCGTCATATCCTGAAAAGGCCTTGTCCAGACGCCAAGACTTATATATACATAGCCAGATGTGAAGCCGGCTTTAGCTATTAGAAGCGATCCCTTGTCTTGGATTCCGACGGTGGTTAGCTAATAATGCGAGTGCGGGCCGCAGCGTAACCGCTGCGTAATTAGAACGTATACAAGGCGGCGTGGATAGCAATCTGTTGTGTACGTTGTGGGTATGTGGCCAGCAATGTGCGACGAAATTGGTGATATGTTCGAGTGAAAGTAGTGGTTATTTAGTTTGCTTCTAATAATGCAAAAGTTATAAACAACAAGAAAGACAGAAAAAATATTTATTTGCTACAGAAACACTTGCACAGAAAAAGATAATACAAAATAAAAAATATTTATAAAAAAATCTGAATGTACAATAACAGATTGGACGGTCGAAATTGCGACATTAGTAATGGATAGTACATAGTGATTATTGTATAACCGGAGAACATAAACTAAACTAGGTATCAATCAAAAAAATAAAATAAAAAGCAAAATAATAAAACACTTAAAATATACATTGCCATCAGAGTAAGATCAATCGAAGCGAAATAAAGTAATTAGAGATCAATAAAATGAACAATAAGTAATTATATCGTAACAAAAATATAAATTAACAAAAATAAATAATCAAATAAAAAAAACAGCAATCAAAATCAAAAAAATTATAATAAAAAATCAATTTAACAATAAATCAATCAAAATTTGGAATAGAGTTTAATTAAGTGTGAGTATGTGTTAGAGAGTGTGAGTGTTTGGGTTTGTGTGTGTAGAATAATATAGGAAAATAAAGACAAAATACATATATGTATAGGTAACCCATGCATTTCTTTGACTTCGACCTTGGACTTGCATTGCCTTAAAAAACCCGAAGGAAAATTGCCGTATAAAACACACCAGAAACGGAAAATTCATTACAAATAGTAATGAATTTTCCGTTTCTGGTGTGTTTTTGTCGTTACAGTATTTTTGTAGCCCAGTCAATCCTTTTAAATGTTACTTTGTATTTAACATTAAACACAATTTTCAATTCAGTACGACAGCCTTAAAGGCACGAATTACCTTAATCAACGGTTGTACAGCGCCATAATGAAGTTGGAAACACACAGAAATTGCGGGGAGCAGCTAGCCCCAAGGCGGCCGAGATTCGCACAATTACACTAATTTTCAACAAATTGCGAGTTGGGAATATTGAAGAAAATGAGCCGAAGATTCCCGTAGCTTCACGAAGTTACCCGAAACAGTCATCTTCGTCCGAAACAAACACTTAAACAAATACATTTTGCGATTTCCTCTCCAAACTTTGGATTGGCAGGGAATTTTCATATATTAACAGAGATGGATTGATAAATATTTAGTAGATCTTAACAGTCTGCGATGCTTTTAAAGTGTTGTTTTCTTTTCTTCTAATGTGGAAGGGAAAGTTCGGTTGAAGAGGTTGGGCGGCAGGTAATCAGTTTAAGATCCGCTCCTCAATTGGGCTGTTCGACAACACACTTTCTGTAACAATTCGATGGACTAAGTCTCAATTATCCATTGCTTTATTCGACTGATTCATTCGTCTGCACGACAACATAAACGACATGAATATTGTTGAATTATCAAAATGAATGGCATTGGTATTATGATTGTGTTAGGCCATTCTCATACGGGATGACGGCAATGCAATCTAAACTGGTTAGCAACTGGTGTTGCCAACTGCGATGCAAATGGTACTCTCACATGGCGTAACTCAAGTTATATGAATTTTTATATAATTTTTTTGCTCTGACGACATGTCACCCTATAACGCGCCTATTTTATGAAAAATTGTGTTGGCAACGACCGAGCGACCTGCACTGCCAGTTGCGCGTGTCTGGTTCGGTCGCCGTTGAAAACTAGTTTTGCCAAGTTGCGTCGTGTGTGAACATTGAAATGTAACGTGATAGGTTGCATCGGCGTTGAAAACTGGTTTTATTTTTGTCACGTTGTGTGAGAATGGTCTTACGCAATTACCCCCCTGATTTGTAAGTTTTCTACCGCCAAAAATCCTCGTATTCACTCAAAGAATAGTTATCAGAATATCAGCGTCAGGTATATTTGCCTGACACATGCTGAGTTGGACTGCCATTTGATGCAACCTTAAGACGCACACCGCACTTTGTATGTTTCATTATTTTAAGTGTCTAGTCATCACAATGTCTTGTTTCTTCTTTATTTTATTTTTTTGTATATTCGCACCTTGTAGCTATATTCATGTATTTAGTTATTATTTCGTCGTGTTTCTGTATTTTGTGCTATGTCTTTTGTGTGCACCAAATATATATATATTGTCTATCTATCTCTGTTCTTAGCTTATGTTAAACACAAGCTAAACTAGTTTCCAAATTATGAAATTAATAAAGATACACAATTTTAGCAAACGAAGTTGATAGTCGCCAAGCAATTACTCGTCAAATATAATGAAGAGTGGTGGTTTGTTATTAGAAGCTTATTTTTAATTAACTTTAATTACTGAAGAAATCTATGGAAACATCTAGAAGAGTAAACTGCAAAATTGTTCATTTTGGTTGGGTAAAATATTGGCTGTCTAAATATCTAACATCGTAGCTAAAACTGGGATTACTGAGACTGTAAAAAAAAACCTAGAACGCAAAAGCAATAGAGTTTTCATCCCGAATCGAAATGAAGAATCGAATAATAAAAATGGCAAAAACAAACCGAAGATATTTCAAGCGTAACCGTCTATATAATATCAAGAGGGCTCATTTCCATGCAAAACCCAGTCAGACATATTTGATCTTCCATAGAACGATAGATTTTCCACGTGTTAGGAATAAAACTGAAACACTTCAGAATAAAGCTCCTTACAATTCAAACAAAAGCTATCACACAGGCGTTTTGAAAATGTTTAAAAGTGCCTACATTTTCGTTATTCGTAATTCCCTAAAACTACAGTTTTCTAGAAGAGCGATGGCCGTCACATGACGGCCGCATTGACGGCTGTCATGAAAATGATGGCAGCTGGGTTTGACTTTACGATTTCAAAAAACACACCAACTTACCGCCATAAATGTAAATCATTTCAGTGACGTCATTCGCCGGTAAATTGCGGACGCTATGTGGCGGCCACCTCTCTTCTAGGAAACCGTAGCTTTACATTACACCCTTTATTAAGAAGATTAAAAGACGTTTTTCGAAGCAAAAGGTATAGCAGGGTATGTTTCATTCCAAGAATTTCTAGGATGGTACGTAAAGCATTGTACTTAAGCAACAAAGGAGAAAGGGTACTTAAAGCTGGCTACCTCCTACCTCTCTGCCTTTCGTCAAAATGAGTTCAATAGTTTAGCAGTTTAAATATCCTTTAGAATGTGATTAAGGACTGATTTTTCAAAACTCATAGCTGAGAAGTAATATGACAGTTTGAAAGCTTTTGTATAGAAGATATAATACATATAATGTCAAACCTTAATTGAACCTATCAATATACCAATTAAAAAATCTGACGATTCATTTATCACAGAAAAAAAAAACAACAATAATCATAGGTTGTTTTACTTAAATTAAAAAAGCTATGGCATGGGTTTAGAGACCGATGAGCCTACTGTGCATGGGTATACAGTGTGTCTAGTTTCTTATTTTTACTTTTTAGTTACTAACATTAGTTATAAGCAAAATTCTTGTTACTAACAACTTTGCCTTGCCTATGGGTTTTTTGTCAATTTTTTTTTTCCATTATTTTATTGGGAATTGCGGTCGCTCTCTTGGGTCTTAGGCAGGCCAGAATAGTCAACTGTATTTTAATGAGCAATTAATATTTCGTTACTGTTGCTAACAAGTTGATATTTGATATTCTTTTTATATATTTAAAACGTAGACGATTTTACGAGTAATTAGGGATTTATATTGTTTTCGACCGTAATTGGGTGAATTAAGACTGGTGTATAGCGGTACAAGAATCTTTTGGCGCGTGGCCCGAATCGGAACAGTAACGCTGCCATCTTGTTTTACAATACTTTTGTTGAGGGTTTTCTGAAATGACGTTCACTAGGTGGCAGCACTGAGACATCAAGTTCGGACACCTGTCAAAAGTGTCAAAGCGCCTGTAATTTCTTTAGTCGTGAATAACACGAATGGTGAACGTCATCATATATTTTATGTTCATTGTCGAAATGAAAGACCTCTTGTCAAAGTAGCGCTAACTGGCGCCGTGAATTTTCATGAAATTACATTACACATATCTTTAGCAACAACGTCCTCTTATCAATGTCATTCTCGAATCAAAAGTATTCAGTCCTTGTAACACTCTAGTTTAGCTAAAGCCTGGTTTCCTAAGAAAGCGGTTCTGTCATGAAAATCTGTCATCTTCACCAGTATTTGACATCAATGTGTCAAAAAGCGCTCTGCCAAAGATTAAGCCTGTTTCCATAGTAACGATGAGTATCTTTCTATCAAGTAGTCACTTGTAAGTTGAGGTGCCGAAAAGTCTCCTTGTGTTTTTCCAAACCCTTAGCGATCACCCCTGGTTTGTCAATTACTTGCTGACTGGTCAATTCTTTACCAAGCCTTGAGTTATTTTTAACCGACTTCAATAATAGGAGGAGATTAGCTGTCAAATATTTACCTGTTTTTATTAATTTGGCAATGTTACTGAATGGAAATATGAAATATCGCTAATTGGGACTAAAATATTGATTGTGAAATGCAATAATTAATATCGTAACATCGAATATTTAGTTTTAGATGTAAACAAAGTATTTGGAAACTTTCCAAATTACCTTTTTACAACTAAACCGGGTACAACATCAGTCACACGTACATCATTCAGTGTTATAATTGAAATTCATTATTAATATTTTAGTTGACTAGTTAGCGATTATTTCCATACAGTTATTGCCAAATTAATCAAAACAGGGAAATATTTGACAGCTATTAGCGACGTTGCCAACTTTTAGAATGAACGCTCTTAATACAAAATTATGGAACAAAGATTTGTAGTCTGCAATCTTTGTCTTCCTTTAATACAATCTAGACAATTTAAGTATCTCGATGTACATATGTACGTCTTTTTGAAGTTGACTGTATTGTTTCCTATAACAAAATTATGGTTCTTATAAAGATGGAGATAGACGAAAGTATGTACGTAAATAAACATATTTGGAAAATTCACAAGTGCTCGCCTCATAACGCTCATTCAAAAAATTTACCCATCAATATGGGTAAAATTTCTCACCTCGTAATGTTTACGTACTGTCAAAGACTATTTAGGTTTGCTTTGTTGGTTGCTAGGCAACGGAAGAGCGTCGAAGTTGGAAATCTATATATATATAAAAGAAAGTCGTGTTTGTTACAACACTTATAACTCGAGATCTGCTGGACCAATTTTCATGGTTTTTGATTCGTTGGATTTGTCTCCGCCCCGAATAGCAGAATACATCTTAAAAACAATGAAAAGGTGGGGTAGGTAGGGTAGGTAGGGTAGGTAGGGTAGGTAGGTAGGGTAGGTAGGGTAGGTAGGGTAGGTAGGGTAGGTAGGGTAGGTAGGGTAGGTAGGGTAGGTAGGGTAGGTAGGGTAGGCGGGTAGGTGCGCCGTAGATAAGTACTTAGTGCTACTCGAGCGAAGCCGGGGCGGGCAGCTGGTGGTATATAAATTAAGTAGGCTCTGTGTACTAGCACGAGTGTTACAATAAAAACTGAATGACACAGCTTGTCATTATTTTGTGTGTTACCATAGGTGTGTGATACCAGGAGATTATAATAAAAATACTTCTTGAGTTTTACAGCTGCGCGAGTATGTGATGTGTTGCGTGGGCGGCGGCGGGCGAGCGAGTGAACGCTGAGCGCGTGAGCGCTGCTCTTTTATACTTTCGCCCGGTAGGTTCAAGTTCACTACGTGGCAATGTTTACCTTGTGAAGTTTTATGTGTATGTTCGTGTGTTTTAGCAGCATATTTATTTTCATATAAATCATAGTTTTACATATTTTTGTAAGACAAACATTATTCACATTAGATCTTTACACATTTCTTATTAGAATTATACATTGTTCTTATTAGAACTTTACACCTTTTCTTACAAGATTTAATCATCAACGATTCTACAATTTGTTAGTAAGAAAGTTATTTGTGATAGCTTTAAACACGTAATAAAGCAACTTTTAATGGATCAAACATAAGGAAATTACATCTACTTTTAAGGATAAATAAAAAACTTTTAAATATAGAACATAGAATATAAAAGGATCAAAACATAAGGAATTTAAATATAGAACATAGAATATAAAAGGATCAAAACATAAGGAATTACATCTAAATAGCTCTGTTATTTACACAAAACAGTTGCAGTAGGGAGGCAAAACAAAATTTTCGATCGTTAAGTACTCTCTAATGCTTCTCATTATGAGTCGTGAAATAATGTCAGTTTTCACCAAATTTAATTTATTTCAAAAACGCTTTGTGCGTATAACATGATGTCAAGATAACAGCGTATTTGTGGCTGTTTATTAGCAAAGTCTTAACAATTCTCTAAGATACTTAGCTTTGATCAAAAGTTCAGTAGTGAGCCCTGGGGGCTAATCAGGGTAGTCAACAAGTTGATTATAAACTATACAATGCATTGTACCCGTAAGGTTGTGTGAAAGCTTGAAAGATTAAGACATCCATCTTTGATCATGAAGCATTATACAGTTTTAAGATATTAAGACGCAGATATATGCCAGTGACCTTGAGTGGTTAGCTTGCGTGTTCTATACTGAGCTCAGGTAACGCGTCGTACGTTCTCATTCGTCATTAATAGAACTCGCCGATCCAGGAGCGCTGTCCCAAATTATTAATTTATCATACATAAAAAAAGGTATTTTAATGAAACACGTTTAATAAAGATCAATAATTAAATTATCTTAAAAATGGTGAACGTTTCAGTAAAATACAAATTAATTTCACTATGTAATATAAACATAATCTAAAATATTCATATATTAAGTTATTAAGAAAATGCTCTAATTTAACATATATTTTTTCAAAATCATTAACACTGCTGGTTTAGACGTGATCTTCAGTATAAAATCATTAAAAGTCGTCGCCCTAAGTGCCTACTAGCTTTTCCCTGTTTGCACGTGGAATGCGGAAATTATCACACGGGAAAGTACTACCTGTATAAAAGGTATCCTATGTCCTAACCCAGGTCATGGTCTATCCGCGTGCTAAGTTTCATCCAAATCGTGAAAACAGTCACTTTCGCATTTATAATATTAGTACGGATTTAAATAATATACGAAGTGTTCAAGTCCAATTAATGACCAAAGACAAGCTGCCAAAGAATGTATGAACAAAAGATACGTAAAGACAAAATTCACAGACTAATAAAAAAATAAAGAAAAGCTCCTACAAAATACCAGGACGTTTTCTTCGGCCGCCGAGCCGTCAAAAGAATAAATTACTTGATTACATTCCATTAGGTTGTCGACCTTTTTACGGCTTGTTTAGCCTATCATGTTTTATCGGCGTTTGTTTTAGCGTCGCGTTATAACATTGCTGATAGGCTAATTTAAAAGGTTTAACGAGATAGTAAAAAACGGGAGAATTTATTTTTGTTAGGGTCAACATTTACCAATTACTTCTATAGAACTTAGTGCTACGGTTTTTAACTTTGCAATGGTCACAGAGCTACGCCAGTCTCTAGATTGCTACGCATGTTACTATAGTGCTACACCAGTCACTTGAGAGCTACGCCAGTCTCTAGATTGCTACGCATATTACTATAGTGCTACGCCAGTCTCTTAGAGTGCTACGCGTATTACTATAGTGCTACACCAGTCACTTCAGTGCTAAGCCAGTCACTAATTGCTACACCAGCAACTATACTGCTACACCCGTAACTATACATCTACGCCTACAACTAAAGTGCTTCGCCAGCAACTAAAATACTACACTTTTAGAGTTACAAGCATGCAGTGCGTTCATTAAGTAATAATCTTACACTGTAGTCAGTAAAACGCTCATAACTAAATAATTGCACAGAACATATCGATCGGATACAACGAATTCTCCGTACAGATTTTACTCCCATGTGGTACGGCCAACAAATTCAATCCCGACTATGAATTCCGAGATTCCGAGTATCCGAGAATCCGAGTATACTTTATGAATGAACGAATCGAGTTATTGGATAAGCGCCTTTACGTCGGTCGTATTACGTCCACAAACGATATAAATGGTGGGTTCTGTTAACAGGAAAATAAGGATAGAATGTGTGTTGTGAGTTATTCAAAAGTGTAAATGTCTTTCTAGTTACTTAACCCAGAACGTATGCACTAAGTATAGAACAAGCTACAGTTTTTCCAGATTTTCTATTGTCTACAGTATAGTGTTTAATGGCTCATTATGCATACCCGCGTCGTGATAGAATCTAATACTTATTAATGTGACCTATATATTCATTAAACTGACGCCTAATTTACACAATGGCAGAACATACACGAGCGAGCAACTTTACTCATGAGGAAACCAGCAACTGGATTTTCGTAACTTGTACTGGCGAAAAAAACAAAATGTTGATCAATTTTAACCATATTTCATTTATCTGAATTTTATCTCTGTGTGCCGATATTAATATTTTTCTATGAATTCACTTATTGCTATTAATGTATGAATTTATTTATTTGTTATCTTTTTTAATCAAATTTTATCAATTTATATAAATTTCTACCATTTTATTTTTGTGCAATTTTAATTAGTTTTACCAGTGTCGAAGAATGCCAATTTTAGCTTTACCAATTCTATAATATTTCAACTTTGTTAATATTTATATATTATTATTTTATTAAAAAAATACTTTTTACCGATGTTACCAAATTTTCTATATTAGCGCTTATTACTAAGTAAGTTAGCATAATTGTCCGATGTATTGTTTTATGCATGTGGTGTTTACCTATAAGTAACTGATGCACTGTTATTTTACTTTTTAAATGTATTATGTGTTTGTATCAGTGTGATCAATTGTTGGTGAACCTAATAAAAATAAAAAATAAATTCGTTGAGGTCAAAATGTACAGGCCCTTTTAAGTCATGAATACAGCCTCGACAGCCGCTGCAAGAGGCAGCATTGTCAACACTTTCCATAAAACGGGACGTGTCACTGTTTTCTTGCGCAACGACACAAATGATTAATAAACACTGACGGCCTTGAATGGCGTTCGCGACAGAAATTGTGCACTCAATGCAATTTCGGCGCAATGAATTTTATAAGTAGTGCCGTCTCGTATATTATCGAAAATAATTATATTTGTTTAAAAAACTTGCACTGGGTGCTTGTTTTATCCAATTTATTATATACCTACGTATATTATGTTGCCGTGCCCTAACCGGGTTTCATGTTGGAACTTACTTACATAAATGTAACACCTAAATGTATACATGAATGCAATAAAGAGTTTGAGTTTGAGTCTCTATACGCTGCGCGCGCCATTTATTTATCTTTATTTATTCAGACAACAATGTTCTATAGTGTTAATAACAAAATGGCTTAGCCTATGTTAGTACTTAATAAATAAAATAGAACGGGTCCTGTTTGCAAGTGCCCACACTAGCGGGCTGTCTGCCCGGGCGGCTATTGATTGCAGGATAGTGTTGGGACTGCCACGCAGCCTGCGAAGTAGCGAGGCAGATTTCTTACGCCACAGTGCATCGAAGCCGAGGCACTATAAAAGCGATTATGACTAGGCCTCCAAAAGTGACGATACCTGAAGTAGGTACGTAAATCTGAAACATGAACCTCGCTGACTAGCTAATCTTTTCACGACATAAGCTTTTACTAAAACAAAAAACACGATAGCAACAAAGCGTCCTATTCACGTAAAAAATAAACATACAAAGGCAAAGCCTACCACTATACAAAGATGTGATTTCCTGCAATCACTGAGCCTCTATTGGACAGCTATCGGTGTGACATGTCAAGTGTTTCAGGAGGGACTGACCCAAATACTGCACTAACAGGAATAGAGATTGACACACATATTGGCGGTTTTATTACAGGATAACATGGGACATCGCATCATTAGTTAAGACATAGTTGTGGGGCAATTTGGGAGAGGCTTACGTCCAGCATCTGTGATATGCTTATTTGGTTCAAGGAAATAAATTAGCTGGACGACCCAGATTTGATTTTTAGTACTATTATAATCTGAATCAAAAGTACTTTCATCTGAAAGTGGTTGGTTAGAGACTGCTTTCGGTGTTTTTGGAGTACGAAAGTCTATTTGTTCAACCCTACTTAGATCAAAGAGGCTCCAGATATAGCATACCATTGTTATGGCGTAAAGCTTGCGATGAACCATATTTCGTAGAACACAAATAAAATCTAGATACATGTGAAGATGAATACGACAGGACACGCGGAGGTTCACTACGCATTTTAGGCATGAAGCTACAAGTGCTCGACTTGCTGGGTCAATTCGGTGAGTGTAACGGAGTCATAAAATCTAAGAGTTACGCGATAGAAAGAGAGACAACTTCTAGATGAATATAACTGTAGGTAATTAGCGCTGTGCGACCTAAATTGCACTTTATTGTGTTGTAGCAAGAGTCGTATTTTATTTAAATGAGTTTGCGAACTGAAGAATCTGTGTTAATCTGTGATACACACGAAAATTTAATTAGAGACATCCTACAGAAACAAATGAGATATTCTATTAAATCTTTCAGTCAGAAAGCCAACATATATTTGATCAATATGCGATACAAGTTTTCAGCTAAGGAGAGAAATTTTCTTAACGGTAAACTCCAATCCATTGCCAAGATTTCTTGTTCAATTCCTGATTTAAAATTGTCTTGAGACAAGTATATCAATGATTTCCAACGGTCGGCAGAAACAGAGGCGCTTTTAGCTTCGTATTCTTGCAATCTACGGGCCTTTATTCAATTACTTGGACACGGGACTACTATCGGCACATTTCTGTCAAGTAAGTATTTCTGGAACAGAGCCACTTTCTGCGGAGTTAGCAACAGCTGTAGGTTATGTTGTGTCTCCTTTGTACTAGTTTTGATATTGATGTCAGTTCAGAAAGCATTGTCTTTGGATGAGAAATACGGAGGAACGGTACAGAAGTGGACGTAGCGCGAATTTTAAAAGGCCCTTCCTTAAAAGGGATATTGATTGAAAAAAAAAAAAAAAAAAACTATTTCGTCCGTCAGTCAGATAATAAAAAAATATTAGACACGTATTTTTGTTTTATCATTTTAATAAAAAATGGTTTAGATAAAACGCATTAAGGCTTTTACAAACAGGCGCGACACGCGACGCGACACAAAGACACCGCACGTCGCGCGCCGAGCGGTGTCTTTGAGTCGCGTCGCGTGTCGCGCCTGTTTGTAGGAGCCTTTAAAGTTGGTTAGTGGGGCTCGCTACGTCACAATTCAGTATAAAATCTAACGGAGAGTGACGTCATGCCACATTTTAACTTAAAGTATCTGTATACGTAAAAAAAGAAAAAATACGTGTCTAATATTTGTTAATAATCTATCTGACGGACAAAAATAAATTTTTGTCAACATCCCTATTGGCGATATAGAATTAAAATTGTTTGCATATTAAAAGGACTCTTAAAGGATATTGTGTTTTATTTTCAAATGTTTTAGATTCTTGCATTGTTAATAGTATTACATACAAAACTTAGACAGTTAACTTGAGTTTAAAAAAAATAAGTACATTCGGAATTCTTCGAATCTACGCACTATCAAATTACAAGCGCAGCGATCGGCACAAATTCTGTGAATTGTTTCTGGTGAATAAGCGCCGACCAACATTTAGTACCAAAACCAGAGACGGGCCCAAATGCCTCTTTTACTTATAAATCTTAATGTCTGCACAGTCTTCTCAAATCGGGGCTTTCATTTTTCAAAAACCCTGCCGGATATCAGACTTTCATTTTTTTTATACCAAGTTTAAACCCCAAATCCTTCGAATCTCATTCCATTATCAAATCAAAAGCGCAGCGATCGGCACAACTTCTGTGAATTGTTTCTGGTGAATAAGCGCCGACCAACATTTAGTACCAAAACCAGAGACGGGCTCAAATGCCTCTTTTACTTATAAATCTTAATGTCTGCACAGTCATCTCAAATCGGGGCTTTCATTTTTCAAAAACCCTGCCGGACATCAGACTTTCATTTTTTTTATACGAAGTTTAAACCCCAAATCTTTGAATCTCAGTCCATTATCAAATCACAAGCGCAGCGATCGGCACAATTCTGGGGAAGTGAAGTGAAGCAAGTGTTTCTGGGGAACAAACGCCGACCCACATTTGCAGGGTTAACCGTCGGGCACAATGCAGCGCGGTCGATCTGCGCGCGCCGCAACAGGTGAACGGGATCCGGGAGTCCCAACATGCTAATTAAGTGATGTTTTGTGAATCATTGCGTCTTGTTCCTAGCCGTTTGGGGGTTAGAGAAAGGAAAGGGTTTTGAGTTGTAGTGGGGTTAAAGGTGTTGGATAAATTGGTGATAGATTTTGTGACTAACTGACAAATTCAATTTGATCAATGAACTTATAAATAAAAACATATAGATATAGGTAAAAATAATTCATTCGGATTTGATTTTCATGGCAAACTCTGTTTATTCCATCATAAAAGTCTTGTCCTTGATCAAACATCGTAAAATTGTTTTTATTAAAGACGTAGTATTTCATCTGTGTGACCAATAAATAATATCTACTTTATTTTATCTTATTTTCGCTGTAAGTAATGCAATATCAAATGTTTATATGTTATTACTTCAGTACACTCCCTTGTTAGGCTTACGCTGTCCATTGATAGATGAACTCATTTGATGGATCTGTTTTAAAACAAGAGCTCATTTCGATTTTCAAAAAAAAAACTGTGGCAGTACATAAATATACGAGTTGCCACAGATAAATAATTAAGAGTGGTTATAATGTAATGCCAAATTAAAAATCGAATTCTAACGTCGTCGCAAGCCGTAAACACCGCATAAAAAGAATAATAAATGACAGTTCTTCAAAATTGGAATATGGTCTCGAATATAAAGGAGGGACATATCGTTTTGAATACAAAAGGTAATAAAAGGCAGAATGGTCGTAGCCGTGGTTTGAGGTCTGCCAACAAAGACCAAAAATAATTGCATACCTGTTGCTTACAGAATTCCAATGTGTTTGCTTTCTACTTTTTTGTATTTTTATGAGCCTCTGTTTAATTCAGTTTCAGGCTTTTGTGTGAAAACCGCAGGTAATGGCGGCTTAGTTATCGATTGGGCACTTTATATTAAACGCGTTTTCACGCTCGTGTGTAGGCGTAAGATACCACTTATGAATGCGCTTATAATACAAAAAAGTTTCATGATTAAATTAATGTAGAGAATTGACATAAATATGAATATTATTTGAAGGACACACTAAGATTTTAAAAGCAGACTTAAAAACTAGCAAGACCAGGGTAAAGACAAGTATCTAAAAAAAACAGAACATATGTAATGAGGCAAGTAAATACCCGCAATCGATAAGCAGGAAAAAAACTCATACATACTGTAGGGTAGGTTAATAAATGTTCTATGTGGGTATATGAAAATAAACCAGTTGTCACTCGGAATCGCAGTTTCATTCATCGCTTCCCGCTATTATATTTCATAAACACAACTCATACAATTCACCGAATTATTAAAAACCTCCTTCTAAATATACGTCAATCAAAACAAAACCTTACCACATACACACATGGTGCAAGTCACCCTAATTCGCCACAAATTATTATTGGATGAGAAACCCAATGATTCGGAAGATGTACCATCAAAGAAGTTCATATGTAACCAGTTTCAAAACAAAATCCCGTGAACATGACGACCACATCTGTTACCGGCCCGGTTCTATAGCCGCTGAGCGCTGCAAGCAAAAATAGTCCTTACAGTGGTTAGATATGAACTTCTTCGATGGTACACTGTACATATACATATATACATGTCCGTATTGATATCCTTACTTCAAATGGATTGAAATTAAATCGCTTGGCTGGACAAACTTTGAATGTTTTGAGTCCCATTGAACATGTTAATTTGTAGGTTCAATGGCCAATCATAATTGGAATAAATTTGGGAAATGTATTCTTAGTGTTACGCACACCACTAGTAAGCGTGCGCGCCTCTAGCGGATGTAGACGGATGCAAGGGATAATCTATGGCGACGCTCATAGAAGAACATTCATGTCGGTTGTCCTTGTTAATATAATTTGCTTCAGTAAATACAATTACATTACATACGTGCTTTATTGGGGTACCACATACACAACAGAAACTGGCGACGAGTCTGTGAGTGAATCTACGCAAAACTTACAGTTAGTGAAAAGTGCATACTTACGACACCTCACGGTACCTGAAAGCAAAGCAAAAACTCCTAACTTCCAAGTTTATCCACTAAACTTTTAAACTTCTTCGTGTATCCACCAACCTTTTTCCGTCTATCCAAGGGTTCCAAGTCCTGTGATGATAACCCGCTTCACATCATTCCCTTTTCCCGCCGAAATAAATACGAAATACAATGGAGGCACAACTGGCACAAGTGCTTTCACAAATGATGGAGACGATGCGTGGCATGCAAGCTCAGCAAGCAAATTTGCAAAAGGCTCTCACGGAACAAGGTACTAAATCAGTTAGTGGCATCACACTACAACCATACGACGAACTAAATGAATCTTTTACGAGTTATTTGCAACGATTACAAAATTACATTACACTTAAGGGCGTTACAAATGACAATACAAAACTACAGATATTTCTTAATTGCATTGGCCCTAAATATTACCAAGTTTTAAAGAACATAACTGCTCCCAGTACACCGGAATCTAAATCGTACAATGAATTAGTGCAGATATTAGGCAATCATATTGCACCGGAACCAGGTGAAGTAGCACAGCAGCATAAATTCTGCGTAAGAACTCAAAATGAACATGAATCTATTGCCAATTATGTAGCAGGCTTGAAAGAAATAGGGGGAAAATGTAACTTTACCTGCAATAACTGTAAACAAACTACTTTTGAAACTCACCTCAGGGTACAGTTCATTAGAGGTCTGCGCAATATGGATATTAAGGAGAGGTTATTACAAGAATCTCCCAAAACCAAATTTGAGGATATTATGAAAATAGCTATGGCTATAGAAACTTCTAAATCTGACACTAAAGAAATGGGACAAGAAATACAAATAAATAAAATATCTGAAAATAAATACAAGAAAAATACAAAAACTACAAAGACAAGTAAGGAACAAAAATTTAATTGCTTTAGATGTGGAAAAGATAACCATACAGCAAGTCAGTGTCGACTCAAGAACAAATTATATTGCAAGAAATGCAAAATAAGAGGACATCTACAATCAGTGTGCTTCAAAGATCAGAAACAGCTACAGCTGGAAAGAGAATCTTCAGAATCTGAAAATGAAGAAGAAATATATGAAATACATAAAATACCTATGGAAAATAGCACAGATAAATTCAATATTAAACTACAATTAAATGGAAAAGCACTTACCTTAGAATTAGATACCGGAGCTGCAGTTACTACATGTTCTACAGAATATTTCAAAAATAACTTTGGTAATCTGAAACTAAAAAATACATTAGTTAAATTGAGAACTTACACTGGTGAAACAATACAACCCATTGGAACCGCTGACCTAAATATTAAATACAAAAATAAAGAAATACAAGGAAGAATTTTTGTAATTGATAGAAAAGTTGACCCAGTTGTAGGAAGAGAATGGATAAGAAATCTAAATCTACAATTTGATATAAATTCCATAAAAAAAGAAGAAAACGATTTTACAGAAAAAGAATTCAAAGAAAAATTACAGTCATTACTTGCAGAATATAAAGAATTATTTTCAGAAGAGATTGGAAAAATAAATGATTATCAAGCTACTTTCAAAATAAAGGAGGGAGCCGTACCCATATTCTTGAAACCACGTCCAGTACCATTTGCTCTCAAAACCCAAGTGGAAAATGAGATTGACAGATTAGAAGCTGCAGGAATATTAGAAAAAGTCACATATTCACAGTGGGGTACACCAGTAGTTCCTGTAATCAAGCAAAATGGAAAGATACGTCTATGTGCTGACTATAGAGCAACATTAAATAAAAATCTGGAAAATGATAACTACCCAATACCAAGAATTGAAGAAATATTTCAAAAACTAAGTGGTGGAAAATACTTTTGCACACTAGATATAAATCAAGCATATTTACATTTGACGACTAATGAAGATACCGCAGAGATGCAAAGCATAAGTACATGTAAGGGGACCTACAAGGTAAAAAGATTGATGTTTGGAGTGAAGATTGCACCAAATGTTTGGCAAAGATATATGGACCAAACCCTACAAGGAATGGAAGGTACAGCATGTTTTTTTGATGACATCGCCGTACAAGGAAAAACATATAAACAATTATTACAAAGAATTAGTATAATATTTCAGAAATTACAAAAATGTGGATTACGCTTAAATAAGAAGAAATGTCAATTTTTCCAAAAATCTATTAATTACCTGGGACACACAATAAATGAAAAAGGATTACATCCTACAGATGATAAAGTAAGGGACATAAAGAACAGTCCATGTCCAACAGATGTATCATCTCTTCGTACCTTTCTTGGGATGATTAATTATTATCAACAATTCCTACCAAACCTGGCATCAAAGCTTAATCCACTCTACAAGCTATTACAGAAAGACACGGAATTCATATGGTCAAAAGAATGTCAGAACGTTTTTCAAAAGTTAAAAGATGAAATCTGTGGAGAGAAAGTACTTACACAGTTTCATGAAAACTTACCTGTTACATTAGCTACAGATGCATCTCCTACCGGATTCGGAGCCGTGTTGTCACACATTATGCCAGACAAGACGGAAAGACCAATAGCATTTGCTTCAAGATCCCTAACAAAAGCTGAAAAAGGCTACAGCCAACTAGACAAAGAAGCAGCAGCACTAATATGGGGACTAAAGAAATTCTTTCAATACTGTTATGGAAGAAAAATTACACTAATAATAGACAACCAACCATTGGCAAGAATACTACATCCAGAAAAAGCTACACCAGCTACTACAGCTATAAGACTGGTACACTATGCAAATTTTCTAGCAGGTTTTAACTATGAAATTAAGCTACGTAAGACTTCTGAACATTCAAATGCAGACTACTTTTCAAGATTACAAAATTCCTCTAACACCAGTCAAGACCATCTTACAGATGATGATGCATTCTACCTAAATCAAATAGCTGAAATGCCAATAACATTACAAGAAATTAAAGAAGCCACTAGTAAAGACACAGAACTACAGAAATTATACATAGACATCCAATCAGGCAAAGAAGATTCTAAAAGACTTCATGAATTTTCCTTACAAGACAACTGTATATTTTATGGCATAAGAATAGTAATACCTAAGAAACTACAATCTAAGATCTTAGAAGAACTACACACTGCTCATACAGGAATTGTCAAAATGAAAGCATTAGCAAGAAGCTATGTGTGGTGGAAAAATATTGATGCAGACATTGAACAGATGGTAAAGCAATGCAAAGAGTGTTGTTTAATGCAGAAGAACCCTACAAAAGTACCTGTACATACCTGGGAGTATCCAAAAGAACCATGGAGCCGCATTCATATTGACTATGCCGGACCATTTATGAACCAATACTTCCTGATTGTTGTGGATGCTTATACAAAGTGGTTAGAAGTCATACCCACTACATCTACAACAGCTACAGCTACTATTAACATATTAAAAAGAATATATACAACATTTGGCCTACCAATCACACAAGTCTCGGACAATGGAAGACAGTTCAGATCAGAAGAAATGCAAAGATTTCTGGAAGGAAACGGAATCCAAGCTAAGTTCACAGCACCTTTTCATCCAGCGACGAATGGGCAAGCCGAGAGGTATGTGCAAACATTTAAAAATAAATTAAAAGCTATGGGAAATGAAGAAGGATCTCTACAAGATAAATTACAGAAATTCCTGATGGTGTACAGGAAAACACCCAATAATACAACGGGGTTGAGTCCAGCAGAGATGATGTTCAAAAGACTATACAGAACAAGGATTGATTTAGTAAAGAGAACTTCAACAAAAGAATACAAGAATGAAGAAATTAAAGTAAATAAAGAATTCAAAGAGGGAGACAGAGTACAGATAAGAATGTATGACAGCAATAAATGGAAATTCGGAAATGTAAGAAGCAAAAGAGGAAAACTACATTATGAGGTAGAGGTAGATGGCAGAATTCACCATAGACATGTGGATCAAATCTTAAAGACATCATGCATGAGAGAAAACCAAGACATGACCTACATCTACAATTCAAAGTTACCGGAAGTTATATCTACCCAAAGCTATCGCAACGTTGAGTCAGCTGTGCAGCCTAGCCCTGTGAAGATGAAAGATACACCACATGTAGAAAGGAAGTCGCTAGTTCCGGAAACAATAAAGATGCCTACAGAAGTTGAACTGGAACCGCAACCAATAGAATCTGCGAGTGCATTACCTGCGGAAGTTACACCTGCACCCACAGAGATGGCACCACGTAGCAGCAGGAGAGTCAAGAGACCGCCAAATCGCCTGAACCTGTAACACCGTATTTATAACGAAGGAGAGAGTGTTACGCACACCACTAGTAAGCGTGCGCGCCTCTAGCGGATGTAGACGGATGCAAGGGATAATCTATGGCGACGCTCATAGAAGAACATTCATGTCGGTTGTCCTTGTTAATATAATTTGCTTCAGTAAATACAATTACATTACATACGTGCTTTATTGGGGTACCACATACACAACACTTAGGTTTTGGTTGTGATTGATTCAGTCGTAGAAATCTAAAGACATCACGTTTTCTGTTGGCGTTATTCATATTTCCATACAGTAATATTGCCAAATTAATTAAAACAGGTAAATATTTGACAGCTATTAAAATGAACGCTCTTATGTGTCGAGCCTTTCTTTGGTATTGTTCGTCGAGTTGAGCTCCTTCAGTTTTGAGTTGAGCTCCACGATTACTGACAAATGCTTGCACTGACTGGACAGGTCCACTCAAATCTGTGTGGTTCTTTCCTCAAAAGACCATTTCAGACACTAATCCACATGGTCCTCATATGACTTGACCAAGATCATGTCTGGACTTTAAAAGAGACTAGGACCTCTGAGTTTGTTTCGGCCTTTCATCTCAGAGTAGTCAGATAGGAAACACCGACCTCATCTAGCTTATTTTTAATATTTTTTTATATGACGTGTAAAAGTGATTCCGATATCCTATTTACAGAATAAACAATTTCATTTCATTTGTGTCGCGTAGTTATAGTGAGAACGATCTATCCATTAAATAAATTCGAAGCAAAAATGGAGCGGATTCTCCACTGCATCGTCCGTCATAAAATCACTTACTCTAGCGAGTGCATTTTCATGGAAAACAACCCAGGAGATGGACGACGAATATGAAATTAGAAATTAGCATAGACATCACTAAAATAGCTTTCAGACTTTATTAGTGCTATCGAGATTTTAGCGTTAGCGGTTAGTTTGGATTTAGCTCTGTTTTCTCTGTGATTATATTTTTCGGGATTGGCTACAGTCAGTGTTTCTGACTTGCTGTCTCTGTTTGCCTTTTAAACCCTAATTGGAATCTAAAAATACACATCTGGCCAGCTCTTAAATGTCAGCTTTTAGTTTGAAAATTATTTCAAATGTAAAATGTTTGCTTATTATTTGGAATGTGAAATGTTTATTTTGAGCGAAAACTGTCTGTTTATTTTAGGTTTGTCTGCGTTTGTTTTATTTGAAAGTAACATTCATTGCTTGAACGAAATATGCAAACGTAGTGTTTCAAAATTAACCTGCTTGAAATGAATACAAAACGAATGAATTCAAAATTATTAACATTAATAATTAAAAAAACAAAAAACCCGACTGCAAAAACAAATAACTGAAAAGGAAAAACAAGCATTATAATGTATTGAATTTTGGTATTTCATGTGGGGGACAAACAAAAGTTACACCATATTTCCTGTTATTAATTTGTCCCCCCCGCCTGCGATACCAAAATTGTTCAGTTATTTGTTTTTGCAGTCGAGTTATATTAAAAATGATCTTTATTTCAAGATATATATATATTTGGAATTGACTTATTACTAGCTTTTATTTGATACATACAATATAGTTCTTTTTTTTTTAAACCTTTCCCTCCCTATTTTTTCGTATTTGCAGATGCAATATTTACATATTATATAGCCACTTCCACAATTAAGACTAATCTAACGACACTTCATAATTATGTTAAAATCCATTAAGCCTTTTAGGCTACAGAGCGTGCCAAAGAAATAGACATACATGCATACATACTCTCGAAAAACATTACCTTCCTTCTGGGGCAGTCGGGTAAAAAGCGAGTGTGAGTCGCACACCAAGGGTTTTCCATACCACCGTACAATATTTAACACTACATATTTCCTTAATACGTTTTTTGTATAGCCTCTAGTTTTTAACTTCATTTTATTTTTAGTATTTTGTTGTTATAGCATAGTAGTACAGACTCAGTGAAATATTTAAGCGTCTACCTATAACGGTTCAAAAGATACAGTCTTGTGACAGACGGACGGACAGCGGAGCCTTAGTAATAGGGTCCCGTTGGCACCCTTTGGCTACGCACCCTAAAAACACACGTTAAAACATATTTTATGAACAGATGTCATGCCAACAAAGGCCTACAGATTATAAAACGAAACCTATCCTAATCCTAAGAAGAAAAACATTAAGAACGACATTTATTTGCGAAATAAAAGTTAATTTGTGACCTTTTCTCCTGAGTGAGTGGCAGCGTGGGTAGAATATTGAAATGTCTCCGGACGAACTAAAATATTCATGTACCCTACAATAAAATTGGCATTGTTTATGTTCTGTTCCAAAGGGAGAAGCTTATATTGAGTTATTATGTATTTCATGAGATGGAATTAATAATGAAAGCATTTCAATTAGCTGCCTAGTGCGCGAGATCCCTTAATATCGTGTCCAGCTTATCCTGTAGTCGGCACGTTACAGGAACTAATGGATGCTACTGAAGGTGCCAAACTCGTAGTCAAATTCTGAGCTGACTTAATTTAGATTGCCACCGTTATGCTAAGAAGAAAAATGATAAATCTATTCTTAGCATTAGTCCTATACCTTTTTAGGGTTCCGTAGTAAACAAGGAACCCTTATAGTTTTTTTTGGTGGCGGTTTGAAAATCCTCTTGGATGTCCACCGTCCTGAGGCGGGCGATGGTTCTTAGACATGTGTTATCAAAATCGATTCAGCCGTCTCAAGGTCATCAGCTCTCTTGTTTTAGCTGTGGTAGGGATCTTAGACGCATAATGGGTATTTACTTTACTTTCAAACGTGTGTGACCTAAAATTTGAAACAGCCATGTATGCTATATAACTGTGCAAGATTATGGAATTCTTGGTCTGACGCTGTAGCAAGAATATCCAACACACTAGTACACTATTGAAAAAAAAATTACAGATTTGTCGTGTTTGGATTCGTTTTGATCAGTATTTAATTATACATACAATTCACTGGCATTAATTGGCAACATAATGAGCTGATGCTGCAGCCAGGATATCCAGCACAGTCTGGAAAAAATAATAGCAGTTTTTGACTTTCTAAATGTTCACTGTTCTTTCCGCGTTGTGGGTTTTTTTTATATGAGTATTAAATAGTTATTATTTATTTATAATCTTCAAATCTTCAACTTAACAAAGTAAAACACTACAGTGTAAAATGAAGTACCTTTACAAGATCAACTATGAAAGGCCACAAAGATTTTACGAGCGATGTCAGTCAAAAACGTTCACGATATAAACCCCGGCTTAACGTCGTCTTGTTAACAGAAGTAACTGACAGGCGAGTGGGTAAGATCAGCGCCTGAAAGATTAGCTGTGGTGTTAGGCAAATTGTTTTTTTGAGAATTATGGATACTCCTGCTTATCATTCTCTTGTCCTCCCAATTTATTTGGGGTCCGCGTAACATGTCTTTTTTTTCAGACTTCTTTATACAGACTCCTCCCCTCCACTCCTCTCCTCCTCTTGGTCTTCTTTATGCCGATGCATTTCACCAGGTTTTATGACAAATCTTTTACAGTTCAAGCAGTACGGTAAAGCTTCGTGCAGACCAGCGCGATGCGACAGCGCGACGCGACACCGGTTATTGTTATACCGTCAAGTTTTCTTAGAAATTGTATTGTTCGTGTCGCGGCGCGTCGCGCTGGTCTGTACGAGCTTTTATGTGTGTTGACAAGGCGTGCTCAATCCTTGTCCACTTTTAAAATTCTGGTGAAAAAACACTTCCTCTCTCCATAAACATCATTATTATAGTTCCTTACTCTTGTTTCATGTTTATTATTTTATATATATATATCATATTTATGTGGATATGTTTATGCTCTATGTATTTATTGTGTATGTAAATGGTACACCACTGAATACCTGCAGTATTCTCTCCATCTCCCTTTAATCCATCCAAAGGTTGTCTGTGAAAGATCGCTTTTAGCGATAAGACCGCCCATTGTGTCACCCTATGAAAAATTTCTAAATTTACTTCTGTAATTTGTATGGTGTGCTTAATAAAGAATATTCTATCTATATATAAAGGTACCATTCCGACACCCAACTGCAGGCGACGTGTCGCCGCGTCTTGTCGCTGCAGTCATGATTCCGAACCCGACCGCAGGCGGCACCAGCCCGTATTCCAGTCGGTAGATAGAAGATAGAAAAACGTGTTATTGCTCGAGCGTTGGCGGCACTACTGGTCTGCGGTCGGGCTACACGTGTCGTCTGTCGCTCGCCCATAACTGCAAAGGAGGTGTTACTATCTACGGAAGGTATTTCATAGAAACAAGTCGGTTTGCGGCGACACGTCGCCTGCAGTGGTCGCCTGCGGTCGGCAACGTAATGGTACCTTTAGTCGAAATGTCAGTAGTCACTCCCTTTCTAACGTTAAGGATAATCATACTATAAAACCGAGATAAATGCGAAAGTACTTATGTTTATTTGTTTGCAACGTGTTCGCGGCTAAGCTGCTGCCCCGATTTTGATTACTTACCTAGAGAGATACTTAAAAAAATATTAGGGTTTGATTTTTAAGTTAAAGCGGGCGTTGAAGTTTGTCACACGTTATGAACACGATTTTCAAAAGACATTTTTGCCAGTGAATGTTAAATGATCTTGTATCTTTAAAAAAATAACTAGAATAGACATTTTTCTTACTTTCTATCTTCAATAAGGTTTTTATAAAAATAAAAGTGTATTTATTTGCCGCCTCACGAAACAAGTTCTCCGACTAACTAAACAACAGCTGCGTACTGTTACAGCAGCTATGACTGGCCATGGCCATTTAATAAACACCTCTTTGTTATAGAAGTCACAGACAGTCCGCTGTGCAGAGCCTGCATGGAGGACGACGAGACAGGAGCTCATGTGCTGTTATCCTGCCGGGTGGTCGCCACATACAGGGCAAAGTACTTCGGTATCCCAGGTACCCTACGTGAGATTGTCAGTAACACCAAGGCGTTGCTGGCCTTCTTTGAGGAGCTGGGGTGGATCGGATTTTCCCACCCGTACGCAAAATACGCGCTTTGACGTGGAGTTGCGAATACCAGTCCGTATTACCTACCTATGTATTCTTTAGGCGCAGCCGCGAGACACACTTTCCTGCTAATTTCTTACAACAAAGTGTGTGCTAAATAAATTAGTAAGTAAGTATTTAAGTAAGTAAGTAAGTATTTTATTTCTTTCCTCCCTTCTCTCTTTCTTTCTATTATCCGCCTAGCCTCTTCCCAATTAGATTGAGTTGGCCTTCCAAGATGCGGCTGAATATCAACTTTAAACAAGAAGCTATCTCGGTCAACTCAAGTCTTAAAACAATGCAATCATCTATTCCTGGAAAGACTAGTCGATGCAAAGTTCTCGGCAATAAGAGCATCGATCGTTTCGACCATTATTTATTTATTTATTTATTTATTTATTTGGATCTCCAACAAAGATTACACCTTACATGCTAAAAATAAAACATAAAAAGATACAAATCCTTGTGCATCTTCAATTATAGGAGACCACAGCTTGCATTAAGATATCAAACAATCAATTATTAATATGGAAATAAAGTATACAATTTAAAGTAAAAATAACAAGATCAAAATTATAAAAAAAAAACTACTATATATATTGAGTTGAACAGTAGGGAGTTGAACAGTAGGGAGGAACGTCAACACTTACTCAATATTAAGTTTTGCGTGTAACAGCAATTTAAATTTACTTAGGCTATTGGAGAAAATGTCTATATCGTCGGAAGAACATGACAGTGAGTTGTATTGATTGGTCATCCTAACAATCGGCGAGTGTTTACCTAGATTTGTTCTGTGTTGAGGGGCTTTCAGTAAAGGGCCGGGATAGCGAGGAATACGGGAAGGGACGTTAATGCGTAATTTGCCAAGAAGATCTGGACAGTCAATGCCATTATTGAATAATTTATACAGGAACAACATGTCGGAGATAGTGCGGCGAGATTTTAAATCTTTGAGTTTGAAGTGATTTAGTCTATGTTCGTAAGATCTACAATTTCTTACTTTAAACCTAAACGCTAGATGACGGACAAGTCTCTTTTGAACCCTTTCAATGCGACTAATGTGGACTTGGTACGAAGGATTCCACACCGTGCTGCAATATTCAAGTTGGCTTCGTACGTAACTGTTGAATAAAAGTAATGTAGTGGATGGTTTTTTAAATTCTTTTGAAGATCTCAAAATAAAGCCAAGAGCTCGGTAAGCTGAATTAAGCATTTGGTCTATATGATTTATAAATTTAAGTTTACTATCCAAGTATACTCCTAAGTCACGAATAACTGTTACTTCTGTTAGTGTGTTTCCCTGAATATTGTAAACAGATTCGACTTTATTGTGTTTTCTAGTAAATTTTATATGAAAACATTTAGTACAATTCAAGTACATTTCATCGAGACTACCTATCGAGAATCAATTATGCAAACGATTCGAATAAATTAGTAGTTCAATTCCAATTATCGATACTTCAATAAACGATTTTTTCATTATGTACGGGTAGGATAATCGAATCGGAAAGATGGCTGACTTCTGTTGTGAACGCTAGCCTAAATGCGTAAAATACTTGTACTTCTAGTGAAAATTGCTTTCGTTTTGTTTGTTCAATCGAATCCATTGCTTCGTAAGTTTGAATAATTCGTCTGCTTGACAACAAGAATAACGCAATGGATTTTGATGACCTGTCAAAATTAAAGGGAAGGGCTTCCTAATCACGATCAAACAAACACAACCCGAAAAGGTCTAATTTACACATAAATTCGAATTTGAAACACAAACCAACCGAACAATATGAGACAATTCCTAAAAGGGCAAAAATGTTCATTTTCGTATTCAGTGATTTTACATAGAAGTCTGTGTAGTCATAGTTTAATTGAAAAGGGAGGCGGACTCGCGGACTATTGTTCAATCAGTGGAAGCGATGGCATTCCAAGAGTAGACTAAGAGCTAGGGAACATCTGGCTATCTATTTATAGAAAGTATATAGTCTTCCATTTCGGCTTCTGGAGAAACTTTCGTACCTAATTGTACCGTTACTTTTTTAGTACGTTAAGTTCTTAACTAGCAAGGCAGTCTGTCTCATGTATTTACATAAAAATACTACCTAATCAACTATATCATCAATAACTAAGGATGGAAAACCGACTAGTAACATAGAACGAAAAATTTAAATTCTCACACTGACAGCAGAAGAGACAGATACATTTACATAAACTTCTTAATTAAGTAGTAAAATAAATTCACTGCCTTAATCAACATAAATTGGATACTTCTCAGTAAAATAAAACAAAAAAAAAAGTAAATTCCCTAAACTAAAATCAAATAGAACGACTGCACTTAACATAAATCTCTCTGCTATAAAGCAGCTCGCCACTTCGCCGGCTCTTAGTCTATAGTCTAAAAGGCTATAAGGCCATTTAACGGGACTTTTCACGTCAATAATTGAATTGAAAGTTCTTTGATGATTTATAGCCACCCCTAGCCACCTTAAGTGTTTAAAGTCGAGCCAATTTCATTATATTGTGTTTTGAGGGACGCACAACAAAAATTGCTTAATGAATAAGCAGTTGCTGTTTTAATTATGAATTTGAGTTATTATCATTGGAGTTGAGCTTTGCAGTAGAATAAAAGCAGTGATAGCCTAGTGGTGTGACCGTCAGACTGCCAAGTCATAGGTCTCGAGTCCGAACCCAAGGCACGCACCTCTGACTTTTCGGAATCATGTGCGTATTGTATAATTATCACTTCCTTCAAAAACGGTGAAGGAAAACATCGTGAGGAAACCGGCATGCCTGAGAGATATTTCTCGACGGCATGTGAATAGGCCCATGGGCGGCTTTAAAACTCTGACATCAGGTTAGTCACTGACCACACGAAAAGAAGAATATGATGTAGAATTTTTAGTTGGTGTATTGTTACGTGATGGAATTCCGTATTAAGCGATATAGGTACACATAATGGTTTAAGATATTAACAGTGGTTTTTGGCAGTACAAAATTTTTAGGAATATCGTATACCTACTTCTACAATATTTGTAAATATGTAAGCACCATGTATCTATCATTAATTAGTTTATCTGGCATGCTTCATTTTTAATTATTTTTACTTATTGTGGAATAGTAATTTTATTCTGGGTATTCTTCATATTGAAGTATATAATTAATGTATACAAAATATTGTAAAACATTTTAAAAGAGTAACGGTGGAGTTTCTGGCCCATTCTTCTCCATAAAAAAACTACATTTTGGAAGGGGCGGCTAGAATCAATTCTATTTTGTAAATTTTGACGTTCTAAAGTGCCAAATTGAAATAAATTATTTGACTTTTACTTTACCAGTATTCTAGTAAACTCCCACTTTTTTTTCCCAAGCTAATCTTTTAAGGAGTAAATAAGTTCTTTTGTGAATATCGAAATGTATACCAAAATTCTCGCACTAAGTAAAATAGCATTTACCGGCAATCTGGGATATCAATCTCCAAGCTCCAAGTTCGAAATCACAAAATTCCTTATCCAACTCCTCGGTAACGATAAGAGAACCGAACTTATCCGATGTGAAAATTATTTAAATCGCATTCGAAATGATAAAACCGAGCAAGTTCGTTAATAGAATTAGTGTAGATATCTCCACTGTGTTCAAAGAACATCAGTTGTACAAATGTGAAGTTCTATCGCACTAATTAAAGTGACGACTGACGAAGTCTACCGCCAACTTTATTAATGAATCTTATTCGGAAAACTTCGGCAGAGTTCGGTCAAGAAAGTTTCGGCTCTGCCGGCTGAGTAAGTTTCCATTTTGTTTTTTGAGTATAGACTGGACGGTTTCAGGGTTGGTCGAGGTTTGAATGTTTGTTTTTTAAGCAAATAACAACGCTTTTCATGTAGGGCTTTCAAATGAGGACATCATAATTTTAACCCGTATCTATTTACCTATTGTTTTTTATTCAGAACAAGGCCGTTTCCCCAGACACTGTTTCTTTTACAAGCATAGATATATACTGGCATCTAACGAGTCAAAAAACCGCGCATTGAATCACGGCACGGCTCAGATAATATAATTGATTTAATCGTCTTGGAGCTCTCTTGGACCTCCGAACAGCAGTCCATTCCTCTTTTAGTAACAAAGAGGGATGCTTCTGCCATGCTATTCTGTAAACATCTCACCGTGAAAACTTGGGTGAGGTGAGCTGTCAATAGTGTCAATCCCTGTGGAATGACAGCTCACTCCACGCTCACTTCACCTAAGTTTACACGGTGAGATGGTTACAGAATAGCACTGCTGCACTTCTTTCATATCAAATAAATAAATGTATGAACTTAATGCACTTCTGATGAGATGAAATTTTTAAATGACTTCTAAAAGGTTATCAATTCGGATGCTTATATTTTTTTATGCTATCTAAATAAAGTACTATAATTTATTTGTCGGTTTAGATGTTTAGCTGTCTACTGGACATAGCTGCAGTGAAAATGTCTATTGTAATCTTATTGAAAGACATCATCAGCCTTTAATGTTCGCCCTGCTGGAACTCAGGCCTCCTCTCTTTTTAAGAGGGAGTGAACCATTTAGTCCTCCGCGCGGACTTCGTGAGCTTTTCACAACTAGACATTGCCCACTCAAGACTTTAAATAATATAATACAAAACAATAGAGATGTCGAATGTTTTTTGGCCATCAGATAGATTATAAAAAAATATTAGACACGTGTTTTATCTTTTTTTACGTAATCAAAAGATTACGGCAATACATTGAGTTAAAATGTGGCATGATATCACTCTCCGGTAGATTTTATACTGAATTGTGACGTAGCGAGCCCGCGCTCCCCAACTTTAATGCGTTTTATCTAAACCAATTTGTATTAATATGATAAAGCAAAATATACGTGTCTAATATTTTTTTTATTATTTAACTGACGGACTAATTAGATATCTTTTCCCAGTCAACGTTCCTATTAGGTACATAACCCTTTCGACAAGCAAATAAATCATCATCATTATCTTCTCCCTTGTTACGTGGGGTTGGCGCAACACGCATTCTTATTTCATTCTCCCCTGCCAAACAAGAAAATAAGACCAAGGAATTTAATTTAACACTTCTTCCAAACATTCCTTAGTTCCAAGATCGGAGTTCCATTACAAAGGTATTAGTTTCCAACTAGTCTTGTTCATCCCTATCACACTTAGCCGAGATAAATACCACTTATCGCCTCCGCAGAATTCCCCTGAGTATCTTTGAAAAACTTCAACAAAAAGTATTTTACGATAGGGTAAGTAGTAAGTAAAGACCTCTTCGGCAATGTTCGGGAATGATCGGGATTTCGGAGGATTGTGGACACAAGGTTGCTTGTGTGAAAATGGATATGTTTGTCAAATCTGCTTAAGGGTAAGTGGGGTAAGTGGTGTATGAGGGTTGGTAGTCTTTTTAAGTTGATCGAGTGTTAAGTATACTTTATCCTTTTTTCCTATTATGGTATAGTAATCTTATTCAAGGTGCATCGTCTTCACATATAATTATATAATGAATGTTTATAAAATATTTTAAAAGAGTAACGGTGGAGTTTCTTGCCCATTCTTCACCATACGAAAACTACCTTTTGGAAGGGGCGACTAGAATCAATTCAATTTTTTGTAAACTTTGACGTTCAAAAGTGCCTTACAAGGGCCTATTTCAAATAAATGATTTGACTTTATGAAAAAGAAAATACAGTCAGCAAGAAAATGGGCAGTTTTAACAAAAACTTTTTTTGATCCCAATCGATCCTGTTTCTTATAAGAATGGAATCGATTCCCGAGTCGGGCAAGATGTTATGGGGTTTTCCATTTGGAATTTCCTAGTAGCAGCACAGAGTATGGATTTGTGCGCGGTTGATGGCAAAGGTCCGCCTCCTGTTACATGGGACTTAAACATAACTGGCGAAATGTGGGTGTACTATAGGTACACCTCTGCCCAACCCTTCGGGGAACACAGCCGTGATAATAAGTTATTATTAACAACTTGACGTGTTTAATTTTGATGTTCATGTATTAAACATACTATTATGTACTGCCTAGATAGATTAGTTCATATGTGCTTACTGAACTGTGCTAACCTGTATGACGTCAATGATCCAGGCAGGTATAGCACGACACAAATTAAAGGGTCCACTGGTGAAATTCGTCAAAAACTAACACTTTAAACCTGACTGCGGCGAAGCCAAAAAACCAGGGTTATGTATTTGACCTGTATGTATGTATGTCCGTTTCTATGTTCCTTCGTAACTAGCCGTTTTTGATGTGTGATATGTCGTTGGATTCGTCTTTATTGCACAAGTGTCACTGGACACTTGTGCAATAAAGACATTATCATTTATTTCAGACAAATCTTAAATATAATATACATTTAACATATATAAATTATGTACAAGTTTACAGAGGAAAAATAATAATAAACGAAGAGCTCATTGGGCATAAAAAAATTTGGGTAAATTGTTTTTAAATTTTTTAAATAGTGTGACTTTAAGTCAATTCAACCCTGGCAGGGATTGAAAAGGGTGCAAAACATTTATGAACTCGTGTCTCGAGAAAAAAACAAGCGATCTCAATTACTAGCTTTATTTATATTTTACTAACGTTTGTATACACTACAGAAATTACAAGAAGCAACAAAAAATAAGAAGAAGAATGCCCGAAGAATTGCCAAACTTAAGTGGCAATGGGAAGGGCACCTTGCTCGCAGAACAGATGGCCGATGGGGCCGAAAGGTTCGAAGACTTAGCGCTGGAAGGCCTCCCATAAGGTGGACCGATGACCTTGTGAAGGCCGCAGGAATCCGCTGGATGCGAGAGCACAAAATCGGTCGAAGTGGCGATGCTTGGGGGAGGCCTATGTCCAGCAGTGGACGTCTTTCGACTGAAATAATGATGATGATGATGAAAAGATCGCTTTTAGCGATAAGACCGCCCACTGTGTCACCCTATGTAAAATTTCTAAAATTATTTCTGTAATTTGTATGGTGTACATAATAAAGAATATTCTATCTTCTATCTATCTATGATGTCAGAAAATAAAGATTTAAATGTAACAAAAAAATCTTAGGTAAATACAGCATTTACTTATTATTACCTACTAGGAGTACAACCCTAAAGTAAAACAGTTAAATTATTTGTATAAAAAATACATAAAATGATAGTCGTCTCATATCTAAAATACATAATTGTACTAGTTTATTGTATCTTTTTGTAAGGGATAGGGACTGCTATTCCTTAATACAGGTTATTCTATAACCTAGCTAGGAAAGCAGAACTTCACCCACCAGATTGTGTTCGACATGGTACAAACTTATATGAATACCTAACTATGTAAACTTCATGTACTACAATCTCCTTTTTTATGAAATAAATTTATTATTATTATTATATCTTAACAATTAACAGAAAGTACAAAAGAAAATGAGCGCACTAGCTTTGTTGTAGACACATCTCTGAAATCGCAATGCCGTGTGCAGAGTTATTTTATTTTACTTAAGGCGACAATAACGGAATTTTAATGATTTTATACTGTAGATCACAAGATCACTATCATGTTTAATTAGAGCATTATTTAAATAACTTAATCTGTGAATATTTTAGATCATGTTTATATTAAATAGTGTTATTAATTTAAAAAGCTATGTCTAATGTTGATAAAAACTGATAATCACGTAAAAACTATCCAGCGTATTTTTCTGAAATCTTCACCATTTAAAAAATAATTTAATAATTTATCTTTAAGTATATGTGTTTTATTAAAATACCTTTTGTTTTATTTATAATAAATTAATAATGCGTCTAATTTGGGACAGCGCTCCTTGATGGGCGAGTCCTATTATTGACTGGACGTACGACGCGTTGCGTGAGCTCAGCACAAAACACGCAAGCTAACCACTCAAGGTCACTAGCATTTAGTGGCGTCTTAACCCCCGTTGTCCACAACGAACTTCCAACAAGTTCGTTGGTTCAATGGAACCTTTAATTTGTGTCGTACTACACACACTGACAACTTATTATTGTAAACTGCTGCATATTAAAATGGAATATTAATGAGCTTTCGCAACTATAAAAGCCGCAGCTTCCTCCCTTTCATCCCATTCGACACTATGACTACCATGAAGGTTGTTACATTTCTCGTCTTACTTACTTTCATTGGCTTGGTTTTGTCTGAAACCATTAACAAAAGAGGTTTGTGTGGCCGGGTACTGGCAGAAGCAATGGCCAAATATTGTGAAGCAAGTGGGATGGCGGTGAAGAAGAGCGGAGGAGTTGGAATGCCACGATATGGTGGTGTGAATAACTGGCCGTGGATGGACACTCAGAGAGCTTTGGACTTCGGTAGGAGTAAGCGGGAGATCGTTGAGGAATGCTGTTATAAAACGTGCCAGGTTGAGACTCTTATGACGTATTGCCAGCAATGATGATGTTATTCGGTCCGTGCGTCCATCCACTTTTAATGTTCCTTGATTATTTTTAGGAATTTCGTTAAATTAGTCTAGTGTTATTATTCTTGTAAGACGTTTATAAATAAATACAGTATTCATTACGAATGGTTTTAATTTAAATTCTACATCCTGGTAACCATTATAATTTTGAAAGTATTTCAATAAAATACTTATAACAGAATCAGAATTTAGTTATTTGTAAGAATGTTACATTGTATGGTGTTAGTATTTTCGTTAGTTCTATACATTCTACCACAAAGTATATGGTGTAAAAATATTCAAGTGTCGTTCTTAACTAAGTACAATATTATTTTTAAGATTTGTGATTTACAATAAGTCCACTGAATGCGTTTTTTATAATTAGGTAATCGTTACTATAAAATGTCAAAATTAAGTCCATATCATCTTGGATTTTTACAATATTCCATATATTCGTCAATGTCATAAAAGAAATGATCTAACAGCCAGCTTGTCAGCTTTTTCTTGAAATGGGGATGGGAAGTTCCTGAAGTGAATTAGGTAACTTGTTTTACACCTGAACTACATAGTTGGCATTGATTTCTCCTTGCTTTCATTAAATACCTATCTTAAAAATAATTTATGAAATAAAATATTGTCTCTATCAGTTATGATTGACTTGCTAGTGAGGAAAACTTGACCTTAAAAAACTTAACCGAAGTCACTTGGATCCTCCAAGAAACTTCGGTTAAGTTTTCAAGTACTTGGCTAAAATACTTAGCCCTATCCATACTAATATTATAAATTTGAAAGTTTGTATATTTGTATGTTTGCTACTTAATCGCGCAAAAACGGTTTCACGGATTTGGGTGAAATTTGGAACACAGAAGTTTATAACCTGGATACGTTCAAAAAAATATCCTATCTTTAACATGGATTTTTTTTAATGAATTTTGGTCCACGCAGACGAAGTCACGGGCAGAAGAAGCTAGTAACTCATATATTGCAAACTTATACAGTTTGCCAATCTTGTTAACGTTTTTCATATGTATATGCAAATAAAACTATATTCTCTTCTATTCAGGCAGACAGCAAAAGGCTCCCATTTGTACATTTGCTCGAACCATTTCGTGAATCCTCCGTGAACCCGTTTACTTCAGTCAACTACAAGATTGCCTGAACTTGGGGTGTTCCCTTGAGACTCAGTCGCGATACAATCCCTGCTTTGCGAGGCTTTAAGGGTTAACACTTGTCTAAGAGCCGTTATAGGGTTGTAACACTTGGCTGCGCGGTAATGAAGGGTTGATTTGTAAATAACTTACTACTTCTGTATTAGGTTTTAGTTTCGTTTTTTTCTTCTTAGCTTATTGTGTCCTTTGCTGGGCAAAGTCCTTCCAGGAACTCTTTTGCCGAGCCACCCCGAGCCAGTCTTCGCGGTACGCGTCCAGGTCTCGTTAGATAGTGAATATTAAACAATTTTTAGTAGAAGTTCAGGCTTCTTCAAAAGAGGTCAGTACTTCTCATTATCTTTCAAAATAGGAGTAAAAACATTATACAAAAAATTACTTACAAAAATGGTAGTTTATGGCTTAACGTAGCAATTGAATTTGACATCATCAGCCTTGCCCGTATGATTGTTTAAGAGGGTTTATCCGTAAAGTTGGCAACGTCGCAAATAACTGTCAAATCTTTACCTGTTTTGATTAATATAGCAATATTACTGTATGGAAATAAGAAATGTGGCTAACTAGCGAACTAGAATATTAATAATGAATTGCAATTATAGCATTGAATTTGATGTTCTACCCGTTTTAGGTGTAAAAAAAGCATTTAGAAACTTTCCAAATACTTTTTTTTCATCTAAAACTAAATATTCATATCAATATTCTAGTTCCCTAGTTAGCCACATTTCTTATTTCCATACAGTAATATTGCCAAATTAATCAAAACAGGTAAATATTTGACAGATAATTGCGACGTTGCCAACTTTATGAATAAACGCTCTTAAGACTTAGGAGAGACCGAAATAGCGACGACAGTACGTGTCAAAACCTTAGCAAGGCGTAGTCACAAACTTGAAAACCATTAATTACAACGAACTGTAAACTTATTAATTTTACATTCAACAAATAAATCAAATATAGCCCTTAAGGATCAATTAATTTGCAGTATATATTTATTATAATACGGTCCGTACATAGGGAGGCACAAAAACCTGCCAGTATATAAATATAAAGGGTCTAAACTCAGCGGGCGAGCGCCTTGAGCTACAACCGACGCAAATACTACTTTACTAGATATGGCAAGAGGTAAATTGTGTTTTAATTATTTTAGTTGAGTAGCGGCTTTTTAGGACTTGTACCTTATGTTTTTGTGATTGATTGCAGTTGCAATGTGTTTAGGATTACTTGAATTTTAATTTGGAGCACTTAAGTGCAATGTGGTGTTATAAGTTCGTGTTTCCGGTCGGCGTGTTTGTGTTTCAATTTAGAAGTTGGATAGTAGATTAGGAATAAGGAGTTAACTAGTAAGTCTGTTACTTCATCCAATTAATAGTTTAGCCGATGATATGGTTTCGATTGTATGTCTAAATGAAAATTAGCAAGATGATTGAGCGCCGCGCTAATGCTCACTTCAATACCTATTATTACAACCACTTATTTAACCTATTTAAACGACCTCGTCTGCCCACCAGAGACTAAAGAGCAGTAACAGCCCTTTTGTGATTTTTCGTTTTATTAGTGATTCTGAAAGCGGGTTTCTTAAGCTTTCTATTGAATTAACTTACTTATTTCTAAGACTATTAGAATGGTTTTTATTTAACAGTTTTCACTTACTGCAAACGAAAAAAATTAACAATTTGGCGTGATTTCCCAACTAAAATACAGTATAAATTATACTGCAGATTAAATTTTAAGGTTTCATAACTAAAATGCAGTAAGCAATATAATTTTACAGTTCTTTAGATAGTTTTATATTTCTGGAAAAAAATTAAAAAAAAAATTAATACGCAGTAAAATTTACCGCCATACAAGCTATTTTTACTGCAAATTAAGAAAATACAATTTATTGTCACGAACTCCCAACTAAAATGCAGTAAAATCAAAGCTTGTCGCATTTTAGTTGTGAATACTTAACATTCTTTTATCATTATAAACTGACTAACACGCAGTAAAATACAGCATTACTGCAGATTAGTTTGGATAGCATAATGACACAGATATGATTATTCCTAGCTAAAGTGCAGTTAATATAAACGGTCTTTAAAATGTGAACTAGCTATTTTTCTTACTGCACTAGTAAATTGAACACTTTTTTCTTAAAAAACTAACTAAAATGCAGTATTTTTTTGACCTTACTGCATGTTAGTTGGGTTTCTTGACAAAATAACTGATCCAAACGCAGTAATAGGGCTTTTTGCTGCATTTTACTAAGTTTAAAATGGTATTTTTTACAAAAAAGGCTATGCAGTAATAGGCACCAAAAAGAATAAATGGCCATAATAAATTCAGTTATTAAGATATATTTTTTTTTATTGCTTTAACGTGTGAACCTATGCCTTTACAACCTTTCTGCATTCAAATTTTTTTGCTTATACATTCTGTTGATTTTTTAAAATCAATTCTTAACTTTAAATGCGTTTTACTCGAAATCGTGATTTTGCTGTTACTGCACTTTAGTGTATGGTGGGCAGTCGTGCTTGCCATTGGATATCCGTTTAATCCCCGGGACACCAGAGCTCTCCGCACCCATGGCAACGAACTTTATATAAAAATAAATTGTTTGGCGAAAGAAGTATCTTTCGCCAAACAATTTATTTTTATATAAAGTTAAACAAAACAACAAAGACAACAAAAAAACAAAAAACAAAAAAAACACACAAACAAACAGCAAACAAAAAACAAAAAAAAAACAACAAAGTGAAGAGAGAGAGAGAGAGAGAGAGAGAGAGAGAGAGTGAGTGAGTGTGTGAGCGTGTGTGTGTGTGTGTGGTTGTTAGTTAATCAATGTGACTTTTATTTACTTTTATAGTAATAAAAGTAAATAAAAGTCACATTGTTTTAAACAATTCCAAGCTTAAAACTACAACAAAGGTCACATACACAAAAACTTGGTTTTCAAACACAGTACACGTAAAATCCTTTGATTCATTCGTTCTTCGACTGAACACGACGTAGGTCGTACATTACAGGAATTATTCATATAATATTCATTTGACAGATACGGATTTATACGACTTTTATACTTTACGTGTAAATCATAGCAAGTTTATGGCATAATGCCGAGTTGATATAATAATAAGGTATGATATACTTTATAAGCTTGTTTTGACAAGCTCATTGTAGAAGCGGATGAACGTCTTATGGCTGCAAACTGAATTTTCCAATCGCCGTAAAGTCGCATGTTGTCGTGTTTCTCAAGTGAATTTAGAGGGTACGTATGGTATGGGTAGCAACATTTTTATATGCCCTTAAATAATAAAGTAATATCAAAATATTATTGACGTGTAAAAGTGTTTGTATAAAATAAAATAAAATCATTTATCATTTAGATAATTTACATCGGAAGGTTTATTTGTATAATAAATTAATATTAAACATACATACCTACCTAAAGAAAAATCGTTTTGTTTTTAGTGATTATAAACCTGGTGTCAGAATTTGCGGCCAATGGGCATCTGACTTTGCTTCACATTTTTTTTTTTTTTTTTTTTTTTGGATGGGAAATTATCAAATAACTTCTCCCGCTCTGGGTGGAGCGGGAGGGCGTGTCAGACTTTTACTGACTAAAACCCACCCGTGTTCCTTCCGTTGCCTGTGTGCCGAGGTCGCGATATCCCTTTCAGACAAACCCGCAACCCCGGCAGGCTTGCTTCACATGCCGTCGAGATATATCTGGGGTTCGAACTCGAGACCTATGACTTTGCAGTCCGTCGGTCACACCACTAGGCTATCACTGCTGTATCTCGATGTTTTTTTCAAGTCGTAAAAGCCGTGCCAATCAAGAGGCGGGTCACTTGTTTTAACATACAATGATCCATAAATCGTTTGGCCAGCGTGGTGATTACGACAATATGGGGGTGTTTGGTGGTGACAGTATGTCTAATAAGTTGATATCACCAACGGCATACTTGATGGAAAGAGTTACTTATAGTACTCAATCAATAGGCCTAGCTTTTTTCCAACTATGTTGGAGGCGGCTTCCAGTCTAACCGGATGCAGCTGAATACCAATATTTTACATGCAGCGACTGCCTATGTGACCTCCATAACCAAATTACTGGGTAACATGATACCTCTTGGTAAGACTGGTTCTGCTTCTGAATACCCGTAACGGCTATCAAAGTTCTACAAATGACAGCTGGGACCTACGGCTTAAAACGTGCTTTCTGAGGCTTGTAGGCAGTTAGACAACCTAGAGTCGAAATGCATTGCCAACAGTTTAATGTTGGTTTGAACGTTTAATTTACCCTGGTACCCATATGTTTCTCAATGTAAGACAATACTGCTGATTGCGGTCGGAGATTGGAATGGTCTGCAGGCAATATACAACACACACTGAGATTGCAACAACAGTGGAAATAAATCACACACAAAAGAAAAAATACACAAAACTTTTTATACAGTTTCATTCTCTAAAAGACCATTCATGCAAAAAAGAATAAATAATAAAAATGCACTAATATTTTGATGCAAGAACGTTTTAATATCCATTTTTATCGGTGTCCCTTCCTTTTAATATACATCATGGTCGTCCCCGAGCGTCTCATTTTCTTTTAAATCTATGGCCGTTTCTTCTCTAATCTCAGTAAATGTATCTTTTTAAAATTGTAAGATATTCTTCCCTTATTTAAGTATATTTATCTATGTTTTTCTCTTGAGAGGCTTATTATTTTTTTATTTAATATTTTTCAACAATTATGTTTTCTTTGATACTGAAATAATTTAGACGAGGTTGTTTTTGTTGAAACGAGAGAATGAGCCTGAGGCTTCCGCAGCGTAATTATCAAAACATTTTGTTTTCTTTTTTTGTTTTTGTTATTTTGTGTATCATAATTCTTATGTTCTCCGTGGAAATTAATTGGGTTGTAACCTAAATACAACCCAATTAATTTCCGCGTAATATATAATTTAAAATAATATATTTTAATTATAATGATAATAACTTATATTTTTGTTGAAAAACATGACTAATGTATACACAACACACACCAATAACATGTATAATACATGTACATAGGTATTGAAGGAAAATATGCCTGGAAGATATGGACGCATAAAAACTCTGACACCAGCCATGCTATTCTGTAAACATCTCACCGTGAAAACTTGGGTGAAGTGAGCTGTCAATAGTGTCAATCCCTGTGGAATGACAGCTCACTCCACGCTCACTTCACCTAAGTTTTCACGGTGAGATGGTTACAGAATAGCACTGCAGGTTAGTCGCTAGCCACACGAAAAAGAATATAGGTACACTTTGATTCGCCAGCTATTTGTTAATTGGTAAACAAGTACTGCGGCTGCATAGAGTGCTCTACTCGATACAGTTGGAATCGATATCGAAAACCTGTTGGCTTCCGCACTGTAATCTGTGAATAGGGGGATGTTGAGTGTTGAGTCTGCTTGCCACATACATTTATTTAACTATTAGGGCTTTAGCACCTAACCTTTCAAGTTGTAAGATCACGCTTGTATTTCCCAAAGGGTAAGCCAGAGGTGTACAGAATACATGTAAATAATAAATAAGAACTTTATTCAGTTCAGAAAAACACAATGCTATCATGAAAAAAAATGTCGGTCCACGCACAATGAAGGGTTCCGTAGTTGGGATGAATTTATCCCAAGAACAAACTTAACATTGTAGTTGAAAAACATGTTCATCTATAAGTATATATACTATAGATAGGCTCATTAGCGATAGGGAGGGGGATGATCAATTTAATGCTATTACGGATCTATGTGTGTATACAGGATGGATTTTTGAGACGGGGCAGTAAGGGCAGGTACCTGAATCGTTGTAGCTACAGGAAAACGGTCTTAGAACACTGTCCTTAACTTTTTGAGACATTTTGATCTGCATTCACAGATGTGATAAAACATTATATCATAAAAGTTTTTGTATAAAGTGCCCATTTTCTTGTTGACTGTACTTTTTTTTTTAATATGTGAATACAGATCAAAATGTTTCAAAAAGTTAAGGACAGTTTCTTAAGACCGTTTTCTTGTAGCGACAACGGTTAAAGTAACAGACTTTACTGCCCCATCTCAAAAATCCACCGTGTATTAGGGGAAAAACATAGGACACTGATTCTGAACACTTTAGGACCTGCCATTTCAAATTTACTTTGGGCTATAACTATATAACACATACACATACATAAACTCACCCCTTCCCAAGGGGTAGGCAGAAACCACAGAGCGCCACCTGCTATGATCCTATGCATAGGTACTCATTTTGCTTGACAAAACATCGAGATTTCTGTATTATAAGTAAGTTAATAATAATGTATTATACGCGTAGACTTATTGGAATAAATTCTCAAAATTATGGTAAAAATCGCATTTAAATCCGTAGTTATGGAGAACAACGCGGTCATATAGAAACTAGATGCGACATTACCTAATTGATACGAGTACTATGTTTAAATAAAGATGTCCAAGTTTGCTTTAATTTTTTTTTGTTCGAGATTAAATTATTATAAATCTAAGAATAAGATACCATGTTTGGATAAAATAAATAAGTTCGTTTTTTTTTTTTTTTTTTTTTTTAATTAAAATATGTTTATTCAGTCTCAAAAGTTACATGCTATACATGAGTTGAGACAGCCCCAGTTCCGTTTACGTTCATACACGCACGCTGGTTGCGACCGAAACCTGACCTTTCTGAAGAACATCACCAATAAGGTCACTACTATATGTCTAGGTCTATGTGTATACAAGGTTATTGGTTATAATGTCGGCAATCTGTTAAGGGGGTGAAGGAGAGGTCATTTGAAATCAAATTACCCCTGATGACCCCCCCTATGACAATGTCAACCATTTTCGAGTAATTTAACATTTTATATTTTAATATATATTAAATTTAAAAAAAAATGTCAAATGACCCGGAAATTGTTGTGTATATGGTTATGTTCTTAAATAAGCAAATTTCTGGAACACTGCAGTGCTATTCTGTAACCATCTTACCGTGAAAACTTAGGTGAAGTGAGCGTGGAGTGAGCTGTCATTCCACAGGGATTGACACTATTGACAGCTCACTTCACCCAAGTTTTCACGGTGAGATGTTTACAGAATAGCATGGCTGATATACGGCCCAAACACTCCATTACGCACATCGACCATGTTTTAATTACCCCTCTAACAAATGTAATTACCGACTGTTAATGAACGTTGTTTATGGTCTACAACTGTTACGTTATCATGTGTTCGTTATTATGCTCTGAAGGGGGTGGGGAGGGGGTGACGCGGAGTTCACTGTTTTCATATTATGAAAATTAAAAAGATTGGATTGTATAAGTATTCGTAACTGGGGTTCTGCTGGGGAGTTTGTTGCGCCACTTCTTCCCAGCTAAAGCACTAGGAAGTGGTGGAGGGTGGGCGTTTTGTGGGACTGTCTTATGTAATTTCGACGTTCAAAAAGTGCTGGATCTTTGCCTAATTTCAATAAATTAATTTTGATCATGATTTTTAACATCACGCCTGGGTTAGACGAAGGAGTAGAGGTGTATTTGAAAAAGCTTCTTTAGCACAAGCCCGTACAAGGATTGCAATGAAGAAGCGTTTGTAATCACGCGGCGTATACCTACTGTTACAAACGTATTCAAAAAGATGTGTAATAAGTGATAAAGCCGCTCATTGTATGCTTTGTAGTTTTTTTATTTTTCATTGTACTATAAAGTATATTGCAACGTGTTCATTTCGATGTACCATAACTCTAAGGTTATATGCTATATGAAAGTAAAAATAATACAAAAAGTCCTAGAACAGGTGTTTCAAAAATACATAGTTTCGTAGAAAACAAAACATAACACTAGACTCTCGATGTGTATCCAAGTTTCATTGCTATGTACGAATAAATCGTGTTCATTCATATTTAAAGGTAAGAATGCGACATCGTATTTTTTTTTATGAACAAAGATCGTCCGAATTAAGCTTTGTGCAGACCAGCGCGACTTGTCGCGCGACGCGACACCGGTTATTGTTATACCGTCAAGTTTTCTTAGAAATTGTATTGTTCGAGTCGCGTCGCGGCGTCGCGTTGCGCTGGTCTGCACGAAGCTTTAAATGTTTATTTTTATTTTTAAATATTTCACGTAAAGATGTTTTTATTTTTTAATTTTGTATTAAAAAATAAAAATTATTCATATGCCCGTTGATTCTTTGACATGGTCTCATTAATACCCAACGGGAGCTATAGGATATCAAAACGTTGTATAAATAAATAAATAAGTACGAGTACCTATAGCATTTACTCCAAAAAAAATCGTGCATTTACTTTTATACTCCATGATACTAAAGACTCCATATATATAGCGCCATTTGAGCTCGGTTTAGTTCATGAAATATTTACTATAATGTGATTAAAATGTCCGCGTGACCTCTGACTTTGAGCCATTTCTCTCACTCCATCAATTATGTAAAATGTTGCTTTAGCGAAACAAGTCAGTGTTACATTGGAAGATACGCTATTGATTATTTGAAAGATGTAACGAACCCGACATAATCTAGTTTTAGTTACATAATGACATAATGTAGTTTTTTTAAACCAATTTTTGTGTACATTCAATTTGTTGTATTCACTTACTCGACAAACTGATCGTTTCGCAAATGTATGTTCGTTGCGTAACAAAAGCAGCGCAACGAGTGTTTGCAAAACAAATGCTCGCGGTGAGTACCGTTCTTTTGAGTACTAAATATTGCGGGTTCAAAACCAGAGAAGTATCAATGTGACTTTCCAAGCTAATTTACAAAAAATCTGATTTACAGTTAAGGAAAACTTTACGTCGTGTAATAACTTTATAGCAATAGTCTGAAAACCCAAGCAGTGCGAGCTTTTGGAATCTATCTATATGAGTGATAACATGATTTATCCGTATGTATTTAAGAGCCTTTATCCGAAAAGCTGGCAACGTTGCAAATAGCTGTCAAATATTTACCCGTTTTGATTCATTTGGCAAAATTATTGTATGGAAATATGAAATGTGGCTAACTAACGAGCTAAAATATTGATTATGAAATGCAATAATTAATATCGTAACAGCGAATATTTAGTTTAAAAAAGTATTTGGAAACTTTCCAAATGCCTTTTTACACCTAAAACAGTTACAACATCAAATTCAGTGTCATAATTGCAATTCATTATTATTATTCTAGTTCGCTAGTTAGCCACATTTCATATTTCCATTCAGTAATATTGCCAAATTAAGCAAAACAGCGAAATATTTGACATCTATTTGCGACGTTGCCGCGATGTCAACTTTCAGAATAAACGCTCTTAAGAGCAACACTGCAGTTTAATATAACAATGAGCTTACTGAACTGTACCAACCTGCATGACATCATTGATCCAGGCAGGTACACACTGGCATCTCATTATTGCAACCTGCTGTATATTAATATCGAATATTAATGAGCTTTTGCCACTATAAAAGCCGCAGCGGCGCCCTTTCATCCCATTCGACACTATGACTACCATGAAGGTTGTTACATTTCTCGTCTTACTTACTTTCATTGGCTTTGTTTTCTCTGAAACCATAAACAAGAGAGGGTTGTGTGGGAGAATGCTGTCAGATTTTTTGAACGACGCTTGTCAACAACACGGATTGTCGATGAAGAGGACGAGTGATACTATGATGCAGCCGCGAGGTGGAGTGGATGGCTGGATGGATACCTAAAGGGCTGTGGACTTCGGCAGGACAAAGCGAGGGATTGTTGACGAATGCTGTTTCAAGACCTGCACGATTGAAACTCTGTTATCGTATTGTTCTAACTAGTTACGTGATGCTAGCAAAACGTATAGGTATTGAGAATTTCAGTATTATTTAAAATTAATGTCTAATAATATTCATGTAATTAATATTATTTATTTTAATCAAATATAGCTACATATCTATGTAATTGGCCTTTTATTTTTCCTTCCTTACTGCGTCCCAATTACTCCCAATAAATTCAAATATAGCTTTTGAATATCATCTCTATCGCTTATCATTGGATAACATGCGCAGGAGCTCGACTAGGGCCCAAGAGACCTCGATTAAATATGCACAGTGTTGCCACCGTCAATGATAATAATTAATGATTTCAAATGACATATTTTACTGTTTTTTTTTTCTTTCCCCTTCTATATTGTTAATATTATATACAGGGTGTTAAAGTAGTTGCGTGCCATAGCTTCAGGGTGAGTTCAGAGTCGATAAAGGAACCCAGGAAAAAATAAATATCTTAAAAAAAAGTAAACGATCCCAGGAAAAAAAAAAAAAATTGCAACATGTAGTACCTACTAACTTAAAATAGCAATCGTTTAGAAGTAAAATTATTTTATTTGTTTAAATACTTTAATTACTTACTTTCATTGCGTTCGATAGTAGGTAGTAACTCTAGGAAATTATTTATTAGCATTTAAACAAAATAAAAACGTATATTAAGCAATTTTTTAATCAATTCTAAACGATTGCTATTTAATTAGTAGGTACTTCATTAGGTTCATCTTATGATAATTTTGGATTTTTTTTTACACTTTTTTTTAAATGTATTTATTTTTTATTTTTTATGGGTTCCTTTATCGACTCTGAACTCACCCTGAAGCTATGGCACGCAATTACTTTAACACCCTGTATATACAATGTGAAATTTAATTCGTTTGCATCCTCTTAGGGGTCATTGTACTCATCATTATGAACAACTTTCACTATGGGGCCGACCCTGAAACCGGGAAAAAAAAATCAGCTGTTCCATACATTTATGTTCACATAGCTCATTATAATGTAGGGAACAGCAGATTTTTTTTTCACGATTTTACATTGTATACTATAAACTACTATAATATTCACGCGTTTTTTTTTGTTAGCCGGATTAGCTGCTAATTTAAGATTCAGTCAGTAGAAAGTAGTCCTTACTACTGAGGGTAAGCATTAAACACTAGCTTTTTCACGCAGCTTCGCTCGCGTGGAAGTCCGAAATTATCCCATGGAAACGTAGTACTGGGATAAACAGTATCCTATTTGTTAATCCAGGTTATAAACTATCTGTCTCATGCAAATCCTATTAGTAGCATAACATAAAGATTGAATACTATCGTGAATTCATGCAAGCCTAGTACTTTTTGTTAGGTTACTGCTCAGAAATTGTACACAACGTTTAATGATTGAAATACTATCTTGCATTCATGCAAGCCTAGTACTTTTTGTGCTAAGTTTCAAGTTTAAGGAATGAGATTTTCATACAAACGAAATCCCTTTTTCGCTTCCATAAAGGTGGAATTTTCAAATACCCCTTCTTAGCGCTCCCCTACATTATAAAAGGAAGCTGTGTGCAAAATTTCACTTTCCTAGAGCCAGTAGTTTCGGGTCTGCTATGATATGTCAGTCAGTCATATTTTCCTTATATACATATATATAGATTACGGAAAGAATTCAAATGATCGAAATTCTAATAACTTTCATCCTCTTTGGTAAATTCTAATAACTTTCATCCTCTTTGGTACATTTCTAGGATACATTTTAAATTAGTTCTTAAAACTGAGCCTTGAATTTAACAGAGTTTGTTCTTAACCTCAATTAAGGTTTCAAGCGAGATCTCCTAAGACCCAGTCTGAGCCCTCAGGCTGAATTGTACATGTTTTCGTCTTAATTACTTTTGCTGAAATAAAACTGTGCGTAGGACATTGTTGAGGGCTTTTTATAAATTTATTTTGTTTTTGTTACACCTGTTAGTACAGCCATGGCAATGAATTATTTATCAAATTCAAAATATTTTTATTTCACATAAACCTACAAGGGCACTTATGAAACGTCAGAAGCTAGGTGCACGGTTCCAATTGGTCGTTTCCTATGGAGAAGAGCCGGCAAGAAACTCCACGGTTACTCTTTTAAAAGTAAATGGTTTTTACAATGTTTCCAAGTTACAGTGTTAAAAGATATAAGAGGACAGTGTAGGCCCATCAACAAGTACCAGGTACTTAGCAAAATATTAAATGGTCCACAGATCTACAGTCTGTTATGTCTACAACGTTCTCTCATTCACAAAATTTAAAAGAAAGCATATTATCATATTGTAACACTAAGCTTATTTGCCGTGTTATAGCCAATTCACGCAATTACCAAAGAATTAACTTAACCCAATCACAGTACAGTAGGACACAACTTAGATGTAGCATCGGCAAAATTCGTAAATCCGATCACCATCCAAACTGGGTGCGCCTTGAAAATTACCAATCTTTATTACTGCTTTAGGTGAAAATGATCTTTACGCAAACGCAATAACTTTTAAAGTCAAATAACCAAATACATTCGTAAAATTGAAATGAAAGAATGCAAATTTTCAAATTTATCCTACATCTAAGTTGCGTCGTAGTGTACAGATGGAACACTCCGCAAATTCATTTAAATAAAAAGCGACTCTTGCTACGACACAATAAAGTGCAATTTAGGTCGCACAGCGCTAATCAACTACAGTTATATATTTACCTAGAAGTTGCCTCTCTTTCTATCGCGTAACTCTTAGATCTTCTGACTACGTTACACTCACTGAATTGGCCCAGCAAGACGGGCCCGCCGCGTACTTGTAATTTCATACCTAAGCTGCGAAATGTCCCATCTAAATTCATCTGTGTCCCAATTTATTTGTGGTCGGCGCAACATGCCGTTTTCTTCCATACTTCTCTATTAGTCGTCATCTCAGTAGTCACCCCCTTTCTAGCCATATCATCTTTCACACAGTCCATCCACCGTTTCTTTGGTCTTCCTATATTCTTATAGTCATCCATATTTATTCGCAAAACTTTCCTCACGATATTTTCCTCATTCCTCCGCATCACATGCCAACTGATTTCCACACAACTTGTCAGTCACCAGTGCCACTTTCAGACTTCCTCTTAACATTTCTTAAGAACGAATAAACGGACAATTTAAGTTAGTACTTATTTGGATAAAAAGAATATTATCCTGAATTTACATAATCAACCTTATTTTCAATTTTCATACCTTTTATTCATTTTTTTTTTAAATGAAAGTCGAGGCATATTTTGCGATGTGAATAAATCAAGCCGCAAAGTAATGGCGTAACTAAATTAGAAGGAACTTCTATTTATGTTTCTCCTGATTAGATTGTTTGTGGCAGTCTAACATTTTAGTGCTCCCAAGAGCATCGTTACCAAAATTTAACGAAAATGAAAGCGAGCTCAATTTCATAGAAATATATTTTGTATCTAGGTAAGCTAAGTAATAAAAGCCGCAGGAGTCCATCATCAAGGTTAGGCAACGCTTGCCGAGGTCGGTCCGTGGATGGGTGACCATCCATTAGGTAGGTAAAGAGACCGAGACTCCTCCTTCCCTCGGAAAGCACGTTCAGCCGCTGGTCTCGGCACGACACGTGTTTCACCTCTCAACGATGCACGGCAACACGACAACGTTCGGCGCTTGGCGTGGCAACACGTCGTGTCCGGGTTCGCAACGTCATCGTCATCCTGAGGATGCCTCGTTGAGAGGTGAAACACGTGTCAATTTCTTACAGGGTTCTTTATGACTCTTTAAGAACAGTTAAGCGGATTAGGTTACTAAATATACGTCGTAAATTGTAGTTTATAATGAATTTCCGCAGTCACGCCTGAGTCAATTAACTGCGTTAGGTTAGACAGGAAATCGACCCCAACATAGTTGGCGTGGCTAGACAGATGATGATCTAGACTGGAGTAGTCTTTTCATTTCAGAGATTATTGGCTGGTATGTAAAGATAATCTTCGCCCGCGTTGACTGCCTCGTTGGTGTAGGGGTCGCGAGAGCTACTACTGAGCATGAAGTCCTGGGTTCAATTTCGAGGTCAGGCTATTGGGTTTTCTATCAGAATTCCTCAGTTGCAGCCCGGAGTCTGAATTTGGAGTTTATTTTTCGGAGCCCGGTTGATGGCAATAGCCTCGCCTCTTATTACATGAGACTTAAGAACTTAACGATAACTGGCAACACGTGGGTGGGTGTACGATAGGTACACCTCTGCATGACCCTTCGGGAATAGCAAGCGTGATATTATGTTAAGATAGCTATAAGTCGTGCAATTAAATTTGAGACTTGACCGCGCCTCCCGCCGCTTTTTCCCCCGCCCCGATGACGCCTGGCGGAGACCTCATACCGCTAAAGAGACCCATAAATCATTTACTGCGCAAGTCGTCCTCGACTTAACCAGTGAATTTATGTATGTTTTAATATAATTTTAATATATAAGTACATTTTTTTTTTTTATTGTTTAATACTTAAATTTATAATAATAATTTAATTTAATGTCATTTGAATTATCTAGTTTAATTATATTTTATGTTTTCTAATATTATTATAATGTAATGAATTGTTAACCTTTTATTGTGAATGTTGTGCATGCCTTTAAGTGATGTTTTTACACAGAACTGAACTGAAGACTCCTGATGCTATTGTGACTACTCTTGTAAATATATCGTTGGTGTGCCTTGCTTAATAAATAAATAAATAAAATAAAATAAGTCAAACCACGTGGTGCGTCAAGTCTCAACTTTATTAACTTTAATTTTTAATGAATGTTTTATTTTATTTAATGATAATTTTTATTGATAATTTTAATGTTTTTACTACTTATTTATTGAATTTTTTGTATATGGGTTTTTTTTTTTTTTTTTTTTTTTTTTTTTTTTTTATTGGCATAACCTGTACCTTCTATTACAGTACATAAAGAACACCTCATTATCAGCCTATCAGACTACCGATTTCAATTAAGATCCCAACGAACACATTTCATCTTTACAACCAAGATTGGTTTTCTTATCCTAAGTCGTATAAATAACATGATTGCCAGTAAACACTTACATAAAAGTGCTTCTGACCAATTAATGTGATGTATCGGTATTTACAAACAGAGAAACGAGATTGCTGGTATCGAATTATTTCTATAAAAAAGTGGCCAAGTGCGAGCCGCACACGTAGGGTTCTGTACCACCGTACAATATTTATCACTACATATTTTAAAAAGTTTCTTGTATTTAAAATTAGAATTAAATCAAGTTCAAAATTTAAGGGGCCGCACAGCCCCTTAAATTTTGAACTTGATTTAATTCTAATTTTTAGAGCAGTGGTGGCCCATTGGTAACGGCTCCGACTTACGAGTTGTAGGTCGTGCATTCGAACCCAAGCAGGCGCTTTCCTTTTTGTAAATAATTTCATCACCACTGCTCTCAAAACGGTGAAGGAAAACATCATGAGGAAACCGGCACGTCCTAGAATCAAAAATTCAAAGATATGTGACATCTACCAACCCGCACTGGGCCTGCGTGGTAGCTTACAGCTCACTCCCTCTCGAAGAGCGGAGGCCTGTGTCCCAGCAGTGGGAACATTATAGGCTGAATATTATTATTTTTATTATATGTTGTTATAGCGGCCATAGTAGTACAGACTCTGTGAAAAGATACAGCCCTGTGACAGCCGGACAGACAGGCGAACAGCGGGGCCTTAGTAATAGGGTCCTTTGGGTACGGAATCCTAAAAATTATGACTCGAGATACCCATGTTTGACGGCGTCAAATGCTATTAGTGACCATATCTGTCAATTCTATTACTACTAAGGCTGGACATTGACTTGCGATTGTGCGATTAGGATGTGAAGAGAAGTCGTCGGATGGTCGGTTACAGTTATATTGCGTAGCAATATTGTCGTTGCGTTTTTGTCCTGTTTGTGTGAGGAAGTTTTAGAATATACGAAAATAATTTAAATGATTAATGGAGATATATCACCATAATAATGTAATATAAACATAATCTAAAATATTCCTATAATAAGTTATTAAGAAAACGCTCTAATTTACCTTTTTTTTGTGCAAATCATTAACTACTCATTTACACGTGATCTTCAGTATAAATGATTAAAAGTCGGTTATCGTCGCCTTAGAACGCCAACTCAAATCAAAATTCGAACTATGTCTATTAAGACCAGTGGCAACACTTAATATGTGAGAAAGGTACCGCGATAATTGTGGCCAGTAATTTTCAATGGTCCTTTAAGTCGGGCAACTAGAACTTACATAAATACTAAAATTCAATTATAGAGAAGTAGGTTAGATGCCTGCATGGCATTACTGTCCGATTTCGATTTGACGACTTCATTGGACATTCGGTATTTAAATTATATCTATTATTATATGCTGCTAAAGGAAAAACTATTTAATTCTATGTAAGTAAAGGAAATTGATTAAGTCATGTGCGTTTTAAATATGGTGATTAGTAATTAGAGTTAGTGATTGCAATTTGTTGCTTCATTAGTATATCTGACATTTTTATCTTGCAATCAATCATGGTGTTTATATGGTAATTGAGCTCCGTGATGATCAGCTGGTCTTTACAACACGACAGCACAAGAAGCATAGCAATAACTCGGTCCCATACACCAGCTACCACTTTAAAGACAAAGAAAGAAAGAAAATGTTGGGCTTCATAAATAATAAATACTCTGTGAGTGTAACAAGAGCGCCTGAATCAAACCAGGAAAAACGAAACAGGAAAATAGAATAGGGAAAGAAATTGTACACGACTATATTGCTATATTAAACGTTGTACGGTCTTCAACTAAAGCCATTTCACGCAATTTAATATGTTTACAAGATCTTTAACGTTGAATGTATCTTTAATTAAGCTGCTAGCCTAAAATAATAATGGGAAGTTACTCCGAGTAAAAACTTAAGGATCGGCGTAACATAATTTAGATGATATTATAGCAAGCTTACGTTAAAGTTGATATTTGTAAGTATATAAAAACTTTGGGACCTAAACGTTGATGTTTATTGATCACTAGCTTCTGCCCGCGATTTCGTCACTGTGAAATTTCGGCCCCGGACCCACCGCGTCGCATCGCATCGCGCGCCTGCGTTATTACTTCGTTTTCGATTAGGGTTCTTTCTGCCTGTTTTTTATTTTTGCTCGGATCCTATGGGTTGTAGCGTGTTGTTAGCCAATAACCTTTCCCAAGAATTGGGCTATTCAATGCAGTAAAGAATTATTCAAATTCGATTGGTAGTTCCGGAGATTACCTAGAGGGCAATCATACAAACAAACAATACTAATGATGAAGTATAGCCCCCAAAAACATGGCACTGTTAGAATTGCTATTCAAACTAGATATTTTTTTTAATATTTTTTTTTAGTTAATAGTTTATATATATTTTAGTGTTAGCTTGTATATTATAATTAAGATTATAACTGAAAAAATAAAAAAATAAAGATCATTATAAAACTCACAACTATTCCACTTTGCTTAAAATTCTTGCTAGATCTTCAGATTACTTAAATAATCCGAAGGTCATCTTCGGATTACTAAATATTTAATACAAAGCTAATGCTAATACGTTTTGTAATAGACGAGTAAGCCCTTGTCATTATCACCATCATCATTTCAACCGCACGACATCCACTGCTGGACATAGGCCTCCCCCAAGCACCGCCACTTCAACCGGTTCTGTGCTTCCCGCATCCAGCGGATTCCTAAGGTCTTCACAACGTCATCGGTCCACCTAGAGGGAAGGAGGCCTTCCAACGGTCAGGTACACGTTCGTGACTCCAGAACCTTTCGGCCCCATTAGCCATCTGTTTTGCGAGCTTTTTGCCCTGCCCACTGCCACTTAAGTTGCCGACTATACTCAATCATATTCCAACGTATATTAAACGTAGTATACCTATCTTTACACGTGCGATACAGATCCAACTACTGAGTTGTTCCTAAATGAATTTTATATGCCGCGCCCGATCCCACGATAGGGCTCTACCTTTACTTTATCAAATATATTGCGTTAAGGTTGCGATCTTGGAGGAAATGTCGTGTTAAGGCGACTTAATGATTTTATACTGAAGTTCACGTCTAAACGTGTAGTGTTAATGATTTGGAAAAAAATATATTATAAATTAGAGCATTTTCTCAATAACTTAATACATGAATATTTTAGATTATGTTTATATTACATAGTGAAATTAATTTGTAAAGTTATGTCTAACGCGGATAAAAAACCGAGAATCACGCAAAATCTATCAAGCATATTTTTCTGATACCTTCACAATTTTAAAGATAATGAAATTATTGTTCTTTTAGTGTACGTGTTTTATTAAAATACCTTTTGTTTTATGTACCTATAATAAATTAATAATGCGTCTATTTTGGGACAACGCTCCTTGATGAGCGAGTCCTATTACTTGCTGGACGTACGACGCGTTGTGTGAGCTCAGTACAGAACACGCAAGCTAACCACTCAAGGTCACTGGCGTATATTTGCGTCTTAAGGGTAACTTAAACTATTTTTCACGAGAAAGACAATATACTGGATAGAATGATATTAACTGAAGATATTAATGGCTATTATTGAATTGGCAATCTAATTATCGTAACTATTAGTATAATTAATATTTTCGTTAATTAGTTAGCGATATTTACGAAGTAAGTAATAACAGCCGCATGGGTCGATCCATCAGGTTAAGCTACGCTTGCCGGGGTTGGTTCGTGGACGGGTGACCATCTTTACATACCGAGTCGTTGGTCCCGGCTGTCATTCGTGGATCTTTGACAGTCGTTAAGAGTCGTCAGAAGTCGGAAAGTCTGACACCAGTCTTATCAAGGGGTATCGTATTAACCAGTTACTGGGTTGTGGAGGTCAGATAGGCATTCTCTCGATGGGTATTCAGCTGCATCCGGTTAGACTGAAAGCCGACCCCAACATAGTTGGGAAAAGGCAGATTGATTGAGTAAGCGATATTTCGTATTTCCATTCAGTAATATTGCCAAAATTAATCAAAACAACGAAATATTTGACAGCTATTTGCGACGTTGACCACTTTCAGAATAAACGCTCTTAAATCACGTTTTACATATTAAACTCATATAGGTACTATAGTCAACATCCCTTTAATCTTACCTCGCACTTAACATTTATTTCATTCGCGTACTTCACATTACTACGCCAAAAATAACAAGAGCCTTATCAGAAGTAACATTATTTGGCGAATAATACAATTTGGGATTTTCCTAACAGCTTAATTTTACATTTAATGCGGAGCTTAATTTTACATTTAATGTGGAGCTTAATTTTACATTTAAAATGGAGCTTAATTTTACATTTAAAATGGAGCTTAATTTTACATTTAAAATGAGTTTTAACATTCAACTTTTGTATTAACCGAGCGTTCAGGTGTTATCTCGTCGAATGGTCCCTAATTCAGTCTCAGAAATGCTATTTTAAATTGTTCCCTGTACAATAGAACTCATTAGGGAACAGGTATTTTACTTTAACTTCAGCGGTAAAAGTTTTGTGAAGTGAATGGACTCGAAAGTGTTGAAATAAATTCTTTTGAAGTATCTCATTCTGAATGCATTTAATATTTCTCTAGAGATTATGATGCGGGTTTTGAAGAGCAGTAATAAACTGCTACAGAGTCCGAGTTTTAACTGTGCTTTTAAGGAGTAGTTTGATATTTGAATCTTTTGTGCAGTACTAAAATACAGGAGCTACTAGAATTAAAAACTTATGTAGGTACTCGTAGTTTTCAGACAAAGCTTTTCTAAAAACAAAAGAAGTCTTGGCAATCTTTTGAGCTGTAAAGACAAATGAATTTCACAGGAAATGCTAGAGAGAGAAAGAAAATAAACCGTCTCGGCTAATATAAACCTGATTAAGACGCAGATTAATACATTGGCAGTTATACCTACATAAAGTTACTCATTGGTTGAATAAAATAACAACAGTAAATCAAATTACTTGACTAAAGATGAGATTTCAGTTATCTAAAATCTACCCGTTTTAATCCCACTAAAAGTATTTACAGGAGCCCGCACGTCAGTGGTAACACTTCGACCTTGAACTGGCCTAGCGTATACCCGAATCGCTTTAGCGTGGCAATAGCGGTCATTCACCCCTACATTATCTAGCATTCTCTATTTCAAAAACTGAAATATAGTCCGCTTTCGTCTCGAATCAATATCTATCGTGATCTTCAACATGTTCCAATAACGAAAAACCATACATAGTTTATTGTTTGGGTTCCTACGGAGAGAATAAGGGAAAGGGCAGTGACCGTTACTGCCACGCTAAAGCGATTCGGGTATAGTACAGAGTTTCTATAGAATAAGAAGTCAGCATAAACTGGTTTTGTTAGCACTAACGTGAGGCCTACATTAAATACATTGAAGTAACCCTACCATTTCCTCCACAATTTTTCAAATATAAAAAGCGTCAATCCAACTCCAAGGACCATTAATCAGTGCGACAGACTTTAATTGATGGTCCTAAGTTTTGCACTTTCATCCATTAACCAACTTTGTAGACTTGGTTTTACAGAAGCAACGTTTTTGTTAATACATGAGTTTCGTATTAAAAGTTTCTTTTGAGTACATAAGTGTGTGTTTTTGGGTAAAAACCTTTCGTATTTTTGGTCCTTGTCATTCTGAGGAAATTGTGACGGATTTACGCCTTCCGATCAGTATAGTGGTTTATGCTTCGTGATTCCTATGTAGTAATGGCTTTGTGAATTGAATTGAATTTTAATGAGTTGTTGATGATTAAATTAATGCAGCCTTCTGTACGTTTGCGTATGAGTTCAATAAGTAAATTGCTAGCCATAAATTGTTATTAATACACTTCATCATCACCCCCCCCGTCTTTTCATCTTAATTCAAGGGATTGGCTCAGCATGTCTTCTTAAAGTCAACCTCAGAAAGATGTATCTGTTACGGTATAATTATGAACTTCTTCAGTTTATAATCTATCAGTATTATTTCCGTCAGATTATAAAGCGTCGAAAATCGTGAGTTACAACAAAACATTTACAATTTAACGTATTATTTTACGATAGTTTATAATCTATCCATGGGAAACTGACAAATTGTGAACAGCCATGCGATTCTGTAAATATCTCACCGTGAAAACTTGGGTGAAGTGAGCTGTCAATAGTGTCAATCCCTGTGGAATGACAGCTCACTCCACGCTCACTTCACCTAAGTTTTCACGGTGAGATGGTTACAGAATAGCACGGCTGGTATCAACCTTGCTTGCGACGTAACGCACCTTGCGCTAATACTAAATAGCCTGCCTAGCTGCGAGCAACTTGGAAGTAGCGCTCGCTCGGCTCGCTCGCGATTGGGCACAGTTCTAACCTTACCTACCCATTTCACCTACTTCACAAATTTTCACAATTCAACAAAAATAATATCTATGGATTATAAACTAACGGATCTCACAATCTTAGGGTGTCATACACATCGGCAAGAATTCATTTAATTGTCTACAATTTGTGTTTCATAATACTGTACCAATGTGTAGGTGCCCATATGTCTAATATATTTTGTGGCTACATATCGATAAAATAAAAATATTATCAAACAAAGATTGCAGACAATTAAATGAAATAGTATTCATGTATATCTTTTTAAGGATGTCTGTACTTTCTTCATAGTATTTTAATGCACAAATAATTGAACTATCAGCTATCCTATAACCTCTAATTCCGCTTTGAACATTATGTATTCTGAACTAGTACCTACTAGTAGACGAAACAGTACCTAGTAAGGTACTATTTCGTCTTATAGCCTACTTCTATTCGCCTCAAGTTCAGATTTTATTCGTATCAAATTTTCCTCGTTAAATATCCCAGGGCAATACCAAAGGTTCAAATTCACCCTAGGAAAAACGCCCATCCCTTTTGTGTGGTCTACACTAAACTGAGACATCAAAGAGCCGAAGCCACAACAATCGAATGTACCGCCATATGAATTGTGTGTTTCGGCCTTAAAGGTTAATCGAGGATACTGCCATACTCTGTGAACATTGCCAGAGGGATTTAGTGAACATGGGAATATTGTAAAAGTAGAAAGATGTCGTGTTATCATCGAATCAACATACGCGATCATATGAAAAAAATCATTTTGGATTTAAGGGAATGTCGGGAAAACAAAGACTACAAAATGATGGCTATATTATTTTTTATTATAAATTGATTCGATTCGGGTTTCTTGAGAAAACATTAAAGTAGATCAAACATTAATTAAATTCCAATTTATTATATAAAGTTTCTTGTCAAGACACACCAAATGAACAATTAAATTGTGTATTTAACCTAATACAAACAACGGTATTCCTCGAAATCGTTACCTAAACTCGAGAGTTCAAGAAACTGTTGTACACAAGAATTACTTCAATTCTCCGAAAACGCCCAATAATCTCAAACGGCTAACAAGCAAAGAACAAGTAAAGTCTATCAAGCATTCAATACACGTCAGGATAATTCTAATTGGCCTCGATGTTCCCCTTGTCGAAAGTCCCCCTTATTTAATAACCACCAAAGATGGAGGCGGTACATTTCAATTTGATGTCTCTTTCTTCAACAGGCAACTCAGAAGAAAATAAATTAAAGTACTTTTTTATGTCGTGGAAAAGGGCAACTAGACTTGTCATGAAGATTATGACTGGCCGGTTGGAAATGGAACACTTATTTAAATTAAAAAGAATAAAATGGCAATAACCGTTTATTAATTACGTTGATGGGAGTGTGGGTGAAATTTTTTAAAGGGTTTTTTTATAGGTGTTGACAAAATAGTGTGAAGTTTATTTATCTAGTTAATTTTGCTTAGTGTTGAATTTTTATGAGCTCTTGAGTTTAAACCAGTAGAAAGAAACAAGTAACTAAACACGTACATACAACAAAATTTATTAAAATGAATCGAACAAAAACATTTATTTTGACTGAAATTCGTTTTTTCATTCACTCGTCCTAAAATAACATTACCTTTACCCTGTATTATCAATCGTTCAATTTGTCTACTTATTGATTTAAAAAAGGTATAAAACCGTTCCATTCTTTTAAAACGCTTTTATTGGCCTCAGTTACGAAAAAACCTAAGTAAGTATTATTGTAAGTACTGTAGTTTGAAATGTAGGATTTCGAAACAATAGTAACTTAAAATCTTGACTATATTTTTCAAATACATATATGAATTAAAACTTGGCAACACATTATTATAAAGTTGGCGACCCTGCACCGCTACGTTTCCTTGCCAAACTATAAGTTAGTATTAAAATATTTACAAAACGTAGTATGAACTGGGTTAAAATGAAACTTATACGGTTCCACGTTGACCTAAAATGAAGACTAATAGTCTTTTATGGAAACAGAAGATGTAAAAAAAATTGTATGATTTTTCATACTCTACGAGTTCTTATGCTTTTCATTTTAAGTTTTCTGCACTACTAAACTTTGTGTATTAAGTTATTGATGATGATTTTGACATTGCTAGTAATTATGACCAAAATTTGCCGAATATTATTATGAACTAACACTAGTGTTTAAGATGTGTATGTAACTAACAAATTGGATTGTATGGTCTGTAAATAAATAATTTGATTGATTGATATCGTCAACACAGCATCAGCCGAAAGTCTGAAATTTTCAGCTACCTATATTTGAATGAAAACTTGAAGTTAGTTGGATAAAGAATTTAATTATCTTGAAACAAAGCAAATAGATATTTCCGTTTTATTAATTTAAAGAAGAAAACAAAAAAGTCTTAATTAGAAAAATACTTCATAATTTCGTATTCCAAACACGTAAGATATTAACAATCCTAATTCATAATTCAAAAACGTAACAGAATTTCTCAAATTCCACGGAAGGGGAAAAAGGAAGAAAAATATGATTTAATTTAAGTTTGTAAGGAGAAATAAGGAAAATTTAGAGGCCGTTAGTTAATTAGAAGCGGCTGCGTTTCGCGGTCCGTTTACAGCGGACCGGTATCGCTGAAGCGCTTTGCTGAAAGGTCAAAGAGATAGACGGCAGCGAGAAATCCGTTGTCGAAAGTTAAGACCGTTGTACCTGTTATGAGTATGTCACATCATTATTCGATAAGTAGCCGGACAGTCAAGATGGCGCCTGAGCCAGAGTCAATCTACATTATAGTTGGAATCTTTAATGAATATAATAAAACCACGTTTAATTGAAGTCCAGTATTATTATTTATATAGTACACTGACCAACACAGTACCCACTTGTCTTCATGAGCGATTGACAAAAAAAGGTCCAATCAAAAGACAGACTCTCAACCACAACCTTTGCGGTAATGAGGAGCTCCTTTATGATGCGTCTCATAATGTGAAAACCTTCTAACTCGATTTTTATCCCTGCGCGCTTGGAGCTGTCAAAATCGTAGGTTGTTAGTATTGAATTCACCCGCCCGGTTACCTCCTCAGTGCCCTAACGCCTCTTAATACGGTCTACACAACTCGTGTCGTCTACACAGTTCTGTCTTATTATTCGTTTAGTTGTTATTGTTATTAATGAAACCACATACACTGTAACATTTTGAAGTTGACAGGCATACAGTAAGAAAAATCGGGAAGACAGTTTTAGCAATCGTTCTAAAAGGATTACTATATACCGTTACACTTTGTACATACACAGTTTCGAAGATCATAATCATTTGAGAATGCAGCTATCTAATTACGCAACACATTTTCGTAAATGATTACGACTAATCAGTTTCGGTTTGACAGTCCAACAACATTCATTGCGTTATTTACGTTGTTGAGCAGGCAATCTGTTTCAAAACGATTCAGTTTCTGATTGATCGTGTATTACGTAATTAGGGTACTGGTTAACCTATAATTGGCGACTGTGTACGGCCAAGCCTAATTGTTAACTATACTTATTACAAAGAAGAGAAGAGAGAGATGTACATGTTGTTGTATCCTACAGAAGCTGTTGGTTGTATTTATATTGTATTATTTACTAGCTTTTCCGTAGCTTTTTGAAGTCGGAATTTTTTCCATGATAAATAAAAAGTATCCTATGTGTTAATCCAGGTTATAAACTATCTGTCTGACTCGCCAAATCCTATTAGTAGCATAACATAATGATTGAATATTATCGGGAATTCATGCAAGCCTAGTACTTTTTGTTAGGTTACTGCTCAGAAATTTTGCACAACGTCTAATGATTGAAATACTATCTGGTATCATGCAGGCCTAGTACTTTTTGTGCTAAGTTTCAAGTTTATTAACACAAGGAATAAGATTTTTCATACAAAAGAAATCCCCACTTTCACCCCCTTAAACGTGGAATTTTCAAAAACCCTTCCTTACTGCTCCCCTACATTATAAAAGGAAGCTCTGTGTAAAATTTCAATTTCCTAGTCCAAGTAGTTTCGGCTCTGCGTTGATATGTCAGACAGTCAGTTTCTCCTTTATATTATGTATATAATATATTATTATCTATGGTCTTCCTGCTTTTCCTGTTCCTGATGTCAACACTCCCCCGCCCATCATGGCTGAATACATTTATTTATTTATTTAACGGTTTATGTACACACATATAAACAGACAAGAAAAAAAGGAACAGAAAAATACGTACAAAGGTGATGCTTATTTCTAAAGAAATCTCTTCCAGCATACCTACATGTAGTTATCTAATACTAGAGTCTGATCGTCTTATTACATAGCAAATAAAAACCTGTCCACGCATCATAAGCATAACATTGGTAAACCTTTATTAATAAATAATCTCGTAAACATTACCTTTAAAAATTCAAAAAGTCATTTATTCAAACTAGGCTGAGAATCAGCACTCTTCAAACGTCAAAATTACATAAGACAGTCCCCCAAAACGCTCACCCTTCACCACTTCTAAGTGCGTTAGCCGGGAAGAAGAAGTGGCGCAACAAACTCCCCAGCAGCATAGCTGTCTGTTCAGTTAGAAAAAAATAAAGATTCTTTATGCAAAATAATTTACATTACGCAACACAAAACAATTTAAATTATTAGCCATATGTCAGCTAGCACACGCCAATATACCAACCAAAATCATGGAAATCTATACTCGGGCAGAAATAAAAACTAAACGTAAAACACTTTAAACGTCCTAGGGGTTATTTTAACAGTTTATTCCAATATACGAGTACACAGTACAAAATACACATAACAGTATTCAGAATTTACGCTGCAGCTATCATGATCATGATTTCGTCGACGTCCACTGCTGGAAATAGGCCTCTATAGGTTTTGTGCTTCTCACATCCAGCGGATTCCTGCGGCCTTCACCAGGTCATCGGTCCACCTTGTGGGAGACCTTCAAACGCTACGTCTTCCGGTACGCGGATGCATGTACGTAATCTCCGCAGCTATTATGAACCTCTTAAACTCTACCTGTTCCCGCGACCTCTTCTCCCTCGTACCACAAGCCTGCTGACTGGACAGTTCGCAACTCGGTAAGTTTACCTCCTTGAACTTTTAGTACTCGACTCTTACCTGAAAAGAACACAGAAGAATGTTAATTTAGTTACACTTCCCACTTTTCTCTTAACACTAACTTTGAACTAGTTCTTCAATGTTTATTTAGGACTAAACTCAATTTGCTAACGATTGAGCATCTAAATGGCAGAACTGAAATAGTTTTCGAAAGGTCATCATACAATTTGTAGGTTAAAACTGTTGAGAGGCTCGTGGCTAAGTAATAGCAGCCGCACGGGTCGATCGATCAGGTTAAGCAACACTTGCCGCGGTCGTTTCGTGGATGGGTGACCATCTTAACATACCGAGACGCCTCGTTACGCCCTTTAAGCCGTTGGTCCACTGCCGTTCTTCGATCTTTGACAGTCGTTACGGGTCGTCAGAAGCCCGAAAGTCTGACAACCAGTCTTACCAAGGGGTATCTTATTAGCCAGTAACTGTGGAGGTCAGATAGGTAGTCGCTCTATGTAAAATACTGGTATTCAGTTTCATCCGGTTAGACTGGAAGCCGACCCCAACATAGTTGGGAAAAGGCTAGGCAGATGATGACCAAGGTTACAACTCTTGATTTTTTGGAGAGAGTTGCTTCGCACGGTTTTAGGACTTGACAGAAAATCGTGAATTCTTTGTTATATGTAAGTTTAAAGCTTTGTTCAGACTAGCGCGACGCGACACCGTTTATTGTTACACCGTGAAATTTTCTTAGAAATTGTATTGTTCGAGTCGCGTCGCGCCGTCGCGTCGCGCTGGTCTGCACGACTCTTAATACTAACGTACTGTACACATAAATCTCCAGGAATAAATTCTCTAAATGATGGTGAAAATCACATCAAAATCCGCTGCGTAGTTTAGAAGAACAACGCGGTCACACAGACAGACACGAAAAGCGACTACATATAGAATGAACGTAAGTAGGTTCCATGATAAACACCATCATCGTTTCAGCCGAAAGATGTCCACTGCTGGGTATAGGCCTCCCCCAAGCACCGCCACTTCGACCGGTTCTAGTACCCATGGTTGGTGGGCACCCATGCAGTGCCGGATTAAGCAAGCGCGGGGCCCGTAGCAAATTTTATAGACGGGCCCTTGATCTGCTATGGGTTCTTATGTATAAAGTGGTAAAAAAAAAACAATACTCAATACGTCTATTTGCAATCAACTTTTAGAAATTGTAATACCCATCCATATTCTGACGTCTTAGTCGGCAAAGGTAGTACGTATCACGTTTTTGAGACATCAAGTAAATTCAATATACCACTTCTTAATAAGTTTCACTCAAAAAATTATGCTCAGGCGGAGGTGGGGCCCGGGGTTTGAATACGCGGGGCCCCCTTTAGCGCGGGGCCCGTAGCAATTGCTACTCTTGCTACGTGGTTAATCCGGCACTGCACCCATGTCTGACATTTTTCTCAATATACTCCATAGGTTTATGTAAGTAGTTAAATAAAGGTAAATAAATCGTAAAAAGTTTTTTTATAGATAACACTTTCTTGTTTTATACGATAAACCCAAGTAAAATCTAGTTTAGATTTTTGCAATAGTTTTCTCTTTTATTAATGTTTGTTAAACTTTATTATTTATTCTTAAACTACTCTTCGTGGATGTAATTGCTTGAGCACAATTTTTAGATTTATAATAATAATTTAATATTTTGTAATCTGTCTATTGTAAAGAGCCCAAACTACAAACGTCAACGAATTATAACGTTGCTAAATTAAAGAGTACAATTGTGACGTAGCCTGACAACTGAAGTGACAAGTATTACGTTTAGTCGGTTACTTGACAGCAGACTCGTCACGTGGTTTCTTTTTGTTTATCTTTATTTAACTACCAAAACCTTTAGGAGTTTAGGTAAGGCATAGAATTTAATTTTATGGTTAAAATTGGTTTCTAGAGTACCTAACTAAATGGCGCAGAATATCAGTATCGAAAACATCAAATCTTATTTAAGCTCACGGTTTTTGAATCGCAATCCAACACAAAACTTTCCGCGTCGCTCACAAAAAGTATTTCCTCTTTTTTCTTGTTCCAAGCACTTTATAACAGCGAAACGACAAATTCGACACCTAAATAACGCCTTCAACAAACTTTCCAATAACGTTAACATTCCAATTTGTAACATTACCAGGCTCAGCCGTATTTGGGTATTCACCGCCATCCCCGATTATCGGATCAGGCCCCAAAAAGCTGGCACTAAGCCCTAAATTGTTCGTCCTAACGAATTCAGGCCGTGTCACCGTGGACATTGAATATTCAGATAATAAAAGATACCGAATTTCAAGAAGTTATCGGCATCGAATTTTGATGTCTAAAGTTTGTAGTTGCCAAGTTATTTACTCTCACGAATTTTATGTGGCCGAGACCCGATTCCTAAAGAATACCGATCATTACTGGGTAAAAAGTAAAGTGGATCCGCGAAATTCAAACTTTCTTACGTTTTTTAAAATTTTCGGGTAAGTGTCAGGTTGTATTTTTATCAAAATATGATTCGGGACCATAACAAATATGTATTTACAGAATTAGAATCATTAAATCCTCTCTGAGTTACATTAGTTCTCAAATGTTATGATTTCATGAAAACTCATGCAATGAAATTGAATTGCAAAAAACGTAAGATTTGAATTTTGCGAGCTACCTTTACGGATCCTCCTTATGGCGCACTTGTACCACAGATCACTAATATAATATCATACGTTTAGAACTTAACATTTTAGAAAGGCTTTTTTCATATAAAAAAAACACTGAAATGACGATGAACAAGTCAAAAACAGACCGATTCTTTTACACTTTTTCGCATAATTTTACCAGCCAAAACATTTACAACTTAAAAATCAACTTTACTCCCACAACACCTACACTCCTCGAATTTTCATTACAGCATCTTCCATCACGACTTATAAGAAATTCTATTGACCCCTAGCAGACAAAATTCTAGACAGCGCAAAGGTCCTCATATAAATTCCTTGGGAGGCCATTCCGTGAGCGTGTAAGGACGTCGACTACATACGTAACGTTACGTTACGTTACAGGGACGAATGTTTGTCTTGGGTTCTGCAGGTATTAGACGAAAGGTGAGTAAACTCTAACACTCCCAGTGTTGGAGTTTATTCGGATGTAAGTAATGTAGCTATTTGAAAAGGTTAGCGCGTTGTAAGAATATTGAGGAGAAAAAGTTGTGAGTATAGTTTCTGTTGTATTCACTGACTTTATCGGAAGATATAACTCATTTGTGCACGGAAAAGGTCGTGAAATAATTTGGCGTTTTAGAAACTTGGTAACTTTTTGTGTAATTTTTTTTGGTTGGTACATTTTAGGACTTAATGCCTACAGAAATCAATTAGTCTCTAGTTGTCTGTGAAGATAAATGGTCGCGAAGAGTAATTGGTTTAGTTACTAAGCTAAGCACATCGATAGGTATTAATCGCTTTTTGTAAAGCAGTTATATACTGTATAGTTCGTCTGTTTTTATCATTAGTAATTTATGATAGTAAATGGCGAGAGTGCGGTATCTAAACTTGATTAACCAATAGAAAGCTAATTAAAACTAAGTAGGTACTCTATATTATAGTAATATTGCAATTTTTTATGTGTAAAATCTTTCCTCCCGCTTTCCTGTAATCTGTGGGAGTGATTTCGTGAAAAGGGACGGAAGTGTGTAACAGGAAGCCGGGAAGCGCTCGCTATTTGGTTTGACCAATGAGCGCGCGCAGTGCTATAGTTCGGCGTCGGCACTGTCAGCCAATATGTCAGATGTTACACATCATATGACACTACTGCAAGCCTCGCTCGTTTTTTGTAAAATAATATAGACATCTGCCAAGAATTGACCGATACTTACCTTGTAAAAGGGTTTAATTAGTCATTTCTACATAAATAAATGATAACGAAAGCTTCAATAATAATTGATGATCATAATAAACAAGAATTTACGAAGTTACCACTTTAGAGTAGTTCTGCGTGAAACATAACATAAGTACATAATATTTTAGGCAGACTAGACTGCATGAAATGTTCGAGACGGCACGAGCAGCTCATTACGTCAGTTGGGACTCTGGCAGTGCCGAAGCGGGTAGCAGCCGAAATCTGAGCATGTTCTAACACGGCACTCGCAACCAGCCTACAGTGCAGTACTTACTACCAATTACCTACTTTGCATATAAAGCTGCACGGTGTGGGCGAAATATGCATAGCGTTATTAGCGTTAGAAAATGAGTTTTAGCTTGATGTTGGATTTAAATTTTCTAAAGAATATTTTAGTACAGTCTCGAACATAAAATATTACATTTACGCACAATTCAAAAGCGATTTTGTAGTGAAATGACGGTTTCAACTTTGAGAAAAGATCTATTTAATAATAGTATGGTTTCGTCAATATTATGTTCGTAGTGATGGGCACACACGTAACAATTTACTTGCGCAAGCCTAAATGACATGGCCGGATCCTGCCCTCAGAATCAATTAAGAATAAATAAATGTAGTCATTATTAATATATGAAAAATACTTCTTAAATATAATAAAATAAATCGCAACAATTACATTTCTCTAGAACAGGCGACAAAAAATGCCAAAAAAATATGTGTGTTAATTGATTTTGTGAGTGTGGTTTTTTTTGGACATAATTATAGCAATGTCAAGTGCATTTGCGTTTGGATACATGCATAAGACAAACACTGTGTCTATAGCTCGCCTGAAGATCAGACTAAAATAAAAAACACCCACGAGTGCCAGAATCGTATTGCTAAGGTAAATACCTATAAAAGTCATCGGTTTCAAGAGTATCGCAGACACCATTTTTCGAGCTGTCGAAGCCATGATGCGGATCACGTTACACATTATGCATCGACAATATATTCGAGAGTGTGTAGGTATCCGAACGTCCTAGTAACTTTGACGTGTAAACTGTAAACTACTTATTACGTGCAAGTAAATCGTTACGTGTGTGTCTACCATAACAATGTAAATTTTTTATCAATGTGGAAGGCAACTGTCGAAATGGCGCTTTCGGGGGAAGTTCCCAACACAAGTAGTAATACAAGGCGTGAGGTAGTTTTATTTTTGCGAAAATGACGCGTTGTTGTGTTCCTAAATTGGAGTCTACCATATCCCGAGAGACTCTAAAATTAGAAGATGGTGGCTTAAAGCTATTCGTAGACATTTATTTTAAATAAAAATAAAAAAATAAATCTCTGTTTAATATTAATAATTAAACAGTCAGAAACATTTTGAAGAAAGTGATTACGAAGAAATATTTTAGGTTTTAAATTCTGATATTTGATTTAAAATATTATTATCACCGAAAATAACGATATAGTGAAATATAAAAAACTCATGAATAAACACGAAATATATTAAATGAACGAAATGTCTGGTTTATGGTAGGCTGTAGGGACCTAGCTATGATATCGCGCCATCTACAATTAGCTTTACCCGACCATCCCCATTATTTATAAGACAATCGCTTTTGAACTTCGCGTTATTGTAAGGTATTTATGTTCAAAGTTCAAAATATTTTATTTCACATAAACCTACAAGGGCACTTATGAAACATCAGAAGGTAGGTGCACGGTTCCAATTGGTCGTTTCCTATGGAGAAGAGCCGGCAAGAAACTCCACGGTTACTCTTTTAAAAATAATTGGCCTTTATAATATTTTCAAATAACAGTATTAATAGGTATGGGAGGACAGTTTAGGTCTTTCAACAAGTACCAGGTACTTAACAAAATAGAAGATGGTCAATAAATCTACAGTCCACTAAGCCTACAGCGCCTCACATTCACAAAATAGAATCTAATGTGAATAAATTAATAAAAATAAAAACCTATTTTAAACGAAATGACATGATTGCTATTACAACTGTATGCTCGTGGCATAGGCATTATTTTCAATCGTCAACAATTTGTGACTTTACAAAGAAAGTAACACTAACAAAATAAGCCTAAAATAGGTACATATAACAGACATGCATTTTTTGGCTCTTTAAGCTTTTTACCAAAATAATTAGAAATGAAGTAAAAAAATTGGTAATTTTATTCTTTTTTTTTAAATACGAGTCACCTCTAGAAATGTACCAGCCCGCGCGGGATGAACTTAAAATTCCAAATCCTCAACTGAATTCTACCATCACAAGAGACATCTCAATAACCCTACACTTTCCGTACCTTTAAAAACAAATTCACCGCGTACGAAACTATACGGCTTAAGTTCATCCATACACTCCCCTTACATATGTTCCGAGCTCCCTTATTCCCTCGATTCCGTTCCATTCAGATGCAAATCCAAGCTCTGGAAGTCCCATTAGCTCTGTAAGCCATTCTAACAGAACAGGGTTGGCACGCGTTCCGTACTGTACAGAGGACGATTCGACAGGGTTGTAGGCGTACTATAACCATAAAAAATAATGTTGAGTCCTCCAAAATGGGTTGTATGTCAACCCTGGGAATTGGGGACCTTCTGTAATCTCTGTTGCGTTTGTGTCCTTTAAAAAGAAACGAAACTTTTGTTAAAACCACCCCTCTACTACTTCTCGACTGCGTCTGTCCGTCTGTCACAGGCGTTTCTCTCGATAACTGAGTGAGGTAGGAATTAGGGCAAGATGCGAGATCCATTCCATTCAGATGCAAATACAAGCGCTGGTAATCCCATTCGCTATGTAAGCCATTCAAACAGAACAGGGCCGGCACGCGTTCTGCGCAGTATAGAAGAAAATTCGTACCGTACCTACGATACCAAACTGTTTAAATTTTTTATTATTCGAGTTAACTTAATCACATGTTTCTGTGACAAATAAACCTATTTTTATTTTTATAAATAATGCTAAATTGTCAAAAATTCTTTGTTTGAAAACCCTATGATTGCGTGTAACATTGCAAGCTTTTCTTGGGTCCCGTCCTACTCCTCGATTATGTCTGTCTGTCCGTCACGGATGATTTTCTTGAAAACCGCATGGCGTAGGAATTTGGCAAGTTGTTAGTTCAGCTCCATCCAGAGACGCTGTACTAAAGAATCGTAAGCTGAAGCACGTGGTGTTATTGTATCTGTAGAATTTCATAGTGAATTTATATGTGAAAAGAAGCACTGAACTTTTGGTATGCTTTCGTATAAAAAAGAAAGGCAAATTTAGTTCTTTAACACGACTCTTCCGACACCTACATTACAAACAGATACAGATAGAAACAAGAAATTGTTCTGAGAATGTCTCGTGATTTCAGATCTAAAAATAGCCACGCTGTCTCCTCCTGTGGTAATTGTAATAGACTATTGTAGACGTATGTACTTATATGTAGATAGACAACAAGACTTGAGACGAGAATCGTCTAATATGTAGGTACATTTTATCAACATGTGGCGCCTCCGGTCTCCGGAGGGAAATGATGTGGCGGCATCTACATCGCCTCATGGGAACTACGCTCAAAGACCTGATATCACACAAAATCCTGCATCGCGCAATTAGAATTTACCGCGCGATCGACTTAAATACAAGATCCCGAATTCAATCGTTGGGCAGTTACCCGCCACACGTACGTCACCCGGTGGGAGGATTCTCCCTCTTCTAGGGAGTATGAACGAACATTACACTCTGTTCCGCATACCTCTAAAACCATTCGCTTTTCTCCAGAATTGTGAAATTCAGACACTGATTGAATTTCGAAACCGTATATCTCAGGAAAACGTTTTTTTTTAAAGATATGTACGAATACTGCGTTAAGTACATTTTGGCAGTTGTTAAGGTTACAAGCAAAGGCAAAACAATATGTCAAACTTTGAACACATTTACATTTAGTTCTATTTTCGCCGCTGGCCAAGACACCGCTCGTATATTCATACAAGATCAACATTAATAACCTTTCCTTTACAAATACTACCCATCCTTATCATCTTAATGTCAATCAGTTGAGAAGGCAATATTAACAGTTTCATATGAAACAAACCCATGAATAAAAGGGTAACATTTTCCAGGCGAGTGCAAAATCCAGGGTTGCCACTTGCAAAAATAAAAACCGGACAATGAAGGGTTCCGTAGTTGAGATGAATTTATCACAAGAATTAACTTAACATTGCAGTTGAAAAACATGTTCTCGAATACATTCCAACTGCAAATGTAATTTGGTCGATTATTACTCGTTAATTTGTAAAATATACTTAGCTGTGATAGTTTTTCTTTTAACTTCGTTATAGGTATATACCTACTACTGCCGTGATTTTTTCCACATATACAAAAACAACCAGCTGGAAGGGCTGGAGGGACACTTGACTCTATTGCCAAAAATTAGCACTTCAAAGCTTAATATTTCGCAAACGGATCCCTGAATCGAAATAATGGTTTTCACACACCCACAATATTTTTGAACGACATGCCACAACAAGGGACAGACGAGAAAAAAAAGAACATCCCCACTTTACGTGTACCCCAATTTTTTATTTTTTATTATTTCACATCACATCGTCAAAGAGATAAGAAATAGGGTACAGCCCTATAGCAACCTGCTTAATGCACTGCTTATTTCTATGAATACCGTCAACTTGAAAGGGTGTATTAGCATACGTTTTGCCTCCATTCTACGGTAATTGTACCCTACCGTTGCTGTGCCTACAATTTGAGGCCTGAAATATTGCGAGTAATTCTTGAAGTAATATATTCTACATGGATTTAAAGTCTAATCAAGTCCTTGTTTCCAATTGAGGTTAAATTTCCACTCGAACAAATATAAACTTCAAGCTATTTAAGCTGAATTCAGAAGGACTATTGAAAACGTCATAAAAGTTGTAGCGCAAATTAAAACTTTGTGTGAGTTTTAAGACCAAAACTAATATTCGTTTACATATTTGGAAACATAATCGCGAACGTAGTTTATGTACCTAGACACTTTTACTTATGCCTTCGTCTTTATGTTTATTGTGGTGTAGCATTTAAAGCATAAAGCTTCGTGCAGACCAGCGCGACGCGACGCGACTCGAACAATACAATTTCTAAGAAAACTTGACGGTATAACAATAGCTGGTGTCGCGTCGCGCTGGTCTGCACGAAGCTTAATGCCGGTTTAGTTACAGGCCCATGAGCTATTTTAATTTTGTCTCTGGAATTGCAACACAGGGGCTATGCCTCGGTTGCGGGTTTGTCTGAAAGGGATATCGCGACCTCGGCACACAGGCAACGGAAGGAACACGGGTGGGTTTTAGTCAGTAAAAGTCTGACACGCCCTCCCGCTCCGCCCAGAGCGGGAGAAGTTATTTGATATTTACCACCCAAAAAAAAAAAAAAGGGCTATGCCTCCGGCTTTGCAGATCAAAGGTGACCATTGAGCATCAGGTGAGCCACCCTGTTTTAAAAAAAAACAATAAATTAAAGTGTCCCTATAAATTTAACAACAACGGTTAAAATCTTAAGTAGATAGTCGATAGTAGTCTTCGATAGATAGATTATTAATTAAGTCCTAACTTTAATATTATAAATGCGAAAGTGAGTTTGTCTGTTACGCTTTCACGCTAAAACGGCTGAACGGATTTGGATGAAATTTGGCACACGGGTAGACCATGACCTGGGTTAGGACATAGGATACTTTCGTATCCCGATTTTTCCACGAGATCGAGACTTATGAACAAGCGTAACAAACAAACTCAGTTACGCATTTATAATATTAAAGTTAGGATTTAATTTATTATCTATCTATCTAAGACTACTATCGACTATCTACTTAAGATTTTAACTAGTTGTTGTAAAATTTATAGGGACACTTCAATTTATTGTTTTAATTGAATTTTGATTCGTCTTTCATAATAGAATTAGTTAAAGTAGTCCCACTTCGTTAAACTAAATCTTTATTATTTTGATATTATAATCTGATTCACTTATAAATTAATTTCAGACTTTACCACTAACTTCCAGTAAAGTTTTAATAAAATAGATCAGAACATTTTATTATACTTTACTGGAACTTAGTGGTAAAGCCTGAAATTTATTTATTAATTTGGTCCTTTATTTTATAATAGATAATTACATTTTTTTTTGATGCCCTATGATTCATTCCCCTTCTGTTTTTATATACATGTAGAGCTTGTCCACTCTGAAATGACGCGCCCTACTAGTGCATTTACGCACACGGTAATGCTGATTTCTATGGGTAATGCGATAGTGGGGCGCGTCATTTCAGAGTGGACAAGCTATACAAATATTATTATTTTAAGTTTGTTAGCGTAGGTATATATTATGTAAATACTATGATTAAATAAACATAATAGTAAATTGATCATGTTAAAAAATAGTAAGTAGATCATACAACAAGTGGAAAAAAATGGGAATTTAATTCGAGGAACTAAGTTGGAGCAGCGAAGGATTCTAGATTAGAATCCTGAGCGGAGCGACGTCTACAAGGACCGAGAAGATTTTTTTTTTCACGAGTTGTGCACTCTACTTTTTACCATTGTCTGCGGGAAAATAAAAAGTAGTATTGATTTTGGCGGTATACAATTATCTACTATAATCGCTTTAGAACGAAATGATTCCGAAGTCAGTGTCTAATTTTCGTCACTGGAAGAACTCATCGTATTATAATTATGTTAATAGATTTTCCAATGACATCAAACAACCACGAAAAGAACCTAACTAAAATTGGCGGGATATATTTTTTTTACCATTGCCACTTGAAAAAGGGCATTTTATTCATCGATAACAGTGAATAAAACTCTCTTTTACTCACAAGTGAATATAAAAACATTTTGAATTTGGAACAAGCACGAACTATACAAAATATGTAAAAAATAAATGAAACGAACTGAAAGTATCTACTGACTGGCTAAAAGAGAGTTTTATTCACTGTTATCGATGGAATCAAATGCCTTTTTTCGAGTGGCAATGGTAAGAAAGTACATAATACTTTTATATGAATAAAATGCTAACTCTTATTCCAACAAAAAATTATTTGAGCTCTATTTACTTCGTGATTTACCACTTTCAAGGAGTCAAATAAAAGCAACTCCGCAAACAAACAAAACCAGCAAAGTATCGTACATTAGTAAGGGAAATAAACTATCATAAAAGTGCCAATGCCCTAACATTTGGAGGCGACACGTTTATATAAGGCCCTGCACGAAGGAATATTGGATATCCTCCATACCAACTTGCTAGTATATTTACATACGACTCAGTAGGCCTGTTGAATAATATATTGGAGAGGCTATGGCATTCATGACAGTTTTTAGTTAGCCCTATAACGTGGTGGGTCATAAATTACCATAGTGGTGGCTAAGAATAAAGAGCACATCAATTATGTCAAGTTTACATACTTAGTAGCGGGCGGGTCGTCAGAAGCCCGAAAGTCTGACAACCAGTCTTACCAAGGGGTATTGTATTACCCAGCTACTGGGCTTTAGAGGTCAGATAGGCAGTCGCTCAATGTAAAATACTGGTATTCAGCTGCATCCGGTTAGACTGGAAGCTGACCCAAACATAAAAAAGCTATGCAGATTGATATAGCAGCGGGCCGGGCATATATTCTATCATAAGTGCGATAGCTGTTGAAGCAGATGAGTTCTTGCATGAAAACCACGAATCGGCAAGTTTAGGACACTTTTTTTTTTGGTGGGAAATTATCAAATAACTCCTCCCGCTCTGGGCGGAGCGGGACGGGGTCCCTTACTGACTAAAACCCACCCGTGATCCTTCAGTTCCCTTTTCGTTGTCAGGGGCCATGGTATTCCTTTCGGACTTTCCCGCAACCCCGGCAGGCATCGGTCCTAGGGGACCCCGTCAGTTATGCTGACATCTCTTTGAGGCGCGCGTGGAACACAACGCGCCGTCGACCCGGGCCTGGTCCTTATTGGACGGCGAGCTACCCATTGCTAACCGTCCGCAAGCTCACAGTTTAGGACGCCCTCCAATTAGATGGACTGACGACCTTTAACAGGCAGTTGGGACAAACTCAAACTCAACTTTAAAGCATTTATTTTAATTAAACCTAAAACATGCACTTTTAAATTGTCAAGGAGTCGGTCAGTCAGAAATATGAAGCTAGTTGATTGGATGTAGAAGGCGGAAGACCAAGTGACCAACAAAAGTAATCAAGAATGTGTATGTAATTATTCGATAAACAATATAGTTTTGCCTAGATACGCATAGCGTTTACTCGTACTCACTAAAAACTACGTAAGTACATTCTTGTTATCATCATCTCTTATCCCTCATTAATTCGTCCAAAAATATAGAATGAGGTTATCAAGTAACGGATATCCGTGTTGAACGGAATAATCATACTGAGTCGAATAAACATCGGAATAGTAACCGAATGGTACCCAAGAGAAGGCAAGACCGAATGGTATGAAGGAAGAGAGGATGTAACGAGTCGTGACGACCTTAGGGCGACAGAGGGGTCAATGAGGAAAAGGAACTGTGTAGGAATCGGGAATCGTGGGAGAATGAACGAGGCCTATGCTTAAGGCGACGATAACCGACTTTTGATGATCACGTCTAAACGAGTAGTATTAATGATTTGGAAAAAATATATGTTAAATTAGAGCATTTTCTAAATAACTTAATATACGAATATTTTAGATTATGTTCATATTACATAGTGAAATTAATTTGTAAAGTTACGTCTAACGCGGATAAAAACTGAGAATCTCGCAAAAACTATCAAGTTTATTTTTGTGAAACCTTCATCATTTTAAAGAAAAAATAATTATTGATATTTTAGTACAATGTTCAAATACCTTTTGTTTTATGTATGATAAATTAATAATGCGTCTAATCTGGGACAGCGCTCCTTGATGGGCGAGTCCGATTACTGGCTGGACGTACGATGCGTTCAAATTCAAATTCAATTTTTTTTTTCACATAAACCTACAAAGGCACTTATGAAACGTCAGAAGCTAGGTGCACGGTTCCAATTGGTCGTTTCCTATGGAGAAGAGCCGGCAAGAAACTCCACGGTTACTCTTTTAAAAGTAAATGGTTTTTACAATGTTTCCAAATTACAGTGTTAAAAGGTATGAGAGGACAGTGTAGGCCCATCAACAAGTACCAGGTACTTAGCAAAATATAAAATGGTCCACAAATCTACAGTCTGTTATGTCTACAACGTTCACAAAATTTAAAAGAAAATAATCTATATAAAAGATAAATAAAATAATAAAAATACAAACCTATTTAAAAAAAAATACATTGGTTGCCACTACAGCTGTAACAAATCAAATTTAATAAAAAATATAGGAGTAAAATATATAAGTATATAATGTCAAATAATAAAAAGATTATGACAAGGAAATTTGTAAATTAAAAAAAAAGGAAGGAATATTATAAGTTGCGTGAGCTCAGTACAGAACACACAAGCTATCCACTCAAGGTCACTGGCATATATCTGCGTCTTAAGCAAAACAATCTTCTGAAACCGATGTCTGAATTAGATTGTTAATAAAGGCTATTATTACTGTTACAGCTGGTCTGCCCTACCAAATAAATATATAAAACCTAACCTGTACATTTTCGACACTGAGTATTTCTCCCAAGGGATACTTGAACCGACCCTCGAACTACAATACATTTGACCACACATCTTAATGCGCTGACAGATTTATAGTCCTGACCCTGAATTTCTCAGTTACTACTATAGATTTTTCCACGGACCATTTTCTTTGTAAAACAAACCGTTTGTTTTAGGAATAACTTGCTTAGTCGTAAAACTGTTGAGCAGGTCCATACCAAGATTGAATAGTGTTTCAGGAGATCTTTCAAATCGTCGTTTCTAAATAATTTAACTTTTAGTAAGTTTTGAAAACATTTAATAAATTATCATCTTTCGTCATTGATAAATTATATTTATTTCTGTAAATCGGTTAAAAAAAAGCACACATACACGTCAAAAATAGCTTATGTTTTAAAACTAGATAAGTACGGTGTTTTCACTCTGACTACTCTGAGAAGAACGACCGAAACAAACGGAGACATAAAAAAAAAAAAAGAAAGAAAATAAATTTATTTGACCAAAATCCGTTAAGGCACCCAATTTTCACATAAAAAAAGAAAAAAACTTAAAACAGTATTGTGTGACTCACGGTTGCGCCAAATAGACCACAGCTCAGCATAAATGTCAGACACCTAGTGTCTGACGCTTTTTTTCAACTGGATCTTATGTTAAGAGGAAGTCTTACAGATGTAAATCAGTTGTATTGTGTGCGTAAATTTATAATAAAAAAAAAATAGATATGTATAGCAAATAATAATAAAATCAAACGAGGTAACAATCTCTTTAAAACCCAGACATAATCTTATTCAGGCCTAAAGAGGACCATGCAGGTATGCACATTAATGCCCGAGATGGTCTTTTGAGGAAAGAACCACACAGATTTGAGTGAACCTGTCCAGTCATTTGTAGCTCGACTCAAAACTTAAGCATGTTTAAATTATGAGTAAAACAAAGCAATATTCTATGTAGTCGCTACCAATTTCCATCCAGCAAGTTTACCAAACGACATTACTTCGAAAGAAATAACTCCAAAAATACGCCAATAACACAACATAATACCAATCGAAAGTCTGACAAGCTGGAAATTATTTGGGAAGACAAAACCAATAAATAACTGTATCTGTTATAAATAATAACTTCGGAGCTGACAATATTTGTTCGGGAACGCTCGAGCACTCTATCGAAGTCGCTTACTACTAACGATCTCAGTGAAAAACTTCTCAAGAACGCGAGCGAAGTGAAAATACTGGTATTGATTAAATACAAACTTTTTCAACGTTTGTTTTGTGAGGAACCAAACTTTTCTTAAGTGCTCGGACTTGTTCTGTTCTTCGGATATGTTTTTAGGCAATTGTCAAATGCAGACTCATCAGGATTTTGCGGTATTTTTCAACTCATTATGCTCTAGCTGTGCCCCGCGGTTTCAAAAAATAAAAAGTAAAAATAAAAAATATGCTATCGGGATAAAAAGTATCCTACGACCAACCCAGGTCATGGTCTACCTGAGCACGCCACAATTGCGGCGATAAGTACCCTATTTGAGGAGTGGCTAGAGAGGCGCCACAGGTCCTCACCGGACACGGTTGTTTCGGGAGGTTCCTGTTCCGCATAAGGCGGGAGGAAACGCCCGGGTGTCACCACTGTGTGGATCGCCCGGAGGACACGGTGGAGCATACGGTGGAGGTCTGCTTGGGCGGGGCACCGCCATGTCCTTGTGGAGGCGATCGGCGGCAGTGATCTCTCGCGTCCGGCCTTGGTCCAGGCCATGGTTCGGAGCGAGAGGGCGTGGGATGCCGTCACCTCCTTATGCGAAGCAGTAATGCTCGCGAAGGAGGAGACGAAGCGCGTGAGGGAGAGGCAAATGTCGCGCCCTCACGCAACCAGCCGCCGCAACAAAAAGAAGAAAACTTCACGGTATAACAATAGCCGGTGTCGCGTCGCGCTTGTCTGCACTAAGCTTTGTGCGGACATTGCCGTAACCGTAACGTATGACCTGAGAGCATAGAGAAAGTGACATTCTATTAGCGATAACGAAGATGAAAACCTCAAAAATGTGTGGGACTGACATAAGCTATCGAATAGCTTCGATTTAAGTTGATCAACTGCTAAGTCGAAAGCGATTTGAACCGTCTGACCAGACTTTCAATCAAATTGAATTTCAAATCCAAAATGTTTTATGTTGAACAACAAAAGTTGTTCAACCAAAATCGATTCGTCTGAACTCGGTATTATGTCAATCCTCTTGAAAGTCGTTAAAGACATACAGATGCTTTGAAAGCAAAAGTAATAGGGATTATAGTAAATTGATGTGTTTATGTATTGACCCGTGACCCTTTATTCAAAAAAGCCAAAAAAGGTCGACCTAATAATAATAAATTTATAAATTATTATCATTACCTAATCTTGGAGGTTTTGCGGACCCGCAAAGCACAATATTTTTTTCTTTATTAGATTAGTAGGTATTGCCTGCATAGGGCCAGAATAAATATTTTTTTGCCTTTACTTTTTTAGGTGCATGGTGGAGTACTTGTATCCTTAAGTATCCCACAGACAGGCGCAGCGCGACACACACGCGACTTATAGAAATTGTTCCATCAGAGTCTCTTCGCGCCTGTCTGCGGCAGCCTTTGCCTTTCATACATGAATGAACGCTTTTCTACCGGAAGAAAAGGCAGAAGCGTCTTCAATTACAAAGCTTATACATCTTTGTCAATTCTTCCACGTTCATGCATCTTTTCATACACGCCCCGGCGAGTTCTACGCACCTGACCTAGATTCCTAAAAGAGGGTTTGTACATTGTAGACATAGCTTTATTTTTCCCTAATTTTGCGCCATTTCAAAAAACACTCTAAATTCAAATTTTGAACTGAATATAATTTTTGTTCTATAAGGAGGTATCGATCTTGAAAAATATCGGTTTACCAAAATCGTTACTTACCAGAAAAATGGCGACGAAAATGGTTATAAATCGAATTTGAATATAATTATTTCCAGTTACGAGGCCAAAAACAGAATGAGTGTAAAACGTGGAGCGATAACAAAAAAAAAAAAACATTCGTTAAATCCTAGCAAAGCATCTAAAAATGGGGTGTGGCTGTGGACACGGCCATGTGTTTTACGTGAATACGTGTATGTTACGAGTAATATTTTCTTTGAGAACAATTCTTTGATCCTTTACCTATCAAGTGGTGTAATAAAACTTTGGATGTAGATGATTGATATGTAGCTGCAGCATCAAACTGTATCCCCCGATTTTGTTATCATAAATTTTTTGAATTGCCTCCCACTATGGAAGCAAATTTAAAGATGTAAATATGTCAAAAAAGAAAAAAAGGCGCAAACGCACAATAACGACTTATACTGATTTATTCAAGACAGTAAGATCTTTAGAGGTTTGTTTTGTAAGGGAAATCCGTGAGAATTTTCCTTTGATAACGTAAATAAGACGGATCGAGTGACAGCGTCATTATAATATTTATGAGTATTCTACTTGCGAAGATACTTTTACTGTATTGTGTGACCCTGTAAAATTTTGAATTAGGTGTGTATGTTTTTCAGTACCTACGGTCATGTATTAATAAACTGCCCGGGGAAAAAAACCTACGTTTGCGCAGTCGCTTTTTAAACGCAAGGTTTTTATATCGCGCACTGGATTAAAAACCCTCGGCTACATATACGACATAGCTTTTTAATGCGCCATGGATGCACTCTGGTGGATTCTCAACGCTCAGAGTTAAAAATCCAGTCCGCGATAAAAAAGCGCTCGTGCGGTAAAGGGTGCATAATGTGTGCTCAAAAAAGACGATTTTTTTTTGACATATTTGAATCATGCACGGAAAACCCTGTATATCCTAGGTACCTACAAATCTTATTGTTTCTTTGAATTACAACTCGTATTTCTCTAACATCTTAAATTCTATCTATTCTCCTATCTCGCAACACTAAAGAACTTGTACCTCACTCACAACAAATTGTATACAAGATTAGACAATGAATTCCTTATTTACTACAGCCAGTACGTATAGGACCAACTTTCTCATCCCGATAATAGGTACGCTCCTTTTCTGAAAGCAATGCGACCTTTGTTGGCACCTCCTTTGTGACCCGCTTCCTTCCTCCATTTTGTGTCCGCCATAATTACGTATAAGTCAATGTGAGGGCAAAAGTTTTGTGAAGGTCAAAATTGTTGGAAACTTATCGATAAAATTTTGAGGTTTGTCAACAAAAACATACCTGTCACTGTCTTTTTTATGTCAATGAAGTGAGAGGGCAGAAGATAAGACGGATACTAGGAGAGATAACAGTTTATTGATATTCAATAAATAGTTCAGACCTTATCATCGTTAAATCCACTTTAAATAGTTCCACTGCAGACCCACCGTAGCCCTGGTGGTACGGTGGGTATTTTAAAGTTAAACGATACCACCAGGAAATAATGGCAATTTCACAACTACGTAAATACAATATAAATACTAGATTTATCGAAAAACGGCAAACATTTACTATTGATATTATTGATCTTCTTTCGCGCTCAAAAAATACAGATAACAAATTGTTACCCCAAAATCAGTTATTGAATCATACGACAACAAAATAAGAAACCGGTAACTAACGACAAATAGACACAGTTCACCCGTAATCGATGGTTCGCGCCGAATCGATTGTTGATGAATCGAGTCGCGACTCGGGATCGTTTACCTTACCGGTTGATTTATGGCCAGTCTTAGGTTACTTCATAGAGGCGCGAATTTTTCACTTATCATGCAGCACGTGACTTTGGGGAAGATGTTCGGAGAGATAGTTGCCATTTAAAATTATTTTCTTCTTGTTTTACGATGTAGTTTTAAAATACATGGCGTATAAAATAGAATGCGCTGTTAAAACAAAGCTGTCGTTGACAAACGAGAGGAACCGTCGCAAATAATTTAAACAACAGTAAAGAAATGCTTTCGTAGATGTATTTCGGTACCAGTTTTTTTTTCTTCTGTTTTGATAAATGATCGTGCTAGATAATAACGTTAAAAATAGTGAACTGCTTTTTTTTGTCAAAAGAACGTAATAAAAAATATGTAAATGTAATTTTCTGTTCTGTTTGATCGTGTAATAAGTTCCAATAATAGCTTTTCTGAATTTAATCAATATCGTTATAATTAAACTCCGGTTGCGTCGTTCAAGGAGCGCTTAGACCTTCCAAAATAATCGAAATTGAATCACCACTGCGGGATTCTCAATAAATTCAATCTCTTAGGATGTACAGCCACTTAAAACATCATCTCAAGTGACGTAATTAATTGATCCCTGATGGTATCGACATGTTGAATGAACCATCTAAATTAATACCGTTCAATGGAATTTAATTTCGGAACTTTACGGTTTTAGCATTCCGTGACATCGATTTGACTCTGCGGGTGTGATATGGAAACCGTAAATTCGGTTTTGCCAATCGAAGTTCTCGGTAACGAGTTTGGAACATGTAGGTACCTACACTTTGTAGTTTCGAAGTTTGTGACAGGCGTAGTTTTAAAGCCACTGAGTTGATATGAAAATCGTTCGTGTACGCAAGTAAAATTTCGAAGCGAGAACGTTCGAAGATAGGAAAATTAAATTGATTTACTTTGCTAGCGAAAATAAGTGTGGTTTTTGGGTGAGAGTTTAGAATCTTAACTAAAAATATAAATGCGAAAGTGAGTTTGTTTGTTCGTTACGTTTTCACGCTGAAACGGCTGAACGGATTTGGATGAAATTTGGGACATGGGTAGACCATGACCTGGAGAAGAACATAGGATACTTTTTATCCCGATATTGCTACGGGATCGAGACTTATGCGGGTGAAACTGCGGAGCGTAGCTAGTAAAATATAATAGAAATACTCTATATTAAAGTACACCATACGAATTACAGATATAAATGAAGAAATTTTACATAGGGTTCCACGATGGGCGGTCTTATCGCTAAAAGCCATCTTTTGGATGGATACAGTATATAGTTTCTTTGAGGCTACGACATTTAACGGTTATAGAAAATATCGCAAGAAAAACAGGACTTAATGGCCTAAAATTGCCGTAGGATTCCGGCGTAATGATCCATGTTCAAGCCTTTACTGTTTGACCACAGGTCTTTGCCCTGCAAAGGCTTGCATGGGACAACTACAGGTTCATCTATCTAACGTAAACTCCTTCAACATCGACATGCGAAGGGCGGACGTTATATGGGGTCTTTTGTACCTAATTATGACGTTCAAAAAGTTCTGATCCGCGCCACAACTGAAGTTCGGCGGAAAAACCTTTCTTAGCATACGCTTTGGCTTACAAACAAATGTTCCCGTCTCTATCGTGCACTTGTAGTTTGACAGTTGTGCGACAGTGACAGTAAGCCAAAGTACGTGCTGAGTAACGATTACCGCCGTGCTATTCTGTAAACATCTCACCGTGATAACTTGGGTGAAGTGAGCTGTCAATAGTGTCAATCCCTAGCATCAGTGACAATGACAGCTAACTTTAAGCTCACTTCACCAAAATTTTCACGGTGAGATTTTTACAGAATCGACCGGCAGATCTCGGCCTTAGTCTCAAGCGAGCGAAATATTTAACAGTCTCATTATTACGAAGCTTTTGTCAAGCATTTCACGTGTAGCATTAACAATTAAAATGGAATAATTTCACATCCAACACCTCGACATAACTAACAACTTTAACCTCCCTCCATACAATCAGTCCTGTACTAATTTAATTAATCAAGAGTTGCGAAGAAAACGAACTACTGCGCACATCGCAATTTACATCGCATCAGTGTTAGTGACGTGGGGGCTTAGAAATTTTAGTGCAGAAGTACCATAAAATGCCTGCATTGCTCTTGCGCTGATGTCGGTCGCGTGTGTTCTATAAAGCAGCACACTGCGACGTCAGCGGCGCATACGTTGCTACGCGCCGTATATCGCGCGCATCCGTCTCACTCATCACCGTCGCGTACGTCGGTCGATTGACGATCATGGAATTGTGCGATCGCCCTCAGTCTGTTACCGACGATCAGCTTAAGAGGCTCACAACAGCTAAAGCGCGGTCACTGTCGGACTGCATAGAAATGAAAGAGAAGTGCGATGACACGACGCAGGTAATTTATTGCAAAATATGAAGCAGTTAGCGATTTACAGAAAATCTATTGATTGGACTGGAAAATTAAAACACTATTATGCTAATATGTAGCTTGTAGAATAATCTGACAAAAAATCAGAATGATTGCATGTAAATTAATATGATTTTTAATCGTTAAAAGAAATTTTTAGAGGTATCTTCATGATTTTTTTCTATCGTATCAAATTAGTTGTATTATGTTCTCAACACACTATCATACTAGCATATATCCTGAAGAATATCATATATTTTTCTGATTTTGTTTACTGCAGTGGATCATATTCTTTTAGGCATTATAAAACTTGCGTTTAGGCACGTTTAGGTCCTGTAGTCTCCTTAATACGATACGTGAAAATCCACTTGGCAGATGACTGTACCGTAGAGCGGTCGGTATCGCAGTACGATATTTTATTATTTATTTCTCGCTGATGTACGCAACCGACATCAGCGTAGGAGGAATTCAGGCCTTTAGTACTATATCACACGACACATATAATATAATAATGCTAAGCTTCATTTGGTCCTTCTTCTGCTCTCGTGACACAAGTAGAAGGGGCCTATTTACTACCTTCTAGGCTGTCTGTCCACTGGAGCGGAGAAAAGAAGAGAGGAGAGGAGCGGAGCTGTGCGAATATTAACCAATACAATTTAAATTTCGATCCAGCCATTTCGAAAATCGCTACATACATAACGTGACCATACGTCCCGCTTTGAGCGGGACAGTCCCGCTTTTCAGCTATGCGTCCCGCTGTCCCCAAGATAAGTAAAAATGTCCCACTTAGAAAAAAAGAAAATTATAGCAGCATGCAAGCGTTGTCACTCGGTCGAATTGAGAATATTTAATGAAAATCGTTGTAAAAAAGTAATCGCAACCATACCAATTTTTAATAATTGATAGTACATTTTATGCCTACCGCAGTATCGCTGTAGTCGAGTGTCACTTAGAATAAAATATGGATAGTAACACAAGTAGAAGTTGCAGTGTTCATTTTGAGGACAATGACAAAGGGTAAAACGAAACCTGATATACAAACTTATGATTTATTTTTAAATCAATAATAAGTCTTTAAAGGGTGTCCCGCTTTGACGGAAAAAATAAATGGTCACGTTATACATACATACCCTCCTAACATGTGAGCTGTAGGTACTACCGGCTGCTGTATAGTCCTTGAGTTTGTGTTTTTAGTGTGATCCCGTGTCTAGTGGAACTTCTCCATTTCACCTTTATATTGAGTCTAACTAAAATGAAGACAGCCATGACGCGGCCCGCTTAAATTTGTGAAACTTCGAGCTAGCTAACTTCTAACGAGTGCTGCCGACTTGCAGATAATGTTTTGTAAGGAGTTATGTTTACGAGGCTTATTGGTCGATTCACACGAATTTACTCGCCCAAAACGGGCGTAGCGTCACTTTTAAATAATACAAATTTTCCTATAGGCGATTCGCATGAAGTTAATTTATTTGTGGACGAATCGACAAGTCCAGAAATACGTATTAGGCAATTGGCACATTTTTAATTTTAAGGTACCGTTCCATAACCGACCGCAGAAGGCAACTGCAGGCGACGTGTCGCCGCGACACGACTAGTTTCTATGAAATACCTTCCGTAGCCAGCGACACGTCGTTGGCAGCTACGGGCGAGCGACAGGCGACACGTGTAGCCCGACCGCAGATAGTGCCGCCAATCCTTGAGCGGTAACACGTTTTTCTATCTTCTATCTACCGACTGGAATACGGACTGTTGCCGCCTGCGGTCGGGTTCGGAATCATGACTGCAGCGACTTGACGCCGCGACATGTCGCGTGCAGTTACTGCCTTCAGTCGGGCACCTTTATGCAATAAAAAATCGACCAATAAGCTATTTTACGATAAGTGTGTAAGAACTATGTAAGTAAGTGTTTTCTTTAAACTGGCATGAAGAAGGTAAAAAGCCTTCGTCAGGTTTTCCCAAGATCTTCTATACAAATTCGTTTCCTATCAGCTACGCTAACAATAAAACAATACAAGGTTAATTTTAAGTTATCGGTAAAGCCCACGTTTTGTTATCATAAAATCGAACAAACGATTCAATTACTACCCCTATTCTCTATTAATCAGAACAAAAAAATAACTCGGTGTTTAAACTATACCTCTTTACAGCGCTACTTCATCTTCTTTTCGTGTGGTTAGTGACTAACCTGGTGTCAGAAGTTTTAAAGGCGCACATGGGCCTCTGACTTGGCTTCACATACCGTCGAGAAATATCTCTCAGGCATGCCGGTTTCCTCACGATGTTTTCCTTCACCGTTTTTGAAGCAAGTGACAATTATATAATACGCACATGAATCCGAGAAGTCTGAAGTCTGGCATTCCGACGGTCACATCACTGCGCTACTAAAACAGTACTAAAATCCTTTTCCTAAACCTGCACCGTACGACACTTAAATCGGTCGTTACTCTGAAGCTTGATAGAACCTCCCTATGTGCCCATCCTTGCAGTTTTATCTCTCACCTCCACTATCTATCTAATCCGTCTGTCGACCGCACTAATGACTTACTTAGTACACTATTCGTTCGCTCGGTGGGGTGCGTATAGGTGAAAGGTACTTTGAGAATTTCTGTATGCTGAAAGCTTACTTAATTTGATCTGTAGAGTTAAGTTTTGTGGTTTGTTGTTTTGTCCTACCAATGATAAACAGCTCTTAAGAGATTTGCCAACAGTGCTCTTAAGAGATTTACCAGCAGATTACACCACCAGTTTAGTCAGTTGTATTGATCAGAGACTCGTCCCGTGTTTCAGTATACAAAGTTTAGGTAGGTACAAGCCAAGCTGTGTTAAGTGTAAAGGAACGTGGAAATTATTCACTGACTACACGCTGAGTGAAATCACTTCACAGTAACAGTAACACTTCAGTAAACTAATAGGTAATACCAGAATAATCTTACTGTAACTTTCATACAAAGTTCACTACTTCAACTCTACTCCATCTCAGCACATGTATTAATTATTCAAAGTAGCATATAAACTTACGCTACCAGGTCTATCCTTACCCTTAATGACGTCACGGCATCTTCAGCAAGATCGTGTAGACATTTAAGTACTCATTTGTCTAAGATGCCCTAACTTTGTGAGTAAGTGACTCATTGACACTAATTTATTAGTCTTTTGAGTCGAAAAGTTTTAGTTTGAGAGTAATCTTAGGACCATGTTCTAGATTAGAAGGTTGTTGTTGTTTAGTCATGAATCTTGATTCAAAATAAAACCAGTCGGTCGATTCTGTAAAAATATCACCGTGAAACTTAGATGAAGTGAGCGTGAAGTGAGCTGTCACTGTCACAAATCGACCGACAGGATGCTAGGGATTAACACAGCACTATTGACAGCTCACTTCAAGATTCATGACTAAACAACAACAACCTTCTAATCTAGAACATGGTCCGTCCGAAGTGAGCGTGAAGTGAGCTGTCAATAGTGTTAATCCCTAGCATCCTGCCGGTCGATTTGTGACAGTGACAGCTCACTTCACGCTAACTTCAGCTAAGTTTCACGTTGATATTTTAACAGCATCGACCGACAGATTTGGGGCGCTTTAAAGTGCGTAATCTACTAAAATACTCCGTGGTAATAATAGCGAACTCCATGAACATAGGCACAAAGATTATGTACTTCATAAAGATACTGTTACACATTGTAATATTTGTATGGCAAGTTCTCCATTGAATACCTCGTTGGTCTGGTGGTCGCTAGCGCTACTGCTGAGCATGAGGTCCTGGGTTCGATTCCCGGATCGGGCAAAATGTAATTGAGTTTTTCCTTCATCAATTTCCACGAATTGATCAGAAATCCCTGAGAATACAGGCTGGCGTGATGTTATGTATCTCATGTTTCTTCATAGAATTTTGAACCAGTAACCATAAGCATAGCATAGCATAATCAGCCTATAATGTTCCCACTGCTGGGACACAGTCCTCCTCTCTGTGAGAGGGAGTGCGCCGTAATCTACCACGCGGGCCCAGTGCGGGTTAAACCAGCCATGCTATTCTGTAAACATCTCACCGTGAAAACTTGGGTGAAGTGAGCTGTCAATAGTGTCAATCCCTGTGTGATAGTTTTCACGGTGAGATGGTTACAGAATAGCACTATGGTAATCATTTGCAATCCTATACCCTAATTGCGTAATACACGATCAATCAGAATCTACATTGTTTTGAAACAGATTGCTAATCCATTGCTTCATAAGTTCGAAATAAAATTCTGCTCAACAACGTAAATAACGCAATGAATGTTGTTGAACTGTCAAAATGAAACAGATTAGTCGTAATCGTTTACGAAAATGTGTTGCGTAATTAGATAGCTGGTCCTTATAAAAAAAAACATCAAAAGCACCTATTTATTACCATTACGTTTCTCACGAAAACCTTCCTTTTTCCAACTTCAGCACAATATCAATACAGACCTCTCAATCAACCCTAGACAGGACCAGATGTATCACTCCATGTCGTGTGTCACAGGTCTTGAAGCTACCCACGAGGATATTAAGTCGAAGATATCTTCAGTTGCCCACGTCAAACCGCGGGGGCTTGATTTATTGTAAACAGTCTTGACTGACAAGCTCTTGTGTTCTTTGGTAGGCAATTGTTTTTTTTTAGGCACTAGACGTCTCATTTTACAAAACCTGCGTCTTTACGTCCTTTTAAACCTATGTCTTGTCGAACGTCAGAGTATCGTTGCTTTACTTTCTAACTTAAATCAATTACGGTCTTTGAAAAAATCCTTAAGGTGACCCTAAAAGACTTTTAACGATTTTGTACTGAAGATCACGTCTAAACGAGTCGTGTTAATGATTTGGAAAACATATATGTTAAATAAGAGCATTTTCTTAATAACTTAATATAGGAATATTTTAGATTATGTTTATATTACATAGTGAAATTAATTTATAAAGTTATGTCTAACGCGGATAAAAAACTGAGAATCACACAAAAACTATCAAGCGTATTTTTCGGAAACCTTCACCATTTTAAAGATTTTTTAATTATTTATCTTTTAGTATACGTGTTTTATAAAAATACCGTTTGAATTATGTATAATAAATTATTAATGCGTCTAATTAGGGGCAGCGCTCCTTGATGGGCGAGTCTTATTACTGGCTGGACGTACGACGCGCTGCGTGAGCTCAGCACAGAACACGCAAGCTAACCACTCAAGGCCACTGGCATATATCAGCGTCTTTTTTACAGGTTTATCTTTAAACCCCTATCTTTTAAAAATTCAATTTTTGTTATATTTATTGGGGTAAATTTAACCTTTTTCCCACAACACTTTTTAGGTTTAGCAGGAATACCTCGACGATACTCAGACTATCCTGATTGTTACATTTCTTGAAATATTATTTCATCATTAGGATTATAGGATTCATAGCTTCCTAGATTGGCACCCAAACATGACAGCCTATCAGCATAACATGGGCATGATCATGGATGAATCTTTTTCACAGAGGGGTTTCTGTTAAAAGAGAGAGATATTGAGAAAATGAGATAAAAATTCTTAGCAATATGAAAATAGTGCTGAATAAAACACTAGTAGAATAGTATTATATTGTTTTTAGATGTGTAAGATCTTTCTTCTTGCTTTCTTGCAATGTGAGTGATTTCGTGTAAAGCGACGGAAGTGTGTAACAGGAAACCGGGAAAGCGCGCGCTATTTCATTTGACCAATGAGCGCGCGCGGTGCTGGAGTTGTCTATCAGAAACCACCTTAACGAGGCCCCGCCCCTTTAATGTTGCTTATTACCACGGTCAGATGTAACACATCATATGCGACTACTATAAGGCTCGTTTTTTTACTGGACACCAAACCCCCAAAGTATACCCAGAACCATGGACACATACAAAGCGAAACAAACTTCAAACTAATGGTAGGTCCATTAGGCTATGTTCAGATTGCTAACGACGGGTTAACTGTACCTACACTTACATAATATATTATACACAACAGATTCGGTAAATTATCGCAAAACCGCTGCTTCATCGTTATAAGTGACTTTCGAAGGTATAATTAGTCCGTATTAAAACTGACAGCATTGTATAGTTGGTAATACTAGGTGACATGCTTCTTCATGCATACTATTGTATTGTATTGTATAGAATCACGTTCTTCTAACTGAACAAACAGCTGTGTTGCTGGTGAGTTTGTTGCGCCATTTCTTCTTCCCAGCTAAAGCACTAGGAAGTGGTGAAGAGCTGGCATTTTAGTGGACTGTTTTATATAATATATTGCTCTTGTGATACAGGAACTCCTAGTACAAGAGCCAGGGCTACACAGATGTTTGTGACTTTGAAGTGTAAATAAAGAAAATATATTTTAAAAAAAATATAAAAAAATGCCGTTCAAAAAATGCTGATTTGATTTCATTCTATTTTTCCCAGTTAGTCCATCTTATGGATGATGTTATAATAACTTCCTGTCACTGTTATTTACATAGCATGTACTGGTATTCGAATTTGTCTGGGGTAGGTAAGTACCACAAATAAAAAGTGAAAAATTAAAAAAAAAAACAGAAACACTGACTTCCGTTTCAAAGTTTTTATTAAAATTAAGTGCCTTAACCAGGGTCAAATAAAATTTTCTTTCTTTAAAATCCAGATATGAAATGAAATGCTATATTCTAAATACTACAGCGTATCCTACGTGTAGGTTTAAGGACAGAGTTTTTACGTTCACGTCTATTACTTTTGTATAGTCACAGTCAAACAAAGCAGAACTCTAAATAAACCCTTTTACATCCAAAATAATGTCTCAACCAAAGTAAATGCTCCTCGTTTTTATAGTGTCTTAAGTAATAAATGTTGAAATAATCCACTTTGCACAAAGTGGTGGCCGTCACGCGGTCGATCCCCACGTAAAAAGGCATGTAATAAATAACAAAAACAATCACCTTTTCACCTCCCCCCCACCCCCATTTTTCACGTATTTATGTCTATTAGTCCCAAAGGTATTCAGCATGTAACATTGTACGAGGTTTTACAAAAGAGTTTTTAGCTTATTAAAAGTTTTGCATGCAATATTACACATATTTAATGCATAACAGTAAGACCAAAATGCTCGAGTGAAAAGCGAATTTATAATTACTGAATAGTTTTATTTTTTACAGAGATAAGCTTCTAAACAAGTCTTATATTTATATAACACTCGTATGTAATACTCCCTGAAAATTTTTTTCTTCTTTCTTAGCTGATTTGTAAGAGCACGGTTTTTACGCCTTGTCATTACATCGATTTTTTTTAATTAGTGTAAGTTAAATATGAATGTACACAAACACTTTCCAGAATAAATTCTCTAAATGATGGTGAAAACCTCATCAGAATCCGTAGCGTGGTTTAGATGAAAAACGCATTTACACAGACAGACACAGCCACTTTAATTTATAGTATGAATGAATATACAATTATACAACATGGTCACATCTTAGTCATTCTTGGTAATAAGAACGAAGATGTATACAGTTATGCAATAAATATACGACGGCGCGTCTAAAGGTTTTACGACGCTAAACTTACGGAGTTGATTTTTGAACGATTTTGACAGCCGTCAACTTGACGTAACCCCGAGTACCTACTAAGAATGCAGCCCCCTGTCAGAAGAAAAGATCGCAAACTTGGATCGAAGCCGGCATTGATTAATAATGACTATGCTAAGGCGACTGGGAAAATAGTGATCATGGTGATTGGTGACTACACTATTTATGCAGTGAGTTGATTGATGTGCGCTCGCTTCTTACCTACTCGGGGGAATGTCGTTTACATTATTCTTCATTATACGTTAATGTGATCAGAGATTTGTGATTATTCAGAATATTATTCAGTTTTATTTAATTACATCTCCAAGCCCGCAAACCCACGCATAAGAGACAATAAGACCTCTTCTGAAAAGACGATGTATTGCCTTTATATATCTTTCGTCGTGTGTCTTTTAGTTTTAATTTTATATTTGAAACACATCTAGAATATTCCTAGAAAGCTGTTCGTTTGGTTTCCCCATAACTTGGAATAGTTTTGGCTTAATAGCTAAACCTACCTACTTGTATGTATAGTACCAGCACTTAATAGTGTCATCGTTCTGGCGGCACATCGTAGTCGGCTGGTTGTGAAATGAGTCAGTGTGTTTTAGACCCTCGAGTCAGGCCAGAACTTTGTAAAACAAGGTTAGTAAGACAAAAGGTGTTAACTAAGTTGGATGTAGCGTCGGATTAATGGAGTAATAGGTAATTTTCCAAAGTCTTTCGCAAGCACCGCCACTTGCTGACTATAGTTTGACCGAGACCGCTGTACCGCGCCTTAAGAATGCGCGGCGAGGCGGGGGGCAGCGTGAGTATTGACGATTGAGCGGCCAACAGTGTCCCCCCGTCTCGCCCCGCACATTCCTAAGGCGCGGTACAGAGATCTCGGTCAAACTATAACACACTGCACTGATTTTGACTTTATAGTCTATGATCTACTATTTGTACGTAATTCAAAAGTATCCAATGTAATTAATCTAGGACTTGAGTCTATCAATGTGCCATATTTTACCCAAATCCTTTCAACCGTGATAAAGTAACAAACAAACATCACAAACTTCCACTTTTACATTAAAATAAGAAAGTAGTATTGGCGGGATAAACTGCATCCATTACATCTCCTTTCTGTATTAACCACTGATAAGATACTTGTCAGTGATATCAAAACGGCTCTCAAAACGGTGAAGGTAAACATCGTGAGGAAACCGACATGTCCTAGAACCAAAAATTCAAAGATATGTGACATCTATCAACCACAGACCAAATAAGAAACCAAGACAGAGCGCTGAAATATTCGTAAGAAGTATTCGAATATATACTAAGTATATATTCGAATACTTCTTACGAATATTTCCACCTTATTTCCAGAAAGTCGTATTATGGGGTCAAATATTATCTATAGTAAATAGTATTAAACAAAGTCGCTTTTATTTCTGTCTGGATGAGCGCTTTTTTTATCCTACTATATTGACCCACAGCTAGGCAAAGCTCTACCAATAACTTTCCACTGTTCCTTGTGTGATGCCTTCTAAACCTCAAACTACACATTACATTTTAATGCGTTTTAATCAGAATTTATTCCGGAAGGTTTATGTGTAGGTTTTCTTATAGAACAGAAATGTTTTGACATGTCGCCTAGTCAGCAGATGCAAAGCTGAGGCGGATCGCTAGTAAGTTATAAAGAGGCTTTGTAGTCTTCTTTTTTGTAACACATAGTAGCCGTGTCGTCTTTGTGATAGTATTTCTACCTAATTGTATCAAAAGAAGTGTGCAAAGCACCCCGCCGTTAATATGGAATCTATATGTATCGAGTTTTAGAACGGCTTTGTAGAGCGTCGAGACCCCAAAAAGTCCGGCAACCAGTCATAACAAGGGGTATCGTTCTACCCAATAACTGGGTTGTGGAAGTCAGATAGGCAGTCGCTCCATGTAAAATACTGGTATTCAGCTGCATCTGGTAAGGCTGGCGGCTGACCCCAGCATTGTGGGGAAAAGGCTAGGCAGATTGATATTATATTGACAAAACATTGTAAAAACCATTTACTTTTAAAAGAGTAACCGTGGAGTTTCTTGCCGGCTCTTCTCCATAGTAAACGACCAATTGGAACCGTGCACCTAGCTTCTGACGTTTCATAAGTGCCCTTGTAGGTTTATGTGAAATAAAAATATTTTGAATTTGAATTTTGAATTTTTGAATTTGAATTTGATATTGTAGTAGAGTATTGTCGTCACTAATACCGTACTCGAGTCACTGTAGGAGTTACTGACATACGTCTTAAATTCGGTGATGAAGGTAATTTATACGCACGTGACAGGGATATCCCGTACAACTACAAACAAATATAATTAATAGTTTCACCGAAAATTCCTTTCGTTACAAATTCATAACCTTTCAAAATACTTCAGTTCCCTTGTAATTGTCTAACCCAAAACTTTTGACAGTCAGACGATATGGTCCGATCTCGTCCGAATATAATCCCAAGTATTTACTACAGGGCTCGGATAACGGTATATTTTTGGAACGGTTTCGTTTTAAAAACCTAAGGAACGATTTGTTTTGGTTAACGTTATTAAAACGTTTTTGAAGTAGAACAAAATGTAAATCGTTCTCGGTTACTAAAAGGTTTTTAACTATGCCGCGGCTGCGTCCTGCGGAATAAACCAGTCGATCCATTCTGTAAACATCTCACCGTGAAGAGTGAGGTGAAGTGAGCATGAAGTGAGCTGTCCATAGTGTCAATCCCTAGCTTTAGGTGCAATGACAGCTCACATCAAGCTCACTTCACCCAAGTTATCACGGTGAGATGTTTACAGAATAGCACGGCTGTTTTTGAAAACGTTCTCATATCGTTTTCGTTCCGAACAAAATGTTGTACAAAAAAGAACGAGAACTGTTAGAAATGTTATAAAAACGTTATTTTAAATAACGTTTCCGAGCCTGGTTTACTGGTTGAATACTGGGAAAAACGGTTCAAAATATTTATCCTTTAACGTGATGGAAAATGTATCGTCCATTTTGTGTGATATCTTCTAGTTAATTGACTCGGGCATGACTGCGGAAATCCATTATAAAATTCAATAGATGACGTATATTTAGTAACCTAATCCGCTTAAAGAGCCCTGTAAGAAATCGAACGCTGTGTACACACTGTGTTCGGCGCTTGACGTGGCAACACGTCGCATCGGGGTTCGCAACAAGTCAATCGTCATCCTGAGTATGAGAGGTGAAACACGTGTCGATTTCTCACAGGGTTCTGAATAGTTAAACGGATTAGGATACTAAATATACGTCGTCTGTTGTATTTTTATGGGATATCTTTTATCCCGGGAAAACGATTTAAGTGTGATGATTGATTCATAACATCACGCCTGTTATCCCCGAAGTGCTAGGCAGAGTAAACTATAGTACACCCACTTTTCGGCAGTTATATTTAAGTCCCATGTAATAGGGAGCAAGGCTATTGCCATCAGCCGGGATTTAATCCAGGTTCCGCCCGGAGCTACTGCTGAGAAATTCCTATTCTGCCCTGCTGACCCTAAACGCGCTATCTTTGAGATACGGCCTTTTAATTTTTTTATACCATTCAATAGCTATAAGAATTTCGCATCTAATGGTATAAGCCAAATAGCGCTATCTAACTTAAAACATAAAAATACCTCTAAGAAGTTATTTTTTATCCATAAGTTTCCTTATATTACAAATTAAAAAAAGTCAATTTTCTCAAAACTTACTCCGATTGAGATAGCGTCTATCGGCTTAGCAGGGCAAACTCAAACTCAAAACATTTATTTCAAATAACCCAATTACAGGCACTTTTGAATTGTCAAGGGGTCGGTCAGACAGAAACATGAAGCTAGTTGCCCATTCCAAAGCGTAGTAGGTTCCTATGGAGAAGAACGGACAAGAAACTCCACGGACACTCTTTTAAATCAATATTAATGCGGTATTGTGTAAACCCAATAACAGTTTGCTCAATCGAACAAGCGATGAGCACGAGGACCTACCTCATGCTTATCATGTTATTGATACGTTTCGTTGATAAAAAATACGTTTTCCCACAAAGCTGTTTTTTTTTCCCATAATACTTATCTCATGGGGTTACGAGGTGAACAGACTTCACCCCGTAGCCCCATGAGACTGAAAATAAGAAACGAAACAAAAAGAAAGATTTTCTCTAAAGCGACGACCGTGATCAAGTGTCAAAATAGATACCTACTTACATTACTATTCAATATCCCAGCCCTATTCGCTAAAGAAGAAAACCAAATAATCTGCATTCGCGATTTATTTGCCAAATATGTAAACAAACACGAGTTTTAGGAAAAACAACTGTAATACCTACACGTAAGGTTCAGTTTGCGCTACAACTCTATATTTTTTTGACTTTTTCAACAATACTAGTCAGTCTAAAATCTACTTTATATACACTTACATAAAGTTGATGTTTGTTTAAGTGGAAATAACATCAATTGGAAACAAGGATTTAAATAGACCTTACACTATTATTTGTCAATACTCGAACACCCTAACTGGAACGAAAACAAAGGCAGTCGCGAAGGTAAACCATTTACTCAAAAGACTACAATCTGATCAAGTACGTACGTAAGTATCATAAACAGTAATTATACGTGGTGACTTAAATACTATACAATAATTAATGAAAGATGCGTAGGTATGTCAAAGTTTAATAGTTTCTCAGTAACGATCTTTCGCATTAGATTAGCGAAGTCAAGTAGCTCCGTAGAAATGATTTTTCGCGGAAACGTGCATCGAAGTCAAGTAGCATCGCAATGAAAATTTTTCGCGGTAACGTGCATCGAAGTCAAGAAGTATCGCAGTGAAGATCTATCGCGGTAACGTGCATCGAAGTGTAGTGGCTTCGCAGAGACGGTCTATCGCAGTAACGTGCATCGCAATTTTGTAGCATCGTGTTAGCATTTATCGATATTTTGTGCATCGACATTCCGTATTCTACTCATCTCTTTCCTATTAAAACTGAGAAAATCTATGGTTACCACTGTGGCGGCATCTACATCGCCACATGCAAACTACGCATCAAAGACCTGACGTCACACATCATCCTGACGTCACACAAATCCTGCATCGCGCAGTAGAGTTTACCGCGCGATGGACATATATACAAGCTCCCGACTTCAACCTCTGGGCAGTTGCCCGCTAGACATGACACCCGTCTGGTCGGAGGATCCTCCCTTTTCTATGGTGGATGAGTGAACTTTACACCCTGTTCCTTCATACCTCTAAACCATTGTTTACTATAAATAAGTAGGTAAGTACATGCAAGCACTCACAAATGCAAGGAAAAGGATACTCGGTTAGTTTATTTGTTCAGTATACTTGTTAAGTACAAATACAGCAAAAGGGAAAAGTATAGAGTCAATACTTTTTCCTTTTGCTGTATCTGTACTTAGTCAATACTATAGATTACTAACTACAATAAAAAGAGTGTATGTGTATTAGGCAAAGAATTGCTGATGCAAGCGTTTAAAACCATAATAATCCATTGAGAATTCATTCTTTAGCACATTGGCAGACCCTCGGGCATAGTCAATCAAAATAAATAGATTCAGATACTCGCACAGCGCATATTTATTTATTAGTTATGAGACCTACTATATTTTGTTTTTCGCTGTCTACTCGTACTATATTTATTCTGGTAATGGCTTCGAAAATACTATATTTGATATAATAAAAGTTGGCAACCCTACCTTCAGCTAGGTTACAAACTATTATTTGCCAGTGTGCCCCAAACTAGTCAGTCATCCAAAGCTAAATCCCTACTATTTTCCCATACACAAGCTTGATCAAGTTTTGTCTAATATTATAAGTGATGCTACAAATACCACTACTTTTATCTCTGAAGAAGCAACTGCTAATATTTACCCATAGAGAAAAGTCTCATCTAATACATACAAGACTTTTCCATTACAGATTCGAGACGAAAGTCAAGTCAGTTCACGATTAAGTGCAAATGAATGTTGCCAGGCGAAACGGTATTAGGTGATTTTATTCAAATGTTTATTTTTGAAAAGTTTAGGGGCTAACGCCCTTGTTCATGGACCTTATTAAGGCTTCGCCGTCTCCTTCTTTTCTTGTCACTGGTGCTTTTAAAGGTTCCGTACGAGGAGTGCCAAACGGAACCCTATTTATTAAGCTTCGTCCGTCCGTTTGTCCGTCCGACCGTGTGTCTGTCAGCGGGCTGTATCTCATAAACCGTAATAGGTAGACAGTTGAAATTTTCACAGATTGTGTATTTCTATTGCCGCTATAACAACAAATCGCACCTTTGGTAGAACAAGGGCATAATTGTCATAAATTGCCAAAATGACTTAAATATGCAGAAATGCTTTAAAAAGGCCCTTTGAACTGGAGGGACAAAGACATTCGTTTGGCAATTTATGACAATTATGCCCTTGTTCTACCAAAGGTGCGAAATAATAAAAAATTAATAAATAATTGAAACGTGGTTATTTTTTTTCGGCGTGTTTTTGCTAATATTGTACGGTGGTACAAAACTTTTCGTGTGCGAGGCACTTGACAAGTTTTTTTTATATAAGATTTGCCCAGTAGGTGGCTACGTAAATAGCAGCGTGAAGACTTTCATGAAGGCTTTCATCTTATCAGACCAACCGAAGCCGTCCAACTGCTGGTATAAAACGTTTACTCATTAAGTTTGGCTAGTAAAAGAATATGCGAAACTATTCTAAATTGTAATTAATTATTCACCTCATTGACTCAATCAATCTGCCCGGCCTTTTCCCAACTATTTTGGGATCGGCTTCCAGTTAAACCGGATTAGTTCACGGTAATTCTCGTCCCGGGAATCCCCGGGAAATCCGTTAGTTCTCGTTTCCGAGAAATTCAGCTCGAGAAAAGTCGAGAACTCGAGAAATCATTTGTGTAGGGATGCCGCCTCCGACGGAGTGGTTTGTCGGTACTACCGACAAACCACTTGTTAGGAGGACTGGACAGTGTACGCATTGTGGTTAGGCATTTAGCTCACGTGCACAAAATTGATGTAAAATTCGAGGATTCCACACGAATTGACACATCAGACGTGTCTACCAGTTCGTCTAGTTTAAAAGTGCCTGCACTAAAAAAATTAATTAATTCGAAATTTTAAGTTATTTATAGTCCAAGCACAGGTTAAATTGACACACAATTGCCAAAAATAGTGCTGTGATTATTCACATAGTTACCATTTATAATCGAGTTGAATTTCGTTTTAGTTCAGAAAATCTTTTTTTTAATTGATTATATTTGTATTTAATCAGAGTTTATCAGAGAGAAGAAAGTAGTTTAAGTTTATAAAAAACTTGATTTTGATTATATTCTATGAAAAGAAGAAAAATACCTACTGCAATTTGTTGTTATTGAGATTTTGTTGTCCAATTAAAATTTAAGCAATAAAATTAAACAAAAATGAAAATTTCTCGGTTATCCGGGTAGTCCCGAGAAATCGAGTTCAAGAATTCTCGAGACCCGAGAAATAAAAACCCTCGAGAAACCATAAACTGTAAGCCGGATGCAGCTGAAAACCTGTATTTTACATGGAGCGACTGCCTATCTAACCACCACAACCCGGTAACTGGGTAATACTACCCCTTGGTATGACTGGTTGTCAGACTTTCGGGCTTCTGACGACCCGTAACGAATGACAACGGGACCAACGGCTTAACGTGCTTTCCGAGGCACGAAGGAGTCTCAGTATGTCAAGACGGTGGTAACCCATTCGCGGACTAACCCCGGCAAGCGTAGCTTAACCTGATGGATCGACCCGTGCGGCTGTTATTACTTACCCACGACCTCCTCATTCATTTCATTGACTACCAATTTAAATTGTCCGTATTCAAATCACAGGTGTAATTCTTTGACAGTTGTTTGAAATTAATTGTTTACCAAATTGACACACTACGCCAATTGGCCGTGCTGCTAGCAACGGTACATTTTTTTATTTATTTTTATTTTATTTTATTTATTCATTCATTCAGTACTTACATATACATAATAAGTTGATGCAAACATAAACTCATTAGAGTTTTACCGTGCACCAAAATCATCGACCACATAATTTAAACAATCATAACAAACTTAAGTTCATAATCATAAAATGATACAGTAACAAAAACAACATCGAGGGTAATAAGCGAAATATTTATCTATTACTTACGAGCGAACATCGATGACCAATCTGACCGTCCTTAAGACAAAAAGTGGTGGAGGAATGTGATTTAGATTGATACAGGTTGTTCCTAAAAGTATATTATTATTAGTAATAGTTAATTTTCCAATGGTATCGTTGGCTATTATGTTTATTTATTTACTATTTAACTATATTCATTTATAACATTTATTCACTTAATATACATTAGATATTTATATTTTGTAAGAAATGTTCCTTTAATTTGTACTTTATGTTTTTAGCAGTTATTTTGTCCCTCAATGATATAGGTAGTTGATTAATAAGATAAGGTATTATATACTTTAACGATCTCTTGCCGTGTAAATTGTTGTACTTAGGAAGCAACAACTTAGCATTGATGACACTACGGGTATTAATTTCATTATTATTTATGATTTTTGTTTTCTTAAGATTTTCATTAAAAAATTCTTCTTTTAATAATGTAAATTTTGTTTTTTCATGTATTTGTATTATTTTACAGAATTCAAATAATTTACCGTAGTCATTCTTGTACTTCTTCTTAATGTTATGCGGGACAATTGCTTTTAATATACGTAGTTGAAGTGCGTAAATTTGATCTAGGTGAGTTTTATATGTCCTACCATAGCTCGACAGGCCATAGGATATCGTTGATTCGGCCAGGGCTTTGTAAAGCGTTAACAGTGTTTGATATGGAATTTTGCATCTTATAATAGAGAATTTTGCTAACATACATCTCAGTTTATCACACACCCCATTAATGTGCTCCTTCCAATTAAGTCGGCTATCAATGGTAAGCCCTAGGTATGTTTGGGTCTCCACGAGATCTATGGCGTCACAACTGCAAGGCTTAGCTACTTTATTACGGCAGTTGTCATGCAAACACTCATGGCAGTGTGCTGTTAGTATAGGCAAGGCAGAGCTTCTATTTTGACTCGAACTGATGTACATTAATTTGGTCTTACTAGCGTTTAATGCTAAGCCAGAGTCATGGGACCATTTAGTTAGCAAATCAAAGTCCTCTTGTAGTTGCTTTTGGGCATCACTAACACTCTGTCCAGCGGCTATAAGGCAGGTGTCATCGGCGAATTGATACATTTCGCACACTTTTATCACATTAACTAGGCTATTAACATAAGTGAGGTAGTGCAGTGGCCCAAGGACCGAGCCTTGCGCCGTTCCTTCCGTTACGATGACTGGTTCACTAGTCGCGTCACTGACTCTGACCATGTATTTTCTGTCATCAAGATAGTTACCGCACCAATCAAGTAGTTTGCCTCTAATTCCGCTGTCCTGAAGACACTCTAGTAACCGGTCATGTCTGAGTGTATCGAATGCCTTGCTGTAGTCTATAAATACAACTAGAATGTGCTTTTTTTCATCTAAGTGTTTATGAATACTATCTGTGAATGTTGATAGCAGCTGAGTGGTATTCTTTTTTGGTTGGAAGCCATATTGTTTGTCTGTTAGTATTTTATGTTTTTCATAAAATTCGTGTATTTGTTTACAAATGAATTTTTCTATTATTTTATCAATTGTAGGCAATATAGTAATAGGTCTGTAGTTTTTGTAATCTAGCCTGCTTCCTTTTTTATGAATCGGTCTGACAATCCCTGTTTTAAGTGTAGATGGATACTTGCATGTTTGTATGCATAAATTAATTAAGTTAGAAATCACTGAGGTGATTGTCGTACACAACATTTTGATATCTATGGCTCTAATTCCATCTATTCCTGGGGCTTTATTATTTTTCAAAGACATAATAATTTTTTTAACTGAGTTAGGCTCTGCAGGCTTTACACGCATAGTAACGTTAGGTGGAGTTGTGTAATCTGTTTTATTTAACAGTGGTTTTGAGCATTTAGGAATAATTTGTTTCACGCTTTTATCAAAAGTGTGTGCAAAATTATTAGCAATATCCTTAGAAGATAAATTTGTTTTATTAAATGAATTCTGAATAGCATCATCAATGGAGTTTTTTATTCTACCTGTTAGTCGATTAAGAATTTGCCACAGCTGTCTAATATTGTTCTTGTTTGATGAAATTTCAGATTTTATATTATTGTTTTTAGTTTTGTGTATTAAAATATTTGCATAGTTTCTTGATTTATTATATGTTTGTTTTAAGATTACGTTATTAGAGTCTTTTATCCATTTCATGAATAAATTGTCCCGATGTTCGCAGGCGTTGATTATTTTTTTATTTATCCATTCATTTTTACTACGTGATGACCTGCTTTTGACTTTGATTTTATATTCAGATTTTTTATAACATTCATTGAACTGTGTATGCATGAAGTTATATAGGGTTATTGGGCATTTTATATCCTGTGATTTTTCCCACTGGATCTCATCGAAACATTTAATGAGTTGCTGGTTATTTATGCAGGTCTTGTATTTAGGGACATCCTGTATTCGCACGCCAGAACATGCGAGCATCACAGCGCGATGGTCAGCCAGTGTGGTACCGAGTGTTGCCGTAAATAGGTCTTGTGTACGGGATCGCGCATAAATATGATCAATACAAGATTTACTTATTTTTTCGTTACATGTTTCTATTCTAGTGTGTTCAGTGATCCCGCACAAAAGGCCCATGCTACATAACATGTTATTGTATTTATGCCTTACAGGGTTATCCGTTTTTAAATCTATGTTAGTGTCTCCCAACAAGTAAAGTTCTGTGTTTTTAGTGAATCGTTGCAGCGTAGTTTGTAGTTCGTCAATAAATAGAATTTTACTAGAACTTGGTGGTCGGTATACCGCACACAGGTTCGCAGTATAGTTAGAATGGGTGGTGACTGTGCAGAATACACTTTCAAAGTGTATAGTTTTTATATTAACGATGTTACATTTATGTTTATTATTCACATACACTATAATGCCACCACCCCTTCGAGACTTACGCAAGGCTGTGTACATTCGGTACCCGGTTATTTGATACAGAACACTTAAGTTTTCTGATATATTACTTTCAGTTAGAATAATGACATCAATACATTTTTTTGAGATAAGAATCATTTGTTCTAATGCGGAGAAGTTTTTGATTATTGAGCGAATATTAATATGCATGCACAATAGATTAAGTTGATTGTTAGGGGTACAATTTAAGAAATCATTTACATTTATACAGTCATTCATCTCATTAATATCATTAAAGGAATTCGCCATTTTTGGATATTTATGACATTCGTATAATGATTTGATTTATATTTACTTGCGCTGTCGTGCCGTCTTACTCCTTGTTGATAGCTAATCCGCGTATATCATTCATGGTGCGTAGGATAGACACTTTTTCACCGTCTTCCCTGCGGGCTTTGACCAGTCCTCTTTTGAACCATACGTACTTGTAGTTTTGATTGACTTTCAGCTCCTGCTTGGCATTCCAGAATAGTTGCTTGTGATGTTTAGTCATGGCTTCTCTCAAATATACGACAGATTTGTTATTTTCTTCGCTAGGAATTACATCGGAAACAGTTGGCTTTACACTTTTGGCGGCAGTAATCCAGTTTTCTTGGACTTCTTCGTCTTTAAGCTCCACTAGTATGTTGGCCGACTGATCTTTCCATCCATGGAGTCTTCGTGCACTTTTGATCGTTTCTTTCGACTGGTTCAGTTTAAGTGCAATTTTATCCACTAGAAGTCTGACATTTTCATTATTTTGAGTTGGGACATTTGCGATTTCCACGTATTTTGCAAGCTTCTCTTGTTCAATTTCATGCAGCCGTTGTTCTAAGGCACCTACACGGGTTTCCATGTTATTATTTTTATTAATTAGTTCCGCATTCTTACGTTCGAGAGCCTTTATAGTCTGCTTAAAAGCTTCCATGGACTCCATTGCTTCATCAAGTTTGTCACTATGGAACTGCAAGGAATCGCTTAGTTGTGCCATTTCACTTTTAATGGCTTTTTCAACCTCTTTAGTGATATTGCTTAATAAAGTTTTTGCATTTATTTGGACGGGCGTATCCTCCTCTTCATCGTCATCTTCAGGTGTAATGATGGATGAGTTACGTCTCGGGGATTCTTGGTGGCATTCGTGGCATGTCCACTCCAGACTGGGAGCAGCTTTTAATGCAGCGATCTGTTTGTGCACTTACTGCACTCTAACCCCGGTGAAGTTTTTGTTATATTTTTTTTACAAATATCGCACTTAGACATTTTTTATTAGGGCTGGGGGTATTCGTATAAGTTTGCTTAGCGTCCGCGCGTGCGTCTCGTATAGTAGTCCGTCGATGACTCATTGACGTAGTGCTTCAATTTTCTACTTATTATGAGTCAATGTAAGTCCGATTTATTTGACGAAATTACGATATCAATTAATCAATGTTGTGACTCTAAAATAAATATAAACTTGTTAAGTAAAAGCCATTTAACCTAACGAGTATCTTATATCAACATTTATAACTACACAAACATTTCCGTCCTACAATATTAGTCAATCCCCCATCCCCATTTGCCCAAACAAAATCAAATAACGTTACCCACATCGGAAATTTTCGGCATTCTCCGCCAAACATCGGGAATCTATCGAGACAATATACATCGTATTTTGAAGAACACACAATCACAATCCAAAGGCATTTGAGGGATTGTCCAAGCATTGTTCAATAATGACTTTCTGCGGTGCAATCTCGCATACCAAATGAACGGACGGTCAAAGTGAACTAGTGGTGGGACGTAGTCGATATTAACATTTACGGTTTATATATACTACTGTCACTGACTTTGTCTTCGTACAGTTTATATTGCGTTCCTCAATAGTTTCGGAAGTAATATCTTGCAGTAGCCTCAAGATGTGGTGACTATTTAGGAAGGACGAGCAAAGGCCCGAGGCGTCGAACTTACTCAATAAACGAGTAATTACCATCACAAGTAAGTTGAATCTCTGCTGAAATTAGGTTTCAAGTTCCAAGCAAACAGATTAATGCAATTCATTTGAACACAGGCCGCGGCTATCTGTTGCTTTATTCACTGTCCATTCCAAGGTTGCCTGGAAGAAATCGCAGTAAGCGATAATAGACCAGGGTCGATAATTTTTAAAACCAAAAAAAATAATAGTAGGATGAAACCCATTAGAAAAGGAGGGGAATATTATAAAAATAAAAGGAAAAATAATTTACGGGCGATCTGAGGTCGGGAAGGGGATGGGAGTGAGTTTTTAAGGGTAAAAAACGGTTTTTCTCGATTTCCGGCAAAACTAAAAGTCCTATCGTAAAAAGTCAAATGGCAAAGTTGTTGGTAATAAAAAGATCTAAAACTTTTGTATTTACACTTTTTTCACATAACCTCAAAATTTATGTGAAAAATTCAAAAAACCAAGTTTTTGGTTTTTTATTTTTATGTTTTAAATTTTTTTTTTTTTTTTAACGAAATTTGGTGAAAACTTACCTTTTTATGTCCCAAATACGCTGTAATTTATTTGATTAAAAATATTTATTTTTTCACCTTATTTTGAATTAATATCGAAAAAACACCCTAATTTTCAATCGAAAATTCACCCGTCAAATTATCAGCTTTTTTCAAAAAGTTGATATGGTTTCTGTTCGTTGAAATCTCTACTTTCCGATGGTGAAAAAAAAATACATGTTACTACAGTAAATCTTCTCAGAAAATGCAAAAATAAAAAAAAAACTTGAATTAGATTTTTTTTTTTTAATTATTATAAATAATTTTGAGCTATTTATTAAAATTTACACTTTAATTACTCGAACAACGTTAGATTAAATGTGACATTGATAACAAAAGAATTGCAAATAAAAATATACTACTATAATTAACAAACAAATAAGTTAATAAAATTAATATTTAATAAGACATCTACAATATTTGGAGAAAGTAGTCGAATCTTCTTTAAATTATTATGCGTAGATGCCTATTTATAACTATTTTAAGATAAATTATATATACCTGAGTAGATATACCTGAGTGACCTACGAAAAATTGTAGCCCATCAAAAGGTATTTCGTGGAGAAGTGGGGAAGGGGCTAGGCGGGTCTGGGTCTTACTACATACATACCTACTATTATATACTATATATTTCGTAGCAGCTGTTACAACCGTTAGCCTAACCAGTATTCGAAATACAGTACAGTATACAACATCTAATCTAAACTTAATATATTTATTATATTTATATTATATATTACATTATATTATATTATTATTATTAATATTATAAAGCTGAAGAGTTTGTTTGTTTGAACGCGCTAATCTCAGGAACTACTGGTCCGATTTGAAAAAATATTATATATATTATATTAGTGTTAGATAGCCCATTTATTGAGGAAGGCTATAGGCTATATATCATCACGCTAAGACTAATAGGAGCGGAGCACCAATGAATAATGTTTCAAAATCGGGGGATTTTTTTTCCTATTGAGAGCTTCCTCTGCGTGCGCTGCGTAAACGGTTAAAGTTTCTCAAAAATCATGTATGATAGAATTGTTCCCCTTTAAAAGTTCAAAAAAAAAGTCCGCGACAGCATATTATGTCTATCTTTTAAGGTTAGCTCACTATAACGTTTTTTATGCTAACCAAATTTCTTCTTAAATAATGCATTATTTGCGAAGGTGTTTTTTATAAACAAAGGGCAACTATATGTTGCCCTATCGAGATCTGGTTCTGGTGAAAATCAATATCTACTTCTGGCGGAAGAAAACAAATCTAAAAATATAGTGTACGCAGAAGTACTTTAATATAACATTAGTTTAGTTTTTTTGAGAATAACCTACAATCTAGGTACATGATATAAGATTATAAGACCCAGTACTTACTCACCTATATAAACGAAGTCGCGGGTTAAAGTTAGCGTTAGCTCAAAGTAACTATTCCACGCGGACGAAGTCGCGGGCGGAAGCTAGTCGTTTATAAAAATACACGTGCACGCTGAGTTTCTTGAAGATAATTGTGACAAGTTTACTTAAAAAAACAAAAAAACTTTTCGAATCTGCATGGGAAGGTAAATACTATCTCTATTTTTATCCCTGTGTAATGACAGCTCACTCCACGCTCACTTCATCTAAGTTTTCATGGTTACAGAATAGCACTGCTGTACTGTATTTCGAATACTGGTTAGGCTAACGGTTGTAACAGCTGCTACGAAATATATAGTATATAATAGTAGGTATGTATGTAGTAAGACCCAGACCCGCCTAGCCCCTTCCCCACTTCTCCACGAAATACCTTTTGATGGGCTACAATTTTTCGTAGGTCACTCAGGTATATCTACTCAGGTATATATAATTTATCTTAAAATAGTTATAAATAGGCATCTACGCATATAATTTAAAGAAGATTCGACAACTTCTCCAAATATTGTAGATGTCTTATTAAATATTAATTTTATTAACTTATTTGTTTGTTAATTATAGTAGTATATTTTTATTTGCAATTTTTTTGTTATCAATGTCATATGTAATCTAACGTTTTTTGAGTAATTAAAGTGTAAATTTTAAATAAATAGCTCAAAATTATTTATAATAATTAAAAAAAAATTATCGAATTCAAGTTTTTTTTTAATTTTTGCATTTTCTGAGAAGATTTACTGTAGTAACGTATATATTTTTTTTCACCATCGGAAAGTAGAGATTTCAACGAACAGAAACCATACCAACTTTTTGAAAAAAGCTGATATTTTGACGGGTGAATTTTCGATTGAAAATTAGGGTGTTTTTTCGATATTAATTCAAAATAAGGTGAAAAAATAAATATGTTTAATCAAATAAATTACAGCGTATTTGGGACATAAAAAGGTAAGTTTTCACCAAATTTCGTTAAAAAAAAAAAAAAATTGTAAAAGATAAAAATAAAAAACCAAAAACTTGGTTTTTTGAATTTTTCACATAAATTTTGAGGTTATGTGAAAAAAGTGTGAATACAAAAGTTTTAGATCTTTTTATTACCAACAACTTTGCCATTTGACTTTTTTCGATAGGACTTTTAGTTTTGCCGGAAATCGAGAAAAACCGTTTTTTACCCTTAAAAACTCACTCCCATCCCCTTCCCGACCTCAGATCGCCCGTAAATTATTTTTCCTTTTATTTTTATAATATTCCCCTCCTTTTCTAATGGGTTTCATCCTACTATTATTTTTTTTCACTTTTTATTATTTTTAAAGGCTTCTACCCTGGTCTATAAGGCCGCCCATTGTATATTTTATAGTGTATTACTTTTTCTTTATGTAATGTATAATCTGGTGTACAATAAAGTATATGACGGCGCTTTGATATTTAAATTAGTGTTAGCTGGATTTCATAGATGTCGCTGTTAGCTTAGAGTGTCATGTAAATGAATTATCTGTGTTTGTTACGTCACATCCGATGACATGACACTCTGACACAACACCGAGCGCTAGTGCGCAGTGAAGCGACAGTTTACTGGCAGTATGATTTGAGACTCGGTCGGGATCGCACAGGCGTGCTACGCGCTCGGTGGAGTGTCTTTGTGTTACCTATTTTGTACGGTTATTTAGTGGTGATTATTTTAAAAGGAAGTTAGGATTAAAATAAAGTGATTGTGTTTCAACTAGTGCTTCTATTATTTTCTTCGCCCGACAATCCACGCCTACCTGTAAAGTGCAACTTAATAATTGTGATCATGGATCCAACTAATATCGCTCATTAGGGCCAAGTCCCTTCATATATATAAATAAATAAATATTAATGAACTCTACATTAAAATAAAATAATTTACGCAATGACATTATAGGTTATTTTAGCTATCCATAGATAGCTAAAATAACTAATACTTTTTTTATATCGTTCTTAAATATCATTGCAGAAGAAGGTTTAAAGCTTAATAGAAAAATAGAATGGTTTATTCAACATAACTGTCATTCACGATGACATGCTGAGTCGAAGCCTTCTTGTCACAGTCATGACGTGTCAGCAGCTGCCGACTATGTCTGTTTTGTGCTCGTTATTGTATTTAAATCTATTGTGTTTTATTTTCGTCTTTTCTACTTGAGTTTATTATCTTTATTTTTTATGCACGTGTTTCTGTGACAAATAAACTTATTTTTCTTTCTTTCTTTTCTTTATCTGCTCACATGATTAAGTAGGTACTATTAGGGAAACTATGGAAAGCCATAATAACCCATAAGAGCAGTGGTGGCCCAGTGGTAACAGCCTTGACTTACAAGTTGTTGATTCGTGAGTTCGAACCCAGACAGGCGCTTTACTTTGGGTAAATAATTGCACCAACACTGCTCTCAAAACGGTAAAGGAAAACATCGTGAGGAAACCGGCATGTCCTACAGTCAAAAATTCGAAGACATTGTAATATACCAACCCGCACTGGGCTCGCGTGGTAGATTACAGCCCACTCGAAGAGAGGAGGCCTGTGTCCGAGCAGTGGGAACATTATAGGCTGATTATTTTTATGCTTATGGAAGGCCATAATATAGAAAGATATCATAATTGTCTAATATCTTACTCAATTGCAATGAAACACTATTATGCGCTAATAGAGAATTTCGTGCATTGTTTGCAACTCATGACTACAACAGGCACGTTCGAGACAACTAATGACGTTTCGATATCCAGTTTCTCAATAACATCGCAATAATACTATTATGCTAATAGCACACGTATTCAGGTTGAAATTCGGCACTATCGCAGCGACTAATTCCAGTAATTAATCAAATTATACATATGTTGGGAATTTATGATAAGAATGGGTGTTGCCACTAATTACACTACTGATAACTAAATAGTAGCAATAGTAACACTAATTAATTATTGGTAATTAATCTGCAAAGAAGGGACTTATGTTAGGCTTTTTCTTAGCTGATTTGTTACATAAACTGTTTTATAATTTATTTAATATATTTATTCAACCAGAATGACATAAAGCCAATAGTTACACTGATGAGCTTCATAATAATGACACCTGTCATTATAGTATGCATCACAAATAGTGACACACACAATATTATGTGATGCACACTGACTTAGATTTAAGATAACCATAACCATAACATGACCAAAATAATGCTGCGTGAGAAATTAGCAAGCCTGCTTGACCTTGACATGTGTCACTGACGAAAAATATTAAAAATGATTTATCGATATATCTTGCACATCACTGTCCCAAAAACCAAATAATAGGGGTGAGGGACATTCCCGAAGTTTTTCGTTCAAGGAAGCGATTCGAGGCTTGACTTCATTTCTCCCATTCTTCTCGCGGAGATCACTTGTCAAAGTTGTTCCAACCAATGTTCTTTTTGGAGTGTTTTCATTTAAAACTGGGGCTTCGCGTTAGCAAACTGTGGTTGAAGTACCTTGAGCAAAGTTTGACGTTTGTTGTAGTGAAAACTACGTTTTGAGACTTTATTAATTTCAAAACAGCAGCGTTTAGTGTTGTAGTTCCTAAACTGATATTACGAAGAGAGTTCAGATGACATGTGTCATCAACCAACCCGCGTGGTTGATTACGGCCCATTCCCTCTCACAGAGAGGAGGCTTGAGTCCCAGCAGTGGGAACAATGTAAGCTCTGAATATTTACTTTAAGAGACAAATTATTATAATATTAATAAAACTATCTTCTTAACTTAACTACCTATACATTAAAAGCTGAACTAACAATGCCAAAACAAAATGCCGAGTAAACACGAAGACACACGATTGAGACCCGAAGCGAAACATCGCCCAGTTAACCATCCACAGGTTGTTTTATATGTCGCCATTCGCACCGCAGTTTCGCGGCATATCTTACGCATCTTAAACAGCTATAAAATGTTTCTTTCATACATAGCCTGCTATATGAAAGAAACGTGTATAATATTCTTGTAACTCTAGATAAAAATGTGGTTTCTGCATATACGGGGTGGCAGGGAACTCGACGCGAAAACTGATACCATGGATTCAGTACATGATTCTGAAACCCCTACGTCGAATTTTTTGTCGGTTATTAAAACAAAAATCTAACCGACGTAAATTTCAACACAGGGGGTTCAGAATCATGTACCGAATACATAGTATCAGTTTTCGCGTCGAGTCTGTATTAAAAGAAACAGTAACTTTTGTCGCCGGAACATATAAAGGGATTTACGGCAAACTTGGATTTCGCAAAAAGGATTAAAATGACGTCAGTGTGTGGTGCACAGGCACGTCCCACTCCCGTTTGACATTTCCATTTGGACCCAACCCCACTTTCAAACATGGGCCAACTATTCAAACTCAGAGCATTTATTTCAACTAAACCATTTACAGGCGCTTTTGAATTGTCAGGAAGTCGAACAGTCATAAATATGAAGCTAGTTGCCCATTCCAAAGCGTAGAAGGTACCTATGGAGAAGAACGGGCAAGAAACTCCACGGACATTATTTTATATAAAATAAAATATTCTAAAATATTGGTTGGGTCATTTTCAGAAAAAGTGTACACTATTAAAAATATGCCGAAATTTATTTATTTATTGTAATTCGTTATTTCAAATTTATTTTACAATTGTTATTCTTTTCACTATATGAAAATTATAACAAAACCTCATAATCAAGATTATTTACTGAAATAAAATTAATTTATTGCCCCTGGGGAACAAAATTTATTCCATTCCGAAACTTATGGCTTTCAGCTAAAGAAATAAAATAAAACTCGTTTGGATTTAATCAAATAGTATAATTGGATAACAATGTTTTTTACTTTAATACAAAATAGATAAAACATAAAATATACAATAGCAAACATACTTAACACCATTTTAATTTCCATTACGTTACTCTTTGGACCAAATTAGTTCAATACTTTCTGGTATGTTTCTCAATTAGGATACAACTTAGAAACTCTTTTTATAATTACATAAATCAAATGATTACACTCTAAGGTAACAAAAGCTAATACCAATTAAATAGCGTTTCGCTCTAAAAATAATATTTAAAACAAAATATAAAATAGGACAGTCACGGAATTGACTGTTCCTATAACGGAATAGAATTCTTAAGACTATTGCACATTATCAAGAAAATGAGATCAAATTATTATAAATATTCTAATATAAAATTGAACACAACTCAAATTTTACACCTTGTTCAACATAACACGGGGTGTATTATTAATTTATTATGTTGAACAAAGTGAAAAAAAGTTCTTATTCTTTCATTTTATTCTATTCAAATTTTTTTTCTTATACTCTTCATACCTTTCGGCGTCTTTCTTTAGTTTTTCCCGATATCTTTTCATCTTCTCGGCTGGCATTTTTCCGCAATTCGGAAATGAGTGATTAACCATGGCCATATTGATTCGTGCAATAATAAAAAATCATTTTTGTTTATAAATTTATCAACGTCTGCTAGGACAACCATTCTTACTGGGTAGATAAAGTACCTGAAAAAAATATTCATGTTACATAGTCAACCAATTAAAATAATAATTATTATGAAAATGAATACATTTTACTAGAACGTGTGTCATTTTGAGTACATTAATTTCAACAATATATTATAATATTTATCAAAACAAAATAAAAAATCACTTATTGTCACTTATTTAGCAAAATCTCAAAATTGTTTTGTTACAATAAATAATATATTAATATTTGTTATTTTTTACAAAGTGACACCGTAAGAACGTTACGAATTAGATTTGGAAGTCTTCTCTTTTTTTATTATTTCAAATCGATACTACGAATATAATGTATCATCTTCCTAAGAATTCCATTCCGAAACTTTTCAATTCCATTTCTACGTTACCTGCGTTTTGGTTACGGAACGGAAGTATCGGAAGTCTGACTTTAAACACTTTTGTTTTAATTATTTAAAACTAACACATCTAATCAACAAGCTTGGTATCAATTTAAGTTCACTGAAAGCTAATGAAGATATCAAAACAATTTGCAAGAAATAAACTTGTAAACTTACTTTGAAATTGGTCGCGGCTCTGGAAAAGCAAAACTGGACCGCTACCTGAGGTAATGTTGTTCGTCCGCCGGCCGCCGTCAATATGGTCGAAATACTTGTTTTTACCCGTTGACAGCATTAAGAAGGTTGCCGATCGAAAAAAAATACGCGTAAACGGTAGTTTTGATTGCATCATCTCGCAAAAATTGCGGTTTCGGAAGGGAAATTTCCATTTGAAGTAGTTTGTGTCCTCACAGAGATTAATTTATTTAAAATATTTTAAGCGACATTAGATTATTTCTATAATTGTTTAACAAATCGTGCATAACTATACTTTCCAAAATATCAAACAATTTATTATATATACGTCAACAAAATTCATTAAAGTTACGTTATATTAATGAAAATGGTAGTGGGACAGCGCTAAAATAGATACCTTCTATCTTCATTTTTGGAAATTATGATAATATTGCTGCTTTTATAAGCAGCAATATTATACAATATTGTTAAAAACTGACCACAGATCCAAAGCTTTAGTGTTTTTTTTCTTATATGTAGATATTATGCTTTAAAAAAAATACAAAAGTTGTGGGACACACCCAAACTGGAATGTACACTTTTTGTGAAAATGACCCGGTTACTGAATGGGAGGCCCACATTCAGTAGTGGATGGCATCAATCTAGTATGATAAAGTGGGCAGTAAATTATAGGTATAAAGCCCATAATAATCTGCTTAAAATAGCAATTAAGGGATATTATTAACTGAAATCCCTGCAAGATGCAAGTTTTCAATACCATATAGGTATATTTACGACCAATATATTAATAGAAGTGGTCCCAAAAGATAACACCATATGGGTAGAGTTTACCTCTAAAATAGGCCAAGCGAACATGACCCTTTGACTAAGGAAGCTTTGATAATAGCCCCTTGAATTTCCTGTATCGTGGGGTTACACACAGTACAAACATGGCGTGTTGAAACAGATATCTGTGAGCTAATATTTGATTCGGTGTGGGAATCGAAACCATTTACGGTGGATAAGGCATTAGCTAGTCAGAAAGATGGTAGCGCGGGTAGGCAGCCGGACAGTCGTCTAGGCTGCGCCGGACCACAGATTAGCACAGATGGTTCACCCCGCAAAATGATTTAAAGAAAAAGCGACTCTTGCTTCGACACAATAAAGTGCAATTCAGGTCGCACAGCGCTAATTACCTACAGTTATATTCCACTCGAAATTACCTGTCTTATCGAGTAACTCTTATATCTTTTGACCACTTTACACCCACTGAATTACTTTAACTTCATACCTAAAATTCAGAGTGCGCCTTCTGTATTATTCTGTGGCCGGACGCACATTATAGAATCACTATTCGTAGATGCTATTTCATTGCACTTCAATCAGATCAAAACTCCCCTAAAAGGTTCCATTTGTATTATTTTCTGGCATCTCAATGTTCTCGGTTCAATTTCGTTTATTTCACGAGCTCTTTGCGAAATTGAAAATTCTTGTTGCTCTTTGACGTCAGACAGAGTCACGAACACTCTTCAACTCAGTTTTGAGTTATATATTTTATAGCTTACTATATCACCACGTCTGTGTTTTTCTGAGAGGTAAGCAGAAGGCAGAGGTGTATGGTATACTTACATTTTTATAGTTAAGAGTCCATAACACCTCAGCTCAAATTCACTCCTTATCTCGCTCGCTAGGAGAAGGCTCCAAGGCGCCAGCCAATGCCTTAGGTAATTTTTTTTTACGACGAAAATAAAAATCATTAGAAAAAACAACACATACTATCTGCTTTATAGTTAGTTCAGTTATTATGCAAAGTTTCATGATCTAATTTGAAGTATTTTTGGAATATCAGCGGTTTATTGTTCGGTTTGGAGGTAACTTTGTTTTTTTTTTTATCCAAAATTTTATGGAATCGTGTTTTTGTACTTAACATGAATCCTGAACTTTACCATATTATTTATTTCAAAATTAATGCTGCAGTATTTTCGATGTAACGGAGGACCATGCTAAACAATATTATAGACTCCTAACAGTAACAATTAGGGATCGAGTTTGTTGTCATAAAATGAGCATAGCTAGCATATCTCAGTTTTAAAACAGACAAAAGGCGCATTTATATTCATCAGAGTCAACGATTATCCGTTCAAGTTAACAAAAGTTAGTTACAATATTGTTCTTCACAAGTTAAACTCACCAAGCTGCATTTATAAGTTCAAAAACTCTAGCTTAAAACTCTGTTTCAATAACAGAACTTTGTCGTTTCGACGATTATCTTGCAGTTATATTTGTTTGAAATAAATGGTTTGTCTTTGACTTTATTTAAATAAAGTCAAAGTCAAATAATTTATTTCAAATAGGCACTTATACGGCTTTATTTTAATAAAGTCAAAGTCAAATAATTTATTTCAAATAGGCACTTATACGGCTTTTTGAACATCAAAATTTACAAAAAAAAATAATTGATTCTAATTGCCCCTTCCAAACGGTAGTTACGTATGGAGAAGGTAAGAAACTCCACCGTTACTCTTTTATTTTTTTTTACAATATTTTGTATATATTAATTTAATTATAATTAATGTATACAAAATATTGTAAAACATTTTGTGAAGATGATGCACCACGAATAAAATTACTATACCTACCACAAGAGGAACAAAAATTTTTGAAATTCGTTTTTATCCGAAAAGTCTTTCCCCTTTTTCTTTCTCATAAAGAGAATAAGTTCGCCACGTTAACTTTATGCGTTTTTGGGATAAACAAATTAAATCCAGAGAAAAAAAATCCCACAGTTTTTTGCCGGACTTCACTGATGGCGAGTACTCTTTAAGAGGGCGCCTAAAGGTCCACTAGCGCCACTCTTTAAAAAAAATATTATCTCGTGACTGAGAAGGAATTATGAATAACGTCTAGACAGGACCCTCGGTAAGTGTGTCTAGAATTTTCTAATACCTTTTATAAAGTTTCATATTGAGACACGGAGCAACAAAATACGATCTAGAGGAATGTGGCCGCTTTTCTTTAAATCGTATTTTGTTGCTTCGTGTCTCAATATGAAACTTTATAAAAGGTATTACAAAATTCTAGACACACTTACCGAGGGTCCTGTCTAGCCGTTATTCATAATTCCTTCTCAGTCACGAGATAATATTTTTTTTAAAGAGTGGCGCTAGTGGACCTTTAGGCGCCCTCTTAAGGCGACGATAACCGACTTATAATGATTTTATACTGACAATCACGTGATTTGGAAAAAATATATGTTAAATGAGAGCATTTTTTTTAATTATGAATATTTTAGATTGTTGTTACACATAGTGAAATTAATTTGTAAAGTTATGACTAACGTGGATAAAAAACTGAGTCACGCAAAATCTATCAAGCGTATGTTCCTTCAACATTTTAAAGATAATTAAAATAGTGATCTTTTAGAATACATATTTTAATAAAATACCTTTTGTTTTATGTATAATAAATTAATAATGCGTCTAATTTGGGACAGCGCTCCTTGATGGGCGACGCCTATGACTGGCTGGACGTAAGACACGTCGCCTGAGCTCAGTACAGAACACGCAAGGTCACTGACATATCTGTGTCTTAAGTCAAGCATTACCTAAATCTAGTTTATTGTTATAATAATAATAATAATAATAATCTTTTATTTCGACCAACAGTGGATCATATACAAAATTACACAAAATACAAAATTACAAAATAACTCAAAATAAAAACACACAAAATAAAAACATATACAATAAAAAAAGACAAAACATATTACATATCTCGATTGCCTAGTATGTGAACCATACAGCAATGGTTCAGGTACTGGCAATCGAACCTCTGCGCGAATGCCCTCAGGATGCCGCTGGAGCTAGCCCGAACCCTGCGAACCAGGGATGTGCATCGTTTTCGCATAGTAGCATAAAAACAGTCTACTTGCGACTCGGCGAACATACCTGATGTGCTACAGAATCGGGGCAGCCCCATCAGCACCCTGAATGCATTATTATATTGCACACGCAAGGCGTTGTACTGTCTGCGCGTGTATGAGACCCACAGGCTGCTCGTGTAGAAAGATGTACAATATGCTCTGAACAATGTAGTTTTCACTTCAGTGGTACAACGAGCAAACCTGCGGGCCATCATATTCGCCCTAACAGACAACGCCCTGCGTTCTCTCTCTATGTCTGCATCATCCTTCAGATCAGAGGACATCATATGTCCAAGATATTTAAAATGTTCCACCCTCTTCAGTGGTGTTCCACATAATTTTATGGCTGGTATTGTTGTTGGACATTTTCCTCTGGCCTGAAAGACCATGCATTCACTTTTTTTGACATTGTAAATCAAGCCATGGCTGTGAGCGTAGTTTTCACAGATGCTCATCAGTTTTGAAAGGCCACATACAGAAGCACTCAGCAGCACCATGTCGTCCGCGTAACTGATATTATTGAGACATACATCATCAATATAGCAGCCGACACGGGTGCTGCTGAGCTCCTCTATCAGCGCGTTGACGTACAAGTTGAAAAGTTTGGGCGAAGTTAGCCCCCCCTGCCTCACCCCACATTCCAACCTGTACGGATCGGAATATGCACTCGACCATCGCACGACATTGACCTGGTTACGATACCAAAATTTAAGGAGCCTGGTGAGTTCTGTTGGCAAGGATATATCTTATGTTATGTATCCGTCATTATCTATTGTCTATTCCTTCCTACCTAAATTAATCCTTTCACTACCTTCGCAACATCCTCCTATTCAACCCTAAAATAAACTAGATGACAAACTCGCCAACTTAAATAACCCTTTGAATCCTTTATAATGACGCCGATCCTCAAACGTTCTCACTGAACCCATGGCCGGTGGGAGACAATGGTGACCATGGTAGACAATGGTCACCACAGTCATAGCCAGGCAGTTGTCAAATAACAAAGGTTGGATGGAATACGGAAGCTTATTGAGATGGCAGACAAAAACCGGGATGGTTGGGATTTGAGATGGTTGGTATCTGTTTTGTGAAGATAGATGGAGCTGTATTCAATTAATATAGTGCATTTAATTAAGCTGTAGGGTAAGTGAGCTAGCACTCTGGCGAAATTAGAGCACATACTTAAAGTTTCAAGTAGTTTCTAGACTCAAATCAGTGCAATTAATCAAGGACCAGGAGGAGGAACTTTGGAGGAGGAGGTTACCTAGGTACCTAAATATAATGTATTTAAGAAGATTCAGATTTCAGTTATTTTTCTAAAACTTGAACTCGTCAATGTAGTTGTCAGAATCGCGTTAACACGTTTTGTACATGAAATTTAAATAAATAAATAATGCATAAACCCGTTGATGACTAATGAAGATAAATTATGATACCAACTGTTTCATGTCAACCTTCTTTTCGTGTGGTTAGTGACTAACCTGGTGTCAGAGTTTTAAAGCCCCCAATGGGCCTCTGACTTGGCTTCACATACGGTCGAGAAATATCTCTCAGGCATGCCGGTTTGCATGGAGAGTGCGATTGTCGCAACCCAGCGCTGGGCACGCCACAATTGTGGCGATAAGTCCCCTCTTTGAGGAGTGGCTAGAGAGGCGCCACGGCGTCCTCACCTTCCGCCTGACGCAGGTCCTCACCGGACATGGTTGTTTCGGGAGGTTCCTGTTCAGGATAAAGCGGGAGGAAACGCCCGGGTGTCACCACTGTGTGGATCGCCCGGAGGACACGGTGGAGCATACGGTGGAGGTCTGCCCAGCTTGGGCGGAGCACCGCCGTGTCCTCACGGAGGCGATCGGCGGCGGCGATCTCTCGCGTCCGGCCCTGGTTCAGGCCATGGTCCGGAGCGAGAGTGCATGGGAGGCCGTCACCTCCTTCTGCGAAGCAGTAATGCTCGCGAAGGAGGAGGCGGAGCGCGCGAGGGAGAGGCAAAATGCGCCCCCTCGCGCCTAGTCGCCGCAGGAGACGCCCCGGGCGTCGGGAGTCGCGAGCCGACTTCCGGCCACCGTAGACGCGGGCTTGCGGACGGTGAGCAATGGGTAGCTCGCCGTCCGATAGGGACCAGGCCCGGGTCGACGGCGCGTTGTGTTCCACGCGCGCCTCAAAGAGATGTCAGCACCAACTGACGGGGTCCGGAAGGGCCAATGCCTGCCGGGGTTGCGGGTTTGTCTGAAAGGGATATCGCGACCTCGGCACACAGGCAACGGAAGGAACACGGGTGGGTTTTAGTCAGTAAAAGTCTGACACGCCCTCCCGCTCCACCCAGAGCGGGAGAAGTTATTTGATAATTTCCCACACAAAAAAAAAAAAAAAAAAAGGCATGCCGGTTTCCTAACGATGTTTTCCTTCACCGTTTTTGAAGCAAGTGATAATTATATACTTAATAGGCACATAAATCTGAAAAGTCAGAGGTGCGTGCCTTGGGTTCGAACTCGCGACCTGTCGGTCGATTCTGTAAAAAGATCAACGTGAAACTTAGGTGAAGTGAGCGTGAAGTGAGCTGTCACTGTCACAAATCGACCGGCAGGATGCTAGGTATTAACACTATTGACAGCTCACTTCACCTAAGTTTCACGGTGACATTTTTACAGAATCGATCGGCTAACTTGGCAGTCCGACGGTCACACCACTAGGCTATCACTGCGCACATCTCTTATGTCAATTATATACGTATTTTTTTCGACCTCAGTACTCATATATTTTCACAAGACAAAAAATAAAACTCAATTTCATGTCTTTAGTTTAAAAGCACAATTTTTGTTCTCATTGTCTTCCAGTTAGGAAACGCAGGCTAGCTCCAGTGTCTCTGCCGAAACAATTCAAATCATTATATTCAAGAGAGACTTCAAACATTTTTCAAGTTCCTTTCCGTACGTAATAAGAACAAACCTAGTTTTCAGTACATTCTGGGCTGGATGAAACCTTCATTTTATTAGAACATTTTTCAGAACGAGAAATCTTGGAAAGAACATTTTTTTGCGAAGAGATTTAATAACAGCAGGAGTTTATTTCTAATTATATTTATTTTTGTGATGTTGTTATAAAAAACGCGCTTTTACACGTCAGAAATAAATTATGTTTTAAAACTAGAAGAGGTTGTTGTTTCCTATCCAACTACTCGGAAAAGAAACACAGAAACAGAGGTCACAGTCTCTGTGTTACATAGACATGGTGTATTAAAGGAGTACCCACTAGTGACAGGACTTAAAAAACTGGCCAAGTGTGTAATGGACTTTCACAGGAATGGTTCCCCATACAAGAAAAGTGTTTTTTTCGGCCTTTAATTATAAACTTTATTTAATTTTTATTATTTGTTGTTATAGCGGCAATAGAAATACGTAATCTGTAAAAATGTCAACTGTCTACCTATTACGGTTCATGAGACACAGCCCGCTGGCAAACGGACGGACGGACAGCGGACGGTTAGTAATAGGGCACTGAACGTGTTAATTTTATTATTTTAAGTAAATATGTTGGTTTTATTTATTTAAGTTATAAACAATACCTGCTTGAGTAAGTCCTTGTTATGTTATACCAATATAGTTTTAGTTAAGCTTAACTCCGGATATCAATGAATACTATATTATTATCTATATGTAGGCGTTGTTGAGGTCAGACAGCTGCAGGCGGTGCATTGCAAATCCGTCGAAGCGTAATATCAGGACTGAGAAGCAAGCCTTTGTGCATAATTATGGTTAAACAATTAGAATGTGGAGGAAGGAATCTAGATCACATAATATACTACGTTTGAATTAAAACTGTTAGGTAAATAAGTTCCATTACAACAGCTTATAATATCATCTTAACATACCGTGTTCCCTCCGTGCTTCAGAAAGCACGTTAAGCCGTTGGTCCTGGCTGCCATTCTTGGATCTTTGACAGTCGTTACGTGTCATCAGAAGCCTTAAAGTCTGACAACCAGTCTTACCAAGGGGTATCGTGTTACCCAGTGACTGGGTTGTGGAGTTCAGGTAGGCAGTCGCTCCATTTAAACTACTGGTATTCAGTTGCATCCGGGTAGACTGGAAGCCGATACTAACATAGTTGGGAAAAGGCTAGTCAGATTGATAGATTGACAACAGCTTATAATATCAGGTTGCTAAGATTCAATAAGTAATGAACATATTGTTTTTCCCAAAGACCGCTACGAAGGACCAGTTAAATCACGACGAATGGCAAATTAATTGGTAATTAGAAGCGGAAAAAAATGACGCCAGGTACGTCTTCTTATTAACAATTTGAGTCCACCCACTTTTCATAGAACTCATACGCCATGCCGCCATACATATTGGAAGTGAACCCTCCGGGAGGGCTCCATCGCGGACTGTTAACGGCATTAGGTTTAAAACCGTGTTATAAAACACTGTAAAACGAAGTAAAATTGTGTCAGTACGTCAATTTTATTTTCACGGTTTATAATGCTGTATTCGCTACGAAAAACCTTCATTTAAAATGAGCCCTCCGCGAGGGCTTCCGGCATCCGACTAGGTAAACCCTCCATGAGGGCTTCCGGCACTGAACGTGTAAACCACGAGAAAAGCACTTGCCAATTTTTTTCGAAAATAAAGTTAAATTGTACATTTTACAACAAACTGAAAAGAAAATCTTCTTAATTCACAATACCAAGCTGTTCTCTAATTGGGAGTTACAGACAGAATTAGTTTTTATTACTTCTCCTTAATTACAATTTTGTTAAAGAATACGAGGCTCTTTAAATTAAATAAACGACTTTTTTCAGACAAAGACCCTCTTAGTAAGTTTTTAGTTGGACATTTTTTTGCAATAACCGAGGTTAAAGTATACAGAATTTGTCCACAAAAAGTTATGTAGGCTGTGGCTGTGGGTCGCAAAATGAATTAATGTTTTTTAGATTGTTTCAGGCCCAGAAGGTCGCTCTGTGACGGAGACAAATTGTAGCAGTGGAGAATGGCTATACTGCATGATGGTTATATTTTGCCAGGATATTTAGTGAAATCGGCCTGTGGCCTTATTTAACTAATTATGTATGTTTTTTGATGTGTAACATGTTTTCTCTCGCTTTCCTGCAATCAAAATCTAAATAATCAAATCTGTGCGAGTGATTTCGTGAAAAGGGACGGAAGTGTGTCACAGGAAGCCGGGGAAGCGCGCGCTGTTTAATTTGACCAATGAGCGCGCGCGGTGCTAGAGTTGGCCGTCAGCAGCATGTTACACATCATATGCGACTATTCTAAGGCTCGCTCGCTTTTTAAAATAAATATATCCATGTGTGTTCCGTGACATCACTGCGGGCCCTATCAGAATACCAGCCAGCGCTGCGACATTTATTTTTAAGCTATTGCATAGCTTTTATCGGAGACTCTGAGCGCGGCGACCGAATGTAGAAATTCCGTGACGAAAAAAACCTGACGCGAAAGTTTGTGAGGATGGATGGATGGATGTTTGTTACTCTTTCACGCAAAAACTACCGAACGGATTTTAATGAAACTTTACAGTAATGTGGCTTATATATCAGAATAACACATAGGCTACAATTTATAAAGATTTTATGTGATTTAGCCATAATATAACGATAAGTATCCAGTAAGTCGGAAAAAATCCTGCCCTCTGAGATCTATCTTTGCGTGCGCTGCCTAAACCGCTGGAGTTACATGAAAAGAATGTATTGTGGGGTTGTTTGTCTTAAAGAGTTCTAAATAAAAGTCCGCGACAGCATATATCTACCTTTTATGTGGAAGCCATTATAGCCAAAATAGTGAGCTATAAATACATTTAAATTGAATACTTTTTTTAAGTTGCATATTTTACAGTATTTAGTTAATTCGTATCAAAATAAATACCTTCATCGCTTTCGGTATTTAATGTAGATAAAATTTGTCTTTTACACTAAGTAATTTGGACTAATATTTTAAAAGTTAGAACGATAAGAATGACCTGCGATGAGTCGACGGCGGGCGCGCAGAACGAGGGTAGGGATAGGCAATGACGCGCGGTCGCCGAGTGCGCGACCCGAACGCGGGCAGACGCGTGAGGGCAGACGTCATTGACGGTTGTGTAAATTCTGCGATTTAGGGGGGGGGTTATAGGGGTATTTTTAAAAAAATATATTTTAAATCAACAATATTATCTTCTTATTTTTGAATATATGCTATGCAATAGCTTTACCGCGGCAGTCCTCGAGTGCCACACGTATTTTTTTAAATGTCGCAGCATCATGCTGAGATAGGAGCCTTTTGCCCTCGTACAGGACTGCTTTATATTTAAATTTTACTTTGTTTTTTCTTTATATTTAGTGTGTTTTTAGTTTAATTTGTGATTTCCTGTGCGAGTCTCAATAAATACCTTTTATTTCTTTAAATTAGATCTAATGTAGCGAAAGCTTCTTTAAAGACTCCCCGCAGACAAGCGCGACGTGAAGGTGCGACGCGATTCTCGTAGAACAATTTCCATTAAGGTTTCATAGAAAAAAAAAGACCTTAAAGCAGCATATTCAAATCGAATTAAAACCAAGAAATACAAAAGACTAACTTGAAGACTATCCTCAAAACCGCTCCAATAACATTTTAACCTTATCCCCAAGCAAACACTTTAAATAGAAAAATGAGAATTTTAAAACTGTTGTGACAGCCTCCCCAGTGCCAACCACTAGTTACTTTTTCTGCTGAAACAATATCGTGGAGCTCATTGGTATTAAATTATTCTCGCTCCTGACCTCAGACCCCGCCCCTCGGAGATAAGCAACCATCAACTTATTCTGCGTTGAGTCACTCTGGGAACAGGGATAGAAGATTCACTAGAATGATGAATTAATTACGACTCCGTTATTGCTAAAATAATATAGATGCGAAAGTGAGTTTATTTGTTTGTTTGTGACGCTTTCACGTTAGAACAGCTAAACAGATTTGGATGAAATTTGACAATCCCAATATTCATACGGAATTGAGACTTATGCGGGTGAAACCGCGGGGCGCAGCTAGTTTTGAAAATATATGAAAAAGAACAACTTTATAATATATCATTCATTTTGGTGAGTTGATGTTGTGTTACTAGGCTAAATTCATTTAGCAACCAAAATTAATTAAGCCTAGTTAGTACCTGACTACGTCAACAGCGTTGTCAATGGCTCGAACTTCTTTGAATTATATGATGCAGGTGAGCGGGCACAAAAGATACCGGAGTTGATAGTGTAGACTATTCGATATGACTTGTATGAAATTCAGACAACATAAACAGACGAATTTTTCATTACGTACGGCAGCAGATTTTGAAATTGCATGAGTAAATGGAATACCTACTAATACAGTCTTGTATGAAAAGCTATGACGTCGGAAAGCCGTTGAAATAAATCTTCCTATCTTACTTCTTATTATTTACTAGCTGCGCCACGCAGTTTCACCAGCATAAGTGTCGATACCGTGAGGATATCGGGATAAAAAGTATCCTATGTCCTTATCCAGGTCATGATCTAACCAGCATCCAAATCCATTCAGCCGTTTCAGCGTGAAAGCGGAACAAACAACAACACTATCGCATTTATAATATTTGTTAAAATAAGGGCTTAGGGTTTAAGGTTCGCCGCAGGAGACGCCCCGGGCGTCGGGAGTCGCGAGCCGACTTCCGGCCACCGTAGGCGCGGGCTTGCGGACGGTGAGCAATGGGTAGCTCGCCGTCCGATAGGGACCAGGCCCGGGTCGACGGCGCGTTGTGTTCCACGCGCGCCTCAAAGAGATGTCAGCACCAACTGACGGGGTCCGGAAGGGCCAATGCCTGCCGGGGTTGCGGGTTTGTCTGAAAGGGATATCGCGACCTCGGCACACAGGCAACGGAAGGAACACGGGTGGGTTTTAGTCAGTAAAAGTCTGACACGCCCTCCCGCTCCGCCCAGAGCGGGAGAAGTTATTTGATAACTTCCCAGCCTCAAAAAAAAAAAAAGGGTTTAAGGTTAGGGGTAAACTTTCCACAACTATAAATTGGTCCTTCTGTGCTTATTTTACGGTAACTCAAGAGAAATGTATTATTTACGGACGCACAATGTTACAAATCACGAGTAAGGATGTCTGTCTTTATTATTTATATCAAGGTAATCTCCAGGTTTCACGAGGTGGGATTATTTTGAAGAAAAGCGTTGAAATCCACCCGGGGACGACCTTAATTTTGCTTGGAACACCAATTTGAATACGGTATACGACAATTTTGTTTTAGACGACATATACAACTACTTTGTAAAGAAAATGTGCTATGAGCATGACTCTTAAGGTGTGTCTAAACACAAAACCGCAATCGTGCGCGGCTGTCGCGCGCGGTTTGTCGCGATGTGATTTGGACGACCGCCGCGCGCGAACGTTTCTGTTAAACGCAAACATTCGTCGGTTTAGTCCCAACTAGAGCGCGGCAGAAATGTGTCCTGCAAACGCCGCGCGTTGCTGCCGCGCTCTTGTCGCTCAATGTTTGGACACACCTTTACTTTAACGAAACGTGGGTATTTAACTAGAATTATAATATATAATTAGAATTTATATTTAAGAATGATTTTTATACCATTGTTTGTAAAGAGAAATATTTTCAGGACACATTTCACCTACAAAATGTTTTTTTTTTAATTCGCTACCACGACAGACCCGAAACTAAAGATAAGATAAGATAAGATAAGATAAGATAAGATTTATTTGTTCAACGAAACAAAAGTCCATCGAAACAAATTGATTGGCAATGTGATCCACATATTTAGATAGCTTTATATTAAAACAAGTACTTAAATCAAAGAATCGCTAAAGATCAATGAAATCTAAAACGGGTACTTACACACAAAAAAAAATGCGTTGAGCGTATTCAGTACCATCCCTAGACTGAGCCTGTGATAAATTCAGCTCGGCAGTAATTATTCACGCAGGCGAAGGCCAGACAGACGGGTGACACCACGTGAAATAATAATGCGCCGACGGCCAGCGTAAATAGGAGCAGGCTCGGTTTATACCTACGTAATTAATTGTTTAGCTTCTGTATAGAAATGCGAATATATATATTATGTATTCGAATTCGAACAGCGGGAAAAAAGTGCCAACAATACTGAAATGGTGTATATGTCACCATAAGATTGGGAGAAACGAAGTTTATAATCTCTCGGTACATTCGATTACAAACTGTCCAAATATTGTGAAATGGGTTAGGTTAGGTAAGAACTGTGACTAAACGCGCGCGAGCCGAGCGAGCGAAGCGAGATGTGCCGCGGCAGAGACCGGCGAGCACAACTTCCCAGTTGCTCGCAGCTAGGCAGGCTATTTAGTATTAGCGCAAGGTGCGTTACGTCGCAAGCAAGTTTGATACCAGCAGTGCTATTCTGTAACCATCTCACCGTGAAAACTTAGGTGAAGTGAGCGTGGAGTGAGCTGTCATTCCACAGGGATTGACACTATTGACAGCTCACTTCACCCAAGTTTTCACGGTGAGATGTATACAGAATCGCATGGCTGTTCACAATTTGTCAGTTTCCAATGGATAGATTAAAAACTATCGAAAAATAATGCGTTAAATTGTAAATGGTTTGTTGCAGTTCACAATTTTTTTGTATAATCTAACGAAAATAATACCGATAGATTATAAACTGACGCAGTTCATAATTATATGCTGACATATACGTTACAGGACCTATACAATCAGGCACAAACGGCTACATATATATAAAAGTCCAGTATACGCTGATCTCGCATTGTATAGGATTTCCGTACAATACGAGGTCAGGTTATACTGGGAACTTATAGATAGATATGTAGCCGTACTTCTGAAATGGGAGAAATTATGTGGGTTGGTTCATTTTGGTAGAACTAAGCTCTATTGATCTTACTCAATTCTGCATCAGTCAAAGCCTACAATGTTATTTCCCTCCTGTCATTGTTGATGCATTAATTTTTCTGCCTTGGTCCTATGTTACTTGGAGTCGATGCAACACACCGCATTCGCGTATCTTTTATTTTTTTATATGTTACGCATAAATACAGATATATATATATTTTTATTTTATTTTAATTATTATGCATATGTACTATAATTTCAGAATTTTTGCTTACCTTGATTAATTTTATTATTCTCGCACGGGGGGACGTCATTACGTCATTCGCGAGGTCTTTGCTGAAAATCAGCGCTGTTGACAATAGGTTCGTCCGAAGTCACTGCATTCAGCTGAGCAATGACCTATTCTTGCACAGATACGACGCACAGCTTAATTGTTCTTGTTATTGTTGTTACTTGTTACACAAACTGTTATTTTTTCCACTTTGCAATCGGTATTTTGTAGGTTTGATTGTTTGTTTTCATTTTGTAAATGTCGCAACAGATTATGTAATTGTCTTTGGCCTCTGACCCTGACAGCGGGGAATAGATCAAATTTGTCAAACTTTTCTGTTGTGAATGATGGATACGAGGCTTTTGGCTCATATGTAAAGTGGTATTGTTTTGTTTTTTTTTTTTGTAATGTGCGTTTGGTTTGTGCAGAATAAACACTTTTTCTTTCTTTCTTTCTTTCTTCTTTCATTCAATACTTTTAAAGGTGAAAATAAAAAACCATACCATAAGTTTCGAAGGTGGTATTTATGGTGAAGCCCCGTCCGGTTCACGGTTTGCTTGTAATCACTGTAATCAGGAACTTACCTGCAAAGAGAAAAAACATGTTTATAATATAGGTAGTTAACCGAAGCCATGACATAAATCAAGATTAAAAACAAGATGTTCCAGAATAGTGTATTGTGCATTCGGGAACTTTCTCGCGATGTGGATTTCTGGCATTAAGAAGATTCATTTTTATTTTTTACTATTCGATTTGGCGGTGCTTGGGGGAGGCTATGTCCAGCAGTGGACGTCTTTCGGCTGAAATTATGATGATGATGATGATATATTTTTAAGGGCAAATAGATGTAAAAGTCTTACACACTTATTCCGGCCGCCAAGGCAATGCGTTACTGACACCTGTCAGTTGAGTACCTACTATACTAAAGAAGTGTTTTACGAATTTATGCTTTATTTGTCCCTAATCGTGGCCACCTGTGAGGTGTCAGGAACGTATTCTATCGGCGGTCGAACTTTAATATAAACTTTAAAAACTCAACATCAAAAGCAGATTATCTGTAACATTAACTACATAACGAACTAATTTTAAGGCACATTTTTGGTCCAAAATTGAGTTTCAAGTAATCTTATTTCACGACTCCTAAACCAAATATCTGCAATTACATCACATCATAAACAAGTAAACTCTATCGCACCTCTCTTTCTTTATCACAGTTTTAGACGGAGAGGGAAGATATAGGAACAGCTGCCAATAAACCGTTTACGAGGCGTTACGCTTACGTTCACGTTTGCCGTAAATCTTTACGTTTTACGCGTATCATTATGTTTTAGTTTACTTTGAATTAGTGGCGAACATCTTTATTATTGTAAATGGATTTCGTTTGGTTAAGAAATGCCTTTTGTTCTTTACATAAATGTCATTGTTAAAAACAATACATCAATAGGCATTATTTTGGTATTTCATTGATTGTGCCATAGTTTCAACCTATTTTTAAACGACTTCAAAAAGGGGGGGGGGGGTGATAACTCCCGCTTTTTGAAGTCGACTCGAATAATAATCATGAATTGATTTTGATGATTCTTATTTGTATGGTAAGTCATACTTCAGAGGTGCTCCCATATCAATTTTATTAACTTTGCTTGGGTAGTTTTTGAGTTAAAAATAAATAATAAAAATAATAATATATTTATATATTTCTCTCAAAAAGGTACAGTAGTTCATAGTAACAAGTTAGCTTGGATAATGTTAAACTAAGTTTCTGTCACTGTTATTTACATAGCATGTAGTGGTATTCGAATTTGTGTGGGGTAGGTACCACAACAAAATCGTGAAAAATAAAAACTTAGTACAAAAAAAAAACAGACAAAAAAAAAACCATAAAGTGAAAAATAACTTTAATTTCGGAAGTCGATGACTTTCATCAAATTAAAGTTATTTTTCACTTTGTAGAGTTTGTAGTGTTTTTTTGGAAGTCGTATGTTTTTTTTAAATTGATATGTAAACTGCTTTAGGTGTTCTTTGAACGAAACTGAACCGTCATGTTCAGGTCGGTAACGCTGAATCGGGTTTACTCGGCTCAAGTCGTTCGGCGACGCTGAATCGCGTATACTAGGCGCTGAATCGCGTATATTCGGCTTCAGTAGTAAGTTGTCACTTCTATCGTGTGGAGAGCACACACTTTGCCTTTTGTACACTGTTTAATTTCTTATTGGATATTGGATACCCACCGATATTGATTCTTTATAAATATTATATTCAGAATGCAGAATTAGGTTTACAAAGACTTGTGAACAGTAGACCACGCTCTAAGAAAACCATTCCACTTCTTGAGGACGACTCATTTCTTTTATCAGCCAATAAGCTCCCTTGAGGCTTTGTTGAGCTTTAAGCCGATTAGAAACCACTTTTAATAAAAATGAGCAGCCCTGGCCTAGGGACTGCCGACAGAAGTAAAAACCTAAAATTGGTATTAGCGCCATCTATATTCTATAGTACCGCACTACGGCGCGAGCATGTCGGTGACGCGAATCCATAAGTTTATTTCTCCTACCGCTCAACGCGCCTAAAGAAGTTTTCACTCAAAAAAACATACTATTTATTTTCTTTCAGTTTAGAAGTCTCCTAGTACGTACCTAAGCATAGTCACGAGCACTAATAAGACGTATACTAAGCACAATTCAAAAGTGATTTTCTCGTAGAATTTTGCAACTTTGAGTTATCACCCATTTCATAACAGTATGGGTTCCAAGTTCGTAGTAGAGCAGTGGTGGTCCGACTTAACGAGTTGTAGGTCACTTTACTTTGTGTAAATAATTTTATCACCACGGCTCTCAAAACGGTGAAGGAAAACATCGTGAGGAAACCGGCATGTCCTAGAACCGCTAATTCGAAGATATGTGACATCTACCAACACGCACTGGGCGCGCGTGGTGGATTACAGCCCACTGCCTCTCGCAGAGAGGAGGCCTGTGTCCCAGCAGTGGGAACATTATAGGCTGATTATGCTGCTCTCAAAACGTTGAAGGAAAACATCGTGAGGAAACCGGCATGTCCTAGAACCACTAATTAGAAGATATGTTACATCTACCAACACACTGCACTGGGCCCGCGTGGTGGATTACAGCCCACTCCCTCTCACAGAGAGGAGGCCTGTGTCCCAGCAGTGGGAACATTATAGGCTGATTATGCTTATGCTATGTTTTAACAATATACAACAACATCAACATAGTGTACATCTGGACATATTAGTGCTCGTGTACCTACAGTTTTTTTTTATTGCTACGCGTCCGTTTTAAAGAAACTCTTAACAAGCCATGCAACTAAGTTCCTTCGCGTGGCGCTAAGTTCCTAACAAAGAGCCTGTACTTATTATAAAGTAGATCAACTTGAAACATTTCTACGGTGAAAAGGAAGGAACAACAAAGTATTCGCTTCGCTTTTAGCAGTTTCTAACTTATTCAATAGTATGTGAAGTGGTGAATTTTAACGTTTGTTTGTTTTTAACCGCTCTTGTCCTGCATCTCACCTGATGATCAGGCCGAAGCAACGAGCTTCACCCGGAATCCTCAACCACATAGGAACTGGCTATCTTACCTCTAACTGCCGAAACACAACAATGCTGTTAACATTGTTGTTATGGCGACAGACTTAGACAAGATGGTGGTAGCTAGCAAGGCGGACTTAGAACAAGCCCTACCACCAACCAAATCGAGCAGAACATTTTTCTACTGAAAAATTTCAGATGCCAAAACCCAAGACCGCTTTGCCCGACCCAAGACCTCATGCTCAGCAGTACCGCATGCAACCACTAGACCAATGAGGCATTTCACAAACATATTTAAAGAAAATTCGGTCATTTAGTCCTCATATGCAAGTCAATTATACTTCCCTGTTCGTCATGGTACGCTAATCCATTTCTTCTTTAATACCCCTTTAATCGAATGAACAGAATGAAACTTTGAAGGCACTCTTTTCAACATAGAGTACACAATAGCCATTAACATTTAACGACCACTTTTCTCTCATTGCAACCATTAAAAAGATTATGTTCTGTATATACAAATCAGTCATTTATTCCAATTGATGAGAATTCTCGTACAAATAAACCTTTAAGCGAAAAAAAACGGGTCATAAATGAGATTGGCCGGAATCTGTTTATGTTGGGTGCAATTAAACACCGAATTTTATTGGTCTGTTCTACAAAGAAACGAACTATACGAAACCGATGAATATTTTGGAGATTTCACTATAGTATGGAGAAAAACTTAAACCTGTCATTGATGTCACGCAGTCTGGTAAAAAGAAGCAAGCAATCATGTAAAACTGTGTTTTTGAGTTAATGGTGAAGGTTTCATCATCTTTTGTCTCATGTTACTTGGGGTCAGTGCTACACACTTAAGGGGGATGCGCTAAAGATGCCCGCAAAATTCAAATTTTCTCAAGGTATGATTCGAAACAACGATGCACGCGGCAGTGCTGCCGCGGGCCAGTGCTGCCTGCCGCGTGATTCCGAACACCGCTGCGTGGCACTGCTTTTTATGGTTTACTTCTGAATAATTGTCAACATTCACGTGTTATCGCTGTGATAAAAGCCGCAATACTGGTCCGCCATGGCGGCAGGGTGACACTGCCGCGCAGCAGTGCCGTCGCAGCAATGTCGCGCAGCATTGATACCGTGCTCGGAAAGTAATCTCATATAAAATAAACTTATAGAAAATGTTTGGGGACCAGTAGTGACGCGGCAGCACTGCTGCGGCAACATTGCCGCGTGCAATGTTGTTCGGAATCATACCTTTTTTTAGTTATTGGCAATTTGCTGGTCAGTGTCAGGTTGGATGCTGATCAAAATAGATGTATTTACATACAAAATTACAATCATTAAAATCATTAATACAACTCTCTAAGTTTAAATTACCCTTGAAGGATTATTTCATGAAATCATGACATTTGAAGTCAATTCTAACTTTAGAGAGTTGAGAGTCTAACGTAAGTAAAATTGAATTTCGCGGGCAATCCTGGCGCTTTCGCCTTAAGTAAGTTTACAATACAAATTAATCATTCCGACACCGTGACTGTAGACTTTTTCGTTCAAATAACAAAATCTACATTTGCCTGTTACAAAAACAATCATTTTATTTGAGCGAGGGTGGGGACCCCAAACTTAATTTTCCTGATTTCAGATAAATCAGCAAAGCAAACCTTACGCAAAAGTATTTGAACTCAATTTCCTCTATTATTTGTTCATAAAACACATCTCGAAAAACTTTGCCGTTAAAAGATAAATTCTTTTAGGCGACATTTTTATTAAAGTTATTTATCATTCACACGGGCTCGGGAGCTTACCTCGAAAGTTTCTCAAGTAACCTTTGTAAGGAAAAACTCTAGAACAATAACTAAGTTACAAATTCTTAAGTTCCGTTATGTATATTTTGTTGGTAAACCCCTGTAAGTTCGATGTACGACAGTTGAGCTTGGTTCTCTAAAAGTTTTTCTGGGTGACCATCTTCAAAAACGAAAATTGAGTTAAAATAAAAACTTCTATTAAATTAATATTGACAAGGGTTCCTAATATGTCTTGCAAATTGTTTTAATGTTTTTTTTTCTTTTTTTTTTTGCACAATTTTTCTGATATCGTTTGACTCCGATAGCAAAAGAGTTATTTGCCGTCAGCCCGAAAAATTAGTTTCTACACCACATCGCACGCATTTCTTTAACTCTGAAAACATGGTATTATATCGATGGATAAATAATACATTTATTCATCGGCACAGTCTAAACGCATTATAAAAAACAATGTATTTTGAAAAATGTCTGTGTATTCAAATGAATTCAATCAATAAACAGCCAAATATTTGATGATCGTTTGTTGAATGATAAAAAGGATCCAAGTTATTTATAAGTATTGATAAAACACATTTTCTATTTATTTATTTATTTCACGCGTCATAACGCGAAGCTTTTGAGTTAGTGCATTACTCTCAAGTTCAACTTGCCAAAAACAAGTGCTGTCTTGAACTTTGATTACCTCTTATTTAAGCATATCACACTTATACTTTCATATGAGTACACAGATATGTAGAAGAACTATCGTTTTAACACAATTATAATAACAAATTAACATTTATTGCATATAATATAAAGAAAAAACTGATTGAAAAAACAACTATGGAAGTCCGTGTGTCTGTACGTATGCATCCCGTGTGTGGTCACGATAACATCCGAATAAAAAAAAACTTGCTTGCTTTCCCTGATTTTGTATTTAAAATGGCTGTTTAATTCAATGTTGTTGAATTAATATGAATAAAAAACATGTTTTGTTTTTTGTTTTAACATTTTTTTTTATTGAGTGTTAAGCTTTGTGCAGACCAGCGCGACTTGTCGCGCGACGCGACACCGGTTATTGTTATACCGTCAAGTTTTCTTAGAAATTGTATTGTTCGAGTCGCGTCGCGCTGGTCTGCACGAAGCTTTATGAGGCGTTCACTTTTGGAATTTCCTTAATTTTTTTTTTTTACTGAATGGTCCTGCTCTTGACCTCGATCACGCCGCATGGAACGCGATGGATGAGGTCTATGAGGGAACGAGCGTGCCCAGAAGATACCTGTTCACTCTTGCTTTGAAGGCAGACGGGTTTATTTACGTGGGTGTTTCGGAATTGCTCGACTAGTTTCGGGTAAAAACTATATCCTCATAGTTCCCGCCGTTTTGTCGTAATAAAACGTATTTCATAATGTGCCTAGGTACCATCAAAGAAGTTCATATCTAACCAGTTTCAAAACAAAATCCCGTGAACACAATGACCACATCTGTTACCGGCCCGGTGCTATAGCCGTCGAGCGCGTACGCGCGGAACGGTGGTTAGATATGAAATTCTTCGATGGTACTTACATATTTTTTTCTTCTTATATTAATAAAATTCATAATCATTAGCATATTATTATACAAATCGAAAATGCGTGAAAATTAGAGGTAACTTCGTGATGTATTTCTTTCGAGAAAAAAAAAAATCACATACGTATCACATGTTTCTGGTCCACAAACACTTTAGAAATATCATGTAGTTTAGTCATATTTTTTTTTAAATAACCAAATTTTGTTTTGTAGATTTCATGAAAAATCACGATTTGTAATTTTGCTTTAGGCTCCCCGTCACTGACTAAACAAACCGATGCACGCTGCCATGAATTTTTCCATTTGTTACCGACGACAAGTTAAGATATAATAATAAGCAAAGAATTTCCAAAATATGAGTTAACAGTTGGGTCACTAATGCTATGCATTTAAATATGACGTATGACCTATTGTATGCATTCAAAGTCAAGCTGTATGCAGTCATTTTACAAATGAATGCATTTTGTGTGACAGACATGCATTACGTAATGAAAGGATGCAAAATAATATCTACTGTAGCCGTAGGTTACGCGGTATTAAAACGTAATTTCCATGTGTTGGCAAACCACAAATTGTCCATTTAATATAACATCACGTATACATTCCCCAAAGAATTTATAGTATAGTAATTACTTACACCCACACTTTGCCAGTTATGTTAAATTCTCGCGTAATCCCAAGAGGGTATGACTTATTATTATTTATTCTTTTAATTTATTCATTAGGACCTGGTCGACTGAGCTCTACTCGGGTGTAATAAGAGTATGCTCATTGAATAGTATAGTATAGTACATACTAATTCCATGCTGCCATGATAGTACGTACTTACTATTTCCATGCTGCCATGTCATTATTTTAAGGTAGCCATCTTGTTCTAAACTTTGGACGACCGAGCTCTGATCGGGTGAAAATACGGAGAAAACGAATTTTCCCAGAAATGAGACCTAGCTAGATCGATTTTTCGCCCCTGTAAACCCCTATAGTGCAACTTTCATCGAAATCGTTGGAGCTGTTTTCTAGAACGTGATTACAAATATATATATTATAGAATTTATATACACAAATATTGCTCGTTTAATAGTATAGGATAACGGACAGAAACTTCCCTATGTGTTTAATATTCTGGCGTATGGCACTCGTGGATTGCAGCTGAAAATCAGCGTCGGGTGGCCAATCACTTTGTGTTGTCATCTGACATTATGCTGAGCTGAGGCCCTTTTGGCATTATAATAATGGTTTTCTATTTTTATAGTTATATAAGGTGTATTTTTCTTTGTAATTTATTCTTCTTTCTTTTCTTTCTATTGTGCATTTCTTACGGAAGAAGACGAAACAGATTCGGATTAGATTGAACAGCTTACAGACTACCTTAGGTTGAATACCTATGTCTGAGCTGGATTTTGGGGTTAATTACCTTGTAACAAATCGTAGTGTGGTTCGTGGTAAATAGGCCATTCCTTGCTAGTGTAGTCGTAAAAGGCGGTTACAGGAGTACTTCAAGTGACGAATAAGCAAGTAGCTTACACGCTAATAACAACATACCTACCAAATTACCCCCGTCAGGGTAGCCCGCGAAATTCAAATTTTCTTATGTTTTTTACAATTTATCCTATATCCTAACCCAGCTATCTAATTACGCAACACATTTTCGTTGACAATTCCGACTAATCTGTTTCAATTTGACAGGTCAACAACATTCATTGTGTTATTTACGTTGTCGAGCAGATTTTTTTTTCGAACGTACGAAGCGAAGGATTAGCAATCTGTTTCAAAACGATTCAGATTCTGATTGATCGTGTATTACGTAATTAGGGTACAGGTCATGGTCTACCCATGTGCCAAATTTCATCCAAACCTGTACAGCCGTTTAAGCGTGAAAGCGTAACAAATAAACAAACGCATTCGCATTTATAATATTAGTTAGGATTCAGAAAACTTCATAATATCTATACTATAAATTCTATTTCTGCCGATGTATCTCCGAAATCAATTCATCGTCACCTGTCATTTAAAATAGCGGATCAAAAAAATATTTATTCAATTTATATTTCTGTCCCTCCCGAGTCACAGACTCCGAAAGAAACGTAGATTACGCAATAGCAACAACCATACACAGAGAGACGAATGTTTTATACAAAAATGGGTTGAATGTTGAAAAGGTTAAGGTTCAAAATACACTGGTTACGGGCGTCGTTCCAGAAAATTATGCTTCAAACGACGCAGTTTCGCAACACAAGTGAGCTTTACGTGAATTATGACGAAGATTACACGTGCTACATTGTAGAAAGGTTACAACTTACAGTTTAGATGACTATTCTTATGTCCTGGATTACGAATTTATTGGTAGCTGGAGAATGTTTGAGAGATTCGGAATACGGATTGTGTTTTGTGCCCTCGGGAGTAAAATACTTTCTTTCGTTCCGATTTTGATTGTTTCTAGCTTTTACCTATATCAATAAACACGCGTTGAGAAAAAAGCTTTTTTAGGATGCGTACATAACAAAAGCGTACCGAATTTTCATGTGTACCTTGTTAACGAAAATGTTTCGTTATTTCACTCACGCCAGAACACCCACGTCAAAACGCGTTGTCATCGAACTCACAAATATTCTGAAATTAAGTAGCTATACATCCAATTAAGTTACGGAAATTCAACTTGAAAAAATTGTTAAAAGTTTCCTTTTATAGCCGGATTTTCAAAGAATTTTCGAGACCATCAGGTGGGTGCCGAAAACGTTACAATTTATGTTCCTGGTAACGTTACCTGATAGGTTGATAGAAATAACACTTATTTTGTTTACCACCCGCTTTGTATGCATGCCTGGTACTGTTGGATTATCGCACTGTTTTTGATAAAGGGTTAAAAAAGGGGTGTAAAACAATGGGAGGAAAATGTGGATTATTTCCGTTTTGACAGAATTTCGTTTCGGCAGATTTCACCGTGTTCCTCATGCCTCTAAAATACCAACTGGCTGTACCGAGCAAAGACACTATTGCAAAGTTGTTGGCTCAGTATTGCAACTTCAGCTCATTACATGTGCAAAATATTCACAAAGAGTTCATATACATACTCTTTTGAATTCCTATCAAAATAGCAAACGAAACAATTGAATGTAAGTCAAACGTCAATGTTCGTTCAGCTGTCAGTTCCCCATCTACCTGTCTCAGTAATTTACAAATTATAAATATATCTAGATAGACAGTCAAAGATGTGAACTATGCGAAGAAAGAAGCGTCCAGCTGTTAGCCGCTAAACGCACACTAGAAAAGCGCCGCGAGTGTAAGACAGCTGTCACGCACACCAGCATAAAAAAATTTGCCTTTTCATGCGCGACACTCTATATAGATATCGTTGTTTATAAATACTGTTACGTCATAGAAATATCGATAAGCAACAAACAAAACACAATATCCAACACCACTTAGTAAAAGATAAAACAAAAAGTTATACAAGATGGCGGATTTTCGCGCCATTTTAAATTCTTCGCTCATTGTCGCCTACCTATTCATGAGGCTTTTCAGTCTCATTAGTCTCGTAGAATTTTAAAACAATCGATGCCTTGCGAAGGCTCAAGGAAAATGTTTCTTTTATTTATTTTGACGCCCTTGAGCTGTGAGAATTCTTTGAGCTCCTCCATCGTGTAAGATATGAATCGATGAGGATATATTTTGTTGTATTTTGTTTGTTCGTGTATTGAACATGAATTTTCGCAGGTTTGAACAATAAGTAAGTTGCTTTTTCTGACTCAATTTCTTCTTTTTTACATAAAAAATAGAAACCGCTACGCCATCAGAATTATAGATAAAAAGCGATGCCTTTGTGAATAAAAAAAAAAATTTTTTAAGTGAAAACTTGTTTAGGCGCGTCGAGCTATTTTTGGTAGGGGAAAATTATATTGGTTCGCATCACAGACATGCTAATGTTAACAGTATTTCTGTAGTTTTTTTTTTATCCACAACGGGGTAGCTCTACGCCTGCATCTCACCTGCACGCTTAGCATGAGCACAATAGAAACGGGGTTTTGTCGACGGAAGAATAGACAAAATGACAGATAAACAATCATAATCTGTCATTTTGTCTATTCTTCCGTCGACAAAACTGCTGATGATAAATCATAAATGATCAGGCCGAAGGTGGAAGCGAGCTTCACCAGGAATTCTCAACCACATAAGAACTGGCTATCTTACCTCCAACTGTCAAACCACAGCAATGCTGTTAACATTGTGATACCTAAAAACGGTTGTTAAGGCGACAGACTTAGATAAGATGGTGGTAGCAAGTCAGGCGGACTTAGAACAAGCTCTACCACCAACCAAACCGAGCAGAAAATGTTGCCCCCGCTGGGAATCGAACCCGGGACCTCTGGATCTGAGACAGCTGGTCTAACCACTAGACCACAGAGGCAGTTAAAAGCTATAAGGATGACCACTGTTATTTCAAAGTCTGAAGTCTTCACTTCCGTGGGCAGCTCCATGACTGCCTATTTTTACCCGACTACGGCAAAGCCAAAAGGAAGGATATGATTTACATATAAGGTCTACTTAAGTAGGTAGCCTATTCGTTATTCTGTCTCAAGGAAAAAGGACCACTAAATAATAATATCCAACAAAAATATTTAATGCATGCCACACTGAATACTTTTAATTACGTTAACGATTACTAAACATATTTATACTCGTGGAACTATAGCTGCATGAAGGGGCTTGTGGCTAATTATTAACAGCCGCACGGGTCGATCCAACAGGAAACTCAAACTCAAAGCATTTATTTCAATTAAACCATTTACAGGCACTTGAATTGTCAAATAGTCGGTCAGTTAGTCAGAAAGTTGAAGCTAGTTGCCCATTCCAAAACGTAGATCTTTATGGAGAAGGGAGATAGCTGTATGTAAGCGGGCACGTCCTTTATGCCTGGTGGCTTTCATTCGGGTAATAAATTCTGTTTACTTTTTATTTTCGCTTGAGTATATCGATGATTTTTTTGTTGGTATATTGACGTGTGCTAGCTGACATAGAGCAAATAATTTAATTTAATGTTTTATGTTGCATAATGTACATTATTTTGTATAACTCTTAGTGTATAGAATCAAGTTTTTCTAACTGAACAGACAGCTGTGCTGCTGGGGAGTTTGTTGCGCCACTTCTTCTTCCCAGCTAAGCACTAGGAAGTGGTGAAGGGTGGGCGTTTTTGGGGGACTGTCTTATGTAATTTTGACGTTCGAAAAGTGCTGATTCTCAGCCTATTTTGAATAAATGAGTTGTGAATTTTGAATTTGAAGAACGGGCAAGAAACTCCAACGACACTCTTTTAAACATAGATATTACAAAATCCTGGGTACGAGTACATTATTCTTGTTGCTTCTATATGTGAGAACAATGTACAAAAAGTAATCAAAACAATTCAAAAGATAACTTTTATCTGCCAGGGCTTTATTTTTAATCTTATATTTTGAATTGTTTTGAAAAAATAAACAAAACAATTCAAAATATAAGATTAAAAAGCCCTGGCAGATAAGAGATGACCAGTCTCAACTGACGGCGCCCGTTCACGAACATGTCGCGTGGATCAGGACCATCCAGCTCAACCATTTTGTAGGGAACCGAATGATCCAACACACTCGCCACCATCAGCGACACATTTAAGGTTAAGCTGCGCTTGCCGGGGGTGACCATCTTTACAAACCGAGACTCCTCCGTGTCTCGGAAAGCACGTTAAGCCGCTAGTCCCGGCTGTCATTTGTTTCATATCTTTGACAGTCGTTGCGGGTCGTCAGAAGCCCGAAAGTCTGATAACCAGTCTTACCAAGGGGAGGGTATTACACAGTTACTGAGTTGTGGAGGTCAGATAGGCAGTCGCTCCATGTAAAATACTGGTATTCAGCTGCATTCGGTTAGACTGGAAACCTTAACATAGTTGGAAAAAGGTTAGGCATGATTGAGTCGTGCGAACTATACCTATTAATAAAGTTTTCGTGTCCTCCCATCGTTTCAATTATGATACATTATGTTGATAGAGCAATTTCTCTATCAGTGGGATGGGAGCGCCTATCCATTAATGTCTCGTAAGTAGCGACTTACAATAGACATTATATTAGGGAAAATTATCTTTTATTTTCCCTAAAGCTTTTTCTTTTTATGATGAAAAGGGCAGTCGATATACGCCAGTGACCTTGAGTGGTTAGCTTGCGTGTTCTGTACTGAGCTCACGCAACGCGTCGTACGTCCAGCCAGTAATAGGACACGCCCATCAAGGAGCGCTGTCCCAAATAAGACGTATTATAAATTAAAAAAGTATTTTAATAAAACACGTATACTAAAAGATCAATAATTAAATTATCTTTAAAATAGTGATGGTTTCAGGAAAATACGCTTAGTAGATTTTGCGTGATTCTCAGTTTTTTATCCGCCTTAGACGTAACTTTACAAATTAATTTCAATATGTAATATATACATAATATAAAATATTCCTATATTAAGTTATTAAGAAAACGCTCTAATTTAACATATATTTTTTCCGTATCATTAACACTACTCGTTTAGACGTGATCTTTAGTATAAAATCATTAAAAGTCGGTAATCGTCGCCTTAAATATGTTATCTCTTGTTCAGCATTGGACTAATTAATAGGTACTATTAGCAAGAGAGAGTTGAGATGGTAGTTTCCTTAGACAAATATAGGTATCTCCATTTTTCGTTCGCTAAAAAAACTGGCGAAATTGTGGGTGTTATGCTATGCTGCATTATTTTTTCGTTCGTCTGTTTTTTTTTGTTTCAGTAATTACTGAACTTGTTCTGTTCGGAGTAGTTAAATCTTTTTGCGATACAAGATCTGTGGTGAATTCGCTTGTAAAAACATACTTAAGTTCCCATTACATTCTAGAAATACTGTTTCCCAGTTCCAGTAGTGCTATTCTGTAAACATCTCACCGTGAAAACTTGGGTGAAGTGAGCTGTCAATAGTGTCAATCCCTGTGGAATGACAGCTCACTCCACGCTCACTTCACCTAAGTTTTCACGGTGAGATGGTTACAGAATAGCACTGCAGATATTGAGTCATAAAACCTAGGTTAAAAGCAGCTGGTAACCTCTTGGTTTTATGTGTCACTAGCTTCTGCACGCGACTTAGTCCGTGTAAAATGGCGGCCGCCCTCAGCTCCCGACCCACCACGTCACATCGCATCGCCCGCCCGCGCTTTTGCTTCATCTTCACTTAGCGTTTTTTCAGACTTTTTTTCATTTTGCTTGGCTCCTCAGAATCGTAGCGTGATGTTAGATAGCGTATAGAAGGCCTCAAGAATTGGGCTATCACTATTTTTGATGTGTAACATATTTTCTCTCGCTTTTCTGCAATCTGCAATCTGTGGGAGTGATTTCGTGAAAAGGGACGGAAGTCTGTAACGATGATGATGAATATTATTCTTTTCAGCTTTATCATTACTATAGATATGTAGATAGTATATTTACTAATAAAGAAACAGCAACACACGTTTTCCGCATAACTTAAAACAGTTGATGTCATCCCTTTCCAAAAGATTACATCGTTCCATTTAGTTACCTACATCTCATTTGTTTTATCTTACGATTACTTTCGTTCGATAGAGTTTCTTTACGAATCTCTTCATTTGCTGCTACATTTGAGTTTGAATGTCTCAAGCGAGATAGTGTGGGGGTCTTGATCTATGAGACTACAAAATCCAGGGGGGGGCAGCTGCCCTCCCCTGCCCCCTCTGGATTTTGTATGCCCAAGTACCTAATGTTGTCGATAAAAGTTATGAGTTACGTTAAGACTTACTTTCCAATTACAATATAATGGTGCCGATTTTCTTGTCACAATGGCCTCTAAACTAGACTAATAATCACAAAAATTTTGTTTATTCCTGTCAAACGACGATTTCCCATTCTGAAATAGACTAAACTATATTTTAGTTTGACAGCACTAAGATAGTACTGAGATTTTAGTTTAGTGAAAATGGCAATTTTGCTATTCTTAATTTGACGATTTTCACCAAAAACCAGACCAGACTAAACCTGACAATTTTTAATCGTGATTAAAAAGGTGAGGGATAAAATAAGTTGTCATGAACTAAAATTTACACCAACATATCGACTTCACGTGCAAAAACAGTACTGTATTTATTTTTTCTTTTGCTTATATATCGAAAACGGTGCGTCCTATCGCAAAAATAATGAAAATTTCGACATGAAACCCAAATATGTATTTACAGAATTGTAATCATTAAAATTATTAATACATATCTCTAAGTTAAGATTTGTTCCACTGAATGAATTTTTCATGAAATCATGACATTTCAGAACAAATCTAACTTAAAAATACATATTATATTTATATTTCAATCGGTTATATTATTTAATAAGTTGCGTCTAGATATGAAATGCGCTATCTACTCAAGCTCTTTTAAAAATCAACTTAAAAGTTTCCTGTTGAATAAGTGTATTATGCTGTTGAAGATCTAGAACGAAATTTCTATATAATAATATGTCGTATTTATGAATTGTTGTAATATTTAACGTGTTTTTTCCTTATGTAATTTTATTTTCTTTCCTTATACTATGTAATTTCAAACACAATTTATTGTTCATGAATAAACAAACAAACAAATTAATGATTTTAATTCTGTAAATATACGCGGTGTCCTTGGAAGTTTGGATCAAATCGAATAGGGGCGTGGACAAGGTCATTTACAAACTTTTTGACCCTGAGAATGTCGGTGCAATTTTTTACGGTTAAAAAGTTATGACCCTATTTTTGTTTTTTTCAATCACTTTGCATAGTGCTCAAAGATAAAATTCATAAAAAAAAAACTATCAGGGCTATCCATTTTTTTAGGACTTTTCAAAAGAGTGGGCCTTAAGAGTAAAAATTTTAAACTTACAAAATTGTAAAAATACGACCTTACGAGTATATCCCAGTGATTCATACCTCCAAAGAATCTCTATGACAGCGATTTCAGACTTATAGGTATTAACTATAAGGCCAGGTTTCCTCACGGTGTTTTTCCTTCACCGATGTCAGTAATGTCTAAGATAAATTCAGAAAGTACAATATATGAATTAAAAAAGTGTCATTGGTACCTGCCCAGATTTGTACACACAACCGTTTGGTGAAGGGTGGGCGGTTTGGGGGACTGTCTTATGTAATTTAGACGTTCGAAAAGTGCTGATTCTCAGCCTAGTTTGAATAAATGACTTTTGAATTTAGAACCGCAGATTAATACAGATGGGACACTCCGCAAAATCATTTAAATAAAAAGCAACTCTTGCTGCGACACAATAAACTGCAATTCAGGTCGCACAGCGCTTATCACCTACAGTTATATTTACCTAAAAGTTGCCTCTCTTTCTATCGCGTGACTCTTAGATCTTCTGAGTACGGTACACTCACTGAATTAGCCCAGCAAGACGGGCCCGCTGCGCCCCGTAGGTACTTGTAGCTTCATACTTAAACTACGGAGTGTCGCATCAGAGGCCCTAGTGTGAGTTTCTTTTAACCATGTCGACTTTACTCACTGATTGGCCCTTCACTGACCTTCACTGGTGAAGGGCCAATCGGAGCGCCGAACACGGTCGATGCGTAAATTGTAGATGGTTAAATGAAACTCACACTATGCACTCTGTATTCATCTGTGATACAACCTACCAAGAGGCGAGACGACTTAATCAGTAGGTCTTATTTTTGTTAATCCCCAGCCAGACATATGAACAAGATCAACAGTTCCATTTTCAAACAATTTAGCATAGTATGACATATAAAATGGCGGCGGACCATTCCCGCTAATTCGCGGTAGCATGACGTTGCGTGCCGCGCCACAATCGCTGGGGAATGTATTTAGTATACTATTTACACTGGAAGTACATGCTAACGGATGTCCGTTGGTAGGCCTATTAGGGATGTAATGGGATGGTTTTAGGTTCCGTGTGTGTTGGTGAAATGATTGCTAAATTTGTTTATGTCGCGCGGTTTTACCGAAAAGCTTCATTTTTAAGTTTTAAGAACAACTTTATTTCTCATAAAGAATTGCATACATAATTCACTTACTGAGAAAGAATATCTAAAACTCAGATTTATAATTAGAGCGCACAGATGTACGTATATAAAATAACTAAACAAAATAGCAAAAAAGAAAAAAAAAAAAATGTGGGAAAACAGATAACATAAACTCGATCGAAAGTTTTTAGGTTTGTAGGGTTCCGTACCCGGCGAATGCCAATCGGAACCCTAATTCTAAGCCTCCGCTGTCCGTCTGTCTGTCAGCGGGCTGTATCTCATGAACCGTAATAGGTAGACAGTTGAAATTTTCACAGATTGTGTATAATTAAAGTTAATAAATTAAAGGGGGTCATACAAGAAACGCGTTTTTGGCTCTATCTTAATAATATACAGGATGGCATCCCGATATCGACGCGAAAATAGTTACTGTTTTTTTGTTAATCTGCTGTTTTATACAAAAGTGAAATAACTACGCGGTCAAAATGGTATGGAACAGCAGATTTTTATTTTAATAACCAACGAAAAATTTCAACGCTCAGAATCACGTACTGAATCCATGGTTTGGTCAATGGTCAAGTTTTCGCGTCGATGTCCCTGCCTCCCTGTATAATACGGTACGGAACCCATCGTGTGTGAGCCCGACTCACACTAGACTGGTTTTTATAATATATAATTTATATGGTGTACGTATTACAGAGTTGTCTATTCTACACTTCATTTGAAATTAGATTTGACTTTTACAGTCTGTTCAACCTATTCTGACTTCTATATCGTAGACATAAGGATGGCATTAAAAGCAAAAAAGTGATTACAATACCAACTTTTTACTGCAGCTGTCATTTGTCATGCCACCAACGCAATAGAAGTCAATACGCGATTGAACGGACTGTAAAAAAGGTTTAGTTAAATGTCTAATCTTATTTCAAATGGAGTATACAGGATGGCAGGGACATCAACGCGAAGCCGGTTACCATGGATTCAGTACATGATTCTGAACCCCCCTGAGTTGAAATTTTTCGTCGGTTATTTAAAAAAAAATCAGCTGTTTCATAGAAAAGTGCAATACCTACGCAGTCAAAATGTATGCAACAGCAGATTTTTTTAAAATAACCGACGAAAAATTTCAACGCAGGGGAGCTCAGAATCATGTACTGAATCCATGGTAACCGGCTTCGCGTCGATGTCCCTGACACCCTGTATATATTTACCAGTTGATTATATTTACAATAGTACTTAAACGAAACTCTTTGCGCGTTCTCACGTGTACCAGGATCTCTACTATCAGCTTCTATTAAGGGGACTACAGGACCTAAACGTGCCTAAATGCAAGTTTTATAATGCCTAAAAGAATATGATCCACTGCAGTAAACAAAATCAGAAAAATATATGATATTCTTCAGGATATATGCTAGTATGATAGTGTGTTGAAAACATAATACAACTAATTTGATACGATAGAAAAAAATCATGAAGATACCTCTAAAAATTTCTTTTAACGATTAAAAATCATATTAATTTACATGCAATCATTCTGATTTTTTGTCAGATTATTCTACAAGCTACATATTAGCATAATAGTGTTTTAATTTTCCAGTCCAATCAATAGATTTTCTGTAAATCGCTAACTGCTTCATATTTTGCAATAAATTACCTGCGTCGTGTCATCGCGCTTCTCTTTCATTTCTATGCAGTCCGACAGTGACCGCGCTTTAGCTGTTGTAAGCCTCTTAACCAATGAGGAGACATCTTCCCGTAACGTGTAGTTATTTACGGTAATGACACGGCCCTGGCGGGTCGCGTGACACCGCTGAAGCCCAGGGGACGAGGCTTATGTTCTCATATCCACGAAACGGACGTAGGTACTGGAAAGACCGATACTAGTAATGAAGTAGTCCTTTGGTACGCGATCGAACATGTTTATAAGGCTGGCTGGCTTTTGTATAGGTACAGGTACACATACTATGTAAATGTCTATTAACTGCTCCCAAATTACGATAATTATTTCAATTTACTTTTTTATTTTATTTACAAACCTTGACATAATATTTTTATTATTTGACATTGTATACTCACAATATTCTATTTTTTTTATTAAATTTGATTTGTTACAGCTGTAGTGTCAACCATTGTCATTTGGTTTAAATAGATTTTTATTATTTTATTTATCTTTTATACTTATAGATTATTTTCTTTTAAATTTTGTGAATGTGAGAACGTTGTAGACATAACAGACTGTAGATTTGTGGACCATTTTATATTTTGCTAAGTACCTGGTACATGTTGATGGGCCTACACTGTCCTCTCATACCTGAATTAGTTGATCGAACCTATTAACACTGTAATTTGGAAAAATTGTAAAAACCATTTACTTTTAAAAGAGTAACCGTGTAGTTTCTTGCCAGCTCTTCTCCATAGGAAACGACCAATAGGAACCGTGCACCCAGCTTCTGACGTTTCATAAGTGCCCTTGTAGGTTTATTTGAAATAAAATATTTAGTTTTTTTTTTTTTTTACAAAAGATGGAAAATTTAAAAAAATAACATAACATCACGCCTTGTTTCGCCGGAGGGACAAGCAGAGGTGTAGGTACTTACCCATAGTAGGTACACCCACATTTCGCTAGTTATGTTTAAGTCCCATGTAATAGGGTGCGCGCCTATTGCCATCAACCGGGCACAAATCCAGGCTCCGGACCGGTACTGAGGAATTCCTAATGAAAAAACCCAATATCACTTTGCCCAACCTGGGAATCGAACCTAGGACTTCATGCTTAGCAGTAGCGCTTGCGACCACTAGACTAACGAGGCAGAATAAAAAGGTAAAAAAAAATCTTGATAAAATGATTATGCGTATACAATGTGAGGTCTTTTGTAAACACGTTTTTCTCATCGAGATATAAGTACTAACGTACTAGAGAAGACACCGTAAGTTCCTACTTTGTCTCGTTCAACTGCGGCGATCGCGCCGCAGTTGTCGAAGAAAACGCGTAAGTGCCGTGATTTGACCTTTTTGCCGAGAGTAAATACACTTCCGCAGCAAATCTAGCGCTGTGGTAAATTAGTTACGGTTTAGACGAATTGTTATTATTTTAGCGCTGCAGCGAACTAAAGATTCAAATTACGAAGAATAGGACAATTCAGTTATTTTACGTAGCTTCTCTAGTACGTTAGTACTTATATCTCGATGGTTTTTCTTGACGTCAAAGACTACGGTTTTTTTTTTAGAGTATATTTATTAACTTACGGTCGTGTGTAGGCACGGTCGTCAGTGTAGTATGGATCACTCTGGACGCTTGTTGACTGACACGTTTTTTCTACGGCGCGATTTATACGCCGTACCGTAAAGAAATCGTGCCGTGTACATAGGGCCTAAGACGTCCTACAACAAAATGGCACCAAGAATCTGTAACTCTTGTGTACAGTAGGCCGCATATCAGGAAAACGGAAAGAGCACCAATCCTTAATATACAAACCTAAATCCCTAGCTATCAAACAAATGAACGAGCGAGAATTTGTGAAAAAAAAAAAAACGAATTCTTCCGAAAGACTGCGATGATTCTGATTTCCCTAAAGAGTAATACATCTAAATTAGACATTGAACATTTCAAGCTAGCTCGATTTCTTTCGGGGGTTCGTTACACGATTTCATTAATACGGATGTGCCTAGTTTTAAGCATAGACATAGAGATACTTAGCGTTCCGTATTCAGTTGTGCAGTGAATATAGACCGAAAAGTACAATCAATCAAATATCTTTATTGTAGGTCATCATACAGGTCTTATTAAATAATTAAATTGTGATCAGCTAGGTATATCCCGGCCTTAGGGCATACAATAGTTACACAGAAATTATATTATAAAAAAAAGATAAAAATAAAAACAGCTAATTTAGGTAGGTACACAACAGTGGGACACTGAACGCATCATGACTGACCCCGGGACTGTATTGGAGAAGTGATTTGTCTGTTATGAAGTCTTTTATAGAGTAGTAGCTCTTGTTTACTAACAGATCACCTTTTTAAATTTCCGTAATTCTAATAGGCCCCGGAATATTATTAAAGATGCGTGAAGCTGTACAAAAGATACTTTCATGCATTAGATGAGTCTTGCTGGCTACTGTGCGCAATTTGTCCTTACGCCTGATACGCGTGTAGTAATTAAACATGTCAATATTATTTTTGACAAAAACTGCTGCCTCAAATATATAGACACATGGCAGTGTTAATACATTCATCTTTTTAAAGACGAGAGAGACAAAACGAGTTTGCAGCCAGTAGTCGTCTCCTCGACAACTACTGGCTGCAAATTTGTTGTTTCTAGACAGTGATCACTTTTGTGTGGCTAACGCTCAGTCGAATTCTCTATGTCTATGGTTATATGGGTTGGAGTTGACGTAATCGGCTTTATTACAAAACAAGATTTCTCTGATCAAAACTATCGATATATTTTTTTAAATTTCGAACTTTATTTCCGAAAGAGTTAAAAGTTCTATTTACAAAAACTGACTTTAAAAGCAATTCGAAGTGATTCATTTTGTATTACGAACTTTAATTTTATCACAATAAAGTTCAAAGTACAATAACTGTCGCAAAGGTTTGTGTTTGGAATAAAGTTAAAAAATCGTTTTGTAATGAGCCGGTATAAGTCTTGAATTTGTAGACTATTATGTGTTGGAACATTAGAAACCTTATATAAGGACGTTTCAGGTGAAAGTAGGGTTTCTAAGCTTACTTACTTAGCCTCAATTTTTTGCTAAACGTACTTAGTGTCCGACGTAACACTTTTTTTAAACAGATTTTTTATCCGTCTTTGGCTAGATATTATTTAAAAAAACGGCAAATTGCGAACATAATCGAACTGGCACACGACGGCTTCCGTACCATATAAAGATCGAGCAAAACGCCCCGAAAAAATACGTTTCTTGTATGGGGACCCCTTTTAATTATTAACCTTTTATTATTTGTTGTTATAGCGGCAATAGAAATACACAATCTGTGAAAATTTCAACTGTCTAACTATTACGGTTTATGAGATACAGCCCTCTGACAGATAGACGGACAGCGGAGGCTTAGTATTAGGGTTCCGTTCTGGCATCCTGCGGTTACGGAACCTTTAAAACTAGCACTACTACATGAGGCCCTTGACAGGTATTGTATAATGTACCTGAACACCTGAAACACTACCCTTTATATTGAAACAGAGGAGCTCGTGGCTAATAACAGCCGCACGGGTCGATCTATCAGGTTAAGCTACACTTGCCGGGGTTGGTCCATGGATGGGTGACCATTTTTACATATCGAACCTCCTCCGTGCCTCGGAAAGCACGTTAAGCCGTTGGTCCCGGCTGTCATTCGTGGATCTTTGACAGTCGTTACGGGTCATCAGAAGCCCGAAAGTCTGAAACCAGTCTTACCAAGGGGTAGCGTATTACCCAGTTACTGGGTTGTGGAGGTCAGATAGACAGTCGCTCCATGTAAAATACTGGTATTCGGCGACCCCAACAATTGGGAACAGGCTAGGCAGATTGATTGAGTCTTTATATTGAAACACAGCAACGCTAATTAGCGGCAGAATTAGGTATAGTGGAAGAACTGTCCCGGATAAGTTCTTTCACAAAGAGTTCTATTAGTCGCAACACTACTTGTGTCAGTGACCTCTTTAAGAACACTAAAACCTTTTTACAAATGGCTTTCTAAAAGTGTCCCCACTCCAAGGATCGTGGGTGTAGGGTCGGTACTCGCTAGGAATCCTGGTTCAGCCTCATTAATTATTTTTCTCGGGCGTCTCGAGCATACCTGGCTGTTCGCCATTATCATAATATGGAGCATTCCTGAATTAATGTAGAAAATGTTATGAAAATAAAAAGTTATAGAATTTGAGACAGTTGTACTCAGGATTTTGTAATATCTTGATCTTCATAAAAAAATTGTGAAATACAGGTCATAAGTTATGAGATGTAGACACCCGCTAAACGACGCGCGGGCAAGTAATAACCCAGTAAAGGCTCGTTCAGACCAGCGCGACGCGACGGCGCGACGCGACTCGAACAATACAATTTCTAAGAAACTTGACGGTATAACAATAACCGGAGTCGCGTTGCGTTGTCGCGTTGCGCTGTCGCGTTGCGCTGTCGCGTCGCGCTAGTCTGTCACAAGTCTAACACAATCACGGATCGAACATGGTTTTTGTTACACGTTGTATAATAGTAAATCTAATCTAACTCTATCGCATGCCCATTTAATCCAGTTGACGCCAGCGATTCCTATCTAACTAAACACCCGAAACACAACCGTCAATACTTACGAGTAGGTACTACATACCGAAAAGTTTATCCAGTATTACCATCGTAAATACACGCCCACGGTTTGCCGATTCTCAATACCCTTTCCATACGTATCAATACGCAAACAAACAAAAGGATATCCCTATACATTTATTCAATGGTCCCTCATCGACACTTCAACATGAACTCTCAAAATTCTCAAAATGGACGAAAGAATATCATCATGACACCTTAGGGCCCCATCTGTTTTATATTTCTCTCACAGAATTGAAGATGCTTCTAAAAGAATATCAATTCATCAGCAAAGTTCTTGTTAATTGCATTACTGTTGAAGTTTCTTTTAATTTATGTCGTGGCTTGACGGGACCTTCACCGGGGATAGGAGTTGTCCTCTTATGCCTCGTTGAGAGGTGAAACACGTTTCGATTTCTTACAGGGTTCTTTATGACTCATTAAGAACAGTTACGCGGATTAAGTTACTAAATATACGTCGTCTATTGTATTTTAACACCATTCTGTATAACTTATTATCAAAGTTTTTTTTTTTTTTTGTGAATAAAATGTATCCCACGTGCCGATACTCTGTATAGAGATTTACAGAGGAGGCCTGTGTCTAGCTATAGACAGAAATAGGCTAAGATGACGACTGAAAACCTGTAACATTTGTCTATTTATGACATCTGGCGTCCGTACTCGCATGTCCCAAAGAACGCACTGCCCAACTGTGGACACAAGCGTATCAAAATTTGTATAGGTACAATTTATCTTCTTGCAAGCTCCAGTTTTAAACTCCCAACTGTCGCTAACACGTTGGTTCAACATACAAACTCCAAGATATCAATAACAAAACTACAGTTTAATCGTTCCGACTGTCATTCCAACATTATATGGGATCACAAGGAATGTCCAACTTCTGTAGACCCGAAAACTTTGGACGGCTGAAACTTTCACTACACCGCCTTACAGTTATCAATAAAACGGATAGTTTTAGTCTGTGAAGCCTACGTTCGGCGAAATTGGGATAACTTCGGAGTACGAACGAAATAAAATGGTTGAAGAAGTTGTGTTCAGATCGGGGTATGGTATTAAAAATTTATTGCTGCTACATGTAAAAAAAAACCGTCAGATCCGTGAGGGTGTTTTTAGGTATCGTACTGAGAGTGTATTTATGTAGACATTTTCAGGAAAAAAACTCCCACATTTTTTTTCAATGGGGAATTTTACCGTGTAATTACATTGGGCGCGGGCGACCGGCGTCGTTTAGCGGGTGTCTAAACATCATTACTTATGACCCCTGTTAGAATTTGCTAATTTTTAATGGATTCGGGGTAATTTTGTTACTAAAAATGAGAATTTTAAAAAGCAATACTTACCTTTTTTATTTTCAATAATAATATTTTCTTTTATTACTTTTTGGTAATTTTATTGCAGTACATATATACCTCTTTGGATTCAGACAGGGTTCTTTTTACATATTGTATTTACAGTGGTTAAAATGTGAAGCCGTCCCGTATAAGTTTTTATAAATAATTTATGAATTAACTTTTACACACATACATACATAAACCTACGCGTTCTTCCCATGGGGTTATATAGAAACTACAGATCGCCACATCCTTACATACTCCTGTTGCTTCGCTTACGTTCATAGATCTGGACAACACAGCAGCTGCGCCGACGGTATGAAATGTTTCCATTTTAAATATTATATTTTATATAAACATTTAGGACTAAGTATTGTATTTATTCATTTTATTTTTGTCTCATTTTGTTATTTCACTATATGCTGCACCGGTTGACGTCATTATGTCAACGCCGGCTGTCGGTGAAAACCAGCGTTGGGGCTCTGTCTCGCATAGAAAACTGTCAAAACTGTGAAAACTGTCTGTCTCTGTCTGTCTCGTTTTGTCAAACTTTTCTGTTGTGAATGATGGATACGAGGCTTTTGGCTCATCTGTAAAGTGGTATTGTTTTGTTTTTTTTTGTAATGTGCGTTTGATTTGTGCAGAATAAACACTTTTTCTTTCTTTCTTTCTTTTTCATAGGGTCGCAGCATTATGCTGAGCGATGGCCGTTTTGTGTGGATGTGACGCATATTTTCCCCCAAATTGTGTATTTTTGTGTTTTGTTCTTTCTTTGCGTCATGTTTACCGCTAATAAACGTATTTTCTTTCTTTTTCTTTCTAACACATTAATTAACATTTATTTCGTTGAAATAGCCCAGAAATTATAGTATGCGCTGCTCCTTATCTTAACGTCGTATTAGTATCTAACATAGTCTTGGCCACAATTGACTTGCGATAAACGAAACATTAATGCTTAAGAAATCTGAATTTTGTAATCAGAAACTTACAGAGATAAGTAGTCCTGAAAAAGACCTTTATGTTGCAGCGGAAAAAATTACAGACTGATTCTATTTTTTCCAAAGTTATAGAGCATGTACTTTATTTTTTGCAAAAAAATCCGCTAACTCAGTCTAAATATAGCACCATACCATAAACAATGAGAGTGGCAGTCGTTACTTCATATTAATTGCCACACTTTCCCGATGTGACATTTTTGAGGGACACCCTCCCCTGTTTTTGCCGGGAAACGTTCAACACCATTAGGTCTGCGTCGGGGGAGACAGGGGTGTATAGACAGGGGAGTATTTGGGGCACCGTGTCGGGCAGGGGAGGAACTGGTTCAAGGACACGTTCGGAAAGTGGAATATTGAATGCGGGGAACAGCATCTTTTAAGTTTAAGAATTATATGGTGAAATCGTGGTGTTAGAAACGCATTACTCCAGCGATTTGCGTATATTTATGAGCGTGATATCTTTATAAATTATAGCCTAAGTTACTCTGTGATAATATAACATTCAACTGGTGAAATAATTTTTTAAATCGGTCCTTTAGTTTTTGAGTTTATTCATTACAAACAAAAATACAAATCTTTCTCCTTACAATAAGTATTAGTGTAAACAACTATTTTTGTTGATTTTATCGTTTCTTGGTCGTATCATCTTGTTAAAGCAGAATAAAGAATTTTTCTTCTTTCTTTGTAGACAAATTATTGCTTAAACCAGCTGCAATGCTTCCATAAAACATCGTGAACATTCAGAAGTTTTCATAATCGTAAGTAAAAATCAAAATTGCAATTGTTGATTTGGTAAATGAAGAAGGTATAGGTAGACTATACTGGCTTCACCTCACCCTAAAGTCGAGGTAGCTATAGGGTGGGTCTGTGCCAAAAATAAACAAAATGAAATACGAAAATATTTAGCCTACGAACGAATCATAAAGATTATGGCTGACCGACTCCCAAATTAAATAACTGCACGAAAATACACAAATTATTAAATTGTTCGGACGAGCGAAAACCTTTATTTACACGTTGGAATACCGACCAGTTTCCCGATACATAGCTGTGATGAATTACGTAACGAATTTGTGTTGGTACTATCAATCAGCGGTAGGGTTGGAAGACTTCCATTAAAGCTCGTACAGACCAGCGCGACGCGACGCCGCGCCGCGACACGAACAATACAATTTCTAAGAAACCTTGACGGTATAACAATAACCGGTGTCGCGTCGCGCTGGTCTGCACGAAGCTTTACTCAACTTCGGCTTTAAGATCGCCTAAATTTCTCCTTTTGGTGTCGGCCATGTTTAATTTTCTAGTATAAAACATAACGGATGTAAAAAGACGGTTAAAGAAGCAGAGATTCCCATCAAATTTTTTTTTTTACTGAACTATACCTGGGTGTCTTTTGATTACGTAGACGTTGAAGGTCAAAGTTCCAACTACAACAAAAAGTTCGGAAAATTTCTGAATTTTCCCGGTCACAAAAATGTAAAATTGACTTGACGAAATTTTCCGATCATTTTACGCAAAACAGAAGTAATGTTATGGAAAACAGAAAAATCTGTGGGTTCACTGTTCTTTGTTGTCTTTATTTAAGTTTAGGTAACTTCTTGAAGTTTCCGGCTCACGGCTCACGTTTTTAGTGATATGCAATTTTATTTTTTTACAATATCTAGTAGATATTAATTATAAGATATAGAAGGTTTATCCTCAATTCGATTTTTTACTGACTGGTGAATCTCTAGAACTAGCCAGATGTTTTTTTTTTCGTGGCTACTACGTCAAGTTTTCCAACTTATCCAAACTCATAACACGATTTCCAGTAACGGACCCTTAATAAATAGCAAACGACTTCTTAAAGGCAAATAGAAGGCGAATTTGAGTTTTCTTAAAAAAAAACCCTTACATATTTTATTTATTTATTTATTTAAATTTTTCACACTCAAAAAAGTACAAAGGCGGACTTAATGCCTTAGGCATTCTCTACCAGTCAACCAATTGTGGTGAAGGCAGGTGCTCTATTTGAGAGGAACAATGGAAAAAAAAAAAAAAAACTAATGCATTATAACTAAAATAGATACAACAATACATAAATAGGTTACAAACTACATACCCACACACGTATACACATACATATTTACTTATATATTTAATATATACCTATATTAAATATATACTACTTTCTTTGTAGCCACGACCTGCACTGCCAGACTTGTGTAACATTTTAACTCAATTGGGTCACATCCCCCCGTACCCAAATATTTGTCCGAACTTCACATCCCTAAAAGACAGGTAATACATAATTTATATCGATGTTTTGCTCTTCCAGTTTTTGTATCATTGCCAAAAAAACATGATGGATGGAAGTAAACTGGGACGGATATGATAGGCTGTCGATTTCCCTGCTAAAATGGAAGGCCTGTATTTTAGCCGAGCGTTGACCGTACCACAAATGAATACAGATGGGACACTCCGCAGTTTAGGTATGATGCTACAAGTACGCGGCGGGCCCGTCTTGCTGGGCCAATTCAGTGAGTGTAACGTAGTCAGAAGATCTAAGAGTCACGCGATAGAAAGAGATGCAACTTCTTGGTGAATATAACTGTAGGTGATTAGCGTTGTGCGACCTGAATTGCACTTGTGTCGTAGGAAGAGTCGCTTCTTATTTAATTGATTTTGTGGAGTGTCCCATCTTTATTAATCTGTGACCGTACCGGTTTTTCGTGAATATTTTCTTTTGGACGATGGATTGGTTCGAAACTCTTGGCCCATGGTATTTTTTCTTTGTCTTGATGAACAGGCAAATATTTACAAGAACCATTTTATTATTACGAGTACTATGGGCCTTGATGCATGATAATAAAATATTTTTATTATTTATTTATTTATATTATCAGCAATGTGAGTGTGAATGTGATTTCGGAAGTTGGCGGTGTGATACCCCCGTGCTTCGGAAAGCACGTTAAGCATCGTGAAGTTTTCTTAGAAGTTGTATTGTTCGAGTCGTGTCGCGCCGTCGCGTCGCGCTGATCTGCACGAGCCTTTAAGCCCACGTTGGTCCTGCGCCTTATCTCTCTCCAGTCGTGTCGCCGCATTGCCGTCCCATCGGAGTAGACACTACGAGAGTGCACCTGTGTCTGCGCACACGCTTGTGCACTATATCTTCTGCCCCAAAAACTGGTCTCCGCTGAGGTTTGTCGCCATGGCCGAAATTCGGTCTGGAGGACAATTTTATCAGCAATGTATCAATTTAAGCCGTGTGCCCGATGGCATTGCCCATTGGCACAAATTACAAATTTTCATCCCATATTTAACCCCTTTAGGGGGTGGATTTCCAAAAAATCTTCATTTGTGCTCACTTTCGTTATAAAAGGAACTCTTGCGCAACATTTCATGAATCGAGACCCAGCGGTTTAGGCTGTGCGTTGTGTGTCAGAGAATCCTAACTAAACTTATAAATGCGAAAGTTAGTTTATTTGTTTGTTACGCTTTCACGCTAAAACGGCTGAACGGATTTGGATGAAATTTGGCACATGGGTAGATCATGACCTGGGTTAGGACATAGGATACTTTTTATCCCGATATTCCTACGGGATCGAGATTTATGCGAGTGAAACCGCGGAGCCCAGCTAGTGAATCAATAAATGAAATGAATAAACAAGATTTTTATTAAGTTCAAGATGAAATGGCAAATGTTTATAAGAACCTCGCTATAAGAAATATATCAATTCTATCCACGGGAACAAGGAAAAATATTTAACAGGAAAACAGAACGATAAGAAAGCTCGATACACCTTTTCAAAAGGGCGTTGAAAGGCAATCTTTTAAAACAGTAATCTTTTAATCTTACTTCGGTGTTGGACAAATGTAAGCTGTAGAAACAGAAAAGAAAGTTCCAACCCTTTTTGCCAACGAAGATTAACCCTTCGTAGCACGCCCCATGACGACAATATCACACAAAAAAAAACTTGCCAAGTGCGTGACGGACCACGGACAATGAAGGGTTCCGTAGTTGGGATGACTTAATCCCAAGAACAAACTTATCATTGTAGTTGAAAAACATGTTGTCCCAACATACATTCCAACTGCAAATGTAAGTTTGTACGCACAATATTGAGAGATTTTCTGTGTTATTTTGAGACCATAGACTTCTTATAGGTTTTCCTGTAATCTATATGCATAGAACGATCCTCTGTATTTTTTTCAAATTTTTTGGATCAGTTGTTTCGGAGATAATGGAATGGTAAAATTTGAACAAATTTCTTAAATATCTTTAAAAGTATTCATTTTAAAATACTTAAAAAAAATGTATTTGAGATCCTCGCAATAAGCCCTTTCATTTAACATGTCACACGGTATATTTAGCAAAACTTTTATTTTTTATTTTCTTATTTGCCCCCCAAAAGTAAATCCCATATTCAAAATTCATTTATTTACGTTACACGCCCGTGTTTGGGTCACAGAAATACATATGTGTACCAAATTTCAACTTAATCAGTCCATTAGATTCGGAGCAAATTGGCTGTGACAGACGGACAGCCAGACAGACAGACACACGAGTGATCCTGTAAGGGTTCCGTTTTTCCTTTTGAGGTTCGGAACCCTAAAAAACACTTAAGGGTGAAAAATAACTCTTAAGAGTTTTGGAAGTCAGTGGTGTGTGAAGCTAGCTCATAAATTACTCAAAAAAGGTTAATAAGTATGGGACCACCGCGTACGTTTCCTCTACCCAACGAATCACGTAAAAGCTCGTTCGAACCAGCGCGACGCGACGCCGCGCCGCGACACGAACAATACAATTTCTAAGAAAACTTGACGGTATAACAATAACCGGTGTCGCATCGCGCTGTCGCGTCGCGTTGGTCTGCACGAAGCTTAAATCGGCCCAGAAATCACGGAGAAATCGGTGTCATCATCATCATTTCAGCCAAAAGCCGTCCACTGCTGAACATAGGCAGAGGCCTTTACCGGTCGAAGGGATGGTGCTTGGGGGAGCCCAAACACCACCACTTCGACCAGTTCTGTGCTTCTCGTATCCAGCTGATTCCTGCGGCCTTCACCAGGTCATCGGTCCACCTTGTAGGAGATCTTCCAAAGGTAATGAATCCTTTGCACGAAATCGGTGAAATATATACATGAAAAAAAAACTCGCCGAATGCATAACCTCGTCTATTTTTTGAAGTTGGTTAAAGATAGGTAAATAGGTTGACTGCCACGTTGGTCTAGTACTCGCAAGCGTTATAGCTGAACATGAGGTCATGATTTCGATTTCCAGGTCAGGCAAAGTGTTATTGGATTTTTCTTACTGGAATTTCTCAGTAGTAGCCCGGAGTCTGGATGTGCCCGTTTGATGGCGATAGGCTCGCCCCTTATTACATGGGACTTAAACATAACTGGCGAAATGTGGGTGCCACCCTTGTTATGTATGTCAATTAAAGTAAGTAACTAATCTGTGTTCGCAATTTATTTGCCAAAGATGTAAACAAACACGAGTTTTAGTAAAAACAACTGTTGTGACACATAAGGTTCAGTTTCCGCTACAACTTCATATTTTTTAATGACTTTTTCAACAGTACTAGTCAGTATAAAATCAACTTTATTTACACTTGCATAAAGTTGATGTTTGTTTAAGTGGAAATAACATCAATTGGAAAGAAGGATTTAAATATACCTTCGTTCTGTATTTAGACAGAAAAGATTAATGTCATCTCTAGTGACCATAATAAACAAAATTGATTTGACCCATGAGTATTTGAACTCGATATTTTTTTTACCTTTTCGTAATTTAAATTTCACCGATATATAGGGTTGCCACAATCCTTACATAATTATGAAAAGTATTTAGAGCGACTATAATTTAGAAATAGTAGCAATTTTGTGAGTCCACCTATCTACGAGGGGGCGTTTTTAAGTTCGCGGAATGGAGGGTAAAAAGTGAAAATAAATATACCAAACTATTTTTCTTTTTCAATATATTCACCTGCTACCCTAACACATTTTTCAGATCTTTCAATTAGCTTATGTATACCTTCATAAAAAAATGTTTTGTCTTTGTCCGAAAAATAAGCTGAAACTGCGTCCTTCACTTCTTCATCGGTTGAAAACTTCTTCCCACGAAGTTCTTTTTTAAGTTTTGGGAAGAGATAATAATCACTGGGAGCCAGGTCTGGACTGTAGGGTGGGTGGTCTAAAATATCGAAGCCCACTTTATGAAGGGCAGCCAACGCAACACGGCTCTTGTGAACAGGCGCGTTGTCGTGAAGAAGAAGCACACCTTTTGTCAATTTTCCCCTCCTTTTTTCTTTAATGCTTTCTTTTAACCTCTCGAGGATTGAAGCATAGTATTCTCCGGTTATAGAAACGCCTTTATCTTTATAATCGGTCAACAGGATTCCTTCCGAATCCCAAAAGATGGTTGCCATGATTTTTCCAGCCGATTGTGACACTTTAAACTTCTTGGGTGGTGGTGTGCCTTTTTTGTGCCACTGCATAGAGTCCTGGTTCATAATGATGAACCCAAGTTTCATCTCCAGTAACAATTCGACTCAAAAGGCCATCCTTATCTTCGTTACAGAGGTCCAAAAACGTGCGAGAACACTCCACGCGGCGATGTTTTTGAGGCGGCGTGAGCATTCTTGGAACCCATCTTGCACTGACCTTTGTCATACCAAAATGATCGTGTAGAATTTTGAAAATTGTCGTATCCGATACTCCAACTAATTATGCAAGCTGTTTCTTCTTTAGTCTGGCATCTTCCAATACAATTTTTTCTACTTTTTGAACGATTTCCGGAGTAGTCACCTCAATCGACCGTCCGGCCCTTGGATCGTCTTCGAGTGAGGTCCTGCCTTGTTTAAAGAGACTGTGCCACTTGTAAACCATGGTTTTACCCGGGCAAGAGTCCCCGTAAACGGATTCCATCTCTTCCAGTATGTTTTGAACTGACTTTCCTTGCTTGGTAAGGAACTTTATAACGGCACGGTACTCGATTTTTTCCATAATTCACACTTTCTTCCCGATTGAGTTGTTTGATTGACGATAGTTCAAAGACTAATGATCCAATTAAGATAAAACTTGGTATTTATACTTATATTGAGTGGCTGAAGTAGTGGCCACCCCGTTAATTACCTTTATTTATATCCTACCCTCCCATTCCGCGAACTTAAAAACGCACCCTCGTATCAAGACATACTATTTTACTAATTGTTTAATTATTTCGTATACTTAGTAACACTTCCTTTTTATTTTTAGAGTTTCATACCCGAAGGGTACCAAACGGAACCCTATATAACTAAGCCTGCACTGTCCGTCCGGCTGTCTGTCTTATGAACCGTAACAGGTAAAAAAATAATAAAAATTTAAAATTCAAGGGGTTCCCCCTACAAGAAACGTCTTTTTTCGGCGATTTTTTGCTAAATATTGTACGATACGGAACCCTTGTTATGCGAATCCGACTCCCACTTGGCCGGTTTTTAATGCTATTGCCGATCTCAAATTATTCAAACGAATAAAAAATACTATACAACCAAAAATTTTAAATTTTCTGACGAACCTAAAAGTTTTGTAACTGGCAACCCTACCTAAGGGTTAGAAAGATCATTAATTTTCTTCCGCGGACATTTTTAAGGAATGAACTTTGACTATCGATTACAGAATTAAAAGGTGTTAAGAGAAAAACGGGGGCTCCGAAATTGATACTTCTTTGGTTTTGGTCCTTCGTCCTCATTTTGCGGACTTTTTCATTGTTTTGTTTGTTACCTTTAACATTTAAGAAGCAACTAAGTACAAAGTACGGAGGACGTAAAACGATACCTTACTTTACATTTTTGAACTTTAGCCGCAGATACAGATATAAAATAAGGCTTATATACTTGTAGCATCAAGTCATTGACTTTTCCTAAAACCTTGACAACTCTACGCATCACCTCATAAACAAATAAAATACATTTTAAATGTATTACTAATAAAGTATCATATCAGTACAGTATCATATCAATGAAGAGTTTTAAAGAAATATTAGCATAATGGTAACTTAAAAAACACTGCATTGTCTTATTCTTATTATCTTTGCATGCAATAAAGAGGCTTTTAGAAATTTTATTTGTTTTAAGTACAACGTACACGATCAACGGAGGAAGAAAACGAATAGCCCACTTTACATTTTGGAACTTTACCCGCAGATAGAGATATAAATTAAATATAGCTACAAGGTGCTACAAGTCACAGACCTTTCGTAAAACCCTGACAAGTCTAGGCATCACCTCAATACCAAATACCAGCTCATAAGCTAAGTAAATAACTCAATTACGACACACAACGTAATCCAATTTACGCATTTGCTTTCTAACCATTTGGTTCTAACTGGCATAAGGACCACTGCTAATCCCCCGTCTATACATTGCACGAAGTGTGTTGTTAATCGCTCATTACTTACGGATAGGGTCGCCACCTCTTGTTAGTCAAAATGCGGGAGAAAAAAAAACAGCGATTTTTTTAAACTTTTATTTTTATTTTGAGCTTATATTTTCCATTTGAATGTACAGCCTTTAAAATAAATAACTGGTCTTTAACTAACAAATTTACAAAATTCTTGGCAGTCCAATTTTAAAATTGAAAAATGTGTGGTTTTCTTTCTGCCTTGACATGTTCTTCATATAAGCGGTTTCTTTCTTTTGTCCATAATCGAATACTATACTAAAATGCTCGCAGGCGGCGTTTGATACAGGTATGAACAAAACGTAGTTTCGAGTGGCGCGAGTTCGCAACTGCATTGGTCAGTAGCGCGCGTATTATTTTCGCTACTGTCAAGTATTCCGCCAGCTCGCTTGAATTTTAAATTCCGGGAGAATTTTCTTTAATTGTAATTCCTTCCGGGAGCCGGGAGATTTAACTGTTCATTGCTGAATTCCGGGAGACTCCCGGAATTCCGGAAGAGGTGGGAACCCCTACTTACGGAACAGACGGGGGTCTGAAATAGTCTGAACAAAAACCTTTTCATTATGGGCCTTAACTTACAAGATCGGATTGTGGTTGTAATTGCTACCATTAATTTTAAACCTTTATTGATTCAGCTGAATGTATTGAGGATAGGAATGCTGATAGCAGCTTGACACTGTGCCAATTTGAGACTGAATAGGAATGGCATGCCGGTCGTGTTTGGGTAAAATCCAGTCTCGAGTAATTGGATTAAATGAAAATTGTTTCCGACATTATTTTAATAAACGTTGCTGTTGCTATACCCGGGCTCGTGGCTAAGAAATAACAGCCGCACGGGTCGATCGGTCAGATAAAGCTACGCTTATCGCGGTTGGTCCGTAGATGGGAGACCATCTTTACATACCGAGACCTAAGTCTTAGTCGCAGTGCCTCGAAAAGCACGTGAAGCAGTTGGTCCCGGCTGTCATTCGTTGATCTTTGACAGTCGTTGCGGGTCGCCAGAAGCTCGAAAGTCTGACAACCAGTCTTACTAAGGGGTATCTTGTTACTCAGTAACTGGGGAGGTCGTATGGCGGTCGCTCCATGTAAAATACACGTATTCAGCTGCAAGAAAAAATGGCTAGTTATGCCTGATGCTAAAGGAATTACATCTACTTTTCTGGTATAGCAACAGCATCTTTTGCATATCTTTTTTCCAACTATGTTGGGGTCGGCTTCCACTCTAACCGGATGCAACTGAATACCAGTATTTTACAGAGTGATGGCCTATTTGACCTCCAGAACCCAGTTACTGGGTATCACGATACCCCGTGGTAAGACTGGTTTTCAGACTTTTGGGCATTGACAGAAAACAGAGATTTCAACATGTTTTGATGTGATTGCTCCGCCAGTGCGAACGCACGGTTCAACGGCCCGTATACTGCTTATTAAATAAAAAGAACATCAGACATCCAAGACCTAAATCAACTAAAATTTCGATAACCTTAATAACAATTCCAACCAAAAACGGCCTCCATACATAAACAAATTAAGTTACAGAAATTAATATTCACAAAACAGGAGCAAAGTCTACACGAATTGTTTAACAATCCTGAAACTTCGCTTAGTTCCACACGATACTGGGAAAACTCTGGAATGGCTAATGTTTAATACTATTGTTGTTGTTCAGCTGGGTTCTAGAACACTATAATAGTTGTATAATACTTTAAAATGTGTTGGTGAGTATATTAGTTTATTATACATCCATCTAAGATAATATTTACACAATTTAAAAATTTACAGACTTAAAATAATAATATGTTCAAGTATATAAAAAAGGAGGAGAAATAATCTAGGGCATCAAAAATTCATCCGCATCGCTGTCAACAGGAAAAGTGCCCAAAAGGCTGGCAGCATTGTCACGTTGTATGGCAATGCTGATTCTTTGGCCAAACAAATAGGCCAGCCTTCTTGTCACGTCAAGAGTCGACCAAGCGCTTGGCAATGTCTCGAAAAACTATGTGAGCACTCGGACCCCATGGCCCTAATGTTTCAACCCCATCGGCTCGTTGGTGTGTTGATTTTCGATTTTGTTTTGAGCTTGGGTCTTTGGAAGTAAGGTCTTTGCTAATAATCTACAATGCTTGCTTACCAACCAAGAAACGCAATGGAACGCTGAATGGAGCATGAGGACTTCTAACGTACATCCCCTTAAAATGTTTATACGCAGCGAAAAAGTAGGTCAGGCTTGAAAGAAGATAAAACGATTAAAAAGGAAAAACTCAACACCGAATAAAAAATGCTCTGCCCCAACCGACTAAAAGATAGACAGAGATGACATCTAAACCACTAACCGAAAGTCTCCAAGTCTTAAAACCAGTCTTCAAACTTGAACTCAACTCCAAGCCTCAGAATGCTCAAGCCGCACTCTTAAAAATTTAAAGTAACGTCGGAAGAATGCAGCTCAACGGCATTTCCCTGCAATGCCGGGATCCAGTAAATTGATATCATTTGCCTAACTCAGTAAGGATGTCAGCTTCGGGATCTTCCTAAACTGATTCTAAAACTGGATGGGTGTTATGTTCAGACTGTTTTTGTTTATAGTACAATCGTCCGGTTTAATGCGAGACTTTGGAATGTGGATGAAAATAATCTGCAAGATACGAAATAGAAATTTAATAAACAATTTAACTACGATTCGGAGAAAGTCTTGCTATAATAACATAGCATCACGCCTGTATGCCCCAAAGGATTAGGCAGAGATGTACCTATAGTTCACCCACATTTCGCCAGTTATGTTTAAGTCCCATGTAAAAGAGGGCGATTGCCATCAACCGGGCACATATCCACACTCCAGGCTGCTACAGAGAAATTCTAGATGGAAAAACCCAATAACATTGCCCGACCCAGGAATTGAACCTAGACCTCATCCTCAGCAGTAGCGCTTGACCAAGGAGGCAGTCCAATATAATTTTAATTAAAATCATAAATTATTATGAATATATTGATATGAATCCTACTATAATATTACGTATATATAGGGTGACTTTGCAAAAAATCGACAAAATTTAATGGGGTGTTCTACCCATAAAATATAATCATTTATACAACTTTTACTATGCGACAAATCGAATTCGCAAAAAAAAAGAATCGACCATCCTATACAAAATGGTCCAATCGGGTACGTACCTTTATATGGGAAGGTCGAAATTTTTATAAGAAACTAATCTTATATTATTAGTGACATAGATCGGTGCGAATTAAATTCGTAGCCTAGAGATTTAGGCGTTAGAAATTAAACCAAGCTACGATTCACACTAACACCCAAAGAAGTCATCAAAAGAAATTCGTCCGTGACTTCCACCAATTCGTTCCACAATCCTATTGAAATACTAGCGCGGCCTAATTGTTATATCCTAGATAGCAACAAGCCATAAAACATAGGTAAGTAGGCGAAGCAAAGCCGGTGTATAAGTGGATAGAGAGAAGCCTTCGGAAGCCCCACGTGCCCTCGGTACAGCTTAATACGCAGCCGGCTACAATGTTTATAATTAATTATATCTTGTTTAATCTTCTAGTACATGTAGGTTTTGGAATTTACAGAAAGGTCCTATGGAGAAAATTGTTCAGTTTGATGGTTCGTACCGCACCCTTAAATATGACCAAACCTTTCTGATACATGCTGTATACAGGTAGAATATAATATGATACGCAATAGACTGTAGATGAGAAATGTTAATCTTGGAATGTCTACTTATAATACCGGTCTTTCGAGCCGGCTGAGAATCAACGCGTTCTTACTCGGCTCGAAGGACCAAAATTTATATGGAAACGTACTGCAGTAAAAAATTATACTAATGCATTACAGTATAAAATAATACAAGGGTCTCGCGTTCTTATGAATAAATAATTTTTAAATTCGCCTACTCAAGCACATAATAAGGCATGTAAGTGACACCTGTCTGTTACAACAGTGACACTGTGTCAATCTAATTCTAGGGACTGAAAAAGCACTTACCTACATTCCTTACTTACCTATATTTAGTATTTTTTCTTTTCTAGATCTTTCGCTATTGCATTATTCCTTCTTTCTGTATGTTTCGTACTACTGAATACTTAGGGATCCCGCGCACTAGACGGCTACGACCACGACCAATAAACTATAGAAACCGATATGAATCGCACACTTGGTCGCAACGGCCAACTAGCCTCACACCATACAATACCACTAGACGGCCACGACTGGCCGGATCCCTTATTGTCTAAGATCATACAAAATAATTACGAAGAATTAATGATAATCGTCTCTTTTTTAATCAACAACGAACCAGCACTGTGACTACACCCAGGATCTTAAGTGAGAAGATATTAAATTCTTACCCTAGGTTCATTAATCACCAGAATGAAAGTAATAATGCAACAAGTGATGTATGGCCACATTAACGTTAACTTTAGCGAAAATGATACTTTTATGGGGTAAATGAAGGTATAAACGTTAAGGATAAGGACCATTATTTAATGATAGAATTTCCACCTTCATGAGAGAATTAACAAAACTAAGAATATTAATAATTATATAAATATGGACTCAATCATTGTACCGATAATCGTATCGGTTAATGGCCTAATAGCGGAGAGCCTCGACCAACAATTCAGAAAGCTCTCATTGCGCGGCTCGGTCAAGGGCTTCCAAATTCAGAAACCAGTACTCCTAGACACGGCACGCATCGTGAGTAGGTTCGTCTCTCTGGAGCCCTGACCACCGGCAGCCTGGACCCTGTTCCTGATGCCGATGGGCCACTATTACTTATATTGTTTTATGATTTTTTTTAAAAATATTTAAAAAATGTATTTAATAAGTATGAAAATAAATAAACGAGATATAAACACAGTCATAAGAAAGAGAAAGTATGCTTAAATTTACTACAGTTTCCGAGCAAGCATTTAAACTTCTTAACAACAGTAACAGTAACACACAGGACCAGTATGTATCATTGGTCCTTTTATTAATCTCCCGAAACACATACATCCTCAAAGGCCAGAATTAATACGCCATCCATTTTCTAGAACAAATTGCACACGTGGGGAGAAACATTTGTCTAAGGCAGGGTTTACGAACCTGAGGCACGCTATTTAATATTGTCGGAATACATTACAGACCATCACGGCCGGAAAGTTTTACAAGGTATATGTTTTTTTTTTGCAAAATTGTATTTTGTTTCCACACCACATTACATAACATCACGCTTGTAATCCCTGAAGAGTTAGGCAGAGGTTCACCCACATTTCGCCAGTGATGTTTAAGAGGGCTTATCTTAAAAGTTGGCAATGTCGCAAATAGCTGTCAAATATTTACCTGTTTTTGATTAATTTGGCAATAAATATGAAATATGGCTAACTAATTAATCATGAATAATTATTCAAATATTAATCATGATATTAATCAAAACAGCGAAATATTTGACATCTATTTGCGACGTTGCCCACTTTCAGAATAAACGCTCTTAAGTGCCATGTAATAGGGGCGAGCCTATTGCCAACAACCGGGATGTTTCCAGCTTGCATAAAAGTAAAGCAAAGGATTTCAAAGTAGGAACCATTGGGTATCAAGAGCTTCCCTAATGAACTTTAATTAAATTGGATTAGATGAAGAATTTTACGACCCAATTAGAGCAGCGGCTCAACGATTGGCTTTCCGCCCTAAGGATCGTAAGAAATTTCTATTTTTAACGATATTTTTTAACAATTGAATTTATACTAAAATGTTTACATGTATCCTATTAATAACAGGTTTAAAAAGACGCTTAACGAAGCCGAGTGTCACTATAATCCCCGTCATATAGATCATATTTTTATACTGAACCATACCTAAAAACGTTCTGGTTATCAAAAAAATTGGAGGTTAAAGTTCGAACATTTTTTTCTTTTTTACGAAAACAAGTTTAAAATGTTATAAGTTAACTTTAACTACCCCCACAACTCCTGTTCCGTTGCATGCACCCATAAGCACAATGTTTTAAATTGGGCACTGCCGTAAACAGCGATTTTCCACACCAAAAATACAAGTCGTTTCCCAGTAATTTTTTTCTCAATATTATATAGACGTACAGAATGAGTAGATAACGTCTATGTGATGTGTCTTTTTACATCTTTTATGAACAAGTTTTGTTCACGCAAGGACCAAGTCATTGTATGGGCAGCAGTACAATTGTTCCCTCTTTTGGCGTATGTAATTTAAATCGCTATCAGCATTAATGACATATTGGACTAAAATATAAAAAATATTGGCTATCCCTGATCCATCCATCCATTCAAAGCGTACAGAGTCCAATCCAAATACGTGATGTTTAGAAGCAAATTGTGAACGGAATAGGCATTCAGTAATGGAATTGACTCACTCGGTACGTATTCAGAACGGTAATAGGCCTCCTCCAGCTTTTCAAGGCGTTATCATTCGTAGATGTGCTGGAAATACGAAGAAATTGGGAACTATTTATTTGAGTTTTTTTTTTTTTAAGAAAAAATATGGTGATTCCGCAGTTGTAGCCAGCGAAATACAAATTTTCTTGGTTTTTTTGCAATTTGCAGGTCAGTCGCGAATCATATTTTGATCAAGATACAACCTAATTGTATCTTGATCAAAATATGATTCGCGACTATAACAGATATGTATTTACAGAATTATAAACATATACATCTCTCTAAGATAGATTTGTTCCATAAGAACAAAACTTTTATGGAAAAGTCCATAAGGAACAAATCTAACTTGGAGAATTATTCTTAATTCTTATGATTATAATTTTGTTGTAAATACATCTCTGTTACTTATAGTCGCAAATAGGTTTACCATCGATGTAAGAGAATCGTCTGTCTAGGATGTACAAAATGCCTGATTTTTCAGAAAAATGCCTGCCTATTGTAAAAAAAACTATATGTATTAAAATAAAAAATATGCATCATTTGTTCAAAATGAAAAGTAAGAACAATTTCCGATCGAGATATTTCTCAACGGCATGTGAAGCCAAGTCAGAGGCCCATGGACGGCTTTAAAACTCTGACACCAGGTTAGTCACTAACCACACGAAAAGAAGCAGAAGACCTATTTGCCCCTTTCGGATCGGACTTGTTTTTTTTTTTTTACAAATTGTAGAAAAAAGATTATACGCACGATTTTTAACATGATGTCAAAGAAGGAATGCAGTATTTTCATTATCCTGCCCTTATCTCAATTTATTTGTGGTCGGCGCAACATGCCTTTTTTCTTCCATACTTCTCTATTAGTCGTCATCTCGGTAGTCACCCCCTTTCTATCCATATCATCTTCCACACAGTCCATCCATCGTTTCTTTGGTCTTCCCCTTCTCTTAAAGCCATCCACACATTTCCTCACGACATTTTCTTCACTCCTCCGCATCACATGCCCATACCATGACAACCGATTTCCCCACAACTTTTCAGTCACCGGTGCCACTTTCAGACTTCCTCGGTACTCATTTCTTAGTCTATCGTTCGTGTAGCTATTCGTGTGTCTATTATAAAACAAAATTAACTATGGTCACTGCTCAGGATCATTTATCAACAATGATCTTTTCCGGGTCACAAAACAAAATCATAATTATTATGACCATTCAGCAGATGAAACACTATGACAATAATAAAAACAAAAGGTCCATAATAAATAACGCTAATATCATAAGCTAGTTTTATTCTATCAATAATACGGGTCATTGATATAACAAGAGCTTACCTAAGTTTACAGGTCAGATGACATACATTGGGTCGAATATTGGATAAGCTAACGATCGCATTCCAAATTTGATTAGCTGCGTGATTCCGATCGTTTCATTTGGCGAGCTAGATTATTGGTATTGTACCTACATTTATTGTTTACGCTTAACCCGAGGAATATGGGCATTATTTTATGTTTCTTTATTTATAAAAGTGTACCTACGCAGTCCCATAATTCAACAATGCCCTACAAAACCGTTTTTACGGTTTGGGAACTGTACATCCGAATTATCCTAATCCTAACTAATATTATAATGCGAAAGTTAGTTTGTTTGTTGCCTTTTCACGCTAAAACAGCTGAACGGATTTGGATGAAATTTGGTACACGTGTAGACCATGACCTGGAATAGGACATAGGACATAGCTAGTACAAAATAAAGTAAAGTAAAGATACTTACTTATCGGTTACATTAGGTTAAGGAAAAGAAGTCAGTAAAGAACAAAAAAAAAGACTCAATTTAGCTTACAATGATCCTAAATAAAAAAGGACATTTTACATTGATACACAACAAGACGACATACGTCAGAATACCGTCACCTACACCTGTAGGACCCATTCTAAGACAAAACAACCTAAACAAGCAATATTTAGTACAAAACATCGAGATCCGAAACAGGCTCCATACCCACGTACGTTATGAATGACGTCAGAGGTACGGTTATAGCTAGGCGCTATATCTACCGCTTTGAACCGGCCTACTGAACCGGGAGCCTCGTGCGCCGAGCGAAAATATTCAAACGAGAATTTGTTTAGAGCGGATTTGATCGCGATGTGTTATCAGACTGGTTTTTTGTGAGTTTTTTCTTAGACTACGTCGTCGACGTCACATATTATTTGTCAAAGGATATAAAGACCAATAATACCTGCCTATGATGCTGAACGTATAGTTTAAGACTCAAAGGACCAGAATTTTGCTAATATTAATGCAGGTATTTTTCACAGCTGTGCAGTGATAAATAGACCTTTTATATATTATTATTTTATAACCTGATATATTTAATAAATAAAGCAAGTGAAAACAATTAGTAACGTTCATTTATTTGAGAGATTACACACACAGACTGCATAGTTTTTAGTAGCGTTTCTAGTGCAGTACTTTTAGTAATATTCTATGGTAGTGATGTAACCATTGATAAAGAAGAAAGGTCTTAAATTTATAACTACAACAGCTCAAAAGTTCAGTATACGTTTCGAGACACTACTACTATTGGATTTGTGTCTGAAAACGTAACAGTAGAAAATTTAAGGCCATCATAAAATAGAACTTTATAGCTTCCTCTGTTCACACAATACCTATTCATGAAACCCCCAAATTATAACAAAATGGTCGCTTGTTATCCTTTAATTTTACCTCACAATAACGTCACGGATATCCCGGACCAAATCAAACAACGGTTTTATACTATCGAGAACAATGGAGCTCTACCCTTAACCCGTCTCAACGATTAATAAATCAAATCGATTCAATCGGAAAGCCTGACAAATCGAATCTACGTATCAGTTATATCGGGAATCTGTTCAAGTATATTCGAGTTAGGAAATAAAATGGAAAACGATTGAAATACGGGGGTAAGTTTGAAAAATGTTTTAGGGTGAACGATTTGTTTTTATGAGTTACGTTTCAGAATTTATCCGTTTTAATTGAAGAACTAACTGCCCCGGCTTCACCCATGCGGACCGTAATTTTTTTTTCTAAAATATAAGTAAGTAGCCTTAGTTACTCTTTATAACATCAGCTAGCTGCCAGTGAAAGTCCCGTCAAAATCGAATCAGCCGTTTCGGAAACTAGCCGAACACCGTTTGGGTTTGACAGACAATTTTATTTTTAAGCAAAAAAAATTTTTTTTTTTTTCGTTGTAAGGGCCGGCTGTCGCTGAAAACCAGCGTTGGGGCTCTGTCTCGCATAGGGTCGCAGCATTATGCTGAGCGATGGCCGTTTTGCGTGGATGTGACGCATATTTTCCCCCAAATTGTTTATTTTCTGTTTTGTTCTTTCTTTGCGTCATGTGTACCGCAAATAAACGTATTTTCTTTCTTTCTTTTCTTTCTATATACTTTCATATGCAAACCCTGTTATTTTGACAATACAAACAAACACGTCAATTTTATTTATTTGTAAAGATGTATTGATTTAGGGCTTGTTTCAGTACCTACCAGGATAGGCACTACCTACGAGAATGATTTCAAGGATCAAAAAACGCCCAAACGCATTGCGTCGTCTCTATACATCTTAATACGTTAAAAACCCCGTAAATGCTAAATCTCTCTTTTCGTGTGGTTAGTGACTAACCTGGTGTCAGATTTTTAAAGCCGCCCATGGGCCTCTGACTTGGCTTCATATGCCATCGAGAAATATCTCTCAGGAAAGTCGGTTTTCTCACGATATTTTCCGCCACCGTTTTTGAAGCAAGTGATAATCATAAAATACGTAATAAAAATAAAATGCACAAAATAATAAAAGCACAAAACATCGAATTAAACATACAACCAACATCCGATATGAAAATAAACTTAAACAAAGAGAGCGGAATATTATTATGTATGTGAATGATCACTCCTACATAAAACAAATAAACAAAGCCCATTATCCCACGGATAGAACCACCCACACGATTTCCAGGCTCTTCAGCTTTATAACAAAACAAATACGATCGAAATACAAAAACTCCTACACGTATAACAAATACTTCATACTAAAATCTATAACTACTACTCACATAAAGGATAACACAAACTCAAAGCATTTATTTCAAATAAACCAATTACTTACAGGCACGTTTGAATTGTCAAGGGGTCGGTCAGTCAGAAAGATGAAGCTAGTTACCCATTCCAAAGCATCGTAGGTACCTATGGAGAAGAACCCGCAAGAAACTCCACGGACACTCTTTTAAATCAAAATATGGTTCCACATCAATACCACAGAAAAGAGAAAATGTTTTAACATCAATAAAATAACCCCGGGCGGTTTAGTCCAGGTAAAATAAAGTGAAATCCGATGCAGACGGCACATTAATCAAGCCACATGGGATACCGTGTCCCGACGGTAAATCGGTCCAATTTGCCCCATGTCATAAATGTCCATTCAATAGTGCTGTCAATATGACATAATTTTAACGAGATATTCCGGGATATACCTTGAATGAATGAATGAATGTAATGCACCGATTTTAGCGTGATTTAACCAGACTCGATAAATCGAATGAACCCCAAGATTTACACTAGCCCCTGGAGCCTCATGTTTCATGGCTACAGAGGCCATTTCAGATCAAGGAGTAGACCGGGTGGCACGGTAAAGGTAAGGAAGACGTGCCCTTAGGATATGGAAGGATTTGCGAGCCATACCGGATATGCATCCTTGAGTAGGCAATGGAATAGTGGAGAGACGGGATATTTATGTATGTCAAATTATTCAGGGGAAATATACTCTGACGTAATCTGAATTCATCTGAAAGTGAAAACTTAAACTGAAAAAACCTGTGAAAGCTTAAACTTTCAGATTAATTCAGATTGTGATTACTCTAAAACTTAATAAAAATCTAAGTATGTCGGCCGAGATGACGCCACTGTTCCTATCGTAAAAACTCTCACAAAATAAGTATGTACTTATAAAAAAAGTTTTTCCCAAAATGAAAATATTTGTTTAAGACGTGCCGTTGTTTGAGAAGGGTCAATCGCCTTCAGGCTGGCAAGACACGATACCCTTAAAATTAATCCATCCCTTAAAAACCGGGATCCCGCGATGATGGACTTGTCCCGCGGTTTGACATCACTATGTAATCCGGTGGTAAATTGCGGCGATTGTCCGGAAAATCACGAAATGTGGTCGAAATATAGTTTGAATTGAAACATTACGATGATTGCTGATAGCAGAACGATTGATAGAGTGATTAACTTTATGGATTGTTATGAGTCTATATCGCTATGGAATTGGTTTTGATATGAGATTATTGTTTTTAAATTGACCAGCCGTATTGTATATTGGATTTATTAATTCGGTATTCAGAAACAATACTTAGTCTATTTAAAAGGACCACAATATTAAAACATACGAAACAAGGAACGCTATAAAAAGAGGCATGATTATAAGTAACACACACCACCTAAAATTAATATGCCTAATAGTTACCTACTTGTTTAAGATACGTAAATATGTACCCAACGAAAAAAATCTTCCTCTCGACCCAAAAGCCGGCCAGATTACATGTACCAATTGACCTAGCATCAAAAACTAATACACCAATACATACACATACAATCTAACCTAATTCCGGCAGGGCATAGCCCACGCTCCAATGGTTCAGAACCGTCTCGCTAATGCGATCGACCGTCGGTCTGTCCGCTTGGTCGCAAAATATTGGTCTTTTTCAATAGGTTTTTCTATTAATCACATTTTTCTACTCCATTGCCTCCATTTTGATGAAAGATACAGAAATATTGCTTTTTTATATTTTGAAGGCTGTATTTAATTGGTAGTGTTTTTTTTCGTATAATTCGAATTCTTTAACGATTTCGCAGTCGAAAAACTCTGCTTGTTAAAAAATGTTTAGCTTTGTGCCAAAGGCTTCAAAATCGAACCTTCAATTTTGGAATTTCCAGGATTCGAGAAATTTTAAACCAGTTTTAATTTGACTCTAGTTCCATATTTGAATCAGTAAAGACATATTTTTAACCCCCGACGCAAAAGTTTAAAGTGTTATAAGTTTGACCGCTATGTGTGGATGTCTGTCTGTGGCACCGTAGCTCTTAAACGGATTAAGCGAATTGAATGAGGTTTTTTTATTTGAAAGCAGATTTTGTAGCGTTTTGTTTCTTAGACATGTTTTATCAAAATCGGTTTAGCCGTTTCAAGGTCATCTTTTGTGTTAGCTGCGGTAGGGATCTTAGACGCATAATGCATACTTACTTTACTTTCAAACATGCGTGTGACCTTAAATTTGAAACACCCATGTATGCTATAAAACAATACAAGATTATGGAATTCTTGGTCTGATGCTGCAGTCAGGACATCGAACAAACAAGTGCACTGTTGCTTTTTTTTGGACTTTTTAAATGTTTGCTTATCTTTTCAGCGTTTTATTTTTTATTTTTTACAATATTTAATAGTTTTATTTCTAGATAATACTGTCTCACAAACAGAAAAATATTCACAGAAACAAAACAGGGAAACCCACAAACAAAAGCCTGTCAAGCTTACAGGATTCCCCGTAGGAACGATATTTTTCCGGGTATCATAACATCTACATTCACGGAAAAAACTAAAAGGGTGAACGACAATAAGAACCCTCTACTGGATGGTTCATGTGAACAGTGAATGTGATTGATGAAAAAATGGTATATGGTGCATTATGGGGAAATAACAACGGAATTCGGTAGACAGTATAACATTACATACTTCCAAGGGAGTATGCAGGTCAGCTGCATCGTATTATACTGGAAGCCGACCCCAACATAGTTGGGAAAAGGCTGGGCAGATTGATCAATAACATTACATTTGCATGCTTCTGGATATCTGTCACGGATAAAAGTTAAAGTGCACAGGAGATTTTAAGTATAGTAAATACTTGGTAGTTTTTTAAATAATATTAAAGCCATTGACTCGAAAATAAGAAAGGAAAGGTATCAGAATATGCTAACATTTTATCTTTTATACTTTCTTTCTCCCTGGAGCTTAATTTCATTGAAAAAGATAGTCTCAACGCCTTCTCATATTTTATCTTTAGTCTTTATTTCTTACAAAATATCTACGACCTCCAAACTTAATTGAGTGTTCCGACCCGTATTTATTTTCAATCTTAACCTAGTATTTGCCTTCCAACATAAAATACTCCATATTACGGTAATAAAGTTTCGGTTCATACTCCTTGCAAAAGAGGCTCACAGGTTGATGGGGATATGAAAATATTTCTCCTTTGTTTTCTTACTCCCTGGTACTTCACGTGCCGAGTTTACGTCTTTTGTGGAGTTTCAAACAAAATTATTAATGTTTGAGGTTCGAGTTGGTACTTTGTTTTGAGCATTGAGATATACTTAAATAAAGATCAATGGTTTTTAAGGGTTTCATTTTTGTTGGCAGATATGTAATTCTGTATTTTCGGAATAATTCGTATTGATTTGCTCATTTCGTAGTTGTATTTTTTTTTTTTTTGTATTAGCCTAAACTGTCCCAGTCTGTTATTTATATTTCTATGGTCCCACTGCTGAGCAAAGGCCTCCCCCAAATCCTTCCAGCAATCCATTTCCAGAGCCACCTCGATCCAACCCTTGCGTTACACGTGATTGATAACTGGCCAAAAAAAAACATTTTCCCGTGTCTAAAACGTAAATCTAATAACTCACAATCAGTACCTAATTCTTCACTTCAAACAGAATTCGATAGAACAAATTACGTCCAAAAACCCAAAAAGCGCAATTATTTACTTTTCCTCAAACCTCGCAGATCTAACTAACCGTGACAGCAAAAAATCGCATCGATCGGCAAAGGTTGCGCTACGGGGGCCTTCCGCGACGGAAATTAACAGGAACAAAACATCGTCTGCGACCGTGACGTCAGAGCCAACAGAAAACAAAATGGCAGATGTTCGCGCGCTTATTTTGAAAAAGGAACGTTTCGAAACATTTTACAGCTTTTTACCAATGGAAATTATGCTACTGCAGGGGCCAAGTAATGTGTAGTTTGGAGTTCGAATATGTTAAAAAAAAGAATATCTGGTGACGTTTTTTGCGGAGTTTGGAATGAAATGAACTAACGCCGTAGGGATTGGAAACGTGAAAAACAGAAAAAAAAACTGAACTAGAATATTGGTTGTCAGCAGCTTCATACTTTTGCAAAATAAATAAAAGTACAAATTCCACTATTTTGAAAATCATCAGAAATGTCCTTTTGAAGTATCTGTCGTGTCGCAAAACCTTTAACTCCCTTCTAAGCGCTAACGAGCGCAGAAACAAAGGTTTTTCAAGGGTCGTAGCTCCTAATTCCGCGGTTTTACCCAAAAGCGTGGCTACATTTACATGGCACCTTGTTTGCGTAAAACATTGGGGTACGAACGGTAGTCGGTCGGTGGGTAGGTACTACGCACCTCCGACTTGTAAGGATTAACTGTCAGTGTGCCCCACTGACAGATCGGCTCGGTCCGCTTACGTAATTTAATCACACCCAAGTTTGTTACTTCACGCCTTTATTTTATTTTTTATTTATTGCTTTCGATTTTGGAGATAAAATAGAGTTCATTCATTCTTTTGAAGTGAGAAGAAATAGGTGTTAAGAAAATAATTTGTGGTGTTTAAAAAATATATCGAATTTCTACTCTTCTTTACTGTCACTACAGAAAAAAATACCCGTCTTGCCCTAAACACCTACTATTTAGGGCAAGACGGGTTTTACTAACGTTAGTAATTTTAAGGAACGGTCTATTGCATTAGGTGTATGTGAGCTTATAGGTACGTACTATATGTACACAATTTTTTATTTTTGGGGGATAATTCAACGTACATTTTTGAGAAAAAAACTGGCAGTTTATCTTCGTCATTTCAGTTTAGGATGTGGGTGTTGGAATACTTCCAAGTATTTTGGCAGTAAGGAATTTAGGGCTGAAACTTTAGGATTTTGGGTAATTCCATGAACCTACACCAACCTGAGTAGAAATAAAAGTTATTAGGTGCTTGCAACTTTATGTAAGGTAAATATACATACGTTTAATCGGAGCTCGTGGCTAAGTAATAACAGCCGCACGGGTCGATCCATCAGGTAAAGCTACGCTTGCCGGGGTTGGTCCGTGGATGGGTGACCATCTTTACCCATCGAGATTCGTCCGTGCTTCGGGAAGCACGTTAAGACGTTGGTCCCGGCTGTCATTCTTTAATCTTTGACAGTCGTTACGGGTCGTCAGAAGCTCGAAAGTCTGACAACCAGTCTTACCAAGGGGTATCGTATTATCCAGTTACTGGGTTGTGGAGTCAGATAGATAGTCGCTTCATATAAAATACTGGTATTCAGCTGCATCCAGTTAGACTGGAAGCCGACGCCAACATAGTTGGGAAAAGGCTAGGCAGATTGATATAGGGAACTTTAATTATCGTAAATCAATTTAACGAATTTTAATAGAAAAATTACATTTCCTGAAGCAGAAATAATGTAATATTTATCTACACAAAAACTTAAACTCACGCTTTTTCCTATAGGGGTAAGCAGAAATTATGAACGCCACATGGTACGATTTTTATACACTCGATTTTTAGATTATCTTTTATTCGATACTGATAAATGATTTTATTTCTATATTATTATGTACTTTTACACGTCAATCTTATTTTAAAAACTACATGAGGTCGGCGTTTCCTATCTGACTACTCTAAGAAAGGTCGAAACAAACTCAGAGGTCACTGTCTCTTTTTAAGTCCAGACATTCTTCGTCAGATCATGTAAGGACCATGTAGATAGCTCAACTCAGAACTTAAGGACCGAAGACCAAAACAATAATTGAAACCATAAACAACACTAAACAACATACCAGCCAACACTACACAGAACAACAATTCAAAATGTCACCACTCCAGGCACTAATTCATTGGAGAAGTTATCCCGATATTAGTTCGAATAACGCACTTAATAGGATAAACGGAATTGATTCCGATACTGAATTGCTTTGCGGAATTACGGGATGATACCCGGTTTAATTCAGGTTCGGTAAGCCTTTGGGCCTCAGTTAATTTGTAAGTAATAGCTTTTAAAAAGCACTCAGCATTGCTGCAGAGATTGGTTGGATAGTCAGCCAATGAGTGTTGTTACGCTTTGATTTGTACATTTTTGTAAAAACTAGTACCTAAGTTGTCAATTATGCTGAGTTGGGCTAGTAAGTAAGTAATAAGTTTTTCTTTTTGTTTTGCGTTTAGGGTTTTTTATTTGTTTTTATGTCAATAAAAGCCTTTTTTTTTTGTTCTTTTTGTGTTGTGTATAATTTTGTATCTGAAATAAATATATTTCAAATATTTTTATAAATATTTCCCTGGTATATGTGACCAAATAATAATTAATAAATTAAAGATAATTTTTAATAAATATTCCGACAAATACTGGCGGTCACATGCCCATGGGCAACATTGTATTAATTGTTAAAGAAATTGACTACCAACATAACTTGTCCGAATAGTCAAATCACAACTGTCATTCTCTGACAGTTGTATGAAATAGCAATAACACCGTTGACAAAAGGTGCCTATTTGTTCAGCAATTAATTTCCCTCGCCGTACATCTATAGTCAATTCTCACTCAAGGAAAAGCCAAGACAAAATCCCCATAAAACACAAAATAAAGACCTTTCCTTCCCAAAAATATTATAACAGCTCTTTAAATAAACGTACTACATCTTGGAATGAATTCTGTAGCCCACATTATGGCCACTTCCGGGTTCCCTTATAGCAAACATTGCTCGGTGATAAGTCAATATTATTGGAGAAGGACCAAGTGTTATTGGTTTCGACGTTTTCGGGTCGCGCTTGACAGTTACGGGATGATTCAAAGGGATTTTTCTGATGAATTGCGAACTGGATTGGGATGACAGTTTCTTTGAAAGTGGAAGGATTATTTTCACTTTGGAACTTGGCAGCAGGCCATTGGGAATATACCTAATGTTTACATATGAAATCATCTCACCATTTTAAACGATTTGATTCAGGCACTAGTCACTCCGACCTTTGTAGACACGTAGTTTTTGATGCAATAAGAAACAAAAATTGTTTATTAACATAGTAACATTTACAAAGGTCAGACAGATCGGAATGTAGTACTATCTTAATATATGCGTCTAGAGTTGTGCTCTTCTAATTCCAGTATCGTTAGCTAACAAAAAGCGGCCAAGTGCGAGTTTGACTCGCAAACGAAGGGTTCCGTACTACCGTACAATATTTAAAACTACATATTTTTTACTACGTTTCTTTTACGGGAAATAAATTAAAGTTAAAAATTAAAGGGGGTCCCCCCCTTTAATTTTTAACTTTAATTTATTATTATTATTTGTTGTTATAGCGGCTATAGTAGTACACACTCTGTGAAAATTTCAAGTGTCTACCTATTACGGTTCAAAAGACACAGCCCTGTGACAGACGGACGGACCACGGAGCCTTAGTAACGGGGTCCCACGGGACTAAAAATAAATTAAAGTTAAAAATTAAAGGGGGTCCCCCTCTTTAATTTTTAAATTTAATTTATTTTTATTATTTGTTGTTATAGCGGCTATAGTAGTACACACTCCGTGAAAATTTCAAGTGTCTACCTATTACGGTTCAAAAGACACAGCCCTGTGACAGAAGGACGGACCACGGAGCCTTAGTAACGGGGTCCCACGGGACCCTTTGGGTTAGTCAGTCAAAGTATTTAAACAAATTGTTAAGAATAAACACCCCTCAATCAATTTGTTTGCAAGCAGCTTAGCATCCATTACTACTGTTTTATCTTTACACTATAATATTGTTTCTAATCCTATACTATTAAACGAGCAATATTTGTATATATATATATATATTTGTAATCACGTTCTCGAAAACGGCTCTAACGATTTCGATGAAAGTTGCAATATAGGGGTTTACGGGGGCGAAAATCGATCTAGCTAGGTCTCATATCTGGGAAAATTCGTTTTCTCCATATTTTCACCCGAGCAGAGCTCGGTCGGCCAAAATTTAGAACAAGATAGCTACCTTAGACTACTTATTTGACATTTGATAATTGAGAAATATGGAATTAGGAAGTACCTACTATCCTGGCCGCCTGGAATTGTTAACTACCTACTATTACGGCAGCATGGAATTAGTATGAACTATCCTATACTATTAAAGAAGCATTCTCTATTTTCACCAGAGCAGAGCTCGGTCGCCCAGGTACTGTATTCTAATAGAGGGTGCGCATGCATCTTTGCATAGGCAGGTTCTTAATTTAAAGTTATATTTAGTTAGTGTTATAGTTTATGAATAGTTAATCAATTTGAAGATGTGTAGAACAACAGTCTATTGCTGACTGTGGAGGCTTGTAAATGGCTTGTCGTCAATTCCCTCACTGTTACTTCTTTATTGATAGCTAGATAAATAAAAGCCACCCAAATAAAAAAAATAAAAAAAAAAGTACGCAATGGATACCTAAATAGAGTGAAACAAAAACTTTTTGGGTGAACAAAAAGGTGAAACTCGCGTCATCGTCACCGCACGCTTCTCATGAGCTATATGTATACTGTGTATATATGTACATAGATATACAATTCACAAGTTACTTAGTTTTAACTTCTATCGGTAGTCCCCAAAGACTGCCCCGCATGTATTTATAAATTCACCTTTTTTTTCCTTTTTCGCATCACTAATTCAGTTCCATCCTCCAAACAGCGATACAAATGACTCACGATCGGAACGCAAAATATCAAACCTATTCACGTGTATATTTTTAGGCGCCCATAAAAATCTACACAGTCATCAATCAATCAAATTGTGTCGGCAGTTGAAAGTTATTGTCGGCGACACATCTGGGTTCAGTTAAAAAATATACTTACCTACTGAAATATACTGTGATGTGTCAATGACCCTGGAGATATACGACCAATATGTATTAAAAAGTCTTGCTATGGCATAAAAAAGTCTGCATTTTTCTTTTTTGTTTGGGTGGGAAATTATCAAATAACTTCTCCCGCTCTGGGCGGAGCAGGAGGATCAGACTCTTACTGACTAAAACCCACCCGTGTTCCTTCAGTTGCCTGTACGTTGCCAAGGGCCACGGTATCCTTTTCGGACTTTTCCGCGACCCCGGCAGACATCGGTCCTAGCGGACCCCTTACGTTGTGCTGACATCTCTTCGAGGCGCGCGTGGAACACAACGCGCCGTCGACCCGGGCCTACGGTGGCCGGGAATCGGCCTGCGATTCCCGACACCCAGGGCGTCTCCTGCGACTAGGTGGTCCACCTGATGATACCTACCTAGAATAGTAAAACTGAAAGCTTTTATGGGCCTGTAATTACACCGCCCCTGTTCAAATCTGAACACAACAACGCTGCTTGGTGGCATAAAGAGTGTGGTAGTGGTTGAAGTACTTCTTCGAACTAGCTGTTTTGAGGATAATTTTTAACCCCCGACGCAAAGAGAGGGGTGTTGCTCCTGTGTGTGTCTGTGGCACCGTAGCTCTTAAACGACTGAACAGATTTGAATGCGGTTTTTTTATTTGAAAGCAGATTTTCTAGCGATGGATCTTAGACAAGTTTTATCAAAATCGGTTAAGCTGTTTGAAGATTATCAGCTGTTTTCTAGTTGATGAATGGATATGAGCGTCTTCCACAGGTCTGATAGATTTGAAACTTAGTATTGTGTTACTTCAATGATATTAGAAGAACATAGTAACCTTGAACTGATGCTGCAGCATCACCTGGAATTTACAGGATACCCAACTCCCTTACGGACTTACAGCACAGGTATCGTGTTTGGGCTCATTGGAATGGTCTCAATGAATAGGTTATAGATAGATGATGAACAGGCTATGGTGATGGAGTAGGAAAAAGAAATGAGGAAATGTTTGTGTCGGGGTTTTTCTTAATTTTAATATAATTTCACTTGTAGAGTAGTGATTATTTATTAAGTAGAAATGGAGACCACTATTGTATAGGAAAACCACAACCTTGTTTCCGTCACAAATAAACCAATTTTTCTTTATTTCTTACTTTCAACATTTTCAATCTTCTAACTCTAAAGCATCGACGACTTCAGTAGGTATACGTACCTAACCACTTTAACCTTGAGAGCAACGTTCCAAAACAAATTAACGCTCAAATTCCTACTATTCAAATCAGAGCATCTTTCCAAACGTGTGTGAATGACATCAGCCCAGCACTCGGAGCTAACTATATCCTTATTAACATGAGTACGGGACCAACACTACAAATAACCTCGTTATTTAAATTACTAATACGCTGTACTAGTATGTGTACATCTCCGAATTTGTACGACGATAATGTTTGGACACGCGAATTTGTGGAACGTTAACATTAAGCAATTACCCTTCCTTTTGGGGCAGTCGGGTAAAAAGGGGTATGCCATATTTGTAATTGTTAACATTGATATCTACAGTCCGGTATCTTCTAATGATTAATAAAAAGTTTGATGGCATTTACTGCTTACTTACTGCGTAATTATTAATCTCACGATACGCCTTTGGCTTGGCGATGGCGATGACCTTTCACTTATCATTAATCGCGATAAGCAGTAGAACTCTCCACTCCTCCTTGTTTGAATGCCTTGTATCCAAAACAATAAACAATTTAATTAAACCCCCTCAAAGATCAAGTCAATACACAAAACCGGACAACTATTAATTAATCAATTCAATTATATACGGAATGAAACAAAAGCTGGATATTATATCCGACTCCTTTCAATGGCGTCCTTCGAAAACAGACAGTCGGACGAACAAGTCAGCGATGTGGAATAATTTCTGAGATTACTGGACAAAAGCGGTTCAAACTGGTTAATCAACGTCCTGGAACGGTTTTGACCTTTCTCCAAGTGTATTAATGACGGTATCAAGTCGAAGCAGATGTGGCTATACCTATCTTGTGCAAAATGACATTTGTGCACGAGTGTGTCATTTACTCTAGAATAGACACCGGTACTGTACGTTAGACATGTCAAAGATATCGTATTCATCGATAGCAAGACTGAAGATATGGTTGGCCAGACATTATGCTCCATCATAATAAACTGATCTGAGACACGATCACCGAAAATTTATTCTCAGGATCAATCATGTGTATGTGTGTCAGTATTTAAAATAAATTGCAATGCTTATTTCAGCAAAGGAATAATTCCACTCATTACCGAACAAAAGCAGTACGAACCGGTTCACGGCGGTTATTAATCAGGTCATACCGGTACCGGGCGGTTTTAGCTGGAACTCACGAGGCTATGCCTGGCCTGGGATGGATGCAAGGTGTAATTAATAAATCTAGGTCGTTAGTAACGTGTAAAATCCCGGCGATATTGATTGAAAAGAACAGTGGTTCTGTGAACAAAGGGATTTCAATACAACAGGTTGGTACGAGTACAATGATATATTTTTGTAAAAGTTCTTTTGTGTGTGGTCTTGTTGAGTGTAATGTGGATTGTTGTTAGCATCCAGATTTATCTTGGGATTTATCTTGTGATCGAGGCATATTGCAGCGAGGAGAATCTTGAATCCAATTACACATAAACTTACACATTGTTCTCTGGGGATATGCAGAAACTACAGAACGCCATCTGTTACGATCCGTACATCTAAAAAAATATAATATAAATGCTGGCTTTTTCTTAGTCCTACAGTAGGTAGTAGGTACCTACTACATGTAGTCGAAAGAAAATTGTCTCTCAAAAGCTGGAACAGTTTTCTTGTTTAAAAAAATCGTGTCGTCCGAAATTCTTATTTGTTCCAAAACGAAATAAGAATTACCTTCACTCATATTTCTCTTCTGCTCTCTAGAATATCAAATTCCGAATACAAAGCGTTTCTAATTCAAAAATAATAAACTTCACTTCCCAAGAGCTGCAAACTTCAATTAATTTTCTCCGTACTCCAAGAAACTGTAGTAATATCAAAATATTACTTGCAAGACAGCTTAGATTAAAGCGTAGCTGGATAAGTGCTGAGAAAACCCACAAATTTGCAGATGATGCACGGGGTATTCCAGTTTTATATGTTCCCGGCTTATGTACTCAACGTAAGCCGGAGTACGGGAGCAAGGATTTTGGGATAGAGTTGAGATATCACGATTTTTAAAATGACGTGCGATTTTTAAGTCGAGTTTGTTTCTTAGCTTCTTTCATACTTACATGGCATACCTTATATGTATTTAGAAGATAAAGATGTATTTGCATATGATAGCAGGTCATGCCTTGGTAAAAGCATACGGCCCTTTGTACTACACTGACGACCCTGCCTACACTCGGCGTATAATTATACAGAACCCGCGCCGTAGAAAAAACGTGTCCGTGAACAAGCTTCCTTAGTGATCCATACAACACTGACGACCGTGCCTACACACGGTGAATAAACCGTAGTTTTGCACGGCAAGATAAAAGTATGTGTTCAAAGGGCCAGCAAACTCCGTTTGATATAGGTAGGTATTTTAGCTTTGTCATTCATGTAGGCTCTTTTAACTCGACATAAAATTCCCATTTACTAAATAATATTACTCAGTAGGTAGGTAACAATTATGCCTAAAAAAACATTAAATTAAATTCGCCGAAAACCATATGTACTTAATTATTAATTCTACATCCATTTCACGTTACACAAACCAAATTAATACAAGCTAGAACAATCACTAATGAACCACCAAATTCACCACCACTCAAACTGTAACAATTTTAACTGCGTTTCAAAACTTCACACATAAAATATGAGCGAGTCGAATATTTTTCAAGCCCAACATTTTTTTACCAACGTAGATGTATTGTTTATTTTAATGAACAAGTTCAAAGGAACTCAACACCATGCCAAAAATGAAAGTTTAAAGTATTTAATATTAAAATATAACTCATTTCGCTAACTGAAAACCAGACTGACTGGTTTTCAGTTAGGTTATAAAGGTGCCGGTTTAGGTTATTTCCGTATTAGGTTAGAACCTAAAAACATACCATTTGTCTCATTCTACCCCGCCCCTATTAAATACTTAAATTTAACTGGCGAAATGTAGGTATACTAGCGCGACGCGACAGCACGACGCGACACCGGTTATTGCTATACCGTGAAGTTTTCTCAGAAATTGTATTGTTCGAGTCGCGTCGCGCTGGTCTGCACGAAGCTTTACCCTTCAGGGATTACCGTCGTGATTTTATGTTGTCTCATTCTTAATTAACTGTTCAACATCAAAAGACAAGATAGAACTGCAGGCTGTAGATACAGCGTCACCCATGTAGCACCAAGGTCTGTTCTACATATGCTAGCTCTGCACAGTCAGTTTATTTTGGCTCGTGCCAATAATAGCACCATTACCTGAAGCGTGAGAACGTTTGTTATTATTAATAACCGACCCGAAATGTTGCGGGCTGAAGATAATAGAAAACAATGAAAGCCTCGCCATAATCTTCACAAACGTTATCCGTAATATCTTCAGTAACGTTAAGTAGATGTGTTTTGTTTAGTATGGAGTCAGAAGTCAAACAAATTATATAGTTGTGGTTTTATGTTACTTGATACATAAAATTCGAGGGTTGAGTCTTGGAGCTAATGCGCGGAATTTATAATTTCTTACGTGCCGTCATTATCGTGGACGTACACAGCATTACGATAAAACTAGGAAGTAAAATGTATGGTATGGAAATATATGAAGACGCTTTAAGCTTCGTGCAGACCAGCGCGACGCGACACCGGTTATTGTTATACCGTCAAGTTTTCTTAGAAATTGTATTGTTCGTGTCGCGGCGCGGCGTCTCGTCGTGCTGGTCTGTACGAGCTTTTACTTCCCTGCCGTTAACGTCCACGACAGTATCGTCACGTTAAAAATTATAAAAGCGCACGTTACCTCCACATTTCTAAATTTATTGTAACGGATCGGTTTCTTGACCTTTTTCCGTCAGTGCGCCAGTCACCAACTGCTTTATGAGAATAGAGTTTAGGGTACTTAATATTAATCAGTGCCCTGGGACGCCAATCAGAAGTTAACCTCCAGTTAAGCCTTTTCGAAGCTCTCATCAAGTATTATAAATGATTTTATTTCTGGAAATAGGTTTGAAATTAGTAGATTATACAACAAGTGAAAAAAAGGGGAATTTAATTCGAGGGACTAAGTTGGATTCAGTGCAGCGAAGGATTCTAGAGTAGAATCACGAGCGTAGCGCGGGATTCTATATTAGAATCCTGAGCGGAGAGAGGGATACAAGGACCAAGATGATTTTTTTTCACGTATTGTGTACTCTATTTTTACCATTGACTGTGAGAAAATAAATAGTAGTATAATATTTATATTTATCACATGATATTGTATAATCGGTAATAAGAGAACAAAGGATAATAATAGCCGCACGGGTTGATCTGCGCTTGCCGGGGTTGGTGAGTAGATGGGTGACCATCTTTACATACCGCGACTCCTCCGTGGCTCGGAAAGCACGTTAAGCCGTTGGTCCCGGCTGTCATTCGTGAATCTTTGACAGTCGTTACGGGTCGTCAGAAGCCCGAAAGTCTAACTACCAGTCCTACCAAGGGGTATCGTATTACCCAGTTAATGGGTTGTGGAGACCAAAGGCAGTCGCTACATGTAATATACTGGTATTCAGCTGCATCCGGTTAGACTGGAAGGCGACCCCAACATGGTTGGAAAAATGCCAGGCAGGTTGAAGGATTAAATATATTTATTTATTTATGTACACACAGTAAAATACATAGAGATACGACATAATTATAATTTGAGTACAATACTTGTTCCAAATTCAAAATGTTTTTATCCACTCAGTGACTAAAAGAGAGTTTTATTCGCTATTATCAATGGATAAAATGCCCTTTATCGAGTGGCAATAGTAAAAAAAATTACTAGATGAGATCGGTGTTTTGTTTCCTAGCCGACTACTCTGAGAAGAAAGACAAACTCAGAGGTAACAGTTTCTTTTAAAGTCCAGACATAATCTTGATAAGATCATATTAGGATCACGAAGATTATATTGTATTATAAGTCAAAGCATAAGTACACTCAGAGTGCTTACAAAAGAAATCAAAAGTCAACATAAGATCAAGAACCCCAAAATAAACAAAAGTTATAATCCCAAACCAAAATTAAACCGTTTCTCTTGGATTATGAAAGCGTGGAGACACACCGAAGTACAGTAAATCTATTTAAGCTCCTTATTCACTAAACAGCCATGATTTTATTGCGGAATGTGAGACGAAACAAAATTGTAATACACAGTACAGTCAAATAAAAAACAGGTATACAGGCAGGCCAATACAAGGGCGGGTATAAACTTAAACTTGACTGGCGAAATGCGTTAGGCAGAGGTGTAGCTAGTCCACCCAGTCCTATAGCTACACCTCTGCCTAACGCATTAGGGAATACAGGGGTGATGTTATGTCACGTGTACACAGGCAGCTAACTCGTTAATACTTAAAACATCGAATGTTTTTTTTAAAGTTACAACGGTTAGTGTGGTAGTAAGTTTTTTTTACTGTTTTTTACTGTAGGATACCAAACTCTTTTGTTGAAAGTACGTTCAACAGAGTTCATGATTCATGACAACTCAACAGTTCGTTCATTCGTTCGTTTTCGTTCAGCTAACTTTGAGGGAACTTATTAGATTTTCAAGCTTATTACCACTTTGATTCTTGTGGATTAGGACATTAATTTCCGAGTTATTTCGAGTTGAAATTACACGGTGTTGGTGTTTGTATTCCTTCACCTTTTTTGAAGCAAGTGATAATTATACAATACGCACATGAATCCGAAAAGTCAGAGGTCCGTACCTTGGGATCGAACTCGAAATCTATGACTCGGTAGTCTGACGGTCACACCAATAGGCTATCACTGCTCTGACTAGGCTAACCTACCTGATAGATATTTCTCGACGGCATGTGAAGCCAAGTCGGAGGCCCATGGGCGGCTTTAAAACTCTGACACCAGGTTAGTCACTAGCCACACGAAAAGAAGAAGTAGAGTTTTTATTGTAAAACAATAATAATTGTCTGCGTGGCTAGTTATTAAGAATAATTGTTTTCTCTGGAATTTCATAGTTTTCTCTCATTGTTTCATGAGGAGGAAAATGAAGAAACTTATCTTCATTGCAGTGCTTTTAAATTGCACTCGTTTCAGTTTCAAAGTTTATATTTGTTTGGTTGTAGTTTACTATTCTCTTTTACTAGATATGAAGAAAACATAGAAAAAAATATACCTTTCTAGCAGATCAGATAATATTTTAGATCTCAAGATATTGCAGTTATCTAATTTTCATTAACAAACATACATGGAACTTTATAACTAAGCAGTTTGAAAACAAAATCCCGTGAACACGATGACCACAACTGTTACCGCCCCGGTTCTATAGCGGCCGAGCGCTGCAAGCAGAAATAGTCCTTACGGTATATAGATATGAACAACTTCGATGGTACATGTTGTTTTCAAATAAAATACATACTAACTCTCGCCTGCTTCAAATTAGGGTAGGCGGAAACTACAGAACCCCACACTACATTCCTAACATACTCATTTTGCATCTGTTACGGTCATACACGCACGCCGGAAAATAAAGCGTCTTATCTACACCAAATAGTTATTACTCTTTGTCTATACGAGGTGCTCATAGACTCGAGCATTCACTTGTAACAGAACATCGAGCATTCGCCCTTTTTAAATTTGTCGATCTGAACAACGAACAGAGCCAAGCATAGAGCCAAGCATCGCTACGATCATTCTAGGGAACGCTCTAGTCAATGGTCGTCAAAAAATATTCTTCACGAAGATGGAAACGGAACAATGGCTCAGCTCGGCAAAAAGCTCTAAGAAAATTGTCTTTCGCTAAGCAAACTGTCCTTTCGCTAGAATGCTCGCTAGAACGCTCGCTAGTATGCTCGCTAGAATGCTCGCTAAAACACTCCCGTTTATTTTTCTGTACATAAACATTCACTAGAATGCTCATTACAAGTGAATGCTCAAGTTTATCAGCACCTTAACCCTTCAAAACTATACTACTTGAACACCATACAATTACAATATTAACAAGGTAATCTATTTGAAGTGCGGGAAGACTAATTAAACCCATAAGTGCCCAACTTCACCGGTTAGACAAACATTTCACTGTATTAATTTCCTGAGCGTCAGCCGACGTTTAATCAATCGACTGAACTGAACTAAATGTTATTTTAACTAATGGTGCGTTCTGTTTGTCAGTCAAGGTGGTGTGACATGACAAGAGTAGCTATTCGTTTGGGTATCGTTTTTCAAGACATTTTCAGTAGGTACGAGAAAAATTGGAAGAAGAAACAACATCAAGAGTCAAGAGAAATGGTAGGAATTCGGGAATATATCAAGAGAAATGGTAGGAATTCGGGAATATATCAAGAGAAATGGTAGGAATTCGGGAATACATCAAGAGAAATGGTAGGAATTCAGGAGTTTTTTAAGGTGTTTTGTTTTAAAGAGATTGATGTAGGTGTTGCTATGCTACTCATGGCTAAGTAATAACAGCCGTACGGGTCGAACGAAGGTTAAGCTACGCTTGCCGCATTCGGTTCGTAGATGGGTGACCGTCCATTTCATATCGAGACCCCTCCATGGCTCGGAAAGCACGTTAAGCCGTTGGTCCCGGCTGTCATTCGTAAATCTCTGACAGTCGTTACGGGTAGTTCCCAGTGTGTGTAGTCCGGGTGTTGCCCTGTAACTGGGTTGTGGAGGTCAGATGGGCAGTCGCTACATGTAAAATAATAGTATTCAGATGCTTCCAGTTAGACTGGAAGCCGACCCTAACATAGCCGGGAAAAGGCTCGGCAGATGTAGGTATTGATATGAACAAGATAAGCAATGCAATAGGCTCGCTCCAATTATAACTGGCGAAATGACGGTTTACCTTCTATTCACTATTCATTATACTCTGCCTAACCATTAGGAGAATAGAAGCGTTATGTTATAATATGTTGTACAGATAGGCAGTTTATTGCTATGGTAGAATTCTGTTTCTTTATAATTTTAGCAACCAGAATTTAACACGGTAAAATATAATAGACAATTTATTTTTAGAAGCGAACACTCGAAAATATCGTTGTATTTAGTTCGTTATCAAATTTAGCATCACAAGAGACTTCAGCTGCAGCCCCCGAGAAACCAAAATAAGGTCGAACCATACTGTCCTCACAGAAAGGGTAATAGGACAAACAACATAATCAAATAACAGAACCACATTTCAGGCTCGAAACATAGTATCAAATAAAACCTACCAAACAAATACGGACTGTCAGAAATCTGGGTTAAACAGGAGCTTTATCAAAATCGCGGACATTGCTATCAAGGGTCCTTGGACCGGGTACCTGGTTACCCGGATACCCGGGTCGAGATACCCGGGTTGTTACACCCGATACGTTTGCTATTCAGCGCACGTTAAATTGGTTTGCACACAGAAAAGGATGGTATGTTACCTTCCGGATAATGTTTTTAAAAGTATGAGTAGGCTGGAGGATAGCTAGAGTAAAGGATTTTATTATTAAAAGCTGATGTAGGTTCAGGACTGTTTTTTTTAAGTCATTTAGCTGTAGCGCAAACATGACTATCATGATTATATGCAGGATTTGATGGATACTAAACTATTTTGAAGAAAAAATCCTGGACTCACATTCTGCTCATCCTTTAGGAATGCAGCTATGATTATTTTTTTGTATTCATTGCTTAAGTGAATGCGTAGGAGTGGCTGTTGCGGAGTTTGTTGCGCCACTTCTTCTTTCCAGCTAACGCACTAGGAAGTGGTGAAGGGTGGGCGTTTTGAGGGACTGTCTTATGTAATTTTGACGTTCGAAAAGTGCAGATTCTCAGCCTAGTTTAAATAAATGACTTTTGAATTTTGTTTTTTTTTGCCCATAAACTCGCTCGTTTGAATTTCTAAACCATAACAAACTATCATTATTTAGATGTTCGTAATGTACGTGCCTTCACTGCAATCATTGCAAAAGCACAAGTAGAAAAAGATCTCAAGTAATGGCTAAAACAAATTCTACTTTATTTTCTAGGTACATATATTTTAAGAAAAATCGAGCGGAACAAAAGCACTAGAAACATTCAAGCTAAATCGACTGTACTTATCCCCCAGAGAAAATTTAAAGTTCCTACATTTACACTAAAAATATATGAACACAAAACGCTAGTAAGCCTCGTGCGCCGCATTCTACTAACTGAATACTATACAAAATGGGCTAAAAGATAACTAAGCCTGTAAAATCTAGCTAGTTTTACATTTAAACAGACTGAAAATTAATTAACTTTTTGCAAAGATAAAAGGCATGTTTAATTTTGCAAGCGAGTGTACTGGAAATTCATTAGAAGGAGTTTAATTTGCAGCCAATATTTTTTTATTGTGCCGACAAAAACAATTAGTTGTACACGAACAGATTGGGTTTTTTGCAGTTAATTTCGGAAATAGCGATGGAAACGAGACGACAGCAGTTACAAACGCCTATCTCAACATAATGCCCTTAGTAGAGAATACGACACAGGAACGGCCTTCATACATCTGTATAATGGATGAAAAGTATTTTTAATCTGTTAGTAAATATATCGTGAGTGGGTTGGCTAAAAAATTACGCATTAATCGTTAAACGAGTGTAATAATTGAAAAAAAAAAAAAACATTTTTGAATTTTCTAGTAATCATTGTCTGGCCCGGATTTTTTTTTGCCAATCCATTCGCAATATATTTTTTAACATACTATGTATGATAAGATCCATTAAACAGATGGGTGAAGGTCGACTCTAGGTCGGATCTTAGACCATCTTGTTCGCCGCTGAAATATAGTGGTCTATGTGATCAGTAGACTTATCTGGAATAAAATAACAGAAATCCTCAATTTTATTCAACTGACAGCTGTAGCCAGACGCTTATAACGACAACCATACGAACACAATAATCTCCCAATACCCTCGGAAAAATGAGAGCCTTCGCAGCTCAGCATTCTCGCCAGAAAAACAATCTCAACTAAAATTTTAGAGCGTCATTCAATAACGTCTGGCTCTCCAGATAGGGACACCTACAAAGGGCAAAGGTCAAACCATCAATATTTATTGTTACCCCGCCAACCGAAAATATTGTCAGTAAATATTGAAGACCCACGCAAAACGCGCGTGAAAATTCAAAGGTAAAACAGCCACGTCTCTTTTTACACGACCAATTTAGATAGGCCACGTTTTATTGGGCAATGCTCGGTTTATAGTTACGTCGCGTTATGGTCGTGTTACAATTTGTATGGCTCGTAAAAACATGTTTAATAGTAGTTATGTCTGAAGATCCTAGGATCGTGTAACACTTTTTTATTGTGACATAAATGATACTTCAGTCTAGTGTTTTTGATGAGGTTTGCGATTGTGGAAATATAAATCTCAATAGGATACTAAGTTCTAAACGAATTCGATAAAACGGGCAAAAAAGTATTCAAGCATATAACTTATTTTCCTTCTCAGTTTTATTAAAAGAAGTTCAAAAGTTCATTCACTTTAATCCTTACTCAATCCATTCCACACTCGAGAAACTTTGCAAAATGTGAACGTAGAGGGTGTGCTACGAACTTGTTACGCGCGCTACGCACGTAGCAAACTAAGTGCTACGAGGCGTAGCAGTAAGCTCCAAAGTTCTGAGCTACAACGTTCGCGGCACAATGTTTTAATACAACCACTTAGTTAAATTATTTAAATTAATTCGGTTAAGCGTCCGCAAGCTTGCTCGAGATTTATGGTAAAAAACTCTTTGGTGTCACTTGTTACTTTTAAAGAATGAAAACTTTTTTGTTTGTACATTTTTCTTTCGCGGTAACGGTAAAAAGTGATTAAGGGATTATTTAGCATTAATGGGCTGTATTTTTTTTTATGATATTTCTGTCACCAACCAGAGGGGTTGGGGAAATACACTGTTATTATGAGATTCTGCAAATCATTTCAACCTTTTGAAACCAAAAATATTACATCCAAAAAACAAAACAGAATCGCCTCTCGACTATCGATTTGAAATATTCAAAAGCAATCGTTACATTTTTGGTGAGTTTCGACGCAGTGTGATGCATTGATATGAGGCTGTGGCTTCCATATCGACGCAATTTTGGCTCGATTCCGGAATATTGAATGTTTCCATCACGTATTGTATTTTAGATTTGTGTTTCGGTCAAAATAATTCCCTGTTATTGAAGCAGTAAAGTGCTGCAAACGAAAACTATCAGTTAAAACTGTAAAGAAAATCCTACGTTTTCGTTATTTTTTTTAGATATTTAAGCCTTGTTCTTTATGGCACCATGATGGACCAGTGGTTAAGGCCTCGCCTCTCATGCACGAGGGGGTTCAAATCCGGGCAAGTACCAATGTAACTTTTAATTCATAATTATGTACTTTCTGAGTTTATCTTGGACATTACTGACATCGGTGAAGGAAAATGAAGGAAAACACGTAAGGAAACCTGGACATATAGTTAAGTTTGAAATCACCAACCCGTCTTGAGCAAGCGTGGTGATAAACGCTCGTGCTTGCAGTGGGACAGTAACAGGCTGTTATTATGGCACCTTTTTTGGTCATGAGCTATCCGAATATAAAAAAATATTTCGCCTAGGTCTTAAGAGGAAGGCGTTAAAATTGATTCAAGATTGTAATTGCGAGTGTTGATTGGAAGCCAATTGAAATGTTGTCCATACTTTTGCCTTTTGAATAACAAACATGATACAATGGTACCCATAGATGAGTCTATATTGGACGACCTTTTAGAAGATTACCAAACATATTTATTCCAAAAAAAAACATGCCATACGCAGTTGATTAAAATCAACAATAAGCAAAAATATGGTTATGTAAAAAGCCTTCATATAGCAAAAAGTTCAATTTATTTTATCGGTATGGTCAACCACACATGAACTGCGAAACACACCCTTAAACCTAGGCTATGTTAAGGCGTGGTTAAAGTCAAATTGTTACGTCGATCGTGCGTTTAATAGTACTCGTGTTATTGTTTTAACGTTTGTTTATTCGCCATTATGCAAATGGAATCGTTAGCTGATTGTTTGGTCGGCTCGCGAGCGCGGCTCCGCGAATCATTTAATGGCCGCCGCGTGAATTATATTTATTCATTGGTAACTATTGAGTTTTTGATGTGTAACATCTTTCCACCCGCTTTCCTGCAATCTGTGGGAGTGATTTCGTGAAAAGGGACGGAATTGTGTAACAGGAAGCCGGGGAAGCGCGAGCTATTTGATTTGACCAATGAGCGCACGCGGTGCTAGGTTAGGCCAGTTGGTACCAACCCATTTTCCGAAAGGTTGGTACAGTCAGCCAAGATGTCAGATGTTCATCATATGTGACTGTGACTGTAATGCTTGTTCGTTTTATTTAAGTTGTAGTTATAATCTTAGGGGCTAATTGGGCAGTGCATTGGATTAAGTATATCGTCTGAAATCGCCAACTCGTCTTGAGCAAGCGTGGTGATCAATGCTCATGCCTATTCTATATGAGAAGAGGCCTTTTGCCCTGCAGTGGGACAGTAACAGCCCGGTATTATTATATATTTATTATTATATTTTTTTATTGAAGAATGGGCCTGCTCTTGACCTTGATCTCGCCTGATGGAAAGCGATGGATGAGGTCTATGATGGATCGAGCGGTGTGCCCAGAAGATATTTGTTCACTCTTGCTTTGAAGGCTTATATGAGGAAGGGAAAACAGACGCTGGCAGAGAGTTCCACAATTTGGCTGTGCGCATAATAAATGTAGAAGAGCAGCGTTGAGTACGACTGGACGAGATATCAACCAAGTGCGGATGGTACCCTGCAGTAGGTCTGGTAGTCCGGTAATTAAACGGCGATGATGGGATCAGGTCTTGGAGCTCCTGTGCACCGTCTCCGAAACACACATGATATCATATCATCGCCTTAGAGTGAAAAGCTCGGGAATGCAACTTTGGCTTTTTATTTTATTACATTTTTGGAAAAAAATACCTCGCAACACACTCAGTTTTGTGGCGGCATCTATATCGCTACATGCGACCTACGCAAACTGATGTCACGCAAAATCCTGCATCGCTTAAGCAGATTTTACCGCGCGATCAGCATGAAATCTAACTTCCCAGTTGCCCACCAGTTTTTCGCATATAAGAGGTTTTCACTCTAAGACGACGATATGACAATGACCATTTTTTGTTATTTTAAGAGAAGGAAGTTTACTCACTGATTGCTGTCAGGATGACAAGCCGTCAATTTTTGCACGATCATAAACTTACCTGAAAAATAAAGCAGAAATTATGAATATGACGCACATTACAAAAAAAAACATACAAAGTTGCCAAAAGCCTCGTATTCAAGCAATAGAAGTTTATCAATTTTATCTATATTTTATATATTTGAAATGCCACCATCTACACATTTTTAGGACTGTAATATTACGTAAAGTTCGCTTAATTGTTAAAGCAATTACTCTTTTCATATCACAAAAGGTCCATTCATGACCCTAAACCGGCAATCCCATACATTATAATATAAAGGTTGACATCCCCTGAATAAGGGTATGATAAGAAGTGTAAACGCAGTCAACCATACATATCAATTCTGTGTTAATTAAGGAAGAAGGGTAAGAAATGTTAATTAACGGCCAACCCCTAAGAGAAAGGTTTGATAAATGTTCAGTGAGTGCTCATACGGTACCATTCATATGTGGGACGGTCCATACACCGGAACGGTTCTGGGACGTTTAATAAATAGTGGTACATTTCGTTAGAGGGACGTATGATATTAAAGGGTATTGTATGAATTGGAAGAGCTCTTCTATGTTATTAATTAAGTTAATGGAATACGTGTATACTTTGTAGTATTTGTACTTAACATGACTTGATTCCTGGAAAGGAAGGCACGAGTACTTCTATACTTCGGTGGTTATATTTAAGTCCTTTGTAATAGAGCGAGACTGTTGCCATTTATCGGCCACAAATCTGGACTTGCTACTAGTGAGAATTCACTAAAAAGCCAATAACAATAAGTAATGTTCGTTTTATCAACTAAATTATTGAGGATTTTTAAGCTATTTTATTAGTAAGGAACTGGCTGATATCCTACTTGCTGCGAAAAAATAAAAATTGCAAGCTATAATGTATAGTCCTCCGGACCGTATTACGGCCACGGCGGCCAATCTCAACGGAGACTAGGCTTCGACGCGGGAGATATTTATAGTGCACAAGTGTGTGCGCAGACACAGGTGCCCTCAGTCTCATAGTCCGATGGGACGGCAATCCGACACGACCGGAGACAGATCAGGCGCAGGACCAACGGCTTGACGTGCTTTCCGAGGCACGGGGCTAGCACTCCGCCATCTTCCGAACTCCGGGTTGTTACTAAGAAATTCCTAATGGAAAAACCCAATAACACTTTGCCCGACTCGTGAATCTAAACCAGGACCTCATGCTCAGCAGTCGCGCTTGCGACCACGAGACCAACGGGGCATAATGTAGCATGTATTTAAATGTGCACGAGTATCCCGGCTACGTGGTACGGGTGTTCCGGCTGTCGCTGAAAGCCAGCGTTGGGGCTCTGTCTCGCATAGGGTCGCAGCATTATGCTGAGCGATGGCCGTTTTGCGTGGATGTGACGCATATTTTCCCCCAAATTGTTTATTTTTGTGTTTTGTTCTTTCTTTGCGTCATGTGTACCGCTAATAAATGTATTTTCTTACTTTTCTTTAGTATTGCTGTAGAAAATAAATAAGCAGATTCAATGCATGGCAATGAGAAAGTTCACGTTTAAGTTCCAGCTGTGAAAAAGAAATACTTATGTAACAAAACCGGTAACTTTCCTCCCATACACGAACTATCCACCATTTTAGAGCACATTATCCTAAATGAAGTTGTGTAACATAATCCCGAACAAAATGACCCGCTCCAAGTTCCCCGTAATCCATTTAATTAGCTGGCGAGATCGGGCAGCTGGATAAAACTGGTTACATCCAGTTTAATCCGGCCCTAACAGGTGCGCCGACAAATGAAGCCTAGTGTGAATTAGTGGTTATATGACAGAGGGGATGAATGTTTTTTAATGTTGCCTATGAGAGATGGACAGAGAATGGATAATCCGCATGAAGTAGATTCCGAGCAAATTTTCTGAAATAAAAGCAAGATGTTAACTTTTTAACAACTTTAACGGATAAGTAAATTCAATTCAAATTCAAAACTCATTTATACAAAATAGACTGAGAATCAGCACGTTTCGAACGTCAAAATTACATAAGACAGTCCCCCAAAAACGCCCGCCCTTCACCACTTCCTAGTGCTTAGCTGGGAGGAAGAAATGGCGCAACAAACTCCTCAGCAGCACAGCTGTCTGCCCCACTCTATAAGTATACCCACCCCTTTAAGATCATTTTGTTCGTAAGCTCAATCAACTCAGTCTATCGCAAACCACTGCTGGATATAGGCCTCTCCCATGCTGACATGCCGTCACAACACACTGTTACCGATACGCAGTCTCCTCTCCAGGATTCGTCTGCTGACCGACAATCGGTCCTTTGACAAACATGGCCATGTTTTTCAAAGGACCGATTGCCGGTCACGGTTGGGACAGTGTGTTATTGATTATTACAAAATAATATACCCACATAATAATCAGTTGATCACATTCTCACATATAGCTAAGCAGTCATCCTCACATTTAAAGAAGACTGCCAATTTGAAGAAAACGTAATAATGTGTACCTATATACGCACGATAACGTAGACGTTTTTTGGTTTATAACGTCACAAATTAAAATTAGACTAAATCACTGTAGCGTGTAATGAACAACAGAACTTTAATGAATATATTTTCTCCCACCAAGACCTGAAAATTTCCAAATGGACCTTAAAACACAACCTACAAGAACTTACAAATCTTTTTAACTGACAAACTTGCTCAGTTTGAACCCCCGACCTTTCAAAATGAGAGTAATTTCACGGCCCACGCGTTTCTAAGACGCAGTTCCGTGCATCTTACAAAGACTAGGAAATCTTACAGCTTTTATCACTGACCTACAAAAATATAAGTAGGAGAAGCTTGGAATTCAGTCTTATGGAAATTATTAGCTTCTTCTCTAAGAATTTTATGAGCTCTTGCCATGGTTAAAATGTTTGCCAGTCGGCAAGGTGGTAACGGGACTGGTTTTGATTACCGACGAGAATAACTCGTAGGCGAAGCATAAAGATAGAAATCATGCCTTGTATAATGTATATGGTAAATAAAATAGATATATATTTAGGTACACTTGACAAATCTTAGATACAATGTACAAATCGAACACTATAATATATATATATTATGGACAGGAAAAAAAGGTAATAATATGGTAAATTGTTACCTTCATTAAAACGAAAGCTATTTGGAAGCGAAATTTATGAAGGACCTTTTTAGGGCCGCGTTATATTTGCCAAGTAATTACACAAAAACAAGTTAAAGTATTAAAAAACCGTTTAAGTATTACAAAGAATAATTTAAAAGACACCACCAAAAGTTAAAAAGACACCATCACAATAAAACATTCAAACAAACCTACATGTTTTATATATTATCTACCCTTTCATTTAGCGTTGCCAGGCGTCCGGCTTTAGCCGGACATCGTCAGGCTTTTTGATTGCCTGTCCGGCCAAAATAAGCGTCGTCCGGCCTGTCCGGCTTTTGTTAGGCTTTTTAGATTTCAAAATTCGCGCGCATCGACCCGAAGAAGTGTCGAGTTTATATTATTTAAAGAAGTTTTGTTTTGATTAATAAGAGTAGAGATTTGTTTTGGTTATTAAGAGAAGAAGTTTTGTTTTGTTTTGATTATTTACAGAATAAGTTCTGTTTTGTTTTATATATTGAGAATTTAAGACACATAATTTAGACTGATGTTGCATTTAATTTGAATTAAGGAAAGAATTATTGAGACTGATTAATAATAAAGTACTTTTAGACTAATTTGGCATTAGTTTTATTGTAAATTATCAAAAAAGCTTGGTTTTCATTAATTTTCTACATTAATACCAAAAAATCCCCTAAAATGCAGTGTCCGGCTTTTTTACCAAAATGTTAGGCCAAAAAAAAAATTATTTATACCATTCCCCCTCTAAAAAGCTTATTTTATTCACTGAAAACAGTGAATAAAAAGCTCTTTTAATCACTGTTTTGGTGTTTGAATTTAGAACACATCTATATATGCGACCTCCATCTCAATGCTATACAACCTCCTTGCGAAAACATACTCTATACACAGGAAATAAATATCGTTTCACAAGTTGATTGTTATTAGTAATAATAAGAAAATTACTTTTGATTTTAGTAACTGTTCCAATTTTAATGTGCATTTTAATTAAAGCCCCTTGCAGAGTAGCGCGACGCGACAGCGCGACGACACCGGTCATTGTTATACCGTGAAGTTTTCTTTGAAATTGTTTTGTTAGAATCGCGTCGCGCTGTCGCGTCGCACCAGTCTGCACGAAGCTTAATTCAACCTTCCTTTTTTCTTCAATAAATGTCTATTTTCGCTTAAATCTTTCTTTTTCTCGTAGTCATGGTATAAAGTATAGTATGCAACTCTTGAATAAAACGGATTTATATCGAGGGCCATGAATTACTCGCGTCGCTCAGGATTCTAAAACTTGAATCACTCGCTACGCTCGTGATTCAATCGTCATGAATCACTCCCTACGGTCGTGATTCAGTCGTTAGAATCCTTCACTTGCTCGTGATTCATCTATGGCCCTCGCTTTAAATCCGTCTTTTATTCACTAATTGCATAATATACTATTTTTACACGAATATTTAAAATTGTTGAAAATGCAGGATGTCCGGCTTTTTGACCCAAATGTTAGGCCAAACTCACAGCTCTGTCCGGCTTTTCGGTATGAGGACCTGGCAACGCTACTTTCATTCAAACAGCAATGTAACACAATGCTAGGTTTATTCCACGTTCGCCCCATATTCACGTTTCAACGAGCAACAGTACCGTTTCGCCGCGAGTTTATTTTGATTCTGCTGTTTCCTATTTCATTGTTTGGTACTCGTATATATATAGAAAAAATCTGGTTTGAACATGGTGGGCTTTTTGATAAGCGACGAAAAATAGTTGTTGGTTTTTTGCACCGTATTGCCAGAGCATTGCGCTAGCGATATATTTATTTATTTTTACGTATATTTAAGATATTTTAAGCAACGTACGAGCAGTGGTAGCCCTGTGATAACGGCTGCGACTTAAGAGTTGTAGGTCGTAGGTTCGAACCCAGACAGACGCTTTACTTTGTGTAAATTATTTCATCACCACTGTCAAAACGGTAAAGCAAAACATCTTGAGGAAACCAGCATGTCCTAGAACCAAAGAAATCGCAGACATGTGACATCTAGATACCCGCACTGGGCTCGCGTAGTGGATTACGGCCCACTCCCTCTCACTGAGAGGAGGCCTGTGTCCCAACAATAGAAACATTATAGGCTGATTATAAAGAAAGAAAGAAAAATATTTTATTTGGGACACGCACAGGAAATACAAACAGTAAGTAGGTAATAATAAAAATAAAAAATAAATGATAAAATAAAAAACAAAAAAAAAGAATTAAAAAAACAGAATAATAACGACCTGTGCGAGGCCAAAAAGGCTCCTATCTCAGCATAATGCGGCAATATTTAAAAAAATAAATACCGCAGCACTGGTATTCTGATAGGGCCCACTGTGATGCCACGATGTGAACGATGCACGATGCGATGTGATGCTGCGGTGTCATTATGTTATGTAAGCAACGTGCAACGTACGACGTACTCGTTTGAACGCAGTTAGACATATATAATCCCTCATAAATGTATCGAACCTATTATTAATAACAAAATATCAAAGACCTTTTTGCAAAACTCTTACATTAAAATAGCAAAGAGAATAAACAGTCTCTAATCAAGGTTCGTTTGTTTGTCGAGCTATCTTAAACAAGCCAAAAAATCCCAAACGGAAGCCCCTTACAAGCGCAAAAATAATGTAAAATGGATTCTATTCAAATAACAAATATTTACACACGTAATGATTCATAATCATAATTTATTAACCTATTATGTTCCCACTGCTGGGACACAGGCCTCTTCTCTTCGAGAGAGAATGCGCTGTAATGCACCACGCGGGCCCAGTGCGGGTTGGTAGATGTCACATGTCTTCGATTTTTTGGTTCTAGGACATGCCGGTTTCCGTACGATGTTTTCCTTCATCGTTTGAGAGCAGTGGTGATGAAATTATATACCCAACGTAAAGCGCCTGTCTGGGCTCGAACCCACGACCTACAACTCGTAAGTCGGGACCACTGGGCCACCACTGCTCTCACTAATGATTAAGTAGAATTTATTTTTGTAGTTTTATTTTACAACCGAAATTGTGTGTAGCTATACATAAAAGTTAAACTAGATTGCAATCAATAGACCATTGATTATGTTTTGAGCTGATCAATATCGAATGGTCAAAGTTGATCGTCCGCTAACTAGTGAAATAAAATGAATTTATTTGATGGGATTTGACTCATGATGCAGCGTGCCTTACTGTGTGTTTGCACCGGCGAAACATTCACATAAAAACATGTTAAAATCTCTATTTTCTGTCAATGTTCCATAGAATGTTTGACAGGAAATTGAGATTTCAACATGTTTTTATGTGAATGGTTGACCAGTGCAAACGTACAGTTAGGTTGAGGCAATGTGACATCAACTTGGGAAGCCTCGGGTCACTTGAACCCGAGACTGGTAGATACCAGCGCAAGAGGTTTTCCAAACGCCTGCCTTGCTTCAAAATTCTTGACAGGTTTAAATCATTCCAGCGTATTCTAATGAGTGCTGTGTTTGTAAAAAACGAATAGGCAAAATGATAATAGAAGGTACAATTTAAAAATGGAATAACAAAGCTCTTTCCATATTACGAATAAAAACAACCGTGCAAAGAGTTTGTATTCTCTTTGTTCATGTATCTAGCTATTACCGGTGAAATGTTTGTTTTAGTATGCTCTTCGCTTTGTTAAATAAAATTGGTTTAAAAGAAAAAAATCTCGAAACGCCGCCATGTTTGCAAGCTGTTTTACGTCCGCTTTTATTATTCAAACGCTTCACATAGATGAACGGGTCTTCTATGTCTCTATTTTGTAATTAAAACTATGTGTTAATATTGGCGAAGATACAAGTGATTAAATACTAATAACGGAAGATAAGGCAACTACATAAAAAGTATTTAAAAAAGTCAATTTTCGTTTATGTCTGTGTGAACGCGTAATTCTTCTAAACTACGCAAAGGATTTTGATGCAGTTTTCCCTATCATTTAGATAATTTATTCCGGAAGGTTTATCGATATTGAAATAATATTTAACTTACATAAAATAAGGAGTTGCAGTAGAGGATCGATAGTTGGGCTGGTACCAACTAACGACCAACTCTAGCACCGCGCGCGCTCATTGGTCAAATCAAATAGCGCGCGCTTCCCCGGCTTCCAATTACACACTTCCGTCCCTTTTCACGAAATCACTCCCACAGATTACAGGAAAGCGAGAGGAAAGATGTTAGACATCAAAAATCTTTTGTTAAAATCATAATTTCAAACGGCAATATAATTTATAAACAGCTGATCACGGTGTCAACGCCAAATAACTAAACACGCGTTGTTTTTTTTTTATAATTTGTAATTACCAATCGAAATAATACATTACTATTCATTTCCTAACAAGTTACTATCATATTCCCTTCTCATTCTCACATAAAAAATGGGGAGATTCTTACATAATGATAAACATGATGATAATGTATATCATTATTAAAAATGATGATAATGTTTGAATTTTTGTGAGAAGAATGCATGACTGTGTTAAATAAATTATGTTTAAATAGTGTAATTGGCTTAGGCCGTTCTATTTAAATAAATAAATAATTTCACAAGTTGTTTCACCCGTAGTTGTCTCAATCGCGTTATTATTCCCTTTGGCCTCACAAAGAAACCTTCGTTGTTACATATTCCCGACAATCGTAACTTACGAGGAATAAAGAGAATACTTTATATAAACATTACGTTCAATTTAGTGTTGCCAGCATTCGCTTTGTTAGACAAAGCGTAGGTAATTTACTTGCAAACATTCCTGGTTCGTATTTTCCTGGAGGTCTGGCAAAGTCTTGGTAACGATTCCCGGGTCAGGCAGTGTTATTAGATTTTCCATCTGGAATTTCTCAGTAGCAGCCCGGGCCCAGCCTGGAGTTATGCCCGGTTGATGGCAATAGGCTCGCCCCCTTTTACATGGGACTTAAACATAACTGGCGAAATGTGGATGTACTATAGGTGTGGCGGCATCTACAACGCCACATGCGAACTACGCATCAAAGACCTGACGTCACACAACATCCTGACGTCACTCAAATCCTGCATCGCGCAATTAGAGTTTACCGCGCGGTGGACATATATACAAGCTCCCGACTTCAACCTCCGGGTAATTGCCCGCCAGACATGACACCCGTCTGGTTGGAAGATCCTCCCTTTTCTATGGTTGATGAGTGAACTTTACACCCTGTTCCTCATACCCCTAAATAGGTGCACCTCTGCCTAACCCCTCGGGGAATGCAGGCGAGAAGGTATGTATGTGTTTTCATATTGAACTTTGGCACTAAATAGTGTTCTTCACACTTTAGGAATATTCTTTTTTCGATGTATTTTTATTGTTTTTCAATACTTGTCTTTACATCAAATATACTATGATAGTTCATGAAAATAATAGGATCAAAGAAAGCTCGCCAGAATCAATAACCTTCAGGACAAATACAATGCCCTACTTCGATTTCTAAAGCAGTATTGAATTCCCCATTTTCTTTCACTTTCCCAGACCCATAAGATATTATTTTTACAGGAGAAACCATCCATCTTCATGAAAAAACATGTATTCAATACTGTAACTGATAAACTGATAACCAATGAATATTTCACACATACTCGAGCGGTTCTTATTTCCTCGTAGCGCTACGAATGTAGCGGCGTAGCGGCGTAGCTGTAGCACGTAGCAGCGTAGCTGTAGCACGTAGCTACGATTTGTTCGAGATATACGATAAATAATGCAGTCGTCAGACTGGCTCGAATACATTTTACTGAATAGAAAATTGTTTTTAAAATGTCGAAAAATGAGTTGGAAATTGGTGTTTTTATTTTTGATGCTGTTTTTTAACTATGTATGCAATATTCAAGTATTTAAACAGTTCAAGGACTGTAATATATTTTATTCTTAAGATGTGCTTGTATACGACTACAGCAATTTTTATTTTTTTTAATAAGGCAGTAAACGCTTATAGGAAATAATTAATAATCAGGTGGTTTTTGTAAAAGTATTTATTGAGAAATACTGGTAGAATAATCCAATAAACGAACAGAGGCTTTTCGTAAAAAAAAAAACGAAAAAGCTTTTGCCTATCAATCTTTAAATACAAATGATGGATGATAACGATGACATCAACATATACGACAAAAGATAATAAAATACATTAGAAGGAAAATCCAGTCAGCTGCAGGCTATACATAGATATATTTAGTTTCATGTATCCGAAAACAGAATGAGACATAGACAACAATGGTTACTGCATTAACAGAGGGAAACTAATGGTGGAGGCGCCCTTTGTGATGTGACGGAACAGTGATATAATAGAGATGCTGAGGTGTGGTGCAAGGCAGGAGAGGGAGCGAGACAGGTGATGATGTAAGAAGGAAGGCAGGAGAGAGTGAAAGATACTGAAGTTACTTGAAGCTGAATTGAAGTAGGTATCCTTAAAACGCAAGAGGAGTTAAGTGCCTAATAGAGGAGGCGCCCTTCGTGATGTGACGGAACAATGATATACAGATGCTGAGGTAGTGGTGCCAAGCAAGAGAGAGACAGGCAGATATCAAGGTGTTAGTGAAAGAAGACAGACAAGGATAGAAAGAGGAGATGAGGTTAAAACAAAAGAGAGTTTACTTGTTGCAACACGTACTATTTTAGAGAATGCCTATTTTGGCACGAGAATACAAGAATAATAGTAATGATACTGACAAATCATGACAGATATTAATAAATTAAACAAATATTAATCTAATACTATTAAATGAGCCATATTTGTATATATATATATATAAATAAAATCGATCCATCTAGGTCTCATATCTGGGAAAATTCGTTTTCTCTTTTTTCACAGCCCCCGGAATGATGACGATATGTTTATCTATTTTCACCCGAGCAGAGCTCGGTCGACCAGGTTCTAAATTAAAACACGAAAAAACTTAGTAAAGCTATTTATTTTTATTACATACATTATATACATACCAGTCACCATAAAGAATATTTGAATTTTATACTACGCGGTGAACATTAAAGTCGTTGGTAATTAGTAGAAGGACCATAAGTTTTTATTTATTTCATAATATTAAGCGTGTTTTGTTATTACCATTAACTGTTATTAAAACTTTTTGACATAAAGGTTGTTTTAAATTATACAGAAACTTTCACAAACCTTAAGCAAAGTATTGATACCGAAAAACCGCATATTTTATTAACTTTTATACCTCTTTTTGCCCATCCACAAATCGTTTGTGTAACCACTGTGAACAACATTAATTTCTCCGCTCTGCGCCCATAACATAGTCCCTACACAACGCAGACATTACGTGACGTCACTCACAAGTTTGCCGACACCTCTCAGCGGTGTCCGACACTCGTACCGACACTCGCACTGCAACACGACATTGCACTACCCACTGTACCGAGTCTTGTAATGAAATGACTGAGACTGCATTTACGTGAAATGATACAGTGTTGCAAAGGGAATATTGTCAAAGAAGTTGTGTAGAAGTGAAAAGTTATGGATTCCATTGTGATTCTTGTCAAGCAAAATACTCTTACACCCGAATATTGAAACGCCACTCAAAACTTAAGCGTTACTTAAAACTAGTTTCAACCAATCAAAAGGCTTTAAACGAGTCATAAGTAACGCTTAAGTTTTGAGTGGCGTTTCAGTATTCGGGTGTAAGTCAGTTGCTTCCGAAAGAAAAAAAACAGTTGACCTATTAAATTCTTCAACTATACTTGGGTAGCGTAGCGGATGCAGATAATAATAAATTCTTGGACTATACCTACAACCTATTTTATTTACTCTTTATTCATACACGACTTTCGAATTAAGAGGTGTAATATTGTTTTTCCCAGAGGTGTAATATTCTATTGCCCAGAGGTGTAATATTGTTTTGCCCAGAGGTGTAATATTGTTTTTCCCAGAGGTATAATATTCTATGGTCCAGAGGTGTAATATTGTTTTGCCCAGAGGTGTAATATTGTTTTTCCCAGAGGTATAATAAATAATATTCTATTGCCCAGAGGTGTAATATTGTTTTGCCCAGAGGTGTAATATTGTTTTTCCCAGAGGTATAATAAATAATATTCTATGGCCCAGAGGTGTAATATTGTTTTGCCCAGAGGTGTAATATTCTATTGCCCGCCCACTTCATATGCATGAAAATGAAAAGGACTTGTGTAATGTAAACGTCAAGTTTCTTCAAAGCAACTCAATTATCGAAAGATAGGTACTTCAGACAGACGTCGTTCATTATTATAAAAAAATAAAAACGGACTCATGTCCAGCAGTGGGCATAAACACGCCAATATAAATAGAACTTTTTTGACTGCCTCGTAGGTCCAGTGATCGCAAACGTTGATTGAACGCGAAAGGTGGATTGCTGCTGAGCATCACGTCCTGGGTTTGATTCCCGGGTCGGGTAGTGATATTGGGTTTTTCCATCTGGAATTTCTCAGTACCAGCCCGGAGTCTGGATTCGTGCCAGGATTATGGCAATAGACTCGTCCCCTATTACATAACTGGCGAAATGTGGGTGTACCAAAGGTACACCTCTGCCTAACCCTTCGAAATCAGGCGTGATGTTATGTTATAAATAGAACCATTAACTCCAAACTATTCTTAGCCAGTGGCCCAAGCGAACGCAAGCCCAATCGTTTCCCTAAGGCTTTATTTCTACCGGTATGATTAATGAGTTCTTTCGGTCAAGGTTATAAGGGTCGATTGATCCTTTTGTAGCTTCTAGAATTAAATGAATAAATTTTAGGAAGTGTATAAAGTGGCCGCTATTTGCGGCATAATAGTGGCGCTGCCTCGGCCCGGGTAAAGTGCCGTAAGCATTGCAATGTCATTGTCACTGTCATTTATTATTTTGTTTGATTGTTGAGCATTGCATTGTCATTGTTATTTTGTTTGATTGTTGAGCATTGCATTGTCATTGTTATTTTGTTTTTGAGGAGACGCTAATGTTAATTTCTTTCATCTACTTATAACCGGCTAAATTTAAGTGTAGCCAAAACTAACCTAACTTTCAGCCATTTTCATTTGCTAAGACAAGGGTTAGCATATGAAAATGGCTGAAAGTTAGGTTAGGTTAGAACTGTGACCATACAACGCACGAGCCGAGCGAGCGCCAGGGTCCATTTAGGCACAACAGAATGTAATGTTTTGGGAATGTGGTGTTTTACAACGAAGTAACCTCAATAATCAAACAAAATAACAGGTGACAGTGACAATGCAATGCTTACGGCACTTTAGCAGGGCTGCGACAGCGCCAGTATTATGCCGCTAGCGACACTTTATCCGACAGGGGAAAGTGTCACTAGCTATACACTGCCTTAATTTTATGTACTTAGGGTTAGGAAAACTTTCAGAGTTAAACACTTATATTTATTTCTCAAAGTGAAAATGCACAAATTATGGCAAACTATTTACCTACAATTACCCACATACCTAACTGGTTTCTTTTAATCATGGTTCCGGAATGGACCTCTACGATTAAGAAGTCAGGTGGGTCTCTGCAGGTACAATTTAACTAGGTGGGGGTGCTCCGATGAGCTACGGAGCCCCATCACAAACGATGCCTCACCTCTTATCGTGCTCTCTGTGCAACAACACCTGTTCTACGGAAGACCTTTGCGAGGCCAACGCTGTGGAAATAGGCCGAAATATTAAAAAAAACTGCGGAATCTGATCTCAGACCAACAAAATATTTAAATCATAAATCGTAAATCATTTATTACTTTGCAAACATGGGTAATTATTACATTGATGTTTTATTATGAAAGTCCTCCATTAAATCTTTCACTAACCTCACCAAGGCATACCACTAATTAGCACCTGTGGCTGCTCACAGATGGCGTTCTAATAAAAAACTAAGAAAAATCCCCGGTGTATAAAACTTATTTTGACCAGTTTCTGACTCCCACGCAAGTTCCTGACTCCTGAAACTTATGAATTGATAAACTATAAAATACGACGATTATAATAATATAACAATCATTACTGAACATTGGTTTTGACTACCTAGGCAATCGTCCATTGCCCCACCAGACATGTCCTTTAATCATCAACACTAAGAAGAAGATCTCTGTCTAACCGGTAACAGGGAACAGGCCTGCTACAGGGAAAACAGGCCGGATATCTTGTTATGTTATGTAACTGTACTGACGAGCAATATAAAAAAGCCACTAACTTGTCGTGAAATATTTCCGAAACCTCGCTAGATAGCTTCTTGAAGTAAAAAGTAACATTCAAGTGTATTTAATAGCGCATAAAAAACATCTATAAAACTGTTTTCAAGATTTTTGTTCTTCATGTAGGTAGCTAATTTGTGTGGTATAGGAGATATTTAGATTTTTTTGCACTTTACAAGCGGCTTTTTTATATTTCTCGTCAGTGTTTATAAGTAACGCAAGTCACGAAATCCATTACCTTAAAACACTGAACTCAAACATCACATTTATTCCAACTTATTCAAAACAACAAACGCACAATGTTACATTAGCCTGCCACCGGCATCGCACACAACAAGAGCTTTTTGCGCAGATTATAACCAACGAACGCGAAGTAAAGCCGATTACAAGACTCATACATATGTAAATGTACCTATGCGATTGTTAATTAATTAAGTATACATAGTTACTACAGTGTGTTTTCATATACAATGTCAATGCAATCATAAATGTATGGAACAGCAGATTTTTTTTTAGCGATTTCAGTTTTGGCCCCATAGTGAAAGTTGTACAATGACCTCTTAAGAGGATGAAAACGAATTAAATTTCACATTGTATAACTACGTTTCATCATCATCTGTCTACCCTTTCCCTAACTATGTTGGGGTCGGCTTCCAGTCTAACTGGATGCAGCTGAATACCATTATTTTACATGGAGTGACTGCCTATCTGACCTTCACAACCCAGTTGGGTAACACGATGCCTCTTTTTAAGACTGCAGGTCGAATCCGTAATTTATTCACCACAACCTATTTACTCAACAAGTACATAAAACGAAGAGCAATATAAATAAATATATATATATATATATATATATAAACATCATAAATACAAACAAACCGCAAGAAGCTAAAGTAAATAATGACAAGTACCTAAATAAGTAAATATTTTGTTCAATAATAAGTCCTTTGAATTTTTCCTCTTACTTTGATAGAACAAATATTATCGTCGAAGCCTTTGGTCGAAAGAAACATTATAACTTGGTTCAGAAAGAAATTATTACCGACTGCGGTGTAGAGAATGATTGCTTATAATTTATTTACATTCCATTATGTCGATATTAACTTACGCAACCGAAAGCAATATTCATATTATAAATTAATAACCTTTTTTATATTGGATTCATTAGAAGCTTTATTACTAGTAGTACCTGGTGGACCGTGCTCTGCTCGGGTGAAAATAGAGAATGCTCATTTAATAGTATAGGATAGTTAATACAAATTCCATGCTGCCATGATAGTAGGTACTTACTAACTCCATGTTGCCATGATAGTAGGAACTTACTAATTCCATGCTGCCATGAAATGACATTCTAAGGTAGCCATCTTGTTTTAAACTTTGGGCGACCGAGCTCTGCTCAGGTTAAAATACGGAAAAAACGAATTTTCTGAGATATTAGACCAAGCTAGATCGATTTTTAGGAGAATTTCTAGGAGCTAGGTGATTATATATATACTTATACAAATATTGCTCGTTTAATAGTATAGGATTATAAACGCGATCGCTTAAATGCCCTTCTTCTAATTAATTGTGACTCGGCACAGTTTTGTTCGTATGTTTTGGCAGCCGTCGTCTCAGTCTTCCATAAAGAAAACTAAGGACTTCTCATGCGAACCTAGGAACCACACGGCCCCTAGCCATTCAGAAGTAATTACTTAAAAAATCCAACAACTTTCCCGCAGGTCCTTCCCACCTACAACTCTAAGCACAAAGTCACTGCGACTCTACGAACAGAACATACTTAATATGTATATTATGTATTGTATTCCACAATTTGAATTTAGGTGGTAGGTTTACAAAGACAGTCTTTGTAAACCTCGTTAAGTAGTTTTGTCTAGTAGACATCATATGGACGTCACACCGCAAACGGCTTTTTCCAAAGCCACTTTTGTTATATTAGCCCCCCCCCCCCCCCCCATTTTTTTTTCATACTAACATTTTTAACAACCTAAGATAACGTAATATGCCACTTAGATTAAGCGACAAAAATAAGTATTGGCTAAGTTAAAACAAATAGTGGTCATTTCTGCTAACAAAATGAGGAGTAATTTTTAAGGTATTTTTTATGTTTAGAAAAATATAAGTAATTAGGTTTTTTTGCTATTAGTAGTTGTCTATGATATTCTAAATCATAGAAGTGACAAGGTTCTCTATTTGTGAGAAAAAATTTCAATTCAATTTCATAGATGGGAACCCAATACTAGCAAAACACTGTTTCAATCTATCAGTGCTTACACGTAAAGGTGGACTAAAGACACATCTTCAGGCAGATGTGTCTTTAGTCCACCTTTACGTATAACAAGACTGAAGCCAGGAAGCCAGCCAGAGATTTCAAGTAACTGGACTTGAGTTACGTGCGCCACGGCTGCTAGCATTTTTTTGCTCCGGCTTAACTCTCCTATAAAACCACCCTTCGCCACTGTCAAACACATGAAGATTGTGGACCCCGTCGGGCACATACGGGTATTAGCACATTATCTACACATATCAATAAATAATATCCATCACATATCATAAGAGGATACGACATACAAACACGATTATCACATGTTCAGCTGACACATGACGCGAATAAACTGAGGAAATATTTACGGACTGCAGTCAAGTTTATAGCTCGTTTATATTAGCAAAAGATGTTTGAGTACTGAGAATTGATAGTTGAAGGAGATACCTAGCCTACTTCTTAAAGCATAGAGCAAAGGAGGTATGGTGGTATTTTTAATAAACGAAATAAAATAATAAATACAAATGAATAAAATAATTATAATTAATATACATAAATAACATATTTTAATAACCTCATGATAATAATTTAAATAACTACATAAACTTAATACTAGTACAATACGGCCAACGTAACTTGGCGGGTGAGAACTTCGCGCAGAAGGTTGCGCAATAACGTTTTTTAGGAACGTAATGGTGACATAAGGCGAGTGTGAGTGAGAGAACTTGCGCGAAAGTTCGTTGTGCCTATGTTCAGACCCGCCAAGTTACGTTGGCCGTATTGTAATATTATCGAAAATAATTATATTTGTTTAACAAACTTGCACTGGGTGCTTGTTTTATCCAATCCATTACATACCTACGTATATTATATTGCCGTGCCCTAACCGGGTTTCATGTTGGAACTTACTTACATAAATGTAACACCTCAATGTACACATGAATGCAATAAAGAGTTTGAGTTTAAGTTGTTAATCCTTTTTAAATTTGTCGAAGTCAGCTTTGGAGAGTTTATCGGAAGAACTCAAAAAGTGCCTACTGGTTATTTAACGTCAGACTGCCAAGTAGGTCTCGAGTTCGAACCCAAGGGTAAACCTCTGACTTTTCAGATTCATGTGCGTATTGTTTAATTATCACTTGCTTAAAAAAACGGTAAAGGAAAACATCGTGAGGAAACCGGCTGCCTGAGAGATATTTCTCGACGGCATGTGAAACCAAGTTAGAGGCCCATGGGCGGCTTTAAAACTCTGACACCAGGTTAGTCACTAACCATACGAAAAGAAGAAAAGGTTATTTAACGCGCATCTATAACCATACCGTTTAAACCGGACATCAATGCTGCTAAGGTCCAGTGCGAGAGCAGTATTTAATAAGTAAAATAAAGGTGTCTGTCTGGATTGAGGAGCCATGTCTCATATTTGAACGAGTAAATTAGCCGATTTTGTAGGCCGGACCCTGGAATTTGTAGTAAAACCCTTAAAAAGTTATACGACGTTAAAGGTGGCTCCTCAATCCTGACGTCTGAATTGAGGAGCCACCTTAGAACTCGAAAACTAGCCAACGGATATTTTTGAAAAGTTGGTAGGATTAGTAGTACTTATGCGTGGCCTGTACAATAAAGTGGGTTTTGTAGGGCTGAATTTGAGATAGCTACAATGCTTTGATTTTTCATAAAAATCCATAAATGTAGCTTAGTAGCTTAAAAGCCGACAATAAACAGAAAAATGTACTGATATTGCTCTGTTCAAAACCTGGAACCTACTACTAGCACATTGACCCGTCATCTTTTAAAATATCTCTTCCAGGTGATATAAAAAGAAAGAAAGAAAGAATAATGTTTATTTGGACACAGTTCGTGAAACACAAATTACAAAATAAAAAAGTGAAGAAAAAAAACAATTTTTTTAACAACAATAGTGTGTGCCTCGCGGCTGAGCCAAAAAGGTTCATTTCAGCATTAATGCAAGACAGGTGCTGTCTGACGCTGGTTTTCTAATGAACCTACAAGTAGGGACAAGTGACGGTGAGTACAAAACAGTTTCAACATACCTAATAAATAATTTGTATACTTCTAAATAAATAAATAATAAATAAACTAGTAATAAAATATAAATTAGAAAAACAAAAATAAAAATTATATGAAAACAACAGGAACTGTCCACGCAAAACCTGTTCTTAGCGATTAGCTAGACTAGATTGAATCGTGCACTCACAAAGCGCAACAGGCCGCCGACCAAATATATCCATAATATATCCATTATATGAGATTTATCTTAACCATCACGTTCCTTCAGATTAGTTACAGGTAAAGAAGGAATCCACTCACTATAATAATATCATTTCGTTTAAAATAGGTTTTTATTTTTATTTATTTATTTATATTTTATACAATGTGAAATTTAATTCGTTTGCATCCTCTTAAGGGATCACTGTACTCATCATTATGAACAACTTTCACTATGGGGCCAAACCAGAAATCGCGAAAAAAAAATCTGCTGTTCCATACATTTATGTTCGCATAGCTCGTTATAATTAAATTTCACATTGTATAGATTCTTTTCTATTTTGTGAATGTGAGAACGCTGTAGGCTTAGTGGACTGTAGATTTATTGACCATCTTCCATTTTGTTAAGTACCTTGTACTCGTTGAAAGACCTAAACCGTCCTCCTACTCATACCTGTTATTTGAAAATATTGTAAAAGCCAATTATTTTTAAAAGAGTAACCGTGGAGTTTCTTACCGGCTCTTCTCCATAGGAAACGACCAATTGGAACCGAGTACCGAGCTTCTGACGTTTCGTAAGTGCCCATGTAGGTTTAGGTGAAACAAAATATTTTGAATTTTGACTATTAGGATGGAAACACGTCGAATGTACAAAGTTTTGTTAAACTAAACACTACAAACTCCATCTAATTGTGCCTACATCTTAACTAAGCCAACAAACAAGGTTATCCATTGGGAAACTGTTAACAAGACTTATCTACACTTCGGGAGTCGCTCGCAAGTTCACACGTGTTCTAGAACATTATGCAACAATGCAATTAATAGTATATAACTTGGGAGCACGATTCGGAAGCTGTATGCAGAGAGGGCTCATGTTTGTGGCGAGGTAATTGGCTTGTATTGTTTGTAGGTTATTAGAACGCCTGTTGTATGCTGGCAAATAATTATTTGCCTACAAAGTTCATTACAAATCGTTGATACGGTAGGTATTTAATCAGCCTATATTTTTTCCATTGCTGGGACTTAGGCCTCCTCTTTTGGAGAGGGCTATAATCTCCCACGCGGGCCCAGTTCGGGTTTAGATGTCACATGTCTTGAACATGCCGGTTTCGTCACCGTTTTGAGAGCAGTGCTGATGCAATAATTTATACAAAGTAAAGTGCCTGTCTGGGTTGGACCGACAATTTTAAGTCGGGGCCGTTACCACTGGACATAGTAGGTATTGTACCGTAATTGTGACAGATTAGAGTTTTAGATAAACAACAGCTTTGTAGATCGCCGTCCCTGACACTTAAACCTGTGTAACAGCCTCTTTATAAAACTTGATGTGCCGTATAAACAACTGGGTACCTACTGTACTGCCCTGCTAAGCAGAAAGGCGCTATCTCTGAGATACGGCCTTTTGTTTTTTTTATACCATTCAATAGCTATAACAATTTCGCATCTAATGGTATCAGCCAAATAGCGCTATCTAACTTAAAACATTTAAAAAAACCACTAAGAAGATTTTTTTATCCTTATGTTTCCTTAAATTACAATTTACAAAAAGTCAATTTTCTCAAAACTTACTCCGCTTGAGATAGCGCCTTTCGGCTTAGCAGGTCAGTGTATGTATATAACTAGTATGTACCTATTTTACTACAGCTGGTATACCTACATTAATTACTTTGTATATACAATGACTAATTGTCTCTGCATCACCCAAAGGTAGAAAATGCCTGTGGCATTTAGCCACCTGTGTACATTTGTATGCTTAGAGCGCTAACACACTGAAACGTCTGGCGACGTCACTGGCTACGTAGCCATGGTTACCTCTGGCTACCTAGCGTAACCATATGAGGTTGCCAAATAAGTAGCCAGTAACACGCGGGCGTCCGTCCTGGCGATCAGTTGGCCACTGAGTGAGGGAGGCGTAACTTAATTGTATACAAAATGCGACGTCGCCAGATCGTAGCCAAGTGAGTTAACTGACATACATTACAATACAAATTGTTTGGATACATAACCGGCGACGACGTCGCCATGGCATCCCAGTGTGCTAGCGCTCTTAAAAAGTATTACACAAATAAATGACACTAGAAAAAAAACATAGTCAATTTAAATTACCTGCCCACGACCAAGGCTAAATCCATGTCCCTTACCGTTAGCACATTTATCATTAAAACTTATAAGTCCAACTACTACGTGGTATTAACAAGAATCCTTATTAAAAGCAGGATTGCACCCGAGTCTAGCTACGTTTCCAACAACAAGCTAAGTTACAAAATACAATAGAATGAAATCATCTATTCTTTCCGCTGTATTGCGGCTTGTGCTCTGCATCTATTGTCGCTTCCTCAGATTAATAGAACTAATAATTACTTCCTGCAGACGGGATACACGTTTCTGTAAATGATAAAGCTACGTGTGTTGGATATTGTTGGGCCAAAACATTCTGTTGATTTGCTGGTTTTCCTGAAGTATTATTTTTACTGATTGTTTTTGGGATCTCGTAAAGAGAGCAAGAGAACGATTTATTTTTTACCGTTAATTGAAAACGTTATTTTGTTTTATAAATAAGACCGTGTTTCTGAAAGAATTATCGAAAAAAAAAACCAGATTTGTTTTAGAATATAAGAGCAGAATCAAGGGTTTTGTTTTTATGACTGGCTATGCCAGTAAACAATAACCAATCATCAGTAAATGATGAGATGAACTGCTTAATTACTTTCTAAGAATTTACACTTGCCTGCGTCTGCACTTTTTTCAAAGCAAATATTTTTTTCAAAAAGAAAATATTTGTTCTCAGCGAATCCCGATCAACTTTAACTGTCTCGATCTTTTGTTCAAATTAAAAAAAGAACTCCACGAAACTTTCCGAACGTGTTCGGATCTGTTTCGAAGTTTGCTAGAAAATTAATCGGGATCCAGAACTTTCCATTTATACTTGAAAAGAATTAACGATCCTTAAAACACGAGCTCGGTTCGTAACTGACTAAACTTTTTAACTAATTAAGGTTAGCGAGGCGGTCGCCAGCATTTAACTAGAAAGAGCGTGCTTGATTTTTGTTTCGTATTTTTTCGTCAATGTTTTGTAAAGGATCAGATGGGATGGAAGGATTCCAAGGACCATGATCACCATCAATTAATCAATCAATGCAGTATTTTCTAAATATTTGATTCAATGTTGGTGAACACAGATTAAAATATGAAACAGTAGCCCTTGTCTTAAGCTGTGCCAGAAAAGGTTTCGTTCAAAAGGAATGCTGAGCGAAACATTCTTTGGCATAGATTTTTAGCTCAATCATCGTTCTGTGGCCAAATACATGTTCTTTAACTCGTTTGTCTATCTAAGCCAAAAAAGACAATCGGTTGAAGATATCTGCTTCAAAATTGAGTAGCAAGATTCCACCAGAACAAACATACATACATACATTGCAAGTTAAATATTTATTTTTTAAATCCCTGTCCGATCTGAAAGGGGCACATAGGTACTGCAATAACATTACCAAAAAGTTTTTTTTTAAATTAATATTGTAAATAAAAAAGATATTGCTGCTCAAAATTGATATTTTAGTACCAAAATTACCCCAAATCCATTAAAATTTGCAAATTTTCAACATTAGACATAATTTATGACTTAGTTATAGCGTTTAGCGGGTGTCTACACCCGCTAAACGACGGCCTCCTGCACCCGATGTAATAACCCGATGGAATACCCCATTGAAAAAAAAACGTACTGATTTTTTTTCTTTTTTCCGCAAAATCACCACATACATAGAATCAGTACGATACTAAACAACAGACTCACGGTCTGACAGGGTTTTTACATGTTGTATAGGTATTCAATTAAAACTAAACCCATTTTATCCTCAAACTACACCCTCTATAAACACATCTTTATTTCAAATAAGACCTCTTCAACGACTTCGAATATCCAGCCAGCACGTCTCTATAGCTTCCAAAGACACATAAATTATTTGGTCGTGACCATCAAATGGTGGTTATGACCTGAATATGAATGGTGGTGGTGCCAACTGCATTTAACGGCAATTGGCCGACGTAATGACTTTGAAATGCATTGCATATTGGAGCTGTGTCATAATTATGTGACGTCAGGCGTTTAGGGCTCTGTACAAATGACTATAGTAAAGTGCGTCCGGTAGATCCTGGGCAGCTCGTCAGCCATAACAGCGTTGTTGATAGGTTTAACTTTTCAAAGCAATAGAGTCTACTAGTTTCAAAAACAACAATGGCCACTTTTGTAAAATGTCCACAATTCTGTATTTAAATTGTTTTAGGGTTCAAAATACTAATTTATATATTGGACATTGTCGATTTTGCAAAATACATTTATTTTGTAATGTGATTTTAAACGGGTTTTTGCTATTATATATACTTTTTGCTTGCTAATACTTTTAATCGGCACAACTGTACTATTTCACAATCAGACGAAGACTCACTCTGCACTATATTTTACCATTTTATATAACTTTTGCCCTACCCAGAAATAACGATATTATCATAATCGTTATTTCTGAGTGTTGCCAAAGTAAAATAATACATTCAGTAATTGTCATAATGAAAATATATTTAAAAGTTTAATGTTGTACTTTGACAGTCTTGCCACAGTGGATATTTTAGTTCGATACAAAAAAAAATAAAAAACAAGGAAATCATTACAATACGGAGTAGTGCATCAACTGCTATTTTACGTATTTTACTGATACAATTCGAAACCATAGACAACTCAATTTTTGCAAAGTATGGACCTTGTTGTTTTTTAAACTAGTGGTGGACTCTTGTGCTATTCGCATCAATGTTCTATTAGGTTCGGGGTGCAATAATCTAACAGAATGAAGTTTCCATAACATAACATTACATCACGCCTGTATTCCCCGAGGGGTTAGGCAGAGGTGAACCCACACACCAACATTTCGCCATTTACGTTTTAGTCCCATATAACAGGGGGCGATTCCATTGCCATCAACGGGCACAAGCTCTGACTCAGGGCTGCTACTGAGAAATTCCAGATGGAAAAATTCAAGAACACTTTGCCCGACCCGGGAATTGAACCAAGGACCTCATGCTTAGCAGTAGCACTTGCGACCACCAACGGGGCAGCTTCCGTAAGTCGTTAATAAGATAAGTATTTATAAGAATCACTTTTATTAATTAAAATACACCGCTTGGCAGCCGGGCACGTGTTCATATCGTTATATGCTATTTACTTATCAAACATTCATGTAGGTTGGATGGGAAAGCCTTCCAAGCAGAACCTCTAAAGTACCTAAGCAGTACAATTCGTCACATATAGCATCATCATTAATTCAGCCGAAAGACATCCACTGCTGGACATAGGTCTCCCCCAAGCACCGCCACTTCGACCGGTTTTGAGCGTCTAGCATTCAGCGGATTCCTGCGGCCTTCACCAGGTCATCGGTCCATCTTGTGGGAGGCCTTCCAACGCTACGTCTTCCGGTCGCCACTCTAGAACCTTTGGCCCCATCGGCCATCTGTTCTGCGAGCACGAGGTACTTAGGTAAGTGTAATGCTGTGATAATTTAAATTAAGTACATTTGCCGCGATTTTTTAAGATAAACTTATATTATAAACAGAACGCTGCCATCATGTCTGGCTTAAATGGAACGAAACTAAAGTGTTGAATGTTGCAAATTAAAGTTTACTGGAAAGCGACTCAAACGATGGAAAGTGGCTATTTTATTTAAGAAGAAAATGGAGACGATGAAACGATTTCTGAAAGTTAACAGGTAACTATGTGCAAGCTATATTAATTCGGTTACTTTTGCAAGACCCGACGTCTTGCAAAAGGAACTCGAATTTCAGACTGAGTTTGTTCTTTGTGCATCACTGACTTTGTTGTCAAGTTCTGTTTTTATTTTTAATGTTTGAAGGGGCTAAGGAAACCGATCTTCAATTTATTGTCTCTGTTGCGGGACCTCTACAATTGCATCAGTGACAAAATTAACACGAAACCTATATAGTACTTACTAATTCCATGCATCAAACATAAATATTTTTTTTCTGTGGTAATAACGATGACTTCTAAGACACAAAATTCAAGTCTCATACACAGTATGTCCGCCATTTCACCATTCTCTAGTGAGTGATACAGCTCGTTTGCAGTGTTATGTTAGTAATGGTAATACTTTTCCGGACGTTCACTTTCAAAAAGGACCTCTTAAACTATTAATTCATCATTTCTGCCGAGATCATAGTGATGCGTTGGAATTTCAATTCCAACAAGATCCTCACATAAAATCCTTATCTTTACAACCGCTACCCATTTTTTCCCACTCCAGTACATTTTCAGATTTACTTCCTCTATCCTTACGGCAGTAAATGATGTCACTGGGTTTTATTTACAGAGTGCTATAAACAGATATTAAACAAGTCGTAACAATACTCAATAAACAATAGGAACAAATACCTTCAATCACTCCTCAAGTTTATGATATCGGGCTTAGAATGAAACCTTTTTTCTATTGAAGACTATTGATTCATTGGAATTTTGTTTATTATTTTTCTATTGAAAGAAGAAAGAAAGAAAATACGTTTATTTGCGGTACACATGACGCGAAGAAAGAACAAAACACAAAAATAAAAAATCTTTTTTTTTTCATTTCTATTAAGTTATGTTTAATACTGACCAGCCGCACGAGTCGATGGAAGGTTAAGCTACGCTTGCCGCGGTCGGTTCGTGAATGGGTGACCATCTTTACATACCAAGACCCCTCCATGCCTGGGAAAGCATATTAAGCCGTTGGTCCTGTACCCTAATTACGTAATACACGATCAATCAGAATCTGAATCGTTTTGAAACAGATTGCTAATCCATTGCTTCGTACGTTCGAAAAAAAAATCTGCTCAACAACGTAAATAACACAATGAATGTTGTTGACCTGTCAAATTGAAACAGATTAGTCGGAATTGTCAACGAAAATGTGTTGCGTAATTAGATAGCTGGCTGTCATTCGTAGATTTTCGACAGTCGTTACTGGTAATCAGAAGGCTACACCCAAGGAGAAAAGTTATGTTAATTCTTTTTCTATAAAATGTGTACCTGAATTCATACACATCATGAAAGTAGTTTGATCGTTTCGATTATCGGTCAATTTTAAAAGAACTAATTTATATCCCAAACATTAATAAAACTACGTAAATTACAGTCACTCATCCGCTGTACATTCTTTCGCTGTACAGTCAAAACAAAACAAAATGGACGAAGTACCTACTACGCTAGACCTTTTTACGTGTGTGACTGTGTGCGTGCGTCGATTTATAACGTGACTACTATTATTTTCTCCCACAATCAGTATAACTAATTTAATAAATAAACAATTTTTTACGTTTAGTAGTTAAAATTCAGTGTAATGATTTTAACATAATATTCTAATTGGGGTGTTTGGTGGTGTGCGTGAATTCCAGGACATGTTGTATATTACCCAGAAAGAGACGGCGGGATGAGCTGGACTCCTGGTCCTTCGCAGCTCTAGACTGAAAGAGGTAGAAAGAGAGTAGGCAGGCTTTTACCCAGCAGTGGGACAACAATGGCTAACAAAAATAAAATAAAAATTATTTTCAATAAGATATTATTTGAGCTCGATGCGAAAGTTATGTAAATTCCTCGACAATCCGAAGAAAAGCAACATAATGCATGTATTTCTAATATTTACACTGAAAATATTCTACGTCTAACTTACATCTGTACGAAATGTATTCTTAATATTATTTTGTGTCTGGGATATAAAAGGACTGGCATATAATATACTGTATAAATAATTATAATACGTGGCTACATACACATTCATTCTGATTTGTATGAAGGTCGGGTTCGTAATATATCTTAACAAATCAGCTGTAGTATAAATTACATAACAAAGTTTTTATCAGCTGACACAATAGAAATATAGATAAAATACAATAGACTAAAGAAAGAAAAGAAAGAATAATGTTTATTTGGACACAGTTCGTGACGACGTATATTTAGTAACCTAATTCGCTTAACTGTTCTTAAAGAGTCATAAAAAACCCTGGAAGAAATCGACACGTGTTTCAGGATGACGATTGACTTTTTGCGAACCCGGACCCGACGTGTCAGTCGAGAGCAGTGTTTGCCCTGGACGCTTAGGAGAACGGATTAGGTTACTAAATATACGTCATCTATTGTATTTTATAATGGATTTCCGCCAAAGTCACGCCTGAGTCAATTAACTATCTTAGATAGATAAGAATCTATTTGAGATTTACAAGATTTAAAAGATCATTAGTAATTCTACTAGGAATACAAAACTAGCGTAGATGATCTTTTACATCAAACTAACATAACCGCCTTGTTTCCCCAAAGGGTTAGAATAAAATAGAATATAATAGTTCTTTATTTGCACAGAAAGTAGGTACAAGTTACAGATGTTAAGGTTAAAATGATCCTTATACTAACTACTTTAACTAAGGCATGCAAACAGTTTACTTAATATAAATATTATTATTAACAAGTTAGGCAGAGGTGAACCTATAGTACACACTCATTTCGCCAGTTATGTTTAAGTTCCATGTAAAGCTTCGTGCAGACCAGCGCGACGCGACACCGGCTATTGTTATACCGTCAAGTTTTCTTAGAAATTGTATTGTTCGAGTCGCGTCGCGGCGTCGCGTCGCGGCGTCGCGTCGCGCTGGTCTGCACGAAACTTAATAGGGGGCGACCCACAACCGATTACAAATTCAGACTCCGAACTGCTACTGAGAAATTCCAGATACAAAAACCCAATAACACTTTGCCCCACCTGGGAACCGAACCCAGTAACTCATGCCCAGCAGTAGCGCTTGCGGCCACGAGACCAACGGGACAGGGCGGGGGATAAAGTAACATCATGCCTGCAATCCCTGAAGAGTTAAATGCAAAGATGTGAAGAGCACCCACATTTCAGTAACATTTAAGTCCCATGTAATAAGGGGCGAGCCAATTGCTATCAACCGGGCACAAATCCAGACTCCGGGCTGTTTCTAAGAAATTCTTGATGGAAAACCACCAATGTTTACTTTTTTGGACAGGACAGTTCCACCTATGTGACGGTATAAAGACGATCTTTTTGCTCGAGAACATCCATGATACGGTAAGAGGGTAAACTTTTACGTTTATTTGCAGCTTAGTGGAGAAATGGCAAATAAATCTTTAGGAAAATGTGTCGCGGAACGGCAGACTCCACTTTTATTAGATATGATCTTTCCGGCAAAGGGCGCGCGATTCTGAAGAGTTTTGCCTCAAGTATCTTGATAACTACTACGGCATTAACTTATATGCTTTGAGGGTAGTGGAGCGCTCCAACGCTAGGTGATTTGCGATTTTACTTCTTTAGTATCGGCTCTGTAGTGTATATTTAATTATTAAATATGTAAACACTATCTCACGCACATCAGCAGTGAGGTCGCTGTCACTTATGTCAACTGTCAGATCACCACGAATGGCGGGAAACAGTTGAAAGTGAGGCGGTGCCTGCACGAGAATCGCAGCTTAAATACCGATCAACAGGATTCTACAGGCTCAAAGCTCGAATATTTGAGAATTGATCATGGTGCGCGAGGTAAAAATATTAACCAGTCAGAAAGGTCATCAATGAAAGGTATATTTATATTCATATCACTATATAGTATTAAAAAAACAAACCTCCCCCGCAACTCAAAAACCAGCGAACGGATTTTCATACCGATTTCATCAATAGACGGAGTGATTCATGAGGAAGGTTTAAGTGTATGTATAATTCATTATGGTTTTGTGTAAATTGGCTGAAATATGGCGATGATTGTAGAAGATATCGGAAAAAAATGCCAACTGGGGGAGCTTTACTGGCGTGCGTAAACCAATAGGAGTTATTGTTGTATATCAACACATAGGGTACTTTTAATCCCGGTAGTACATACTCGTGGGATATATTCCGACAAACACGTGGGCGAAGACGCGGGAAAAAGCCAGTATTTGACGCGCGCTGTCAGCTCTTCAAACTTATCCTCTATTCTTTTCTACTCTTCTAAATATGAAATAGCGTTTATCTCATTATTCGTGCCATCGACTTATAAATTATTCGCGGAGGTCCGTTATCAAAGTCAACCGGACAAAACCCCTAAAGAATATAAAACTACAAATAATACTACGATTCGGCGGCGGGCGTTGAAAATGTTGCAGGAATCAGCCGACGTATTCTGTAAATAAAAAACTCACCGTGAAAACTTAGGTGAAGTGAGCTGTCAATAGTGTCAATCTCTACAATTAGGTGGTATTACAGCTCACTCCACGCTCACTTCACCTAAGTTTTCACGGTGAGATGGTTACAGAATAGCACTGCAGAAAGCTCTGTCAAGCTTTCCCAATCCAATATAACCACCAGAACATCGAAAGCAATAAGAAGACAGCCGTTCAAGGCTGTCTTACTCAAGACGTTTAGTTCTAATATACTTTTGAATACATTCCATCTGTACCACGATTTCCTATACAATTGCCGTTCTACCGCATCAAATCCGGATCGTAGTGATATCTAATAACATTTTAAAGAAATCCGATTTTGTTGCGAGTGTTGCCACATCCCGCCGCATTTGATATCCGAAACTCCACCAGTGCGGTAACACTTCTTGAGGATTCGACTGAATTGAGTTTTCAAGAGATGGTTGTATATTGTGCCTTATTCTGCCTCGTTGGTCTAGTGGTCGCAAGCGCTACTGCTGAGCATGAGGTCCTGGATTCGATTCCCACGTCGGGCAAAGTGTTATAGGGTTTTTCCATCTATGAGAACTACCAACCCGTACTGGGCCCGCGTGGTGGATTATGACCCCTTCCCTCTCACAGAGAGGCCTTTGCCCCAGCAGTGGGAACATTTATAGGCTGATTATGATTTTGCTATGCTTAAGTATATGTATTAAGTTTTCGCAGTTTTCCTAGTAAAAGTTGTTTATAATGAGGAATACAAAATGACCTCTTTTCAGATTTTCAGTTATTTCAATTACACCTTGTATATAGGTAAAGTTGCTCTAAAAGCTGCAAAGTCAAAGTGGTATCGGGCTGGCCACGTCTGCCGCATGCCCTATGAGCTGTGGGCCAAAATAACCACTATGTGGGCCCTGAGACGGTTAGAACGCGTCGCAGCAGACCCCGTAGAAGATGGCGGGACGAGCTCGACAAAACAAGCGACCAGTAGTCCACATTAGCCCTGGACCGAAAGCACTGGAAGTCAATGGAAGAGTCCTTTGCCCAGCAGTGGGATGATACAGGCTAACAGTAACGTATGATTATGCGAATCAATACTGACCGGTGTGATTTCACACTTACAGCACAACTATTTTCTTTGGAATTTTGCCGAGGGACATTAGATTCTGGAACTCTATAGTATACTTCAAAGTCGATTGAGAGCGTCTAATGGCAACTGATAGAAATCCGACGACTGACGAAACACGAAGTTTGCCGAGGGACTTTAAGAAAATAGTTGTACTGTACATAATGCCCTTGAGCATCTCCATAAAGACCTGCAGTGCTATTCTGTAACCATCGTACCGTGAAAACTTAGGTGAAGTGAGCTGTTATTCCACAGGGATTGACACTATTGACAGCTCACTTCACCCAAGTTTTCACGGTGAGATGTTTACAGAAGAGCATGGCTGGTCTGCGTTGTCCGTATAGGAAACAAACGGACTTAGCATGAAATAATAAGTAATAAGGTTTTATTAAACAACCCTATTAGAAGTACCCAACCTCATTAGCTTTTCAACCTCAGGAGATTCCACTAATTAAAAGTTGTATCCAATAAAATCCTTCCTTAAAGTTGCAAACGCGGCGAATAACTAAAGAGTCAAGAGAGTAAGAGAGAGAGAGAGAGAGTTAGTTATTGGCCGCGTTTGCAACTTACAGGATTTTATTTAAAATTAAATCTTACATTATGAACCGTGGAATTGGATCCAGAAAAGAAAGTAGCTTGACTTTATTTTAACGGCTTGTCTTTTTTTTTTTTTGCGAAGCAGTGTTACTTTTTTTGAGATTGTTGTGTGATTGAAATTAAATAACAGTGTGGGACAATATTAGTCTAGAAGAAGAGGCCTTCGCCACTTCTCGTACTGAGAAGACACGAGCATTGAACAACACGTTTGCTCATGACGGGTTAGAATTATAACTACAAGTCCAGGTTTCCTCACCATGTTTTGCCTTCACCGATGTCAGTAATGTCCAAGATAAACGCAACAATGCATTTTCCCCAAGAAAGATAGAAAAATATTTAATTTGGGACACGCACAGGAACTACAAACAATTAAAAAGGACATTTAAAACTAACAATATCATAAAAACCAAAAAAAGGGGTTAATTTATTTGTACGTGAATCGACAACCCCTGAAATCGATTCGCCTACACATTAACTTCGTGCGAATCGCCTCAACAAAAAATTATATTATGTTTCTTCAAAACATAACATTTGATTTGAAGAAGCTGTCTTAAATTTTACCGATAATAAGCATAAAACGTACTTACGGATGCCAAAAGTTACCTGTGCACCTTTCACTGAAGCAAGTTTCGGGTGCGGGCTCGATCTGTCACTCATGACAAGTGTCAATCATAGCGTCTAAAAATTTTGCCGCTAACGTACGGAAAATTTTTCTTTCGATAATTTTCTTTAAAGAAAATTGTAAAGTTTCAGAAAAAACTTATAGAAAGTGAATAATAGTGCTTGTGGTAAGTGATATATAGTGTTACGCTGATAGTTGAGCCAGCGAAATGCCGAAATGGAGATCGAAAGGTCACATTAAATCGAAATTGTCACCGGTGCCTGCGGATTCTCCTAAGTGCGATAGTGGTGAAGAATGCTCTTTATCCTCGGAGGAAGAAGGCACCTATTCCCACTGCCGAACAACGGCAAAGAGATCGAAACGATTTCCTGTAAGTCGGGCCCACGCATTTACAATTGAACGAGTAGACAAGTAAGTGTTAAATCTGTTAACAATGACACAATTTCTACATTATATCACTAATCTTACTCAGAAACACTATCAACTAACTTCTAAATTGCTTCTTGCTAGTATCTACTTCAGAAGCGCATTGTTGTTTTCTAAACAATCCGGTCATGTCTAAAGAGACTTGAAACACTACAACTTAAAGGTTTCAGTGTAAAATATTGTGATTAGGTAATTCCTAACGCAAAAACAGATTGTCTTGAGGAGGCAAAACTACTCAAGCAGTTTTATTTTTATTTTGACATCCCATCTTATAAAACAATCCATTATAAGAAGACCTGTAGGTATGCTCACCCAGCCCATGTGTTTCACACACTGAATTAGAAGTAAATGAGTACTTATGCCACTAAATAAAACTAAAGACTATTTAGCCCCTGCGGAGGGGGGTTTTGGCTGGGATCTCTAATATGGGTCTAGTGCAGATGGAGCTAGCTGCTAAAGCAACGTCCACAGGGACTTGTTAATTGGGCAGCAACCTACCCACTGAGATAGTATCCTACTTTCCATTTTGGAAATAGTCCGGACACACCCATCCAGAAGTGTATTTAAATTAAAATAGAGTGCAATACTCTCATGTGGTATGCAGTTGTTACATTAAAGAGGTTCAGCACCTCTTATGAACTCTAATTTGCATTCAGAACATTAAAATTACTAATTAAATATGACATTAAGTTCTATAACTATTAGGAAATACTAAATATTTAAACAACATTATAATTTATAATGTTAATACTGTATTTTTCTTTGCTGTATTTTGTAATAATTAAGAAAATCTTATAGTTATGATCATCAGGACCTAGCTTGCTCTATCAAAATTAGAAATGGAACAAATACAGCCACTAAACAATTTAAAACTCACAATATGTATATTTAGTTAAAGCTGGTTTTATAAGAATTAGTTCTTTTATATTAAAAAACATGATAAACAGGATCATAGCAAGAATAACTAGGCCTAGATTCATATTGTTGACAAGATTCAGGCCGTCTAAAGAACCATGTAAAAGCTTGGGAATGATAAGATCCTAACAAGAAGTCGAATAAATAAATTAATAATATTCAGAACAATTCTATTTTTAGCAAATTCCACAAATTTCTATTGCTAAGTCAAAGACCGAAAATATTAATATTCAGAACAATTCTGGTTTCAGAAAATTCTGCAAATTTCTATTAAACGCAAAATATTAATCTATGTGGTTTTCTAATATTATGATATTATAATCAAATAGCCTATTGTTTATACTCAAGTAAGATGATGACAATTGAAAAGTAAAATGGAAGCAATGTTTTATTAATGAATGAAGGGTAGCTGTTCATGAAACAGTTCCCTTGTTAGGTCTTTTTGTTTATAATATAATACCAGCCTGTTACTGTCCCACTGCAGGGCAAAGGCCCCTTCTCATACAGAGAAGGCACCAGCATTGATCGCCATGCTTGCTCGGGACGGGTTGGCGATTTCAGACTTATATTAACTATAAGTCCAGGTTTCCTCACAGTGTTTTCCTTCACCAATGTCAGTAATGTGCCAGATAAACTCAGAAAATACATATGAATTGAAAAAGTCACATTGGTACTTGCCTGAATTTGAAACCTCAACCTCATGCATGAGAGTCGAGGCCTTAACCACTGGGCCATCACAAAATTAGATTTTTGTTTGAATAGAGAATTTGCGAGCCTGTAAATTTTTTATTTCTATGTCTCAGAGACTGGAACTCCTAAAAAAGCTTGGATGAGAAGTAAATTTCCTAAGCAAATTCTAAATCTCAATCAGGATTTAGAAGATTTAGGCCTTTTTGTGTACTGATACTAGTCACAAGGCCCTGTCTGCAAAATAGTTGAAAAGGGCAGACCAAGAGAAATTAAAAAAGGTTGCTCCATTGGTTTGCCAAGAGTTAATGTGGTGGCCAAAGGCTATTGATAGACCACAGCTCAGTTCCTCTACACAGGGTAAGGTAACCCACTTCCTGTCCACACATGCCGTGGAGGAAAGGTAAGCCCACATAAATGGGCCACTCTATACATCCAAAAGATGCTTTTAGGGATAATACCGCCCATTGTGTCACCGTATGTACAATTTCTACATTTATATCTGTAATTCGTATGGTGTAAATTATAAAGAGTATTCTACTCTTGTCAGGAACTTGACCAAACCAGAAAAAAAATGGCACTCGAATTTGCGAGAGATGTTTGCCATATACGCAGTAATAAGCAGCCACAAAAGCCAGTCTTCAGAGTGCAAATATTCTAGTAATTTAATTCATTCCGACAACAGACCATTTGTCGTACATTCAAGGATGAGCGAGGGATACATTTTCCTAGCTCTCCTGAACCTATCTTGCAAAACGACGAAGTTAGCTTAACATCACTCTGTCAGCGGTTTACCTCCCGGGGAGGTTAAGTGTTATAACGGCTTAGCCGACCGCTTTTAAGAACAGACCAGCCTGATTGGCTCCTGTTGCTCCAGGCCCCAGGCCTCGGAGGCCATGTTTCAAAGTGGGGCGTCCTCGACGTTTACGACCTTTTCGTGTAAGATAAGTCGGCCGTTGTGCGACAGTACGTCACATGGGACTCAAACGATGGCTTGGCAAGCTTCTGCGATGCTTCTACGATGCTTTTAGTCAGAGGTGACAGCATTGACTAGCATGGGTGTTCTCTCTTCGCCCAATTTAAGACCGAGTGTTCAGCCATCTGAACTCGGTAATGGGATGGGGACGTACTATATATAAATCGCCCCATACTAGACCCAGTACCAGTACAGGATCCATGTAAGAACCTCTTAGACCTGACAAGCTGCAACTCCTAGCTTGGAAAGTTGGGGGAGGGGGGCAGTCAGGTTGCAAGGGGCAGTGGTCGATAGAGGAACAAGGTACTTGCTAAAATTTATTTAGAGATAATCCATACTACTTACTTATAAAGCTCCTATTCAGAGGTGAATTTCATAGTGTAGATTGCATGGCATTAGCCCTTAATAACCTGATCGCATCTAAACAGATTTTGTCCATTTGTAAGTTTCAAAAGCATTACCCAGGCACCCATATGGGATAAAAAGATACCCCTTGCTTGGCGTAGATTTACATGCTTAACCTAATAATATAAGACATCTCACAACTTTCAAGATTTTGAATAATAGTGTGACCAAAATAGGGTTCAAAGACACTGACAATCAAGATGTTTACTTAAAAGCTACCATAATCCTTGTTGATTTTGGTTTGCAATAACAGGTGTGGTTAAGCTTGCCTTGAAAGACAACACTGCCTCTCCTTAGAATGGACTAGATTCATTTTTAAACAAACTAAGATTGAGGAGCCTCTAGGAAGTATAAGGTCTGTGGTAGCCTTCGGAAGGCTGGCTGGAAAATAGATTATCAGATGAAATGAAACTGGAAGAGCCGCTAGAGACAGAAAAATTACTTTCGTAATGTAGTAAAAGAGAGGGCTACCTCTCAAGAGAATGTATAATGTACGAGTATGTATGTTGTCCGAAAAATAAAGAATTATTATTATTGTAATGGTCAGGCTATTATGTTCCCACTGAGTGGACAAAGGGTCTCTCTGTGAGAGAGGAAGAGGATTTATTATATGATAATTTTTAATCCCCTAAGAAAATATTAAAATTATGTTTGTGTACATGATTCACATTTCAAGTTAATTTAATTAACAAATGATGAGACTTCATTTACATGCATCACCACTTGACTAACCTATTGACCATTTTAATAAAAGGTCCTAATTAAATTTCAGTTTCAACGAAATTTTAACTTTGTCATGTATGTATGACATTGAGTTTGTGTTTCCACATCTTTATAAAATTGCTTACTATGACATTCAGAAATGTCTGTACATTTGATTGATCTCATAATTTCCAAGTAAGTAACTAAACTTATATTAATTAAGGATATGAGTGATCCAATTCTCCTTTATTGATGAGATTATTATTCAGTTTAGTCCCATTGATTTTCTATTATCAGTATACTGTAGCCTTATAATTTATATTCACCTTAAATAAGGCAAATAAATTTGCCATTAATCTTTAACATCATAAGGAAGATGTGTTCATTTCTGCATCTACTAAGATAAATATATTGAAAACACTTAATTGTTTTATTGGAACATTTAATTAATACAGACTGAAATATTCGTTCGTTCCATATAATATTTAATTCACATAGCGTCTACATCCTTCGGGTACTCTTTCACCAGCAGATACCAAACAGGTCTTCAAATCAAATGTTATGTTTTGAAGAAACATAATAGAACTGTTTTGCATTAAAACAAAACAGTTATTATGTTATGAAAAACATAACATTTGAGCAATTTGCTTGCTGTTGAATTTTTGAAGACTTCTATGATTGACACTTGTCATGAGTGACAGATCGAGCCCGCACCCGAAACTTGCTTCAGTGAAAGGTGCACAGGTAACTTTTGGCATCCGTAAGTACGTTTTATGCTTATTATCGGTAAAATTTAAGACAGCTTCTTCAAATCAAATGTTATGTTTTTCATAACATAATAACTGTTTTGTTTTAATGCAAAACAGTTCTATTATTTAAGTGTCGATTCGCCCGTTTCGGGCGAGTTAATTCGGGCGAATCACCGATAACCGAAAAAAAATACCTGTGCGAGACTAAAAAAGCTCTTATCTCAGCATTATGCTGCGATATTTAAAAAAATGTAGTAGGTATTAAGTAGCGTTACCACAGGAAGTTATTTTAATCTTCATAAATTATATTACTGTCTCAACGCTGTATATGAACTTTCAAGTTGCACAACAATTATTGGAAAACTTAATCCATGGATGAAATTCCGAACCTGAAGTTATTGTGCTTGCATCGAATGCTTCATATCTCAGACTATCGCATTCAATTATTAAGGACTGGATTGTATCGCGAATTCAATAATAAAACTTGGTAGATTTGATGCTATGTTAGCGCTCGATTTATTAAAGAAATTTGTTTTTATAATGTAGACTTTTGAGTAGTGAAGAGAGAGACCTATGAAGTACGAGTATTTGAAAGACGTTGGAATAACGTTAGCTGATTGTGGTTAGCTGGATAATCACCGATTATTTATTTATACTTCGATGGTCCTAGTTTATCAGTGATTTCGAGTTACAGTTTTATTAGCTATATGTAAGCGGGCACGCCCTTTATGCCTGGAAGCATTAAATTCCGGCATTAAGTTCTGTTTATGTTTTGAGTTTTTATTTTTGTTTGAGTATATATTTCGATTTTTTTGTTGGTATATTGAAGTGTGCTAGCTGTCATTATGGCAAATAAATTTATTTACTGTTTTGTGTTGAGTAATGTAAATTATATTGCATACTATTGTATAGAATCAAGTTTTTTTTTCTAACTGAACAGACAGCAGTGCTGCTGGGGAGTTTGTTTCGCCACTTCTTCCCAGCTAAAGCACTAGGAAGTGGTGAAGGGTGGGCGTTTTGGGGGACTGTCTTATGTAATTTTGACGTTCGAAAAGTGCTGATTCTCAGCCTAGTTAAAGTGTAACTTTAACCTCATTGTAATAAAGTATGAATTACAATGATGCCGTGAGTTTTATACAACTCTCGGCAATCATTCCAATTTATACCTTATAACATTGATATCAAGAGTTGTAAGAGAAGATGCACAAGAAAAAAATGCGAGCCGACTTAAAGATACAGTCACTTTTTTTTTTTTAAAGTTAAGTCATTAGTAAGGTTGCAATGTCACTCTTAGATCATTCTTAAACATTGCTTGTCAATTTACAAAACCCTAGCGAAATCAAAACCCGCCTCATTCCCGATTCATTAGCAACACGTGATCGCACTCCGCCAGTTCGTACGAACTTGTTCCACGTATACCAAGTTCGCAGGAAATGAGATCTGTGTATCAAGCAGATGCGAGCGTGTTAACTTGATAGCTGCAGTAATCAAACTAGAGCGGCAGCCGGCAGGTGCAGGCCTGCCTGATCAAATTTAGTTGCCGTGTGTAGACTTCAATCAGCTTAAGAAGATAGGGATGTAACTCTAGCGACACATCTCGACATATCATCAAAAATTCGTCAGAGAAAGATCGGTGATGCTTTTTAAACTACTACGTAACATTGGTACTTATCGTGCTGAAATTAAGTAGCATCTCGCATGAAAGTAGAGGAGGTCGTTGAGTATTACAGGATGAAGACCAAGTTCACCTTGAGAGTGGACAAGTTGGAGTCGCGCCACAAGATTAACTTCAAATCTTTTGTGATGCGGGGTCCGACTCATCACGGCTTTCATGAAGGAGGAATTTTGGCCGACATCGTGTATCAGGGTTTTCGCGGAAGGTTACATGATACCACGTTGTGTTAAGGGACTTTTTTTTTTTTAGCTTTTTTTAAAGAACCAGGTTCTCAATAATTAATTACAATCTAGCCTATAAGACTAATAAGCAATTTTAATCTAACTTAATTTTTTACGTTATAATTATGTATTAATTTAATATTTTGTAAGATTATTTTGTCTATGGGCCTTAATTGGGTGAAAATAAAGCAATTATATTATTACTATTATTGTAGGCGTTTTTTTTTTTGAGGGTGGGAAATTATCAAATAACTTCTCCCGCTCTGGGTGGAGCGGGAGGGCGTGTCAGACTTTTACTGACTAAAACCCACCCGTGTTCCTTCCGTTGCCTGTGTGCCGAGGTCGCGATATCCCTTTCAGACAAACCCGCAACCCCGGCAGGCATAGGCCCTTCCGGACCCCGTCAGTTGGTGCTGACATCTCTTTGAGGCGCGCGTGGAACACAACGCGCCGTCGACCCGGGCCTGGTCCCTATCGGACAGCGAGCTACCCATTGCTCACCGTCCGCAAGCCCGCGCCTACGGTGGCCGGAAGTCGGCTCGCGACTCCCGACGCCCGGGGCGTCTCCTGCGGCGACTAGGGGCGCGAGGGCGCGCATTTTGCCTCTCCCTCGCGCGCTCCGCCTCCATTATTGTAGGCGTAAGCACGAATTCTTGTTCACTGAATTTCCATAGCGTAAAGAAAATTATCGAAAGAAAAATTTTCCGTACGTTAGCGGCAAAATTTTTAGACGCTATGATTGACACTTGTCATGAGTGACAGATCGAGCCCGCACCCGAAACTTGCTTCAGTGAAAGGTGCACAGGTAACTTTTGGCATCCGTAAGTACGTTTTATGCTTATTATCGGTAAAATTTAAGACAGCTTCTTCAAATCAAATGTTATGTTTTTCATAACATAATAACTGTTTTGTTTTAATGCAAAACAGTTCTATTATTTAAGTGTCGATTCGCCCGTTTCGGGCGAGTTAATTCGGGCGAATCACCGATAACCGAAAAAAAATACCTGTGCGAGACTAAAAAAGCTCTTATCTCAGCATTATGCTGCGATATTTAAAAAAATGTAGTAGGTATTAAGTAGCGTTACCACAGGAAGTTATTTTAATCCCCATAAATTATATTACTGTCTCAACGCTGTATATGAACTTTCAAGTTGCACAACAATTATTGGAAAACTTAATCCATGGATGAAATTCCGAACCTGAAGTTATTGTGCTTGCATCGAATGCTTCATATCTCAGACTATCGCATTCAATTATTAAGGACTGGATTGTATCGCGAATTCAATAATAAAACTTGGTAGATTTGATGCTATGTTAGCGCTCGATTTATTAAAGAAATTTGTTTTTATAATGTAGACTTTTGAGTAGTGAAGAGAGAGACCTATGAAGTACGAGTATTTGAAAGACGTTGGAATAACGTTAGCTGATTGTGGTTAGCTGGATAATCACCGATTATTTATTTATACTTCGATGGTCCTAGTTTATCAGTGATTTCGAGTTACAGTTTTATTAGCTATATGTAAGCGGGCACGCCCTTTATGCCTGGAAGCATTAAATTCCGGCATTAAGTTCTGTTTATGTTTTGAGTTTTTATTTTTGTTTGAGTATATATTTCGATTTTTTTGTTGGTATATTGAAGTGTGCTAGCTGTCATTATGGCAAATAAATTTATTTACTGTTTTGTGTTGAGTAATGTAAATTATATTGCATACTATTGTATAGAATCAAGTTTTTTTTTCTAACTGAACAGACAGCAGTGCTGCTGGGGAGTTTGTTTCGCCACTTCTTCCCAGCTAAAGCACTAGGAAGTGGTGAAGGGTGGGCGTTTTGGGGGACTGTCTTATGTAATTTTGACGTTTGAAAAGTGCTGATTCTCAGCCTAGTTAAAGTGTAACTTTAACCTCATTGTAATAAAGTATGAATTACAATGATGCCGTGAGTTTTATACAACTCTCGGCAATCATTCCAATTTATACCTTATAACATTGATATCAAGAGTTGTAAGAGAAGATGCACAAGAAAAAAATGCGAGCCGACTTAAAGATACAGTCACGTTTTTTTTTTTTAAAGTTAAGTCATTAGTAAGGTTGCAATGTCACTCTTAGATCATTCTTAAACATTGCTTGTCAATTTACAAAACCCTAGCGAAATCAAAACCCGCCTCATTCCCGATTCATTAGCAACACGTGATCGCACTCCGCCAGTTCGTACGAACTTGTTCCACGTATACCAAGTTCGCAGGAAATGAGATCTGTGTATCAAGCAGATGCGAGCGTGTTAACTTGATAGCTGCAGTAATCAAACTAGAGCGGCAGCCGGCAGGTGCAGGCCTGCCTGATCAAATTTAGTTGCCGTGTGTAGACTTCAATCAGCTTAAGAAGATAGGGATGTAACTCTAGCGACACATCTCGACATATCATCAAAAATTCGTCAGAGAAAGATCGGTGATGCTTTTTAAACTACTACGTAACATTGGTACTTATCGTGCTGAAATTAAGTAGCATCTCGCATGAAAGTAGAGGAGGTCGTTGAGTATTACAGGATGAAGACCAAGTTCACCTTGAGAGTGGACAAGTTGGAGTCGCGCCACAAGATTAACTTCAAATCTTTTGTGATGCGGGGTCCGACTCATCACGGCTTTCATGAAGGAGGAATTTTGGCCGACATCGTGTATCAGGGTTTTCGCGGAAGGTTACATGATACCACGTTGTGTTAAGGGACTTTTTTTTTTTTAGCTTTTTTTAAAGAACCAGGTTCTCAATAATTAATTACAATCTAGCCTATAAGACTAATAAGCAATTTTAATCTAACTTAATTTTTTACGTTATAATTATGTATTAATTTAATATTTTGTAAGATTATTTTGTCTATGGGCCTTAATTGGGTGAAAATAAAGCAATTATATTATTACTATTATTGTAGGCGTTTTTTTTTTTTGAGGGTGGGAAATTATCAAATAACTTCTCCCGCTCTGGGTGGAGCGGGAGGGCGTGTCAGACTTTTACTGACTAAAACCCACCCGTGTTCCTTCCGTTGCCTGTGTGCCGAGGTCGCGATATCCCTTTCAGACAAACCCGCAACCCCGGCAGGCATAGGCCCTTCCGGACCCCGTCAGTTGGTGCTGACATCTCTTTGAGGCGCGCGTGGAACACAACGCGCCGTCGACCCGGGCCTGGTCCCTATCGGACAGCGAGCTACCCATTGCTCACCGTCCGCAAGCCCGCGCCTACGGTGGCCGGAAGTCGGCTCGCGACTCCCGACGCCCGGGGCGTCTCCTGCGGCGACTAGGGGCGCGAGGGCGCGCATTTTGCCTCTCCCTCGCGCGCTCCGCCTCCATTATTGTAGGCGTAAGCACGAATTCTTGTTCACTGAATTTCCATAGCGTATTGTTTGGTGGATCTGTCACTAGACTTACGGTTGAAGGGTGTAAGGCAAAGCTAGTGTTGTTAGAATGGTCCTAACAGAAGAAATACTTAGTATGTATGATTTTTGACGTTGCATCGACGTCACTTATTCTGACAAGAAATGCTAAACCCAAGTGCGGCCCAAATTAACTTTTATATAACCTTATTGAGAAAGAAGTTTATTTTAAAGCGAAATTCACGCTAACTTGATTCGAAGCGCTTGATAAGAAATAGACACAAAGAATCGAATCTAACGAGAATGCAGATTTTAAAAACAAACAATAAACTCTTCGGATTTTTTCATGTCAGAAATCAATAACATCATAATTATGTTTTCTATCCTCGCCGGACCGCCACCGTCCACCTCCGCGTTCGAAGGAAGTGGTCACACAATAACTCATAAAGACAGACTAGAATAATTCATTACCTTGAACCACTGTTTATTACGTAGGTCAATTAAAATGTACGGTCTGTATTTTCCATGTCGATACCGGAATTAATTTAAAGTTTGATAATATTGTGATCCTAATTATTTGTACTTATAGAAGCATGTTTTAAACAGATTCTTTAGTGATTCTTAGTCACTAAACTTTTTTATAAGTTTTAATTGTTAGTAGTAGTAGAGTAATCGAACTTCCCATTTCTACATCCAATATATCTGTACTTAGACTCAAAATTCACTATCAATCATAGGTACTTTTAATCCAAACACCTTAAAAGGAAAATGGCGCATAAAATAAGTACAACTAAATATTGGTCTACTGCATTACTGCCTATCCTATGTTTACGTTCGCTCTGTTTATTATTTACTCTGTGGATTTAAAGACTTCGTTATGCTGACGTTTCGTTCTATTTTTAAATTCTTTCAATAAGAATAATGGAAGATAAATTGAATGCAGTCTTTGTGAAGGTATGTAATTTATGAAAATGAAGAAACACAACATTACCATGAGTTTTGCAATGAAATATTTCTTAAATATTTCATGTTTCTGTTATTTCCAATTGTTTTTAGGTGGACAGTCTCTTTGACATAAATAACTTCGAACATTGTTTTGTTAATTGTTTCCTGAGACAGCAGTAACATGCTAGTCCAATTGATCACTCCAATCATCTTGTCGTTTTATAAAAAAAACACGTCTTTCTGTCCATTTGTGCACATTAAACCCGAGAATAACGAATCAATTTTCGTTTTTATCTTATTATAAATTAAGTATATTTTCTATTGCTGTCATTATTCCTTTCTGACGCGAGTAGATCCGAGGGCAAACCAAGACTATGTGTTAACATAGAGATAATCTACTATAAGCTTAAACATCAACAGATTTACAAAGATAAATAAAGTCACATGTGTCAATACACAACGCAACTGACGCAGGACTGATCACACCGCATGGCTGAATGCACTACAGATCATAGAACTTCTGCACTATTCATGTCTTTACCCAGCACAGGAGAACAGCAAAATGCTCGAGCAGTTTTTCATAAAAACTAATATTATAAACAGAAAAAAATTGATTGTTTGTTTGTTTGTTACGCTTTCATGGTAAAACGGCTGGACGGATTTGGATGAAAGGAGATCAGACATTTTAGTATGGGCTTTGGTCCAAGTGGCGTCGGATCATGAAACCTAGTCCATGAATGTAGGATATTTTTTTTACTATGGCCACCATAAAATTGGCCCACGGAGATAAAGTTATACAACCCAGAAAAATGTTAGGTTAGGTCGTCGGAAGTGATCCAAATGGCGTCGGCTCATGAAACCTAATCCATTTGGTAGCTCATGATTGTAGGATTGTTTTTACAGTTTGGACATACTTTTTATCCCGATATTCTCACGGGACTGAGACTTATGCGGGTGAAACCGCTGGGCGCAGCTAATTGATGATAAACTAAATCACAACTGTTCAAAACGAGATGATTACGGGTTCGAGCATGCTCGCGCATATTTTTGATTTTGACAGCAAAGAACATGCTCGAGCCTTTTGCTGCTCCGTCTGAGCAGACCCTAAGTTGTTACCTACGCTTTCAATAGATACACAAAGGTAAACAAAGTCATCTGCATCACAAGTCACATATGTCAATAGACGACTGACGCAGGACTGATCACATCGCATGGCTGACTGCATTACGAATCACGGGACCAACTCCCGCACTACATAATATATAGATGGGTACAGCTACTTTTTAGGGTACAGCTGATCGGCTCCATGCAGCGTTCCGAAAACTGGCGCAACGGACGATGACGGACGAAGACGGACGAAGTAAGGGACGCGCAAATTGTTACCACGGATTCTCTACATGATTCTAGACCAACCAGCGTTGAACTTCGACGGTTATAAAAAAAAACTCCTGTTCCATACATTTTTACCGTGTTGTTATTGCACTTATGTATATTTATAACAGCAGTTTTTTTACACCCTGTATACGTGTAGTTACAATCGCGGACATTTGCGGTGAACCGCTTTTCACCCTTATGCCCTTAGTAATAAGGTTGAACAGTGGTTAACCGCCAATATCCGCGATGGACATAATTGCATTCATTCATTTCAATTTTACGAATGTATTTGGTTAATGAATCTACAAGTTATTGCGTTTGCGTAAAGATAATTTTCACCTAAAGCAGCCTATAAAGATTGGTAATTTTCAAGATTGCACTCAGATGTAGCATCGGCAAAATTCGTAAAACCGATCACCATCCGAACTGAGTGCAGTTCGGATGGTGATCGGTTTTACGAATTTTGCCGATGCTACATCTGAGTTGTGTCGTACTGTATTACGTACGAATATCGCTAACTGTCTCCAACAAATGCTGAAATGCGACTCGCGAGTGCGCTTGCATTACATGTCCGGGTTTTTATAATCGTTTTTATTACATGTCCAGCCAAATATGTCCGGCCTGTCGGGATTTTGTTAGGCTTTTGGGCAACCCCTCCCCGCCAAACGACACCTGATTATTGATAGTTTTAATTACTTTCAATGTAAAGAAGTTACAAATTACTTTAATAAGAACAAAATGTGATTCATGATGAGTAGAGTAAAGGTACCATTCCGTACCTGACCGCAGCAGGCAACTGCAGGCGACGTGTCGCGGCGTCATGTCGCGGCAACACGTCGCGGCGTCATGTCGCTCCAGTCATGATTCCGTACCCGACCGCAGGCGGCAACTACCCGTATTCCAGTCAGTAGATAGAAGATATAAAACGTGACTATCGCTCGGACCTTGGAGGCACTACTGTTCTGTGCTGCGGTCGGGCTACACGTGTCGCCTGTCACTCGCCCGTAACTGCCAACGACGTGTCGCTAGCTACGGAAGGTTTTTCATAGAAACCAGTCGTGTCGCGGCGACACATCCCCTGCAGTTGCCTCCTGCGGTCGGGTACGGAATGATAACTTTAGTCTCAAATGAATAACAGAATTAAATATACATACTTATAAAAGTTTTTTTTTTCTTATAAAAACCATGTCAGGCTTTCACTTCAAAATGTCCGGTTAATTAAAAATATGCTTTTCTATTTTTGGACCTGGCAACCCAACTTACATTCGCTGTACGTGAAGCGTCGGTGTGTGCATGCGTTTTCACTCGTCGAATAGAACCGACCTTCTGTATTATTCTGCGCTAATGCTGTGTCCAGTCTTCTGTTTGGTTTACTTAGGTTGTTATACATGGTGTGTTAATTTTATGACACTGTATGTATACAGGCAATGTTGACCGCAGTTTATATTGATTCCGATAATAAACAACTATTTATGTACTGTTTTCACTGCCACGTTGGTCTAGTGGTCTCAATCGCTACTGCTGAACATGCCGTTCTAGGTTCGAATCCTGGGTCGGGCAAAGTGTTATTGGGGTTTTTCCATCTGGAATGTCTCAGCAGCAGCCCGGAGTCTGGATTTGTTCCCGGTTGAAACACCACGTAACTTTTTTGATACAATGTTATATTGCAAGAAAACTGGGTAATTATTATAATTAATAAGTATTATAAAAATGGAAGCAAATTAATATATGCTTATTTAAATAAATCAAACGCAATCTAGCACAGATTAACTTACTAACACAAAAAAAGCATGAAGAAATTGAAATTATTTATTGAAATAATTGATTTACATAAATATTAACAAAATAGGGCCTTAAAATAAAGGTAAATAATAATTGGATTCTACCTGAACTAGGAATAAACCTGTATCTTAGGTATCTCACTTAAGTGCGTAGATATACATAAGTTGTATCTAAGATTCCAACAAATACTAAATGATTTATCTAATATAAATTATGATTTCATTCAAATAAAGAAAAACTAAAAAAAAAACTCACGCGAACTCAGTTCTCACTAAGGATTTTGGCGATTTTTGACGCCTCTCCCGGGCGTCAAAAAATCGCCAGAGTCGCCTCACGTAATTAATAGACGCCCCCTAAGGTTTGTTCAAAGCTGAAAGCTTTCAGTACAGGCTCAGAAAAAGGTCCTAAATGAAAATTAAACGTTAAGTAACAAAACCTCAACCTAATTACAGTTTCTCCAACAAAAAGGTACAGTCACTAACACGTTTATGGCGCTGATTATACGTCCAGCTATTTACAAAAGTCCATTCAAGCCGTAAAAGATCATGTCCTATTCGAAATTCAGCCGTTACATTAAATTTTCGCTGAGATTTCACCTGAACAGACCAACAACACATTTTACCAAAGCCACTCGATTTTCGGCCCAACACACAACACCTAAGCCTCAAAATACATCAGCAGCACCTAATTATGAAGCTTACAAAAGCACAAAACAGGCAAGGACGAACTTTCACTGACTAATCAAGGGTTCGTTAATGACCTGTTGCGCTATAAAGGATTTTATGCCGTATGTATTTGGGTCACAGTTCATTTTGGGTTCACACGTATTTTCTGCTGAGTTAAAAAATATATCGGAATACTTTTTTCCGACGTGACATGTAAGTAATTATTATTATTCATTTATTCTCTCAAGTTACATGACTCATATTATACACATTATACACACAACAGACAACACATAACATTACAATACAATACAAAACAACCATAACACTATTAACACTTACATAACCGACGACTGTAGGTGACGTGCAAGTCACTGCAGTGTCTCATGTATGGACAGTCGAGCCTGTCCGTAATAGGATGAAAGATTGCCTTAATATCGGCTATGATTCTGACGTCACTCATACGTCGCGTCGTGTTTACTGTCAGTTTTGACATGTGTCAAACGGTAGAGATGGGCAGGACATGAGTGGAATTGTCAGACAATAAATTATGAAGGACCTTGAATGAATATCTCGACTCAATTTAGAGCGCGTGGTCTTTTGTACTATTGACTAATATACGAATTTACGTCAATGACAATTTTATTGGAGTAATTGGTGATTACATCACGGGCCTACAGCTGTAGTAATTTATGTTGACGAGAATTGGGTCATTGTTACGTAATTTGTTTGTGTTATGAAATTGGAACGATCATACTAACTCCTTTTATTTCAGGCTGGAAATTCTAATATAGCCACGGATCAAAAAAGATGGTTCACTCCGCAAGATCATTTAAATTAAAAGCAACTTTTGCAACGACACAATAAAGTGCAGGTTCAGGTCGCACAGCGCTAATTACCTACAGTTATATTCACCTAGAAGTTGCCTCTCTTTCTATCGCGAAACTCTTATATCTTCTGATTACGTTAGGCCCACTGACTTCGACAAGTCGAGCTCGCCGCGTACCTACTTGTAGCTTCATACCTAAAATGCGGAGTGACTGTATTCATCTGTATTTTTATTTTTTTACGTAATCTAAAGATTACGGCGATACATTGAGTTAAAATGTGCCATGACGTCACGAGTATGTAGATTTTATACTTACTTGTGAAGTAGCGACCCCCACTCCCCAACTTAAAATGCGTTTTATCTAAGTATTTTTTTATTAATATGACAAAGCAAAAAATACGTGTCTAATATTTTTTTATTATCTGACTGACGGACCCGGGCATCATCCCTATTGTTTTACTGTCGTGCGTCTTTAGTTTAAAAGAGTATTGAGTTAATATTTAAGTTTACAAACCATGTACATACTTTAAACAGAGATGTTACAGTGAAGATTACGATTATCGGCACTTTGCGGTTAATCATACACAATCGTCGATTATTGTCGCGATTATTATAAGAATTATCTTCGTAAAATGAAAGCGTTTACTTTTAAAAACTCCCATTAAGCAATGATTAAACATTTAATTGTTTTTTAACGTTTCCGCACAGTTAAAAAGTTCATGAATTTTAACAATCATCAACAGCAAAGTCTACTCACGTAAAAATCTCCTCAACTCAGCAAAAACTCAACCAACTTACCTGAAAAAAAGAATCATATTATTATTATAAGTAAACACATCGGCTGTTCCTACGTAATATTATTATAAGTTACACACGCAATTACGAGGAGAGCAACTTCAGAGCACGTCATTTTAATTAGAACAAAAGGGTATTGTGATATCATTTGCACGAAATTGCGGGTAAGCTTTCTAATTAGCGTTAAATGGTTTGGGCAGATATAAAGAACTGATGTGTGGATGTGGGGGTAATTTTTAAGGTAAAAAATAAGCTTCTTGAACATGCTAGTTTAAAAGGATGGCAAGAGATTTGATTGAGGTGTAGTCTTGGCTATGCGGAGCGGACTTAAATTTTCTGTCTTTTGGTCTTTCTATCTGAAAAGTATTCGTTAAATTCTGCCAGAAAACTTCATAATTGCTTCGTACATAGTCATTACTACCTTTTGGAAGGGGCGACTAGAATCAATTCAATTATTTTTTTGTGTAAATTCTGACGTTCAAAAGTGCCTTACACTGAAATAAATGATTTGACTTTGACTTTGATCCAACATTGTAAAACAAGCACTTTATAAATAATAAGTAGGTATAATATTCAGATTACGATGAAAATAAAGAGACAATTTTGTGTCGTGTATAACAAAATACGCGTCAAATTATTTCTACAAAACATAAAAATCAAAATATTTTATCTCACATAAATCTACATTAATAGATAATAAAAAATAATAAAAAAAACTACATAGGCACTTGTGAAACATCAGAAGCTAGGTTCCAAATGGTAAATTCTAAGATCTGGCCACGGCATATACTTACATAAAAAAGATAAATAAAAATAAAATCCTATATAAACCAAATGACATGATTGCAATTACAACTGTAACAAAAGTGAATTAATATCCTGTCTACAAAAGACACTAATAAAGGGTTGAACTGTAGGTATATAATGTCAAAAAATGAGAAAATGATGTCACGGAAGTATGTTAAAAAACCGTCCAAGTGCGTGTCGGACCACGCACAATGAAGGGTTCCGTAGTTGGGATGAATTTATCCTTAGAACTAACTTGATGTTAAAAAAGATGTTCTCCCATACATTCCAACTACAAATCGTCGCTGCGCTTTCCATAATCGCTATGTGTTTTTTTACACATTTTACAGGAGACGCAAAAAACTGATTTTCTCAAAAACATACACAGAGTATTCAAATAATTTACTTTTACTTTAATACATATTTAGCGTGTTTATAATAGAACTTTCGATGTATGAATGTCACATAGCTACATTCCGTAACTCTTTAAATATTGCATTTATCACATAGCTGTTTTTACAGTGTGTGTATTGAAATAACGATTCAAACTGCATAAACAACCGAAAATCACGAAATAACACATAGCGACTCTTGCACGCGCAACGACGAAATGTAATGTTGAGAGATTTACCATGTTATTTTAAGACCATAGACTTCTTATAGGTTTTCCTGTAATCTATGAGTAAAGAACCATTTTCTGTATTTTGTCGGTACAGTTAGCGAACCTTTTTTTTTAATTTTCCAGTTTTCCCCGAAAAGTGACCTCCTTATTCGAAATTGATTTATTTACATTACACGTCCATGTTTGGGTCGCAGAAATTCATATGTGTACCGAACTTTAACTAAATTGGTCCAGCAGATTCGGAGCAAATTGGCTGTGACAGACGGACAGCCAGCCGGCCAGCCAGACAGACAGACTGACACAAGAGTGATCCTTTAAGGATTCCGTTTTTCCTTTTGAGGTACGGAAACCAAAAATAAAATTTTGAAAAAAACATCGTAATTTGGGAGCAGCTAATACATATTTAGGTACATAGTTATGCCGTTAATGAGGTTAGGTAGGTTAATGAGGTAGCCAGGGACAGGGTGCAGAAGGGATTATTGCCCATTTTCCTTTTCTTCAACGTAGTCTTCAATTTTATTATATGCTTTTTTGTTAAGGACACGTTTGATGTGGGCTTCTGTATCCGACTTTGGCAACTTGCTATAAAAGCGAATACTGTTTATAATAAATAATTTGCTACTTTCATCTACATCTTTCCAGAAGACCTCACATTCAAAATGAAATAGCTAACGAAACACTTCCCAGCTTCGTTAATACTTTTAATATCGTATGAACAACGTACCCGCATCTTCTTTGTAAGTTCGTATGCATTTAAGTTTTATTTGAAAACCCGTTTCTCGGTCCCAGAGGGTGTAATGAGCTTTATGTTATTTCCCAAATTTTCGTGGAAACAGAAGCAAAGGTTCATTATAAATGAAGCCTTTTGAAAGGTAGTTGCCCTAAACTATACTTCATGTTTTATGTATAATTAATTTTATCGCTGGAAAATTATACACGGAATAATAAAATATCAAAAGATGTTTTTTTTCTCTTCCAGATACCCAAGAGAATAAATCGTTATTTAACCTTGATAGGAAATTAATCAAACCATACAAATGCAAAAATAACCGTACATTACATCAGATAACGCATAACCCCCAAACAGTGGCAGTTTAATAATGCAGAGAAAAAACTCAGTCATCGGGGTATACGCGAAATTGTTCTGTGGGCGTCAAGGTCACAGGCAACCTGCCCCGCCTCACTTAAAAAGCCATTAACCAAACGCCCCAGTTTCGAATATCCCGCACAATGTTTGAGATGTATTATGAAACGACTTCAGTGCTCAGCTTCTCTGGTTAAGGGATGGAGAGGAATTGATAAAACGCGCTTTCTAATTCCAGTGGTGCTTGTTCCCGCACAAAATTTTATTCTGTATTTTTGTCCCACTGCTGGGCAAAGGTCTCTCCCACAGCGTTCTGTATATGATTTGGTACTAAATACGTTTTATATTTATAAACGTCTTCATCAAGATCATCTACCTCTAATTAGTAATTAGGATAAATCACAATGATGAATACTTTGGAACATCCACAACATTCCTTTTCTTTTTCAACCCGCAATAAATCAAATTAACTATGTTAACAAACTCACATCACTTTTCATTTACACATTCTCTTGCCTACCGGAATAGTATTAAGAATGATTATAATATTTATGTTAATGTCCTCTGTGGAGATAGTCCCAAAGATTTATTAATATTATAAAACAAACATCAAAACGTGGGCTCTCATTAAATATGGATTCACTAGGTGCTAATGTTCTCTGGATGTCTTTGGAAGAATTTAAACAGGCACATTTGAATAATTTATTCCAGCTTTTAATTTGAAATGTAGGTATTCAGATAAATGTGCATATTTCGGCTGATCAGCCGCGACGGTTTATCTCATGTATGTTTCAGGAGCCATTAACCTCTTTGTTAGGTATAAAAGAAAATAATGGCATGTTTTGATTGGTAAATTCAATCCAGTTTACAATAAATACATTGAAAGGTATAATAGCTACAATCAATAACATATTTTCTCTGCATCACTTATTTGGTAATCAGTCATGGAGAAAAGTCAGTGAAGTAAACTACATTTTACACTTATTTCCAGCCATATAATCGTATATAAAACGTCTTCATGTTTGTTCACCTTAAGTGTGCCCTACTCGCTGAGGCTAGCTTCTCTCAAAGTTTACATAAAGTTATTCGGGCGAAAAACGGCCGGTAGTAAAATGCCAAGAATGTAGTTTCGGTCTTATCCCAGTTTTACTATCCTCTGCTGTAAAATGGAAAATTATATATAAAAGCGGGCAATATGTGGGAAAATCAGACAATTTCTTTTGTAAATCCATACCCATTTTCCTCAACCGCCTAGGAGTATTTATTTAGAATCTGCATGTGATTTGTGGCGACACCCCCGTTGCAGGAAATCTCAGCGTATGACGCCACGAAGCAGCATGGTGCGTGACTCATTGTTGTGTTTCTCCTTAGTTGTTGTATTTCTACCTTTACCGATTCAAACATTCGTCTACTCAATACATGCATACATCACCATGTAAACTTGGAACAATGAATTCACATCCTAAACAAATCACACAATAACGAAGCGTATTTCATTTGCATGTGATAGATTCTTTAATAACTTCAACCTTTCTCCCTTTTCCAGCAAACAAACAGCTTTATGAGCTATTCGTAATACTTACACGTAACATGAATCCGGACTCCGTCAAAACAAGAGGGCCAGTGAATGCTTTCAGGATCACCTGAGCTTCATCATAAAAATGTAAATTATTCTCTTTGGTACGTTCCTGCACGTCACAAAGGGTCCAGGTAACGCTTCATTAGTCCCTCGTAACGGCACCCGCACATTTGTGATTCGTTCTTTCGCGTTAATGACTGGCGGTTTAGTAAATCTTTACTTTTATTAACATTGTGTTTGGTTTCGAAGTATGTTTAGACGAAATATTGGTCAAGTATAAAATGTTTCTCAAAAACAATCAGAATCAAGTTTAATGAAAGATAATGTCTAAAGCGTGGCTCTTTACCTAACTTATATTCTGAAAAGAATATCGGAATATACCTAAAGGAATAGTTACATCTACAAGACAAAACAATACAAAAACTTATCTATTGGGAGTATTTAGATGAAAACCAATGAACAGATAATGAAGTAAGAAACTATCTAACCACAGACATGGTCACGCGTTGGGCGCCAAAAAGTTACACTACTAACTACCCGCATGTTCGTGTGGTTTACAACTGCCTTTTGATATGTTCTACTTATATAAAGTACTTGTAGTAAAATGGTTATGTTGAAACGTGGCCCATTATGTTAGACATTCACATTTTTATTTTGCACCATTAGTGACCAAAGTCACGAAACGATATGATACTTTAGATAAAAGGATTCCAGGAAAAATAACGGAATTGTCATGCAATTAGCTTGCCACATAATGAGCGATTAAAAAAAAAAAGAAGTCTGTCTAGACGACTATAAAGTTCACTCGCTCAATGTAAAAAAGTCTGCCTTCATTTGAGACTACAACAAAACGAAAGATCATAAAATTTTCCTTCGAGTAGATACATTTCATTCAACTATTCAACTTCTGTTTGTAAGTGAAGCGGGGACGTCGGATATTATAAAGGCAAAAGCGACTGTGAGATAAGACGCCAGTGACGGCTGTCGGCCGGTAATGATATTACGTTTCAACGCCATCTAGCGGCAGACGATACAATTGTGTTTGCTCAAATGTTGTTTCACCTCGGGATGACGACCGTTCTATTTTTGTATTTAATTGAATCAATTTTGACGTTAGAAACGAATTCAATTATCGCTTTGGCGTGCAGCTTTTGATTCAGTAATTTAGCAATTTTGAAACCAAAAAATGTACCTAATAAACATTCGACCATTGACCGTCCATTACCTACTCCAAGAACTTTTAAAATATCGTTCGCCAATATACATTCACAGGAATCGAACGAAACTTTGACGACGGTAAATCGGTTCTAAACTCCGACACTATCGTGACCCTAGATTCAAGCGGGACTTTTTCCAAAGTATTTGAACTTTCAAGCTGTTCTGGACTTCAAGGAATCCCCTATTGAGACTAACGGATTAGTATTCTAGCCTTGTACGCTCCAAACTTACCTATCTACCCTTTTTCAAAGCGTTCAATAAATACCTGAAACTTAATCTAGATATTAGATATTCCAAAAATCGTTGTTCAGTACTCTAAGACTAATATTATAAAAGCGAATGTCTGTTTGTTATTACAGCTGGTCTTTTTGACCTAAACTGATGACTCCACATTTGTCCTAACTCAGGAAATAACTATTATTTTATGAAGTGAAAACTTCTATAGGCGCACTTTGCGCTCTTTCTAAATAGTGGCCGACACTGGACCGTCACGCTCGGGTTGGTGACGCTGAATCGGGTATATTCGGCTCTAGTAGGTCGGTGACGCTGAATCGCGTACGTACACCTTTTTTTTTAAAGCGGGCTATTTTTTACAGATGAAAGTTAATAGTTCAATAAGTATTTACGACTTAAACAAGACAAGTTGGGCCACTTGCATTTGAAAGTGGAGATTGCAATGAATGAGAGTTTTCTGAAATAATGTTCACTAGGTGCCAGCACTGAGACATCAGGTCCAGGCACCTGTCAAAAGTGTCAAAGCGGCTATATGTTCTTTAGTCGTGACTGAATGATGAACGAATGAAACAAATGCTGAACGTCATCATATATTTTATATTCATTATCGAAATGGAAGACCTCTTGTCAAAGTGGCGCCAATGGATGGCGTAAATTTTCATGAAAACCCTCATTGTTAAGATAGTGACGACAGAACATAATAAACAAAACATAGCTTCAGGAACTATTTTAACCATCGAAAGATCGCTGTACCTACGTTTCAACAAAATCGTTATTGCCCATAGCTCAAAACACTGCAAAGGAAATACCCTTCTATTTTTAGCTAGCAGTAACCGAAGCGAAAAGTATCCAACAATACTCATAAAAACCTTTTTGGTCCAAAAACAGATATACATTCCATCTGATCCCAAAATAGAGTAACGGTCACAACTTCCAATTTGGAACAGACCTCTGAAATGTACCTATAACCCGTCAACTTTTAAAGCATCTTCTGGGTACGTTCATTCCATCGTTCACCTAATCCATCGCCCTCCACTAGGCGAAATCAAGCTGAGTCAACGAAATTTTCGGAAAGAGAAGATCAAGGAAATCCAATCACCTCAGTTTAAATACGGAACGCCAAAGACCAGACTAACAAAGACAGTTTGTGTAATCAACGGAATTCCACAAACTATTATGATGGCCAGTAATATATGGCACCTGTGAAAACATCTGCCAGATGTCTAGTATACGACCTATTACGTAATATTACGGAGATTTGTTGCTTTGAAACGGGAAGATCACTTTTGCCGCGAAACTGCTTTTGTGTATATGCGAATAATCTAAAATATCTAATTCATCACCGTCGGTCTAGCCAAGTATGTTGAGGTCGGCTTCCAGTTTATCCAGATACAGCGGAGCATCAATATTTTATGCGGAGCGACTGCCATCTGACCTATGCATCCCAATCACTAAGCAATGCATTTCGTTTATTCCCGTTGTCCCCGTATGCCATATCCCCGTCACGGGGACAGCGGGACGTGATTAAATTTATTTCCCGTTGTCCCCGTAACGTACATTCGGCTAACGGGGACAACGGGAAGTAAACTTTTCACGAGTCGTTGTCCTCTTAAATCTGCATTGCTTAGTTTTTAGCATGGGAAAAAGAAAAGGGGAATAAAACAAAATTTATTTATTTGTATTCGAATTTTAATTAGAGGTAAAAAAAAACAATTATTAAATTTACACAAATAACACAACTTGAGCATTATAAATATAGTAGTAGTAGTATAAAATCAACAAAAATATCACAATTACTTGCGTAAAAATAAAAATCATAGTAAATAGCTACATATGTAATTACAAAAAATATCACCTGCTGGTGTCCAGCATGTAGAAGTATTGTGCCTCCCTTTCTGTGTATTTGTTTTAAATCACTACTTCCTGAAGGACCTGGCTGAGAGTTTCCGGACATTGTTGATCACTATTGGAAAAAACGAAACATTAAATTGATGACTTCCAAACATTTTTTTCTCTCTACCCTAATGGTTATTAGTTTTTCTGCAAGTACATACTTAATTATTTTTTAACATTCTAAACATCCTATAAATGCTGTACATAAAATATTATTGTTTTAGTTAGATATTAAAAATAAACTACTTACATGTGCTCCCATTTACACTATCACTAACATCACCAGTTCTCAATATGAAGTTCACAAGTAACTACAATAACTAAGTAGATCCCTTTGTCGAATTCTGGAGTGGGATTTTGCATGAGCCAATGAGAGCTCGACAAAAACAATGTTATCTGCGCTTTTGCTCCGCAGCTGCAAGGGCGCGCGCGACGCCGCCGCCGGCGCATCCTTTTCAAGGTCGCTCCGTTTATCATAGTTACTAGAAAACTTAATTTGGAATGTACGATACATTTCAAACAATAAACATGTAATAAAATCGATTAAATTTATAAAAAAATACTACTTGAAAACAAGGTCTAAATTCCTAATATTAATCTACCGCGTACCAAGACCAATCTACCAATATTTCCATACACTTTGTTTGTTGGGTAAAAGATGCCAACGCACACATTCATAATACTACAGAAAAATGAAAAAACTGGGACTGTGGGCAATAATTTTTACTTATTTTATTCAACTATATTAACGGGGACAGTGTACGGGGACAACGGGAAGTATTTTTAAATATTTAATTGAAGTACCGCTGTCCCCGTAGGACGGGGAATGTGTACGGGGACAACGGGAAGTATTTTTAAATATTTAATTGAAGTACCGCTGTCCCCGTAGGACGGGGACACGGTGTACGGGGACAACGGGAATAAACGTGCATTTCGTTTATTCCCGTTGTCCCCGTATGCCATATCCCCGTCACGGGGACAGCGGGACGTGATTAAATTTATTTCCCGTTGTCCCCGTAACGTACATTCGGCTAACGGGGACAAGGGGAAGTAAACTTTTCACGAGTCGTTGTCCTCTTAAATCTGCATTGCTTAGTTTTTAGCATGGGAAAAAGAAAAGGGGAATAAAACAAAATTTATTTATTTGTATTCGAATTTTAATTAGAGGTAAAAAAAAACAATTATTAAATTTACACAAATAACACAACTTGAGCATTATAAATATAGTAGTAGTAGTATAAAATCAACAAAAATATCACAATTACTTGCGTAAAAATAAAAATCATAGTAAATAGCTACATATGTAATTACAAAAAATATCACCTGCTGGTGTCCAGCATGTAGAAGTATTGTGCCTCCCTTTCTGTGTATTTGTTTTAAATCACTACTTCCTGAAGGACCTGGCTGAGAGTTTCCGGACATTGTTGATCACTATTGGAAAAAACGAAACATTAAATTGATGACTTCCAAACATTTTTTTCTCTCTACCCTAATGGTTATTAGTTTTTCTGCAAGTACATACTTAATTATTTTTTAACATTCTAAACATCCTATAAATGCTGTACATAAAATATTATTGTTTTAGTTAGATATTAAAAATAAACTACTTACATGTGCTCCCATTTACACTATCACTAACATCACCAGTTCTCAATATGAAGTTCACAAGTAACTACAATAACTAAGTAGATCCCTTTGTCGAATTCTGGAGTGGGATTTTGCATGAGCCAATGAGAGCTCGACAAAAACAATGTTATCTGCGCTTTTGCTCCGCAGCTGCAAGGGCGCGCGCGACGCCGCCGCCGGCGCATCCTTTTCAAGGTCGCTCCGTTTATCATAGTTACTAGAAAACTTAATTTGGAATGTACGATACATTTCAAACAATAAACATGTAATAAAATCGATTAAATTTATAAAAAAATACTACTTGAAAACAAGGTCTAAATTCCTAATATTAATCTACCGCGTACCAAGACCAATCTACCAATATTTCCATACACTTTGTTTGTTGGGTAAAAGATGCCAACGCACACATTCATAATACTACAGAAAAATGAAAAAACTGGGACTGTGGGCAATAATTTTTACTTATTTTATTCAACTATATTAACGGGGACAGTGTACGGGGACAACGGGAAGTATTTTTAAATATTTAATTGAAGTACCGCTGTCCCCGTAGGACGGGGAATGTGTACGGGGACAACGGGAAGTATTTTTAAATATTTAATTGAAGTACCGCTGTCCCCGTAGGACGGGGACACGGTGTACGGGGACAACGGGAATAAACGATGCATTTAGAGCAGTTGCCACAGAGTTTCAGGCTTCCGACTGCTGATTCAATATTTTCTTTTGCAATGTTCTGTGAAAGTTTGCTCTGCGTGAGTTTAAAACATTCATAGTATGACTTTTTATTGCACACAGTGTTGCAAGAGACACTAGCATATTTTTCAAAGATGTATAATAACCTGTTTCATCGCCAGACAACCTAATTCTTCATTAATATCTTATTAGATTTCTTTTATTTCTTGTCGTAAATCCCTACCGCATTTTAAATCCATTCATGTTTCTTGCAGTTACTGAGCTTAAACTGAATTGTCGTGATAAACCGTCGCCATTGTACGAATTAGTAGAGCAGTTCATTGGTACCGCTTAGCAGCGACCCCTGGGGGTCATAGTAGAGATTAACCGCTCACCATTCTTACGCTATGAAAGCAGGAAAAATGTTTGCTTTATTTAATTTATATTTCCTTGTGCTCAGTATTTCTCTTTACATCAAAATCGTATCGTTAGAGTTCTATATTTACTTGCAAGTAAGTAAAATAGATATATAGATGATTTTTAATTGTATAATTAATGACGTAGGTACCTAAAATAATTAATATCAGCCGATTATTGTCCCACTGCAGGGCAAAGGCCTCTTCTCATACAGAGAAGGCACGAACATTGATCACCACGCTTGCTCAAGACGGGTTGGCGATTTCAGACTTATATTAACTATAACTCCAGGTTTCCTCACAATGTTTTCTTTCACGGATGTCAGAAATGTCCAATATAAACTCAATTTAACATATTTTAGTTTTTTCTGAAAACAAACCCCAATAAAATTTTATTTTCGCTTCCTCCCTCGTCTATCGATAGATCACATAAAAATACAGGTTGTTATTTTTTCGGATTTTTGCCAGTTCTATTCCCGAGTGTGGGCAGCAAACTACCAAAAACTTTGAATGATTCGTTTCTTTTAAAAAATAAAGGAATATTTCCTTTGAGTACTTTTAGTAAGTACTTTCCCTCCAGATGAGGTTAAAAAATTCCACCCTGTTTAAACTTTCAGCATTCTGAAAATGCTGTTATTTTGACATTAAAAACAGACACTTAAATTTTATTTATTTTTATATTTGGTAATCAATTATTTAATTCAAAAATATCGTCTTTTAATAATAATAGGCGTAAATACCTGTTATTGTATTAACTTACCTAATGCTACGATGCTTTTTTACATCATACATTTGAACGTCATAAAACTCGTTCCTCAACCTGTTTTGTATTTTTTTTGTGTTAATTTATGGTTTTTAAAATGTCCTCGTTACGGCTAGGTTTACAAGCCAAATTATATGTTTACATACTAGTTTATATTATTTATAAAATTAATAAGACATGTTATTTTTTTTCTTTTTTAAATGCAGATATTTTTTATTGATTTTACCGTTGCTTATTACAACAACAGCCAGGTGTATAATTTAATTATTATTAGGTAGATAATAGTTCTCAATGCTCGGTTATTTTTATTATAACCATTTTATAGGCTTTTGTTTCCGCTTAATTGAAGAAATAACCGGTTTTATTACAAATAATTTTAGCCAAGTAAGAAACAACGGAGAATCATTGGAGAAAAAAACCGGTTAAGTGCGTGTCGGACCACGCACAATGAAGGGTTCCGTAGTTGGGATGAATTTACTCCAAGAACAAACTTAACATTGTAGTTGAATAACATGTTTTCCCATACATTCCAACTGCACAATTAAGTTTGTACGCACAATATTGAGAGCATTTCTATGTTAAAAACAAATTGAGATCGGCGCAATAAACCCTTTCATTTGCTGTGCCACGCGGTACAGTTTGCAAAACATTTTTTTTTTCTACTTGCCCCCCAAAAGTGAGTCCCATATTCAAAATTAATTTATTTACGTTACACGTCCGTTTGTTTGGGTCACAGAAATACATATATGTGTTTTAAATTTTAACTTAATCGTCCATTAGATTGGAGCAAATTGGCTGTGACAGACGGACAGACATACAGTTACAGACACATGAGTAATCCTATAAGGGTTCCGTTTTTTTCCTTTTGAGGTACAGAACCCTAAAAATTAGATAGGTAGTTACATCATTTTGACGTCATGCCTTTAAAACAAATCCAATAAACAAGCAACAAAATACAAAAGAAAATAAGTCTCAGAACCTAAAATAAACCTAAACTGACCAAAAATAAGATTCAAAATCGTCTATATAACTCTATATGGTCAAGTATTTAAGTTTGACAGTGATGGATTGTAAGCTGAAGTTGTGAAAGACACATTATACCGATCAACACGCAAACATACCGACATTGATACTCATGTTGTTGGTAACAAATGACATGTGATACGCTATTCTGATTGGCTGGCCGACTCCCTCAATGGTGTGCAAGTACCAAGGTGTTCTCTGATGGTTCTTCATAGATCAATGTCCAGGAGGGATGTCCAATGGAGTCTAGTAAAGTAAAACAAGTAAAAATCGTTTATTTCAACATTAAAGTTACAATATGGAGATAGTGTTGGTTCTAAACTAGACAAAGCCTGTATTTTGGGCACCATTATACAGGGTATTAAAGAAATTGCGTGCCATAGCTTAGGGGTAGATTCAGTATCGATAAAGGAACCGAGGAAAAAAATAACAAAAAAATAACAAAAAAATCATTGCAAGATTAATCTAATTTAGTATCTACTAACTTAAAATAGCAATTCTTTAGAATTAAAATTATTTTATTTGTTTAACTGCTTTACCTATTCTTCACCCGGCGTTATCGAAGTGTTCGGGCGTAGGTATTTCATTGCGTTCGATAGTAGGTAGGTAACTCTAGGAAATTATTAATTAGCATTTAAACAAAATAAAAACTTATTTTAAACAATTTTGTAATCAATTCTAAACGATTGCTATTTAATTAGTAGGTACTACATTAGGTTCATCTTATGAAAATTTTCGGTTTTTTTTAAACTTTTTTTAAATGTATTTATTTTTCACGGGTTCCTTTATCGACTCTGAACTCACCCTGAAGCTATGGCACGCAAATTCTTTAACAGCCTGTATAAAATATTTCGGTTATTCTTAAGTTTCTGTTTTAGGTTAATTTTCTCAATTTCCGGAGTGCAAAGCGCAAAGCAAAACCAGAATACGTTTCGTTTGAAATATCAAAAGAGTTATGAAAATCTGCTAGCGCTTTGCATTGATTTAAGCGCTAAAACTGATTTTTGAAGAACAATCAATCAACTCAGCCTACCGCAATCCAGTGCTAAACGTAGGTAGGGCTTTGTCCAATTTCCGGAGCGAATAACCAAGTAGGTTTAGAAAGCTATTCGGAAATAAATAACTGAAAAAAATCTGAAAAGAGGCCAACAACGACAATAAGGGGGCAGCAGTGCTATTCTGTAACCATCTCACCGTGAAAACTTAGGTGAAGTGAGCGTGGAGTGAGCTGTCATTCCACAGGGATTGACACTTGTTAGCTCACTTCACCCAAGTTTTCACGGTGAGATGTTTACAGAATAGCATGGCTGTTCTCTTTTGTTTAGCACACTAGTACATATCTACTTGGACGTTGGTAATTCCAACACAATAATAATGATCTTGTTTTGTAATCAAATCCTACAGTAATTGGCTCCAAATTCCTAAAATACAACGATCAAAATAATTCTGAAGGATCAACCCACGGTTGGTTTAATCGTTACTAAACCGCCTATCTCGTTGGTCGAGAACGAGATAGGCTCTGCTGAGCATGAGGTCCTGGGTTCGTTTCCCGGGTCAGGCAAATTGCTACTCAGTGCTTTCATGCTTTCAACCTCCGCGAGTTTGTTATAATGGTATGAGACAAACATTATAGGTAGGTAGGTATTTATTTTAAAGAAGATTACCTAAATAAGATAGCTGAACACAGGCGTACACGTATGTCATAAAAATGTAAAATGTTACAAATTAATTATGCTTTAAAAGTAAATAGTCTTTTAAGGCTCGTACAGACCAGCGCGACGCGACGGCGCGACGCGGCTCGAACAATACAATTTCTAAGAAAACTTGATGGTATAACAATAACCAGTGTCGCGTCGCGCTAGTCTGCACAAAGCTTTATTAATTGAAGTAGGTACCTCTTCCTCAGTACTGACATTACCCTTATAAACCATAATTGTTAACGAAGAAAAAAGGAACGGTAAATACCATATGCATCAAAAGATACATACCCAGCGATGACCTAGTACCCTAGTACTTATAAAAATTAAATTCATAATAGAACGCTGTCATAATCTGCCGTGACATGCAGCACATACGTTGTAGCTCAACACGTTCCATTTAATCAAGTGTGAATTTAATTCTCTATCACTATGTACTGGCTAGCCACTCGGCGCGTTAAGCGTGACGAAAGGATAACACAGGCAGCCATGTTGATTTCATACGTAAACCATAGACGCAGTTAGCATAGGCACCATTAGAAATTATAATATTCTAAATTCAAAATCTATTTGTTATTAAGTTTTTTTTTTAGAGCGCGCTGATCATACCCTTCTCTATTCCTTAGGCTTGTTTGCACTGGCCAAATCAATCAATAGATTATTTGATGGTGTGCAACAGTCTATGGGGAAATCAAAAATGGAAAGAACAAACGGTTATTAATAAAGATGGAGAACAAACATACGATATAATTAAAGGTACCTACATCAAAAATCAAGAATACCTATAGCCCATTTGTAAATAAATGTAAGTTTAATAACGTCACGTAGATTCGAGTAAGTCTAATAACATCGATAAACACTGAGCACTTTCCTACAACTATTGCTAAATTACAAACGATTTCAGTAAACTTTTTATGACAAAAACAAAACTGAAAAAAGGCGCCAATTTATTTGACTTTGAATTTAGAACCATGCTACTAACCTCCATTGTGACACTGACCGAGAGAACGAGAGTGAATCACAATATTGTTTGTTTTATTACATCACTTCATTGTTCGGGATATTTATTTTAGGCTCTAGATAAATCACACCGGAGACAGTGCTTCCGTACGGTAACAAAACATAATGATTTGTTTACAAAACGTTGGTAAACTGATGTACAGTAATGAAAGTCACATTGTTTCGGTGCATACATAAGCCAGTTTTATTCTGTCAGTTTCAGTTCAATGCCTTATCTCAAATGCATGAATGATGCAGAATGTTGGCATTTTCCTAGCTCAACTAGCTTGGAAATAGTTTCCATATTCCGATATACTCATACCATGGTTCTTATTTTCCGGGTTTGCATACTCGTAGCAAACGTACGTTGCGAGGAGGTACAACCGCATTTTTTTTAAGTGCATCAATCATGCATGTTCCTGTACTTTTATTTAAGCCGATATAAGTAGGAACGCGGGCTTACGCGGAGTTACGATGAATTTTGGGTACACACCTTTTATTTTTTTTTTGAGGCTTGGAAATTATCAAATAAAGGCTCGTACAGACCAGCGCGACGCGACTCGAACAATACAATTTCTAAGAAAACTTGACGGTATAACAATAACCGGTGTCGCGTCGCGCTGTCGCGTCGCGCTAGTCTGCATAAAGCTTAACTTCTCCCGCTCTGGGCGGAGCGGGAGGGCGTGTCAGACTTTTACTGACTAAAACCCACCCGTGTTCCTTCCGTTGCCTGTGTGCGGGGTCGCGATATCCCTTTCGGACAAACTCGCAACCCCGGCAGATGGGTGGAGATGGGTACCTACCTACAATTTGTTTATTTTTTTAGCTTTTAGATGTCCTACATGTCCGCTGCTACTTTGGGAAACATGTCTTTATGGCACCACCAAGATAAAAGCGGATGACCTATCTCAGAGATACACAACCAACTTGCTAAACTCTGCCGATAAATCCGTATCTACGAATTTAATGGAGCGGAACAGCAAGTCTTAAAGAACAATAGACATCAAGCTGGGAAAACAAGTTTAGCACTCAATTACTTAGCCACCTAACAAGATGGATAGTGCTGAACTTAAATCAGTTCCTACGAAAAACGAAGCTAAACCATGTTTTCGCCAAAAAAAAATGGTGACGATTCAGAAAATTATTTCCTCCCTCCGTCCCAAATTGATAGGCACCTGCGTGAGTAGCTAAAAGGTGCTGATTCAGCCAATGGCTATTAAGCACTCGCGAGTTCTTGCCAACTTAACTGACCTTTATCGAGAAAAAGTAGTTACTAATGGTTTGTCGTTAGGAGAAAATGTAGGGATTTTCCTGTTTACACGCAGATTATAGGTTGAATAAGGCAGATTATCCCCGAGGGCGCAAAGTACCAATAATTAATGTGGAAGGAATAGCTAACTAAGAACATTGTGTCGACGGCCGAGAGCTCGAAGAGTTTCTCTTAGAATTTGTCACGTACTTTTTGGGATCTATTTTTAATAGCCCGTACTAAGAACTTGGCAAATAACAATCCGCGGAGCAGTAAAAGATACTAAGATAAGATTTATCTGCAACCCAACGAGTGCACGACACATTCGTTCATATTTAATAAGAATTTTTCCTGAATGAAGTTTATCTACTATATGGTCAAGAGTGTTCAGGCCTCTAAATGGGTTTAAAAAAAATACAAAACCTTTTTCCAGCAGTAGCAATGTACAACTCGTTAGAACCCAACACGCAAAACTGGAACCTTCTTAAAAGCTTTTTATTTACATAAATATGAAGCACTGGAAAATAGCAAAGCCCGAAAAGTATGCTTTAGCTTTTAGCACTAATGTTCAGAAAACCTAAGCCGTTTCGTCCTTGAGGTTTAATTAAGCCAGTCACTCCAAAGATTAGATTAGGTGCAATCATCGCAATCCAACTCGATGCGCCTCCGGAAACTTGGTCTTTCATGGTACAGTCAACTAAACAGTTAAAATTCAATCTGCATTACACAAGCTAGATTTTAAAGTATGTAGTATGTAACTTACTCAGAAAAGCACGAGATGGGTTAAAACTTTAAAAGTTAAAAACTTAGTCGAAGTAATTTTCCTTCAAACTTTTCTGTTTTGTCCGCTGTACACGTTTAAACAGCTCCATAACATGTCATCCAGCCCTGATTGGTCAATTTGTAGCACTGCTGGTACAGGAAATTTCAATTGGTAGGTACGTCGCAAACGTATTTTTACTGAGAAACTGGGTCAGCTTGCTCATATAGGTGGAGTTAAAGTACTAAGCATGCAAAATACTCTTTGCCCAAAGTAATGCGTTAAGAGTACGACGCAAATGACGACAGAAGTGCTTGATGATTTTGACGGTGCTTATTCTGTAGAAAAAAGAATAAAGAAAGAGAGGACATGCATTAAAATTGTGAAGCTTTCCGTTGGACAGATATTACGAATATAGTGGTCTTTTCTTGTCCCGTTACGTAAGAATAGTTCAGAAATTATTTCTTCAGTTGAGTCATAAAGACAATGTTATGATAATCACCTACCACTGACCAGCATAGATCGAGCGATCACACGCAGCCGCAGTAGTAAACCAAGATTAACGTCACAATTGCATTGCATTCCATTTTTGAATCCCATTTGTTTATACTGAGCTATAAAACGTGCTAGCCGCCATTAACGCAGACATAGTGACGTCATTAATAGAATCTGAGGACTCCACATGTAGACTAGTTTTGCTATTACTCATCGCAGAGCACCCCGGTTTAACTTTTAACCGCGTTATTTCCTTACTAAAAAACAATTTACCTTTTACGCAATAAGTGAATCAGCATTTTTTAATGTTCTGTTGAGCCCGACACTTCAGCAGTTCCTATAAAGATTGCTGATTAAATATGAAATATGGTTCTAATTTATTTCTGAGAAGTTATTATTCTTTATAATGTATCTAGGTAATAAGATTTTAGCACGAATAGGTACTTAATCCCCGTAATCTATGATCCACAATAAATATATTTGATTTGATTTGATTTGAACCTTCACTCCAAAATTATGAACGTGTATTTTTGGACGCATTCGTGGAATTGGAATAACCTTCGTCTCTCTGGAGACGAAGGTTATTCCAATTCCACAGAAAAAAAAGAAAAAAAATTATGGATTAATAATAATGGATAATATTAAACTTCTCCCTTGCGTCTACACAATGGCCCACGCTGGCATTTGCAGTGGTTATTGATGGGGTTTTTATCTACTCGAGAACTTATTGTATGAGGTTGAATAGATTCTCGATGAAAATGCATCAACGTTGAACATTGTCTACTCTAGACTAGAGTAAATGCTTTATTTTGCGTAATCGAATAACTAGACTCAATTATTGTACCATATCAAACCTTTCTAATAACATTGAAACTCATTATTTAGTAACTCTTTGTACTTTTTCTGGTAGAAAAATAATAATATTGGCTGGCAATAAGCTGAATAAATAAAGAAATTTGTAGATATTGAAAGCGAATTATAGTGAAGAGTTCTACTCTACTACGGATTTTAGGAAAGGAACGATGAATTGGACCTCTCCTTCTTTCTATACGCAGTGGACCTATCGAAAACCGAATAGCATTGGGATCTAATCCATTACCGCAGTTCAATACCGAGTGCTTTGACAAATGCTAGAGCTTTGTTTACATGCAATGCAATTGCGTTCACATCGCAGAGAGATTGGTCTATTTCACTGCTAAATCCGAGTATATCAAAGGACTTCAGGTCGGAGGGAGAGGATTGGAAACTGAAAGGGACAAAGTTATAATTATCAAGGAAATCGCTCAACGAGTTGAACACAAAACAACTAGCTTCGTCTTTCCGACTGACCGAGTCTGACACTTCAAAAAGTGCCTGTAATTGGTTTAATTGAAATAAATGCTTTGAGTTTTGAGTTTTAGAGCAAAGAAAACGAATGAATTCTTTAAATTAACGCCATCATCATCATTTTAGTCCGGAATCACCCACTGCTGGGCCTCCTTTCATTTATGGCAAACTTCACGGTTCCGTGCGGCCCTTGTAATTTAAATACGGAAAACAAAATAAAACGAGCGAGCCTTACAATACTCGCATATGATGTGTAACATCTGACATCTCACCATAAGTAACATTAAAGGGGCGGGGTCTCGTCAAGGACGTTTCTGACAGCCAACTCTAGCACCGCATGCGGTCATTGGTCAAATCAAATAAGTAGGGTGCGCTTCCCCGGCTTCTAGTACTTGCACTTTCGTTGCTTTCCAGGAAATCACTCCCACAGATTGCAAGAAAGTGAGAGGAAATATGTTACACATAAAGAAACAGCCTATCACTGCCAAGTCCTGGACATCGACCTCTCTATTTGACTATTAAGTAGGCATAACTTCAAAGATACCCGTGAAAGACCCGTCAGAGCTAACTAAGTACGGGATTTCTTTATTTATTCGTAACAGCTTATACTTGCCTCTAAGCGGTGCTTATGTGCCAGTCCTCGAAAGAGAACTATTTCGCGCAGATAGATAAGTAACATACTATATTCTGAATTAATACAAAAATTATAATAAAGGCTGGGAGCGATCACCGCCTGCCGTAGTTAATTGGGGCAGACGGTTTACGAGCTCTCTCAACCGTAAAGCAAGGCTCGAATCGCTGATTATATCTACCGATCTGCTCTCTAATATGGACCTCATATATCTATCTGGCAGCAGAATCGATTGCTGAGTTCAATAGAATACAGAGCACGTTTGATGGCAGGCTGGATCGACACATTTCTCATTTTGTATTTATTAAAACGCTCACTCCTCGGATTTTTTGTTCCAATGTTTGTCGGAAAGATTTTTTCTAATGGCAATATCGACTGTATTAAACTGTTGTTCCTTTTTTAAGACAAAACATACATGTAACGAGAAGGCATGTAAGGAGATTGCATTTCATAATTTGATCCGTGTGATCGGATGCTTCTTTGACGTGGAGCGATTTCGTGGCTTCTATTTCTTTATAGGCTCCTGTAAGCTTCTGTAGAAGTCTCGCATAATAATCACGGCAATAAACAGCATTACGTAGTTCGCCTTCTGTCATAGAACTTAGTTAAATATTCAAAAGATTTGTATCAGAAGTGGTTCCGAGGGTTGACGAAGGTTACTTTTCGTTAAAATCTTCATTCAGGAAGGGATAGGCTTGCGGTTTAAGGATTCAGCGGTTTCAAGATAACCTGGGAAAAGATAAAAAGGATTGTTAAATATAGCTTATAATTAGAAACACGACGCGTTGCTGATTCTTTTCAGAGAACTCTTAGTCTTTGAGTGCTGAAAATCGCGGCTCCAAATTCATTTTTTAACTTTAAAATAAATAATGCAGAATGAATTATTATAAGTCAGTGTATCTTCCGTCTTTTTTATATCTTAGTGTTAAGCCGACCTTGAAAATAAGTGGGTTGAAAATAAGTAGGTTCATAATCGTACGTAAGTGGATGTAAGTGGTAATAACATAATCCTAGCAAAATATTACAATTTCAAGCAGATTGATATTCAAATAACCATATAAAATAATGAAACGGTATCTCAATTATTTAATTATTAATATCAGAAGTTTTAATTTACATAATCAATTAATCAAACAAGAGTTCCGTCAATATCGCGAATTCATTCTAAAAACAAACCATAAAAGGTACAGTTCAGTAAAAAAGAACCAATGTTTTTTTTATTAGTTTTTTTTTTTTATTCCTCATACTACACAAATGGGTATTTCCTTATTCATATTATTACTTGACCACATAAATCTTTCTATTGTTTAACTTAATTCTGACGTAACATCGTGATCTATGGACAGGTTATACCTATGAATGTTTTTTATAGAACTTCTAGTAGCTATAACAGTATTCATAACCTGAATTATGATTTGTTTATACTACACAGAAAAATTAAGAAGGTTTTTTTTTAATGATGTAATTCTTAGTAGGCAGATGACTAGATAAACTCTTAAATATTGCTTGGACACTAATTAATATAATTTTAAATTACTATGAGGAACTTGTTAGTTGACAAGACATCTATGTATCAGATAGAGTGTTACAAAAACAATGGCTAACACTGGCTGGCAGAGTTTTTTGAGGGTGTAAAGGAGCACTTAGAAAGATTTTCTCAAAACCCCTGAGCGAGTTAGCCAAGGAGTTGAATTTTGTGAACGAAGTCGCTGGACTCCTAGTAATAAATTCCCCACATAATGTCTGTTACCACAAACCACAATTTACACCCTATTACTGTAAGAAAACCTTAGACCCCTATTCCAGAGAACCCGAGAATAAACTAGGGAGTAAGGAATTAATTAAGACAGAGACCGCAACAACGTTTAAACACAAGTAAGAGTGAGACATGGATCCAGTAACAAAACAAATTAGATTTTGCCCACATTTTACCTTATGCGCATTAATTTATAATCTACCGTACAGGTTCGAGCTCATTAGATCGGCTGGTCCTGATTGGCTTTCGATTATGAATGCACGACAGTGTACACATAACACAAACAAGCACGTATTGACGGCGATGAAGTAGAAGAAGACAACTGCAATTTCTATGAAACTTAGGAACTATTTTGCATAACCTAATTACAATCGGAATCCTAACCAATATTATACATTCGAAAGTGACTTTGTTTGTTTGTTACGCTTTGACGCTAAAACGGCTGAACGGATTTGGATGAAATTTGGCACATGGGTAGACCATGAACTGGGTCAGGAGAAAGGATACTTTTTTATCACGATAGTACGTTCTTGTGGGATAATTACGCGAAGGCGCGGGCAAGCTAGTACAATCAGATTTAAAAAAAAAAGGAATTATATTTACCGACTTTCTATGATGTGGAAAAGAAAAATAAAATAGGTGGACTGAAGAATAGATAGGAAAAAAAAGCCATGATAACAAAACTCTTCCTTAAATGGAGCGAACTAAGAACAGACAAAAAACGAAAAGGACTAACATGTTTGGACTAAAAACCCACATGATTTAGCGTGCGTTCGCACGGACACTGGATTTTCAACTCTCGTTGTTGAGCCGAGCGTTGAGAATCCAACGCGCTGGGGAAACACACTGTTGGATTTTCAAGTCTCCACTAAATGGTTATGAAAGTTACACCACCGAAATGAAAAGAAGAAAATGGAACACTATAAATCTCTATGCTAACGACTATGCCTGGATGTCAACTCCCACAACTGAACCAATATTTGCATGGTCTAACAAATGTTTGTTTCGCGTCTGACTATTTGCTATACCGATTGTGTTGTCTATGGCACCCACGCACGGTATAGAGAATCCTAGAACGTTATCCTTATTTTTATTTCTTCTTACTGAATTTATATCTACTTTCATGTATCTACTTTGTGTTTCGCGTCGGGTGTGAAACCAAGGCATGTATTGTCATTTTCTGCATTATTTTTTATAATATCCTCCATCCTACAAACTTTAAATATTTTAACACTGCCATGCTAACAAGACACATCAATCAAAGTTAACACTCCGAAAGGATAAGACTGGTTAATTTATGACTCTTTGCTTCATCTTCACGTCTCGCCACTCATGACAGTCACTCACTAAATCAAAATTTACCTGTTGCCCGTCTGACATCATTACCTTGGCCTTATTTCAAAATGTACTCAATAAACGTCCTCAAATATAACGCGACATTATTCCCCAGTTCATAATTTAACATTTAAATGGGGAAAATCAATAAATTTTGTTCTGGAGCCAAGAGTGTCACTGCTGTGCGGTTTGTGCAACAAACTAGTCTCCACAACCATTCTGATATAAAAATAGCGTCAATAAACAAGTACAGTACGTTATATTTAGTTTCATATAGACATAGTAAAATTTCCTGTTAAAATACTCGGCGAGTCGGTCTCATTTTATTGAAAACTAAAATAGTTGACGACTCCATACCGTGCTATTTTTCGCTGACGAATTTATTTTACTTTATTAATGGCAATGATCTGTATGTTTGTTTTCTCACGGTAAACTCTTCAACACATACCTATAGATAGGAACTGATCCCTCGTTGCTAAAACAAATGTTGGATGCGCAAGATCATGCATGACATGATAATTTAGAACTACCGCCGAGATTTTGCAGTTACGAAACTGCGCTGAATTGAAACAGCATATAAATAACAACAGTTATAATTAGACTCTGTTTCCTTTTATTGTTTATTTTATGGTTTTGCAGTCGTTACAAATATTATGAGTAGGAAATGAATGGAGCGACTCGTGCGGATTGGTGTCGGGTTCACAATTGGAAAATAAACAGTGTGATTAATGCTGCATAACATTTCGTAATACTGTATTTATACACCTCGCCTCACCAGAAAGTAAAACCAATCAGTTTGCTGGATTAAGTCTTCGATCTAACCAGGCTAACCCGTGATTTACGCAAGCCAATTTTAGCTTTTGTGTTTGGTCTAAGTACGAAATCACTAATTAAGCTTTCAGAAACCGAGGATAAGACAAAAAAACTAAAAGACCTGCCAAGTGCGTGTCGGACTACGCACAATCAAAGGTTACGTAGTTGAGATGAATTTATCCCAAAAACAAACTTAACATTGTAGTTGAAAAACGTGTTCTCCAATATATCGAAATACGTCACGGTCAATTCTCCAACTGCAAATGAGAGGCTATAATCGCAAAAAAATATGTTTTTGTGTGATAAAACTACAAATTAACTATTTTCAGACTTTTTCCTTTAGATGTGCTGTGAGACTGCTTTCTGCCAAATTTGATGATTCTAGGTCAACGGGAAGTTTTGATTTATTTGCGAACATCAAGATATGTCGCATAACAGGCCGTATTTTTTATTGCGTTGATTTAGAAGCTTGATTTTTTTTAGAGCTCCGATGGACCATAGATCTACGCATTTGATATTAATTTCAACTTGATACCTCTACGGTCTTGACAGACTGACGGAAGGACAACGAAGTGATCCTAGAAGGGTTCCGTATTTTCCGTTTTTAGACGTACAGAACCCTAAAAAGAAGAACCATCTGCCTATCCTTTTCCCGAACTATGTTGGGTTCGGCTTCCAATCTAAACTGATCCAGCTGAATACCATTACTATACGTAGAGTGACTGCCTGTCTGGCATCCACAACACCAATAACTGGGTAACACAATAACCGTTAGTAGGACGTAAGACGTAAATACCGATATAGTCAAAACATATTTCATTTGGATTCCATCGATATATGTTACGATTTTGTTATCGGTTGACTAAAACAGCACCAGACAATTAGGATTAAATGCAGAGTAGACTAAAATTGGAGGAGCTCGTGGCTAGTAATCAAAAACAGCCGCACGGATCGATCCATCAGGTTAAGCTACGCTTGCCGGGGTAGTCCGTGGATGGGTGATCATCTTTACATACCGAGACTCCTCCGAGCCTCGGAAAGCAGGTTAAGCCGTTGATTCCGAATGTCTTTCGTGGATCTTTGACAGTCGTTACGGATCCTCCGAAGCCCGAAAGTCTGACAACCTGTCTTAACAACCCCTCGTATTACTCTAATGGGGTGGGGAGGTCAGAAAGGCAGTCACATCATGTAAAATACTGGTATTCAGGTGCACCCGGTAAAACTGGAAGTGGAAGCCGACCCCAACATAGTTGGGAAAAGGCTAGGCAGCTTTATGTTTTTAACTAAAATGCAAGAACAAAACGGCGCGGTAAAGAAAGAATAAGGGTGGTTACTCAAAAAACATATTTCCTTGGGACTGCTAATATGCCTCTGGCAATAAGGTCGTGTCGTCTGTTGACAAATGGGCAATATCTATCAGTCGTTTCGTGAGGGTCAAAGGCTCTAAAAAAGGTCGATATCACCTAAATCCTGTAAGGTACGACGCAACGTATATTTTTGTTCTTTTTTTGGCGTTGGGAACACCTTTGAATCCATTGATCACTGAAACTACTCTTTTCCGAAACACGTAGAATTTCGACTCTATTCTCATAGATGCGAAGGAAAGTCAAGTATTCTGCACGGTTTACACGTAAATTGGCGTAGGATCATAATTCGCGGGCCCATAGTGTCAAAAGGCCAAAAATTGCGCCGATGTTACGGCCCAATTTTAGGCCTCCTTACGAAGTTTATGGTTAAAAATATACGTTACATTCTCGGGCCATTAACAATTTCGGACTAAAATACTTTCTCTTAATTTATAATCTGTTATGACTTCCACTTTTCTCGATAAAAATTGTCTTTACTTTAAATACAAAAACAAGCTTCTTATATTTTAATTGCCTTAAAAAAAATGTAATCTATAAACCATCACCTTTTTTCAATGCAAGGAATCAAAAATCTATTAAAATAATTAGATCTGCATCCAATGCAAGGAATCAAAAATCTATTAAAACAATTAGATGCAATGAATCAAAGCAAGGAATCAAAAATCTATTAAAATAATTAGATCTGCATCACCTTGTTTACACAAAAACAGGTGAAGAGTTCAATAGACTCAATTATAAACAAAATATCTGAATAAAACATTTTTCTTGACACACCCAGTAAAAACAGCACAGTCATAATGTAAAAATATCTAAAGAGCACATTATTCTGTATCTCTGTGTGTTTGCAGTGGGTTGTTATGACTTGTGTGTCAATGTTACGGGCTTCTAGTATTTGAACATGTGTCTATCAAACTGAGAGTTTGGATTGAGTCAGATTTATTGATACAATATTATTGTTACATGTAGATAATATGTAAGTAGAATACTGGATAGATGTGAATGGTCAATGACCACAAGAGTTTTTAATGCTGATTTTGGAAAGGTACAGAAATATACTGGCTGGTTGATTCCATAATAAATGTTTGTAGATGTAAAGTAAATGTATCTGGTGTTTGATAAGTGAATAAATATCCCTGCGGTAAAGTTAAAGGTCTGGCAATCTACGGAATAACATGGACTTCTGCCTTTTGTTGAATTATTATTGGTGATTGTTTTATTCTGGTATGTCATGGGATATTTAAAATAATAAATTCAATATGCCATGACCATAAAAGGCAAAATAAATAAAAATAAGGAATTGTTAAAAGTAAGGTACAGGATAAATACAAAATTTTGTAATAGTTTGTGAATTCAATATTTATAGAATTATGGACAAGTCCAAGTTTGGTGGGTCATATAATAAATATATTTGTAAGTAAAAATATAATAATTTATGTAAATCTGCTTAAACTTCTGCAGATTCTTCTAAATAAATTGTAACTTTGTGAACCATCTAACACATTTTTCTAAGGATTTTAAACAAAGTAAATAAATATAAATTGGACACTGGTTTTCAATTAATATGCTTTTAAATGTAACATAGGAAAACATAAAATCTGAGAGCATTTATTTCAAAATCAGACCAATCAGAATCTTATTTGAATTGATCATGGTGTTATTAGAATAAATTTATATTTCCTACTGCACTTTAGAATAATAATCTACATACACTGTAATCCATCCCACTCAGCTAAAATTATCAAACCATATAAATTATAAATATAATAACAGGAAAACATGTTATCATTGTCATCCCAAACAATGCATCACCAAATAGGTAAGTGCACTAGCTATAACAATCAGTCTTACAGCTTATTTTTATACAATGTGATCGTTAGGCTGAACAGCCTGTTATCACCGACCGCCTCACAAGTCACAACCAAAAAAGCTAAGCCGAACAGGGCGCCTCTTCATTGTAAACAAATAGCGTATTTTTAATTTTACATTTTTAATACCTTACAAACAACCTACACACTTTAATATATGATGACTTACCATATAAAGTCCTTGCAGTGGGAACAGAAAGTAGGCTGCTTGAAGAACCTCGGCATGAACTTATGGTCTTTTATCAGATAAACATTCTTCTTTTTGAGCGCACCCTTGCGGCCCCGCAAACGAAACGCCTGCCCTGCTTTATATTCACCACCACCGTCATCACAATTATTCTCCTCGTCCGCCATGGCTACCCGCGGTCGCTAGGGCGCCGGATAACTCGGAAATAATAATTATCTCACAAATATTCGCCAGAGAGCGCGGCCCACCCGAACAAACCACCGCTCTCAACGGAACGTCATCGCGATTTGTCAATGAGCGGAACGGTCCTGTCACTGTCAAAATGAAATTAGCACAGCTAGTTGCCATAGGGATATTTTTACTACTACGTGAAATATTCTTGCGACTCCATAAAAAACTACTATGAATTAGATTATTATTTTACGCTTTTGTAAACCTAATTGTTATACAAATAAAAACCAACGACAGCATAGCATAGCAATGCGTTAAAATCAGTTTGATTTTTTAAATTTCACATTTATTGTAATCATTTGATTAAATTCTGGTAAAACTTGTATTCTTTTTTTTTCACCATTCATTTAAAAGCATTAATGCTTTTAAATGAATGGTGAAAAGAAAATAAAGCAGGCTGCGAGCCATGGCCCTCTTGGCGATAGATATAAAATTTAAATTCTATCACAGCTTTTTTATGTCTAGATCAAATGAGTAAATATACCAATGATGTGTAGAACAACATTGATAAATGAATTATAAGATTAATCGATCCAGCCATTTTGAAAGTCTGTGATAGAAAGTGCAAGAATTTGAAAATCTCCCAGTAAAAAAATATTTAGTCGCAAATGGCACCATCGATGGCGCCGTTCAAAAACTGTTAAAATGCATTTATGGCAAATGTTATATGATTTCAGATTTAGTGAAATACCCACTTTTAAATTATATCAACAAAATCTAATAACATTTCACTAGAAACAAAGGAACATTTTTTTTTTATATGAACGGAAAAGTTTTTTTTTTAAACTGTGGCAAAATTTGAACAATATTTTAATATTTCGAACGAAACCCGTTTGCATTTCTCATCATCTGTCAGCTAGTCTTCCAGCCATTTCAATTTTCAAGCAGAAAGCCGTTAATTTTCAAGTTTTTTACGGTTGACGAATTGTTTTGCTGTTCTTTGCAAATTGAAATGTGAAATATTTGCAAGATTATTGAAGTGTTTGTATTATTTTGTGTGTCTATCAAGAAATTGAACCAAGATGAGTTCAGAAAACTCAGATTCGGGTCCTGGCATTACTTTGTCGTTGGTAGCTCAATTCGATGATATAAATCGGTTGAACGGCATTCTTAACGATGGAGCAGCTGAAGAATGTAAGTTTACAATTATTTTCTGCCTTTTTTATTGATAATAAGTCGTTTAGAATAATTTATGAACGTATTGAAGTTTGATATCTGATTTCACTTTACTTACATCCACCTACATTCCCTGCTCGATTACTTATTGCAGTTACCTCCTTTGATACTCGTAATCACTAAATTCATGTTAGGCCAAATATTAATTTGTCATAAAAAACCGGAAATCCATGTTGGACATGGAACTAATGTTTTATTATCATATCTCACTTGATTTCCTTTGACCTTGAATGTCCACAAATATTGTATACCTACTTACATAAATGATTTTAATTTTTGGGGCTTATCTCAGTCATAATAATTATTTAGAAACTGCTTTAATTGAATGTAAAGTGATCACATAATATTCTCATTTGTCATTACATACCTACCAACTGACAATAAAAGCTACCTATCTATTGTTAGACATAGAACTCTCCCAGAGACCAAAAATATTTTGTAACTACATACAAGGCTACTCACCAGTAAAAGATCCACTCAAACCATTGAAAATTCTGGCCATTTTCACCATTATCAACATCTTTGTAAAATTAAATAACCATTTACGAATGAATTCAGGTTTTCTTGCCTTTCTTAAACAAATGGAATGGGTACGCGGCCAATGGTCCGCAGCAGAGAAGGAGGCGGCTCGGATACAGTCGGAGCTGGATGAGGCTCTCCGCACTCTTGCCAAGTGGGAGGCCAAATTTGCACATGTAAGGAAACTGCTGGACGGAGAGAAGAGAGAGAGGAATATTGTGCTGAAGAAGTATAGTGAACTGGTATGCTGGGATTATTATTTATATTTTTAGTTTTTTACACACTACTTAGCTCCTGTGTGTATTCCTCATGAATCATGCATGTTTTGGTATAAAAAAAAATGTCACTGTCTGTATGCAAAAGATCTTGGTTTGTTGCTTTGTTACTGTGTGATTTAAGGACAAACACAAAGTGGGATTATAGTCAAGTACATAATAAACAGAATCTTTCAGTTAAATGTTAGCACTACTTAGAACACGATAGATATAACTTGGCAAATCCAAACTTCGTGCAGAAGGCTGCGCTATAACATTTTTAGGAACCAAATGGTGACATGAGGCGAGTGTGAGTGAGAGAACATGCCCAAAAGTTCATAGTGCCTATGTTCAGAACTGCCAAGTTATATCGGCCGTATTGTACATGAAATTTCTAAAAGAACATTACAGATTTGAGAAGAGACATTGTTTTTAAAAAGAAAGTTTTTCATGAAGCAATTTTTTCAGAGCAAGTTTTATTATTTTAAACAAAATAAAAACTATATTTAAATTTAAACAAAAACAATAAACCATTAACTATTAATAATAGTTAGTACACCAAATCATGTCAGTAAAAATCAACAGCTACAAAAAATGGGGTTTTCACCAATGAACATACTTTTATCTATGTTTTCAGAGCAAACTTCTGGATATGGCTCGAGACCTCCTGTTCAATGACAACCGTGCCAAGCTAAATGATGAGACACTGCAGAAACTTGCCTTCCTTAATGGTACTGCTCAGCAGGACCACAATGCTAAGCTCAATTGTGTACCGGAGCTTAATTCTACTGGTAAGCATTTTATTGATTTAAACTTCTTGCACATAATAAGGTACAAAGGTAGACTTAATAAAAAATTAAAATTATTAGACAAATTTCTCCTGGACTAAACCAGCTTGAAGCTATGGAGGGTGGTTTTTGCCCAGCCGTGGGATGATGCCGGCTAACTGAAACCAGTAAATCCTAACTAACATTAAACATTCAAAAGTGAGTTTGTTTGTTCATGTATTACGCGTTCACGCTAAAACGGCTGAACTCATTTGGATGAAATTCGGCACATGGGTGGACCATGACCTGGGTTAGGACATAGGATACTTTTTATCCCGGTAGTAAGTACGTTCCTGTGGGATAATTTCCTACCTACACGCTGGCGAAGTCGCGGGCAAAAGCTATTACTTTAATATTTAAGGGTTTTACTTTTTAATGTCTATAGGGGGGGCCATAGCAGACACAGTCAATTTTAACACCGGCAATCCGTCTTTTAGTTAGCGAGTTACTAAAATATGATGCGAGATCGAAGCAATGCGTGGCTTTGCTATCGCGACCTAGCGTAAAGACTCACTAAAACCTGATGCAGCATTTATGAAGACGCAAAATCTCCAACGCGGAAATAAAAATGCGCGTCTGTTATAGCCAATCTCCTGCTATTTTGTGCCAGACCAGGTCCACAATGATCACATCATTTTAAGTTACCACCTAAGTATACATTGTAGATTGCAAATAAACTATTGAACCCTAAGCTTCCATTCTTCTATGCAAACATAAATGGAATAGGAATGCAATGGATCACACCTCTGGTTTATAATAAACTAACTGCGCCCCGCGGTTTCACCCGCAGAAGCCTCGATCCCTTGGTAATATCCGGAATACCCTATTTCCTAAACCAGGTCATGGTCTACCCATGTGCCAAATTTCATCCAAATTCGTTCACCCGTTTTGGCGTGAAAGCGTGATGCTGCGGCCGCATCTAACGCGTAATCTAAGCGTAACTTCGTATGTTTTGCTCGCTAAAAAGTTATCGCGTTAATGCGGTGGTCACATTAGCGGCTTCGCCACGTTTCTTATGTACCGCCACCCGAGCGATAACTGCTACGCAGCTTGAACTATCGCGACGTTAAGAGGGCGCCTAAAGGTCCACTAGCGCCACTCTTTAAAAAAAATATTATCTCGTGACTGAGAAGGAATTATGAATAACGGCTAGTAGGGACCCTCGGTAAGTGTGTCTAGAATTTTCTAATACCTTTTATAAAGTTTCATATTGAGACACGGAGCAACAAAATACGATCTAGAGGAATGTGGCCGCTTTTCTTTAGATCGTATTTTGTTGCTTCGTGTCTCAATATAAAGCTTTATAAAAGGTATTAGAAAATTCTAGACACACTTACCGAGGGTCCTTATTAGCCGTTATTCATAATTCCTTCTCAGTCACGAGATAATATTTTTTTTAAAGAGTGGCGCTAGTGGACCTTTAGGCGCCCTCTTAACCGATAATGGTTGGTCACATCTGCGTGCATCGTATCACTATGAGAAGCTTCGTCACGATTGACGCACATACGGGGCCGCAGTGTAACAAATTTATAATATTAGTTAGGATAATGATTTGCTATCCTCATGTACTAAACTGTAACTTGTATATCTCCCAGGTACCCTCCTATCAGAGATGTCATACTCCCGTTCTGAAGACGATTTGGACTTATCCCTCGCGTCGACGCGTCGCTCATGGGTGGCGCGCGGGGGATGGAACGCGCGGGAGAATGCGCCCGCTACTAAGAAACGACGCTCCTCGACTTCTTCTGCTACTAAGGTGAGAACACTTAACATCTCGCCCGTATTCTAAGACGGGGTAAGCAGTTCGCATATCGGCCATGAAATAAGTTTCATTGCAATCTACAGGGCACAAATCCAGTGAATGAGCTGCTACTATGAAATTCCTGATGGAAAAAGCACTGTTGCACCACTTCTTTCCAGCTAAAACATTACATTTTACTAGGAAGTGGTGAAGTGCTGGCGTTTTCGGAGTTTCCAGTTACCTCTGCTCAGCAGTCATGCTTGTGACTCCCCCCCCAGACCTACGAGGCAAACAGTAGTTTTGACTTAAATTTTTTACATTTTATCTTTTGTTTCTTTGTAGAGACAGTTCGACAGTAGTCGGGCAATGTTTCCTGAAGGTCATGTGAGTGCCCCTAATATCACTGTCACTCACCCAAGTTAACACATACAATGTGAAATTTAATTCGTTTGCATCCTCCAACCAAGAAATCGCGAAAATAAAAACAGCTGTTCCTTTCATTATAACGAGCTATACAAACATAAATGTATGGAACAGCTGATTTTTATATTGCGATTTCAGGGTTGGCCCCATAGTGAAAGTTGTTCGTGATGATGAGTACAATGACCCCTTAAGAGATAAAATAAGAATTTCATGTTTTTGATCCTTTTTTAAAACGACAACGTACACTGTACGTTACTGTTGGATAAATAGTTGGAGTAATTAGTTCTAGCGCTGTACGTTGTTGAGTAAAAGTCACTTACATTATTATCTATAGAAAGAGAATTTAATGTTTATGATACTTTAAGATTTGATATAATATGCTCATGATTCATAATAATATCTTTAGATAATGGAACCTTATTTTTCTTTTCATGCTTCATAATATAAGGATCAAAGGAAATAAGGATATAAGGGATCTCGCGCACGAGACGGCCACGACTCCGGCCAGTGTATTGTAGTCTCCGGCTAGTGGTATTTTAAGGTCTGCGGCTAGTTGGCCGTTGCGACCAAGTGCGCGATTTGTATCGGTTTCTATAGTTTTCGTTGTCGCTGCGACTACTGGTCGTGGTCTTCTAATGAGCGAGATCTTAACTTAGGTCCGACACCAACAGAGAGAGATCCAATCGGACTATTAAAGTGATCGAAGAGTGAGGGCACCTGTGTCTGCGCATACACTTGTGCACTATAATATCTCCCACGTAGATGGGCAGTCTCCGCTGACATTGGCTGCCATGGCCGAAATTCAATCTGCGGGACTATTTTTTTAAATTCAGTTCAATTCAAATCATTTAATTTAGGAATACACACATCGATGGTCTAGAAGACAAATGCGCTCATTTAGTACATTTGGCATTTAAATTTTAAAAATTCGAAATTTTGCACTTAGCACGTTTGTCTTCTAGACCATCGACATATAAAATTTACAACAGATTACAAATTATAACATGGATTCTAGGATATAGTTAGTAAAAGTAGCAGTTAAAACACAGTACGTCGCCATCGCAAATGGCGGTCTTTTCGTTTAAAGTTAAAGCTACGTAAATTATAAGCTTTTAATGATAAGACCACCATTTGTTTCATTTCCATGTATGTTATAAGTTTGTAACCTTAATTACTCTCTCAGTGTCAATAGAATATTTATTTAATTTGTGTTCCAGACGGTGGAGCTACAAGGTGGCAAAGTGCTGGCCACTGCTACCACCACGCTGACGCTGGAGCGCGCGCCCACCAGCCACGACCTCAAGCCGCCCAACAACTTCGTAAGTTATCACCATTAATAATACCAGTCTATCATAGTACAGCGGCCTCGGTTAAACTATAACACTAACTCGCACAAAATACCACGTTTGTTTAGCAACCAATATCGGAGAGCAGTGACGAGGCCCCCCCGCCGCGCAAGTCGTCCGCGCGCCTGTCGGGCAGGATGCAACACGCTGGCAAGGAAGAGTGCACGCCTACTGCACCGCCACGCACTGGTAAGGGCTACATTCTTATTTATCTGTGTGTTTATGTCACTTAATTTGATTTATTAGGAACGCCAACTACATATCTTTAAAAAAAAGACAAAATTGAAAAGTCATTTATTCAAACTAGGCTGAGAATCAGCACTTTTCGAATGTCAAAATTACATAAGATAGTCCCTCAAAACGCCCACCCTTCACTTCCTAGTGCGTTAGCTGGGAAGAAGAAGTGGCGGAACAAACTCCCCAGCAGCACAGCTGTCTGTTCAGTTAGAAAGAAAAAAAAAAGATTCTATATAATGGTATTCAACATAATTAACATAATTTAAATTATTATCCATATGTTAGCTAGCACACACCAATATACCAAACAAAATCATCGAGAACTATACCTGGGCAGAAATAAAAACTAAACAAACGTAAACAGAACTTAATAAAAGCCTCCAGGTATAAAGGGCATGCCCGCTTACATAAAGCTGTAACTGGAAGTTATAAATGGTAAACTAGGACCATCGAGGTAAAATAAGTAAACAGTTAATTACTAATGACAATAAATAATATGATCAATTGTCGAGGTCACTAGTTAAACCACATATTGCAATACAACTCATTAAAACAAAACATTGTAATGAGTAGATTATGTCAACAATAAATTAAAATATCTTGACTTAACAAGTCAAATAAAATCAACAATTATATAAACTCATAAAACCTGTCAGTAGGTAAGCTAATTCTGGAGAATGAACATAAACATTGTCTTGAATTAATCACAGCGACCAACTATTCTTATCATTTAAGTAGTCGTTGATAGAATAGTATGCCTTTGAACAAAGGTTGGATTTTACTTTTACGTCGACATCTTTATCTTCTTTTGTCCTTACAGACACAGAATCAGGTTCCGAGACCCCGCGTGCAGTCCCACAGCGCACTCCGTCAGTGCTGTCTGCTGCATTCGGCTCCCCGCGCGGCAGACCGCGGCAACACAACTTCGTGGCCAAGAACTTCTACAAGCGGGAGACTTGTGGCCCTTGTGGCAAAACGTGAGTACTATCATTTTAGCGGCAAATATGTTCTACGCTTCTACCCCGCAATGTTCTCCCGTCATGTTCAACGTCCTGCACGTTGTAATATAAGGTGCCGAAACGTGAACACTGACTGTCGGGCTGGTCCACAAATTCAAGGTCACTCAGCGTACTATGAAGCGGGCTTTGAAGGATAAATCAGAAATAAACTTATCCGGAAAAGAACCGGAGTTACCGACATAGCTTGCGGAGTAAGCAAGCTGAAGTAGCATTGGGCTGGTTATGTTTGCCGAAGGACCGATGGCTAGTGAAGCAATCGAGTCTTGAAATGGACACCGTGTATCGGTAAGCGTAGTGTGGGACGCCTCCCAGCGACGATGGACCGACGACCTTAAAAACGTAGCCGGGATAACCAACCAAGCAATCAGTCAAGCCCTTGATCCACGTTCTATCCCATCGTCGTGCCATCTTGATCATGATCGTGTCCTATGGCCAGCAGCAGACTGCGATAGGGTGAGGTCATTAATTGATTCATTCATTCATTGAGGTTCTACGAACATTGCTGATTGTTATGTGGCGTCCATCGCTGTTTTAGTAAACACAATCTTTACATAAGTTTGTCTTGCATAAGTATAATCAGCCTATAATGTGCCCACTGTTGAGACACAGGCCTTCTCTGTGAGAGCGAGTGGGCCGTAATCCACCACGCGGACCGTGCGGTTGGATGATGTCCCATTTCGTCGATTTTTTTAATTCTTGAACATACCGGTTTCATGAGAACAGTGGTCTAATAGTTTAAAATAATGTTTTAAATAATTTTCTCAGTATAAAGTTCGCTAAGCTGGGCGTGAAGTGTGAGTCATGTCGCGCGCAGGCGCACCCCGAGTGCCGCGCCCTGCTGCCGCTGCCGTGCGTGCCGCCCGGGCCTGCGCCCCGGCGTGTCAACGCGCCACAGGTAACTACATACTGTTTTTTTATTAGTTGGCTATACTTTGCAGACGTAGACGTAGCTTCTTTCTTTGTATTTGATGCCGATGCATCACTAGACAGAGAAAGAAAAACAATAAAAAACAATATTGATCAATAGCAGATCATAGGACCAAGGCCGATGTTGCCGATCTTCATAAGTCTGTTCCCAGGAACCAGTAGAAAAAAAAAATCTTTATTGAAGACTGCCATAAGAAATGACGTCCCAGAGCTTTCGTAATAACAAAGAAATTCAATAATAAACTAAATCATGCGTTTTCAGGAGGGTTGCATCTCAGACTACGCGCCGTCTACTCCGCCGATGGTACCAGCACTGCTGGTGCACTGCATCAACGAGGTCGAGAAGCGAGGACTGAACGAAAAGGGCGTCTACCGCATCAGTGCCACCGACAAGGACGTCAAACGACTCAAGGTAAATAAATGACAGTATTAGTTTCTCAATCTCATTTTCAAAATACTCTTTTATCACCAGCACTATCGCCCAGTATGACATTACAAGATGCTTCGAGACCATAAGCTTTTTCAAAAATCTTAAAATGCAGTTTTAGTTTCCTAAAAATGGAACTCTTGGTTCCGTTGGCTAATTTGCTGTACTACTTATAGATTTGGATTTTAACCGAAAATTTCATCCCAAAATTCATCTTGGATAAATTGCTATGAGAACTCAGTTGACAGATTATTATCAACAAGTTAGTTTATACCATTCCCCCTCTAAAAAGCTTATTTTATTCACGGTTTTCAGTGAATAAAAAGCACCTTTAATCACTGTTTTGGTGTTCGAATTTAGAACACATCTATATATGCGACCTCCATTTCAGTGCTATACAACCTCCTTGCGAAAACATACTCGATACACAGGAAATAAATATTAATATATTATTATTATTAGTTATAATAAGAAAATTACTTTTAATTTTAGTAATTGTTCCAATTTTAATGAGCATTTTAATTAATTCAACCTTCCTTTTTTCTTCATTAAATGTCTATTTTCGCTTAAATCTTTATTTTTCTCGTAGTCATGGTATAAAGTATAGTATGCAATTCTTGCATAAAACGGATTTATATCAAGGGTCATGAATTACTCGCGTCGTTCAGGATTCTAACACTTGAATCACTCGCTACGCTCGTGATTCATCTATGGCCCTCGCTTTAAATCCGTCTTTTATTCACTAATTGCGTAATATACTATTGATGTTGTTTTACCTAATTCTTGAGGTTTAAAAAAAAAGGACCAATGAGAACAAATGTGTTCTCTTTTCCAGGAACGTTTCCTCCGCGGCTGCGGCTCGCCGTCGCTGGGCGGCGAGGACGTGCACGTGCTGTGCGGCTGCATCAAGGACTTCCTGCGCGCGCTGCGCGAGCCGCTCGTGACGTCGGCGCTGTGGAGCGACTTCATGGAGGCCGCGCGCCTGGCCGAGCCCAGCGACGCCACGGGCGCCGTGGTGCAGGCCGTCAGCCAGCTGCCGCAGCCCAACAGGGACACTTTAGCGTTCCTGGTGCTGCATCTACAGAAGTAAGTTGTTCACTCTGTATGATCACAGAGTAGTACAGAAAGCGCTCTCCGCATTTTAGGTATAAAGCTAAAAGTACGCGGTGGGTACTTGTCGGGCCAATTCAGTGAGCGTAATGTAGTCAGAAAATATAAGAGTTACGCGATAGAAAAAGAGACAACTTCTAGGTGAATATAACTGTAGGTAAATCAGCACTGTGCAACCAAAATTGCACTTTATTGGGTTATGGTATGGTTTGGTTGGTTTATGGCTTTTTATTTAAATGATTTTTTGCTGAGTGAACAATCATACCAACCTGTGGTATTGTGAAGGAAAACATTATGTGATGGCATGTCCTAGAACAAAAAAAATCGAAGACATGAGTAACATCCAACCAAATACTGGTTGTATTGGGCCCGCGTGGGAGATTAAGACCCACTCCATAGCACAGAGAAGAAGCCTGCATCTCACAGTGGAAATTTTATATGCATACTTATTATTTAACGGACAATACTTCATCGAACTCTTGTTTTCATGTCATTTCGGCATTGGGATAGCCGAGTTGAGTTATAGGCATGCGATCAAACTTGAAGCAGTCGAAGATCGGGATTGAAAATTGACTAATTTCGGACGTAAATTGCTTTATTTCCAGGGTATCAGAGAGTGCGGAGTGCGAGATGGGTATCGACAACTTAGCGAAGATCTTCGGGCCCACGCTCATCGGCTACGGGCTCATGTCGCAGCCCACAGAGATGTACAACGCCACTGCGCAGATGTTCAATGTAAGTCGTCACAATTTACAAAATATCTCAACTGCTAACCAAGTATTGAAAGCAATATTCATGTATCTATAAAATATGCTTGAATTTATAGCACTAACAGTAATTTTTGCGTTTTATTATAAGAGTGCAAGAAAAGTCGACGTCGTATCTTAAAGAAAACTAGCTTTTGTCCGCGGCATCGCCCGCGTGGATGACGCAAAATATCCACGCATAATGTCGGATTCTGTGATATGTTTTAAACTATTCATTTAAATGATATGATGTCAAGACATATTTTAATCTTAATTAAATGCCCAATGTAAAGAACATATTTTATTTGATATGGATTAATATAATACCGGTCAAAATAGCTTCGGAAATAATAATGAAATTTTTATCACGTTCCGAAAGACAATAATGGTTACTGTGGGTCATCCTTAGAAGATAGACATATACCATCGTGAACTTTTTTGTTGAACTTTTAAAGATGAACAATGCAAACTTTTAAAGATCATCTTTTACGGTTTACGCGGCGCTCGCCAGTAAAGCTAAACATCGACATCTTCAACAATTCTCGTCATATTTCAGCAAATATACACAAAACCTTAATGAATTATACACCAAAACCTTCCGCAAGAATCAGTCCGTCCATTGGTGAAAACTATTTGTTTTTGAGTTTAACGCGTTCAGACAGACAGACAGACGCGGCGGGGGACTTTGTTTTATAATATGTAAGGACACAGGAATTATTTTTTTATCCAATGACTTTAAAACAAACTTTGCCATTTGCGAGGCGTCGCGGTCCGCGCATCCAGCAGTGGTCTCCATTAGATTTCCATCGACACGCTAAGACAAAGTGAACTAAGATAGGCCGAGTTGATCGATGACCCTAAACTTTTGCCATATATACAACCTCCTTTTTATTCATGATACAGGTGATGCAGCTACTACTGCGACTGCCGTGCGACTACTGGTCGCAATGGGCGTGTCCTAACAACGACGCGGCATCGCCCATGACCGGCACTCTCACACGACCCCGGGGATTCTTCTTCTCACCGGCAGATACTGGGTAAGTTTAGCTTATTTTAACAGCATTTGAGGCTCAAGTCACAGAACCTCAGCTCCACGCAAGCCGAAGGCGACAATGTGCATACGAGACCTGGAAACTGGAAAGCGATTATTGCACTTTTAGAAAGAAAGTTAAAGAAATATCCTAAGCAGTCTTTATTAAAAATTATTTGTGCTCCTTCTGTGGGACCCTGGGCTGACGATCCTTAATACAGGTTACCATGTAACCTAGCTAGGACGCCAGATTCAATTCCATTTATTGTTACTCTTTTCTTATTATCCGAAAATTGAAAATTATATTTATTGTAACAGACTGTACCAAACTTTTTTTTTTTTTTTTTTTTTTTTTATTATTTATTCATATTATGTATTGGGCACAAGAAGATATTTACATTATGAATGACTTAAAAAAAGAAGAAAAAGTCCTGTATGAGATAAATGAATAACTATAACGTAAATGAATATCTCGAAAACTATTAGGTTATACAAGACTCACCAAGCGAATTTCTCTACCTTAGATTTGATCAATCGGTTTTTTGTTTAATAGAACGCTGTCGATTTTGAAATGGTAGGCGAGGATAGGTATTGTCGCACGTTGAACTCGGGAAGCCTTAAAAACATTGCACGTAACGGCATCTATGTTGCATCTTTTTCTGGCTTGTTTTACTGACCACTCTCAAGCCAAAAGTTGGCTCCAAATAATAACCAATATTCATCACACATTTTTTTCTCAATTTTGCAGCGTATCCAGAAAAAAGAGGAATTACTTCCAGTGACATTTATAACTTCAACCGTATTGTTAGCGTATTAGAGTTAATTTTCGTTTGTTTGTGTAAGAAACATTTATGTTAACCATTACCTTTGTAAATTCTAACTTCTTATTTATAAATTCGGTATCCTTAGTTTTTCATACTAATTAATATAATGTTGACTAACGTAAGTTATAGATCATTATTAACATAGTGACATTTTCTGTAAATTAGGTTTATATTATTATTATTTTTGGTTTAGTAGTTACTTTTTCTTGAATAAGTTCGTACTAACATAATCTTGAGTTACGTGACATCTTTCTAAATTGGCAAGCTGCCATGCTATTCTGTAAACATCTCACCGTGAAAACTTGGGTGAAGTGAGCTGTCAATAGTGTCAATCCCTGTGGAATGACGGCTCACTCCACGCTCACTTCACCTAAGTTTTCACGGTGAGATGGTTACAGAATAGCACTGCTGATGTCAAAAAACCATAATTTTGTATTTTTTAAAGAATAAAATTATCTATAAGTGTTGGGATTGTAATTTTTATTTTATTTCACTATAGACAAGTATTAAAAAGTCCAGTTTTCTTCATTCAAACAATCTCATAACTTACATTTTGTACTTAATTTTTCTTTTTTGATATAAGTTCAGTAGTTATTATTTGCGTTAATAAAATACGTTTTACGGTTACATTCATCCACATTTAAAATTAAAAATGGACGTAAATACGGTGCCTTCTCTATTCATTCTTACAGTTAACTTTAAGATAAACATTTTAGAAAAACTAGAGAACAAAAAATGTCTATGTAGGACAACCTTGATGCCAATGTTTTAAAAGTATCCTAAAGCGCCTTATTTCACCATCCATCCTGCTGTACGTTCCGCCAAAGCCACACACGATGCACGACGAAAAGGACAGTGAATAGCTTCGACATACATCGATAATTATTATTAGTTGCTTGCTGGATTTGTACGACCCAATTTTGGATCCAGCAATCTCCCACCACCGCGAGCGTCGTGCAGATGGACAGTGAATAACGTGGATGTACGTCAGAGCTATTTATTGTGCATCGTGCGTGCTAGGTTGTGTATAGACTTGCTGTACAGCAGATTCAGCAAGTTTTTCCACTTTTTGGGATTTCTCCTAAATAAATTATTAATATTATGAATGGCTTAGAGCTATTTTATTTTGACAGGGATGTAGAGATTTTTGGGCTAATCCCAAAAAGAAACATTTTTTTTTTTTTTTTTTGTTTTTTTTTTTTTTTTTTTTGGGCGTCATCGTTTGCGTCTCTAGCTCGCCTGGCTGCACTGGTAGCAGGCACTTCTCTACGTGCAGCGGGTTCAAGACCTGCCGAATATATTGATGTTAGAGTGTCAGCGTCTACGCCCGTGGCTTCTCTTAGTTCGGGAGTGAAATTCACTAAATCGCTCTTTCCCACGCCCAATCGACCTCCTGTCTTTCCTTTCCTTTCGTTATTTCCTTTGTATGGATTATTGTAATCCATTGTTTGGGGATAAGGATTCACACTGCGTGAAAGGTCTACACACAGGGTTGTCCGTTCTAGCATGATCCGGGAATTGGCAAGTGGGATATGCGTTCCTACACCACCCATAGTTATAATGCGGTTGCAGAACAGTGTGTCAAGGTTGTATTCTTTCATCGCCTTGCATCCTCCGAAGTGCTCTTCGCCCTTTGGATCGGTTTTGTATGATGTTACATATATATGCTCTTCTTCTTCTCTTTTGAAGTGATACATTGTTTTAAGTACAATTAGACGCCGAGGAATATCGCTCTGATTCATGATGTGCGTTTGACTATTTACGACGTTCTACTCAACTCGAGAGAATTCAAAAATCTGGCAACGCTAACCAAGGCCTTGAGGCCGGTACATCAAGATGGATTGTGAATAAGGCGCTTAAAACTGAAGAGCTCTTCATAGTGGTACATAGTTTCATGCACTCTTAATAGCAGATCAATATGAGACGAAAAGTGAAGTGTCACCAACTATTAACTGTCAACAGGATCACATCAATTACCCTGTAAACGAGTATGGGTAGCCTTTGTCACGGTTTTGAAACTTCCATTTTAAAACCTAAAAAATGTATCATAAAGTTAACTGTAAGGATTACCCCGTAGTATTAGTTTTCGTTTACTTAACATTATATTTAAGTTCTTGTTTCCGTTATCGAGACGTCACTCTACCGCCTACGATCAACGACTTTGTAATATATCTACATCAACTTCCATTCAGAATCTTAGAATATAATGATCCAAGTTTTGGAAACTCAACCTCAATGGCATACATGACAAAGATCAAATTCCATTGCAAGGATCTTTTGTGTCATCATCTGCCTAGCCTTTTCCCAACTATGTTGGGGTCGGCTTCCAGTCTAACCGGATGCAGCTGAATACCAGTATTTTACATGGAGCGACTAACCTCCTCAATTCAGTTATTGAGTAATACGGTACCCCTTGGTAGGACTGGTTGTTAAACTTTCTGGCTTCTGACTACCTGAAATGACTGTCAAAGATCCTTTTGTTTATGACGAGTGGTAACTCAATAATCAACTTAGACTACATAACGCTAAAGTAGAAAGTTGATTATGTGGCAATGGATGTAAATCTTAGATTCTTAATTCAAGTATTGCTATTATAATTTGGTGGAACTATCTGTGGTTCACTAGCACTAGCCTTATTTATAATTCCAAGCTTGGCTTGGTTATTCCTCGCGAGCCAATCAGCAGCACTATTTGCAAAGTGTGACAGACTGGCATCCCGGGAAAACTGAGGTTGGGAGATAATTATTTCCACCATTTAGTATCTCCTATCGTTTTTAAGATAATTTTAACACGAGTAAACTTCTCCTGCCGAGAAAGATCAAAGAATTTTGGTTTGAGATATCACAGTCCCAACCTCAGAAACTCGAGCTGTGATTTATAGAGCGAACTTATTCTTTAGTCGAGCTAAGTACAGTAGCTTTTCATACGAAAAGGAATCTTATTCGCATAAAGTTAATGTTCACATTCGTATGACACGCATGATCACAGTCGCTTATAGGAATATGCACATTACCTTGATACGTATATGGTTCAGTTTCGTATGAAACGCTACTGCCCTTTAGTAAGGCAAAGTTCGCTCTATAGAGCTCACTCAGCTTCGGAACATACTCTTTTCTTAATATAATGAAAGTGCACATTCATTAATTTTTCTTATACATATTAAAATTATCATAGAAACGATTCTTTTTAGTTAACTTTATTAATAAGATTTCTTGCATCCTCCTGGGCGTTTAACATCCTGTTTTTTGATAATATTTTCAATTAGGAAGGTATTGGGACCAATGATACTATCTAAATTCAACACTAGTACAAATTAGTATTGAATATTAAGATTTTTTTTCTCAAAACATCTTTGAGACATTCAGCAAATTAAAAAAAAAAAAGATAGTTGAATTCCAATTCACATAAGCGACATTTTGTTCCTTTTGATGTATCTATTTTGTTGACAAAAACATAATTTTGTATTTTTTTTTTTTTTCATGTTATTGTACATTAATTTGTCTAGTCGGCCAAACAACTGTCTTCGTCACTAGGCCGCTTATCATCACATGTGCCTAGGCACAGACTAGTATTTTAGTTTTACACTACAACTGTGTATGCTGTACCTATGTTAGATATTAAATTAGTCTATAATCATTGACTGTAAATGAAATAAACTTATCTAACTCTATTTTTTGTTTTTCTTACAAGTCCAAGTTTCCTCGCCATGTTTTCCTCCACCGTATTTCAGTGAATTCCAAAATAAAGTACAGTATTTGAGAAAATCACATTCGCAATCCGCCAACCGGGGAAAACCCGGGTCAGTGGGTCGTCTTAAAGGCGGATTACCCGGTTTCTAACTCGCTTCCTTGTGCCTGAGAAGCAGACCTTAAATCTCGGGAGTCATCACATCCATCAAAGGTACGATAAATAAAATACGATTTCATTTCACGTTTGTCTTTATTTGAGAAATAAATGAAACATGTTGAGCAAATAAATTGACAAATCAAAATAATATATACGTACATTCACTTTGTATTCGTACATTTTTTTTTCTATTTATAGTACAATAAATATAAAGAATATTCAGCCTAGTATTTTAAAAATCAAGACAGTATATTACAGCCAAATTATATAAAATTATGTCTTACATAAAACTATATTCATAGTCAATCATGCCACTGGGTATTTTTCTATAAAAGTGTAATTTTAAACTACTTAAATGTAATTTTTATTATCAAAGTATGTTGTCAACAAATAATATCATCATCAAAATTAGATCACAATAAAATTACTATTAAATATATCGATAGGTATGTAGTACCGATATCCCTAAAACTAAAGAATAGAGACAGACCAAGGAAGATAAAGTATGGATAGGTTCTGTTATAAATTAAATGGTCAAGAACGAAGTAACCGCTGAGATTACGATTCAAGATACATAGAAGATACCTTTGTATTGCGCCGACCACACTTACAGTCAAGGAATAAAAATGTAAGATTCTCCTCCGTTTACGTATTGCCAACATTTTGAATGAAAATGACAGTTCGAAACGGTGACATGGTATGTAGGAAAGGAATTTGTTTAAACAAATTGCTTTTTTTAACATTCAACATGTTCGTTCCTTGACTCTAAATTGGGATAGGAGTAGAAAACCGATGAAGGTCGAAAAAAGAAACAATTTTTTACACAATTAACAGAGTAGCAAGCAAATTTTTGATGACAATGAGTTTATTTACACATAACATTGTATTCAGCGTTTATGAAAAAACAAGCACTATACAAGCTTAGTTTTTGTTGATCCTAAACCTAAAAAATGATGGCATTACTCATCATTATGGACATGGTTTTTGGAACCTATGGAGCCAACCCTGACTTCGCGAAAAAGAATCAGCTGCTCCATACATTTGTGTTCTCTTAGATCGATAAAATGTTTAGGGTTAACAAAAACGAAGTTTGTATTAAATTATTCCTCTACGACTTCTTACTACTCCGTAACACATTTAATTAAAATGGTAACTAAGTGATATCAAAACGCTACTGCTGCATTCTCAGTGTTTCTACATTTAACTCCTAAATCTATTAAGATTCTTTGGTAAAGGTTACAGGTATGTTTCATACAAAATCTTAGGCCTCACTATCGAACGACGGTTTGTCATCGATTGAAATTATATTATTAGTCTCTATAAAACTTGGCTTTGCCATGGTTTTTCAGTATTCATTTATATGAAATAAATATGTTAGGTTTACGTTATAATAACGTTTCATACGAAAGTTTTACAAACTACCACTGGAAGCGAAGTGTGAACGTTATTTCCTAGTATTTTGTATAGCAAAACAAATAATAATTACATACATTTTTCTATGATGTCCAGATTGTGAGAATCCAGCTTTTAAAATCTCTGAGGTTCAAACCAACAGACTTTTAGTCGGCCGATCGTTTAACTCGGTATTCTTCAGTTTTCTTTGGTTCGTTCGCCCGAATTTGGCGCACTTCATACACAGCTTTATAGCTGTTTGCCTGACCGATCCAATTATCTGCTGACTAAAAGTCGTGCGCGCTAGTTCGTAAGGGGACTACAGGACCTAAACGTGCCTAAACGCAAGTTTTATAATGCGTAAAAGTATATGATCCACTGCAGTAAACAAATTCAGAAAAATATATGATATTCTTCAGGATATATGCTAGTATGATAGTGTGTTGAAAACATAATACAACTAATTTGATACGATAGAAAAAAATCATGAAGATACCTCTAAAAATTTCTTTTAACGATTAAAAATCATATTAATTTACATGCAATCATTCTGATTTTTTGTCAGATTATTCTACAAGCTACATATTAGCATAACAGTGTTTTAATTTTCCAGTCCAATCAATAGATTTTTTGTAAATCGCTAACTGCTTCATATTTTGCAATAAATTACCTGCGTCGTGTCATCGCGCTTCTCTTTCATTTCTATGCAGTCCGACATTGACCGCGCTTTAGCTGTTGTAAGCCTCTTAAGGCAAGTTTCTCATGTCGCACTTTGCTTCGACTTATTTTAAACGGAATAAAGTTTATATTCGTATAAAACGCTTGCTGACATTATCTTATACGAATATGAACATTATAAGCGTAATAATAAGGTTTATATTCGTTTAAAACGCTTACTTTGTTAAATCAAAGTTCGATCTGTGAGTCTTGCCCTTTGTCTATTTGATAAACAACTTTCAAAATTAATGTTACAGTAACCTATTTCTAAAAACAATTAAGTTCTTCTAAGCGGTAGTTATGGTTATCGAAAATTTTATGTTTTTTTACAAATATTCGTATGAAAACACACCACGTATGTGAGACTAGCCGACTTATTATAATATAATTATTATATTATACTACTTTAGCTGAGGCATTCAATTACGGATTAATTCACATTTTAACTTAAAATTAAATTATAGTAAGGAACGTTTATATGACTAATTTGGTTTTAGTTAGTGACTGTATTGGGGCGCTAACTATTTTAGTCAATGGTTAACTATTTGTTGTTTTCCGAGTTCTGAGCCGATCGATTGAGTACCTAACTCAAATGAAACAAAGATGAAATTTCTTTGAACTTTACGCTTTTTTGCTTAAGCGCGCCAATAGTCAGTAACGATAAAATATTTCCTTTCCGAACGCTTGTAATTAAAATATTAATTTCCAAGTCTTAAATATAAATTTATATGTAAATAACTCGAATTAAATAAAACTCGTCTATAAATGCCAAAAAACCCTGGTATTAAAAGAAAAAACTCAAAATTATTATGACGAATTAAATTATTTTTATAAAATATTATGGCAAGAAACCTTAGTTTATCTGATATATTATTTGTTACTACTTATAAAAAGAACTATTATTATAATTATTGTGATGGTGAATCTTGCTAGTGTATTTAGCAGTTTCAACATAGTGAAATATGACGTACAGGAAGTTACATTTCTACTTACTAATGAAAGGCCATACGAACTCTATAGTTCTACTATTCGAACTACTATTAGTTCAGTCACGTGCAAAGAGAATGCATAGAGATTTTCTGCTGAAGTATTGATTGAAATTCTGACATATTTTGCAATCTGAATACTATACTCCATAGGTTTAGGTACTTAAATAAAGGTAAACAAATCGTAAAAATGTTTTTTATAGATGACACTTGTTTAAAAATACGATAAAAACAAATTAAATTTATTTTAAATTTTTACAACCGTTTATAACGACTTCAAAGGGACCGTTGGATTACGGTTGTTAAAGCCCATATTCGTTATAACCAAACACTATGTTAAGCAAACAGAATACTTGGTCCTCAAAATTTCGTCGTTATAACCGGTTCTTCGTTTAAAGCGAAGTCGTTATAAACAGTTTTGACTGTATGTGAAACTTTATCATTTCTTCTAAACTACTCTTCGTGGATGTAACTGTATGAGTACAATTTTTTAGTTCGTTTTATAATAATAACATAGTATTTTGTAATCTGTCTATTTATAGAACCCAAACTCTAAACGTCAACGAATTATAACGTTGCTAAATTGAAGAGTACAACTGTGACGTAGCATTACAACTGAAGTGACAGGTATTACGTTTAGTCGGTTACTTGACAGCTGTCTCGTCACGTGGTTTTTTTGTTTACCTTTATTTGACTATCTAAACCTATGGAGTATAATACAATGTGAAATTTAATTCGTTTGCATCCTGTTAAGGGGTCATTTTACTCATCATAATGAACAACTTTCACTATGGGGCCAACCCTAAAATCGCGAAAAGAAAAATCAGCTATTTCCTGCATTATAACGAGCTATGCGAACATAAATGTATGGAACAGCAGATTTTTTTTCATAATGATGAGTACAATGACCCCTTAAGAGGATACAAACGAATTAAATTTCACATTGTATAGGCAATCATGATAGTAGGTGAAAATCACTTTACAATTTTTCTAACAATAGAAATCTGTTTACACATGATTGTACCCACCGTAACAAATATTATGCCGTTTTGGTAACTCATTTCGTTATTATATTAATTTACTAACTTCTAATAAATTACAATAAAAAACTCCCAAATATACATATACACATAGTTATCTACAATTATCCAATTAGATATTATGTCAGACTTGAGGCGAAAGCAGTCGTTTTTGGAATGTTTTGAATTTGTATGAAGAAGTAATTGTTCTTCACTTTCTTTTTTTACACTGAATATAACAGGCTTTTGAGGAATAGTTAAAATGATAGGATTTACAAATAAACGTGAATAATTTTGAGATAATATATATAACATCACGTCTGCAATCCCCGAAGGTTTAGGCAGAGGAACACCTATACTGCCACCTATACTGCCTATACTGCTAAGCCGAAAGGCGGTATCTCTGAGATACGCCCTTTTAGTTTTTTTTATACCATTCAATAGCTATAATAATTTCGCATCTAATAGTATAAACCACATACCGCTATCTAACTTAAAACATTTAAAAAAACCACTCTGAAGTTCTTTATATCCTTATGTTTCCTTAAATTACAATTTACAAAAAGTCAATTTTCTCAAAACTTACTCCGATTGAGATACCGCCTTTCGGCTTAGCAGGGCAGTATAGTACACACACATTTGGCCAGTTATGTTTAGATCCTATATAATCCAGACTCCGGGCTGCTACTGAGAAATTCCTGATAAAAAAACCCAATAACACTTTTCCCGACCCGGGAATCGAACCCAGGACCTCATGCTCAGCAGTAGCGCTTGCGACCACTAAACCAACGAGGCAGTCAAGTTAATATGTCCATTCAATTTAACTTGAAACAAACAAATTAGCTTTTTTGATTTCTATACATTTAAAAAACAAGTTTTACAATTTCCTGTATCATAATATGACGCTTCAAGCAAATTACAGCGCACGTAATGTATGATATATTTTTGTAATGTATTTGATTTTTTCTAAAACCCGAAGGTTGAAAATCCTAACTAGTTATAACACATCTAGGTACTGTGCGTTCATTATAACTTGTCCCGTGACGCGACTGGTAGCACTGTTCTGTCAGTCGCCATTTTCAACTCAATTAGTATTGAAACTAAGCTTGACAAGCAATAGAGCCAACATGACGGCAAGAGACAAGTTATAGTGAACGGTCAATAAGGTGCGACTAGATTGACTCCTCATAAATAATACGTCACGTTGTCATCACTAAACTGCAGTCTATAGTCTGTTCCAAAATTATCTGATCAAAGTGTAAACAAACCCTGTTCAGGTTAAATTCTTACGCAATCCCCCTCTCTAAAGGGAATTAGTATAGTAACATATTCATCTGTAATTAGAAGGTTTCAACTTTATATCTCACCACTTTTTCCAAAAAATATTGTTTATAACATTATTAAATTGTAATTAAGAAAATCATCGTCGAAAATTGAGGTTATAACCTCAATTGTCAAATTCTAATTTTAATTTTAAAAATATCTCATAAAGATGTTTTTATTTTTTAATTTATTAATTTTTTAAATCAAATCTAAGCACTCAATTTGTAAGTGCAATTTGTGCACTACAAATTGGCATGCACAGGTACTTTTTAAGAAGCTAAGGTCTTAAGTAGGTGGAGTTAGCGCTGGGCACGCCACAATTGTGGCGATAAGTCCCCTCTTTGAGGAGTGGCTAGAGAGGCGCCACGGCGTCCTCACCTTCCGCCTGACACAGGTCCTCACCGGACATGGTTGTTTCGGGAGGTTCCTGTTCAGGATAAAGCGGGAGGAAACGCCCGGGTGTCACCACTGGGTGGATCGCCCGGAGGACACGGTGGAGCATACGGTGGAGGTCTGCCCAGCTTGGGCGGAGCACCGCCGTGTCCTCACGGAGGCGATCGGCGGCGGCGATCTCTCGCGTCCGGCCCTGGTTCAGGCCATGGTCCGGAGCGAGAGTGCATGGGAGGCCGTCACCTCCTTCTGCGAAGCAGTAATGCTCGCGAAGGAGGAGGCGGAGCGCGCGAGGGAGAGGCAAAATGCGCCCCCTCGCGCCCCTAGTCGCCGCAGGAGACGCCCCGGGCGTCGGGAGTCGCGAGCCGACTTCCGGCCACCGTAGGCGCGGGCTTGCGGACGGTGAGCAATGGGTAGCTCGCCGTCCGATAGGGACCAAGCCCGGGTCGACGGCGCGTTGTGTTCCACGCGCGCCTCAAAGAGATGTCAGCACCAACTGACGGGGTCCGGAAGGGCCAATGCCTGCCGGGGTTGCGGGTTTGTCTGAAAGGGATATCGCGACCTCGGCACACAGGCAACGGAAGGAACACGGGTGGGTTTTAGTCAGTAAAAGTCTGACACGCCCTCCCGCTCCGCCCAGAGCGGGAGAAGTTATTTGATAATTTCCCATCCTCAAAAAAAAAAAAAAAGTAGGTGGAGTTGATTTGGTTGGCTGATAGGTACGTTATCTGATCCATTTCTTTAAATGTTCATCAAATACTTTTGTAACAGACCTTTATACTTTTACCTCAAAAAGATATATTCCCAGCCAGAACTATTATATTCAGCATAAAAAACTTAACGGGGTGCATGTACAATCTCTTTGGTATTAGTATCGTTACCTCGCAACAGTTTGGGCAGGACGCCGCTACCGTGCTTGATGCCGTAGGGTCGCAGGTGGTATATTAAGTAGTCCAGTACGTACATTAGTTGAGGACTTATGTAGTGGAAGGAGACCGCATGATCTGAACAGCAGTCGAGACCCTGGAAAGACGAGAAAGGTAATCTACAGTTCTACACTAATATTAATTAAAAAGAGATTTTATTTTTATTTGTAATTAATAAACTCAAAAACTACGGGACCGATTTAAAAAATTATTTCATCGGTTAAATGCTATATTATCACTGAGTAACATAGGCTATAATTTATAAAGATATCACGCGGGCGAAGCCGCTAGCGGAAGAAGACATTTGACCCTATCGATTGTAGGCAAAAATACAGGATGCAAATTTTCGTCTCTACTCATTACAATGTTTTTTTTAATGAGTTGTATTGCAATATGTGGTTAACTAGTGACCTCGACAATTGATCATATTATTTATTGTTATTAGTAATTAACTATTTATTTATTTTACCTCGATGGTCCTAGTTTATCATTTATAACTTCCAGTTACAGCTTTATGTAAGCGGGCACGCCCTTTATGCCTGGAGGCTTTTATTAAATTCCGTTTATGTTTAGTTTTTATTTCTGCCCGAGTATATTTCTCGATGATTTTGTTTGGTATATTGGCGTGTGCTAGCTAACATATGGGTTATAATTTAAATTAGGTTAATTATGTTGAATACTATTATATTGAATCATTTTTTTTCTTTCTAACTGAACAGACAGCTGTGCTGCTAGGGAGTTTGTTCCGCCACTTCTTCCCAGCTAACGCACTAGGAAGTGCTGAAGGGTGGGCGTTTTGGGGGACTGTCTTATGTAATTTTGACCTTAGAAAAGTGCTGATTCTCAGCCTAGTTTGAATAAATGACTTTTGTTTTTTTTTGTATGTTTATTAAAACATGATTCGCAACCGTGACAATCATTACAATCAGCAATACAGCGATTATAATTCTATAAATCAATATTTGATACGTCCGGGAATCATATTTAGATCAACACACAACCTGATACTGACCTGCAAATTACAAAAAACGCAAAATTTTTATTTCGCAGGCTACCCTGAATCTTTCGCGTTTTAAGTAACAGTTGCCATGCACCACACTGGACCGATTTGAAAAATTTATGTTACCAATCGATCGAAATTTATTTGCACCATTATTTTGATATGTAACTAACTATAAAATTAAAATTAAATTAACTAACCTCATCAGTAGGGTAGAAGATATAGTTCCAGTACCAGAAATCCTTGTCCTTATTCGGGAACAGATGGTCTTGTGGCACGAACGGGAAGAACCGGCCTCGTTGGTGCTCGTCGCGGGAGTCCATCGCACGGACACCTATCTTGTCGAGACATTTACCTGAAATTAGATAGAAATAAATAAGCCATGGTTTACTGACTATACTTTCACTAAAGATACAAACATGAATTTCTGATTTCTTGAAATGCTAAATTAATTTAATTTAGGATACTCAAATTAAATTAATTTAGCATTTATAAAAGCAATTTTGATTTATATTAGACACCAGTTAGTTCTCGCCAGCGGGTACTGTTAGTAGTTAAGATAAATGCTCAAGAAAGCTTACCCATCTCTGCGTCTTCAGCCCCCCCATCCCCCTTGTTACACAGTGTCGGCGTGGGTAAGGCTTTGTTCACGAACTTATCCAGCGCTGCTCTGCTCAGCACGTATCCCGCGCCGCCGCTCATGTAACCCTGCAAGTAAAAGACATCAATCATATTTTTCCCAATAAATAAAGACCAGAAAGTAGTTTTTACTGGATATTAACGGTCTGAACCCGCCCGATGCCGCGCCTTTTGCCCGGTTGATGGCAATAGGGTCACTCCCTATTACGTGGGACTTGAAACATAACTGGCGAAATGTGTTTACTATAGGTACAACTCTGCCTAACCCATTGGGGAATACGCGACGCGTGATGTTTTGTAACCTCCTAAATATTTCTAGAAACAACTACGATTGATGTGACACCCAGCCGCTACGTGAATACATTAAAAATATTATTTTTGTTGACAATGTTTAGTACATTGACAAAAAATAAAAAACCTTGGAGTTAACTAAAGACTTTCTTTGTAATTAATAGTAAATATCGGCCTTTGAAATATCTGTTGGTGGACTGAATAAGTGTACTGACTGCTCAGTGGTGACCCAGTGGTAACGGCCTCGGCTTGCGAGTTGTAGGTCGTAAGTTCGAACCCAGACAGGCGCTTTACTTTGTGTAAATAATTTCATCACCACTGCTCTTAAAACGGTGAAGGAAAACACCGTGAGGAAACCGGCATGTCTGAGAACCAAAAACTTCTGGAACATGTGACATCTACCAACCCGCCCTGGGCCCGCGTGGTAGATTACAGCCCACTCCCTCTCACAGAGAGGAGGTCTATGTCCCAGCAGTGGGAACATTATAGGCTGATTATGCATGGACTGAATAACCAATGACGGTGAAGAAATTGAACTTATTTACCCATACATGGCATTGGCATGTGTGCACAAATGCAGAGGAGGCGAAATAAGATTAGAAATTTAAATAAACCTTTTTTACAGTCCATTCAACCGATTCTGACTTCTATACCGTAGGCATAAGGATGGCATTAAAAGCAAAAAATTGGTTACAATACCAACTGTTTACTGCAGCTGCCATTTATCATGCCATGAACGCAATAGAAGTGAAAATCGGTTGAACGGACTGTAAAAAAAATGTTGTTACTTGTCTAAGCTTATTTCAAATGGAGTATAAACGATGTGTATTCAATATCTTCTATAGAAACATACCTGCGGAGAGAAATGCTTGAACCTGCAGCCGAAGTAAATAGGATCTGTACTTTCGTAATCTGCCAGCATGTATCTAAGATTTTCAACCACCACATAACTGGAAAAAAAAAGATAACTGAAATTAATATCTTCATCTCACAGACGTCAGTCAATATAGCGCCAAAAATATATCTTTATAGGTTAGAGTTGAGTTGATGACTTGATTCTGGCTCGCCTACTTTTTATTGTAGATACTTAGATACAATAAATATATATAATATTGGGTTCTCACCTATGAAATTGGTTTTTTTTTCACAAATAGAGAACCTCGTCACTTCTGTGATTAAAAATATTCATCAATTGCTTGGTATTATATCAAATAATGACCATCATAGACAACTATCAATAGTAAAAAAACCTTACATATTACTTTTCGTTTTCTAAACATAAAAAATACCTTAAAAATGACTCCTCATTTTGGTAGCAGAAATTACCACTATCTGTTTTAACTAAGTCAAAACTTATTTTTGTCGCTTAATCTAAGTGGCATATTACGCTATCTTAGTTTTTAAACATTAGTGCATAAAAGTTTGAAAACATTTGTGTTCATGGTTGTTATTTAAATTAAGAAAATGTCAGTATGAAAAATGCAACTTCTTTAAAATTCTCCATACAAAACGCTGATTTCATAGGTGGGGACCTAATATAATCAAAAAACTGATGAACTGTCTTGACTGAGAGATATAATCTAATAAACGAATTTAATATATTTTATAATTTTAATGTGCCTAATTAATATTAACGAAGCAAGACTGTAAAAATATTATGAATATTTTGTGATGACTAATGACATTGATGTTATTTCATGACCTTATTATTCATGTACTAAAAATATTTGCACGACTGATAAATCGATTAAAGTGAGACTAAAATTATGTCATTATGTAAGTAATTAATTCTGGCAAATAAATAAAATTTCATTTCATTTCAATACTTTTTATTATGTACACCTTTTTTTTTGAGGGATAACTTCTCCAGCTCAGGGGGGAGCGGGAGGGCGTGTCAGACTCATACTGACTAAAACCTACCCGTGTTCCTTCAGTTGCCTGTACATTGCCAGGGGCCACGGTATCCCTTTCGGACTTTCCCGCGACCCCGGCAGTTATTATATACACCTAACACCATATAAATTACAGATATCAAATGTAGAAAATTTACATAGGGCAGTGGACGGCAAACTATAACGACTAAGACTAATTATGAGAGTCAATCCTTTCTGTGTGTCCAAACTGTCTCAATACACTTTTCTTAATCCTTAAAACTCCCATCCTCTTTCACTCCACAACACTTCCTAAAATTATCTTGCTAAGAAGTAGGATGCTTTCATCATCATCATCATCTTAATGGCTGATAATATGATGAAGGCATCTTACTTTTTAACAAGTTAATCTTGGAAAACTTTGAAAGGAACAGTTTTTTTTTTTTGATAATTTGTAAAGTGATATTGTTTTGTTTTCTTTTCATGTAATGTGCGTTTAGTTTGTGCAGAATAAACACTTACTTAATTTTCGATATCCTGTTAATTTTTGATGAAAATACTTCGGAAATAAATATAGTCGCATTGAAGCTCAAATTCGCATTTATCCGATACATTTCTCGTTTTTCCAGTAACATGTGAGATGATTGAAAAATGCATTGTTATTCCATAAATCACTTCGAAACTCGTAAGGGCCTGCCCAGACTGGTGGACGGGGACGGCAGAGGATCTATTGAATTTAATACTTATCCAATCGAAATAAGATATATATTTCAATGCTCGGTGATCGAGCAGTTTTGAATAAAACTTGATACTAACATAAACAACGATCGACATTTGTACAGAGTCGCACTCTAGACGTCTAAGTGAAAGAGCCGCGACATAGGGTGACACAATAGGCGGTCTTATCGGTAAATGCCATATTTAACATCAGACTGTGATTGCCATCGCTCCCTGTGGACGAGTCAATCACACAAAAATATTTGAAAAATCTCCGACCGATTTTTTAACTGCAGTTGGAAAAGACTACAGCCAAGGCATAAAAACAATCTGCCTAGCCTTTTCCCAACTATATTGGGGTCGGCTTCCAGTCTAAGCGGATGCAGCTGAATACCGGTATTTTAAATGGAGCGACTGCCTATCTGACCTCTGCAACCCAGTTACTGGGTAAAACGATACCCATTGGTAAGACTGGTTGTCAGACTTCCGGGCTTCTGACGACCCGTAACGACTGTCAAAAATACAAGAATGACAGCCGGGACCAACGGCTTTCCGAGCTACGGAGGTGTCTCGATATGTTAAGATAGTCACCCATCACGGACTGACCGCGGCAAGTGTAGCTTAATCTGATTGATCGACCCGTGTGGTTGTTATTACTTAGCTATGAGCCCCTGGCCTAGGTAAGGTACAAAAACCCAACTATGACAAAATTTCAACTAAACAGGTATAAAGAAGACATCACAGACAGACAAATAAAAATCCAGAGTCACATGTGTTATAAATCCGGAGTCGATACGAGTTATAAATCGAACAGATTACGTGTGACTCCGGATTTTTATTTGTCTGTCTGTGATGTCTTGTTTATTTATTTATTTATAAACAAGACATCACAGACAGACAAATAAAAATCCGGAGTCACACGTGTTATAAATCCGGAGTCGTTACGAGTTATAAATCGAACAGATTACGTGTGACTCCGGATTTTTATTTTTCTGTCTGTGATGTCTTGTTTATTTATTTATATATTTATTTATTTATTGTTTATTTTTATTATACATTTTAGTTGGGGTTTAGTTTTTATAACTTTAATTTAAGCTCAGAAAAAATAAAAAATTTGTACAATACGTCTTTTAAACCTTATTAAAAAAAAAAAAATTGGTAAGACTTCGTCTAAGACAACCATGACTTAAATGGTTCTAAATTGTCTGTACTATCTTCGCCTTAAAGCTTTGCACCCATCTTCCAATCACCCTGTATATTTGAAATGTGCGAACTAAACCCTTTCATTTGATACCCAACACGGCATCATGTTTGTTTTTAAGTTTATCACTTTATGTCCTATAGAGGGCGCCACATAGTCACATAGCCTATAACCAGGGGACGATCATGACACTTCCAACTATTCCTCAATTGTCAAATTATGATGCGTAGTTTAGAAGATATGAGGTAACAGATGAACATACATACATAAAATATAACCTCTCCTTTTTGCTTCGCCGTCGTCGGGTAAAAATATTTATTCAAAGCGAATCACCTAATTACCCTTTTACTTGACACATTAACTTAGCCTCCTCCGACCTCTAGCTGTCTCTCGCAGCTGTTTTTAATTTATATTTGTTTCACTTTGAAATTACAATACCTAATTGTTAAGTATGTTTTATTTAAACACATGTTTTCTCACATATAAAAAAGAAACATTTTTTTCATAAACATTTAACTGGTAATTTATGTTTAAATAACTATTATTACCGTTACAGTTTAATGACAAAAGTTAAAATTATCGCTGTTTTGTGGGGCGTAGAATTAAAGTAGTTTATCAAATGGATCAAACGGAAATTACCATGGTAGGCATTGACAATGGGCCGACAATTCGTCATATTTATAACTGTAGAACAAATTACGAATAGCGGTAACTCAGTGTATTTATTATATAAATAATTATATAGTACCTGGGCAACCGAGCTCTGCTCTGGTGAAAATAGAGAATGCTCATTTAATAGTATAGGATAGTTCATACTAATTCCATGTATAGTACATACTAATGCCATACTGCTATGACAGTAGGTACTTACTAATTCCATGCTGTCATGTCGTTATTCTGTTTTTCGAAACTTTGGGCGACCGGGCTCTGCTCAGGTGAAAATGAATTTTCTAGTTATGAGACCTAGCTAGATCGATTTTTCGCTGCCGTAAACCGTATTGCAACTTACATCGAAATCGTTTGAGCAGTTTTCGAGAACGTGATTACAAAAACAGGGTGGGGACAGGGACACCGAAGCGAAAACTATTAGCATGGATTCAGTACATGGTTCTGAAGCCCCCTATGTTGAAATTTTTCGTCGGTTATTTTTAAAAAAAATCTGCTGTTTCATAAAAAAGTGCAATACCTACGCGGTTAAAATATATGGAACAGCAGATTTTCTTTCAGCAAGAATTTCCACGTGGGGATTGACTTGCACAACCACGTCATGTTTCACTGCGTTCGGCACTTGAATGGAGTTTCTTGCCGGCTTCTCCATAAGAATCGACTAATTGGAACCTCGCACCTAGGTTTCATAAGTGACCTTGTAGGTTTATATGAAATAAAATCATTTGAATTTGACTTGACGTGGCAACACGTCGTGTCCGGATTCGCAACAAGCCAATCGACATCCTGAGGTTGCCTCGTCGAGAGGTGAACACGTGTCGACTTCTTACAGGGTTCTTCATGACTCTTTAAGAACAGTTAAGCGGATTAGGTTAATAAATATACGTCGTATATTGTATTTCACTCTATATTTGAATAGATATCCGCATTTTTGTCAGTTATCATTTGTACGCTGCGCTATCTATTTAAAACAAGTGCGAGTCGGACCACGCAGTATGAAGGGTTTCCTAGTTGGGATGAATTTATCCCAAGAACAAACTTCACTTTGTAGTTTAAAAACATGCTCTCCCACACGGAATGTATGGGAGAACATGTTATTCAAACTGCAAATTTAAGTTGGTCGATTATTACTCGTTAACCTGTAAAGCCTACTTAGCTAGTTTTCCTTTTAACTTCGTTGTATATACTGCTGTGATTTTTTTTATAAATCCAAGTGCAACCATTTAGCTGAAGGGGGGGGGGCACTATAACAAAAATTAGCACTTTAAAGCTTAATATTTCGCAAACGGATCCTTAAATTTGAAAATGGCTTTGACACCTACAATATTTTTGAACGACCTTTCCAACAACACCCCAAACCGTAGGAAAGCCAAAAAAAAAAAAAACGTCTCCACTTTGGGACGGGGGAGGGAAGGTGGTACCCTAAAAAAAAAAGTTTTTATTGTTTTTATTTTACCATTTTTTCGGCGTGACTAATATGTATACCGATGCCAAATTACAGCTTTCTAGTACTAACGGTCTCTGAGCTAATCCACGGACAGACAGACATGGCGAAACTATAAGGGTTCCTTGTTTACTACGGAACCCTAAAAAGCCACCAAACTTTGACAAGTGAGATTAAAAGAACTTTATTACATTTTACTGAATGTTTTAATTTATTTCTAAAACCAATTACAACTACGAAATTGAATAGGAGATTCCGTTCGAGTTACTATACAACTAATCAAATATTTATTCCGTGACAAATGTTAGTTCCAAGTTAGTATGTTTGTGCAGGTGAATTTTACATATTATTGTCAGTTATCTTATGATAAATATATGATATGATACGTAATCTTGAATAAATAATACACTAATGTTGTATCGTAAACGCCCTTTGATTAAGTAGTGATCAATCGATTAGGAATTTACAGATATTATTATCAAAAACGATTCTTTCCAATACACTAAATTATATTAGAGAAACCCCCTGTAACTTACTTTTTTTTTTTTTTTTGAGGATGGGAAATTATCAAATAACTTCTCCCGCTCTGGGTGGAGCGGGAGGGCGTGTCAGACTTTTACTGACTAAAACCCACCCGTGTTCCTTCCGTTGCCTGTGTGCCGAGGTCGCGATATCCCTTTCAGACAAACCCGCGACCCCGGCAGGCATTGGCCCTTCCGGACCCCGTCACTTGGTGCTGACATCTCTTTGAGGCGCGCGTGGAACACAACGCGCCGTCGACCCGGGCCTGGTCCCTATCGGACGGCGAGCTACCCATTGCTCACCGTCCGCAAGCCCGCGCCTACGGTGGCCGGAAGTCGGCTCGCGACTCCCGACGCCCGGGGCGTCTCCTGCGGCGACTAGGGGCGCGAGGGGGCGCATTTTGCCTCTCCCTCGCGCGCTCCGCCTCCTCCTTCGCGAGCATTACTGCTTCGCAGAAGGAGGTGACGGCCTCCCATGCACTCTCGCTCCGGACCATGGCCTGAACCAGGGCCGGACGCGAGAGATCGCCGCCGCCGATCGCCTCCGTGAGGACACGGCGGTGCTCCGCCCAAGCTGGGCAGACCTCCACCGTATGCTCCACCGTGTCCTCCGGGCGATCCACACAGTGGTGACACCCGGGCGTTTCCTCCCGCTTTATTCTGAACAGGAACCTCCCGAAACAACCATGTCCGGTGAGGACCTGTGTCAGGCGGAAGGTGAGGACGCCGTGGCGCCTCTCTAGCCACTCCTCAAAGAGGGGACTTATCGCCACAATTGTGGCGTGCCCCCTGTAACTTACTTGAGGATTCCATAATTTCTTTAGTTATACTGCGTTCGCGATTTGGTTTCCAAACAAATACTCCAATATGTGTAAAAATAAAAACAATTTTAAGGCTTACACATAAAGTTCATTTTGCTCTTCAATTTTAAACGATTTATATATAACTTATTCAAAAGTATTAGTCATTCTGAAATCCACTTAATTTACACTAACATAAAGTTCGTTCGTTAAGTGGAAATGGAAATAACATCAATCAATTGAAAACAAGGATTTGAATAGATTTTAGGATAGATCACCCTTATGTCGTGGTCAGATCTTAAAATTGATAATTTCATTAAATGAACATCGACCACTGATTACATCATGATGTGGCCTGGCTAGATCATTGGATACTCAACGTTTAACGATATGAACAGTTAAACGCACAACTACTCCATGATGTGGCCAAACATTTGTGATCATATTGTAAAATAGTTAGATTATCCACCGGTAGAGGCGTTGATGTCGCTTTGTTTTTGTTGTGCATCGTGGTGGCGGGATACAACAAATCAAACAAAGTAAGGTGACCACGCAAAATAAGCCAATGGACTTTTATTGAGTTTCCAAATATGATATGCTCGTCGGCCGCTGCCTCTTTCTTGAAATGTAACATAGCATTTAATCAGTTAAAAAAAAAACGCCGCTTATGTGGCACCCCGACCAAATGGATTAGGTTAGGTTAGAACTGTGACCAACCGCCTGAGCGCTACTTCCAAGTTGGTCGCAGTTACTTGGCTATTTGTACTACACCTTACACCATGGATATAAATTAATGATATGGCCAAACGCCGACTGACATATCATTAAACGTTGACTTGTAAACGATATGGCCATTTCATGAAATGGTCAAGTCTAATATCTGGCCACAACACAAATACGGCACACCTCTTCAAAGGGTGTTGACTTCGTGAACCCATAGTCTATTTCTCACAATCTTAAAAACATAGGTAAGTACAGCTTTTCAAATAAAACTGTGCGCTTCGGGAATCATCGTTCGTGCTCATTCGGAAACACGGAAGATTACCGAAGCCGAAGCGCATACTTTTCTTTGAAGCTGTACACTAGAATATTGATATCCTCATTTTTGCTAACTAATAAAAAGCTTGCGGTATGTTAGTACCGATTCTTATAATGTACTGATCTCATAATTAACACATCTCAACCTTTTGGTAGTTAAATTCTATTAATCTCTCAAATACATTGCAAACTATAGTTTTGTAAAATTTTGAATTATTATGTTATTAAGATGTATGTTGACTTGAAAGAGCATGGCAGTTGAGAGTCTGCCGGGGTTGCGGGTTTGTCTGAAAGGGATATCGCGACCTCGGCACACAGGCAACGGAAGGAACACGGGTGGGTTTTAGTCAGTAAAAGTCTGACACGCCCTCCCGCTCCACCCAGAGCGGGAAAAGTTATTTGATAATTTCACACCCAAAAAAAAAAAAAAAAAAAAATGGCAGTTGAGAGTAAGTCATGCTCACTTAAATGTCTCGCTGATGGTGGCGAGTGTGTTGGATCATTCGGTTCCCTACAAAATGGTTGACCTGGATGGTGCTGATCCACGTGTCATGTTCGCAAACGGGCGCCGTCAGTTGAGACTCGTCATCTCTTATCTGCCAGGGCTTATTTTTAATCTTATATTTTGAATTGTTTTGATTATTTTTTGTACATTGTTCTCACAAATAGAAGCAACAAGAATAATGTACCAAGATTTTGTAATATCTGTATTTAAAAGACTGTCCTTGCGAGTTTTTTGCCCGTTCTTCTCCATCAAGATCTACGTTTTGGAATAGGCAACTAGTTTCAACTTTCTGACTAACTGACCGACTATTTGACAGTTCAAAAGTCGACTATTTGACAGTTCAAAGCCTGTAAATGGTTTAATTGAATTCAAAATAACCTTTTACCAAAATTACTGATTTTCTAAATGTCTTTGTTTTTGAACGTCGGAAATAAAACTATCCTAATGGTGTACAATCAGCAACACTTTATTTGTGTCTCACATAAAACACGAATGAAAATCGTCTTATCCTCTCATAATTAAACGGAAATGGAGTAATTAATACTATCGGAAAACCTTCAGAAACATATTACGTATGTATGTATTCTACAATAGAAATGTACTGCTAACTAACCACGACCGTATCTAAAAAGGGTGTAATGTATGTTCATATGTAAATTCTCTGTATAATGTACTCTGTATACTCGGTTTGAGTAAACAATATGTTGCTTCCACGATTTTCTACGTGAAGGGCGATGATTTTCTGAATTAAGGATAATAAATCTAAAATATTACACATTTGATAAAATATTTATAAGGCTATCAAATTTAAAGAGAGTTCAGATGACGAGCGCTAACGTGCGTTGCGAGAGTACTCGTCAGTGCTACTTGTCAGTTCGCTATCTAATTACGTAATGTGTTTAATTTTGACAGTTCAACAACATTCATTGCGTTATTTACGTTGTGATCAGATTTTTTTTTTTCGAACTTATTTTGCAATGGATTAGCAATCTGTTTTAAAACGAGTCAGATTCTGATTGATCGTGCATTACGCAATTAGGGTGCGTCAACGTGCGATCGCCTGCGTGTAGACACGTATTATCTGAGCGCTGCGTTAACGCTAGCTGACGAAAAAAAGCTACTTAGTACGTCAGTCAATTAATATAAAAAAATTTACTCTTATTTTTTGTTATAACACATTAATACATTTTTTTTTTATAAAACGCTTTAAATTTGGGGAGTGGGCGCTCGGTACGTCACAATTCAGTATAAAATCCACCGGTGAGTGACGTCATGCCACATTTTAACTCAAATGCATTGCCGTAATCTTTCGATTACGTAAAAAAAGAAAAAAAATACGTGTCCAATATTTTTATATAAGTAATCAATACGAAAGACAAAAAAATAATTGTCGACATCCCTATTCATGGTAAGTGTGCGTGTCGATATTACACCGTGTAATAATACGTATCTTATTTTCCTTTATCTATCCACTGCCCCGTCTATTTACAGAACTTCAGATACGACATCCACTCATCTCAGTATCCTTTAATATTTATACTGAACGGCAACGTTCGCGTCAGTCGCGGTCACAAAACGAGGGAGCGAGACGGTACGATATCCTTAACTGTGCTTCTCGCACGTTTTATGACCGCGGCTGCCAGTCTTGATTAGTTTATGAAGTAAATGATACCACGGCATAATGTACACTAATCATTGTACATTTTTGTCTTATTTTGTATTGTATTATGTAGGTAAGGACCCCGTCTCGACAAAATATAAATTTTGTAAATAAAGAACTTCTACTAAGTTACGTAGCGAAACAAATAATCCCAATTAATGCAATTAACTCATAGTAACATACGGTTAATACGAAAGTAACGAGCAATTTCACTTGGCCGGGTTATATTTTAGAGATATAAGTCGCTGTCGTCTAATGTTTTGTGATACTGGAACTCGGTATAACCCGGCCAAGTGAAATTGCTAGTTAGTTTCGTATTACATGCACGTTACTTTGAATTGATTGAATTTGGGATTATTTGTTCTGTCTGTGTTTTGTCTTTAGACTTTTGCTGTGACCTTTTTCCATAGGCTGTATGTTTTTATATTATTTTTAACCCCCGACGCAAAAATAGGGGTGTTATAAGTTTGACCGCTATGTGTATGTCTGTGGCTCCGTAGCTCTTAAACGGGTGAACCGATTTGAATGCGGTTTTTTTTTATTTGAAAGCATGTTTTCTAGCGATGGTTGTTAGACATGTTTTATCAAAATCGGTTTAGCCGTTTGAAGATTATCAGCTCTTTTCTAGTTGATGAATGGATGTGAGCGTCTTCCACAGGTCCGATCGATTTGAAATTAGTATTCTGTTACTTCAATGATATTAGAAGAACATAGTAACCTTGAACTGATGCTGCAGCATCACCTGGAATTTGCAGGATACCCAACTCCCTTACCAACTTACAGCTCAGCCACGCTATTCTGTAAACATCTCACCGTGAAAACTTGGGTGAAGTGAGCTGTCAATAGTGTCTATCCCTGTGGAATGACAGCTCACTCCACGCTCACTTCACCTAAGTTTTCACGGTGAGATGGTTACAGAATAGCAATGCTGGTATCGTGTTTGGACTCATTGGAATGGTCTCAAGGAATAGGTTAAAGATAGATGATGAATAGGGTCTGGTGATGGAGTAGGAAAGAGAAATGAGAAAATGTTTGTGTCGGGGGTTTTTTAAAATGTAATATAAGTAATTTTTAAAATGATATTTTTTTTTCACTTTTTGGTAAATAAATTACTTAGTGTCAGCGACTCAGTTGTTTTAATTTTACATGTAGAATAAAGAGTAAATAATAAAACTTACGTATCATCGTCAGCTTTGAGGAACCAATCTGCATCTCTCCTGTGATGTTCGTAAACGTAGCGGAATGCTGCTTTCGTCTTCGCCCACAAGAAGTCCCTCCCTTCACTCACTGGAAGCTTTATCGTTGGTAGGGTTGGGTCTGGAAGTTAAATATTTACAGATTATAGTTTTTGTTAAGAAAACATGTGTAGTCGATCTCATTTGAATGTCAATGTCACGAACCAATTTAACATACAGAGTCAAATAAAATTAGCTAGCAAAACTCAGCAGTCGTCATGGGATCGATATGTAAACACGATAAAAGAAGATTTCCATACAGTAATATTGCCGAATTAACCAAAACAGCGAAATATTTGACAGGTATTTGAGACGTTGCCCAGTTTCTGTATAAACGCTCGTAATCCATCCAACTCATTTTTTTTTTACAAATGTTTATGTGAATAATTAGTTCATAGCAGACCTGTGTTTAATTATCATTTTCCAGTTCATTTCAAGTCAATACCTAAGCTAATTCAGTAATTTGTTACACACATGTTTTTAATTGCAATTGTCTTATCAGGCTACCTTACTGAGATTTGCGTTTGGCATGCCTATACCTTACATAATTACGTAGGTCTCAACTCAAATACTTTATTTTTTTATTTTGTGTCTCATGTTTACCGCAAATAAAGGTATTTTCCTTCTTTCTTGTATGCCTTCTTTTTATACACCGTGACATTTCAGTCGTCTTAGAAAAGCAGCCTACTTCATGTATCCAATGACTACTAAACATTTATAAAAAAAAAAAAAGTTATTTTGTAACAAATGTTTTAATTGCTCCTAGAGGTATTTTGAAAAGAGCAGTGGTGGCCCAGTGGTAACGGCCCAGACTTACGAGTTGTAGGTCGTGGGTTTGAACCCAGACAGGCTCTTTACTTTGTGTAAATAATTTCATCACCACTGCTCTCAAAACGGTGAAGGAAAACATTGTGAGAAAACCGGCAGAACCAAAAATTCGAAGATATGTGGCGTCTATCAACCCGCACTGGGCTCGCGTGGTAGATTACGGCCCACTCCCTCTTGAAGAGAGGAGGCCTGTGTCCCAGCAGTGGGAACATTTTAAGTTGATTATGCTATGCTTATGCTAACAAAATCCACGTACCTTCATCGCTGCTCATAAAAAGCAGTATATTGCACCTCTTCCCCCACGTAGCCTTCACATGTTTAGCTTTGGCTTCATGGTTTTTGGGTTGCGTCATGATCCAACATAGCACTCTGACTTTTTTGAACAGGTCGTCGGCCACGGTTCTGTCCTCATCTCTATGTGCCGCTTCATCGTGACTGTGTTCACCAATTCCTATTATTGGGTGCTTGTCCAAATCCCTTATCGATTCCCTGAAATTGTAAAAGGAAAATTGATGTAGGTTGTATAAAAATATTGCTTATTCTAAGATATATTTGAAATAGGGTGCGAATGCCTTAGTTAATATTTCCTTGGCATTTTTGACTTTATTTAAGGGAAAGAAAATATCGAATGGAGTGTTGGAAAAATAATTTAATTCAATTAAACATAAGCTACTCGAAATGAAAAAATGGTAATTCCCTAATAGTCATTTAAATTATAGTTTGACCGGGACCACTGATCCGCGCCTTAGAACTGCTCGGCGAGGCGGGGGGCAGCGTTGACAAATGAGCGGCGGGCGGGATGCCGCGCGCCGTGAGCATTGACGAATGTGCAGCCTGCACTGCCCCCCCGTCTCGCTCGCCGCGCTATTGCGACCTATTGCGTAGAACAGCGGTCTCGATCAAACTATAGTGCCTTTGTAACTATGTAAAGTGACGAACTGATGTAATCAACTTCCGAGAACACTGTTTACCTAATTGATTTATTAAAATATGATAAAGATTTCAGTATCTGCATATCTATCGGAGTTTTTGAGAATCACTCGAATCCGGTAATTTAATCTTTTACATAGATTACTTAACAAAATTGTATTGACAATACTGACAACATCAAGGAAAGGTAGGTACTTTTTTTCGATTCAGCAAAATGTTAGAATTTTTTGTTCGTCGATTTCTTTTAAAGACTAGACATAATAAATCATCCATAATTCCAAAATAATATTTATAATTCTGTATGTCTGTCTGTCTGTTACTTTCTCACGCCTCACTGATCGGATTTCGATGAAATTGAGAGACTTGGGTTAGGACATAGGATCCCAGAAGTACATTCTCATGGGATTTAACCTCATACATCGAAGTTGGCCCCGCAGACGAAAATCTAGCTTAATATAAAATAATGATAGCCTTTTATTTTCATTTGTATTTTTTTTTTACATCTTTTTTGGACGAGTCAACGTTACAAGTCAGAAATAAGATGTATTTTTGAATTCACTTAACTGCATGCTCAACTGCTCAAGCTAGTCTCAAACAATATGATATAATATCACTGCACCATCGAATTTAACGAGAATTGCTACTCAAAGCATGAAATAAAGCATTGTACTAAGGGCAATACAAATATTTACAAAGATAATTACAATTTTCTAGTCCTTTATCGTTATATCAGAAAGAGAAAATGATACCTGAGGGGGTGTACCCCTTAGTATTTGAAAACTGAGAATGAGAGCAACTCAAAATTAGAGATAAATAAATGCCAGAATGAGCCATGTTGGGCCAGTGGTAACGGCCTTACCGAGTTGTAGATCGTGGGTCGGACCTAGGTAGATGCTTTACTATGTGTAAATGATTTCATCACCACTGCTCTCAAAACGGTGAAGGAAAACATTGTGAGGAAACCGACATGTCCTAGAACCAAAAATTCGAAGACATGTATCATCTATCAACTGGGCCCGCATTGTAGATTACAGCCCACTCCCTCTCGAAGAGAGGAGGCCTGTCTCCCAGCAGTGGGAACATTTGAGGCTGATTATGCAAATGACATAAAAATAGCCAAATGTCTGGAACAGTATTTCTTTTGGTAACATCTCTACCATACGGAAGTAACTAAATATCTATGCCAAAAGTTGTTCACGTTGATAACGTTAATGAGTGATTTCACCTCATAAAATGGTCACCCTATAATCAATTTTTTTATAACTTTCGGATTTTCTAAACACTCCATTCGATATGTAAGAATAAATTACAACTTATAAAATAAATAAAAATAAGTACATATCAGTTCATGAATAAATGATCCAGCAAGCATCCGAATGCGGCCTAGCCATTCAAAAAGCATGAAAATGATAAAAAATATATTTGAATACTACTTAGAATACTAATTACTACAATGTGCTAGAAACTAGTACTAAGAATTATCTACATTGGCATACAAACAATATACTCATAAGGCGAAAGAAACCCTGAAACTTATATAAAACCAGTTAACTATGCACATTTAAGCAAAATCTAAAAATATAATATATGTACCTAAAAAACACCAAAAGCTTTGTCTAATTTGTTAGCATACATTGAATTGGTTGAAAAATTATGAGCACTCTTAATTAACTTAGCTAAGTTCATAAAAATCTTAAAGAACTGGGTGATTGAAAGGACTTGTCCAAAAATAGTTTTTATTATTAATCATTCACTTTAGTGAACACACCCCAAAAAATAGTAAACTTATCAAAATTAACACATGTTACTGTCATTACTGTCAATGACAGTAATGACAGTACCATATGTCAATTTATGTCATAACTGACAGACGAATAAAATCATCTGTCAATAAGACATTGTCAAAGTGTGTGGGAGATTTTATTTGTGTTTTGTCGCTTTTATTTAGGTGTAGTTTGATGCTGGTTAGATTTTTCTCAGAATAAAAAACCAACGTCCCTACAAAAAGCGGACATCTCCTTTGGTCAGTATGGACAAATCTGAAACTATTAGAAGTAGGTACCTAGACAAAAGTTCTAAAGAACCACATTACCAATACAAGACTTTGAAAAAAAACTGTTTTCAAAATTAATAATAATTAGGATGCCAGTGTCCCTATCGCTCGCCATCATTTAACAAAGAATATCAAATTCAATGCTTTTCAGACATTTAAGATAATGTACTTACAGTCAACCACAGATAAGTACCCAGATAACCTAGTAGTTTACTTGGTAAGATGAATACTGTCTGACAAGTCCAGTCGGTGGACCGAAATCAGTATTCACTTACTAAGTTGAAAGCATTTCAAACTATTGCTCTCAATGGGGATGGTAACGTTGTCATTAAGCCATCTAATTAATGATTACTACTTAGTTCTACACCTCATGGTCTTATCATGGGAATTACCAACTGTCTCAGTCATCAATCTGCCAAGCCTTTTCCCAACTATGTTGGGGTCGGCTTCCAGTCTAACCGGATGCAGCTGAATACCAGTATTTTACATGGAGCGAATGCCTATCTGACCTCCACAACCCAGTAACTTGGTAATACGCTACCCCTTGGTAAAACTTGTTTGTCAAAGTTTCGGGCTTTCAGACTACCCGTAACGACTGCCAAAGGTCTAAGGATGACACCCAGGACCAACGGCTTAAGGTGCTTTCCGAAGCATGGAGGAATCTCGATATGTAAAGATGGTCAGCCATCTACGGACCAACCCCAGCTAGCGTAGCTTATCCTGATGGCTCGACCCGTGCGGCTGTTGTTACTTAGCCACGAGTTCCTTAGCAACTGTCCCAATCATATAATTCTTAAATGAGAAACTCTAGCTACAACTGAAATTTTGGAATCATGTATTGCCCATTGGCAATATATTGCCATTGTTGGGCATTGGTGGTGTATGGGAAATTACAAAAAGAAATCGCCAACCTCCAAAAAAAGCTACCATTGATAAGCACAACGCTTCGTTTTTGTTTATAGGGACCGAGCAGCCGAGCACTGCTATGCTAAGAGTGTGTTCAGTTAATATTATTCAATAGGCAAATATTTTTGCCCAGCAGTAGGACAGTATGTGATATTAAAAAAAACCGGCCAATTGCGTGGCGGACCACACACAGTGAAGGGTACTTGGGATGAAGGAAGGGTAGGGTAGGGGGTACTTGGGATGAATTTATCCCAAGAACAAACTTAACATAGTAGTTGAAAAACATGTTCTCCCATACATTCCAACTACAAATGTAAGTTTTTACGCACAATATTTAGAGATTTACAATGTTATTTTAAGACCATAGACTTTTATAGGTTTTCCTGTTATCTATGAGTAAAGAACCATTCTCTGTATTTTTTTAAAAATTTTAGGATCAGTAGTTTCGGAGATAAGGATAATATTGAAAAGTTGATGGTGATGAGCAATGAGGAAAGGAAAAGACCTCGCGTGCGGTCACCACCGCTGGTCAGACCTATACCCTAATTACGTATTACACGATCTATCAGAATCTGAATCGTTTTGAAACAGATTGCTAATCCATGGCTTCGTACGAGAACCGAACGAAGTGAAAGAACATCATACATAAAGGCACGAAGGGCTTTCAGGGACATGACCTTAAGTTATGAAGTACGCGACCAAGAAGAAGAGAAAAGTAAAGTCTACAAAAATGGCGCGGTGTATGCGATATACATCATTAGATATAGATTAACAAATAATCATCAAGAATGATCACAAATAATTTTAATTGAAGATTATATTCACGCCAAAAGATGTATAGATAATAACCTTAAAAGTAGCCTGTGAAGGAATATTTGATAAATAATCGTAACATTAAAGTTGACAAAAGATTATCATGCACAATTATAAATAAATATTATCATTAAAACTTTATTGGGAATGAAAGTAGTCATAGGTTACGCATGTATTCCGAAAAAATTACTCATTTAATTGATTTTTGGCAAGCTACAATGTTTTCAGGTTTCATACTTGATTGACGGGATTTTTTTTTAAACTATCGTGAAGTTTTTTTCGTTTCTGCTGCATTAAATCAATTTTTGAAAATTGCAGAATTAATCTTCATTAAATTATCTATACAATATGCAATGGTATATAAATTAAGTAGGCTCTGTTTACTAGCAGGAGTGTTACAATAAAAACTGTTACAGAATTCTTTCTGCAATCTTTGTTTTTAATATGTGTTGTTTCCTCCTGGCAAAACAAATTTTTCGAATCCAAAGCACTCTCTATTGCTTTGCATTGTGAGTCGTGCAAAAAGTTACAACAGAGGATCAATTTTTTTTTTTATAATTTTAAATTAGATACTCATAAAGATATTTAAGAAAATAGACGAAAATTTATCCCATAACTCCGAAACTACTGAGCCTTAAATTTTGAAAAAAATACAGAGAATGGTTCTTTACTCATAGATTACGGGAAAATAAGAAGTGAATTTTACTATACAGACTGAATAGTTAATTGACTCGGACACAGAAACAGACTGAATTTTTCAAGTGGTCGTGGATGGATAAATCAGAAACAATAAATAGTGAAAAAATACTCAAGGATTCTATTATAAAAGAGTTTGTTCTATTATTATACTTTAAACTAGAAGAGGGCCAAGAAGATATTTTATCATTGTCGCAAATCTCTGCAGATATTTTGGGCATCGACAACTGTTGGGCTTGGCGTTCCAATTTCGCCGGTGACGTGCTAAATCAATAACAATTTTTATTACAACTACTTACTTATTATCTTATCATATCATGACATATATAGATCAGATCGTAGGTATACGCAACCGCATCCACATCCAAGTTATCTTTAGCCGATAAAAAAATGGAGGATATGTCATCAATGCGTTAAAAAAAAAACTTGAAGTCCAGAGATTTCTAGACATGTTTTTCTGACGTTAAAGTAAAAGCGTTCTTAGTTTGCGTCTACGGAACCCTACAAAAATACCTAACCCTTTGTAGCCAAGTGTTCATCTGGATATGAAAGCTGATAGTACGCACTTGAGTATGAGTGCATGTCTGGCCAATGAACGTCAAGATTCCAAGATGACGACATATTCCCACAAATAATTACGCAAGACATATAATCAAAATAGTAACGCCGTTAATCAAAACAGTACAAAAAAGATTTTTTTTGAAAAAAAAAAAAAAAATTATAAGAGGTTTGGGAACGAGTCTGATGCCGAAAATATAGATTTTAGAATGTTTGTCCGTTTGTCCGGATTTATTTCCCGGATTAGCCCAAAAATGGCAGAACGAATTCGGATGAAAATGGCAGACAGATAGTTTATAACCTGGATTAACGCATAGGGTACCAAAGCAGCGGACAAAAGCTAGCAGCTAGATATTTCTATTAACGCAGCACATTTAAAGTCATTTAATATAAAAATCTTTGAATTCCTCACTGACAGACAACGCACAGACTAAATCGCTGGGTCTAGTCTATTTAATAAAAATCTTTAATTTACTCACAAACAGACATCGCACAGCCTAAGTCGCTGTGTCTAGAGAAGCATACATTTTTTCAGAACAAATGAATAACAACGAATTCAAAAGTCATTTATTCAAACTAGTGTAGTCATTTATTCAAATTTCTTTTCGAACGTCAAAATTACATAAGACAGGCCCCCAAAACGCCCACCCTTCACCACTTCCTAGTGCTTTAGCTGGGAAGAAGTGGCGCAATAAACTCCCCAGCAGCACTGCTGTCTGTTCAGTTAGAAAAAAAACTTAATTAAGTATAGAATCAAGTTTTTTTTATATTTCAATAGTATGCAAAATAATTTGCATTACTCAACACAAAACAGTAAATAAAATTATTTGCCGTAATGACAGCTATCAGACGCCAAAAATAACAACAACACCTTCTTTTATAACGAAAGTGAGCGATAAGGATTTTTGACAACTTATCCCCTGAAAGGGTTAAATAGGGGATGGAAGTTGGTAATTTTTATCTATGGGAAATCTCACCGGGCTGGCTTGTAAACTTGTTACTTTTCTTTTTATCAGTTTGCAAATGTAGCTTATATTAAACAAAAGAACAGCTCGCTTGAATCTCGACGAATAATTTTTTTTTCTGGCTTCTTAGCACTTTTCATATTTATTGGAGAACAATATTATATTTTTTTGTAAATGGAACGAAATATCTGTATAAAGGATGCACGAAACTATGGAGGCTACCAGAAAAGAAAGGAACCCTATACCCAAAATTTGTTAATAAAAACAAATAAAAAAATAACTCTGCTAGATCTTGGCCTCCTTTTTGGTGTAGTGTATTTTAACAGGCATCTTTCTTTATTGATCCAATTTTCGGGAGTGTCATAGCATAGTCTACACCAGCGGTTCTAAAACTGTTTTGGCGACGGAACTCTTTTGGAAAACGAAATATTTGACGGAGCCCTAAAATAATCAAAACCTGGTTTTATCTGTTTTCTTCATAATAATAATACTTGACATTAACATTTGCATCTAATGTGGGGTATGAAATAGATTTTTACTGTTCATCAACTGTTTGATGTCAGGCTAGATTAAAGAGAGTTGAACTCGCTTGTCAGGTTCGGCATCCACTCTATTGCGGTATTTTGTTTTTAAAGCTACACAGGAGTTGAGAATCCTTTTTCGCACAGTTCGTAATTCTGTAGTCTAAGTTCAAATAGCCTTGTTAAAGATTTACGCCGAGATAACATCTCACTTTTGCGGGGCGAGCACGGCCTACTGTGACATGGCTCGAGTCACACATTTTATCACAGTTTGGGGGATAAAAAATAAGCGAAAATTTTCTCATTTGTCGTCATGGGTGTCGTTTTCATAGTTTTCTGGGTGCTAAAGCTGATAGAGAGGTCAAAATGTAAATCCAAGATGGCGGCTGTGAACATTTTCACATTTTTCGTCATGTATGACGTTTTCGTAGTTTTAAAACCCATTTTATGCAATTCGCTTTGAATGTAGAACGACTGCAAAATTAAATAAATATAGACTCGAATCCATTTAACTAAATACTAAACTATCAATATCCATATTGACTCGTGTTTACACAAATATAACAGGAATTAATAATGCATATTTTTATTAGTATTGTAATATTTATAACGTAGGTGTGGTACCTACTCCCATTGAATTGTGTTCCCATCATTCTGATTTAAAAACAATGCCATAACAATAGCGATACCTCCTTCATACCACAATCAGTAATACAAATAATTGTATCGACATTAAATAATCAATATTTAGATTACAATAAATATTATGTCAGGGCAGTATAATTGACCCAATCATTATCTTCTACGTAAGGATATCCGGATTACGGGCCAAAACTCATCGACGAACAATGTTTACGTGGTGAAAGAGGTATTGCCTTCCTGTGCCGCCTTCTTTGGGTATATTTTACCTCCTCGCAAGATCTCACACACATTTACTTCTAAACTATGCTCAAAACAATGGCCAGGATGATTCCTGGCCATTGTTTTGAGCATAGTTTAAATGTTTGCTCGTTGTGGCTGTCAGTAATCTCTGATGAGATTACTGACAGCCACAACGAGCAAACATTTAAAACCAAGTGTAGAAAATGTATGTAGTTAACTATAGGTACTTAGAGGAGTGATCTAGAAATTTCAAAACAACATTTAACTAAAGCAGAAGTAAATCAAAATATATCAATTGATAAAACAATTTCAAAGTGATGAATTATTCGTCACTTTGAAATAGTTTTTTAATATTTGGTAATATAAATAATAAGTTTATGTTAAATGATTTTATTTCTGTAAGTAGGTTTTTACAAACCCCTTTACACGTCAATCAAATTTAGAAAACTAGATGAGGTCGGCGTTTCCTATATGACTACTCTGAAAGGAAAGGCCGGAACAAACTCAAAGGTTTAAAGTCCAGACATAATTTTGGGCAGATCACGTGAAGACCATGTAGTTTGGTGTCTGAAATGGTTTTTTGAGGAAAGAAGCACAGATTGGAGTGGACCTGTCCAGTCAGTGCACGCATTTGTCAATTATCGTGCAGCTCTACTCAGAACTTAAGGAGCTCAACGATGCGACGAACAATACCAAAGAAAGGACATTTTGGGTAGGCTGCATAAAGTACTCAAACTGCCAGACCATAGTGAAAAAAAAACAATGACCTACATAGTCCTCACATTCACAATAATTGAAATAATTTTATTATTATACTAGCTGCCCGCCCCGGCTTCGCTCGAGTAGCACTAAGAACTTATCTACGGCGCATCTACCTGCCTACCCTACCTACCCTACCTAACCTACCTACCCTACCTACCCACCCTACCTTTTCATTGATTTTAAGATGTATTCTGCTATTCGGGGCGGAGACAAATCCAACGAATAAAAACCATGAAAATTGGTCCAGCAGATCTCGAGTTATAAGTGTTGTAACAAACACGACTTTCTTTTATATATATAGACTAGCTGCCCGCCCCGGCTTCGCTCGAGTAGCACTAAGTACTTATCTACGGCGCACCTACCTGCCTACCCTACCTACCCTATCTACCCTACCTTTTCATTGTTTTTAAGATGTATTCTGCTATTCGGGGCGGAGACAAATCCAACGAATCAAAAACCATGAAAATTGGTTCAGCAGATCTCGAGTTATAAGTGTTGTAACAAACACGACTTTCTTTTATATATATAGATGTCAAATTATGCATTGTCATATTAATTTCAAATCTTAAGTTATTTTCTTCCCATTGCAAACTGTTACTATATGGAAATGTAAACAACACAATTTTTCACTAAGATTAGACAATGTTCTATAACACTGAAGCAATTCTCCTTTGTTCACCCATAAAAATGAATAATGTGTCCTGGTTAAATTTACATTTAATCATTTATTTCATAATATCAAATAAAGAACATCGAAGCAAACAGTAATTTATTAAGGAGTGTCCCGGATATTCATCTTTCAACAAGAGACCTAAGTCCTTTCCAATCTCATCGCAAAATAATATTAAGTTTATCATTTTTTACAATTTGTTTATATTGTTTATTAGAACTATTAATAGCAGGAAATGTCAAATCAACACAAGGCTGCAGTAAGGTGGTATTGCATGTTATCAATGAATGGTCCGGTGTAGGTACATTGGATGGTGTTTGATAATGTTCACAGTTGTGAGTTTACCAGCTCATTCATTGCCAACACATATTCCCTCATTAGATCTTCAGAGGTATTATACTTATTACTAATTGAACTAAGTTTCTCCTGTAAATGATCAAGTTCAGTTTTCAAATCCTGTGTCAATATATGCAATATTGACACAGGATTTGCAAACTGTCCTAGTACTTTATTCCAAATTGAAAGAATACATTCATATCTAATTGTTTAAGTAAATTTAGCCTTTCTCTATTAAGTTTGACCTTTTTAAAAAAAAGAAGTTTTGTCTTTTAACCATGTAGGTATGTACTTATTTATTAATTAAAATATACTTTTTTTTATTTTTACTAATTTTGTTATAGATAAGACATGGGTATTTTTATTATAATTTGGTTTGTCCTGCAAGTATATTTCGTTGAAATTGTAATCCATTTAAGTTAATACCTACTTTAAAATTATTTCATTTGGCATTCAAGGACACAGAATGAGACACAATAAAAGTTTTATTTTTCTCATGCGTTTAGTGTCCCTCAAAGTGTTAAGTACCAAACTAGTTTTTAACGGCACGATTAGAGCAATCATTATTAATTATTAATAAATAATACACTATAGTAAAATAATTGTTTCTACTTATTTATTTTCTTATTAAAAAAACGAGCCACGTGCGTGTCGGACTACGCACAATGAAGGGTTCCGTAGTTGGGAAGAATTTTATCCAAGAACAAACTTAACATTGTAGTTGAAAAACATTTTCTCCCATACAATCCAACTGCAAATGTAAGTTTGTACGCACAATTTTGGGAGATATACCATGTTATTTTAAGATCATAGACTTCTTATAGGTTTCCCTGTAATCTTTAAGTATAAAACTATTATAGATAAGGGGGAAACTGTAAATGTTCATCTATTTTCTTAAATAACTTAAAAAACTATTTATTTTAAAATTATAAAAAAATATACTTGAATCCCTTACAGTAAGCCCTTTCATTTGATATATGAAAACGGAAGAAAATTAAAAAACAAGTTTTGCACACTGTAGTGCAAAACTTGTTTTTTAATTTTCTTATTTTCCTCCCAATAGTGACCTATTGGGGGGTAATTCATATTCAAAATTAATTTATTTACGTAACACGTCCGTGTTTGGCTCACAGAAATTGATGTGTACCAAATTTCAACTAAGAGGTCCATTAGATTCAGAGCAAACTGGCTGTGACAGACGGATAGACAAAGACACACGAGTGATCCTATAAGGGTTCCGTTTTTTCCTTCGGATATGCGGAACCCTAAAAACATTTTAAATTAGCACAATAAAAAAAGCTTACAAAAAAAGACACAAAAATTAAATTTAAAAAACATTATTTCACAAACAACACAACCACATGCAAATGCATGCAACAAGAAAAAGAAAGAAAAAGGTTCCATGCGACATGCAAAATTCTAGATAGAGTTACCTGTAGTTATGCCAAGCAGTGTCTCGTGAGAATCCAGTCGATGTTAATAGTATGTATGCAAAACTAAATCCAGCGGAAATCCCAATCACCAGCGTTAAAAAGAAACGTCGACCCATCACCCGACCTTCCGCCTGCAGCATATTATACATTGCTTAACGATCTACACTCAATTTTTTTTTTAATATTTTTTTTTATCTTAGACTGCTCGCGGCAGCGTGTCTACGCGACGAGTCGTCGAAGCGGCCTTACGCTACTTGTACTTCACAACAATTACACTTGTCAATACACATACAATTTATTTCAAGAGCGATCAGTAAGATATAAAAGTGGTTGTAAATATGAAAACGTTCGCACGGGTTCTGTTCACAACAACTGACGAGATACGGGATGTATATGTTATTATGTATTATTTAATTATAAACCGACACATAACTACGTCACAATATTGTCACAATATCATGTGCTCTTGTCACCAGATTTTTTTATAATTCTGTATAAAATTAGGTCTTTAAAATTTTAAGCAAATGTAGTTTGAGTGCATCTCAATACCTACGTATTTTAGTAAAATCATATTAGTATTTGTGCATTCAATATCATGCACAAATGATTACAAAAGGGAAAATGCTATGGGTTTTATTTTATTTTAGTAGTTATTATTGGTAATGGTTAGGTGGTTATTATTATTATTTCGTTTATTAAAATTTCCAACATATAAGTAATATAAAATACATTTTTAAATATTTCTTAGAAAACGATATAAAAAACATTTATTATTATTGTTTCGGAATTTAGTCATTTACTTAGTAAAGTTTTAGTAGTGTTATTGTTAAAAACCAAGATGCCATAAAGTTATAAGAAGGTAGGTATACTACCGCACCGCACCGTTTAAACTCGATGAAAGCTTAGCTATAACTTAGCTCATACAAGTTCGCACGAATGGACTCTCCTCGTTTCAAGTATTACGTGACGTGGCACTGTGGTTCACCGTGTTATCAAACACAGTCAGCCTACCAACGATAGCGCGATATCCGATAATTCGAACTAATATTACAAATGCGAGATTGAGTTTGTTTGTTACGTTTTCACGCTAAAACGCCTGAACGGATTTGGATGAAATTTGGCACATGGGTAGACCAGCACCTGGATTAGGATATAGGATATCTTCTATCCCGGTATGCGGTATTACGTTCCCGTGGGATGACCTTCAAACGGGCGAAATCGCGGGCAAAAAAAAGCTAGTAAGGTTTTAACCGAACTAATTAAGGATTGAGAAGTATCGGAGAAAAACAATTTAAATATATGTACTTACTTGCACGGTTTTCTTTTTCATTTAAAAAGATAAGAATACCTGCCTGTTATACCGGTTTTTGCATACAAGTAGAACCAAAGCATAATAGACAATGATGTCTTGGTGTTAAATTGATAACGAGTCCACGTCCTCTTTGTGTTCACTACAATTGATAAACTTTATATCATTATTAAATTCACCGTCACATTTTAGTCACTCATGGTGATATAAATAATCAGACAGGCGCGATTAAAGAATTGTTACCACTAATTAAGGTAATAGGTACAAAGAAAAATAAATAATTCATTAGAATTATGGAACATCCTGTTAATAATGTTTAAGTATCAAGGCTTGTGCAGACTGGCGCGATTTGTCGCGCGACGCGATGCTGCGATACCTATGTATCCGTAGAAAAAATTCTATGAAAACGTGCGCAACAGTAGTGTTGCGCACGTTTTCATAGAATTTTTTAGACACAGAAGCAACCTGTCACGCCGCGACACAGAAAGTACTCTCTCACGACGCGTTATCGCGGTGATGTCGACGTGTCCTCATACAAAATGTTCCTTTGGTTTCGCGCTGCACATCGCGCTGCGCATCGCGCTGCCTGCCGCGCCGGCGATATCGCGGCACGCTAGGTGACGCTAGTATGAAATATGTTGTGTGGCGATAATATAGCAGAATCGCCACGCAAGACGTCGCGCGATAAGTCACGCCAGTCTGCATGAGATCTCAAACGGTAGAACATACCTAACTAGCGCACGAGTGGAGTAGATTATTCCATCTCCATTTTCTATAAGACAAAATATCGTAAGCCAATCTAGCATAGTCTACGTGGACCGTCCACCAGTGCACCAATGAGATTCTCTAAGACTATCCGACGCCTAATAATCTCGAAATGTTTACGCAACCGACGTGTGAGCAGCCCACCGCATGCGCAAGCTCGGGGCCGCCCACGAAATTCACCTGTTATCGAAGAGAGTGGCTGCCAGACATTTCGGAGTCAGCCACTACTATGTATGGAGAGTTTTACAAGCGGAACGATTGCAGCCGTGCCACTACCGGCGAGCACAGACTTTATACGGGGCTGACTCTGGATCCCGAATGGCATGGTGTCGCTGGCTTAAGCTTTGTGCAGACTAGCGCGACGCGACAGCGCGACGCAACAGCGGTTATTGTTATACCGTCAAGTTTTCTTAGAAATTGTATTGTTCGAGTCGCGTCGCGCCGTCGCGTCGCGCTGGTCTGAACGAGCCTTTATTGTACATCCAACCGCCAACATTCTCTGGACCGATGATTCGACGTTCACCCGAGTTGGGATTTTCAATATCCACAACGAGCACTGGTGGTCCATAAACAACGCACATCTAATCCGAGAACGAATCCCACCAGATCCTATTTAGTATGAATGTGTGTGCTCGGAAGCCATTTTGGAAATTGAGTAAATATAATGCACTAGTACAGGAAATTTTTAACATTTTTTTTTGTACTAATTTTTATCTCGTTTAAATTAAGTACTATAAATAAACATCAGAAATAATGCAGTATATTCTAAGTATGTCACTATAGTCAAGCTACCAGGTCGGGTCGCTGGGTGGGTGGCCCCTAGGCTGACGGGGCCTCTAGGCCAATGCCTTGTGTGCCTAGGCGTAAATCCGAGGCTGTATACGAAACAGAATAATAGGCCCTATTTTTTATTCAGGGTAACCTCAATTGTGGAACGTACCTAGACATGGTACAGAACGTAATTCCCGAGTTAAGCTTCGTGCAGACCAGCGCGACGCGACAGCGCGACGCGGCACCGGCTATTGTTATACCGTCAAGTTTTTTTAGAAATTGTATTGTTCGAGTCGCGTCGCGGCGTCGCGTCGCGCTGGTCTGCAGAAAGCTTTACTGGAAGATGTACTTGTCTGTTATCTAAGAAATCAGTATTACCAACCCGATGGTTGTCTCGCTCATTATTGTCGATCAGTGCGAGAGTAACTAAACCGCGGGTTTGGTGTTAGGTTAGGTTAGTCTGAAGTAAAGAGACCAGTACAGTGGTTCCCAAACTATGGGTAGCGACCCACTGGTGGGTCGCGAGCGAATATTAGGTGGGCCTTGAAAATTTGATTTTCAGCTATGATGAATATTAAAACTAAATACCGAAATATACAGAACGTATCAAACTCTTTGCGATTAAAAGAAAATACAATGGAAGTTGATGCTAAAGCTTTAATGACAAAACCTAGGAAACAAATACATCCTATTCAATGAAATAGTACTGCTTGTATTTAATTAAGTATTAGAATTTTCGAATGTAACTGAATGTTTTTTACTTATTTTTTTTTTATTTTTTTTTTTACTATGGCATCTCGCAGGTGACCACTAAGGTCGTAGCTGCTTAACCGGACTTTCCTGTGGCTGCCTTAAGCTTCTACACTCAAAGCCTCCAGCCAGGGGCAAACAAACTATTCTAAATTAAAACTAGGCGAACGCTCGCTAAGAGCACCCCCTGTGGGGTACGAACCTCGGCTTAGGGCGTTCGCTGAGGGGAGGACAGCAAGAGGGACAGGCTGGATCAAAATTATATCATCATGATTATTAATCGGGGAATTTAAAGCTACTGGCTCAGCATCAACGCGGGCTGGCGCATCGTTGTCGAGCAAGGGTCGGGGGGGAGTAGCGTTTACTCGGGGGGGTCGCGGTCGCGATCGCGGTGGACCTCGACGGCGAGGTCGGTATGACGGGTGTCGTTTGTGTTTGTATACTGTGCTGGTGGCCCTATTTCTCTCCTGGAGGAGGGTTATGGGGTCATCTGGATCTAAAAGGATGTGCCTCGGACGGCGGACTTGACTAATACTTATTTTAACAGTCCTTCATTCATATATAGGTCCTTCATTCGTATGCCCCTTTTTTGACCAAAACAGCCAAGAGGTGATTCCCGAATTTGGAAGTTTTTGATAGGTGGGTCGCGGTCCAGTCAACTTTGGGAACCACTGGACTATTATACACCGAAGAAGCACGCAGTTTAGTGTTAGAACTATTCTAAACGCAACCTTTTTTTGTGATACCTGTCTTTTGACTCTGACAGATGATTTTTTTCTCTTTCGTCCGTTCAAGACTTTGTACGACTGTGTTTATTTAGTTTCAATAATAAATCCCATAGTAATCTCCACAAAGCTTTCTTTTTTCTACCCAAATATCCAACATTTAGAACAATTAAAACAGCAAATATTTGCTGCTTTTGATATTGTGAAACAAGACAGAGAGACTTTGAATAAATTAAAAGACAATATTCGAAAACGTGCGTTGTATTGAACAAAGTGGTAGGCAGTTTGAACAGTTGCTGCAATACAGGTAAAGCGTACCTACATGCCTATGTTGTAAAAAGTGATCATTTGTAAATACGTAATTAGTCATTAGTGAACACACCGGTGTCAGTTTACATTACTTCCAATTTCAATAACTATAGTTTGACCGAGCCCGTTGTTGCCTTAGGACTTAGGAGTTCGCGGCGAGACGGGGCAGCGTTGACGAATGAGCGGCGGGACGGCGTGAGCGTTGATGAATGTGCGGCCTGCAATGCCCCCGTCTCGCGGCGATCACAAACCTAAGGCGCGGAACAGCGGTCTCGGTCAAACTATATCTTTTGTTTCTTATTTGCCGAGTTAGAGATAGAAATTCTGGATTTTATGTAGGTAAGTAGGAGTTAGGACCTAGACCTACTTACCTAAGGAACATAAGTCAGATTTTATCTTCAATAGGGTCGAACAAAGGCAAACTGATCAGTTATTGAAATAGGCCGTATCTTTGTAACTTAAATCGTACTTCTTCTTTTTTAATCTGCACTTATTAGGTATCTTTATTAAGAAAAATGTTTCGTGACAGTCCTAACAGTGCGTTTACACTAGCGAAACATTCACAATAAAACATGTTGAAATCTTTAGTTTCTGTGAAAGTTCCATTACAATGTTTGACAGGAATTAGAGATTAAAACATGTTTTGTTGTGATGTTTCGCCAGTGCAAACCCACAGTAAGCCACAGGATGTTTCAGACTACGTCATGCATCATAATAATATTTAAAAAATGATTTATATTTAAAAGTAGTAAGTTTTTTTATATTTTTTTTATTGTTATTCAAATGTTCGTAAATACCATTTTTTTAATGAATGTTTAGTAGTCATTGGATACATGAAGTGGGCTGCCGTTGTAAGACGATTAAAAGGCCACGGTAATATAAAGTTTATCAATTGTAGTGAACACAAAGACGACGTGGACTCGTTATCAATTTAACACTAGACTAACAATAAGACATCATTGTCTGTTATGCTTTGACCAACATGATACACACAGTTAAATATTTTATTGACCAATGATACCAATTTGGTTCTATTGATGACCTAGTTTACATATTATAGTCAATAAGCACTAGACGAAAACAATTTAAATAAACACCGTAACATTGTACCGATGTTGTGAATTAGATTTTATTTGAATTTTTGTATCGTTTTATAGCTGATTTATTACAAGATTTTTTACATACTTAGTTAAAATGAATAAACAAAACATTTTTTTTCAAACATGCTGTATATTCAAGTTTTTTTTTTAATTTATCGTTTGTTTATACAAGTGAAAAAAAACACCGCATATTGAAAATTTATAAATTCTTTTTAATACATTTTATTTTTAAATAATCACTAAATCAGTCACATTTTCCTTTAAATAATTACCGATGGCTGAAATAAATGCACTAGGTTCATATTATTTTTTTGGAAATAAAAATTATAAACGAAACTTTCTTCAACGACTCGTGACGCAGACACTTACTAGATAAGTATAGGAAGATCGCATTTTCTTTGGAAAAAAAACTGCAAGTTGTGTGACGGCTACCACCCACACGACAAAATGTGTTACTGATAACCCAGACGCCCAGTACCTACACATCACAAGGCGCACTTGTCCAATTGTTTATTTGTTTATCATCTGCGATTATTTGTTTCTTATGCTGGTGGAATCATGTTGCGCATACCTGAGGTACAGTTACAGTAATCAGTTTACGTTGTTGAGAGCGTCATCCTGCACAATAAAAATGCGGAAGTTTGGATGTTTGTTGCACTACGCCGATACGATAACCGACTTTTAATGATTTTATACTAAAGATCACGTCTAAACGAGTAGTGCTAATGATTTGGAAAAAATATATGTTAAATTAGAGCATTTTCTTAATAACTTAATCTGTGAATATTTTAGATTATGTTTATATTACATAGTGTAATTAATTTGTATAGTTATGTCTAACGCGGATAAAAAACTGATAATCACGCAAAAACTATCAAGCGTATTTTTCTGACACTTTCAACATTTTAAGAGGCCGTGCACGAAATCGACTGATTTTGATCAATTTCGTTCATTAGCTATGAGAAAGAGAAAAAGAATTTAAACAAAAATATTTGAGATTTGAAAAGTCGAGTTCTTTACTTAATTAACTTATTTGAAAAATCCCTTTCAGCCACATTCATGGAAAATCACAAATATTCGCAACAAATTTTCCGAAAAATTACGCGAGACTGACATTTGATCACTTTTTTACAAGAAACAACTTTTGATTTTGAACATTTAAAAATATCATCAATATCGTTAAATGGTCTTCTTGCATGTGGCTGAAACACTTTTTCAACATATAGCAGAAAAATAATGTTTCAAAAACCCTGTCAGTAATGTATTTTTTCCTATTATTTAGCAAACCATATCAACAAAAAAAATCAAAGGTGAAATAAACGATATTTTCGAGAGTGCAAAAATGATGGGGTAGGGACTGGTTTAGCAACACGAAAACTGTAGTGTTATAGTTACACAGACTTAATGTTTCAATTATTTTAAGCTTTCTCAATCAGATAAGTTATTGACTAAAAAGGGTTTTTTTCGTGCACGGAGCCTTAAGATAATAAATTAATAATGCGTCTAATTTGGGACAGCGCTCCTTGATGGGCGAGACCTATCACTGGCTGTACGTACGACGCGTTGCGTGAGCTCAGCACAGATGCATATAATATCTGCGTCTTAAAGGCTGTTGGATGAAAATCAGGCAAACTCAAACACAAAAAAAAAAAACCACAGGTAGACCTGATTTAAAATATAAGATACTTTTTTTTTCGGATATATTATGTAGATGTTTCCCTAGGGTACAAGTGAAAACGCGAACAAAAGGTAGTTTATCGTATTTTTTTTTAACTACCACGTCATTAAAATTTAGTTTTTTGATAAGCTTTAACAAAATGAAGGCAATATTTATTTCAATATTTTTCAGTTTCCTTTTTTGGTAGAGTACGTCTCAACATATTGTCTTAAATCTCACAAAACGAAGCTAACGAATTTTAGAATGACTGAAACGGACGGTCAGTCATCTTCACACGTTTTCCTGTGCCTACATAATCAGAATGCGGAAAATTAAAGTATAAAAAAAAAAAATTGTAATGTGATGAGAATGAGGAAAATTGTTGAATAATATTATTGCGCACTAATTTGATAACGCGTTTGTAGTTCATATTTTCAGGCGGCAATTATTTTTGAGGTGCTCGAAACCAGACAGCGGAAAGACACTGTTTTGTATTTTCGTTAGAATTTTTAGAAAAACTTGTGTTAAATATTGGCCCCAAGTTCAACAAGTTTTTGAGCGTAGACCTGTGCAAGACGACGGCGACGTGGCAAACTGAATTCAAAAACTGTATTTTTTTAAATTATCACCTTAATTGGTAGGTTGCTTTAGTATGTCAACTTGATTCCATATATTTCCCTATCTGAATAAAATATACATACATTTTTATTCTTTGCTTCGAGTTCAATATACCCTGCAGTCATCATGGCTTTTGTAAGTAAAACTACCAATTCAAATTAAAAAGCGGTCTCAATCAATTGAAGAAATCTATTTTATGAGCAATAAAATACTTTATACTTCTATGACTTTGCTATTCGTTTTTGATTATACTGAATCTATAAAATTAAATCTGCCTCGCCTTTTCTGAACCATTTTGGAGTCGGCTTCCAGTCTAACCGGATGCAGCTGAATACTAGTACTTTACATGGAGCAACTGCATATCTGACCACCACAACCCAGTTACTAGGTAAGACAATACCCCTTGGTAAGACTGATTGTCAAAACTTTTGGGTTTCTGACTACCCGTGACGACTCTCAAAAACCTACGAATTAATGCCGGGACCAACGGCATAACGTGGTATCCGACGCACGGAGGGTAGTCCCGATATGCAATGGACGGTCACCCATCTACGAACCGCCTGCGGCAAGCATAGCTTCTGCGATCAACCCGTGCGGTTGTTATGATTTAACCACGAGCCCCTCTTGAAAATATAGCCAATGGACTTATACATTTGTAGAGCAGGTTAATTATGATTTGAAATTGCCCATAAAATTTTATCGTATGACCAATTAAGTAAAATTCTGCAGTAAAAATTGTGTGATAAGAACCTTTATGCACTATTTTATTTTTCTTTTGTATTTTATTTACATAGTCACACTTAAATATGCCTTTTTTATTGTATTTTTAATTATAATTAATTTAACAAGTCATTTACAACAGATCTGACAATCGAAAAGTAGGACCTTTGAGAATACAATAGAACTTATTAACACCAGTATAAATTACTTACCTATAAAATAATAAAAACAGTAGATGAACTTTACAAGGTGACACAACACTTCCTAAATAATTATATATACATATATTTATTTTTTCCTAATAATATCTCTCAATAATAATTATAAATAGTACAATATTCAAATAGAACTTAGCTTACTAGCTAACATTCGTTGAATGAACTGATTTAGAAGGAAGTATTAACGCATGTTTCACAATAAAAACGTATGACATCCTCTTGATAAAAACGATATTTTATTAAATATCACTGACATACAAGAGTACAGTGTGTGTGTATGCGTTATACATAATCTGTACTTACGAGGATTCACAAAGAGTTGTGACCTAATCACAAAATATTTAAGAACTATAAATAAAGATGGCTTATAATTCGCCTTATATTTTGTGAACAAGGTAAATTTGTAATAAAAAATTAATAAGTTAACAGGAAACCCAATGAAAGTTATTCCGAAATTAGATTTGATAAAAGTCTATTTACTTTATTTAAAGTGTATTCTATGCTATCCTATTTCAAGAATATACAGGTGATCCATTTACAGAGGTGCAAAATTTTTTTAGAAGCCCCTTCGCATTGCCTTTTTGAATCACCCCCATGTGTATTCAGCCATCATCATTAGGTAAGTTTGTTTTAAATGATTATCATTTAAAGTGAAAAGTCCTTACAACGGGCAAGTACCAATGTTACTTTCTCAATTCATCTGTACTTTCTGAGTTTATCTTGGACATTACTGACATCGATGAAGGAAAACACAGTGAGGAAACCTGGACTTATAGTTAATATAAGACTGAAATCGCCAACCCGTCTTGAGCAAAAGTGGTGATCAATGCTCGTGCCTTCTTTGTATGAGAAGAGGCGTTTGCCCTGCAGTGGGACAGTAACAGGCTGGTATTATTATTACATATTATAAACATACATAACATGTTTTAGAAAACATTTGAACAGCTATCTAATTACGCAACACATTTTCGTTGACAATTCCGACTAATCTGTTTCAATTTGACAGGTCAACAACATTCATTGTGTTATTTACGTTTCGTCAGATTTTTTTGTCGAACGTACGAAGCAATGGATTAGCAATCTGTTTCAAAACGATTCAGATTCTGATTGATCGTGTATAACGTAATTAGGGTACAGGAGCTTCTAATAAAAATTGTAAACCACTTTAATTGGAACAGCCTGTATTTAAACGGTTTTTTTTGTACTTTATTCTATAAATGAAAAACATCAATGTAATAATTACCTATGTTTGCAAAGTAATAAATTATTTATGAAGGATTTATGATTTCTAAGGTAAGTAAGAATTTATTTTTATCTTTAAAAATGGTTATTAAAATATTGTTATTAAGTACTTACCTAATCAATTTATAGACTGAAATATCTCTTTGAGAGTACGAAAATAAAAAGATCTAGATCTTTATGGTTTCACTAGTTTCCTCCATAGTTAAAGAACAATGCTTGAATAACAGCCAAAACTTGGACATAAATGCAAATTTAAATTAAGAAATAAAAGGGGAGATGTTTAAGATAATATTTTTGTATTTGTGGCGGCATCTACAATGCTACATGCGAACTACTCATGTACGCATCACCATGACGTCACGTAAAATCGTAAACACTTTACCGCGCAACAAGTATTTTTAAACAATGTCCTAACTACAATCCTGGGGCAGTACCCCACCAAACAGAACATCCATATGGTCAGTGGATTCTCGCTTTTCTATGGGAGATGAGGGAACTTTACAACCCTGTTCCTCATACCTCTATATTTTAATACACTTTATTTAAACTTTTATTAAATTTAAAAAAGATCATTCAGCAAAATAATGATTACTTTTTAATTGTGCTGGTTCAATAACCCACCAATCCAATGAAAAAAAAATGTTCTAATCCAATGGGAATAAATCTCAAATTAGAACAAGTTCGAACCAATCCTAGATATTAGCTTTGAAAATTAGAAAATCAATCTAAGCCCATTCTGGAAAGTGTTATGTATGGTTAGTTAGAAAATTCGCAAGTACAGAAACAAGTCACTGAAGTAGGTACTGGCCAAATTTAGTCTAGATGTCCCAAAATATCGATTAAATAATCACCATTAACTACTTTTGAATAAACAAAAATATTAGTCTGCCCAATACACTTTACGTAGGTATCTAAAAGTAACTAAATAACTTGCTATAATTACATCTATCATGTATTCGTTTTTTATTATTGTTACCACAATTAATAAGGTCAACAAGTTCAACCTTTATTAGGTCGGTAGTGGATTAATTAACAGTTTTAAACACTTTTGTAATTTGGTCCCACGCAATAAAATCACAACACAATGGAAATGAGATATTTGAGTAGTAAGACTTACGGTCATCCAACATTGTAATTTGGTCCCACGCAATAAAATCACAACACAATGGAAATGAGATATTTGAGTAGTAAGACTTACGGTCATCCTGCCTGTTTACTGAGCACTTTTTAATAGAATTGAGGACATATTTTGAAGGTTTTACAATCTGTAATTAATTAACTATTTCATATTTTTTCAAGTTTTTCACTATTTGAAGTATTTTCGCATGGCGTTATCAACAGAAACGTCAATATGTCACAATCACAATGTCAAATATCAGTGATTTTCATTGATCGAGTCAGGGGTATGAGGCTTTTTAGCACACAAAAAAACAGTAAAATAAAGCGTAAGCCTGTCACGTTCCAGATCAAGATTTACAGCGTAGATACAAATTTGTATAATGTATAATATTGTAGTCTATGACTGCGAGTAATGTGCCGTTCAGACCGAAGCGGTGCAGTGACGCAAGCATGGCAGAGAGGTCACAGACAGAACATTATAATGTCATCAGTGACAATGTAAATGTAATGTATGTCCTGTTTGACATAAGGCCATTCCCGCCACCGTCCTAAAGTCCGAACGGCACGAAAAGTAACCAAAATAAGGATAGAACCTGCCACTAGTGCCACTTATTCACCTCAGATGTCACTACTATCACTTGTCCACGAATTTGATTGCCATATATTTTGTGAACAAGCTTATTTTACGAATGCATTTTTATCGTTTTGTGAACTAAACAACAACAGAAACACGATAATGACAGAGTTGTAACATTCAACAGTGCTGCCATCGCACAGAAGTGCTTTCAGTTTTTCTTTTTCAAACTTTTCGGAGATATTTCTCCGTAGTTTCCGTCTTTTAACATCTTTGGCAAATACTTGGGTCCCCGTATTTTTGCAGTCAAGATCTGCGCAACGGGGCATATGAAGTAATGATACGTAAAAGAGGTCGTTTGTTTACAAAAAATAAGCACAAATGTATGGATAGTGAAATGACAAGTAGCTGTCAAATTCTTAGATAATGGATCATTGAGCTAGAAAAAAGCTGGATATTAACGGGTTTATGTAGCTACATCTGAAGTGAGCAAGTCATCTGAGTTGAATATTAAAGGGGTAATAGACGTGCGAGCAAGTACGCGTACCTACTTATGGCTCGGCGACCTTTCTCGCTCGTGTGTCATACTAAGTAGGCGTACTTTGAAACTGCTGAGTAAGTTCGTTCCTACAGGTTTAAAATTTTCCTCGTAGCCCACCTTGGTTAGTAGTTTCATACGTTTGTCAACGCGGCGAGTTGCGAGCCGCCATTTTTTTGTTTCGACATTTGTTTTAATGTTTGTATAATTTGGTTCAAAAAATTCAACAACATCGCGATACAGTCCAAACAAGCTTCACGTGTGTCACCGGTGGCGAGTCGAGTAAATTCGCGAACATAAAAACCATGTACTATTCGCACGTCTACACTTTAGTATTCTGTGAGCAAGTGGCAGTTTTTAATTTATCGCCATTTTGATTTCTGTATATAAATTCCTGCCAAACATTATAATTTACTATGAAAGTGTCATAGAAAACACACTACAATATTAAACACGCCTTCGTGCCTGTTTTTCCCAGAAATAATAGGCAGAGGTGGCCTATCCAAATTCGAAACCGTCAACCCCGCCAACTAAATTATACTAATGCTAAAAATGAAAAAAAGCTTCATAGAACAAAAGCACGGAACGCAACCATTGCGTAGTTTAGTTTGCTTGTGGGCTCTGATATCGCGTTGTAAACATTTTTATTATTTTTTCACTTTTTATTTATCCAATAGATAAAATATCCGGTCAAGATGAGCACGTAATAATGTGTTTATCTTAGATATATTTTTTTTCATATTTTACCCTAGAATATAATCGGACGATTCAATCAAAATGTGGCGAACAGTGTTTTTAGTGTTTGTTTGTTTTCTCCAATATGTAGCTGGAATTAGTCAGTTATGTGGGAATAAATCGTCGGAGCTTAGCTGCACAACAGAGGTATGTAGCCAATCATTTAGTGTTAGATGCACATAACCGCATCTGCATCAATTGGTATTGATTTTTGCAATGAAAGGGCAAGACATTGGTTGCATTATCTGACTTATGCGTCCTTCACCAGTCTGAACCATAATTTTCCTTGAGGACAGCTAATATTATTCAAATTAACACGTTTCTGCTCTGTATTCAAGATAAAGAAGTTTCCTTAATCATGGGCATAAACATAATGTATAATTTTATTATTTAAAATGGCTAGTATCTTCAGATTACTCAAGGTTGATCAGTGAAACACATTTAGAAATTTTGTTTTTATGTTTGTTTCAACATAATTAATTATCCGAAGTTTTTCAATGCAATAATTAAGCCAAAAGCTAAACATAAAATGTAGACAGACATTAGAATGCATTTGAACATGAATCACCAGCACCACAATGCTTGTAATCTGTACATTATATGTAATATTTTATGAAATAATTAAATGTAGTTTTTATTAATATTACTTGTGTATTTGAACTTTAAATATTATTATATTGCAAGGTACGTAGATAAGTTTGTTATAAAAGATAGAAGAAAGTGCTAACACTGGTCATAGTTAAATTTCATCGAGCAATGCTACGTAGTTAATAAAATACAATATATAATAATAGACACATAAATGGCACTTTTGAACATCAAAATATATGGAAAAATATAATTGATTCTAGTTGCCCCTTCCAAAACTAGTTTTGTATGGACAACAATGGGCAAGAAACTCCACCGTTACCCTTTGAAAAACATCTTACAATATTCTGTATAATACATTAATTATATAATTATTATGTGAAGACGATGCACCTAAAATAAAATTACTACATCACAGTAGGTAAAAATAATTAAAAATAAAACAATGACAGAGCCATTAATGATGTTAAAATAATACGGTATAAAAATACGGAATAGGAATGGTCTCAAAACATTTTAATTCAAAGGGTCGTTTGAATTAAGCGACTATGGGTTCTATATAAGCTAGTCGCCAACTCTCGTTGTAGCGTCTACAACTCATTTGGGAGTCAAGTGCTTGCTATGTGACCACCCTTAGAATTGGCACTGAGACTGGTCAAAAATGCTAATATATATTGTGTAACCAGCAATCTAGATTGTGAGAATTCACTATAAGTGGTCAGCACATGGCTGTGGGAGAGTGACCCCTCTTCTGGTGTGACGTCACATACTTTGCAATTTTAAACTAAACTTTATAATATATTGATTGAGTTGGGAACATTATATGTTTAGAGTTTCAGGAAGCTTGTGACTTGTCGCCCCGCTTGTCACACTTTGTCGATCCCCTTAACATGTGACATAATTTATGGATGGCCATGGCTCCCAAATACCGTTCAGTAGACTGTAGGTAAATGCGTACATGTACCATACAATAGTCAGCAAAAATCACCCGCCTCATAACTATGCATGATTGGGTTTTTTAGTATATCAATGATGATTGGTGTACATTGTTAGCTCTTAAAAAAACTGAGTGGCAAAATATTTATGTCGGATTTTCTCGGTATTTATAAATAATTTCATAATTAATCTTCCTGGGCAATGTGCAGTATTTTTTTTTTTTTTTTTTTTTTTAGTATTTTCCATCTGGCCTGGCATATTTTTTTTTACATTTTAGAGTGGGTTTAGACCCATCAAATAGAACAAGAGCAAGAGATTCAAGTAAGTGATTGAGCAAATGAAGCTAAAACCTCAGTTTTACAGTTTCAGACACATTAGGGGTTTGGTCACATCATGTTTTCTGTTTGCATTGATGTCAGCTATCGATTTATTTAAGTTTCATGCATTTCATTTGAAAAACAAAAAATCATAATGGCGGAACAGTCAGTATGCCACGGTTCTTAAACCCCCCTTTTTACAGAATATTAACTTCCGCCAACGACTTAGCCCGCGTGTTGTCTTTATAAATTATATAGCCCTCAGTCATAAATTGATAATATTGATACTGGTGAAAGATTTTTTTAAATCGGTACAGTAGGTTTTGAGTTTATTCATTACAAAAAAGAAATTTATCTTTATAATATTAGTGTAAACTATGGTCTCTATCATAGCAAATAATAAAAAGAAGGTAAACTAAATAGTTGAGGCTGTACGAACATCTACTGCGCGTGTCCGACTTGCACTTGGCCAGTTTCAAGGTGCAAAAACCACAATCTATCATTGTTTGAAACCCGGGTACGCACCGGCGATTTTTAACGCGACGTCTTTGTGTACGTTACCCCAGCAAGAAAGTGTCTCCTAGAGTTATATGAGTAGAACGTATAATTTGTGCCTTATTTGCTGTAAATGTGCCCCCACATAAAAAATGTGTGCCCCCTGTCGTTTTGGAAAAAAACGGAAAAAACGATTCTTGCTGGGGTAACGTTTTTCTAGCAGGAAAATTCTAAACGAATGATCGGAGAGAGAAAAATTATGCATGGCCATAGAGCTTATTTGTGTACCAAAATGTGCCCCCAAAAATAAAATCTGTGCCCCTTCAGGTTTTCGAGATATTGCATTTCCTGCTGGAGTAACGTTTTGATGAATCGTATATCTCTGAAACCATTGCATGTGCCCCTGTAGAATAAACATACACGAGTAGCTCTTAATGTGTGCCCCTTAGTGCCCCAATTAGATTTAAGAAAATATTTATAGTTTTCAAGTTATCGCGGTTTTATGAAAACCCAAAAAAACATCGCAGCGCTTAAATGAGACAAGGTATAAGTTCGCTGAAAACTGTATTCGGTCCTTCTTGACGCTAATAATAACCATAAAAAGTTTCAAAACTGCACATGCATGCGTTTTTGAATAATCTTGCTAAAAGTCAAAACGATGGTGTCATAACTTTGACGGCAAAATACAAGGAACCGGCTCAATCCCAGATGTGTAGGTGTACACCAAAATCTTGTGCCTTTAGTCAAAAATATATGGTGAAAGTATTCAGCTTGGAATGTTTCGCATTAAGTAAATATTAACAAAAAACCAAAATATGTAAGCAACGGCTGGCTATCCGACCAAATATGAATGACTACTAAAAAGCGACGGATTCATACATATCGATGACCTTCTTTACTTTACTCACTAACCGGTTCACACGTGTTGTGCCTGAGTACAATGAAGTAGAAAAGTAATAAGTAATAAAATAAAGTTGTTATTGGATTATATCCTACCAGCTGTTTCTATGACCTTACACATGATTAAGTACATTATAAATAGTAGCCTAAGTGCTATATTCCAAGGTAAGCTATCTTCTCCATTCTAAATTTCATTAAAATACATCCAGTAATTTATTTATGAACGAAAGAAATACATCCAGATATTTGCCATTTGCCAGGTCTTTGACCAAAAATTTGATTGGTCCCGATGTTTAAAAAAAAAATATAGTTCATGAAATGTGTGATGAATGTGAAAATGATGAAAATAAAACTGCTAAAAATAGGTAGCTCTTTTTTGTATATAAATAAAAAGCCCGTATTTGTCTTTATATTTAAATATATTTATTGATAAGCCGTAGGTTAGATAAATTAACAGTAAGTCGCGGCTGTAAGACGTAAGTAGTTACAGAATTATAATCATCAAAATCACCAATACAACCGTCCAAGTTCATAAAGGCGTAGGAACAATAATTTCCACATCAACAAGCTGTTTCATTTATTATAGTCACAAGGTGCATTTAATATATATTTTAATTAGCCCCAAAACTTTTGAACGCGACTGTACGGACAACAGCTTAGGTATAATACGTCCAATAAAGAAGGTCATCGATATGTATGAATCCGTCGCTTTTTAGTAGTCATTCATATTTGGTCGGATAGCCAGCCGTTGCTTACATATTTTGGTTTTTTGTTAATATTTACTTAATGCGAAACATTCCAAGCTGAATACTTTCACCATATATTTTTGACTAAAGGCACAAGATTTTGGTGTACACCTACACATCTGGGATTGAGCCGGTTCCTTGTATTTTGCCGTCAAAGTTATGACACCATCGTTTTGACTTTTAGCAAGATTATTCAAAAACGCATGCATGTGCAGTTTTGAAACTTTGTATGGTTATTATTAGCGTCAAGAAGGACCGAATACAGTTTTCAGCGAACTTATACCTTGTCTCATTTAAGCGCTGCGATGTTTTTTTGGGTTTTCATAAAACCGCGATAACTTGAAAACTATAAATATTTTCTTAAATCTAATTGGGGCACTAAGGGGCACACATTAAGAGCTACTCGTGTATGTTTATTCTACAGGGGCACATGCAATGGTTTTAGAGATATACGATTCATCAAAACGTTACTCCAGCAGGAAATGCAATATCTCGAAAACCTGAAGGGGCACAGATTTTATTTTTGGGGGCACATTTTGGCACACAAATAAGCTCTATGGCCATGCATAATTTTTCTCTCTCCGATCATTCGTTTAGAATTTTCCTGCTAGAAAAACGTTACCCCAGCAAGAATCGTTTTTTCCGTTTTTTTCCAAAACGACAGGGGGCACACATTTTTTATGTGGGGGCACATTTACAGCAAATAAGGCACAAATTATACGTTCTACTCATATAACTCTAGGAGACACTTTCTTGCTGGGGTAACGTACACGACGTCTTTTTATAGCGCATTGGATTTTCAACTTTAGGTATTAAGCCGAGCATTGAGAATTCAACAGAGCGTACCCCAGCGCGTCAAAAAATAACACTATTGGTTTTTCAACTCGCCAACAACAACAGAAACCAGTGCGCGAAAATAAAAACACCACGATAAAAAAACGGCCGTGCGTACGTAGGCTAAATATCCAGAACTCATTTGCTATTCATTACTCATCATTATGTTTTATTTTATTACTTACACATTAATTCGCAATAGCCTTTTCAAGTGTCACCCTGTTGTTATTTATTGATTTTGAATCGATATTGACGTCGTATATGATCGTAGAGTGAAATCATTGCCTGCATTGTAATCATAATGTGATAAGAATTTATAATTAACTCTGTTTGTTGTCAAAAATGTGATGGACGGATGTCTAAGGCCCGTTGTACACACACGTTTCTTGCCGTGACAAACTACAGTTGATTCGCCGTTTGTAGGCACGGTCGTCAACTCGTCTGTGTTGTATTAACCCTCACTACACTACTCGAGAAGTTGCATCGACGAAGTACTCGTCGAAGTTGACCCAAGTCCGAAGTACGTGAGGACACACTCGTGCGAAGAACTACAGGACGCTTCGAGTCCTTTGACTCGGGCGCAAAAACCGACAACGATTGGAAGTCGTCCGAGGCCAAACCGAAGTGCCCTTCTACACTCTCGTTTTCGCTTAACTTCCATCAACTTCGCGAGTAGTGCAGTACAGGCTTAAGGATCACTAAGGAACATTTTTGACAGAAACGGCGCGGCGGCGGCACTACGGCACGGCGCGACGGCGTCGCCGTCCGGTGGTTCGCCGTCATATACAAGCTCACACGATTATTCTACGCTGCGGCTAGCGCGACGTACCGTAAAAAAACCGTGCCATATACAATTACAACGGGCCCAAAGATGCGTCCATACCGCGAGCATTGGAATGCTACTTACCTATTTTTTATCCGTTCCTCCTTACTTAGGGTGTCCCGTCATTTCACCAAAAAATAATTTACAAATTTTCACTTGACAAGTAACGATTGGCAAAAACATGATTAGTTATTTCATCATTATGTACAACAAGTTTGCCAAATAATTCACTTAAGAAAATAATTATCCAATAAACTTTTTTTTAATAACGTATTATTTGACAAACAATTCATTTTTTATCACGGTACCTACTTATCTCATAAAACAACGTTTGTAATAAAAACGTTTTACATATTAAGCAATTTCCTAAAAATGAAACTCAATAAATAGGCAAAAGGGTAATATTAAAATATAAATCAAGAAAAAATATTTTACAAAAAAAAAAATTGACAGTTTACGATTTGTGCTAACAGGACAAAAAAATATATTTTAGTAGGCTATCCGGATCGGAACTAGTTAGAGCGAAAAAGGTTAGGTTAGGTTAGAACTGCGATAATATTATAAACCAATTAATCAATTTGCAATCTTATTATGGATTCTCAAAGTCGGTGCTCGTTGGAATATATGCTCTCTATGCTATAGGAACGTACATAATGTAGTCTTGATCTCGTTCGAGATTAGTTATAATGTATTCATGTGATCCAACAACAGCGATGTCGCTAGCGGGTGACTAACCCGCTAGCGACATCGCCGAAAGGTATTTCGCTAGCAGTTTCTCAATATGCGATTCTTGGCGAAAGACATAGTCTGAAAGTCCTTTTACAATATTTTTTCCTGACTACATGACAGACACTTAGGCCATGCCCCATTTTAAGGCGGATCCACACCTGCGCACGCGCACGAACAGTGCGGTTCGCGTGCATCTAAGGAACATAGTATGGACACCTTCACTTCACAGTTCGTGCGCAAGAGCTTCAATTGCGCAGGTGTAGATCCTTGTACGCGAATTGTTCGCAAAATGCGCGCGCGCTTGCGCTGATGTGAACGCGCCTTCACAAAGTGCTGAAGTCTTTCTCTACATAACATACAATCGCGCTTGATTTCCCCGTAGGAGAGGTACCTGTAGTACACTCACATTTTGCCAGTCCTAGTTCTTTGTAGTTCAGTTTCTATATACTGTACTTTTATTTCAGATCCTCGGCCAAACCCACGCGGACTATGACGCCTGCAGTATGAAAGTGTACCCGCCTGACAGCCAGGAATGTGGTGCCATGACGTTTGGGCCCCTATCGCCGAACACCCACATCGGGGGCGTCACCCTCAAACCGTACATCATGAAAGTGCGTCATCGCAACTCCTTTGATTTGAACCACACTGTCCTGAATATTATGTTCAGTAATATTAAATGGAAAAGTAAGTTTTTATGGAGATTATTTGACTTTTCTCTCGCAAATAATGTCGTTACACGATGGACATATTATTACGATGATATGTATTAAAAAAACGTTGTATATGAGAACAGTCAGCGGTGGTAGGTGGCACCCCAGTGAAATGAAATGAAATTGTTTATTCTGTAAATAGGATGTAGGAATCATTTTTACACGTCATAGGTACCTATATAAAAAATAAAATGAGCTAGATGGAGCCAACATTTCCTATATCCCTGAGCAGAAATAGCGAAACAAACTCAGGGGTCAACTTACGACTTGTAAAATCGAGCGCAGGCGCAAAGTTAGTTTATGCATTTTGTTGCATCACCTCTGCTCTTAAATCGGTGTTAGGTAACCGGCATGTCCTACAACAAAAAAATCTAAGACGTGACGTCAACAAATCCGGTCGGTACATCACAGCTGAGAACTGAACAATGATATGTGTCATATAGCTTCCGTTCCTAGTTTCCTACCCGATTATTTAGCAGATAATAATGAAAATTCGTAACCGATATATAATCATTTGTCAATACACAGTGAAGCGAATTTGAAAACTTTTTGTGGTCTACAGCGCATCTTTAAGGTCAGTGACAATAGCCATACACGGAAAATAACTTATTAATATAAACTCGTTTCATTACATAAGAGGCAGACGGCTATAATCTGCGTTCGCAATTTATTTGCCAAACGTGTAAACAAATAACAACTTTTAGGAAAAACATCCGTACTGCCTGCACATAAGGTTCAGGTTGCGCTACAACTTTATATTTTTATGACTTTTTCAACAGTACTAGGCAGTTTAAAATCAACTTTATTTACACTTGTAGAAAGTTAATGTTTGTTTAAGTGGAAATAACATCAATTGGAAACAAGGTTATAAATAGACCTTAGAAACTAATCACTTGTTTAATATAAGTAATCGTGGAATCTATTGACATTTTGGCAATTTCGACGACGGCGTGCTGAGGTCGCAACTTTACACTTGGTTGATAACCTGCATTCGGGCTGACTAACCGAATTCAGTAATCAGACATGCACATTCTTAGGACAATCAATCTTAGGGCAATGGGTAGCTCGCCGTCCGATAGGGACCAGGCCCGGGTCGACGGCGCGTTGTGTTCCACGCGCGCCTCAAAGAGATGTCAGCACCAACTGACGGGGTCCGGAAGGGCCAATGCCTGCCGGGGTTGCGGGTTTGTCTGAAAGGGATATCGCGACCTCGGCACACAGGCAACGGAAGGAACACGGGTGGGTTTTAGTCAGTAAAAGTCTGACACGCCCTCCCGCTCCACCCAGAGCGGGAGAAGTTATTTGATAATTTCCCATCCAAAAAAAAAAAAAAAAAAAAAAAAAAAAAAAAAAAAAAAAAAAAAAAAAAAAAAAAAAAGACATGCACATTAGAAATTGGCTGACAAGCTGAACCAACTTGTCTGAAGATGGGTATGCTCGACATATTTCTATTACAGTATTGGTCGTTCCAGCTCGAATTCCATAGACATCTGAATTTAGTAGAACGACTAAGCCTTTATGGTCTCTCTGCAGGGCACACCGCCCCCCTCTCCCTTTTCCATACACTTCTGTTCGCTTTATGGGGGGCAGTCCTTCCGGTAGGACAAAGCCAGTGTTTTCTTAAAAAGATAATTATAAAATGTATTACTCACACACTTGATTACGTTTCTTGCATACCGACATGTAACAATGGTTATGTAGTTTACTCGTCCATTAGGTTCTTATAAATGAAAAATTCCACGCATTATCTTGCGCAGATTTTTTCATTTGTAATGCCTTTGTTAGTTTATTGTAAAATGACACAATATTCAATAATGTTAGCTTATCTTTCGAGATGACATCATCGCCATGTGTTCTATTTAAAGTTTATTTCTGTAGATACATACGTCAATTTTTTTCTCAAGTGTTTTGATTGGGTTTTCCTGTTAAGTAATGCTGCATTGTGTAGTTACTAGAATTTAAAAAATTTTCACTGTCTAAAAAAGATTCTGCTGTGCTTGTGAACAGACAACATGTATTTTTGTTGCGGGAAACGTGTTGCTGACAATTTTCATACAATTTCAAGTTGTTCCTAGCAACAGGAACACAAAATGATGTTGCTGCAACAATCATATTCAACTTTTGTTTACGGTACCTATATGAGAATACAGGCATTTTTAAATATACATCCTCAATCTGCCCAGTCTTTACCCAACTTTATTGGGATCGGCTTCCAGTCTAATCGGATTCAGCTGAATACCAGTATTTTACATGGAGCGACTGCCTATCTGACCTTCACAACCCAGTGACTGGGTAATACGATACCCCTTGGTTAGACTGGTTGTCAGACTTTCGGGCTTCTGACGACCCGTAACGACTGTCAAAGATCCATGAATGACAGCCGGGACCAACGGCTTAACGTGCTTTCCGAGGCACGGAGGAGTCTCGGTGTGTAAAGATGGTCACCACCAACCCCGGCAAGCGTAGCTTAATCTGACGGATTGACCCGTGCAGCAGTTATTACTTAGCCACGAGGTCCTCCTATTTTTTTTTTAATATACAACTTTACAATTGAATACTTTACGACCACTCCACTCCACTCCACCCACTCCACTTACACTCCACCACCACCCACTCCACTTACACTCCACCACCACCCACTCCACTCCACCACCACCCACTCCACTCCACTTACACCACTCCACGTCCACTCCGTTCGTCCACTTTACTTTACTTTACTTTACTTTTTGATTTTGAATTTACGTTGATTTTCTTTTACAGCCATGAGATTTCGCTTCCAAGACAAGTACAGAGATATAAAGAATCACTGCAGAGACATAAAAATGTCCAACGAAGTTACTATCAATGCAGACTCCGTTCTCTACTACGATTGCTACTGGCCCAAAACTGACGATAAGGACGGACAGAGTCACATCCTGGACTTCGAGGCTACGGCTGAAGATCAAACTGTTAATAGAGGACAGTATTACTTTAATATACCATCTGCTGAGATGTTAAGTAAGTTCACTGAGTTTTTGAACAGCATTCAATTGGGTACTTAACTGACATCACTCATTAAGCACCGCTCCGACTCGGCAAATAACTTGTCATTCAAGTTAGGATTTTAAATCAAATGCATTAAAGTCTATTTTACGATGGCTATATAGAATAGTGGATGGTTCGCCGGCTGCTCACTGCCCGCAACCCGTCACACTAATACATTTGATTTAAAAACCTAACTTGAATGACAAGTTATTTGCCGAGTCGGAGCGGTGCTGTTATAATGAGCGATGTCCTTTAATGACAATTACTTCATCATTTCACAATACAACAAAATCCAACGCTTCATAATGTTTAAAAGATTAGTTTTTTTAGATTAACGAAATGTACACATCATTGAATAAATTGTTACGAGTATGTTACCCAACTAGGCTGCTGGGAGGTGTGTCTTTTAATGACTCCGATAAAGTTGACCATGTAAAAATTAGTCACACAGAAAAATAGGTAAAAAAAAAAAGTTATAAAACTAAAACCCAAGAAAATAATCTTAAAAGGTACCCATGTAAGACAAAACAGACAGAGAAATAAAAAATCCGGAGTCACACGTGTTAGGAGCACAAAACACACACGCACACACAAACACACACACGCACGCACAGACACACACACAAATGCGCTCGCCCACTAATATCTGTATTTAGAAATTAAAATTTAACTGTAAATTAAAATTGTAGTAATACAATTAGAGGGATCGGCACTGTTAGTCCTTAATACAGGCTATTTCATAGCCTAGCAAGGAGAACAGCACGTCACCCACTTGATTGTCAGAGATTTAATACTACCCACCTTGTGAAAACTGTTACATGTAGGTACTACAATCTGTTTTTTATATAAATGAAGATTATTATTGTTATATTATTATAAAACGAACAGATTGCGTGTAACTCCTTTTTTTATCAGTACTTAGTTTAGAAGTTATGAGGTAACAGATGAACACACATACATTCCGGTCAAAATCATAACCCTTCTTTTTGCTCCACAGTAGTCGTGTAAAAAATAGGTACCTTTTTCCCTGAACATGATTAACAAACCCCACTACTTTCCAGGTCAATCGACAACCGAAGAAAAATGGAAGCCGTTTATATACATAGAAATATTCCCGATGATCATGAGGCTACATATAATGCCACCTCCACAACACCTGGAAATTCGCGCGTACCTGATTCAGGTTGTAACTCCTGCCGGCAGAGGTCCAAGAGACGTTATGTCGACTACCAGGCTTCTAAAGAATAATACCGATGAAGTGACTTACGACTACAACTTTGTGGGGTCGAATGGTTCCTTCAGCTTTGTGGTCACCCCCTTACATGCGAGGTGCCCTGCGAAGGGAGGCATTGGCTGTAAATCTGTGGAGAGTCCCAGGATTATGATAAGTGAGTATTTTGCTTTTACCCGCAATTTTGCAGGAAATTATCCTATGGGAACATCTACCGGGATGAAAAGAATGTCCTAACCTACACTATGGTCTACCTGTGTGCCAAATTTCATCGCAATCTGTTCAGCCGTTAAGGCGTGAAAAGGTAACAAAAATATAGTTACTTTCTCATTTATTATATTAGTATGAATTGATAATGCAACAGCAACATAACCTTGGGATTCTCAAAGTAATTAACAAAATGTGTTCTACACACGCCTCTGCCTATCACTTTGGAGAATGCGGGCGTGATTTTATGTTTGTTTAACTTTCTGTCTAATAGGCTAGCTATGCATATTATGAAAGTTACTTATCGTCTTAGAGTGAAAAGCTCGGGAATGCAACTTTGACTTTATATTCTATTACATTTTTGGAAAAAAAAACCTCGGAACACACGCAGTTTTGTGGCGGCATTTATATCGCCACATGCGACCTACGTATCATACTGACGTCATGCAAAATCCTGCATCGCATAAGCAGATTTTACCGCGCGATCAGCATATAATATAACTTCCCAGTTGCCAAGAGGTTTTCACTCTAAGACGACGATAATGGAATCGAGAAATCTTTAAAGGCGGTATTATTTTTACTTTTGAGATATGGCGGCAGAAGTATTAAAATAAAAATAACATATTGCAGAAAAACTGAACTAGGTAGGTTTGGTATGTACCGAAATTCGATATAAAATTTTGAACGGCGGCGGCGCCGCCGCCGGCGCGACGGGCGGGCGGCGCGGCCACGGCGGCTGCGTAATCACTTATAGTTATAATGCAATAAAAAATGTATTTTTAATCGACTTCAAGAATTGAGGAGTTTATATTATGTTCGTCTTTATGCATGTTTTTTAATGTATGTTTATCGAAATTTTAGTCAATTTTGGGCCCTATTTCAAATTCTCTTTATCAAGTACCATCGCGGACACTGGCGCCTGATTACTTTTCGTCCTTATTGCTTAGGCAATAAGGTCGAAAAGAGGTCAGGCGCCAGTGTCCACGATAGTAAATAGCACATTATCTTACAGACTGTCCGAGCTATAACAACGTCATAATATCGATAGCTATAAATATATTTGGGAAATCCCGAAAGATCACAAACAACATACGGTCAACCACATGTCAGTACCTACTTAGTGATACTGGATCTTCAGAAACTGCCACGAAGTAAAAGCGCTGCCAAAGTCAAATTGTTATCATGTTCGTGCGGTTCACTGTACTTTAACCTCTCTGACTTTATATGGTAACAGGAAAAAACAAAACGTTGTCTTATCGAGTTTGACAACGACGTAGGCACTGTCTATAACTTTTCTTTAGGTTTCTAGTTAGAGGTAATTTAATAATAACTGAGTTTTAGCGCTGCTATGAACATATTCCTTCGAAATACTATTAATAACGATCTAACATATAATCTAACATAATGCATATTATTGTATAGAATCAAGTTATTCTTTTCTAACTGAACAGACAGCTGTGCTGCTGGGGAGTTTGTTGCGCCACTTCTTCCCAGCTAAAGCACTAGGAAGTGGTGAAGGGTGGGCGTTTTGGGGGACTGTCATATGTAATTTTGACGTTCGAAAAGTGCTCATTCTCAGCCTAGTTTGAATAAATGACTTTTGAATTTGAATAAATACCTGTAATACCCAAAGGGGAGGCAGAGGTGCACCTATAGTTACATGCACATTTCGCCAGTTATGTTTAAGTCCCACGTAAATCACTACATGGGACTTAAACATAATTGGCGAATTGTTAATTGATCAAATTCCTAATAAATTCGTCACCTCATCTGACAGAACACACACACTACACACTAATTTACATTTTAATTCTATTGTATACAATTCATCCGGAATTTCTAAAACAGTCCTTTACAAACAAAAAAAACAAAACAAATTGTAAAACGGTCCTTTTTTTTGGTCCTTTTTTTTTGTCTTTTTTTGTACTTTTTTTTTGTCTAAGTATATCTTATGTTGGTAAAATATCTATAAGTATTCGTGGCTTGGAAAGAACGTTAACAAGTTGGTCCCGGCTGTCATTAAAGGATTTTTGACAGTCGTTACGATTCGTGCGAAAGAACCCCGAAAGTCTGACAACCAGTCTTCTTGATAAGACTGGTTTTCAGACTTTCTGGTATCAGGATACCCCAATAACTGGGTTGTGGAGGACAGACATGTAGTCGCATCCATTTGGGAAAAGGCTAGGTATATGATGTTGGTAAAATAATAGCCATTTTATCCTGTCCGCACAGTATAGCCCCAAGATGGCCGCCTCAAAATTAAATGACGTCAGCAACTGATTCGCATCTTTAATAGCATCACAGGACAATGCAGGTGCCCATATAAGTTTGGACAACTTCATTGTTTAAAATTACAAAGAAGTCATGAATAAGTGTATAAAAATTTATTTATAAGTAATTAAATTACTTATCATATTTAGTTAAGTATGAAATAATTGTCTGCATATTATGATTAGCCTACATTAACGGGTGATAAAAAAAGATAAACTGCAACAAATGATCCATATTGCCTTATCCATACTTTAATAGTTATTATAAATGCGAAAGTAACTCTGTCTGTCCGCCTGTCTGTTACCTTTTTACGCCTTAACCACTGAATCGATCGTTATGAAATTTTACAGGTAGGTAGCCGACCTGGAGAAAGACACTTGGGCTTATTTCATCTTGGATATTTGTATTAACCATATTGCCAAGCAGACCAACTCACGGGCAATAGCTACAGTACTCGCGTTATGAACTGAGTCGTCGGGCTATATTAAATAATAAAAATACTTTATTTACCTTCAAGTAATAAAATATGGTTTATAATGAAAATAGGCCACAAAGCAAAGATTTAAATCGTAGATTTGCCCTCACTGTACTAAGTCGCACGAAAAATCGTCCATAATGAGAGGAGCGAGCTCACACATGAACAATTGCGTTTCCATGACAACCAAGTCAGTCTCTGCGATACTGTCTGTCTCAGAGGTGTCAAAACGAAACAGAAACGCCACCATCTTTTGCTGCGGCAGGGCAAATCTATGATTGAAATCTTTGCCATAAAGTAAGTAAGGTTGTATGTTAGAGTTGCAGCCAATACCTAAGCTAAGATAGCTTAATATCTTGTAATTATAGGTATCATCGCCCACCCTCGTTATCATTATATAAATGTCAGTAGCAATAAGAATGAGCAACGCCTTGCGTGTTATCGATATGCTACCTGCTCCATAAGCTCCACAAGTGTGAGCGAGACAGACTAATAACAATGATTTATGACCCGACATTCAGTTCTTAACGCGGCGACTATAATGAAATATACTATTAGTTAGAAACAGTACCCTTTAGTTGTTCCTTCTTGCTTTTTGTCAGCCGTAAACTCAGCTGTCACCAGCAAGGTGTAAAAGCTTTTATTTTGTCCCGTCTGGACGACGCCAAAGGCAGGGATATAATACAAATAATTTATTGTGTAGATAGAAAATTACATTTGAATCGTGTTTGGAGCCTCCTTTTAGGCAAACAATGCCTGTATTAGAAGGCTCCGCTCTTTCACATCATATGTTTCTTCCACGCGTATCTTTGAATGTGATCAAAATAAAGAGCTTAAGGAGAGGATTCCAAAAATACAACACACAAAACAATTAATTTAAAATACAAAACCCGACAGCAACGAAAAAGATCAAAACAACTAACCAGTTCACTTTTCAAACAGTCTGAGCGCTGCCGTAGACAGGCGCGACGCGACAGTGTGTCGCGATTCTGATAGAACAAGTTCTCATAGAAATTGTTCTAGGAGAGTCGCGTCGCGCCTGCCTGGAGTCTTGATGTAGTTGATGGCATCGATTAAATCTGAGATTGAACTAAAAAGTGTTGCATTCGGGTTTCTTTAATGTTTTAGAGTTTAACGCAGTCTCCATGTATTAAATAAGCGAACTATGTTTAGTACATAGTTATTAAGTTCTTATGAGAAATAAAGTTCTTCTTTAAATTCAAATACTCTGTGCTGGTGACAAATATCTGCTCACGATTGACATACAGGGTGGCAGGGACATCGACGCGAAATCTGTTACCATGGATTCAGTACATAATTCTGAAACCTGCTACGTTGAAAATTTTCGTTAAAAAAAAAATCTGCTCTTTCATAGAAAAGTGCAATACCTACGCGGTCAAAATGTATGGAACAGCTGTTTTTTTTTTAAATTATCGAATAAAAGTTTCAACGCAGGGGTGTTCAGAATCATGTACTGAATCTGTGGTATCAGTTTTCGCGTCGATCTCCCTGCTACGCTGTATATGCTGGCGTCTCTAAATTAATATGTTAGTTCTTTGATACTGTTATTTTTTTCCTTGACAAAAGTGGTTCTTGCCCAGCAATTAAACTGCTTAGAACCTAACTGGCATACCAAAGTTGATTTTAAGAAAAAGAGCTGTGGCGTGCGATGGAAATGGTATACAACATGTCCCAGAATTAACGCACACCACCAAACACCTGAATTAGAATATTATGTTATACTTGATTAATAACATACATATAGTTGTTGTTTATTTATTAAATTAGTTATACTGATTGTGGGAGGAAATTGTGGTCACATTACAACTCTACACACGCTCACAGTCGCACACGTATAAAGGCTCGTGCAGACCGGCGCAACGCGACTCGAACAATACAATTTCTAAGAAATCTTCACGGTATAACAATAACTGGTGTCGCGTTGCGCTAGTCTGCACGAAGCTTAAGGGTCAGGCCGGGTCTGGCGTATTAGGTACTTCGTTCATTTTGGTTTGTTTTTACTGTACAACGGAAAGTGTGACTGTAATTTACGTACTTTAATTATTTTTTTGTTAAAAGATACGACAGACATCGATTTGATATGAAACTGGTTACACTGAATCGATTTCTGTCGGTAATTTTTTGCCGCTTCTTGGGCTATGCTAGCTTCCAAAAAAACCCTTTTGGTTGGTACGGTTAACCAACCATTAGGTGAAAAGAAAGAAAGAAAGAAAAAGTATTTATTGAGACTCGCACAGGAAATCACACATTAAACTAAAACACACTAAACATAAATAAAAACAAAAGTAACATTAAAATTTAAAGAATGAAGTCCCGTACGAGGCCAAAAGGCTCCTATCTCAGCATGATGCCGCGACATTAAAAAAATTAAAATGTCGCAGCGCTGGTATTCTGAGGTGGCCTTATATTGACCATGCAATATCCTTTTTTCCAGGCAGTGAACCCCAAACTCTGAACATCTGCATAGCGAGTGTCACAGCACTGATTGTGGCGACGCTCTTCGCTTACTACATCGTCCTACGTGTTATCAGGCGGTATTGTTGCCACGACGAAAACAGAGACGCGGAAATAGGTAAGTTTCACCACATACTTCAACTTCAACAGAAGTTTTAATAGAACGCTTTCATATCTTTATGTCATAGAAAAATTTGATACATAGAGAACCACCAACCTGCACTGGACCCGGATGACATTAGTATAATGGATGACTTTGATTAATTCATTGGGTCGCGTAAACTTACGCAGAACTTGTCATTTCTCATTAATATTATGACGATTAGGACACAACTTTAGACTTATTATTAAAATGAAAAACATTTTTATTTCCAGCCATGATGATACCAACACCACCGAAAATCCTGGTAGCATACTCGCCCGCGAACCGACTGCACGCAGAATGCGTCGCGTCATTCGTCACCTACCTGCGATCAGAATACGGCTTCATCGTCATGTTCGACGGTGATATTTCCGCAACCTCGCACGGAGACCCTTACATCTGGGCAGAGGAAGCCTTCAGGTTAGCCACACATATCATTTACATCGTTGGACCAGCAGAAGAAGCCAACATTTGCAATAACATTTACGATAAACCAATAATAAGCGCTCATAAAAATATTGACACCCTAATTCTGTCGTTCGTCAAAGCTAGCAGAGCTCTAAAATGCTCCAAAGACGTCATCAATGTATTGTTCGAACATTCCGATGGCCAGATTCCGGTTGAAACTCGACTCGTGAAAACTTTTACCTTACTCACGGACTGGCAAAAACTCATATCGTATCTATCAAAAGACTTGCTCCCCAAAATACATATTCAGCGTTCGGAAAAAGGTAGGTGCTTTTACGATGACTTGAAAAGGGCTAAGAAACTGCTAGGCGCGAGAAATGACGAAGTGATCGTGCAATTCGAGCAGAATAAGAATTTTGAGAAGAAGATATTGTTGTAAGTTGGTATTGTACAGGTTTTTGGGCACAGTTTAGAGCGCACTTGGAGTTGAGTGAGGGAGATGGACGTCGGGTTTCTTCTAAAATGCGGTTAAAACCCCGTATTTATTGGAAACAATTCAAACATGTTTCGCAACATTCGTGTTGCGAGATGTTCTATTGTTCACCATGAAAACGGATCAATAGCATGTTGCTAGCAACTGGCTACTTTGTTTCCCAATGAATACGGGGCATTATATTTATCCATAATATTCTGTGGATATCTTTAAAATTGTTAGGATATTTACCGCCGTGGTTAGGTTACAATTCAAATGTTGTTAAAATCCCGGTCTTTAACGAAGCTCCGCCCACCGACTCCGGCGCATACAGTTAGCAACTGTCATGCTGATGTGTCACATCATTTTGAATGTGGAAAGCTCAGCCTATAGTTGTTCACTCTGGTTGTTTGTACACGTATTGGATGTTTAGTATTGTTACGTTGGACTAAATAATAATATGCATAGGTATCTGATGAAATGTCCATGTTATTTCAATGTTTTGTAGCTATAAAAGTTGTAATAGTCATAAGATTATAGTTATTGTTTATAAACAATATTTGAATTTAATATTATATTGCTTGCATTTTTTTAGTTCACTAAAATTAGGAAAATAATAATGTTAAATCCATCTACGTATTATTATTTAGTCTACAATCTATATTTCGCGATTGAAAGTTCAGAAAAGGTTTATTTTGTGTTAGATATTTTAAGGCAAATATAAATTGAATTTGATAATATATTTATCTGTGTAAAAATTATACGAGAATAATAAAAAAATGTTTATGAAGAGCGTATACGTGGCTCAAGGAGGAATTATAAAAATGTATAGATTTATATTCCAATACCGTACTTTAATGTTAGATACACTATTCAGTTGCGGATAAAAGCGTCACCTTAGATGTATGTCTGTCTCTTTCTCGCACACAGATTGTAAATAACGCTCTCTCTTTCGCAACGAAATTGTTCTAACATTTAATACGATGTAATAGGCCTACTCGTTCATTTGTTTCGGGTTTGAAAGAAGCGCAAAAATTAAGAGCGAACGTTAGGGCCCGAACACACGTACCACATCGCAGTGACAAAATGTGGGCAAGTAGTGGTTACGTGTAAATAGTGTCGCTGCAGCTTCTTGCAGTTGCGTTGTGGCTAGAGTACATTTCGATGTGGTTGTGTTGTCGCTAGTAATTGCGATGTGGTTACGTTGTGGCTAGTGTTTATACACAAATCGACTCCGCCTGTAGCAGTGTCGTAGCGTCGACGGAACATTGTGATTGCGTTGTGGCTGCGACATCGCTTTGATGTGGTCAAGAAATCGACACATGTTTCACCATCCAACGAGGCATCCTCAGGATGACGAGAGCGTCGAGAGCAGTGACTGCTGACTAACTACTCTCGACGCTTGACGTGGCAACACGTCGGTCGCAACAAGTCAATCGTCATCCTGAGGATGCCTCGTTGAGAGGTGAAACACGTGTCCATTTCTTACTGGGTTAAAGTTTATGACTCTTTAAGAACAGTTAAGCAGATTAGGTTACTAAATATACGTCGTCTGTTATATTTTATTATGAATTTCCGCAAAGTCGCTCTAGAGTCAATTAACTACCTTAGATGTGTCATATAAACACACCAGTATCTTATAGCGAGATTCACAAACCGCACTTTGACTTTGCTAAGTAAAGTATGCGATTCATACGAATCACAAAATAATAGAATATGAACCTTATTCTCATAATAAGAATAATAATATTCGTGGAAGAAATGTGAGCAAGCGTTTCATATGATCATTAATTAATATTATACGAATAAAGTTCATAATGAGACGCTTACTTAGCAAATTAAAGTAAAGTACAGTCTATGAATTTTGCCGAAAGTGTTCGAAGGAAAACAAAAGAAAGTTTAATACCAAAGATAAGGCAGATCTTCTTCCAAACTCGAAATAACGAAACGACAGTTTTGGGCCCGTCGCCTCATGACGCTGGCAGAATAGCCGATATCGGCTCAGTTGCCAAAAATAAAAAGTAAACATTTTTGGGCACAGTGTTACCTGTATACCTCCGGATTCATGAATATTTTTTATGGTTATTTATAATTGTTGTATTTCCCAGTACGATGCATATCTAATAGCTTTTAGTAATAGGTACTTTTATATTACATTTTTTTACTTTTAATGTTTTAATGGCATTATTCACTTTTTGAACGTCGCATTCTATCCCACCTGAAAAATCGGTTCAAACTTTTCTTATGATGCACCTATTTGATGTACACTCAATTTGTGACCTGGCTTGAAAATACGTATTAGGTGTAGATATCTTTTTTGAAGGCGTGATGTTGTATGTATATTATTTAAATATTACTTGCAAAAGAAAGTTACGTATACTTTTAGCCGATAAGCAAGTTTTTAGCACTATTCTGTTCCGTATAGCTTGTCCACTCTGAACTACAGCATTACCCTGTGCAAAAAAGCGGGAGCCCGCTTCATATCATAGTGGACAAGCTTTACATTAAAATGACAAAATACCGTGCTAAAGTGGCCGTTTTAGGCCCTCTGTTCTTGTTTGTATAATATATTGTTTTTAATGTAAATATCTATGTATTTTGTCGTTTAAATTAATTGGCGTTCAAAAAGTCGAAATATTACACTAACATAGTTTTTTATTTTTAATATTTTAGATTGTTTTCTGTTGTAAACTCTTCAATTGCATATCTTTTAAGTGTCAATGGCGAATAAAAAAAAAACATTTATTAGTAAGTATGTAATACTTAAAACCTTGTGTAAAGTCTTTTCTTACTGAATTTTCCAGATTTATTCTCTTTAAATTTGGTGTGCCATAAACTATACGACTGCACTAAAACGGTGTATTGTTGCTTTGTGTAAGATGTTACTGTTTGACCACAAAGCGGCTTTACACTGCACTAAATAACTAGAGTGGTGTAACGTAAGATATACCCTTTTATATATTGAACTGAATAAGCTATAAGTATACGGGCGCACAACTATCGCATTAAAAATCTATGGTCATTTATAATGGCCGTATATTATACAGGAGGTGGCAATGATCAACCAATATTTACGTCACGTCCTGTACGTCTATGAAATTACCACATTTTCCTTTCTCTTGTGTCTTAAAAGTATCACATTGATACATGTAGTTTTATTGCTCTTTGCATTTTCTAAAAGCTTGCAAAATTTATAATGGGTGGTCATATCCATTGGCACCTATTTCATATCTATTCAAAAGACTTGCAGATATGCAACCTATTTTATTATAACATATACTTTGGAAACCCGGTTTTGGGTACCTTTATGTGATATCAAATGTATAACATTCTTAACTCTATTTATGCTGCTATTTCTAATACTTTCTTTTTTGTGGGGGTCTTCCCAGTGTTACCAACAGTACATTTTTACATTTCAGAATAAATCCTTGCATTATTTTATTTTAGAATAATGCAAGCTAATCGTTTTATAAGGTCTTTCGAGGACATGCATTTATTTTACTTTGCAAGCTGTGCTTAATATTGCTAGCATAATAAAATTGTTATTGATATTATAAACTAGCAACTCTAGTTATTTAGTGTCAAATTTGTACCTTTTTATATACCTGTTTCCTCGTTGATCTCATTGGTAAAAACTGTTGGAGTGTGTTCTATCTTGATACAGGACCTTTCAATTATTAAGCTCAAAATATTATACCTTGTGATGTATTTTTATAAATAAAGTCATACATACACTTGAATTTTGTTGTTGTTTTATTCAAATATTCGTTTAGTTGTACCCCCGATGATCACTGGAGAGAATTTTCTCAATTTGACATATCTCTTATTATGAAGAAATGGAGAAAATATATACTAACATTAGTACCTGTGTTCCAAATAAAACAGTGTAAAATAGTTTCATGGGCATTGTAAATCAGGACAAAGGGTGTTTGCTCACTTATCCGTATCCGATTCGTATTCGATACGTGAAAAAGACGGACAAGAAATTCACCTCGTAACGTTTCCGCACTTATCCGTATTGTTTGATATACTCGCGTTTTAATCCGTCAAAAAACTACTAAGTGAGAATTTAACGAATCGAAACACGAATGGTATACGCATGAGTGCACAAACATCCATACAATTACTAGGATGGCCAAACCGGATCAGAAACGAACACGAACCGGATACGGGAAGTGGGCAACCTCCCTTTTTTTTTTTTTTTTTTTGAGGATGGGAAATTATCAAATAACTTCTCCCGCTCTGGGTGGAGCGGGAGGGCGTGTCAGACTTTTACTGACTAAAACCCACCCGTGTTCCTTCCGTTGCCTGTGTGCCGAGGTCGCGATATCCCTTTCAGACAAACCCGCAACCCCGGCAGGCATTGGCCCTTCCGGACCCCGTCAGTTGGTGCTGACATCTCTTTGAGGCGCGCGTGGAACACAACGCGCCGTCGACCCGGGCCTGGTCCCTATCGGACGGCGAGCTACCCATTGCTCACCGTCCGCAAGCCCGCGCCTACGGTGGCCGGAAGTCGGCTCTCGACTCCCGACGCCCGGGGCGTCTCCTGCGGCGACTAGGGGCGCGAGCATTACTGCTTCGCAGAAGGAGGTGACGGCCTCCCATGCACTCTCGCTCCGGACCATGGCAACCGCCCTAAGGATGTAATGAGTAAGAAAACAAATGCTATATCATTATCATTTTGGTTTATTTATCACGACGTGGGTACACCAAAACACCAATATGGAATGTTGTACATTTATACAACGTAGTCTTTTAGATATATTATTGCATATACAATGAGCAATTTTAAAGGAGAGAATAAAAATATTTTAAAAATTTAATCAAAAGTGAAAGTTAAATAATTATAAAATTAATAAAAAATAAAATAAAAAAACAATTTACATGACCTCCTGGCGGGTACGTTTTGTACGGTATTGTATGGGGGTAACAAAATATTAGATATCATAATATGAGCCAAATCGAATGTAGTGAATGGGCCCGCTTCCATTTCATACAAATACGGTGAGTTCTTAGTCCAAAAAATATGATCAATAAACCCACTTTACGTACGAGGATCATTAATTCAGGTATAAATTCTAACAATTTTCTTACGCCCATACAAAATCTTCTACAATTAATAACAACAACAAAACTATAAAATAGTAATGACTAATTAATTTACAGTGAAACAAACATGATTATGCGAGTTAATGATAAGTCTATCCCTTATTTTTGATACACAAAATGATTCGCAGTTATTTTAACAATGCGTTAGGTAACGCATTCGATTTGTACTTTCATAACTGACCCGTAATAAAAAAGGCTCTCACTACATCAATTCTGCAGGTAATTGCGTGAAAACAATCGCAATGCCATTCATTTAAACAATTTCGTTCCCGCGGATAGGGAGGGAGGTTGGATCATCCCAATTTCCGCCACCTCCTTTGCGACGATCACTTTCTCGCAGAAGGCGACGGCGTCCTAAGCGCTCTCGCTCACAGATACTATCCGAAGCTCCCACGTGTCGGAGAGCACCTGTGTCAGCCGGAAGTAAGGGCGTCCTGCAGTATCTCCAGCCACACCTTCATAATGGGTCTATTGCGGCTTGATCAGATCCGGCCTGTCCCTTTGCTGCCCTCCCCCAGCGACATCCTAGGGCGAGGTCCTTACCCCACAGGGGGTGCCCTCAGCGTGTAGTAGCGTAGTTTATAAGTTTTATGCCCTAGCTGGAGGCCTTAATTTATTAAGGCACTGGAGGCCTTGATTTATTAAGAAACTGGAAGCCTTGATTTATTAAGACACTGGAGGCCTTAATTTATAAAGGCACTGGAAGCCCTAATTTATTAAGACATCCACAGGATAGCCCGGTGATAAGCAGCCGACAACCTCCTAGGTCGATCAGCGAGATGTCCTTCACAAAATAAAAGCTGCTATTGCGGCGTGCCCTAATTCTAGCATACCTGCACCACCACGTCAGCTCGAAAAGGAAGGGCCTTTTGAGTCAAAGTGCATCCGTCATCTAACAAATCTTTTGTCTTCATTTTAGACATAATAAACGCATCGGGTTTTCCGAAATTCGTGTTGACACAATGGGTGCTTAGTTGCGTACTATGATAAGATCAGATCGTAATCATGCATATTATTACCCGACAAAGTTAAAGAGAGCACAATAATTGTAACTAATGCTGGCTGCCAAAATAATTATTTTGTGTATCAAAATAAGTACACTTCTATCTATTTACAACTACATAATCCGTATACCTATTAAACCATCACACAATAATATAATAAATGGCAAATAAGACCGAAGTAGCATCACAAAATGAAAATAATGTTAGTTTAGTCAAGTTTTTGAACTTTGGTTATTTAAAAATAAATACATCTTTAAGGTTGTATGTTTAACACCCGAATACTGAAACGCCACTCAAAACTTAAGCGTTACTTAAAACTAGTTTCAACCAATCAAAAGGCTTTAAACGAGTCATAAGTAACGCTTAAGTTTTGAGTGGCGTTTCAGTATTCGGGTGATAGTAAGCTATAATAAGTACAGTCACTAACAGATTGCTATTAATTATAGGAATTGATTCAAACAATACACGGATTTGGCAGTTATTTCTGAGGCTCTAACGCTTACTCTGCCATATTTAAATGATGATGCCATCAGTTTTGTTTTATAAAACCCAACATATAAAAGGCAAGAAATTAATCAAAAAGATAGGAAAATAGTAAAGCATTTAGAAAATTCCCCAAACACATCTTACCTCACGTAATATTATTAACAAAACCCCTACAATTTCAATTCATATAAATTCTAACTAAAATTTATTTATAAACAGACATGATTGCAACCTCAATATCGTCAAAATTCCTCTATAAAATGTCTTTAATAATGTTGTACGATTTTAGACTCTAAACATAATGTTTAGAATCTAAAATTACAGTAGCAAATAATACTTGGATTAAAGCAAAATGTTTGTTTAATATTTCAGTTAGTTTGACTATTAGTATAGACATTTATACCTTTAGATAAAGTAACAGTGGATTAAAGATTCAACAGGTTCAATGTAAAAAGTATAAGTATTGAATTCACAATTCTAAAAATTGGACTTACCATTTTTTGGGTTCCGTACATCAAAAGGAAAAAACGGAACCCTTATTGGATCACTTCGTTGTCTATCTATCTGTCAAGACCCTTTTTCTCAGGAACGCGTGGAGGTGTCAAGTTGAAATTAATATTAAATACGTAGGTCTATGACCCCTAAGAGTTCTAAAAAAAATTAGCTACTAAGTCAACGCAATAAAAAAATACGGCCATTTATGAGACAATCCTCAATACTCAATATCTTTATTGCTTTAGCCTTAATGTGTACTTAGGTGGTAACTGTATAATTTTGATCATTATGGACCCTGTAGGGCACAGCAAAGGGGTAGGAGACATATTTAGATACGCGTAAATAAATAAAAACAGGGTACTTCCCGCTGACCTAGTATCATGAAATGACAGGAAGCAAGGCCTCACAGCACATTTAAAGGAAAAAGTCCGAAAATTGTTTTTTTTTATTTTTTTTTATTTTACATTTGCAGTTGGAGAATTGACCGTGATCGATGTATGGGAGAACATTATTTCAAATACAATTTTGAGATTGATTTTGGGATAAATTCATTCCAACTACGGAACCCTTCATTGTTCGTGGTCCGACACGCACTTGACCGGTTTTTTTGTCTCCAAAACGCCCAAATCTTTGAGTCGGTTTCTTAACATTTGATTGCTTAGAGAATAAATAAAAAAAAATCTTGGGTCAGAATTTCGTCGAATAAATACCTAATATTTAGCTTCATTTCAGACAGCTAAGGTCAAATCTTGCAAGCAATTTTGGGACAAATGCCAGTGACTATACATTTATTTGGTATCTATGACCAATGAGCCAGGATTAATTATGTTATGCACGTTGAAATTCGATAGCAAAAAGTTATTATTAAGACCTGCATTTTAATAAAACCCTGTTATTCATGTGAAATATTTAATGGCGCAACTTGGGGTAAGATCGAATCGTAGGTCGTGACGTCATGCCTCCTTCCCGCCATGTTTCACATCTGCCGAGCGTCCCGTAATAGCCACATTTTTTATAAGGTTTTTAGTTCTAAGAATTGTGTTTCCTTTAACCCACCATTACTTGATCTATGGACGAAGCCTACTTAAATCTATTGCAACAACTTTAAAGAGGAGTTCATCACTAAACAGTTCAAGTCCCACACGATAACACAATCACTGATAAATACCTGCCACACTACCAATGTCTTCTTGTGTTTCAACTGTCACGCAAGTGTGGCACTACCCTAATACCTGCAGCTATTGAAGTACTTGTGTAGACGATTTCATGTACTGAAAGCAAAAACATTTTTAAGGGTTAGTAGGTTCTGCTGTGTTCATGCAATGAACGACAATCTGATGTACGCAGAACGAAAAGGTTAAGTAATTTTTCAAACAAATTCACCATCGTCACCATTTCGAACTGTCATTTGTAATGCGTACTCGGTACAATACAATGTGAAATTTAATTCGTTTGCATCCTCTTAAGGGGTAATTGTACTCATCATTATGAACAACTTTCACTATGGGGCCAACCCTGAAATAGCGAAAAAAAAATCAGCTGTTCCCTACATTACAACGAGCTATGCGAACATAAATGTATGGAACAGCAGATTTTTTTTTTAAATTTCACTTTGTATAAGTCGCAAGATTCTTGCACGATTCAAGTAAAAGTGGACCAAAGGTTGTTAAACCTTTTAATTTCATGACTGTACAATAATGCTAAGGTTTCCTAAGACTGCGGTGGCCACCTCATAGCGTCCGCAATTTACCGTCGAATGACGTCTTTGAAACATTATACAAAAATTTCAACGTTATGGGGGTTTAGAATCATGTACTGAATCCATGGTATCAGTCTTCGCGTCGATGTGATGCCATCTATGAAAGTAATTTTGTGTTTCCCTAGAGAGCGTTTTTTGACACCGTAAAGTCAAACCCTACCGGGGTTTGACTTTACGGTGATTTTTTCCATCATTTTTATGACGGCCGTCACTGTGGCCCTTATATAGCGGCCACCGCTATCGTAAGAAACCTAAGCTTTACGGCCGCTCGAAACCTTGAGTTAAATGCAATCAGAAATCAGGTCGCCACATACAGGGCAAAGTACTTCGGTAACCCAGGTACCCTACGTGAGATTGTCAGTGACACCAAGGCGCTGCTGGCCTTCTTTGAGGAGCTGGGGTGGATCGAATAACCGATTTTCCCACCCGTACGCAAAATACGCGCTTAGTCGTGGAGTTGCGGATATCAGCCCGTATTACCTATTACCTATTACCTATATGCAATCAGAAAATACTCAGCGCTGCGGTTCCCTCAACCTGGTGGAGCCAGCATAATATCATTTTCAGCCTATAATGTTCCTACTGTTGGGACACAGGCCTCCTCGCTGTGAGAGGGAGTAGGCTGTAATCCACAACGCGGGCCCAGTGCGGGTTGGTAGATGTCACGTCTTCGAATTTTTGGTTCTAGGACATGCCGGTTTCCTCACGATGTTTTGCTTCACCGTTTTGAGAGCAGTGGTGATGAAATTATTTACACAAAGTAAAGCCGGCCTTCACCCTAATTGAATCATTTTGAAAGATATTGCTATTGCTTCAAAAGTTCGAAAAAAAAACTGCTCATCAACGTAAATAACGCAATGAATGTTGTTGAACTGACAAAATGAAACAGATTGGTCTTAATCGTTTAAGAAAATGTGTTACACAATTAGATAGCTGGGTTCGAACCCACGACCAACAACTCGGTAAGTCGGGGCTGTTATCACTAGGCCTCTACTGTTCTGCCAGCCAGGTGGAGCTAGTACCAGTGTCTATTGCATTTTTTTAAATCTAGTATGGGTGTGTAGGTTAGTAGGATACGAAGCATTTGGTTTATAGAGTTCTAAACTTGTTAAATACGTATCCAAATTTCTTTCTTCATTGTTGGGAGCAATAATGGGAATTATTATGGTGTGTAACAGTAAACAAATGTGTTTAGAAAAAAACAATGTTTATTATATTTCCAGTTTCATAGATGGCTACAATATAATTAGTATTAAAGGTATAATAATATTACAATTGTTACATAACTAGTAATAAACTAAATAATATCAAAGTTGCTTAGTACCAATATATAACAATATATCGTACTACGCAGAAAATAGGGTAGGTATTAGGTTAGCAGCTTGGAAAACGCCAATAGAGCAACGGTTATGGAGTCTACTGAAAAGCGGGAGATCGTGAGCACGATGTCCATCCGATGTAATATTGACGTAAACCCATTCTAGCACAAGTACATTCAGCTTAGTTCAAAAGTTAACAATACGACGAATTATAATCTAGAATATTTCATTCATCAATCCACCAACCACGCTCCTGACGTGTTTGTTATCTTCGTATTTGATTGGCTGGCACAGCCCATCAACGCCCCTCGCCTTCTCTTATTGGATGGAAAGCCCAAGAATGAAGAATCCATACAGAAGCGAAATTTGCACAATCAACAGCCCGTACTAAGAGGTGTAACTAGATATTTTCCACAGTCAGCGCACATTTACATGTTAACGGTATACGAAATCTTGTTTTTCGAAGAGATAATTGAAGAATACGTAATAATATTCGTGCTACTGTATAACGCCACCCGTAGCAGCATCGTATAATTCTATGTCTTTCTCATATTGCTCCTTAGCTTTAGCGGCTTTTTCCTCCCAATTAGATTTGTCCATTTTCTTCCAAATTTCTGCCATTCTTTTTGCTCCCTCGGTCGCTTTAATGCCAGGATTCTCGGCCTTAAATTGTTCTTTAGAACTGTTTAACCACATCATGTAAGCAGTCATAGGACGCCTGGGCTTGTCCGATTTAAATATTTTCCTGCTGGAAAAAAGATTGGAATTATTTTTTAGATTGATGTGTAATTTCTTCGGCTCACTTCATTTCGTCGTGCACTATATAGTACGTAGTATACTGTAATAGAATTTAGAGGCCGTCAAATCGAAAAATGTCAATTAATTATTGTTGAAGTAATTATTACGCGACGTCACGTTGATTCTCAGATCCTCCTATCCTACTTTGATAATAATCATAACTGGTTAAAAAAGAAAACCCTCACTCAAGAAACTTTATGATTTCGTGGCACCATAGACACTGTTCAAACGTAGTAATTTTTTTTATTTAATAGCGGTTTTTCGTAGTGTGAACACACATGTGCAGGGCGAAACGTAAAACTTAGCTAAACTAAAAGTTTGCTCGAAGCTTACACTACTTTAAACTGTAACTGCATTTTTAGCGATTTCAAAAAAAGAGGCGGTTCGTCAGTGTATTTAAAAAAAAATGTATGTTCCGTTCATCGATATTTTCGTCAATTGTGGACCAACTTAAAAAAATATTTTTCAATTGGTAGAGGAAGCTTCCGCGGTGGTCAAAAACTACCAAACAAAGTTAATAAAATCTATATGGATACATTTTATTAACTTTGCTTGGGTAGTTTTTGAGTTAGCTTCGATAATATGTATTTAATCCACTTTGTGTATCTTGATGGTGTTATAATACTTCCTGTAAGTGTTGTTTACATATAAGTAGTGGTATACGAATTAGTGTGGGGTAGGTACCATAACTAAAAAGTGAAAAAAAAAAAAAAAAAAAAAAATCGGAAGTCAGTGGCAAAAAACGAAAATACAGATCCAACGACCAACTGTCGAAATAAAAGTTATTTTTCACTTTGTAGTGTTTTTTTTGGTCGGTTGTTTATATTTTGTAAAAAAAAATTTAAGTAGGTGCATATCGAAGTTTTGAGTTGAGTTTCAACAAAAATACATAGTTACAGAAGGTCAGGTCCATAAAACCTACGCACACAAATAAAGCGAGCGCAAGCGCACTTGAGACAACAATTCGTTTAAGATTGCCATACGTCCGCATAGTCGAACTCGTCATGTTACCACTTTTGAAAGCAATTCCCTCTAAATTGGAACATCACTAACATTTAAACTATCTAACTGTCACATGAACAAATATACCTTGTCGTTTTATGACGTGCTAGTGCCATACAACCTTAAGGTGGTAAAGCAATTACGAGTTCGAATATACCTATATATTTTGTAATTTTAACCCTTAACCCTAGTACCTACCCACGGGCGATTTTTTATCACGCACTGGATTTTCAACGCACTGCTAAGGACCGAAAGTTGAAAATCCAACAGTGTATTTTTTAGACGCGCTGGGATGCACTCTGTTGGATTCTCAATCTTCGGCTCAACACTGAGAGTTGAAAATCAAGTGCGCGAAAAAAAATCGACACGTATAATAATCGCCCGTGCTCCCTGGGCTTAAAAGAAAGATATTACACTCACATTATCTCCAAGCTACTGTCACTGTTCTTCGTAGCTTGCTCCCCTTCGCTAGAGTTGGATCCACCGGACTCTGATCGTTGGCTGCGACTTCTGTGGGTCTTCTTCTTGTCTTCAGAAGGTACTTCTGTGGACGTCGCCTCTTCTGACTGTCGCTGCCAGTCGGGAATCGAAGGTGGGTCCGGACGGGTCTTTAGAGCAGGGAATTGGTTCCTGGAAAATGTTTTTTTGCATGCATTTTGAAAACACAACACAAAAGCACGCCGGGAGGATAAGCTAGAGACTTTTCGTAACTTATTACGTTTAAATTTCATGCAATAGGAGGAGATCCTATTGCCGTCAACTTCACTTACAGAAGATTATGGGCAGAAGAATCGAATTCGAAAACACTCTCAAAGAGTATTCAAACAATTTTAAGTCCAAATTTCTTCACTCTTGGTTAGTCACAAGTCTAATCATTTATCATCATTTTTTTTTTTTTTTCAATAAGGCACATAAACAAGGCAATTTTGAACGCAAAATTTACAAGAAAATATAATTAATTATAGTAGCCCCTTCTAAAAGGTAGTTTCGTATGGAGGAGAATGGGCATGAAACTCCATACCTAATTACTCTTTTAAAATATTTTGTACAGTGATATCAAAGTTGAACATAGTTTAAAGTACATCTACTTAATAACATTCTTAAATTAATTTATTCACTGATAGACAAAGCACATTCTAAACCCCTCCTGGGTCTAGAAGTATGAAATTTTGCAGAAGATTTACTTATCAAATTATCCCCTAAAGGGGTTAAGTAGGGTAAGTATGAGAGAGTTTATATGTTCGTAATTTTATCTGATGGGATATCCCAATCGGGCGCATAACTTATCTTCTTTCTTTCAGGCTCAAAGAAAATCTTACCTATTCAGCATAATAGCCTTCACAGACGCGACTTCAGACTTGATGTTATCAAGCTGCGACCGTAGCGCGCTCGGGTGTGCGTTCGTTGTCATCTCGCTGCGCAGTGACGTAAAGTTCGCGTTGAGGATGTCCACGCTTTTACGCAGCTCGTCAATGCATTCTGCTGTTGTTTTGCGCTTCGGTTGTTCCACGAATAGGAGGTGTCTGACGTAGTTCTGTGGGTAATAGTCAATGAGTTAGGCCTCGTCTAGGGTGCATGTGGCTAATATTGGAACTAACGCCGCCATTTTAATTTTTAAATACATTTCAAAACAATATTACACAAATTTTAACCAACAGCGCCCCGAGCAGAAGGTCGTTGTAGCAGTGTAATCGAAAATGCGTCATTTTCGACAGGACAGCCTGTCGAATAGCTATGCTGAGAGTACCCCGGTGTCGTAACTAAATTGGGGTCATGACACGCGGTGTCGGACCACACATACTCCAGACTTGGGGCCTAACAGACTAGGCGGGGAGGGGCGGTGTGGCGCAATGCAACGCTGCTGCGGCTCCAGCATTTACCGCCCATCCAACGAGTTATTGGTAACAAGTGTATTTATAATTTATCATTTTAGTTTTAAGATGATAAAAACTGATAGATTCAATAATTAACAGTAATATTCTAATATAACATTTATCTTACATAGTCTTATCATCAATAGGCCTATATCAGATAAGAGAAACACAAAATTAAGATTATTTTAGTACTTATTTCAATGCAAAAAAAAGTTTATTTTACAAACTATAAAGTTGTGCAACAGTTAGCCAATTTGAATTGTTTATATAAAAAAAAAAACATGTTTCTTATGTGAGGTGACCAAGTTTTTATTGTATTTTGTGCTGCATCATAAGGCATAGTTGGTTAGTTTGGTCATGTGCTGCAGAGGAATGAGGAAAGTTTTGAGTATGAATTTGAATAAGAGTAGGAGATGACCAAAGAAACGGTGGATGGACTGTGTGAAAGATGATATGGCTAGGACGGGGGTGACTACCGAGATGACGACTAATGAGAAGTACGGAAGAAAGAGACATGTTGTGTCAACCCCAATCAACCCAAGCAAAGCTCGAAATATGATCTCACTAGTAATATAATTAAATAACGTAATTTTTAGGGTTTTTATCTTATTTATATTTTACTTCATGATCTCCGTAGTAACAATTGAAGTGTTTTTTGTATATAATTTTATTATAAGATATTTTTTGCATGCTGAAATAGTAAGTAAGCAAAATATGTGGAACTCCTTATATTTAAGTTAAGACCTATTCTGTACCATATTTTATGCAAAATAAAGAAATTCTAATTCTAATTCTAATCAATTGGAATAAGGGCAAGAGAAATATGATGATATTGCTACATCCTTAGGATAAAAAATAAACAGTTTGAATATCCATGTAAATACTTGTAGGTACGTGAAAAATGGTAGAAAAAGGAAAAAAAATGGTAGGTTGACTGGTAGAAAATGCCTATTGGCCTCTGTACATTTTTGTGCTTGAAGTATTTTTAAATAAATAAAAATATAGTTATTGATGTACTGGTTCCACAGCTGGAAAGTAGTATCTCTCATATCCTCCTACATCTCTTCTTGAATAAATATAACTCGTTCAGCATAAAATTATACTATTGACAACTTACTTTATAAAACCAGTAGGCTCCATACATGAAGCCTCCATACACCATTAACGGCAGCACATTGTCCCTAAACCAGGATCTCCGCGACTGATGGAAGAACAAGAGTTCGGAAGTCATTGATGGCACGTCCAGCATTTCAGTGCATTTTCCTATAGCTTTCTGTATCTCGGGATCTGTCAGGCCCTTGCCTCGTAGGAAGCGTTCCTTGCTTTCTATCGTACATCGCTGTACGCTTGGGTTTGTTAGGAACTTGACTGCAGTTGTTACCTGTGGGAAATTATGGTGTTTTATATTTGGTTCTTCATCTGATTAAGAAACATTTTTACTCTAGTCTGTATTAGTTTTATTTTTAAAGGAGATTCTTTTTTGATCTATTTTTTTTTTGGGCTTTAATGCACTCTGGTTGACTATGCCAGACTTATAGGGTAAGCACATTGACAACGTACTTAACTTTGCTTAACAATTAAACTTGTCTCGTCCTTTCAGCTAATATACTCAATACTCAATACTCAATATCTTTATTGCTTTAGCCATAATGTGTACTTAGGTGGTAACTGTATAATTTTGATCATTATGGACCCTGTAGGGCACAGCAAAAGGGTAGGAGAGAGGAAGCTCTGTTATACTACTTAATTTACTATAATGTTTAATTTATTATTATTGCTATTTTATTTTTATTATAATATTGATTAATGATTACTATTAAAAATTATGCATGAATTATATTACCGTATCATTGATATATTTTAAACGATACGTATAAACTCCGTGATTATCATTTTATTGTTTATTATTTATGTTTATCATTTAAATATTCATCTAAGGAGTAGTAGCATTTGTTTATCAGTAGTTTTTTAAGTTTATTTATAAATATATTTAACTTTTCTTCTTTCTTTATTATAACAGGTAGTTTGTTGTATACTTTAATAGACATTACGTAGGGGCTTGTAGAATGCATTTTTAGCTTGGATGTTGGTATGTTTAGCCTAGATCGGTGTCTAAGTGTGTACTGTGATTGGATGTCTTCGCGTTTTGTGTAGAACTCTTGATGCTTACGGACAAATTTACATATTTCTAGAATATATATACTGGGAAGGGTTAGAATATTGTGTTTTAGAAAATAGGGTTTACAGCTGTCCGTTTGATCAATGTTTACTAAGATTCTAATTAATTTCTTTTGTAGGGTAAAGAGTGTTAGTGCATCTGTACTATTTCCCCAGAGAGTTATGCCGTAGCTAAGCCATGCATTGGCATACGCATAATAGGTGGTGAGGGCAGTTTGTAAATTGGTTGTCTTTTTTATTTCGCGGAGAGCGTATGAGAATTTTGAAATTTTTGAACTGGTTTTTTGTATTTGTGCTTTCCAGTTAATATGTTTATCTATTGTTAGTCCAAGTAGTGTAAATTCATCTACAGTTTCCAATTTTGAGCCGTTAAATGAGAAATTTATGTGTAGAGGAGCTTTTTGGTAAGGGTGGAAAGTCATTAATTTTGTTTTAGTATAATTAATTTCTAAATTATGTGAGGTAATCCAGTTACATGTTTTTGTGAGTGTGGAACTGAGTTTTTCTTCTATGTTTGTGTTGTTTTGACATGAGACTAACAAAGATATGTCATCCGCGAATAAAACACATGGCCCCTCTATGGTTTTCGGTAAGTCGTTGATGTAAATGAGGAATAATAGGCCGCCTACGACACTTCCTTGGGGGATTGAAGCGTTAGTTATTTTGCTTTTTGATCGGATTTTTTCTATTTCTCTATTTTTGTGGTTAAAGTATTCAATTTCAACTACTTGTTCTCTATTTTTTAAGTATGACGTAAGCCATTCATGGGCTTTCCCGCGGATTCCTATTCCATACAGTTTACTAAGCAGTATTTTAAATTGTACCTTGTCGTACGCTTTGGTCATGTCTAGTAACATCCCTACGGCGTATTCCTTTTTATTTATAATATTTAGGGCCTCCTGAATATATCACTAATAACTACCTCGAAGTCACAAAGTACAAAGTTCGACGGCTCATCTTGCTGTGCTGTCGTCACTACATGACACTGGCAGAATAGTCGACATCGGCTCAGTTGCCAATAGGAAAAAAAAAAAAAAAAATCCCAAGTTTCCAAAAAGAGAATTAGTTAGGTATTTTCCCCCCCATTTTTTATATGCTTATACATATTATTATTTTAACACTTTTAAATTATGTTAATATTATCTTGGAAATTGTAATAAAGTATGTTATGTACACATGAGCAGTAATAGGCATAAGCCGTCCCCTAGGAGACCATTCAATACAGTCTATTCTTGATATCACCCATATGTAAGGATAAATTTTGCATCCATTGGTGTACTGTGCTGTCTGTAAACCAAACATTTTAAAGACTTCATAAAACAAGGAGTTTCTTAAGTTGTTTGTAAATAAGTTTTTTTTGTACGTATGTTTGGCATAACTGATTTGTTTACGAACCGATTTTAATCATTCTTTTTATGGTTGGTTTATATCTAATACTGACCCAGAAGCTATGGCACAGAAAGCGAAAGTGGTTTAATAGTTAGTTATCACAGAGATGAAAATGAAAGTGTGTTGGGTACATGTCCACTCCTGCACAACAGCAAAACTAATTTTTATTTAATTTGGCAGATACATAGATAAATCCTTAAAGATGTTAATAAGCCTTTTTATATGCGAAAAGGCCAGACAAATACTTGTAGTGTACAACAGTCTAATATAACTTTAAAACATAGGCTTTTTATGAATTTTGAACTTTATTACTACGAAGTTAGTATTTAGTTTTAAACTAGAACATTCTTCGCAATCTTATGTGCCCCATATTCAATCATTTATTATTCGTTTGCATGATAAGAAATTTTACTTGCAAAAATAATTAGATATAGGTTATGAGATAACATTTAATATCTTTATGCGAAAAACTACAAATGCGCCTTCTTTGTTTTCTATGTCTTATTCGCACCTGAGAAGGTGAATGGATAAAAAAAATAAAGACCAACAGATTAATAGGAAGAGTTATCAAGCAGTGCGAAGGTCGATTCACAAATTAACGTAATCAAATACTAAGTCATGTTACCAATAACATTAGCTCAATGAAACTAGAATACTAATGACAGATTCTGCATATCCATTTGAATTAAAATGCAAAAATATCCAAGGATTTACCAAATTCTCTCGAATCTCTCCTCCCGAACTCGCCAACGCCTCTGAAGCCATTCTCACGTAGTTTTGTGAAGTTGCACAAATAACTAAATCACAAATATAATCAAAACTGGTTTTTATTCTTTGCACAGTACAAAATTAAGAAAATATTAATTAAAATCCGTAATAAAGAAGACGATAAAATTAATCAATTTTCTTGACATTACGTGACATTTGAATTGCTCTTTTTTCTGTGTTGTACACAGACTAAAAATATGCAATGACGAATTCGTTCGGTAAAGTAAATCGTGTGATTCGTGTGAGATGTTTTTCCGCGAGCTAGTAGATTTCTGATCTTACTGAAATACAAAATAAATAAGCAGTTTATTTCTTACAAAATCATCAATGATAAAAGGTGACGCACTTGTCTAACCTTAATATGTTATAGCCATTTGGAGACAGAATTCGTTGTGGTAATAAAATAATCGAAAACTTTTCTAAACAAAATTTATTACTTCACTGTCAGTGACAAGTGACAACTAACAAATTCAAATCTTCCCAGGCCTACAATTTAAGCATTCATTTTTTATTAGTTACTTCTGTTGCACTCGTAGTAATGAAATCGTGCTGCCTCTTTCCTTCATGGAAAACGATTGATTAATCAAAATGCATGGGTTGATTGGTGATTGTCATTCTCATTTTAAACATTTCGTTTTTGTTTGCAATACATTTTTGTAAGTTCTAATGCGTTAATCCTGGAAAATGAGTGACTTTGCTAACGCCACTGAGGCCGCGTCCCTAGCTGTGCAATTCGATCAGGCAAGACAAACAGATAAGGCTGTAGAATGCTACCGAACAGCGGCAAGATTGTTGGACAGGGTTCGAGATCATTTCCCTCCAGAAAAACAAGAAGATGTAAGAAATAAAGTGCAGGAATACCTAGAAAGAGCCACTTTCTTGACAGAGCAACAAGGTATGTCACTTTTTAATGGTTATATTTGCTGGTTTATCATAGAAGTAGTGCTTGTTTTATTTTTTTCTATGAGTTCATTAGTATGACTCATAGAGCCTTAAAGTGTGCACTGTGCACAATAGGCATTCAGTTTAATCTGTATGATGATGGTGATATCATCATTGGTTTAGTCCAATCCAGTTTGAGTTCTACTTATTACTGTTCTTTTGACAGCCACAATACATATTATTGTTTGAAGGGAAACAAATAACACTGTTTTTGTAACGTGAAAGTAATGCGGAAATATCTAGCAACAATGCAGTACTTTGTGTAACATTTATTATTATAGAAACAATTTATTTTAAACTTACACATTGTTAGCGCTTTTATGTAAAAAAAAAACGTAATTCTCAGACTTTTTGATAAAATTGGCCTTATGGTTCACGGCATGTTTTTGATAACTAGGTACCCATATAAGTAAAAAAGATTGATGATTAATGTAAAAAATCCATTTTATGAACAGACAGAGCACAACAGGCCGAGAGTGAGCGCGCCATGCAAAAATGCTACTTCCTCATGCAACAAGCACTGGATGCTGATGAAGCTAATCTCAAAGATAATGCACTACAATTGTATACACAGGCTGTTGAATTGGCTGTTTCTGTTGTGAGTATATTCTGTTGATGAATTGGCTGTTTATATAGTGATTATATTCTTCTTTATAGATCTAGCAACCCAACCCAGCATCATATAGTTTATAAGACTTGCAAAACATTGAGATTTCTTTGAATATGTTATTATGTATAATACACTTACACCATTGGAAACCCATTCTTTAAATGATGGTGAAAACTGCATCAAAATCCGTTTGGAAGAACAACTTGTTCACACGGGCAGATACGAAAAGGGGCTATAAATTATAATATGTATATAGATATACAATAAGTATAGATAGGTATAGATAATTCAATACTACAGTAAGATCTTGAAAAACGTGTTCCGTATCTTTGCAAAAAAATAGATTTTAAAGACTGAGTCAAAAGATGACCTTTCAAATGGGATCATTAAAAAAATCGATGATAATAAGAATCGAAAAACTTGGCAAAATTATGAATTTCTTCTGGTTAACATCTTAGATGAGACAGGACCCTCTGATTTCTTTATTTTTGTTAGAAAAATATATAGAAGACTTGATTTAAGGGTCAGTTAAAGATTCTCACGGTCAGTACCGAACTCAGGTGTCCCGCAAGGTAACAGTCTATGTCTATTTTTGTTTATTTCAACTGCTTATTTCATTGTATAACAATAACAATGTTAGTAAATTAGTAAGGGGCTCATGGCTAACTAATAACAACCGCACGGGTCCATCGATCAGGCTACGCTAAGTTACGCTACGGTTGTCGCGGCTGGTCCGTGGATTGGTGACCATCTTTACATACCTAGACCCCTCCGTGCCTCGGAAAGCAAGTTAAGTGGTTGGCCCTTGCTGTCATTAGTGGATATTTGACAGTCGTTACTGGTCGTCAGAAGCCCGAAAGTGTGACAACCAGTCTTACTAAGGGGTATCGCATTACCCAGTACCTGGGTTATGGAGGTCAGATAGGCAGTCGCTCCATGTAATTTACCGACCCAAACATAGTTGGAGAAATGCTAGGCAGATGATGGTGATGATGAACTATGTTATATTAATGTTTTATGTTAATTTATTTTTGTAGAAAGCAACTCATCCAGAAATAAAATCAAAAATAAAAGGTTTAGCTGAACAGGCCCTTGACAGGGCTGAAGAGTTGAAAGGTATTAAGAGGATTGGATCTCTTTCTATTAGTGAACCAAAGAAGCCAGGTAAATGATTAAATATATAGTTATTCTTTGGCTAAAACTATAATTATGTTTGCGGGGCTAACATGGCCAGAGATCGCACAAAATAGAGAGATTTGCTGGAAAAAGGCGAGGCCTTTGCCCAGCTGTGGGACACAATGTAGGCTAACAAACAAACAAAAAATAAACATAATTCAGAAAGTAGGGCTTCTCTTATTCATTTGTTTGAACTTTTTTACTAAACGAAATGTATGCAATATGATCTTTTAGGCCCGTTTTACCGAACCTCATTCAAGAGGCATTACTTAAAACTACTTTAAAGTCATTTGAATGATTGAAACTGTTTTTAAGAAATGCTTGAGCCTTAAGGGGGATGCGCTAAAGTAACCCGCGAAATTCAAATTTTCCTAAGTTTTTTGCAGGTCAGTCTCAGGTTGTATGTTGATTTTAATACGATTCGCGACCGTAACAAATATGGCTTTTCAGAATTATAATCATTAGAATCAGCAATACAATTTCTTTAGTTAGAATTGGCCTCAAATGTCATGATTTCATGTAGTAGCCATTCAATAGGGTAATACATATCAACATAGAGAGTTGTATTGATGATTTTTGTAAATGTATTTTCCTTCCTTCCTTATCATTATAGAAATAGAAATAGAAATAATATTTATTTGCATAAAACATGGTATATAAAGTTGTTATTAAAAATACATTATTATAGAGCATACATGTTTTGCTTGTTACCTAGCATGCAAATATTAGGTTACATTATAAACGTTTCCCGTCAATAAATTCTTCAAGGCTGTAAAAATTATTAGAGTTTAGCCAAAATAATAAACCATTTTAGCCATAATTCTATAAGTAAATAAATATTTTATACGGCCGCGAATTATATTTAGATCAACATACAACCTGATACTGACCTGCAAATTGCAAAAGACGTAACAAAATTGGAATTTCTGTAAAGAAACACTAAGGCCCGTATTACAGAGCCTCGTTCAAAACTCAAGCATAAGGTACTTAAAACTCGTTTAAAGCCTTTTGATTGGGTGAAACTAGTTTTAAGTTATGCTTGAGTCTTGAGTGAGGCACTAACAAACCATCATAATAAAAGAAACATTTCTTACGCTTAGTTAGAAATATTTGTTTTTGATGGTTGTTTAGACTGCTTTCCTGAATAACGTTTTTTTCAACTCAAAATATAGTAATAATTACTAATGAATTTTCTCTAATTTCCCTTCTAGCCGTATCGCCAGTAAGGCCCGTACTGCAAAGAGATCAAAGTATTCACTTAAAAGTAAGCGGAAAGCAAGCCACATATTCCGAAGAAGAAAAAGAAGTTTTACGCACAACATCAAATATTAACAACAATTGCTTCCTCCCATTTATGGATGTGGATTTATCAGAGAGGTTTCAATATGCTATACCTTTTGAAGATAGGGCTAGTGAGTTAAAGCTGTCTTCTAAGCAAGAGAAGGAGTTTGATTCCTGGGTGAGGCCGCACGAGATCTGTACGGACCCGAAGATGATTGTTGGAGATCATGTTGACTGTTTTAGTATTAAGCAGACTGTGAGTATTTTGAATGGTACAGTTGTTACATTATTCATATTGTCAATGTTCTGGACTATACCTTTGGGATGCGGAGCTATTGAACGTCAAAGTTCTAACTTTTATTGACTTTTTTTTTACGAAATCAAGTTTTAAATACTCCCATGAATCCTGTACCGTGGCGTGCAGACGTGTGTGGCGCGCGCTATCGTAAATATAATAATACCGAAACACTTACACAGCAAATTGTTTTGATGCCAATCGATCCTGTTTCTTATAAGGATCAAAACAGCTCTATCGGACCAACTGAGGTTTGAGTACTAGAAAAGTCATAAAAATTGGTAACAAAAATTTGCAGTTTTCACAAAAACTTTTTTTGATGCCAATCTATCCTGTTTCTTATAAGGATCAAAAATACTCTATCGGACCAACTGAGGTTTGAGTACTAAAATCGCATAAAAACTTTTCCCATACATTTTATAGGAAATGAGACTTCAACCTACTTTTTTACGATGGTTGGACTGGCTGAAAATAAACACGATATTTGATATCTCCAAGTTGAAAATACTAATCAAAGGAACTACATTTGTAAACATCACATTTTTAACATGACCACATTAATTTTCAGATAGTATCAGATTGCTCATTCGTAGCATCTTTAGCAGTAAGTGCGCTGTACGAGAAGCGATTTAACAAGAAGATCATAACCTCTATTATTTATCCTAAGAACAAGAGCAAGTCGCCTGTCTACAATCCCTTCGGAAAATATATGGTCAAGTTACATCTCAACGGTGTGAGGAGAAAGGTAACTAAAGTAACTTACCTTCTTTCTGATTAAATGATAAATGATTTCATTCCTGTAAGCAGGTTTGTACAAACACTTTTACATGTCAAATCCGACTACTCTGAGAAGAAAGGCCAAAACACACTCTAGAGGTCACAGTCTCTTTTAAAGTCCAGACCAGGGATATTACGGAAGTCGTTTTACCGGAACCGGAACTGGAATCGGAGGTTTTAAATTTGATTGATCGGAGTCGGAACCGAAAGTTAAGGGAATGCTTTACCATAGAAATATAATTCACTCTCTATAATCAGTCTCTTTAATTAGTCTCATTAATCAGTCTCTTTAATTAGTTTCATTTATCAGTCTCTTTAATTAGTCTCATTAATCAGTCTCTTTAATTAGTCTCATTAATCAGTCTCTTGAATCAGTCAAATATTAGCGATAACGTACACAAACAAAACAATAAACGGAGACTTTGAGCGCGAGCGTGTATGAAATAAACAAACATAACCAACCTTACCATTTAGTTAAAACTTGTTTGTACTATCGAAGAACTTCATATCTAAGCAGTTTGAAGACAAAATTCCGTGAACACGATGACCACATCTGTTACCAGCGCGGTGCTATAGCCGCCGAACGCTGCAAGCAGAAATAGTCCTTACGGTGTATAGATATGAAATTCTTCGATGGTACGTGCTCTAGTCACGTGCATGGCTGCGTTTCGAACTTCGGTATAACTCCGATTAAAAATGATCGGAACCGAAGTCGAAATCAGAGGTGTAAAATTAATCGGAAGTTCCAACCTTTCGAAATTGGAACCGAAGCTCCGTAACATCCCCGGTCCAGACATATTCTTGGTCAAGTTTGGAGTCTGAAATGGTATTTTGAGGAAAGAAACACGATGCCACCAAGATATCACATCTTCCTATTGTTACTTGGTTTACTACGTTAAGGGCTGAACTACGAGTAAAAAAAAAATGTAACCTCTTTTGTTTCAGATAATAATCGACGACAGATTGCCATACAGTAGATTCGGGCGCCTGCTATGTTCATACTCCAGCAACAAGAACGAATTCTGGGTCTCTTTGTTAGAGAAGGCGTATATGAAAGTAATGGGGGGATATGACTTTCCTGGCTCGAATAGTGTGAGTTCATTTTGTTATTTCACACTTTACGGGACACAAAACTTCCCCAGACGTAATAACAATAAAATTGGAAGACTGTGAGTCGGACTCGCTCACGAAGGCTTCCGTACCGCCATACAATATTTAAGACCCCGTTTAAAAAAAAAAATATTACATGGAGCGACTGCCTATCTGACCTCCACAACCCAGTAACTGGGTAATACGATACCCCTTGGTAGGACAGGTTATCAGATTTTTGGGCTTCTGACGACCCGTAACAACTGCCAAAGATCCACGAATGACAGCCGGGACCAACAGCTTATGGGGGATGCGCTAAGGTAGCCCGCGAGATTCAAATTTTCTTGAGTATTTTTCCATTTTGCAGGTCAGTGTCGGGTTGTATGTTGAATAAAATATGATTCGCGACCGTAACAAATATGGCTTTACATAATTATAATCATAACAATCAGCAATACAACTCCATAAGTTAGCATAATTGTCAAATGTCGTGATTTCATGAAATAGTCATTCAATGGGATTACATGAACTTAGAGAGTTGTATTGATAATTTTTATGATTATAATTTATAATTAAACATTTGATACGGCCGCGAATCTTATTTAGATGAACATAGAACATGATACTGAACTGCAAATTGCAAAAAACGTAAGAAAATTTGAATTTCGCGGGCTACCTTGACGCTATCGCCTTAAAGTGCTTTCCGAGGCACGGAGGAGTCTCGATATGTAATTGATGGTATGGTATAAAATAGAAATTATTTATACTATACCATAACACGAATATAATGTTATAATTCACAGAACATAGATCTCCATGCTCTAACCGGTTGGATACCCGAGCGTTCCGCCATTCGCAACGGAGAAGCAGACTTCAACGCAGACTCACTATACGAGAAGATTAGAACTAGACTAGAGAGGGGAGACGTTTTAGTGACAGTAGCCACCGGACCGTTGTCTGACGAAGAAGCGGAACGCACAGGGCTTGTAGCAACGCATGCGTACGCTGTGCTCGACGTAAGACTGGCTAACGTAAGTATTTTGTAGTCTTTCTTTCTTCTTTGGTCTCGTTTTTTGAGTTTTTATGCCGCCCATCGGCCTCTGACTTGGCTTTACATGCCGTCAAGAAATATCTCTCAGGCATGCCGGTTTCCTCACGATGTTTTCCTTCAAGTGCCCTAATAGAAAACTGACGGGGTCCGGAAGGGCCAATGCCTGCCGGTGTTGCGAGTTTGTCCGAAAGGGATATCGCGACCCCGGCACACAGGCAACGGAAGGAACACGGGTGGGTTTTAGTCAGTAAAAGTCTGACACGCCCTCCCGCTCCGCCCAGAGCGGGAGAAGTTATTTGATAATATCCCAACCTCAAAAAAAAAAAAAAAAAGGCGTGCCGGTTTCCTCACGATGTTTTCCATCACCGTTTTTGAAGCCAGTGATAAATAAACAATACGCACATGAATACGAAAAGTCAGAGGTGCGTGCCTTAGGTTCGAACTCGAGACCTATGATTTGGCAGTCCGACGGTCACACAACTTATCCTAGTTGTGTGACCGTCGGGCTGCCAAATCATTTTGTACTAAAAAAAGATTTATTTAAGATCTATTTCGAAAGAGGTTTAGTATTCGTTATTGTAGCCATTAGGGTTACTATACGTCGAAATATGTGTGCTATGCCCACAGATCGATAATACCGAACTCGCCTTATTGTTAATCAAACCATATGCATGTGTACAACACTTTTATTCTTTGCCAATTTGCACGTAATTTTCTCGTTTTCTGTGTTATTGGCTTTTCCATCAGGAATCTCAAACTCGAACTCAAAGCATTTATTTCAAATAAACCAATTACAGGCACTTTTGAATTGTCAAGGGGGTCGGTCAGTCAGAAAGATGAAGCTAATCGAATCTAATGATAGCTGAATCCCAAAAGCAGTCGAGGTTTATGCCCGGTTGCAATGACAATTGGGCTTACTTATCACTTCAATATAACATACCACTATATCACGCCTGTAAACCCCCGAATGGGTAGGCAGAGGTGTACCTATTACCTATATCAACATTTCGCCAGTTACGTAGTTACAAACTTATTACTCCATGAGACTTAAACATAGGCAAAATGGGGTATACAAGGCTGGGGGATCATCATCTGTAAATAGCGCAATAGTTTCACAACTGCCTCGTTGGTCTAGTGGTAGCAAGCGCTACAGCTGAGCATGAGGTCCTGGCTTCGATTCCCGGGTCGGGCAAAGTGTTATTGGGTTTTTCCGTCTGAAATTTCTCGGTAGCAGCCCGGAGTCTGGATTTGTGCCCGGTTGATGGCAATAGGCTCGCTCCCTGTTACATGGGACTTAAACATCAATCAATCTGGCTAGCCTTTTCCCAATTATGGTGGGGTCGGCTTCCAGTCTAACCGGATGCAGCTGAATACATGGAGCGATTGCCTATCTGACCTCCACAACACATTTGCTGGGTAATACGATACCCCTTGTCGGGGGCACGGAGGAGTCTCGGTATTTTTACATACCATCTTTAGATGGTCACCCATCCCCGGACCAACCCCGGCAAGCGTAGCTTAACCTGACCGATCGACTCATGCGGCTCTTATTACTTCTGGGGAATACGGGCTTGATTTACGATGTTAAACATGTATTTACCTTCTTTCAGGGTGTAAAACTCCTAAAACTCAAGAACCCCTGGTCTCACCTGCGCTGGCGCGGCAATTACTCAGAGTTGGACCTCGCTCATTGGACGCCCACACTTCGCGGCCTCCTAAACTACGACCCTGACAGCGCGGCGCAGTACGACAACGGCGTATTCTGGATAGACTACGCCAGTATACTGAACTTCTTTGATGTCTTCTACTTGAATTGGAATCCGGAGATGTTTCAGTTTACGTATTGTATTCATCAGTAAGTTTTAGTTATTGATTTTGATATTTTTTTCGTGGATGATTAAAAGTTAAACTTGAGATCATCTATTATTCATTGACGACAGTCAAATGTTTCTTGTGCAACCATACCATTTTATATTTCTTTTCTTTAACACCACTACATAATTATCTTAAATATATAATCGAGTTTATTATTATTTGCTACACATATCTATTTTTTATTTAAATACTTACACACATTATAAAACTGATTTACGTCAACAAACATGTATGCCATTGTGGCGGCATCTACATCGCCACATGCGAACTACGCATCAACGACCTGACGTCACACAACATCCTGACGTCACTCAAATCCTGCATCGCGCAATTAGACTTTACCGCGCGGTGGACATATCGTCGGTCGGAGTAATTACTGGAACATCTCTAAAATTTTGTGTTTGGACTAAGTATGCAGAATGCTCTTTACATTTGATTTTTTATCATTCTGCATACTTAGTCCAAAACACAAAATTTTAGAGATGTTCCAGTAATGACTCCGACCGACGATATATACAAGCTCCCGACTTCAATTTCTGGGCAGTTGCCCGCCAGACACGACACCCGTCTGGTCGGAGGATCCTCCCTTTTCTATGGTGGATTAGTGACCTTTACACCCTGTCTCTCAGACCCCTAAACCATACTAACTTGCGAGTTAACGGGAACGCCTTTTGTTAATTAACATACTGTATAATCTAATCAATTTAACTTTCCAGGAAATGGGACGCCGGAACTGGCCCCGCGAAAGACGCGTACAACATCGGCGAGAACCCACAGTTCTCACTACACGTACAGGGAAAGGGCGCCGTGTGGTTACTGTTGACGAGACATATCACGCAGATCGACGACTTTAGGGACAACAAGGAGTATATCACGCTGTTAGTCTACAAGAATGGAAGGAGGGTGTATTATCCTTGTGAGTATTCGAGAATGTTCCAAGTGTATTTTTTTCGTTCATGCACTATTGACTGAAATACAGGGTCTACGGGACGATACTTACACAGTCAACATTTATGTAAAAGGTTTTGGTTAAAGTTTAGAAACGTGCCGCCTCGATATAGGGTAGGGGAGGGGGAAGGGTTTGTAAACCCCTACTACCTCTATGAAATTTATGTCCAGAGGGGAGGTAGTCGGGGTTTACAAACCCTTCCCCCTCCCCTCTGGACATATATTTCATAGAAAATGTTCATAAATGAAATGTAGAGGGAGGTGGAAAGGAGGAGAGAGAAAGAGGGCAAGTCATCTCCCATCCACCAGGAACAGTTCGTTCTATATGAAGACATCTATACGCAAAAGCTTCTCTCGCGCGGTCCATTAAATACAGTGGAGCCAATATATACGTTCAGAACCTAAAAAATAATACTTCAAAAAGAGAGACTTCTATTACCCCCAAATAGTGTCACATTATTTCTAGCGAGGCGGCACGTTTATAAACCCAACCCAATTTTTTTACCGTGTATATCAGAAAATCGTGTAATTATCGTACAGCGTCTGGGCGTATGATACGCCCAATTTAGCTTAAAGATTATCTTAGTCCACATCAATTTACGACAAGGTTTGGTATTTCACTCCTTCAAGAATTTACAGTATAATAAATACTATTTATTTTGTAAATAACTCTGTTACACGACATTTTGGAAGGATCGATACTTACCTTAAAATTTATTTTCAGACGATCCTGAACCTTATAAAGACGGAATAAGGATCAACAGTCCGCACTACTTATGTGAGCTGTTAATAGGGGACGGAAGCGCCGATAGATATACTTTAGTCGTGTCGCAATACGAGAAGAGTAAGACGATATTCTATACACTGCGGGCGTACGCTACGTGTCCCTTCACGCTTAGCAAGCTTGAGCCCTACCCGTATAAAAAAACTGTAAGTGGGAATTATTAGTATCGTGTTTAGTAACCAGTGGTAACGGCCCCCGACTTACTAGTTGAAGGTCGTGAGGTCGAAGCCGTCGAAAGTAGAAGGAAATATTTTCATCGCCACTGCCCTCAAAACGGTGTAGGAAAAACATCGTGAGGGAGCCGCGATTCGAAGACATGTGACATCTACCAACCCGCACTGGGCTCGGGTAGATTACAGCCCACTCCCTCTCGAAGAGGGAAGGTCCCAGCAGTGGGCACATTATAGGTTGATGTAATGTATGTATGTGTGAATTAATCATCTTTGTTTGTTTTTATTCAATTACGTCAGAGGCTAAGCATTGCCATACAACGTGGCAATGCGGCCAGTCTCTTGGGTACATTACCAGTCGACAGCGATGCATATGAATTTTTCGATGCTATATTTTAGTTTGTAATTAGTTAAGTAAGTATATAGTTTTGCTACTTTTATTAATTGATTAGTTATAAGTTGTTTGTACCCACTTGTAAATGTGTATATTCAAATTACATTACGTCATGAACAATATCAGAAATCACTAACATCAGACACTTTTGATCGCTTTAAAGATTATCTTGTTATGTACTAAAATCAATGTACTAGCAAGTAACGTATAGGTTAATAAAGTTGCTAATATTTTTATGGTAAACATAGCGTATTCGAATTTATCTTTATTTCAATAAAATTGTATTCTCGTATAAAGACCTATTCGGATATAAGCGCTCAGTAACGATACAGGGGGCCGATTTTACTAACAACATTTGTTCTGAAATTATAATTGAACCACAGCCTAAAAAGGCGGACCAAACCAACTTATTCAGTTTGAACCGTACCGTTACCGAGCGCGACAGCAATATCGCTTATCTCTGAAAAGGCCTTTAATCGTTACAGTTGAAAAACACTCCTTAATGTTTGCCTTTTAAATGTACTTTCTTAAACATCTCCAAATTTTTCTTGACTCCTAAAATGTATATAAAATAATGAAAAAGTTTTAAATTGCTTACAATAATAAAATTCCCGATTAAACACCCGTAAAGTTCGTCTAAGCTGAAATGACGCGCCCCACTACCACATATACCGTAGTGTACGTATACTAATTAAGTAGGGGGGCGCGTCATTTACCGTAGTGTACGTATAATAATTAGGTAGTGGGGCGCGTCCTTTACCGTAGTGTACGTATACTAATTAAGTAGTGGGGCGCGTCATTTACCGTAGTGTACGTATACTAATTAAGTAGTGGGGCGCGTCATTTACCGTAGTGTACGTATACTAATTAAGTACTGGGGCGCGTCATTTACAGTAGTTTACGTATACTAATTAAGTAGTGGGGCGCGTCATTTACCGTAATGTACGTATAATAATTAAGTAGTGGGGCGCGTCATTTACCGTAGTGTACGTATACTAATTAAGTAGTGGGGCGCGTCATTTACCGTAATGTACGTATAATAATTAAGTAGTGGGGCGCGTCATTTACCGTAGTGTACGTATACTAATTAAGTAGTGGGGCGCGTCATTTACCGTAATGTACGTATAATAATTAAGTAGTGGGGCGCGTCATTTACCGTAGTGTACGTATACTAATTAAGTAGTGGGGCGCGTCATTTCTGCTTAGACGAGCTCTACGACTCTGTTACCTCACTGCAACAAGAAACTAAACTCTGGAAACACGAATATTCAAATAAATTCTGATATAAAACCTCCTTACAGCTAAAAGGTGAATGGACGGCACGCACAGCAGGTGGTTGCGAGAACCACCGCGCCACTTACCCAAACAACCCGAAGTTTATCATCACCGTACCTGATGCCAGGTCTCCTTGCAACATAGTGGTGGAATTGAAGGGACCTAAGCAGTACCAGATGGGAGTAGATGCGAGGGTCGAGGCTTTAGATGACCCTAATGTCACTGCGCCGTTTTTGAAGGAGACTTCGGGTCCTTACAGGTGAGAAATCATATTCTTTCTTGGCAAGCAATTGGTACCTACTACCACAAGTAAAAAGGGAAAATTCAAAACATGGACAAAAAAAAAAAAGCATACGCAGTCGGTATCTTTTGTTTTGAATTTTCGCGTTTTGCCACCGACTTCCGAAATTTAAGTTATTTTATACCATTCCCCCTCTAAAAAGCTTAAAGTACTTTTAATCACTATTTTGGTGTTTGAATTTAGAACACACCAATATATGCGACCTCCATCTAAATGCTATACAACCTCCTTGCGAAAAAATACTCGATACACAGGAAATATATAGCGCTTCACAAGTTGACCATCCTAATAACAATAATAAGAAAATTACTCTTAATTTTAGTAATTGTTCCAATTGTAATGTACATTTTAATTAATTTAACCTTCCTTTTTTCTTAGTTAAATGTCTATTTTCGTTTAAATCTTTCTTTTTCTCGTAGTCATGGTATAAAGTATAGTATGCAACTCATGAATAAAACGGATTTATATCGAGGGCCATGAATCACTCGCGTCGTTCAGGATTCTAACACTTCACGAGAGTAGCGAGTGATTCAATCATCATGAATCACTCCCTTCGGTCGTGATTCAGTCGTTAAAATCCTTCACTTGCTCGTGATTCATCTATGGCTCTCGCTTTAAATCCGTTCTTTATTCACTAATTGCATAATATACTATTTCACTTTGTAGTGTTTTTTTTGTAAAAAGTTTTTAATTCAGTTAAATTTTTTATTCACAGGGCTGGTTTCGTAGTTCTAGAGTTACGCAACCTACCCGCGGGTCGCTACATACTAACGCCATCTACCTTCTACCCGGAACAAGAAGGTCCTTTCTTCCTAGAGCTTCGGTCCACATGCCCCATTACATGCGAGGGACGTAACTAGAGAGCGGTCGGCAGGCGGAAACAAGATGACTGCAGGTTTTAAATCGATTTTGTGTTTGTTGGGCTCAAAAATCGAATAATTAAATTGATAAAATTTCGACTGCATTTAATTTAAAGTAGAAGGCGTTAGCCCGAATCTCATATCCCGAGTGAAAGTATGGTAACTAGGGAGGCTAATGACGTAATGACTTCTTATCGTAAACCGGATTTTCATTACGAAACTAGTACCGCAAACTTAGTTACTCATTGATAGTTTCACGTGTAAAGCGTGACCTGCGCTTGTATATTTCGGTTCACACCGCGAACTGTAAATCAAAGTATGACAAGACGCGGTAGCTACATGAGCGACGCTTCGTTCTCAGTGTGGCCTGCGCTTAATAGTAGTAGATAATTAACTAGACCGGTTTCGCTCTACGTCCGATCCTAATACGAATTCAGGATCCAAATCCAAAATGAGAATGTTCTAAATTCGGAAGGACAGAGCTCGGATCTAGTGCGCAACCCCTCATACAAATGGTACTATGGCTACTTCGGACCGACAGTTCTCGGATTCGTATCGGACGTAGTGCGTAACCGAAACACGTGAAAATATCAATAAATTTATGCAACTAGTTGCGTAATGTAAATTCGGCTTTATGTAAGTACAGTGGTTTACTCCACGTTCATGACAGTAGTTTTACTTATACACGCCTTTATTTAGTAGCAGTAAGGGCGGATTTCGTAGTTTAAGTGTTACAGTTTCCAACAGTCGTGCATTAGACCGTGTATTGTATGATTAACAAAATTAAATTGTCAAATTATTTCCTTTTGGCAAATTGGTAATAAATGGTGTTATCTAGCTATGTTACAAGCCGGAACTACACATGTCTGTAACTTGCACAAAAGTATGCGAGTAGCTTGCATGCCATTGAACCATAACAACTTCTGAATGTCCCAATGACATGCAAGCTACTTGCTTATTTGTGCCGCTATATTGTTTGATTTTTGAGCCTTATATTAAATATATTATCATTGTAAATAAAATAAAAAATGTATGGATCAGATTTTAATGTGGTGTTCATAGCTACAGTTAGTTTTTAATTAGTGACTAAAATGCTTTAGTAATGTTGCTTACCATAAGAAGTTTTATTGGTGTTAAAAGGCTTCGAAAGAGGTTTTAAAATATTGTCTATGGATTAAGTCTCGCTCATGTAGTGTTTTGGTAAATTTCCAATACAGTTCCGTTAAGTAATGTACCTAGTTAAAAAAAACTAAAATATTTTCTGAAAATCATATTAAAATTAAATCAATAAAGCATTTCATTTTTTTATTTTTTTTAAATTTTGGTTGCACTTTTGAGGCCTTAACGTTTTCATGTATGGATTAAAACAATTTTTTTATTCAAATTATTTCTGACATATGTAATTAAGTGATGTATTGGATCTGTGCCTTTAAGATTAGAAGAAAGATAAGAGCGGGCGCACATTGTACAATAAAATAAATATTTATTGTTCATTAGAACAATTTATTCCAATATAGTCGGGTAAATAAATAAATTGTGTCGAGACTTATAATGGAATATCCCTCAGTTCTATTAAGTGTTTTTCCGCACAGGCTCATGGGTATTACGAAAGATTCCATTTGTGTCGCCCCAACCTCTTAAACCAACATAATTCGGGTCGTCCGCTGGGAGTCAGGAAATGGTGTTTTTAAATGCTCGGTTATTTTCGTTATTCCGTCTTTGTTTCGGAATAGAATAGTATAATTGGTTTGAGTTAAATTCAGAACTTTAATTTGGTGACTCGATTGATAGTGTGTTTTGTTGGTATGTCGGCTTTCTGCGTTAAGGGACACAATTTCTATTTATGTATCCTCCACTTTTATTAGGGGCTCGTGGTTAAATAATAACAGCCGCACGGGTCGATCGAAGGTTAAGCTACGCATGCCGCGGTCGGTTCGTAGATGGGTGACCATCCATCATATCAACATAATGTTCAACACAGTGTTATTTGTTAATGAATAAATAAATGAAATGAAAATGAAATATCGAGACCCATCCGTGCCTCAGAAAGCACGTTAAGCCGTTCGTCCCGGCTGTCATTCGTAGATCTTTGACAGTCGTTACGGGTAGTTAAAAGCCCAAAAAAAGTGTGACTTCCAGTCTTACCAAAGGGTACCGTGTTACGGTTACCCAGTTACTGGATTGTGAAGGTCAGATAGGCAGTCGTAATGCAAAACCAGTATTTTACATGGAGCGACTGCCTATCTGACCTTCACAATCCAGTTCACAATTCAGCTGCATCAGGTTATACTCAAAGCCGACCCCAAAATAGTTGGAAAAAGGCAGGCAGTTTCATTGATTTTGTGACATATAAGAAATTGTATGGTAATTGCGGTTTATGAAAATAATCTCTAAAATGTGAAAAATATGTAGATCACTTGTGACACTTACCCGTAAAATTATTCCCAAAACACTGCATTTAGGCTCAAACTTTATTCCGGACTATGCATAAAAACATTAATCTCTTCTAAGTCTCCACAAAAGCGACTCATACTCGACTTTTTGTAGCAGTAGCAGCCAATCCTAATTTAATTTAAAACGTGCCTGAACAAAGTTTGTAAAGCGAAAAACACATTGTACTCTGGGCGACCGCGCTAACTGCTAATTGCGTTTATGTAAATGTATGCGGGTTTTTGTGTCGTACAATGTGCGCCCGGTCTAATAACGCGATAACGCGGCATATGTAATGTCATGCAAATGCATCTGCCATGCTATTCTGTAAACAACTCACCGTGAAAACTTGGGTGAAGTGAGCTGTCAATAGTGTCAATCCCTGTGGAATGATAGCTCACTCCACGCTCACTTCACCTAAGTTTTCACGGTGAGATGGTTACAGAATAGCACTGCAGGTATTAAGTAAGTTTTCTGGCCTAAGAATTGTGCACATTTAATAACAAAACTCACATGTACTTTAAAGTTAGATGTAGGTATTTATGTATGTTAAAACTAACAATAATGACTAGTCACGGTAAATCGTCCAATCAACTTATATTTAAAATCCAGAGCTACATAATACATTATTTAAATCCTACATAAATATTTTGGGTCTTGAATAACATTGACAGGCTTGTTGGTGGACAAATTGTATTGACAAAACAAGATGGCGGCGTTAGTAAAAAATGAAAACTAAGAAAAAAAACTAATTGTTTTTTTAATTCGCTAAACAATCTACGTATTTTAATTTGAGTCCATAACAGTACGCCATGCTGATGGTTGTATTTGCCCTCATCAGTATGACAGTAAATAAAGAAGACATAAGCATACTCGTATTCCAATTTAAGGCTTCACTCCAGGCCGGCCTAGAGTAGGCCCAGCCCAAATCTTGCTCGATTTAACATTTGAGGCCTCTCTCAATGCCGTACCCAGGCCAATGCTTGTTCGTTTTTCTGCCGTCGCTTCCAAAGTTAAGCATTTTGCACGTAATCACACATCTCGCTCTGCTGTGATAATTTAGTTCTTAAGGTCAAATCACAGTGTATTATAATAATGTTAAAAATCTATTTTCTTTTTATAGAATGTTAATTAATAAAATATTTTGATAATTTGTTGTTGTTTGTTTGTTTGTAATTCCTCGGCTACTGAGAAATCCTTGATGGAAAAACCCAATGAGATTGCTGGACCTGAGTATCAAACCCAGGACCTCACGCTTAGCAGTCGTGTTTATTATCAACGAGGCAGTCCTGGCATAATGTGACTATACACCTTAGCTTAACCCTTCGAGAAATACAAGCGTGATGTAGAAACTCGAAGTTCTGCCTTAATAATTATAAAATATCCTTGCAAAATATTATCCCAAATAATAATAGCAGTGATAGCGTAGTGCTGTGACCGTCGGACTGCCAAGTCATAGGTCTCTAGTTCGAACCCAAGGCACGCACCTCTGACTTTTCGGATACATGTGCGTAATGTATAATTATCACTTGCTTTAAAAACGGTGAAAGAAAACAGTGGAAACTGGCTTGCCTGAGAGGTATTTCTCCACGGTGTGTGAAGCCAAGTCAGAGGCCTATGGACGCATGGGCGTACCCAGCTTTTGGCCCAGCCGGGGGGGGGGGGGGGGGGGTCAAATCAGAAATTAAATCTTAACGTGACTAACATCTTAGGCATTCAAAATCCAGGGGGGGGGGCAGCTGCCCTCGCCCCCTGGGAACGCCGATGTACGGCTTTAAATAACCAACCGAAGAAAAAAAAACATCTCAAATCACGAAAATATTATGTAACTTTTATTCTATGTCAATATTCGCAGACCTGTGTCAACAAGCGTTTAGTAAAGACCCTGTGAAGAGCTTATGACTAATTAACCGTGGTGTCAATTACTTCGTTTTATGTGAAGTTGAGATGGATGAACTATTATTTGGAATTGAACGGATCCATGCCGATGTTACCCGGATCTGTTTGATTTGGGGCTTGATTTAAATTACGAGGACTGTTTTTTATTTTGAGAGTTGATTGTAAAGCAAAAAATCAGTGGAGAGGTGTCGTGGGACGACTGGTTGGAACGAACTTACATGCGCTTTTGCACACTTGGCGAATGAGAGCTTGACGGGTCCCTCTATCTGGCTGAATCTTGATGCTCCGAAATTTATTTGTTAAGCATAACATATTGACATTTCTATAAAATACCATTTTTAACCTTAAATTGAAAGTAAAATATTGTCTTAAAAAGTCAATATGTTATGCTACAAAATTTAGTGACAGAAACGAATCGCTGCAAAACCGGCTGCACGTAGTCTTGTCTGCCCTACCCTAATTACACACACACTAAGGGGAATTTAAGCTCGCGTAGGCGCGGAGGGGCGAGGTGGCCCGCGAGCTGAGGAGCAGGTGGTTGCAACGCTCGCCGCCGCGGCTGAGGCTGGCCAGCTGCAAGCCGAAGCTACGGTGGTGAGCGTTAAAACCATTTGTGACGATAAGCTCACGTGGGACCGCCGGAGCCCCGCAGCGCCAGAGCCGTAACAGAAACCATGCCTACTGCATATTGCATGCTCGCTTGCATGCATGGTGTATGCTTGTTTTCATGTTTGTACGAACTTTCTGCGATATGATGGTTCTACTTTTTAATTATTATGGATATTAAATTTATGCCTATAGATGATTGATTCAAAACTCATAATTTTGTAAAGCAGAAGCTTTACAAAATTATGAGTTTTGAATGTATGATAAATGAGTTAATGCTATCCACTGTTATGCAAAATAATATTATGACATAAAAAGTTCTGCTATAAAGGGGAGGCCCGAGCAAGACTGAAAAAAGTGTAATATTCTGACCGACTGACACTTTTGTTACGTAACAAATGTTACACTTTTTTCAGGCTAGCTCTCATTCGCCAAGTGTGCACAGTAGGTATAACGTGCGATAAGGAACTTCGCCCCAAAATGTCTTATCATTAAGGCTTTCAGATGCTGCCAGAAACCTTACAACATTCTATGTTGCGCTCAACATGTTTCCCGAACCTATAACACAAACATGTTTCTGAATAAATTGTTGCTCGCCTTTTGTTTCATGTTTCTTACGAACAGCGTGCTTTAATTGGAATTACTGAGTTAAAAAATTGCCTTCCCCAAAGAAAACAATTTCAAGATTTCCTTTAAAATCACTGAAACAGAATGACGTGAAGTGAACTCATTAATGTGTTTGTGATAGAATCGAACTGGGACAAAACGTAATATAAATGGTAAATCAAATACTCGTTAGTCTTGTCGGGATCGTTCAATTGTCGACCTAACGTCCTTAAGATAGGAGCTTATTGTACACATTGGTTTTCCTTCGGTTTGTTTGTCAATGGTGTGATTTATAAGCTGAAGCGATAAGCGTTTCGCTTTTGTTTCGTTTGGGATGTTTTATTATCTCTGTTCCGTAACAAACCGTGAATCACAATCTGAATGATTTGGAAGGATATTGCTAAACCATGTTCGAAAAATTTGTCTGTTCAGCAAAGTACCTAAATAACGCAATGAATGTTGTTGAACTGTCAAGATGAAAGCCATTGCTACTGATAGTTTGTTACGTAATTACCCCGCTTTTGCTATACTTTTCTTCGTAGTCCGTTGGTTCGGCAACACAAAAGTGAAGAATGAAACAGTCTTGGCATCTAATACCTACTACGGTAATCAACTAACTCGTGGAAAATTCGATACGACCTCATACTTGAACAGAATTTCGGGGTGACAGATTGTAGCTGGCATCTCTCTATAATGGGAAGCGATTCTGGTCTTTTTAAGTATGTAGATAAAGTTTAAAATTATTTCACACTGAAAGTGCTCGCCGCATCGCTGCCGGCCGCTACCATTCCGGTGTGGCCTGACGCTAATAACCTAACAAGATCTACATTGTGTTCAACTGTATCAATCGAAGAATTTTATTTGTGTTTTCAGTTATTGTTTTTCTTAAAATTTTTGGAAATGGAATGGCTTTTAAAAATGGAATAGAATAGAAGAGTCACTTTTTATTTATAATGACCTTTCGGAGTGAACCATCTGCATTTATCTGTGGTATAGGTGCATTTACCTAAATAATAATTACAATTTCTTCATTACGGACAGGTGCTGCAAAAATCCTTCTTCCGCTTATCACAAATACCACACCCCAACGTAAATGTTTTATAAGGGTACGCTTCAAAATTTAATTTAGCTGCGTGCGTGCGATTTCTCATTGTTTTTGTAGGCCTTACGTCTGTGCTATGTGGTGCTGTGTGCGTCAAAGATATGTTCTGATTATAGAAATAAGGGGAGGATGTGTTATCACTGCAAATCGAACGTTATTTTTGACCGACTGACTCAACAGGGTTATTTATATATCGACATATCGTCGTTGCGCGTGCAAAAGTCGCTATGTGCTATTTCGTGATTTTCGGTTTTTTATGCAGTTTGAATCGGTATTTCAATACACTCATACTGTAAAAACAGCTAGGTGATAAATGCAATATTTAATAGTTACGGAATGTAGCTATGTGACATTCATACATCGAAAGTTTCATTATAAACACGCTAAATATAAAAGTGAATTATTTGAATACTTATTTGACAAAATCAGTTTTTTGTATCTCCTGTAAAGTGTGTAAAAAACAAAAAACAGCGATTATGGAAAGCGCAGCGACGATATGGTATTTATCCAGGTTAACGTCCACTTTGATGTATTAATTTCGCTGCGATAGGTGATCACGATTACTGGTGCATTACTAATAAAAAGCTGATTCAGACGGCAAAATGAGGAAAATTGACAGAAAAGGGAGGTTCTAACGTACCTACTTACATACTCAGCGGGTGGATTATACCTATGACTGATGCTAATGCAATTTTAAAATGAAAGTGACAAGAGTCCTGAATTCATGACATATCTCCTATTTCTAACCTCTGTAACCGAATGGTAGCTATTACTTTATCATCTGTCAATTTGGCGTTCATTTCTTCACGTGAGGAGCCTGATTGTGTACTATGGCACGCATTTCAGACGTAGACAACGAAATTTAGCCCGACAATCTAATAATGTCGATACTTTTAGCTTCGTGGAGAGTGTAAGATGTAGATACCTACGGTTATGGCAATTTATTAGCAAGTTATTACGGTCTCCGCTGAAACTCTTCTGGATCTTTCATGGAATAACTTAAGAGGTAAGTAAGTTGTCGACGTGCATCGCTCGAAATAGGAGAGAATCTTTAAAGTTTAGATAATCGTTCACAGAATAAAATGATTAGTCTGTATGTCATTTGAATAAATTTGTTTTAAAACGATTGATTGGCAGTTCCCTATTGATTGATTATGTTGTTGAAAGGAAGCAAGTTTTCGTATGGAAAAAGCTCTAGGTACGCTTGCCCTGATTTTATGCCCATAACCATGCCATGCCCTACCTTATTTTGACCCTGAGTTTTGACTGAGGGTAATAAGGGTCCCCGGTCAGAAATATGAAATATAATAGAAATTGAGAGCAATTATTGCACTCAATTTCTTTTATTGTAATATTGTCAATCGCTTCAATTGCATTTGGTAGACGATCAATTTGAGCATCAATGTGTATCAATCACGTAAAAATTAACGATTGCAATTGATCGTTTCGGGTACCCTTTATCTACTTGCAATACACAAAAAAACATACAAAATAAAAAAAAATAACAAGAAAAATTAATAAATACCTACCAGAGACGGCGTCGGTCGAGCGAACAGCTACCTAACTAATATCTCGCGTAGAACATTATTTTGTTGTTAATTCCCCGATACTAACTATAACCCAAAAACGACCTGTATCTGTCATAACGCGTGTGAACGTATTGTGCACGCCTGTCGTGATCATGACAGTGTAATACATATTAAACATTCGTTATTATACCTCGTGTCATGAATATTAGATAGGCGTGTGAGTGGCTACTGTTGTGAATCTAGCTGATTCTGGGATAATATTCATCCAACAAAGGTATGTAATACCTACGATAATGTTAGGAAGGTACTGTAGAGGCTTTACTTCGTATGGTTATTAGAATAACACCTAAGTGTGTTCAAATTGTTGGCACGAGACAAACATTGAGTTTATATCTAATTAGAATAGAAAAAAGGGTAGACAGTATAATAACTTCTCCCTCTCTGGGCGGAGCGTGGGGGCGTGTCAGACTCTTACTGTCTAAAACCCACCCGTGTTCCTTCAGTGTTGCCTGTACGTTGCCAGGGGCCCCGGTATCCCTTTCGGACTTTCCCGCAACCCCGGCAGGCATCGGTTCTAGCTGCCATTTCAGTTGTGCTGACATCTCCTTGAGGCGCGCGTGGAATACAATGCGCCGTCGACCCGGGCCTGGTCCTTATCGGACGGCGAGCTACCCATTACTAACCGTCTGCAAGCCCGCGCCTACGGTGGCCGGGAATCGGCCTGCGATTCCCGACTCCCAGGGCGTCTCCTGCGGCGGCTAGGGGCGTGAGGGAGGTAAATTTGCCACTCCCTCGCCTTTTATGATTTTTTTTATATAGAACTAGACTCTTGGGAGCCTACGGTACGGCCGTAGGCTCCAAGACAACAACAACAACAAGTTCGTAAGAGTCTCCAGTACCAACTTTAGTATTGTGTCATAAGGATAATTTTTATGATTGTATGGCAATGTGATATCGAGTAAAAGATTTTTTGAGTTTAAAATAAGTATTTATTTGGATAATTCAAATTACATGTTGAATTCGATGACTACGGAACTCATGAATACTAGTTTTAACAAAAATACTGACGGAATCTTGATAAGGTACCTCTGAATGTTCATAGAATAATGGATGTTGAAGGGTTACTGTTGAAATACTTTTGCACTTGCGTTGTTCCATCACTTACATTGCATTTGGCCATGTTTACAGCTGGTGAAGTGAGAATAGCCATGAGCTCTGCAGCACTCGTTCTTCTCAGGATCGATGCGGTTGCAGACCTGGTCGCAGGGTTGAACACGGGCAGCCTCGACGGTGACCGCCACCATTGCGAAGGCAACCAGCAGAAGAATGAAGGTGGTCTTAGTGGCAGCCATTGTATTTAGTTGTTGTGTTGTAGAATACGAGAAACGTTCGCAAAGAGATATGGATTTGTTGTGTGCAGCTTAAGACTTTTCTCTGTATTTATACTCGAAAACGAGGAAAATACTTACCTACAAGCCAGCTAGGGCTATGTTTTGTATGATAACAGAACAATAGTATTCTATAGGCTGTCCATTAGATACATCTAACAAAGTCTATATCAGGTAATTCTTTGAATAATATAGGTTAAAAACAAATATCATTTGTTCGAAGTATTATGTTTCCGAACATTCATTATACCACGAGGTATGGATGGGTGAAGGAAGGATCCTTGCTTCAAGCATGGGGCATGCAAGCAGGCATGCAGCATGCAAGCACGCATGCAGCGTGCAAGCAGGCATACATAAGGAACAGGCTGTAAAGTTTACTCATCCACCATAGAAAAGGGAGGATCCTCCGAAAAGACGGGTGTCGTCTCTGGCGGGCAACTGCCCAGAGGTTGAAGTCGGGAGCTTCTATACATATATGTACATCGTGCGGTATACTCTAATTGCGCGATGCAGGATTTGTGTGACGTCAGGTCTTTGATGCGTAGTTCGCATGTGGCGATGTAGATGCCGCTACACGAGCATGCAACATGCAAGGAGGCATGCAACATGCAGGAAGCATTGTTTCTGTCAGGGCTCACTGCGGGGTTTGAGCGACCCCAGGCGAGCTTATCGTCGCAGATGGTTTTAACGCTCACCACCGCCGCCTCAGCCGTGGCGGCGGGCCTTCAAACCACCTGCTCCTCAGCTCGCGGGCCGCCCCATCCCTCGGCGCCTACGCAGGCTTAAATTACACTCTAGGGGTAGGGCAGACAAGACTGCGTGAAATCGGTTATGCAGCGATTCGTTTCTGTCACAAAATTTTGTAGCACAACATATTAACTTTTTATGACACTATTTTAATTTAATTTTTAAAATGCTACCAAGCAACCGGCTATATATTTGTAACCAAATAATATTCCGTAAAATATTGTTTCGGTGTGGTGAAAATATAGCAAATCAATCATATGACAAATGAAAAAAGTTCAAGTTATTTAAGTAGTAAATCGGTGAAATATAGTTCGGTAAAATAAAACCTATAACACATTATACTTTGATGATCTAAAAATATGTCAAATAATGCATATAGCAAAAAAAACGTCGGTCAATAGTTTTCGGTAAAATGAATTTCGAACAAAAAAAATCGATTCCCCTCCGGGAGAGATACCGGCATTTCGTTTGCGCTGAAGTAAATCATCGCAGACGGTCAACGGCATTAGGTTTAAAATCGTGTTATAAAACACCCCATTTCTGGCCATATTATCTTTGACACAGTCCATCCATCCGATCTTTGGTCTTCCTCTATTCTTATAGCCTTCCACGTTTATACTCATAACTTTCATCACGACATTTTTCTCATTCCTCCGCATCACATGACATGTCGTGACAAACGATTTCCACACAATTAATGACTTACCAGTGCGGTGCCACTGATAATCTTATTATGTTATAGGTACTCATTGTCATTAATTATTCATAACACAAATAATGTATTTAAAAATTCTTTATTTATTTTAAAGACTTATTCTATAATCAAACGTCCCATTTTATTAGGCTACGGTTTCCTGGCTCGGAAACCTGAGTGCTTGCGAGACATACAAATTATTCAACTAGGCTCACACGTTTGTACATTTTCCGTACGGAAAAAAACCTGACGCTGGTTTCGGAAACAAATAAAAAGAAATCGAACAACTGCGCTAGTCTCACGGAATTCCGAATCAAGAACCGTTTACCGTAAGTATATCTGGCACCTTAGGTCAGCACTCAGCACCTAATTATTGTCCTAGACAATTAGACACACGCAAGAAGAAAAAGAAAAAAAAATGTAGTCTGTGGTCAGTTGTCAAGAAGTGCAATTATTGAAATAACTACCTATTACTTTAAATGTATATCGGGTCGCCAAACCATGTCAAAGTCAAATCATTTATTTCAAATAGGCCCTTGTAAGGCACTTTTGATTAGCCCCTTCCAAAAGTAAGTTTTCGTATTGAGAAGAATGGGCAAGAAATTCCACCCTCTTTTAATTTTTTTTACAATCTAATCTAATCTAATCTAAACTATAATATTTATATTTATTTTTTATTTATATAATATAATATAATATAATATATAATATAATATATAATATATAATATAATTTTATATTAAAATTATTTTATTTTATTTTATTTTATTTTATTTTATTTTATTTATATTATAAAGCTGAAGAGTTTGTTTGTTTGTTTGTTTGAACGCGCTAATCTCAGGAACTACTGGTCCGATTTGAAAAATTATTTTAGTTTTAGATAGCCCATTTATTATATATCATCACGCTATAACACGCAACAGACTAATAGGAGCGGAGCACCAATGAAGAATGTTTCAAAATCGGGGGATTTTTTTTCCTATTGAGAGCTTCCGCTGCGTGCGCTGCGTAAACGGTTAAAGTTTCTCAAAAATCATGTATGATAGAATTGTTCCCACTTAAAAGTTAAAAAAAAAAGTCCGCGACAGCATATGTCTATCTTTTAAGGTTAGCTCACTATAACGTTTTTTATGCTAACCAAATTTCTTCTTAAATAATTATTTGCGAAGGTGTTTTTTATAAACATTATTAATCCTTATCCAAATAAATACGTTATTAATCACAAGTATTTAATTTAAAACAAAATTGCCCTTTACATCATAATAGATTTACGCCAAGAGTGTTTTTCGCACGGGCAACTATATGTTGCCCTATCGAGATCTGGTTCTGGTGAAAATCAATATCTACTTCTGGCGGAAGAAAACAAAACTAAAAATATAGTGTACACAGAAGTAGGTACTTTAAAATAACATTAGTTTAGTTTTTTTGAGAATAACCTACAATCTACATGATATAAGATTATAAGACCCAGTACTTACTCACCTATATAAACGAAGTCGCGGGTTAAAGTTAGCGTTAGCTCAAAGTAACTATTCCACGCGGACGAAGTCGCGGGCGTAAGCTAGTATTTTATAAATGTCTCAATTAGTTATATAATTATATGTGAAGACACACCTAGAATAAAATTTCTCTACCATAATAGGTAAAAAGAATTAAAAATGAAGCAACGACAGATACCTATACTGCCCTGCTAAGCCGAAAGGCGGTATCTCTGAGATACGCCCTTTTAGTTTTTTTTATACCATATTCACTAGCTATAATAATTTCGCATCTAATAGTATAAACCACATACCGCTATCTAACTTAAAACATTTAAAAAAACCACTCTGAAGTTCTTTATATCCTTATGTTTCCTTAAATTACAATTTACAAAAAGTCAATTTTCTCAAAACTTACTCCGATTGAGATACCGTCTTTCGGCTTAGCAGGGCAGTATAGTAGTTTATGAAACTGTTGCATAATTTGGGGTATTAAAATACGAGTGTGTATTTAATAGTATCACACGAGTATTTTAATACCTAGTTATGTGCAGTTTCATACACTACTTTATCTACTCTCATACATTGGTATTGAACCTACTCAATATAAGATCAAAGTTAAAGACCAAGAATGAAAAATCCCACGAAATTCAGTACAACAAAACGTATGAATGGCGCCTGCACCCAGCACATCACCGCGCATGCGCTACAGTGGTGCTGCTGTCCCCCGGTAACGTTAAATTACAAAAGTTGATGGAAACTCTTTGGTGATATTAACTTCTTGGATTTGCCCTGTATCGTAATAGAAAAAGTATTATAATAAGATTCTATTTTTAAATTTCGGTATTGTGTTTGTAAAGTATGCCAATTTAAACTCGTTTTGTTAAGTTTGAAGTTTCGAATGTTACGTTAAGAGAGTAGATAAGATTAATTATGTGATATACACACACATGCTCACATATTTACAAAAATTTAAAAAGTTGATGACTTTTCTAAAATTTTACAATTAACGAGTCAGTGTGTGAGGAAGTTATCACAGAATGTAACATCAATGTCATTTAATTTAAAAGAAATACAATTAAATTAGCAACCAGTTCGATTTTGTCTAGATTCTAGATTATCCTATGGAGCAGGACCAGCATGTTTCCAAGCATTCTTGTTTACAAAGTGTACTTTTAATATGAGTTTTAAATTTTCTTGCATTTAATTGCAATATAATGCAGTATAAGCTGACCTCGCGTTGTACAGAAATTCTATACAATGTGAGATCAGCATAAACTGCAAATTTATAGATAGGTATGATATGTCGCCGTGTGTACAAACACCAAACGAAAAAAACGTTTCCTGTAAAACTTGGCCAGTGGTCGGTTGGCCATTCAAGCACTAGGGCGCCGCTATCTAGAAATTCGCGATCATACCTACGTCACATGAATAGGAGGAACGTAAGTACCTTACGAATGTTCTCGAACTAGAATAAAATAAACTAACAAAACATGTACCTAACTAGTCATGTCGTCTGCCGCATATTTATAAAGTGTGTGATGTTCGAGAGCATTGCAAAGTGATTCTTATTACTTGGAGCTTAAGCATAGTTGACGATATGTATGTGCACCATTAATTTGTGCAAAATTTAACATAACTGGCAAAATGTAGGTTTTCAAAACAAAACAATGCCTACATCTGTGCAAACTGCATAACCCGCAAAATACTGGCGTGAAGCTAATGTGAAGGGTTTCCGTTCTCCATCCACCCCTACCCCATTAACTTTATATTCATCCCATTAGCTCATCAAACATGCTAGGTACTCATATCGACATTGTACCACCAAAGAAGTTCATATCTATCCAGTTTCAAAACAAAATCCCGTGAACACGATGACAACATCTGTTACCGGCACGGTGCTATAGCCGCCGAGCGCTGCAAGCAAGAATAGTCCTAACGGTGGTTAGATATGAACTTCTTCGATGGTACATACACAATGTATCTTTTATGAAATGAATTACATTTGGTTAGCAGCTCATTTGCGCATCCGTGCGGGTGCACTCCTCACACAATCACTGATCAAATATTAAATAGCGCAAGTCTGAGGTATGAGATGTGAACACTGAGAGTGCGGACTTGGTCCTTGAGAGGTATTATTTTACCGGTGTGCCGGTAACAGATGTTGTCATCGTGTTCACGGGATTTTGTTTTGAAACTGGACAGATATGAACTTCTTTGGTGGTACAATGTCGATATGAGTACCTAGCATGTTTGATGAGCTAATGGGATGAATATAAAGTTAATGGGGTAGGGGTGGATGGAGAACGGAAACCCTTCACATTAGCTTCACGCCAGTATTTTGCGGGTTATGCAGTTTGCACAGATGTAGGCATTGTTTTGTTTTGAAAACCTACATTTTGCCAGTTATGTTAAATTTTGCACAAATTAATGGTGCACATACATATCGTCAACTATGCTTAAGCTCCAAGTAATAAGAATCACTTTGCAATGCTCTCGAACATCACACACTTTATAAATATGCGGCAGACGACATGACTAGTTAGGTACATGTTTTGTTAGTTTATTTTATTCTAGTTCGAGAACATTCGTAAGGTACTTACGTTCCTCCTATTCATGTGACGTAGGTATGATCGCGAATTTCTAGATAGCGGCGCCCTAGTGCTTGAATGGCCAACCGACCACTGACCAAGTTTTACAGGAAACGTTTTTTTCGTTTGGTGTTTGTACACACGGCGACATATCATACCTATCTATAAATTTGCAGTTTATGCTGATCTCACATTGTATAGAATTTCTGTACAACGCGAGGTCAGCTTATACTGCATTATATTGCAATTAAATGCAAGAAAATTTAAAACTCATATTAAAAGTACACTTTGTAAACAAGAATGCTTGGAAACATGCTGGTCCTGCTCCATAGGATAATCTAGAATCTAGACAAAATCGAACTGGTTGCTAATTTAATTGTATTTCTTTTAAATTAAATGACATTGATGTTACATTCTGTGATAACTTCCTCACACACTGACTCGTTAATTGTAAAATTTTAGAAAAGTCATCAACTTTTTAAATTTTTGTAAATATGTGAGCATGTGTGTGTATATCACATAATTAATCTTATCTACTCTCTTAACGTAACATTCGAAACTTCAAACTTAACAAAACGAGTTTAAATTGGCATACTTTACAAACACAATACCGAAATTTAAAAATAGAATCTTATTATAATACTTTTTCTATTACGATACAGGGCAAATCCAAGAAGTTAATATCACCAAAGAGTTTCCATCAACTTTTGTAATTTAACGTTACCGGGGGACAGCAGCACCACTGTAGCGCATGCGCGGTGATGTGCTGGGTGCAGGCGCCATTCATACGTTTTGTTGTACTGAATTTCGTGGGATTTTTCATTCTTGGTCTTTAACTTTGATCTTATATTGAGTAGGTTCAATACCAATGTATGAGAGTAGATAAAGTAGTGTATGAAACTGCACATAACTAGGTATTAAAATACTCGTGTGATACTATTAAATACACACTCGTATTTTAATACCCCAAATTATGCAACAGTTTCATAAACTACTATACTGCCCTGCTAAGCCGAAAGACGGTATCTCAATCGGAGTAAGTTTTGAGAAAATTGACTTTTTGTAAATTGTAATTTAAGGAAACATAAGGATATAAAGAACTTCAGAGTGGTTTTTTTAAATGTTTTAAGTTAGATAGCGGTATGTGGTTTATACTATTAGATGCGAAATTATTATAGCTAGTGAATATGGTATAAAAAAAACTAAAAGGGCGTATCTCAGAGATACCGCCTTTCGGCTTAGCAGGGCAGTATAGGTATCTGTCGTTGCTTCATTTTTAATTCTTTTTACCTATTATGGTAGAGAAATTTTATTCTAGGTGTGTCTTCACATATAATTATATAACTAATTGAGACATTTATAAAATACTAGCTTACGCCCGCGACTTCGTCCGCGTGGAATAGTTACTTTGAGCTAACGCTAACTTTAACCCGCGACTTCGTTTATATAGGTGAGTAAGTACTGGGTCTTATAATCTTATATCATGTAGATTGTAGGTTATTCTCAAAAAAACTAAACTAATGTTATTTTAAAGTACCTACTTCTGTGTACACTATATTTTTAGTTTTGTTTTCTTCCGCCAGAAGTAGATATTGATTTTCACCAGAACCAGATCTCGATAGGGCAACATATAGTTGCCCGTGCGAAAAACACTCTTGGCGTAAATCTATTATGATGTAAAGGGCAATTTTGTTTTAAATTAAATACTTGTGATTAATAACGTATTTATTTGGATAAGGATTAATAATGTTTATAAAAAACACCTTCGCAAATAATTATTTAAGAAGAAATTTGGTTAGCATAAAAAACGTTATAGTGAGCTAACCTTAAAAGATAGACATATGCTGTCGCGGACTTTTTTTTTTAACTTTTAAGTGGGAACAATTCTATCATACATGATTTTTGAGAAACTTTAACCGTTTACGCAGCGCACGCAGCGGAAGCTCTCAATAGGAAAAAAAATCCCCCGATTTTGAAACATTCTTCATTGGTGCTCCGCTCCTATTAGTCTGTTGCGTGTTATAGCGTGATGATATATAATAAATGGGCTATCTAAAACTAAAATAATTTTTCAAATCGGACCAGTAGTTCCTGAGATTAGCGCGTTCAAACAAACAAACAAACAAACTCTTCAGCTTTATAATATAAATAAAATAAAATAAAATAAAATAAAATAAAATAAAATAATTTTAATATAAAATTATATTATATATTATATATTATATTATATATTATATTATATTATATTATATAAATAAAAAATAAATATAAATATTATAGTTTAGATTAGATTAGATTAGATTGTAAAAAAAATTAAAAGAGGGTGGAATTTCTTGCCCATTCTTCTCAATACGAAAACTTACTTTTGGAAGGGGCTAATCAAAAGTGCCTTACAAGGGCCTATTTGAAATAAATGATTTGACTTTGACATGGTTTGGCGACCCGATATACATTTAAAGTAATAGGTAGTTATTTCAATAATTGCACTTCTTGACAACTGACCACAGACTACATTTTTTTTTCTTTTTCTTCTTGCGTGTGTCTAATTGTCTAGGACAATAATTAGGTGCTGAGTGCTGACCTAAGGTGCCAGATATACTTACGGTAAACGGTTCTTGATTCGGAATTCCGTGAGACTAGCGCAGTTGTTCGATTTCTTTTTATTTGTTTCCGAAACCAGCGTCAGGTTTTTTTCCGTACGGAAAATGTACAAACGTGTGAGCCTAGTTGAATAATTTGTATGTCTCGCAAGCACTCAGGTTTCCGAGCCAGGAAACCGTAGCCTAATAAAATGGGACGTTTGATTATAGAATAAGTCTTTAAAATAAATAAAGAATTTTTAAATACATTATTTGTGTTATGAATAATTAATGACAATGAGTACCTATAACATAATAAGATTATCAGTGGCACCGCACTGGTAAGTCATTAATTGTGTGGAAATCGTTTGTCACGACATGTCATGTGATGCGGAGGAATGAGAAAAATGTCGTGATGAAAGTTATGAGTATAAACGTGGAAGGCTATAAGAATAGAGGAAGACCAAAGATCGGATGGATGGACTGTGTCAAAGATAATATGGCCAGAAATGGGGTGTTTTATAACACGATTTTAAACCTAATGCCGTTGACCGTCTGCGATGATTTACTTCAGCGCAAACGAAATGCCGGTATCTCTCCCGGAGGGGAATCGATTTTTTTTGTTCGAAATTCATTTTACCGAAAACTATTGACCGACGTTTTTTTTGCTATATGCATTATTTGACATATTTTTAGATCATCAAAGTATAATGTGTTATAGGTTTTATTTTACCGAACTATATTTCACCGATTTACTACTTAAATAACTTGAACTTTTTTCATTTGTCATATGATTGATTTGCTATATTTTCACCACACCGAAACAATATTTTACGGAATATTATTTGGTTACAAATATATAGCCGGTTGCTTGGTAGCATTTTAAAAATTAAATTAAAATAGTGTCATAAAAAGTTAATATGTTGTGCTACAAAATTTTGTGACAGAAACGAATCGCTGCATAACCGATTTCACGCAGTCTTGTCTGCCCTACCCCTAGAGTGTAATTTAAGCCTGCGTAGGCGCCGAGGGATGGGGCGGCCCGCGAGCTGAGGAGCAGGTGGTTTGAAGGCCCGCCGCCACGGCTGAGGCGGCGGTGGTGAGCGTTAAAACCATCTGCGACGATAAGCTCGCCTGGGGTCGCTCAAACCCCGCAGTGAGCCCTGACAGAAACAATGCTTCCTGCATGTTGCATGCCTCCTTGCATGTTGCATGCTCGTGTAGCGGCATCTACATCGCCACATGCGAACTACGCATCAAAGACCTGACGTCACACAAATCCTGCATCGCGCAATTAGAGTATACCGCACGATGTACATATATGTATAGAAGCTCCCGACTTCAACCTCTGGGCAGTTGCCCGCCAGAGACGACACCCGTCTTTTCGGAGGATCCTCCCTTTTCTATGGTGGATGAGTAAACTTTACAGCCTGTTCCTTATGTATGCCTGCTTGCACGCTGCATGCGTGCTTGCATGCTGCATGCCTGCTTGCATGCCCCATGCTTGAAGCAAGGATCCTTCCTTCACCCATCCATACCTCGTGGTATAATGAATGTTCGGAAACATAATACTTCGAACAAATGATATTTGTTTTTAACCTATATTATTCAAAGAATTACCTGATATAGACTTTGTTAGATGTATCTAATGGACAGCCTATAGAATACTATTGTTCTGTTATCATACAAAACATAGCCCTAGCTGGCTTGTAGGTAAGTATTTTCCTCGTTTTCGAGTATAAATACAGAGAAAAGTCTTAAGCTGCACACAACAAATCCATATCTCTTTGCGAACGTTTCTCGTATTCTACAACACAACAACTAAATACAATGGCTGCCACTAAGACCACCTTCATTCTTCTGCTGGTTGCCTTCGCAATGGTGGCGGTCACCGTCGAGGCTGCCCGTGTTCAACCCTGCGACCAGGTCTGCAACCGCATCGATCCTGAGAAGAACGAGTGCTGCAGAGCTCATGGCTATTCTCACTTCACCAGCTGTAAACATGGCCAAATGCAATGTAAGTGATGGAACAACGCAAGTGCAAAAGTATTTCAACAGTAACCCTTCAACATCCATTATTCTATGAACATTCAGAGGTACCTTATCAAGATTCCGTCAGTATTTTTGTTAAAACTAGTATTCATGAGTTCCGTAGTCATCGAATTCAACATGTAATTTGAATTATCCAAATAAATACTTATTTTAAACTCAAAAAATCTTTTACTCGATATCACATTGCCATACAATCATAAAAATTATCCTTATGACACAATACTAAAGTTGGTACTGGAGACTCTTACGAACTTGTTGTTGTTGTTGTCTTGGAGCCTACGGCCGTACCGTAGGCTCCCAAGAGTCTAGTTCTATATAAAAAAAATCATAAAAGGCGAGGGAGTGGCAAATTTACCTCCCTCACGCCCCTAGCCGCCGCAGGAGACGCCCTGGGAGTCGGGAATCGCAGGCCGATTCCCGGCCACCGTAGGCGCGGGCTTGCAGACGGTTAGTAATGGGTAGCTCGCCGTCCGATAAGGACCAGGCCCGGGTCGACGGCGCATTGTATTCCACGCGCGCCTCAAGGAGATGTCAGCACAACTGAAATGGCAGCTAGAACCGATGCCTGCCGGGGTTGCGGGAAAGTCCGAAAGGGATACCGGGGCCCCTGGCAACGTACAGGCAACACTGAAGGAACACGGGTGGGTTTTAGACAGTAAGAGTCTGTGTGTAGTTTGAATTTGTTTTATTTTTTATTTTGTCTTTACAAGTACCTTTCAAGTGAAGGTGATAGAACAGATATTTCAGCAACTTGTAATGGTAAAAAGTATAAAATAAAACTTAAATAAAAACCTTTTTAAAAACAAGCTTTTAATGAACTAAAAAATACCAAATAACTCTTACGTAAACATAGAACTTTAAAATTTTCTTAAAAGCTTGAGGCGTGAACGTCCTTCTTACACTTTTAGATAAGGCTCAAGCATTAAGAAAAATTTTAAGTTCTATGTTTACGTAAGATTTATTTAGTATTTTTTAGTTTATAAACGGTTTTTTTTTTAAAGGGTTAGACTTAAATTTTAAATCTATTCTAACTATAAACTCAATGTTTGTCTCGTTTAAGTGCCAACAATTTGAACACACTAAGGTTTTATTCCAAAACCATACGAAGTAAAACCTCAACAGTACCTTCCTTACATTATCGTAGGTATCAGATACCTTTGTTGGATGAATATTATCCCAGAATCACGACAGGCGTGCACAACAGGTTCACGCCCGATAAATACAGGCGTTTTTGTGTTACAGGTCGTATCGGGGAATAAATAAAAAAAAATAAAAAAAATCGAGATATTCGTTAGCTGTTGTTATATTATACTACTATGTTTTTTTACGAGTCTTTCTGCAAGCTACCCTCTGTCAATAGTTTTAGGCTCAGGGCAAGTTTACAACTATTTATTTTCGGAAACTTGCAGCAGTGGATGTCTTTCGGCTGAAATGATGATGATGAGTTGGTAAATCTACCCGCAGGTTGACATGACTTTGACAAATTCAAAAGTCATTTTTTTAAATAGCTGAAAATGACCACTTTTCGAACGTCAAAATGACATAAGACAGTCCCCCAAAAACGCCCGCCCTTCACTACTTCTTAGTGCATAGCTGGGAAGAAAAAATGGCGCAACAAACTCCCCAGCATCACAGCTGTCTGTTCAGTTAGATAAACTTGATTCTATACAATAGTACTTACGCAACATAATGTACATTACGCAACACAAAACATTAAATTAAATTATTTGCTATATGTCAGCTAGCACACACCAATATACCAACAAAAATTATCGAAATCTATACTCAAGCGAAAATAAAAATTAAACAAAACTGAATACCCGAATGAAAGCCTCCAGGCGTAAAGGGCGTGCCCGTTTACATATAGCTATTAAAGCTGTAACTCGAAGTCACAAATGATAAACTAGGACCATCGAAGTAAAAATAAATAATATAAATAAACAGTTAATTACTAATATAACAAAACCATGGTCAGCTAGATTTACAAAAGCAAATCCAACGAACCCAAACGCATTTACACAACTCGTGGAGTGAAGCCAACCTAGTTACACTAGTCATGCTATACTTTAGAACAGGCTATCTTAATTGTAATGTGTATACCAAATTTCGTGCCTGTGCTGTTGACCGCTGAAGAGATCTCTATGGAGCCAATCCTTGGTCAGCAGACAGGTGATCTATGAATTCATATATTATCTTTCTTGTCTGTACTGTTGACTGTTGAGAAGTTCCCTCTTCTGGAGTTAACCCTGGGTGCAGCAGTCAGGTCATGGTGAACTTTAGAACGGGCTATCATAATTAAATGCATATAAACAATTTCGTGTCTATACTCTTGACCACTAAGCAGTTTCCTCGTCTGGCGCCAACCCTGGGTGCAGCAGCCAGATCATGATCAGCATGATCATCACCATCATCATAATTGAATGCGTATATAAAATGTTGGCTCTATGCTATTGACCGTTTCAGAGTTCCCTCGTCTGGGCCCAATCCTGGGTGCAGAACCTAGATCATGGTGAAGTTTAGAACGGGCTATCATAATTGAAATTGTATATACAATTTTGTGTCTGTGCTGTTGACCGCTGAGAAGTTCCCTCTTCTAAAACCAATCCTGGGTGCAGCAGCTAGGTCATGGTGGACTTTAGAACGGACTATTTTAATTAAATGTGTATATACAATTTCATGTCTATACTCTTGACCACTAAGCAGTTTCCTCGTCTGGAGCCAATCTTGGGTGCAGACAAAGACAAAGACATTTATTCGTCGGATATGGTACGTACTAGTTGGTTAGGTATAGTTATGTTCAGGACACATCCGCCGCTACAAGCGGCATACGAATATTTACATTTACATGGTTATAAAACCTAACTACCTTCTACATAAACTCTAATAACAATACAAAAAACTTAGACTATAGACAACATTTAGACTCTATTATAATATAAAATTAAGATAAAACACAACAACAACAATTTTTGTAAGTATTATAGAACTAAATAAATCTATAGTTTATTACCCTTATATTCAAAAAATTCTTTTAATGTATAAAAATTATTTTGGAGAAGCCATGTTTTTAGATTTCTTTTATAGTAATTAAATGGTAGTTCTCTTATTACTTTTGGAATATGGTTGTAAATTTTTATGGACATAAGGTAGCTGTTTCTGTAGTGGAGAGCGCTGTTACAAAATAGCCAGTTCATGGTGGACTTTAGACCGGACTATCATAATTAAATACGCATATTAATTTTCTTGACTATACTGTTGACCGCTGAGAAGTTCCCTCTTCTGGAACTAATCCTGGGTGCAGCAGCTAGGTCATGGTGGACTTTAGAACGGATTAACATAAATTAATGCGTATATTAATTTTCATGACTCTACTGTTGACTGTTGAGGAATTCCCTCTTCTGGAGCCAGCCCTGGGTGCAACAGTCAGGTCATGATGAACTTTAGAACGGGCTATCATAATTGAATGCGTAAATAAAATTTTGTGTATCAGTTGTTGATCGCTGAGGAGTTTCCTCGTCTGGAGCCAATCCTGGATGCTGCAGCCAGGTCATGGTAGATTGAATGGACTATCATAATTAAATACGTATATTAAATTTCGTGTATGTACCATTGACTGTTGTGGAGTTTCTTAGTTTGGAGCCAATCCTGGATGTAGAATCAGGTCATGCATCAAAAACAAATGCATTGTCTTCAAAACTGAACCAACATGTAAAATTTCAACTCCGTAGAATAAGAGAAAGTGGTTTTATTCAGCTTGCAAGATTTGACCAATACATATTGACTAACTACTTGAGGTGATTCATGTTAACAATGAGTCACCAAAAAAACATTCTATGAGCTTGGCCATCTGTCGCGCGGCGGCGCGCCATTTTTTTTCGAACCGTTGGCGCGTTGGCGCGTAATTATGAACCGGCCGAGCGGCTGAGCGGTTAAATAAAAGCTTGATATAATATAAATAGTCGCCCCGTGGGCTGCCAAGCGGCCGATTAGAATATAAAGATATTTGATTGAATTTTCAAGAAGCCTTTTATTTTATATGGAACCGGTACCGTAGGCTTCCAAGAGTCTACAGTACCAATTTTAGTATTGTGTGATAAGAATTTTTTTGATGATTGTATGGGAATGTGATATTGAGTAAAAGATTTTTTGAGTTTAAAATATGTATTTAATTGGATAATTCAAATTACATGTCGAATTCGATGATTGCGGAACTTAACCTGTGGTCACGAATGACTACTTTTAACAAAAATACTGACGAAATCTTGATGAGGTACCTCTGAATGTTCATAGAATAATGGATGTAGAAGGGTACCGTTGAAATACTGTTGCACTTGCGTTGTTCCATCACTTACATTGCATTTGGCCATGTTTACAGCTGGTGAAGTGAGAATAGCCATGAGCTCTGCAGCACTCGTTCTTCTCAGGATCGATGCGGTTGCAGACCTGGTCGCAGGGTTGAACACGGGCAGCCTCGACGGTGACCGCCACCATTGCGAAGGCAACCAGCAAAAGAATGAAGGTGGTCTTAGTGGCTGCCATTGTATTTAGTTGTTGTGTTGTAGAATACGAGAAACGTTCGGAAGGAGATGTGGATTTGTTGTGTGCAGCTTAAGACTTTTCTCTGTATTTATACTCGAAAACGAGGAAAATACTTACCTACAAGCCAGCTTGGGCTATGTTTTGTATTAACAGAACAATAGTATTGTATAGGCTGTCCTATAAGTCTATGTCAGGTATTTTTTTGAATAATATAGGTAGGTAGCATAGTGGTTTCTCGCACCTATTCTAAATATATACCTACCTACCTATTCCTATTCATTATCTGAGTGGACTGATCAACTCAAATCTGTGTGGTTTTTTCCTCAAAATACCATTTCTACATGGTGTGATCTGACCAAGATTATGTGTGGAATTTAAAAGAGACTTTGACCCTTGAGTTTGTTTCGCCATTTCTTCTCAGGGATGGGCAGGTGAGAAATTTCGACAATATCATTTTCGACTCCACCCATTTTCATAGAACTCATACGCCATGCCGCCATACATATTGGAAGTGAACCCTCCGGGAGAGTTGCCGGCATTACGTTTGCGCTAAAGTAAATAATCGCGGATGGTCTCCGGCATTAGGTTTAAAATCGTGTTATAAAACACTGTAAAACGAAATAAAATTGTGTTTTCAGGGGGTTTCGTCGCTATACGTAGTTTAAAACCTTCTAAGTCTTTTGTGAACCATGAACAAAAAATAATAAAAATGCTTGGATTGTAAAACCAATCCATAAACTAATAAATCTTGTTAAAATATACGTCAGATTTTATTTTCACGGTTTGTAATCTTGTATTCGCTAAGAAAAACCTATATTTATAATGAGCCTTCCGCTAGGGCTCCCGGCATCCCAAATGCGACTAGGTGAACCCTCCAGGAGGGCTTCCGGCACTGAACGTGTTAAGGTTTTTTTTTCTACATAATATGACATGTAAAAATTTATGATAATAAGTAATATTATTAATTTTTTCACGTGAATACCGTCTTTAAATTTGCTTACATAGTGGGGGGCAATAAAAAAAAAGATAAAATAATTACAAAATCGTAGAATACAGTTTGATGCTGCAGATATGTTATCTATCATCTACATTCAAAATTTAATTATACCACTCGATAGCTAAAGGATCAAAGAATTCGTCTCAAATAAAATATGACTCGTAACGTACCTACACGTATTCATGTAAAACACGGCCATGTCCACGACACATTTTTTTATTTCATTTATATAATTATAAACATAAGTCTAATCTACGCTTCCTCATTTTTAATCTTTCCCTATCACAACTTGTGATCATCATCATTCTCTGGCCCTAATCCCAATTTATTAGTCGCCGGAGCAACATGTCTTTTTATTACAAGCTTTATATTAGCTTGCGGTTTCACCGGCTTCATAAGGTTCATAACTCATTTGTTGGGCTTGGTATAACCTTTTATAACAAGCTACCCTCTTCTTAGCTAGATTTGCCTTTTAATGCGTTTCTTATGACGAAAGTAAAATCCAACCTTTGTTCAAAGGTATACTATTCTATCAAGGACTACTTAAATGATAAGAATAGTTGGTCGCTGTGATTAATTCAAGACAATGTTTATGTTCTTTTTCCCGAATTAGCTTACCTACTGACAGGATATATTATGAGTTCATTTTATTTTATTATTTTGTTTATTTTATTTGAGTTTAAAAGTCAATTCATTTTAATTTATTGTTAATCTACTCATTACAATGTTTTTTTTTATGAGTTACATATATTGCAATTTGTGGTTAGCTAGTGACCTCGACAATTGATCATATTATTTTTTGCCTGAGCAACCGGCAGCAATTTCATCATGCTCCCTTAGATGTCACTGCTTGCGGTAGCGTCGGGGGTCGGGTTGCCTCCTTCCCTCAAATATGGCGAGGGGGTAGTGACCGATCTTTGCATTATGCTCGTGAACGGGTGCTACCTGTGGTGACTGGTCGTCTTGCTGATCATGGTTTTGTTATTGTTATTAGTAATTAACAGTTTTTTATTTTACTTCGATGGTCTGTCCTAGCTTATCATTTGTTACAACTATATATAGCTATATGAAAGCGGGCATGACCTTTATGCCTGGAGACTTTTATCTAGATATTAAGTTCTGTTTACGTTTAGTTTTTATTTCTGCCTGAGTATGATCTCGATGTTTTTGTTTGGGATATTGGCGTGTGCTAGCTGACATATGGCTAATAATTTTATGTTTTGTGTTCCGTAATGTAAATTATTTTGCATATTATTATATAGTTTTTTTTTCTAACTTAACAGACAGCTGTGCTGTTGGGGAGTTAGTTGCGTCACTTCTTCCCAGCTAACGCACTAGGAAGTGGTGAAGGGTGGGCGTTTTGGGGGACTGTCTTATGTAATTTTGACGTTCGAAAAGTGCTGATTCTTAGCCTAGTTTGAATAAATGATATTTGAATTTGAGATAATCTTGCTTCGTTCGTTTGTTTTCAGTTACTCCCATTGTCATCCATTTTTCAAGCACTTTCTGGCATCTGATTGAGCTGAAACTTGGCATACTTATATAACTACGATGACAACGCAAAAATATGATAGCATGGAGCTGTTTGATGATGGAGCCCGAAGATGGCCATGGAAACCCCACAACCAAACAGGATAAACTTATTGGTATTGACAAGTGCTATAACATTAGGTGGTGTCCAGGGTCTGATTATGGAGCCGGAAGGTGATCACGGGCACTCCTCAAGTCTTATTCTTTTTCGTGTGGTTAGTGACTAACCTGGTGAGGGAGTGTGAATGTCCTTCTTACACTTAAAAATAAGCCTTAAGCTTTTAAGAGTATATTAAAGTTCTATGTATAAGTAATTTTGATTTAGTACTTTTTAGTTAATTAAAAGCTTGTTCTTAAAAGAGTTTAATCTATATTTTATTCTTATATATTTCTCTATTAGTCGTCATGTCGGTAGTCACTCCCTTAAGGGAAAATAAATCCCACTACTAAAACAGAAGGAATATATGCTCCTATCCAAATTTAGCAGTACCAGATACTGCTAAATTTGGCATTCCTCAAGGGAGTATCATGGCTCCTTTATTCTTCGTTGTTTATATAGATGACATGCCTTCGAAAACAAATCATGACATTACACTATTTGGTTAATAAAAAGGTTACATATCGACCACAAACTTAATTGGAAATTACATATTGATCATGTATACAAAAAGCTGGGACTGTTTTCATAAGCGCTTCTCAGATTGGGGAAAATAGCGACTACTTTACCAACAGCTTACCACGGTTACGTTAGCTCTATCCTCAGATATGGTGTAATATTCTGAGGCAACAGTACAGACAAGGAACGTGCTTTCATTGCTCAAAAACGTTGCATCAGACGTCCACTGCTACAAGTTTAAAAAAGGAAATGGCGGTACATTTGCCCTGATTTAATGCCCAAAATTATTGATTTAGACCCTGATTTTTGACAGAGGTTAGCTTGTAGAAAGACTCGTAAAAAACATAAGTAGTATAATATCGTTACTTTTCTTACGAAGTGGGCTGACTGACATTTTTGACATAACTGCACTAAAAATACAGGTAACGAATATCTCGGATAAAATATTATTTTGTTATTTATTCCCCGATACTACCTATAACACAAAAACGGACTGTATCTGTCATATCGCGCGTGAACGTGTTGTGCACACCTGTGGTGATCATGACAGTGTAATACATATTAAACATTCGATATTATACCTCGTGTCATGAATATTAGATAGGCGTGTGAGTGGCTACAGTTGTGAATCTAGCTGATTCTGGGATTAATATTCGGGTCCGTGGCTTAGGCCCCCAGTGGTCGAGGCACCTGTGGCCGACGCCCCCGATTCGACTTTTCACTTTTTTACTTTGTACAGCTAATGAGAAAAGTGTTTCACCATAATAATAAAGTATTTTTCCTTGCTAAACAAAAGTTATCAATCAAATAGTAGAGACAATTATGTACAAACATATAAAAAATCAAAAAGACAGTTGATTATTTTTATGCTTAAAAAATTTCAAAAAATTTCACATATAAAATTTTTGTTACTCTACGAGTACGTTTGTTTTTTAAGCCTGATTATTTTGTTATGTTATTGCTATTGGAACTGACTGTTATAATTAGGTAAAATTATTCTCATTTGTTTAAGGTTTCACAGTTGATTATGTTTAATTATTACTGTTATAAAGATAAAAAGAACATTTCACTATGTAAAAAGTTAGTTGCTCTGCAGTAATTTTTAAGACTGATTATTTAAAATCACTATCTTATTTAATTAAATTTAAGACTGATTATTATAATTAAGTTAAATGATTCTCTTGATTATAAGTGATGAAAACTGTGATTTATATACAATTTTTTTACTAGATTTCTTATTGAGATAAATAAATAAATAAATAATGAAAAATAACTAAGATATTCATCAAACATCCAATATAAAAGCATTTCTATGTTATAAATATAATTATGATTTAATATAAGTATAAACTTATACTTACAATCAATATACATTTATTATTTTTGTAAAACATTTTTGTGTCTGACAGTTCATTTGATCAAAAATTGCTTTGAATAAATTAATCGAATCGGGGGCGTCAGCCACAGGTGCCTCGACCACTGGGGGCCTAAGCCACGGACCCTAATATTCATCCAACAAAGGTATTTATTACCTACGATAATGTTACTTATCTAGGTACCTACTTACAACTCTGAGGCTAAGCGTATGCTGATATGCAGGTGAAGCAGCACAGATTTTGAAGGGTAGGGCAGGCGAGGCAGACATAGGCAGGGACTGAAAGCGGTTACGGTTAAAGATACCTCAAAAATATACCGGTACCGGTTTAAAATAAGGGTTGAGCTATACCGATACCTTTTTAAATAAAGGCTAAACCGTTATTTAACCTTTACACGATTTCGGTACCGAAAAACATGTGAGACAGGGCGGCGCGGGCACGCGCGGTGGTCGACCGCGTTAGAACTTGTGTATTTATGAAGGTTACGGTCTGCTACCGATACATTTGTAAAGGTACCAATATTTCGGTAGAAATATACCGGTATGCATTTCCAACCTCAAAATTCCGCTGCTGAAAAAAAGAACAGTATCGAAATATTTTGGTAGCCCTTATTTAACGGTATGACGTCATACCGAAATATAAAGGTACCTTAATTTTTGGGTAATTCAGTCCCTGGACATAGGCCGCGAGCGCATGCTGCGACGCAGCTACACAGACATATTCGCGTCCTAGCTAGCTTCAAACAATAGACGGCTGTTTTGCGTTACCTGCGTCTCAGCAAAAAAACAAGTTATGACCTGCACGGGTCGCGCAGATATCTGTGCCGGCTCTACAACGAGACGCAGAGCAGAACAGACACATGTCTGCGTCTCACGTGGCTGCGCCGCAGCGTACGCAGCTGTCAGTACGTTCATGCATTACAAAATCTGCTGCCCTGCGTTGCGTGGACCTGCGTTACCTGCGTACGCTTAGTATTGTGTGATAAGAATAATTTTTGATGATTGTAGGGTATGGGAAAGGGCATGTGATATCGAGTTAAAGATTTTTTGAATTTAAAATAAGTATTTAATCGGATAATTTAAATTACAATTTGAATTCGATGAATGCGGAACTTAAACACGGATCATGAATGAAAACTTTTAACAAAAATACTGACGAAATCTAGTCTTGATTACCTCTGAATGTTCATCGAATAATGGACGCAGTAGGGTTACTGTCGAAACACTGTTGCACTCGCGATGTTCCGTCAGTAACATTGCATGCCGCCTCTACAGCTGCTGTAGCCGCGGTGGCCATGAGCTCTGCAGCACTCGTGCCTCTCAGGAACAATGCGGCTGCAGACCTGGTCGCAGGGTCCGACATGGACCGCCTCGACGGTGACCGCCACCATTGCGAAGGCAACCAGCAGAAGAATGAAGGTGGTCTTGATAGCGGCCATTGTAGTTGTTGTGTTGTAGAATACGAGAAACGTTCGCAAAGAGATGTGGGTTTGTTGTGTGAACCTTTAGATATTCCTCTCTGTATTTATACTCAAAAACGAGGAAAATGCGTTGGTACCTGCAAGCCATAACAGGAAAATAGTTTACATTGGATACATCATACGAAGTCTACAGGTAATGTTTGGGAATAATATAGCATAGTGGTTGTCTCCGCCCTTATTCATTCTAGGTAGATATAACGTACCAAGGTTCCTATTAATTATTTACTAGTGGTCGCCCAGTGGTCGAAATTCGACCATAATTCATTTAAATTTGAAGTTTGATAGGATAGTACATACTAATTCCATGCTGACATGTCACTATTCTCAGGTAGTCATCTTAAACCAAGTAGTGTATGTCAAACGCATGGTAGTATGTGTAATGTTATTTTCAATATTAATTTAATTTATTTCTAATGCGTATTTTTTAAAACTAATAATGTAACTGCGAAAGTGACTTTGTCTGTTACGCTTTCACGCTGAAACGGCTGAACGGATTTGGATGAAATTTGGCACATGGGTAGACCATGGCCTGGATTAGGACATGGAATACTTTTTATGCTGATATTCCCACGTGATCGAGACTTATGTGGGTGAAACCCGATTATATGTATAAAAATATTAGCTTTCGGTCCTCCTTCTTTATATAAACTTTAACTGTGCTAAATTCCATACTCCTCCGTTTTGTGTAATTTTCGTAAAAATGGGTACAAAGTTATCCCTACTTATAGGTTCATTAGAAAACCAGCGTCAGACAGCACCTGTCTGGCATTAATGCTGAAATGAACCTTTTTGGTGTTGTAATTTATATCAAAATGTACCTACTACCGACATCTATGTTATAGAATGTGTGTATGTGAATGTGAACCTTTTAGTTTATTCCGAAATGTACTACATGTGAAGGTATATTTATAATAAAGACACTCTGCACTGAATAACCGACGCGTTTACTTTATTTGGCGCAGCCGTGAGGCACACACTATTATTGTTAAAATATTATGTTCACTTTTTATTTTTTTTCGTTTTTTGTGTTTCACGAACTGTGTCCAAATAAACATTATTCTTTCTTTCTTTCTTTGCTTCACAAAGTCAAAGTCAAATCATTCATTTCAATAGGCCCATATAAGGCACTTGAATGACGTATTTTATCTATATATTAACTCAGACCAAATAAAAAACCAATACAGCGCTGCGAACAATACAGTGAAGCATTTCAAAACTACACCGCCGCGCCGCTCTGTGCATACACGCTCACACGCACACATTTACAACCATTTACAATGAGACTACAATCAAACTACACCATACAAAGTGTACATATGTATGTTTACGAAACCGGCTTCACTTCACTGTTGACAGCGCTGTCTTGGTTTCTTATCTGAGTTAATATACCTATAGATAAAATTATAAACACATATCTAATTTGCGCTTCCTCATTTTTAATCTTTACCTATCACAACTTGTGATCATTATCATTATTTTGTCCTAATCCCAATTTATTAGGGGTATATACAATATGTCTTTTTCTTCTTCCATACTTATCTATTAGTCGTCATCTCGGTAGTCACCCCCTTTCTAGCCATATCATCTTTCACACAGTCCATCCATCGTTTCATTGGTCTTCCTATATTCTTAATAGTCATCAAAATTCATACTCAAAACTTTCCACGCTAGATTTTCCTCTCTCATCTGCATCACATGTCCATACCATGACAAACGATTTCCACACAATTATTGACTCACCGGTGTCACTGATTGATGAGTTACTAAGGTAGTAATTCTCATTAGTTATTCATAACACAAGTAATTTATTGAACGACTCTTTGTTTATTTTAAACATTTATTCTATAATAAATTTCTTGAGCCAAGAAAATTTTCTTGAACTGAGATAATAATTTTTACATCCAAAATAATTTCGGGCTTCATCTTCATAACTTTTTTCTTGAATATATACCTACTTTTTGTTTTTCGCACTACACTTCAAAAAAGTATGCAAAGAAAATGTATACTATAGCTAAGCTTTTAATTTTTTTGTGCAATATTATCCCTACTTCGCTAGGTACTAATATTATAATTGCTAAAATAATTTTAGTAGGTCTGCATGATTCCTGTTCATCACAAAAACTAAGCAACAAATGTCCGTGATCTTTTGCACCGATAAAGTTGAAGGTCAAACACAACAACGTTCGACAAACTAAAAAGTTGCCACACGCTACAATTTACCGCGGAAAAATATTTTTTACAAAATAAAAACTTACACGTAGAATAAATAAAAACGTAACTTATATAGATAGATAACTGTGTTTATTTATATACAATTAAATTCACGATCTGTTTAAATGAGATCCACTATCGTGGACCCCCATTTATATCACATGGACCGTCATTTTTTTTCCCGCTCATATGGACCCTTTGTAGGTCGTCGTCGACCCCTAGGGGTATTATATAGACCACTTTCGGAATCACTGGTTTAGATAGTATTAGATTGTATATAAGATTTATACAATTAAAAAAAAAAAGGATTTATTTTAAGGGTTTCGCGAAAAATTTCAACGCAGTGGGGTTCAGAATCATGTACTGAATCCATGGTAACAGTTTTCGCGTGGATGTTCCTGATCTGTATTACACTGTCATGATCACGACAGGCGTGCACAGGTTCACGCCCGATATACAAATATGACAGGCAGTTTTTGAATTAAACTTAGTACACAATACTAAGAGTTGTAAGTAGGTAACTTACAACTCTTAGTATTGGGTGATAAGAATATTTTCTGATGATTGTAGGGTATGGGTAAGGGCATGTGATATCGAGTAAAAGATTTTCTGAATTTAAATAAGTATTTAATCGGATAATTTAAATTACAATTTGAATTCGATGAATGCGGAACTTAAACACGGATCATGAATGTTAACTTTTAACAAAAATACTGACGAAATCTAGTCTTGATTACCTCTGAATGTTCATCGAATAATAGACGTAGTAGGGTTACTGTCGAAACACTGTTGCACTTGCGATGTTCCGTCAGTAACATTGCATGCCGCCTCTACAGCTGCTGTAGCCACGGTGGCCATGAGCTCTGCAGCACTCGTTCTTCTCAGGATCGCTGCGGCTGCAGACCTGGTCGCAGGGTCCGACATGGACCGCCTCGACGGTGACCGCCACCATTGCGAAGGCAACCAGCAGAAGAATGAAGGTGGTCTTGATAGCGGCCATTGTAGTTGTTGTGTAGTAGAATACGAGAAACGTTCGCAAAGAGATGTGGGTTTGTTGTGCTTTAGATATTTATCTCAGTATTTATAGTCAAAGACGAGGAAAATACGTAGGGTACCTACAAGTCAGCTAAAGCTATGTTCTTGTATGATAACAGGAAAATAGGTTGGTAAAGGCGGTCCATTTATGTTACTGTAAAAGCCCGAACTTAGGTAAATCCTAAGATTTTCCAGTAATATCTAAGTTTTACCAACTCATAATGGTAAAAGTCCGAACTGTTCTGTAGTAGAATACGAGAAACGTTCGCAAAGAGATGTGGGTTTGTTGTACTTTAGATATTTATCTCAGTATTTATAGTCAAAGACGAGGAAAATACGTTGGGTACCTACAAGTCAGCTAAAGCTATGTTCTTGTATGATAACAGGAAAATAGGTTGGTAAAGGCGGTCCATTTATGTTACTGTAAAAGCCCGAACTTAGGTAAATCCTAAGATTTTCCAGTAATATCTAAGTTTTACCAACTCATAATGGTAAAAGTCCGAACTGTTCTGTGATCATCGTTAATTTCGAGCTTTACATAAAGAAGAAAGAAAGAAAGAAAGAAAATACGTTTATTTGCGGTACACATGACGCATAAACAATTTGGGGGAAAATATGCGTCACATCCACGCAAAACGGCCATCGCTCAGCATAATGCTGCGACCCTATGCGAGACAGAGCCCCAACGCCGGTTTTCAGCGACAGCCGGCGTTGACGTGATGACGTCAACCGGTGCAGCATATAGTGAAATAACAAAATGAGACAAAAATAAAATGAATAAATACAATACTTAGTCCTAAATGTTTATACATAATATATCTTAGGTTTTACCACAGAGACACGGTAAATGTTGAAAAATAGACATTTGTCTAGAAATCTTTGACCGGAGGACAAGGATTTAAAAAATGTAACTGTCTCAAAAAATACTTGACGAAGAAATGGCATGCGCTTGTAATTTTATTTTAGTTACCTAGGTATTTGTTTTATACTATTTAAAAAATAATTGAAGGTGTTTTAGATTAATGTTTTACTAGTTACTAATACCAAACGATAATAATTTAAAATTAGTAAGGATTTGACTGATGGATAATTGGACGTATGTAGTTAAACAGAAAGGATCCAACCCACACAGAGTTAGTGTTGAGATATTCAAGTTTTAAGATCAGATCGTGTTATGTGATCGTATGACCTGCCATACATACGGGTTGGTAACGTATGATCATAATGACATGATGGGTTGGGATTGTTTTTGTGATATTAAAGTTTTAACTACAAAGAGTGTTTTGGTATACATAACTCATTTTCGTCCATAGTGTGGGTTGGATCCTTTCCGCTTAACTACGTCCAATTATATTGTAAATGATAAATAAAAACAATGATAATTTAAAATGTATAATTTTTAATTTTTTTTAATACATAAATAAACCAATTTTTATCAACCGTTATTGTTAAAACTTAGCACGTATCAAACTCTATTTGTAAAAGCCCGATTTTTTTTCTCTTTTTTTGAGTTCCGTACCCTATTACTAAGCCTCCGCTGTCTATCGGGCCGCTGTCCGACCGTATGTCTGTCAGCGGGCTGTATTTCGTGAACCTTAATAGGTAGACAGTTGAAATTTTTGCAGGTTGTGTATTTCTATTGCCGCTATAATAACAAATAATAAAAACTAAATTAAATAAAAAATTAAAGAGGGTCCCCAAACAACAAACTTTTAATTTAAAAAAAATCTTAGCATGTGGGTGTCATTGTCAAGAGCTCATCGAGTAGAGTATAAATATATTTTTCTATCTTCATAAATGAAGAAATAGGGCCTCGTAAAAGTTGTCAGTATAAGCCATGTTTGTACGAGCTCTATGAAAGAAAGAAAGAAAGAAAGAAAGAAAGAAAGAAAGAAAGAATAATGTTTATTTGGACACAGTTCGTGAAACACAAAATACAAAATAAAAAAAAGTGAAAATAATATTTTAACAACAATAGTGTGTGCCTCACGGCTGCGCCAAAAAGGTTCATTTCAGCATTAATGCCACAGGTGCTGTCTGACGCTGGTTTTCTAATGAACCTATAAGTAGGGACAAGTGACGGTGAGTACAAAATAGTTTCAACATACCTAATACATAATTTGTATACTTCTAAATAAATAAATAAACTAGTAATAAAATATAAATTACAAAAACAAAAATAAAACTTATATGAAAACAACGTGGACCTGTCCACGCAAACCCTGTTCATAGCGATTAGCTAGACTAGATTGATTCGTGCACTCACAAAGCGCAACAGGCCGCCGACCGCGTCGGACAGATACACCGACTGCTATTTAGTTTTAAGACAGGCAAAAAATTACGTAACAACTAAACAAGTTACGAATTTGAAACTTCCTGATATCATGTACCATAATACTATACGTCTGTTTTTGTTATGTCTGTTTTTGTCCTCGCAAGTTTTTTGTGTGGAGTTGTTGAAGACTTACACCACTTATTGATGGACTGTGTTCGGTATTAGTCTGGGAGAAATGCAGACTTGAAATAGGCACATTCAATAAAATCTTGGCTCAACCGAATGGCGATGATGCGAAGAGCCTGTTTAGGTTCATGGCCCAGATATGACTAATGTGTATTTAGGGTACGATGGGACTGACATACGCATTGCGGTTATAAATGTCCCTAAATAAATAAATTAAGAAAAATAAAAGCATGACTTTGTTCTGCTTAATGATGTAGTATCCAGACCTAGCCACAAAGTTTACATGCTTCGTATACCTAGACGAAATAATAAACTATTTTCTAATAATGTATTTTGTATGGCGACCAAAGTTTATAATAAACTACCAGATTGTTTTAAAACTCTAAACTTTAAGAAATTTAAATATAAATTATTCAATTACCTCTTAAGTAAATGCTACTACTCGGCTAATGATTTTATGAATGATAAGTTGACATCATTATTAGGAAATATAATATTATTCTCTTTGAGTTAATTTAAATCTTTTTGACATTTATATAGCTAATATTTGACTAATTTGCAATTTGAATGCTATCCTCATTTATTTAAAATTCAATGAGAGAACTAATAAACGAACCAAAACCCTGACTTTGTACGCCGGAACCGGCAGAATATTCTGTACTTAAAAACTATGTAACATCTCTGTAACTATATTCTCACAAATAAATGGACTATTACTATGTATATATTACTATGCTATATTAGTGCCAAACATTACCTGCTATAGACTCCGTTTGATGTAGGTATCTGTTACTGTAAAAGTTTGTATATTAGTAAATCTTAGGTTTTACTAGTAAATCTTAGAATTTACCAACATGAGTTGGTAAATGTAAGGATTTTATAAAACTGGCCAATTGCGATTCGGACTCGCACATGAAGGGTCCGTACCATCGTACAATAAATGAAAATGCGAAACCAAGATTATTTTCCATCTTAATTTTTTTAAATCACAAAGCTTGATTTGTATTTCATAATAATACTGTGAAGTACAAAATTATTAATAGCTTTTGCAGAAAATCGGCCATATGAAATACCTTATAAATCGCAGTTTTTTATTTTTTTTATTAAATACAGTATATTATAAACAAAAGTTTCAAATTACTAACTTGTTTAGTTGTTACGATAGAGCTCGTACAAAAGTGGTCTAACACTGACAACTTTTACGAGCCCCTATTTCTTCATTTTTGAAGATAAAAATAAATAAATGTATATATTTGTACTCTACTCGATGAGCTCTAGACAATGACACCCATGCTAGGGTAAGATTTTTTTTTGTTAAAAGTTTATTGTAACCTTTAATTTTTTTTATTTGTTAAAAATTTCAACTGTCTACCTAGTTACCTGTCTTTACGGTTCATGAAATACAGCCCGCTGACAGACAGCGATGATCACAGAACAATTCCGACTTTTACCATTTTAAAAGTTGGACTTTTACTGGGAAATCTTAGGATTTACCTAATAGGAAATAGGTAGGTAGGTTAGATTCGGGCTTTTACAGTAACATATAATGGACCGCCTTTACCAACCTATTTTCCTGTTATCATATAAGAACATAGCTTTAGCTGACTTGTAGGTACCCTACGTATTTTCCTCGTTTTTGAGTATAAATACTGAGATAAATATCTAAAGCTTCACACATCAAACCCACATCTCTTTGCAAACGTTTCTCGTATTCTACAACACAACAACTATAATGGCCGCTATCAAGACCACCTTCATTCTTCTGCTGGTTGCCTTCGCAATGGTGGCGGTCACCGTCGAGGCGGTCCATGTCGGACCCTGCGACCAGGTCTGCAGCCGCAGCGATCCTGAGAAGAACGAGTGCTGCAGAGCTCATGGCCACCGCGGCTACAGCAGCTGTAGAGGCGGCATGCAATGTTACTGACGGAACATCACAAGTGCAACAGTGTTTCGACAGTAACCCTACTACGTCCATTATTCGATGAACATTCAGAGGTAATCAAGACTAGATTTCGTCAGTGTTTTTGTTAAAAGTTGTCATTCATGATCCATGTTTAAGTTCCGCATTCATCGAATTCAAATTGTAATTTAAATTATCCGATTAAATACTTATTTAAATTCAGAAAATCTTTTACTCGAAATCACATGCCCTTACCCATACCATACAATCATTAAAAAAAAAATCTTATCTCACAATACTAAGAGTTGTAAGTAGGTACCTAGATAAGTAACATTATCGTAGGTAATAGATACCTTTGTTGGATGAATATTATCCCAGAATCAGCTAGATTCACAACAGTAGCCACTCACACGCCTATCTAATATTCAGATTATACCTCCTGCAGTGCTATTCTGTAACCATCTCACCGTGAAAACTTAGCTGAAGTGAGCGTGGAGTGAGCTGTCATTCCACAGGGATTGACAGTATTGACAGCTCACTTCACCCAAGTTTTCACGTTGAGATGTTTACAGAATAGCATGGCTGGTATAATACAGGGTGGCAGGGACATCGGCGCGAAAACGGTTACCATAGATTCAGTAGGTACATGATTCTGAACCCCACTGCGTTGAAAATTTTTGCCAGTTATTAATAAATAAATTAGCTATTTCATAGAAAAGTGCAATACCTACGCGGTCAAAATGTGTGGAACAGCTGATTTAAAAAAAAAATCTGACGGAAACGTTCATCAAAAGTAGTGGGGTTCAGAATCATGTACTGAATCCATGGTAACAGTTTTCGCGTGGATGTTCCTGATCTGTATTACGCTGTCATGATCACGACAGGCGTGCACAGGTTCACGCCCGGTATACAAATATGACAGGCAGTTTTTGAGTTAAACTTAGTATCGGTTATAAATAACAAAATATGTTTTATACAAGATATTCGTTAGCTGTTATATTATACTATGTTTTTTATACGTTCTGCAAGCTACCCTCTGTCAAAAATCTGGATCAAAATCGGTAGTTTTAAGCATTGAATCTGAGAAAGTGTACAGTCATTTCCTTACGGAAACTTGCTTCCATTCAGCATGAAGTTAGCCTTTCCTAACTATGGGTTTGGCTTTTAGGCTTCGTGGGCTAACCAGAGAAAGACCAATATACAATAATTGGCGTATGCTTTCCGCCAAGATCCAATGCGTTAACAACAGCTGTATCTCCACTTATACTTATGACTTATATTTAACATAAGATATGACACTCGGCAATACGGTAGGTTCCCATTAGTGAAAGAATTTTCGAAATCGGATGATCAGTAGTTCCGATGATTACCCCTACACAAACTCACAAATACTTTATTTATTTATTTGGTACCATTTTTTTTTTTTTTTTTTTAAATTGTATTAATTTTGTATACAAGCTAATACTATGTAAACCAGTGATTCCAAAAGTGATCTATATCGACCCCCAGGGGTCGACGACGACCTGCAAGGGGTCCATATAAGCGGGGAAAAAAATGGCAGTCCATGAGATGGAAATGGGGGTCCACCACCATAGTGGATCTCACACGCGTTTCAAACGACGTTTTTCAAAAAACTTGTCTTACAACAAGTCTGTTTTTGTCCTCGCAATTTATGCTAGAATAACGTACCTCTAAAGATGATAAATTTATATTTATAAAGTTCAACTGACCTTTGTTGCCAGGTACTGTCAATCCAGAGCTTCTTTTAAAAACTTTTGTACGTCGGTTGATGACAAAACTTTAGATTTCGTATTTTTTATAATAACAAAACAAAAGCGATAACAAATATTACGGAAAGTGGCGCGCTGGTTTTATTTTTTCCGCTAGCAATGCACGCGCAGGTGTAAATAAAGGCACAGACAAAACCGCTGAACAGCCTATATTAAAAAAAAAAACACAAAATAATCATTTGAATACGCAAATTAAGATTAATATGTAGTGAAGAATATATCATTTGATGAAATATTATGTTAATGTATCATATTTTATTTATATAAACAGTAGGATTAAAAAAGGCAAGAAGTACGCACGCACAATGGTCCACCTGAAGGACTAAGTGTGGTAACCAAACCCCATAACATAGAACATAGAAGGCAAGAAGTCTCTTTGATGAGATAAAAAAAGCACAAATCTCTGCTCGGGTTAAAATAGAGAATGCTCATTTAATAATAAAAGATAGTTCATACTAGTTCCATGTATTCAAAGTAATTTTTTTGCGTACCTCACCTACACGTAAAGTGGGGATGTTTTTTTCTCTCGTCTGTGCTATGGTGTGGGATGTCGTTGGAAAGGTCATTTAAAAATATTGTGGGTATGTGAAAGCCGAAAATTAGCGCTTTATCTAGCTGATTCTGGGATAATATTCATCCAACAAAGGTATCTAATACTACGATAATGTTACTTATCTAGGTACTTACAACTCTTAGTATTTTATGATAAGAATAATTTTATGATGATTGTACGGTTTGGGTAAGGGTATGAGATATAGAGAAATAGATTTTTTGAGTTTAAAATAGTATTTAATCGGATAATTTAAATAACGTGTTGAATTCGAAGAACTTAAACCTGTGATCATAAATGACAACTTTAAAAAAAATGCTGACGAAATCTAGTCTTGATTACCTCTGACTGTTCATCGAATAATGGGTGTAGAAGGTCACTATTGAAATACTGTTGCACTTGTGATGTTCCGTCAGTAACAGTGCATTTGTCCTTGTCTACAGCTGCTGTAGCCGCGGTAGCCATGAGCTCTGCAGCACTCGTTTCTTTCAGCAGGGATGATGGAGCAGACCTGGTCACAGGGTCCGACATGGACCGCCTCGACGGTGACCGCCACCATTGCGAAGGCAACCAGCAGAAGAATGAAGGTGGTCTTGATTGCAGCCATTGTAGTTGTTGTGTAGTACAATACGAGAAACGTTCGCAAAGAGATGTGGATATGTTGCTAGCTTCAGACTTTTATCTGTATTTATACTTGAGAACGAGGAAAATACGTAGGGTTTTTTTTTATGATAACAAGAAAAAAAACTAAGTCTATAAAAGCAGGTAATTGTTAGAGAATTAAGATTGGATTTTATCACTTTTCCACAAGAAGTGAATTTAGTTATTATATTGTGAATTTTGTTAGAATCGTATTGGCTGAATAACGACATTTCCTTTGCCAGCCACGTGACAACGATCGTTTATAATTTTTGTCTGTTGATTCTCCGCTCAAAAAAGAGGTTGAGATCATCAGAGCTCTCGGGCATTCGAGCACGGACCACAGAGAGAACAAGTCATATAGTACCTCTCAAGTGAAGGTACTATCATGCTTGCATAGTTATAAACTGTGACCGTTATTTTGTTTTAAATGTTGGATTCTACTGTGTAATTATTGCTAGTTGTGGAATTTATGTAGCAAGTATATACAATGTTTTATATTTCAAAAGTACTAAGTATTATGTGTAAAATATATTATAATAAATAATTACATGTGATTTGAACGTTAACTTACCTACAATACGTTTTATTTACTTTGTTTCCTCAGACTTATAGTACCTAATCTAAATAGATAAATACAATAAATGTCTAGTTGAAGCCTTTTTTTTATTTTTTTTTGTGGGTGGGAAATTATCAAATAACTTCTCCCGCTCTGGGCGGAGCGGGAGGGCGTGTCAGACTTTTACTGACTAAAACCCACCCGTGTTCCTTCCGTTGCCTGTGTGCCGGGGTCGCGATATTCCTTTCGGACAAACCCGCAACCCCGACCATCTAGTTGAAGCCTAACTTCTGGTTTGTCTAATATAATGTTTAGGAATAATATAGCATAGTGGTTGCTTGCACGTTTATTCATTCTAGGTAGGCTAGAAATCGCGGCGCAGCTTCGGCGAGATCTCATGGCGTCATGGAGAGTGCGATTATCGCAACCCAGTGCTGGGCACGCCACTGTTGCGGCGATAAGTCCCCTCTTTGAGGAGTGGCGTCTTCACCTTCCGCCGCGAAATTTCTAAAACTATAAATGTTAACTACATACACAAATCAACACTGTCTAGGGATATTTCAGGTTTAGTATCATAACTTTAAAAGTACTGGCCATATAAAAGAGATTTAAATATCAGTTTGATCCTGGCACATTTTTCTTCTGTAGGTATTCTGAATTCGAGTATAAAAAAAAGAATGACTGAGGCGGTAAAATGAAATTAACTTTATCACGAGAAATTTTCGTCTCTGTGTGTTTTAAAGACTAAATTATTTTAAATCAGATTTAACCAGAGAAGAGATGTTGAGAGCAATAGGCATGCTGGAAGCGGGCGCGATCCAGTGCAATGTTGCTGATGCCGTTGGCTCCAGTCAAAGCGTGATGTCAAGATTGTGGCCTCTCTACCGGGACGTTGGCGAGGTGGCTGAGCAGCTGAAACTAGGGATATTCGAATTACCGCCGCAAGGCAAGACCGATTTTTGCAAATAACGGCAAAATGACAACCTAGTGCTACAGTTAGGCAATTGGTTTTGAAGTTGCAGTCGGAGTACCAGGTGCTGGTGAGCGATAAAACGTAGTGGCTTTGATAGAATATGTAAATTCATCTACTGGGTAGCCTCTTATTAGGGTTCCGTAGTCAACAAGGAACCCTTATAGTTTCGCCATGTCCGTCTGTTCGTCTGTTCGCGGCTTAGCTCAGAGACTGTAAGTACTAGAAAGCTGTTATTTGGCATGGCTATACATATTAATCACGCCGACAAAATGGTAACATAAAATCATGTTTTTTAATGGTACCTCCCCTACACGTAAAGTGGGGATGTTTTGTTTTTTTCTCGTCTACGTTTGGGAGAACATGTTTTTCAACTACAATGTTAAGTTTGTTCTTGGGATAAATTCATCCCAACTACGGAAAACTTCATTGTACGTGGTCCGACACGCACTTGGCCGGCTTTTATATTTTAATTGAATTGGGTCGAAGATCGTAACACAAGAGCCGCCAGCTTAGACTGACTATTTGTAAGCTGCTTTTGAGATGATACTTTTACCATATTTCTCTATGCAGAAATAATTCGATTTTTTTATGTGTTAACATCTTTCCTCCCGATTTCCTGTAATCTGTAGTAGTGATTTCGTGAAAAGCGACGGAAGTGTGTAACAGGAAGCCAAGGAAGCGCGCGCTATTTGATTTGACCCGTTCCTTTAGTCCCTTTAATGTTGCTTATAATCAAGGTGAGACGTCAGATGTTACACATCTGTAAGGCTCGCTCGTTATTTTTTTCATAACACAGTGATTGGAGATCACTCGCACAAATATAAAGGTCTTGAATTGTTTGTTTTAAATATCCAAATCCTCTATAAAGAACCAAACATTAAAAATGCAGGAACTACTAATATTCTTTTCAAAGAATTAAAAAGTGCCCGGTCTAAATTGAATGATTTGACTAACACCACAGATGACGTCAGAAGACAAAGGGTTTACTCCGCATTTTAGGTATGAAGCTACAAGTACGCGGCTCGCTCGTCTTGTTGGGACAATTCAGTGAGTGTAACGTAGTCAGAAGATAATAAGATGTGATAGAAAGAGAGGCAACTTCTAGGTGAATATAACTGTGGGTAATTAGCGCTGTGCGGCTTGTATTGCACTTTATTGTGTCGTAGCATGAGTCACTTTTTATTTAAATGATTATGCGGAATTAACCATCTGTATTCATCTGTGCTAACACTCAGTCTCTAATCTGCGTTCGCAATTTTTTTGCCAAACATGTAAACAAACACGATTCTCAGAAAAAACAACTGTAATGCCTACACATAAGGTTCAGTTTGAGCTACAACTTCATATTTTTTATGACTTTTCAACACTACTTGTCAGTCTAAAATTAACTTAATTTATGTTTGTTTAAGTGGAAATAACATCAATAATTGAAACAAGGTTATAAATAGACTTTAGAATGAAAATCAACGCTGCGTCAAAATTAAACACAAGTCCAGTGATCATCCAAAGGCTGTTGATAATTCAGTTAACCAATCACAGCAGTTGACGCGCGCCCACGCTCGATAGTTTGTTGAGCAAATTTTCGTACCAGAAATCGGGCGTCAAAATAGTTTCTAATTATCTTTGCTTACAATCGATCATTGTCACTTCATAATGAGCGGCAAAGTACCGAAAACCACGGAACAAGCTGAAAACACTTTTCTATACACTGAAAATTTACTTCATCTTAACACTACTAGTTCAGATAGTTAATTGACTCAGGCGTGACTTTACGGAAATCCATTATAAAATACAATAGACGACGTATATTTACTAACCTAATCCGCTTACCGGTTCTTAAAGAGTAATAAAGGACCCTGTAAGAAATCGACGTGTTTCACCTCTCAACGTCAACACGTCGGGTCCGGGTTCGCAACAAGTCAATCGTCATCCTAAGGATGCCTTTTTAAGAGGTCAAACACGTGTCGATATCTTACAGAGTTCTTTATGACTCTATAAGAACCGTTAAGCGGATTAGGTTACTAAATATATGTCGTCTATTGTATTTTACAAGTACTTTAACCAAAACTTAACAAAGCAACCGACAATTTCAAATACTTTAATCATTCCCTATATCCCTAAACAAGGCATTGTTTTGAGCCTAAGAGACACTTGAGTAAGACCGATGGAGGCTCGGATTTGTTAGAGCTCTCAAACGTCAATCCTATTTGATTTGTTAATCGTTATAATTTTACGGCTGAAGACCCTTCTGTGGATCTATTGTTTTAGAAAGGATCCGTCTATTGACAACATAATGATGTATTCAATAGGTTTGCTTGGAGACGCCTGATCCAATAAGTCTTGGAGATTCTAAAGTGTCGGTTTATTTAATTTCCTTCAACTGGCGAAGTACTTTTCAATCTATTTGGGCCCTTCGAGCTTTGTGATTGATTTAAACCGAGTTGAGATTTCTTAAGGCGAAATCACCAGGGTAGCCGATGAATTATTTAAGTTCTATACAATTTGCAAGTCAGTATCGTGTTAAATGAACATCAAAATATGATTTCCGACCGTAACAAATATGTATTTTTAGAATTATATCATTAAAAATATTAATACAACTTTCTCTATTGAATGACTATTTCATAAATTAATGACAATACTAACTTTTAGGAGTTGTGTACTGATTAAAAAGATTATAATTCCGTAAATACATATTTGCCACGTCGCGAATACAACAACAACAACATGCTACCTGACGCTGACCTGTAAATTACAAAAAAGTAACAAACATTTGAATTTTGCAGGTTACTTTAGCGCATCCCCTTAAGGTGTTATTCAAATTTATTTTTTATTTTTCTAAACTAAGGGCCGATTTTTCAATTTATTTAAGTTGGAAATACATATTTACAAGTGGGTACAAACAACTTGTAACTAATAAATTAATTATAAATTAATAAGTTATTCACATAGATTATTTTGCAAATCTTTTTACGAAGTTTCTTTTAAAGTGTGAGTTTATGTAGGTATGTATGTCTGTCCGCTTTGATGCGGCAAGAGTGTTTATTGCATGGGTCCAATTATTTATAATAAATTACCAAGAGATTGTAAATATTTAAATGCTTTGCTGTTTAAGAATAGACTACGTACATTTTTGATAGGCAAAACGTACTACAGTGTGACTGAGTTCCTATCTAAGAAAAATATTAGTTGACTTTTCTAGTATTCGTTATATTTAAAGAACTCAAATTTAATTGAATATTGATTAATTTAATGGCATATAATTTAATTATAATTGATCGAATGATAGATAATAATTTGATGTAAACAATATAATTATGATAATAATTTGATGTGTATGATACTATAAAATAATAATAATTTGATGTAAATATTTGCATGCTTAATGGCAAAATATGGCTGATCTTTGTACTTTACTAACACCTATTGATGTATCATCTACCCATATTTGCAAAAATAAATTTATTCTATTCTATTCTATGTATATTTTGTTAATGTTTTCGAATGAGCGTTGAAACATAAAATGTAATAAAACAATCGATAATATCATTATTATAATGATCGCAGTTACAATAAACTTGGGGTCTTGTTACACAGTAAATAATAATCAGTCGTAGGTAAGATATAACTCATGAGGTAGATAGTGTAATCTTTGAAACGAAATAACAAATATCTGTGTAAAAACAGTAGGTTAACAAGCGGATAAGTAGTAACCTAAGTTTAAAGGCTCTCACCCACAGGCGCGTTTTTATCGGTCAATAATAACGCAAGCATTATTGCAATAATGCGTCCCGATTCCTTGCATAGAGCTGCGTTTTTATCGTCCGATTTTTCTAACGTCTGCGTGTAACCTACATCATGATGTAGGGATGTCGGGAATGCAATAAAGTATCGATATATATCGTATCGATATTTTTTGAAAATATCAATATCGATATTGATATTTTTATTAAAAAATATCGATATATCGGTATGATTTGACAGAGAATATTCGTGATCTAAAAATTAATTTATTTGGCCTAATCTACTTCAATCATCTTACATTACTAGATCAATACTAATCAATGGACATCATTTTTAATAAATCAAGAACAACCATTAAAATATATATTTATTTATTAATCACACCAATATTTATCTGATACAGAGATAAGCAAAACTCTTTGATTTATGTGCTCGGCTGTAAGCCGACTTCTGTTGTTGGCTACTGCGAGATTTACAGCAGATGCCACTCTCTCTGAGGAAACTGAGGACTTATAAATGTTTAATATAACATATAAATGTTTATTGGTCTGAAAAAAAATATCGATTTTTATACCTTTTCGATACTTGGATTTTTTTATCGATATATCGAAATATTAAATATCGCTCAGAAATATCGATACACTGAAAAAATAATATATGTACACGGAATTTCGCAAGATGGAGGAACGCAAGCGTTCTACTTCTATTGCGTCGTTATTATCGCAGCAGTGTGTAACTACGTGGCCGTCCTAATACAAAATGTACTGAAAACAGATATCACAATAATGCTTGCGTTATTATCGACCGATAAAAACGTGCCTTGGGGAGAGGCTTAAAACTTAACATAGTGTAGATACAGCAACAGAAAAAAAAAACGGAAAGTTGTTCAAAATTAAAAACATTTAATCGGAGAATTTAAATTTGAAATATGCTGAATTCAATAATGATGGTCATGAAAACTTTTAACAAAAAATAAACACATTTGTAGTGACAAGTGAGGAGTTTTGAATACCTCTGAATATTATTCGAATAGTGGTTATTGGAGGGTTTTACATTATGATACTGCACTCGCGAGGTTCCGTCAGTAGCATCGCATTTGTCCATATTTGCAGCTGCTGTAGCCGGAGTAGCCATAAGCTTTGCAGCACTCGTGCTTCTTAGGTTCCATGCGGTTGCAGGCCTTGTCGCAGGATTTGACACGGGCAGCCTCGATGGTGTCCGTCACCATTGCGAAGGCAACCAGCAGAAGAATGAAGGTGGTCTTGATAGCGGCCATTGTAGTTGTTGTGTAGTAGAATACGAGAAACGTTCGCAAAGAGATGTGGATTGGTTGTGTGCAGCTTGAAAAATTTCTCTCTGTATTTATACCTACTCTAAATTGAACAAGTAAGCCGTCTGAGGCTCGGTTTTGCACGGTAACTGGGTTATGCAAATTTGAAACTGTGTATGAGGAAATTTTTTATAATGAGGCTATTTTTGGTTATGGTAGTGAGGGCCCAGTGCTAACAGGCGAACTCTTAGTTGCGAGTTGAACGCCGTGGGGTCAAACCCTGACCATAAACCTTACTTTGTGCACTTTTCAACACTGCTAAAAAACCGCGAAGGAAGACATTGTGAGTAAACCTAATTAATATCTAGAAATGATTGAAAAATATAATATTTGACGAGCTTTATTAAAACGCTGCATGTAATTAATATGAAAACTTTATGCTAATCAGTTGGGATCTTGTTGAGTCGATTCTGGTTTCAGAATCAGGTCAAATGGTCAAATAAAGTGTAATGAATTCCAAACCTGTAATATTGTAATTTCATAAACTAACAGTAACGATAAGTTTTCCTTTCAGTGTTCTAACACTCAGTTTCACATTAAGTTCAATTATTCAGCAACCAGCAGAGAGAGACAAGAGAGTAGTGGTGTCTCAGTGGTAACGGCCCCAACATACGAGTTGTGGTCATGGGTTCGAACCCAGGCTGGCTTTACTATGTGTAAATAATTTCATCTCGTCTGCTCTCAAAACGGTGAAGGAAAACATCGTGAGGAAACCGGCATGTCCTAGAACCAAAAATTCGAAGACATGTGACATCTACCAACCCGCACTGGGCCCGCGTGGTAGATTACAGCCCACTCTCTCTTGAAAACAGGAAGCTTGTGTCCCAGCAGTGGGAACATTATAGGCGGATTATGTAATGTTATGTATTTATCAATCAACTGGTATTTGATTTAGTTATTTTTTACACCCGTTTTCTTTTAAAACATCTGACTTTGGCAGAATTGTCGACATTGGCACCACTGCCGTAGAAGATAAATAGAATCCAAACTTAATTTGCAAAAAAAACACCTACAATTGCAACTAAAATAAGTAAAAGCTTTTAAATCCTAACTAACATTATAAATGCGAAACTGAGTTTGTTTGTTTGTAACGCTTTCACGTTAAAATGGCTAAACGGATTTAGATGAAATTTGGTACATGGGTAGACCTTGACCTGGAGAAGTACATAGGCTACTTTTCGTCCTGGATCGCAGACGAAATCGCGGGCAACAGCTAGTAAGAAATATTTACCAATACACTCAACCTAGAAATAAATTCTAACCTCCACCAGGGCATCTATTTATTACTACTACTTAATAATTAAATTGACCCAGTACTCGATTTATCCAAGTATCCTGTAAATCGTGTTAGGATAGACTGTGATTACTTGGACCTAGATCTTAGAACGAATGGCCCGTGTACCAAGGAGGTCGCAAGTCTTAGGAGGAATTACACCCCACCCGCTGTCCCCCCTTTGCATAAACTCGTGAGACGGTGGGGTTTTTCAACCAACGGTCCCGTATGTGGCTTAGTCCATTGTAGTTTTATAGGTAAATCTGTGAGAAGATGGCCGTCTTCTAGATACGAGAAGACAAATATGTGGGGTTTCGATAGGTACATCTGTGTAAAATGTGATGGCCTTCTTATCCATACCTTTATGATAAATGCGAAAGCAACTTTGTCTGTTTGTCTGTTTCGTATTTAGATGTTTGGTAACTGAATAGTCGTAGGATACTTTTTAACTCGTCGTTCATTCCCGACCACTACGCGGACGAAGCCGCGGACAAAAGGAAGTCTTTGATAATAGTAATACTTACTGATAATGGGTTGTGAGATTTGGATCAGATTTTTTGGCCAGGTAACGGTTTCGGTTTTATCTACAAGAAAGTAGAAATCTCTACAAATTCGTAGTATTTGGAGGTACCGATACCTGGCAAGACTTTTTTTAATGACGATTTTCATGGTATGGAAGTAGCTTGTACTCTGAGGAAGACAAAAGGCATATTTAATATACTAGGTAAAATGTGGTTTTCTAGGAAAATTCTAAGTTCACGTAGATGAAGTCGTGGGTACAAGCTGGTTCTACAAAAAATACACAAATAAAGAAAATACGTTCTAAAATGTACAACATATTCTAAAAATAAAATAAAAAGTGTATTCCGTTGTAAGAAAAAACAGAAATGTATGCCTCAGGGCTGCGCCAAGTAGGCCTATTTTGGCAAAAAAAAGCCAGACAACTAGTACCTGACGCAGGTTATCAACTAGACCTGAAGATACCTTTAATTCCATGCGCACACTCTTAAAACCATGTATACCACACCTTTATATCTACAAATGCTAAAACAACTTAAATAAATAAATAATCCCACGTAATGTATTCTGCCGAAAGAACCCCAGTCGATCGACAGGGCGGTCCCGGCCAGTGTTGCCACAGCAAAAAAACATGGGTTACAGAGTTACTGCCCGGTTTATTACGACTGTTAACATTGCACGATCAAATCACATTTAAATCTACGATGTAGCTGGTTGGATTGACTGTGTAACTTCTTTTTGTATGGGAAAAAATATAGAATTAGTTTTTTGAATTAATGAACTAAATACAAGTTGACTGCTTCGTGGTCGTATGCAGGACTGGTTGAGCATGTCCTGGGGTTGGTTCACACATGTTCCGTGGATAGGGTTTAGCCCGCGGTTTCGCCTACTTGGAGGTCTACGTACTATCGAGAAACAAAAAGTGTACATAATCAAACTGGAGATTTTAACGTGCTAATACAATAATAGTGCTTTGTGCTTCAAATATCTTGTGAAACTACAACATGACATAACATCAGCCTGTGTTCCTCAAAGGGTTAGGTTAGGTTTATTTATAGTACACCGATATTTCGCCGTATACGTTTAAGTCCCATGTAACACCAGTGTAAGTAGCAGCAGCAGTGCAGCAGTGTGTGTGAACCATCAGGTTAAGCAACACTTGCCGGGGTTGGTCCATGGATGGGTGACCATCTTTTCATACCGAGACTCCTCTGTGTCTCGGAAAGCATGTTAAGCCGTTGGTCCCGGCTGTCATTCGTGGATCTTTCACAGTTGTTACGGGTCGTCAGAAGCCTGAAAGTCTTACAACCAGTCTTACCAAGGGGTATTGTGTTACCCGGTAACTGGGTTGTGGAGGTTAGATAGGCAGTCGCTCCATGTAAAATACTGGTACTCAGCTGCATCCGGTTAGACTGGAAGCCGACCCCAACATAGTTGGGAAAAGGCTAGGCAGATTGATTGATGTTTAAGTCGCATGTAACAGGGAGCGAGCCTATTGCCATCAACCGGGCACAAATCCAGACTCCGGGCTGCTACCGAAAAATTTCAGACGGAAAAACCCAATAACACTTTGCCCGACCCGGGTATCGAACCCAGGACCTCATGCTCAGCAATAGCGCTTGCTACCACTAGACCAATAAGGAAGTTGTGAAACTATTGCGCTATTTATAACTTAGCGCTTTAGCGTTTAGTTTTGTCCAATGACAGTATTTTACAAATTTAGATTACTACGATGAGCTTATAAGTAGGTAGTACGGAAATTAGGTAACATAACATTACCCACATCTGTGTAATAAAAAAAAAAATATCTATACAGATATGGTAGGCAAAAGTGAGTGCCTACCTACACCCTCATTTCATATCAGTTACGTTCTCATTCTCTACATTGTGAAGATTCATAATTTAGTACTTAGTAGATGTTGGTAATGCTTATGGTAAAGACCCGCATGTAATTCGTATTTACCTGTTACAGAATCGCTGAATAACTTATACCTGTAAATAAAAGTGGGTTCAAATCTAGGTCGTAACATGAAAATCATAAAAGCTTGTTCAAATCATTCTCTAAACTAAAATGTTTGGGCGTCGACAAATTGATAGGTGACCCAAAATAAAATATATGGATTTTATTTTCACGATACGGAGTGAGAGGCCATCCATTTTACGTTTGCCAATATTTTAGGAAGCTGATATTTTGTATAAAAATATTAATTACTTGAAAGCTTTTAACATATTGGAAGTAATATGTTACACTCAAGTTTTCGTTTTAGAAAATAACATTTGTTGTTGACTAATTGTTTGTTAAGCAGGATAATAAGAGAGTTTTTTTTTGTTAAAAAGTTGTGTTTTTATTTTATTTCATTTTATTTTATTTTTTATTGAAAGGAATAGCAAACAGTTACATTATAAGAACTTATAACTAATTTAACTAATACAATTTTAATAATAATATAACCCACAACGCTATCCACAGGTAGACATAAAAGTTTAAAGAGTAAAGAAAGTAATCGCTAGGAGTTTATATCGCAGTTCGAGCTGTTATAATAATGAGCATTAAAAAAATAAAAAAATAAAAGTTAAAATGTAGGCAAAGATAAAGAGAGAGGCTACAATGTATGGGCTACATTTTATAGCTGTGGTTGATAGTTCTATAACCTGACGGTAGACTATAAATATGTAGATACTTAATTAGGTAAATATGTCGCAATCAAAGTGAGTAACTACCGAGATGACGACTAATAGTCTCTGGCCTTTTTGGCCTCGCACAGGTCGTTATTATTCTGTTTTTAAATTCTCCTTTTTCTGTTTTTTTTATAATTTTTCTTTTCTTTCTTTCTAATAGAGAAGTATGGAAGAAAAAGAGATGTTGTGCTGACCACGAATAAATTGGTATACGGTCAGGACAAAGTTCATGACGACATCGAAAGCAAAAAGAATGTTCTGGTAAAACTTTGGAAAGTTATCTGTGCCTAACAGTGGACAGTTTCAGTCCGTTTCAGGCTGATTTAAAAAGAAGGAAATAATCAAAAATATTTTTTTAGCGTGATTCAAATCTCGATATTTTTATATTTTTAACCCCCGACACAAAAAGTGGGGTGTTATAATTTTGACCGCTATGTGTGTGTGTGTCTGTCTGTGGCACCGTAGCTCTTAAACGGATGAACCGATTTGAATGCGTTTTTTTTATTTGAAAGCAGGTTTTCAAGCGATGGTTGTTAGATATGTTTGATTAAAATCGGTTCAGCCGTTTGAAGACTATCAGTTCTTTTCTAGTTGATGAATGGATGTGAGCGTCTTCCACAGGTCTGATCGATTTGTTTGGTATTCTGTTAGTAGTATAGTAACCTTGAACTGAGCATCACCGGGAATTTGCAGGATACCCAATTCCCTTACCAACCAACAGCACAGGTATCGTTTTTGGGCTCATTGGAATGGTCTCAGTGAATAGGTTATAGATAGATGATGAACAGGGTCTTATGATGGAGAAGAAAAGAGAAATGAGGAAATGTTTGTGTCGGGGTTTTTTTAAATTTTAATATAATTTCACTTGTGTAGAAGAGAAGATAGCAATATGAATTTGTCCACTAGTATCTTCGTATTTTTTATCTGTTTGAGATAACATAAACGATATAACTCTAGGTAATTACTATGCTTACTATTTCTATCTAAAAACAATTAAAAAAAGCAAAAGGTCGAGTTCCAGATGGATAACAAACATTCAAATAATTTTCGCATCCTCATCCTTTTAGATCGAAATCCTTAATTAAAATCGCCTCGATCTACAAATCCCTTCTAAATTTAATTATACATAGTACGAACTCTTTTTAGAGTTCCGTACCTAGTGTCCGAGAAACCATTAATTTATGCCGTCTGTCTCTGCGTCTGTCTGTAACAGAACTGTATCTTTTTACCGTGATTGGTAAGCATTTGAAAGTTTCACAGAATCTGTGTTACTATATATGTCCTCTAACATGGCAGAGATGAGGCAAAAAAAAAAAAAAACAGGCTATGTGCGTGTCGGACCACGCACAATGAAGGGTTCCGATGAATTTATCCCAAGAACAAACTTAACATTGTAGTTGAAAAACATGTTCTCCCATTCGGAATGTACGGGAGAACATGTTTTTCAAACTGCAAATTTAAGTTGGTCGATTATTACTCATTAACCTGTACTGCCTACTTAGCTGTGATAGTTTTCCTTTTAATTTCGTAATACTGCTACTGCTGTGATTTTTTTCACAAATCCAAGTACCTACAACCATTTAGCTAGCAAGGGGGGAAACACTTGACTGTAACAAAAATTAGCACTTTAAAGCTTAATATTTCGCAAACGGATTCCTGAATTGAAAAATGATTTTCACACACCTATAATATTTTTGAAGGACCTTTCCAACGACACCCCACGCCATGGGATAGACGAGAAAAATAAAAAACACTACACTTTACGTGTAGGGGAGGTACCGTAAAAAAATATTTTTCTTGATTTTATTTTACCACTTTGTCGACGTGATTAATATGTATACCCATGCCAAATTACAGCTTTCTAGTACTAACCGTGTCTGAGCTAAGCCGCGGACAGACAGACGGACATGGCGAAACTATAAGGGTTCCTTGTTTACTACGGAACCCTAAAAAGAAATGTAAACAATAATAAAAAAAATTGTGTTGGTACGAAACCTATAGTGCACAAGTACGACTCGCAGTTAACAATTTTTTTCCACCAAATTCATTTTCCGAGTCCCTTGGTTCGGATTTAATTTCCTCAGTGAAGGATTGTTTGTATTTTTTTCTCACTGAGCCGTCCAATTAATCAAGTTGCTAATTAATTTATAACATATTATGTAACAGAGGAATGGGGCTCATCCATCATTTCGCGGAACAACTTGTAAAATATTGTCCCAATCCGCCGCGGAACGGAGTTCTGATTAGTTTTTAATTACAAGTACGTACTTGCTTGCGGTGAGTAGGCGATCTGGGGAGTTGGTGACTGGCAATAAGGGGTAAGTATTTTAAACTGGTTGGTTAGTTGCTAACAAGCTTTTATTTCCTTGTTTATTAATTAATAACTACTTACCTCGCGTCCTGTTACCTACTGCATTTTACCTGCAATTAAAATTAACTAAGCCTCGTTGTACCATCGTGAATTAGTACAATAAATAGTAACAAGTTACCGTAGTCACTAAAGAGCATAGAATACCCTATCAATGTAACCATGCTTTGATGTTACTTTGGTAGAATCCAAAGGTGCAACAAGTAGACAGAAATCATTATATCACAAATATAATCGATTGAATAACACAAAGAGAAATGGAGAATAGGTATATTACATCTATTGGCTTTAGTACCGAGATTCTCTCTCTCTCTATATTTCGGTAACGCACGGGCGCCCCTTAGCCGTGTTGTGCCCATAGGTCTTTGGCACGGCCTGTGGTAACTAAGTCATTTCCTCTAACCTCACAAATCCATCATTATTGCGAACTTACTATTCACAAAGAAGCATATACGGATGGCATTTACAGGTCATCCAGAGTGTAGGCCATTTAAAAACAAAATCAAAATATTTGGAAAATCCAAAAGTGCACGCCTCACGCTCATTTAAAAATTTTACCCATCAATATGGGTAAAATTTCTCACCTTGCAATCTTTGCATACTGTCAAAGACTAATTAGGTTTGCTTTATTGGTTGCTAGGCAACGGAAGACGGAAATTTATATAGATATAGTTATGTAGTCTTTTTAAAAATTATAATTCAACTACTTTGAATAACAGAGCCATTTTCAATAGGGTTCCTCCCATGGATGAAACGAATCTATTGAACAAAAATAATTATTCAATTTTTTTTTTTCGCATGCTCAATTTTGTCAGGTTTCATACTTGATCAACGGGTTTTTTTTTTTAACTTTGTTTTTTTTTTTTCGTTTCTGCTGCATTAAAACAATTTTTGAAAAGTATAGAATTCATTTCCATTAAAGTATCTATACAATGGTATATAAATTAAGTAGGTTCTGTGTACTAGCAGGAGTGTAACAATAAAAACAGTTGCAGTAAGGAGGCAAAACAATTTTTTCAATCGCAAAGTAGTCTCTAATGCTTCGTATTATGAGTAGTGCAATAACGTAACCTACATGTTCAGGCTTCGTATTTTCTTGAAGACGTATTTTAAGAGAGGTCATTGAACCGTACATCAAATAAGACGGGTTATCTTAGACGCAGATATGTGCCAGTGACCTTGAGTGGCTAGCTTGCGTGTTCTGTACTGAGCTCACACAACGCCTCGCACGTCCAACCAGTAATCTCGTAGAACTCGCCCACCGAGGAACGCTGTTCCAAATTAGACGCATTATTAATTTATTATACATAAAACAAAAGGTATTTTAATAAAACACGTATACCAAAAGATCAATAATTAAATTATCTTTGAAATAGTGAAGGTTTTAGAAAAATAAACTTGATAGATTATGCTAGATTCTCAGTTTTTTATCCGCGTTACACATAACTTTAAAAATTAATTTCACTATTTAATATAAACATAATCTAAAATATTCCTATAATAAGTTATTAAGAAATGCTCTAATTTAACGTATATTTTTCCAAATCATTAACACTATTCGTTTAGACGTGATATTCACTATAAAATCATTAAAAATGATTATCGCTGCCTTAAAGGTAAAGTTTTGAAGTTCAGACTTTGAAATGGTTGTATACGTATTGTACGAGCTACGCTGTACATTTTTTCACCTTTGTAGTAGTTTGTACGTCATACTCAATAATGCACATCGATATTGTTTAGCTGTGCATTTCTCTAACATAGCATTTAAGTGGAACAATTGTGTAATTATATTCAGTAGCAATAAATCCATCAAGGGAACTTCGTCTACTCATTTACATAACATAACAAGTACATAACATTTTCACTGTTGGGCATTACAACCCCAACATTTGGTCCTTCGAGCAATTTAGTGTTGTGTGATTTAAATCGTTTAATGTCGCGAATCGGTTGGACTGGTCTCTCACAAGCGAGTCGCCCCAGTAACCAATTGAGAAGGCGCATATCGTAGAAGAGGAAGGTTGCACAATACCAAGAACCGGAAGTGTGGAGCAACAGCCCTACTTCTCAAAACGAAGTTCGTCAATTCAACGGGAAGTTTGACAACATGACGTCATCAGCAAATACTTACGAGAATCAGTGCGAACTTTACGAAAACATCAAGAAAGTCGGCATCAACATCAAGAAGGATGGCTGGGACAGAAAGAACTTGGACTACTTCAAACGGCGTATGCAAATGCTGGAAAACTTATGGAGTGAGTTCCAGTTCAACCATGATCGGCTGTCTACAGAAGTAAGTGCGGGTCATCCTTACTTTACAAGTGATTTATATAACACAGCATTGGAGTGTTATAAAGAAGTCAAGGAGTTAATTCTCCTACAAAATCAAGAAATGTCGACGCACAAGCGGTCCACAGGGGGACCGGCAGTGCAACCAACACCGTTCGAAAGTACTTCTGAACAAGATCAAGCAGGTACTTCGAGCAAGAAATTACAAGAACAACAAGAGAGCGAGGAGGAAGAAGAAACCAGTAACACAACTGAGAGAAACAACAGGGATCAATCGCCTCCTCGGCAACAACAAAGTCCTAACAAGGTGGACACGGGGTCCAACAGTAAACTGGACGACCTCTTACGCAAACAATCGGCGAACTTCAAGGCATTCATGAGAGCTGTGGCCAACATTCAAGTGGAATTTATCACGGAAAAATGGGAATTCCAGGATGCGCTGCAAACGTTGCAAGCGCGGTGGTCTGCTATTGACAGTCTTCATTGGGAAATCGAGTGCGAACTCAACGGGGACAAAAACGCAGTTTATGAAGAGCGCTATACAAGATTTGAAAACCAATATATCGATCTGAAAAAGGCATTAAACACCAAGATGTGAGCTTATCGAGAAAAAACAACACCAAAGTTGGAGATACCAGTATTTCACGGAAAGTTTAATCAGTGGATATCGTTCAAAGACCTTTTCACGGAAGCCATCCATAACAATACATCCTTGTCAAATGCGCAGAAGATGCAATTTTTGAAAAGCAAGGTCCAAGGAGAAGCTGAAAGGTTGATACAACACTTACAAATAAGCTCGGGCAACTATCTAGTATGTTGGGATATTCTCAACAATCGCTACAACAACAAAAAACTTATATTTACGTCACATATCAACATGCTCTTTAATCTGCCTACTATGCAACAACAGTCATTAGCACCAATCAAGAAAATACATGACATTACAATAGAATGTTTGCACGCTATCAAGAATTTGAAAGTGGATGTCAGAACCTGGGATCCGCTACTAGTGCACATTTTGGCACAAAAACTGGACGCTGAGACATACTCTGATTACATTGAATCACTGAAGAACTCGAGAGAATTACCTGTATTAAAGGATTTCTTAGACTACCTAGAGGCGAAGTTTACTTCAATGGAATCGTCACAACGTAAACAAGACAATTATCAGAAGACAAGTTCTGCAACAAACCAGAATCAAGAAGCATCCCATAACAAGAAATACAGCTACCATAACAACAAGAATCAAGCGGCTAGTAACAACAAGGTTACGAACTCGTACCATACGTCAACGTTTATTTGTCCACTCTGCAACGACGAGCATGGCCTTTATTTTTGTGCAAAGTTTTTAGAAATGTCGAACGACGAAAAACTTAACACAATTAACAAATTACAAGCCTGCATTAATTGCCTGTACAGCCATAAGGACAAAAAATGTACGTCAAACAACCGATGTCGCAAATGCAAAGCTAAGCACAATACGCTAATGCACGAAGCTGCATCAAAAACCAAACAAATTCATCATCTCATGTCTCTCAAAATGATGAAGAACCTTCGGAGATTCTATTAGCGACCGCCATATTAAAGGTGCTGATGGAACTCAGCACAACATGCGAGCTCTTGTAGATCAGGGGTCTCAAATATCACTGATAACAGAACGAGCAGCTCAACTTCTTGGGATTAAACGCCAGAAATGTAAAGGAGTTATCTTTGGAGTTGGAGAAAAGGAGAGCAATTGCAAGGGCATGATAACAATTTCATGCAGCTCTGTCTTCAGCGACTTCACGTTCAGAAAATCAGTATACATAATGAAAAACTTAATCAAGAATCTACCAAACAAAACTTTTACAAAACCATCATGGCCTCAAATACAAAATATCAACTTGGCGGATCCGGAATTCAACAGCAGCCGACCAGTAGATCTGCTATTTGGAGCAGACATTTACTCCCAGATCATGCTAGGAGGAATGATCAAAAGCGATGACGTCACACGGCCCATCGCACAACAAACATACTTAGGCTGGCTACTATGCGGACACGTCAAAACTATAAAATTACAATGCAACGTGATATTGAATAATCTGGAGGATATGATACAGTTTTGGGATTCTGAAGACATCAAAGACACAGCCGATTTCTCAGTGGAAGATCAGAAATGCGTTGAGTACTACACGAATACCACACAACGTTTAGAAAATGGAAGATACGAAGTGAGACTTCCAATGATAAGCGACTGGGAATGCAAGCTGGGCTCTTCCAAACAGATGGCCATTGCCCAATTCAAAACGTTAGAACGAAGATTAGGAAAACAACAACACTTAGCAAAACCCTATAAAGAATTTATAGCAGAGTACATTGACTTAAGTCATATGCAACAATCAACATGTAACAAGACACTCGACTGCTATTTGCCGCACCACGGCGTCGAACGCGCCGAGTCAACAACAACCAAGTACAGGGTCGTATTTAATGCATCCGCAAAAACCACTACCGGTTGGAGCTTAAACGATCTCATGTACAAGGGCCCAAACCTACAACAAGATTTACAAACAACATTAATTCAGTGGAGGCAATACAAGTATGCTTACACAGCTGATATTGAAAAGATGTACAGGCAAATTCTAGTGGCCCACTGTGACCAAAGCCTACAACAGATTATCTGGCGAGAATCACCGGAACAACCTCTACTTTCATATCAGCTCGCTACAGTAACGTATGGAACAAAAGCAGCGCCCTTCCTGGCCATAATGACACTACGACGGCTGGCGGAGGACGAGCGTCAGAATTTCCCGGAAGCTTCAAAGGTAGTGAAGGAGTCATTTTACGTTGATGATCTCGTTCACGGATCGCATACCATTGAACAAGGACAGAAGCTAATTTCGGACCTAAAACAATTACTCAAGAGTGGCGGGTTCAACCTAAGAAAATGGGCATCAAATGAACCGGCACTCTTGGAAAAAACAACAACAGAACATAACAAAGAAAACACTGTCTTCAACTTCAAAACAGATCAAACATCCAAAACATTGGGCCTTTTTTTTTTTTTTTTTTTTTTAGGATGGCAAATTATCAAATAACTTCTCCCGCTCTGGGTGGAGCGGGAGGGCGTGTCAGACTTTTACTGACTAAAACCCACCCGTGTTCCTTCCGTTGCCTGTGTGCCGAGGTCGCGATATCCCTTTCAGACAAACCCGCAACCCCGGCAGGCATTGGCCCTTCCGGACCCCGTCAGTTGGTGCTGACATCTCTTTGAGGCGCGCAACATTGGGCCTATGCTGGAATTCGATAGAGGACACATTTAAATTTCAATGTTCGATTTCAAGCGTCAACAAGAAATATACAAAACGCAGCTTATTAGCTGAAATATCAAAATTGTTTGACCCACTTGGCTGGCTAGCTCCCTTATCAACAAAATTAAAATTATTATTCCAAAAAGTGTGGGAGGTCAAATTACAATGGGACGACGAGGTTCCCGACAACATACACAAAGAATGGTGCAGAATACAAGCGGACATAACGACAATAAACTTGTATGAAGTACCAAGATGGCTCAGATGTGACGGAAGACAAGCTATAGAACTACATGGCTTCAGTGACGCCTCTCTGGATGCTTATGCGTGTGTTATTTACGCACGAATTCAACCATCAACAGACGTTATACTTGTCGCTGCAAAATCTAAAATTGTACCGCACAGAAAAGCAACAACATTGCCTAAACTGGAATTAAATGGAGCGCACCTATTATGCAAATTAATACAAAGGTTAAAGAATCCTTACATCAACAGGATATTCGAGCCTATGGCTGGACTGATTCTATGGTGGTCCTGGGTTGGATACAAGGTGACCCGTCACGATGGAAAACATATGTAGAGAATCGAGTCCAAAAAATCAACACAGTAATACCGCGTTCGTGTTGGGATTACGTCAAGTCAAGTGAAAATCCCGCTGACGCCGCAAGTAGAGGCCAGTACGCAGGTCAATTGAAGGAAAACAAGCTGTGGTGGCAAGGTCCTATTTGGCTATCATCCTATGAAAGGAAGACCCAAGTCAAACAGGTCTATACGTCAGCCCAAGAGGTGAAAACAACGGCAAAGAAACAAGTCAATGCTGTCCAAACCAACACAGAAACCATCAACATTATCGAACAATTATTGCAAAAACATAGCTCTATTAATCATGTCATTCGAATAGTCGCATGGATACACAGAGCATTGAACTTAACAGTTCGAACATTGTACTCGAAACATCGCCAATTACCGAGTTACCTTTCGTTGCAAGAATTGGACAGTGCAACTAAGGCAATTGTGAAACAAAAACAACAAAAGGTATTTGAAACGGATATGAGTCATTTACGTAAACACGGCAGAGTGACATCAAATAGCAAGTTACTGCCTCTTAATCCTTACATTGATCAAGAAGGCTTGCTAAGAGTAGGGGGAAGATTGAACCACGCCACGTTATCTGAAGAGATGAAGCATCCGATGATCATCCCTCACGACAGCCACCTTACGCATTTGCTCATCGATCAAGCTCACCAAATGACGTTCCACGGCGGACCGCGACTCACTCTGTCGCATCTTCGTCAAAAATACTGGATCATCGGTGGCGTGCGAGTCACGAAAATGCAAGTCAGGAAATGCGTAACGTGCCGAAAAATCAGTCCAACCAAACAACAACAAATCATGGGTGAACTGCCGACCGCAAGAATAAACCCTGCCCCGCCATTCTACCATACAGGAGTGGACTACACGGGATTCGTCGATGTCAAGATGAATAAAGGAAGAGGGGCTAAAACCACTAAAGGTTACATAGCCATCTTTGTTTGCATGGTAACAAAGGCAGTGCACATTGAGTTGGTCTCTGATCTTACAAGCTCGGCATTTTTGGCAGCCCTTAACAGAATGGCAGCAAGGAGAGGCGCCCCCCGCCATATGTACAGCGATAATGGCACGAACTTTGTCGGCGCTAATCGACTGCTCATGGAACAATACGGAAAAATAGAGTGCGTGTGATGTTCATACAGTGGCATTTCAACGCTCCTGCATGGCCCTCGGCGGGCGGATTGTGGGAACGAGCCGTAAAAAGCTTGAAACACCATTTAAAACGAGTGGTGGGTGAGCAAAAGTTACCATTCGAGGAGTTCACCACAATCTTAACAAAACTAGAAGCATGTCTAAACTCCAGACCTCTGTGTGCGCTGAGTGAAAACGTGGAAGACCTAGACTGTCTGACGCCAGCACACTTTCTAACAGGGAAATCAGGGTTGACCGTCATCGAAACAAGAGAAGACGCCCGAACAAGATGGGAGCTTACTAGAAAAATATACACAGAAATCTGGAAGAAGTGGAAAAGCCAGTACTTGTGCCAACTGTTATCAAGAACAAAATGGCAGAAGCCTCAGAACAACGTGAAGATTGGTGACTTGGTTGTTGTACATGATGACCAGCGGCCCGCAGGAAAATGGTTGATGGGCAGAGTAACAGATCTTCACCCGGGAAACGACGGATACGTTCGTGTCGTGACCCTGAAAACAAGAAACGGCTCTATAAAGAGACCCATAACAAAGCTATCTATTTTACCCATAGACAGCAAGTCGATTCCACAAAACACCGAAACCGAATACAAAAATCAAGCTACAAACAAGATCACAACAAAACGTCAGCAAAATGCCAAGACAGGCAAAATCAACTTGATCGGATTAGTAATGACCCTGCTATACCTACTGAGTCCAGCAAGCGCGACAACAAACACAACAAACTTTATCGAATTGCAACAAGGCCTATATTTCGATAAAGCCACCAACATGAAATTGATTCGCGACGAGTGGAAGATAATTGTCTACTATGACGTCAAACCCTACTGGCGTGGTACAGCGGTGTTCACCAAATTCAACGATCATCTCGAAAACATATGTTCAAAACTAAAACAGAAGTCTCAATGTGACGTTATTTCATTACAATTACATCACGCGTTCGCTGAACTCGACCACTACAACCGCATGTTGCTGAATCAGCAAGGTCGGGTGAATATGAGAAGCAAACGCGGCCTTATCAACGGTGTCGGGTCAATCGCACGTTCCCTGTTCGGAGTATTACATGACCAATTCGCCGAACAATATCAACGGGATATAGAACTCATCAAAGAAAATGAGAAACATCTCGCCCTTTTGTCTAAAAATCAGACAACTATAATAGAAGCTGAATACAACGTTCTAAGAAGATCGGAAGAAACAATCGAAAAACAATACAAATTATTCAATCAACATCTGCTAAGCTTAGACAAGCTAACGAGCAACATTCAGCAAGAAATTGAGTCTCAAGAACTATCAATTGAGTTTGTGATGTCTGCTATCTCTGCAAACAGCTTTATAGAGCATATAAGAAACGTTCAAGAGATTCTGTTGGATACCGTAACCAACATTTACAACGGCAAGATGAACTTACACCTCATTGCGCCAGAACAACTACGGGACGAATTGAATGTCATATCCGGTCAGCTCTCAAAGGATGTGGCACTTCCCATCACCAACATTCAAGATAATTTCTTTCACCTATATCACCTTCTACAAGTGAAGGCAAAAATGACAGAGAGATATCTAATCATTGAGATACGGGTTCCGTTAATCAGTAGAGAAAACTACGAAGTTTATCACGTCATTCCTGTCCCAAAAAAGAATGGGTTCGACATGGTCACCCTACTGCCAATAGCGAAACTATTAGCAATTAACATACAGAAGGATTCATACCTACCGATGACTGAAACCGACCTACATCAATGCATGCACTATGACAGTAGTACGACTCTGCTGTGCCCCATGAGGTCACCAATATACCACATGCAGTCTGACGAGAGCCTCTGTAACAAGAAACAAGACTCGTCTGACTGCAAAACAAAATATGAGAGCTGTCAAAACACGTGGTTGGAACTTAGCAACATAAACAGCTATCTATATTTTTGCTGTGACGCTTGCAAAATACGCGTCATATGCGGGAATCAAGTTTCAACTGCACTACTTAACAACGCAGGGGTAATGACACTCGGTAGCGACTGCACTATCAATAGTGAGACGTTCACTGTACATTCCCAAAGACAACTGACGGATATAATGCATGCCCAGGTTGAAGAACTCACGCTGGAAATCCCTCCAATTAATCGGATCATCAACCTATCGGTACCGCTTTTGAAACAAGAACCTGAGAATGAGACAGTAATGGAACAAAACTCATTACTGCTAGATCTGGGAAAACAGATAGAACAGTTGAAAACCGCGGCCGCAGAAGACATCATATCTGATCGGGCAACATACCACGATGTCCACCAATATGTTGTCATATACATATTGGCAACAGTAGCAGCGACAGCAGGCGCAATATATGGTTACCACCGACTTCGCAAACATTGCACGAGTCACAAGAAACCTGAGGCACCACCTGTGCCCAATCCAGCGCCCCGAAGGAGGTCGACAGCAAGCATCCTGGACAACGCAGCTGTATTTGACGTCACAGACGACAGCAGCGCAGTGCACTTATCGAGTGCACGTACACTCAATAAAGCAACGTCGCCTATTGCGCGTTGTGATTTAATTGTTTAAGGCTCGGATTATAGTATTTTATTTTACATTTTATCTCCTGTTTAACAATTTATTTAACATAACATTTTCATTTTTATTATTCACAGTTACCTTTTGTGAGTGGGCAACATGTACGAGCTACGCTGTACATTGACCTTTGTAGTAGTTTGTACGTCATACTCAATAATGCACATCGATATTGTTTAGCTGTGCATTTCTCTAACATAGCATTTAAGTGGAACAAATGTGTAATTATATTCAGTAGCAATAAATCCATCAAGGGAACTTCGTCTACTCATTTACATAACATAACAAGTACATAACATTTTCACTGTTGGGCATTACAACCCCAACACGTATGAACTATTCAGTTTTCGAGATAACTATTTAAGGCATTTGCGAAGGATTTGTTCTTGAAATAGCGGGAAGTTAATTTTCTCATACATTCAGAAGTAAATTTTGATCGCTGTTGTATTATTGAGTTCTGTGCATTCATATAAACATTTGAAACAAGTTATTTCCAAACAGTCTAAAGAAACTAATTTAAAGTAAGTGGGTCAAAAGCGTCAATAAATGTATTTACCATTTACGAGTCATAAAACCTATCGGTTATTATATTGGTACCCACATCTTCCGTTGGTCATAAAATGAGTGATGATAACAAAGCATATGCAAGGTGGCAGGGACATCGATGCGCAAACTGTGACATGTATACATTATGTAAATTAACGAAAGTCGTTTCCGTTAACCTGCAATAGTATAGAGTCCAAATATGCAAAAACAAAAGTATTGCCATTAAAAAAAAAGTTTTGTTTTTAGTACTAAAATATTAACAAAACATATTAAATTGATACGTAAAAGTCAACGTGTTTTCCACGTTGACTTTTACGTATCAATTTAATATTTTTTTACAAGTGTAACAAGTACGCATGTACAGTCTAAAGTTTCCACAATAATTCCAGTCTAGAATTTTATTATGTGCTGAATTCATGGTAAAAGTATGTGCATCGATGTTGCCATCTTGTATATTAAAATATGTGTTCTGTATAAGATTTTATATGTGTGGAGGATGAAATTAATGTCTTATTTTGAGTGAGGCAACACTACGGCAAAAACAATGTTATTAAGAAAGAAGGGATAGGTTACTTAGCGGTTTTAACCACCTCAGTGGTCTAGTGGTTTGACCACCTCTCTTAGACCCAGAGATCCCAAGTTCGATTCTCAGTGGGGGCAAAATATTCTGCTCGGTTTGGTTGGTGGTACGGCCTGTTCTAAGTCCGCCTGGCTAGCTACCACCATCTTATCTAAGTCTGTCGCCATAATAACAATGTTAACAGCATTGTTATGCATTATAATATACAACCATTTACCAAATAGTGTGCAAGACCTACCGCTGACAATGTTTAAAAAGTATATTTTCAAACTGCTTCTACTGAAAAGTTATTATACGATTAAGGACTATTTAGAAGATAAGTCAATAGAATCTGTAGTTTGTGAGTTAAAATAATTGACATTATAAGTATGTATAAATTTGCACGCCATCGTTTTGGCAGGATATGCAGAAACAAAATTATTGTAACACCATTATGTACCATATTCTAGCAAATAAATATTTTTGATTTGATTTGATTTGTTTCGGCAGTTAGAGGTAAGATAGCCAGTTCCTCTGTGGTTGAGGATTCGGGTTAAAACTCGGAAAACTTACCATCAGGTCAGATGCAGGCTAAGAGCTTCCCCGTCCCCGAAATAAATTTATTCTCAGTAGGTACTTTTGTTTATTGTTACATATTATAAAATGTGTATTAAATTAGCTCTAAAATTAGGTTAAGGATGACGTTTTGCCACTATTTTCGAGTAAAATACAATTCTCCTATATCCAAGGTTTATTCCATTGTTAGATGTTTTCTCTCGCCTCCACCTTACTAGAAATAATGGGTTTGTTGCTGCCACGGAAAAGGAGAGAGTCTGCAAGAAACGTAAACATCTAAGTTAATTTTAGCATAACAATCAAGGGTCAATTTATTTCTTTCATTAGAATGTAATGTATGTATTTTATGGAGGAAAACATTCACAATAAAATCCTACATACTTATTAAAAAGAGTGTGTATTGTTCTGTTACCTACCTGAAAAAGGTAGGTTAACCTTGGACAGTATTACGGACGTATAGCACCTCATTTTGTTTGTTTTCATTAACCCCCAAGGTAAAAAGAGGGGTGATATTATAAGTTTGACCACTATGTGTATGTGTCTGTCTGTGGCACCATAGCTCTTAAACGGGTGAACCAATTTGAATGCGGTTTTTTTATTCGAAAGCAGGTTTTCTAACGATGGTTCTTAAACATGTTTTATCAAAATCGGTTCGGCCGTTTGAAGATTATCCGTTCTTTTCTAGTTGATGAATCGAGTAGTATAGTAACCTTGAATTGATGCTGCAGCATCACCTGGAATTTGCAGGATACCCAATTCCCTTACCAACTTACAGCACAGGTATCGTGTTTGGGCTCATTGGAATGGTCTCAATGAATAGGTTATAGATAGATGATGAACGGGGTCTGGTGATGGAGTAGGAAAGAGAAATGAGAAAATGTTTGTGTCAGGGGTTTTATAAATTTTAATATTATTTCACTAATATAATAATCACACACACAGACAGACACGTGAGTGATCCTATATGGGTTCCGTTTTTCATTCGGACGTACAGAATCGTAAAAACAAATTAGTAATGTTCCTTGTGGTTTATTTAACTCAAAATATTTCAGCGAAAACAGAACAATAACAGAACTGATTTTGCATTTTTAAAACGTTAATATTATTGTCAAATCTGCGAAGAAGAAGAAGCAAAACGTCGTGTTTTGCTTCTTGTCTTCTGTCGGTCTATTCTGTAAAAATATCAACATGAAACTTAGGTGAAGTGAGTTGTCACTGCCACAAATCGACCCGCAGGGTGCTGAAAGGGATATCGCGACCTCGGCACACAGGCAACGGAAGGAACACGGGTGGGTTTTAGTCAGTAAAAGTCTGACACGCCCTCCCGCTCCACCCAGAGCGGGAGAAGGTATTTGATAATTTCCCATCCTCAAAAAAAAAAAAAAAAAAAAAAAAAAAAAAAAAAAAAAAAAAAAAAAAAAAAAAAAAAAAAAAGGGTGCTAGGGATTAGCACTATTGGCAGCTCACTTCACCTAAGTTTCACGGTGATATTTTGACAGAATCGACCGGCTGATCCTTGTGGGATTCTAATAGGTAAAAGGTAATACGGGTTGGTGTCCGCAACTCCACGTCGAAGCACATATTTTGCGTACGGGTGGGAATTTCGGTTATTCGAAGGCCAGTAGCGCCTTGGTGTCACTGACAATCTCACGTAGGGTACCTGGGTTACCGAAGTACTTTGCCCTGTATGTGGCGACCACCGGGCAGTATAAAAGCATATGAGCTGCTGTCTCGTCGTCCTCCATGCAGGTTCTGCACAGCGGACTGTCTGTGACTCCTATGACATTATTCATTATTCTGGGATTCTACGCGAAATCTACTGCCTTAACCGTTGAATTTTAAGTATTATTCATTTGAGCACTGGTGGCCCACTGGTAACGGCGCGACTTACAAGTTGTAGGTCGTGGGTTCGAACCCTGACAGGCGCTTTAATTTGTGTAAATTATTTCATTACCACTGTTCTCAACTCAAAACGGTGAAGGAAAACATCGTGAGGAAACCGGCATGTCGTAGAACCAAAAATTCAAAGACATGTGACATCTACCAACACGCACTGGGCCTGTGTGGTGGATTACGGCCCACTCCCTCTCACAGAGGCCTATGTCCCAGCAGTGGGAACATTATAGGCTGATTATGCTAACCGTTGAATATCCATTATTGCGAGCTCCCTTGACTAGTTTAATTCATTACTTAGGCGCGTCATACTGTTTGTAATATCACTGGTCTGAAAGGACCCTAATATGTCGATGATAGCTCTTAAGTAATTACCACCTTGATTGCATTTGAACTCCAGCGCGTTTAATTTATAACACAACTAGCGACACACCCCTGCTTCGAGTGCGTACAATTGATATAGCGATGTCAGCTGTGCTATTATGGCGCGAGCTTGCGGACGGTGAGCAATGGGTAGCTCGCCGTCCGATAAGGACCAGGCCCGGGTCAACGGCGCGTTGTGTTCCACGCGCGCCTCAAAGAGATGTCAGCACAACGGAAGGAGTCCGCTAGGACCGATGCCTGCCGGGGTCGCAGGAAAGTCCGAAAGGGATACCGTGACCCCTGGCAATATACAGGCAACTGAAGGAACACGGGTGGGTTTTAGTCAGTAAGAGTCTGACACGCCCTCCCGCTCCGCCCAGAGCGGGCGAAGTTATTTGATAATTTCCCACCATCAAAAAAAAAGAAAAAAGCTGTGCTATATCTATTATATAAAAACCGGCCAAGTGCGTGTCGGACCACGCACCATGAAGGGTTCCATAGTTGGGATGAATTAATCCCCAATAAATTTTTTTCATTGTAGTTGAAAAACATGTTCTCCCATACGGAATGTCTGGGAGATCATGTTTTTCAAACTGCAAATTTAAGTTGGTCGATAATTACTCGTTAACCTGTAGTTAGAAGTGAAGTTAAAAGAAAAACTATTACAGCTAAGAAGGCTTCTTAGCTGTAATAGTTTTTCTTTTAAGTTCATTATATATACTACTGCTGTGAATTTTTTCACAAATCCAAGTACCTACAACCATTTAGCTAGCAGGGGGTGGGACACTTGACTCTAACAAAAAATTGCACTTTAAAGCTTACTATTTCGCAAATGGATTCCTGAATTTAAAAATGATTTTCACAAAATAAAAAACGTTGCCACTTTAGGTGTAGGGAAGGTACCCTAAAAAAAATATTTGTCTTGATTTTATTTTACCACTTTGTCGGCGTGATTAATATGTAAACCTATGCCACATTACAGCTTTCTAGTACTAACCGTCTCTGAGCTAAGCCAACAGACAGACAGAAAGACTGACATAGCGATACTATAAGGATTCCTTGTTTACTACGGAATCCTAAAAATCATTTGTCGTGCGCAAAAACTCAAAAATTGCTCGACCGATTGGTATTTTTTTTTTGTTTTGTTCGTCTCATTCCTTGGGTGGTTTAGGAAAAGTCAATAACCGAAAAAAAAAAACGAAATTTTGTATGGGATTGCGGCCAATATTATTGATCTCAGGTGGTACGAAGTTAACTGCGTCATCTAGTCTAAGATAAAAAATAACTGTATTATACAAATAAGCGCGCGTATGCACGGACGTAAAAATATCGAGGCGGGATTTTTTCGCGCACTGGATTTTCAACTCTCAGTCTTGAGCCTAGCGTTGGGAATCCAACGCACTGAGATGCACTCTTGTCCCAGCGCGTTGAAAAACACATTTTTGGATTTTCAACTGTTGGCGCTAAGCAGACCGTTGAAAATGCAGTGCACGAAAAAAAATTGCAGCCGAAAAATTGCCCGTGCGAACCTGGGCTAAATCTTCTCAAATAAATTATCTAAATACCTAATGGTGAAAACTGCACCAAACTTCATTGAACTAGCGCACACACAGAGGGACACGAAAAGCGACTTTGTTTTCTATTGAGCTTGGGATAATTTATAGACATAGATGAACGCCATAGTTACACCATGTTCGATTCAATCTTCGTAATAGCGATCAATACGAAGCCGGAACTAATTTCCCCAATCTGTTACACATTCCTCAATAAACATTAATAATTCAGTCAGCAACAATTTCAAACTTATACCCTTCACCTGATTAATATTGCCTTATTAGCATATCACCAACCTAAATTGGAACGTACCGTCTTCAATGTTAAGTTTAATTTTGATTGGGGTTTTGTAGCTATTGTTTTCTCATTTCCTAGCCCATTGGTGAGACATCTGTATATCTCTGGGATATTATTTAGTCGAAATGTTTTTGGGTATAACATTGGCAATCACATTAATGGATCTGCTGGTCACAGAGTAGGTAAGCAGTAGGTTTATGTTGGAGTGGGAGATTGGACTACTGTTTTGGCTTGTATGTGACTTCTTTAGGAAGTCTCTCGCAGGGAGCATTCGCCTGTAATGTAACAGGACACAGGGAAGTCTATATGAAGTCTATGGTCTTAAAATAACATGGTTAAACTCTCAATGTTGTGCTTACAAACTTACATTTGCTGTTGGAATGTATGGGCGAACATGTTTTTCAACTACAATGTTAAGTTTGTGCTTAGGATAAATTCATTCTAACTACCCTTCATTGTGCGTGGTCCGACACGCACTTGGCCAGTTTTTATAAACTTGAATGTCAATACTGGTTGCCAGACTTTCGGGCGTCTGACGACCCAAAATGACTGTCAAGGCCCACGAATGTCAGCCGGGACCAACGGCTTAGCGTGCTTTCCGAAGCACGGAGATCTCGGTATGTAAAGATGGTCACCCATCCACGAACTGACCACGGCAAGCGTTGCTTAACCTGATTGAAGACCAATCAAATATAGGTAGGTAATGATTTATAGTCGTAGTGAAGCGAGTAATACGTTAGGTAATTTTAAAGATTGCAAGTGTTTCAATATTCTGTCACAATTCGAGGCCCTCTAATCTAGTGATCGGAAGCGCTACGTACTGAAAGAAAGAAAGAAAGAAAGAAACCTTCATTTGGTTACTGCTGAGAATGAGATCCTGGGTTCGATTCCTGGGTCGAGCAAAATGGGGGTTTTTCCATCTGGAATTTCTCATTAGCAGCCCGGAGTCTGGAATTTTGTCCAATTGATGGCAATGGGCTTGCCCCCTATTACATGGGACTTAAGCATAACTGGCAAAATGTAGGTGTACTTACATATGTACACCTCTACGTAACCCTTTGAGTAAAACAGGTGTGATATTATGTTTATAAACAACACAAAAGCCATATTTTCCGATCCCACCACTATCCGTATACTCTATAAATTAGGGCGAGCCAAAATTAAGTTTACCTCAAACATAGGGTAAGGTTCGTAATCCACTTAGTTATACTTAGGAACTGCGGTTAAGTTCGTTGAAAAACTTGTGGTGCGTGTAAAGTTGATTTGATACGATCATCAGATTGGTTTGTTTAATTAGATTTATATTTGAACTAGCTGCACCTGCGGTTTTACCCGCATAAGTCTCGATCCTGTAGGAACATCGGGATTAAAGGTATCCTATTTCTTAACCCAGGTCATGGTTTACCCATGTGCCAAATTTAATCCAAATCTGTTTAGCCGTTTTAGCGTCAAAGCAAACAAACAAACTAACGAATAAAACTTACTTTTTCATTTATAATATAATATACAGGGTGGATTTTTGAGATGGGGCAGTAAGGAAAGATACCTTCACCGTTGTCGCTACAAGAAAAAGGACTTAAAAGACTATCCCCACGACTGTCACCATGTAAGATTTTTTGCTCCTGACTCATACCAATGCCTAAGCTTGCCCGAATCTGTCGATAGGTCAGTCTCTATCATGCGCCGCACTTTAATGATGTTATCGTCAGTTGTCACCGTTGCAGGACGTCCCTCACGCAGGTCATCAGTAACATTCCTCCGATCACGCTTAAATTCATTCGTTTCATTCATTGAGGCTTCATCATGAAAGGCTAAACGAAGTCGTAACAAATCATTGCCCTACACGCACTTTTCAAATTAAGAAACTACTAAAAAGGAATAAATGACAGATGAATTCAGTATACATCATCAGGTCCAAAGAGTTCGAAATTCGAAATTTCAATACATTTTTAATTGGATTTGTTTTTAACCAGCCAGTTCAAAAAACTTGTTGCAGTGTTTCCACGACTGCACTTGCACGACTGTTAATTTTATGCGCTTCATTTATCATTGTGAATGTCCTTCCTGCCATTTCTTCCTTTAATTTTCACGGTTGATCTTACAAAAGTGTATTTAAATTAGCACTATGGAGATAGGTCTTATTTTGTTCTAGTCACGAGGGTTGCGCCGGCGCATCGTGCGGGAACTAACCTTGTTCATTATGATACTCCCAACAATGCTGTAGCAATGCATCTAGTGTACTTGTGCAAACAACTAGTAATAAACAATGAAATATTAATATTTCATTGTTTATTGCACCTTGAAAATTATTTTCAGAAGGCAACGCAATTATTTATTGTCAAGTGCAAGTTACGCTACGCTCAGAAGAGAAACGAATAAAACCCACATTAAACTCAAACTCAACGCATTTATTTCAATTAAACAATTTACAGGCACTTTTGAATTGTTAAGGAATCGGTCAGTCAGAAATATGAAGCTAGTTGCCCATTCCAAAGCGTAGTAGGTACCTATGGAGAAGAACCGGCAAGAAACTCCACGGACGCTCTTTTAAATAAAATAAAATAAATTGTTAAAAAAATATTGGTTACATAATTCATGTTGAAATTAAACATATTATGAGAACAATGTAGAAAGACGTGCACGTTAGAAGCGTCCGTAATAAAAAGATAAAACAAAGAACAATTCAAAAATTAAAATCAGCCATGGCAGTCAATAGTTGACCAGTCCCAACTGACGGCGCCCATTCACGAACATGACGCAGGGATCAGCACCATTCAGCTCAACCATGTCAAAAACCGTTCTCCCTTATTTTCTAAAAACCAATCACCAAATTGTCGGTCAACTAAAGGACCGTGGAAAAACGGTGGAAAGCCTGTCTGTATGTTGGTCCCACGTTTCTCAATCAAGTCGAAACGACTGAACGATTTGGCACTTGACACGACCTATTTCCGACCGTCGCCTTTTACAACCGCGTTTGATATGCAACTGATGCACTCAGTGTTTTCTTTGAAAATGAGAGAAAAAGAGTAAAATATTTTTCGTTTCAATTTGTGGGAAGTTGTGAGTCGATGTGGGCCGTGAGTGATGTTTGGAGCTCTTTGTGGTAATGTGTTGGAATAATTATGTTGAACTGTTTTATGTAAGCTCTGTTTTTTTAATAGTATAACCATATATCGGATATTCAGAAGCATATTTACCTAAAGTTAATTTTTGGCTAAGGAAATGGAAGCGGCTTCTTAATTTTTTTTTTCTTAATATAAATCCCGGAATTACATAAAATCCGAGAATGCACACCTAATTGGATACATGGTATGGAAACGACTTATCAGCCCGCTTATGAAGGTTACTTTTGCGGTGTTAACATAAAAATTGATATACTTATTGTAAACATTTTTTAACGAAACTCAAGGCACTGAGTTGTTTTTCGGTATGTGCTATACCAATTTGGCAACCTACTTTAGACTTATTATTATATTATATTAATTTACTTTACTTTACTTGACGAAAAATTTGAACGCCCCTTGCGTTGAAATTTTTCGTCGGTTATTTTTAGTAGGTTCAGAATCATGTACTGAATCCATGGTAAAAGTTTTCGCATCGATGTCCCTGCCCTGTATAGGAGTTTGTACAGTAGTAACTATTACACCATGATTAGAGATAACAATCATGCTTCAAGGTCAATCAGCACCATCCTAACTCCAACACAACTTCAATTGATAATCACAGCTTTTATAACACCGACCGACTTGAAAATCTCTTTCAAGAAACGTGTGAAGACTTAGTTCGTTAGCTTGCTTGTTGCGTGGCCACTTTGAAGCGTTCTAAAGAGTAACAGAGCATTCAGACGTGGATGAATCGCGATTTTTTGTTATCGTGGTTATTGTCAAAGCGTTTTGTGGTCTGGAAAAGACTCAACCACTTTTCAAATCCTTGTTTCGAATTTATGTTATTTCCACTAACTTTATGGTATTTTTACAATTTTAAAAGTTTATGTACTTACACATATAAACAGACAGGAAGAAAGGAATAGAAAAATAAGTACAAAGTTGATTAACAGATGCTTATTTCTGAATAAATCTCTCTACTACTAATGGTAGCAATTTCGGAATGACCTAACACTATTGAAAAAGTCATTAATAAAAATTTAATCGTAGCGCAAACTGAACTCTATCAGTGGGCTTTTAATGTTATTTTTCCAAAAACACATTTGTTTACATGTTTGGAAACTAAAATGCGAACGCGTTATACGCGCGTATTCACATGCTCACGAGTCCTTAACAGCCGTCCCAAGTAAAATCACGTCGCCAATCAATTTCTCATGCTGGATGTATGTGTGAACAGACCATTACGGACAAGAAAACTCAAAAGCATGACACGCAACTCGATACAAGCCTTTCTAGATTAACATCTAAACTAGCTGCTTTCCGTTATTATTTCAATTGTATGTAATAATGTCGTACTGAGTGAAATTTAAGGACATTGGACGGAAGTGCGCAGTCATTCCCTTGGATCTTTATTAAATAACTTTAACAATGTGGCAGATTACAATTTTATAGTAGATAAATTGATTGGTAGGCTGTTCGCTATATTCGATTTTATGATAATAGTGAGCGTTTTGGGGGACCGTCTTATGTAATTTGAACGTTAAAAAGTACTGATTTTTAGCACTCATTTGAATAAATGACTTTTGGTTTTGATTTTAGTCCCATTGCAGAGTAAAGGCATCCCTTTGTCATATCCAAACACTTATGTTTTTCGCCATCTTCACTTAGGTCAATATATTGTCTTTTTCAAACATGCTTGGAAATTAGAACATTATTTTGAACCTTCTTCGAGATAAATGGAAATTGTTGTACTCGTCGATTACGCGCGCCCGGCTTGCAATGTTTGTATGAAAATCCAAAACTGTCGGGCTTAGCACCGAATAAATTACTATGAAAACTCATATCTGTAGTGTTATTTAAAAATGGAACGAACTTTTTACTTCAACACATGGCAACCAAGGAGGTAACTCATAAAAGATTTTATTTAAATTTCGATTTGTTTTGCAAATACAGTTGTTAAGTAAAGAAAAAACAAATGAACATATTGGCGCGTGGAAAATTATCGTTGTTCGTCATTGATTCGGGAATTTATAATTAATTTACATAGTTTGAATTCCCACGCATTATTTGAGAAAAGTACTATACAAGCCTTGTCCGCAACCAGGCATTGATGGACTCACGTATGTGTGCCTCGGTTTCGCCTCGGCCCACATTTTAACGATCGTCCATCAATACCCTTGTTGCACGCCGCGACCGTAATGTACTATTTCTGTAAATGACTATAAAGGCTCACGTTTCATAGACCGTAAATAATACGCGCTCTGCTTACCCCGGTAGTCGTAAATACAGGCGTGTAAGGTATGCTATCGAACTATCGCAGCGGAAGCCTTTGACGCTAAATGTCGTACGTTTGGTTCTCGGTTTACGTATCCGAGTTCGGAGCTAACTGTGGTTTACCTACGAATGTTTGGAGTGTGACTATTTGTTAGGTGTATTCAAACTTCGAGCATTTTCGAACTAGAGACAATGAACTTCAGCTAAGCGATTCGATTTCGAGGAAACAAAACGACTTGTAGAGAGAATATATTCTTGAGTATAAAGTAGATAGGTAGAATTCAATGTAAGGTGCATTAATATAGCCTCTATGAGTGCTCTAGTGGTGAAGTGGTATAAGTGTAGGTACCATCAAAGAAATCCATATCTTACCAGTTTCAAAACAAAATCCCGTGAACACGATGACCACATCTGTTATCGGCCCCGTGGTATAGCCGCCGAGCGCTGCAAGCAAGTATAGTCCTTATGGTGGTTAGATATGAACTTCTTCGATGGTACGTCTGGCACACTGAGCAGTCAGCTTCTCCGCCACCTTGCTGGCTAATATAGTACCACAATATCTTTCGTGCCTATACGAGAGGTCAGAAGATTGAATTTTGTCAGTACGTAATATAGTCGCGTATTTTAACATCACATAATATAATATAAACACGCGCGTTTTTCCCATAGATCCCCATGGGAAAAAGCCTTGAGTAAGTGAACCTACAGAATGCCACCTGCTACGATGCTTACAAACTCCTTTTGCTGTTTTTTATTTCATATATCTGGGTCATACACGCATGTCAATAATTTTAGCATCAATCAATCTACCTAGCCTTTTCCCAACTATGTTGGGGTCGGCTTCCAGTCTAACTGGATGCAGCTGAATACTAGTATTTTACATAGAGCGATTGCCTATCTGTCCTCCAGAACCCAGTAACTGGGTAATACGATACCCCTTAGTAAAACTGGTTGTCACACTTTCGGGCTTCTGACGACCCGTAACGACTGTCAAAGATCCACGAATGACAGCCGGGCCTACTGCTAATGTGCTTTCCGAGGCACGGAGGAGTCTCGGTATGTAAATATGGTCACCCAACCTCGGCAAGCCCGTGCGGCTGTCTACTTAGCCACAAACTCCTCATGCCAGTATTTAGCTTATTGTGTAAAAAAAAAACTTGTTAAACTCTTGACTAGCGATTGCAAAAAAGTCCGCTGTATCCAGTGTGAATTTGCGTTTCAACAAACGAATTCAAAACCAATGCAATGCAGCCTACCTCCACAAAATACAGTCGCATCGAGTACAAAATCTAAAATTCCACAATTTCTCCTATTCAAAATTCTGCTTTAAATCGGGCACTCAGTTCCCTTTTGATCGGTTCATTATCTCCGGTGTATTGAACGGTCGCCAGTCGCCGCTTTACCATAGACGCTCGGATTTATTCGGATTTCGTCGATTTTATTAAAAGCTTTTGGGACATCCGTATTAAACGGTTATTACGCAGATTTGTTCTGACGTCAGGTTAGTGGTTGACTGGTAATTGTGTCTGATGTTTTGTGGTAAGGAAAATATAAGACAGGTAAGGTTAAAATGGTTATAAAGAGATGAGTAGTTGTGGATCAGAGGGATTTCCGTGTGGTGGCAGTATAGGTATTATATTCGACCTCGTTACTGTTAGACTAAGGTTGAAGGTTGCTTGCAAAACGACAAGGCCAAGTATCTATACATATTTTAAATGAAAGTCGCTTTTCATGTTTGTCTGTATGTCCGTGTTGTTCTTCTAAACCACGCAACAGATTTTGATGAGGTTTTCACCATCGTTTAGAGAATTTATTCCGGAAAGTTTATGTGTATGATACGGTATTATTAAAATAACATTATATGACTAAGAAATCTCGATTGTTTGTCAAGTTGTTAAATCTTTGCGAAACAGGGAGCGGGTCACTAGTTCGTCTATATTAGATAAATAATTTCAACGTTTGTGAAGTTTTAATTTACTGGGAATTGCTGTCAAAAGTGGTAAAGCATTAGGAGATCGACTGTATAGTCAAGTTTATACTGCGATAATTAAAACGGTTTTTTTGTTCTACTATGGGGAAGCTGTTGGCCTGCATCTCCCTTGATGGTAAGTGATGATCAGCTCGAAGGTCGAAGCGAGCTGTGATGATTATGGCGTTTCCTAAGACAGTTTTTTTTTGTAACGTAAAACACATGCCATTCAGTCAAAAACCAAACCACAGCTCCACAATCCGTAATTGACCATTTCAATACAAACAATAAAAATAAAATAATATTTAAACGAATTGTTATTTCAGCGTCAATTTATCAATTGCCAAAATGGCTGCGCTCAATAAACAAAACAATCACAAAATTCGCGCACAAAAATACTACCTATGAAAATCTTCAAAAATCCAATTTTAATAATTGAATTAAAATCAATTGAGCACACAAATTAATTGCAAATCGCTCCGTGTGAACATTATAATTGCTTTTATGGAATCAATTTGACTTCTTTGTGAGCAACGCAATAGGTATTACTGCAAACGATAATATTGCGAGATTATTACGATATTCGTCGGGGATTTTTAATGGCTGTTTTGATGTGTATTTGTTTATGTGAGGATTGGGAATAATAATTCTGGTTTTTAACACAATTTTATTAGCTTGACCTGTATGTATCTATCTATCTATCTATGTAGGTAACGGAATCTTTCAACGTAATTTTCACCAACTTCAAGACGTTCGATTAACTTGAAAATTTGCACACGTATCAAGGACCGATGACAATACAATAATTTAGCATCGTGAAGCTGATTTGATGATGGAGCTAGAAGGTGGATAATGGAACTCTTCAGCGACTTCTAATAAACCCCTCGAGTTTGGGCTCATATGATTCGGTTTGACTAGTCCAATATATTGCACTTGTTGTCGAGGGTCTGATGATGGAGCCAGGAGGTGAATAGTGGATTTCTTTAAATTAGTAAACTGGTGAAGTCATAACTTCGTTGACTTTAGACTTCTTAACTAAATGAAAAATATACTAGACTAATAAGTAAAAAATTAAAATTTTTGTTTAAATAAAACTAAAAAACACGCTTTTTACACGAATTAAAAATGATAAAATAATTAAATTGACTCGTACTAGTTACGATATAAGTAAGTACCGCTTTTTAGCGGTGTATATTTTTAATTAATCTAAACGAAGCGCCCCACTTTTTGATTTAATCATTGGATGTAAAAGAAGTGACAAGCTGGATTGGTACTTATATCGTAACTAGTACAAATCAATTTAATTATTTTATCATTATTAGTTCGTGTAAAAATCGTGTTTTTTTTAAACAAAATTTTTTTGTTGTAAAGCTGGCTGCGGATTTATCCGCTTTTATCTGATTTGTAAATTGAGTGCCACTTTCTCTTATAATATGCAAGATTGCGCATGCGCAACAGGCAATCTAAGCAGTTTGATTTGATTTGACCAATGAGCGCGCGCAGTGCTGGAATGGCCGTCAGAAACGACCTTGACGAGGCCGCTTTAATGTTGTTTATTACCAAGGTGAGATGTCAGATGTTACACATCATATCTGACTACTGTAAGGCTCGCTCGTATTTTTTATTAACCCCCGACGCAAAAGGAAGGGTGTAATAAGTTTGACCGCTATCTGTGTGTGTGTCTGTCTGCCTATGGCACCGTAGCTCTTAAACGGGTGAACCGATTTGAATGCGGTTTTTTCTATTTGAAAGCAGGTTCTCTAGCGATGGTTCTTAGACATGTTTTATCAGAATCGGTTCAGCTGTTTCAAGGTCATCAGCTCTTTTCTAGTTGATGAATGGAAGTGAGCATCTTCCACAGGTCTGATCGATTTGAAATTTGGTATTCTGTAACTTGAATGATATTAAAAGAACATAGTAACCTTGAACTGATGCTGCAGCATCAGCTGGAATTTGCAGGATACCGAACTCCTTTACCAACTTACAGTACAGCCGTGCTATTCTGTAAACATCTCACCGTGATAACTTGGGTGAAGTGAGCATGAAGTGAGCTGTCCATAGTGTCAATCCCTAGCTTTAGGTGCAATGACAGCTCACATCAAGCTCACTTCACCCAAGTTATCACGGTGAGATATTTACAGAATAGCACGGCAGGTATCGTGTTTGGGCTCATTGGAATGGTCTCAATGAATAGGTTATAGATGGATGGTGAACAGGGTCTGGTGATGGAATAGGAAAGAGAAATGAGGAACTGTTTGTGTAATTTTTTTAATTTATTCTTGTATAGCTCACTAACGACCCACCTATTGTTGTGGTGCATTTCAATTTAAAACATCCAGATTTCTGTGCTATTGCTAAGTTACTTATAGTCATAAGAACCTTTTCCAAAACATAAATCTAATGTCTAATTTAGATGATCTAAGCGGTCACACAGATAGTCAGAAAAAGCGACTTTGTTATATGCTATGTATTGGCGCTGATTCTGAGGGTTCACCAGAAGTATTTTCATGTTACTTTCAGCCTTATAAGCTGGGCCTTATTGCCATGTTAGGACTATTCTCGTGCCACGAGATAACCGACTTGCGTGCAGCCTTAGCACGAGGTCGCGACTTAAGACGAGAGCCTTCAGCTTATAAAGTCCCTTGGGGCATCAGGCAATTATTTGGATCAGTAGTTGCTCTTTAAATATAGCCGCAGAAAGCTATTTTCTTTAGATACCTAAATCATTGTTGTGTTACTGACACAAATGTTCTATGCATAAACATCTTGAACGGAACAGATTTACTTACCTACCTGTGAGCGACATAATAAGTTTACTAACACAGTTTGTTTGATTAAAACCAGAGATTCGGATCAAATCAAACACAGTAACTGCAGTAGTCAACTTGCACAGTCTTCTGCCCACCATCTTTTACCTTTCTGGAACCTTTGTCTTCCTATATTACCTGCATCTCACCTGATTGTAAGTGATGATCAGGCCGAACGTGGAAGCGAGCTTCGGAATCCTCAATCACAGAGGAACTGGCTATCTTACCTCTAACTGCCGAAACACAACAATGCTGTTAACTTTATTGCTATGGCGACAGACTTAGGTAAGATGGTGGTAGCTAGCCAGGCGGACTTAGAACAAGACCAAACCGAGCAGAAAATATCTTTACTTAATAGTTTTTAATAAAACAAGATCACTATTCAAAGGCTATATGTACAACCTTAGTTTTTGTTTACCCTAATCCTCTTAAGGGGTCATTGTACTCATCATTATGAATAACTTTCACTATGGGATCAACGCTGAAATCGCGAAAAAAAATCAGCTGTTCCCTACATTTCGACGAGATAGACGAACATAAATGTCCCTGAACAGCAGATTTTGTTTTCGCGATTTCCTCTTTGGTCCCATAGTGAAAGTTGTTTATAATAATGAGTACAATGAACCCTTAAGAGGATTAGGGTAAACAAAAACTATGGTTGTATAAACCGAATATTCCCGATCAGCTTGTCGTCGACACTGTTGACGATCGGGAAAAAAGTTTCGTAACGAAACGGCATTTTGCACATGGCTTAGACATGTTCCTGTCTCTCTCCTGCAATTGTATTTTGACAGTTGCGCAACCGTGACAGGAATAACGCTTGCCAATGAACGGGCTAAGAAACGTTTAAAGATGTCGGCCTTAGTACCATAACAAGACTTCTTTATCTTCAAACGTCACACTGCCTTCAGACATGCCTCAAAGATAAAAGAGGCTTCAAACAAACATATCTCATTGCTATTTCTTAAAGAATTCCTTTGGTAAAGATCGGAATGTGACCTATCTTCGAACGTTGCAGAAAATTTTTGCCGCGCAGAGATTGTTGTCTTTAAGAAAACAAAGCGATTACTCCTGTGTACAAGAAAGGTAAATATGTCGGGTATTAGTAGGGCCCTCTATAGGCAATTACTATCAAATACTATCTCTTTTGATACTTAAGAGATAAGCCGGATTTTATGGTACCTACATAATTATTATGATTTTATTTCGGGAAGTAGATTTATACAAACACTTTTTACACATCAATAATATTTAAAAAACTAGATGAATACAGGCGTTTTGTTATGCTATGTTAAGTGACCACTTATGTACCAATTGATCGCACTCATAAATAATCTGTCAGCTGGACCAGTCAGCCCGTCAACACATCGACACTGCCTATACTGATAGTTCATCTCGATACGACACCTCGAATCCACGCCCATGGACTATCCAATCGATTCATTGGTAATTGCACAAAGTGCTCATGTGATTTTAACCGATTCATTCCAATCTGGCCACTCGATTGCTCTCCATAGTTCCGCTTACCAGTAGCTTTGTACGGTTCGTAGAATAGGAAAGTGCTATTGTATTTCAACTAGAGTCGTTATAACGTTATATTGTTTTTCTTTTTGAAATGCTGATTTTGTATGGGAAAACTGTCAAAAATTCGAAATTATTCCTCGGAAATATCTGGCGTTGGAAAAATCAGCCCTTGTTAAAAAACATAAAGAGAAATGTATATATGCGAAACCAGAATGCTACACCCTCAGTGAAATCATTTTTCGGAATCGGATAAGTAGTTCCGAAGATTACCCCGTACATTAGTATGTAATCAAATTCAAATTTCTAATTCAAAATTGTAATACAAAATTGTAATTCACCATTGTAATTCACCATTGTAATTCAAAATTCCAATTCAAAATTCTAATTCAAAATATTTTATTTCACATAAACCTACAAGGGCACTTATTTTACGTCAGAAGCTAGGTGCACGGTTCCAATTGGTCGTTTCCTATGGAGAAGAGCCGGCAAGAAACTACACGGTTAGGACTCTTTTAAAAGTAAATGGTTTTTACAATGTTTCCAAATTACTGCGTTAAAAGGTATGAGACTACAGTGTAGGCCCATCAACAAGTACCAGGTACTTAGCAAAATATAAAATGGTCCACAGATCTACATTCTGTTACGTCTACAATATTCTCACATTCACAAAATTTGAAAGAGAATAATCTATATAAAAGATAAATAAAATAATAAAAATAAAAACCTATTTAAACCAAATGACAATGGTTGCCACTGCAGCTGTAATCACATATAATACCTCATTTTATTGGTATAGGTTGTGACGGCTGACTTTAAGCAAGTGTTACGGTTGGTGTGAACGTAGCCTTAACTCCTAAAGCAGATATCAGACGCTTCATTTTTTAATCTTATTTGTCTTTCTTTGAGTAAAACATTCACTCGAGTTACGCTTCTGATATCAGTTTAATCGCAGTCTTCCATTTATTATCAGAAAATTTATACCCTGATTAGGTAGGCAAATATAAGAAATTCAGTTGCACAACTCTTCTCAAACTCCAATTAACTTTTTAACGTTTTACTAAATTCGTACCGAGTAACAATACTAACTTTTTTTAAATTACAATTTGAAGTATTTCGTGAGTCGGCTTCAAAAATAATTAAACAAATATTTGCAATGAACATTCTTTCAGTCCAAGTTGCAGTCGTTCGTCTTTTATTACATTTAAAATTGTTTCATTTAAAATCTTTCAAATTAAAATCGTTTAAACACTGACTTATGTTGCTGCGTTTAGTTTGAAATTAATTTTTAAATGTTGTTTGAACTTGAATTATGGACATTATGAGAACAGTATTACAAGAGAAAAACTTTAAATATATATACAGGTTGTTCGGCACACGGTTGAACATACGAAAATGGCGGATCCGTGATGAAATTCGCCGTTGCTCAAACTTCAAATGTCAATAATTTCAATTAAAAATAACAAAACTGGCAATATTTTTACAGGTTCACTGATCTTCTTCTTTTCGTGTGGTTAGTCACTAACCTGGTGTCAGAGTTTTAAAGCCACCCATGGGCCTCTGACTTGGCTTCACATGCCGTCGAGAAATATCTCTCAGAGATGCCGGTTTCCTCATGATGTTTTCCTGACCTGAACAGGCACAATAGCAAAATGAGTACAATAAGTACTAGTAACATGAGTGCAATAAGTACTAGTAAAATGAACATGAATCATTTGTGATCACGAGACATATTTTTAACGATTTCTTAAAATCCAGTCAGAACGCTCAAATAAGGGTTCCGTAGTTGGGATGAATTTATACCAAGGACAAAATTAACTTTGTTGTTGAAAAACATGGTCTCCCATACGGAATGTATGGGACAACATGTTTTTGCAACTGCAAATGTAACTTGGTAGATTATTACTCGTTAACTTGTAAAGCCTACTTAGCTGTGATAGTTTTCCTTTTAATTTCGTTATATATACTACTCCCGTGAAAGTTTTCACATTTCCAAAACCAACCATTTAGCTGGCAGGGGGTGGGGTACACTTGACTCTAACAAAAATTTACACTTAAAAGCTTAATATTTTGCAAACGGTACCCTGAATCCAAAAATGGTTTTAACAAACTCCCAATATTTTTAAACAACCTTTGCAACGATGCCCCGATGGTATAGACGAGGAAAAAAAATCATCCCCACTTTTACGTGTAGGGGCGGTACCCCAAAAAAATATATTTATCATGATTTTATTTTACCACTTTATCGGCGTGATTAATATGTATACCCATGCCTAATTACAGCTTTCTAGTACTAAGAGTCTCTGAGCTGATCCGTGGACAGACAGGCATGGCGAAACTATAAGGGTGCCTTGGTTACTACGGAACCTTAAAGAGGAAATGGTGTTCGTTGGTAAGCGCATCACTTGAGAACGGCTAGACAAATTTAGCAATTTTTCAACACGGTTTTATTAGCTTGACCTGTAATCTATGTAATGGAATCTTTCGACGTAATTTTCACCAACTCCAAGATGGTCGATTAACTTGAAAATTTGCACACGTATCAAGGAATTTTGGCTGTTGATCTGATGAATTAGCCAGGAGGTGAACAGTGGAACTGTTCAGTGGCTATACTAGTAAAAACCTCAAGTTCTGGCTCATATGATTCGTTTTGATGAAACTTTGGTGAATGAAAGTTTGGATGACAATACTCTTTAATACTCGCTCAATACTCTTTATTAAAAATAAAAATAAAGGCGCTTCAGAAGGCCTGACACACAATTGGCAGGTGTTCTTTATAACTTTGAAAATCGTAGTTTATTATATTTTGTAAAATAATATGCTTCGACGAAATAAAGTTTCCAATGAACGCATATCAAAGTTTCGAGAAAGAAACTTTGTTCAATATTTTCTTTATTTATAGCTGTCAAACAAAATTGTAAATTAATTTCACATCATGAGCCCATATCTATCAATTTCTAGTAACTCTATACTTGATAAATTGTTATGCATCAGCTTTTTAAACTTTCAGTCATTAATTAAATTAATTAAACTGTCAACTTGAGATAATTAATTAAGAATTCGTTTTTCAATACTTCAGTTTAAAATTGGTGTTTTCCAATTATCTTTGATTTTAAGTTCGGTCAAATTAATTATACGCGCTGTTAATTAGACTTGCAAGTATCTAATATTAATTTAATTAATATACATTCATAACAATTCTGTTACAAATTTGCTTGATATTATAAAATTATTTATAAAAAGATTTATATTTTTATTTATAATGAAATAACTCCAAAACTACTGGACCGATTTAAAAACTTCTTTCACCAGTTGCATGCTATATTATCACTAACTAACATAGGCTATAATTTATAAAGTTAGGTTTCACGCGGGCGAAGCCTCTGGTGGAAGCATAAATAAATATAAATGTTTAGTAACAAAATACAAACACACAAAACAGAAATAGCATCGCTACGTAATTGCTACGATGTAACTGATGACATTGCTACGCAGCCGTAGCACTCGTAGCACTCGTAGGCGTTCCGCTACGAGACATGCGTCAATTCATTTATTCATTTTGTTTGTACTCTTGTATTTCCTCGGAATAAAGTGCGCTTGTCGTTGATTGGCTGATATAATTTAATAATAAATGTATTTTAAAAGTGTTGTTTTGTCTATTTGATGAAATGACAATTTCTGGCACTTTTATAAATAAGCTCAGAGAAGTTTAGTAGACACTTAGAAAAATGGTTTACATACGTTTTCACAATTACTTATTGTGCAATTATATTTTTTCGCAAAATGCACAACACAATCGCGTTGGCATTTGCTTCAACACGAATTTATGTTACAGGAAACGACATCAATGTGTTTAATTATGTTTAAATAAATAATTACCTAAAGTATTTAACTAAAGTCAAGGAAATAAATTTTTAAGCCAACTGACTAGCAACTTCAAGTGTCCGTATATTTTAATCGCAACTGTCATTCTTTGAAAGTTCTATGAAATGGCTATAAGACGGCAAATTGACGTAGTGTGTCAATTTGCTTAAATATTAATTTCCTTGACTGTATATTAACACAATTTCTTAAATTTTAATAACGAAGCTGATACCAAAGTTTTATACACCTTGGATAGCAGGCTACCTAGGCGTTTATTACGCCTGGATAGGAACGGCCTGCGCCTGGTGACGGGGAACCCCTCGCTAAACAAACACTTCCATCCAATAGGCATAACGGACAGTCCTCTGTGCAGGGCGTGCATGGAGGCTGAGGAGACCGTCACGCACGTGCTCTTTGAATGCACAGGCGTCACCCAGATTAGAACAAAAACCCTCGGGTCACCCAGATCTTTAACAGACGTTCTGAACCGACCAGGAGATTTACTTAACGTCTGGAGGAAGGTGTGCTGGTTGTAATAACAACCAAACGGCCACCATAGCTCACGCACAATGGTCCAGCTGACGGAATAAGTCCGGAAACCAAACCCTATAACACATAGATACCAAAGTTTTCACTTTAAATCATTAGTATAATTTCAGGTTTCCACAATAGTAATTTTGTGAGAATTTTATCAAAGCTCTGTTCGGCGTTATTAAGTTCTCAGTGGTTTTCAGTACTTTTGATTTATGTTCCGTCTGTATGTAAGTCTCATCCAAGACTTAGTTTTGGCTACAAACGGTAAATACACTTCCTTTATCATGTTATTTTAAAACTTTTGTTTTGTAGAATTTAACCAAGGGAGGTATTTTCCTGAGTGCCGTTTACTGTTACATTGAAAATGGGAAGTTGTGTTTGTTTTTTTAATATTTAATTGCCAGATCAAGAACATTAAAAAAAAAATATTTATTTGCATCTAAATAATAACAGCCTGTTACTGTCCCACTGCTGGGAAAAGGCCTCTTCTCATACAGAGAAGACACGAGCATTGATCACCACGCTTGCTCAAGACGGGTTGGTGATTTCAGACTAATATTAACTATAAAGTCCAGGTTTCCTCACGGTGTTTTCCTTCACCGTCATTTGAGGTGTTATTTGCACCTTCAAGTAAAAAATATGGTTTACAATAAAAATAGGCCTTAAGGTAAATAAAGTTGTTTGTCAGAGTTGCAACAAATACTTAAGTTAAGGTAACTTAATATCTTGTAATTATAGGTATCAGCGCCCACTTGTTATCATAAGTCGATGTTATTGTACCTAGCTTATAGAATCATTTAAAATGAATGAGTAAAACATTTTGCAGCACCAACATAAAAGTGATAAGTAAGGTACAAAATATTTTAACTACAGGAATCATTTTGAAGTATCTCGGTGAGTTTAAGTTATAATTAGTTATAATAGGTAAGTTAAGTTTTAAATTGTTTCAGACTTAGCACAAAAGTTAGGATCAATAGAGATCAAGAAGATAATAAACAAAGTCGAAAAACATTTTCAGAAAATGCGGAATACTTGATGTTCTTTGTTACCTTTATGAAAATGTTTGATGAAAATAATTATACCTACGTCCTCAACCAAGTTAGAATAAACAAAAACTTTGAAACGGCTACATCGCACTCATACATAGCGAATATACAATGTGAAATTTAATTCGTTTGCATCCTCTTAAGGGGTCTTTGCACTCATCATTATGAACAACTATCACTATGGGACCAAGCCTGAAATTGCGAAAAAAAAAATCAGTTGTTCCATACATTTATTTTTGCATAGCTCGTTATAATGTAGGGAACAGCTGATTTTTTTTTTAAAGACGCTAAAGACGGGTAAACTTAAGTTTATTTTCGAGGAGAGGCTAATGTTCAACATAATGTGCATTTTCGATAAATGATTCCATGTTTAGCCGGCTAATAGAAATAGAAATAATATTTGTTTACATCGGTCACAGTTCTAATCTAACTTACCTTTCAGCCATTTTCATTTGCTACTTAATTTTTAGCACTAAACTTAAATTTAGCCGGCGAAAGATGAAAGAAATTAAAATTAGCCTCTCCTCGGAAATAACCTCAAGTTTAGCCAGCTAATGTAAAGTTTATTTCCACACCCGAAATAATAATACCCAAAATATATACAATAATCAAAGTTGCCTGGAAGAGATCGCAGTAAGCGATAAGGCCGCCCATTGTATATTTTATAGTGTATTATTTTTTCTTTATGTAATGTATAATCTGGTGTACAATAAACTATATATAAATAAATAAATACATAATAAAAGATCACTACGTAACATTTTTATCCATATCTCAATGAAAATGTTCTATATTAGGACCCGTTAACAATGATTACAGATGAGTGAAAACATAAGCCACAAGAAAAATCATTCCGGGACATAAAACAGGGTGAAAAAAAGTGGCAATTATTTTGTCTTTCATTAAAACACGAGGACTGGGCAATCATAAAAGTTGTCAACTTGCAAATAATTATCCCTCTATTACCAAATATATTGAGAACACAAGAAAATTATCTATCATCCTAAACAACATACAAATAAGGTTCAAAATTGTTTGGCACGTAAATTAATAACACATTGCATGGACGTCATACACACAGTGACATTTGTATGACAAATCCCGAAGCAATTTCAGAAATATGCATTTACATATTTGCCGGCATAATTGTTATGTTAATTATAAAAACTATTGCCAGCTTAATTCTAGTTTAATTGTACGTTGCGATTAAGCAGGCGATTTCTAGTTTTAATTTAAAATATAAAAAGGTATGGTCGTAATTTGTTGGATAGCAGTGCGGCACGCTTTTTAAAAATTAACCCTGAGGTCTAAGGGGAACCATACATGGTCAGTTCTTTTCAAATCCGTGTATACCTGTCACGGCCTGAAGATCGGGTTCTATTACAACGCGATGGTCGCAACGATTAGTATCAAAAACAGATTGTCAAAAGTATACAACCTTAGTTTTTTGCTTGTTTTTTTTTGGGTCATTGTACTCATTATTATGAACAACTTTCACTATGGGACTGAAGCTGAAATCACGACAAAAAAATCAGCTGTTCCCTACATTTCGACGAGATATACGAATTTAAATGTAGGGTACAGCTGATGTTTTTTTCGCGATTTCTGCATTGGTCCCATAGTGAAAGTTGTTCATAATAATGAGTACAATGACCCCTTAAGAGGTTTAGGGTAAACAAAAACTAAGGTTGTATAAAGTCAAAGTCATTTGCCTGTCAAAGTAAATGCGTTAGAAAAGATGGTTGGTATAGAAATTGTTAGTGCAATGATACATTTTTCCATAAATTGACATGGAAATCCTATAATTATACTGTTAAATGAACAATATTTGTATAAATATATTTGTAATCACGTTCACGAACTAGACGGCTACCTTAGAATAATGACATGGCATCATGGAATTAGTATGTTCTAAACATGGAATTGGTATGAACTATCCTATACTATTAAATGAGCATTCTCTATTTGAAATGAAATGAACTGAAATTGTTTATTCTGTAAATAGGATATCGGAATCACTTTTACACGTCATATAAAAAAATATAAAAAATAAGCTAGATGAGGTCGGTGTTTCCTATCTGACTACTCTGAGAATTAAGGCCGAAACAAACTCAGAGGTCACAGTCTCTTTTAAAGTCGAGACATAATCTTGGTCAAGCCATATGAGGACCATGTAGATTAGTGTCTGAAATGGTCTTTTGAGGAAAGAACCACACAGATTTGAGTGGACCTGTCCAGTCAGTAATCGTGGAGCTCAACTCAGAACTTTCGACTCTAGTAGAGCTTGGTCGACCAGGTAATAGCAAGGTGATAATTTCAATAAGCAAATCTCACAAATGAATACAATAATTCAACATGAATAATTTACAGAAAATTAAAAGCTGCCTCTTTGGTCTAGTGGTCGCAAGCGCTACTGCTGAGCATGAGGTCCTGGGTTCGACTCCCGGGTCGGGCAAAGTGTTATTGGGTTTTTCCATCTGGAATTTCTCAGCAGCAACTTGGAGTCTGGATTTGTGCCCGGTTGATGGCAATAGGCTCGCCCGAAATGTGAGTGTACTATAGGTACACCTCTGCCTAAAAAGGCCTGATGTTTATGTAAATTAAAAGTTTCATAAACAGTCTGTTCAGATTGAGTGGGAAGTTTTTATCTGTAGAAAGTCTTGGGCAAATGGGCCTTGTCTTATGAAAGAACGCTATGTAAGCCTGAATTGTCATGCACATTAGTACTTTAGTTATTAACATTATTTCTAGCATAAGTTTAATTTATGTGATATGGATGTGCTTTTTCTAAGTAATAAATAAAGAAGATAAAATGAATTATTCGTCTTTCAAAAATCTTAATATTCGCTGCTTATAGGGCTGGTGATGATAATGAAGACTTTTAGATGGATGACAGCAGGCAGCGAAGTGGTGACGAATTCTTAATATGATATAAATTAAAACCTTCGTGTTTCTGAAAAGTGGGGAAACCATTAAGAAATTTTAATACAATTTTCCATGAGCCAGAATGTATGCGTTCACCTTTAAAAATAATTACACAATGCAATGAAAGGAACAAAAAAAACAAGTACCAATAAATCTATATAAAAGAAATATGCATGAAAAGTATACGTGTTAACAACTATTTAATATTATTACTATTTTCTGCGACTTCGTCCTTATATACTTCTTTATTGCGATTCTCATTTGTCGGTTAGTCAGTCAGTTATAGAACTTTTATTTAATATTTGAAGATAGTAGGTAATGTTGTGTAAAAAAATATTTTATTCGGTTGCATACGTCTATTAGAAAATAGTCCCTTTTCTATCAACAAAATGGAATTTTGTAAGAAAAGGCATCATAACATGCTTGATTTGACACCATAAGGAAAAAAGCCAAAATATTTCGTGAGCGTTCACTATCTTCATATACGATTTAAGATTGAAATAGTATGCAAATAGTGTCAGATTACCATCCTTCAACATATAACAAAAAGGCGCAGAAGATCCAGTTCAATCAAGGTCGCAACACTCCCAAAATTATGTTTTGTAGGATACTTACTATCTTTTTAAGTCAAATTATTGATTGAAGCGCAGGGTGGTAGGTATTACTCTGCAGATAAGACAAGGAATCTTAAGAGTAATTAATGATTTTTAAGGGTTATTAAGGATCCCAGAAAATCAGTTCTTTGTTATTAAGATTAAGATAACGTATCACAGTAGAAAGGATCTTGAGTGTTGAGCTCAATTATCCTATAATGTTCCCACTGCTGGGACACAGGTCTCCTCTCTGTGATAAGGAGTGGGCTGTAATCTACCACGCGGGCCCAGTGCGAGTTGATAGATGTCACATGTTTTCGAAATTTTGGTTCTAGGACATGCCGGTATCCTCACGATATTTTCTTTCACCGTTTTAAGAGCAGTGGTGATGAAATAATTTACACAAAGTAAAGCGCCTATCAGTGTTCGAACCTATGACCTAAAACTGGTAAGTCGCGGTTGTTACCACTGGGCCACCACTGCTCAATATGATTATTCTTAAATAATATGTATACTTAAGTGTGTTAATTTCAAATCGGAAATAAAACTTAAAGTTTACAAGTTTTATTTCCGATTTGAAATTAACACACTTACTTACGTTAATTTTACGCACACATTGTTGTTGTTAAAACATTATTTTCAATTTTATTTTGTAATTTGTATTTTGTGTTTCACGAACTGTGTGTGTAACTTTATTCTTTCTTTCTTGCTTTCTTTCTTTCTTTCTTTTTTTCTGACGTCACGTTACGTATCGCAACTACTGCGCTCACCTGTCTCGTGGCTTGCCCTTCTCAAATTATATGCCCCCATAAATAGAATACGTCAAATAAAGTAAACACGTTTCTGCTTCGTCTTATATCCATAAAATAATATGTAACTCGCATTTTCTTTTTCATTATATTTATATATTTTGCTTAGTTCTGGCCTTTTTAGGTTTTCATTAACATGAAATTATGTTCTCTATGTGGTTCTACGTAAGAAATAGGCCACCCATTTACGCTTGGGTAATTGGCAGCGGCCTCTTCATGTCCTTTAAGACGCAGATACATATATGCCAGTGAACTTGAGTGGTTAGCTTGCGTGTTCTGTACTAAGCTCACGCAACGCGTCGTGCGTCCGGCCAGTAATAGGACTCTCCCATCAAGGAGCGCTGTCCCAAATTAGACGCATTATTAATTTATTATACATAAAACAAAAGGTATTTTAATAAAACACGTATGCTAAAAGATCACAATAGTTAAATTATCTTTAAAATGGTGAAGGTTTCAGAGAAAATCTATTGATTTTGAGTGATTCTCAGTTTTTTATCCGCGTTGGACATAACTTGAAAAATTAATTTCACTATGTAATATAAACATATTCTAAAATATTCATATATATATTAAGTTATTAAAAAATGTTCTAATTTAACGCTGTCTAAACGCTGTTTAGACGGTTCAAGTCATTTGTTGCTACAATTTAATTTCAACTCTTACTAATGGCTTTTGTGGACATGATATTTATCCAGACTTGTTACTGTTGTAATGGCAATCATGTAATTTGCTATAAATAGGTTTTTATTTATATTTTATATCGACAATTTTCTATTTTATTAAGTACATGGTACTTATTGAAGGCCTAGACTGTCCCCCATATCTATTAACAGTTATTTGGAAATATTGTAAAAGCCAATTATTTTTAAAAGAGTAACCGTGGAATTTCTTGCCGGTTCTTCTCCATAAGAAGCAACTAATTGAAACCGTGCACCTAGCTTCTGACGTTTCATAAGTGCCCTTGTAAGTTTATGAAACGTCAGAAGCCAAAAAATATTTTGATTTTGCATTAATTTTATTGTATGCCACAGGAAAATAAACTTGCATCATGATATAAAGGCTTTCGTTTTAGGCTCCGGCTTACTTAAAACGGATTATACTGGTATATATGTGTATATATTTTAAATAAATAAATAATTTATACGTATTCCAAAATTAATGTACAAAGTAATAACAGCATTTACAGTGTACAACTTACAAGTGCACAGAAATGTGATCAATGATCCCCATGCTAGGTGGAACCTGTCTTACAGGGGTCATCCATCCGTCCATTATATTTCTATATGATCACAGGTAAGTAAGTAGTACTTATTTTTAGAGGTACAATTATGTGTTTAATTCTTGTGAGAAAAAGATGTGGTGAGTGCGTGTGTGTGTGTGTATGTGAGGGTGTGTGTGTGTGTAGCGGTATGTTTATAGAGTGGTCATGTATATTGCGATATTAATAGGTCTTCTGTTTTACTGTAGTCAAGGGTTAAAAGATATTCTTTAATTTTGGATTTACAATTAAATGTGTTATGTGAATGTATATTGAAAATCTCGTTCAATTTATTATAAGTGAGGGCGCTTAGAAATGGGTAGTGTCGTTAAGCAAAAGTCGTGTGCGTGGTTTTTGTAGGACATGTGGCTACTTCTTCTTGCTGTGGAAGGATTACTAATGTTTAATTATTTATTGTTTTATTATTTATTGTTTTATTATTTTTAATTTGGTTTGTATTAGTTTTAAATCTGACTGTAATGTATTATTTTGAACTGGTATTTGAAATTGGTATTTCCATTGTTTCTAACTTATTTTATATTTGTTTGTATTTTAATTTCTATTGATTTTTTTATTTTAATTTATTATTATAATAATTAATAATAATAATAATAATTTATTTATTTTCTTACCACAAATTACAGAGATAGTAATAAAAAGTCTTCAGACACAATTAATTTATAATTATTTCATAATGCACACATATTTAATTTTATCTTGTACATTTGCATACCCATGTGATGGTTAAACATGGAGCACTTTATAACTGTTAAACAAAAAACATCAATGTACATATATCTGTACCCATGTTTGCAAATAAATAAATAATTTTTTAATGATATTTAATGGCAAGTTGTGCAAATTGTGACAGTTTCAAAAACTATCTAAAAATAATCTTGTCTACTAAGGTAACAGCACCATTTATCGGCCCAACAAGAAACTTGTCGATTGCACAAAAAGGCCCCTGAGTAGGGTAAACGTTTTTGGTATCAAATGACCCCCAGCGGGCATGAGTCGACATTGGCTTTTCGCACAGATTGTGCCATCAATGCGTGCTTGGACCCTATTATCTGTAAATAAGTGGAGTTTTCAGTCTACCCGCGTATAATTAATGTTGTTATGATAGCAGATTTTTTATAAGTGTCTTGGGATGATCATATTGAATTAGGACATTAAATACGAATAGTTTTCAATGTTTATTTGGATTTTTTAATGTTTTGTAATAACACAGACAACTTATAATATATATATATCTTTTTTTTTTTTTTAAAGGAATTTTTCTCCTGTTGATCGTTAAAAATAATTAATATAAAATTAATATTAAATACGAATAAATAAACACGAAACAACCAGTCGAAGGCATTATAAGACCTTATCAATAAACTGTAATAATATGGTCTCATGCACTGAAATACAGGTCTAAAATAATTAAATTGTGATCAGCTATGTCCCACCCCTAGGGCATACAATAGTTGCATATAAATTCAATTAACATTTTTGTATTATTATTGTATAAATAATAAAAAAAATATGAAAATAAAATGGAACGAATTTAGGTAGGTAAACATCAGTGGGACACTGGGGGGCCTACCACCACCTCTAAAGCAGTATTATTTTAATATTGCTTTAGTATGGGAAGGAAGTGAAGCTCTACAGGACGTATAGCTCCATCTCTTTCCCCCACTGTAGTAAGATTAAAATAATACTGCTTTAGAGGTGGTAGGCCCCCAGAACGCATTATGACTGAGGGGGACTATATTGGAGAAGTGGTTCTAATAGGAAGTCTTTTATAGAGTAGTAGCACTTTTTTATTAACAGATAATGGAGAGAAAAAAAAAAAAACCTAATCATTCTTGTGACCGTTGTTATGCCATTCGATAGCGCTCACAAGTTATTTGACACTAATATTTTTAACAAAAAAAAATATGAAGTTTTGAAATTGAATAATATTTTTTGCTTATTTCGCGCTTATTGCTACGCCGTGCTCATACAACCTTTAAGCATGTTATCCTCTACATCTCAAAATATTTCCTGTATCAACATCTTGTAGTCTATTGCCCTACAAACTCCCATATCCAGTCCCCCATCGAAGCAGTGATCAAACCCAGCAACAACAAATTATTCGCCTCCCCGCAAATACATCAAGCTGCGCCATTTGATTTACAAGACAAATAGCGTATTGTTTCCCGTACCACGTCATTTGTTTAGAATTTAATGTAAGAATAGTCTGGAAGGAAGTCAAGAGTTCTTGAATTTGATGGATTGGTTTAATTATTTGTGAAGTTGAGGCTTTTTGATAAATATCCTGAGTGGCTTTTAAGAGTGGTAGTCTTAGATACGTAGGTTATTGTTAGGAGGTTCTTCTTTTTCACAACTGAATGGGTAACTAGGAATCTGCTTGAGGTTTTATTTTATAATGCCGTACCTGGGAACTGTCGCTCAAAAGTCAAAAGACAAAAGTCAAATAATTTATTTTAATTAGGCAAATAAAAGGCAGTTTTGAACATCAAAATTTACAAAATAATAGAATTGATTCTTGTCGCCCCTTCCAAAAGGTAGTTTTCGTATAGAGAAGAATAGGCAAGAAATTCCACCGTTAACCTTTGAAAATGTTTTATAATATTTTATAAACACTATTTATATTATTATTATATTAATACGTGAAGCAAAAAATCTGTACCCCTTTTTACGAAAATTACGCGGACGGAGGAGTATGAAATTTGGCACAGTTAAAGTTTATATGGAGAAGGAATGCAGAAAGCTAATATTTTTATATATTAATTATATTATATTATTTATTATTATATTTTTTTAATTTTTTTTTTATTTTTTTTTTTTTTATTTTTATTATTTTTTTTTATTTTTATTTTTTTATAAAAAATTAAATTAATAAAAAAAACATTACACACACTACCATGCCTTTGACAGCGTTTGGCACAAGATGGCTACCTTAGAATCATGACAATTATGTGAATACGATGCGATGCTCGAGCCCAGTCTCCTATCCGTCGCACACTCTCTGCGATCAACGTTCTCTTGGACGCTAAGCCTGACTGTGACGAGTTCGCGGATGAATGGAAGAAGATCTTGTCAGTATGTCTGGAGTGTTGTGAGATAAGCGTATGGGTGTCGTGTAGTTTGATACTTTATATCTATCACAGAATTTGTCTTTAACTAAAGTGACCGTTTTATGTTTCATAAAAAAATAATCAAATAAATAAACGAACGGTTGACAGAACAGACAACATTTAGTTCGGGTGTATGACAAAAAACCTATGACATACCTACTCTTAACTGTTTACAAACAAATCGGTCGGTAAAATTACCGACAAACAGGAAAAATTGTTACAAAATTATTAGTGTCATTCTTGGAAATACCAAACGATCTATGAAAATGATGTGATGGGATGAATAACACTTTGGCATAGGGGTGAGGAATAACTTCGGAATGTCAATAAATAAGGAACTAATCGTTTTCTAGCTAACTAGTCGTTTTCCTCACTCAATTCCTGCAAGAAGTGCAAACAAAATAAATAAACAAATCATGTTTTTCTTTCATATTTAGTAAAGAACATCTTTGGGACCGCCATCGGTCATGTGACATTCATGTCCCATACTTATACAAACGGGTTTTTTGTAGACATTGCTGCGATGCACTGGCTTCGGTGTAAATAACCAGTACGCTACTGACTCATTCTCAATACGCTGTGCTTTACAAAGGCACAATTGTTGGACAACAACCAACGTGATTTTTATTTGTCTGCTTCGCCTGGCTTTGGAAAGCGTTAGTCAAGAAAATCACCATAAATAACTTATAATGTTTTTGATGCCTTTTTATTATTTCACCCCCTTTTTAGGGTTCCGTACGACCGAATGAAAAAACGGAACCCTTGTTATCATAGGATCATTGTGTGTCTGTCTGTCTGTCAGTCTATCACAGCCAATTTTCTCGGAATCTACTGGAACGATTAAGTTGGAATTTGGTACATATATGCATTTTTGTGACCCAAACATTGACAAGTATCGTAAATAAATGAACTTTGAATATAGGGGTCACTTTTGGGGGACTTTAAAAAAAAGTTTTACATGTTTCTATCGTCAAATGAAAGTCAGTGAAACTTGTTGTGTGGGTCCCAAATTTTTTTTTGTATAATTTATAAATAAAAAGTTTTAAAGTTATTCAAGAAAATAGCTGAAAATTTACCACTCTATCACTCATTTATCAACAAAACAGGAAAACTACAGAAAAACCTTAAAGAAGCCTATGATAAATCCCTCAAAATTACATTTGCAGTTGGAATGTATGGGAGGACATGTTTTTCAACTACAATTTTGTGCTTGGGATAATAATTATCTTAAAAAAAAACATGTTAGATTACAAATATTCATCGTACGGAACCCTCAACACGCGAGTTCAACTCGCAATAGTCCGGTTTTTTTATATACATAATTATTATTTATATAAAATAAAATAAATTGATTGATTTGTGCCCGGTTGATGGCAACAGGCTCGTCCAACACATGGGACATAAGCAACTGGCGAAATGTGTTTGTACTATTAGTACACCTCTGACGAACCCTTTGAGGAAATAAGGCGTGATGATACGTGTTACTTTAAGACTGTTAGCATATAATTTTGAAAATATTATCTTACTTGAGAATACAAATTAATTTGTGTATTCTACACATCAAAAGAACACAAAAAGGATAGAAATTTATGATGAAACTTTATAAAACACGATGCGAATAAATAAAAAACAAACTAGAGTTGCACCAACCAACGCGATAAATAAAAAGCGACCAGGTGCGAGGGCACGCACAATGAAGGGTTCCGTATTTGGGATGAATTTATCCCGAAAACAAACTTGACTTTGTAGTTGATAAACATGTTCTCCTATACATCGATATAGGTTACGGTCAATTCTCCAACTGCAAATGTAAGTTTGTAATAGGTTTTTTATTTGATAAAACTACAAATTTACGATTTCCGGACTTTTTCTTTTCTTTACTTGTGCTGTGAGACCTTGCTTCGTGCCAAATTCATGATTTTAGGTCAACGGGAAGTACCCTGTAGGTTTTGATTTGTTTGCGAGTATCAAAATATGTCGCTTAAATGGCCGTATTTTTATATTGCGTTGAGTCAGTTAGACGCTTGAATTTTCTTCAGAGTTCCAAGGAACTACAGGCCTTCGTATTTGATATTAATTTCGAGTTGATACCTCCACGCGTTTCTGAGGAAAAGGGTCTTAACCGACTGATAGACGGACGGACACCGAAGTGATCCAATAAGGGTTCTGTTTTCCTTTCGAGATACGGAACCCTAAAAAGCGGCCAAGTGCGAGTAGGACTCGTACACGAAAAGTTTCGTACCACCGTACAATATAAAACGCCGAAAAGAACACGTTTCTTCCCCTTCAATTTATACCTTTATTTTATTTTTATTATTAGTTGTAATAGCGGCCATATTAGTACACACTGTGAAAACTTTAAGTGTCTACCTATTACGGTTCAAAAGATACAGCCCTGTGACAGACGCAGCTTAAGTAATAGGGGTTCCGTCGGCACCCTTAGGATACGGAACCCTAAAAAAGAACAAGAACACAAGACACGAGGCACAAAGCCTTCTTTAATAGACTGTTCTATTTTATAAGCTGCTGTTCTAAGTGATATATTAGATATTAAACAAAAATAATACTCCATGCTGTATCACCATTATATACAGCATGTATCAGAAAAGTGTGGTCATATTTCGTCGCCTTAGAGTGAAAACCTCGGGAATGCAACTTTGACTTTTTATTTTATTACATTTTACCTCGCAACGCACCTAGTTTTGTGGCGGCTCTATATCGCCACATGAGACCTACGCATCTTAACGACGTTACGCAAAATGCTGCATCGCGTAAACAGTTTTTACCGCGCGATCCAAGAGGTTTTAAGAGGTTTTCACTCTAAGACGACGATTTAAGGGTGCGGTACGGACCATCAAACTGAACAACTTTCGACAACAAGGCAATCACGAAAAAATAATCAGCCGTCCCATAAATTTGGGTCGAGTAGGTATTGAAGTTCATATTCATATCTTTATTTGCATTCCATAATGTAGGTATAAAGGTATTACAATGGCTTAAAATTAAGGAACAATTACGGACCCTGACACAGCAAAAAGTATAAAATTAATTCATAAAATTAAATTTAAAAACAAATTAAGTAACAATCAACAAAACAAATTTTAAATATTTTCTTAACATAAATTGAGATCAGTTAGTTTGTGGTTGTTAAGCTTGGTGTGGGATGGGACTGTTGAAATTTTTTTTACGATGTTGGTCCCATCGAGAAAGTTGAACAACTTTCTCGATTTTCTGATAGTCATATAATCTGATGGTCTGATGGCCACACCCGTCAATGTGACCATTATTTTCTGATACAGACATGCTGTATACAACGTGGAACCTCACGCATTTCATATTCTTTTTAATGGAAATTTATTGCGTACAACTTTGGCTTCAAATGTTATGTGGAACAGTTATATGGAACAGTCGGAACTGTGAAATATAGCTGGTATATTAGTACTGTTATGAGTTTTGTCGGTGCTGCATTAGTTGTTATTGTGTTTTCCGTTTCAGTTTTGTAATATTTATTTATCTCTTGTTTTGTGAGTTTGTTTTCACTATGTTGCAGTAAATATCGTGTTAAATTACAGAATAAAGCCAAGTTCAATGTATAATTTTGTAAACTGTACTAAAATTAAATTTATTATAATTGCTATGTACGGTCACGAGCTTAAATACCTTAAGATTCAGAAGTGGTTTTCTCCTAGAGTATTGTTATGTTGTTACGAGCATATAATTCTCAAATTCATACTATTATGAAATAGGTCTTTTCTTCAAAGTTGCAATCGTTATTTCACGAGGAAATCCTTTTGCTTCATGCTTATGCTCGTGACTGTACCTGCTGCCGATCAAGCTTTAGATATATGTAAAACGGGTCATATCACACACCATCACATACAAAAAATACGACGCATCTGAAAAAATATTGTAGGTAGCACTTGGATTCACATATTTTTAAGTGTTGTTTTAATGTTGCGACTGATAACAGCCCAATGGTCGATCGAAGGTTAAGCTACGCTTGCTGCGGTCGGTTCGTGGATGGGCAATCATCCATTACATATCGAGACCCGTCCGTGCCTCGGAAAGAACGTTAAGCCGTTGTTCACGGCTGTCATTCGTAGATCTTTGACAGTCGTTACATAGTCAGAAACCCGAAAATCTGACAACCAATCTTACCAAGGGGTATCACTTTACCCAGTTACTGGGTTGTGGAGGTCAGTTACGCAATCGCTCCATATAAAATACGCGAACTCAGCAGTATCCGGTTAGACTGGAAGCCGACCCCGACAAACTGTCTGGACAGGTCCACTCAAATATGTGTGGTTCTTTTTTCAAAAGACACTATCCTAGATCTCGGACACTAATCTACATGGTTCTCATATGGCCTGACCAAGATTATGTCTGTACTTTAAAAGAGACTGCGACCTCTGATTTTGTTTCGGCCTTTCTTCTCAGAGTAGTCAGATAGGAAATGCCGAACTCATCTAGGAAATTTTAATATTTTTTAATATGACGTGTAAAAGTGATTCCAATATCTTGTTTATAGAATAAACAATTTCATTTCATTTCATTTCAAAGTTGGGAAAAGGTTAGGCGGATTGATTGACTTGTTCTCGACTATCACATTTGATAAACGCGTATATCCCACTGTGGACCTACGTCCATCAAACGATAGTCTGATGGGGTACCTAATGAGTTACAAATAAAATAGGTTTTAATAACTTAATGTAGGTCGTTTGAACACGCATCGCCCGCCAGCACATTACGTGATTTATAACGTGCAAAAATACTGAAAAGTAATTTACATTGCAATAAAATTAGTTTACGATTAATTGCTCTGCTGATTATAGGAGTAAGCAACATGGATTAATTAATGTGTTTATTACTTTTTAATTTGCGTTACTTTTGTTATGTTCGTGAGAGAGTTTTATAAGGGTATGTTCAATAGTGGGTCGAAATCAAGCAAGCACTTTACTTTGTGTATTTAATTTATTTTAAGCAAATGTTATTACTCGACTGAGGATTTTATGAATGAAAAAATTATGTAAATATTTGACATTATTACCTTTATATCATATTTTATCTCCTTGACCTTATTGAATTTTGACTTATTTATTTAATCTCTTTTACAACTACTGTTAATTACTTTTAATTATTTGTAATTCTAATTCTAATGATTAATAATTTAATTGTAATGTAATGATGACCTATAATTTTACAAACCGTATTTGTACGCCGGAAACGGCAGAATATTATGATCGTAATACACAATGCACATAACAACTTTGTACAATTTTCTGACAAATAAATCCATTCTATTCTATAACCACTGCTCTCAAAACGGTGAAGGAAAACATCGTGAGGAAACCGATATGTCCGAGAACCAAAAATTCGAAGACAAGTGACATCCACCGACCAACTCTCACTGGGCTCGCGTGGTCCATACAGCCCACTCCCTCTCACAGAAAGAGGAGGCCTGTGTCCCAGCAGTGGGAACATTATAGGCTGATTATGCTTCTGCTGCCACATCTGTTATTATTTTCGGACAATTAAGGTTTATTGTATTACATAAAATGTTCTGCAATTTGGTAAATCTATATACAATATAAAAGAAAGTCGTGTTTGTTACAACACTTATAACTCGAGATCTGCTGGACCAATTTTCATGGTTTTTGATTCGTTGGATTTGTCTGCGCTCCGAATAGCAGAATACATCTTAAAAATAATGAAAAGGTAGGGTAGGTAGGGTAGGTAGGGTAGGCAGGTAGGTGCGCCGTAGATAAGTACTTAGTGCTACTCGAGCGAAGCCTGGGCGGGCAGCTAGTAAATAATAAATATTATATTATGTACTTAATTTAATCATTTCATTTGAAACATTTGCAGTGCCCTTTGAGGGTGCATGTCTTAATACTGTTCATGAAATTTTTATGCATGCCACCTGTGTTTTACCACATGTTAGCAAATAAATAAAAGAAATCAACATATGTACCTATGTTATGTAACTCTTATTATAAGTTAACCACCATCGATATTTTCAATGTCTCTAAAAAGGGTGCACAGTTTGTTTTTAAGTCCAGAAATGTTATTTATGAATGTCGTAGAAGAACTGAGCAGGGGTAGATCTGGAAAATTTAGTTGAGGAAAGTTCTAGAGCATCTAAATCTGCCTAGCCTTTACTCAACTATTTTGGGGTTGGTTTCCAGTCTAACCGAATGCAGCTGAATACCAGTATTTTACATGAAGCGACTGCCTGTCTGACCATCACAACCCAGTTACTGGCTAACACGATACTCTTTGGTAAACTGATTGTCAGACTTTCGGACTTCTCACTACCCTTAACGACTGACGAGTGACGAAAGATCTATGAATGACAGCCGGGACCAACGGCTTAACGTGCTTTCCGAAGCATGGAGGGGTCTCGATATGTTATGAATAGTCACCCATCCACGGACCGACCTCGGCAAACGTAGCTTAACCTTCGATCAACCTTTGCAGCTGTTATTATTTAGCCACGAGCTCTATTTTTTTCAGAGCATATTGATGCAAAGAAAATCAATGTTTTTTTTAGAATGGTGACTGAATCCTCATCATCCAGCGTTGATCCCATATTCATTATGGGGTCGTTGCAGCATTTTTTGGTACCTAGTTGCTAAGTTGAGTGTTCGTAATTGCATAACTAATAAAAATAATGTGCAACTGCAAAGCAGGGTATTATTCTCCTTGACTTTCCTGTTGGCATAATCTTATTGTCTCGTAAACTGCGCACAATTCGTCAATGTCGCAGTCTTGCAAATTGGAAATCCCGTGTCGTGACTTTCCGTGTTTGTCTTAGGTAAAACATGTGGATGCGGAGACATCAAGCGATTAAAGAAAACAGTGCATTGTAATTATGTGACACACACAAGTTCTGACTAAGTGGAAACAACTCGCAATCATTAGAGTAGGCAATCAACCGCTAAGCCACAGAACCAATTATTACCTACCTGATGGATACCTAAACGTGCGACACTGTATGAAGACGCGTGTATCCTTTCAATAAATAATAGTTCCAGTGATTCGCCATTATTGCGGCCCATACAACAATTTAGTATAGCATTTGTTTCCCAAAAATATTGCAGTAAATTACATAATATCACGCCTGTACTGCCAGAGGTGGTAGGCAGAGATCTGCCTATAGTACACTCACATTTCACCTGCTAACGTTTTATTTCCATATAATACTATTGCCATCAAATCCAAACTTCGGGTAGCTACTGAGAAATTCCTAATGGAAAAATCCAATAATAATTTTCCCGACCTGGGAATCGAACCCAGGTCGATTGCAGTCACCATCATCATAATCAGCCTATAATGTTCCCACTGCTGGGATATAGGCCTCTGTGAGAGGGAATGCAGTCCATATTTAACCAAAGTTCATAGAAACGTCATAAACCATTATATATACTCGTAGGTTTGGTAGATGTATTTATTAAAACACATATTTATGCAACATTTAAAACAGTCTAGATTTCTAGAAAATATACACTCGTATTTCAAACCCAACAGCTCATTTCCATAATCAACAATTCGCTGTAGATTGGCCCAGAATCACTCGCATTTTTCTATATAAATTCCGAGAACAATGTGAAAATTCAGTCGTTTTTGTACTGTCCCATTGTTAAGCAGTTATTATCTGTGGATCAGGGCATACGGTCACACTGAATCCACACACAATCCATAAAATAAACAAGCGGCGAGAACGAACTCCATTCATCACAGAGCGAGTTGCCTGCCTGTGTTTTTACCCAAAAGGTTTCATTTTTACATATCGAATCGCAAAAAATAATATACATTGACGTTTCTGGTCCTTACTTTAAAAATTGGTCCTTCCTTTCGCGTCAATGGATGCATGTGTTGGTCCTAAGGGTCGGTTAGTCAGGGGTGCGGAATCGTAGATAGTAGTTAAGTGATTGATCGTCAGTAGGAAATTGTAGCTAAGTCTTGAGCTGAACACCTTCGTCTTGGTGTTGTCAGTTGGACCTGTCGCGGGCTTAAGGAATATTTTTTTCTTGTTTCTTTTGTTTGTGGGGAATTGTAATGCTGGCGTTTGGAGGTAGGCAGTTATCGGTGAGATTTAGTTACGAGTTGTGTTCGTCGAGTTGTTAGAGATAAGTTCAAACTTAGGCAGAAATCTGTGAGGTTTAATTAAGTGTTGAGTTCGTGGTTCATATTACCTACGTTGTGCGTAACAGGAAAAGTTTATAAGAATGCTGATAATTAATTTTCTTCTTATTCACGTGGTTAGTGACTAACCACAGAAGGAGATATTTTTTTTCTATGAGAATTACTAGAAATCTCAAAACGTAGTGTATTGTAATTTAAAATATGTGTACAGCGATTATGTGTGGCTTTTTAAATTACTTGTGATCATGTCTCCTAAGTTTAGTAGCGAGTGAGAAGCAAATCCTTCGTTGAAGGTAATGATTGAATCACGCGTTTCTTCGCTTCGCTGGTTCGATTCCCACACGGAACAAATACGTGAGAAGGTATAATTTGATTTTCCTGGTCAGTGCATGTGAAATGTATGTTTGTTGAATTAAACCACCACAGTTTAGAAATAAGTAGTCGGTATCCCCCAAGTTTCTTAGAATGCGTTGAGACAATGCGCAGCATGTGCGTGGAAAGGTAAGCTACGTATGCATTTTAGGGTTTATTCCAGTAATCCCCATTGACAATCCAATTGGGGATTAAGGGACAAAAGTTCACAAATCCCCATTGGTTTGAAAATAAAATACAAACCAAAATACAGCCATTACTTTAATTTGTTTGATTATAAAAATATCAATGAGTCCTTACCTCCGTAAGAAATAAAGACTTCGTGATTCTTATACAACCTCTTAAGGGGTCATTGTACTCATTATTATGAACAACTTTCACTATCGGACCAACGCTGAAATGGCGAAAAAAAAATCTGCTGTTCCCTACATTTATGTTCGTATATCTCGTCGAAATGTAGGGAACAGCTGAGTTTTTGAGTTAAAAACACAAACATTTGTGTTTTTTAACTCAAAAACTACAGGACTGATTATAAAAATTCTTTCACCAATAGAATGCTATAATACCACAGAGTAACATAGGTTATCCAACTAAAATAAAAAAAGTGAAAGTTTGTTACTCAATCACGCAAAAACGGCTGAACGGATTTTTATGAAATTTGGCACACAAATAATTTATAACCTGTTTTAACACATAGGATAGTTTTATCCTGGTAGTACGTTCCCGTGGGATAATAAATTTCCGACCTCCACGCGGGCGAAGCCGCGGGCGGAAGCTAGTGATATCTATCTAAACTAATGTTAGTACCACTTGATCCTGAACCACCTGCATTGAAATTTTTCGTTGGTTATAAAAAACAAAATCTGCTGTTCTATAGAAAAGTGCAATCAATACCTACGCGGCCAAAATGTATGGAACAGCAGATTTGTTTTTAAATAACCGACGAAATATTTCAACGGAGGGGGTTCAGAATCATGTACCGAATCCATGGGCTCAGTTTTCCCATCGATGTATGTCACCCTGTATAGATTGTGTGTATTTGTATCAATCAATCAATCTGCCTAGCCTTTTCCCAACTATGTTGGGGTCGGCTTCCATTCTAACTGGATGCAGCAGAATACCAGCCATGCTATTCTGTAAACATCTCACCGTGAAAACTTGGGTGAAGTGAGCTGTCGATAGTGTCAATCCCTGTGGAATGACAGCTCACTCCACGCTCACTTCACCTAAGTTTTCACGGTGAGATGGTTACAGAATAGCACTGCAGTATTTTACATGGAGCGAGTGCCTATCTGACCTCCACAACCTAGTTACTGGGTAACATGACACCCCTTGGTAAGACTGGTTGTCAGAATTTCATGCTTCTGACGATCCGTAACTACTGTCAAAGATCCAAAAATGACAGCCGGGACCAACGGCTTAACGTGCTTTCCGAGAGATTCTTTATGTAGTCTGAAATAAACAATATATTATTCATAGTGTCTTTGACATATCTCGGGACCCTGGGGTCCCGGACCTTTGGAAGGCGTGCGAGGGGCCGGAGCAATTTATTACGACCTTTACTTACAGTATTAAACTATCAAGAGACTTTTCAATTAGTGTCCAGAACGAATAAAGAGTATCTACCTAGATTAAGTCTGTAATCGGAGCAATTTAATCAGGTCTAATCCCTGTGCCGTGGTTCGTTCGCGCTGTTATTTCATTTGTGCATAGCCTGTCTCCCGGGCTATATTAGTCGCGGAGCTATTGTGTAAATACAGGCTGATGTTAATATCACCCTGTATTGTCTTAGTATTAAATGAGTGACTTTAGTATTGAATGATTTATGAATTTGATTTTGGTGTTATCTTTTAGCAATTTGTAAAATAAGACCTCCTCCTGTGGGTCAGGGATTGTGCCCGGTTGATGGCAATAGGCTCGCCCCCTATTACATGGGACTTAGACATAACTGGCGAAATGTGTGAATACTATAGGTAGGTACACCTCTGCCCAACCCTTCGGAAACAAGGCGTGTAAAATAAGACACAATTTTATATTTTCTTCAAAAGGCAGTTTTGAAAAATTAACTAGTTTAAGTTTGCCAATAAATCCCGATGTTTTTTGCAAAATGATACAATTGTGGTGTATCGATGATGGACTTACCTATAAGGAAAAATTTGTAGAGGAAGTCTGCATCAAACATTACTAAAGGAAGGAAGTATTGACTTTATTTTAACAGATGTTTCTTATAAATGAAGCAACCTTTTACGATTATAGATTCAGTTTAGGTCCTAAACTTAAAACCTCATCCTGTATCTACAATTGCTGTAAAGTTCTTTGCTCTGTGCTCTGGTAATGGTTCTAACCTTTATTATGCTTTGTGACAAGAATAATAATATATTACTATTATTTAAGGTTTAAATTAAGACTGCATATGCCAAACGTGTCACAATTTGCACATATATGTAAGATGTGAAATTAGTTTTTGTTCTGTCTGCAAAATTTACTAGGTGCGTGACTTTTCTCAAAGATTGCTTGTCCTCTAAGTTTTGCAACATAAATATGTCGTCATGTCAAATATATTTAAATGGTGCTTAAATGTGATTTGTTGTAGAAACATCGGATAGGTACGTCAGTATCGACTAGTATTTTTTTTGTACCTTTTCGTCTTTTTTTGTAAGCATGATTTTTTCGACTTTCGTCTTACACCGGTCGTGGTAAAAATATGGCTTCGGGGTAACTATGCTGCGCGTCACACGCCAAAAACTGTTTTGAAAAGTGCCAAAGAAAGCAGCCACCACTTACTAAGGGTGTTACCACACCTACTCCACCAACGTCTATCGACGTCGGTCAACGATATCAAACGACTTAGTTCGTTTGTATCTTCTAGTACAAACTTTCAATTGCCGTCGACTCATCTCATTTTCAATCAATCGATCAGACAGCTGTGCTGCTTGGGAATTTATTGCGCCACTTCTTCTTCCTAGCTAACGCACTAGGAAGTGGTGAAGGGTGGGCGTTTTGGGGGACTGTCTTATGTAATTTTGACGTTCAAAAAGTGCTGATTCTCAGCCTAGTTAAAATCAATTTTGAATTTTAATCGATGGCATCGAGTCACCTTGGTCGAATAAGTGTGAATACCGGACTGCATTAATACAAATGCTAATTAAACTTGACTACGCATTAAGTCACTCTACTGGTACAGGATACCGTCCATTAAAGACACGCTCATTACGAAGCCAACACCAGCATATTAGCATAAACGACATTACACGAGTTTCCCACAAATGTACTGTACTCACCTAGCAGAGAATTATTCGCGTCTAGTGAGCCTCACCTGCTACATGTAATTAATGACAGATTGTCCATTAAACATGTCAACGACCCCCTTGGGAATTGTTGGAGGCAAATGTTGGTAGATTGTCATGTAGTGAGAATTAGTGATTTGCGGTTAAAAGCCGCACGGTCGATCGATCAAGGTTAAACAACGCTTGCCGAGGTCGATCCGTAGATTTGTGACCATACATTTAGATCGAGAAGCCTCCGTGCCTCGGAAAGCACGTTAAGCTTTGTCTCGGCTGTTGTTCGTATATCTTTGATAGTCGTTACAGGTAGACAGATCGCAGACCTAGTCAAAGGTAACAGGAAATAATTGGTTGCGGGAGTACCTAGACCAGTCGATGAATGGTGTGCGATGAAGGAGAGATCACTCAGTATTGGGTTGATATGGATTGAAGAAGAGAGTTTCAATGTAGTAAATACTAAGTATTACATATTTAAATTAGATGACTACTGACATTTGTGCGAATTGAATAGAATTTTATTATTTATTTGACATTGTATATCTTTTTTATTATTTTTATTATTGTATTTCATTCTTGACATTATGATTACTAATAACTCCTGATCGTGCATGTAACGGTAATTATTTTTTCCCTTTTTCTTGACATTTGTTTATTTGTTAATGTTTAATTTTGACATTGTCTTCTAATCCTTATCATTTAAATTATTTTCAATATTTGTACGCTGGAAACAGCAGAATATTATGGACATCATATTATAATTTGTAACACCTTGTAAAACAATATTCTGACAAATAAATTATTATTATTATTTAGTAAACAAATTAAAATAACTTTTTACGTAAAATTAATTATCATTTAGTCTTGCGCGATGGCAGGTGAGGTTAACCTATCGCGATCATTAATCAAGCAAGCATATGACACCAAGACTTTTAGGCTTCCTGTAAATGACTTGCGGTCCGGAGCCGCACCGGCGAGCGCCGGACCGCAAGTTTGAGTACCTATACGAATGAATATCGCCCATGCACTGCACCGAAACCGCGTGTCGACATTGATGGCGAGTTAAATAGTAAAGCAACGATCACAATTCAGTAAAGCAAATTGCCAACGAAACATGTGGTCCGGCGCCGCCGGTGCGGCTCCGGCGTCATGTACAGGAAGCCTTAAGTGATTTAGGTCATCATATAGTCGTACAAGTGTGACTCGGTATTAGCATGACTAACTATTAATTATTAATTTAAAAAAACTTATAATAAATAACATTTCAAAAAACAAAATAAGGAAAATCTTTCCAGAAACTCGTTTAGCGTATCTAATGACTACCTTACAAAAACTTAATAATATGTTATGAATGTTTCTCTAAGTAATGATAAGGAAAATGATTGTAAATTCAATTCTTCAATCGATTATTTATCATAGCGTGTGCGTCTGGATTGAGGAGCCATGTCTCATATCTGAACGAGGGTACTACCAATATTTAGTAGTAAATTAGCCGATTTTGTAGGCCGGATCCTGGAATTTGTAGTAAACCCTTAAAAATTATACGACGTTAAAGGTGGCTCCTCAATCCTGACATCTGAATTGAGGAGCCACCTTAGAACTCGAAAACTAGCCAACGGATATTTTTTGAAAATTTTGTAAGATATAGTAGTACATATGCGTAATCTCTACAAAAAAAAATTGGTTTTGTACGGTCGAATTTGAGATAGCTACAACGTTTTGATTTTTCATAAGAAACCATAAATTTCACCGCGCTGTATCTCGGAAAGTTAATGTATATAACTGGTGAAATATGGGTGCAGTGTCCACCTAGGTACTTCAGATACAGCTTGATTGTATGTGAACCTATAAACAAAGTAATATTCGATACACTGATAGGTAAGGCCCCTTATAACATGGGACTTAAACATATGTAACTAGTGAAATGTGGGTGTACCAACTTTAGGTACCTCTGCTTTACCCTTTGAGGTAACAAGGCGTGGTGTTATGGAATGTAGAAAAGAATAAACAACACGTTGATGAGCTAAATTACAGACACGTCCTAACCCCTTGTCAGTCTCATTAATTTGAGCGACAGCGTTAAAGTGAGATTAAAAGGACCAGAATTTAAAGTGCATATTTAAAATTTAGTTTTGTAGAGTTAATATAATTCAAAAGATCGTTTGATTAAAAACGTTGTGAAGGCTGGCAGTTAGCATCATGTATTTTTAAATTAAATTACAGGCTCCTCGCTAATCCCTGCTTTGTCTTTAAACGTTAACCCCTTTATTAATAAACCCGGGGTTAAGTTATACTTAAACAATGAATATTGTACCTACATATGGTTAAAATAAAGTTGATACTGGTGCAACTTTTCTTCGGGTTTATTTATGGGTACGGGGGAAAAGACAGTGACACAAGCTCCTAAAATCCATCTCAAACGTTTAATCAGTAAATATGCTGTTTCATTACATGTTACCTGTTGATAAAAACAGCCAACCAAAAAGTTTTTCTTGATGCTAGAATCCGGGGGGCTAGTCTCAAAAGACTCTTTGTGGTTATCTGGTAAGAGAATGACGTCAAGGCCGTCAAGCTGTCAAGGCTAAGTTGGAGGTTTTTACTCGAAGACGGATAAAGGATATTTTTTACCTCGGATGAGTAAAAACTTGGCACACAAATAGACCCGCGGGCTAGAGCTAGTTAGCTACTCAATAAATCTGTTTAGCCCATTAGCCTTTTCGCTAACTGTGTTAGGGTCTTCTTTCTGTCTGTATTTTTCATGGAGTGACTGCCTATGTGAACTCCACAACCCAGTTACTGGGTAACATGATACCTTTTGGTACTGATACTGGTTGTCAGAGTTTTAGGCTTCCGTAACAACAGTCAAATATTTACGAATGCCAGCCAGCACCAGGCACTGTGGGGTGTCGATATGCAATGGATGGTCATCCATCCACGAACCGGCCGCGGCAAGCGTAGCTTAACCTTCGATCGACTCGTGCGTATTTTATCGTTCTTCTTCTTTTCGTGTGGTTAGTGACTAACCTGGTGTCAAAGTTTCAAAGCCGCCCATGGGTCTTTGACTTGGCTTCATATGCCGTCGAGAAATATCTCTCAGGTTTCCTCACGATGTTTTTCTTCACCGTTTTTAAAGCAAGTGATAATTATACAATACGCACATGAGTCCGACAAGTCAGAGGTGCGTGCCTTGGGTTCGAACTCGAGACCTATGACTTGGCAGTCTGACGGTCACACCACTAGGCTATCACTTCTATTTATTTTACATATAGCTACCATACATATAGCTCCTAAATTAACAACATAAATTCTCTTAAAATAATTTCAGAGCCCGAGTTCTAATTACAACCGCCATTCCATCAGGTCTTCCCATGCCGTGGAAAACTCTATTTATAGAAGACACAGCGAACATCCACTTCGCTCCCCAATTACGAATACACCGTGTTCACAAATGGATTTGGTAAAATAACATCACAAATGAGATCGGGGTGCCGTTGTACGAGAATCAATTTTGTCGACAATAAGCCGGTATCGACTGGGTAGCCGCACTGGGAACATGGGCATACATGAAAATGTTAATAAAATGTTCGATATTTTGAGTGATTTTTGCTGTGTGGTCTGGGAGTTTATTTGTATTTTTATTATGAGTGTTGGGAATGGGACGGTCGTATATTGACTGCTTTATATTTTTATTGTAATATACGAGGTATGCTATGGTATGCTTTTTGTATTGAAGTGGACGACTATTAGTCTCGTAAGTAGTTCCTTTTAAGTACTTTTGTAATAATAAAATCTAAGAGCAGTAATGATTTGACCAATTCTATCTTTTGACAGCTGGTTGCAATTATGTATCTGAAATCAGATATGAATTTCTATTTTAAATAAAATGAAAAAAAAAATACTTCCTGGTTCTTAAATCATCTCAAAAATCTAGGCGGAATGTAGGTTGCACAATATCACAAAAAAAGTTGATTCGAAAATTTCGACTCTATGTCACTCGAACGCACCTAAATTCCTCCTTTTCGATCAAAATTTTTGTATCTTGATTGAATGATTGGAAGTTGATTATTTTTTGTCTTTTGTCAATTTTTTCTTCACTTGACCGGCCAGTAACGTCCGTTCATGCATGGCTTAAGAGCAGTGGTGGCTAAGTGGAAACGGTCGAGACTTAATCCCAGACAGTCGACAGACAGAACATTCGAAGACAAGTGACATCATCGTGGGAACATTATAGGCTGATTATGATGGCTTAATTATTTATACTGAAAGGTAAACAAAATGGCAATAAATTCTTTAAAGAACACACACTAACTCCCATACACACACACACAGACTCACAGTCTAACTTCTGATTAAATTGTGTCAGACGATCCACCTTCGCTTTGGGTTTCAATTCCTGCAACGAGAGTCGGGACGCGTAAAGCCAATTCCTATATATGAGCCAACACTGGATGATGCTGAATAGTACACAGACATTGTCCTGCACAATTTTGAAAACAATCATACAAATCTGTTTCAAGCCAGCACATTAGTTGATTGGTTTTTATGGCACATAGTTGGCCGACACAGATAAAAGGACAATCATGTTCGCTCTCAACACTTTTCTAAAGCTACGCGCAATATCGTAACATGTTTGTCCCGTAAAGAAAGTAAGGTGTCTAGGAATAAATCTGTGCTGAATATGGAGTGAGTAAGAGCGAGACAAGTGTATTGCATCATAGTTTACCCTTTTTTGTTATTATTCGAATTTTCGCAAAAACCCTAGGGATATTGCGAAAACACGGATAATTAGATAAGCAACTTGGAAGTAGCGCTCGCCGGCCGCTACCGCGGCACCGCTCGCTTCGCTCGCTCGGATCGCGCGTGGGAGAACACAGTTCTAACCTAACCTAACCTATTTCACCCAGTTCAATATGACGAATCATACAATCTGCCTGCCACTAGATAATTAGACAATGGTGAAAACATTTCTGCGTCAGATTGTGTGTGCGAAGCGATCGGTGCTGCGACAGCGGTCGGCGAGCGCTACATCCAAGTTGCTCTTAGACAATTTTTTTCACTATTGTCTAATTATCAGTGTTTTCGCAATAACCCTAGGGTATCCCTAAGGTTTTTGCGAAAATTCGAATGATCGAATCATCATACGACATAAATAATATCAGAAAAGAAATGCAGCTAACATGCGCCAGACCCCTTTAAATAATATTTTCAGTAACCATGAGTTAATTCGTAACAGATTTGTCCATTAGAAAATTCATAACATCCTTAATAACGGGGACGCATAATATTGCGACTCAACGCCTAGTGCGCTGGTTGATACACAGATATTGGCTTCACGCAGTTGGGACAAACATTTGTTTGGCCTACAGATGTTTGTTACCAGTCTCAATGTTTGTGAAGGTGATTTGTGTTTGTAAGGGCGACAGGGGAATAAAGGTATCAGTTTAAGGGACAAGGACCAATGATCTTGAACTATATATTTCGTATAGTTCACGTTTTAAAGTACAAGAAAGAATTTTATCTACTCTCTTAAGGGGACTACAGGACCTAAACGTGCCTAAACGCAAGTTTTATAATGCCTAAAAGAATATGATCCACTGCAGTAAACAAAATCAGAAAAATATATGATATTCTTCAGGATATATGCTAGTATGATAGTGTGTTGAAAACATAATACAACTAATTTGATACGATAGAAAAAAATCATAAAGATACCTCTAAAAATTTCTTTTAATGATTAAAAATCATATTAATTTACATGCAATCATTCTGATTTTTTGTCAGATTATTCTACAAGCTACATATTAGCATAATAGTGTTTTAGTTTTCCAGTCCAATCAATAGATTTTCTGTAAATCGCTAATTGCTTCATATTTTGCAATAAATTACCTGCGTCGTGTCATCGCGCTTCTCTTTCATTTCTATGCAGTCCGACAGTGACCGCGCTTTAGCTGTTGTAAGCCTCTTAACGTAAAATTCGAATTATAAACTTCAAAACGAGTTTATATTGACATACTTTATAAACACAATACCGAAATTTAAAAATAGAATCATAATATAACACTTTTTCTCTAACAAAATAATGTTTTTTTTTTTTTTCTATTACGATACTGGGCAAATCCAAGAAGTTAATATCACCAAGGAGTTTCCATCAACTTTTGTAATGGAACGTTAGCGGGGGACAGCAGTACCGCTGTAGCGCATGCGCAGTGATGCAGTGCTGGGTGCAGGCGCCATTCATACGTTTAGTTTTACTGAATTTCGTGGGATTTTTCATTCTTGATCTTTAACTTTGATCTTTTATTTAGTAGGTTCAATACCAATATATGCGAGTAGATAAAGTAGTGTATGAAATTGCACATAACTAGGTATTAAAACACTCGTGTGATACTTTTAAATACCCCAAATTGTGCAACAGTTTCATAAACTACTATATAGAAAACTTGACGGTATAACAATAACCAGTGTCGCGTCGCGCTAGTCTGCACAAAGCTTTAGTTGGATTTGATTGACAATTTTCTTGGTTTTTGCAGCAAAAACCGGAATTTTATGTGACGAATAGCAGTATAACTTAATAGTATGACAATAAAATTGAAATTTCAATGATAATCATCATAGGTACAAAAACAGCTGCTGTATGCTTAAATTGCAATTTTATTTGCGTCACGCAATTATCCCGTAGTTTCTTACTCTTGATTAAAGGGTCTGTAAAGTTACTGTTTAATTTTGCTCAACTCCATTGCATATTTACCTGCATACACCACTAGTGTGGTAAATACCTAACTTTGCACAACTTTCGAGACGAGCTCGACGCGCGTTCATTGCAAGCTCTTCTAAAATTCAAACAATTACGTAAAACACTTGAATTGTTTATACGTTGCAAGTTGTTACTGTTTGCGGCGACGTCCATTAAGTTTTGTTATTGTTAGTGTTACAAGCGGGGCTTAATTTGAAATATAGTTGTGGTTATTTGGACCGGGTACGCTTTCAATACCGCACTCATAAAGTACTATATTGTAATGAACTTTGCTTTTTGAAAGAAAAGAAAGAAAGAAAAATAAGTTTATCGTTTTTTTTTTGTTGTTTTGTTTATTGTTTTTTTTTGTTTTTTGTTTGTGTGTTTTTCTTTTCTGTTTTTTTTTAATAATACGACTAACGACTCGTCGCTTCTCCGCACGGTTCTTACGACATGATGAAACATCGAGATTACCGAATATTTAAGTTTAATATAAAATAAACCTTGCGGAATAAATTATATATATAATAAATTATATTTATAAATCCACTGAACAGTAAAGAATCTTATGTAATTTTGACGTTCGAAAAGTGCTGATTATCAGCCTAGTTTGAATAAATGACTTTTGAATTTTTTTTTGAATTTTGAATTTAGAAGAACTAAGCGGTCTCACAGATAGACAGGAAAAATGACTTAGTTTTATATTATGTAGGTATTTATAGATTTCCGATCAAATAGTGTTTCTTAAGATTCCATCATGGGGCATGAACGTTTGAGCATGGGGATATCGGTTCGAGCCTCAGATAGTGATAAGTGTTATTCATCAGGAATTTCTCAGTAACATTCCGGCGACTGAACGAGTGTATTTTTATTGACTTACAAAAAAATAACTATCATCATCATAATTTCAGCCGCAAGACGCCTACTGCTGGACATAGGCCTCCCCCAAGTATCGCAACTTCGACCGGTTCTGTAGTTCTCGTATCCAGCGGAATCCTGCGGCCTTCACCAGGTCATCGGTCCACCTTGTGAGAGGTCTTCCAACGCTACGTCTTCCGATACGTGATCGCCACTCCAGAACCTTTTGGCCCCATTGGCCATCTGTTCTCCGAGCAATGTGCCCTGCCCACTGCTAATTAAGTTTGGCAATTCGTCGGGCTATGTTGGTGCAAAAAGTATTTGATATCAATAGTAACAGTCATAGTCTAAAGGAAACAATATAGCTAAAACCTCACTTTATAAGCCTGCTACGTAGACCCTTTATACTGCCCTGCTAAGCCGAAAGGCGGTATCTCTGAGATACGTCCTTTTAGTTTTTTTATACCATTCAATAGCTATAATAATTTCGCATCTAATGGTATAAGCCACATATCGCTATCTAACTTAAAACATTTAAAAAACCACTCAGAAATTCTATATATCCTTATGTTTCCTTAAATTACAATTTACAAAAAGTAAATTTTCTCAAAACTTACTCCGATTGAGATACCGCCTTTCGGCTTAGCAAGGCAGTAGGTATAGGTGTTACACAGTTGCCGTTAAAGACATACTTGGCTCGGGAAAGCCGTTTGGCGGGTTAACAAGTAAAAAATGTAGGCAACGATTTTTAAATAATGTATGTGGTTAAAATGTATTACGATGCTAAAAACGCATGCACGGAATAAATTGTTGTATTGAGGATATCATCTTATAAATATGTACGGTTTGCAAATAAAGCCAGATATAAAAAATAACTGGCGTATAATACATAATAGGTGATGCTGACAGCAAATTTTTTTTTGTCCGTCACGAATTTTACAAAAAAATATTGGACACATATTTTTTCTGTTTTTACGTAAGTAGTCAAAATATTACGGCAATACATTGAGTAGGCAATGCGTTAAAATGTGGCATGACGCCCGGTAGATTTTTTTCAGTTTTTGGTTTATTAGTCCTTAGGCGTCAACTTTTAGTCCTTTTCCGCTTAACAACTTTACAAAGCGTGTATGCTTCTAAATAATATTCCATCTATGTTTCTAATAAAACTTTTAATCCATTCAGCGGCCTGCTTTAAGCGCTTGTTACTGCATACCTTGCTTTGCATGTTCAACTCACGCATAGGTAGATTGAGTTTTTATTCAAGTGCATTTTTTGTAGGCGCACAGACTGTTCTAAATTATTTTAGTAACTTTATGAAACAATAAGAAAAGATTTACAAAAAAAATCTAGTCGGAATGTCTTTTTTTGTCGTTTAAAGGACTGTACTGTTTCTTGTGTCATTAAGATAATATAGTTTTTCAAATCACTTTGAATAGTCTACGTGTCCCGATATTTTTAATGCTGACTGTACCTTAAGCGAACCTACCATGTTTTCCTGTTGACAACGATATGCAAAATGTAAAAACCGGCTCCTTAATATGAGGAAACACTCGATTTCTAAGACGGTTCGAAAAACATTTATTTATTTTTAGAATGGTCACGTATATCGTTTATTATTGTATATTATACATGCATATTATAAATAAATTAAAAGGTTTTTGATATCGGTGACATTTTAGGTTTTTTTGGAAAAAAATAAATAAAAAAAAATCAAACATGCTTAATATTCAATCATGTTAAATTCTAAAAATCTCTTGGGATAAATATATAAGATTCACTGAACTATAGCCTCATAGAATCCACAATATTTCACCACACAGTTACACAGAATTCTACAGAATAGGAGATAAAATTATCCCACGGGAAATCTCGAAGTATTGAAAAGAAAATACTCAGTGAAAATTTTATAAACTTCCAGTACTCGATGGATTATTATTTAAAATGTGTTTACGAAGTTTAGCTTCGAGTTTCTAGTTGTTGAGAAAATCCTCTTTTGAACTTTTGAAGCGAATATTGTGTATTTGGTATTGAATTCTAATGTTGGTTCAAATTCTAGTTTTAGTGAAGTTTTGCTGTCGAGTTTAAAATACTTTATTCTGATGTGCTAAAGTGCACGTGGTAAATAATTATAATAATATATTCATTGGTCACTATGAATATATTATTATAGTTCTTTATCGAGCATATCGTGCTCAAGCACGATATGCTCGATAAAGAAAAGTCATAGTTTATCAATACGAATAATTAAGTAACACCTTTGTCGAAGGATACGCAGTTTAAAAAAAGAGAACCGAACGTCAATTTAAAAAAATAGAACAATAATAAGTAGAAAACGTTATAGAACTAGCCATAAAGGCTTATTTTATTTATTTTATTAAGTACCACGAAGACAAAGATATTTATTCGTAGGATTTGGTACAAGGTTGGTAAGTATGTCCAGGACACATGCACCACTAAAAGCAGTAAACGAATGTTTACAGTTTACATGATTATAGAATATAATATATTTATTTGCATTAAACATGGTACAATAATTTATTTATTTATTTATTTAACACTTTAAGCACACAAATGTACAGAGGCGGACTTAATGCCATAGGCATTTTCTACCAGTCAACCTTTGGGTGATGCAGAGATAAACAGTGGTAGGTGCAATATCGAAAATTGTGGAATAAATATTTATTTAAATATAAGGATAATATACCTATTAACCTATGTATATAATACTATATAAATAAATACAGGAACAGATAAATACACATGAATACACGAATATACTAAAACAAATAAGACAAACAATGAGACAAATATAATGGTCTTAATAATAGGGTTATGATCTACATGTCTCGCCATGGACTGGCATACAAATATTTTATAGGAAAAGTAGTTCCTAAAAATTATGCAACTAGCATCAATAATAACAGTATAGGCAACAATCATTATACCTACTAGTACAAAATAGTAATTGTAAAATGTTGACAATGTTTATTAACGGTTTTAAATCTAAGCAGTATCTTTCTATCAGTAAATCAGTAACAATATTTATCACTTACTTTTTCATCAAACAATTCTTTTACACTATAAAAAGCCTATGAGCCATTTATGTAATTTAAACTTAAAATATTTCAGAGGGAGTTCCCTAATATCTTTTGGGATATTCTCTATTGTGATAAAACAATTTTTATGGCATAATGTACTTTGGTGTGTGGGCATTCTTAATCTTGTTCGACGCGAAAACTGTTACCATGAATTCAGTAAACAGTTCCACTAAACCACGACCGCCCGCACCCCATTTATTAACCCACGTAAACTCCCCATTGAAAAAATTTGCGGCGATATTTATTTTCTGTTTTCCAGATAATTACCACATAAATAGACTCTCAGAATGGTTCTTAACATCACCCTCACGGATCGGACAAGGTTTTTGTTACACGCTGTATAATTGTTATAGGGTGACAAAAAAGGGATCCCTACTTGATTTCGAAAGTTGATGATTCTATTTTTATTATATCGAACACGGTGTGTCGATAATTCAGTGGTACGATGTTTTATTCCATCGATGCTATATTGGTGCGATGTAACGTTTGTGCGAAAAATTCTGTTGCAAAAAACCCTACAGCGATTGCTTATTAGTTCGGTAATTTCTTAGTTCGATATTATATCGGTTCGAAACGCCTGCTGTTGTGCATTCACATTTAATTAATAATCTTGATCGATTGAATCGACGTTAAGGAAATACATTAAATACCATACATATCTTCACGTCCATTTTCCTAAAATGAGGAAGACATGATGGGTAAGTTGGTAGTTCGAAGGGTAAGTTGGTAGGTTGGTGGGTAAGTTGGTGGGTTGGTAAATAGGTTGTTGGGTAAGTTGGTAGGTTCTTCGGGAAGTACCTGTGTCGCATAAACAGGGAGCCGGACGCCCGGTGTCACCACTGCGTCGACTGCCGGGAGGACACGGCGCGGCACACGCTGGCAGAGTGTGCCGCTTGGGAGGAGCCGCGCCGTGCCCTCATCTCAGAAGTAGGCAGTGACTTGTCGCTGCCGGCCGTAGTGAACGCTATGATCGGCGGCGCCGAGTCCTGGGACGCGGTGGTCGCCTTCTGCGAGACGGTCGTCTCGCAGAAGGAGGCTGCGGAAAGGGAGAAGGAGATCTCGTCCACTCACCCGGCCCGCAGCAGGCGCACCGGGCGTCGGCGGAGGGCGGGTAACGCCCTCTTCCGGCCCCCCTAAATGGGTCCAGGGGCGACGGACTCGGGGACGTCTGTCGCCCCCCACACATCAGGACCCGAGGTGGCGGCGCGTAGTTTTCCACGCGCGCCCCTCTGAGACGTCGCGGGGGGAGTCAAACACCTCACTCCCCCCCCCTGACCCGAGAGGAGGCCCGCGGTGGCGGGCCGGCACCGGCCGGGGGTTGCGGAAGATTCTTTCGTTCCCGCGACCCCCGGCGTAGGTGTGAGTCGGAACACCGGGGTGGTTTTTAGTCAGTAAGAGTCTGACAGACCCCTCCGCCCGCCCCAGGGCGGAGGACATCCATGAGGATTTTCCACCCCGGAACAAAAAAAAAAAAAAAAAAAAGGGGTAAGTTGGTAGGTTGGTCGGTAAATTGGTAGGTTGGTGAATAGGTTGATGGGTAAGTTGGTAGTTCGAAGGGTAAGTTGGTAGGTTGGTGGGTAAGTTGGTAGGTTGGTGGGTAAGTTGGTAGGTTAGTGGGTAAGTTGGTAGTTCGAAGGGTAAGTTGGTAGGTTGGTGAATAGGTTGGTGGGTAAGTTGGTAGGCTGGTGAATAGGTTGGTTGATGGGTAAATTGGTAGGTTCGTGGCGGCCGTCGCCCGTACCGGTGGGTGTCCGCCCGCAGACGTACACACGGGCGAGGTTCGCGTCGATGCCTCCGGGCTCGGCGCGATCTGGGTGCGGTGTCCGGTGGCGGCGGCTAAGAAAGTCGCCGACGCCGGGCGTCTCTTGGTGGGATGGGTGGCAGCGAGGGTGAAGCAGCTGCAGCCCAGGGCCTTGCGGTGCTACCGTTGCCTCGACATTGGGCATGTCAGGGCACGGTGCACCGCCGAAACAGACCGCAGCGAGCAGTGCTATCGCTGCGGTCAGGCCGGCCACAAGGCGGCCCAGTGTCTCTCGGCGCCAAACTGCAGCCTCTGTACAGCTGCAGGGAGGCCCGCGGGGCACAGAGCGGGCGGAAAGGCCTGTGGCGCGCCCGCCAAGAAGACGCAAAAGAAGAAGAGAGGGGCTGCCATGGCTGCCGGGGGCTCTTTACCCGCCCCCCGAAGCCTGGCTGCCCTTCGGCCGACTCCCGGCCTAGGAATGGTGCGTTGGAGGGAATGGATTGCGCTTAATGGCGCTGTACCATTTCCTCCAGGGCAATATCAACCACTCTGCTAGAGCTCAGGATCTTTTGCTCCAGAGCATGGCAGAGTGGTCGATTCACGTGGCCGTGGTCGCCGAACCGTATTTCGTCCCCCCCAGGGATAACTGGGTGGGAGACTTGGACGGTTTGGTGGCCATCATTGGCGGGGCTCTTGTCAACCCGTCCCGAGGTCGCGGCTGGGTAGCCGCCCTCGCGGACGGCATTGGCACTGTTGGGGCGTATTTTTCGCCCAACAAGAGTCTCGCCGACTTCGAGAGGTTCCTTGTCGAGTTGGGTGCCGTCGTGGGCCGTCTCCACCCTCGCCCTGTGCTGTTGCTGGGGGATCTCAACGCCAAGTCTGCGGCGTGGGGATCCCCTGTGACCGATGCTAGGGGCGAGGTGTTGGAGGAGTGGGCGGTCACGACTGGCCTGACCGTCCTGAATCGGGGCTCGGTACACACGTGCGTGCGGCAGCGGGGCGGGTCTATAGTGGACGTGTCGTTCGCTAGCCCCGCTGTCGCGAGCCGTGTCCGCGACTGGCGTGTCGCCGTGGAGGTGGAGACGTTGTCGGATCACCGATACATCCGATTCGACGTCTCCGCCCAGACCACCGGCGGCCGCGGTCCACCGACCCCGCGAACGGACGGTCCGCGTTGGGCGCGTAAGCGCATAGACAGGGAACTTCTCGAGGAGGCCGCTATTGTCCAGGCCTGGAGCCGGGAGTCGGCGACGAACGGACCCGTCGACGTCGAGGGGGAGGCGCTGTGGTTCCGCGGGGCGATGACGCAAATCAGCGACGCGTCCATGCCCCGGGTCCACGCACAGTCCGCAAGGCGCCAGGTGTACTGGTGGACCGCCGAGATCGCGCAGCTGCGCGTCGCGTGCGTGGCGGTCAGACGCCAGTACACCCGATACCGGAGGAGACGTCGTCGGGTCCCTGACGAAGAGGCCGCGCTGTATGAGGTGTACCGCGCGGCCAAGCAGACTCTGTGGCTGGCCATCGGCGAGTCGAGGACGCGAGCCAGGGAAGAGATGTTGGAGACTCTAGACGGGGATCCGTGGGGGCGCCCTTATCGCGCGGTTCGAGGGAAACTTCGAGCCGCGGCGCCTCCGCTTACGGAGAGTCTCCAACCCGAGCTGCTGGAGGAGGTGGTTGCAGCCCTCTTCCCGGCCAGAGCGGAGCACACTCCGCCGCCGATGGCTTTGCCCACGGCCGCAGAGTCTGCAGAAGAAGAGGAGGTGAACGCCATCAGCGTCCCAGGGGTGACACAGGCAGAGATGAGGGCAGCCGTGATGCGGCTCCGGGCCAAGAACGTGGCTCCGGGGCCCGACGGGATCCACGGCTGCGTGTTGGCCCTCGCTCTGAAGGAGCTCGAGCCCCAACTGAGAGGACTCTACACAGCGTGTCTTGAGCAGGGCCAGTTTCCCACTTTGTGGAAATCTGGTCGTCTGGTCCTGCTCAGGAAGGCGGGGCGCCCGGCGGACTCGTCGTCCGCGTACCGGCCCATAGTGCTGCTAGACGAGGTGGGCAAGCTGTTCGAGCGAGTAATCGCAGCCCGCCTCGTCGGCCACTTGTGCAGAGAGGGGCCGGACCTGGACGACAGTCAGTTTGGGTTTCGGCATGGGCGCTCCACGATACACGCTGTGTCGCGGGTTAGAGTCCTGGCGGAGGAAGCGGTGTCTCGGGGCGGGGTGATGTTGGCGGTGTCCTTGGACATATCCAACGCCTTCAACAGCCTGCCCTGGAGTTGTATTCGGGAGGCACTGCGCTATCATGGTGTGCCTCCCTACCTCCGCCGCATCGTTGGGGCTTATCTGTCTGGGAGGTGTGTCACCTACGTGGGACGTGATGGCGGAAACCAGCGCCGCATGTCGTGCGGTGTTCCACAGGGCTCGGTCTTAGGGCCGCTCCTGTGGAACATCGGGTACGACTGGGTGCTGAGGGGCGAGCTCAGGCCGGGGGTAGACCTGACGTGTTATGCGGACGACACGCTGGTCACTGCCCGGGGGAGCTCGCACAGGGAAGCAGCGTTGCTGGCGACGGCTGCGGTCTCACAGGTGGTGAGCCGCATACGTCGCCTAGGCCTGGAGGTGGCCCTCAGTAAGTCGGAGGCCATGGTGTTCCATGGCCCCCGGCGGGCGCCGTCACCCGGCTCACACATCGTGGTCGGGGGGGCTCGGATCGCTGTCGAGGGTACCATGAAGTACCTAGGATTGGTCCTCGACAGCCGGTGGGACTTCGGGCCCCACTTCCGACGGCTGGCGCCCAAGTTGCTGGGCGCTGCTGGAGCGCTCTCAACGCTGCTTCCCAATCTGGGGGGCCCGAGCGCCGCTTGTAGGCGGCTCTACGTGGGGATCGTGCGATCGATGGCCCTTTACGGGGCCCCGATCTGGGCGGCTGACCTGACGGCCGGGAGCATCGCCGTCATGCGGAGACCGCAGAGGGCGATGGCCGTCAGAGTCATCCGGGGGTATCGCACGATCTCCTACGAGGCGGCTTGTGCACTGGCCGGATCCCCGCCCTGGGACCTGGAGGTGAAAGTACTCGCGTCATCGTATCGGTGGCGCGAGGAAGCGCGGGCGCGGGGCGAGCGACCGATGCAGCGACACGTGGAGCTGCATCGGTCTCAGCTTCGCGAGGTCCTGGTGGCGGAATAGCGGGACAGGCTTTCGCGCCCTACCGCCGGCCTCGACGTCGTCGAGGCGGTCCGGCCGGTGCTCGACCGCTGGCTCGGGAGGAGGCACGGCTCCCTGTCGTTTCGGGTGACGCAGGTGCTCTCGGGGCATGGTTGCTTCGGGAAGTACCTGTGTCGCATAAACAGGGAGCCGGACGCCCGGTGTCACCACTGCGTCGACTGCCGGGAGGACACGGCGCGGCACACGCTGGCAGAGTGTGCCGCTTGGGAGGAGCCGCGCCGTGCCCTCATCTCAGAAGTAGGCAGTGACTTGTCGCTGCCGGCCGTAGTGAACGCTATGGTCGGCGGCGCCGAGTCCTGGGACGCGGTGGTCGCCTTCTGCGAGACGGTCGTCTCGCAGAAGGAGGCTGCGGAAAGGGAGAGGGAGATCTCGTCCACTCACCCGGCCCGCAGCAGGCGCACCGGGCGTCGGCGGAGGGCGGGTAACGCCCTCTTCCGGCCCCCCTAAATGGGTCCAGGGGCGACGGACTCGGGGACGTCCGTCGCCCCCCACACATCAGGACCCGAGGTGGCGGCGCGTAGTGTTCCACGCGCGCCCCTCTGAGACGTCGCGGGGGGAGTCAAACACCTCACTCCCCCCCCTGACCCGAGAGGAGGCCCGCGGTGGCGGGCCGGCACCGGCCGGGGGTTGCGGAAGATTCTTTCGTTCCCGCGACCCCCGGCGTAGGTGTGAGTCGGAACACCGGGGTGGTTTTTAGTCAGTAAGAGTCTGACAGACCCCTCCGCCCGGCCCAGGGCGGAGGACATCCATGAGGATTTTCCACCCCGGAAAAAAAAAAAAAAAAAAAAGGGGTAAATTGGTAGGTTGGTGAATAGGTTGGTGGGTAAGTTGGTAGTTCGAAGGGTAAGTTGGTAGGTTGGTGAATAGGTTGGTGGGTGAGGTGGTAGGTTGGTGGGTAAGTTGGTAGGTTGGTGGGTAGGTTGATGGGTAAATTGGTAAGTTAGTGAATAGGTTGGTGGGTAAGTTGGTAGGCTGGTGAATAGGTTGGTGAGTAAGTTGGTAGGCAGGTAAATAGGTTGGTGGGTAAGTTGGTAGGCTGGTGAATAGGTTGGTGGGTAAGTTGGTAGTTCGAAGGGTAAGCTGGTAGGTTGATGGGTAAGTTGGTAGGTTGTTGGGTAAGTTGGTAGGTTGGTGGGTAAGTTGGTAGGTCGAGGGGTAAGTTGGTAGGTTGGTGGGTAAATTGGTAGGTTGAGGGGTAAGTTGGTAGTTCGAAGGGTAAGTTGGTAAGTCGAGGGGTAAGTTAGTGAATAGGTTGGTGGGTAAGTTGGTAGGTCGAGGGGTAAATTGGTAAGTTGGTCGGTTGGTGGGTAAGTTGGTAGGTCGAGGGGCAAGTTGGTAGGTCGAGGGGTAACTTGGAAGGTCGAGGGGTTGGCTGGTGAATAGGTTGAGGGGTAAGTTGGTAGGTTGGTGAATAGGTTGTTGGGTAAGTTGGTAGGTCGAGGGTTAAGTTGGCGAATAGGTTGGTGGGTAAATTGGTAAGTTGGTGAATAGGTTGGTGGGTAAGTTGGTAGGTCGAGGGGTAATTTGGTAGGTTGATGGGTAAGTTGAGCATTGATTCACCACGCTTGCTCAAGACGGGTTGGCGATTTCAGACTTATATTAATTATAAGTCCAGGTTTCCTCACAATGTCACAAGTTGGCAAGTTGGTGAATAGGTTGGTGAGTAAATTGGTAAATAGGTTGGTGGGTAAGTTCGTAGGTCGACGGGTAATTTGGTAGGTTGGTGGGTAAATTGGTAAGTTGGTCGGTTGGTGGGTAAGTTGGTAGGTCGAGGGGTAATTTGGTAGGTTGATGGGTAAGTTGGTGAATAGGTTGGTGGGTAAATTGGTAAGTTGGTCGATTGGTGGGTAAGTTTGTAGGTCAAGGCGTAAGTTGGTAGGTTGGTGAATAGGTTGGTAGGTTGATGGGTAAGTTGGTGAATAGTTTGGTGGGTAAATTGGTAAGTAGGTGGGTAAGTTAGTAGGTCGAAGGGTAAGTTGATAGGTCAAGGGGTTAGGTGGTAGGTTGGTGAATAGGTTGGTGGTGGGTAAGTTGGTAGGTTGTTGGGTAAGTTGGTAGGTTGGTGGGTAAGTTGGTAGGTTGAGGGGTAAGTTGGTAGGTTGAGGGGTAAGTTGGTAGGTTGGTGGGTAAGTTGGTAGGTTGGTGAATAGGTTGGTAGGTCGAGGGGTAAGTTGGTAAGTAGGTAAGTAGGTAGGTCGAGGGGTAAGTTGGTAGGTCGAGGGGTAAGTTGGTAGGTTGGTGAATAGGTTGGTGGGTAAGTTGGTAACCAACCTACCAACCCACCAACGTACCAACCAACCTATTCACCAACCCACCAACCTACCAACTTACCCATCAACCTACCAACTTACCCCACCAACCTACCAACCCACCAACGTACCAACCAACCTATTCACCAACCCACCAACCTACCAACCTATTCACCAACCCACCAACTTACCCATCAACCTACCAACTTACCCATCAACCTACCAACTTACCCTTCGACCAACCAACTTACCTACCAACTTACCAACCCACCAACGTACCAACCAACCTATTCACCAACCCACCAACCTACCAACTTACCCAACAACCTACCAACTTACCCACAAACCTACCAACCTATTCACCAACCCACCAACTTACCCATCAACCTACCAACTTACCCTTCGACCAACCAACTTACCTACCAACTTACCCACCAACCTATTCACCAACCTACCAACCCACCAACGTACCAACCAACCTATTCACCAACCCACCAACTTACCCACCAACCTACCAACTTACCCATCAACCTACCAACTTACCCTTCGACCAACCAACTTACCTACCAACTTACCCACCAACCTATTCACCAACCTACCAACCCACCAACGTACCAACCATCCTATTCACCAACCCACCAACCTATTCACCAACCCACCAACTTACCCATCAACTTACAAACTTACCCTTCGAACTACCAACTTACCCCACCAACCTACCCAACAACCTACCAACTTACCCACAAACCTACCAACCTATTCACCAACCCACCAACTTACCCATCAACCTACCAACTTACCCCTCAACCTACCAACTTACCCTTCGACCTACCAACCTATTCACCAACCTACCAACTTACTCCTCCAACTACCAACTTACCCAGCAACCTATTCACCAACCTACCAACTTACCCACCAACCTATTCACCAACCCACCAACTTACCCATCAACCTACCAACTTACCCCTCAACCTACCAACTTACCCAACAACCTACCAACTTACCCACCACCAACCTATTCACCAACCTACCACCTTACCCCTCGACCTATCAACTTACCCTTCGACCTACTAACTTACCCACCTACTTACCAATTTACCCACCATCCTATTCGCCAACTTACCCATCAACCTACCAACCTATTCACCAACCTACCAACTTACTCCTCCACCTACCAACTTACCCAGCAACCTATTCACCAGCCTACCAACTTACCCATCAACCTACCAACTTACCCCTCGACCTACCAACTTACCAACTTACCCCTCGACCTACCAACCTATTCACCAACCTACCAACTTACCCACCAACCTACCAACTTACCCCTCGACCTACCAACTTACCCAACAACCTACCAACTTACCCACCAACCTACCAACTTACCCCTCGACCTACCAACTTACCCACCAACCTACCATCTTACCCAACAACCTACCAACTTACCCACCAACCTACCAACTTACCCCTCGACCTACCAACTTACCCATCAACCTATTCACCAACCCACCAACTTACCCACCAACCTACCAACTTACCCTTCGAACTACCAACTTACCCATCATGTCTTCCTCATTTTAGGAAAATGGACGTGAAGATATGTATGGTATTTAATGTATTTCCTTAACGTCGATTCAATCGATCAAGATTATTAATTAAATGTGAATGCACAACAGCAGGCGTTTCGAACCGATATAATAATAATAATAATAACTTGGCAACACCGTGTCAACTGCACGTCTTGTTTTTTCAGTCTTCATATTATAATATTAATTTACACGCAGTTTTACAAGATTTTGTTCAATTTTAACTAAACCGAAACCACAAAACAATATTCAATAAGGAGATCAAATTTACACCAAAATGTAAAAGAATTTTAATAAAAACTGCCGAATCGGAGGTGACATGACAGATGTCACCTCCGATACTAGAACAATGAACACAACAGGAAAATGAGAAAATCAAGACAAGAATGTTGACAAGATCGGCCACACGTCGTGCACGCCTACTACCTCCGGACTCGTCGCTCAGCTCCGCCTCGCCGCCGCCGGTACCCAGCCCCACTGTGAGCGCTGGAACGACACCAGCAGCGGCAGTTGCGTCGAGCTCGAGCGACGAGTATTTCTCTCCGCCCACGACGCCACCACCTGCTCGTCGACGGGGAGGACACCGGCCGCCGGTCGGCTTAGGACCTCGAGGCCCACCGGCCTCTGATAGGGTCCCAGCTCCCGGCGGAAGTGTGCAGCGCATGAGATGGACACAATCCATCAACGAGAATGTCATGCGCTCATACTATGGGGCTACAGAAGGGGGAAACAACCTGACCGCGTACCGTGTTCGGATGCTCTCTCTTTTTCAGGTGCTTGAGCCAGCTGTCAACGTTTCGGCACAACGACTGTCGGATCAGGTGCGGGTCATTCTGCGTAACCATATGTTGGATGACACTGTACTTGATCGCCTACGAAGTGAAATGCGGAATAGCCATGCCACCGCTCCCCCGTCGCAGACTGTTATGGTAGCACCACAGTTCACTATAAATCAAGTTGACGAGGGGATTGATGACATGGCTACAAACGTAAGTACCCAATACAATGAGGAATTGAGGAGTGCTTTGGAGCGTGCGATTCGGGAATATCGTTCCATGTCGCCCGAACTTAGACCACGCCTACCTCGTTTGCCCATGCATAACAAAAATAGGGCGCTGGTGGCTGCTCTGGATTCGCAGCTATCAAACTATTTTGATGACTGCGAAGACCTCACCGATACTCATTCGATTCTGTACTGTGCGGCTGTAGCGGCATGTCGTGTAGCTCACGTAAAATTTGCAAATGACTCTAGAGCTACACGACCGAAAACAGCCGTACCAGCTTGGCAGTGCAGAATTGAGCGCCGTATTGGTGGGGCCAGAGCGCTCATCGGCAAACTTATCTGCTTCAGGGAGGGCAATACTAGACCTAGAGTGATGCGCTTTGTGAGGCGGGCGTTCTCAGGAACTGATATTAGCCCTGAGGATTATGTGTCCCGTGCCACAGAGCGCATCGACTTCCTGAAGCAGAAAGTGTATGCATGGGCGAACCGTATTCGTAGGTATAAGCGGCGTGTGGAGCGATACACTCAGAATCGCACCTTCCAAAGTGATGAAAGGCGGGTATATAGGGCTTGGGAGCAACCGGACCAAGGTGTGGCTGACGCGCGCCTTCCGGATGATGATGCCATGTGTTCTTTCTGGCGGAGTATCTGGTCGGCGCCTGTCAGCCACACTGAAGGTGACTGGACTCGGGAAGTCGAGCGAGCCTGCGATCCAATACCAGAAATGGGGGCTATTACCATCTGCCCCCAAGATGTAGCTCGTGCAGTTCGTCTGTTGCCCAACTGGAAGTCTCCAGGGCCGGACGGGCTGCACAATTTCTGGATAAAATGGTTCAAAAGGTCGCACGCTCGCTTGGCGGCTCAGTACCAGTCTGCTTTGGAGTCTGGTTCGCTACCCGAGTTCCTAACAACAGGAGTTACCCACCTGCTCCATAAATCTGGGAGCACCGCGGACCCCAAAAATTATAGGCCGATTACGTGCTTACCGACGGTCTATAAAGTCCTTACATCCATTTTGAGAGCTAAAATTAACAAACATATAGACACCAACTCCATCATGTCTGCCTCTCAAAATGGATGTAGGAACGGGTCCCGCGGTACTAAGGAGCTACTCCTCATTGATATGACCATTAGCCAACAAGTTCGCCGTTCCCGAAAAGATCTGTCGACATGCTGGATAGATTATAAGAAGGCCTATGACTCGGTGCCACATACATGGCTCATGAGGGTGCTGGAGTTGTATAAAGTAGATGCAACTCTGCGCACCTTCCTGTTGTCGTGTATGGGGCAATGGAGGACGGTCCTTCGCTATCCAGGATGTCGAAATATCCAGAGGAATAGCGAACCGATAAGGATAGAGCGGGGCATATTTCAGGGCGATAGTTTGAGTCCGCTTTGGTTCTGCCTAGCCCTGAATCCTCTAAGCACACTGCTGGAGGGTTCAGACCTAGGCTATCGGCTGAGGAGAGGTGGTCAAGTTATATCTCACCTCCTCTACATGGATGACCTAAAACTCTTTGCCCCCAACAATTTTCAACTGATGGAGCTACTGAAAGTAACTGAAACTTTCAGTAGAGCCATCAGGATGGAATTTGGTGTGGACAAATGTGCGGTCATGCATGTAAAGCGAGGGGAGATTGTGGAATCCGTGGGAACACAGCTCACGGATTCCATAAACTTTAGAGCCCTCTCCGCATCCGAAACCTATAAGTATTTGGGTATGTCGGAAACCTTGGGCATCAATATCACTGACATGAAGCAATCGTTGAAGGAGCGCTTCTTTGGCCGCCTGAAGAAAGTATTTAATAGTTTTCTATCAGGCGGGAACAAGGTGCGCGCTTTCAACGGTTGGGTCATGCCGGTTTTGATGTACTCTTTCGGCGTACTCAAATGGACTCAAACCGAACTCGACGCCCTGGATAGGAGGGTCCGTACGCTGCTGACTGGATATCGAATGCATCACCCACGGTCATCGGTAATGAGACTGTATATCCCACGAAAGTGTGGAGGTCGAGGTTTTTTAAATGCTAAGACTCTCCACAATCGCGAGATATGCAGTCTCAGGGAATATTTCTTAGAAGCCGACGTGGGGATGCATCGAGATGTGGTCGCGGTGGACAAGGGTCTCACCCCGCTCTCCTTGGCTAAAGAGAACTGGCGCAAGCCTGCAGTGCTTGATACTAACGATCGCAAGGAGGTATGGCAGAATAAGGAGCTTCACGGACGCTACTTCCGGGCCCTACATGGACCCGATGTAGATTTACTAGCGTCCGTAGCCTGGCTACGTTTTGGTGACCTATTTGGGGAAACCGAAGGTTTTGTCTGTGCAATTATGGACGAAGTTATGATGACGAACAATTACCGGAGATTCATTGTAAAGGACGGGACGGTTGACATCTGTCGGGCATGCCACCGTCCAGGAGAATCAATCCGACACATTATCTCCGGGTGTTCTCGTTTAGCTAACGAAGAGTACTTGCATAGACACAACCTTGTAGCCAGGATTATCCATCAGCAACTTGCTCTGAAATACAGTCTTGTGGAATCTGAAGTGCCGTACTACAGGTATGTGCCCGACCCAGTTCTCGAAAGTGGACATATCACATTGTACTGGGATCGATCCATCATCACTGACAGGTCTATTGTTGCCAATAAACCTGATATAGTGGTGGTGGATCGAGCAGAGCGGCGCACAATGATTATTGACATAACGGTCCCGCATGACGGGAACCTCGTGAAAGCCGAGAAAGATAAACAAATCAAGTATCTTGACTTGGCTCGCGAGGTTGTCGACATGTGGGATGTGGACTCAGCGATCATTGTGCCGATAGTCGTATCAGCCAATGGCTTAATTGCCAAGAGCCTCGACCAACACCTAAGGAGGCTCTCGTTGGGCGGCTGGATCAAGGGCTTGATTCAGAAAGCGGTACTCCTAGACACGGCTCGCATTGTCAGGAGGTTCCTCTCTCTGGAGCCCTGACCGCCGGTAGCTTGGACCCTGTTCCCGATACCGGTGGGCTACTATTTTTTTTTTTATATTTTTAAATGTTTTTTTATATATTTTTTTAAGAAATATTTAAAAATATAATTTATAAGTTGTTTAAATGAAATAAAGGAGATAATAATAAATTTATTTCAGACCATAAGTCCATAAAACAACACACATTACAATTTTATACACAAAACATACATACATACATGAAAACACATACAAAAAATACAATAAAACAACTTATTTACAATAATGGAATGACGCACGATGAGTGGTCATCCATTGCCACATAATTGGACTGTCCATCCTGTCGGCTACTATAGCTACCAAGTTGTTGGAGCTGTCGCGCACTCGCCGCATCAGGGATGCTATCCGTGTCCGCATCAGTGCGTAAAAATCTGGCACGCCATTCTCCGCGAACATCCCCGATGCACTGCAAAAGCGCGGCAGCCCCAACATAACTCTGAAGGCATTATTGTATTGGACTCGCAGAGCATTGTACGAGCTTTTTGTATAGCTGACCCATAGGGCACACGTGTACATAGATTGGCAATACGCTCTAAAGAGTGTAATTTTCACCTCCCTAGTACAACGTGCAAACCTACGAGCCAGCATGTTACATCGAACTGCCAATGCTCTGCGTTCCCTCTCCACGTCCGCATCGTCGGACAGACTATCGGTGACCCAATGCCCCAGGTACTTGAATTTTGTGACCCTGGAAAGCTGAGCGCCCCCCAAGGTGACTGGTGGGACAGTATCATAACATTTGTTACCCGCTTTGAAAACCAGTAGCTCGCTCTTGGTCGCATTGTACCTGAGGCCGTGAGCCACCGCATAGTCTTCACAGATGCGAAGAAGCCTCCTAAGAGCACTAATCGATGGGCTCAGCAATACCATATCATCCGCGTAGCTGATGTTATTGACGCAGTACCCGTTAATGGAGCACCCGATATTGGTATTGCTGAGCTCACAGATCAGCTCGTTTACATACAGGTTGAATAGCTTGGGTGAGCTGATTCCCCCCTGCCTCACACCGCACTCCAACCCGTATGCATCCGACAGGACACCCGCCCACTTAACATAATTGTATTGGTTTTTATACCAATACTTTAGCATCCTAATGATATCGCTTGGGAGGTTCTCAACATTTGACAGTTTCTTCCATAGGCAGTCATAAGATACGAGGTCGAAGGCCTTGGAGAGGTCCAGAAAACACGCATACACAGGTGTTTTCCTACTTGCATAGTATTGTACAGTCTGTTTGAGGCATAGTATAGCTGTTTCCGTGGATAAACGTGGCTTAAACCCAAACTGCGCGTCGTTGAGTGTTAAGTGCTTATCCAGCTGCTGATCAATCAGACTGTCCAACACCTTTGCAATGATGGTAGCCAGGGATATAGGCCTGTAGTTGCTCTTGTCACTCGCATCTCCAGTCTTATTTTTAACAATGGGCACAACAATAGTTTTAAGTAAATCAACTGGAAGATATGAGTGACTCAGGCACAAGCTAAAAAACATTGCTAGCACTCGCGGTAAGTGCTTACCAGCATAAAGTAAATGCTCTATACTTAGGCTGTCGTGACCCGGCGACTTGCCTCTCTTTAAGTTGCGTATGACAGTAGCTACCTCCCTGGCCGCAAACCTAATAGGCATGTCTTCGGACGCCCCCAACACCTCCGGCCCGCCAGACGACGAACCTAGGGGAGACCCAACCTTAACCCTTAATTCGAATTTGTCCGAGCCACCGGACAAGTACTATAAAAAAATCTACCTCCCTGTCTGTATCTATTTTTACAATAAAAAAACTATTAAACTATTGGGAGATTAGTTAAGTTTTAGTGGAAAAATAAAGTTTGCGTGTGACAGCCCCAAATTTGACAGTTGGCGAAAAAATGTCAGCGAAACCGCGCACTAAGAAAGCATTCCAGGTAATTTACTTTTTTTTTAAAATTTTTGCTTATGTTGCGTAGTTTTTCTGTCTGTGTTTTTTGAATTGGTTCTAGTCACGTTCAAGTAATACGATTCCATAACTTTTGCTTATGTCAATCACAATAAATAACGAGTTTTTACTTGTCCGGCACACCGGATCTCGTCGATACATCTGTGTTTCATGTGTTGTATACCTTGTCCGTCACAGCGGGCTCTGTCGAAATATGGACGAAAGTTGAAAGATTTATCTGTCCTGTCAAAACCTTATTTATTCTGAGTACCTACCTACCAACTTCTTGTATACAACTTTTATACCTAAGCTTTACGTAAACCTAACATACTAAAAGCTAAGTACTTGCTATAACTATCTCCAGATACCTACTTCCCAATGTAAGTACTGGATAATCACTGTGCAACGGCTGTCACATTTACAACATTGACTCTGTAATGTTGCACCGTGTGTGCGCTGTGACTTACCCCATTACTTTTTTGGATTTACTATTTTGACCTTACTATTTTTTTTATGGTGGTGGTGTTTTGCTTAGTTTTGCTTTTCTTTTGCTTCAGTCTTGTCTGCATGAACGCACGAAAAAGATATTGGCACTTATTCCCAAAGAACGCGCACCATCTGAAACAGGCGATAGCTCCGGCGTCGAAAATGATCCTCATCCATTCTCTTCTTGTTTTTTGAGTTTCCATACAAAATAATGCAGTGTTTTATAGTTTCTTTGTACTTTTATAAAAATAAAGATCTTTTTAGTATTAAAATTCTTTAATTTATACTATGAAATTTCTTTCACAAATTCGGCAAAGTCCGCTAGGACGGACAAGTCATTTTAACACTTTTTTTACTTATGTTCGATGATGTCCGGTGTGGCGGACATCGAATTTATCCACAAGGGTGGAGGGTAGATTTTTTTTAATGATTTTTGGATGTACAGAAAGACCAAGGAAACAAAGTTATTTAATAAAATTTTAATTATTTTACTATCACCTTCTCCGTCGAAATAAGGGTTAAAGGCTCTGCTGAATAGGTTGGCGATATCATTAGGATCACTAAGGCCCTCAACACTCACAGGCAGACCCGACCTGGGTTTCAACCTGTTCGTGGCTTTCCAAAAACTACCAAAATTCTTTGCGTCATGATGACTTGCAATGATGTTCATTTTAATTTGGTCCTTATTATTTTGACACCATTTCAATTTACTTTTAAAAACCCTTCTACTTTCCACCATTTTTTCATACAACTCACCATTTTTCGGCCTACCAAACAACGTCCAGGTTTGAAAATCAAGCCGAGCCTGTCCGTGTACGTCCTTTACATGTTTATTCCAGCCCGTTATGTAACGCTTTTTGCGCTGTATTCCGTTCTTACAGTTACTAGTGATTGCACCTTCACAGAGAATACGCACAATTTCCGCATACATATTATCTAAAATCGTTTCATGTTCCTTAATTCTACATCTACTTTTACTACATTCAGTAAACTGTAAGGGAAAGTCTAAATTTCTCAAGAGATCATTACAATAATTGCTATATAACTCAGTCTGCTGCACGTCTCTGTCACCCCATGTTACTTTGTTACATTTAGGTAGTCCAGGTGCAACTTTTGGCCTTAATAAGTTAAGATCACACATTACAATTAGAGGTAAATGGTCTGACCAAGACACGTCGATATAATATCGAACTAAGAAATTACCGAACTAATGAGCAATCGCTGTAGGGTTTTTTGCAACAGAATTTTTCGCACAAACGTTACATCGCACCAATATAGCATCGATGGAATAAAACATCGTACCACTGAATTATCGACACACCGTGTTCGATATAATAAAAATAGAATCATCAACTTTCGAAATCAAGTAGGGATTCCACAAAAAACTGGTCAGTTTGACACGACCCTTGGTCATTAACTACTTAAAGATGACAGTCACTCCCTGATAACGGGACAAAAAAAATTGGGAAAAAACATTTGTGACTACCGCGATATTATGGTTTCTGTACACACCATGAATTTTGTACCTAAACTTATCTCGAGTGTACACAAGTTATAATGAGAATAAAGCCAAGCGCACACGGCCGCAGCATACAGCATTTAAAAAAAAAAAAGTGATGTGCGGCCCGTCTGTAGTGTGCGTTGGTTCATAGCAAATGTAAGAAAGAGATAAAGGAGGAATTTTGCTATGTGTTGCGATGCTGCCCACCGTAATCTGCGCTAGCCATAAGTACTGCCGCAGCTCATGCAATATGGGAAGGCCCCCAATAAGGTGGAACGAGGATCTTGTCATATACGCGGATAGACGTTGGTTGCGGGAGGCACAGGACCAGTCGTTATGGCGACGCTTGGGGTATTGTGGACATTGACTAGTTTCTTTCGATTTAATTATGATCATGAGGTATATTCGAAAATTCGCGAAGGTTCTTCAAACGCTGAAAATCTGATAAATCATAATCTCTAGTCATAAACGAAACAGGAATAAACCCTTACCATTTAACTATAAAAGTTGTATACGTTTACGTTACTTTTTGGTTAACGAAAGTCTGTGATTGTGACAATGTATAGTATTGTGAAGCGGCCTGCGGACATAGCAATTATATATTTTGTTTTTAACGTTTTTTCCTTGAGGAAATCCCTTATTGAAAGCAGCAGCGTGGAATAATATTACTAACCACAATCATTGTGAGGAAAAAAAGGGATTTTTCAAAAGTATATAAAGACCCGTAAGGTTCGATTAACTCACAGAGTAGCCTTCCCTACTACAGCAAGCAGTTCTTCTTGGAATAACGATCCAGTAAAGTACCAAAATCAACATGTTCAAGTTCAATCTGTTCATCTTAGTCGCTGTCTTCGTTGTCGCGGCTATGTTCATACCGGATCAAGTTTTGGCCTGCATTGCTAATGGCAACGGGTGTCAACCTGATGGGAGTCAAGGAAACTGCTGCTCCGGTTATTGTCACAAGGAACCTGGTTGGGTCGCTGGATACTGTAGATAAATTATCTACATGACAGTTTGATATGACCGTAATGCGCGCTTTGTCGTGGAGTTGCGGACACCAGCTCGTCTTACTAACACCAATGAAGTTTAAATTTTTGTTTTGTTAGAAGTTTACTAAAATGTTTAATAAATTATTGTACTAAAACTGTTATTTTTTATTTTGTATTGTATTCTTCCTCTATGATTACACACACACACACACACACACTCACACACACACAAATCACCTCCTAAAATAAATGTAAATAGATTTAAAAAAAATGATACAATAATAAGTCTTTGATCATTAGAAAAAGTCAGGAACGCCGCAGCAGCACGCAGCAGTCGAGACCTTGTATAGATAGTGTCATCCACGAAGACCCACTCAGCTCTGCTCCGTACTAAAGTACAGCTCACATGAAATAAATGTTAATACATTAAAAACATTTTGCTACAATAAAAACTCTTTGATCATTTTAAAATGTCGGGAACTCAGCAGCAGCACGCAGCAGTCGATAACTTTATAGATAGTGCCATCCACGAAGACGCGCCCCACTCTGCTCCACTCCGTGCTACAGTACAGTTTACAGTACTGTAATCGCGCATTGGGGCGCGTCTTCGTGCATTTCTTCCATTTAAACACATATCAATTATTATTTGTTTTGTTAGTTTACATTGTGTCCCACTGCTGGGAAAGACCTGCACTTTTTACGAGCTTTTATTTAACTCGTAAAAAAAATTGTTACTTAGTAAGTATTGGTTAAATCTTGCAAGTTGAATTAAAACCACTTCCTCTAATTGTACGGAGTTGAAATTTGGCACGTTGATTAAGTTTCAAAGAGAATGCATTTTTTTTACCTGATTCTACACCCAGGATTGGCTCCAGACCAGGGAACTCTTCAACGGTCGCCAGGGTAGACACGAAATTTTATATACGCATTTAACTATGACAGTCCGTTCTGAAATCCACCATGACATGGCTACAACAGTCACGATAGGCTCCACACGAGGGAACTCCTCAACGGTCAAAAGTACAGACAAGAAGTTTCTTATACGCATTCATCTATGATAGTCAGTTCTAAATTCTACTATGATCTTGCGGCTGCACCCAGGATTGGTTCCAGACGAGGGAGCACGTTAAGCCGTTGGTCCCGGTTGTCATTCTTGGATCTTCGACAGTCGTTACGGGTAGTCAGAAGCCCTAAAGTCTGACAAACAGTCTTACCAAGGGGTATCGTATTACCCAGTTACTGGGTTGTGGAGGTCAGATAGGCAGTCGCTCCATGTTATATACTGGTATTCAGCTGCATCCGGTTCGACTGGAAACCGACCCCAACATAGTTGGGAAAAGGCTAGGCAGATTGATTGGAAACCTTGTTTAAAAAAAGGTTTTTACTTAAATTTTATTTTCTAACATGCTGGGTAATGTTAAAATTTAAAACATTTCTTGGGATAAATATAAAAGATTCACTGCACCCCACAGTTACACAGAATTCTACAGAATAGGTGAAAAAATTATCCCACGGGAAATCTTGAAGTATTGAAAAGAAAATACTCAGTGAAAATTTTATAAACTTTCAATACTCGATGATTATTATTTAAAATGTGTTTACAAAGTTTAGCTTCGAGTTTCTAGTTCTTGAGAAAATCGTCTTTTTGGAGCAACTTTTGAAGCGAATATTGTGATTTTGGTATTTAGAATTTATTCTAGAATAAAGATTTGATTATTCTTTTTATGGCGCCAACGACCGCTAAGTATGAGTTGAGAAAATCTGTTCGTTTTGACCCAAAATAAAAAACAACTTATATATTTTTTTGTTTTATCAAGTTTAGATATCAATAATCATAACGTTCGTTGACTAATTTAATTTGTCCCTGTATACTGTATTATATAATTGTAACAATATTACGAATTTTTATAGGATGACATAAACCCGACAGTTTGACACGCCTTACCTTGGTCATTAACTACTAAAATATGACAGTCACTGCCTGATAACGGTACAAAAAATTAGGAAAAAGCCAATTTTGATTGCTGGTCATGGTTCCTGACCAAACCATGAATTTTGCTCCAATACTTATCTTGAGTGTGCACGGCGGCATCGCACCGCATTTTCATACAAAAAGTGCAGTGCGGCCCGCCTGTAGTGTGCGTTGGTTCATAGAAAATGTACGAAAGAGCTAAAAGAGGAATTTTGCAATGTGTTGCGATGGCGCCGGCTGCCCCATTCTGTGCCAGCCTTGAGTAGGTACTGCCGCAGCTCATGCAATATGGGGAGGCCCCCAATAAACTCAAACTCAAAGCATTTATTTCAAATAAACCAATTACAGGCACTTTTGAATTGTCAAGTGGTCGGTCAGTCAGAGAGATGAAGCTAGATGCCCATTCCAAAGCTTAGTAGGTATCTATGGAGAAGAACGGGCAAGAAACTCCACGGACACTCTTTTAAATCAAGATATGGTTACAAAATATACGTTACATCATTCATGTTGAAGTTATACATGTGAGAACGATGCAAAACGTTAAAAGAGTCAGTGAAGAAAAAAAAAAAATCCCGTGGCAGCTAAGAAATGACGCCCCAGTAGGGCATAATCTCTTAGCTGCCACGGGTTTTTTTTTAATGTCATTTTCGTGTACCGTACAAGAACATGACACAAAAAAAAAACCCGTCATGAATTAGCACAATTCAGCTCAACTATTTTGAAGGGAGTTAAATGATCCAACACACGTGCCACCGTCAGAGAGACATTAGAGTGAGCCTGACATACTCTCAGTCGCCAGGACACATTCAAGTCAATGAAAGACATACCCAGTACCTAAATGGTAGCTTTATAGACGGTACATACTACTCACACATGTGGTATGCAATTATACAATGCTAAGAGAGTGAATTTATACAATGCAAAGATAGTTTTTAAAATCTTCAGCAGCTCCACAGTATTTTCAGATGCCAGTCAATTAGTTTATACGCCCTTATGGAGCAGGACCAGCATTGAGCCAAGTATTTTTATCAGCGATATAATCCCTAATCACCCAACTTATAATATGCTTGGCTGCATAGTGTGCGTTTAATATAAAATTCGTTTCATCCAGTTGAAGTAAGGTGGAATTACGATCTTGTAATATACGCTGAATCCGGGAGGCATAGGAGCAGTCGTTGTAGCGACGCTTGGGGGACCTCCCCCAAGCGTCGCGTCGCCACATGTCCTACAGTGGACACTGACCTCTGTATCTTTCGGCTGAATGATGATCATGAGGTACAAGCATATTAAAAAGATTACCCACTCAAGATGTTTGGTAGCGATGCTGTTCAAACGAAAATTCGCGAAAGTTGTTCAAACTCTCCTGTGGTCCTGAAAGGTAGATAAAATAATAATCCCTAGTCATAAACGAAACAGGAATAAACCCTTACGATTTAACTATTAGTTTTATACGTTTACGTTACTTTTCGGTTAACGAGGCAATAAGCCTGTGAATGTGGCAAAGTATTGTTTTATAGAGCGGTCCGCGTATGTAGCAAAAGCCTGGTTATAATTTTGTTCGGTACTATATGAATATGCAAAAGGCGTAAATTTTATGTGAATTCATTTATGTTTTTTGCCTTGTTGCACATTTTATGTTTTGTCTGCTGTATTTTGCTTTTGTTCTCATTTCTATAGTTATAGGATTCTGTATGTACACATTGTCTGGTAACACATTTTGTTTTTTAACGTTGTTTCCTTGAGGATTTCCCTTAAGGAAAGCAGTGTGAAAATTATGAGGAAAAATGTTTTTTCAAAAGTATATAAAGACTCGGTAACGTTCTATTAACTCACAGAGTAGCCTTCCCTACTACAGCAAGCGGTTCTTCTTGGTAGAACGATCCAGTAAAGTACCAAAATCAAAATGAAGTTCAATCTGTTCATCTTAGTCGCTGTCTTCGTTGTCGCGGCTATGTTCATACCGGACCAAGTTTTGGCGTGCATTGCTAATGGCAACGGGTGTCAACCTGATGGGAGTCAAGGAAACTGCTGCTCCGGTTATTGTCACAAGCAACCTAACTGGGTCGCTGGATACTGTAAATGATCTACATCACATCATTCAGTTTGACATGACCGTAATACGCTCTGTCATGTAGTTGCGGGCACCAGCTCGTCATACCAATGAAAGTTAAAAAAATTGTTTTGTGTTGTAAAAGTTTACTAAAATGTTTAATAATTAAAATACACACAATATTATATTAAAACTGTTATTTTTTATTTTTTATTCCTCCTCTATGATTACACACACACATATCACCTGTTAAAATAAATGTTAATAGATTAATTAAAACATTTTGATACAATAAAAACTCTTTGATCATTTTATAAAGTCGGGAACGCAGCAGTCGATACCTTTATAGATAGTGTCATTCACGAAGACGCGCCCCACTCTGCTCCACTCCGTGCTACAGTACAGTTTACAGTACTGTAATCGCGCACTGGGGCGCTTCTTCGTGCACTTGTTGTTGTTTTTAATATTATTTACTTTATTCCATTTTAACACATACATAAATAACATTTTTGCCTAAAGGGCAGGCCTTTCCCAGCAGTAGGACACAATGTCCTACTGCTGGGAAAGGCCTGCCCTTTTTACAAGCTTTTATTTAACTTGCCTTGTTAGTTAGTATGTAGGTATTGGTCAAATCTTGCAAGCAGAATTAAAACCACTTTCTCTTATTCTACGGAGTTGAAATTTTACGTGTCGATTCAGTTTCAAAGACAATGCATTTTTTTATAATGCTTGACCTGATTTTACACCCAGGATATGCCCCAGACCAGGGAACTCTTTAACGGTCACCAGTACAGACACAAAATTTTATATATGCATTTAATGTTGAAATTCCGTTCTAAAACTTACCATGACTTGACTGCTGCACCCAGAATTGGCGCCAGACGAGGAAACTCTTTAGCGACCAAGAGTACAGAAACGAAATGCTATATATGCATTTGATTTTGATAGTCCGTTCTAAAATCTATCATGACCTGACTGCAGCAGCCGGGATTGGCTTCAGACGAGGAAACTCCTCAGCGGTCAATAACAGAGACACAAAATATTATATATGCATTCAATTATGATAGCCAATTCTAACGTACGCCAGGATCTAGTTGGTGCATCCAGGGTTGGTTCCAGAAGCGGGAACTCCTCAACGATCAAGTACAGACACGAAATGTTATATACGCATTTAACTATGATAGTCCGTTCTAAAGTCTACCATGACCTGACTGCAGCAGCCAGGATTGACTCCAGACGAGGAAACTTCTCAGAACTCACAACAGTACGGACACAAAATTTTAAAGACGCATTTGTTGTTAATAATCCGTTCTAAACTCAACCATGACCTGACTGCTGCGCCCAGAATTGGCTACAGATAAGGAAACTCCACATCGGTCAACAGTACAGACACGAAATTATATATACGCATTTAATAACGATAGCCCGTTCTAAAGTCCACCATGACCTTGGTGCTGCAGCCAGGGATTGCTCCAGACGAGGGAACTCCTAAACGGTCAACAGCACAAAGAGTTAATTATATATACGGATTTAATCCCGTTCTAAATTATAGCATAACTTGGATAGTGCAAGTTGGTGGGCTTCACACCATGACTTAGACGTGTTAGGGTTCGTTGGATTTGTCTTTGCTACATTATTCTAATACTAAAAAGTCATTTTTTTTTTTTTGTATAAGCCTTTTTTTAAACAAGCTTTTAATTAAATAAAAAAAAAGTTACTAAATAAAACTTACGTAAACATAGAACTTTAATATTTTCTTTAAAGCTTTACTTTACTTAGTAATAACAGCCGCACGGGTCGATCGATCAGGTTAAGCTACGCTTGCCGAGGTTGGTCCGGGGATGGGTGACCATCTTTACATATCTAGATGCCTCCGTGCTTCGGAAAGTACGTTAAGCTGTTGGTCCCGGTAGTTATTCTTGGATCTTTGACAGTCGTTACGGGTAGTCAGAAACCCGAAAGTGTGACAAACAGTCTTACCAAGGGGTATCGTATTATCCCGGGGTCAGATAGGCAGTCCCTCCATGTTAAATACTGGTATTCAGCTGCATCCAGTTCGACCGGAAGCCGACCCCAAAATAGTTGGGAAGGCTAGGCAGATTGATTGAAAACCTTGTTTTTAAAAAGGTTTTAACTTAAATTTTATTTTCTAACATGTTGAATAATGTTAAAATCTAAAACATCTCTTGGGATAAATATAATAGATTCACTGCACTTTAGCCTCATAGAATCCACATCATTTCACCACACAGTTACACAGAATTCAACAGAATAGGAGATAAAATTATCCCACGGGAAATCTCGAAGTATTGAAAAGAAAATACTCAGTGAAAATTTTATAAACTTCCAGTTCTCGATGGATTATTATTTAAAATGTGTTTACAAAGTTTAGCTTCGAGTTTCTAGTTGTTGAGAAAATCCTCTTTTTGAAGCATCTTTTGAAGCGAATATTGTATTTTTGGTATTGAATTCTAATATTGGTTTATATTCTGAGAATAAAGATTTGATAATTCTTTTTCTGGTGCCAACGACCGCTGGTATTCCTAGTATATGAAGTATGAGTTGAGAAAATCTGTTGGTGTTGACCCAAAAAAAAAACTTCGTATATATTTTTGGTTTTATCATGTTTAGATATCAATAACCATAACGTTCGTTAGCTAATTTAATTTGACCCTGTATACTTCTTAAAGATGACAGTCACTGCCTGATAACGGAACAAAAAAATGTAGGAAAAAGCCAATTTTGATTGCTACCAGCAATCAAAATTGGCTTTTACCTAAAAAAAAATGAGTAGGTACTGCCGCAGCTCACGCAATATGGGGAGGCCCAGAATAAGGTGGAACGAGGATCTTGTAATATACGCGGATAGACGTTGGATGTGGGAGGCACAGGACCAGTTGTGGCGTCGCATGGGGGAGGTCTATGTCTCACAGTGGACACTGACCAGTATCTTTCGATTTAATGATGATCATGAGGTACAAGCATATTAAAAATATTACCCACTCACGATGTTTGGCAGCGATGCTGTTCAAACAAAAGTTTGCGAAAGTTCTTCAAACTCTCCTGTGGTCCTGAAAGGCAGATAAAATAATAATCCCTAGTCATAAACGAAACAAGAATAAACCCTTACCATTTAACCATTAGTTTTATACGTTTACGTTACTTTTCGGTTAACAAGGCCATAAGCCTGTGATTGTGACAATGTATGGTTTTATGGAGCGGTCTGCGTACGTAGCAAAATTCTGGTTATAATTTTGTTCGGTACTACATACAGGGTGTAAAAAGACACATCACAAAGCCGTAAACTACGCATACTGTACGTATAGCTAAGTAGCTTTGCGCAAAAATTATTACTGGGAACCGTAATTTTTTTTTTTTTTATAAAAAAAAACAAGTTTTTATTGCGCGCAATGTAACGCTAAACCACGCTTGAATGAACGGATTCAGTGTTAGTTAAGCTCCGCCCCTACGCTACGTAGGTAGGTACTTGTTGTTCATTGCGTTTTTGTAACTTCAAATGCGTAATCTGTTAAGATAAATCTAAAATTCAGGTAATGTTTGTTTGGAAAAAAGTTTCGTATTATCGCATAGAATTCATTTTCGTGAAAAAGTAAAAAAAAAAAATGCGACTTTGACCTTCAATATCTCCAGAACCAGTGGATTCCCAGGTATGGTCTAGTGGAAAAAAATGATGCAAATAATGGGTAGAATATGTGGCTTTCGGCTTCGGAAAGTGTCTTTTTACACCCGATATATGAATATGCAAACGTCGTAAAAGTTACGCGAATTCATATGTTTTTTGCTTTGTCGCACATTTTATGCGTTATCTGCGGTATTTTGCTGTTGTTCTCATTTCTGTAGTACATGTTGTATGTTTACACATTTTAACCTGTTTTCATTCAGGGAAATCCCTGAAGGAAAACGCGTTAAAAACAAAATGTGAAAACAAACTGTTAAGGAAAGTAGCAGCGAGGAATAATATTATCATATTAATTATGAGGAAAAAAAGGGTTTTTTCAAAAGTATATAAAGACTCGTAAACGTTCTATTAACTCACAGAGTAGCCTTCCCTACTACAGCAAGCAGTCCTTCTTGGTAGAACGATCCAGTAAAGTACCAAAATCAACATGAAGTTCAATCTGTTCATCTTAGTCGCTGTCTTCGTTGTTGCAGCTATGTTCATACCGGATCAAGTTTTGGCGTGCATTGCTAATGGCAATGGGTGTCAACCTGATGGGAGTCAAGGAAACTGCTGTTCCGGTTATTGTCACAAGCAACCTAACTGGGTCGCTGGATACTGTAGATAAATGATCTACATAACAGTTTGACTTGACCGTAATACGCTCTGTCATGTAGTTGCGGGCACCAGCTTGTCTTACCAATGAAAGTTAAAATTTTTGTTTTGTGTGGTAAATGTTTACTAAAATGTTTAATAAATTATTATATTAAAACTGTAATTTTTTATTTTCTATTCCTCTTCTATGATTACACACACACACATATTATTCCATTTAAATACATATAAATTATTATTTGTTTTGTTAGCCTACATTATGTCCCACTGCTGGGAAAGGCCTGCCTTTTTTCAAGCTTTTATTTAACTTGTCAATTTTTTTTGTTAGTTTAGTATGTGTTGGTCAAATCTTGCAAGCCGAATTAAAAACACTTCCTGTTATCGTGTGGAGTTAAAATTTTACATGTTGATTTAGTTTCAAAGACAATGCATTTTTTTATGATTCTTGACCAGATTTTACACTCAGGATTGGCTCCAGACCAGGGAACTCTTTAACGGTCACTAGTACAGACACAAAATGTTATATACGCATTTAATGTTGAAATTCCGTTCTGAAATTTACCATGACCTGACTGCTGCATTCCAGGATTAGCTCCAGACGAGGAAACTCTTAAGCGGTCAAGAGTACAGACACAAAATGCTTTATAGGCATCAATTATGATAGTCAGTTCTAAAGTTCACCATGATCTAGCTGCTGCATTCAGGGTTTGTTCTAGAAGCGGGAACTCCTCAACGATCAACAGAACAGATACGAAATGTTATATACGCAATTAATTATGGTAGTCCGTTCTAAAGTAAACCATGATCTTGGTGCTGCGCCCAAGGATTACTCCAGAGGAGGACAACTCCTAAACGGTCAACAGCACAAAGAGTTAATTTTATATACGGATTCAATCTCATTCTAATAACCATAACGTTCGTTAGCTAATTTAATTTGACCCTGTATGCTCTATTATATAATTATTATAATATTACAAATTGTTATAGGATGACAAAAACCCGACAGTTTGACACGCCTTGGTCATTAACTTCTTAAATCTGACAGTCACTGCCTGATAACGGAACAAAAAAATGTACGAAAAATCCAATTTCGATTGCTGGTCATGGTTCCTGACCACGCCATGAATTTTGTTCCAACACTTACCTGGAGTGTGCGCGGCCGCAGCACACCGCATTTTCATGCAAAAAAAAGTGCGGTGCGGCCCTCCTGTAGTGTGCGCTGGTTCATAGAAAATGTACGAAAGAGCTAAAGGAGGAATTTTGAACAGTGTTGCGATGCGGCGCCGCCTGCCCCAATCCGTGCCAGCCTTTTTTTTTTTTTTGGAGATGGTAAATTATCACATAACTTCACCCGCTCTGGGCGGAGTGGGAGGGTGTGTCAGACTTTTACTGACTAAAACCCACCCGTGTTCCTTCCGTTGCCTGTGTGCCGGGGTCACAATATCCCTTTCGGACAAACTCGCAACCCTGGCAGGAATCTGCACCAGCCTTGAGTGAGTAGGTACTGCCGCAGCTCACGCAATATGGGGAGGCCCCCAATTAGGTGGAACGAGTAGATGTTGGATGCGGGAGGCACAGGACCAGTTGTGGCGTCACTTGGGGGAGGTCTATGTCCCACAATGGACACTGACTAATATCTTTCGATTTAATGATGATCATGAGGTACAAGCATATTAAAAAGATTAAGAAGACACCTACTCACGATGTTTGGCAGCGATGCTGTTCAAACGAAAATTCGCGAAAGTTGTTCAAACGCTTCTGTGGTCCTGAAAGGCAAAAAAATAATAATCCCTAGTCATAAACGAAACAGGAATAAACCCTTAAGATTTAACTATTAGTTTTATACGTTAAAGTACGCGTTTACGTTACTTTTCGGTTAACGAGGCAATAAGCCTGTGATTGTGGCAATGTATTGTTTTATAGAGCGGTCCGCGTATGTAGCAAAAGCCTGGTTATAATTTTGTTCGGTACTTTATGAATATGCAAAAGGCGTAAATTTTATGTGAATTCATATGTTTTTTGCCTGGTCGCACATTTTATGCTTTGTCTGCTGTATTTTGCTTTTGTTCTCATTTCTGTAGTTATAGTATTCTGTATGTACACATTGTATTTTTACACATTTTGTTTTTTAACGTTTTTCCTTGACGTTTTCCTTCAAGGAAAGTAGAAGCGTGAAAATTATGAGGAAAAATGTTTTTTCAAAAGTATATAAAGACTCGTAACCGTTCTATTAACTCACAGAGTAGCCTTCCCTACTACAGCAAGCGGTTCTTCTTGGAATAACGATCCAGTAAAGTACCAAAATCAAAATGAAGTTCAATCTGTTCATCTTAGTCGCTGTCTTCGTTGTTGCAGCTATGTTCATACCGGATCAAGTTTTGGCGTGCCTTCCTAATGGCAGCAAGGGGTGTCAACCTGATCGCAGTCAACCAAACTGCTGTTCCGGTTATTGTCACAAGGAACCTGGTTGGGCCGCTGGATACTGTAGATAAATGATGTACATGACAGTTTGACATTACCGTAATACGCGCTTTGTCGAGGAGTTGCGGATACCAGCAGTGCTATTCTGTAACCATCTCACCGTGAAAACTTAGGTGAAGTGAGCGTGGAGTGAGCTGTCATTCCACCTAATGCTAGAGATTGACACTATTGACAGCTCACTTCACCTAAGTCTTCACGGTGAGTTTTTTATTTACAGAATATGTCGGCAGCTCGTCTTATTAATACCTAGTTTAAATTATTGTTTTGTGAGAAGTTTACTCAAATGTTTAAGTAATAAAATAATATATTAAATTGTTATTTTTTATTTTGTAGTCCTCCTCTAAGATTACATAAAGACACACACGTCACCTGTTAAATAAATATTAAAAGATTAAAAACATTTTGTTATAGTAAAAACTCTTTGATCATTTTAAAAAGTCGGGAATGTAGCAGCAGCACGCAGCAGTCGAGAGCTTGTATAAAAACTTAGTTTTTGTTTACCCTAAACCTCTTAAGGGGTCATTGTACTCATTATTATGAACAACTCTCACTATGACCAACACTGAATCCCGAAAAAAAAATCTGTAGTTCCCTACATTTATGTTCGTATAACGGTTTATTAAAAAGTTCCGTCGTGGCACCAACGCAGCACAGACAGCACGCAATAATAGCGACGTGTATCGACAAGATATCACAAGTGAACGCGCGGTGCGTTTTTAGGGTTCCGTAGTAAACAAGGAACCCTTATAGTTTCGCCATGTCCGTCTGTCTGTCTGTCCGCGGCTTAGCTCAGAGACGGTTAGTTCTAGAAAGCTGTTTTTGGCATGGCAATTTAAAGGGCTCATTTTGATTAGAGTCAAGTGTCCCCGCCCCCTGCCAGCTAAATGCTTGTATTTGGATTTGTTAAAAATCACAGCAATAGTATATAATATAACGAAGTTAAAATGAAAACTATCACAGCTAAGTAGGCTTTACCGGTTAACGAGTAATAATCGAACAACTTGCAGTTTGAAAAATGTGATACATTCCGTAAGGGAGAAAATATTTTTTCAACTACAATGACAAGTGTTTTTCTACCAAAAACGGCAATTCATAGGTAAGGACCTAATATTTCCGTTAGTTGTCATCATCATAACTTCATCCATAATTGAGAAGACATAAGCTTTGGTTTCCCCAAAGAGGTCACCAAATCGTATCCAGGATGCGGACGCTAAGGGGCCATCGGGCCCATGTAGGACCCGGTAATAGCGCCCGTGAAGCACTTTGCTCTGCCATACATCCCTGTGGTCATTAGCCTACCCTAATACTATAGGTTTGCGCCAGTTCTCGTTAGCCAAGGAGAGCGGGGTGAGGCCCTTGTCCACTTTGAACACATCGGTGCATCTCCACATCGGTTTCTAGCATTCCCTGAGACTGCATACCTCACGGTTGTGCAGCATTTAAGAAGCCACAACCTCCGCACTTTCGCGGGATATAAAGTTTCATCGCCGATTTTATTATTATTATTAGTGTCCCGACCCGTATGATCACTCTCTCACCAGAGAGGAAACGATAATGTGGTCGGCGTCGGAGCACGGAATTACTTTCATAACTACAAATTACACCAAACAAAACCTCTCTACATCTACAACTACGTACCCAGATTTAATATCTCTACTTACCCGGCGACGCAATATAAGCGTGAAGTCGTGAGCGGAGTAGGATTTCAGGCAACAATGTGCAACCCGACCGACGCCGCGCTTTCTGACGATTGGAATTAAAGCGCGGAACTTGATATTGTTGCGTCTGTAGGGCCAGTGGTACTCAAAGCCAATGTCTTTGGACAACATAATGACATGCCTATATAGTACCGAACCCTTAAGGGGGGGCTTAGGGGGGCTCTCCTCTCGCATCGTTGCCAGCTATGCGGGAAAACCTCTACATTGAGAAAAGGTTGCAATTCTTAGTTCCATTTCAGTTCAGTTCAAGTTTGATTTTATAACCTTTTTTTTTTTTTTTTTTTTTTTTCCGGGGTGGAAAATCCTCATGGATGTCCTCCGCCCTGGGGCGGGCGGAGGGGTCTGTCAGACTCTTACTGACTAAAAACCACCCCGGTGTTCCGACTCACACCTACGCCGGGGGTCGCGGGAACGAAAGAATCTTCCGCAACCCCCGGCCGGTGCCGGCCCGCCACCGCGGGCCTCCTCTCGGGTCAGGGGGGGGAGTGAGGTGTTTGACTCCCCCCGCGACGTCTCAGAGGGGCGCGCGTGGAACACTACGCGCCGCCACCTCGGGTCCTGATGTGTGGGGGGCGACGGACGTCCCCGAGTCCGTCGCCCCTGGACCCATTTAGGGGGGCCGGAAGAGGGCGTTATCCGCCCTCCGCCGACGCCCGGTGCGCCTGCTGCGGGCCGGGTGAGTGGACGAGATCTCCCTCTCCCTTTCCGCAGCCTCCTTCTGCGAGACGACCGTCTCGCAAAAGGCGACCACCGCGTCCCAGGACTCGGCGCCGCCGACCATAGCGTTCACTACGGCCGGCAGCGACAAGTCACTGCCTACTTCTGAGATGAGGGCACGGCGCGGCTCCTCCCAAGCGGCACACTCTGCCAGCGTGTGCCGCGCCGTGTCCTCCCGGCAGTCGACGCAGTGGTGACACCGGGCGTCCGGCTCCCTGTTTATGCGACACAGGTACTTCCCGAAGCAACCATGCCCCGAGAGCACCTGCGTCACCCGAAACGACAGGGAGCCGTGCCTCCTCCCGAGCCAGCGGTCGAGCACCGGCCGGACCGCCTCGACGACGTCGAGGCCGGCGGTAGGGCGCGAAAGCCTGTCCCGCCATTCCGCCACCAGGACCTCGCGAAGCTGAGACCGATGCAGCTCCACGTGTCGCTGCATCGGTCGCTCGCCCCGCGCCCGCGCTTCCTCGCGCCACCGATACGATGACGCGAGTACTTTCGCCTCCAGGTTGATTTTATAACCTAACCTAACCTAACAACAGTTGGTAAGAATAAAGCACGTTTTAGTCCTAGAAAATCTACTATAGCAAAAATTACTGGCCTTCTGACGGACAAACACACTGCCTCAACCAAAAATATCTTTCTAACAGTGTAGAGGTGTTGTACCTACTAAGAAATTACAAAACTTAAACCCTAAACAGATTTAAAGGGTTGCAGTTTGTATGCGAACTCAGCATAAGCAAAATCTATTATTCTCATAAAAAAACGTAGTCGCCGTCCTTATGTTTACGATTCAAGTAATAAAAAGGTTGAACACCGCTGCTCTCCGAGTCTGGGTGCAATTGCAGAGGACATTTTGAAAATTTTAATGCAAATTCTTTAGAACGTCGATGTTTTGTATTGTATTGAAGTGAACAGAATTAAACTGAAGGAAAAGTGTGGAAAATTGAATTGTTTGTCGTGAAATGAAAAAGGGATAAATATATTTTTCGTTCTCCTGTTTTGTTCACCACACTGTAGGGTTTTATTCAATTGTATTTTAATGAAATTGGTTTGTAAGGCTATGTTCTCATATAAACGCCGCTTACAGCTTCACGCCGCGTCACGATGCTTACTACAGAAGTGTACCCAAATGTGCTCTTGAGATACAGGAACTCCTAGTACAAGAGCCAGGTTTACATAGATGTTTGTGTCTCTGAAGTGAAAATAAATAAATTACATTTCTGTTGTGAACTCTTTCACGCGTTGACGTCGGCATCTTGTTGCATTCAGACGTCGATTGGAACGTTGACGCTGAAGTCAAACGTCACATATAGCATAAAATAGGAGACCAAAACACGATTGCCTAGGCAAGGAGAAGGGATTGCTCGAGGGAATGGGGAGTGGCGACATATAAGCCATTAAAAATCTATGCATGGGGGCACAATTTCCCCTTTGACGATTTATAATAACCATAATATCTATTCTACTTATGACTGCCTAGTTGGTGTAGTGGTTGCATGCGCTAATGCTGAGCATGAGGTCCTGGGTTCGATTCCCAGGTCGGGAAAGGTGTAATTAGGTTTTTCCATCTGGAATTTGTCAGTAGCAGCCCGGAGTCTGGATTTGTGCCCGGTTGATGGCAATAGGCTCGGCTCCTATTACATGGGACTTAAACATAACTGGCGAAATGTGGGTGTACTGTAGGTACACCTCTGCCCAACCCTTTGGGGAAACAAGGCGTGATGTTATGTTATAATATCTATACATAATAATAAAATAGTAACGAAAAATTTTTGTCCGTTTGTCTGTTTGTCGGGATGTATATTCCGGATTGGCGCAAAAATGGCTGAACGAATTTGGATGATATTTGGCATACAGATAGTTTATAACCTAGATTAACACTTCTGGTACTTTTAATCCCAATTTTACGTTCCCGAGGGATAGTTTCCGACATCAATGCGGGTGACAACTCGGGCAAAAGCATATCATAATTTTGGTAAAGCATACAAAATATAGGCCCTAAAATATAAGTAATTGTTCACGCTAACCATTCACGGCATTACCGCGCCTGACGCGAACCTCCTAAATAATAATATTTCGATTTCCCGACCGTTAGGGTGTGGACAGATGAGCGCGTCAGCATTATTGAAGGTATTGATAATATAAGAAGTTAACGGGAATAAAGTTCGACTCACTGGGAATTGGCTTTCTGAGTCCAAAAGTCGTTTGGTTATTTTGAATCATGTGGAGATCATTTACGAAAAAAGTAATACCTAAGGCAAAGAAGAATGGAAGTTCCAGTGTAGCTCGTGTAGACGTTGATATAATGATACCCACCCATTGGACGCCCATTGTGTCACCCTATGTAATATTCTACATTTATATCTTATGGTGTAAATAATAGAGAGTATTTTATTCCATGATGTTATTCCAGTCTTCTTCTATAGATGCAAGGCTAGACCAGGCCTTTGGTATTATTTCTTGGTGTTTATTAAAAGAGACTCAATATTATGTAAGTAACAATATTTCTTAATAACTATAATAGTAACCTTATTCTACACACTTAACATAAATTCTGATTTTTAATTTGCTAGACTAAAATTACATTAATTTGGTGTCGACATAAAAATAATCTATTAAATAAATCTAGTGACTCTCACCAAGGACAACTGAATCATTCTCTGCAGGAGGACCTTTTCTGTTGTCGTAATGTCTCTGTAATCCTGTACTATTAAATGAGCAATATTTGTATGTATTGTATTATATTTGTAATCACGTTCTCGAAAACGACTCTAACGATTTCGATGTAGTTGCAATATAGGGGTTAAAGGGGACGACAAATCGACCTAGCTAGCTAGATCTCATATCTGGCAAAATTCGTTTTCTCCGTATTTTCACCAGAGCAGAGCTCAGTCACCAAAAGTTTAGAACAAGATGGCTACCTTAGAATAATGTCATGGCAAAATGGAATTAGTAAGCGCCTACTATCATGGCAGCATGGAATTAGTATGTACTATCGTGGCAGCATGGAAATAGTATGTACTATACATGGAATTAGTATGAACTTTCCTATACTATTAAATGGGCATTCTCTATTTTCACCAGAGCAGAGCTCGGTCGCCGAGGTTCTATTAATTTTCTTTATCGTATTATTAAATAAAACACCAGAGCGCTGCTATCATTTATAATGTATCGTCATGGAAGTAGAAATAGAAAATATCTTATTGTCCGGGTAATACAGTAAGCAGGTGTGTACGTGTGTGAGATGTGTGTGTGGTGTGTGTGTGTGTGTGTTTGTTCCCATTGTGCTTCGTTTGATTCGGTGTCAGGTCAGGGTCTTTATATTAATCGTTCCAATTCATCATAACCATTGTTTTGAACATTTTCCTTACAATTTTTTTGCAACCGAATGAGGTAGCATTTTTAATTTCGTAGAGTTTGCAGATTTTAGTGTACGTGTTAATGAGAGAGCAGGCTGGGGAGCGGCCAGCTAGCAATAGTATTAATTTGCTGGTAGTACCATGATATGACTGATAGCTGGCACTAGAATGACCTCAAGGATTCTTTGAAGTAAATCCAACTTGCAATGTACAAGCATGATGACTTAATTTGGTGATTCTTTTTCAATGTGTAAAGAGACGTTTGTGAGAATATTACATGCGGGCATTAGTATTATTATCATTTTAGTGTCGTCTTCAGTATAAACGCCTCCTACTAATAAAATATGGATCCTCACTTCATATAGAAAACGAATAAGGTAAGGCATTCACCCGCGTAAATAGATTCATCATTATGTCACGCTCGTCCTATGATCGTTATAGAAATACGCAATTGTGATCATGCCCTTATATCAGGAAGATGTTTGAAAGGTGCTATCAAATATGAGGTCATGTTTCATAAGTATTTTTTTTCTTTTTACGTATTGTTGTATCCCTCGGCAAACTTCGTGTTTCGTCACTCGTCGGTTTTCTATCAGTTGCCCTTTGCACTTGGTGATTATGGTTGACGCTAACGCGGGCGCAGCGGTAGGAGTCAATACGTACAAGCACCAAGTGCAAAGGGCAACTGATAGAAATCCGACGACTGACGAAACACGAAGTTTGCCGAGGGACATTAAGAAAATAGTAGTACTGTACTTATTTACCAAAACGAAAGATAATGTTGTTAAGAGGTGCACTAAGAAAGGATGGTCAAATAATTCTCTGTTGAAATTTGTATGCGAGAAAAGTCAGGTACCAGCCAGTTACATAATACACAAACACCTTCCCTGAATCAAATTTGCGTGTTGTACTATTATAGGGAGTTCCCTATAATAGTACAACACGCAAATTTGATAGCTGCGCCCCGCGGTTTCACCCGCATTAGTCTCGATCGCGTGAGAATATCGGGATGAAAAGTATGTCCTTCTCCAGGCCATGGTCTCCCCACGTGCCAAATTTCAACCAAATCCGTTCAGCTGTTTCGGCGTGAAAGCGTAACAAACAAACATACTTACTTTCCTATTTATAATATTAGTTAGGATGAATGATATTTCTTTTAATCAATACATGATTAGACTAAGCTGTCCTCAGGGTAATGTAACTAATTTGTCTGCAATTTATGTGGGGGAAATAGTTTGCAGGGTAGAACAAAGTTATTTCTGCTGGGATAAGAATAACTGTTCTATTGATTTCATTTATGAGTAGTTTTGTTTTATTGAGTATGTATAGTTAGTTACAAATATGAAGTTAGAGCCTGTACATCACAGCTTTATTAGGTCGCGAATGGGGCTTTTGCTTCTCAATTTTTTCCTTGATATTTCCAAGTTATTTTTGGTTTGTCTTTTCATGAATTAAATAAATAGTTATCTCAATCAATCTGCCTAGCCTTTTCCCAACTAAGTTGGGGTCGGCTTCCAGTCAAACCGTATGCAGCTGAATACCAGTATTTTATATAGAGCGACTACCTATCTGACTTCCACAACCCAGTAACTGGGTAACACGCCACCACACCCCTTGGTGAGACTGGTTGTCAGACTTTCGGGCTTATGACGACCCGTAACGAATGTCGAAGAACCACGAATGACAGCCGGGACCAACGGCTTAACGTGTTTTCCGAGGCACGAACCCCGGCAAGCGTGGGTTAACCTGATGGACCGACCCGTGTGGCTGTTAATACTTAGCAACGAGGTCCTCAATAAAAAAAAAATTGAAATTTTCCACTTCGATTTTATATCACTGGAATTTAACATATGGGGCTATGTAAAATTAATTATATGTCGCAAATAGAAACAATTCGAAACTTGTCTATAAACATACAATACATAGGCTACTTGGTTATATATTTTTTTTGTTTTTGTTACTAATATTTTTCGTTCTTGTTTCAAGTTAGAGAAATCATTGCCAATACTTGTTATATTGAGCTACATAGTAATACAAACGCTATTACAGTCTGTGTGTCCTATTAATTAACGTGACAATGTAGACTATTAGATGGCGTTTACTAATTGCTGGTATAAGGCTCTGACTGATAAACAGGATACTATATTATTCATCAGCCGGTTGATTCTGTAAAAATATCACCGTGAAACTTAGGGTGAAGTGAGCGTGAAGTGAGCTGTCAATAGTGTTAATCCCTAGCATCCTGCCGGTCGATTTGTGACAGTTACAGCTCACTTCACGCTCACTGCACCTAAGTTTCACGTTGATATTTTTACAGAATCGACCGACAATACTTATTTATGACATCAGTGTTTAAATGTTTACTACGCAGACGTTCTAAAAGTGATGATTAAGAAAGAATGAATGAAAATAGAGCAAAAAAAGAGGGGATAAGACAATGCTCGACTTTGTTCACAGGTTCAGTCAGCCTTTAAAAGATGTTTGATCTTTTGAGGCCGAGTATTCGTCAAATTAACATTGATCAAATGTAATTAAGACATTGCAGCTTTGTCTCTTGGGTGGCAACGTATCGATGGCCCCGTTGGTCTCGTGGTCGCAAACGTGACTGCTGAGCGTGGGGTCCATGGTTCGATTCCCGGGTCGGGCAAAGTGTTATTGGGTTTTTCCATTACGAATTTCTTAGTAACAACCCGGAGTTTGGAAGTTGACGGTGTGATACCCCGTGCCTCGGAAAGCACCGTTCTTCGCCTGATCTCTCTCCGGTCTTGTCGAATGGCCGTCCTATTAGAGTGAAGAGGGAGTGCACCTGTGTCGGCGCAGGCGCACACACTTTTGCACTATAATAGCTCCCGCGCCAAAAGGCTAGTCTCCGTTGAGATTGGCTGCCATGGCCAAAATACGGTCTGGAGGACTGCTGATATATCTGCGACGGCTGTGGTATTGCAGTACCCATTGACCATCAGATGGGCCGTCACCTTGTGTCCGATCTCATCATCGACATTCTCTTGTCCTTATCTCAATTTAGTGTTGCTGTAGCGTGCCTTCTTATTCGCTCGAGGAGCTCGTGGCTAAGTAATAACAGTCGCATGGGTCGATCCATCAGGTAAAGCTACGCATGCCGAGGTTGTTTCGTAGATGGGAGACCATATTTACATACCGAGACTCCTCCGTGCCTCGGAAAGCACGTTAAGCCGTTGGTCCCGGCTGTCTTTCGTCGATCTTTGACAGTCGTTACGAGTCGTCAGAAGCCCGAAAGTCAGACACCAGTCTTACCAAGGGGTAGCGAATTACCCAGTTACTGGGTTGTGGAGGTCAGATAGGCAATCGCTCCATGTAAAATACTGGTATTCAGCTGCATCCGGTTAGACTGGAAGCCGATCCAACATAGTTGGGAAAAGGCTAGGCAGATTGATTGTAGCGTGTCTTCTTATTACATATAGTTCTCTATTAATCGTCATCTCGGTGGTCACCCCCTTCCTAGCCATATCATCTTCCACACAGTCCATCCATCGTTTCTCTGGTCTTCCTCTACTCTTAAAGCCATCCACATTCGTACATTTTTCCTCATTCCTCCGCATCAGATGTCCATACCATGACGGCTTGTGGCCTTTCTAATAGCACAATTATAATACGAGCATTACTAGTTGCGCTCCGCGGTTTCAACCGTATAAGTCTCAATCCCGTGGGAATATCGGGATAACAAGTATCTTATATCCTAACCCAGATCATGGTCTACTCATGTGCCAAATTTCATCTAAATCCGTTCAGCCATTTTAGCGTGAAAGCGTTACAAACAAACAAACAAACTCACTTTCGCATTTATAATATTAAAATTAGATATTTATCACGCCATAATTTCTCTTAGATCAAGCCGATAGAAGAGATAAAGAATCAAAGATAGTCTCCAACATCCTTCCATACTCACACCTCTATATACCTACCTATAATGAATTAGCTTGACAATGTATTGCCAGATGGAGCGAACTAATTGTTGGTCAGAGGTGAACTGAATCATAAACACGACTACACAGTGATTATATTGTTCATATCAATGACGGTCTTCGTGCTCAATTAAGTTGTACCAAATACCGTGTAAGGGCTGATTTCACCAATTAAACTGAACGCGATCAGCATTTCTAAAACGCGTTCAAGAGCTGTCAGTGTCAAAATTGTTATGGAATATTGTACATTGACAGCTCTTGAACGCCTGCTAAACGCGTTCAATTTCATTGGTGAAATTCGAACTAAGTCAGCAATGCACAGACCATGGCCCGCTACTAGTATGCCTGCGGCCCACCAACAAATTAAAGAAATGCGAAAAATAAAAATAAAATAAAAATAATGTTGACAACTTCTACCGTTACGTTAACAGAAAAAAAGTAGGTATAAAAAATTGCAAACGTTTTCAGTAATGAATAGTAACAAAACGAAAAATCTAAACTGCCGAGCGAGCATTTCATTTCATTTCAATGAAAATTTGGAAGCAATATTAGGTGTGGTGACAACGACAAGTAATTTGGAGCCAAATATTTAAAAAAAAATGTCAATGCAATGCCATGCATCAAACTAAATTTTGTAAGATAAACAAAGAAGGTACCTCATTAAATTATTTTAAAAAGTTTATCTAGTTTTAGTACGTTTGCCTTGTGTAGTTTTTTTTCTTGCTGCCAGGTCCGCTCCTAGCTCATAATGTGCCCGACTGGCCCCATTCTCTATATAAGTATGTGCATTCCTGGTGTAAGTTGTGGTTTAGAAGGGGAGAATTTTTGGGCAGTTTTAAAGATACGTACAGTAAAATATAGTAGCCATAGGCATTTGAAACTTCTATATTTTTAAATTCACATGACATTGAAAGTCAAAGTCAAATAAATAGATATGTTATGAAGAAGTTGTCCAAAATAAGCTAGCAAAAATCATTTTAATAAGCAAAACAAAGTAACACCTTACCGTGATGCCGGTAATTAACAAATGTTGATAGAAAAATAAATTCAAACTAATTTTGTTAGACATTGCAATGCAAGAACTCCACATGAATTTTGAATGCATACACTATTCAAATGCTTCGGTTTCGGCTCCCAATCTACCCAGCTGCGGCTTAATAACAATGTTGTGTCCAAAGCGCTGACCTCTGCCACCCAATTAGTGAGAGACGCCGATAGGATATCGGTATCTCGTGGTTGTCGTATATGCAGCACTGGCTGTCGTAGATATTAATATTGATTATTGAATGTGTGTCCCGCACCCTGATTGTGAAACACACGATCAATCACAATCTGTTTCATTTTGATAGTTCAACAACATTCATTGCTTTATTTACGTCGTTGAGCAGACAATTTTTTTGAACATATGAAACAATGGATTAGCAGTATCCTTCAAAATGATTCCGAATATGATTGATCGTGTGTTACGCAATTACAGGTGGCAAACGTTATAGCTATTGCAGTGTGCTATTGAGTTTTAAAAAGATAATTCCAAGTACTCATGTCAGAGACTACGCTACAAATACGAACTTTTTGTACAACTTCCTTTTTTCCTTCTTAACATATATGTAATAGTACATAGTCGACCGAGCTCGGCTCGGATGAAAATACATAATGCTCATTTAATAGTATAGGATAGTTCATACTATGTAATTCGATGTATAGTACTTACTAATTCCATGCTGCCATGATAGTAGGTACTTACAAATTCCATGCTGCCATCTCATTATTCTAAGGTAGTCATTTTGTTTTAAACTTTGGGCGACCGAGCTCTGCTCGGATGAAAATACGCAGAAAACGAATTTTCCCAGCTATTGCAACTTTCATCGAAATCGTTAGAGCCATTTCCGAGAACGTGACTACAAATATATATACAAATATTGCTCGTTTAATAGTATAGGATAAAACATTACTCACATTTCATTGTAAACAGAGTCGCAAATTGGTTTAAATTATAGCACAGTTGACACCCCATAGTTTCAAATTCCACCATAGAGTGGATGATTACGTACAATCTTTTATTATATGATTGCCCTTTCATTTGCACTTCTGAGGACCTAAGAAAGGCCACTGATGCCGCGATTGTCGTGGCTACCTATCATAATATCTACAGTATTTTTACCTTTGCCATCGACTCGAAAAGAAGAAGATCTAATAATAATGGTTATTGAGGTTGTCGAAAATTATCCCTAGCGTGTTACAGATCGGTAGACTGGCTGAACTGCGACAACTTAACCTTATACAACTAAACTCAAATTGTACTCAGAAACTCAAATGGCAATCGATCCCAAGTTCTCACACTCACTTATCTCCCGGGGCAGAACAGATAGAACTTTTACGAAGTGATTAACATACATACATAGAAGATAAAAGCAGAACTTGTGATATTACTACTAATTGTTGATACAATTCACAGTGCAAGTGCAGAAACTAACGCAGCATAGAAGCAGGAGTAGCTAACCAATTACACTTCACACATAATTCACAGATGAAAATACAATACCAAGTTTAAATTTACGACCACACAATAGATAGTAGCAGAAAGATCACTTTATGTAATGCACATTATATTTTATTTAACCTATGGTAGATTATTCACGCCACCCGGAGGCCTATTATGTCCAGCAGTGGACGTCTTTTGGCTGAAATGATGACTCACGCTGCCCAGAGTGGTGGCAATGGGCCTGCCACGCAATTAATTGCTACTCTAATGTAGCAATGTTTGCGGTTGACGTCACATTGAACAAACCTGAAAAAATCAATTGTAATATAAAAACGGATTTGAGAAACCTTTACTTCTAATCATGGCAATACGAATATTTTTATGGTGTAGTCACAGCCAGTCAAAGTGGCAACTACTCTTACCTTCGCCCCCTGAAAATGGGTTGCCTGGTTAATACTGCCACAACGCTGCGTCCTAACTATTAGCCAAAATCAAAACAGATTAATTAAAATAGGTGATAAATCAACGGCCTTTTGACAGCTCCACGACCATTGACAATAATGAACGTAATCTTCGCTTATGAGTGCCAGGTTTGTGGCAATATCAAGTTAATGACAATTTCAAGATTGAGCCAAGAGCTTCTCAAAGTTGTTTTACTGTTAATTTATTTCCGTGTGACAGAGCAAGAAGTAACAAAGTATAAGAAGTTAGCTGAGCGAGATATTAAACAGCTTTGTAGGAGTCGTGTGTATCACGGTACTAACATTTATTCTTATACTTGTCTGCTGTTTGTTTGTGCGGAGTATGTCCGATGTGTGTGTGGAGCCAGTGTGAGCGGGGAGCGGGTTGGATTTCTACTGTTATCTGGATTGGCGATTGCATCAGTCTTTTTTTAAAATTTGGTTTTCCAATTTGGTGTTTTTCAGCAGTAGTCCAGAGTCTCTGGAATGTGTCTCATAGTCTCGTCATTTTTCTAGTGCCACCGCTGATTCTGACTCTCAGAAGTTTTGTGTTTGGAAGAAGTGAGGCGGGTTTGTCCCAAAAAAAAAACAATCCAGATTCTGGCTCTGTGCCCATTTAGTGGCAATAGGCTAGCCCCCGGGACATAAGACTTAACCTAGCAAGCGAGAATGTTTGAGCTGCAACGAATGCAAGAATATTTTGATTTAAAGGAGTTTCCGTGGAGTTTCTTGCCCGTTCTTCTCCATAGGAACCTACTACGCTTTGGAATCGGCAACTAACTTCATCTTTCTGACTGACCGACCCGTTGACAATTCAAAAGTGCCTGTAATTGGTTTATTTGAAATAAATGCTTTGAGTTTGAACGTTCACCCTGCAAGGGACATCAAACTATTACCATGAATTCAGCACACGATTCTAGACCCCCAAAGTATAAAGTTTTCTTCGGTTATAAATAAAATCAATGTCCCGTACACCCTGCATTATTTTGCTCCTTCCCTCCTGTTTGACCTTCATTCAGTCTTCAGATATTGATAGGGAAGATGGAGGAGGAAATTATCAGCCAGATTACTGAGAATGAGAAGCATCACCCCGTTTTACTTACCAGCTTTTGATCGGTACGAGTTGTTTAAAAGAGATAATCTTATTAAGAATTTCATAATTATGAAGATACTTTTTTTGTATACATATTTGTTTACATAATACAAAACAAATAATTAAGTTAGTTGCTATTTTACCATTTTAATTTTATTTTTATTCTTTTTTTTATATATTTTATTTTTTGTTTTTTACGGTTTTGAAATATTTTTATATAATTTCTTGACATTTTTTTTATGAGTTGTTGAATATTTTAAAATGAGTCACAATTTTATTTTGGGTATTGGGCAATTTAATTTAAAATAGTTAGTAATAGTACTCGTAGTAGGTAATAGTAGAAATAAATGAATACATAAATAATTAATTTATAATATTTTTGGATTTTATTTTAAAATTCTTTTTATGCCGTCTTTGACTTGACTTCATATGCCGTCGGGAAATATATTTGAGGCATTTATCTAGGTTTCCTCACGATGTTTTCCTTCACCGTTTTTGAAGCAAGTGATAATTATGTAATACGCGCATGAATTCTAAAAGTCAGAGGTCTCGGAGGCCTTGGATTTGAACTCGAGACCTAAAACTTGGCAGTCCGATAAATCGCTGAGATGGTTCGCAAATGCATCAACTTTTTCTTGTTCAGTTCTAAGCCAGGTTCCGAAGCGGTGGTTTGTGGTACAACGGTTAATCCAAGTTTTTACAGGCTCTCCATAATTAATAGTTAGTACGTATCTAGAGCGACATCGTCTGCTTCAGTTATAAAGGTATTTAGTTTTTTATTAACTTTGTTTAGCTCCATTTTGTCATTTGGATATCTACTTGTATGCCATATACGCGTTTGAAGGACTTGTGGCTAAGTGATAACAGCCGCAAGAGTTGATCTTTCAGGTTAAGTTACGCTTGCCGCAGTTGGTCCGTGGATGGGTGACCATCTTTACATACCAATACCCCTCCGTGCTTGGCGGTGCCTGCGGAAAAGCACGTTACGTTAGTAACTGGGATGTAGAGGTCAGATAGGCAGTCGCTCCATGTAAAATACTGGTATTCAGCTGTTAGACTGGAAGCCAACCCCAACATAGTTGGGAAAAGGCCAGGCAAATGATGAAGTTTAATATTTTAAAATATATTTCTTTAGGTACCTACCTACTTAAAAATAAAAATTATCTGTAGGTACAAACAACATGAAATAAAAATATCTAAGTATGTTATTGTTTTCAATAACAGCTAAATAAAAACGAAAAACTTAATTGTTTTGTGTCCGGCTCAAGTGCCAAAAAAATGTCAGTAAGTTATTAAGATTAAAAAAACTGAAAGCAAAAAATTGTACGTAAACGATTCTCAACTAAATAACAAAATAATAAATAATGCAATCTATACATACATACAAATAAATAAAATTGAAGTGTCTGTTTGTAATGTCAAACTAACTGCTTTTTACTAATGCATATGAAAGTATATACGGGACTTTTGAACATTTTTGTCTGTCTGTCTGTCGGTCTTTCTGTCTGTTCCGGCTCATCTCCAAAACGGCTGGACCGATTTTGACGGGGCTTTCCTTGGCAGATAAGGAGGACTTTCTCTGGAGCTAAGGAGTAACTTAGGCTACTTTTATTTTAGACAAAGTGAAGTCGCGGCAGTAGCTAGTAATAAGAAATAAATTTCAAAATGATCACCCACCTTTTTTTTGTTTGAAAGGCAGTGTACCTGGGAATGGTTGACAGCCCAAATTTATCACAACGCAAATCTAATTTACATAATAAACATTAACATATCACCTCGCTTGTGTTTGTCGAAGGTATAGACAGAGATGTTTAAGTAGGAACTCCTACATTATGCCAGTTTTAAGTCCTGTGTGAGTAATAGGGGGCGAGCCTATTGGCGGGTGCGCGGCAGCTCCAACAGCCTCTTGGCCTCGTTGGCTGATAGGGCCGAAGGTCTAATATTTAGGCACTGGACCAAGCCACAAGTATTACCTTCAAATCGTGCCGTGAAATAATGTTTCTTGTACCCATTGCTTTGATTATTATTGATGTTGTATTGTACTTGATTGTTGTATTATGATGTTGACATTATTAGTAATAATTATTACCAGCCAAATGTATGTCATAACATTAGTGTTTAAGATGTGTATGTAATAATTAACAAATTGAATTTTATGATCTGTAAAATCAAAGATTTGATTGATTGATAAACTGGGCTAAAATTGAGAGCTATAGAAACTAATCCATTGTTAAAGGATGTTACTAAGAATTTCCTTATGTAAGGATCCAAGAACACTTCTTACCGACTTTCCTCAAATCAGAATATTTATTCGTTTTGTTTATGTTACGCAATCGTAATGTTTACTAATTCTATCGTGCATAGGGTTACCATCTATGTAAGGAAAGATGCCTGTCAAGGATGTAGAAAACGCCTGATTTTTCAGAAAAGTACCTGTCTATTGTAAACGAACTGTAAGTATTCAAATAAAAAAAGCTTCGTGCAGACCAGCGCGACGCGACGCCGCGACGCGAATCGAACAATACAATTTCTAAGAAAACTTGACGGTATAACAATAGCCGGTGTCGCGTCGCGGCGTCGCGTCGCGCTGGTCTGAACGAAGCTTAATACGCAACAGATAGTTTTAAATACTGACTTTTATTCAAAATAAAAAGTATGAACAATTTACGACCACTAAACTAAATTAGAAAAAATTAACTTTCTACCTAAGTGATATTTTTCCGAGGAAACTTTTTTTTTAAGATCTTTTTTCTTATATTGTAGAAAAAAGATCTTAAAAAAAAACGTTAATATAAAAATCTTCAAACGAAACGTCTTTAAAGTTTTCTTGGTTTATTAATATAGCTTTTACCGACTCTATTGTCAGGCGATTAATTTCTTCACTCAGCTGTGCATTTATTAGAGAAATTCAAAAATGCCTGTCTCAGTTTAGCGCTGGCCGCCTGTCTTAATCGTAAAATGCCTGTCAAATGCGGCAAATGCCTGTCAGATGGTAACCCTAATCGTGCACGATTTACGGCGTGGTGTTTCTGGATTCGATTGTCAAGTGGGCAAAGTGGTGGTATGATGTGACAGCTCCGTGCCTCGGAAAACACGAAAAGCTGTTGGTCCTGCGCCTAATTTCTCCCCGGTTGTGTCGTATTGCCGCCCCACCGGACTATGAGAGAGTGGGAAGAGGAACTGCGCCTGCACACACACTTATGCACTATTTCTTCCTTGTTTGTTTGATTTGATAATGCCGCAACACATTACGCAATGATTGTAAATTGGACCCACACAGAGTTTGTTTTGAGATATTCAAGTTTTAAGATCAGGTCGTGTTATGTGATCGTATGACCTGCCATACATACGGGTTGGTAACGTATGGTCATAATGACATGATGCGTTGGGATTGTTTTTGTGATATTAAAGTTTTGACTACAAAGAGTGTTTTGGTATGTAACATAACTCATTTTCGCCCATAGTGTGGGTTGGATCCTTTCTGCTTAACTACGTCCAATTATCTTTGGCCTCTGGCCCTGACAGGAAGCAATAGACAAAATTTGTCAAACTTTTCTGTTGAATAATGAATACGAGGCTTTTGATATTTTATATGGATAATTTGTAAAGTGTTTTTTTTTTTTTTTTTTTCGAAATGTGCCTTTAATTTGTGCAGAATAAATACTTTTTCTTTTTTTTCTATCTCCTCGTGCGTACTTGGCTTGTGTCTATGGAGAACTTGAGACTGGCCGACCTGACCGAAATTCGGTCTGGAGGATATCCTAATCCTAACAAATATTATAATTGTGAAAGTGAGTTTGTTTGTTAAGCTTTCACGCTAAAACGGCTGTACGGTTTAAGATGAAGTTTGCAATATGGGAGACCATGATCTGGTTTAGGACTTAGGATAATTATTATCCCGATATTCCCATGGGATCGAGACATATGCGAGTACCGCCGGGCGCAGCTAGTTATTTATAACTACACGTTTCATCAACGTGTTCTTTGACTTAACCCTCTGCGTTTTCCTATAACATGTTGTACGTTTACTCTGGGGAGACATCGACATTGGTTGAGGCTGCTATTTCCAGTATTTACTGACTAATAACGTCTAATATACACTAAGGCAGACTTTCGTGCAATGTACGAGGACAGTAACTTTATCCCGGATTTAGTAATCCCGGTATGAGATACGCGGGATTTTGTGGAGTGTTGGGATAAAAACAGAAGTGTCTTAAATAATGTTAAATTTTTATAAACGTTACGCAAGGGAGCTCTGAGGTATAGTATCACGTTTAGTCTTTATTTTTTTCCTTGAGGTAGGTATTATAATTTCGGCTATGTACACACAATCAGGGAACATAACACCACGCCAGTTATGTTTAAGGGTAAATTAATTCTTTATTCATTTGACACACTACGTCAATACCGTGGACAGTTGTGATTTGAATATACGGACCGTTAAAGGACCTGCGCAGACTGGCGGACGGGATGGCTGAGGATTTTTAATTTATCAATTGAATTTAATACTTATCTTATCCAATTAATATAAGGTATACATTTCAATGCTCGGTGATCGACCTTGGAGCATACCGGCACATGCAACGGCATACCGGGCAATGCTCCGGTAAGCTGCAATATTTTTGTAAGAAATTTCAAACTTGGTCTTTTGCTTGTTGACAAAAACAGTTGAGTGAAACCGGCTGACGTCATCTGAATATCTTTTAAACGGAATGACGTAATTTTTTGAGGTAATATAATTCTTATTGTTTGTATTTAAAATTCAAAAGTCATTTATTTCTTTTCGAACGTCAAAATTACATAAGACAGTCCCCTAAAACGCCCACCCTTCACCACTCACTAGTGCTTTAGCTGGGAAGAAGAAGTGGCGCAACAAAGTCCCCAGCAGCACTACTGTCTGTTCAGTTAGAAAGAAAAAAAAATATTCTATATAATAGTATTCAACATAACTAACCTAATTTAAATTATTATCCATATGTTAGCTAGCACACGCCAATATACCAAACAAAATCATCGAGAACTATACTCGGGCAGAAATAAAAACTAAACGTAAACAAAACTTAATAAAAGCCTCCAGGCATAAAGGGCGTGCCCGCTTACATAAAGCTGTAACTGGAAGTTATAAATGATAAACTAGGACCATCGAGGTAAAATAAATAAACAGTTAATTACTAATAACAATAAATAATATGATCAATTGTCGAGGTCACTAGTTAACCACATATTGCAATACAACTCATTAAAAAAAACATTGTAATGAGTAGATTATGTCGACATTAAATATACACATCACGCCTCGAATCTTCGAAAGGTTAGGCAGAGGTGTACCTAATAGTACATCCACATTTCACCAATTGTTTGAGTCCCATGTTGTAACAGTGGGCGAACCTATTGCTATCAACCGGGCACAAATCCAGACTCCGGGCAGCAAAAAATTCCAGACGGAAAAACTTAATAACACCTTGCCCGACTTGGGAATCGAACCCAGGACCTCTTGCTCAGCCGTAGTGCTTGCGACCACTAGACCAAAGAGGCAGATAAAAACCAAGCGTGCTCACTCCTCGTAATTACTAATATTTAAGGGAAAAATAACTAGTGTGGGGCAAAAAAAAACAATTATTATTTTTAACTTCTAAAGGTGCTTGCTACTAGACCAACGAGACAGTTAAAAACCATGTCTGCTCACTACTCGCTGCACTATGTTCCCAAGCATTCTTATCTTGGATATAATCCTCTAATTTGTAAATGCTTGTTTACAAAGTATACTTTTATTATGAGTTTAATTTTTTTTTGCATTTAAAGCTTTGTGCAGACCAGCGCGACTTGTCGCGCGACGCGACAACGGTTATTGTTATACCGTCAAGTTTTCTTAGAAATTGTATTGTTCGAGTCGCGTCGCGGCGTCGCGTCGCGCTGGTCTGCACGAAGCTTAATTGTAATATATCACAAGGTATTTTGTTGTAACATTTAACACAGTACCCCATAAAAGATGTATGTACTTTAGATAATCTGAAAAAAAAAAGATCTATTTTATCTTTATTTCTAATATTAAAATTATGTTCATCACTTATTTTATTAAAAATTAGTAGATTTCTTCTTACATACATAATATTTTAATAAATGAATTGGCAAGGTACCGACATAATATTAATCTTTCTAAATAGTTCCCTGAGAGATTCGCTACGATGTAGATCATAAATGGCTCTGACACCTACCCTTATCTCAATCCCCTATTTGTCGTCACTCATTATTTGCGATCAAAATTAGCAAGACCCAAAGCAGCCGAGCCAGACAGAATAAGAAAAAAACTTACACCCGCTATCGAATATTATTATGTTGACAACCTATCTTCTTAAGTTCAAATGATTTTGTAAACATCTTTTTTATCAATAAATAATTTAAAAAAACCGATGACGAAATATGTTGAAGGTCAAATAACGAGGAAAATGTGTTTGTTTTGGTTCAACCCTAAACGGCAACTGTTGGTCGGTACGACCTTTCTATCTAATCAGTGTTTAAGACTAAACAATGTGTTCCCTTTGATATCCCATAACTCTACGGTTTTAATGAGACCATGTCAAAGAATCAACTGGAATATGAATTGTTTTTCGAATTTTATTTTTTTATTTTTCATGTTTTTAAAAATGTTATGTTTTATATTTCATACGAAATATTTCGACAAAGTCACGATTATTTAATGTAAAACACCCACGTAAAAAAAACAAAAAAAATAATAATAATTCAGACAATTTTTGCACTTAAAAAAAAAATTACAACGTAGCATTTTCTTAGCTTTAAATATGAATGATTGGTTTGAATGAAAATGATTTACTCGTACTTATTCTAATGTTATGTTATCTTCGAAACTATGTATTTTTAGAACACTTGTTCTAGGACCTTTTGTATTTTTTACTTATAGCATATACCCTAGAGTTATGGAATATCAAAAGGAACACCTTGTTTAAGGAAAGAAAAAAAAGAAAACTTATCTATTCTTTTTGTTCTTTGTTTCTTACTGCGACGTTGATTAGAAAAAACTTGTTTTTAAAGTAATGCAGTTTTTATTAACTCTAGAGTACCAAGAAATAATATCTACCTGTAATAGTATCAAATTTGTCCAGGCTAACCAATCTCAAGAGATAACCCGGTAGTATAAAGAACTGACCGACGTCTGACCGACTCACCTACCTCTGATACTGACTGGCCTCTCAACTGATTTAAATTATCAAATCATCGAATAAAAATACGTATCGGAGAAAAATATGATAATCCCAGTCGTCGTGGGTTGAAAACAAAATTTTCCTCCTTCAACATTTTGACTTTTTTGGTCGGCTTATCTTGTTTATACAAAAACCAGCGGAAACTGGTTTCATATGACGTTAAGTTGTTACAATTAGAGTATAAATATGCAGGGAAATGTCTAAAGCTTCACACAACAAATCCACATTTCTTTGCAAACGTTTCTTGTATTCTACAACACAACAACTACAATGGCTGCAATCAAGACCACCTTCATTCTTCTGCTGGTTGCCTTCGCAATGGTGATGGTCACCATCGAGGCTACCCGTGTCGGACCCTGTGACCAGGTCTGCGGCCGCATCGATGCTGAGAAGGACGAGTGCTGCAGAGCTCATGGCTATTCCGGCTACAGCAGCTGCAGTGGTGGCATGGATTGTTACTGACGGAACTTCGAAGTGCAACGAACGGTACCTTAGTGGAGCTTGTCTGAAATCCTACATCCATCATTCCAAGAACATTCAAAGGTAATCAAGACCTGCCTTTTATTGTAAAACATCAAAATTATCAGTGATTATTGTAAAGTTCCACTTTAATAGAATTCAGCATGTGATTTGGGTTATTTGATTAAAAGATTTTGTTTTAAAATTATCTTCTTTTTTTCTTTTTCTTGTCTGTTTGAAGCACTAAATTCAAGCCAAATAATACCTGACGTTAGCAGATCCCTGAACAATGTCACTTGTCAAATACCATAGTATTTGAGGAAAGTTTCGTCTGTCTATTTTCAGGAATCTGTTGCTAGGCAATCTGTTAGGGTCGCTTAAGCATTCCGTATTGGTGAATTGTCTAAGACCATGGGGTGCCAATTTGTAGCATGTAGGCCAAACGATCAGATCATATCTTAAAGGAATACTTCGATTTACATTTAAGCAATACCCTTTTTACCAAGTGTCCCTACATTTGTTTTCTTTAAACTGTTGGTATCAATTTATTCTTCAATACTATCTATCACCCACTTAACCCTGCAACGCAATGCCTGAAGCTCCTTACAAATCACGAATTTATTAAGGGGACCAAAGGACCTAAACGTGCCTAAACACAAGTTTTATAATGCCTTAACGTATATGATCCACTGCAGTAAACAAAATCAGAAAAATATATGATATTTTTCAGGATATATGCTAGTAAGATACTGTGTTGAAAACATAAAACAGCTAATTTGATACGATAGAAAAAAATCATGAAGATACCTCTAAAAATTTCTTTTAACGATTAAAAATCATATTAATTTACATGCAATCATTCTGATTTTTTGTCAGATTATTCTACAAGCTACATATTAGCATAATAGTGTTTTTATTTTCCAGTCCAATCAATAGATTTTTTGTAAATCGCTAACTGCTTCATATTTTGCATCGTGTCATCGCGCTTCTCTTTCATTTCCATGCAGTCCGACAGTGACCGCGCTTTAGCTGTTATAAACCTCTTAATGGCCCGTTCGTCTCGTAACAGATACTAGGCCTACGACGATCCTACCGAAGCTCTCAAAGACGCGAAACGGAATGTCTAATAAGAATTGACAAACCGTTTTGCAGCAATAGTATCTTGTAACAGAACTTTGAACTTTAAGTTAAAGGGATAGGGTAGACAGTGTTGTCAAAGGTTGACTGCTAATTGACTGCGCGATCTACTACTGTTTGTTTTGCGATGTCTGAAAGAGAGGTGCGTGGATGTGGTATATGCAGAATCTTGTGTACACAATACTAATTGACTAGATCATGAGATTCAAGTGACCTGAGTTATTCGGTCATCTTCAACTTCATGCATTTCTAGAATCTGACATTAGTCGACTTATCCCTCTTATTCCATGATGATAAATGATTTTTATTTCTGCAAATAGGTTTACAAAACACTTTTACTCGTCAAACATATTATTTTTAAACTAGATGAGGTCGGCGTTTCCTATCTGACTACTCCGAGAAGAAAGGCCGAAACAAACTCAGAGGTCACAGTCTCTTTTAAAGTCCAGACATAATCTTGGTCAGATCATGTTATTTGAAGTTGGAGGAAAATATTTTCACCCCTGTTAGCCGCCCCGTTTTCACTCCTTTTATCCGACTCTTCAACAGCAGAGACAGCATTATGGGCTATGGAGATGGTTATAGGCTAGATTTTGTATCATGAAATCAAAATGGCGGATGTTAGACGCCAATAAGTAACAAACGGGTATCAAAACGATTCACATCAATCAAAATATATCACACTGAAAATGTTGAAAAAATAAATAATTGAAAATCAATAAACCCGACTGCAACCAAAAAGTTTAAAACAAGATCACGAGCAGTCTGATGCAGTTGGTGGCATCAAATCCGAGATAGAACAATAATAACTACGATCAACTGCATCAGGCTGCTAACAATCTTATTTCTACTCTATTTAAGAGCGTTTATCCTAAAAGTTGGCAACGTCGCAAATAGCTGTCAAAAATTTACCTGTTCTGATTAATTTGGCAATATTACTGTATTGAAATAAGTAATGTGGCTAACTAGCGAACTAGAATATTAATAACGAATTGCAATTATAACATTGAATTTGATGTTGTGCCCGTTTTAGGTGTAAAAAAGGCATTTGGAAAGTTTCCAAATACTTTTTTACATCCAAAACGAAATATTCGATGTTACGATATTAATGATTGCATTTCATAATCAATATTCTAGTTCGCTAGTTAGCCACATTTCTCATTTCCATACAGTAATATTGCCAAATTAATGAAAACAGCTAAATATTTGACATCTATTTGCGACGTTGCCCACTTTCAGAATAAACGCTCTTAACACTCTTTAAGTCACATGACTTAAAAAGTGTTAAGCTAATGTCCTATCAGATGAAAATCATGGATTTCATTTGATAGGCCATAAGGGACGTTAATTGAAAATACATATTATTATAATAAAAACAAAAAACAGCTGATAACGCTTGAGTCATACATAATAATGTCAAGGTTAACTACAGCTGATGACGATGACGGGCTCAATACCCGCAATGTTGCGCGAACGGCGGTAGTTTTTTGTAGCTTTTTTTAAATACAAATTAACATAACAGGAAAAACTATAATGCTACAGCTGGTAGTTGCCATAACAAGCCAGTTGTTCTTTTTTACTTTTTATTAAGATATTACGAAGATTTGTTTTTGTTTTTTTGTATATGGGTGGAGAGGTCTGAAATATATATAAAAAAATATAATTACAACCGAGAAATTTCGCCAATTAATGATTAAAACTAGCTTTTTATTAAAAGTATTGAATGGTAGCAAAATATATCCTGGTAAACGAGGTAACACATTAATATCTATATATTTATAATACGGCCCACTCCCCCTCAACATGAGAGGGCCTGTGTCCCAGCAGTGGGAACATTATAGGCTGATTATGCACGCGTGTGAACACTTCATGCAATTCTTGGCAATACTTAAACGTTTTCTTTCTTTATGGCATGCAATTATTGCTCTTGAACGTTCCAGAAACTTGCACCGCGTAAGTGGGGTTAAGGGTGCCGAAGAAATTGGAGGTAAGATACAAGATGGACTGACTGCTGAAGATCGTGGGAATCTGTCAGATGCGGGATACACAGGACCGGTCTTTGAGGCTATGCTTGTGAAAGGCCTCTGTCCAGCACTCTAGCAGTGGAAATCTTTTGACTGAATGATGAGGCATTTGGGCTTTTTAAAGCCTAAGCATTCACCAACCAAACGCAAACGTAAATAAATGTCTCATGATTATCTGGCCCTTATCCCAATTTATTTGGGAGATGGGATGGCAAATTTAAATGTAAAACACTTATACTGATACCCTTTTTCAATTCAATTGGCAATTTCGGGCTACTTGCCAACCATACAAAAAAAAACGTTGCTTAACATCACGAAGGGTTGGGCAGAGGTGTGCCTATAGTCCACCTACATTTCGCCAGTTACGTTTAAGTTCCATGTAATAGGGAGCGAGCCTATTGCCATCAACCGGGCACAAATCCAGATTCCGGGATGCTACTGAGAAATTACTAATGGAACAATCCAATAACATGTTAAAAAAATGTTTCAAACTAATTGTAAGGTTTTCATAGCTGCATGAAAACATAACGCCATTAAATAGGCCTCGACTTAAAAGTCAATACTATGACCGCCTATTAGCTCCGGTTTGTCTTAACACCATCAGAGGCAAATAAGGTTATTAATGAGTTTACTTTGAATTATTAGCTCGTTTTGTTATTTCAGGAAGCTTACGGCACTTTAGCCGGGCCGAGGCAGTGCCGTGGTACTCTAAACACTTTAAAATAGAAAAAGGTTCTATTTACCATTGTTTCGTAGCATTTTTTTTTAAATTTCAACGGTAGAGTTCTTGGCTTTCATCTCACCTGATGGTAAGTGATGATCACGCTGAAGGTGGAAGCGAGCTTCACCTGGAAACCTCAATCACAGAGGAACTGGCTATCTTACCTCTAACTATCGAAACACAACAATGCTGTTAACATTGTTGTTATGGCGACAGACTTAGATAAGATGGTGATAGCTAGCCAGGCGGACTTAGAATAAACCCTACCACCAACCAAACCGTGCAGAATATTTTGCCCCCCTAGGAATCGATCCTGGGACCTCTGCGTCTGAGACACTAGTCTTACCACTAGACCACAGAGGTGCTTTATTTAAAAAAAAATCTGCTGTCCCATACATTTATGTTCGCATAGCTCGTTATAATGTAGGGAACAGCAGATTTTTTTTCGCGATTTCAGGGTTGGCCCCATAGTGAAAGTTGTTCATAATGATGAGTACATTGACTCCCTAAGAGGATGCAAACGAATTAAATTTCACATTGTAGATACAAGTTTCAGGCCTGAAACATTTTTTATGAGTAAAGTGAGCTAAGCTATTCTGAGATCATCAAGTCCTCTTCTTAGCGTCATGATTATGAGGAAAACTGATGTTTTTTCTTTCAGAAACCTATAAAACTGACTCTCAAAAATGGTCGGATGATAGAATCTTTGCGTGACTACAGCGACCTTTGTATATTTTTTTTTGTGTGTGCCTGTTTGACTACAACCCAAGTTTTTCATAGATTAAACACAAAACTCCTTTACTAAAACTAAAACCATTTCAAAACACCGTTCACTTTTCCTATCGAAAAACGAAAGAGAACCAAAATAACGATTCCGCGGAACCAAAACTCCTTGTACCTTAAAACAAATAACTAATAGATGTTCTAACATAACCACAGTACAAATAACACAAAGGAAAGTACAGTCAACCTCACGTCCTACTCACAATTTGACAACAACATCGGATTCATGTCAATACAGTTAGGTCGGGTTTTGAAGTTCAAATGTGACTTTTCACGTGGTTGACTGTACTCGTACTGCAACCGTACGAGTTTTAACGTTAAGAGGGCTTATCCTTTGCCGGACTACCGCCATGGGATCTGGAGGCAAAAGTCCTCGCGCACATGTGGGAGTTGCGCGAGGAGGCGAAACGCCGGGGCGTAACTCCGCTGCCGCGAGAAATCGCGGCACAGCGGACAGAGCTCCGGCGGGATCTCATGGCGGCATGGAGAGTGCGATTGTCGCAACCCAGCGCTGGGCACGCCACAATTGTGGCGATAAGTCCCCTCTTTGAGGAGTGGCTAGAGAGGCGCCACGGCGTCCTCACCTTCCGCCTGACGCAGGTCCTCACCGGACATGGTTGTTTCGGGAGGTTCCTGTTCAGGATAAAGCGGGAGGAAACGCCCGGGTGTCACCACTGTGTGGATCGCCCGGAGGACACGGTGGAGCATACGGTGGAGGTCTGCCCAGCTTGGGCGGAGCACCGCCGTGTCCTCACGGAGGCGATCGGCGGCGGCGATCTCTCGCGTCCGGCCCTGGTTCAGGCCATGGTCCGGAGCGAGAGTGCATGGGAGGCCGTCACCTCCTTCTGCGAAGCAGTAATGCTCGCGAAGGAGGAGGCGGAGCGCGCGAGGGAGAGGCAAAATGCGCCCCCTCGCGCCCCTAGTCGCCGCAGGAGACGCCCCGGGCGTCGGGAGTCGCGAGCCGACTTCCGGCCACCGTAGGCGCGGGCTTGCGGACGGTGAGCAATGGGTAGCTCGCCGTCCGATAGGGACCAGGCCCGGGTCGACGGCGCGTTGTGTTCCACGCGCGCCTCAAAGAGATGTCAGCACCAACTGACGGGGTCCGGAAGGGCCAATGCCTGCCGGGGTCGCGGGTTTGTCTGAAAGGGATATCGCGACCTCGGCACACAGGCAACGGAAGGAACACGGGTGGGTTTTAGTCAGTAAAAGTCTGACACGCCCTCCCGCTCCACCCAGAGCGGGAGAAGTTATTTGATAATTTCCCATCCTCAAAAAAAAAAAAAAAAAAAAGAGGGCTTATCCTAAAAGTTGGCAACGTCGCAAATAGCTGTCAAATATTTACCTGTTTTGATTAATTTGGCAACAATACTTTATGGAAAAATGAAATGTGGCACTCACATCTACCTTGTGTTAATACCTTTTGTTAGTTTATTGTCTCGTGTTTCTAAGATTCACCGATGAGCTCGGTTGGAGATCATAGTTCGATTTCCGGGGCGGGCAAAGTGTTATAGGGTTTTTCCATCTGCAATAGGCTCGCCTCCTATTACATGGGACTTAAACATAACTGGTGAAATGTGACTGTTTTATAAGTATAGTTGAAGTTTTTTTTTTTTTACATTATTCGCCAGTTGTTAAAAACAGAAGTAAATAAATGAAAGCTTGAACTTTAAACGCGGCAACAAAAGTGATTCATCTAAATAAACCTTTTACAGTACTTTGATAATTCAAGGGAAAAATTAACAAAAATACGAAGCTCGACAGTGAATCGGGTTCTACAAAGGAGTATTGCTGTTCTCGTAACTTTTATATAATATCAAAGAAAACGTAATGTATCGAAACGTTAACGTTTGTGCGCAAAAACGGCAACTAAGAAAGGTAGGTATTTTTAGTGTTCCGTACCCAAAGCGTGCCAACGGAACCCCATTACTAGACTCCGCTGTCCGTCCGTCCATCTGTCACAGGGGTATATCTTTTGAACCGTTATTGGTAGACACTTGAAATTTCCACAGTGCCGCTATAACAACAAATAATAAAGCTTTAATTAAATAAAAAATTAAAGGGAGGGGGGGGGGGGTACATGAAAAGTGCTTGTTTCTTTAATGCTCAATCTTAAAAATTGTGGTACGACACAACGAGACCCGTCGTGTGTGAGTGCGTCTCGCACTTGGCCGCTGTTTTGTAGTTGGTACTCGTAAGATGTTACTGTTAGCTAGTCGAGTTTTCTTTTCGTGTAATTAAGCCTTTTTCCGGGACGTTGCCAAGGCCCGGCTGTAGTAATTAGTGCTCGTTAGTATAGTATAGTATTCTTGTATGAATGAACGTGATGTTACATTTTGTTATAGCTATTACACTGCCATGTTTTTGACAGTGAAGATTGTCCCCCTTATTTATAAAAGTTGCTTAAAGCTAAATAATTATTAGCGTCAGTATAACCATATCTCCATAACTTTATGCAACGTTTATAAATAAGAGGGGTAATATCCCTCTTAAATAAATTTTAAATTTGCTCTTATTTAGCAGTTTCAATTTTTTTTTTTTTTTACTCAAATACATTACAACTTAGGCGCAATTTTGAGCCCGATCCGCAGTTTCGTGAAAACTTGTGGTGAAATAATATTATTTAATATTTACAATGTGTTATAAAAAATAATGTTCATTGTACAAGCCAAAAAATGTGCAAAAAATGAAATAAAAAAATTGTGCAATTGTTGTATGTTGTTTGTTGTTTATTGATGCAAGCTTTCATTGATTGTGATATTTTATAGTTCTGAGCAGATTTACGGCTGATATGAGATGATATCTTTGCAACAGATTTTCTTACGGTTTCTGATACTGCCGTTGCTATTGTTGTCGCTCGGTGAAAGGTTTTTTAGGCTCATTGCATTCCTTATGATGCAAGCTTTCTTCGATTGGGATGTTTTTAATTTTTGAACAGATATATGGCTGATATAGCTCGGTAGGGTCGTAGTAGAACTAGTGGCTGTTACGAGACGAACCGGCCATTAATAAATTCGTGATTTGTAAGGAGCTTCAGGCATTGCATTGCAGGGTTAAGTGGGTGATAGATAGTATTGAAGAATAAATTGATACCAACGGTTTAAAGAAAACAAATGTAGGGACACTTAGTAAAAAGGGTATTGCTTAAATGTAAATCGAAGTATCCCTTTCAGATATGATCTGATCGTTTGGCCTATATGCCACAAATTGGCGCCCCATGGTCTTAGACAATTCACCAATACGGAATGCTTAAGCAACCCTAACAGATTGCCTAGCAACAGATTCCTGAAAATAGACAGACGAAACTTTCCTCAAATACCATAGACAAGTGACATTGTTCAGGGATCTGCTAACGTTAGGCATTATTTGGCTTAAAGTTAGTGCTTCACACAGATACGAAAATGAAAAAAAAAAAAACATTAAAACTATATATTTTAATCAAATAACCCAAAATCACATGCTGAATTCTAAAGAAGTGGAACTTTCCAATAATCACTGATCATTTCGATGTTTTACAATAAAAGGCGGGTCTTGATTACCTCTGAATCTTATTGGACTTGAAGGTTTTTACACAAGCTCCACTTAGGTACCCGTTGCACTTCGAAGTTCCGTCAGTAACAATGCATGCCACCACTGCAGCTGCTGTAGCCGGAGTAGCCATGAGCTCTGCAGCACTCGTCCTTCTCAGCATCGATGCGGCTGCAGACCTGGTCACAGGGTCCGACACGGCCAGCTTCGACGGTGACCATCACCATTGCGAAGGCAACCAGCAGTAGAATGAAGGTGGTCTTGATGGCAGCCATTGTAGTTGTTGTGTTGTAGAATACGAGAAACGTTCGCAATGAAATGTGGATTTGTTGTGTGAAGCTTTCGACATTTCCCTCCATATTTATAGTCTAAACCTAACAAGATTTAATAGCGTAATATGAAACCGGTCTAGGCTAGTTTTTGTCCAACCAGTATAGACAAATTCAAAATTTTGAATGAGGAAAATTATGTATTTAACCCTAGACGACTCGGGTTGTCATTTCTATTCGTTGATTTGATTATTTTTATTAGTTTTGATGCCGAGTGTCACCTTTGTACAATATCGGCTTATCTGTTAAGATAGATCATGATTAAAAAATCTGATACTATTACAGGTACATATGTTTTCTTATGATTCTAGAGTTCAGAAAAACTACATTACTTTAGAAACATGTTTTGTTAAAAAGGAGCATTAAATGGAGCGTTAAATCTAACGGTAAAGTATTGTGCTCATTATTTAAGTGATTCGTTTAAACACTTTCAGAATCTGTAAAGACAAGAAATCAACGGAAAACTTACCATTTTTATGAACGGAAATTCAAGAATGTACAACACCATCTGTCTAGGCTGAGATAAATAAAAATACCTACATAATTATGACACTTTTACACTTGTGATTTTACATCTAAAGTAATTTTTGACATATAGTAAAATATAGTGATTCCTAACGGTAAGAAACAAAGAAAAGAAAGAATAAACAAATTTTCTTTCTCTAAATATTACTCGTAACCGCTGAATAGATAAATGGTCGTACCGATCAACAGTAGCCGTTTAGGGTTGAAACAAAACTTAACTTTTCCTTGTTATTTGACCTCGAACTAAAAATTTCAATAAAATATCAACATTTGTTACTCATTGAGGAAAAAGATGTTCACGAAATCATTTGAACTTTTAAATTGGTTGTCAACATGATTGTTGTTATTTAATAATCGATAGCGGGTGTAAGTTTTTTCCTTATTTGTCTGGCCCCGCTGTTTTGTGTCTTGTTAATCTTCTTGATCGTAAATAAATGAGTGACGGCAGGGGCATACCGCGCCGACCTCCAATAATTTGGGATTAGGGCAGAAGGATGACCTCATCGTGAACGGGCGCTATCAGTTGACACTGGTCTTCTCTTAACTTATATTTTAATCTTATCAAACCTGTATTTTTTTTAGATGTTCGTGTGCATAAACGACAATTAAGAAAGGTAGGTATTTTTAGAGTTCCGTACCCAAAAGTGCCAACGGGAACCTATTACTAAGGTTCCGCTATCTATTGAAATGTAAACTTTGTATCTCCACATCAAATTCGTGTTAAACTTACTTCAGACGATCTCATATTCTTATCAGAAAAGCCTTCTGAACGTTTTAAGTAATGCAATCAGGCGTAAAGCGAACCTGTCAGCGCTGGATAGCCATGACAAAATGCCACGGGCGCGGACGAAATAAACGGAACATAATTTTTTGTCATACGAGAGACGAAAAATCCCGAGGCGTCATTTCAGTGTTGATATGCGTGGTAGGGTGCGCACCTAATGAATGTAACGTTTATCTTTAAAGAAGAATTTTATTCTTATTTGAGACAAGAAGAGTTTAATAGTGTTTAAAATTTGTAACAGGCCACTCATCTGTAGTAGAGAATTTCTAGATCTTTTTTTAATATTAAATTCTAGAAATGTTATATATTTTCGTTGTGTCCTAGCGATGAACAGGCACACATGTAATGTCTTCAAATACTGAGTCAGTAGTGATACTTTTTTAACAGACTTCAAACCCCAGCCGCCGCAGGAGATGCCCTGGGCGTCGGGAATCGCAGGCCGATTCCCGGCCACCGTAGGCGCGGGCATGCGGACGGTAAGCAATGGGTAGCTCGCCGTCCGATAAGGACCAAGCCCGGGTAAACGGTGCGTTGTGTTCCACGCGCGCCTCAAAGAGATGTCAGCACAACGGAAGAGGTCCGCTAGGACCGATGCCTGCCGGGGTCGCGGGAAAGTCCGAAAAGGATACCGTGGCCCCTGGCAATGTACAGGCAACTGAATGAACACGGGTGGGTTTTAGTCAATAAGAGTCTAACACGCCCTGCCGCTCCGCTCAGAGCGGGAGAAGTTATTTGACATCATACTTCAGAGGTATAAATTTTAAATGGGGCCACCCATATCAATTTTATTAAATTTCCTTGGGTAGTTTTTGAGTTAGCTTCAAAAATACGTATTTTTCCCACTTAGTCTATATGGATGATGTTATTATGGAAACCAGTTTATCGGAAAGCATACCTACCTAAGATTTAAGCGCCAAGCTGCATTGTTGCCTTCTAATTTCGAAAATAAACTGAAGAAACGAAACCTGTGCTGACGCATCTGGCTTTAATTAAACACCACTTGAACCTTGGCCCTTAAGAAAATTAGAGCGAAATTGCTTCCCTATTTAAATTCAGGGTCAGTCTGAGCGCGGGTTTATTTTTACCGGCATTATTTCGTGGGACAGTGATGTTTTTTTTTATTTGACTAATTACAGTCACGTCGTTTCTTTTGGGTTATTAGTACATTTTTCGGGACGGACTTTTTTTTACAATTTGCGAGTATGAATGTTTGGATTTAATATTTTGCGTGGTTTTTTTTTTTTTGTAGAAAGGAAAATATTTGAAACAGTTTACGGGTTCCTTAAATATCTTTATCCCTGTTATTAATATGATTAAATGTCAACAATTTACGGTTATGCTGACGGTAATCATATATTAACACGTTTCTTGTTTGGGGACCCCTCTAATTTATATTATTTTTTTAGTTATAGCGGGAACACACACGTATGGAAGAGAAAAACAAGTTGCGACGCCCCAAATATATTACATTTATACTGTGTATATTTATGTGTACGTAACAAAGATATAACACAAACAGACACAGAAGTAGATCGCTAGTTTGTTTTTTTTTACAGTTAATATATACATTATTAGTGCAGTTTTATTTATATCTACAATCTGCGGTGGCCGTACGATAAAAGCTGCGGGACTTACGGCGAGTAATATTAAGACTTGACTCCTCAGCATCAATAAGTAGGTACCTACGTGTATAAAGCAGTTTTAGTTAGCTGTCTGCATACTAACCTCTTTTGTAAACAGTACTTGCAAGAAGGTTACACGTGGGAAACGTAGTTCTTAGCACGTGTTGAATCTAAGACCCGTATTTAAAAACAAGTTTTAATTTCTTTCTTCGGCTCTCAGAAACTGATCTGATGTTCTAAAATGTCTGAAAAGTCGCCAGTAATTTAAGAGCTTGCAATTTTGATATTTTATTTAAAAAATATTTCAGACAGAAATCAAGACATCAACTGCAATTTTAAAGAGTGCCCATGGAGTGTCTTGTCCGTTAGTGTCCATAGGAACCTACTACGCTTTGGAATGGGCAACTAGCTTCGTCTTTCTGAATGACCGACTCCAACCGTTTAATTGAAATTAATGCATCGAGTTTGAGGTTGATTATGCACACAAGGGGCCTTTTCTATAAAACCAACCGGCAATCAGGCAGGTGACAATCTGACAGTTTTTCAAGTTTCTTTTCATAGCTTTCTGTTTTTTAAACAGCACCTGCCGTGAAAATGTGACAATGTAATTTTTTGACAAATATTTCGCTTTGTCCGGTATTTATTTATTTTTATTCAGTTATATTAAATAGGGCCTTGAATAGGGATGATGCCTGGGTAAAAAAATGAAATTCTAATTACTCCGTCAGTCAGATAATAAAAAAATATTAGACACGTATTTTTTGCTTTATCTTATTAATAAAAAAATACTTAGATAAAACGCATTTTAAGTTGGGGAGTGGGGGTCGCTACGTCACTAGTATGTATAAAATCTACATACTCGTGACGTCATGGCACATTCTACCTCAATGTATCGCCGTAATCTTTAGATTACGCAAAAAAAGAAAAAATACATGACCAATATTTTTTTATAATCTCAAAGACGGACTATAAAAAAAATTTTAGCCATCATCCCTATTGTTTTTTTTTTTGTTAAGAATGTGAGTGCCATAATGTGCGCAATGGTCTGTAAAGACAATCTTGTCCTTTGTTTTGTGTCTTGTCTACGCAACGCTATAATGCGAGTTGTGCCTAAAGTATCATTATAATATGATGTTGATGTGATACTTAACGTGTTAGTTTTGCTGCTGAGGTTGTTGCTACGCAAACTGTGGTGCACAACATGTTTTTGTAGTCTTCGCTGAAGAGAACTGACATTAAAGGGTAATTTAAGGGACGTGTGTGAATAACGCATTATGTTTCATACAGTTAACAAGGTATACGGTGGCAGAATAATGAGCACTTAAGTTAGTAGTTACGTAGGTATATGTAAAATACCTCTTTTTGCCAAATTAAATAACGCATCGTAAAACAGAATAGAGGTTTTATTATAGCATACAATATTTGCCGGGGCTTAAAACGGCCGCTTTAGCAGAATCATATTATGATAATATTATTAATTACACAAACTGTCACAAACTGACAATTCATAATATTATCTGCGTTGAATTCATATTAAGCAATTCATCTGTTTGACAGTTTTATATTTATAATGAAATAACATTTTAACAGTAGAAATAAAAACAAAAAAATCTCATTTGAATAAAAAAAACAATCCGATAAGATTACGGTCTTAATTTTTTTTATGCGACAATATTTACACCAAATATAATTCTGATATGAATTGAATTGAATATGATTCAGCTAAAATATCACCATAGAGGAATTGCTGGGAATTCAGAAAATGAATTGCTTTTAGAGGTATTGCTTAATGTGCGTTTTAGGCGTTGTGTGTTTTAGAGTTACGGCGTTGTCTCATAATAAAGATTGCTGCAAACACAAACTCAGCATTTATTTCAAATAAACCAATTACAGTCCTTTTGAATTGTCAAGGAGTTAGTCAGTCAGAAAAATGAAACTGCATATTTACAAGTTCAATTGATACTTCGCATTTTATGCTCTCATTGACGAAAATGGTAAAGTCTAAGTCAACGTAATTTATTTAAAAAAAACACAGTACGTATAGCTTTTATAGTAAGATTGGCGTTTTATAAGCATATTTTTATAATGAGACGCGTAGAATATTTGCTTGGAATCTATTAAGAGGCTTACAACAGCAAGCAGCGCAGTCACTGTCGAACTGCATAGAAAAGAAAGAGAAGGGAGAGTTACCTGCGTTATGTTATGAATTACCACGCAGGTAATTTATTGCAAAATATGAAGTAATTATCTATTCACAAAAAACTGATTGGACAAAAAAATTAAAACACTGTTAAGGTATTGCTTGTAGAATAATCTAACAAAAAAATAAAAATATAAAAATGGTTGCATGTAAATTAATTTGATTTGTAATCGTTAAAATAAATTTTTAGAGTAATCTTCGTGATTTTTTTGTATCGTATTAAATTAGTTGTATTATGTTTTAAACACACTATATTACTAGCATATATTATCCTGAAGAATATCATATATTTTTCTGATTTTTTTTACTGCAGTGGATCATATACTTTAAGGCATTATAATATATATGTATATATGTAGTCCCCTTAACGATTGAAGATGACTAAATGACCAGCCGGAAGATTCTGTAGAAATATAACCGTGAAACTTAGGTGAAGTGAGCGTGAAGTGAGCTTAATAGTGTTAATCCCTAGCATCCTGCCGGTCGATTTGTGACAGTGACAGCTCACTTCACCTAAGTTTCACGTTGATATTTTTATGGTTATAGAATGTACCGGCTGGTCATTTTTACAGATTCAACCGACTGTTCGCATTTTCAGAAGCTTAAAGAAGAAAAAAGAAAATATCTATAATTGGCACATGTCATAAGTAGATCGACTCAATGTAGCTAACTAAACAATAAAAAAAAACTTAATGAAAAAAAAATCCCTGCGGTACCCTTCTTCCCTTCATCGTTATTTCTAGTAGTGTATAGGCAATATCATCAGTCCTATAGTTTGACCGATATCTTGGAGAGTTTCTTGACCTTTCTGTGTGGCTCTTCCCCTACAAGATACGGTTGAACTTAAACAGTCACTAAGCAGATGCTGGCGGCCTGCCAAAATCATGAACTTGAATAGAGAAGACGGAATTCCGGTTTATTGAATACATGCTTTTGCAGCCGACTGGTTACATTGGTTAAAAGATTAGAGGCCTAAGGCACAATCATTTAGTACGCCTACAATATTTTCGTGCATAAAGTATTCATAAATAAACCAATTTTGAGATAATTATGACTGATTTAGTAAATTTTATGTCTATAAAAATATGTGTCAATGTAGTTATTTTCACATAAAACACTTATTGCATATTGAGAAATCTGTATAATTTTCTTACTTCTTAAAATCGTTTATCCCATACTATTAAATAAGCAATATTTGTATGTAGGTATATATATTTGTAATGACGTTCTCGAAATGACGTTCTCTAACGATTTCGAAGAAAGTTGTAATATAGGGATTTACGGGGATGAAAAATCGATCTAGCTAGGTCTCATATCTGGGAAAATTCGTTTTCTCCGTATTTTCACCCGAGCAGAGCTCGGTCGCCCAAAGTTTAGAACAAGATGGCTACCTTAGAATAATGACATGGCAGCATGGAATTAGTATTTACTGTACATGGAATTAGTATGGGCTATCCTATACTATACTATTATACACTCGAGAGCAATGAATCCGGGTCACTTAAAGAATCCTAAAAATCTCGGAAACTAAAAATGCTAGGTTGGTAGGAAAAGTTATGTTATCCGACGAATCAAAATTTATGCTCTACAAGCACGATGGAAGACACAGAGTGTATCGAAGACCAGGGGAAAGATTCAAGCAAGCATGCATCGAAGAAAAAGTAGCCTACGGTGGTGGGTCTGTACTTGTGTGGGCCGGAATTTCTTCTGAAAGTCGCACAGAGCTGGTGATCATAGAAAACGGCTCTTTAACTAGCGTAAGATATGTGGAAGAAATCCTCAATGATCACGTTGGTCCATTTATGGTCAATTTAGGTGAGGATGCTATATTTATGCATGACAATGCCCGACCTCATACAGGTAGGATTGTGAATGACTACCTTCAAGAGATGAACATTACTCGTATGGAGTGGCCAGCGCGCAGCCCGGATATCAACCCGATCGAGCATGCTTGGGACGAGCTAGGCAGATGCGTAAAACAACGAAACCCTCCCCCAATCACGCTTCGTGAGCTCAAAATTGCTCTCACAGAGGAATGGGAGAATATTCCCCAAAATCGTATAAGGAACTTGGTGTACAGCATGCCAAACCGCGTAAACGCAGTAATGGAAGCACGAGGAGGCAATACGAAGTATTAAAATTCAAGAAAATCGTAATAAAGTTAAAAAATTTCATGTTTCCTATTTTTGTTTTAAGGAGAGATCAGCAGTTTTTTTCTTTATGTAATTTTGTGTTAATAAAATGTATGGTGACTCATATTTTTTTTACTTTCATTTAAGGAGTATTACATTGTCTATTAAATACAATTTATTGCATTAACCTATCATTTTTAGTTTCCGAGATTTTTAACATTCTTTAAGTGACCCGGATTCATTGCTCTCGAGTGTATAAGCGTTCTCTATTTTCACCAGAGCAGAGCTCGTCGTCCAGGTACTATCTTATAATACCTACCAGCCATCATTTTCCGTGTTGAAACTTACCCATTATTTTCCGTTTCTTTCCCAACTTTTCTCACAGCACAATTAAATCTAAATAAAACGAACCCAACAGTCTAGCCGCGGAGATGGGCCAAACAGACAGACAAACTCACATTTATAATAGTCGCATGATGTTGAGACGTCTTGAACTCCGTCAGAGACGAATCTATTGTAATCTGACACTGTTTAACTTTGAGGAAACTTTGTCTGTGTCTTGTATAGCTGGTGTAGGGCTGTGTGGTGTTTGCTGGGAGTTATTGTCGTGTTTGTAGATTAATTAACGATGTAAGATATAGAAAGGTATTCGCTTAGAGGCAAAGGGGTTGGGACTGGTGAAAAAGAGGACGTGAATCGAACCAAAGCTTCACTCGAGTGGATGTTTACTTTTGTTTCATACCACGATTACACGACACCGACAAATTTTGATAGGAATGAACGTTGATCTACTCCTTTCATTTGATTTTTCAATAATTTGGCGCCCAAATACAACATCGTTGGAATAACTCACTTATTGACGTTTTACTTCAAGTGAAAGATGCCAAATGTAAGACTAAAATGAACAAAAAGTGAAGTATCTGATTTAGGCAAAGATTTAAATCGTAGATTTACCCTCACTGTACTAAGTCGCACGAAAAATCGTCCATAATGAGAGGAGCGAGCTCACACATTAACAATTGCGTTTCCATGACAACTGAGTCAAGTCTCTGCGACACTGTCTGTCTCAGAGGTGTCAAAACGAAACAGAAACGCCACCATCTTTAGACGCGGAAGGGCAAATCTACGATTGAAATATTTGGATTTAGGTACATACTGAACGATTTATTATTTTAAATGTTAAAATTGTTTGGATATTGACACACATGACTGGCTGAGCAAGTTTGGAATACTGAACCATATACCTCTAATGTTACCAAAGCAATCAATAGTTATAAATCTTCTCCTCACAGTATTGAATTTATAACTGCTTATTGCTAGCTATATATTCTGTGCATATAAACTAAATATCATATTAAATGTCCTAGACAGTATTGCATTTACCTTGTGATATTCCTAGTCTCTAGTTGCGTTGACGGCTACACGTCACCACATAACCACAAACTGCCTCAGTTGACGGTTAACGTGACATTAAGATGCATTTAGTTAGAGGATGTCACGCTGTGGTTACAGCTTGTCTAAGCGGTTTACGTGCTACTATCAACCTCGGCTTGTTAACCAATTTGTGAGGTAGGTGACATACATATATAAACTCACGCGTTCTTCCCGTAAGCGTAGGAAGTACTCGCAACCGGAGAGCATGTATGACCAAATTTATGAACGTAAACGAAGGAAAAGGAGCATGTAAGGATCCTAGCAGGTGGCGTTCTGTAGTTTTTACGTCCCCCCATTTTTTTTTACATTTTTTTTTGTGGGTGGGAAATTATCAGATACCTTCTCCCGCTCTGGGCGGAGCGGGAGGGCGTGTCAGACTTTTACTGCCTAAAACCAACCCGTGTTCCTTCCGTTGCCTGTGTGCCGGGGTCGCGATATCCCTTTCGGACAAACCCGCAACCCCGGCAGGCATTGGCCCTTCCGGACCCCGTCAGTTGAGGCGCGCGTGGAACACAACGCGCCGTTGACCCGGGCCTGGTCCCTATCGGACGGCGAGCTACCCATTGCTCACCGTCCGCAAGCCCGCGCCTACGGTGGCCGGAAGTCGGCTCGCGACTCCCGACGCCCGGGGCGTCTCCTGCGGCGACTACGTGCCCCCATGAGGTAGGCACCTAATAAAGTGGAACTGGAATAGAATTTGCTTGTAGATATGTGAATTCAACTAATAGGTTGTGATAGAAAAATACGTTAACTTTTTAGAGTTGATAAACCAGTTTACGTTTTAAACTTTAGCGAATTTTAAGACAGTCATGAAGACATCATGACTGTCTTAAAATACGCTAAAGTTTAACTTGTTTGAAAAGTTTAAGTGTGCTTTTATTTTCTACCATCTTTTTGTTTTATTTGCGAATAAAATTGCAATACCGATGGCGACTGCAAACTGCAGACAATCCGGGCAGTACACGATTCGCATTCCATATTGGAATAGCGCCTTAAGAAAATAATCAACAGTCTAAAACGAGTTTGCTTGATCCACAACAGATAGCCATTAATTAATAACTAACCACTTAGTCCACTAATACAGTGTTGTTTAAATAAGTAATGTGTCAAGTCAGACCGCATATCGGTTGTGTTGACATTGTCACGTCACCGCGTTAACCTCGGTTGTCTCAGTTGACGGCTGGCGTGACGTCAAGATGCATTTAGCGAGAAGTTGTCAAGTTGTAGCTGCAAGCTTATCTGTCCAAGGAAGAGCCAGCGGAATTAGGGTTTGAAGTTACAAAGGGCAGTATGTTTTGGTCTCTGGTTGATGTACCTATTTACTCCTTTTTGACTGTGAAGGTCTGCATAATATAGTCAGGTCACCATCCACTATAGTAAAATAGGTATCAGGACTATCAGGAAGGCAATCGAAATTATGAATGTAGTGACGCTACTTATATGATAACTAGCAAAATCTGAACAAGTTATTTCGTCTGATTATTTCGTTGGTTTTTTATTAGTACCTGGTTGACCGAGCTCTGCTCCGGTGAAAATAGAGAATGCTCATTTACCTAATAGTATAGGATAGTTCATACTAATTCCATGTATAGTAGATGCTAATTCCATGCTGCCATGATAGACGGTACTTACTAATTCCATGCTGCCATGATAGACGGTACTTACTGATTCCATGCTGCCATCTCATTATTCTCAGTTAACAATCTTGTTCTAAACTTTGGACGACCGGGTGAAAATACGGAGAAAACGAATTTTCCCAGATATAATACCAGCTTTTTTGCTCCCGTAAACCCCTATATTATTCAAACTAGGCTGAGAATCGGCACTTTTCGACCGTCAAAATTACATAAGATAGTCCCCCAAAACGCTCACCCTTCACCACTTCCAGCACGCGTAGCATGACGCTTTCAATGTCTACGAAGAATAGACACAGCTCTTTCTATACAAAGTGACATTTTGTTTCTCAATTTTTGACATCGCACCGTAGAAATCCTTCTACAATCTGTCATTTTGTCTTTCGTTTCTAACAATCTTTGTCTAGGTCCTTTTATATGTAGACTATTTCAGAAGAAAGTTTTCTATACCAAACTGTCAAAATCACACTGACAACTGACAGTTGTCTCCACGGCCACAAAGTATACACGGTTATCTGCATGATTTTACAGGAGAGCATTTAAACACAAAACTGTGATAATTAATAGACGAACAAAGCCATCTTCTCATAGTTTACATCATTTCGTTAATAGGAAATATTACCAAGGAAACGGTTAAGGCCAATATTACTGAAATATTTTTTTGTTCTAAAATACGGTTCTTCGACACTGGGAAAAATTGTTGTGAACCAAACAGAAAAATAAATCTTATGACAAAACAAAGAAACCTGCAGTGCTATTCTGTAACCATCTCACCGTGAAAACTTAGGTGAAGTGAGCGTGGAGTGAGCTGTCATTCCTCAGGGATTGACACTATTGACAGCTCACTTCACCCAAGTTTTCACGGTGAGATGTTTACAGAATAGCACTGCTGAGTCGAATTATGTAAAAGAGTGAATTTCGTAAAATGTGCAGTTGACTCTTTCTACTTTGCTACCGTCGCTTTGTCTACACGAAACGTCAGTTTTGTCTACTCTTCCGTCGACAAAACAGTGTTCATGCTATGCGTGCTAGTGCGTTAGCATCGAAATCGCTATAGCCGTTTTCGAGAACGTGATTACAAATATATAAGTATATATATATACAAATATTGCTCATGTAATAGTAAGTATAGGATTGGTGACCTGGAAGTTTCAGTTGAGTTGGGTAAGACAGGTTGCGGTATCATTCCGATTCTTACTACACAGCTTAGGTTATTTATTCATGTTAATAAGGTATAAAGTAATAGGTATACATATGGCCTAAGCCAATGTGAAAGCACCGATTCAATTATTCTTCTTTCATGCCAACCTTGTTGGCTCAAGATGCGCCAGACAAACCTAAAAATCGAGCGAGCCTTACAGTAGTGGCATATGATGAGTAACATCTGACATCTCACCTTCGTAATAAATCAAATCAAATCAAATAATTTATTTGCATAATACATGTTAAAAAGGTGTTACAGGTATAAAAGGTACATTGTATTATAACCTAATGAGGTGTGCAAATTAATATCTTATTAATATCTCATACAAATAATTACAATCGCAACATTAAACATATAGAATAAATAAATAAAAAAACATTAAATATAAAAATGCAAAAATAAAAAGTCAAATCAAAATTTCAATAATCATTACACTTGTTGTGGTGAAATTTCAGATAAAATCAGTCATCTTTCATTTAAATAAGCAACATTAAAGGGGCGGGGCTTCGTCAAGGTCGTTTCTGAAGGCGAACTCAAGCACCGCGCTCGCTCATTGGTGAAATCAAATGGCGCGCGCTTCCCCGGCTTCCTGTTACACACTTCCGTTGCTTTTCACGAAATCACTTCCACAGATTGCAAGAAAGCGCAAGGAAAGATGTTACACATCAATAATATCGTCATTCGCAGAGGGTTATTGCATTTACCTACATTTTGTTTTTTTTCAACAAAATATCTTCCTTTACTAAAGAGAACAGAGATAATATTTCTTTCCCATGATTTTCCTACATATCCATTTCGTAACAATTTTCCAGACAATACACTATTCTATGAATAAGTAACCACCTACCATCATCTTTTCCCCAATCAATATTTTATCTTCAACCTTCACACGAAGCCTCATAGATATAATAGGTTCTCTTACCCATATTTCTTTTACACCTTACCCGTTCGCCATAGAAATAAATATTACAAAAATACCCGATAGGTAGCACCACTTTTGCCTTTTAGGTTGACTGGCAATTTCTTATCAACTAGTGATGAAATCAGTTGGAGCGGCCGAGTTCTTTCCACAATTTATTTCCCCCCTCGAGTGACAGCATATGGGGTTGTAAGGGTGTGGTCTTATTATAGTGGCGGCAGCGGTTTAGGGAATATTTTTCCTATTTAGGGTTGGTTCTCGGAAGAGAAGTACTTACAAAGGTTTGGCCAGTATGCAAGTAGCAACAGAGAGCCTAGACAACTGTCCATCCATTCTGTAAACATCTCACCGTGAAGAGTGAGGTGAAGTGAGCATGAAGTGAGCTGTCAATAGTGTCAATCCCTAGCTTTAGGTGTAATGACAGCTCACATCAAGCTCACTTCACCCAAGTTTTCACGGTGAGATGTTTGCAGAATAGCACGGCTGGTGTATTTTTGTAATGATTTTCAATAGAATTAAAAGAGGATATTCGGTGACTAGGTACATTTTTGACTAGGCCATCATTGTTATCGCCGATAGAATGCCACTTTGTCTTAAAGAAAGAAATAAAATACGTTTATTTCTCTCAAGGTACCAATCAGATCTTATGGATAATGTTTGGAACTGATAAATGCATTGAAAATCTTCTTCAGATTCATTCTTATTACATTCTTTAACTTTGTGTTCTGTTATGTTATAGTTAACCATTAAATTAAGCTCCTAACACCTTTTGAATAAAACAGTGAGTGTATGTCAAGTAAGTTGTAAGTGTTAGGCGTAGGCAAAACCTAGTGAATATTTCAGCAACGTTCTACCCCCGAGTAAAACCGTCAATCATGCACACGCACAAACTATAAGATATACCAGTCACACTCTCACATGAGTCAGACGCACACTACTCTACAAAATCACATCCTGAGCGCCAAGATACAGACTAACTCTCCAGTTTGGGGCTCACTGGCAATATTACTTGTGATAAATTACTGTAGGTAATTCGTTTACTGTTAAAGTGTTAATTATAATGATGTTACTCATCCATGTATCTGTGCATGTAATTGTATAACCTGGAAATAAATATTTCTATTTCAAAATAAGATTCTGGCTCCGCTTTCGCTACCGCTCCCGCTTTCGTCCCCTCCACTATGTGTGCACTCACTAAACATTTTTCAAGGCTGTCAGTACGCTTTGAGGAAAAAATGTGAGTAAAGGACGTATGCCCCGTCGTGATGGCAGATAGTTTTGTTTTTCTTTCACGCTTCAAACTGATGTATGTGCAGAACAGCGAGAGCTTGAGCAATTTCAGAAGCGATTATCTAAGGAGTAAATGTAGTCAACGAACCCTTTTCTTCAAACATTTATTACAAACACACACACACACACACACACACACACACACACACACACATTACACATTGCACATTGCATTGACATTTTTTTTTATTTTATTTGTTTTTTGTTGAGGTGAGGAATTAATAATCAGTTAAATAACTCCGGAAAACAGGAAATATTTTCGGGAGATGTAAATGATTGAAAAACGCTGCAAAATCATTTAACAGTGTGGCGGTATCTACATCGCCACATCCTGTTATCTACGCATCACACTGACGTCACGCAAAAACCCTGCATCGCGCAAACAGCGTTTACCGCGCGAGCAGCATATATACACGCTCCAGCGTCAATCATAGGGCAGTTGCCCACCAGACATGACACCCGTCTGGTCGAAGGATCCCCAATTTTCCTTCCACTGTAGGTCAAATCTAAACGAGCGAACATTATAGCAGAAGCAATCTCATCCTAAACAAACAAGAAAGATTTAAAAGCACCCTCTTAATTTAACGTAAGAAATACTGCTCCAAAAGCCGTGAAAATAAACAACTTTTCAGTTTAAAAACTCCATTACCTACCATATGCGATTTATAGCCACCGAAAGCGAAATTAACAAACTCGGAGTGGCTTCAACCAAAGTTGTGAACATTTTCTACTGATTTGAATGCATTAACATATTGCAAGTTGATTGATTGAATACCGGAGTACATCGAGTGAGTACTTTGAGACGATTGATCAATAGTGGAGTTACATGCGCGGGGTTTAGTTAATTTTGAATGGAGTTAAGATTCAGTTTGTATGTTTTAGAGAGAGTATCTCGCTAGGAACCATGAATTAGATAGGAATAATGTAGTTTCAGTTTCGATATTGTTTTAAACAGATCAAGAAAGCTTTTGTACCATTTGTAAAGTTTTCGAGGAAGATTTCACTGGAACGATTCGTTATATTAGGTGGGACCTATGAAATCAGCGTTTTGTATGGAGAATTTTAAAGAAGTTGCTTTTTTCATACTAACGTTTTCTTTATTTATATAACAACCATGAACACTAATGTTTTAAAACTTTTATGCGCTATTGTTTAAAAACTAAGATAACATAATATGCTACTAGATTAAGCGACAAAAATAAGTTTTGGCTAAATTAAAACAAATAGTGGTCATTTCTGCTAACAAAATGAGGAGTAATTTTTAAGGTATTTTTTATGTTTATAAACTATAAGTAATAAGTTTTTTTTACAATTGATAGTTGTCTATGATGGTCATTATTCGATATAATACCAAGCAATTGATGAATATTTTAATTCATAGAAGTGATAAGGTTCTCTATTTGTGAGAAAAAAACGCCAATTTCATAGGTGGGGACCCAATAATAATTTGTAGGAAGAGACAGCAGAGAATAAGGCTAGAGTATGCTGAGACGCAGGTGACGGAGGTCCACGCAGCGCAGGGCAGACCAGTTTTTGTAATGCATGAACGTACTGACAGCTGCGTACCCAGCGGCGTAGGCACGTGCGACGCAGACATGTGTCTGTTCTGCTCTGCGTCTCGTTGTAGAGCCGGCCCAGATAACTGCGCGACCCGTGCAGGTCTTCACTTGTATTTTGCTGAGACGCAGGTAAAAAACAGGAAAAAATCGACGAAAACAGTTGCTAGTCGATTAAATAATAATAAAATTTAGCTTACTTGAAACTTAAAGCGTTGTAATTTGTACTAGGACTACCAAAATCATCTTGAAACTATTGCATTGTTGTAGTATTCAGACAGATATGAGTTTTTTTATCTTTGAATTATTAAATCAATGTAATACAGAATTCAGAATGACGTTGAGTTTCCATTTTACAGCAGGCAATTAAAGCTAAATCAAATCCTCGCCTTTTATGGACTTATGCGTATATGTTATACTAATACGACCGTACTATGTAAAAAATTTAGGGAAAACACAGGCAGTCGCCCTTTTCCGGTCTTCCCTGAGGTCATTAAAGGTCACACATTAATCAATCTGAACGCACCGCATCACTAATCTTTGTAAGTACCTTTTACGTTGATTGTGTCTTTAAATCTGGCCAATACTTTGTGTTGTATGTATTGTGACTTTGTAAGTAAGACAATGCAAAAAAAAATATAGGGTTGACTTGGAAAAAAAAAACTATTTAGTCCATCAGTTAGATAATAAATAAATATTAGACGCGTATTTTTTGCTTTATCATATTAATAAAAAAAATGATTTAGATAAAACGCATTAAAGTTTTGGAGTGGGGGCTCGCTACGTCATAATTCAGTGTAAAATCTACCGGACAGTGACGCCATGCCACATTTTAACTCAATGTATTGCCATAATCTTTTGTTTACGTAAAAAAATAAAAAATACATGTCCAATTTTTTTTAATAACCTATCTGACGGACTAAAAAAAAAGTCAACATCTATTATGTGTAATTCTATCAATGGGATTCCCGAAAGTATCCATTTACGGGATTCAAATAAAACAACCAATAAGATGGGTAATAAAGTAAATCCTCAACGAAAAGAAATGAGTTTCCGAATACGCCTAAGTAGTTTTCAGGATTACCTTAAATATACAGAAGAATAAAATCTCCCATAATATTGCCACAAAGGGATCAAGAACAAAGCGAAAAATAGATTTAAAGGATTTTCTAATTGAGCTCAATATCTTACCAGCTTTCTGAAATAAACGGAGGGTTTTATTAAAAAAGGGAGAGAATAAAAAACCTTGAAATCTGATATAATTTAAATATTTATTTCGTAATGTCACTTGAAACAACATAAGAGCGGGCGAGGGGCCGCCCAGGACTCGCGAGCGGCCCCCTCGCGGCTGCATAGACTATAACGCGTAAAAAAAACAATTGTCAACATTATCTATCATATACCTTTATATTATTTACAATATATTATCACCGAATAAACGTATTTACACTATCTACTTAGTATGTATAACATACAGAAAGCGAAATATCATACATATAGGTTGAGTAACATAGTCCTTTGGCCTCCAAGGCCTCAATTATAATATATAATATAGTAGTGATATTTTCGTTAGAACTTTTTATTCCGGCCCCGTCTATGGGTGCCGAAGAGGATGCGCGCGAACGCCTGGCGGAAATCGGGGCTGAAAATGGTGTATATTACAGGGTTGAGGGTCGAGTTGAAGTATCCTAGCCACAAGAAAAAACTCGCTAAGTAATCACTGATCACACAGGATTGGCAAATTGGCATCACCAACGCCATTATGAAGAATGGAAGCCAGCAGAACACGAATGCTCCGGTAATGATCGCGAGCGTCTTCGCCGCTTTTCTCTCTCTCTTCGCTTCGAGAGACTCTTTCTTCTCCCTGTGCGTGGGAGCGGGGACGATGGCTCGTTCGGGCTTCGAGCCGTTAGTAACAGTCGAGGAAGACTTTTCTGGGGACACTGAAGGCGCGGCCACCTTCTCGTTGATCGTGAACGCTGTGGTCCTTGGCTCCTCGTCTAACGTATCAACAGTGGAGGTGCTCTGTCCTTCAGTCAACAACAATGCTGCAGCCAGCGTCTCGGCGCGAGTCCGTTGGTTGCATTTCTTTAGGTTTAAGAACCGCTTCTTCACGAAACGTCGGTCCCTCGCTGATTGGACAGGTCGTCCTGTGGGAGTGGCGCCGTCTGCTGATGTTGGTCTAGGAGGGGGAGGGTCTCGTCTCCTCCTGATACGTCTCCTGGCCGTTTGGAAGATCTTCCAGTACAAGATAAGGATAACCGCGAGTGGGACGTAGAACGTTGACATTGTCGCGAAGATTTGGTAAGCAAGGTCTTGGCTGACGAGGCACTTCTGTTGCTGCGTAATTCTGGCTAGGTAGTCTGGGTCCTTCCAGCCGAGCTGAGGAGCTAGCGACACGACCAGTGCCGCCCCCCACACCAGCACGATCATCGTGAAGATACGCTTCTCGTTGCGTATGTGGATGTAGTCTACATCTGTCACAGCCCAGTACCTGGAAATATTAACAGATCTTAGTAAAGAATCTAGTTTACAACATTGGCAAATTTTGGATGGTGTAGTTATTTTTTCACGTTCTTTGTACAGAAACTTGAGTTACGTTAGATCATTCATGCTATGTGCACTGACTAATAGCATTTGTCAAAATAAAAAAATAAAACAACATTCTAAGGTCTTTTATTCCAACTAGGCTGAGAATCAGCACTTTTCGAACGTCAGATTTACACAAGATAGTCCCCCAAACATGCCCTTCGCCACTTCCTAGTGTTGTGACGTACCTAGTTCTTGTTCTCGAGCGGAACCAATTACATCAAGTGTGACTGAATTTTAAATCATTGCTCTCGGATAAATTGGATCGGTAATTCTTGTCTCTTGTCATGGATGTCTCCAATATCAACTCATCAAAAAAGTAATTTAAGTATTTGATGAGATAAACTTTTTGCTTCGAAAATATTATCAAAGAATCTATCTATAGTCTATTCAAGTCGGTTCGTGAATTTCTTGTACCTACTTAACGTAACAGAGAATATTCAATACTGTAGAGTTTTGAATATTCTCTGTTACGCTAGACTAAAACTTTTAACAAATTATTAAATATACTGGATGTAAAATGGTTAATTTTATTTTATAGTAGGTATAGCCTTCAAAGCAACTGCCAAACGTGCAGATTCTCCGTATACTACAATCGTTCTCTATTGAATAATGAAAACGGTTCCCCGAATACGGGCTTTATGGCATGCGTTACAGAAATCTCCCGCACCCCGCATACGAGCCCTATCGACCAATGAAAATGAGCCTTAAAGTTGCTGTCAGTTAAAATAACTGTGAAAGGATTGTATACAACTGACAGGTATAAGGGACGTATTCTCTCATCGGAAGACGTGTGGTAGACAAATGGGTTTCATATTTACCTGTCAGTAGCAATAGCAACGAGATGAAGAATAGATGCAGAACTGCAGAGCACGTCGCTGGAGGTCCACATGTCACAGAGCTCGGGACCCAGGATCCAGCCTTGAGAGACCTGACGGAGATAAAAAGACATTTATATATAAGATTTAGTATTAAGAATTGAAGAAATCAGACCTGGTCTGAGCTTTTATTGTTTCTGGACTGAGAGATTCTGAGGTGCAAATAAACTCAATCAGTTCGCTAGAAATGTCGGTTCCTCCAAATGTCACCGATGCTGCTATTCTGTGTAATTCTGATGTTAATCTTCTATTTATGAGGGCATCGTATATGATGTGTCATAGAAACCGTCTAAATATAGATGAATGTGTTACTAGTTCCTTTTAGTGAGTGATAGCGTAAAAATTACGGATCCGTAGGGCCATTTCCTACGTGTTTAGGCCCAATAATAAGACCCAGGACACACAGAAAAAAAAAAAAAACTTTTTCAAATTTTATTCGAAAATCGTCGTTGCTCAAACATCAATAATTTCATTTAAAAATAACAAAATCGGCATTTATTTTTAATTTTTTAATTTTACTTTAGAACAGTCCATACCACAGATTAATACAGAAGGGACACTCCGCAAAATCATTTAAATAAAAAGCGACTCTTACTACGACACAATAAAACGCAATTCAGGTCACGTAGCGCCAATCACCTACAGTTATATTCACCTAGAAGTTGCCTCTCTTTCTATCGCGTGACTCTAAGATCTTCTGACTACGACTCACTGAATTGGCCCAGCAAGACGGGTCCGCCGCGTACTTGTAGCTTCATACCTAAACTGCGGAGTGTCCCATAATATGTATTAATCTGTGACCATACGTACTAGTTTTCTATACTGTGTACTGTTACGAAACTGTACAAAAGTGCACCGGACGAACATTTTAAATGTTTATCGACCAATCGCTATTTTGACAGTCCGAGATTTGGACCAATCGATATTTTGACAGTTCGAGATAATATCTCGAACTGTTAAAATATCGATTATGGACATATTCGCCGCGATTTTGAAGTTGTTTTAGTCACTTCACCGATTACGAATTTGACCATACGCGACGAAACGCTCGTGAAGGCTATTTGAATACATCTCCTACACTAAAAGACGTTACTGATAACTCGATTTATTCATGCATTACACTCAAAACTGATCGCATGTTGTCTGGACCCTAAATAAATTAAACGTTCAAATATTCAAACTTACTGATTATTTTAGTTTCTCAATTTTCTTACCCGTAGTTACAAAATTACTGGTTCAATATTTAAAAACCCTTTTGTTGTTTTAGTTTGAAGCGAAAAGTTTTTTAGGCAATTAAGTATTATTACGTCTGGATTGAAATGTTCTTTGGTTTGTTTTAGTTTTTGTGGGTATTTCTTTGGATTTTAATTCTGAATATTTATCTAAGATTGAAGGAAAGAGGGGTTTCAAATAACAGTAGTCACTGAAAAAATAAAGTGAAGGTCGTGCATGACTGCGACGTGTGAGGCGGGTCAGAAACTGGAAATCCTTAAAAAGCTTGCTGCAGCCAAAGCATAGCTCATAAATAGTGTATTTTCGCTTTTCATCATCATTGCAACCTGTATACAACTATTGCCAAGCATAGGATAAGTATAAGTTGCACTATTGAAGTTGTGTGAATAAAAAAACATTGTGCTGGAAAATTACTGCAAGCAGTCATTTTATCGGTGATGAAAACTACTAACTAATAATCATGGTTAACTCAATACTCAATACTCAATTCTTTATTACATTCCATATGTATTACTTAGATGGTTTAATAAGTAAGAGATCAATATGGACCCTGTCGGGCACAGCAAAATAAGGAGACAGGAAGAGGGCTAAGCAGTAATTCAATATTATTTTTAATTGGGTGTATAATTATGTATATATTGTATATTATTAGGTTTGTGTATATAGGTATAGTATATTAGTTATTTTAATTTTATGTATTGCATAAGAATAATGTAGTTATTATTTAAATTCTTAGAAGTATTTTCATTATTATTAAATTATGTTATTATTTATGTATACTCTACTGTTTGTGTTATTATTTATTTATGTGTACTCAAAATAATACGTCTCACTGCTCTTGTTTCCCAAACTCAATCCAAAGACGAGGCTTGCTGTTCTCATCAGGCTCGTGAGTTCGATTCCTAGACCAATTAACGCAACAGTCGATTTCGATACTAGCGTAGGTCGTAGAAAGTTTTTCGCATCAGCGTGTTCGCGATAACGTCATTCGATAAAGCGGTTTTAGATTCAATGTGTTTTCGAACTGGCGTACCACTCGCAATAATAATTTTTTCGAAATAGCGTGCGTCGAAACGTCATTTGAATCTTCATATCACTTCCAAATTGCAGAACACGCCACAAAAGAGCCCAACATAAACAAAAAGTTGTCCAATATCATTAAAATGCTGTGATCATTGAAATGGCAAGCACTTGACAAGTCATTTAAGAGCTTTTATCCTAAAAGTTGGCAACGTCGCAAATAACTGTCAAAAATGTACCTGTTTTGGTTAATTTGGCAATATTACTGTATGGAAATAAGAAATGTGGCTAACTAGCGAACTAGAATATTAATAATGAATTGCAATTATTACATTGCATTTGATGTTGTAACCGTTTTTGATGTAAAAAAGGCATTTGGAAAGTTTCCAAATACTTTTTTTACATCTAAAACTAAATATTCGGTGTTGCGATATTAATTATTGCATTTCATAATTAATATTCTAGTTCGCTAGTTAGCCACATTTCTTATTTCCATACAGTAATATTGCCAAATTAATTAAAACATCGAAATATTTGACAGCTATTAGCGACGTTGCCCACTTTCAGAATAAACGTTCTTAAAACATGAAACAAGATAGTCAACAAAGTGTGTAGGTAGGTACATCATAAACGCCACCAAACATGACAACTTTATGTTTCACTACTAAAACGTTTTAATCAAATGGTGTAAGGGTTTACAACATAACTATACCATAGCTTGAGGCAAAAGCTCTCATACATGCAAGTAACACGCGTACCTACACCTAACAATATCAACTTGGGAAATTACACACCAACTAGTTGGCGGAACATTTGCCCAAATGTTTGTTTGCCAACTGTTTGTAACGTGTTTGGCACTGCATTGTTTATTCGTGGATCAAAAGTTTTGGGATTAACTTTTTTATAAGGGGAGTTTTATTTTGAATGTGTTTTTGAATTGAGAATGAAATTAACAAAACTTCTATATGTTTTGTTATGAAAAAGATGAACTAGACGGATTCTACCTTTTCAATAAATTTTGTGCTACATACAGGGTGTTAGGCAGACGGCTGAACATACTAAAATGACGGATCCGTGGGGCCGTCTGCTACGTGTTTAGGTCCAATAACAAGACCCAGGCCACACGATTTTTATAAAATTACATTTAAAATTTTATTTGAAAATCGTCGTGCATACTTCAAACGTCAATAATTTTATTTAAAAATTATTGACGTTTGAAGTATGAGCAACGACGATTTTCAAATAAAATTTTAAAAAGTCATTTTTTTCGTCTAGAATAAATGTAGAATCTTACAAAGAAAGCAAAATAGGTGAAACCGCAGCTTTTTGCGCTTACATGGCGAGCGAACATGTTTGTTTAGTGATAATCGGTTTGATTCGACGAACGAATGCTCGCTCGCTCATTTTTTCAGTGAAAACGACGTCATGGTGTGCTAGCATTCATGTTCTCGTTGTAGTGAATGTTCTCTGTTTTTGCAGAACGACAATCATTTGCTCCGAACAAATGTTTGCTCGGCAGGGTATAGTGAAAACAGATGTTTCCTATTATGAGCGAACATCGGCAGAACAGCAAATATTTGCTCTGAAAAAGATGTATGCTCGGCAGGGTAGAGAAAACGCGGCTTTACGGAGTGAAAGAGCACGAAATTTATGTTTTTTCATAGCGCCCTAAACAATTGACATGCTAAATCATAATGTTTATCTTTGCAAGCTTTTCTTTCATTCCTGCTAAGTCTAAGATATTTCTTAGTGTTTTCTGAAAACCTACGCATTTGTGATATAATACCGCTATTAAAATATTTCGAAATAATGAGTTTAATTTATTCTCGTTTGTATTCAGGGGCTTAGCGAAGCGTAGTGCAGCTTAGTAAATAATGATAATATGTGTTCAAAAATAAATGCAAAAGATTTGATTTCACTTTTGAACGCAACTTGACAGTAAAGTTGCGTTCAAAAGTAAAATCAAATCCTTCATTGAATCAAGTCTGTCAATTTTGATTAAAATTTGTCTTTTGTATATATGACTAGCTTTTGATCGCGGCTTCGCCCTTGTGGAGGTCGGAAATTATCCCACGGAAATGTACCACCAGGAAAAGTATGCTATGTCCTAACCCTGAGTTAATGGTCTACCAATGTGCCAAATTTCATCAAAATCCATTCAGTCGTTTCAGCGTGAAAGCGTAACACACAAGTGAACAAATAAACAAAAGAAACCAATTTCACGTTTATATTATTATTTAGGATTAGGATAACAATAGTATACATAGAGATTCCAGCCCTTTCAGATATAAGCAATATCGCTGTCGCGGTCGGTAGCGATATTGGACCAAAGTGACTAACTTGAAGGCGGACCAGTATCGCTACCGATATCGCTTATATCTGAATAGGCATTTAGGCCCATCGTCAATCACCAATGAGTAGCCAGTCATTCTTGCTTCTCTTTGGTTATTTGAGTTTGTAATCACTACTTATTATACAACAAAGTCCCCCCGCCGCATCTGTCTGTCTGATCGCGATCAACTCAGAAATTAAACAACGCATTTTCATACGATTTTCACCAATGGACGGAGTGATTCATGTGGAAGGTTTAGGTGTATAATTCATTAAGGCTTTGTGTAAATTGGCTGAAATATGGCAATGATTGTTGAAGATGTCGGAAAAATCAAGCCGACTTGAGCTTTATTGGCGTGCGCCGCGTAAGCCAATACAGTTATATATATTAACACATACTCGATTACATACATAGGGTACTTTTAATGCCGGTAGTACTTTCCCGTGGGATAATTTCCGAACTATACGGCAAAAGCTAGTATAATTATATAATTACTGTACATACAAAATATTGTAATAAATTCATCTCTATGCAAAACTACCTTTTATAAGAGCCAACTAGGATCAATTCTATTTTCTTGTAAACATTAACATTCAAAAGTGCCTTATAAAGGCGCCGACAACAGGAAAATATAAGTAGCCTTGTCTTAAAAAAAAAAATTACCAACTCTATATACTTTATGGTAGGTAGAGGAAAAAGAATATACCTATTATGTTAACCTTGAACATATTTCTCAGAATTTGGTTTTTCCCAAAACATGTTTTGAAAATAAGTATCGAAATAAATTAACGGTGAATTAACCTTTTACCTTGAGTTCCAATCCAAAATATCTATATTAAATATCAACGTAAGTTGTTATTTAATTAATAACAAGAACGTCTTATTTGAATGCAAAACTTGGTGGTTTTTAATTTACGATTACTCAACTAATTTTTGAGTAAATAGATAATTGCTTCAAATTTTGCAATAATTATAATTTATTGCGTTGTGTCATTGCGCTTCTCTTTCTACTATGCAGCCTGACAGTGACCACGGTTTAGCTCTTGTCAGCGTCTTAATGGACTCACTTGAAATAAATGATTTGACTTTGACTTTGTAACTGCTTATTTTTGAGTAGTTTTATGGACAAATAATCTACAACTGCAAGCGACAACAGATTTGTGACAAAAATGGGAACGATAATTAATTCGTGACACCCATGTCTTGTTACTGTCGTACATTATTATTTCCCTTTTTTTTTTTTTTTTTTTTACAAACGACTCTTCTCTACAAATTCTGTGATGCATGTCTTAGTCGTTTGCTTAGTTGTTTAATTACTAAGCAGAATGAGAAGGCACGCGACCATCAAGTCTGCGACCGCTAGCAACTGTGACGAGATTGGTACCTACTTTATAATGTCATACGTCTTAACAAAACCCGTGATACATAAATCTAGTCACTTCTGCGCAAAATGCGAGTTTATTTATTTATTTATATATACTTTATTGTACACCACAAAAATGCATAACAAAAAAATAATAATTATGCACTACAAAATATACAATGGGCGACCTTATCGCTCGCGAGTTGGACGTGGTGAGTCACACTATGGTCACAGTCATCTGTGACCATAGTGTAAATGTATAAATCCATATTATAAAACATTTATTTAAATGATTTTGCAGAGTGACCCATCTGTACTTATCTGTGCTATGGATTATCTTCTTCATCAACATCATTTCAACAGAAAAACGTCCACTGCTGGACATAGGCCTTGTCCTTGCGGTGCTTGGAGGACCAAGCACCGCCACTTCGACCGGTTCTGTGCTTCTTGCATACTGCGGATTCCTGCGGCCTTCACCAGGTCATCGGCTTATTTTCTCATTACAATCATTATTACATCACGCCTGTATATCCCGAAGGGTTAGCAGAACTGACCTATCTTACACCCACATTTCGCCAGATGTTTAAGTCCCATGTAATGGGGGCGAGCCTATTGCCATCAACCGGGCACAGATCTCGGTGCCTACTGAGAAATTCCAGATGAAAAAAACCTAATAACACTTTGACTGACCTGGGAATCTCATGGTCATCAGTAGCGCTTGCGACCACAAGACCAATGAGCTGCCTCATTGGTCTTGTGGTCGCAAGCGCTAATGCGCTAATGTCATACTTCTTCTTAACAAAACCTGTGACACATAACTAGTGACGGTCTCGCGTAGGTAGTCTCAAAACCGGGAAACAGCGCGTCGCACTTATGTACACAGCTACATATATTTTATATTTATGTAAAATTCATTAAACCTGACTTGGTCTCCGTACGTCTTTCTCGGGTGAAAACAAATTCAGGAGCACATTCTTGCTGCAAATGAGTTAGTGGAAATGTGCAACTCTAATATAGATAAAGTGGACTCGCTGCCTCCCAGCAGCCCTCAATCTTCATTGCAAAGGACATCCAATCTTGAGACTCCCCAACCTGAGGCAACGGAGGACCCGTACCAGTTGGGAAGTGCTCAGGTCTCTATTCCCAATAACGCGTCATCAGATATTGAACAAGGTCCATTGCAAGTAGTTGAGACAGAAGCTAGTTCTGTCCCATGTAGTAGTAAAGTTTGCTCTATTATGTTTTCTGATAGTTTTGGAAAAGGGTTAGGTAAATTACTTAGCAACAACATGAGTCATTCTTCTCAAAATTATTGTATGCCTCAGAATTCCTACAAACAAATAATGTCTTCATTAACTAGGAAGGAATATGATCCTAATGCCATTATTACTGTACTTATAGGTAATAGTTTTAATGTAAAAAAAGATGATATTGCTGATTGTGTCACTGAACTATTGAAGTTAAATTGTAAGAAGATAATTTTGTGTGCTTTTCCATATTTTGAGCATTTATCAAATAGGCAAAACAACTATATTCACATGCTAAATAATTACATGCATTTCTTAGTTAGTCACCATAGTGACAAGTTTATATTTTTTGACACCAACATTTTTGTTGATAAGCTAAGGTCGACTAGGGATACTGTGTATCTGCCCATTAGTTTTAGACGTCAAATAGCTAGGCTATTAGCTTTTAATATTAACCCAGACATAATTAGTATGTCTAAGTCATCTACAATTAGTACCACAGTTAGTAATAGTACTAATGTTAAGGTGGTTAGCTCAAATAGTTTAAACTAGTTTGTAAGACAACAGAAGGTACCTCTAACAGTTTATTTACACTTAATAACAACAAGGTATTTTCTGGCACTAACATAAGGGGCTAAGCAGAAATCCTTGAAATTATTTCACCAAAATATTCAAGGCTTTTCTTCCAAACAATTGGAAATTGAATTGTTTTTAGAAAAAACAATGTTTGACATTATTTGTTTAACTGAGCATTGGTTAAAAGATTATGAAATGTTAATTAACTATGAGAATTATAGTGTAGTCAGTTGTTTTAACCGAAAATCAATGCTGCGTGGTGGTTCACTAATATTAATTAAAAGTTGTATTAAATCAAAAACCCGTATTGACATAGTTGAACTATCGGTTGAACATAGCATTGAACTGTCTTGTGTTGAGCTAGATAAGCATGTCATAGTGTGCGTTTACAGACCCCCAAATTATCAAAACTACTCTATATTTGAGTCAGTAATGGAAGATGTTTTGGCAAAACTTGCAACTGCTAATAAATCAGTAATTATCTGTGGTGACTTTAACATTAATATTTTAGAAAATAATTCATATACCAGTAGATTTTTAAATTTGTTCAAATCATTCAATTTGTCAAATGTGTTTGTAGAACCAACCCGACTACTGCTACATGTATTGATAATGTGTTTTGTTCTTGCGACTATTTAGATAAAGCCATCGTTAATTATCTCCCTTCTGATCACAGTGGTCAATCCGTAACTTTTGAATCCAACATACCAGTAAAAAAAGTGCAGATACAATTCAGACCAATAACAGCAGTTAATTTAAATAAATTTAATAGCACTTTAGTTTGTAAGTTAAGTAATCAAGACCTTACAATGAACAATGCTAATATTTTATACGAGGAATTCTTTTCGTTAGTCCAGACCGAGTTCAATAATTCTTTTAAGAAGAACACAAAAACTATCAGCGCTAAGTTTTTATTTAGTGACTGGGCAACTAAAGGACTCAGGAAAAGTAGGGATAGACTTTTCGAGCTGTATGGCCTTAAGCCTTATATTAACACGGAAACTTTTAATAAGTATGTTGCTACGTACTCTAAAATTTTTAAGAGCTCTTGTAAGACAGCTAAAGCCTTATACATTAGCAACAAGGTTAAATCAGCAGACAGTAAAATACAGACGGTTTGGAAAATTATCAATAACGAAACGAACAGGAACAAAAACCATAATTCTGATTACACACTGAAGACGTCATGTGGTGGTCTCATTTGCGATAGCAAAGAAGTTGCTCAAGAATTTGTAAATTTCTTTACCAGTATCCCACTTAAAACTACTGAAACCTTAAATTCCTCGCCCTCGCTCTCTTTTGATTTAGTAAGGGCGAACGTTTCAGCTTGCCCGATTAAATTTAACTTTAAGCATATTAATCCTATAACAGTGATAAAAGCTTTTCAGCAAATTAAGATCAAATTAACCGAAGATCTTTGGGGAATGTCCATTAAAGTCTGTACTTCCATAATTGAGACCATAGCGCCTTACTTAGCCTTAATATTTAATTTGTGTGTGGACCAAGGAGTCTTCCCGGATTTAATGAAATACAGTAAGGTAATACCACTTTTCAAATCCGGGGACAGTAAAGACACCAATAATTATAGACCCGTATCCGTGTTGCCGGTTTTCAGCAAGGTGTTTGAAAAGGTAATGCTTAATCAAATGCTCAATCATTTTAACACAAATAAAATCCTTCATGATCAACAGTATGGTTTCACCAAAGGACGTTGTACGACCGACGCCGGTGTAACCTTATTAAGACACATTTTTAACGCGTGGGAAGAGGCCCAAGACGCCATAGGAATCTTTTGTGACCTCTCCAAGGCATTTGATTGCGTCAATCACGAAACCTTACTCTTGAAACTTGAGCATTACGGACTTGGAAAACTTGCACTCAATTTAGTAAAATCTTATTTAAATAATAGACAACAGCAAGTCCAAATAAACGGTATCAATTCACTAGGTTTAAAAGTAAAAATAGGTGTGCCACAAGGCTCGATATTGGGTCCATTCCTCTTTTTAGTGTATATCAATGATCTACTCCATTTATTAAAAAATCAACCACAAATGGTGTTATTTGCTGACGATACTTCCTTAATTTTTAATGTAGATAGACGTGCAACAAATTTTGACGACGTAAATAACGCCCTATTGCAGGTCCAAAATTGGTTCACTGCTAATAATTTAGTATTAAATGGAAAAAAAACTAAGTGTATAAAATTTTCTTTACCAAATGTCAAAAGTAGTGATTGTGAGATAGTATTGAATCAAGAGAAACTAGAATTCGTCGATAAAACTGTTTTCCTAGGGATCACGCTAGACTCAAGGCTACAATGGGGTCCTCATTTAACATCTCTCGCAGGACGGCTAAGTTCAGCAGCATATGCTGTCAGAAAAATCCGTCAATTTACTGATGTAGATACCGCGAGGCTGGTCTATTTTAGTTACTTTCATAGTATCATGTCTTACGGTATTTTACTGTGGGGACGGGCTGCAGACATCGAGTCTATTTTTATTCTGCAGAAAAGAGCGATTAGAGCCATGTACTATCTCCGCAGGCGTGACTCTCTAAGGGAACTGTTTAAGGATATTAACATCATGACGGTACCTTGTCAATATATCTATGAAAACATCATGTACGTAAGAAAAAACTTACATCTTTTTAGTAAAAGAGGTGATAGACATAATTATAGTACAAGAAATAGGGATCTATTAGTTCAACCAGGTTTCAGACTGGCTAAAGTGGACTCATCTTTCATGGGGTACTGTTTAAAATGTTACAATAAAATTCCTCCCCACATACTTCAACTGAATGAGACGAAATTCAAGTCTTGTATAAAACGCACACTATGCAGGCAGGCATATTATAAGTTGGGGGATTACATCTCTGATAAAAATGCTTGGCTCAATGCTGGTCCTGCTCCACAACCACAACTAATTGATTAACATCTGAAAATACTGTTGGAGCTGCTGAAGATTTTAAGACCATCTTTGCATTGTATAAAGTCAATCTCCTTTGTATTATATAATTCCAGAGCACCGGTGTGAGTACTATGTACTAAAGAGCTACCATTTACCGGGTAATATTTTTTTTTATTGACTTGAATGTGCCCTGGCGGCTGTGAGTATGTCATGCTCACTCAAATGTCTCGCTGATGGTGGCGCGTGTGTTGGATCATTTAGCTCCCTTCAAAATGGTTGAGCTGAATGGTGCTGATCCATACGTCATGTTCGTGAACGGGCGCCGTCAGTTGGGACTGGTCAACTCTTAGCGGCCATGGCTGATTTTTAATTTTTGAATTGTTCTTTGTTTTTATCTTTGTATTACGGACGCTTCTAACGTGCACGTCTTTCTACATTGTTCTCACATGTATAATTTCAACATGAATGATGTAACCAATACTTTGTAACAATTTATTTTATTTAAAAGAGTGTCCGTGGAGTTTCTTGCCCGTTCTTCTCCATAGGTACCTACTACGCTTTGGAATGGGCAACTAGCTTCATATTTTTGACTGACCGATTCCTTGACAATTCAAAAGCGCCTGTAATGGTTTAATTGAAATAAATGATTTGAGTTTGAGTTTTGAGTTTTGAGTTTGATCACTGAAAATCAGCGCTGTGCTGTGGGTCTTCATAGCACAGCACCATGCTGAGTGGACGCCTTCTTGTCACAGTCATGACGTGCCAGCAGCTGCCGACTATTTCTGTTTTGTATTTAAACCTATTCTGTTTCATTTTCTTATTTTCTACTCGAGTTTATCATCTTTTTTTTATGCACGTGTTTCTGTGACAAATAAACTTATTTTTCTTTCTTTTCTTTCTTTCTTTTACATATCAAAACAATATCAAATACATTTCCAGTATAAGCTGATCTCACATTGTATAGGATTTTTGTATAATGAGAGGTTAGCTTATACCTGATATTTAGCCGTGTGTACCACCAAAATTATTACAATTTACTTTATATTTATTATTTACTATGATAGACGTTATAGTTAAATGTATTCTTTAAAAAATTAAACAGGATATGACATGACATACAGACAAGCAGATCGACAGTCAGACAGACTTCATAAGCAATAGGGTTCTTTGGTACCTTTTGTTTCCGTGTCTATCTTGTACTTGTAGTTTGACAGTAACAGAAATAATGCTTAGCCAAAGCACATGCTTTTATTAATCTCGGCCTAAAGGCTGACGCACATTTGAGCGGGCCGCACCGCAACGCAAAAATCTACATAAACAACATGTAAAAAAAACCTTGTCGGATCCGTGAGGGTGTTATTAAGTATCGTACTGAGAGTCTATTTATGTGGTAATTTTCAGGCAAAAAAGGAAAAATACGAGTATATATGCCGCATTTTTGTTCAATAGGGAATTTTACCGGGATAATACATGGGGCGCGGACGGCTGTCGTTTAGCGGGTGTCTCCAAGTCATAACTTATGACCCCTGTTGAAAATTTGCAATTTTTTTATGGAGATGGTAATTTTGCTACTAAAAATGTGAATATTAAATAGCAATAACTTTTTCATTTACAATAATAATCAGATTTTTTATTACTTTTTGGTAATGTTATTGCAGTACCTATGTGCCCCTTTCTGATCGGACGAGGTTTTTTACATATTGTAGGTATAGTGCGTATATGCAAGCCGCATCGCACTCTTTTTATTGAAATACGATGCGCTGCGGCCCGATGCGGCTGTAATGTGTGCTTGCCTTAATTGTTATGTTTTGTGTTATGTTCTCACCTCATAGACTGCTCCGAGAGGCATGACAAGGCACGCGACCATTAAGTCTGCCACCGCAAGAGACGCCACCAGGTAGTTGGCTACGTTCTGCAGGTTCCTCTCGATTATTATAGCTGCTATCACGAACACATTACCTGAGGAAAGAATGACATAACGTTAATTACTTAATTCTGTAAATGTGGTGCTGTTCCACAAACGATGTGTTGGAGTATTACAAAAACCCCAGTGTTAACAGATTAAAATAATTACACGATTCAATCACTCGATTATCACAATCGATCTTTCACTCATTCGATCATTCGTTAATGTCGGTCGTTCAAAATGTTTTCTACAATATAATAGATCGGAACGTCAAACAGCACACACATCTTTTCTTTCCTCCTGCGACCTATTTCCCACTCGATGGTACACTAATGCTAGTTTTCACCGATAACTAACTGACACTTAAATTAATCCCTAATTAAAAGTGCACTGTTGGATTTTTAACTCTCAGCGCTGAGCCTAGCTTTCAAAATCCCACAGTGCGCTTTTATTTAGGGATTCATTTAAGTGCCACTTAGTAAAGGTGAAAACGGGCATTAATAAGATGGCCTGCGTGTCCTGTCGTCTGCACGTTACAGGGATCGATGGACTGCCATCGACACGCTAGGAAGAACAACCTTAAGAGCATTCATTAAGAATTGGCTGCATGAGTTGTCTTACGATAGCACCGAATGTGTCCTTATAGTTAACTCGTAGTCCTTCAATGTCTTAGTATACCTTCTATATACATAATCTATTCCCTATTAAATACCATTTACGCGTCCACTTATCTAACACCATATACACACAAGCATACATACACTATCACACACATACCATACACACCCTCTTTTTACTTACCTCCCACAACACTGTACTTGCTGCAACTAATTGTATTGCTTTAGTACGTCCTGACATTGTTACTCGGAGTGGGGACCTGGTGTCCTATAACACAGGTTATTAGCCTAGCTTAGGCACCAGTCTCCCACAATATTGTATATTTTATTATAATTACTAAACAATATCTTCATGTTATGTTTAAATATTGTGGTGAGAAATAAATGATTTTATTATTTATTATTTTATTATTATTCATCCAAAAAGTTGGCAACGTCATAAATAGCTGTCAAATATTTCTCTGTTTTGATTATTTTGGCTTTTTTTGTATGGAAATAAGAAATATGGCTAACTAGTGAAAAAAATTGTAATTATGCGAAATATTTGACAGCTATTTGCGACGTTGCCCACTTTCTGTATAAACGCTCTTAATAGAGGAGATAATTGTCAAACTTGTATACCTATGTCGAATATGAGGCTTTTGGCTACTTTTGTATGTGTGTATTATATGTCTTTCTTTTTGAAATTTGCCTATGTTTGGGCAGAATAAACAATTTTTCTGTTTCTTATTATCGACCCGCCCCTACTTCGCACGCTTAATGATGATTCTGTAAATGTTGGTGAAATCCGCATCAAAATCAGTTGCGCAGTTTAGAATAACATCGCAGTCACACAGACAGACACTTAAAGCTTCTTTTATTTATAATTATTATGTTTAGGAAGATTTACATGGTAACGTATGCTTTGTACAAAATGGTGGACTGAAACAAAATTGGTAAAAAAAACACTTTCCTATTGGCAAATATGGGTACATACCCATATTTGCCAATAATTGATTTTTTTTATGAATGGGTATTGATTTATCCAACGTTCTAGCTCTATTCTCTATTTTGTTTTGTGAAATGAAAAATGAAATAACTGAAATTGATGCTAACATTTGTACGCCCAATGGCAAAGGATAGAGAACTTACAAAAATGTAACATCTCACACACCTGAGTATCTGTAACCTATGTTTAAAAATAAAATAATATATACAGGGTGATTGGAAGATGGGTGCAAAGCTTTAAGGCGAAGATAGTACAGACAATTTAGAACCATTTAAGCCATGGTTGTCTTAGACGAAGTCTTACCAAATATTTTTAACCAAATTTTTAAGTTTTTTTTCGGAAATTCTCAAAATTTAATGTAAACTGCATAATTATGGCCAAATTGAATGATAAATGAATTCATTTTTTATTTATTTAATTAAAGTAATGTGTAAGCAATCAAGCAAAACATGTTTTAGGCTTCTGTGTCATTAGACATTTATTTACAGACATTTAAAGCTCAGAAAAAATAAAAAAATTGTACAATACGTCTTTTAAACCTTATTAAAAAAAAAAATTGGTAAGACTTCGTCTAAGACAACCATGGCTTAAATGGTTCTAAATTGTCTATACTATATTCACCTTAAAGCTTTGCACCCATCTTCCAATCAACCTGTATATATATATATATTAATTTTATGTTTATCCGTGTAACACTAGATGTTAAGTAAAATTGTTCCTAACCCTATGGACTCTGTCCGAAATAAAATTATTCTATTCTATAAATACTCAGAACTCGGAACTCTGAACAGTAAATGGATACAAAATAATGTAGAAATGTGTTTAGTTTAGGCATGAAAACTTCTTATGGTGATCCATTGTTATTTGCAATATGGTTTTTTACCATAAGATGGGTCTGAAATAAGTAGTTTTAGGTATTGTCTGTTATTAGTCAAAGATCCAGTCACTGAATCTTAACCATATGAAATTCTAAATGCGGGTTCAAAAGTATCATATTTTTGAAGTGGGTAGGTATTTCTGCCTTACCAGCCATTTCATATTATTACGAGTAAAATAATAATTCATTGGTTTGATCATTTCTTTCATCTCCCAACCGACCGTTTCATCGAGGTCGGTTTGACCAAACTTTACATAAAATATATTTAAACTTTGTTGTATCCAAAAACTTATTTGGGGCTAGTAAAATATCAAACAGAGGTCTGAATAACTAAAATTTTCCTAAAAGTAATAAATCATTCGCGACAATGGCCTCTGGCACAGTTTAAGTAAAGTTTGCCAAAAGTTTTATTTTAATAAAAAAGTCTATTCCTGCGTGTTCGAAGTTTTAATCGAGGACTACTTTTTTGAGTCGGGGGAATGTTCAAGTTGACATTTTTGACAGTTTCCTATTACAAAAATATTGTTTTGTTAAGTCGCCTTTCCGAATATTAGAAAGAAAAAAAAGAAAAGAAAGAAAATACGTTTATTTGCGGTACACATGACGCAAAGAAAGAACAAAACACAAAAATACACAATTTGGGGGAAAATATGCGTCACATCCACGCAAAACGGCCATCGCTCAGCTTAATGCTGCGACCCTATGCGAAACAGAGCCCCAACGCTGGTTTTCAGCGACAGCCGGCGTTGACGTGATGACGTCAACCGGTGCAGCATATAGTGAAATAACAAAATAAGACAAAAATAAAATGAATACGTGTGTGTATTCTTTTGTCGGTTCTTTTTCGTTTCAAGATTTTGAAGTCGTATCGATTTTATCAGCTGGTCTTTTAATTGTGTATATTTTGGGTTCTAATAGACCGGTACCTAGTGTGATGTACAATGTTATTATCAATCAATGCTGATTTCCATCGATTTGTTTAGACAAGATGTAAATAATAACAATCAAATACAGCCTTAAGCTACGGTTTCCTAGATGAGCGGTGGCCACTACTAACGGCTGCAGTGACGGCTGTCATGAAAATGATGGCAGTGGCAAAGATTTAAATCTTTAGATTCGCACTATCGTGTCAAAAGATAGTCGCATTTCTGAAACGTTTTGACAATCTCACTTGATTGACATGGAAACGAAATTTAATCATGTCTGAGGGCAATCTTCTCAGTATGGATACATTTTCTTGTGACTAAGTACGGTGAGTGCAAATCTAACGATTTAAATCTTTGGGCAGCGGGATTTGACTTAATGTCAAACACTGGTGAAAATTACAGATTTTTATGGCGGGCGTTATAATATGAACCCGCTCTCCTAGGAAACCAAAGGACACAAAAATGCATACAAAGAAATGGTCACGTATTTACAGAAATAATTCAGATTTTCACTGTAGATACATTCTGTGTGCTGGGACACAGTTTTGCGATAGTTCTCCATTGTGACTTCGTGCTCTCCACTACAAGAGATTTCTCGAACTGTGTGCAATAGGCGCGGTCTTAGTGGTGGCGATACGCTTTTAGAAATGTTGGTTATGTATGGTAGGTAGACGTGAATGTGTTATGTGGTCCTTATGTACCTACAGCCTTTACAGTGCCATATAATTCTGTAAGTACCACATGTATTATAGGGTTTGAAATTGTTGGGCATATTCTATCTGTATCTATCTATTTAGCCTGTAATGTACCACTGCTGAGCAAAAGCCAGCATTTTCCTTTTCCACAAAGGTATATTCACTGCCATTGCGGGCAATAATACAATGATGGAAGGACTGGCCTCCCGCCTTTGCTATTTAACACAACATATATTTTTTAAATACTTTAAAATTTTAACATTATTTGTTGTCATAGCGGCAATAGACCCACACAATCTGTGAAAATTTCAAGAGTCTACCTATCACGGTTGATGAGATACGGCCCGCTGACAGACAGACGGACGGACAGCGGAGGCAACGGGTGTGGAACGTTTAAAATGGTTGGGACCAGCCATGCTATTCTGTAAACATCTCACCGTGAAAACTTGGGTGAAGTGAGCTGTCAATAGTGTCAATCCCTGTGGAATGACAGCTCACTCCACGCTCACTTCACCTAAGTTTTCACGGTGAGATGGTTACAGAATAGCACTGCTGTTTGCTTTAACTTCCAAGCTACCACGAAATTAATTTCAGTAATAAAATGAATACTCCACCACCCATCCAAAACCCATTAATTAGTAAACAATATTATTAATTACAGCACTTATTATTCATGGTGCATTTAGCTCACGCTACAATGTAATCGATTTATAACTGAACCGTCGCATTAAACCTTTTCCAAAGTGGTCTTATGGGCCGCATTAATATTTGGGGCGGATCAAACATTGTGGGTTCGAATAATGATGTTTGTTTTTGCAACCCCTTAAATTTGAGTATTATTGTTATAGCCGAGCACATGCATGTTTGTTTGTTTGTTTTGGTGCTGTTGTGCGGAAAAAGTTGCGGGGGTTGGAACAAAATCAAAACCAAAAGTCATCAAAATTACATATTAAGACCCCCAAAACGCCCGCCCTTCACCACTTCCTAGTGCTTTAGCTGGGAAGAAGAAGTGGCGCAACAAACTCCCCAGCAGCAAAGCTGTCTGTTCAGTTGGGAAAATTTTATTCTATACAATTGTAGGAATGCAAGAAATTAACATTACGAGACACAGAACATTAAATAAAATTATTTGCCTTATGTCAGCTTGATACAGATTATTAAATTTTGGCTGTGGTGTAGTGGATGAGAGGCATGAAATAAAGCATGCAATAGTGAGACACCCAAACTTAGCATTGTAGAGATTAGACTCCGATCGTCAAGCAACCTATCCTCTCAAATTGAAATTTCTATCAATTTACCTAATGGTTATGCTACATTTTTTTCCTCTACCGGAATAGTATTTATTAATTTTAACATAAAACGGCCAATTACACATTAGTTAAAGACACGAGCACAATAATTAAGTACACACGGCTACTTAACAACCTATAAAATTACAGTAAAAGCTGACCTCTCATTGTACGAAAATCCTATACAACCAGATAAGATCAGTTTGCTGGAAATGTATTGTTTGATATGTAGCCGTGTGTACGTAATCAAAGAAGTTCATATCTAATCAGTTTCAAAACAAAATCCCGTGAACACGATGACCACATCTGTTACCGGCCCGGCTTTATAGTCGCCGAGCGCTGCAAGCAAGAATAGTCCTTATTGTGGTTAGATATGAACTTCTTCGATGGTACAATAACAAAAGTAAACAACTAACCGACATTCCTACGCTCATCTCACAAGACTCCAGACATTTTGACAGGATCTCTTTCCATTCATCCGCGAAGACATATATCACAGTCAGGCTTAGTGTCCAAGAGAGCGTTGAGCACAGAGACTGTACGAGGGCAGGGAACTCGAGAGATGGTTCGACTCCGAGGTACGCGAACAATCCGTGCCTCCTGTTACGGCTATAGATTATCGGAGCAAAAAGATGGGACAGAAGACGAATCGTTTCTGGGGGGTTGCCATTCGCTTTTATTACCAGGTCAATAACATATTATCACGCCTGGTTTCCTCCAAGCGTTGGGCAGAGGTGGAATGGTATGCAACACTTTGACCTTGGCCTCTGTTCTTCGAGGGCAATACTTTCACAAATCATTTCCTTTTATATTATACTAGCTGCGCCCCGCGGTTTCACCCGCATAAGTCTCGATCCCGTGAGAATATCGGGATAAAAGGTATCGTATGTCCTTCTCCAGATTATGGTCGACCCATGCGCCACATTTCATCCAAATCTGTTCAGCCGTTTTAGCGTGAAAGCGTAACAAACAAACAACCAAACTCACTTTCGCATTTATAATTTACTAGCTTTCGTCAGCTGCTTCGCCCGCGTGAAGGTCTGAAATTATCCCACGGGAACTTACTACCGAGATAAAAAGTATCCTATGAGTTAATCCAGATTATAAACTTTTTGTTTGCTAAATTTCATCCAAATCCGTTCAGCCGTTTTTGCGTGATTGAGTAACCAACATACAAACTTTCCCATTTATAATATTAGTTAGGATCTTTTTCCCTACAATTGAAGGGCTATTTCTCGCTTTCAAAGGCACCACACACCAACATGCAGTGATACGTCGGTGGCGACTTGACCTACTCACAACAGATTTTGCACTTAACTCCCTACGGTTTACGTAGAGCGGTGTTTCGACCGGTTCAGTGCGATAGTAGCGGGATGAAGTGCTCTCGAGCAGCAGATTGGAGCACTGGGATAGTACTGATTAGATTTTTGTGTTTATCTATGTGTGAGGTGAAGAAGGATTTGAAGACTGCTTAAAATTAGTACCTCTGATAGTCGTTTTCTTGGTATGTAACTTATAGATTATATATAGGTACAGTAAAACTATTATCTTAATGTCCCTCGGCAAACTTGGTGTTCGTCAGTCGTCGGATTTCTATCAGTTACCCGTTTTTAAAGCAATTGATAATTATATAATACGCACATGAATCCGAAAAGTCAGAGGTGCGTGCCTTGGGTTCGAACTGGAGACCAATTACTAAATTTAACGATTGATTGACAGAACTTTTTATTTAAATCATTTGTTTATTATTTACTGGTGTTTTGTAGCCTTTACAAGTTAATTATGAGAATAATCGTCTTTATCTTTTTTTATTTCATGTCTATAAAAACTTCTGAGTTTAAGTCGTCTTTTTATCTGGTTACAATAAGATTAAAGTCTTATTTGAAGATTGATTTATCCCGGAATATTAGTCTACTAGCCCAGTCAAAATCGAAACAAAATAGGCAAACATTGTAACTAACTACGATATTTTTATATGTTGTTAGATACCCTGAGAGTAGTTTAGTAGTAAATATAAAATATATTTGAGATCCTCAAAACAAGCCCTTGCATTTGATATGTCACACGGTACATTTTGTAAGACTTTTTTATTACCAAAAATGACCCCTATATTCAAAATCTATTAATTTGCGTTACACGTCCGCGTTTGGGTTGCAGAAAAACATGTGTATTAAATTTTAATTTAATCGGTCCATTAGATTCGGAGCAAATTGGCTGTAATAGACGGACTGACAAACACACGAGTGATCCTATAAGGGTTCCGTTTTTTCCTTTTGAGGAAACGGAACCCTAAATTTTTTTGTTACATGCGCGTTTGCGATGTTTGTTGTTGTTATTAACTGGGCTATACAATTACAGACACTTTATTAAAATCATCATTATCTTTGAAGTAAGGTTAAAACAGTTATTTATCCTTTACAACAAGACATGATAGCAATCATTTCTGAAATAACTCAAGAAAAACATTATAATTAAGAGTATCTTAGGAATCTACAAAGAAACGGTTTTTTTAATCAAAGGAACTGTTAAGTGCAGTGAGCCGCTTCTTATTATTTTAATTTTATTCTAATTGCTTTTTAAAAGGCGATGGTAGAAATAAATTCACTACACCAAATAATTTTTCATTCGGGCTAACTTAATTTTTCTATCGTAATTATGAGGAAAAATGGCCGCTGCCTCGGAAATTCCTGTTCTTATGAAGTTTCTTTGATATTTCAGGAAATTTTATACATTTTCTGTAAGTATTTTTTGAAAAAAAAAATAGACTGTGGGTATTGTATTTTTGTAGGTTTTTAATATTCCATTTCTCTCATAGTGAACAACTGATAATTCTCTTTTGTTTTTATTTCTGCCACAAACAGTACCTATCGATTTATTTATTTACAAACACCGTAGAAATATTTATTTATTAATTAAATATTAGAAATATAAAGAACGATTTAAACGTGTTTTAAAATGTAGGTATTTAATATGGATATACAAATTAAAATAAGGTAAGTATTCAAAATAAATAAGTGGAATAATAATAATATATTATAATTATAATAATTATAGTGGCTAAATATAAAATGCCTCACACATCCCCGGGCGTCCGTTACAGAACAAGCGCTTCAGAGGTAGATAACCACAATTAATGGTTCTGGGTATCGTTGCAGCTAGTATGATTGACAGTCGGACTGATGGTAAATTATGGTGTTATCTTCGGTGTTCTTAAGTAAAAGAAAATACGTTTATTTGCGGTACACATGACGCAAAGAAAGAACAAAACACGAAAATAAACAATTTGGGGGAAAATATGCGTCACATCCACGCAAAACGGCCATCACTCAGCATAATGCTGCGACCCTGTGCGAGACAGAGCCCTAACGCTGGTTTTCAGCGACAGCCGGCGTTGACGTGATGACGTCAAGCGGTTTTTTTCTTGATATATTTCTTAGTGCGGATTGCACTGATGAAACTGATCGCGCTTCTAAACTGCTTTCAAGAGGTGTTAATGTCTATTCTATTCTATTTTTCTATATAGCAATGGTGCCGATGTCGACAATTCTGTCAGATGGCTGGAGGAAACGTGCGAAGGAGGGAAAAAAAAATTGTAGATTGAAGCCAAAATTAAATACTACTAATTGAGTTAATGTGAAACTTGTTAACGGGTATTAGTAGTACACTGAAAAAAACAGATAAAAAGGTGTTAATGTCCATATTCCACAACAATTTTGACATTGACAGCTCTTGAACGTTTTTTACACACATGCTGAATGCGTTCAGTTTCATTGGTGAAATTCACCCTTAGCGAAACATTTTTCGTACATTCATACAGCTGTATGAATGTACGAAAAATGTTTCGCTACCGAAAAGGCAATATAAAGAAAGAAATATCAGAAACCATATCTGTCGGTCGATTCTTTAAAAATATCAACGTGAAACTTATGTGAAGTGAGCTGTCACTGTCACAAATCGACCGGCAGGATGCTAGGGATTAACACTATTGATAGCTCACTTCACGGTCACTTCACCTAAGTTCCACGGTGATAATTTTACAGAATCGACCGGCTGTAGTGTTTAGCGGCAAAATAAATTACTATGAAAACTCATATCTGTGGTGTTATTTAAAAATGGAACGAACTTTTTACTTCGACACGTGGCAACCAAGGAGGTAACTTATCAAAGATTTTATTTAAATTTCGATTTGATTTGCAAATGGAGCTGTTAAAAGTAAAGAAGAAACAAATTAACCTAATGGCCCGTGAAAAATTATTGTTGTTCGTCATTGATTCTGGAATTTATAATTAATTTACTTAGTTTGAATTTTTCAAAAGTACTATACAAGCGTTGGCCGCAACCAGGTATTGATGGACTCACGTATGTCGATCGTCCATCAATGCCCTAGTCACAGACCTTGGCAGTAATGTACTATATCGTATTAAGTATACTTGATACCGCTTACAATCCTGCCTAAATGCCTTTAATAACAACTTAAGATGAGAAGATGATAGGGAAAAAAAATATAAATACAATAGATTGAATTGTAGCAAAACTTGACTACAGTTGACTAAATAGATTCAAATTGTTAGCTAATAAAGTTTTATTTATTCTAGTCTGTACAAATAAACTGAGCTCACGGAGCCAAAACACGTAAAGGTGGAGGTGTAGTCCAAGCTATAATATAGCGACACCATCTCTCGCTACTTGAAAGCTTAGTTACGTTTCAAGAACTTGTTACGTCTATGTGTTGCATTCATAATATAACGTATTCCCTGAAGGGGTAGACAGACGTGTACCGGCAGTTATGTTTGAGTCCTTTTGGGGCGAGCCTATTGCCATCAACCGGGCAAAAGTCCTGACTCCGGGCAGCTACTGAGAAATTCCGGATGAAAAAACACAATAACACTTTGCTCGTCAGGGGAATCGAACCCTGGACCTCATGGTCAGCAGAAGCGCTTGCAACCACTACACCAACGAGGCCGATAATACCTACAAGCTCGCTCACTTCTCGTTATTACTAACCTTTAAGAGGGAACAGGGCCTGCGATTCTCCATACAAATTCAAAAGTCATTTATTCAAACTAGGCTGAGAATCAGCACTTTTCGAACGTCAAAATTATATAAGACAGTCCCTGAAAACGCCCACCCTTCACCACTTTCTAGTGCTTTAGCTGGGAAGAAGAAGTGGCACAACAAACTCCCCAGCAGAACTGCTTTCAGTTCAGCTAGAAAAAAAAAACTTGATTCTATACAATAGCATGCAAAAATACAATAGTACGCAAAAATCACAAATATACTAATTTCCCGTTTTTATTCCTGAACATAGAGCATTTTTTTTTCTTCATAAATCATGGTCTGCTGTAGACAGATAACTGACTTTCAAATAAATACTATGGTGAGCCATCTCGATAAAAACCGATAGCAGCTACAAGTCGATTTGCTAATAGAAGAGGTTGCTTAAGTTTAGTTTTGATTATAGGTCGTTTTGCTACTGGGACCATTTGCTTTTAGGACTTTTTGGTACCGAGGGGTCAAAATACCACTGCGAAGGCAGACGATAAACTTGTGGGAGCTAAAATGCCGTGGTATGATTTCATTGTAAGCGGTCTATTCACTTTCTTGCTAGAGTAGGGAGTTTGTCGATGGTCGCTATCTGACCCTCCACAAAATTCATTCATAACTATTCTGCAATAATCAGCGGATTGCAAGGCAGGATAGTGAATAGGCATATTAATAAGTAGCCCACGGCAGGCCACAGCAAACTGAACTTGACCGGTTTAAATAAAGAGGACATCGCCCTTGGCATTTATATCCTACCTCTATCTAGGTCAGTTTTATCGATAAACAATTCATCTTCAAAAGATCAGAAATATTCGTCTCCCAAACCCTGCAAATAGAAATTACCTTACAAGGGAAATAAAAAAAGCTATCAACTCAAAACGCTGACAATTCTAACGTATAAAAACGTTATCAAAACATAAATTCGGACCTTTTCGGGTGCGCTCCGAGATAAAATGTCGTCGCCTTCGGTAGGTTGGGAGTAGAGTTTACGTCAAAAGTTACTTGGTATGGGAAAATGTGGTCTTGCTTCAATAATTATGATTATTTTGTTTAAAAGTTTTAGAAAACTGAGCTATTGTGTTGATATTTACATCATGGAGCAGTTTTCGTTGTTTTGTAACATCTTCCCTCTCGCTTTCCTGTAATCTGTGGGAGTGATGTGGTGAAAAGGGACGGAAGTGTGGAACAGAAAGCCGGGGAAGCACGCGCTATTTTGTTTTGACCAATGAGCGCGCGCGGTGCTAGAATTGGCCGTCAGATAGTACCAACCCATTTTCCGACAGGTTTGTACTATCAGCAAAGATGTCAGATGTCACACATCATAATATGCGACTACTGTAAGGGTCGCTCTTTTCTTACAATATGTCTTGATAAAAATATAAAGGGTGGCAGGGACAGCGATGCGTAACCTGTTAAAGCTTGTCCACTCAGAAATTACGCGCTCCACTACTGCATTTTACGCACACGTTAATGAGCGGACATGCTATACCATGGATTCAGTACATGATTCTAAACCCCCCTGCGTTAAATCGCGTAGGTATTGCATTTTTCTATGAAACAGCAGTTTTTTTTGTACCATGAATTCTGCACATGATTCAAAACCCCCTAGGATAGAATCATGTGCTGAATTCACGGTTACAGTTTACGCATCGATGTCTCTGCCACCCTGTAGATAACACCGGCAAATTCGACTATAAAATTACATATTTTATGAAGTGGTGAAATGGTGGAGAAGCAATTTTCCGAAATAATCATCCACTTTTACTGGGCACCATACGATACGGTTCAACTTCGCAGAATTCCCAAATTCTCCGATATAAATGATACCTTTCCTCTCAATGCTAAATATATGATATTTTCCATCGATTATACATAAGTTTCTTTTTATATAGGTAATATCTTTGCAAAAGGGTGAAGTTTGTTCAGCCAAGCTTATAATGATCGGAACCTTCAAAGAAAAACTTTTTTAGAAACGGCCCTGTGATGTCCACTTGACCATCTAGTAATAGAGGACTTGAGGAAAATATGCGTTTTATAAAGAAAAAATATATCGGGAACGGAAAGAATACTTCGCTCAATTTTATGCCAAGAATTTTCTTTCATAAATTGTCTGGTTTTTGTTTATATCAGAGGTTATGTGGTGCAACTTCAGATACATTTTTTTTTTGGTTGGCAAATCATCAAATAACTTCTCCCGATCTGGGCGGAGCGGGAGGGCGTGTCAGACTCTTACTGATTAAAACCCACCCGTGTTCCTTCAGTTGCCTGTACGTTGCCAGGGGCCACGGTATCCTCTTCGGACTTTCCCACGACCCCCGGCAGGCATCGGTCCTAGCGGACCCTGTCAGTTATGCTGACATCTCTTTGAGGCGCGCGTGGAGCCCAATGCGCCGTCAACCCGGGCCTGGTCCTTATTGGACGGCAAGCTACCCATTGATCACCGTCCGCAAGCCCGCGCCTACGATGGCCGGGAATCGGCCTGGAATTCTCGACGCCCAGGGCGTCTCCTGCGGCGACTAGGAGCGTGAGGGCGCGAAGTTTGCCTCTCCCTCATACGTTCTGCCTCCTAGACACGCTTACACGGGCAACTCATAATCTGTCTAGCCTTGTAACAACTTTGGGTTGGCTTCTAGTTTAACAGAATACAGCTGAATACCAATATTTTACATGGAGCGATTGGGACAACTAAATTGCGCAATTCTCGGCAATTGTCGACACACCGAGAAAATTACGGTAACGTCAAAATTTTGTAGAGATTGACAAAAACTGGATAAATTATTTTTTTGCGTGTTAGGGCACTTTTATATCTTCGAGGCAGTGGCACGCCTTATATAAACGCCCCTATTACATGGGACTCAAATATAACTGGTGAAATGTTGGTACATAGCCCAGCGTGTTGGTATGTTGGCCTAGCCCTTCTGGGAATGTGTTATGTTATGCTATGAATGCAGCACATAGACGTAACTTGATCTTGAAACGTAACTAAGCTTTCAAGTACCGACCAATAGTACAGCTGTAATATAGCTTCAAAAAAAATAAACCCAAAAAAAAGTGCAGACAAAAAGCGCAAAAAAGCGTATCGCCGTCCACAGCTACATAGTTATGTAGCTGTGGACGGCGATACTTTCCATCGAGGAAAAACAAAATGGTCCTTTTGCTATTCTTAAGTTACAGATTTTATATCGCATCGCCTAACATCTTATCGTACTGGACCAACATCCTTTAGCAACAGCCCATACATTGTTAGTACCTCCAATTTGGCTGTCAGCCAGTATATGGAGCCAGAACCCGCTTTCATATCATTTTGATTAGAAAAAAAAGTGTACAAAGGAATTTATTACAATAGAAATTTACACTTGTTTCCTCCGGTAAATTTTCTCGAATTTAGACTGTATTCCAATCAAAACAAGGGTGGTCTTCGTCTGTGCATGATGGATGTTCCCAAAGATTCGATCTTTTATGGTTGAGAGGTGTTACATGCGGATTTTGTGAATAAAAAGGCTATTTATTTCGTATTTTCGGTTCTTTAAAAGCATTTGATGTGTGTGTTAAATTGTTCGGCGGTGAAATGGAGATATATTTTCGTACGGTTAAGGATCAATTTGTAAAGAATTTGTGCGTTAAGGATCAGCATCAAAGAATATTGAATATCAAAGAATACGGTAGTGAAGTATATCCTTATAATTTGTTCAAGAACTTATTTATGAAATAATCGCTGTATATCCCTTTTCTATGGTGGATGAGTGAACTTTATAACCTGTTCCTCATACCTCTAAAGATCTATCAGGTTAAGCTACGCTAGCCGGGGTTTGTCTGTGGATGGGTGACCATCTTTACTCAACTCAACTCAAAGTATTTATTTCAATTAAACCATTACAGGCACTTTTGAATTGTCAAGGAATCGGTCAGTCAAAAATATGAAGCTAGTAGCCCATTCCAAAGCGTAGTAGGTATCTATGGAGAAGAACGGGCAAGAAACGCCACGGACACTCTTTTAAATTAAATAAATTTTGGTTACATTATTCATGTTGAAATTATACATGTGAGAACAATGTAGAAAGACGTGCACGTTAGAAGCGTCCGCAATACAAAGTTAATACAAAGACAATTCAAAAATTAAAATCAGCCATGGCCGCTAAGAGTTGACCAGTCCCAACTGACGGCGCCCGTTCACGAACATGACGCATGGATCAGCACCATTCAGCTCAACCATTTTGAAGGGAGCTAAATGATCCAACACACGCGCCACCATCAGCGAGACATCTGAGTGACCATGACATACTCACAGCCGCCTGGGCACATTCAAGTCAATAAAAGACGTATTACCCGGTAAATGGTAGCTCTTTAGTACATAGTACTCACACCTGTGCTCTGCAATGTTATAATACAAAGGAGATTGATTGTTAACAATGCAAAGATGGTCTTAAAATCTTCAGCAGCTCCAACAGTATTTTCAAATGTTAAGCAATTAGTTGTGGTTGTGGAGTAAGACCAGCATTGAGCCAAGCATTTTTATCAGTGATGTAATCCCCCAACTTATAATATGCCTGCCTGCATAGTGTGCGTTTTATACAAGACTTGAATTTCGTCTCATTCAGTTGAAGTATGTGGGGAGGAATTTTATTGTAACGTTTTAAACAGTACCCCATGAAAGATTACATACCGAGACTCCTCCGTGCCTCGGAAAGCACGTTAAGCCGTTGGTTCCGGCTGTCATTCGTGGAGCTTTGACAGTCGTTACGGGTCATCAGAAGCCCGAAAGTCTGACAACCAGTCTTACCAAGGGGTATCGTATTACTCAGTTACTGGGTTGTGGAGGTCAGATAGGCAGTCGCTTCATGTAAACTACTAGTATTCAGATGCATCCGGTTAGACTCAAAATTCAAAAAAATCAAAATATTTTATTTCACATAAACCTACAAGGGCACTTATGAAACGTCAGAAGCTAGGTGCACGGTTCCAATTGGTCGTTTCCTATGGAGAAAAGCCGGCAAGAAACTCTACGGTTACTCTTTTAAAAGTAAATGGTTTTTACAATGTTTCCAAATTACAGTGTTAAAAAGTATGAGAGGACAGTGTAGGCCCATCAACAAGTACCAGGTACTTAGCAAAATATTAAATTGTCCACAGATCTACAGTCTGTTATGTCTACAACGTTCTCTCATTCACAAAATTTTAAAGAAAATAATCTATATAAAAGATAAATGAAATAATAAAAATAAAAACCTATTTAAACCAAATGATAATGACTGGAAGCCGACCCCAACATAGTTGGGAAAAGGTTAGGCAGATTGATTTGAATCGCTGTACACAGATTATTATTTACAGAATAGCTACTTCTCGATTGTCGAGAAACTCTCTTCGTGTAAACTCGCCTCAACGCAACCTTATTTATAGAAGAACTCTTTTTTGCGCCCGATTGATGGCAATAGGCTTGCCCCCTATTACATGGGACTTAAACATAACTGGTGAAATGAGGGTGTATTATACGTACCCCTCTGCCCAACCCTTCGGGGACACAAGGCGTGATGTTATGGTCTTTTTTACGAGCCAGTCTTTTCCATGTCATTTTAATTTTGATTAAGTAATAATTTAGCTTAATGCAAATTAGATGTGATAATTCTATGCAAACCCAGAGCAAGACAGCAGAATAAAACAAACACTACTGCTTAAAACTAAGTGCAGAGACCCGCCTACTGAAATTACGCAACCGATTACGTCAAGCGTACATTTTGTGCACCGAAAATACGCGACGTAATTTTCGACAGGTGTGTCTCTTCACTAAAGTATCCACTCACCTACAATAGTAGCAAGAATGATAAGAGCTAGCACCACGGAGGTAACAGCCATGAGGACGAACGACGTGACGTCAGTGGTGGTGGAGTTGGTGCTGGTGCCGTTGATGGTGGTATTGCAGCCCCATGACACCGCGTCCACCCACGAGCAGTTGCTGCCGTCGAACCATTCCGAAGACGTCGGGTAGGGGACATCTTCTGGAAAGAGTAAGGAGGTTTTAACATGTGTTTGTGTATTTTATGACGCCTGGATTCATTGAGAAGGCATGTGCACCTTGCACGCATTGGTTAAGTAAGGAAATGGGGGAAAAAAATAATGCATGCGCCTGTATATGATTTTAAATGACTAAAAAATTTATGGTTACGTTTTGTTGTTACAAGATTACTTTCAATGCTCATTTAGTCCAAGTTATGTTCGCTCTCAAACTACGTCCAAAACAGTTGATTAAGGATATTGTTAATATACAGGGTGGCAGGGACATCGACGCGAAAACTGTTATCATGTATTCAGTACATGACGGAAAAACTTTATACATATATGGCATATATATACAGTTATATGTGAAGACGATGCACCTAGAATAAGATTACTAACCCACAATAGGTAAAAAGAATGAAAAATGAAGCAATAACAGATAAATTAATTATGTGATAGTACATGTAGCATGGTGCTCACGTATTTACAATCATTGTAAAATTATACGAAGTTCCTTACATTTTAACAAGTATACATGTAATACTACTACTAAGTATATATATAATACTACTAATAAGTCAGTGTGAGTTCAAGTAATCACAGAATGTAAAATCTGTGTTATAAAAAAAAAAAAAAAATACAATTAAATTAGCAACCAGTTTGGTTTTATCTAGACTCTAAATTGGCTTATGGAGCGGGACCAGCATGTTTCCAAGCATTCTTATCTTGGATATAATCCTATAATTTGTAATATGCTTGTTTACAAAGTATACTTTTAACATGTTTTTTTTTTTCATTTAATTTTAATATATCACAAGGTATTTTGTTGTAACATTTAAAACAGTACCCCATAAAAGATGTACGTACTTTAGATGATCTGAAAAATGGTTAATGAATGGTTGAATGGTTTTACTGTCCTTTATTAATTTGCGGAAGATCTGACGAAGACCCCCGGAGATAGACGACGGAACTCCTTAATAACGAACAATACGTGCCTGCACGTATTGTGATTTGGTTATTATATTGAAGATCAAAATATATGAATTGCTGTTCGTTACTTATCCGTAGTCAACCGATCATGGACTTTAAAGATACGCCATAGTGACTAATTTATTTTACTAATTGGTACCAATTTTATAATTATGCTAATGCCATACTCTGGCACCTCCAGGCTCTACGGATTATACGTCGGATCCTAAGACGGATCGTCTACGCTTCTATTTAAAAAATGCGTAACTACTTAGTTCATTGAAAAGTCTGAGCGAGTATAACAGTTAATAAGTATGCCAAAGTCAAACATATTAAGGAATCGACTCAATTCCATCACGCGAATAAATAAACAAATTACTCGAAAAACTTTAAGTTTAATAACATTCAAAGAAGTCTGCGCAGCACAGCTAATCGGGTTCGACAAAATCGTTGGCAGTTAACAGAACTTCCAGCAAATCTAATAAGTATTATGAAAATAATCTGGAAATACTCCGAATATGTAAAGAAAATAGTAGTTTCGGAAACTTTGTATTCGTGGAACGGTGAAATTTTAAATTGGCTGGGCACTGAAGTTAGTTCGCTTTCAGAGCGAAAGTTTTGCCAGATTTTACATGGATATTGTAGCGATCCGGGCAGATTATAAGCTTGTGTGTTTTTGAAAAAATAACTGTTTGGATGACCTTTGAAAAGTTTGTCGGTTGAGTAGTTTAAAATTGGGCAGCTTGCAGGCCGAGTTGGCAGGTTTTAGGGTTTCGTATGTCTGAAAGAAAAAACGGAACCTTTATAGGGTCACTCGTGTGTCTGTTTCTCTGTCTGTCTGTCATAGCCAATTTGCTCCGAATCTAATGGACCGATTAAGTTGACCCGGTAGACATATCAATTTCTGTGACTTAAACATGGACGTGTTACGTAAATAAATGAATTATGAATATGGGGTCACGTTTGGGGTACAATTAAGAAAATTAAAAAAAGTTTTTCACACTGTACCGTGTGACATTTAAAACGAAAGGGCTTACTGTGACTCAAGTATATTTTTATAATTTTAAAATATTTATTTTAAAATTATAAAAATATACTTGAGTGTGTTTTAATGTTATTTAAGAAAATTTATATAAATTGGCCAGGAGATAAGAGGGGATTTTTGAAATAACTTTGCTGGTTTTTAATTGATTGGAGAGATCCACTTGAATTTCAAATCGATTTTCAAACCGAATTTAATTCCGAAATCGATTTTTTGATTATGGTGAGGGTAAGAACGTATTTTGCAAGAGCTGATTTCGATATTAAATTATTTATTGGCTGTAACTTACAAACGCCATCGTCTAGTTTTCCTTCTAATCTTACTCTTTTGCTATCAATAAACAATGTATATGAAAAATGATTATGGTACGAAAAATAATATATCCACCGAATGGCACAAAAAAGAATGTAATTTTATAAATTTCATTGTTCCCACATTATCAAAATTGGATCACATCAATAATAATCAAATTGTAATCATCCAATAATGTTTCGTACCAAAAACATATTACGGATCAAATTCGCATAAACCATTTTACAAACTCCATACAGCATTGATGGGGCAATTTAGGGGAGAAAAAATGGAATATAACATCCTCAATACCTCAATTTGATAAAATTAGTCTTAAGTGGATCCATATTGGGCACGAAAGGATCCCATAAGTTCTGCGACGTGTGCAAAATATATCATCTATTGAAAAAACCGCGTAATAATTTCAGTTTTGAAAGGGAGTGTAAAGGATACTACCACTAACTATGGTAGGCAGGCACTCCTGAAAACTATAACCTGGCGTGTTTTTATAAAAGATATTCAGATTTTTGAAGTGTAGGCGTCTTCTTTAGGCGTGGTGAGCGATTTTTGTATAGCGGAAAATTTTAAGTTTTCACTTCTGTCCAATATTTTTTTTCTACAATTGCCCACCTACAGAGGTTGGTGAAATTGACCCTTTGTCTATTGATGACTAATACCACGGTAATTTTTTATTTATAATATCTGTTTATTTATCAAAAATTACAGATAGTTTCTGCAACAATCAGTATACCTACAGTTAATTAGGTTTGTTGTAACATCTGTACTAATTTTTTTTGAAACCCTCAAACTAGGTTATAACCTGTATTTTGAGAAACAGTGTACGGCCACAAAATTCTTATACACAATTAGTGTTACAAAAATTAATGAACAATGTCGTTCTACCGCTGCAATAATTTATGTGATTCTGTCATACTTGTGACGTATATGTGTGTGAAGGTGAGTTTGCATGTAGACGAAGGTGAGTATTATGTGGGAGTGTGTCTATGTGTGATAAGGTGGGGTGGGCGGGGTTTTGCGTGCGCTCATGTTTAAATGTGTGTATGTTATCGAAATCGGGGTGCGCGAGAGATTAGGTGATGTATATAAGTAGAGACTTCGTGAGGCATATTCCCTCTCTACTAGCCACTCTGTTACTTTACTTTTTATCGCGTAGGTGTTTACCTTTAGGATTTTTAATTCTTTAGTAATTTTATTGTAAACATAATTACTAAGTGTATAAAAATAATGCATTGCGAAAATGGTTTTATGTTGAGATCCAATGATGAGTTGTAGTCGCTTATTTAGATTTGATGGCGGTAACCTAGCATAATTTTTTAAATCGATCGAAGCACTTGAAGCTGACGTACCGTACGACTTTGCAGTTAGAGTATAGTTCAGTTGTTGGGAATCTGTAGGGTTTCCTAGTCATTACTATAGGTATGGCTCTTTGTGCTCTTTCTACTTTTAACATTTTAGTTTTTATTGCTCCGCCCCATGCAGTAATACAATATCCAATAACAGATTGGCAGAGGGCGTAATACACCATCTTCATAGTGTCAAGTTTCGCAGACTTTCTCAGTGACTGAAAGACGTTTATAAGGCGCATTGTTTTTGTGTTAAGAGCGGCCATCTGTTTATCCGATCTTAGTCTATCATCAAGCTATACTCCGAGATATTTGATATTGTCAGATATAGTAAGAGTTGGACAGTCACAAGATGGTATTGGATTTGAGCATGAGTGAGCTGTAATACTAAAGGTATATGGTGGCCTCGTGTTATATCGGATTGCGAATGGGATGTAAGTGGTTTTGGTTAAGTTGAGTGTCAGAAGGTTAGAGTTCAGCCATTTCATTATTTTGGACAGGGCTTTTCTGCAGTAATCTTAACCATGTCCCAATTAGGTCCTTAAACGAGGATCGCGGTGTCATCTGCGTAGGCGTAGATGTCACAGTTAGGCAGTTTCATCTTGCAAAGGTCGTTTACGTAAATTTGAAAGAGTATGGGGCCAACTATACTACCTTGGGGGATGCCATATGTTCTTAGCTCCTCGTCACTATAATACGCATCAACATTGACAAGCTGCGTTCGATTATAGAGGTAATTAAAAAAAAAAACTAGTGGTATTCCACTCACACCAATACGTTCCAGCTTCTCAATAAGTTTGGGAACAGAAATTGTGTCAAAGGCTTTAGAGAGGTCCAGACAGAGCCCCAGGTACTTTGTTTTATTGCTGGCAACCTGTAGCGTAAAGTCTAAAATTGCATCTTCCGTCGACACTCCTGTACGAAAGCCGTATTGGTTTTCGGCAATGATGTGGTGTTTGTCAGGAAGTTCTTTAAATAATTTTCCAGGATCCTCTCCAGCATTTTGGAAAGGGTAGTAAAAAACAAATTGACCTATAGTTACTAATACAGCTTCTGTCCCCACCCTTGTGAATTGGGTGTATTATTGCCTTTTTCAGGGCATCCGGAAATACACCCGTTAGAAGGCTGCGATTACAGAGAAAGGTTATAGGTGGAATCAATACATATCGGCATGTTTTTAACAATATGGACGAGATTCCATATCAACCAATCAAGTCATGACGTGATTGTAAAAAATGTATAGGTATATACAATAAAATTAAAGGAGGCAGCCAATAAAATCTGTTACAATCCGACCTAGATAGATAGTTTTTTAAATAAAAACGATAAATTCAAAGTTAAATGTCATACATTTCCATTCATTATTCTTTTAATTCATTTTCTTATCGCATAGTGTATTATTAGATTAATGAATGTGGAGAATAAATTATTGCAGAGAAAAAGTATTGGACGTAGATTTATAGTGAAAGTACGCACGCATGCAGAAAGAAGGTCTTATTACTTTGGGACATTGGTTTTATTACACTGTGATTGTTATCCTAGAATAGTACCTACGTGATTGTAGACGTAGAGTATTTGTCCTTGGAAGTTATATCATTGTACCCATTTCGGCTTGAGTGCCGGCGGAAATAAGGCTCATTGGTCTTTTCAAATGGACTTAGATGATGTACCTACCTAAATGTATTAAATTATGTAATCTGTCACCCAGTTTGCCAATCCATATCATTAAAATCTTATTAGGTACACACATGTTAGTGATTCGATAGTCATCTAAACAGACCTACAATAATATTTTTTGCTGTCACAAATCAATAAATATAAAATAACCGCCCAAGTGCGTCTCGGACTACGCACAATGACGGGTTCCGTAGTTGGGATGAATTTATCCCAATAACAAACTTAGCATTTTAGTTGAAAAACATGTTCTCCCATACATTCCAATTGCAAATGTAAGTTTGTACGCATAATATTGAAAATTTACCATGTTATTTTAAGAATTCTTATAGGTTTTTCTGTAATCTTCGAGTAAAGATCCACAATTTTTTTTCAAAATTTTAGGCTCAGTTGTTTCGGAGATAAGGGGGGAATGTTCATATTTCATAAATTTTCTTTAAAAGTATTAATTTTAAAATTATGAAAAAAATATACCTATTTGAGGTCCTCGCAATAAGCTCTTTCATTTGATACGTCACACAGTACTGACAACAATTTTTTTATTTTTTTATTTTCTTTCTTCCCCCCAAAAGTGACCCCTATTCAAAATTCATTTATTTGCGTTACACGCCCGTGTTTGGGTCACAGAAATACATATGTGTACCAAATTTAGACAGACACACGAGTGATCCTATAAGGGTTCCGTTTTTTCCTTTTAAGGTACGGAGCCCTGAAAACATTTAAAAAAGATAGATAAACGCGTGACTTCTTTTTTGAAAAACTTTGATAACGCGCAGTCGGGTAAAAAGGATTAATCAAACCCCTTATTAACTTCTAGATCCAATATTTAATCACAAAACTTTTGTCTAGAACTCTCCGAGCCATACCTACCGTCGTCGCTGCATACTAATGTACTGCATTAAAATGCAAGGTGTGCCTCACCTAGGACTGACGAATACTAAGTACAGTAGAACAAGAAGAATACTAACGATTTGCTGCCTATATATTCTTCATTCTGAAAGATTTTTTATTTATTGACAGAAATACGTTGAGCATAGAGGTATGAGGTAAAGGTTGTAAAGTTCACTCATCCTCTATAGAAAAGGGAGGATCCTCCGACCAGGCGGGTGCTGGTGGGCAACTGCCCGACGATTGATATCGGAAAGTTAAATCTATGCTGATCGCGCAGTAAACAATGCTTGCGCGATGCAGGATTTCGTGAGACCTGACGTCTCACGAAATCCTGCATCGCGCTAACATGTGATGCGTAGTTTGCATGTGGCGATGTAGATGCCGCTACACCTACTTGGTTTTTCAACATTGCGCGCAAAGTGTGAGAGACCGCCTTTTCTTCTAAAGTGATAATTAGGGGCCAACTTAAGAGTCTGAGTAGCGGCAGTCACCTGCCTGGTATACTAAAACACTAGGAAGTTGTGCAGTTTGGTACGCCCAACCTGCACAACTATGATAGTCTTAAGTAGTGACTAAATTATTTTTTATTTTGATAAGATAAAACGGTGGTCATTAGTCTGCCAATTTTGGTGATTATGCAATTATTTTACATCTGCTTTCTTATGCATACAATTCAGATTTATTTTCTACTGAAATCACCATGTTTGGGAGATAGATTGGTAATAGATGGATAGTTGTGGCTAAAAAAACCCACCTACGAGCATGACAGTCAACCACTAGCAGCATAACACCTAAGTCAGTGGCTAAAAAAACTCACCTACGAGCAAGACAATCAACCACTAACACCATAACACCTAAGCCAGTGGCTAAAAGAACCCACCTACGAGCATGAAAGTCAACCACTAGCAGCATAACACCTAAGTCAGTGACTAAAAAAAACCACCTACGAGCATAACAGTCACAGTCAACCACTAGCAGCACAAATAAAATATGAAGATTTATATTAAATCATATAAATCTTCAGATCTATTCAATAGATCAGAACTAAAACCTGCCAACTTTTAATAAGGTCAGCTTCTAATCTGCTTGCAGTTTAAAAAAAGCCGTGAAACTGGAATCTCACAATAAAGGCAGGCACGGCGGAGTACGGTCGCATTCCCCTCCTATTCACTTTTAATTCCGCATTTAATTAGGAGCTGCAATTACGTTCCGGAATTCATATGGAAATACTTCAATAAATCTTATGAAAGAAGTTTTGAAGTGAGATGAACAGAAATTGGGTTGGCAAAGCAGGTTGTATTTGGACGAGATTTTGGCAAAAGTGGTGGGTGTTGAAAGGATTTTCGTCTTGTTCGTTTTGATGACCTTTTGATTGAATTAAATGTTATTAATTACTACACCGTGGATTGATAACACCTTGCAGGGATGTGAGATTAGAAACTCGTTTACATCTATCTATACTTAATAATATTATAAAGAGGTAAAATTTGTGAGTTTGTATGTAGGAGATAACCTTCGGAACTGCTGATTCGATTCCGAAAATTCTAAGGGAAGCTACAGTATCTATTGCCGAGTGTCATACAGATATATTTTATGATAAAACAAGAAATGTCACTTGGACGTGGTCGCGGGCTGAAGCTTCTAGATATATTATAAACTAGCTTTTGCCCGCGACTTCGTCCGCGATTCCGTCGTTTTTCGTAAAAAAGTACCAATTATGTCCTTCCTCACGGTTCAGTGGTTTTGATGTAACAGACAGATTAACTTTCGTATTTTAGTAGGGAAATATAATATGTCAATCCACAATACTGTTGAAAAATATCGCAATAAGGAACCGCAGAATATTATTATTAATAGCTGTGCCCGCGACTCCGTCAGCGTGTAACTCCTTGTTGAACATAAATTAGCCAAAACTTACCTATCGGTATCTAAAAATCTATGCGTACCTACTACTTCTACTTCTACTACTACTTCACCTAAAAAGAAATAAAATGCAAACTATTAATAATTTGTAATTTGAACGAATATTTAAACACTACCAAAACAACTAATACCTATTTTATAAAATAACAACAAAAGAAATTCAAATAAACTATTTAAAGACTAAAAGTCGCGCTGATAAAAGCACGGTTTGTTAATATCAATTATTGTCTGTCAATAAGGTCGAACGCTCTGAACGCATCAGCAGCCAAATATTTAATGAAGCTCGCGCTCGGAGCTCGGACCTCCCGCTTTTTTATACCCTACCGCCACGACCCGCGTCGAGCGCGGCAACCGTTACACAAAAATAATCCTTATGGCATGATTCAGTATTCACGCGCGACGGCGCGATGGCTTATTAGCGTATTTCATGTATAAGTTTGGTGTTTCTATACCGATTACTATGATTCTTTTTTATTGAATAGGTAATAATATTAACTTCTTTTAATTAGATGAGGATGAGTGAGAGTATTAAACGTAAGAGTAAACAAATATAATCAGAAAAGCTCCGAACTGCTAAGCTATCGGGAGTTACACGTGTTATTGTGAGTCAACCATAAAAGATAGACATATGCTGTTGTGGGATATTTTTTAGGTAATTTTATGTAGAACATTTCCGTCATAAATGATTTCTATGTAGCTTTAACCATTAAGGCTTCACACGCGACGGAAGCTTAAAAAATGGAGCAACTTCTCCCGTTTTCCCAACATTTCCCTTCACTGCTCTGCTCCTATTAATTTTAGCGTGATGAAAAGTATACTATAACCTCCCCAGGAGTATGAAGAATAATTGTTCCAAGTTTCGTTAAAATCCGTCGAGTAGTTTTTGTTTCTATAAGGAACATACAGACAGACAGACAGACAGACAGACAAAAATTTTACTGATTGCATTTTTGGCATCAGTATCGATCACTAATTACCCCCTGATAGTTATTTTGAAAATATATATCATGTACAGAATTGACCTCTCTACAGATTTATTATAAGTATAGATATAGATTAAAGTTGCTTTTTGTGTCTGTCTGTATGACCGCGTTGTTCTTCTGAACTACGCAACGGATTTTAATGCGGGTTTGACTATCTTTTAGAGAATTTGTTCCGGAAAATTTATGTAGGTATATAATACATTATATTAAACTGACATTAAAAATTTGTTCTAAAGATCTTTACTGTCATACATCAACATAACATTACGGTTTTTATTTTGACCCCTTGTGATAAAGTTCACAACGATTTTGAGATGTGCTCATTTTGAGAAGTGCACATTATGCGAAGTGCACATTTTGCGTCAAGTGCACATTTTGCGAAGTGCACATTCTGCGTCGAATCCTTAATGACGTGCCACAGATTGCTAAGTTTTAAAATAATCGGACATTATAGAAATTGTAAGTTGGAAAAATCTGTTCACGAAAATTTATATCGTTACATTTATGTAAAATTATGAAAGCTAATTAGGTAAATCGTGTAAAAGTAATTTTAAATTATGGGAACCGGAGCATCTCAAATATTGAAGATATTCACGCCAGATGGTGTTTGGCAACAGCACGAGTTAATGACTCAAACTGAAGAGGAACAAGCAAAACTCTTCCTATAAGGATTTAAACCACCATAATTTATAGTCATAATATCTTGAACATAAAGAAAAGTAGCTAATTTCATAATGTTTTTTATTCTTTTCTCCATTCTCCACCGATTAACAAATAAATTGTTCAGAAAAAAATTGATTGATTCCCAGAAAAGAAACAAAACGCAACTACAAACGATAAATTCAAAGTTCCTTCTTATGCCAAAAACCACAATATTCTCCAAAAAGGTAGGCAACATTTTTTTCGAAGAAATCGTTGGATGGTTTTTTTAAGAGCAAAATTCACGCTCCGACGTCAATATGGCGCTATCGACCGTTCTTAATGTCTGATAAAGGTTGGCCATAATTCATGATTACATCACAAAATGTATCTTAAGCTTACGATTATGGTTCGTAAAAAAATCTTATATGGATTAAGATTTTTTGAGAGCTGTAAAAGTTGAATAAAATATGCGAGTAGCACGCTTTAAAATGCTATAAAGATAACAGTTTGAGGTGTCAAGTAATTTAAAGTTACGATAAAGTCGCTATAAGGTATTCCGGGAGGGGACGCCCTCAATCTGCTTAGCCTTTTCCTAACTATGTTGGGGTCGGCTTCCAGTCTAACCGGCTGCAGCTGAATACCACTATTTAACATGGAGTGACTGCCTATCTGACCTCCAAAACCTTGGTAAGACTGGTTGTCAGACTTTCGGGCTTCTGTTGACCCTTAATGACTGTTAAAGATCTACGAATAACAAACGGGACTAACGGCTTAACGTGCTTTCCGCGGCACGGAGAAGTCACGGTATGTAATGATGGTCACCCATCAACGGACCAACCCCGGCAAGCGCAGCTTAACCTGATGGATTCACCCGTGCGGCTGTTAATAGATCTAAGTGGAAGTACATGACCGTACCATCTTCAAGGGCGCTTCATACACTGTTTTAAAAAAATAAAAATAATAAACAGTGTGCGAGTGGACTTTGGGAAAAAGCAGTTAAGTCCTACCTACCTAAGTACCTATGCTATACACAGAAGTTTAGTCCTTTTATATGTGAGAAGATGATATAGAGTAAACGATGTAAAGAATTTAAGTACGTCTTTTCAGAAAGGGAGCAGAGGTGGCCCCTGGACTAACGAAAAGTAGGTCGTAGGTTTGAACCCAGGCAGGCGCTTTACTTTATGTAAATAATATCAACACACTGCTCTCAAAACGGTGAAGGAAAACATCGTGACGAAAAAAAAAACGAAAACTTGTGACATCTACCAACCCGCACTGGGCCCGCGTGGTAGATTACAGCCCACTCCCTCTCACAGTGAGGAGGCCTGTGTCCCAGCAGTGGCAACATTATACACTGATTACACTCTCCAGAAATCATAATTAGATATTGGCAAAATAAAGATTCCAGAAACGACAAAACTGCCGTTTTCTTAGATTTTAGAGCTTATATAGCAAGAACCAAGGAGTTACTTTCCTATACTTACCTCCATAAAAAACAAAGATGTTTTTCTTACGGACCCGGATCAGGGAGAAACTTCGAAACGGAATCTCGAATATCCGAAAATGTTAGGAAATGTAAAAATTAAAACTTCGCCCGACGCCGCCCTACCAACTGTTGTAAATGATTCATAAAAGAATTTGTTGAATTAAAAACTTTTAGAAGTTTGCTATCTCGTTCCAATTGTTACAGGCGGGTCAAGGATTTCTGTGGGGGAAAACGGACTTTTATTTTTTTGGGCAAATTCTTGTGAAGAACCTTTTTGTTGAAGATATTTTGGGTGTCTTGTTGGTTTAGTGCTGGCGAGAATAAAAAGAATGAGGTTGGGAAGTATTTGTGGAAGGAAAAATCTTATCAGCGGTTTATTTTAAGTTGGTAACAGACTTACTCTTTCACTCACCCGCTTGCTCGTTTTCACTTAAAAAACCTTGTTCTACTGATCATTAATTTTTATAATTTAGTTAGTTTATAATTTATGACTTAAATCAATCGGCCTAGCCTTTTCCCAACAATGTTGGGGTCGGCTTCCAGTCAAACCCGATGCAGCGAAATACCAGTATTTTACATGGAGCGCCTGCCTATCTGACCTCCACAACCCAGTAACTGGGTAATACGATACCCCTTGGTAAGACTGGTTGTCAGACTTTCAGGCTTCTACGACGACCCGTAACGATTCGACTCTCAAAGATCCACGAATGCTGAAAAGCTGGGAATGGCTGGGACCAACGGCTTAACGTGCTTTCTCAGGCACGGAGGAGTCTCGGTATGTAAAGATGGTCACCCATCCACAGAGCAACCTTGGCCAGCGTAGCTTAACCTGACAATTATAGAGTGACATCTATGAATACATATTATCAACGTCACCAATTACCCAAAACCTTCATACCACACACACCACGAATTAAGGATTTACAGAACAGCTTCTTGAGAACCAAGTCGACGGTTAAAATATGACTTTATCACTATTTTATTTAAACTTTTCGCGCTCAAAACAAGGTAAAAAGGCGGACTTAATGCTTTAGAAAGAAAGAAAGAAAAATAAGTTTATTTGTCACAGAAACACGTACATAAAAAAAAAGATAATAAACTTGAGTAGAAAATAAGAAAATAAAACACAAAAGCTTTAGGAATTCTCTACCAGTCAACCAAGTGTGGTGAAGAGATTAGATTGTAGGTACTCTGTTTGAGAGGAAAAATGAAAATAATAATGTAATATGATAATGAATTATAAATATAATAGGTACACAAGTACATAAAAAGGTTATAAACTTATAATACACACATATATTTACTATATTATTTTATATACATCATTATTTAGGGTCTAAGTCATTTATTTAGGACACCACAAACATCTTAAAGGAACCCTAGGCCTCAGCGTTTGCCCAGAGGGACTCTAAGAGGCTGATATTACTAAAATAGGCTGAATGTGTTACTTTAAGAGGACAAGTAGCCTAACAGTCTTTAGCCAACTTTATGGTTTAGTCCTTTTACCACACACGGCACCCACGGGATGTGGGCAGGTGATATATTCATACCCAAGACCGGTCGACCTATTAATAGCCAAACTTACGAATAATTGGGTACTTAAGCCGAAATTGTTGATAGTTACTAATCTGAATTTTCCGTTGAAAAGTTCAGAAAGCTCCCAAATTGGGACTCATTATCGTTTTTCATAACGATGTGGTCGATCAATTTTTTCTACGTTACGATACTTAAATGAACAGCAAGCCGCACTTTAGTGGTAACAAATCCAGTAGGTAACCTTCTCTTATTTTATTGAAACTTTGTACTTCGTTAGGCCAGCTCAAGGTCAACGTGTTACTACCGAGGCACAGTATAATAAAGGAACAGTATTATATCTCGGCAGTGAACTTGAAATAATTACCTACAGCCGGTCGGTAGATAAACCTTCCGCGTCCGTGCGTAACTGCCGCGCACTCAATACTGTTGCGTACGTATATACTGAGATTTCGAAGCTCGTCGCGTCGGCCGTTTTCTATGAGAAATAAATACTGTGACCGAGGTCCTCTCTGTGTGAGGGAGTGGGGCATAATTCACCACGCGGGCCTAGTGCGAGTGTTATTAATAATTGTTTAATTTTTATTTATAACTTGATGACCCGACAGACGTCCAAATTTCAATAATTCATACAAAATTCCCATAGAAAATGACTTTCAGTTTATCAGAATTTTCCAAAATTTCCTTTTAAATTTTTTCTTTCCTTAAGAACCTGATTCGAACTATTACGAAGATCTTAAAACAATTTACCAAATCGGTCCAGTCGTTCTGAAGTGATGCGCTTACCAACGCTCAGCATTTCTTTGTAACAAAAACCCTGTCCGATCTGTGAGGGTGTGATGTTAAGAATCATACTGAGAGTCTATTTATGTGGTAATTTTATGGAAAAAAGAAAAAAAAATGCGCGGCATTTTTTTCTATAGGGAATTGTACCGGGTTATTCAAATGTACCAATTCTTGGTGGAAAGAAAACGTGAATTATAAATGGCAATTAATAAAAATAAAAAAATACGTTTTTTACTACTTTTTGGTAATGTTATTGCAGTACCTATGTGATCTTTTTGGATCGGCCAGGATTTTTGTATGTTATTATTTGTCTATGTACCAACTATCTACCTACCTACGTCTCCACCCTGCGCAGTCTCCCCGGTACTTTCTTGCTAACTGGCTAATTAATACCAAGGCTCCAACTATTCTTATTGCTATTTCATTCAAAAGTAGGTACCTATACGACCTAAACGATCTTCACTTAAAATGATATAACTAATGTATACAAAATATTTTTAAACATTTTAAAAGAGTAATGGTGGAGTTTTTTGCCCATTCTTCTCCAGACGAAACTATCTTTTGGAAGGGGCAATTAGAATCAATTATATTTTCTTGTTAATTTTTGACTTTTGAATTTTTGCCTTTTATTTGGAATAAACGATTTCACTTTGACTTTGGTCAAAATTTATAGAACGGTAGAAGCTAGTAAATAATGGTAGAATTGTATAGAATGTGTAGATTTTTCTTTGTTACCTTCCATTCTAAAAGTTTGCGCATCGATGTCCTTTACACCCTGTATGCATGGTTTGTATAGAGGTATCAGAATATTTAAGCGATTTTGTGAAGAAGGTTGGATGGCTCTCACAAAGGCTGTCACTTTGAGTAAAATACTGTTATTCTATTCCACTTGTAGCCGACCCTAAAAATCTATGACAAAGGGTAGGTTGATGAGGATTTGATATTTTAGAAAGCCGGCCAATTGCGTGTCGTACCACGCACAATGAAGGGTTCCGTAGTTGGAATGAATTTATTCCAATAACAAACTTAACATTGTAGTTGAAAAAAATGTACTCCCATACATTCCAACTGGAAATGTAAGCTGGTCGATTATTACTTGTTAACTTGGCGGTGATAGTTTTTCTTTTAACTTCGCTATATATACTACTGCCGTGATCTTTTTTCACATATCCAAAAACAACCATTTAGCTGGCAAGGGGACACACACACACACACTTGACTGTAATAAAAAATGGTACTTTAAAGCTTAATATTTCACAAACGGATCCCTGAATCGCAAAATGGTTTACACACACCCACAATATTATTGAACGACCTTTCCAACGACACCCCACAATATGAAATAGACGAGAAAAAAATCAGCGTGATTTATGTATTCCCAGCTTTCTAGTCCCAAGATTCTCTGAGCTAAGCCGCGGACAGACACATGGGGAAACTATAAGGGTTCCTTGGTGACTACGGACCCTAAAAAAGGATTGGATCCGATATTTAGTTTGTTAGTAAGAACTAAAAGATAACTTAAAACCATAAGAAAAGTCGAATTGTTTTAATTCCTACTGGGATGAACCGGCAAGAAACTTCACGAATCAAGATGATCTTCATTTATTAATCCAAAAAAAAAGTTGAAAAAGCGAGATGCCGAAATTCGAAATTCAAATAATCATCTATTGTAAATAAAAATTAAAATAAAAGAATTGTGTCAAAATCGTACAAAGTAAATTAAATAAAAAAAGAATGAGCTTTAAATCCAGCAATATGCATACTGACCATTTTGATAAAGATTTTAAAACCCAGCTGTGTTACAGGCTGAAATTGGAACTTATGTCGATGTATGTATGTGTTGTTGACATCGCGGATGTCTTTACAACAGTTCGCGACTGTCATGCGACTTTTATATCTTATTTGTAGTGTGATACAGTTTTATTTTAATGTTTGAAAGAATAAAACAAACGAGCAACTACTCTCCATTTTAATAAAGATTTTCAAACTCAGGCTCGTATGACAGCAGACTGAAATACTCTTCATTGCAACATGTGGTCACAACCGATGTCAATGTATTGTGTTTTTGACAGCGCGGATGGCTTTAGACTCACAGACTATAATACAGTTTTACACTGCAACAGTTCGCGACTGTTATGCGACTTATATATATTTTTTGTAGTATGATACAGTTTTATTTTCAATACTTTGAAGGAATAAAAAATACGAACAACTACTCCCGATTTTAATAAAGAAAGCCTAGCCGTATTACAACGGACTGCGATACTCTTCATTGCAACATGTAGTCACAGCGATGTCGATGTATTGTGTTGTTGACAGCGCGGATGCCTTTACACCACAACAGTTTCCGATAGTCATGTGACTTTTATATCATTTTTGTTGTATGATAGATTTATATTTCTAGTAGTTTTACCGCGGACTTACTGTTATCCTAGGACCCTAGAACCTAGGGCAAATATGTATAATAAGCTAAGTAACGTTAGAATCTCTGTAATTAACGGACACCGAAAAAATGGGTTATCTGATTCGAATAAATAACCAAGACAGACAAACCTATAACTGTCGATGATAGGTGAAAATCTGATTAATATTGTGACTACGCAAATATATTATTATTAATACCTTCGTTTACAAAGCAGACTCAAGATAATTACAAAAGACCTAGACTCAACCTCTATCTAGAAAGAATCTTTCATTATTTCACGATACCGTCATCCTACCTATTAATTCTACCTTCATCTCGTCTTTCTGTCGAATCACCGTACCTTATATGTAAGATATGAGAAATAACTCACGGCTAGTGTCATTGAACCCAGGCAGCCGTGACGCGTTCATATTCTCAGTCGCTCGCCCTCCTAGAAACAAAAAAAACACGTTTAATAGATGTTCCTATGTGGCCTTTACTTTTGTTGAGAAGTAATATTGGAGAGAATTGTTTAGCACAATCTATATTGCTAAGTTTGATTTGGGTTGACGTCTTGAAAAGTTTTGTGTAAAAAGCAAGCTTTGTTGAAAGTTTTAACAACTGTCAAAAATTCCGCTTGTGATGTCTTCTAGCAAGTTTTAATTGCCTAAAGGTGAGTATACACTAGAGCATTTCCATGATATGTAACGTTCTTCTGAATAGTGCCTTAAAAGCAAAAGCTCAATTTAAAAAAGCGTTTCCATGTAATGTAACGCTCCTGCGAATGCTCGACGCTGCGTTCGACGTAATATGAGTATTACGTCGAACGCAGTAATGTTACAGGGAAATGAAATTACATTTCCCTGTAACATTTCTTTCTACATTGTGTTTATTGTAATGACGTGTGATGGGTGACGCGGAATGAGGTATTCCGCGACACCCGCGTTCAAGCCTTTGCTCGATAAAATGTAACACCAATACGTTCGTTGGTTTTTAAAATCAGGTTGTAACAAAACATCGAGCGTCGTGTTTGATGTGCGGTTCGTTAAATTTAAAAACGGTGAATCTTCGATGTTCTGTTACAAGTAAATGGTACTCATCTAAAAGGTACTTTTTTTTAAGTTTAGTAAAGCGCGGCAAAAATTTCTATACGGGTACACGAAGCACAAAGGTAAGTAGGAGAAAAACCAATGATTCCACACGCAAAACTTTAGAAAAATACTTTCATCATAAAAGGCATTTCATATGCACCTGATGACTGAGATCACAGATCACACCTGGAGCAGGTAGCCCAGTGGTACTGGCTCCGACTTACGAGTTATAGGTGGTACCAAGCCAGGCGCATTACTTTGTAATATATTTCATCACCGGTGCTCTCAAAACGGTGAGAGAAAACATCGTGGGGAAACCGGTATGTCCTAGAACTAAAAATTCGAAGACGTGTGACATCTACCAACCCGCACTGGGTCCGCGTGGTGCGCCACACCTCTCACAGAGAGGAGGCCTGTGTCCCAGCAGTGGGAAAATTATCTAGGCTGATTATACTATATTAACTTTAAACTTAAAATGCCAATGCATTCCACAACTTTCCTTGACAAATCCTTTACTGTCCAGGCTGCTCGTTTGTGGAATGCATTACCAGTTCCAATAAAGCGCGCGCAATCGTTGCCTGTGTTTAAGGGGACTACAGGACCTAAACGTGCCTAAACGCAAGTTTTATAATGCCTAAAAGAATATGATCCACTGCAGTAAACAAAATCAGAAAAATATATGATATTCTTCAGGATATATGCTAGTATGATAGTGTATTGAAAATATAATAAAACTAATTTGATACGATAGAAAAAAATCATGAAGATACCTCTAAAAATTTCTTTTAACGATTAAAAATCATATTAATTTACCATTCAGATTTTTTGTCAGGTAGATACAGGTACAAGCTACATATTAACATAATAGTGTTTTAATTTTCCAGTCCAATCAATAGATTTTTTGTAAATCGCTAACTGCTTCATATTTTGCAATAAATTACCTGCGTCGTGTCATCGCGCTTCTCTTTCATTTCTATGCAGTCCGACAGTGACCGCGCTTTAGCTGTAGAAAACCTCTTAAAAGACTCGTGAAAGAACATTACTTGTCGTTATAATTTTGTTCTTATCGTTAGCTGTAATAATATTGTATGTCATTTATTTTCGTTGCTTATATAGTTAGTATGTATGTATCTACTATATAGCATTTATCTGTGTATCTGTATATTGTACTTATATACCTTTTATTTGCACCGAAGACAACCCCATTTTATGTCCAAAAAATCACTGTCCATTCCAAGGTTGCCTGGAAGAGATCGCAGTAAGCGATAACGCCGCCCGTTGTATATTTTATAGTGTATTACTTTTTCTTTATGTAATGTATAATGCTTATGCATATATGCACTTGAGAGAAATGTCGCTACTGATGTAGTAGTTCTGTAACACCGAGAAGTTTAACGATGTATAAGTACTAGGCAAATTTGAAATATCTATCGTACTTCATCCAAATGCTGCTCGGTGCCAGAAAGAAATAATGTTACTTTTTACAATAACCACAAATAAACAGAGAAAATGTCACCACCGTCAGGAACTACAACAAAAAGCATTTATTCAATGTATTATTCATTAATTTTCACGAACACAGGTGCGATAAATACGTTGCTAGTAAACAAAACGTAAAAACAGTTTTCCACAGAGAATAATAACGTTTTAAATGGTTTGTTGACTCTTAATGTTGTTACTGAGCCACTCTGCCGCGCCGACATTTTGTAAACGAATGAAAAGCGTTTTTAGGTGTAAATAGTTTAAATTGTGTTCAGTATTGTTGGGGCGTTTTCAGTTTTAAATGAGTGGTGCTTGAATATTGTGTACACTATTGTTTTTGTTGTTGTTGTTTATATTATAACTTATAATGATTTAACTCTGTGTGGAATGAAAAAGTTCTTTAGGCGCGTTGAGTGATTTTTGGTAGGGGAGGTTCACTTCATTAAGTTATGAGTATGACGTGTTGCGCAGTAATAGTTTTAAGTTTTCACTTCAAACGGTCCCCATGACTGTCCCCATGACCTACGTTTTTTATTTTGTAAATTCGTAGTCTTATACTTTATTTTTATTATTTAAAAAGGCATAACGAAAATTGAACACCCTACTGCTTGACACATATTTTACACATATTTTAAAACTCGCTGTATTATAATTTAAGTTATAACATATTACTAGGCTTTATTGTAGGGAAATGAGCCATTTTTATGGAGCCAACATTTTATTATGTTGATACAGCTTTTTTTTTAAGCTATTGCATAGCTTTTATCGGAGACTCTGAGCGCGGCGACCGAATGTAGAAATTCCGTAACGAAAAAAAAAACCTGACGCGAAAGTTTGTGAGGATGGATGGATGGATGTTTGTTACTCTTTCACGCAAAAACTACCGAACGGATTTTAATGAAACTTTACAGTAATGTGGCTTATATATCAGAATAACACATAGGCTACAATTTATAAAGATTTTATGTGATTTAGCCATAATATAACGATAAGTATCCAGTAAGTCGGAAAAAATCCTGCCCTCTGAGATCTATCTTTGCGTGCGCTGCCTAAACCGCTGGAGTTACATGAAAAGAATGTATTGTGGGGTTGTTTGTCTTAAAGAGTTCTAAATAAAAGTCCGCGACAGCATATATCTACCTTTTATGTGGAAGCCATTATAGCCAAAATAGTGAGCTATAAATACATTTAAATTGAATACTTTTTTTAAGTTGCATATTTTAGAGTATTTAGTTAATTCGTATCAAAATAAATACCTTCATCGCTTTCGGTATTTAATGTAGATAAAATTTGTCTTTTACACTAAGTAATTTGGACTAATATTTTAAAAGTTAGAACGATAAGAATGACCTGCGATGAGTCGACGGCGGGCGCGCAGAACGAGGGTGGAGGGGCGGGATAGGCAATGACGCGCGATCGCCGAGTGCGCGACCCGAACGCGGGGAGACGCGTAAGGGCAGACGTCATTGACGGTTGTGTAAATTCTGCGATTTAGGGGGGGGGGTATAGGGGTATTTAAAAAAAAAAATATTTTAAATCAACAATATTATCTTCTTATTTTTGAATATATGCTATGCAATAGCTTTACCGCGGCAGTCCTCGAGTGCCACACGTATTTTTTTTTTTTTTTTGAGGATGGGAAATTATCAAATAACTTCTCCCGCTCTGGGTGGAGCGGGAGGGCGTGTCAGACTTTTACTGACTAAAACCCACCCGTGTTCCTTCCGTTGCCTGTGTGCCGAGGTCGCGATATCCCTTTCAGACAAACCCGCGACCCCGGCAGGCATTGGCCCTTCCGGACCCCGTCAGTTGGTGCTGACATCTCTTTGAGGCGCGCGTGGAACACAACGCGCCGTCGACCCGGGCCTGGTCCCTATCGGACGGCGAGCTACCCATTGCTCACCGTCCGCAAGCCCGCGCCTACGGTGGCCGGAAGTCGGCTCGCGACTCCCGACGCCCGGGGCGTCTCCTGCGGCGACTAGGGGCGCGAGGGGGCGCATTTTGCCTCTCCCTCGCGCGCTCCGCCTCCTCCTTCGCGAGCATTACTGCTTCGCAGAAGGAGGTGACGGCCTCCCATGCACTCTCGCTCCGGACCATGGCCTGAACCAGGGCCGGACGCGAGAGATCGCCGCCGCCGATCGCCTCCGTGAGGACACGGCGGTGCTCCGCCCAAGCTGGGCAGACCTCCACCGTATGCACTACCGTGTCCTCCGGGCGATCCACACAGTGGTGACACCCGGGCGTTTCCTCCCGCTTTATTCTGAACAGGAACCTCCCGAAACAACCATGTCCGGTGAGGACCTGTGTCAGGCGGAAGGTGAGGACGCCGTGGCGCCTCTCTAGCCACTCCTCAAAGAGGGGACTTATCGCCACAATTGTGGCGTGCCCAATGTTGATACAGCTGTGTTATATTTTGGATATTTTGGACTTAGTCAGCCAGACACGACACTCGTCCGGTCGGAGGATCCTCCCTTTTCTATAGAGGATGAGTGAACTTTACACCCTGTTCCTCATACCTTTACATGGTGATCCCGAACATGGACATCAGCGCAGTCTTCGTGCAATTAGTTCAGCGTGATGTCATCATCATCACTTCCTCAGCATCAGCTTTTGAGCGGCGAGTCACAGCCAGAACCAGAGCCAAGACCAACAAGGCAGTGCAGTGTGGTGTGGGAGTGACGACTGAACAGACAGCTATTGCTGAGCAGAGTTTGTTGCGCTACTTCTTCCCAGCTTAAGCACTAGGAAGTGGTGAAGGGTGAGCGTTTTTGGGGGACTGTCTTATGTAATTTTGACGTTCGAAAAGTGCTGAGCCTAGTTTGAATAAATGACTTTTGAATTTTGAATTTTGATAGAGGCGGGGCAGTGATGTTTATACTGTAGGTAATATTAGTTTAAGAGATGAAAATGCATACTGGCAAATAAAGCTTAAAATAAAAAGGTTAACAATGGAAACAGGCTTACATGCTGATGACACAAATAACCACCTTCATGGAAGAGCGTGAAAGAATGAACGACGAATTGACGACCTAATTGGCCCGGTGCCTAAGCTCTTGACTTTCTACGGGTCACGAGTTCGAACCAGGCGGGGAAAATGTTTGTATGCGTTCCAGATTTGTTTAGAGTGTTTGATAATTAGCAGCCTATTATTGTCCCACTGCAGGGCAACGGCCTCTTCTCATACAGAGAAGGTACGAGCATTGATCACCACGCTTGCTCAAGATGGGTTGGCGGATTCGGAGTTATAGTCACTATCTACCACCTAGGGGCTCGTGGCTCGCTTGCCTCGGTCAGTCCATGGATGAGTGAACATCTTAACATACCGAGACCCCTCCGTACCTCAGAAAGCACGTTACGTCACGTTGTTTTAGTATTCAATATTTAGTAAGATAGGAAAATATACTTGAAACATTTTCATCGTTAAGCCCAACAGTTTCAATGATTGGAAATAGACTTAATTATTATTTAGATACTCTTCAAGTCTTCCTGAAAATTCAAGGAGAAATAAATGAACAACTAAATAAGGTAAGAGACGCAATACTTATTTTGCACTCATATTCTGACAGATATGTTTATGGTCCCGGCTGTCATTCGTGGATCTTTGTCAGTCGTTACGGGTCGTCAGAAGCCCGAAAGTCTGACAACCAGTTTCATATGATACCCCTTGGTAAGAACCAAGGGGTATCGTGTTACCCAGATTGTAAAATACTGGTAATATTATTGTGGCGGCATCGACATCGCCACATGCGAACTACGCATCACACTGACGTCACGCGAAATCTTGCATCACGCAACCAGGTTTACCCCGCGATCAGCATATATACAATGTCGCCCATGGGCATGTGACCGCCCGTATTTTGCCGAATATTCGCCTGAATATTCATGAAAAATGATCGAAAATTAACTTTAAAAGGGGGGTCTATCTTTAATATTTTTCATGTTATTCAATATTTTATTTTTTCAGTAGCGTTTGCCATATATCTCCGATGTTATTGACTCGATTTGGATTCTGTTTATTATTTCTAAAAGCTTGTGAGTAATTTTTAATTATCAAAGTCAAAGTCAAACAATTTATTTCAATTAGGCACATAAGAGGCACTTTTGAAAGTCAATTTCACACAAAATGGAAATGATTCTAGTCACCCCTTCCAAAAGGTAGTTCTCGTATGGAGAATAATGGGCAAGAAACTCCACCGTTACTCTTTTAAAATGTTTTTACAATATTTTGTATACATTAATTATATAATTATATGTGAAGACGATGCACCTGGAATAAGATTACTATACCACGATAGGTAAAAAGAATGAAAAATGAAGCAATGACAGATACATTAATTATGTGATAGATACATGGTGCTCACATACTTACAAACATTGCAAAATTATACTATACTTACTATCGGATTACTAACATTTTTAATTAAAATTTGTCGACGGCACGCAATGTTCTATGCGCGCCATTATGGGAGGACGTGCGGTCGTGGGATAGGTCGCACTGGGTAATGGGGCTCACCAGTCATGGCGGGCTGATACCAGTCGGGGTTGCAGCGAATGTACAAGTATCTCTCGGGCACCCGACTCGGGCACCCAAACAGTGGGGTTTTAGTCGGAAGGAGTCCGACATAACGCTCCGTTATCCCAAGATACCATAGTAACCATGAGGATTTCCCCACGGAAAAAGAAAAGGTTAGTAAAGGAACGGCTCTAAAAACTATCTTTCAAATAAAACTAGATTGGCTTCTATAAAAGAGGGAAAACTAGACGCTAAAGAAAAGGATATAACTTCAAGGAAACTACCTATCTAACTAGCTTTAGGAAGTAGTTAACTGACACTGAACTAACTTATACTAGTAAATACTAAATGTCTATAAAACCTACGTAAGGTGGTTTACACACAGGTAACACTGCGGTACGGCGCGTTCCAATGTGCACGTTCTTCTTCTTTTCGTATGGTTAGTGACTAACCAGCCGGTTGATTCTGTAAAAATATCACTTCGAAATTTAGGTGAAGTGAGCTGTCAATGGTGTTAATCCCTAGCATCAGCCGGTCGATTCTGGGACAGTGACAGCTCACTTCACCTGAGTTTCAGAGTGATATTTTTACAGAATCGACCAACTGGTGTTAGAGTTTTAAAGCCACCCATAGGCCTCTGACTTGGCTTCACATGCCGTCGAGAAATATCTCTCAGGCGGTTTCCTCACGATGTTTTCTTTCACCGTTTTTGAAGCAAGTGATAATTATACAATACGCACATGAATCCCAAAACTCAGAGGTGCGCGCCTTGGGTTCGAACTCAAGACCTATTTCTTGGCAGTCTGACGGTCACACCACTAAGCTATCACTGCCACAAAATGTGCTCCTATAGGTACCTATTGTGTCTAATATTTTATGGGTTGATTTTAAAATAGTCAGCGAACTGTTTTCTGAAGAATAATAACCCTTTTATTCATAAACGTTGCCTAACGTTAAGAGACGTTTAAACGTCAAAAATGTATGGTTTAACAACAGTTGGCGCTAATCAGTTCTTAACTTTAAGCAGCGTGTATGAATAAGGGGGTAAAGGTGTAAGTTTGCCATATTTTGATTACAAAAAGCTGTCATATCGTAATATAAATTTTTCCGAGAACAGTTATTTGACTACTGAAATATTAGCCCTAAATGGATTCAAAATCATCGAAACGGATTAATAAGCGGTGACAGACGAAATTAGCTCAGCGTTTTTATGCCGATAAAAGCGAATGTGTTTATTCAAATTACGTAGCAATCGGTTTCATAAAATATTTCAGTTTGCGCCAATCTCGAACCAAGATGAGTTTTCACGAATTTTGAGTCATTTTGAATGAAGCAAATTACGTTACTTTAGCCTGAAAATCACGGCACAGTTGCTGTGTTACATTAGAGAAAACAAAACAAGAGCATATTGCCACAGTATAAATAAGGAACAGTATTATATCTCGACAGTGACCTTGAAATAATAACCTACGGCCGCTCGGTAGATAAACCTTCCACGTCTGTGCGTAACTGTATGTAGTATGCAGCAATATCGAGTGCGTGGCACTCGATATTGCTGCATACTGACAAACACTGAGATTTCTAAGCTCATAGTTTGGGCCGACTATGACATTATTATTTATCGCGCCGCACCTTACTTACGCCTCGTGTAAACAACCCCTAAGAGTTTATTTTCTCGTCGTCGTCTAATAAACATTAACTAAAGCATAATATGGGTCTGCATCAACACTAGACTAGCCGCAATGAAAAGTTTTATTCAAATGAAACTTTATTTAATGAATACGGCTCTCATTAGAGTTAACTTTCGACGTTGAGTGGTAAACTAGAAACCTCTCCGTGTAATTTTTTGATGAAATACACGAAAACATCATTATGGGTCAAGCGGGACTGTAGTCAACGGGCATTTTGGTATAAACTTAATTAATATAAACATAAATAAGATAAACTTAACTGGTGAAATGTGGGGTTCGTAAAGATGGATTTTTGATTAACCCTCAGGGGAATATTTACGTGTGATGTTATAAAATACAATACACAACGTACATATATTTAGTAACCTAATCCGCGTAACTGTTCTTAAAGAGTCATAAAGAACCCTGTAAGAAATCGACACGTGTTTCACCTCTCAACGAGGCATCCTCAGGATGACGATTGACTTGTTGCGAACCCGGACACAACGTGTTGCCGCGTCAAGCGTCGAGAGCAGAGTGAGCCACATCGCCCGACTACCCCACTTATATAGGATTACTGCTGTGTGATGTACTCTTTTCTCAATTATTACCGACAGGTATCTAGAAAGATAAGTGGCAGGAAGGAATGGATGTCTGTGTCTCACTAAAAGCTAATAATATTAGAGCTCTTCTTCTTTTTTCGTGTTGTTAGTGACTAACCTGGTGTCAGAGTTTTAAAGCCACGCATGGGCCTCTGACTTGGCTTAACATGCCATCAAGAAAAATTTCTCAGGCATGCCGGTTTCCTCACGATGTTTTCCTTCACCGTTTTTGAAGCAAGTAATAATTATACAATACGCACATGAATCTGAAAAGTCAGAGGTGCGTGCGTTGGGCTCGAACTCGAGACTTATGATTCGTCAGTCTGACGGTCACACCACTAGGCTGTCACTGCTCTTCTAGCGCTGTTCATGAGTAAATAAGAAAGTAGATAGATACATATGTGGCGGCATCTACATCGCCACATGCGAACTACGCATCAAAGACCTGACGTCACACAACATCCTGACGTCACTCAAATCCTGCATCGCGCAATTAGAGTTTACCGCGCGGTGGACATATATACAAGCTCCCGACTTCAACCTCTGGCAGTTGCCCGCCAGACACGACACCCGTCTGGTTGGAGGATCCTCCCTTTTCAAATTCAAATTCATTTATTTCGTGAACACAGGGTACATACAGTAGATGTTTTCATAAATAATAAGATCCGAGCTGTGCTCCGCCAAAAGGCATACAAAATTTTAACAGGTTTTACATGCATAAAACATAACTATTTCAAAGTAGGTGATATCACAAAAAATATAGATTAAGTATGTCAAATTTAGATTAAATTGTTAAAAATATGTCAGTTAAATAAAGTAAAAGGGCCAAACAATACAAAATGAAAAAATAATGTCACTAATAATTAAATTCAAATCAATAATCAAAATCATTCAGTATGTCACATATGATAAAACAGACTAATTAAAATTTGTCATTTAAATATTCGTCAACAGAATAATACACCTTACTATTTAACATTTTGAAAAGATTTCTTTTAAATTCATCAATGTTCATACATGAGATAACTTGTCCTGGTAACTTATTATACAGTTTTTGAGCCATTGCATAAAAGCTTTTGCTATGAAATTTGGTTTTAGTTGCTAACACCTGCAATTTTTGTGAGCGACGTTTACTTTCTACAAATCTATATAAATTCATGTTTTGTTTTACAAAAATACAGGCCTCATGAATATAAAGAGATGGTAACGTTAAAATATTTAGTTTTTGAAAATGTGGCTTGCATGATACTGTTTGTTTTATTTTACAAATAGCTCGGATGCATTTTTTCTGTGCAACAAGTACCTCTTGAACCTTCGGTGCATTACCCCAGAATATGAGGCCATACCTCAAAGTTGAGGCGACATAACCATGATACGCTTCTAGTAGGGCGGTCTTATTTGCAATTTTGCCTAGCATATAAAGAGCATATGAAAATCTACTAAGCTTTCCACATACACTTTCAATTTGAGTCCTCCATGTCATGTCATTGTCTATATAAAGTCCAAGAAATTTTGTTACACTAGCTTCAAGTATTTCGTTCCCTTTATAGTGTACTTGAAACTGCGATTGTTCTTTATACCTAATTTTAAAATTCATTATTTTAGTTTTGTTAAGGTTTATTTTAAGGTTATTAGCATTCAACCAGTCGATAATAGGAATAAGGCTATCGTTAATTTGCTCTTCTATTTGTTTTGTAGTACCAGAGTCATAGATAACAGTGCTGTCGTCGGCAAAAAGTGACATTTGATGTTCGGTTACTTGAGGAAAGTCATTAATATAGCATATAAATAGTAATGGTCCCAAGACAGAACCTTGCGGCACACCACATGACAATATTCTAGAGCTAGAGGAGTAAATTATCTCAGTTTTGGTCTTTATATTTACTCTTTTAATTTGTGTAATTTGCCTTCTATTCTCTAAATAAGATTTTATCAAATTAAGCACGCTACCTCTGATGCCATATCTCTCGAGCTTAGTTAATAGCATTTTATGGTCTACATAGTCAAACGCCCTGGTCATGTCCATAAACATTGCCATTACAGGTTTTCTGTTGTCCATATTATGGTGTATTTTTTCCAAGAAGTTGTAAATTGCCATATTAATTGTTCTATTTTTTCTGAAGCCCATTTTTTCCTTGCAGAATATATTTTTTTTTTCTAAATAACTGTTAATATTATTATATAATATCTTCTCAAAAATTTTAGAAAATATTGGTATTAGTGCAATAGGCCTTTTCTGTGGTGGATGAGTGAACTTAACACCCTGTTCCTCATACCCCTAAACATACATTATAATTATTAAATTGAATTGAATTGTGCTCGAGAATCCTAACCATATTGGCTTAATGAAAAAAGAAAAATGCTATTATATTGGTATAATACATATACCTCTTTAAGATTATCTAACAAGTAACAATGTCTAAGTAAAAATGTTTACCTATACTAGCGCTACTCAACCCATAATTGGTGAAGCACTAAACGCGTGCGAACACTGAAGTGCTATTAGCGTGACGTCTCGTAATGGCGAGCGAAGATAGGCACTCACATAGTCTGACACTAAACACTATACTCTTTGATCATTTATTTATTGGTAGGATGAGGGAAGTGGGCTCTTCTACATACTTTTAGGGCCGCAGTTACTTTACTGAAGTTATTTTTAAGGTTCTGTACCCGAAGGGTGCCAAACGGGACCCTATTACTAAGCCTCCGCTGTCCGTCTGTCTGTCAGCGGGCTGTATCTCATGAACCGTAATAGGTAGACAGATGAAATTTTCACAGATTGTGTATTTCTATCAAAATTCAAAATTCAAAAGTCATTTATTCAAACTAGGCTAAGAATCAGCACTTTACGAACGTCAAAATTACATAAGACAGTCCCCCAAAACGCCCACCCTTCACCACTTCCTAGTGCGTTAGCTGGGAAGAAGAAGTGGCGCAACAAACTCGCCGCTATCACATTCAATCTGCCTAGCCTTTTCCCATCTATGTTGGGGTCGGCTTCCAGTCTAACCTGATGCAGCTGAATACCAGTATTTTACATGGAGCGACTGCCTATCTGACCTCCAGAACCCAGTAACTGGGTAATACCACCCGGGTACCCCTACCCCTGGGTGTTACCTCCTTGGTAAGACTGGTTGTCAGACTTTCAGGCTTCTGACGACCCCTAACGATTGTCAAAAATCCACGAATGACAGCGGAGATCAACGGCTTAACTTGCTTTCTGAAGCACGAAGGAGTCTCGGTGTGTAAAGATGATCACGCATCCACGGACCAACCCCGGCAAGCGTAGCTTAACCTGATGGATCGAACCGTGCGACTGTTATTACTTAGCCACAAGCTCCTCAGTTGATAGCAGATAGACGAGAAAAAAAACCACCCACCCACACCCCTACATGTAGGGGAGGTACTGTAAAAAAATCTCTTTCTTGATTTTATTTTACCACTTTGTCGGCATGATTAGTATGTATACCCATGCCAAATTACAGCTTTCTAGTACTAACCGTCTTTGAGCTAAGCCGCGGACAGACAGACGGACATGGCGAAACTATAAGGGTTCCTTATTTACTACGGAACCCTAATAAAAGGATCTTGGTTTTTTGCTCGATCTTGGCTGGAACCGGTCGTATTTGGCCGGTTTTTTTGGTGTTAATCAGGTTTGGTAGTCTAGTTTGTTGTTACAATGAGTAATGGAGGTCATGCTCTAATCTTACAATAAAATTATTTTCAGCGTCATTTTGTGTTTACCTTATTTTTCTTGAATGAAATTTTTCTGAACTAAATCTATTTATTTATAACCCGGGACAAACTAAATATTGTTCAATAATATAACTCAGTCAGCAATGTATGTAGCGAACTTGATAATCCGGTGCGCCTGAGGTAAAATTAGGCGTCACTCATAAAAGCTATTTTTAAAGCTCCCAAATTAGATGGATTCATTAATAGGGGTCTAAAAATTGCTCCCCTAATGGTTACTTTTAACCCATCAAGAGTCACTTAACCTTTCTTTCATACTTTTTAATTATGTATGTAGGTATATAGTTACACATAAAATAAAATATATAATACATAAAACTGCCTCGTTTGTCTAGTGGTCGCAAGCGCTACTACTGAGCATGAGTTCCTGGGTTCGATTCCCAAGTCGGGCAAAGAGTTATTGGGTTTTTCTAACATGAATTTGTCAGTAGCAGCCTGTAGTCTGAATTTGTGCCTGGTTAATAGCAATAAGCTCGCCCCCTATTACATGGGACTTAAACACAAGTGGCGAAATGGGTAGGTGTACAGGTACACCTCTGCCTAACCTATCGGGGATTACAAGGGTGATGTTGTTAGGTTGTAAAATAAAATTCTGAATGTCAACACCGCTACGCCATATGTGATAAATCAGATTAAATCTCCTTTCAGAGCAAAATAAAAAATAAAATTTTTCGAAAATGGAACTGTCCAATATCGCGACCATATTGGTTACGTCAGATGACATCACCAATATGTCGGTCTGTCATGGCGCTCGGTGAAAACTTTTTGGAAAGCATGTTGCCGCATTCACGTCCAATATTTAGCTTCGGGGATTACGAAATTAGGTAGATGTTGGACTTAGTAAAGGCTTTTCATGTGTTAATAAAGTTTATCGTGCGTGTATTTCTTTAAAGAGTTATAATTGATACTTTTATTCTGTGTCGATTCGGAAAAAGTAAATGAAATGATACTGCTCAGCATACGTTTTACAAACTAGTTAGGTAACCAAACACCGAACGGAATTCACAGTATGACTTTGATTTTTATGTACTAAAAAGTTATATACTTAATTGAATGCAATACGTGGTTTATTGACTTCACTAAAAATGCACCCTTTTAAAATACATAGAAACAGTAGCAGATAAACATCACAAAACATATGTTCTGCTCATCCAAAATGTAAAAACAGGCGAAAACATAGGCTACAGTACATTAATTACTTAAAAGTTAACCGAATTAACCACTTTGGACCGTCTTCATTTAAAACTCCATTGGAATAAGCTGTCAGATCGCTGACGGTGAGAGGTCCTTTGCGAGCTCAGCTCTTACGAACCTTTTAGATTATTAAATTAATTAATTAATTTTAATGTGTTTGAATTTTCCTGACTTGTGGCGTATTTTTTGTTTTTTTAAGCGTTTTTAGCTGGAGGGATTCCACTTAGAGCACTGATTTCAGCGGCACTTGACCGAACGGCACTTAAGCTTTTCCACTAATCGCACCGAAACAAAATTTTGATGAGTGCGGTTCGGTGAAACAGTTACGAAATATTATTTTCAATCCACGAACGGCACCTGCATACAGTTTTTAGAGATGATACGTGTGTAATCTTTGTTCAGGACATTGCCAACTATAACATATATAGATACGGCCAAGTGCGTGTCGTACGGGTAATTTTATTTATACACGTTTAGCTGAAAATAAAAAAAAAAAGAGATCTCAGAGACACAGTAAACAATCTACTCAAAGAACAATAATATTATAAATAACACCAGCCTGTTACTGTCCTATTGCAGGGCAAAGGCCTCTTCTCATACAGAGAAGGCACGAGCATTGATCACCACGCTTGCTCAAGACGGGTTGGTGATTTCAGACTTATATTAACTATAAGTCCAGGTTTCCTCACGATGTTTTCCCTCACCGATGTCAGTAATGTCCAAGATAAACTCAGAAAGTACAGATGAATTGAAAAAGTCACATTGGTGCTTGCCCGGATTTGAAAGGACAATCTAGTATTTAAATATCCGGGTTGTAGTTGGTGGTTCTGCATAGCGGAAATAGAACATGGTTCAGTCAAATTGATTCACTTTGATTGAAGAGCACATAAATGATAGGTATGGCTGACATTTGAGGATCCAATTGAAAGGCATAAGTGAACCGTGTAACATGCTCATAACTCATTAGCATATTGAATTAATTATTGGCAATTGTAACACTCGAATCAGGACGGTATTTTTTTATTATTGCAGCTTGTATAGTTCATCTCGTAATTGCTTTATTACCCTAAGGTTTAAAGTCACTAGCACATCATAAAACGACAAAGGCTATTTGTCTTTGTGATGTGACAGTTATATAGTTTAAAACTTAATAAAAAACGACAAGGTCTAATAGCCCCTCGGTTTGACATTGACGCGCGTTTTACGTCACTTTCGACATTTTTCAGAATTTTTCGGTGTTACCTGTAATTTTTTTGATTACAGCCAGTTCCTCTGTGGTTAAGGATTGCAGGTGAAGCTCGCTTCTACCTTCGGCCTGATCATCACTTATCATAAGGTGAAATGCAGGCCAAAAGCTACTTTCCAGTAGTGGATAAAATAAAAACAAAAAAAAGTGCAAGTTCAGTTTACAGGGAATTGCTGGCAAAGGTGTTAAAGTATTTCCGGGGTTGACTATACTGAGACAGGTTCCATTTTTGACGGCTACCTTACGTGTCCCAACTTTTTTGCTTTCTTTAATGAAAACGAACTCAAGAGGACTAAACCCTTGTCACCTGTATAAGACACTCAAGCTTTGGAAAAGGTGCTATTTTAATATTCTAATTATTAAAAAAAATATTACGTCTGAAAAATTTCGATGACAGTTCCCTAATACTTAGTCACATCTAACTTGTGACTAAGTATTAAGGCCTATTCAGACCTAAGCGGTATTCGCAACCGTCTGCGGCAGAGAAAACCCAGTGGGTATGCCGTAATATTACTGTTCAGACGTACTTGATACTAAATACCTGAGCGAAACCCGCGCGGTATGTACCTCTACCCACAGCGGCAGCGAATATCGCTCAGGTTTGAATAGGCCTTTTAGGAAACTGTCATCGAAATTTTTCAAACGTTATTTTTACCGGCATCGTTATGTTAAATTCAAAAATGTTTCATTTATATTAATAACATAACTTTTATTTCAGACAATTTTACAGTACATATTATTACCATTTGGGTTTCTATTATAAATAAAAGCGCTTGCGGCAGTGGGGTAATGTTAACAGTCTTCATTTGATTTAAGTTTTTATTTATAGTTTATTTTCAGTGACAACAAAAATAACCAAAATCAGTAAGAAAAAAAACTATTTTCAAATTCAATTTTAGAACACTATCCAGATGTTAACAATTCCAAGTTTAAATTGTTGAAATAAGATAATTACTTTGGCTTGTTACCCATTAGGAATCCTTCGCAATCCTAGTGGTACTTCCAGAAGTTTTTCTCTTTAGTGATTCATAGATAATTAAATACTTTTCCTAAATAAAGTAACACTATGACTTTTACACACGAACACAGAACAGATATCAAAAACATAGGCCCAAATTCCTGTAATAATTAGACGTTCCACTGATGCCTAGTTCACTAATACACCATTTATTTTGTGTGTTTGTTTGCGTGTTCTGGCTTCACGCAAATTCTGCTCTGGCTTCAATTTAACAGTATTTTCATAGAAGCCAGGAACAACTGTGTTTTTGTTTGGTTAGCTTTGTAACGCGGTCCGTCGAATTCGAATGAAGTGTATGCAGTTATGTTTTGTGGGTTCGAGTATTTGGTGGTGATGTCGATGTGTGGTTTCGTTTGGGGCTTCGGGCATAGTGTTCATGTGCGGCAAAATGTTTTAATGTTTTCTATCATCATATTTCTCTTGCCCTTATCTCAATCAAAAACGACTTCTTAAAAAAGGAGGTTTTCAATTCGTCTTTTTTTTTTGGTACTTACGTAGTTCTTTAATGCGGCTTTGCGGTAGAAGTTGACTGGTAGAAATCGTCACGTCAAAAATAACGCTTTTTCGTTATTCATCGATATTTTCGTCAATTGTGGACCGATTAGGAAAATTCGTCACATTTCATGTGTGGCTTGTTTTGTTTGTTTATCACCCTAGGGCACCCTAGGCATTTTCTACCAGTTAACCAACTGGTAGAAAATGCCTCAGGAATTAAGCTCGCCTTGTACACTATTTTTTTGTATTTTATAAAGTTTAAGTAAATAAATAAATACATATTTGTATGAAAACCCCAATTCCATAAGCATTATACTTAGTTACCTGTGACCTCTAAAAACGGTCAACTTCTTCTCTCAAATTAATAAGAATGCCGTCAAAATATTTGCCAGTCAGCGATGTTTAAGCGGGGCTTATTATCTAGGGTACGCCGGGCGAATACTTAAGTATCGATAAAGGCTATTTTAATGCCTATCCTCAAGGTTTACCACCCCTTGGGAAAAGCGCCATCTAGCGATACATCAAGACGACGCCGACGTCTTTACGAGCTCTCTGAGGCGCGATAACGGATAATTACATAATGTCCTTTCTATGTTTATTGACTGCTCTAGAGGGGCCTAGTGGCTGTAAATTGTTCTAAGAAGAATTATGGTAATAGTGTTATGTACGTCTTAATGTGAGGTGATCAGGTGAACCCAGGATCTGGTTATTGCAAATCTAAATGATTGGTCTCGTATTTGCGAACGTAACTATAATTTTATTGACATGGGTCAACCTGTCGTGCTTGCGACCAATCTACGTACATACATCTACGGTCTACAGTTCAAATTGTAAATTTGTAGAGTCCTGCTTATCCATTCTGTAAACATCTCACCGTGAAGAGTGAGGTGAAGTGAGAGCTGTCCATAGTGTCAATCCCTAGCTTTAGGTGCAATGACAGCTCACATCAAGCTCACTTCACCCAAGTTATCACGGTGAGATGTTTACAGAATAGCACGGCTGGTCTACAAATTTACAGTTTATGTTGTAATGATCTCGCCTTCGTGAGTTAAAAATAAAAAAAAGTTTCCAAATAAGAAGACCCCTTGGCTCCCCGAAGTAACATAATATTTACCTACAAGAAAGTTACTGGATAACTAATGAAATATTATGATTTAGTCATAGCAAAGAGCATACCCTGTGCTGTGAATTATGTAGGTGCTGTTTCTCGAGTCTGTTGTCGAAACATGTTTCTGCATTATAAATCATAGTTTATAATCGAGCTCAAAAACACTGTAAACACAATAATAGCTTTTTCAAACCTCAAGTTTAGAAATAGCTTGTAGCTGTCGGTAATATTGAGCTATAATTTGTTCGAATCTTTGACGTTTAAAAGTGCCTTACAAGGGCCTATTTGAAATAAATGATTTGACTTTGATTTTGCCTTTGAATGCTTCAAATTAAAACATAGTTTTTTTACAAACCTTTTATACGAAATAAATAAACCAAGACAGAGCGCTGTCAACAGTGACGCGAGGCCGGTTTCATATACATGTGTGCACTTATTGAGGTGTAGTTTAATTGTAAATGTGCCTGTATGCCTGTGCCGCTCTGTAGCGGAGGTGTAGTTTTGGCATGCATCACTTTATTGTTCGTAGCGCTGTCTTGGTTTTTTATTTAGTCTGAGTGACAATTATAACGTCGATTCCCAAGTCTCCTAAGTAAATCAAAGCTCATAATGGTGTTTAGAACTTCCAAAGCCCCTGAGATGTTAACAGGACGAGGTATGAAATAAATAATTGCAACCTTCAAAGGTTTGAAAGAGCGTGAGCGATTGCCTATCTAACTTTCAAGGTAAGTATTAAGTATTAACCAGGTCCAATTAGTCGGTCGAAAACTTTTTAATAACAAAGTAAATAAGGAGTTTTTTTAAATAAGCTTGTGAATTTAATCATAGTTATTGTGAGTTGCAATTTCAAACTATTGAGCTTCAAGTTTGTGGCTAAGTAATAACAGCCGCACGGGTCGATCCATCAGGTTAAGCTACGCTTGCCTGGGTTGGTTCGTGGATCTTTCCATACCGAGACTCCTTCGTGCCTCGGAAAGCCGTTGGTCCCGGCTATCATTCGTGGATCTTTGACAGTCGTTACGGGTCGTCTGAAGCCCGAAAGTCTGATGACCAGTCTTACCAAGGGGTATCGTATTACCCACTTACTGGGTTGTGGAGGTCAGATAGGCAGTCGCTCCATGTAAAATACTGGTATCCAGCTGCTTCCGGTTAGACTGGAAGCCGACCCCAATATAGTTGGGAAAAGGCTAGCCAGATTGATTTGAACAGATAAATTTATTTAACTATTTATTTGTACTCAACTAAAGTAAGTTTTTTTTTATGTAAAACATTTACTGGGCAATTTACTTTTAACGGTCGCCAATTACTAGAGAGGCTGCTTTAATAAAGTATACCAGCTCTTGTTTTTATTAGCTGGCAATATTTTTTATTACGATATTATAACCGGGCTATCAATGTCGAGTTTACTTTTTCAGATAAAATGGTCTTTTACTTGTGAAGGAGGAATCATTTCCTGTATTTATCACTTTAAGTTGTGAGGTTGATAAATCAGTTACCAAAAATAAGTTTCGCACCAAATCACCAAGCTTGGAATAGAAGTGGTGACTATCATTTTATTTTATAAGTAGGAGGAAGCTGCTCTACATAACTATGAACCCTAATTCACTGCTTAAAATGTGTGCCTTATTAAGGACTTTAGTAGACACGCTCATCATCGTTGCTTTTAGCACCGATGATCGGCGATTTAGCAACTTTTTATCCGATATTAACGACAGAACTGCATTCGTGTACCTACCTATAAATAGGCACGGTGTACCCAGGGGGGGCAGGGAGGGGCAGGGGAGGGCAGCTGCCCCCCTGGATTTTGTATTCCTAAGTACGATAAAAGTTATGTTAGTCACGTTAAGACTTACTTTACAATTACAATATATTATGCATAAATTTTTAGCAAAAACCGTTCTGCGCGGCCATTGTAAATTTTATTAGCAATGCCTCATTCTACGGCTACAATTGAAAGGTCATTCAGTACACTCAGACACGTTAAAACATGGCTGAGATCAACAATGATCGAAGACTGTTTAAATGGGGTTTGCTCTGTCAGTCTTTGGTCAGTGTCAGGTTGTTGCTTGATTAAAATATGATCCGCGTCCATAACAAATATGTATTTACAGAATATTGAATTACTTTTTCATGAAATTATGAATTTAGAGAAACGTCGCCTTAAAAAATTTCTGATTTGCCCCCCCTGGGCCAAATACACCCAGTATTTGGCCCCACCCCCATGTAAATAGGTACTATATTTTTACTACTATCCTGTTTTTAACATACTACGTAAGTAGATCCTGTTTACAATTTAGGTAGGAAAAGTTAAGAATGAACAGAATGCCATACAATTCTTCCACAACAGCTCACGATCCGCGATCACAATAAGATACGGAATCACTTTAACCTAACCGTGTCAGGGTTGCAACCCCATTCAATACAGAGCCATAAACAGACACATAAAAATACATTTTTATCCATGCATTTCATCCCTCAGATATAAAATGAAAGTCATTCAGATTCCAAGAGTTATCAGCGGCTTTTACTAAGCCATCTTCATAGGAATCTTAGTGGTGCATTTCCGAGTTATTGATTTTACAGCGCTTCATAAAGCGGTGGTCGGATGCATTCAGCGATTTTTATGCTGAATATTTTCTCGATGAGCGTGGTGAAGTGGTTTCGTTATTATTTATTACGGGCTTGTTCGTGATTTTTGCATTTGTGAATGGTTTTTTGTTGGGATAAAATTTTTGTGTATTTTTCGAATTTTAAGCTAACTATCGTTCGTGTGTTTTGTTGGTTTTGTATTTACAAGTTTTTGTTAGCTTAGTTTATTTCAGTGTTGAATATGTAAACAGCATAAGCCAAAGAAAAACAGACAAGGGTCAGGTGCAAAATTGTTCGGCTATAAAATTACCAATGTGACTATGATCATCTTATGGTGATTGGACTGCTACATTCTTATTTGAGAGCGCTGCTATATTCAATTATTAAACTTTTTGTTTAAAAGGTAATTACTGAAAATATCGCTTTATTAATGCTATACTATTAAACGAGCAATATTTGTAATCACGTTCTCGAAAATGGCTCTAACGATTTCGATGAAAATTGTCATATAGGGGTTTACGGGGACGAAAAATCGATCTAGTTAGGTCTCACATCTGGGAAAATATCTGAGAATAATCAAGAATCAAAATTGTTAAGATTAGAAAAACTGAAGTGTTTACGACTTTCGTCGCTGACTGTACCTTTTTTATTCTTGTGCTTACTCATCACAACGAATAGAAACCCTAACGACATAAGATTACAATACAAAACAAGATCAAAACCGAACAATAAAAGGACCACGAAAATAAGCGTCGTGGACAAAGCGCCTAAATCCGTCGCGGTAATCCAGTTCTGGCTCACTCAGTCCGGATTAGCGACGCCTTTTGCCGTCATGACCATATACAGTAGGTGCCTATCTACGGACGTTGGTGCTTTTTGCCTCTGACGCGAAAAGTGGAGTGTTTAAGTGGTATCAGTGACAAAGCTTTGTAAGGAAGGCAGTAGTTTGAATGATCACTTTGCGCTGTGCACGAGCGAGAGAGAGAGGGAATGAAAATTCTTGAAATGAAAGTTTATTTATTTGCCAGAATATGGGTACTTACATGATAACATGGTAAAATAATTTTAGTCTCATGCCCGCGAATGTGATTTCGTGCTTAACGAAACTTTTTAGTAGGTATTTTACGAGTCGAGCATAGCGGGACTAGCGCATAGGGGGACTGACCGATTCTACAAAGGTTTAGACAGACCTATAGTAAAAACAACATACAAAGCACATACATACAACAACATGCACAACAACAACTAAATAACAACTGGACCTAGGTACTCTTAGTCAATCTGCCTGGCCTTTTCGCAACTATGTTGGGGTGGGTCTGCTTCCAGTCTAACCGGAGCTGAATACCAGTATTTTACATGGAGCGGCTGCCCATCTAGAAAGAAAGAAAGAAAGAAAGAAAGAAAGAAAAAGTATTTATTGAGACTCGCACAGGAAATCACACATCAAACTAAAAACACACTAAACATAAATAAAAAACAAAGTAACATTAAAATTTTAAGAATGAAGTCCCGTACGAGGCCAAAAGGCTCCTATCTCAGCATGATGCCGCGACATGAAAAAAAAAAAAAAAAAGTCGCAGCGCTGGTATTCTGATAGGGCCCACAGTGATGTCACGGATAGATTATCATCTGACCTCTATACCTCAGTAACTGGGTAATACGATACCCCTTGGTAAAACTGGTTGTCGGACTTTCGGGCTTCAGACGACCCGTAACGACTGTCAAAGATCCACGACTGACAGCCGGGACCAACAGCTTAACGTGCTGCTTTCCGAGGCATGGAGGAGTCTCGGAAAAGATGGTCATCCATCAAAATTCAAAAGTAATTTATTCAAACTAGGCTGAGAATCAGCACTTTTCGAACGTCAAAATTACATAAGACAGTCCCCCAAAACGCCCACCCTTCACCACTTCCTAGTGCACATCCATGAACCAACCCCGGCAAGCGTAGCTTAACCTGATGAATCGACCCATGCGGCTGTTATTACTTAGTCACGAGCTCCTGCTCACACACTCTTAGTACAAAACTTAGTAAAAATCCGTTCCATACAACATTACCACAGAACTATAACATTCAGTCATATCCGAGCTTTATTGCATCGTTGGGAAGAATAATAAAACTATATTATTACAATGTATCGTTTATTGGAGCACTTAACTTGGGATTATGACAATAAGCCGCTACAGAAGGCTCATGTTTTTGTGAAAGCTGCGACAAAGATTTTTCCTACTCTGGGAGTGAGTTTCCAGAATTGCAAACTAAATCTGTGAGCATTTGCAATATTCATTATATAGAAATATATACAGTGCGATAGGTATTCCTTCCAGGAAGTCGTACCATTTACATGTACGTAGATGATTTTTGAAAATGGTTACTAAACTACTTCGTTTAACTTTTAAGTGTTTGATGTTTGAGACAATTTGGTTACATCGAAAGTTTTGGTAAAGTTACCAAAAGGTAAAGGTAAAGGTACCCAATAGAATAGCAATGAAGGACATTCAATTTCAGAGTTTAGAGAAAAGCGATATTTAGTGACGAATTCTGGGAAATGTTAATATGTGGAGTTTCTTGCCCGTTCTTCTCCATAGGTACCTACTACGCTTTGGAATGGGCAACTACTTTCATATTTTTGACTGACCAATTCCTTGACAGTTCAAAAGTGCCTGTAACGGTTTAATTGAAATAAATGGTTTGAGTGTTGATACATAAAAATTGGGTTTTCTCGAATCCCACGAATTTTCGCCTAGACTTTATGGGGTGCTTAATAGTTGTCAAATGGGTCTCAGTACCACTTCCTGGAAGGAATACGTTAAATTACAAAACATCCAGTATGTATATTGCAAATGTTTTTCTCTGGCTTTAGAGATTCAGCCACTATTTTGAGAGTTCCAATACAGCAGTTGCAAACGTGCTGGCTGCTACAATTCAGTTTCAGTGTTGTCCCTAAAAAGTGAGCTCCGCAATCAAAACCGATGTATTATTTATCATCGTCATCACCATTGACAGCCTTGCTCCATACACTGCTGAGTAAATGTCTCCTCCCTGTTTATGATTCCAAACCAAACTGTACTTACCAGTAATAGGAACAGTCGCTGGCTAATCGTAATTATTATATTTCGAAATCAATGTTTTTTTGTGTTATACGAACCAGGTCAGTGCGAGTCTCAACCAGGTCTTACGCGCGATCTCCTGCAAGTCATCAACCCATGTGGCATTTGGTTTTATTATCCATTTTTAGGGTTCCGTACCTCAAAAGGAAAAAATGGAACCCTTATAGGATCACTTCTTCCGTAAATCTGTCAAGACCCTTTTTCTCAGGAACGCGTGGAGGTATCAACTTGAAATTAATATGAAATACGTAAGTCCATGTTCTCATGTAGCTCTGAAAAAATCAAGCTTCTAAGTCAACTTAATAAAACAATACGGCACTACAGGGTACTTTCCGTTGACCTAGAATCATGAAATTTGGTAGGAAGCAAGGTCTCACAGCACAAAAGGAAAAAGTCGAAAATGGAGAACTTGTAGTTTTCTAAATTTGCAGTTGGAGAATTGACCGTGACGTATATCGATGTAAGGGAGAACCTGTTTTTCAACTACAATGTTAAGTTTCTTTTTGGGATAAATTAACTACGGAACCCTTCATTGTGCGTGCTCCAACACGCACTTAAATAATGGATACGAGGCTTTTGGCTCATCTGTAAAGTGGTATTATTTTGTTTTTTTTTTTTTTTGTAATGTGCGTTTGGTTTGTGCAGAATAAACACTTTTTCTTTCTTTCTTCTTTTCTTTCACTTCACCGGATTTTTTTTTAAATACTGTGTCTTAATTTTTTACTAAAAGCCGCAGAGAGTAGGCAGTTTAATGCGATTCACCTCAAATGCAGAAGTTAGATTTTGTTGTTCGTTATAGATTTTCTTACTTATAAAGTACAACACATAGTATACACTCTATAGATTTGACCATAGAACATATATTATATGTTTTTTTCTAACATTCAGAATGTCGATGTCATATGGTTACTGAAATGCCAATTTTTAGCTATTTTTTTTTTAATGAATTGTAAATGATTGTACTATTTGGTGTGTATTATAAATAAATAAATAAGTAACCGTTAGTTAATTATGTTCTGTGAATTTGATATTTTTGATTCTGTAATGTGACGTTTCCACCTACATGTTCTCAATTGTTTGCTAGATATAGGAAGTGTGGGCTAAACCTTCTGCTGGCACTATACTCTGTAACAATACTAGGCATTCAATAAATATATTGAATGCCAAAGTACTGGTATATGACGTACTCACAAGACATATTAAGGCAAGGATTTACTGCGAAAGCTTTAGCACTAATAAATATAAGGACGGAATCAAACCTGAATGTGGATATATTGTGGCATGTCTCTCAATGTGAAAAAGTGCTACTATTTATCCTTTACCAAAAAACGGAATACTTTACTCAAACTCAAAGCATTTATTTCAAATAAACCAATTACAGGCACTTTTGAATTGTCAAGGTGTCGGTCAGTCAGAGAGATGAAGCTAGATGCCCATTCCAAAGCGTAGTAGGCACCTATGGAGAAGAACGGGCAAGAAACTCCACGGACACTCTTTTAAACTGTGATATGGTTACAAAATATTGGTGACATCATTCATGTTGAAGTTATTACATGTGAGAACTATGCAAAACGTTAAAAGTGTCCGCAATAGAAAAAAAAAAAACTATGTCTTACTCAATAAATGGGGTAACACTACAAACAGTGGACACGATTCGTGACCTAGGAGTCCACCTCGACTCAAAACTCACATTTCTTAGCCGCATTGACAATATCACTGCTAAAGGTGCAAAAATGTCTGGGTTTATAAAAAGAATATGTCCCGATTTCCAGTCGATCTCTACCCTAAACGTGCTCATTCTTGTGAGAAGTCTAATGTACTATGCATTTCCAGTTTGGAACCCTACTTACCGCGTTCACATAAACAGGATTGAACGTATTTAAAGAAACTTCACTAAATACCTTCGTTTTAGAAGCTCTAGCTGTCCACGAGATTGTTCTTACGTTCAAAGGCTCAGTCATTTTAAAATGTGTTGACTTGAACACCGAAGAGACGGGACGGACCAAATCCTACTCTATAAGTAAAATCGTTAACGGTATTCTCAATGTTCTAGATCTTTTGGCGGAATTAAGTATAGCTTTACCTCGACAGAAAGCTATTAGATCTGGTCGCGAAACCGTTACCTTTTCCACGACTGCAAGTCGTACTAACCTTGGTATGACCTATGAACCGTCTCATGGCAAACTACAATGAAATCGCTACACGAACCAAAAGCATCGACATCTACTCTAACCCTTTACGACAATTATGATCGAGACTTCTAACCAGCTCGGAGTCTTGAGTCGTTTGTGCAACACGACGCCTATTAATTATTGTATTTACTTCCATTCACTTCTTTGTCAGCCATTTTTTTGGTTGATTTTTTTAAATATACTTAGTTTTGCATTCCGATAGTATTTGTGAACATAGCTCATCTTTTATTTTACTTTATTTTATAACTAATTTGTGTAATTCAACTAACAATATCTTGCACGAACATACTATTAATTTATCTGTAAATGCTGTGCACTTCTGTAAGTGACGAATTCACAATTCCTAAAACTGTGTGTGATTTTTGTTTGTGTATGTCTTAGTGAATAAGTCGTTGAAGTGTCATATCAATAAATAAATAAATATTATTTTCGAACGCGCGAAACAAAAATAATTTTAATTTGAGGTCCTAATTTTCTCGGAAGTATGTTTTTGATACATTGTGTATGACAGATCTGCCAAAAACACATAATCTAGAGACCATTGAAACGTTTGTACATTAGTGTAATCACCTAGGGGCCCTTTCAGTGGTGTCTCGTTTCCCTTTAAACAACTAAATGATGTACCGTAAAGTTTCAAAATCTAAATATTTTAATTCATATAAACCTACATGGGTACTTATGAAACGACAGAAGTTTTTTTTAAGGGTGAGATAAGAGGGAGCGCACACTTACTAAAAATAGGTTTAAAAGATTAAATTTTTAACTTAATACGGCAATTTAACTTTCAATGTCAATAGGAAAGAAGAATTAGCCATTAATTTGAACACGTTGACACTTACTAGCATGCGTCATGTGACTACTATTGCCTACTTTAAAAAAATCTGAAACGCACAGCCTAGCCCGCTGGGTCTATGGAAGCTTAAAATTTTGCACAAGAGTTATACATATACTTACGTTATGTTATGTATCGATTTCTTAAGTGAAAACTTCTTTAGGCGTGTTGAGCGACCTTTGGTGCGGGAAAAACTTATGGGTTCGCGTCACCGACATGCCCGCGCCGACATGCTTTAGTAGCAGTAAGTAAAGTTAGATTGACCACGTGGAAAGTTTTATTTGTGTATACTGTGCATTGATTAAATTGTGTTTTATTTCTCTTCTGTCTGCAGTTCCTATGACACCCAATTATTTTATTACGCGTTATTTATGCATTTATTAAATATATAATAATAATGGATTCGAATGTTTTATTCAAGCAAAGAACCTGTTTTATTAACATAACCGTATGCTTGATCATTAGTCTGCAGATAACCTAGTAAGTGTGCAGATTATCTAGTTAACGTAAGAAGTGAAACAATTTTTTCCACTTTAACGGACTCAACCAGATAATCTACAGATTAACAAGTTAATCTGCACTCTAACTGATTTACTCACATAACGAAAGTGAACACAAAGAAAGGATTTTTGAAAATTCGTCCCCTGTAGGGGTTAAAATGGGGGATAAAAGTTTATATGGAAGAACGTCATATTTGCCGATGCAAAATCCCATCGGACACACGGCTTGTGACTTTAATAAAAAGTGAAATTGAATAAGAAGTTTAAATTGTGATAATTGACGCTCGTTTATGGAATGCAACAATTATATTGTGGCGGCATCTATATCGCCACATGAGAACTACGAATCAAAGATCTGACGTCACACAAATCCTGCATCGCGCAATTAGAGTTTACCGCGCGAACCTCTAAAATATCAACTTCTAGACAAAATAACACGTCATACATTTTAAAAACTCGACACAATAAAAGACAGTCGTACTCACAACGTTCACAAACCGTGACTACCGACTATCGCCTGTTGGTTTCCGCGCGTGTGCGCAATTTTACAGCGGACGCGCAAATCGTAGCACGGATGATAGAACTTCTACGGTTGTATGAGTTCGGTACGGTTTTGACGAGTTCCTTTTTGGTGGACCGTCGCAAAACCTTGTTATGTCGGGAAGGATATGATTGTTGTAGAGAATTCTTTGGCTTGTTAGCCGAATCGTTTGCAGTAAATAAGTGATTGTGTTTAGGAAAAAATATTTAAATGGCGGCTACGTGGTCTACGTTGTTGGATCTTACATTGGTTAAATGTGAGTAAGAACAACCATGGCCATAGCCATGCAGTTACCTAGTATTATTTTCTGCCTGATCTAACTTTTTTAATGATAGGTACTTATTATTAAACGATCTCAGAGAAATATTGGGTACATTGTGTATTTTATAGCTGCGTGTGTCGATATTATAAATCGTAAGCAATTTACAAAAATATATAAATTTTATAAAATATTGCCATTATATTTGCATGTCATCAATCATTTACATGGAAAAATGTGTCCTTTGTACCCAAGTATTAAAACCGTGTATTGTCATGATCCACATAACCCTACCTAACAACATTGTATGTCAAAATATTGCCAGCATCTGTGCCACAAGTGTGGGCAATTTCACGGAGTTTGCGTAAATCCGTTAGATTGCACATTACACGACGCCGGCTGCGCATACATACATAAATGTTTCGCTGAGCCAGAAGGCTCTGTATCTTATAATATAAGATGACGCTGAGGTGGTATGATCTTAAGGATTTAAGTCCCAAAATGTAAAATGGAGGTCTATTTCTAAATCATACTATACCTACATATTTAGTAAATGTGCCATATATCAGTGATCATTTCTTAAAGATCGTTCATTACAATTTAACTTGAATAACGCACTGAGATCGCCACATCAGTACTAACATTGCACCCGAGCGAAGCGGGGGTCCCCAGTAGGTATATTCATAAATTCAATAATATAACATTGTATTTATAATATTTAATTTTAATTTAAACCTATATCAGCCGGTTAGATTTCTAATAATAATATACATATTATGTAAAATGTACATGGGAGGTATATTTTTGTGTTAAATTCTGAGTCCATTTTCCTCATTGGTGCAAATGTGTTGGAAAATGTATATCTATTTTTAGCTTGTTTTATCATGGCGTCTGTTCGTGCAATCAGCAAACTTAAGGTTGTTTGTTAGCAAGTACGTGAACCTGTATTCTTCGCTCGCAGGTGAAAAGGTCAACTTTTCTGTTATCTCGCAAGCCCTTTTACCTTGTTTGTATTGCGTTACCAAGCATATCAATTTTAACGGTATCAAAGCTCAAAGTTCGTTGACGGAAAATCTTGAGCTCTATGTAAAAAGCAAAAATAAAGTAAAAAATCAGAAGGCAAATATTCTTATACGTATCTAATAGGACTGTAGTAGATAATATAAAGCAATGTTCAGCATTATATATCATGTTGAATGATTGAGTAAGCGTAATTTTTCTACGACAGATCGGAAAAGAGATAGGGGTATATATTGCCAAAAACTGCGCCGGGGAATCGTTTAAAATATTTTGTTTAGGTTGTTTTCCGCCGCGTCAGATCCAGGCGAAAATGGCGAGACGAGCTTGACGCCTATATGTGGGATGGGTTCATGTTGGCACCGAAGAATAGTGGACAAAGAAAGGGAGGTCTTTGCCCAGCAGTGGGACAACACAGCCTGATTTATTATTATTTCGTTTATTAATTTATACTTATTAAATATTTTTATAAAAATATAAAAAACAGTGGTCCACCGGTGTCGGGAGCATGGTCCAAGCTACCGGTGGTTAGGGCTGCAGAGACAGGAACCTGCTCATTATGCACAACTTCAACAACACACTTCCCAGTGTTTATTATTCTAAAGTAGTCGTGGGTTGCGGCTGAAAATCAGCGTCAGGAGGTACATTTTGTGTTGTCATCTGACATTATGTTGAGCTGAGGCCCTTTTGGCATTGTTCTCTGTTTTGTTCTAGATGAAGGTGTATTTTTTGCTGCAATGCCAACAAACGCATTTTTCTTTCTATCTTTCTTTTATGCGAGCTATATCGAGGAGTAAAATCAGGTCCTTGATCCAACCGCCTAACGAGAGCGTCGAGAGATATTGGTTGAGGCTTACGGCCATCAGGCTGTTGGCCGTTACGACAATCGGCACAATGATAGCCGAGCTCACATTCGACATATCGACCTCCGTGTGCACAGTCGAGTTATTTTATTTTATTTATTATTTTCCGTCACCGCGATAAGGAAACTTCAAATTAATAAATTCACCAAGGCAAACAAGCTACACATATAATTGTGTAGGATAAAGGACAATTGCTGTGAATTGCCAAGCGTGAGAGGGAAGTAAAATAAGAAAGGTTTTATAACTGATAACCAGAAATGAATTTTCATTTTACAACCAAAAATTAAGCTACTAATTAATTGAATTTTAAAAATTAACTCTACATTCCGCCCAAAACTCGCCCCGACAACCGCAAATTAAAAATAATGCGTAATTTTATATTATTTATTTTTGGCTTGTGTTGTGCCTCCAATTTAATAAAATAATTGTATTGGACAATATGGAAATTCCCGTTAAATATTGAATACCAGTTGGGAGTAAAACAAAAATGGTGGTTGGAGAATTCCCATCGGCTCTAAAGTGTTTTCCGAGCGATATTTTAAAATATTGTCCGACCTCCCGGTGGGTTTGTAGTAATTAATTTTGTAATCAGTCCATTATTATAGCATAGTGCTAATGAGGCAATTAAAATATGATAATTATGTTCGGTACCTATTATTATAATCGGTAAATAAGTTTTCGTATTTTACCGCGTGGCAATGATTTTATCGCAGGATATTATGACTTGGTATTTTTTTGGCATGTATTTAATAGAGCCTCTAGTAATCCCATTTCGCGCCCCTTCTTCTTTTCGTGTGGTTAAACTAACCTGGTGTCAAAGTTTTAAAGCCACCCATGGACCTCTGACTTGGCTTCACATGCCGTCGAGAAATATCTCTCAGGCATGCCGGCTTCCTCACGATGTTCTCCTTAACTGGTTTTGAAGTAAGTGATAATTATACAATACGCACATGAATCCGAAAAGTCAATGTTGCGTGCCTTGGGTTCGAACTCGAGACCTATGACTTTGAAGTCTGACGGTCACACCACTAGGCTATCATTTTGCGCCCCTAAAAATATGATTGATTACTCTAATTTTATGAATGTGCCTCTTTTAGTGAACATCAAATATTAATTATTTTGGGGTCCTACAAATACTAAAATAAATAGCCAAGTAACTGCGACCAACTTGTATGTAGCTCGCCGGCCGCTACGGCGGCCGTAAACCCGTTTGATCGGGGCATTAGCCGTAGCATTACCAACTATTTATGTTGGTTAGCTCTAAAACTCTAGACACTCCACAGTAGATTAATGCGTTCATTTTCCGTTGTTTTGGTTCCACGGTCCATCCAATAAGCCAATCATTTTATGTCATCACCAGCTGACTGATTAGTTACCGAGATACATAGGTTGTGTAGTGAATGTAATTATGGTTTATTGATCGGTAACAGATGTTAGGAGTAAATAACGTGAGACTATTTTGGGGTCTAGCTGTTCGTGTGTGTGAGTTTGAGAGATATGTGTTATTGAATGTTGGAAGTTTGGGAGGGTTTGAGTTCACAGCACAGGAGATATATCTCATGAGGGGCAAAGTTTTATAACTAGCTAACTAGGGTTACAAATCGTTTGTAATTGTGTGTATTCAGTATTCTATTCTCGTTTCAAATAATATATAAAATGGAACTTTAATATTTGACATACCTATCTAAGAAAATGCAGAAATTTAAACCAATAAGAAAATCGCTGTCACATCTTAGAAACTGCCACGGAAAACCAGAAGAACTATATAACTTTGGCCATCTAAGAGACAACATCACGCTTGGCAGCTGCCAAGCGTGATGTTCTGAATTTCGTCTTATTATTTTCACCTTGAGTGGTGGCTAGCGGAGCTCCGCTAGCCACCACTCAAGGTGAAAATAATAATGAAAGTTATACCCTTTCTTTTCTCCTTAATATTGTAACGCTTTAAAAACTGTTTTCTTTAAATAATGTAATTATGTAGAGTAGGGCGGGGCTAGTTGAGCAATTTTTTACTTTATCGGTCATAGCTGTCTGGTGGGTAAGTATTTTATCCAAAAGGTCCATAGTAATTTATTTCTTAAAAATTCAAAGAACTACAGCCGTTTAAGTGAAAAAAATAGGTGAGGTATGTTGAGCACGGGTGTGTACCTGTGCTCACGTTTGCATCATGGCAAATTGAGCAGTTAGAAATTCAAGCCAAACCAATGTTTAAATGTTTAATAGACTTTCTATTTTACAATCAGCTTTTTATTTAAAGTCTTTTAGTTATTTATACATTGTCTTTTATTCATAGTCTTTATTTTTATAAAAAAAATAGAATCAACGAAAGGCAAGGCATAATTTGTTTAAAGTTTTCGGGTTGGGGTTAGTTGAGCAATAGTTGCTCAACTAACCACAACCCGAAAACTTTAAACAAATTTTTGGTGATAATTCAAAGCTTTTTCATAACCTCATTATGAAAAAACTGTTAGAATTATCACCAAAAACTTTATACATATCAAAAATATATTAAATATGAAAGTTTAACAGTTAATTGATTGAAAAAGAATAATATATGACTTGTACAGAAGAAATATTCCCATTCACGGTTTTTTCTTCACTCGACCGACAAGTCGTTACTGGCGATCGCGCAATGACGATGAGTTCCCATCGTGCGACCCCTTCTTTCCACTATTTGATGCGTTTGCATGCGGTGTATGGTTTTTGAGATATTTCGATTGCCCAACTTATCCCTATGCTCAACTAACCCCGCCCTATCCTACTTTATCTGGCGTGTTTGGTCTCCTACACTTTCCCTGCCTTAGCAGAAGTGTGTTGGAGGGCAGACGCACAGACCTTCTAGCTGTAATTTTGTGAACTAAGCTATTTACTGTGGTCGTAATCATTATTATTGTTGTTGCTAGTCCTTTTGTACGGTTACGCTTTGGGTGATAATCAGGTTGAAACCTATAATGTGAGCCTGTGAGTGTTACCTATTGTAGTTGCTTTGTGAATAAATAAATAAATGAATCAAGGATATAATAATTTTGAGGAATTTAAAAATAATTCACTACGTCCACGTACGTTTTTTTGTAGCAAACAGCCAGTGATATTCGATACGCTATTCCATCTATAACCCTTAGGAACAACGGACTGTCCCACACAGCGGCACAATCCGTCTCTGTCAGTACAGAACAGAATAGTAGCTTTATGTACTCCATATAGTAGGTACTTGTGTCTGAGATGTCATAGATCTGACAAAATATCGACGTCTGCGGACGGCAGCGTCTTTATGGATGCCTAGTATTACTTGTTTACAATTTTTATTAGCTTGGGCATGTAGCTGTATTGTCTTTTGTTATTTTGAGAGTATGTATGTATGTATAATACCAGCCTATTATTGTCCCACTGTAGGGCAAAGACCATGTCCCACTTGCTGGAGTGTCCGAAGTGCGCGTTCACCTGCTCCTCGTAAGACCTAAATCACCAGCGGTTTCGAACTTATATTAACTACTAGCTGCTGTCCCTAAATTGGTCCAGGTGTTTCGTAGATTAGCCGGAATAACCAGACAGAGAGACACGTTTTTTTTAATGGTTTTTTTATATGTTTACTTTTTTTACGGCGACCGCTACTTCCAAGTTGGTCGCAGTTACTTGGCTATTTTTACTACATCTTATACCATGGATACCCTACATTAACGATATGGCCAAACGTCGACTGATATATTGTCATACGCTGCCGTTTAAACGATATGGCCAATTTTAGCTGGCCATTTCATGAAATGGTCAATTCTATGATCCGGCCACGACATTTAGATAAGTCCAGCTTTCCTCACGATGTTTTTCAGTGTATGTGTAGGTACGGCTTTATTCAAATCTAACAAAAATACGTATAATCCTCTGACCTTTTCACACGGCTATGATCAGTACGATTTTTTACTGTAAAATTTTGGAATCATTCGGCAGTTTCATAACTACTGCATTAAAATTTGTTTTTATCCGTATGAACAGTGGGATGTTGATGTGTGATTTCAAGTTTTTACTGTAAAATATTGTACAGGGAAGTGCCGTGTGAATGGATCAGTCAAATTTCTACGTGACTTTAATATGAACTAATAAAATGAATTTCTTTCTATCTTTATAAATTCATTCAAATGGAGAACGAATGGGTAAGGGAAAGTGCCATAGATACGAATATCTGAGACTGAAAAAATCTTGTGACGTCTATTTCTGTCTGCTGTCATAATGACTGGCGCCGTCTGCACTTTATTTTTAATTTTGTCTACATTTACATTTGTACGCATCACTGCGAAAAACATTGGTTTAGATTCTGTCTGATAAGACTATGGGAAGTATTTATCTGATCCTCGCAAAACTTATTGACCTTCTAATAATGTAATGGACACTTTTTAAAATTAATGATCGTCATGCTCAATCAGATGTCTCGCTAATGGTGGCGCATGTGTTGGTTCATTTAGCTCCCTTCAAGATTGAGCTAAATGGTGCTGATCCGTGCGTTATGTTCGTGAACAGCTGCCATGGCTTATTTTAATTTTTGAATTGTTTTTTGTATTTATATTTTTATTACGGACGCTTTTAACGTGCACGTCTTTCTAGATTGTTCTCACATGAATAATTTTCAACATGAATGATGTATCCAATATTTTGTAACAGCTTTTTGATTTAAAAGAGTGTCCGTGGAGTTTCTTGCCCGTTCTTTATGTACCTACTACGCAATAGAAAACTAGCTTCATATTTCTGACTGACCGACTCCTTGACAATTCAAAAGTGCCTGTAAATGGTTTAATTGAAATAAATGCTTTGAATTTTGAGTACTTTTTGAGGTTTTTTGAGTTGAGTAAAAACATTTTGCGCTTCTAATGAGGCACACTTTTTAAAATTATTGATCCTGTCTTTAACTTTCTGGCCTTTTCTCACAATTGGTCGTAGTAACTAAGCTAGGGCACCCTGATTAAATGAGTTAGGCTAGGTTCGAAATGCGACCAAACGCGTGCGAGCCTAGCGAGCGCTACATCCATGTTGGTCGCAGTCACTTGACTATTTAGTATTTTTAGGACCCCAAAATAGGAACTATATTTGAGGTATATAAAAAGAGGCGCAATCAGTATATTTAAAAGTTTAATAATATTATAAGGTAAGCCAAATGGGAATTATTTGAGGTTCGAATAAATACATGCCTTAGGAGGCTAGCTTATACTGGTTTTGTTACGACTGCGTGCGGCTTAATGTACCTATAGTCAGCCTAATATTTAACTGTCTTTCCCAAGTGTTTTATGGTATTGAAATTGAAGGAATCGGGCCCGATAATGGCCGCGTTTGGCTGCAATAACGATAAGCAGAAGAAGAATAGGTGATAGGCTCACCCTTTTTTACATGGAGCCTAAGTTTAATGGCGTGCTCGTGAATTATAGGCAATTTCAGGATCCTGCCCATAGACATTTGCAAAAAAAGTAGTTTACACGGAGACAATGTTCAAATTTTCGCATGTATTAATTGGCAACCCCTTTTCAAAGCAAAATATTATGCGGGCGTACTGAATTTCACAAATTCCTACTAATTATGTTTTTTTCTTTTTACATACATATGTGGCGGTCTCTACATTGCCACTTGTGAACTACGCGTCACACTGACGTCACGGAAAATCCTGCATCGCGCAAGCAGGGTTTACCGCGCGACTAGCATATACAACGTCCCGACATTATTATCGGACAGTAGCCAACCAAATACCAGACTAGGCAGAAACTACGAAACGCCACCTGTCAACTGACATACTGCTTCGTTTGCGTTTCCAGGTTTTGCCTATAATCCAGCAGAAGAAGGTAAACATATTTGTAGAAGTAGGTTATGGGTCCCCGACCAAAACAATTTCAAAATCCAAAATAACAAAACTTCCCAGCACAATAAAGTAAGTAACCCTTAAAATATTACAGACACTACCCGTAAAATATGAACGGTAGACTTTTGAAACAAAATAGCTAGTAATATTGTTTAGGATGAGTTTTTAACTGCAGTCATAAAGTTGAGATTGTCGGAATATTTTCATGGCCCTTCAACAGATGTACCTACTTGAGCTGAGATAAACCTCTACATTGAAAGATAACCAGTGCTTATCATATTTTTACATGAAGTCAGATTTAGTACACTTTGGAGAGATTTTTTTATGAGAGGAATTAATATTTGCTAGCGTTTTGTTTTTTTTTTAGTGTTTTGCGAATTTTATAGACTTAAGAGCAAGAATGGTTGAGTTGAAGAAATAATTATGAGCAAACATTTATCAAAATAAGTGCAATTTTTCAAGTCTACATTGATTTCATTTGTATCTTGATTGCTACCTGTTACACACATAAAAACTCAGGCCTGGATCATTAGTGTGATGCTGATTAGAAATTGTGTGGAATCGAACTCGAAATCCGCATACTTCACTAGATCAACCACTAAGTGCTCTTATACACGAGCAGCACGTGTCAACGGCAGAGGTGCCGCTCGTGTGTAGGAGCACTAACAGACAACTTTTACGTCTACATTTAAAACTTCCAGCTGATAACTGACTCCATTTTCAGATTATTCAACTACCGCAAAAAAACTTAAGGAAAAAACCCCTAAAAAAGTATTGCACTTAACACAACCAATATTAATCCCTCCTACACTCGCTTCGCACGCACGGCGAAAGAATACTAACCCTTTTTCATAGCAAAAACCTAAAAATAATAAAAAATGGCGGAAAACCGTGCAGCATCAAAAATTCGACGTGTTTCCGGGCCTCGATGGCTTTCTTTTTGCGTTTTCCTGTATCCCAAATTAAATGGCTTCGATGTTTTTATTTCAACGTACGTGCTCAACGGTTTTTATTTGTGGGTCAGAAATGGGTAGGTTTTTTTGTTATAGCGTGAGTCATGTTCGGGTCTTGGTGGCAAGGATTTTGAGTAATTTTTTTTTTATCAGGTATAGGTGTGACTTTAAACTACGACTACTTGTAATACAAATCGAAGGTTACAATGATAAATCTTAGGAGCCGTTGAACTTCTTAAGAGAGTTTATTCAGAAAGTGGGCAACGTCGCAAATAGCAGTCAAATATTTCGCTGTTTTGATTAATTTGGCAATATTACTGTATGGAATTAAAAAATATGGCTAACTAGTGAACTAGAATATTAATAATTAATTTCAGTTATAACACAGAATTTGATATTTTAACCGATTTAGGTGTAAAAAGGGCATTTGGAAAATATCCAAATACTTTTTTCACATTTAAAACGAAATAATTGGTGTTACGATATTAATTATTGGATTAAATAATCAATATTTTAGTTCCCTAGTTAGCCATATTTCTTAATTCCATACAGTAATATTGCGATATATTTGACAGCTGTTTGCGACGTTGACCACTTTCAGTTTAAACGCTCTTAAGAGGTAGTCCGACCGCGGAAGTACTTTTATCAGACATTGTAAAAACATTTTAAAAGAGGCAATAAACTCCATTAATGGAGTTTATTGCCATTCTTCCGCATTTGAAACTACCTTTTGGAAGGGGCAACTAGAATCAATTCAATTTTTTTGTAAATATTGACGTTCAAAATTGCCTTTTAATGACCTACTTGACTTATTTGACTTTGACTTCTACATATTTAAGCACTGGTTCCTGCTTTGCTTGTGAGGGTCATTATTTTGTCAGTTTTATAACTTACATGCTCCATTGAAAGAAACTTTACCACTTACCACTTTACGTTGTCTTGTCAACCCCAACAAGTTGACCTTTTCGCCACTGCATGACCTATTCTAGTATAACAAAAATAAAGCGACTTTCCAAGCAACAATACCCTCCAAAACTTTTCTCATCTTCTCGAAAAATCAAAATAAATACAAATAGTTGCAGCTACTTATCTTGTCGCGTCTGTGAAGTCGATAGGAAATGGGTCAGCTGTGCATTCGTGGCGGGCGGCCAGTATATGTCACATGACTGGTTATCACCCATCTTGTGATACTTCGATGTTGGTAGTTTTAACTTGTGTTTCTTTTATTAAAATGTAAACAAATGGATCAGAACCTGTGGATGTCAATTTGTAGTGCCACATTACTTAATTTTTAATAGTATGTGCAAACAGCATGAATTTGATCCTTTCTTGACAAGTGTGGTCTCGGTCAGAAAGTGCCTGAGCCTTGGCTTTTTTAATTAAGATTTCGTATATTCAGGTCTTTATTCTTGTATAAATATAAAATGTGAATTGGTTTAAGCTTGAATGTTATACTGTTTATTTTTCTATTTTTTTTTGGTAGCTGTGTTGTGCTGTTCACATTCTTTCTTGCCAATCCGTTTTTAGAAGTGAAGACTTTTAATTGGCTGTCAGTCTCACATACAATTTTTTATTCTGTTTGTTTTAGCTGTAAGTCATCCATAGTTAATAAATAAATAAAATAAATAAATTACTTTGATTTGATTTTTTGAATGCTGAAACTCGAAATTCTAATAATGATTGCTTAAAGATGTTTTAATTAGGCACCATTAAGACCAGCTAAACTTATTGTTTGAATATTAAACAACTTGAAATCTTCTAAATATAAATGAATGGGTTACTAATTCAATTTAATGAGTGATTGCGCAGGAATTTTACCTAAACAGAGTTTATTTGCACTTTCATCACATACTTTTGGAACAGACCATAGAGAAGAACTCTTGAGAGTTAATTTGTGAAAGTTGGTAATTAAGTGAACACTAAATGTAGGTAAGTAAAGTGTCTAGAATATAAAAGAGTGGTAATACAAAAACGTATTGCGCTGACCTCAAATTAATTGTTAAAAGACCGGAATAGATCTTATAACTAAAGATGATTTGAAATTTGAATGAACCGCAGATGTTATTTTTAACCGACTTCCAAAAAGAAAGGTTATATGTTCGACGCGTATGTATGTTTTTTTTTTATGTATTTCCGCCGATTTCTCCGTCAATTGTGAACCGATTTTGAAAATAATTTTTTTTTAAGAAAGGGTCTGCTCCCATATAAATTTTATTAACTTTGCTTGGATAGTTTTTGAGTAAGCTTCAATACTACGTATTTTTCCCACTTAGTATATGTGTATGATATGATAACTTCCTGTCACTGTTATTTACATAGCAGGTAGTGGTATTCGAATTTGTGTGGGGTAGGTACCACGACTAGAAAGTGAAAAATAAAAACTTTTTACAAAAAATAAAACAACCGACTTCCAAAAAAAGAAACACTACAAAGTGAAAAATGGCTTTAATTTCGGAAGTCAGTGGCAAAAAACGAAAATTCAAAACCAAAGACACCGAATTCCGAAATTAAGCTTCGTGCAGACCAGCGCGACGAGACGCCGCGACGCGACTCGAACAATACTTACAATTTCTAAGAAAACTTGACGGTATTTAAAGTTATTTTTCACTTTAGTGTATAGTTTGTAGTGTTTTTTTTTTGGACGCCGGCAGTTTTTTTTTTTGAACACAAAGTTTACTGGCCGATTAAAAGCTATATTTGTTGCTTTAAAAGATTTTTGTTTAATTAAGGCAATGTCTGCGTCTAGAGAAAAAGAAAAATAAGTGGAGCATAATTTAATACAGTTTTCCATATTAATAAGATTGTCATCTTCTTGTCCTTTGGACTGAGTACAGTAATTTGCATCACAATTTGCAATCCCATTATAGTAACTATTACTATATTATAGGTACGTCTCAAGACCTTGGTGCTGGCTTGGAATACGTCACCTAGCAACGTCTGAATGTTTGTCGGTGTCTCGTGGATAGATACGTCCACTTTTGTTACAGCCATCTTGAAACTAGCAGACGTTGTCCACTAAATGAGCGGGTAAAAAGTTAATAATTAGCATAAAAATTTAAAAACTTAGCATCTTGATATCATCGTCATAGCTATTGATTCCCGAATATGGTAAGCGAATTTTCGAACCTTGAGTGCAGTTTTGTTGCTTTAAAAAAAGTAACGGAATATTTCCTTTGAATTCAATTTGCTATCTCCAGTACTTAGAGTACCTTGTTTTGACTAGATTTATTAAAATGAGCTAATAACCAGTAATTATCATCTCATTAAGAGCATAGATCAGAAGGTGAATTCCCGTAATTAAAAACCTTCAAAATTTAGTCACAATCGCATCTCAGCGATAAATAATGTCAAAAAATTGGCCAATATGAGAGTCGGACACACGAAGGGTTACGTACCATCGTAAAATATTTAACAGTACGTTTTATAATTAAGTAAAAAACCAACCAAGTGCGTGTCGGACCACGCACAATGAAGGGTTCCGTAGTTGGGATGAATTTATCTTAAAACAAACTTAACATTGTAGTTGAAAAGCATGTTCTCCAATACATCGATATACGTCACGGTCAATTCTCCACCCTCAAATAAAGTTTATAATCGCAAAAAAACTACAAATGAACGATTTTTGGACATTTTCCTTTACGTGTGCTATAAAACCTTGCTTTCTACCCAATTTCATGATTCTATGTCAACGAGAAGTATCCTGTAGGTTTTGATTTATTTGCGAGTATCAAAATATCTCTCATAAATGGCCGTATTTTTTTTTGCGTTGCCTGTGAAGCTTGATTTTTTTAGAGCTCCAAAGAACTATAGACCTACGTATTTGATATTAATTTCAACTTGATAGCTCCACGCGTTCCTGAGCAAAAGGGTCTTGACAGACTGACCAACAGAGAGACGGACGGACAACGAAGTATTTTTTTCCTTTTGAGGTACGAAACTCTAAAACAAACACGTTTCTTGTATGGGGGCCTTTAACTTTGGTGTTTTAGTTGTTACAACGGCAATACAAATAGGTACACAATCTGTGACAATTTCAACTATCTACCTATTACTGTTCATGAGATACAGCTGGCTGACAGACAGACGGACGGAGGGATGGACGGACAGCGGAAGCTTAGTCATTACTAAGCCGCCGCGAACCCTAAAAATGTAGGTAAATTAAAGGATTTTTTGACAGATTGAGAGTGTGGTTAGAATAATGGACGTTCTTATAAATACGGGAAATGCCCCTCAGATATAATAAACATCTGGCAGACATTGCAATAGCAAAACAGTTTCATTGAATGTAATGGAAGATACAAATATTGACTGTCAAAGACTTCTTCAATTCCGGAAAACAATACCGAAATTACTAGCAGAAAACAGTTGACCTAAATAATTGAATTGAACTTAATTCAATCAACGACGGAAAAGGATTGTTTTCAACAAATTTAAAAGACAAAGGGCTTTTTTTGAAGACTTGCTGTCATTTGCAGGTCGCTTTGTAGCACTGAATGAAAAGAAATGAAAAGAATTTGCTTAAAGAAATATCTAGGAAGGCATCTTTTAAAGGTTTTTTGTTTTAAACGGCATAAAGGAACGAGATCTTGAACGAGATCGTCTATGTTACCGGCGTTTTTTTTAAGCGTTCAAAATAATAGGAATTATTTATCAGACCGAATTAAAACTTAATATAAATGATGATGTACAACAGCAAAACTTGCAACGTTACGGGTGTCTATTAAGCTGATCATAAAAACTATTGCTGAAGGTCATTTCTACTCTTAGTCATGGTCAAGGTCAATGTAACAAAAGGTTTATTTTACGAGCCATATGCTTATACTATAACGAGGAGCTCGTGGCTAAGTAATAACAGCCACACGGGTCCATCAGGTTAAGTTACGCTTGCCGGGGTTGGTCCGTGGATCGGTGACCATCTTTAAATACCGAAGCCCTAAAGTCTGACAACCAGTCTTACAAAGGGGTATCGTATTACCCAGTTACTGGGTTGTGGAGGTCAGATAGGCAGTCGCTCCATGTAAAGTACTAGTATTCAGCTGCATCCGGTTAGTCTTTTTTTTTTTTTTTTTTGAGGATGGGAAATTATCAAATAACTTCTCCCGCTCTGGGTGGAGCGGGAGGGCGTGTCAGACTTTTACTGACTAAAACCCACCCGTGTTCCTTCCGTTGCCTGTGTGCCGAGGTCGCGATATCCCTTTCAGACAAACCCGCGACCCCGGCAGGCATTGGCCCTTCCGGACCCCGTCAGTTGGTGCTGACATCTCTTTGAGGCGCGCGTGGAACACAACGCGCCGTCGACCCGGGCCTGGTCCCTATCGGACGGCGAGCTACCCATTGCTCACCGTCCGCAAGCCCGCGCCTACGGTGGCCGGAAGTCGGCTCGCGACTCCCGACGCCCGGGGCGTCTCCTGCGGCGACTAGGGGCGCGAGGGGGCGCATTTTGCCTCTCCCTTGCGCGCTCCGCCTCCTCCTTCGCGAGCATTACTGCTTCGCAGAAGGAGGTGACGGCCTCCCATGCACTCTCGCTCCGGACCATGGCCTGAACCAGGGCCGGACGCGAGAGATCGCCGCCGCCGATCGCCTCCGTGAGGACACGGCGGTGCTCCGCCCAAGCTGGGCAGACCTCCACCGTATGCACTACCGTGTCCTCCGGGCGATCCACACAGTGGTGACACCCGGGCGTTTCCTCCCGCTTTATTCTGAACAGGAACCTCCCGAAACAACCATGTCCGGTGAGGACCTGTGTCAGGCGGAAGGTGAGGACGCCGTGGCGCCTCTCTAGCCACTCCTCAAAGAGGGGACTTATCGCCACAATTGTGGCGTGCCCAGCGCTGGGTTGCGACAATCGCACTCTCCATGCCGCCATGAGATCCCGCCGGAGCTCTGTCCGCTGTGCCGCGATTTCTCGCGGCAGCGGAGTTACGCCCCGGCGTTTCGCCTCCTCGCGCAACTCCCACATGTGCGCGAGGACTTTTGCCTCCAGATCCCATGGCGGTAGTCCGGCAAGGAGGCTCGCCGCCTCACGGGAGACCGTGCGGTATCCTCGTACCAGCCTGATGGCCATGACCCTTTGGGACGCGTTCAACCGCTGGGCTGGTCGCAGCCTTAATGAACGCGCCCACACCGGTGCCCCGTAAAGGGCCATGGACCGCACGATCCCCGCGTAGAGCCTCCGGCAGGAGGCGTTTGGACCCCCTAGATTGGGCAGAAGCCGCTTCAAAGCAGCCCCTGCCCTCTGCAGTTTGGGAGCCAAACGTCGGAAGTGCTCCACGAAGTTCCACCGGCTGTCGAGGACGAGTCCCAGGTACTTCATCGTCGACTCGACGCCGATGTGAACCCCTCCTGCCGTTATCCGGGAACCCGACAGTGGCGCGTTCCGAGGACCATAAAAACACATGGCCTCGGACTTGTGCAAGGCCACCTCGAGTCCCAATTGCCGGATCCTATCGACGATTGTCGCAACCCCGCGTGTCGCCAGTTCGGCCGCCGCCTCATGCGACCTCCCCTGCGCCAGGACCAGCGTGTCGTCAGCGTAGCAGACTACACTGACGCCGCTAGGGAGGTCGGCGCGCAGCACCCAGTCGTAGCCGATGTCCCACAGATGCGGCCCCAGGACCGATCCCTGTGGGACACCGCACGACATCTCTCGCCGGTTCCACTCTCCGTGGTGACCGGGGTAGATGACGGCCCTGTCCGTCAAATAGGCCTCGACCACTCGACAGAGGTAGGTCGGCATCCGGTGATACCGGAGTGCCTCCCTAATGCAACTCCAGGGCAGGGTATTGAAGGCATTGGCGATGTCAAGAGACACCGCCAAGACGACCCCACCCCGGGCAATAGCATCCCCCGTCGTGAGGGCTCGAACGCGCATGATGGCATCCACCGTAGAGCGCCCCTTGCGGAAACCAAACTGGCTCTCCGCCAAGTCCGGTCCCACTCGCACCAGCCGCCCGACAAGGCGGTCTGCAATCACTCTCTCAAAGAGCTTGCCCACCTCGTCGAGCAGCACAATGGGCCGGTAAGCGGACGGAGAGTCCGCCGGGCGCCCCGGCTTTTTGATGAGGACCAGTTTCCCCGTCTTCCAACGAAGCGGGAACTGGCCCCTTTCCAAGCATGCGCTTAGGAGCCCCCTTAGTCGAGGCCCGAGAGCCTCCAAGGCCAGAACCCAGGCTTTTCCAGGTAAGCCGTCGGGTCCTGGGGCGGTATTCTTGGCATTCAGCCTACGTACCGCCACTCTCAAATCTACCTCGGTCACCTCCGGAGTATCGTCGTCGTCGTCACTATAGTGGTCCGCATTGGGCACCGCAGAAGGCGGAGCCATGGGCGGGGGAGTATATTCCCCCCGCGAAGGGAACAGAGCGCTCACCACGTCCTCCACGAGATCCGGTTAGTCTGGAAGCCTACCCCAACATAGTTGGGAAAAGGCTAGGCAGATTTTGAAGCTTATAGGTACTATTATGCCTTTGTTTCAGAGAATGCGTTGCGGGTCATCGCTCAGAGGTACGTACAAGACAGGTACAAGATATTCGGGAAAATTCAACGTTATCCATGCTTCGCTTTGCCCGATAGGGACCAGGCCCGGGTCGACGGCGCGTTGTGTTCCACGCGCGCCTCAAAGAGATGTCAGCACCAACTGACGGGGTCCGGAAGGGCCAATGCCTGCTGGGGTTGCGGGTTTGTCTGAAAGGGATATCGCGACCTCGGCACACAGGCAACGGAAGGAACACGGGTGGGTTTTTTAGTCAGTAAAAGTCTGACACGCCCTCCCGCTCCACCCAGAGCGGGAGAAGTTATTTGATAATTTCTCACGATCAAAAAAAAAAAAAAAAACCCATGCTTCGCTTTGACCGCTTATTTCCTAGCTGCACACACACTCGCTTGGAAAAATGCGATGTTCTCTCCTATTTCGTGCAGAATTTCAGAACCTATTTGAATGAAAGTCGTTGTTATTATACGCTGATACATTCTTGCATATTATAAGTTCTGGCGTATTATACGTTCGTGCATATTGTGCCAACGTATTTCGTGCATTGTTATTTTGTGCTCTTGAACCTTTTTGTTCTTGATATTTTAAGCTGAATGAAGAAAAGTCTATTTTAGGTAGTGCTATTCTTTTTAAATGAATAGGGCTGTTTGATGTCTTAAGACAAAATAATTAAAGGGGATTTAACTTTTGAGGATATTTCAAAAGAGTTATTGGAGACTTGTGGCCTCATAAATTGTTATTGTACCTACCTATGCAACAATTATAATTTAGTAAAGGAAATGTTTTTACAAAAAAACAATCAAGGGTAGAATCATGGTTGCTCATATAAATATTGTTATGAGCATGTAGTTAAAAATTCATAAATTAAATAAATGAATGAGAATTTATCGATACAGGAATCCCATTTTTTTATTAAAACTAATCCCTGTATAGGTAGTTGGTTTCACCTATTCCGTAGTTTTGAATCCCTATTAGCATTTCATTTAATAATACCGTTACAACTTATAATTAAACCCGCCATTCTATCGTCAACCCATTCAATTCAAACAATTCGAACATCGACACTCTAATTTCAAAATTCAAAAACATCGAACCCGACCACTAAAGGCCCAATCACGGCCCGTAATTTGAAATATCGAACAAAAAGTTCTTCGAACCGTTATTCATTTAAGATAAAAGATCTATTTCCCTCTCCGGGCGTGACCTAGAAACTGAATGGCGCATTTTTTTGCATTTCACGATGCAGAAGGCTTTATTGCACTCATTAGTCCAGAGTTTTTGTATTCTATGAATGTTCTATACTCTATGTGCATGGATTTCAGTCTTGATGCGTTGTGCAATACGTTTATTAAAAATTGTGGACTGGCTTAATTAGTGAAGGGGAGTGAAGTTTTTCTTGCGAACGACCTTTGGATTTTAAATATGTTTGTAGTGTATATAAGATTTCTTAAAATTGAATTTTGCATGCATAGAAAGTAGGTCTACCTATCGGTACAACTACCTTGCCTGTATCGCCTAAGATACCCATTTGTACCTAAAAGTAAAGGCCACTTAAAACAACGTAAATTATACTATAATGGCTGTTCAGATTTCGTCTGACAGATTAACGAGTTTCAAGCAAACGATTGTGTGCCAAAAACGTAACATGTTTGTTTCTTTTAAGGGTTCCGTACCTCAAAAGGAAAAACGGAACCCTTATAGGATCACTCGTGTGTCTGTCTGTCTGTCTGGCTGTCCATCTGTCACAGCCAATTTGCTCCAAATCTAATGGACCAGTTAAGTTGCAATTTGGGACACATATGTAGGTATTTCTGTGACCCAAACTCGGACGTGTAATGTAAATAAATGAATTTTGATATGGGGATTACTTTTGGGGGGCAAATAACAACATAAAAATAAAATATTTTGCATACTGAACCGTGTGACATATCAAATGAAAGGGGATGTTGCAAGGATCTCAATTTTTTTTTCAATAATTTTAAACTAAATACTTTTAAAGATATTTATGAAAATTGACCATTCCCCACCCTTATCTCCGAAAAACTAAGACAAAACTTTTTGAAAAAAATACAGAGAATGGTTCTTTACTCATAGATTACAGGAAAACCTATAAGAAGTCTATGGTCTTAAAATAACATAGTAAATCTCTCAATATTGTGCGTACAAAATTACATTTGCAGTTGGAATGTATGGGAGAACATGTTTTTCAACTACAATGATAAGTTTGTTCTTGGGATTAATTCATCCCAACTACGGAACCCTTCATTGTGCGTGGCCCGACACGCACTTGGCCGGTTTTTTTTGTGTAAGAAAACACTTCCGTCATCCAGCAGAACAGCCACTATACAGCAGCACAGATGAAGACAGATGGTTCAATTCGCATTTTAGGTATGAAGCTACGAAGAAGGAGGCAGAGCGCGCGAGGGAGAGGCAAAATGCGCGCCCTCGCGCCCCTAGTCGCCGCAGGAGACGCCCCGGGCGTCGGGTGTCGCGAGCCGACTTCCGGCCACCGTAGGCGCGGGCTTGCGGACGGTGAGCAATGGGTAGCTCGCCGTCCGATAGGGACCAGGCCCGGGTCGACGGCGCGTTGTGTTCCACGCGCGCCTCAAAGAGATGTCAGCACCAACTGACGGGGTCCGGAATGGCCAATGCCTGCCGGGGTTGCGGGTTTGTCCGAAAGGGATATCGCGACCCCGGCACACAGGCAACGGAAGGAACACGGGTGGGTTTTAGCCATTAAAAGTCTGACACGCCCTCCCGCTCCGCCCAGAGCGGGAGAAGTTATTTGACAATTTCCAACCCTCAAAAAAAAAAAAAAAGGTATGAAGCTACAAGTAGGTACGCGGCGGGCTCGACTTGGCGCGCCAATTCGGTGAGTGTAAAAGCTCGTTCAGACCAGCGCGACGCGACGCCGCGCCGCGACACGAACAATACAATTTCTAAGAAAACTTGACGGTATAACAATAACCGGTGTCGCGTCGCGCTGGTCTGCACGAAGCTTAACGTAGTCAGAAGATATAAGAGTTATGCCATAGAAAGAGATGCAACTTCTAGGTGAATATAACTGTAGGTAATTAGCGCTGTGCGCTCTGAATTGCAGTTTATTTTGTTGTAGCAAGAGTCGCAATTTATTTAAATGTTTTTGGGGAGTGAATCATCTGTGACAGCAGTAACAAGCTAAGTACTGAAAAGAGAATATAATTTACGCTTCATCGAACTTTTGACCTTCCGGCCTTCACGAATACCTACTCTAATAAGCAATAAAGGAGTCTTTCACCAAAAATGTATTTATCATACTAACATGAAAAAGCGATCTAAATGAAGAAAGAATCAATGAAAATTGTTATTTACATGTAAATAAGGGTATTAAAAATGTTTTTCAGGGCGACGCTCAGAAAGAAAATTCGCATAACAAGTATTAATAGGGATTCTCAACGAACCCGGTTTCATTTGTTTACGAAATTCTAAGGCTGTAGCACCTAGCGTGGCGGTAAGTAGGATTTACGAGTAATTATTATGAGCCCACTTCGTTTAATATTTAATAATAGCTGCGCCTCGCGGTTTCACTCGCATAAGTCTTGATCCGAGGGAATATCGCCATAAAAAGTATAATATGTCCTAACCTAGGTCATGGTCTATCCATGTGCCAAATTTCGTCTAAATCAGTTCAGCCGTTTTGGCGTGAAAGTGTAACAAACAAACATACAAAAAAATCTAATCTTGTATCTTTATAATATTAGTCTAAATAGACTAAGTCGACGTTAAAGGACTTAGCATTATTTCTTATTTTCTGAGTTGATCTACACGATTACTAATAAAAGAAAGAAAATAATGATAAATGAAAAAAAGAAAAAAAAAAAAACATGCATGCAGTGACTACCAACCCACTCCGTCTTACCGAGAGGAAGCCTGTGTCCCAGCAGTGGAAACATTATAGGCTGGTTATGCTAAGACTGGACGGGTCCACTCAAATCTGTATGTTTTTTTCCTCAAAGGACCATCACAGACACTACTCTACATGGTCCCCATTTCACCTTACCACGATTATAATCTGTACTTATTTTAAAAGAGACTATGGCCTCTCAGTTGATTTCGGTCTTTCTTCTCAGAGTAGGATAGGGATATGAAACATGGACCTTCTTCTTCTTCTTTTCGTGTGGTTAGTGACTAACCTGGTGTCAGAGTAAAGCCGCTCTGTATTGGCTTCACATGCCGTCTAGAAATATCTCTCAGGCATGCCGGTTTCCTCACGATGTTTTCCTTCACCGTTTTTGAAGCAAGTGATAATTATACAATACGCACATGAATCTGAAAAGTCAGAGATGCGTGCCTTGGGTTTGAACTCGAGACCTATGATGTGTCAGTCCAACGGACACACCACTAGGCTATCACTGCTTGACACCGACCTCATATAGTTTTAAAATAGAATTTACTTTTGACGTGTAAAAGCGTTTTTATAAAGCAATTTATAGAAATAAATATCATTTATTATTTCCTAGTGACCCCCCCCCTGCTTCGCAAGGATTTTAAAATATTAAATTTTAAGACTTGACCAAACATCAAGATGCATTAATTATCTATAAATTAAATATTAATATATTATACACAAATAAACCTTCCGGAATACATTCTCTAAATTATGTTGAAAATCTCATCAAAGTCCGTTGCGTATTTTAGAAGAACAACGCGAACATACTGACAAACGCGAAAAACGACTTTGTTTTATAATATGTATTTGTATAGAAAAAGTTATTATTAAGAGCTCTGGGCAGTTTGTCTTGCTACTAACTACTTCGCAGAAACTTTTATGAGGTCATGGATTTATTATTATTAGTGAGCTCATGCCAAATGTCGACAAAAGAAAATAAAGTGTCGAAGTGGGGGGGGGGGGGGGGGGGGGGGGTAAGCTCAACATACTCTTCTCTACAAATTATTATTGTATAAGCCATGCGTGGATTTCCCATCGGCAAAAAAACTTTTCATCCAAAACTCAAACTCTTTATTGCATTCATGTGTACATTTAGGTGTTACTTTTATGTAAGTAAGTTCCAACATGAAACCCGGTTAGGGCACGGCAACATAATATACGTAGGTATATAATAAATTGGATAAAACCAGCACCCAGTGCAAGTTTGTTAAACAAATATAATTATTTTCGATAATATTACTAGTCCCCTATTCACTCTACGGATTTTTGTTTTTAATAGTTTATATGTAATTTCGAGGAGCTAAGTAATAACTGCCGCACGGGTCGATCCATCAGGTTAAGCTACGCTTGCCGGGGTTGATCTGTGGATGGGATCTTTACATACCGAGACTCCTCCGTGCCACGGATAGCACGTTAAGCCGTTGGCCCCGGCTACAGCCGGCTACATTCGTGGATCTTTGACAATCGTTACGGGTCGTCAGAAGCCCGAAAGTCTGACAACCAGTCTTACCAAGGGGTATCGTATAACCCAGTTACAGGGTTGTGGAGGTCAGATAGGCAGTCGCTTCATGTAAAATACTCAGCTGCAGCTAGGTTAGACTGGAAGCCAACCTCAATATAGTTGGGAAAAGGCTAGGGAGATTGATTGTTTTATGTAATTTAAACTCGATGTTTTTATTATAGATGTTGACCAATAACTTGTTTGTGTGGTGCAACTGTAAATATAAAGGTTTTTAATAAAAAAAATAAACCTTTTTTAGTTCTCACTTTCGCTCTATAAAAAAACACTTGTGGGCAAAAAGTCATGGTTTTTAGTCAGTCCGTTATCTGTCAATGTTTTTTTTTTTAAATTAAAACATTTGCATTAACGTGTACATACTCAATAATATTTTTTATAAATGCAAAAGGAACTCTACCTGTCTGTCGGCCTGCTGTCTGCTACCTTTTCACGCCTGAACTACTGAACCGATAGTTACGAAATTTGACAGATAGCTAGAGAAAGACATAGGCTAATTTTTACTGTGGATATATTTAATATATTTAAAAAAATACAAAATCCACGCAGACAAAGTCACTGGCAACAGATGTATGTGTCTCTTTCGTTATTATAAGGCATATTTTAGCGACTGTGGGCGCACTGTGGGTAGTGCTGGTTAGGTTAGAAAAACCGTTTGCAGTTCAGATCAAATTATAATTTACGATCACACTTGCATTTCACACACTGTAGGTACACGACACAACTATTTGGAAAACGCGACAGTTTCTAAACGTCCTCACTGCTCGACCGTAATCCATGAAGTCTGCTTTACTCCGGCCGGTCCGAGCGTTATGTTGTAGACTTTGTCTAACGCGCTGGCGCCCTAATTAGTCGCATAAGTTCTAAGCTCTTCTTTCCCAAATAGTTCGAATATCCTAGAGGATTCAATGTAAATTAATAGGTAGATTCTATTTATTTACATTACAAATTAATTCACTCCATAGTCTCACGGGTAGCCATTATGGCTTGACAGATTTATTGCTACAATAGTTAATTAATTCCATACGTTCATAACTTGTGTCGTCTTCCGTTTATATTTAGGTATTAAGGTCGTTTTGTTGATATTGTTGCGAGGTTTAGAGGTAGGTATGTGGACACAGTTTATCAGGCCTTCAGTAAAAAAAAACCCTTTAGGATTCGGTGATATTGGGTTTTTCCATCAGAGATTTCCCAGGAACAGCTTTAGTCTTGATCAGTATGCGGTTGATGGCAAATAACTCGACCCCTATTACATGGGTCTAACACATAACTGGTGACCGCCTCTGCCTGTCATTCGGGGAAAATGGGCGTGATGTATTTTATATTTATACAGGCTGGCAGGGACATCGACGCGAAGCCGGTTACCATGGATTCAGTACATGACTCTGAACCCCCCTGAGTTGAAATTTTTCGTCGGTTATTTAAAAAAAAATCTGCTGTTTCATAGAAAAGTGCAATACCTACGCGGTCAAAATGTATGCAACAATTGTTTTTTTTTTAATAACCGACGAAAATTTTCAACGCAAGGAGGGGGCTCAGAATCATGTACTGAATCCATAGTGACCGGCTTCGCGTCGATGTCCCTGGCACCCTGTATATACTTTATTGTACACCAGAAAATACATAGTAAATAATAAATTGTGTTGTGTGTGATGTTATGTTATATCTATATACTCCTTTAAATGAACCTTTTGCATTTGTTTATATCAGTTTATATTAGTACTATATCGCAGATGTAACTAACACACATACGTCACACTTTAAGGCTGTAGTTGACGTTGTTACTGCTCTTGACTTTGAATAGTACTGAAATGTGGCTTATGTTGATATCGAGGCACTCGTGGTTTAATAATAGCACCCACACGGTGCGAACTTGAAGGTTAAGCAACGCTTGCTGAGGTCGGTCCGAGGATGGGTGATTACATACCGAGGCCTCTTCTACGTGCTTCGGAAAGCAAGTTAAGCAGTTAGTCCCGGCTGTCATTAGTAGATCTTTGGCAGTCCTCACGGGTATTCAGAAACCCGAAAGTCTGACAACCAGTCGTGCTAAGGGGTATCGTATTACCCAGTTGCTGGGTTGTGGTGGTCAGATAGACAGTCGCGTCATGTAAAATACTGGTAGTCGGCTGCATCCGGTTCGAATGGAAGCCGACCCCAACATAGTTGAGAAAATCTGAGATGCTGATAATTATCGTAAATGCTAGTTTCTCTGCAAAAAGAATGAACAACAGCGGGGTAAACAAAAATACTCAATAATCAGTAATTTCCCAACCCGAATACAAAACAAACATGACATTGAATAAATAAAATAAAACATTATCAGCATAAAAAATTCGTTCCACAGAAAATCATAGCACATAATAATATTCACACAAATTGCAAAAATTCCGTACCTCAAGGTCTGGTATCGGGTATCACTGAATGGAACGATACACGAATTTGAATTGCAAAATGGCCGCGACGTTGGAGCACTGCCTGTTACTATAAATTTAGTTATCTATGTGCAAGAGTGTGAATCGACAGGAGTTTCAAGGCCGTTCCTTAATAGAATTTATGTTTGGTTACTGCTATAATTTAAGGCTAGTTTTAGAATTTTGGTAAGAGGAAGTGTAGGTAGGTACGGAAATATAAAATCTATACACATTATAAATTAAAGTCGCTTTTTGAGTCAGTCTGTGTGACTGCGTTATTCCTCTAAACTACGCAACAAATTTTGATGCATTTTTCACCATAATTTAGAGAATTTATTAGGGAAGATTTATCATGTAGTATGTAAACGAGTAATATTTGTATATATATATATATTTGTAACCACGTTCTGGAAAATGGCTCTAACAATTTCGATGAAAGTTACACTATAGGGATTTACGGGGGTGAAAAATCGATCTAGCTAGGTCTCATGTCTGGGAAAATTCGTTTTCTTCGTATTTTCAACCGAGCAGAAGTCGGTCGCCCAAACTTTAGAACAAGACGTCTCAAGAATGTCATTACATTTCAGCATGGAATTATTAAGTGCCTACTATCAAGGCAGTATGGAATTAGTTAGTAACTACTATCATCGCAACATGGAATTAGTAAATACCTACTATTATGGCAGCATGGAATTAGTAAGTGCCTACTGTTATCACAGCATGGAATTAGTAAATACCTACTATCATGGCACTATGGAATTAGTTAGTAACTACTATCATCGCAACATGGAATAAGTAAATACCTACTATCATGGCAGCATGGAATTAGTATGAACTATCCGGTACTATTAAATGAGCATTCTCTATTTTCACCAGAGCAGAGCTCGCTCGCCCAGGTACTGTGTATAATTCATTAATATTAAAGTTACTTAGTTATAATAGGGAAATTTACAATAATATTTTTTTTTTTTTTTTTTTTTACTTATTTTTTTAAGACAACCCAGAACTAACTATGGAAGAAAAAATATACTGTACGAGGGAGTAAAACTGGTTAATAAAATACCTGATGATATAACCAATAGTGACACCATGTACCTATACATTTTAAAAAGCCCTAGAATAGAACACGTTAGAAAACAACACTGACAATACTGATAGTCTCTTAATTCTCTTATTGTGAACAAGAGAATCGCACTTCCTTTTATTTTTACCTTACTTTTCTCAATATGTTAAGTGAACTGTATCGTTCTTTTTTTTTTAGAAAAAAATGTCTTTAAGCCGAAATTTAGATTTTTAAGACAAGCAAGTACTATTATAATCAAAATGCTTTGCTTCTGGTCATCAATTTCTCAAATTACCTAAAGTTTAACTGTTTGCTGAGTCGGGTACAGACGGCTTTGATGCGACCTGGCGCAAAAAGACAGCCTCACTGCTAAGTAGATTGCGTGGGAACAGTAACAGCATCCTGAATGTAATAGCCAATAAGTTGGACAGCCCACTTGTGTGGAGCTTCACCCAGAGGACTAAGTCTCTTTTAGTTATTAGGTAGTAACATAGTTTTTAAGATCATACTAACAATATAAATGTAAATGTAATGGATCATTGGTTGTCTAAATAAATAAATATATTATTATTAACTTATAAGGTAACATAATATCACGCCTGTAATTCTCGAAGTGTTAGACAGAGTTACAGGAAAAGTAATAAAAATAAAATAAAAAACGATTACAAAGGGCATTTAGATACATGTTTTGGAGATCACCTTTTAAGCAGGAATTGTTTGTGTTAGGAGACTCAAATCCGCGCTTCCACTTACCATTATCTATTAATATGCAAAAGTTTAAATTATACAAAGAGCACTGTAAATGAATGAGCGCTATGCATAGAAAAGAGCCAAAAACCGCGTATTTGTGTGATATGTGTGAGTGGGTGAGAGTGTGTGTGAGTTAAAATTAGCATATTTAGTTCTCCTATCCTAACTAATATCCGATCTGATTTATTTATTTATTTTATTATTTATGTACATACAGTAAAATACATAGAGATACGATACATTATAATTTGAGTGCAAAGGTACTGCTTATTTCTTAAGAAATGTCTTCCAGCAGACCTGCGAAAGGAGAAATGAGACAGACATGTAGACAATAAATAGTGTGTGAGAACAAGAGAAAAATATGAATTTATAAAATGATACTATAAATGGGAAAGTGTGTTTGTTTCACCCACATTTCGCCAGTTATGTTTAAGTCCCATGTAATAGGGGCGAGCCTATTGCCGTCAACCGGGAACAAATCCAGACTCCGAACTGCTAGTGAGAAATTCCTGATGGAAAAACCAAATAATTATTTGCCTAACTTGGGAATCGAACCAAGGACCTCATGCTCAGCAGTAGCGCTTGCCACCACTAGACCAACGAGACACTAATATAATAATTGGCGTAATCAATCGAAGTAGATCAAACGTTTATCGCAAACGTTCACGAAAATTTCCGAACGAGTAGTAGCATTTCGCGGATATGAACTCGTTACTATTACACGTTAACATTGATGTGTAAATCACATCAAACAAGACTGGGTCAATGTAATTTAATTTATTGACATCCATATTTATGCGAACTATTGGTCGCCCAAAGGTCGAAATACATTTAAATGTCATGATTCTAAGGTAGCCATCTTGTGTCAAACGCTGTCAGAGGCATGGTAGTGTGTGTAATTTTTTAATTTTTTAATTTAATTTATTTCGAATGTATATTATATAAAAATATTCGCTTTCTGCACTCCATATAAACTTTAACTGTGCCATATTTCATACTCCTCCGTCTGCGTAATTTTCGTAAAAAGGGGTACAAAGTTTTTGATTCAATTATTCAGAAAATTTAATAGATTACCACAAAAAAATTAACTTCTGTGAATTAGGTGGGTCCTCTCTTCACTCGTGCGTGTTCTTAATTGCAACGTAGGTGTATGTACTGCGTGAATCTCGTCATTATATTTGAAGCTGCCTTTTACAAGAAAAAAGCTTTTAAATATTGGGATCTAATATATATCCTTCCAAAGCCAGTATTAATGAACCTGACTCTAACAAACAAACAAATTGCACACAACTTCAGTTTCAGACTGATAAAATTTGTTGTTTCGAGACCTGCTTTGGAATTACTAAGTTCATGGGCAATGGAAGGTTCATTGGCTAATACTGCTGCAATAGATGTGACATATTACGTTACGATACAATTTCAATTCGAGAATTAATAGTTTTCTAAAGTTCAATAAGATTAATTAACTTATCAGTTCATTTTGACTAACTATAATAAACTCAAATTCATAGCATTTATTTCAATCAAATCAATTACAGGCACTTTTGCATTTTCAAGGGGTTGATCTGTCAGAAAGATGAAACTAGTTGCCCATTCCATAGCGTAGTAGGTACCTATGGAGAAAAATAGGCAAAAAAAAATGAGTACATCTCAAATTGTACAGTACGCCGCACACCAGGGAGTTTCTTGCCCATTCTTCTCCATAGGTACCTACTACGCTTTGGAATAGGCAACTAGCATCATCTTTCTAACTTTCCGAATCCTTGACAATTCAAAAGTGTCTGTAATTTGGTTTATATGAAATAAATGCTATGAGTTTGAGTCAGTTTCGTGACGTCAAACATTATCGTTGAGTTGGCCTAGCATTTGGATTTTCAAAAGAATAAGAGGCCAGCTTTTACTGCTTTTGTTACCACAGACGTGCGGCTTATCATAGCATGAGCAGTCAGCTCATCAGCAACCTTGCTGGCTAGCAAAATATATATTCTCATTTATAACATGTCACGTATTTTTATGACATGTCGTGACGACCCAGCGGTTAAGGCCTCGCCTATCATGCACGAGGTTGTGGATTCAAATCCGGGCAACTACTTATGTAAAATTTTCAATTCATATGTACTTTCTGAGTTTATCTTGGACATTACTGACATCAGTGAAGGAAAACATCGTGAGGCAACCTGGAGTTTATAGCTAATATAAGTCTGAAATTGCCAACCCGTCTAGAGATTTTTTTTTTTTTTTTTTTTCTAACTGAACAGACAGCAGTGCTGCTGGGGAGTTTGTTGCGCCACTTCTTCTTCCCAGCTAACGCACTAGGAAGTGGTGAAGGGTAGCGTTTTGGGGGACTGTCTTATGTAATTTTGACGTTCGAAAAGTGCTGATACTCAGCCTAGTTTGAATAAATGACTTTTGAATTTTGAATTTTAGAGCCAGCATCAATACTCACGCCTACTTTGCATGAGAAAAGCCTTATACCTAAGCCTTTGCCCTGCAGTGGGGCAATAATAGGCTGGTATTATTCTCATATATTCCGTGCCAATACAAGAGTAGAAGTATATAAACAAGTTTCAAAAGGATACATAACCATTATGAAATATGTCAGGAAATGCAGCCAAGGATATAGTCGACCCATTTTACGGTTCTCTGGCATCGTAAACTGTTTTCTCATAGCACATTTTATGAGGAGACCGAGCCAACTCTCAATCTACGCGAGTTAGCACGTACGGGTTAAAAGGATCGACTCTGATTGTGTTGAAAGTGTTATTGTGTTGTGAAGTTTTGTTTCGTTTTTGGGATTGAAATGTTTATGGTTTAAATGGATTTGTAGAAAAAAGCCTGCTGTTAGGGCAATAATATGCTTTTGTCGATAGGTATATATGAAACCTTGCGTGGTTGGCACACTCACAATTCGCTAGTTAAAAGTTTCATATGAGGTGGGCCTATAATTGACATAAACTGGACACAATAATTACATACGTAAGGCTACTACAATTTCTAAATGAAAAAATTCAATAACACTTTGACACGATCGAACCCACGTGCCCGTGCTCAGCACCCCTGCTTCGGTAATCGATATAATAATTAAACAGGCTGATTCTTTTGTCATGCTTTTGTGCTTAGATTCTGAACTAGGATTATTAGGCCCTAGAGATCTTTTTTTAAATCTAGCTTATGGTGTGCCTTTCAGCGTTTTTCTAGACTTCATACCTTAATCGTTTATCACGATAACTTTATGAAGAGTGGCCATGTTCTTGCACCTAAAATAAGCTGCACTTGTGCAAGAAGATGGGTACTTAAGATCATACTTAGGCACTTAAAACTTTTCCTTATTTCAAAAGTTTGGCTATCTTTGGTTTTTGAATTGAAAGTAACTGTTAGTAGACTAGCTGACATTATAGACTAGTGTTAGAAGAATTACGATACTATTATACCTATTAGGTATGGTTAACAGCACGTCAAGGGGCTGTTATAATCAAACTGTTGCCATGGACGTTTTGTCAACCAAACGTCCATGGCACTTTATTCAGGAGTCGCTACAGTCAACTGTAGCGACTCCTGAATAAAGTTCGTACTATAAATTCATTATTTGGTTTATTTTGTAGATAAGTTTTGAATTAGAGAATAAGTACGCTTATTTACAACTGAAAGAGAACCTTACCAAATTTAAGTTGTCGGTTGATTCGATCGATACAAATACCGGGTTATGTATCGATAATCCATTAAGGGGACGTAGGAGAGGTCATTTACAACCAAATGATCCCTTTTGATTCCTATACAAATGTCAATAATTTTCGAGTCATTTGACATTTTAAATTTTTATTCCATTCATTATAAAATACGAAATTTGAAATTATTCGAAAATGGTTGACATTGGCATAGGGGTCATCAGAAGCCATTTGGTTACAAATGACCTCTCCCCCCCTTACCGAATTGCCGACGTATAACCCATAATGTATAACACCATAGTTTTAGTTCACAAAATTCTTTTCGATTGTAGCTTGTAGTTTGTCTTCAATTTATATTCAACAACGATAGTTCATTCGCAATAGATGACATATCGCATGATTTACAAACCAAATTGTCATGCTCAAGCATGAATATTTTACCAAGGAAGTTGTAAGAAAATTACGTCATTATCGAAATGTTTTAAATTAAGGTTAGGAATATCCATTAGGTACAACTTCTGGTTGGGTTTGTCAAAATAGCATGGAAGGCAAATTGCATACTTTTGTGCAGTTTTAATAAATCTATCTGCCTAGCATTGTAGACTAAACTTAAAATATATAAAATCTGCGATTGTAGATATAATTTGGTTCAGTTTGTTGTGCCAAATGTATTAATATTTTTTTTATTACTTTAGTTCTGTTGTGTAAATTGAAGATTGATTTACTTTAAATAATTTCATGTTTAGTAAATATATTCGACTTTGGTTATTTATAGTTATTTGCTTATTTAAATAAGCCTTACTATTAATATTTGCATGCCAAAATATTGCGAAATGTGTCATCGCACAAGAATACATATTTATTAACACCTTTGTAACTGCATTTATAGCAAATAAATGACTTAGACTTTGACTTTTCCCAACTATGTTGGGCTCGGTTTCCAGTGTAACCGGGCGCAGTTGAATACCAGTATTTTACATGAAACGACTGCCTATCTGACCTCTATAGCTCAGTTACTGGGTAACACGATACGTTGTTGGTAAGATTGGTTGTCAGACTTTTGGGGTTCTGATTCCCCGTAACGACTATCAAAGATCTATGAATGACAGCCGGGACCAACGGGGTAACGTGCTTTCCGAGGCACGGCGGAGTCTCGATATGTAATAGATGGTTACCCATCCACGAACCGACCGCAGAAAGTGAAGCTTATTTTCGATCGAGCTTCTCGTACCGTTAGCTGGCATGTATAATATTCCTTCCTAGCTTAGCGTTGATATTTTATTTTATTCTAATTTATTCATCACCTGCCTACCCCTTTCCCAAGTATGTTGAGGTCGACTATTCTATTCGGATAAAATTGTATTTCATGTAATATGGGGTTTACTTAAATTAATTGGATTTTATTTATTTACTAGCTGCGCCCCGCGGTTTCACCCGCATAAGTCTCGATGCCGTAAGAATATCGGCATAAAAAAATCCTATGTCCTAACCCAGGTCATGTTCTACCCATGTGCTAAATTTCATCCAAATCCGTTCAGCCGTTTTAGCGTGAAAGCGTAATAAACAAACATCCAAGGAATCGATCGATCTACCAAATTTCTCAAGAAGCACTGACGATATTAGCTCTTTTTGTTGCCAATTTGTGCAACTTCGTTTCATGTCAAGTCGCACTTCACTCGAAAATGTTCGTGTTTGGCGAATTTTGTCGAAGCTTCTTCGTCGTACTGTAAGTGAATTTTAAACTATTTCTGATATATTGAATTCCCGAATGGCGCTGAGGTGGATAGTGTCCTCTTCTGAACTGCCACAAGTTTCTACTTACAAGAATCACACTTTTTTGCAGTCGGTAGAAAATACTTAGACAGTTTTATTTGCAAATAAGTCAAGACAGTATAAGGGACAGAATATAGCAGTTTATAAAAAAAAAAATCTTTTCGATATCTCGGAACAAAATAGTCTCATATAATCAATAGTGACAAGATGTACCTCAAAACCTGTTTTTTACACAAGACAAACTGTTTTGTTTATTTTGTATGCAGTGTCTAAACCTCAAGGTCGCCAAAAAAAATATTTTACGTTCACGACCGGCACGACCGTTCGGGGACTGAAAATAATATTAATAAACTATTCCACCGAACTGCACTTATCAAAATTTTGTTTCAGTGCGTTTCGTGGAAGTGCTCAGGTGCGGTTCGAACAAGTGCTGTTGAAATTAGTGCCCTGAGTGGAAAACCCCAAGCTTTTACCCCACTTACAAACTCTCACACTCAACCCTCTCCCAACGAAAAAAAGAACCCTGAACTAATTCTCCTAAGTAAATACCGTCTTTCATAGTCAAAAGACGATTGCCACTAGCCACCCTTTTCTTCTAGAGTGATTAGCATATAGATAGGTTTAATGTACATACTGTTCCCATTCTAGTCAATATGTTTAGCTCAAATCGTTTTATGCTCATATGTTTCAAAGCTATCAAAGATCAGTAGGGTGTTTAGGGAGAGAAGACGAGACATGGTTTTGGTTTTATCTCTGTAGTAGTTGATCTCGTAATTACTTTATAACTCTTGAAAATATTTGAAATCTATACAAATAAAAGGAGAAACTAACTGACTGATTGACTAACATATCAACGCAGAGCTGAAACTACTGGGACTAGGAACGTAAAATTTGCACACGGCTTCCTTATATAATGTAGGGGAGCACTAAGGGGTTTTTGGAAATTTGACTTTTAAGGGGGTGAAAAGGGTTGGATTTTGTTTGTATGAAAAATCTTATTCCTTGAGTTAATATAATAAACTTGCTTCTTGACACAACCTCACAAAAAGTACTAGGCTTGCATGAATTCACGATATAGTATTTCAATCATTGGATGTTGTGCACAATTTCTGAGCAGTAACCTAACAAAAAGTACTAGGCTTGCATGAATTCACGATAATATTCAATCATTATGTTATGCTACTAATAGGATTTGGATATGGCAGACAGTTAGGTAGTTCATAACTTGAATGAACACCTAAGATACTTTTTATCCCAGTGGTATGTTTTCGTGTGATAATTTCCGACTAGCACACGAGCGAAGCTACGGTAAAAAGCTGGTAGATAATAAATAATAAACCCTCGGGCCCTAGGGTCTGAGTGCTCATGTTTTGTTCAACGAAACCTCCAAACGGCTGGTTGACACTTCCCGTGACCCAAGGGCTGTCTTGAAATAGATAGTAAAATAATAATCCCTCGGGTCGTGCGGTCCGAGTGCTCATGGTTTGTTCAACGATATCTCCAAACGGATAGTTGACACTTCCCGTTTCCCAAGGGCTGGCTTTACCGTGGCCAGAGGCTAAGCATTGTCATATAACGTGGCAATGCGCAATGCCCCTAGTCTCTTGGGTACATTACCAGTCGACAGTGATGCGGAGGAATTTTCGACTTAATATTTTAGTTTTTAGGGTTCCGTAGTAAACAAGGAACCATAATAGTTTCGCAATGTACGTCTGTCTGTCTGTCCGCAGCTGTCTAGCAGTTTTTGTTCGTTCGTGTATACACAAAAATAAATAAATAATAACAATATAATTATGATTTCAATTACGAGGTCGACTATAGATACCTAACAGTTTTAAAGTTCATTAGGTTTTTGTTTACTTGTGGTTTCATAAAATAAGTAGGTTACTTGTTTAAAAAACACAAGTGGCGCCAACGTTCAATCAACATAAATCAATATTCTGACATCTTACTACAACTCCATTCGAAAAACATGTTGAAAAATCTTTGACATGGCTTTAATAATGCATTGACCTACGTAGTGAAAATAATGTATTTTCTCCAAACATGCTTCGAAATTCGAACGATATTTTGACAATCTTCTTCGAGATAAATCGAAATTGCAGTACTGGCCGAATACATGCGAGCGCCCGGCCGGCAATGTTTGTATGAATATCCATATCTGTCATGTTTAGCGGCCAAATAAATTACTATGAACACTCATATCTGACGTGTTATTTAAAAATTGAACGAACATTCGACTTCAACACACATGCCAACCAAGGGATTAACTTATCAAATATTTTATTTAAATTTAAATTTGGGTTGAAAATAGAGCTGTTGAAGAAACAAATGAACATATTGGCCCGTGAAAAATTATCGTTGTTCGTCATTGATTCTGGAATTTATAATTAACTAGCTGCCCGTCCCGGCTTCGCACGGGTAGCACTATGTACTGATCTACGACGCACTTACCTATACCTACCCTACCTACCCTACCCTGCCTACCTACATACCTACCAACCTACCCTACTCTGCTAAATTCACATTCATCAAATGCGTTAACTGTCCAACGCGCGAAGTTAAAATAGTCGTTAAGTTTTCTGAAATTTTCCCTTTATCTACGCATTTTTCTTAATTTTTTTTTCTGTATTGTTCTTCTCATTATAAATCGGTCCAGCCGTTCACGCGTGTTGGCTTTACCAAGGGAAATAGGGATTCATTTTTATTAGATTTACTTAGTTTGAATTTCCGCGCATTATTTGAGAAAAGTTCTATTCAAGCCTTAGCCGCAACCAGGCATTGATGGACTAGTGTATGTGTGCAGGCCCGTGACATAATATACCATTTATCCGCAGTTTACTTATGTAGGTATTTCTTTTGTTGACTGTATCTGTCTAGTTACCCCGCTGTAACACCAAGTACTAAAACATTATTGTACATGTTGTTTTCGTTTATCCTTTACACCTAAAACAAGCTGGCAAGACTAGTTGTATCCAAAACTTGTAGGAAACTCGTCCAAAAAGTGAACGAAATAGTTAACAATGTCTGAAACAACTTCAATACATGTATGACACATGAGTTATACACGTCGTGACGCCATGCTTTTGACAAGTATGTTACAAGACTCGTTGATAACAAGTGTAACAACTTATACAGGGTGTTTGGCAGAACGTTGAACATACGAAAATGGTGGATAGGTGGGGTCATCTGCTACTTACTCAGCCCTAATTTATTTGGCTCTGGCCCCCTGGATATGTATTTTTTTTTTTTAAATTAAAAATGGGTAAAACAAGCATTTTACCCATTTTTAATAAAAAAATTACACTGTAAAGTTAAAGTTTTTTTACATATCCAGGGGGCCAGACCCAAATAAATTAGGGCTGAGTAAGTAGCAGATGACCCCACCTATCCACCATTTTCGTATGTTCAACGTTCTGCCAAACACCCTGTATAAGGGTGTAAAGGCGGTTAGCTATTCATATAAGCCAAGTATGTAAGGTTGGTAGATCTATACATACCTAGCCATTTGCCAACACGTGGGGTCGCATCCGGTCTAACGAGATGTGATTAACCATCAATATATCACAGGGAAGCCCCAGAGACATAGTTTTACCCTACATTATAGATTTATTCAGTAATTGCTTGTTGTGTCAGACGGAACTGGCTCTGTGGTTTTCTAGAAAAGCGGTTCCGTGATTTTAAAGGCAGTCACGAAAATCTGTAATTTTCACCAGTATTTGACATGAAGGTGTCAAAAAAGTCTGTATTTGGACAGACTCAATAACGACTTATTGTGCAACCGTTTACGGCTTTGTAAGAAAACTAAAGTTTGGGACTAATTATCAGAATTTCAGATATTGTTTACCTATATAACATGGTCATCTATGACAGACCATGACAAGGAACTATTTATGCGTCTGGTTATTATTTACGGCCGAACGAAATACTAACAGTTCATATGTAGATCTCTTAGTTGCCCGATAAAAAAATAAAAAAATATTACGTTGAAAACCGTTTATAACGACTTCGCTTAAAGCGACGTACCGGTTATTACCACGAAATCTTGAGGTCCCAGCATTTCTGTTTACTTAAGATAGATTTCGGTTATAACGACTATCGGCTATAACAACCGTAATCCGACGGTCCCTTCGAAGTCGTTATAAAAGGTTTTCACTGTACCTATTTTTTTTCAGTAAAACACAGATCGCTATTGTTGTTAGACCGTATAATTCTATGTCTCATTGAATGTCATCCTACAATTCCGTAAGGTCCTTAATGTCTGACAGATTATTGGGACGTTAAAACCATAGATATACATAGATAGGTTTTTCTATCTCCAGTATGCCAAAACTGGTGATAGATAAGTTATTGGTTCGGCCGTTAGTCATTTGAAATAAAGTGTAATTGGATAGTATAATTATTGAAACAGGAATCAAGCTTACAGCCTCCGACTCCAGCTAACACCACAAGCATTTGGCTATTGATGTATTACCTGTAAGATGAAAGAAAAACATTGTTAGGTATATTATGAATTACACAAAAAAAAAAAATTGATGTTGGGTTATTATCAAATAACTTCTCCCGCTCTGGGCGGAGCTGGGAGGGCGTGTCAGACTTTTACTGACTACATAAAACCCACCCGTGTTCCTTCCGTTGCTTGTGTGCCGGGGCCACGATATCCCTTTCGGAGAACTCGCAACCCCGGAAGGAATATAGTGATTCCTAAAGGTAAGAAACAATGAAAAGAGATATTATGTACTACACAAATAGTGAACTTGAGTGTTGGATTTAGGCAAATCATTAGACAGTAAAAGGACCATTATATTTATAACTGTCTTCTGCCCGTGACTTCGTCCGCAAGCCTATAACCTTCCTCAAGTATTGGGCTATCCATAGCAAAATTAATTCTTTAAATCCGACTGGCAGTTCCGGAGATTACCCCCTACAATATACAAACAAACAAATTTTACGTCTTTCTATTATTTGTACACATTTCTCTGTTACTTCTCAAAAACCTTCCAAGAAGAAATGTAAGGTATTTTATCTGTATAGCGTAAGTATAAATGATGTTCATTGCTTGTACCTAAAGGTGTAAAACTGTGATTAGAAAAAAACTTTTTACAAAAAAAAAAACACTACAAAGTGAAAAAAATAATTTCAGAAGTCCGTGTCTTTGGTTTTGAATTTTCGTTTTTTGTAAAAAGTTTTTATTTTTCACTTTTTAGTTTTGGTACCTACTTCACACAAATTCGAATACCAATACTAACAGTGACAGGAAGTTATCATCCACATATACTAAGTGGGAAAATAACGTATTATTGAAGCTTACTCAAAAACTATTCAAGCAAAGTTAATAACATTTATATGGGACCAACTTGGGAGCATAAAAAAAAAAGAATTTCCAAAATCGGTCCACAATTAACGGAGAAATCGGCAGACATAGATACAAAAATTAAACGTACATACGCGACAAACATATAACCTCCTTTTTGGAATTCGATTAATAAGAAATAATGAGGAACCTTCGTTTTAAACAAGCTGCTTTGCGGTTTGGCAGAGGTAATATGTATTGTTGTTATAAAAATCATTTATGACTGAATAAACACTTTTCCTTTTTTTTTTTTCATTAAAATTAAGTTATGTAAAATCATTAACCACTGAACAATTAAAAGATATTTTAGTGTCAGATGAGTTTACAGAGCATATAATGAACCGATCTGTGACAAGTCACCCATTTATAATTCAATAGCTGAGGATACCTATGTATTACATAATGTTCACACCGTTCGACTATGAGACTACAATGTCTGTAACCATAAAATAAACCGTTCAAGTGTGTTGTAAGTAGCGAACATTCATTTATGGGGTTTTATATCCATTTTTATGGCAACTGTAAACAGTGGTCGGTGAAGATTGAACGAGAAACGGAAACGGTTGGGCGTTAACCATCTTTTATATTTTGGACTATCTCCTGACGGCGACCTGAAGCAGTAGTTAGTTTTACTGTTTATTATTATGACCAAAAAAATCACTCAAATCAATGTGGTTATTTCCTCAATAAACCATCTTAGACGCTAATTTGCATGGTCCTCATATGGCCTGACGAGATAATGTCTGGACTTTAAAAGAGCCTGTGCTATCTGAGTTTCGTTTCGGCCTTTCAATATTTAATTTTTACTAGCTGCTCCCTGTGGTTTTACACGCATAGGTCTCGATCCCGTGGGAATATTGAGATAAAAAGTATCCTATGTTAGGACATAGGATACTTTTTATCCCGATTATTATTTTTATGCCTCATGGTCATGGTCTACCCATGTGCTAAATTTCATATAAATCCATTCTGTCGTTTTAGCGTGAAGACGTAACAAACAAACTCATTTTCGCATGAATAATATTAAGCTAGGATTAATATCAAATGATATTAATAAAAAACTCAATTCTATTTATAATAAATAAAATTTATAAATGATATTAATTTTTGTACACGTCAAAAATAGACTAATACTTTAAAACTAGAATAGAAATAAATAACAGTTATCAATTCTCACCTTTCTCTTCTCATATGCGACACAATAATGTTTAATAACTGAATCAAATACAAAGTTATCACAGCCGCCTTGACTACACAATGTATCCTGCCAACTTATTATTTATGAAGAACTTATAAAATGGCGTCTGTAAAGGTTACGTTTATTTATTCTGCATAATACTACACGTCTCACTAAAAAGGGTCTTAGGATATAAAAGCATGAGATATTAGGTATATTTGTTAATAGAAAAAGGTTTTTATTGGTCTTCATTTAAGTTGTATTACTTTGTCATTTTTATGCAGTGTTAAAAAAATAGTCGACAGTCTAAAAATTATTATCAAAACTTTATGATTGAGCAAAACATTACAATAAGGAACAATTGTTTTGTAAGTTATAGAATTGTAAAAATAATACCAAAAACACGGCCAGATAATAACGTTATAATATTCATTGGAAAATACTAACTGCAGTAATATTTACAACTTTTCCATTTAAATAACATACTGGTGCTGTACGAAAGATTTAATAACGTTAAAATATTGCTAAATTACTAACTACAGGAATATTTACAACTGTTCCAATGTTATTTACAATTTACAATTCAATAAAATTGGTACCAATTCTGCAAGAAAGATTTGGGGACTCGACCTGAAGTATTTTATTTCTGAATTAACAAATAACTAAAACATAGTCTGCTTCTAAATAATTAAATCATCATAACAATTAACACCGTCGAGTGCATCGTTGGTCCAGTGAACACAAGCGCTACTCCTGAGCATGAGGTCCTGGGTTCGATTCACAGGTCAGGCAAAGTGTTATTGGGTTTTTCTATCTGGAAATTTTCCGAAGTAGCCTGGGGCTTTAGATTTGCCCGGTTGATGGCAATAGGCTCGCCCCCTATTACATGGGACTTAAAAACATTTTTTTTTTTCATGATTATATCTTACTACTTTGTCGGCGTGATTAATATTAATACCCATGCCAAATTATAGCTTTCTAGTACAAAGAATCTCCGAGCTAAGCCGCGGACAAACAGACGGACAGACAGACGGACATGGTGAAACTATAAGGGTTCCTTGTTTTCTACGGAACTCAAATAAAAAAGAAAGCATTTTATTAAAACAGGCTTTTACAAACATTCAATGAATTAATGAAAAAACAAGAAAATAAATAACGATTCTTAGTATAGACAACAATTTCCCAATATTAATACCCATAAACAAAACCGAATGGTCCGAAATGTAAAGTAAGTCTTGGATTTAATTAAATTCGGGTGTGTTACGTAAATAAGGTGCTCGAGCCATCTCGAGCCCATTGTTTTGTATTAAGGTTTCTGGCTCGAAACGAAAATTGACAACAATAGAGGAAAATTTAGTAGAAAATGGCGTACGAAGGGGGAAGGGGGATCCCAATCGTTTTACCTTTGTAACATAATAATATCATGGGTGTATTAGATAAATAAAAATTAAAGGTATTAATTAACAGCTCGATATGTGTCAAAACTAGCTGGCCTAAAAAGAAACACTAATAATATATGGGTGGACTTATATTATAATGGTGTCAATGGAATTTAGCTGAAGACCTTAAAATGTATTTTTATATCAACTGAATTTAGTAAAAACCGCATAGAACCGTGACAAACTTATGAAATCTTGTTACAATGATAAAATAAAAAGCCACCGTAGCGCGTCGTAGCCCGCTAGGAGGGAAGCTACGAACCGCTACGAGTGTCTACGCCGTAGCGCCGTCACCCTACATCTTAAAAGTGTCGGTAGCTGTTAAATAAATATATAACCTATAATATTTTGTTTCTCGTAATTTCGCCGTCTTTCCAAGAAAATATATTTTTGTGAAATTAAGTTCCGCCTTAGCGTGTAAAGAAAATGGGGGATTCTAAAAGTTTTATTTTTTATCTGATATCTTCGCAATGGAATTGAGATAAGGATTTCGTAATGGTAGATAATATTTTTTACAGTATAATTGTATTTTGGTTATATTTTGACGATTCGGGACTTCTGTTTTTTTAGGGCTTACCGAACTAGTAAAACTTTTGTGAAAGGGTTGATCTTTATTGGATTACTTTTTCTTATTGTTAGAGTCATAAAAATACAGAGACTTTATTTTTAGTCATAAAAAGAAAGATGAAATTCTTTGCTATTTTGTGGCTTTTATTTATACGTACTACCGAGTTAAAGATAAGATAAGATATATTTATTTGTCCCAACATGTGTACACATACAAGAATAAAAACGTGCATAAAAATAAAGGTTCAGACACGTTTTCCATTTGCTATGGCGTGCAAATATGAATAGTAGGTAATGATTGTTAATAATTAATTTCAAGTCAATATAATTAATTTAAAATTAATTTAGCAAACAATAAAAAAAAAAAAATGTCAACAGTAAATAAAAAATAATTCATAGAAGGAAGAGAGACACGTATGTAGTACTCGTAGTTATTAATTTAAAAAGAATCAAATTCAAAAGTCATTTATTCAAACTAGGCTGAGAATCAGCACTTTTCGAACGTCAAAATTACATAAGACAGTCCCCCAAAAACGCCCACCCTTCACCACTTCCTAGTGCTTAAGCTGGGAAGAAGAAGTGGCGCAACAAACTCCCCAGCAGCACAGCTGTCTGTTCAGTTGGAAAAACTTGATTATATATAATAGTGCTTTAAATGCAAAAATAATTTACATTACCACAATTGCAATGAGTAGATTATGTCAACAATGATGTAATTTTTGTTTAAACAAATTAACATGTTCTTTTTTAGCTTCTTTTGCAATTTATTATAAATGACTGGTGCCATATGAAAAATACTCTTATACCTTAAGGCAGTATTCGTTTGGCGAACACAGAGACGACTTTCATCTCTTTCTCAAGAGAATCCTCTTTACCAGCGGCAGGCACTAGAGGCAACAAAAATGCCAGACAACAGTAACTAGTTGCTGTTGTCTGGCATTTTTGTTGAATTGGGCCTCCAGCCGCGAGGCACATTTTCCTGCTAATTTCTTACAACGCACTTAAGAGCGTTTATTCTGAAAGTTGGCAACGTCGTAAATAGCTGTCAAATATTTACCTGTTTTGCATTAATTTGGAATTAATACTGTATGGAAATAAGAAATGCGGCTAACTAAGTTACTAAAATATTGATTATGATATGCAATAGTTAATATTGTAACACCGAATATTTAGTTTTAGGCGTAAAAAAAGCATTTGGAAAGTTTCCAAATGCTTTTTTTACGCCTAAAACGGGTACAACATCAAATTCAATGTTACAATTGCATAACATAATCAATATTCTAGTAACTTAGTTAGCCACATTTCTTATTTCCATACAGTATTAATTCCAAATTAATCAAAACAGGTAAATATTTGACAGCTATTTATGACGTTGCCAACTTTCAGAATAAACGCTCTTAACACTAATAACTTGTTTACTTTTTATTTATTTTTCACTTGTAGTACGAGTATTATTATTATGTTATGTTGTGTGCCTTTTAGTCCGTGCAAAATTAATGTAATTTCTTTCTTTCCTTCTTTAAACGACATAAAAGAATAGTTAATTTATTTATTTATAATATTAATATAGATAATATTTCCTCGACCTTAAATTAACAAAAATTATCAGCAAAACTTCACAAAACAGTTAATGATACTACTTGTCATATTGAAGTAGATACATATATTATATTAGTATATTATCTAATATTTTTTACATTGGCTTGGTAATGTTTCGAGCCCTTTGATATGACAAATATTATCATTAGAATAAACTAAGCTGTGAAAAGTCTTAACCCAGGTTATAGTCTAGTTATGTACCTCAAACTTAGAAATCTGTTACGGCGTAGATAGGTAACAGACGGGCAGCGTAACTTTCGCAAAATAATACCTACGAATACTTACAAATAATTGTGTTTTTTACACAGGGCATTTTGTTACCTTTCCTGGCACACGAATGCTGTGTATCAATCAATTTATCGTGGTCCGTCCATCAAAGCAACAGCAATCCATCTATTGGTACTGGACACGTTCCAACATTGGTCGTTACGTCAGCGAATAGTAGTTTTACAGGCTCATGTAATAATCTTAAACTGTAAAGGTTACATCTTCAGGAAAATGACCCTGCAGTGGGACAGTTACAGACAAAACAGGAAGCACTTATACAGAAAAGGATTCAGCAGAGCATTGAAAGTAGCCTTCAATCAATTTCAGTCAATAAAAACGTTTAAAATCTAGGTGAACTCTTATCTCAAGAATTTAATTCTTAAAATGACAGGAAATGCCCTCTCTGATATTTTAAAACATAGGATAATATTCCTACATAATAAACGCCTGTATGCCCCAAAGAAGTGCTAAATAGTACGTCCACGTTTCACTAGGCATGTTTAAATCCCATTTATAATTGGGGACTCGACTTTTGACATAAACCGGGCATATCAAAATTCCAAACTAACAAATTCTTAAAGAAAATACCGAAAAACACTTTTCCTAACTTTGGGACCAAACCCAAGACCGCAAGTAGCGCACCTTACGGCCACTCTTAGACCAAAAACAAAATACAAAACATTCATAATTAGTTCAGTTATTATGTAAAGTTTCATGATCTAATTTGAAGTATTTTTTAATATCAATTTTATTATGTAAAATCTTAAATATAATATACATCTAATACTAAAATTTATAAATTATTATGTACAAGTATACAGAGGAAAACAATAAAAGTGCCCAAAAGGTTGGCAGCATTGCCACGTTGGATGGCAATGCTGATTCTTTGACCTAAAAATTGGCCAGCCCTTTGGTCACGTGAAGAGTCGACCAACCATTTGGCGATGTCCTGAAGTACTCGATGAGCACTCGAACCCCACGGCCCTAGTGTTTCAAAGCCAAACGGCTCAAAAATATAGCTACCAATATTTATATACATTATTATATGCTGTACCTATGACGTTATGGTGTCATGACTATGAACTTTATACAGGTTGGCAAGAACGCGCAAATTGTAACCACAATTCAGCACATGATTCTAGAGTAGACATTTCGTCGGTTATCAAAAAAAAATATCAGCTGTTTCATAGAAAAAAATGTTTTTTTTTTGCATTTTTTGCTCGATTTTAATACGATTCGGAGCCCTGTATGTGCGAGTCCGACTCGGACTTGGTGGGTTTTCCTATGTCTACTAACATTTACCGTATTTCATAGCAATTGACACATTGAAAACTTTGTAAATACTGCATGTGAATGTACTAATAAATACATTTGTGCGGCTGTACGCGGCGGCGTGTGTGTATAGAATCATTATTAGTGTGAATGGGACATTACACTGCTCATTCCATATGATTAATGTTATCCTGAGGCGTGAGTTATGAGCGGTAAGCGAGTTGGTGCGTGAAATCATTAGTCAGAATGTGATAATAAGTAATACTGTGCCCAGTTGCTTGCCTCTCTGGTCTAGCGATTGCTGAGCGAGGGATTTTGATTTCGATCAGCGGATTTGTCTTTTAGAATATTCTCAGTAGTCGCCCGGAGTCCTCTAACAAAGAAAATAAAGAAAGAAAAAACGTTTATTTGCGGTAAACATGATGCAAAAAAAAAGAAACAAAAACACGAAAATAACAATTTGGGGGAAAATATGCGTCACATCCACGCAAAATGGCCATCGCTCAGCATACTGCGACCCTATGCGAGACAGAGCCCCAGAGCTGGCTGCCAGAGACAGCCTGCGTTGACGTGATGACATCAACCGGTACAGCATATAGTGAAATAATAAAATAAGAAATCAAAAATAAAATAAATACAATACTTAGACATAAATGTTTATATAAATATAATATTTAAAATGACTACATTTCGTTCCGTCGTCGGCGACTCACGCGCCGCAGCCTTATGAAATCTGTGCGCGCAGCTGTCATAAAACTATTATTGTTTGTCGTTTTGACATATTGGTTAGTGGTTCTGTTATAATTTTAATATGGCAGAATGTATTGGGTGATTACATATATAAATTAGAGTAATAGGCGCTTTATTTTCTATGCTTCTATTAAAAATCTTTCTAAATCTAAGGCAACACGTAGCAAGCTTGCATGCGCAAACAGTTTGTACTAACACAAAATAAAAGATGCCTGGCGGCCCCATTATAGCCATAGCCTATTATTGCATGCACAATCAGTGTTTGCGCTATCTATTTGCGCATGCAAGCTTGTAGCTGGAACTTAATGGAAAACCCAGTACCTTATTGTCCTGTCCAGATATTGAATCTGAGACCCCACTCCGCAGTAACGCTTGCAACCACTATTCCAAGGACATAAAATCAAACTGGTTGCTAATTTAAGTTGTATAAATTATTATTTTTATTATATGACATTGATTTTACATTCTGTGATTACTTCCTCACAAACTGACCTATTAAATTGTAAAATTTTAAGAAAATCGTCTACTTTTACAATGTTTGTAAATAAGTGTGAACCATGTATCTGTCAAATATGTAATTAATTTATCTTTCGTTGCTTAATTTTCATTAATTATTCTTTTTACCTATTGTGGTAACGAATTTTTTTTAGGTGCATCGTCTTCACATATAATTATGTAACTAATGTACTTACATATACAAAATATAGTAACACTTTTTAAAAGAGTAACGGTGGAGTTTCTTGCCCATTCTTCTCCATACGAAAACTACCTTTTGGAAGGGGCGACTAGAATCAATTCAATTTTTAGTAAACTTTGACGTTCTAAAGTGCCTTACAAGGGCCTATTTGAAATAAGTGATTTGACTTTGACTTTGACAATCACGCTAAAAACTGCGTGTTACTAGCGCGCACTATCACAACCCGCTCATCTCTCCCAACTCACATTCTAAACGTTTCACAGTTCATTTTATCTACTCGGTGGAACTGAAATTCCGTACCTAATTAGCGGTTTTGCGTATCTACATACTATAACGATGTGTACTACGCCCGGATGATCGTGTCATTAGGGGTTAGAGAGTGACATCTCAGGCTCGGAACGTTTTTGTTGTGGTATTCGCTTTGGGGTGAATATGGCGGAATGGGGGTGAATATAGAGATTCTGTTTGATATTGAGGAAGAGTTTGTCTTCAATGTTGCAAGTGGTGTAGCTTTAATTACAAGGCGTGTTTAGTTAATGTAAGCAGAGATGTTTTTTTTCCAAATAACTCTTGAGAAAAAAAAACTGAGGCCTTAAAATAAAAGTGTAGTAAAGAAACGTATTCTTTGAATCTGTCGTACGTTCTAAATGAAATTCAAATAAAGTTCAAACACGAAATAATACATCTCCACTGGCTTCACTGTTATTTATAAACCCCATATGTTCGTTTTCTATGTGAAATAAATTTATATTATATTCTATCAAAAATCATACATCAATGGTCCACAGACGGTAGCGAAACTTAACCTTAGGCGTATTCTCAATCCCGGGTCGACGGCGCGTTGTGTTCCACGCGCGCCTCAAAGAGATGTCAGCACAACTGAAGGGGTCTGCTAGGACCGACGCTGCCGGGGTCGCGGGAAAGTCCGAAAGGGATACCGTGGCCCCTGGCAACGTATAGGCAACACTGATGGAACACGGGTGGGTTTTAGTCAGTAAGAGTCTGACACGCCCTCCCACTCCGGCCAGAGCGATGTTATTTGATAATTTCCCACGCAAAAAAAAAGAAGGCATATTCTCAAAGCACCATTTAATAATTAAAAATCTTATGTAGAAACCTATCGTCTGCATTATGTACTACAAAACCAACTCAAGACTAAGTGCAAACGAATCCTTTTGAAATGTGTGCGGCTACATTTTGAGGTTTCAAACTTTTCCGATTATTTTGGCTCGTCAGTTCGTGACCATAGGTGGTGAAATACGGCCCAAACTTCGGAGTTAAAAGGTGTTGTTCTCTAAAATCACCACAAAAAGACTCAATTTAGTTCAGGTTTCAGATATCCGTAGTGAATATACTGAGAGTAAAACTCAAAAAAATCTGTCAATAATTTACTGTTACTGTGTTTTTTTTAGGTACTTTACTGTATTTTTACCTAAGCTGAGTTTTTAAAGAATTTTAGCCGGAATTTGTCTATTACAGGAGAGCTATTGGTTCAAAAAAGTTATCTATTAGAGCAAATGTCGGTCCAATAAGCGCTTTAATAATTATTTTGACTGTCGACGTCCACGGCATCACGATAACACAGGGAAGTAAAGTGTATGGAAATATATAAGAATCATTTATTTGCAGATATACAGGTGTTACCAGTTGGTGGTTAATGTTAAGTCCATATTTTGCCTGTCTAAGGCATGCAAATTCATTTTACAGTTATCATTACGTTTTATAGTTACTAGTACAGTATCTAATAGGTACCTACTTATTTAAAATATAGGTACAAAAAATACCTATGTTCTAATATAGTTTTAAAATTAAGTTTTTTTTAAATTTACAATAAATATAAGTATACACTTATCAAAACTTAACCTAAAAATAACATTTTATGTAAGAACAATTCTTTAAACACTCGGCAAAACAATAGGAAACTTAAAATATATTTAGAATATATTATGAAGACTCTTTTAAAATTTCACGTATTTCCATACATTTTAGGTGTTCATTAGGGTTAGAAATTATAAAAGTACACAATAGCACTATTGAATGAACAAACTCCTGTTAAAATTCTTCAAAAACCGAGCATATGAAATACAAAACTAATGCCCATCGTTTTATAGTCCGCCCGAGCACTAGTCATGTCAGCAAAGTTGTTACAACTTTATTTTTACTTTCACTAATTTACCGTTGAAGTGTTAAACTCAATCAACATGGCAATATAACCGTGTGTACATTGTAAGGGTCAACCCTATACAGTTCGCTGACAACGCGACATCAAATTGATTGTTGTGGTATTCCCGTAATGAGCTAACAATGTCAGTCAACTACCCTACAATTAAAACTATTTGTCTCACGTTATACTGTGTAATTGCAGTTTGATGTTGTTTATATTTTAGGATACGCACTATTGAACTGTATAATAGTGAGCTAAACACGTAACAAACATTGTAGTGTGTGCTCGAATGATTACATAATGCACTGTTTATTACGATAAAACGTGATAACATAACATCAAGCCAGGGGGAAAGAGATGGAGCTGTACGTCCCGTAGAGCTTCATCTCTTTCCCATACTAAAGTAATATTAAAATAATACTGCTTCCTGTCCACTGGAGCGGAGAGGAGAGGAGTGGAGCGGACCTGTGCCAATATTAAACAATGGTATTGCATAAAATCTCCGCTCCGCTTCAGTGGACAGGGAGTTGCGAACTAGTTTAAAAATTCATACAAAACCGGGAAGCGGAGCGGGAAAGCGGAGCGGGGAAGCGGAGTGGAGAAGCGGAGCGGAGAAGCGGAGCGGAGAAGCGGAGTGGGGAAGCGTAGAGGGGATGCAGAGAGGGGATGCAGAAAAAAACCAGTCACACGCGCACAGTCCGCACCTCCGCTCCGCTACCTCGCTCCGCACAGTCCGTAACTCCGCTCCGCTCCGCTGCCAGGCTCCGAAAGGTTAAGAAGAGGTGTACCTATAGTAGACCCATATTTCACCAGTTAGTCCCATGTAATAGAGGGCGAGCCTATTGCCATCAACCGGGCACAAATCTAAACTCTGGACTGCTACTGAAAAATCCTGATGAACAAACCCAATTACACATATCTATGAAACTACAATGTTTCGCAAAAATCAGAGCCCAGTCAAATCTCCGATTAGTAAATCTGCTATCAACTGTCACGTTAGCTCCTCTGATTAGTTTGTGGATACCACAACGGTCAATCACATCATTGCCGTAAGAATTGACAGCAAATTAAATTTGTTTTTCGTAATAAGTGTGTGTAAACTAGGCTGATTTTAATAATTGTTTTAAAGATGATAAAACAGATTGTTTATAAGTTTACTTACAATTGATTTCTGAATTATACAGGGTCGCAGGGACATCGACGTGAAACTGTTACCATGAATTCAGTACGTGATTCTGAACACCCCTGCGTTGAAACTTTCTGTCGGTTATTAAAAAAAAAACATATACTGAATCCATGATATCAGTTTTCGCGTCGATGTCTCTGCCACCCTGTATAATATGTTTTCTTATATCTCTACTCAATTTAGTGGATTAAATGCAAAATTGTGGTTAGATACTTCTTTTCTCAAAATTGTAAAGAATAGCCGTATTAGATCATTTCCACGCGACCCTGTCGTAACTTATCGAGCAATGTCACACACCAACCACTAAGAATTATGTTAGTCAAAAAATTTAATAAAGCTTCGTTCAACGGATGCGGATAAATATCAATATTTCACTCCAATTGACTTCTCGGGGCCTCGGGAACGTGACATTTTTGCTTAGTTTTTAGAAAAAAAAGAGTGTTTAAATTGAGCTGATTTTAATTAGTGTTATAGATGATTAAACAGATTTTCAGCTCTCTGCGTAGTCTTGATTAACATCGAAGGGTTCTCAGAAGACAAGTCTGAACTCCTTTCTGATATATACCGCAAAATTCACTGCGACATTATTTGGGTCCAAGAGACCCATCGAGATAAAACGGAAAGCCGGCCACACATCCCTGGACTTACGCTTATCGCCGAGATTAAATAGTTTAGACTATGTGTTTACTTGTCCCAACGTTTTTGTTAATTAATATCCGTTATCAATTTACTGGAGAGTGAGAGGAAATTACGGAAACTTTTTGGATTCAATGGGAATGGTAGCCGTAGATCATTTCTACGAGTACTTTAGTCCGTCGTAACTTATCGACCAATTTCACACACCAACCACTAAGAATTATATAATCAAAAAACTTAATAAAACTTCGTTCGGCAACGGATATCAATATTTCACTCCAGTTGACTTCTCGGGGCCTCGGGAACGGTAGATTTTTGTTTAGTTTTAGAAATATGTAAATTAGGCTGATTTTAATTAGTGTTACAGATGATTAATCAGATTAGACTTGTACCTACGTTTTTGTTTTTACCCGTTATCAATTTAGTAGATAGTTACTGACAGCACTGCAGGGCAAAGGCCTCCCTAGTCTCATTCCACTTCTCTCTGTATAAGAACCAGTTATTGTTAACGAAGTCCAGCTCATTCCGCCATCTCCATGTGGGCCTGCCGCGATGTCGCTTACCATTAAGACGCACATATATGCCAGTAACCTTGAGTGGTTAGCTTATGTGTAATATACTGAGTTGAGCTCACGCAACGCGTCGTACGTCCAGCCAGTAATGGGACTCGCCCATCAAGGAGCGCTGACCCAAATTAGACGCATTATTAATTTATTATACATAAAACAAAAGGTCTTTTAATAAAACACGTAAACAATAATTAAATTATTTTTTAAATGAGATTTTGCGTGTATCTCAGTTTTTTATCCGCGTTAGACATAACTTTACAAATTAATTTCACTATGACATAATTTAAAATATTCCTATATTAAGTTATTAAGAAAATGCTCTAATTTAACATATATTTTTTCCAAATCATTATAACTACTCGTCGCGTTAAGAGGGACCCATTGGGTCATAAGATCGGCCCATTGGTCGTCTGACATACGGCAGATGTGTCCATCGGACAGCGCCTAAATGAAAAAAATGCAGTGAAAATGGTAGCTGTAGATCATTTCCACGCGAGCCTGTCGTAACTTATCGAGCAATTTCACACACCAGCGACTAAGAATGATCTAGTCAAAAAACTCAATAAAACTTCGTTCGGCAACGAATGCGGATGAATATCAATATTTCACTCCGAATGACTTCTGTCGGGCTTAACCATAGATTTATAAATATAGGCCACAGCTTGGCTAGTATTTTTTGTCGTATGTCCATAACAGTGTGACTGGCCGTCGCGTCGCCCATATCGTTTGTTCGTATGGCAGTCGGAACCGACGATTTTATACGAGCTAAATGTATGGACGCGACAGTGCAGAGGCATGTGTGAGATATTTTTTTAGTTTGTTTTTGAATTCCTAGTTTGGCAGACTTACACTCGGTATTTCTATTGTATCGTGAGCGGTACATGGGCATATATTTGGGCCTTGCAACGATAAAACCTTTAATTCGTAGTACTGCGGATATAGTATATACGTGACATCTAGCATATCCAAACTCACAACAATATAACTAAAACATTAGTCACGAATTCACGAAGCTCATAATATCAACAAAAAAACCAAACTGCCCATTATCCCTGACCACAGCCCACTCAAATTTTTTAATTGCTATTATAACAAAAAAACGCTCACATAATTTAGTTGATAGCACTTGGTGAGCATACTGAAGCGTGACATTAGCCAGAGAGTTTACATCACAATAGCCGTATATTGACTTAAATATTACCATATACAGTTTTACAAAGAAAAGTATGCGTTTCGTAAATTATCGTCTATCTTCGAAAATACGAACGCGCGGTGATCTAATAAAGAGCTGTTACTACCATGGAAGTAGTTGCCTATTTTGTATAACTATGTTTACAAAATTATAGATTAATAACTCTATGCAATTCCGAAAAACTTTTGGGTGACTTATGACAATCTGTGACCAGGGTAAGTAATCCGACAGAGAGAAAACTTAATACAAAGGAGAAATGATAGCGCGACGTTCGTGGTAATTCGGAAATACGAAAATTACCGAAGCGCATACTGTTCTTTGGAAAGCTGTATATCTGCATACCTAAACAAAAATACCCATTTTCAATCAAAACCATTGCTCGTATATATGAATCGCCTCTGAATCTCCATGCTCTCAAAATTAATTTAATAATGATGTAGCAGAAAAACAACAATCTACGATAAAAAATTAAAATTAGTTAAACAAACAATGCAATGTATTCGTCACGACACAGCTCATGTTTTTACCAAAAAACAAACAAACTGCACACTCCAATTTTTAATTGCCATTATACACTAAAAAATGCTCACATAATTTAGTTGATAGCACTTGGCGACCAAACTGAGGCGTGACATTAGCCAGAGAGCTTACATCACAATAGCTGGACAAGTTTGGCACACGATCAAGTTCTGAGTTATAGCCGAGGAACGTCCGCGGGACCGCGGCTCGTATTATCGTAATTTTGGCAGGCTTATTTTCGTGTCATATTTCAGTTTGGAGCACCCGGTGGTGATAATGTGACAGTTGAGTACAGCCGGTCGATTCTGTAAAAATGTCACCGTGAAACTTAGGCGAAGTGAGCGTGAAGTGAGCTGTCAATAGAGTTAATCCCTAGCATACTGCCCGTCGATTTGTGACAGTGACAGCTCACTACACGCTCACTTCACCTAAGTTTCACGTTGATATTTTTACAGAATCGATCGACTGGTTTATTGCTTTCGTTCTTAATAAAGAAGTTTAAATTTCGCTGCTCAAAAGTTATAAACTCAAATCACCAATGAGTAGCCAGAATTTCACAGCACCAGTATTTCAATGGCGATCAGTTCACGATGCGACGTGACTTGCGCCCGCCGCACTTACTTACACTCGCACTGTTTTGCATTAGAGCGCCGATGTGGCACTGACATTGTACGACACATGTCCGTCCGCATTTGTTGACACGAGTGCTGTGGACGATGGGCCTTAAGGAAAGCATAGGTAGGAAAGCAAAAACATTGTTCGAAATACAAATAACATATTTTTTTTACAAAATATTTATTAAATATATGTTATGTGTTATATATGTTTATATATTTAAGCTTTATGTATTTATTAAAGTTTTTGTTTTGTTTTTTTTTTGGTTTCGACTTCGAACCCAAGGCACGCACCTCTGACTTTTCGGATTCATGTGCGTATTGTATAATTATCACTTGCTTTAAAAACGCTGAAGGAAAACATGACGTTAAGGAAAACAAACATTCGTGAAACCGGCATGCCTGAGAGATGTTTCTCGACGGCATGAGAAGCCGAGTCAGAGGCCTATGGGCGGTTCTAAAACTCTGACCCTAGGTTAGTCACTAACCATACGAAAAAGAAAAGAAGACCATTATGCATCTTTAAAGTAAATATTAAATGTGAAACTTAAAGATAATGGAATTGGTAATATCTAGCTATTGATGTGCGAATACAATTGAAATAAAACTATTCCACAGAGCATAACTAAGTATTCCACTATGGATTCTCTATATTTCATAAAACAATATTATGCTACAACGCATCTTGCAATGAAACAGACGTCCACAAGCTCGCTGAATGCACAAGAGACTGCCATTTTATAGACATTATGTAAAACAGAACAGTTTTAAAGAAAGTGAAGCAGCTTGATATTCTTATGTCGTATCATAATTTGCGAAAGTGTTTTTCGAGTACCGTTTCAATTTAGAAAGAAAAATCTTTTTATTGTAAAGAGTAGCTATATATTTACTTTCTTTGTAGAAACTAGAATTTTATTCCATAGTAACTTTTATTATTAATTTTGTCGGTTTTCCTCATGTATTAGACTACTACCTGTTGCCCGCAAGATCGTCTACGATCTGGGACATAAAATAACCTATGTCCTTGCCCAGGTCATGGTCTATCTCTGTGCCAAATTTCATCCAAATCCGTCCAGACGTTTTTGCGTGATTGAGTAACAAACAAACAAATTCACTTTCGCATTTATAATATAACTATTTAGTTAGGATTTTAGAACTCAAACATAAGCCAATTCTCGTACTTAAAAAACGTTCACATTCACGTCGCAATCTATCAAACTTGTCAAAAATGTTAAGTAAATTGATTATATTTTTGACACATTGCGAATGAGATTTGAATGCGAACGTTCATAAAAATTACGGGAATTGCCTCTCTGATATCTCAGTCATGAGCACATCAACCGATGAATGTGATTCGAGCTGAACATTAACAACCATGAATATATCTCATCATCAGCCTACAGAAGTTCATTGTTGTACATAAGTAAGCCTCTCCAATCATACGCTATTTAATTCAATCATTTTTCACCCCCGTAAAGCCCTATATTGCAACTTTCATCGAAATCGTTAGACCTGTTTTCGAGAACGGGATTATAAATATATTAATTTAATATATATATTTATTTTATTTTTAAGCTATTGCATAGCTTTTATCGGAGACTCTGAGCGCGGCGACCGAATGTAGAAATTCCGTAACGAAAAAAAAACCTGACGCGAAAGTTTGTGAGGATGGATGGATGGATGTTTGTTACTCTTTCACGCAAAAACTACCGAACGGATTTTAATGAAACTTTACAGTAATGTGGCTTATATATCAGAATAACACATAGGCTACAATTTATAAAGATTTTATGTGATTTAGCCATAATATAACGATAAGTATCCAGTAAGTCGGAAAAAATCCTGCCCTCTGAGATCTATCTTTGCGTGCGCTGCCTAAACCGCTGGAGTTACATGAAAAGAATGTATTGTGGGGTTGTTTGTCTTAAAGAGTTCTAAATAAAAGTCCGCGACAGCATATATCTACCTTTTATGTGGAAGCCATTATAGCCAAAATAGTGAGCTATAAATACATTTAAATTGAATACTTTTTTTAAGTTGCATATTTTAGAGTATTTAGTTAATTCGTATCAAAATAAATACCTTCATCGCTTTCGGTATTTAATGTAGATAAAATTTGTCTTTTACACTAAGTAATTTGGACTAATATTTTAAAAGTTATGAGTCGACGGCGGGCGCGCAGAACGAGGGTGGAGGGGCGGGATAGGCAATGACGCGCGATCGCCGAGTGCGCGACCCGAACGCGGGCAGACGCGTGAGGGCAGACGTCATTGACGGTTGTGTAAATTCTGCGATTTAGGGGGGGGGTATAGGGGTATTTTTTAAAAAAAATATTTTAAATCAACAATATTATCTTCTTATTTTTGAATATATGCTATGCAATAGCTTTACCGCGGCAGTCCTCGAGTGCCACACGTATTTTTTTTATATTATTATTTATACAAATATTGCTCATTTAATAGTAGGTATAGGATAGATATTTGGCCCTGTCATACAGCTACTACCAATCACTCCGCGAATATCATCACTCCTACAGCTATGTTATGTGGAGAGACGAATATCCTACAAAATTAGGTACATATTCTAAAAAAATACATAATCAGCCTATAATGTTCCCACTGCTGGGACACAAGCCTCCTCTCTAGAAGAGCGAGTGGGCTTTAATCTACAACGCGCGATATATTTAAAAAACAGGCCAAATGCGATGATTCGATGATTATGCTAAGCGATGGCCATTTTGCGTGGATGTGACGCATATTTTCCCCCAAATTGTTTATTTTCGTGTTTTGTTCTTTCCTTGCGTCTTGTGTACCGCAAATACACGTAGTTTCTTTCTTTTCCTTTCTAGACGGACGGACGGACAGCGGAGGCTTAGTAATACGGTTCCCTTCGGGTACGGAATTCTAAAAATATTAAAATGTTACAAGTACTCTACGTTCATGATATAATATCATTACTCTGCCTAGAGCTTCATTTTATGACACATTCCCTCTTTAGGCACAGCTGGGACTAATTACGGGCCAAAATTGTGACCATGTAATTTTAACAATATTTTTGGACGTAAAGCAGAATTTAAATATCGTCACTTTAGAGGGCAGGTTTCACAAAGGATTTTAAATTGTGTGAGAAGTATACGCAGGTGGACTAATAATGGAATAAGTACTTGTAGTCTAGATATATAAAATTGGAATTTCTGTTTGTAATGTCGAAATAACTTCTTTTACTAAATGCTTATGAAAGTATACACAGCCCATTTTTGTCTGTTTGTTCCAGCTAATCTCTGAAACGGCTGGACCGATTTTCACGAGACTTTCACTGGCAGATAGCTGATGATATAAGGAGTAACGTACTTTTAGTTTAGAAAAATAATTAGGGTCCACGCGGGCGAAGCCGCGGGAAGCAGCTAAGTACTTAATATTATGAAAAGCTTTGTTATGTTAAGCTTTAAGTTATTGGTGTATTTATCGTTTAGTTTTAGAGATAGTGACTAATTATTATGAATTTGTAGATGACGAGCCTATTGGCAAATATTATTTCAGAGGGCCTGGCATGAACGCGCTGAGAATAAATTCGAACAATTTTAAAATTGAAAATTTTAACGTTTTTCACATAATATAATTATATTAATTTTTTTAAGGATTTATTCACGTCTATGGGAAATCTAGGCGCAATAATGCCGGAGAGGTTACCGCATTTCAAACCAAAATACTTTAGGATAATTGTATTTTCGGTTCATAAATCGTTTGAATAAACGTCACGTTTACTTCGCGCGTTCGTGCTAGGGCCTCAGGAGCTAAGCAATAAAACTATACATTTTCAAATTAGGCTCATTATCAAAATTAAACAAAAAAACCGGCCAAGTGCGAGTCGGACTCGCACGCGTAGGTATTATTACGGCGTTTTTTCCCCTTCAATTTTTAACTTTATTTTATTTTTATTATTCACACAATCTGTGAAAGTTTCAACTGTCTACCTATTACGGTTTATGAGATAACGCCCGCTGACAGTCAGATGGACAGCAGAGACTTTGTAATAGATTTCTGGGTCAGTGCGTCGTCGTAGGGGACCCTTCGGGTACGGAACCCTAAAAATAATAGTCTATTACTCCATTCTAAAAAAAAAACCAAATAATTATAAATTAAATCAGTATGCAAACGTCTTCAATATCACCATAAAAATAGTAGCAACTCTAAGGTATCAAACATCGTCAATAATAATATTAAACTAAAATCACTTTTCTTTGCTGGCACTATTCATATAAAGAATAACAACCCTTAATTTCCGCACAGATACGCAAAAACAATCACCACATTTCACAATGATTCCTTTTAATGTGACCTATATTTTCCGCGTATGAACAATAAAAGCCACATCAAATAAAGGTATGGTGATTACATCATCAATAATAATATTAAACTAAAAATCACTTTTCTTGGCAGGCACTAGTCATATAACGAATAACAACCCTTCATTTCCGCACAGATACACAAAAACAATCACCACATTTCACAATGATTCCTTTTAATGTGACCTATATTTCCGCGTATGAACAATAAAAGCCACATCAAATAAAGGTATGGTGATTATAATGACGGTAGTTATGACTGGGAATCGTTTGCCACAGAATAGATAGCTACAGAAGGCCCATACAATGAGCAAAAACAGGCGCACGCACACGCGCCTTACGTAAGGTGATCTCAGGCTGAGATCTTTAAAGCGTAGATAAAATCCGGGAAAGCAAATTGAATACCAACTTCAATTGTTCAATAAAATGAATTCACAACTGTAATTTTTTGACATTTGTATGAAATGACTATAACACGGCAAACAGACGTAGGGTGTCAATTTCCTTAGAAAATAATTTCCCTAACTTAACATAGACTTATAAGCTAAGGAAAGTACCTAAAATTTTCATACGAATATGGACATAAGTTTTATAAATACGAATAATGCTTGTGTTGTGTAGGTCCCAGTACCTACGCTTTATAAGATACTTTGCTTGCTTTTGCACTGTGGTTACACCCGCGTGGAGGTCGGAAATTATCTACCGGGATAAAAAGTATCCTATATGTTAATCCAGGTTAAAAACTAACTGTATGCCAAGTGTAATCCAAATCCGTTCTTTCGTTTTAGCGTGATTGAGTAACAAACATCCAAACACACAAACATGCATAGTAGGATCCATGTCAAACGAATGCCAATGCCAGTCACGCCTGCACTACGTAGTCGCCTGACTATGTGAGCGTGCAATATCGCTCCTTCTGTACATATCTATTTTGTGCGCTTGCGGTGGGGATATTATCACAGTTGAGGCGTCATTACCGTTTCCCATTGCAATTTTAACACCCCGTAATGACTGACGTGTCATGATAATTTAATTTTTGAGGTTAGGTTTTACGTGACTGGAAAATGTAATTTTCATGTAAAATAATAATAAAAACATAATTTAAGCCTGTTTCCCCGAATGGTTGGACAGAAATGTACATATTGTACACTCACATTTCAGTAACAGTAACGTTTAAGTTCATGTAATGCGGGCGAGCCTATTGCGACCAACCGGACACAGACCCAACCCAGACTACGTACTAAAAATATTGGGTTCCCACCTATGAAATTAGCGTTTTTTTTCTCACAATTATAGAACCTTTTCGTTTCTATGATTTAAAATATTCATCAATTGCTTGGTATTATATCGAATAATGACCATCATAGACAACTACCAATACTAAAAAAAACCTTATTACTTATAGTTTTCTAAACATAAAAAATACCTTAAAAATGACTCCTCATTTTGTTTGTAGAAATGACCCCTATTTGTTTTAACTTAGCCAAAAATGATTTTTGTCGCTTAATCTACGAGTAAGTGGCATATTACGTTGTCTTAGTTTTTAAACATTAGTGCATACAAGTTTTAAAACATTAGTGTTCATGGTTGTTATATAATTTAAGAAAATGCAAGTTCTTTAAAATTCATTATACAAAACGCTGATTTCATAGGTGGGGGGACCTAATATAATGAATAATTTTTATAAACATTTTCAAAACAATTTGTAGCTTGGTTTGAAAACGTTAACCGGCTCAGGACAAAAGTTTAGAAAAATCCATCTTTTCAATTTTCAAAAATCCATCCCGACATAATTTTCTCCCTAAAACATTTATTCCTTCAGCTGTTGCCTTTGTTCATTAGTCAAATAATAAATTTGTAACACAATATTCACGTTACATGAACAGACAATATTTAATTTATAACAATGAGTGAATGGCCCACAATTTCCACAATAAATACTTATGTAACTCCTGTATTCGTTTTAATGTGTACCTGCCTATTATTTTAAACTCACAAAACGTAATTGAGGACCAGCATATTATCATTAATGGGGAACAAAACCCAATAACAGTATTTAAATGAGGCATTTCATACAAATATTAAAATTATGAAAGTAATATTGTATATATGAAAATTACGAAACATATCTTGATGTTGTTATAAAAACGCATGATTTTTATATCGTCGGTCGGAGTCATTACTGGAACATCTCTAAAATTTTGTGTTTTGGACTAAGTATGCAGAATGCTCTTTGCATTTGATTTTTTATCATTCTGCATACTTACGAGTATAGTCCAAAACACAAAATTTTAGAGATGTTCCAGTAATGACTCCGACCGACGATATTTCAAACTAGTTTATCGATATCTAGAAGTTATCCCACGTAAACGTACTACCGAGATGAAAAGTATCCTATCTCCTAACCCAGGTCATGGTCTACTCACGTGCCAAATTTCATCTAAATCCTTTCAGCCGTTTTAGCGTGACAAACAAACTCGCTTTTACATCTATATTATCAGTTAGAATGTTAAGGGTTAATTCAGATCCTGGATGTTTATTAAAGCAGGAGATAAAAGCCAAAGATACAGATATTATCTATATGGCCCCCGATAGGACTAACAAAAACGTTTTATTATCCTCGCGATAAAAGTTTGCAAACTTTTATTCTTTCTTATCCATAAAGTTACATCTGTACCTTATACTACTTTTAAAATAGCGATAAATTTTATAACACTCCCCAGGTTTCAGATAGTAAGTACTATTTTAAAGCCGTAATTTTTAAGATTATCTGTATAGATTGCCGGAGAGGGACCGAGGTGGGATTTTATTACTTTACTATGTAACTTTGTTACTAAGCGTAAAGTTGTTTCGAGAGAAAGAAAGGATTAGAACCATATTTTAGTATCGTTCGGTGTGGTCTGATTATCTTTGTCAAGCGTAATAAAAAAACAGCGCTGGGGCTCTGTCTCGCATAGGGTCGCAGCATTATGCTGAGCGGTGGCCGTTTTGCGTGGATGTGACAAATATTTTCCCCCAACTTGTTCTTTTTTATACTCGTGTTCTTTCTTTGCGTCGTGTTTACTGCTTACTTTTATTAATCAAATTAAAGTAAGGATCTCTCTTGATATTCCAATTTTGAACAGTCGCAGTTAATGTTATTAAGTCGTCTAAAGCAATGAGTGAGATTATTGTCTTTACCTACCTATCTTAATTTATCCAATGACAATGAAAATTAAAACATTTGTTTTCTCTGTAACCATAAAAAATTTAGATATCAGTCTATTACAATATCATTAGAAATATCTTTCTATAAATCTCAAAAGTAAGATTTTTTCAGTTTGATGACATTAAATATACATTTAGATGAGTTGCAGTATAAAGACAAAACCCTTAAAAGAAAAATAAAGTTAAAATAAATAAAAAAGAATCAGCCAACCTATACGTTTAAGCGTTTAATACATCCAGTACCAAGCTCTTTGCACGCCAGTGTACGCTTACAACGTCACTCGAAAGTGGGTCAGTTATTTGACATTCGTGTACTCTTTACGTCCAGGCTACGAGTACACGTGACACTTAACTGTTTGTCTTCAAACGCTGTAGTAAATACGGTACACATTGTATGTAGGAGAGGAAAGTAGTGTTAGTCACGTTCTTTTAAAATGTTTGGTAACAAAGTCACTTAGCTTAGCTTTTCAACTTAAAAGCTAGTGCCGTTGAAGAGAATGCGTTTAGTAATTTTGGAATTACTAGATTTATTCGCCGTCTTAAAACGTCGCGTGTCTCTGGAACTTATATTAGCCGTACATGGCGATTTGTTTACCAAACACGTCGAATCGCACATAAGGGTATCTTTATACCTGTTGTTTTTAATTAAAAAGCTTCTACGTTCTATTCCTCTAGGAATGCTTTCCGGGACTTATATTAGCCGTACAGCGATCTGTTTTCTAATCACGTCCAGTCGTCGAAGCGTCACGTTTGTGCTGATAGTACACTGGTTATATTGATGCGGTGCAATAAAAGAGCCCACAGGAGTGACGTAGCCTGGGTAGTCAGCGCTGCTACTGACTTTTTACCACACCATGAATAATACATCCGGTCTATTCTGTATAAAATCTTACCGTGAAACTTTGGTGAAGTGAGCTTGACGTGCTGCTGTCAATAGTGTCAGTTCCTAGCATCAAGTGGAATTACAGCTCACTTCACCTATGTTTTCACGGTGAAATTATTAATAATTTCGCCTATATATATATAGCTAATAATTTCACCGTGAAAACATAGGTGAAGTGAGCTGTCATTCCACTTGATGCTAGAAACTGACACTATTGACAGCTCACGTTAAGCTCACTTCACCAAAGTTTCACGGTAAGATTTTATACATAATAGACCGGATGTATATAGTTCATGGTGTGGTAAAAAGTCAGTAGCAGCGCTACACCGGTAATATAGTTTATGCTGGAATAATTCTCAGTGCTGCGGCATTTATATAAGACAATTTAAGTAATCGACATAAATGTCATCGCGCTTTCATTTCTTATGTGTTTTTTGTTTACACAAACAAATAATCATAATACCAATCTGAAACCTCCTCTTCCACACCGACCTGTATTCCTTCTTCTTATTCTGAGAAGAACCAATCACGTTTAGGTAGGTACTCACAGAGTTTCTAAAAAAAAAATCTTTATCGATAGTCACTATAATAAATATATAGTATAATAAATATATATAAAATATCTTCCCTGTCGTATAATATTGTCTAGGAATGCTATCCGGAACTTACATTAGCCGCCCAGCGATCTGTTTTCTAAACACGTCGACACGTCACGTCTTGCCCGTCCGTATTGTGTTACGTACGAGCTAGAAATCGTGTTACATGGTATGTAAACGGTATGTTTGTGAGGTAGTTTGAATATTTGTATAGTTGTTAATGATATTATAATATTGCGTGTTAGTTTTGGTGGCATATTAGAGGAGATTAGATATGATGACATGTCAAATCATTTATTGTTGAAACTATTACTGTACAATCGATTATTATGTAAAGTTTATGTTTAAGAAATACTCCCAAGATAAAATAAACAGAATCCTAGTCTAAATAGATTAAAAGAACTTCAAAATATTGTCAGTAATCAAACGAACTCCATTTTTCGTTAGTTTAAAAATACTTACGCTTCCAGCCCTCCATATTTATGAAACTTCAATATTTGTTAAGGAGAATCTGTCTAAATTTGAAAAACTTAATACTAGGCATCACCAAATCACACTAAAATCAAAAAAACACAATGCTGCACTTTTCTCAAAGAGTTGTCTCGGCATGGGTCCAAAGATTTACAATAAACTACCAAATACTTTAAAAAGTATGACCAACATAAACCATTTTAAATCGCAACTTAAAAAATTCTTGATTGAAAAGGCTTACTACTCTATCAATGAGTTTTTAGATGATAGAAGCATACAATAAAAAAATGTCCGATCCACTTGTTATTCTTTAGTTTGTAGTTTTTTACGCCAAATTTGTACGCCTTGCAAGGCAAAATATAGTGATACAACGCAAATTTTATACCATGTATCATATTACCTATGTTCAACAAATAAAATACTTTGACTTTGACTTTGAACTATTTATAGACATTATGAATGTAGAACTGGCGAAATGTGGGTGTTCTAAGGTACCCTCCTCCAACCCTTTGGGTAATTACAGGCGTGCTGTTATTATGTGAATAAAAATCTTTGACATGAAAGATACAACTTTTTCAAAAAAAAACTCCAACTACAATATAATATTCATACAAGAACAGTAAAGATGCTTGTAAAATCCTCCACTAATGGACATGAAAAACTTTGTGGAAACTTATGAAAAATTCGCGCAGAAATTTTTATTTCAATAAAATTGCAGTATTCTGTATCCTCTCGAGGTTTTTTATATACGATGCTTTTCTTTTGATTTAAATTGTCGTTGCTATTTTGAGATAAAGGTGATTTTTGGTGCTACGGTGTTTCTTGGGGCTTGTATTTGGTTTTTTATTTAAAAATAAAGAATAAATATAATATAGTTTTTTTTGGTGCATGCGTAAAATAAAAAGGTTTTGATCTACTTTGAGTGTAGATTTTGCTGATAGCCGATTCACGAGGTCTAATAACAAGATAAGCATCTATGACACGATTTTTCAAACGTCAGAGAATTTTTAAGATCGTATGTTGGTGATTTACCTCCATTTCGGCAGCCTAAAAACATTTTACACACAAATTAAACGCACACCACGTAAGCCAAACTTAATTTCAAGCAGCGTGACATAATCCAACGTACGTTAGAAACAGTCCTTAAACTGTCTCAATTGAAACAATAAACACGCAATTCCATCACAGCGGCAACTTGTTATGACGTGTTATGACGACATGACGTGACGCCGATACGCGTGTAGCGTGACAGAGACAAATGACGTGAGTGACATGACGCGAATAAGCGACAGCGCGATGGCTTGCGTTAAAACTTAACGTGTTTAACCGGTTGCTTTTAAAAAGTTACGTGTTAGGAGCTCGTGGCTAAGTAATAACTGCCGCACGGGTCGATCCATCAGGTTAAGCTACGCTTGCCGCGGTTGGTCTGTGGATGGGGGACCATCTTTACATACCGAGACTCCTCCGTGCCTCGGAAAGCACGTTAAGCTGTTGGCCCCGGCTGTCATTCGTGGATCTTTGACAGACGTTACGGGTCGTCAGAAGCCCGAAAGTCTAACAACCAGTCTTACCAAGGGGTATCGTATTACCCAGTTACTGGGTTGTGGAGGTCAGATAGGCAGTCGATCCATGTAAAATACTGGTATCCAGCTGCATCTGGTTAGACTGGAAGCCGACCCCAATATAGTTGGGAAAAGGCTAGGCAGATTGATTGTGTTTGGCTTGTGACATTCCTTTAAACACGCGAAAGTTTCAACGCTTTTACATTGATATAATTATTTTGTATAATAACCAACTCGCACTGAGTATAGCGTAGTGGTTAATGATCCTTTGCCGTACGCGAAAAGGGAAAATGTCAGGTCGTACAATTTGTCCTTGAAAAATATTATGAAGGTAGCTTTCATAATCTCTTTCAAGGACCTAAAGGAACTTAGCGGCATTGCGAATATTCCAATCTACACTTTGCACGATCGACCGAAAAGTTTTTCATTTGGATATTTAAGACCCACATTGTGTAGCGATGCTTAGTAATTAAATCTCGTTAGTGACATGAACGTAATCTTTACTCAAATCTTATTCTAATTCGAGATTCATGAGTGAGCATTTCGTTCCAGAATACGTGCTTCAGTTACTCAATATCCTATTACAAAGCTTTAACAAACAAATATCAACAACGTGCTTCACTAATATTCATGTTGAACCGTCTATTAAACTCTAAAATGCTTGTACAAGCTGTGTTTGTTCATTTTTTTTTTTTTTTTTTTCTTTATTTATTTAATGGGGCTTTTACGCATAGCGTATGTCAGTCCCATCGTATCCTAAACAATAGTAGGTACTTCACAACACGTGGGCCATGAATTTGAACAAACCCTTCGCATCGTCGCCATTTGGTTGGGATAGAATTGTATGGAACATGCCTTTGTTCATGTGTTTGTTCATATAAATCCCTTTATTATCGCTGCAACGTTTCTTGCGAGTGCATTCTGAGTACGTTTTATCATAAGTATGCACTCACTCCGCCTTAAGCTCGCAAACATGCTTGACGTAGTACATAAATATAAACTCACGGCTTTTCCCATGAGGGTGGGTAGAAACTTCAGAACGCCACCTGCTATGATCTTTAACTCCTTTTGCCTCGCTTACGTTCACACGTCTGGTCATACACGCGCGCCAGTTACGAGTACTACGCATCTGTCTTTTCAGAAGAACTTTACCGATAAGGTCAGTATGTCGTTCTAAGGCGTCCTCTCCCTGTGTTTTCAATAACACCTGCTTCGTAAATACCTTTTGTAAGTCGCCTTTCTCTAATCGTCTCAACATGACCAAACCATCTAAGCATAACTACTTTTAAATAAAATTGTCACTACATCTTCTTAACATTTTCCAGGACACTCATCGACGTAATAACAATAAAACTTCCATTGTGTCTCGTTCAGTGTCCCGAAAAGTGTTAAGCAGTGTTTGCTTATTTAAATCCCTTTATTATCGTTGCAACGTTCCTTCCGAGTGTATTCTAAGTAGGTATACGTTATATCATGAGTACGAGTATGCGCTCACTCCGCCATAAGCCTGCAAACAACATGCATGATGTAATACGTATTCGTATTCTTTGATACTAGAATCTAGCGATCGAACGAGTATGTAGACGATACGTAAGTCCTTTTAGATGAATAATCCAGTAGGGTTATGCAGCTAGGTATAGGAAGAAGATTATTAACCGAGTTCCAAAAAGAGGAGGTTATCAATTCGGATGTTTATATATTGTATTTTTTAATGTATGTTCGGGCATAGCTCCGTCAATATAGACAGATCTGCAAAATTCTTTTTTTTTAAAAGGTTATACTTTCGAGATGGTCCCATTGTCATCAGGTCAGGATCTGATGATAGGATCCTGGAGAAATCGAGGGAACTCTTCAAATATTATAGGTACACCTATAGGGATTTGGGTATAAATAACGAAATATAAAACCAAAGACAGCGACTTTCGAAATTTAAGTAATTTTTTACTTTGTAGTGTTTTTTGGAAGTTGGTTGTTTTCTTAAATGGCCAGCAGATTTGACGACAAGCTTCCTATAATATCAGGTAAGGTTGCATTAGATTTACCAGCGCCTAAGACGTAATACAGCAAAATCTGCTCTCTCCTGTTTATAAAAACAGATATCTAATGGTGCTAAAACGAACAATTTAGTCCCGTTTGTTAAATAAACAAGTGAATAACCCGCTGGACTTCGGAGAAGAAAAATAATCAAAACATAAGAGTTTGTGATTTCTTTTTTTTATGTTTAAATATTTTAAAGAATTAAGAGTAAGAAATTGGTATACAATAAAAATTTACGATAACTTATATTAACACCAACATTTAATTATTATTTTGTAAAACCCATAAAACATTATGTTTTCGTGAATGTTGGTTGGTAACTTAATAAATAATGATTCAGTGGATGCAAAAGATTTTGAACCTTCTACTAAATAGCATAGCGGGTAATGGCAGAGGGCCTTAGATCACTCGGTCAATACAAGCTGCAAAGACTAAAGAAAATAATATGTCAAACAATTTTCTGTAAAGACCAGGGGTACTAAAGCAGTATATTCACCACTAATCACTAAATGGGTTTAGCGCTACCCGTATATTTAAAACGTCGTTCTGTTTCTGTGAATCGTTTGAAGAGGATGGAGACAAAATGATGATTCAAATATGTTTTGCGCAGTGATTTCCGCAAGTGAGCCTAAAATTTAATCCTTTACATCTTAAGGGCAATGGTCTTACACCGTGTCCACCGCACCGTAAGCGGGACGACAACGAGAAACGAGATTACGAGCGGCCATATTGAATTTACTGTAGCTACTTCGACGTCATCATCTAGTTCTCAATGACGTCCCATTCACGGTACGGTGGACAAAACGGCCTAACAGTGTGATATTTTCTTAAAACTGTGAGTGATTGTTCCTCTAAATACTAAGCTTATCATCCACCATCAATATTGGTAGCTGAGATAAATACTACGTACGCTTAAAAATTGCAAAGGAATACAACCAACATCCCTTATTATTTTATCCGTATACTATCAACATAACATCAAACTATCTTATACCTAAATGCATAGATGCACAACCGTATTTGCCGGTCACTAGCATAAAGCACAGCTGAATGCCTCCAATCTCCATATAAAATATGACCTGTAGCTATACAATAGTACATACACTTTTATGTATAGGCATGTATACGTATAGATGTTTAAACATAGGTGTATAGGGCGAGGGAGCTCTCCCGTGACCGAGGTTAACACATTGACCTTTTAAAAATACAGAATGATTTTAAAGTGTCTGATGTTAAGTTAATGATGTTTCGTAAATATGATGCCATTTGGTAAGTGCTTTTTAGGGTTCCGTAGCAAACAAGGAACGCTTATTATTTCTGTCCGTCTGTCTGTCCGCGGCTTAGCTCAGAGACTCTTTGTACAAGAAAGCTGTAATTTGGCATGGATATACATATTAATCACGCCGACAAAGTGGTGATATAATCATGAAACAAAATTTTTGTTAGTGTACCTCCCCTACACGTAAAGTGGGGATGTTTTTTTTTCTCATCTATCCCATGGTGTGCGGTGTCGTTGGAAGGGTCGTTCAAAAATATTGGATTCTGGACCTTTTTTGGATTCAGGGATCCGTTTGCGAATAATATTTTAAGTGCAAATTTTTGTTAGAGTCAAGTGTGGACCCCTCTGTCAGACAATTGTTGGTTTTAGATATGTGAAAAAATTCACGGCAGTAGTATACATAACGAAATTAAAAGGAAAACTATCACAGCTAAGTAGGAAAGCCTACTTAACTGTGATAGTTTTCCTTTTAATTGTTAACAAGTTAACGAGTAATAATCGACCAACTTACGTTTGCGTTTGCAAAAACATGTTCTCCTATACATTCCGTATTGGAGAACATGTTTTTCTACTGAAAAGTTAAGTTTGGTCTTGCGATAAATTCATTCTAACAACGGAACCCTTCATTGTGCGTGGTCCGACACGCACTTGGCCGGTCTTTTGGTTTTACACGGGGTTGCTCTCAGGTGATAATAATATATTTTTATGCTAACGGTTAAAGATGGAAAGATTTTTTGTAAAAACCATTGATAGTTTTTGATGTGTAACATCTTACCTCTCACTTTTCGAGTGATTTCGTGAAAAGCAACGAAAGTGTATAACAGGAAGCCGGGGAAAAGCGCGCTATTTGATTTGACCAATGAGTGCGCGCGGTGATAGAGTTTGCCGTCAGAAACGACCTTGATGAGGCCCCGCCCCTTTAATGTTGCTTATTAATTTAAAGTTGCTTATTACCAAGGTGAGACGTCAGATGTTACACATTATTTACTACTTGTAAGACTCACTCATTTTTTAAACGTATCTAAACGTCAATAAAATAATTTTTGGTACCTACATAAAATATCTCTTGGAAAAATCTATTATGCTTGGACTTCTGTCAACTTACTGAACACAATGCATATAGCACATGTGTGAGCACTATGTACCTACTTTAAAACTACCAGGTACTGGGTACGCCTTTCATTGACTTGACTTGAATACGCCCTGGCTGCTGAGAGGCTCAATACAAAATACTCAATTTTTTATTGCATTCCATATGTATTACATAGATGGTTTAATAAGTTAGAGATCAATATGGACCCTGTCGGGCACAGCAAAATAAGGAGAGAGGAGGAGGGCTAAGCAGTAATTCAATATTATTATAAATTATTAGTTGTGTTTAATTGGGTATATAATTATGTATATATTGTATATTATTAGGTTTGTGTATATAGGTATAGTATATTAGTTATTTTAATTTTATGTATTGCATAAGAATAATGTAGGTAGTAATTATTTAAATTCTTAGAAGTATTTTCATTATTATTAAATTATGTCATGCTCACTCAGATGTCTCGCTGGTAGTGGCGTGTGTGTTGGATCATTAGGTTCCCTTCAAAATGGTTGAGCTAAATGAGGCTGATCCATGCGTCATGTTCGTGAACCGTCGCCGCCAGTGGGGATTGGTCATCTTCTAGCTGCCACGGCTTATTCTAATTTATTAAATTTTTTGAATTGTGTTTGATTTATTTTTATTATGGACACTTTTAACGTGCACGACTTTCTACATTGTTCTCATATGTATAATTTCAACGTGAATGATGTAACCAATATTTTGTAACAATATTCTGATTTAAATGAGTGTCCGTGGAGTTTCTTGCCCGTTCTTCTCCATAGGAACCTACTACGAGGCAACTAGCTTCATCTTTCTGACTAACCGACCCATTGATAATTCAAAAGTACCTGTAATTGGTTTATTTGAAATAAATGCTTTGAGTTTAACAATTACAAGTCCAAGTATAAAAAAACAACAAACCAAAGTCGAGTATTTCTCACTTTATTTTGTAGTCATTTTTGACATTATGATACTCGAATCGTATGAACGCGCAGCAAAAATTTTTTTTCTTTTTTTTTAGCGTGTTTTAGAACTAGGCAAAGAAAATAAATCGTATCTAAACTACAGTGCTGTAAATGAAGTCTTAGACCACAGTATACCAAGCTCTGGCCTTGAACAGTATTGATGCGCAGTGTATCGATACAATCAGATGTAGCGGGTGGTTGAATCTTGAATACTCTGTGGCCTTGTTGAGCAGTGAGTTGCACAATGCCCATTTAGTTAGGTTAGAAGTCTTAATTTTTGAGCCGTACTTTAATTTTATTCGGTGAATTTATGTGTAGTTTAGATTAGTTAGTAGGTAAACTTAGCACCTTTTTGAATCCGATATTTTCTGACCTTTTCTTTGATTGATTCCGATTCAATTATGTTTTATGAACAACAATGAAACATAGGGTTTTTATAAGATACACGGTTGTCAGTATATTTTCTATATTTACTGGAAGCGTCTGCATTCTTCATATGTTGAGATACTGGTATTCACAATCCTATGCTTGGAGAATACCAATGTTCTGAGGTTAGATCTGTCTACAAACCATCGGGTCTCTGACGAGTAGTCCGGAACCCGATAGTTTAGTGTTAACAATGGTCATAGATATTCGTACGATAACCAAAACGGTTTGTTTCAAGTGCTCTACGATACGTGGAGGGATGTTGTGTGAAGAGCAATAAATGTCAGTGTCAAAATAATATGGAACAAGATAATTACTAAACTTTATCTCGATTGGATAAAATTCTGGTTAGAATTGCAGTTGTTATGTATCTATTATTATATTATATATAATAATAAATACATAACTGCTATTGTATAGAATCAAATTATTCTAACTGAACAGACAACAGTGCTGCTGGGGAGTTTGTTGCGCCACTTCTTCTTCCCAGCTAAATCATTAGGAAGTGGTGACGGGCGGGCGTTTTTGGGGGACTGTCTTATGTAATTTTGACGTTCGAAAAGTGCTGATTTTAAGCCTAGTTTGAATAAATGACATTTGAATTTGAATTTATTGTGTTAATTCTGAAACGCCCTAGTTATTCTGATAATTCTGAACAATCAAACTCAAAGCATTTTTTCAATTAAATCATTTACAGGTACTTTTAAATTGTCAAGGAGTCGGTCAGTCAGAAACATAAAGCTAAAGTCCTTCCACAGTTTGACCTCTGATTTTGCATCACTATCAAAATCATAGTGAACTTTATTCTCATTAAAATAAGGTTGCTGTTGGGTTGCTGCAATCAGTCAGTCAACTATGTGGTCAGCATATGTGGAGTAGGTAGAGCTTTGCAGTATAATTTCTTCATTCAAATTTCTCTTTAATTGCAAGCACCTATTAGACATAGTCTAGCTTGATAGTTCTGTTATTGCGAGCCTTCGTTTGTGGTCACACTTGGCTAGTGCAACTGCTAGTGGGTTTGGATGCTTTTCAAGTCTTGTCTTGTAAGTAGCGTGCAACAATAATAGACTTTATCTCCTGTTGCATAGTGTACATTTTTAAATTGTCGTATAACTCTAAGTTTCTGATAAACCATGGAGCATTTGATATGGCTTTCAGAATGCTGTTTTATGCCTTCTGGAGTATGTCTAAGTTTGACACACTTGCTGTGCCAGAAACTGGATTCCATATCTCCAAATTGGCTTTAGTATGGCATTGTACAGGAGCAGCGTATTAGAAGTAAAATAACTGTGAAAGAACTGCAGTTAGCCATTCCATAGCAGTCTGTTCATATGCTATTATTTTAACGCTTACTTTAGTTCTCAATCCTAAGATCTTCAAAATCCCTTCAGATATTTTTAATGCGAACATCTCACCACACCCATGCTACCCCTATAAAATTCTAAAACAGATTACCTATGTTTTTGAATTATTTACATTTCATAGTTTTTTGTGATTTTATTTGTTAGTTATTATAAAATATTTAAAAGATATAATATATCTTTTAATTATTTTATAAATTAAGTATAGATTGTATCTAGTCTAAGCCTTCTCATGTTGATCCATATAACCGGAGAAACTTCGACCCCTGTCATACAGGATGTCCTAGTTCAGGGGTCGAGACCTCATTGATGTAATGTGTACAGAAGTTTGGAAAAATAAATTACTATTACTAATTACTATTACTATAATGTCATCTAGTTATTCATACTAATGGGTCACGAAGTGTTTTTTATAAACAGTGAAATAATAATATTCGTAAACAAATTTTACAAGCTCAAACTAAAGCTTACTCAAGAAAACTCCTCCACTTAAAAAGTCCTTAAAATCTGTTAACTACTTTAACTGCACTCGAAGTAAACGTCTTCGAGTTTATTGTTTATTTTCATTTCGCGAGACAAAGTTTATAAACAGCGACAACTGAGTACTTTGTTATTTACAAATATGAGTGTTTGTAATCACTACATATATATATACATATATATTATTATAAAACAAAGTACCCCATCGCATCTGTCTTTCTATGTGTGATATATACAATGTGTAATTTAATTCGTTTGGGGCCGACGCTGAAATCGCGAAAAAAAAATCTGCTGTTCCCTACATTATAACGAGCTATGCGATCATAAATGTATAAAACAGCAGATTTTTTTTTTGCGATTTCAGTGTTGGCCCCATAGTGAAAGTTGTTCATAATGATGAGTACAATGACCCCTTAAGAGGATGCAAACGAATTAAATTTCACATTGTATATGTATCCTACTTTCCTACTTCCTATTAATATTATAAATGTTAAAGTTTCTCAATCACGCAAAAACGGCTGAACGAATTTGGATGAAATTTGGCACACATATAGTTTATAACCTGGATTAACACGTAGGATAGTTTTTATCCCACCAAATTACATGGATTAACGAATGTTATCAATTTATTCTAAAACTAGCTTATGTATTTTTCATTTCTTTCTCTACCTAATTCTAAAGTCCACGCAGACGAAGTCACGGGCACAAGCTAAAGTAGCACAAGTACTTAATAAAATAAATAACATCTTAAAGAATCTCAACAGAACTGTTAAAATTCCAGGCTTGAAATTAAATAATCAAAAATATAAAATTATGTCATAACGCGAATCTACACGAAAAGCAATAGAAATTTTATTGTGTCTAATAATTTCTGGCTGCTGCGATCAACCCTATAATCTTGCGTCTCCTATCAACATCCCATTGGCTGTTGACGTTTCGCTCCACCAATCACGACAGCTCACACGACGTTTGATTGCAGATCACTGATCGTAGACATCAAAGACATGATCAAGTATTCAGAAGCTAGAGACAAATATCGATGTTAACCTTGACATCATAGATACGACGTGAACGAAACGTAAATTCGAACGATTTTTGAATCGCATAGCATTCAGGTATACATTTTTCCGTCAAGCACAATTAAATTAGCGTATCACCCATAGAAATGAATTAAGTCTTAAAACTAAGTAAGTAGTATGTGCAAAACCATTATAAATGAACTTCAATTTTAAAATAATTCCAATTTACGTAACGTGAACTCCGCGTGTTAACTTCTGAAACACCAATCACTAAGCGTACAGTCACAGTAAAATACGTTCGACACCATTTTTTATTATTATTTTTTGGATGGGAAATTATCAAATAACCTCTGCCTCTGGGCGGAGCGGTGTCAAACTCTTACTGACTAAAACCCACCCGTGTTCCTTCAGTTGCCTATACGTTGCCAGGGGCCTCGGTATCCCTTTCGGACTTTCCCGTGTTCCTTCAGTTGCCTATACGTTGCCAGGGGCCTCGGTATCCCTTTCGGACTTTCCCGCGACCCGGGCAGTCATCGGTCCAAGCGGAATCCGTCAGTTGTGCTGACATCTCTTTGTATTTGACATTAAGGTGTCAAAAAACGCTCTGTGTTTGGACAGCCGTTATTGTGTGACCGTTTACCGCTTCTTAGCAAACCAAGGCTTAATAAATCATTGTATGAGAAATATTACTACTGTTGCTAAATATCTTTCTGTACACGGTTTTAGGTTGGTGTCATCTAGATAAGTCAACGGATTATATTATTTTGACCTTTGTTTTCAAGTAATTAGATGTAGTTTTCTATGTAGTAATCTGCTCAGTGCCGTATAAGGCATTAATGCTTCAAAATACATAAAACTGACTAGTTATAAGCAAGTCGACTGTTCGTTCATAGGTACCTTTAATAGAGACTTTCCAGTTAGTGACTGCTTTGACTATCCTCGGAATTATGTCCGGTACAGATGTCTTGCTTTAATTAAAAACGAGGCTGCAGTGGCATCGGGTGCCGGGCAGCTTGTCAGAGCGATAGGTGACCGCAGTACATAATGCGGTCACGAATCTGCCTGTTATTGTTACACGGTTATCAAATAACAGTCGTAATATATTCTAATGATATTTTATTGTAGAATTTTGTAACGATTTTTAGCAAAGCTATAAATAATTTTAAAAAACTGCCTCGTTTGTTTAGTGATCGCAAGTACTATTGCTGTGTACGAGGTCTTGCGTTCGATTCGCGGGTCTGGCAAAGTGTTATTGGGTTTTTCCATCTGGAATTTATCCGTAAATAGCAGCCCGAAGTCTGGATTTGTGTCCGGTTGATGGCAATAGGCTCGCCCCCTTTTGCGTGGGACTTAAACATAACTGGCGAAATGTGGGTGTACATAGGTACACCTCTATCTAACCCTTCTTGGATTACAGGCGTGATGTTATGTTATGTTATGTAAATAATAAAAATCGTCGTTGCGCGTGCAAAAGTCGCTATGTGTTATTTCGTGATTTTCGGTTTTTTATGCAGTTTGAATCGTTATTTCAATACACACATACCTACTGTAAAAACAGCTATGTGATAAATGCAATATTTAAAGAGTTACGAAATGTAGCTATGTGACATTCATACATCGAAAGTTCGATTATAAACACGCTAAACATGTATTAAAGTAAAAGTAAATTATTTGAATAATCTGGGTATTTTTTGAGAAAATCAGTTTTTTGCGTCGCCTGTAAAGTGTGTAAAAAACACATAGCGATCATGGAAAGCGCAGCGACGAAACGAAATGCTGTTCGTTGGTAAGCGCATCCCTTGAAAACTGCTGGACCTATTAGGCTATTTTTTGTTTTAAAATATTCGCATAGTCCGAAGACAAAATTTCGGGAATAACTGAAACTATTCTATAGGTTTTGGACAAGACACAGTCTGTCGGGTTAGTTGGTTGTTACTATTTTCTATAATCAGGACCATTTTGTCGTCCTTTATAATATTAGTCAGGTACAAGTAAGTTATAAATAAGTTACCGTCACGTACCGTAAAATTACCTTATCCTATTTTATGTAATATGCAGATAAGAACCTCAATTTTGGAAACGTGTTTGATATTACGGAATACTTAAGTGGATATTGGTTTTATCCGGCTGATATGGATCTCACCGATCCCGCTCATTGAGTCACCCTATGTAAAATTTCTACATTTATATCTTTAATTTGCATGTTGTACAATAATAAAGAGTATTCTATATATTTATCTCAGTATAAAGTTAAAGTCAAGGAATTAAAATATTAACCACCTTGAAGATAATTTTCACTTGCACTTTATATTTTTTCCGACTAAACGACATATTGCCAACATTTTATAAGACAATGACAGTTAAAGAAGGTGACATTCACCCGTTGTACGGGCACGGAATTTATTTGAAAATTGCTTTATACCATTTTCGTTTCTTGATCGTATGTACATGTATTATCTTTAATGATTTGTTTAAGCTCTGATAGCCTAGTGGTGTGACCGTCGGATTGCCAAGTCATAGGTCTCGTGTTCTAACCCAAGGCACGCACCTCTGACTTTTCGGATTCATGTGCGTATTGTATAATTCTCACTTGCTTCAAAAACGGTCAGAGGCCCATGGGCGGCTATAGTTAGTCACTAACCACACGAAATGAAGAAAGATTTGCCCCACAGAGAGTTATAAAACTTACTCTGTAAACTTCCTTTAATATGTGACAGCCTTCACAGAGTACTCAACAAATAAATGAAGATTTCTAATTAAAGGGAAGCTCTTTGATCTCAAAGAGCTTCGATCATTTAAGGTGTAGTCACCTGTTTTTTCCGTGAACGCAAAGACAGTATCAACGCACGCGTCACGTTTGAAAGAAATCTTTTGATCATAGGCTCGCGTCGTTCCCGTCTTTTTCCATTAGGAAGTATGAGATCGCAATGTCAATATACCTTTCTGACAGGGAATGATCTGAGTACCTATAATTTATGAAAATGTACTGTGATCAGATGGGAAATTCCGTATTTTTAAGAACGTTTACATTCAAATCTCAGTCTCAATCTGTCAAAAATATCTCTAATCTACCTATATTCTTTTTTAAGTATTTATCATCGATTGTCGCTGAGATGAGAAATAGATTTGATGTTTTTAAATACAGGAATTGCCCTTCAGGAATTTCTTGCCATAAGTGCTTTCAATAGCGTTTCACACCAGCAATTCGATTTTTAAATTGAGTTTTCACTTTCCGACCGCTATCCGATTAGGTCGGACGTTGCTTGGCAAATCATTTGACCTAGAAATTTCCTTTATTTTTATTATTATTTAGGCTTTTATTGCAGCGACAAAGGTAGAGCAACACTAACTTTTACACATCATCTAAATGAACACAAAATTATTCAGTACCTACCTACATTGTGCATTTTTAAACAATTAATATTATAATTTAACTTTTACATCTGTTGATTTTACTGAACTACTATTGACCTATAACTTGTATGTGTAGTGCAAACTGTTTATGTAAGTTGGTTTTTAATAAATAAATAAATTAATAAATGAAATATTTAACTCATTAATTAATAAATAATAAAAAAGATTGTTTAAAAAAGTGTGACGCGATTACGGAAAAATTAAAGTGATCTAAAAAGTACGAACAAGAAATATTTCTGACCGAAATCAAGACATTGGTACAAAAATGGTCAAGGTACAGCCGTCGTCGTCGCATGCCATTATAATTTTGAAGGTGTTTCTGGCACTGAAACACCTTCAAAATTGGAAAACAAAGGCCTCCTTTCTGCGAGGAGTGGGCCGTAATCCACTACGTGGGCCCAGTGCGGGTTGGTAGATGTCACATGTCTTCGAAGTTTTTGGTTCTACGACAAGTCGGTTTCCTCACGATGTTTTTCTGCACCGTTTTGAGAGCAGTGGTGATGGAATAATTTACATAAGATAAAGCACCTGTCAGGGTTCAAACCTATGACCAACAACTTGTAAGCCACGACCGTTACCACTGGGCCACCATTGCTCTACGAGTCATAAGGGGCAAGTAATGCAAGTATGGTTACTAAGACATTGTGGAGCTTGTGGCCAAGTAATAACAGCCGCATGAGTCGATCCATCAGGTTAAGCTACGCTTACAGGGGTTGGTCCGTGGATGGGTGACCATCTTTACATACCGAGACTCCTCCGTGACTCGGAAAGCACGTTAAGCTGTTAGTCCTCGCTGTCATCCGTGGATCTTTGACAGTCGTTACTGGTCGTCAGAAGCCCAAAAGTCTGACAACCAGTCTTACCAAGGGTATCGTGTTACCCAATAACTAGGTTGTGGAACTAAGATTGGAAAATACTGGTATTTAGCTGCATCCGGTTAGACTGGGAGCTGACCCCAACATAGTTGGGAAAAGGCTAGGCAGACTATTTTATCCAGTACGAGTCATAAGGGGCAAGTAATTCAAGTATGATTGATGTGACTATATCCTCTTCGATGATCGGAAGAAACGTCAAAACGAAAGTAATTTTTTGGATGCCAAAAAACATTATTTATATTTCAATGTAAAGAATGTGTATTGTATTGTACAAGTACTAATAAAGTACAGCATTTTTTTTAAAATCATTAACTATATTTGTAACGAAATATTTTTATTGAATTGAGTCTCATTTCAACCTTCACATAACAAGTTTAGTGTTTTTTGAAAAGCTATACATTTATAATATATAAATAAATGTCATCGTAAGTACAGTCTACTTAGGTCATGTTCAATGTCAGGTCTGACGTGACCTGACTTTATCGAGGACATACTCATTACAGATATATCGTTGGACGTGAGAAATTTCTTTCATTATTATTAGTAATAAATTATGAGGTTACTATATACGTACAGTACAACTATTTTGTTAATGTCCCTCGGGAATCATCACATTATTTGTCGTGCCTGCGACTTTAGCAGCTTTCCTCCCATTTTTATAATAAATTACATTAAGTTAAAAGAGTATTAACTACTTTATATACTTCCAAGTCGATTAAGAGCGTGGAAATCGAACGACTGACGAAACACAAAGTTTGCCAAGGGACATTAAGACAATAGTTGTACTGTACAATCGCGTAACTAAAAGGTTAAGGAATTCTCAATGACATTTCAATCCCATAGAGCGGACATAATGGGTCTTGTCATCGTTTCGAATTGATATTTTTAGACAAGAGTTTCTGGAAGGAGTTGGGGGAAGCCTTAGCCCAACAGAGGGAAAGGACAGACTAGACAAAAAAAAAGTGGGGAGTTTTTAGTCTGAAAATTCATGAGTTTCATGTACGGTACATGGGTACATGTAAAAATTTACATAAATGTCAAAATCATGCCGTATAATTGTAGTATTCAACTGAATACTGCAATTGTACGTCAAGTTTTTTCTCGATTTTTTTAAATTAACGTTTAGAAAGCTTATTGGTGATGTCTAAGCTGTTGCTGAGAGGAAAAAGGAAAACGCTGTTTTCCTCAATTATTTTTCTCGTCATATTAATGACATACCGAAAAAGGAATTAAATTTGATGGAGAAAAGGGAAGTATTTTATGTCAAAAACACATTTTTCAATTTCTCTCCAATCATTCTCTTATTTCCGTCAGTTTGCGTTAGGAACCTACAATACATTTAATTGTTTGAGCATTTCAAGGAGTTTCAATTTATTAAACAAATACAGAATATTTGTTACTTTATTTTTCGTTCAATGTCAAATAGGGTGAACGTCCCAGTTGTCGGTAATTACTGTAAACTCTTACTATGGAATTATTAATTCTTAAATGACATGGTAACTAGAAATTTTGCCGAAGAAAATTTAAATTTCAAGGATTACCTATTGCTTTGATTCGATTTGTTTGTTTTTTTTTTCGCTTCCAAAAATAATTGATTAATAGTACCGAAATCAAAACTGTACATTGAAAATTAAAAAAAAAGTAATTCCTACGAGCCTGAAAATATAGTTTTTAGAATTTTTGTCCGTTTATCTGTTTGTCTGGATGTTTGGATGTATGATCCGGATTGTTGCAAAAACAGCTAAACGGAGTTGGATGAAACTTGGCACACAGATAGTTTATAACCTTGATTAACACATAAGGTACTTTTAATATCGGTTGTATGTTCCATGGGACATTTTCCAACATCCACACGAGTGAAGCCGCGGGCCAAAGGTAGCATTAATTACGTTCTAAGTCGGGTCTTTTAGACCGGGGTTCCCGATAATTATTTAGCGGAGGGGAGGAGACAATTTAGCCAACTTCCAAGGGTAGCTGGTTGCGTAATTATTATCCGACTAAATTACAGAGTAAACTATAATAATGAGTCTTATTAAAAGGCTGTTTCGGCAAGTTTTGTGTTAGTGGAAAATTGATTTTGGTACGTCTTGAAAAGTTAGTATACAGGGTGAAATTTTGAGATGGGGCAGTAAGGGTAGGTTTTACCTTAAACGTGTCAGCCACATGAAAACTGTCTTAGGAGACTGTCCTTATATTTTTGAAAAATTTTGGTCTGCATTCACAGATTTTGAAAAAAAATACAGTCACTTAAAAAATGGGTGTGGGTTTGAAGGTCAGATAGGTAGTCGTTCCATATAAAATAAAGGTATTTATCAGCGTGCGATTAGAGTGGAGGCTGACCTTAATATAGTTGGGAAAAGGCTAGGCTGATTGATTGAATCACAACGCGCTCTCGTGAATTTCAAGGACCATACCTCAATATCACGAAATCATGCAATGTGAGAGTTCAGTGGAGATTCGCTATATTCAGCGGGGTAATTGAAATGAAATGAAATGATAGGATATCTGAATCAGTTTTACACGTCATATAAAAAAAAAACATAAGCTAGATGAGGTCAGCTTTTCCTATCTGACTACTCTGAGAAGAAAGGCCGAAGCAAACTCAGAGGTCACAGTCTCTTTTAAAGACAAGACATAATCTTGGTCAGGCCATATGAGGACCATTTAGATTAGTGCCCGAAATGGTATTTTGAGGAAAGCACCACTCAGACAACAGTGCCTTTAATTTTGACAGTTCAACAACATTCATGCGCATGCATTTTTTTTTGTGCGATGGCTGTTTTGCGTGGATGTGACGCATATTTTCCCCCAAATTGTTTATTTTCGTGTTTTGTTCTTTCTTTGCGTCATGTGTACCGCTAATAACCGTATTTTCTTTCTTTTCTTTCTTTCTTATTCTTTCATTGCGTTATTTATGTTGTTGATCAGACGTCTTTTTCGAACAAAATAAAGCAATGGATTTGCAATTTCCGTCAAAATCCTTCGGATTGTAATTATGTGGGTGTAGGTTTAGGAAATGCATTGGTGGTGGCAGAAACGTTGGTACTGTTAACCTAAAGGAGCTCCTGACCATTCTTCTAAAATAATCTTCTACTGCTTAAAGCTAGAAGTTTTCCAGAAAATCGGTGGCCATCACATAGCGTCCGCAATTTACTGGCGAATGACGTCACTAAAATCTTATTTATGAAAGTAAGTACATATTTTCGAGCCGTTTGGGGTTGAAACCCTCGGGCCGTGGGGTCACTCGGACCCGGACTCTCACGGCCTCTTTAAAGAAATCTCCAAACAGGTATTTGATACTTCCCGTGACCCAAGGGCTGGTTTTTTTCTTGGGCAGAGGCTAAGCATTGCCATACAACGTGGCAATGCGGCCAAGTCTCTTGGGTACATTACCAGTCGACAGCGATGCGAATGAATTTTTAGATGCTATATTTTAGTTTGTAAATAGTTTTAGGTTAGTATATAATTTTGCTACTTTTAATAATTAATTAGTTATAAGTTGTTTGTACCCACTTGGATAAATCTCACTTTTCTCTTGGAAATATCACTTTTCTCTAAATTCTCAAATTAAATGGCGTTCATTGTGTGGACCTAATAATACTTTAATAAACCTTTCGATGTTTTCTTAAACATTTAAAAGTTAAAGGAAGAAGTTTATTAATCATTTTCAAAAATCATTTACCTACGTACTTGAACTTTGACACCAGTCGGTCGATTCTGTAAAAAGATCAACGTGAAACTTAGGTGAAGTGTGCTGTCACTGTCACAAATCGACCGGCAGGATGCTAGGGATTAACACTATTGACAGCTCGCTTCACCTAAGTTTCACGGTGATATTTTTACAGAATCGATCGGCAGTTTTCTCAAAATTTTACTATGGCTTTCCTCACGATGTTTTCCTTCACCGTTTTGAGAACAGTGATGATGGATTATTTTACACAAAGTAAAGTGCCCGTCAGGGTTCGTTTGAGTTATATGTTTTATATTAATCGTTAAGCAAATTAACTATTAACCAAAATTTACCGTATAGTCAAACCGCGATCAGCATTCTTTGACAGTTGAATGAAATAGCTATAACACGGCAAATTAACGTAGGGTGTCAATTTGCATGAAAAATAATTTTATTTACTGTTTATAACGTTAAGCTTTTGTCCTTTAAGTTTAATAATCATGATTGTCTTCTCTCCTGAGCAAAGTTCGCAACGATATTCCGCTTGAAAGCCTACTACATATCGAAGGTCAGTCGAGGTCATGTAACAGTGATGTCATACATAATAAAACCTAGTTTTCTCCAGATAATGTTCCGAAGTTTTAGAATACATTAAAAGAGACACATTAGTTACTTGTCATCGTAAATGTGTTTTCGCTTTTACCTTATTCCTAAAGGCGTGTATGCACGAACGAAAAAAACATGGTGAACACGAACATCGAAAATGGAACATTTAGTTCGTACGTGTGGACGCCTAAATTAGCAAAGCGAACACGAACACAGTTCGACTTGTGTTCACGCTCAACCGCCCCCCGCTTTTTTTAGTAGCCATGGATTTGCTAATGTTAGCAATGTTGCATCATATTTCTCAGAACACCGTCCACACAGAACTACGAAATTGATCACTACGATCGTTTTTGTCGTGTGGTGTCGGACGCAAAGAATAGTAACATCCCATTTCTTCCCGTGGGTGTTGTAAAAGGCGACTGAGAATAGGCAGCAGCGTTCTCTATGCATTTTAACACCATACTGCGATCGCCAACCCGCCTGCCAAGAAGCGTGGCGATTATGGCAAACCCCCCCATTTGGGGGAGGCAGTGGACGTCTTTCGGCTGAAATGATAATGATCGTTTTTGATGAACAGTGTTTGATGTTCGTTAACGGTACGCATATGCGAACAAAGTGTTCGATGTTTGAGTTCACCATGTTCTTGTTCGTTCGTCCCATATCTGTCATTTTGCGCTTTAATCATTTCTAACGTGACGTTTTTATCAGAGACGTTCACTTCCTAAATGAAAAATGTATGGAAATACGTGCACGTAATAACGTTACGCGGACGAAAATTTAAAAGCGCCTTCATAATATTTATACAATTTACGTCCCTGTGCTATTGTGGTGCCGTGACATGAACGTGGACGTCCTCGATAATACTTTAATGCAGTTAATTGGCGTGACTTTGCGGAAATCCATTATAAAATACAATAGACTAAAAATATTTAGCAACCTAATCCGCTGAACGGTTCTTAAAGAGTCATAAAGAACCCTGTAAGAAATCGACATGTGTTTCACCTCTCAACGAGGCATCCTCAGGATGACGATTGACTTGTTACGAACATCTCGATCGATATTTTTTGATGCATCTAGATTGCATTTTTTCGATTTTTACATAAGTACGTTATGTTGGTAATTGGGTAAGTTTAAATCGACTATGAGAAATTGGCAAAGTCCGATCTGTCTACTAGTTGTACACTTGCTTCATTACCTTTAAAAGTAATAAATTTTTAATTAAAAGTGCCAAATGTGTTAGAACACTTTTCCTCCGCTGAAAATTTTCATCCTAAGAAATTCTGCTGTAACAGCGTGATTGAGCAAGAAAGCAAACATCTTAACGTCCAAACTTCAGCATTTATTTGTAAGTACTAAGTAAAACGATAAATGTGAAAGTATGTTGTTGTCTGTTTACGAATATTTTCGCGACGTATTTATAAACTAAACCAGAAAATATATACTAATAATAAAGCTGAAGAGTTTTTTTTTGTTTGTTAGTTTGAACGCGCTTATCTCAGGAACTACCGATCGGTACTAAAAAAATATCTTTGCAATTGATAGCCCAATTCTTGAAGAATGCTTTCAGAGCGTTTATCCTAAAAGATGGCAACGTCGCAAATAGCTGTCAAATATTTTCTTATAGCCACATTTCTTATTTCCATATAGTACATATTGACAACATAATCAAAATAGCGAAATATTTGACATCCAGCGACGTTGCCCACTTTCAGAATAAACGCTCTTGAGCTATTTAACAACATGCTAGGACCCTCAGGATCCGAGCACAAAGAAAAAATCTGAAAGAACAATAAGTGAAAAAAAAGATATAGTGCGGGCAGGCGATGCAATGCGACGGGCTGGGACGGGGAACAACGAATATCACGCGTCACTTCTGCCCGCGACTTCGTACTCGCGAAGCTAGTAACTAATATTTAGGCAAGAGAATAACTTCAAAATTCATGAAAGTCTATGAGACTAAGAGCCATATTAGACTATCATAGAAATCCCACAGACACCACACAGAGCACCTGACATCTAATCTCTTCACCACCCTTGGTTGACTGGTAGAGAATTTCTAAGGCATTAAGTCCGCCTTTGTACCTTTTTGAGTATGAAAAGTTTAAATAAATAAATATGACGGTATAATATCTACATATGATTCATATTGTCTTTGCTCATAGATAAGGAATCCTATTTGAAAGGAAGCGTACTAATATGATCATTTCCGTCCTCAAAAATGGTTAAATCAAACACGGCTAAATCGTTATCCATCTTGATTAAGCATGACTTGTATAAGATCATAAGTGTAATACGTAAAAATGAAGAACAGCATCATTTAACTATGATCATAGAATTTGACAGATATGAAATCATATTTGTATGACAAATATCATATATTTGTCATACAAATATGATTTGTGTCATTGGGTGTAATTGGGTGAGTGGTGAGTGTAATTGGGGCTTTAAGCTACGGTGTCTTGGAAGAACGGTTTTGTCATAATATAACGGCTCAACTCGGGCTTATCTGGTGTACAATAAAGTATATATATAAATAAATAAACGGCTGTCATGAAAGTGTCATTTACACCATTGTTTGACATTAAGGTGTCAAAAAGCGTTCGGTATTTCGACAGCGGTTATTGTGTGATCGTTCACCGCTATAAAGCTTTATTGTGACTGAATTGATTTAATTGTCTATCGATTTTATTATTAATTTTCTATGAAACATAACATAACATCACGCTTCTATTCCCCGCAAGGTTGGGCAGAGGTGTACCTATTATAGTACACCCACATTTCACCAGTTATATTTAAGTCCCATGTAATAGGGGGCGAGCCTACTGTCATCAACCGGGCACAAATCTAAACTCCGGGCTGCTACTGAAAGTTCTAGTTGGTGTGACTTGACTATGAGACGATGTCTCGGAAAATAAAACGAAAATCACGAAAGCGGGACCACCGGGCAAAACTTGTTAATAAGATGTCACTTTTTGTGTAAAACAATGACATACATTTTGTCTCCCAAACAGCTCAAGTAACGCGGGCTGACATCTACTGATAAATATTCATGAAAATTCTCATTAGTATCACTCATAGATATGAGTCAAATCTTAAAACTACCGTATAGAACGAGTATGTCTAATTTTTAAATCGATCCAATTTACAATATGTTTACTCCGTGCGTTCGTGCTAGTCCGACTGTAATGTACCTGTTTCTCTTTACGTACCTACGTTCGTTCAGAAACTCAAATCTTACAAGCATAAGCAAACAGCCAGGCCCAGAAAAACTGGGCCATACAAATATTTGTTGCGCACTGATGTTATGAACCTAGAACCCAGTGTAAACCAATTCCTGAGTGACTGAGCCACTGAGGTCGTCAGATCTTTAATATGCTTCTTTACAAGAACAAAACATTTGTCTGGTCTTCATAAAATCAAAATTAAATATTTTGACCTTGTTTTTCTCTCAGCGTTTGTTATTTCCCAGTTAAATCGTCTGAGACAGCTATTACCTAATGTTCTTGAAAGCCTATTAAATGCGAGTCAAAATCTGTCTAACCTTTTGTTGGGGTCAGCTTCCAGTCTAACCGGATGCAGCCGAATACCGAAGGCGAATTTACATGGAGCGACTGCCTATCTGACCTCCACTCCACTTTAGATAAATAGATAGATAGAATACTCTTTATTATGTACACAATAAAAATTACAGATATAAGTGTAGATATTTTACATAGCCTACTGGGCAACACGATACCCCTTGGTAAGACTGGCTGTCAGAGTGTTGGGCTTCTGACGACCCGTAACGACTGTCAAAAATCTACAAATGACAGCCGGGACCATTGGCTAAACGTACTCGTAACCGGCGTACATGTATAGCCAGATGTATGAACGTAAACGAACCCAAAGGAGAATGTAAGGATAGTAGGAGGTGGCGTTCTGTCTACCCCTTATAAGCAGAAGTCGTGACTTTATGTGGAAAAAATGCACAATGTTATAAAACATTTTCATGTTGGTATAAGTGACGTGGCGTGTTCCGTGTGGTGCCGGACGTAAAGAATAGTACCATCCCATTTCTTCCCGTAGGTGTCGTAAAAGGGACTTACTAGAGAATGGGCAGCTCAGTGTTCTCTATGTATTTTAGCACCATACTGCGATCGCCAACCCGCCTGCCAAGCGTGGCAATTATGGCAAACCCCCCATTTGGGAGAGGCCTATGTCCAGCAGTCGACGTCTTTGAAATGATGATAATGATAAGTGATGGCACGTTTCAATTAGGTGTCGTGTTGTATTCTATAATAAAACCGGCGCGGGCGTGCACGTGAGGTGACGTTTTTCATCTGTCGTTAGCTTTGATGAATGATAAAATGCAGAATACAATTATTCTCGTAAAACGATTGAAATTCCACTCGCGATCCAGAGCTTTCAAAAACTAAAATAAAAAAAGTGTGCAGCATCGGACACGAGATAGAAGTAAACGTTTAAGAAAATAAAGAATAAGAGAGATTTAGTGTGACAGAGATAGAATTATATTATATTTCTTCTCTCTAATGTAATGAAATGTGCCGAAACGTGACACGTATTTGAAATTTCACTCTCAATTCTCGTCCAATTATCGAATCGCCGCCTAAGAGGTTCAACTTACTTATTTATTTAAGGATTACCAACAGATAAAAAAAAACATCAATATTCTTGTTCTAGAACATAGTACTAATCGGTCGAGCCCTTAGAGAGAACATTTTAAGGATTTATATCATATAAGAAGAACCGCTTAGAAACAACATTTCGTCGCTGCGCTTTCCATAATCGCTGTGTTTTTTACACACTTTACAGGCGACGCAAAAAACTGATTTTCTCAAAAAATACCCAGAGTATTCAAATAATTTACTTTTACTTGAATACATATTTAGCGTGTTTATAATGGAATTTTCGATGTATGAATGTCACATAGCTACATTCCGTAACTCTTTAAATATTGCATTTATCACATAGCTGTTTTTACAGTATGTGTGTATTGAAATAACGATTCAAACAGCATAAAAAACCGAAAATCACGAACTAACACATAGCGACTTTTGCACGCGCAACGACGATACATTCATCATCACCATCACCATCATCATCATCATCATTATTCTACCCTCTTCCCAATTTATTTGGAGTCGGTGCAACATTTATTTTTCTTCCATACTTCTCTAATAGTCATCATCTCGGTAGTCACTCCTTCCATCATTATTATTTACATTCATCATCACCATCACCATCATCATCATTATCTTACCCTCATCCCAATTTATTAGGAGTCGGTGCAACATATCTTTTTCTTCCATACTTCTCTAATAGTCATCATCTCGGTAGTCACTCCTTCCATCATTATGATCACCATCACCATCATCATTATTCTACCCTCATCCCAATTTATTTGGAGTCGGCGCAACATTTCTTTTTCTTTCATACTTCTCTATTGTCGTCATCTCGGTGGTCACCCCCTTTCTAGCCATATCATCTTTCACACAGTCCATCCATCGTTTCTCTGGTCTTCCCCTACTCGTATAGCCATCCTTTCCTGACGACATTACCCTCACTCCTCCGCATCACATTTCTCCATTCCAACAGACAATCACAATCAAATAATTAATTTTCAGTCTAAACGTCTAACAACTACCTTTACAAGTCCAAGGATGGCATTTATAAAAATGTAGTTGACTCTATAGCACTTTTTAAATCCTTAAAAATCGTAAAATTTTTGGAAAAGGCATTAAATGTGCTCACAAACACATGACCTAACATAACATCAGGCCTGTATTACCCGCTGGGTTGGGCAACGGAGTATCTATAGTAGTCTACCCACATTTCGCCAGTTATGTTTGAGTCCCAGAGGCGAGCCTATTGCCATCAACCGGGCACAAATCCAGATTCCGGGGCTCAAAAAAAAACTCAAATCATTTATTTCAATTAAACCATTACAGGCACTTGTGAATTGTCAAGGAATCGGTCAGTCAAAAATATGAAGCTAGTTGCCCATTCCAAAGCGTAGTAGGTACCTATGGAGAAGAACGGGCAAGAAACTCCACGGACACTCTTTTAAATAAAATAAATTGTTACAAAGTATTGGTTACATCATTCATGTTGAAATTATACAAGTGAGAACAATGTAGAAAGACGTGCACGTTAGAAGCGTCCGTAATACAAAGATAAAAACAAAGAACAATTCAAAAATTAAAAATCAGCCATGGCCGCTAAGAGTTGACCAGTCCCAACTGACGGCGCCCGTTCACGAACATGACGTATGGATCAGCACCATTCAGCTCAACCATTTTGAAGGGAGCTAAATGATCCAACACACGCGCCACCATCAGCGAGACATTTGAGTGAGCATGACATACTCACAGCCGCCAGGGCACATTCAAGTCAATAAAAAAAAGTATTACCCGGTAAATGGTAGCTCTTTAGTACATAGTACTCACACCTGTGCTCTGGAATTATATAATACAAAGGAGATTGACTTTATACAATGCAAAGATGGTCTTAAAATCTTCAGCAGCTCCAACAGTATTTTCAGATGTTAATCAATTAGTTGTGGTTGTGGAGCAGGACCAGCATTGAGCCAAGCATTTTTATAAGAGATGTAATCCCCCAACTTATAATATGCCTGCCTGCATAGTGTGCGTTTTATACAAGACTTGAATTTCGTCTCATTCAGTTGAAGTATGTGGGGAGGAATTTTATTGTAACATTTTAAACAGTACCCCATGAAAGATGAGTCCACTTTAGCCAGTCTGAAACCTGGTTGAACTAATAGAAGGGCCCAACTGACGAGCAATATTTATATTATATTTATTCATTCATTTCAGCCAAAAGACGTCCACCGCTGAACTTAGGCCTCCCCCAAGCACCGCCACTTCGACCTTTGTATTTATATCTGTAATCACGGTCTCGAAAACGACTCTCAAAGATTTCGATGAAAATTGCAATATGGGTTTGCGGGGGTAAAAATCGATCTAGCTAGATCTCGTATATTGGAAATTCGTTTTTTCCGTATTTTCACCCGAGCAGAGCTCGGTCGCCCAGAGTTTTGAACAAGATGGCGACCTTAGAATAATGACATGGCAGCATGGAATTAGTAAGTACCTACTATCATGGAATTAGTATGTACTATCATGGCAGCATGCTACTAAATGAGCATTCCCTATTTTCACCCGAGCAGAGCTCGGTCGACCAGGTACGATAATTACAAACCTTAATTATTGTGTCCATTTAAATTGACCAGGCGTACCAAAAGATCAGAGCCGATCACTCAACTTACTACGCCATTCAAGTCTCAAATGATCAAAAATGTATAAATCTTGAGTAACATTTAATAACATTAACAAACTGGCTATGAAAAAGGTGGAACCAGTCTGTTGTAAAATTAACTTTTTGTGGGTCTTTTGAGTTGTTTGGATACGAAGTACTAATTTAAAATACATTATAGGACGCAGCTGTGGCTAGAAAAAAGGGAACGACTCACTGCAGGACTAAAATCTCTTGTCTTATAGAGAAGGTACTCAATTTAACTTGGACTCTGTTACATCACTATAACAGCATCATCATCGTCATCTGCTTACCCTTTTACCAACTACGTCATGGTCAGATTTCAGTCTAACCGGATGCAGCTGAATATCAATATTTTACATGGAGCGACTGCCCAGCTGACCTCCACAACCCAGTTACTGGGTAATACGATACTCTTTGGTAAGACTAAATAACTATGTAAAATATGTTGTATGTACAATATTTAAGATATAAATATTAAATAGCATTAATACCCTCACTCACTGTGTTTTGGTGATTTAAATTACAGACCTGTACATTTTCAAGTCTGTTGTTATAGCTCATAATTAAGTCAACAAAAAAAGAAAGAAAGAAAGAAAAAGTGTTTATTCTGCACAAACCAAACGCACATTACAAAAAAAAAACAAAACAATACCACTTTACAGATGAGCCAAAAGCCTCGTATCCATTATTGACAACAGAAAAGATTGACAAATTTTATCTATTCCCTGCTGTCAGGGTCAGAGGCCAAAGACAATTACATAATGTGTTGCGACATTTACAAAATGAAAACAAACAATCAAACCTACAAAATGCTGAGTAGTCATGCTATCATGAAAAAATTTCAGCTCAATCGGTTGAAGATATCTGCTTTAAAATTGAGTAGGAAGATTCCACCAGAACAAACATACATACATACATTGCAAGTTAAATAAAAGTTTTTAAAATAGAAAGGATTTCAAAGAGTACGTTGTCAGAACAACCGGTCTTACCAAGGGAATCGTATTACCCAGTTACTGGGTTGTCGAGGTTAGATAGGCATAAGTCAACAGTAGTCATGCTATCATGAAAAAATTTCAGCTCAATCGGTTGAAGATATCTGTTTCAAAATTGAGTAGCAAGATTCCACCAGAACAAACATACATACATACATTGCAAGTTAAATAAAAGTTTTTAAAATAGAAAGGACTTCAAAGAGTACGTTGTCAGAACAACCGGTCTTACCAAGGGAATCGTATTACCCAGTTACTGGGTTGTCGAGGTTAGATAGGCAGTCGCTCCATATAAAATACTGGTATTCAGCTGCATCCGGATAGACTGGAAGACGACTCCAACATATTTGGAAAAATGCTAGGCCCAAACATAATGCAATGGCGGGTACGTTACCCGTCAGGCTACTAAGAATTATATTGAAGTGATTTGTTTTAATTACATAATTAATTATAAGCTTTGCTTTACTGGTGTGTTACTTTATTGTTGCTATTTCTATCTTTACTACATATATACATGTCACCCCTGCTTATCGTAAGTCTAAGCCTCTATTAATTCTAAGAAAATATAAGTTCTTTGGTAATATTATATTATGATACTTAATCACGATATAATGTTACCAAAGAACTTGAGGGTGCTAGTGACCATTCGACACAAATGATCTAATTAATACCTCTCAATAACACTTTCTTATGAAAAATAAAAGTCAATGAAAAAAATGAAAGAAAGCAATTTCAGTATGTAATAAAAATCAAGCACGGATGTCTGTCTAGTAGAAAGGACTTACAGCATTCGTGCTTGATTTGATTTTTGAAATCCTCACTCAAACGACATATTTTGGTTAGCAAAAATATTTCTCCTGACTAGTAAAAATGTTTGTTAAAACCAAAATCAATATGCCTAGCCTTTTTCTCAACTAAGTTGGAGTCAGCTTCCAGTTTAAAAGGATGCAGCTGAATACCAGTATTTTACATGGAGCCATTGCATATCTGATCTCCACAACCCAGTAACTGGGTAATACGATACTCCTTGGTAAGACTGGTTGTCAAACTTTCGGGCTTCTGACGACGTGTAACGTGTTTGATAAAACCAGTTCACAGGAAAAAATATAAAATTTATCATAATTTATTCATTGCTTTTTTTCTTAATTTTTTAAAATAGTTTCCAAGCTGAAGCTCGATATTTAATCATTCATCCTATAATAAGGAAAAAGGTGCGTACGTAATTTATTAGCTGTTACGGGGCCGCATATTGTCCCATGCCATAGAACTGTCACATAACTTACTGAAGATAGCTCGAGTTTATGAGAATTAACTAGTAAGGGTGGAATAAACCTAAATCGAATTATTTGAAAGAGCATTTTTCAATAGGTATACTGTAAAGTTTATTCAAGTTTTTTTTTCAGAGATGAAAAAGGGATTGTTTGGTTTAATTTTTGGGTTGATACGTTTTTTATACGAAGCTAGATTTAAATTACAATTTTAAAATGCGTTTGTAGGTTTAAGGGATTACTGTTTAATCTTTATGGCTTAAAAAGTCCGAATTTTTAAACAGGTTCATGTAATTTAAAAGTTCATGTTTGTTTTTTAAATTACGTACTAGAAGAATAATAAAAGCGCACAGTACCTGGCAGTAACAGTTCAAATCCTAATATCTTCAATCATTTTATCATCGAAGCGATGACATTTCTGCTACCCCACATCTGAAATGTACCACATTATTCGCGTAAGCACTGGCACAGGGCACTCGAAAATATTTACAAAAAAATCGGTTGAATTTAAGAACGCGCGTTTTTTTTTTGAATTTAGAACATCGGTAAGATGAGTTTGGGTAGGGACGTGCGTGCGGTCCGACAGCACAGGGTACACTGAGGGGGTGAGTTGAGGCGCGCGCAAAACTGTTGAATCCGTCACTGGACCAGTCTCGCGAGTTCTTTTTTTGAAAATTGGGTACTGCACTCGCGTTTACTGTTATTGTTCTTTTTACAAATTAATGTTTTTGTTTTGTTATGTTACCTTCCTATTTTTGTATTGCCAATTGATTTGATGTTCTTGGTTTTTTATTGGTTAAACTACCATCGACAAAAGAGATTTTCAAACTTGGTCTTTAGAGTCGGAAATGCGTCGACAACCCATGCACGGTGCTCAGGTGTTTACTTTCCATCAGAAGGTCCTACGGTTTATATGCTAACGTATAATAATAAAAAGTACCTATGTTGTTTTCCCTGTTAAATTGTAAACGTTGCTTCATGCTGTAGTGTAAGGTTGCGCGCACTTTGGATGCGTTTTCGTACGAATTTTACTCGTGCGTCGTGTACGCACGAGTGTAATTCGTACTAAAACGCCCGTCTCGCCCGAAACGACCATGGTCGTACAAATTATTGCGATTGATTGCGCACACTGGATACGTTTTTCTCCATCAAATAGGTAGTGTTCCGGTGATATCACATTGAGCGCACGAAAAATCCCAAGAAGTTCGGATTGTTTTCGGACGCCGGAACTATACGTACGACTAAGTCGCACCCAGTCTGCGCGCTACTATTGTACTTGGAAGGCCGGGATTGTTCGTGCGTGGTCGTACGTGTACGCAGGAGTGAAATTCGTACGAAAACGCATCCCAAGTGCGCGCGACCTAATAATTTGGCCCAAGCATTAGGTAATGTAATAAGTGTGTTAGCTGTACATTATGTAGCTGTTATGATTTTATTTCACCTTTTCCCTTGACAGTAATTAAGTGCCTATTAACGAGAGCAAAATATATATTATGTAGAACAAAATTAATATGAGACGTTTTTGACTTTTTCCCTATTTCTAGGTTTATTTTCTGTATAATCAAGACTCGTGTACGGGCGGGCCCAAAACATTAAAAATACATAGTGGGCTACCTAATGGTTTCTTATTTATTTAAATATAGGCCCACTTTTATAGTCAGCTTCTAAAAGATGTATACAACGACAAGAATTCATTTGATTGTCTACAATTTGTGTTCCATAATACGGTATCAATCAAAATCGATTTGCCTAGCTTTGTTCCAGTCTAAATGGCTGAAGCTGAATACCACAACCTGTTTTTTACAAGGAGCGACTGCCTATCTGGCCTCCACAATCTATTTACTGGGTAATCCCTGCCTTTGTTGTCAGTCTTCTTGGGCTTTTGACTACTCGTATCGACTGTCAAAGATCTACGAATAACAGATGGGACTAACGGCTTAACGTGCTTTCCGAGGCACGGAGGAGTCTCGAAAGTCCTCAATACGTAATGGATGTTCACCTATCATCTATTCATCATCATGAATTCTTGTCGAATTATACGTCTTTTTGAGGCCGACACTACCACATCGCACCTTTGGTAGAACAAGGGCATAATTGTCATAAATTGCCAAAATGACTTAAATATGCAGAAATGCTTTAAAAAGGCCCTTTGAACTGGAGGGACAAAGACATTAGTTTGGCAATTTATGACAATTATGCCCTTGTTCTACCAAAGGTGCGACATATCACTAAATGATTTTAGCGCTAAATATTTTTTATAAACATTATTCTGTCTCACAATAAATAAATAATGTTTATAAAACATGTTTAGCGTAAGTTCGAACCCAGGCACAGCTACTTTATGTAAATTATTTCATCACCACTGCTTTCAAAACGGTGAAGGAAAACATCGTGAGGGAACCGACATTTCCTAGAACCAAAAATTCGAAAACATTTGTGACATTTACCCATCCGCACTGGGCCCGCGTGGTGGATTACGGCCCACTCCCTCTCACAGAGAGGAGGCCTGTGTCCCAGCAGTAGGGATATTATAAGTTGATTATGCTTATTCTGTTTTTGTCATCTTCAAACGATTGACAGAAAATAGAACGACGTTTTAGATTCGTTAGCGCTTAATGAATTTAGTGATTTGTGGTACAAGTGGGCCTAAAAGGCATACTCCATTTTAATAACTGATGTTAAATTACGCATTAACTATAGGTAGGTAAGTATGTGTATTTCCGATTTCTTAGAATTTTCTGAAAAATCTATTTTCACGGCATGATATTTTCATTCAAAAATTTTGCGGAATCGTTTATCTAAAATTCCCTTACCATTTTCGAAATAAACACTGCTCCGCAGCTTAAAATCATTGATATTTCAGCTCGCTCCTAAAGAGATAAAAAGTGGAATGATACAAACGTGTCTGCCAGAGATCACAGTCCGCTTAGTCTAACTCCCGCGTCGGTAAGTAGTCAAATCAAAAGGTGGCACGAACTAAAATTGCAGCACAATTCAATACTAAATGGATAGAAATGTACTAGTTTTGTACAAACCGATAGAATTTAGCCGTGTATCGAATATTTGAAAAAAGCTTCGCATGCCGTTTTTGAAATTTGAAATGTTTTTGAATTTGGAACTGTTTTTGGGGATAGCTCGCTACTGATCGAACTTTGAATGGCGTGGAATACTTTTTTAATCGTTGATTTTAATGTCGTTAAGGTACAATTCCGTAGCCGACCGCAGGCGGCAACTGCAGACGACGTGTCGCTGCGACACGACTAGATTCTATGTATTTCTATGAAGATGACGTGTCGCTAGCTACGGAAAATATTTCGTAGAAATTTATAGAATCCAGTTGTGTCGCGGCTAAAGAGTTTTTGTGCCTTATTGACAGAAACCGATTTTGCGATTGCCGAGCCGCTTGTTTATTGTTCCCCTGCGTAAGCGAGTACATTGTCAGTTGGATTCACAGTCAAAATTTATTTCTTTCGGTCAATGAGATTTTATTACCAACCGATTATGCATGCATGATTTCTTGATATAGCCCTATCAGTTGAATGACAAAATTACCTGTACGTAAAAATATAGCGCGCTATGGAGCAGGCTTTGAAGGATAAAATTAGAAATGAAATTATCAGGAAAAGAAACGGAGTTACCGACATTGCTTGCAGAGTAAGCAAGCTGAAGTGGCAGTGGTCTGGCCATGCAACGACAAATCGTAGGACCAATGGACGGTGGAGCAGACGAGTCCTGGAGTGGAGACCGCGTATCGGTAACCGTAGGGAGGGAGCTCGCCCCCCGAGCTAGATGAACCGAATGTTGCTGGGACAGACTGGAAGTGGAAGGCGGAGGAAAGGGTGGTCCAGCAGTGGACTACGATAGGTTGAGTTGATTGATTGAAAAATATATCAGCACCAGAATAAAATCGACGCAATATTGTAAATTAATACCTTAACTCGTACGTTAGATCAAATCTTCTGACACATGACATATCGGTTTCATTTTGCGGTTAAAATAAAACCGCAGAACTAGCTCTCACAATCTCAATTAAAATTATACAAACAATATATGTATACCAAGGTACCCAATAATACCAAGGTACCTCTTTGAGGAGTGGCTAGAGAGGCGCCACAGCGTCCTAACCTTCCGCCTGACGCAGGTCCTCACCGGACATGGTTGTTTCGGGAGGTTCCTGTTCAGGATAAAGCGGGAGGAAACGCCCGGGTGCCACCACTGTGTGGATCGCCCGGAGGACACGGTGGAGCATACGGTGGAGGTCTGCCCAGCTTGGGCGGAGCACCGCCGTGTCCTCACGGAGGCGATCGGCGGCGGCGATCTCTCGCGTCCGGCCCTGGTTCAGGCCATGATCCGGAGCGAGAGTGCATGGGAGGCCGTCACCTCCTCCAGCGAAGCAGTTATGCTCGCGAAGGAGGAGGCGGAGCGCGCGAGGGAGAGGCATGAGTCGCGCCCTCGCGCCCCTAGTCGCCGCAGGAGACGCCCCGGGCATCGGGAGTCGCGAGCCGACTTCCGGCCACCGTAGGCGCGGGCTTGCGGACGGTGAGCGATGGGTAGCTCGCCGTCCGATAGGGACCAGGCCCGGGTCGACGGCGCGTTGTGTTCCAAGCGCGCCTCAAAGAGATGTCAGCGCCAACTGACGGGGTCCGGAAGGGCCAATGCCTGCCGGGGTTGCGGGTTTGTCCGAAAGGGATATCGCGACCCCGGCACACAGGCAACGGAAGGAACACGGGTGGGTTTTAGTCAGTAAAAGTCTGACACGCCCTCTCGCTCCGCCCAGAGCGGGAGAAGTTATTTGATAATTTCCCACCCTCAAAAAAAAAAAAAAGGTACCCAATAATACGAATGTAAGGGATCATTTATATACTTGAGCCAACTTTGATGTTTTAATGAGATTGATTCGAAGAATTTGCTAATTGTTACTAAGAATTATTTAAAGCTGTTACGAATTTTATTGATAAAAAGGACCAGGTTCAAAATCTCGTAAATTCAAGAGGCAATGTGACATTTACCCTACGCTTAAAAGGAGGTCATACATTCACGCAATGTATCCAATTTTAGTAACTGATTTCACAAATAGTTATTTTTATTTTAAAATGTAGAAATATTTTGATTCCCAATGAGCTCTTTCCCTTTTTTTTTTAAATAATTGTATAATATTGTCGCCCGGGCAGAGGTTCGTCGATCAAGTAGTAACCAAAATAGATAAACATTTCATCCAGGTAAACCAACGTTGTATCACATTCCATAGGCTGTGAAAATAGAGTAAAATAATTTTCCCAGATATGAGGCCTAGCTAGATCGATTTTTCGCCCTCATAAACCCCTACATTGCAACTTTCATCGAAATCGTTAGAGCCGTTTGCGAGAATGTGAATTTATATATACAATTATTCCTCGTTTAATATTATTCCTTTGAGATATATTTTAGCGTTAGCTTGTATAATTTATTTAAGTACATATATTTAACGGTACTTATATAAATATTTAAAAAAGATTTATGACCATTTCATAATCATCATCATCATTATCAACCTACTGCAGTGAGTCTGTGGCCTTGCGATTCTCATTCAGCTGCTAACAAGCTATTTTTGCAATATCTTCAATATTTTATTTTTATTTTTTTGTTTCCTTCATCGCCATCAGCGTACAGCAGTCCACTGCTACTCCAATTGCACGCCATTCAGCTCGATTCTAACTCTCATCCAGCTGCTATCAGCTACTCTGTGAAGATCATCATCACCAGCCCAGTGGACGGCAAACTGCGGCTCGCGAGTCGCATGCGGCTCTGTACAAATGACGATGAGTGCCAGTGTAGCTACGCGCGGGGGTCGGGTTTATCAAGTTTTGTTCAAAATTCAAACTATATTTCAAAGATTTATATTCCGAAGTATTTTAACCAAAAATTAGCAGGACATCGAAAATTAACCATTTCAAAGTGTGGTGTGTGTGACTTTCACCTTTCAAAGTGTTCCAAGGGTAACTTGTCTTCATCATATTATTATCAGCCGATATGATGCTGACGATCTAGGCATCCTACTTCTTAGCAAGATAATTTTAGGAAGCGTTGTGGAGTGAAAGAGAATGGGAGTTTTAAGTATTAATAAAAGTGTATTGAGACAGTTTGGACACACAGAAAGCATTGGGTCTCATAAGAAATCTTAGTCGTTATAGTATTGATATTTGCCTCTATATACTAATGAGTTTTCCAACCCTGACCTAGCCTGAGGGCGTCTTAGATATACCTTACGTTTGTCAATTCGTGGTCTTCACTTAAGAACATGTCTACCCCAGCGGTGATCCGTTTTGACGGTTAATATGCCCGGCCCATTGACACTTAAGCTTGTTTATTCTGTGAGCTATGTTGACAACTTTGGATCTCTGCCGGATTACCTCGTTACGGATTCGATCCCACAGAGAGATTCAAAGTATAGCCTGTTCCATACCGTGACTGTCCACGTTTCGGCTCCTTAAGTCATACCAGACATTATGTTTCCTGAAAAAAACCTAAACATCCGCCAACCACTTTGAAGAACGCCATGAAGTTATATCTACAATGTACATAAAGAAAAATATTTATTTTTACGCTGATTTTCCGCCAAAAGTGAATGGATGACCTGTCAAAAACGTTTGATTGAACGTACCTTATTGTTAGGACGAAATAAGATGAGGTTGGTAGCAATGGCGAAATAATACAATCTTCATTCTTTTGTTTTCATACGGTACATTGTGGGGGTGGTTTAATTAATTGCTCTTTTGTGATTGCCTGATAGACCCTGAGTGAATTTAGTTTACTAGGTGTTGCTCGCGACTATGTCTGCGATCCAGGATGAAAAGTAGCCTATGTCCTTCTCCAGGTCATGGTCTGCTTATGTGCCAAATTTCATCGAAATCCGTTCAGCCGTTTTAGTGTGAAAGCGTAACAAACAAACTCACTTTCGCATTTATAATATTAGTCAGGATGATTAATTTGTCTACCGTGCCGTTATCCGTAAAACTTATGTAAGTTTTTTATCTGTGTCGTATTCATTATGGTAATAGGTCAAGTTTAAAAACGAATCATCAACAAAACAAAAAAGTTATATTTTTCAGACCACAGATTCGTAATTTTAAACAACATTAGAAAACAAAAAAAAAACACCTAGAATAATGGACATAATAAATAAATTAATAAAAATAAATAAAAATATTTATTGCAGACCACATGATCAATAAAATAAAAAACACGATACAAAAAAAAAAAAATAACACAAACGAATTAAAAATAATAATAGGTAATGGTGGTAGGTAATGGGTTTAATATAATAGGTTTAGTAATAGTTGTAAGACGTTTTTTTTCTAAATATTGATTTGTCAGAACTCACTCAAAGTTAAATAAGACTTCGAAGGTGTATTACGACTAAGTCTTAATTTTACTTACGGCAGATTTAAGCCTACTTCATTAATTTAGTATTTAGTAAATTAGTAACTTATAGCCACCTGTTGCTATTGAGAGGGTTAAAGTGTCAGTCACTCTACATAACATTACATCACGCCTTGTTCCCCGAAGTGTTGGGCAGAGGTGTACCTATAGTACACCCACATTTCGCCAGTTATGTTTAAGTCCCATGTAATAGGGGGCGAGCCAATTGCTATTAACCGGGCACAAATCCAGAGCCCCAGGCTGCTTCTGAGAAGTTTCAGATAGAAAAACCCAATAACACTTTGACCGACCTGGGAATCGAAGACCTCGCGACCTTGCGACCACTAGACCAATGAGTTAGTCTTTTTTCTTGTATGAAAACAAGTAAAAATAATTCTGCGGAATACTCTTTTTCCTATATAAATAAACACAGGCAAAAGCGTTGCTGGTCCGCATTGAGAATTATTAAAAATAAATATTTTTTATAGAAAAAACAAGAAAAAATACAAAAGGGTTTTTCTTGTTTTTCTCGAAAAACTTTTTTTTTTTTTTAATAATTATTTTACGTCAATAATAGGCATCTGATACAAGGTGATTTTTTTTCTAGCCAGTATTTCTAAGTTCTAAACTATATTATGTCATAGAGAAAAACGCTGAAAGAACCACATGACCTCAATTTTAAAGAAAATAAAAGTCCTATCGTTAAGAAACCACCCATACTGACTGGACAAAAAAATTACCCTGTATAATTGAACAGGCCCGCTGCATTATATTTATAACACGGGTTAACTACATCTTTGTTTTCAATTATATTTTCGAGATAATATTTTTTTAAAGGAATCCTATGGCGCTAGACACATTCCTCTAGATCGTGTTTTGTTGCTTCGTGTCTCAATATGAAACTTTATAAAAGGTATTAGAAAATTCTAAACACACTTACCGAGGGTCCTTACTAGCCGTTATTAATAATTCCTTCTCAGTCACGAAATAATATTTTTTTAAATGAGTGGCGCTAGTGGACCATTGGGCGGCCTCTTAAGTGAAAAAACCTTGTGACAAACATTTAAACATTTAAAGAAAGAAAGAAAGAAAGAATAAGTATTTATTGAGACTCGCACAGGAAATCACAAATTAAACTAAAAACACACTAAATATAATTAAAAAAGAAAAAATAATAAAAAACAAAGTAATTTTTTTAAAGCAGTCCTGTGTGAGACCAAAAGGCTCCTATCTCAGAACGATGCTGTGACATTTAAAAATGATTGTAATCATCATTATCAGCATTCGTTGAAATTCAAATGTGAAACGCTCAAAATACTCGTAAAACCACAAGTTCAAATGAAATTCTGTGAACAAAAAGATTGTCTATGATTTGAACTTCAGAAATCGATGTGATTGCCGTTATTACAGTTAGAAGGTTGCACTCACATTATGTTCAGATGACCTATTGGCTTATTAATAAACTATCGCTGTGACCTTTAACTATATTTTACTTTTGTGGCTATCTTGGTTTTCCTTTGTTAATTACAATTAACAAAGGAAAACCAAGATAGACAAATTTATTTGGAACAACTTAAGTTGTTCCAAATAAACTTAATTTTCTAATTTTAATTTTATTTTGTAGTTTAATCTAGTTCTTTTTTTAAACGCAATATTCTTTGTAAACTGTTTCCTGATTCAACTCTCTATAAATTAAATAGAAAAAAAAAACCTAGATTTATAAATTATTATTTATTTATTATTTATTCATTCAGTACTTACATCTTTAAACATAATAATTTGGTGCAGAAATGGCATGTATTTAATTGAGCCTCAAATAATTCTCATTTCCGCTCCTAAAAATGTTATTGAACACGCTAATATAATGATTGCGATTATTTTTGTGAACAGTAATAATTCCTATTTTGGGGTCCTAAAAATATTGGATGTAGCGGTCGCTCGGCTCGCGCGCTGGTTAAAGTTCTAACCTAACCTAACCCATTTATGGCGGTGCCCTAGCTTAGCTACTGCGATCAATTGGACTCGCGCGTCATTGGTCACACTTCCAACCTATCCTAAACCGTTTGGTCGGAGTACCCTAGCTGAGTTACTGCGACCAACTGTTAGAAGAGACCAGAAACTCAAAAAATGTGCATCACTAGAAGCGCAAACAGTTTTTTGGAGGTTCATTAATTTAAAAAAGTGTTCAACATTAGAAGGTCAATAAGTTATTAAGAGAATCTAACTGATTCTCTTAATAAGTTATTGACCTTCTAATATTGAAATAAATTCCCTGTATATATGGTTTGATTTGAATAATCATTTAATAGGGCGCTTCTAATCGGGCAATACTTTATTGCAGTATATGCAAAACTTTCGAGTATGGCTCAGCAATTTTCTGAACTAAGATGTTACCGGTATTAAGCACTTATGGTCTTTTTTTTTAAATTAGCTGGCAAAACTCCGCAGATGTGGTGGGTATCAATATCTAAACATAATAAAACAAAAAAAAAAAAATCTTAACTCATACTTTAAGTAACAATAATTTGACCCTGTTGTTGTGGTCCGATCGTAGAAATGCCCATATCGTCATCTGTCTGGCCATTTCACGATAAGCCGCCATTTCATGACTTATCCATTTAACATCCGTCATAACGTTCAACGCTCAGCATTTGACGATTTGCCCAGCGATGCTTGGGCATATCGACCCAGATACGCGTAAAAAACATAACCTTGTCTTTGCTGCCGCGCAGTCTTATAATAATTCCTATTCGAAATTATACTGAAATAAACACAAAACCGTAGTAAACAAATCACGCAGAAAACAAAACCATTCTTCCGTCGGAACGACAATCACAATTAAAACCGTCGTCGATAGATTTTTTCAGCGGACACAATAGAAAGTTGTTCTAAGAAAACAATTAAATGAAATCTTTCATTCTGATCGCTATTGCTACAGAGCGAGGAATCGCCGCGCCCCGGCAGCACGGAAACGGGAATAGATACAAATGAAAATCATGGCGCCGAAAATACTTTTAGCGCACATGTACTGTAACGGACCACCATGCAAAGCTGTCAGGTTCTATACTGCATTTATGTAGTTGTGCAAGTTAACGGAGATCCTGTGAGCGAAATGAAAGCGACTGTCGCGAATATGCGATCATTTACATGACTAACAAACGCGACTTGATTGATCGCGCGGGTACGTCAATCGAGCGAGATAATCGCGTACACGCACGACATTCGCTTTCAGATAGGACACGTTATAACGGCCTGACATGCTTGGGTAGTATGAAAAGTCTCTATTGCTATGGCCGCCCCGCGCTTCGCAACGGAGCGCGGTGCAGTGTGATTATCGCATTAGTTTTTAACATTATTGTGCATGTTATAGTCTCCAAAAGTGATGGCATACACCTACTTAATACCTGATGTTGCCCTTATTTACGTGTCATGTATTGTGTATATTTTATAGATTATGTCTCTAGCAGTGGCTGCCGAGGCGTCTCCGTGTTCTATGGCTTCTGCTATTGTGCTGTGTTGTATCGAAGTCTGTTCTATTGTCTTTGAAGAATAAATCTGATGGACGTGCAGTTGAAAGTTCAAGGTGCTGTGTTGTTGTGATTTTAGAATTGATAATGTATTTTATTATTGGTATAGGTTGAAATCTGAAGACGAATCAGCAGTGGATACCACGTATCTTCAAGTGTAGTGTGGGACGCCTTCCAGCTGAAAGGTGGCAGGGACAGACTGAAGGCGGGGAACAGGGTGTTTTGGCGCAGCCTGGGACAGGCATAAGTCCAGCAGTGCACTACGATAGGCTGAGTTGATTGATTGATAAGTTGAAACATAATAAGCATTGGAAGATTTGATCTTATAATAATTCGTTTCTACTTACAATACAAATTAATTGGTTTACAATTTACTTTTTATTTATTTTATCTACAACGGGGAATCTCTTGACCTTCATGTCACCTAATGGTAAGTGATGATCAGGCCGAAGGTGGAAGCGAGCTTCACCCGGAATCGTCAACCACAGAGAAACTGGCTATCTTACCTCTAACTGCCGAAACACAACAATTCTGTTAACATTGTTGTTATGGCGACAGATTTAGATAAGATGGTGGTAACTAGCCAGGCGGACTTAGAACAAGCTCTACCACTGACCAAACCGAGCAGAAAATTATGCTCCCACTGGGAATCGAACCCGGGACCTCTGGGTCTGAGACAGGTGGCCTAACCACTAGACCCCAGAGGCAGTAATAATAACGAGGTTAAGCAATATGTTAGCGTAGCTTGAATGGCTGATTGTTAATCCACAGTGCTTAAGTCAGAGTAGGGTCAGAGCAGTGGTGGCCCAGTGACTTACGAGTTGTAGGTCGTAGGTTCGAACCCAGATAAATGCTATACTGCGTGCAAATCATTCCATCACCACTCCCAAAACGGTGTAGGAAATCATCGATTGAAACGGGCATGTCGTAGAACCAAAAATTCGAAGACATGTGACATCTACCAACCCGCACTGGGCTCGCGTAGTGGATTACAGCCCACTCCCTCTTACAGAGAGGAGGCTTGTGTCCCAGCAGTGGGATCATTGTAGGTTGATTATGGTTCAGTCCAGTACAAAATGATTTGCTTTTACAAATTGCTAAAGTCCGAAGTACAAAAAATTCACAGAGCACATATTAAAAATAACCACAGAGATAGAATTTATTGAGTCCTGTAGACTCAATAAATTCGAAGTCGTTTATTTTCTTAAATGCGGCAATATTATAGGAGGTAGAAATATTGGCATATTTTGGCATGCAAATAAGGTGCTAATTTGAATAAACACAAACAACAAAAAGAGCCCGGATACGACCACTCTGTAATTGCACATTACGTTCCCGACAGGGGACGTACACGGTCACATTCAGACGTGAAAATTACGTTTTGTTTGTAATGCGGAAGAGTGTGGAAATATGTGGGTCCAGTAGTGGCGGTATTGTGGATTGGACACTGTGGAATGATGAATAAATATATTTAAATTTCTATGTTGACCGCCTGGTTGGTCGACTGGTTACAAGCGCTATTGCTGAGCATGAGGTCCTAATTATAATTGCCAGCACGCGTAGCATGAAGCTTTCTATATCTACGAAGAATAGACACAGCTCTTTCTATACAAAGTGACATTTTGTTTCTCCATTTTTGACATCGCACCGTAGAAATCCTTCTACAATCTGTCATTTTGTCTTTCGTTTCTGTCTAGGTCCTTTTATAAGTAGACTATTTCAGAAGAAAGTTTTCTATCCCAAACTGTTAAAATCACACTGACAACTGACAGTTGTCTCCACGGCCACAAAGTATAAACGGTTATCTGCAAAATCATGATTTTACAGGAGAGCATTTAAACACAAAACTGTGATAATTAATAGAAGAACAAAGCTATCTTCGCATATTTTACATCATTTCGTTAATAGGGAACATTACCAAGGAAACGGTTATGGCCAATATTACTGAAATATTGTTTTGTTCTAAAATACGGTTTTTCGACACCGAGAAAAATTGTTTTAGTTGTCTATATATACGTGACTTAATATCAGTAAAAATTGAGAATCAAACAGAAAAATAAATCCTATGACAAAACAAAGAAACTTGAGTCGAATTATGTAAAAGAGTGAATTTCGTAAAAAGTGCAGTTGACTCTTTCTACTTTGCTGACGTCGTACTGTCTACACGGAATCTTCCGTCGACAAAACGGTGTTACTGTTCATGCTACGCGTGCTGGTCGGGCAAAGTGTTATTGAGATTTTTCAACTAGAATTTCTCAGTAGCAGCTCGGAGCCTGGATTTTTGCCCACTTGATAGCAATAGGCTCGCCCCCTATTACATGGGACTTAAACATAACTGGCGAAATGTGGGTGTACTATAGGTACACCTCTGCCTCCTAATCTTTCGCGGAAAGCAGGCGTGATGTTATATTTCTGTGTAAAATTAAAGTTAAATTCGTACAGTTTATCTTGCGAATTTGATAATGAGCAGACTTGCTTTCACTATTAATTTGTCAAAGGAAACGCCATGTAAAGAAAGATTGGCTGACTGGCATGCCAATAACTGTTTTCCAAGATAGAGAGAGAGAGAAAGAGGTGGGGGTGGGGTGGGGTGAGAGGTTGGTGTTGAAGAAATATGCCACGCGGATTTTTTTTTTCATGCGAGGTGCGTTTTCTCGCACACCCGTAAGAAAAATCACAGGCCAACACTCACCAAACCGATTATACGAAAACGTTCAGAAATTCAGAGGCTCAGAATATTTCCCAACACCTTTACCCGTTTGATAACAAGTAAAGTACCGGTCATATCACCTGGATTAGCAGGACAATGGGATAAAAGTGATGCGGAGGAGATGAAGGGTCTCAGCCCTTAATTAGGGAATGGGTAAACCTTGTCGAAAACACACTGACAACAAGTGGGGTACTTTCCCCACTTAGATGAATGAATCTGCCCTAATTATGGGTAAATGAATTCACTTGGAATGCTTTGTTATTAAGATCGGGCAAGCTCTTTGCAAGTTATTTATTACCAGGTAAAAGGATACATCTTGAGGGAACAGGTAATCCTAGAACAAACAATTCGAAAATATGTGGCATCTACCAACCTGCACTGGGCCCGCGTCGTGTACTTGTATAATATTACGGTCGGTTACCTTTCATAATAGAGGAGGCATGTGTCTCAGGAGTGGAAACCTTATCGGCTGATTATGTTATGTATGGTGATAGGGTCGATCCATGTTACATGGGACTTGGTGAGATGTGGATGTAAAATAGATCTCTGTCTACGATGCTACGTTATTATCTACAACTACGTTATTATAAACATAAAGACCTGTTTATATCAGCCAATGATATTAATCCAAGGAGCCGGCGTGATCCACAGAGACTCGATCTGCATGATCTTCCCAAGCTTGCTAAATATAATAAAAGCTGCTTATATAATTGTGTTAGTATATATAATAACATACCGAGTAGCATAAAAAACTTAAACTCCAGATTATTTAAGGGAAAATTGTTTGACTGGTTAAACTTGAAAAATTTCTATAGTCTTAAAGAATTTATGGATAACAAATTCTCATGTTAGTATTAAGTGAACATATGCATGCTAAGTACAATTCTGGCAAAACATGTAAGATCTTTATTGTAACACCATGTATACCATGTTTTATGCAAATAAATACTTACTAACTTACAAGCTGCGCCTGCGGTTTCACCCGCATAAGTCTTGATCCCGTGGGCGTTAAAACAACTTAAGCTTTAACTTAACATCAGTTTTCAACCGGAGTCGAACCTCGTTTATCAAAATACGACAAGTAGTTTTGGAGTTATGAGGAAATAGATGAACATCCATACATACATAGCCTGTTAAAATCATGACCCTCCTTTGGCTTTGCTGTAGTCGGGTAAAAATAAATCTCAACCCGTAGCCGTCATAACTTACTGTTAATTTCACTAACTCAGGAATTTCACTGAAATTATGTTCTAGAATTTCAATTAAACCCTCTTCGCTAACTGGCAGTTATTTCGCACAGTTAATCGGGATGGAAGTCAAAGTTTGAACTTCTCATTTCGAAATAACTCGTTCATATACCTACGTTGTGTACGAACTTTGAAATGCTCTTCTTATTTACAGCAAACGTACATTATGAAGGCATCAAAGTTTGTTATGAAACTTTTCATGGCTTGTCGAAGTTCAGAAAAATATCCTAGGAGTCGTATCCAACGATATTATTCTGAACTGCAGAGTGTTGTTCCCTTTTTTTTCATTACATGAAAGTTTCTTTCTTCTGTATATAATTATTAAATTAGAATAAGGACAAAAAACATTCAAAGACGGGTTGAAAACCTTTGATTTCATTTCTACCTATCTTCAAATGAAAAACACAACTCCAAAAACATGAAAATGAAAAGAGAAAAACAAGCATCTATATAATTTTGTTATTGCAGTCGGGAACACACCAATAACCTGAAATATAGTGTAACTTTTGTTTGTCCCCGCGTTAGGTTACATACAAGAAATAGACATACATATACTGCGTTCGCAATTTATTTGCCAAAAATGTAAACAAACATGAGTTTTAGGAAATACAACTGTAATACCTACACATAAGGTTCAGTTTGCGCTACAACTTCATATTTTTTATGACTTTTTTGGGAGTTCTTGTTAGTCTAAAATCAACTTTATTTACACTAGCATAAAGTTGATGTTTGTTTAAGTGGAAACAACATCAATTGGAAATAAGGGTTTAAATAGACCTTACATACATACTCTCGAATAACATTACCGTAGTTCTGGGGCAGTCGGGTAAAAATGGGGAGCATGTATCAACGAGAACCACAAGCGGCATTCTTTACTTTAATTAAGTAGTATTAAAAATCAAGTACACAAGTCAGAAACTAAGATATTAAACATTTATTACATTGGCGTCTAATTTTGTATCCACAATGGGCCAACCCGAAATTCCACACCACGTAATTTTCTGTAAGTCATACCATGCACTACTTATGCAACATAGTGTAGAGTCAAGTGCTTAAAATTTTACCTTAAGGACCTTAAGGTACATTTTTACTTGCACCTTATTATTATTCCGACATTTTGAATGAAAATGACAGTTCGAAACAGTGGCATGCGCAGGCTATGTGGTAAAGGAATTTGATTGAAAATTGCTGAAAAATATTGCTCCCAAGACGTTACATACAAAACAGTACGTATATATTTATGTTGTACGAAGCATCGAGGAATCTGCATAATATCTAAAGCATTACATTCCACCCGATCAAAAGCCGTACCAAGCTATGGAGTAATTATAACCGGTTATTACCAGCTATTACTGGCTAGTGCTGGACAAAGGCGGCTCCTGGCTTCAGTGCTTGTGTATGTCACATAGATTGGGGCAAGTTATGAGAAGTTATGGAAACACACCTTTTATTCGTGAATGGTGATGATAAGTATATTGAAATATTACCCAACTAGCACAAAAGCTGCTTATACAGGCATTGTACAGCCTGGTAGTTGTATAAGAGTGTTTCAAGTGCTTTTCCATAGAAAAGTGCAATAGCTACGCGGTCAAAATATATGGAACAGCAGATTTTTAGCATAATCCCTATAATGTTCTCACTGCTGGGACACAGGCCTCCTCTCTGTGAGACGGAGAGGGTTATAATCTACAACGCGGGCTCAGTGTGGGTCACATGTCACATGTGTCATATGGCCACATGTCTTCGAATTTTAGGTTCCAGGACATGCCGGCTTCCTCACGCTGTTTTTCTTCACTGTTTAGAGAGCAGTGGTAATGTTTTTTTTTTTACAGAAATAATGCGCCTGTCTGGGTTCGAACCTACGACCTACTACTCGCAAGTCACGGCCGTTACCATTGGTCCACCACTGCCCCACTGATAGTATCATAATTATTGTAAATCATCACGATATAAACTTAGTACGCATACGAACATTTTGAACAGTTTTAAAAGTTGTGAGTTCATGTTGAAAACGAATAACGACAAATAATTTGTATGATGGAGCAGGAGATAACTGAATACCTACTGTTAACTCGTAATTATGACCACTTTTTTCAGTCGATTACGGGAAACTAAAACAGGGGGCTTCATTGTTGCCTGTTGATCTATTCGTGGGGCAAGTTAGTGCAGAATGAGATTTATCATGGCTTTATAGCCCTTCACCATTTATCCTAAACTTCATATTTGAACCTTCAGTTAATTTCCATGTTGGAATAAAATTGAAAAAAAAAATTATGGTTATTACAAAAACTTTCATACAAAAAATAGGTACATAATAATGCATTTTTTAAGTAAATAAAGTGGAATAATTCAGTACAAGACTTAACTTCTGCTGATTTGTATCAATGCCCTGAAAAAAAAAACATCCCATCACTAAAATTTTCCGTGCCGTGCAGTTCGTGGAATGAAAATAATAAATCAACTGGTCCAACGAACCAACCGCACTTATCAAAATGCTGTTTCAGTGCGATTAGTGGAACAGCTTAGGTGTCGTTGAAATCAGCGCTGTTAGACCTCGATATTTTTTATACTTATGTAGCTGTAAAGTTACTGAAATATTCTGAAATAATCACACCCATGATTCAATAGTTTGTATTCATAATCGCTGCAGCTTATAAATTGCACCTCAGCACAATTTCGTACCGTCCACGACTGCGGAAACGCTCGCAATGGTCATGAATTGAGTAGGAAAATTGGAATTTTAAACTGGCGAGCTTTAACTGTGTGTAATAGTTGCATGTGTAGTTACAACCTTTGGTCAAGTGTTTAATATCAATTGAATTTAACAGTGTTCTTATGATGGCCCAGAAGTTAAGGCCCCACCCCTCATGTACGCGGTTGTGTGTTCAAATCCGGGCAAGAACCAATGTGACTTATTCAATCCTAGCTATTAATATTAGGTCTTTACCTATGAAATTGCTGTTCTGCAGTACTGGCCATTTCAAATCAAAATAATTTTTGTTTGGTTAAGAATTCTAATTTCAAATTAATTTTATTTTAAAAATATGGATTTTTTTTTCCAAAAGTAGTCATTTGTTTATTGATTAGTGTTACATTTTCATCGCATTTCAATCTTTTTCATCATCATGGATACGTTAAAAATTCGAGTAATTATGGAATATGAGTACCGTCGTGGCAGCAACGCGGCACAAGCGGCACGCAACATCAACGACGTTTACGGAGCTAACACTACAAACCTCCGCTCTCCGTCATCCGCCCTACTCACCAGACCTTGCGCCTACAGACTACTATGTTTTCCAGAATTTGGATAACTTCTTGGCGGGAAAAAAATTCAATACCCGAGAGGCAGTACAAAATGCCTTTGAAGAATTTGTTGCCTCCCGTCCAGCTGATTTTTTTAAGAAGAGCATCAATAAACTGCCAATGCGTTGGCAAAGATGCATTGATTGCATGGGTGATTACTTCGATTAATACAAATAAAAAAAATACGTGTGGCACTCGAGGACTGCCGCGGTAAAGCTATTGCATAGCATATATTCAAAAATAAGAAGATAATATTGTTGATTTAAAATATTTTTCTAAAAAAATACCCCTATACCCCCCCCCTAAATCGCAGAATTTACACAACCGTCAATGACGTCTGCCCTCACGCGTCTGCCCGCGTTCGGGTCGCGCACTCGGCGATCGCGCGTCATTGCCTATCCCGCCCCTCCACCCTCGTTCTGCGCGCCCGCCGTCGACTCATCGCAGGTCATTCTTATCGTTCTAACTTTTAAAATATTAGTCCAAATTACTTAGTGTAAAAGACAAATTTTATCTACATTAAATACCGAAAGCGATGAAGGTATTTATTTTGATACGAATTAACTAAATACTCTAAAATATGCAACTTAAAAAAAGTATTCAATTTAAATGTATTTATAGCTCACTATTTTGGCTATAATGGCTTCCACATAAAAGGTAGATATATGCTGTCGCGGACTTTTATTTAGAACTCTGTAAGACAAACAACCCCACAATACATTCTTTTCATGTAACTCCAGCGGTTTAGGCAGCGCACGCAAAGATAGATCTCAGAGGGCAGGATTTTTTCCGACTTACTGGATACTTATCGTTATATTATGGCTAAATCACATAAAATCTTTATAAATTGTAGCCTATGTGTTATTCTGATATATAAGCCACATTACTGTAAAGTTTCATTAAAATCCGTTCGGTAGTTTTTGCGTGAAAGAGTAACAAACATCCATCCATCCATCCTCACAAACTTTCGCGTCAGGTTTTTTTTTCGTTACGGAATTTCTACATTCGGTCGCCGCGCTCAGAGTCTCCGATAAAAGCTATGCAATAGCTTAAAAATACATGAAAAAAATTCGTTTAAATTTTTTCATACAAAACGGCAATTTCATAGGTAAAGACCTATTACTATAAATGGGAAAGCGAGTTTGTTTATTTGTTTGTTTGTTACGCTTTCACGCTAAAACAGCTGAACAGATTTGAATTAAATTTGGCACATGGGTAGACCATGACCTGGCTTAGGACATAGAATACTTTTTATCCCGATATTCCCACGGAATCGAGACTTACGCGGCAAACCGCGGGGCGCAGTTGGCTTCATAATGTTTATAGGCACTTTCTGAGTTTATCTTGGACATCTTTGTCATCTATGACGGAAAATATCGTCGGGAAACCTGGACATAATGATATTAAATATAAGTTTGAAATCGCCAACCTGTTTTGAGCAGGAGTGGAGATCAATGGTCGTGCGTTCTCTGAATGAGAAACTTTGCCCTGCAGTTGAAACTTATACTTTTTCACTACGTGACTATTTCTGTCACACTCCTACCGCAAGTCACGTTCAAGAACTTCGTTCCAAAAACTTAAAAGTAACCTCTGTCAATAAATACTTTTACTTTTCTTTTTTTTTTCTTTTCTGTAATGCTTTCATTTTACAACACAAGTTGCTTCGTCCTTAATAAAAAATGGCAAGTGAATAAATTATAAAATTTTCAATTAAAAACGTTTCCTCAGTAAAACGAATATCCCTAAGCCATAGTATTCTTTCAATTAGCCTCCTTGTCACTCTTAATTAATTTGTTCGTTAAGTATTAGCTTTATTACTTGCTACACTGTGTTATTTTAGAATTCCATTAATTTTGTTCCGTTTTTAATGTGTTTTATGGTGTCTGATGGATAAAAGAGTGTTTATAAAGATGGCGAAAGGACTTTTAAGTCGCCCAAAAATGTATATAAATAAATTTCGAATTTAATTCAGCCAAGACTCATATCGCATACAAATAAAATAAAAATTCACAATATGCCACTGCCAGAATAAAACGTCAATATAAATCAAATAAATTTATCTGTAGGTACAAATTAAAAAAGTCACAGAATTTAAATCGACCTTATCGTCTAGTGGTATAAAATCTACCTTATCATATAGAACAATCAAACTATCAATCAACTTAGTTTGTCGTAGTCCACTGCTGGACATGGGCCTCTCCCAGCCTGCGCCACAACACCCTGTCCTCCGGCTTCCGCATCTAGTCTATTCCAGCCACCTTTTTAAGGTCGTCGGTCCATCTAGGGGCATCGCATATCACGATAAAGTAAGTTGATTCATTATTTAACAAAATTTAGGGTTGCATGGCAGTATAACTCTTATACCTATAGATTTCATAGTTTCCCCCGAAAGACGTCCACTCCTGAACATAGCCCTCACCCAAGCACCGCCACTTCGATCGGTAAAAAAAAGAAAGAATAATGTTTATTTGGACACAGTTAAAAAAACCAGTCAGTTAGGTAATGATGAAGACATCGTTGGAAGGCCTCCCACAAGGTGGACCGATGACCTAGTAAAGGCCGTAGGAATCTGCTGGATGCGGAAAGCATAGAACCGGTCGAATCCTATAAATTTACTTAAGTACATTATTATTTGCCTCGTTGGTCTAGGTGCTCACACGCCCTCCTATTGAGTATGAGGTCCTGAGTCCGATTCCCAGGTCGAACAAAGTGCTATCAGGCTTTTTTATCAGGAATTTCTCAGTAGCAGCCTGAAGTCTGGATTCGTGCCGGGTTGATGGCAATAGGCTCGCACCCTAATATATGTATTGAAGTGTGGGTATACTAGGTACACTTCTGTCTAACCCTTCAAGGAAAACCGGCTTGATATTTTGTTATATTATAATTTAAAATATACAATACTAGCTTCCAAAAGCGACTTCGTCCGCGTGATATCTTTATAAATTATAGCCTATGTTCTCAGTAATTATATAGCATTCTACTGGTGAATTTTTTTTTTAAGTTGGTCCTGTCGTTTTTGAGTTTATTCATTACAAACAAAAATACAATTTTTTTCTCTATTTTTTGTTAAATGTTTTACAATAACACGATTCAAGCCTTTTGAATATACTGGACGATATCTCGCCTAACCTACTTATTACTTTTTTTACCTATCCCATTTCGTGGAGCAATTTAATTATTCTGACAAACTACAAAACCTAACAGTGCACAAACTAAGAGTGGAATCAAGCATGCATCCTAAAAGTATTAAAATTACAATATTAAACAACACACAACTCACGAATCTTAACCCAAACTCTATAGTGATAAAGTACAAAATCATTTGAGCGACGTATTGTCGGATGTTTTGGATGTACCAAATGTCGCTAGCGCCTTTCACCTAAAAATACCGGAATTTTACCGTAATTTACGTACAGAAAAATGATATCCAATAGCGGTATCGTAAAATCTGAAACCTATCTCCGATCAGTGGATTATTTAAATATGGGTCACAATTTACATAAAAAAGATACGTTTTTCGCTATAAAAAAAAGTGGTTTTTATAAAAATCGTATAACTTTTTATGTTAGTGTCAATACGCTGAAATTATTTATGCAAAATTTTAACGATAACCACGTAATATTTTTGGAATAGTATAACTATTGAAAGTGGAAAAGTTGTTTAGAGTTAAATTGAAAAGAGCAGAGCTGTTTGTTACCTTTACATTGCAACTTCCCTTCAAACTTCTGACAAATTCAAATTCAAAAGTCATTTATTCAAACTAAGCTGAGAATCAGCACTTTTCAAACGTTTTAATTACATAAGACGGTCTCCAAAAACGCCCACCCTTCACCACTTCCTACTGCTTAAGCTGGGAAGAAGAAGTGGCACAACAAACTCCCCAGCAGCACAGCTGTCTGTTCAGTTGGAAAAACTTGATTCTATATAATAATGCTTTAAATACAAAAATAATTTACATTACCACAAATTGCAATCAACTCCTAAAATAAAAAACATTTTAATGAGTAGATTATGTTAACAATAAATGAAAACAAAAATGAAAATAAATTGACTTACAGTCAAATAAAATGATCCAAACAATTATTATGAGCTAGTGTCATGTAGTCTTTGATTCTAAAAACACTTGTTTGTTGCTTGGGGGGGGGGGGGGTACATTAGACATCGATAATATTCTGTTTATAGACCTATTAGATACTGGTATTGTCATCTAACTTTGTAGCTTAAAGATTCTAAGATGTGCTTCAATGTAACCGCCACCGTCGATTGTCTACGCTTTCGTAACAGTTCAAACAATCAGCTACGCCATCTGCTACGCCGTAGCAGATACACAACGCGTAGATTTACATCAAACATGAATCTTCTAACAGTTGATAATTCGATAAATCTCGGGTTTCGACAATATCGATTGCCTGTGTCGAATACGAAATCCCTCCCCAATTTATTGTTAAAGACCATTATTGTTGTTTGCAATTTATGCGTACTTTTAACAATAACAAAAACAATAAACTGCAAAAATTCAATATTCCTACTCTCATAAACAATAGCTACATGTTTTCCTACCGAAAATATTCAATACATGCTCTGCAAACAATTTTATTCGTAGATTTATTTTTGACTGCTCGTGTTAGTAACGATATATCATGTGGAGCATCAAAAGATTTGTGTATTGTATTTTGTCGATTGTATTTTGGTTGTTAGTATTGGGAACATGATATAAAATCACGCGTGTATGCCATAGCGGTAAGCAGAGGTCTATAATAGGACAGGCACATTTTGTCAGTCTTGTTTAAGACCCTTTAGCCTCTGCCCGGGGCTTCGCCCGCCTGGGCCCTAAGTTGTTTTTAAATAAAAGTATATATATATATATATATATATACTCCTTGTAGCATCAGCTACTTGCCAGTGAAAGATCCGTCAGAATCGGTCGAGCCGTTTCGGAGATTAGCTAGAACAAACAGACAGACAAAAAATTTAAAAATAGTTTTTTTGTTGTATGTACCGTATATATTTTCATATATGCATTTAGTAAAAAGCTGTTATTTTGCATTACAACCAGATATTTCAATTTTATTTATTTGTATGTATAGAGTTAAATAGATGTAATATGGGGCAAGTACATTGCTATTTACCTAGCAGTAATTGTGACACCGTGGGTGTACTATGTGTGAGCAGAGGTGGCCCAATGGTAAGTGCAATACCTACGTGGTCAAAATGTATGGAACAGCAGATTTTTTTTTAATAACCGTCGAAAAGTTTCAACGCTGGGGGATTCAGAATCACTTCCTGAATCCATGGTATCAGTTTTCGCGTCGATGTCCTTGCCACCCTGTATAATTATGCATATTGTCGCCAAAATTTTCACGCGCCCTCAACATATCAATATAGTGTTTAATGCGAAAATTATATTGATTTGTTGGTTATGAAATTATATTTTAACATAAATAAGATTTTGAATGTTACATACAGATACTTAAATTAGGGTCATTTTTAGGGTCTTTTTTTAATATGCTACTGCACATTTTAAGCAAAATTGTACAGCACTTGGACGACTCTTATACAACTACTAGGCTGTACAATGGCTGTATAGGCTGCTTGTGTGCTAGTTGGGTAATATTTCAACATACCTATCATCACCATTCACCAATAAAAGGTGTGTTTCCATAACTTCTCATCACTTGCCCCAATCTATGTGACATACACAAGCACTGAAGCCACGAGCCGCCTTTGTCCAGCACTAGCCAGTAATAGCTGGTAATAACTGTATATACAAATATTGCCCGTTTAATAGTATAGGATTATTTGTTTATGTAAATTGGTTCAAAAAACACTTTTACACCTCAAAAATAAATTATGTCATAAAACTAGATGAGTTCCCTGTTTCCTACCGACTCTGAGACTTTCTGTCTCATCCATTTTCACGGGAACGCTTGAAACAACACGAGTGTTGCCTAAGTCTAAATGACATTATAACGAGCAGTGGAGGAACTTACAAGGGTAACTTGTTCAGCTGTTGTTATTGTGATTTACACTAAAGTGATGTTTTTGAATACAGGAAAGTTTTCTGATTTTTTTATTCATGTTCATCATTCCAGCTGAAAGACGCCCACTGCTGGACATATGCCTCCCCCAAGCATTTCGACTGGTTCTGTGCTATTCGCATCCAGCGGTTTCAGTGGTCTTCGCAAGACCATCGGTCCACTTTGTGGGAGGCCTTCGCCAACGCCTTGATTCCTCTTTTTTTTGTGCTAGGATTAGCTAGTGCAATAACATGATAAAGAGTTATGATTATTTTTTAATATAATTTAGACTACATTCCCATGTAATAGGGGACTTGCCTATTGCCATCAACCGAACACAAATCCACACTCCGGGCTGCTACTGAGAAATTCCAGATGGAAAATCCAATAACAACTTAGGCCCGACCCATGAATCGAACCCAGGACCTCATGCTCAGCTGTAGCGCTTGCAACCACTCGACCAATGAGGCAGTCTTAATAGGTCTTCTTGAAACTATTGCATGTGAATAAATAGCAGCGTTTTTCCGTTTATTTCTTTTACGATATATCCTTCTTTTTCGCTCGTTTATATTGACAGCATGCAGGGCATTGTCAGACCGGGCGAACATGCTGACCCGCAGGTTCGCTCGATGTGCAGACGCGGTGAAAGTAACTTTGTTCAAAGCGTATTGCACATCTCTGTACTCAGCGAGCCTGTGCTTCAGATACCCAAAGGGCTAAAAACTGGATGCGCAGAGAATTGCATCTCTGCGCATCCAGTTTAACAATGCCTACAGGTCGCTGTTGCGGCTACCACGCTTCTGCAGTGCGTCAACAATGTTTGCTGAGTCGCGTACTTTGATACACCTGGCGCAAAAAGACAGACTCACTGCTAAGTAGATTGCGTGGGAGCAGTAACAGCATCCTGAATGTAATAGCCAATAAGTTGGACAGCCCACTGGTGTGGAGCCTCACCCAGAGGACTAGGTCTCTCTTAGTTATTAGGTACTAACATAGTTTTTAGGTGCATACTCACAATATAAAATTGACAGTAGTGTTTCAAATATTTTGGATTACCAACTGATGATTTTACATTTCATTTCTTAAATTAACATCTCTGACCATTACCCAACAAATAAAAAGTTATAAATTCAAAATTCATTTATTCAAACTAGGCTGAGAATCACCATTTTTCAAACATCAAAGTCATAGTCTTATATATATACAACGCACAGCAAAAGGATTAATGTTCACAATTTATTTTCATTAGCACTCTGAATTACTCCTCTTCCTCTCTTAACTGTAAATCAATTAACATTCAATTCAATTCACAATTCAATTATTTACCGTTAATTAAAAAACACAACGACAATCTTTCAGTCGCGCGCCTCCAATCAGCGGCCGGTCCGTTGTGGCGGACATTTAATTCAAAGTATTACTTTGTTCGTTGGTCGTCCCGGTTATTATTAGAACAACTGTGACCAACTGTGACCAACTGTAGCTTGCTGTTTTGATAATAACACAATATAATGATGCAGCAATGAATTTATTATTGAAGGACGGACTAGTTATAAAACTCGTTAGTAGTTGCAAGAATATATTTTATGTATACATGAATAACAACATAACCTTATACCTATATTCCCCAAAGAGTTAGGCAGAGTTATACCTATAATACACCCACATTTCACATGTTAAATGTGTCTGGATTGCATCAAACAAAACTTTTTTTTAAAGTATATGAAATACAATAGACGACGTATATTTAGTAACTTAATCCGCGTAACTGTTCTTAATGAGTCATAAAGAACCCTGTAAGAAATCGACACCTGTTTCAACTCTCAACGAGGCATCCTCAGGATGGCGATTGACTTGTTGCGAACTCGGACCTGACGCTTGGACACGCGTCGAACGCAGTGTGAGCCACTTCGCCCGCCAACCCCACTTATATAGGATTGCTACCCCGCCCACCTCGGCTAGGATCGTTGTCAGCGCGATAAGGCATCCAGGCATTCTATTGTATGTATTTTATAATGGATATCCGCCAAGTCACTCCTGAATCAATTAGGTATCTTAAAGTATATGACTTAATTTGATTCCTGCCTGATGTCAATTTTTATTTGAGTTGCAGATCAGGTGTGCCAAAATAAAAATTCTTTAAGATATTAAATACCTATTCATAATTAATAACTATCGAACCTACTCGTCGTTATGCTTGCTTGTAGGAATAGTAGTTTTATGATTAATTTACGATCTCTAATTGGTTCGTCTGTCTGTTGTGGTGGATATTTAATTCAAAGTATTGCTTTGTTCGCCGGTCTATCCTGGTCATTATGAGAACAACTGTGGCCAACTGTTGCCAGCTGTTTTGATAATAATACATAGCAATATGCAGCAATGAATTTATTATTGAAGAATAAACTAGTTACAAAACCGGTTACATAATAACATAATAGTAGTTTATGGAACTGTTGCATAATGAGGGGTATTACAACACTCGTGTGACAGTTATGTGCAGTTAACATACCTAGTTATGTGCAGTTTCATTCACTGCTTTATCTACTCTCATACATTGGGATTGAACCTACTAAATAAAAGATCAAAGTTAAAGATCAAGAATAAAAAATTCCCACGAAATTCAGTACAACTGCACATATGAATGGCGCCTGCATCCAGCACATCACCGCGCATGCGCTAGAGCGGTGCTGCTGTCCCCCGCTAACGTTCGATTACAAAAGTTGATGGAAACTCTTTTCTCTATTAACTTCTTGGATTTGCCCTGTATCGTAATAGGAAAAAAATGTTTTATAGCAATATTTTGTTCGAGAAAAAGTGTTAAGATATCATTCTATTTTTAAATTTTGGTATTGTATTTATATAATATGTCAATATAAACTCGTTTTGAAGTTTATAATTCGAATGTTATGATATGAGAGTAGATAAAATAACATCACGCCTGTATTTCGCGAAGGTTTAGGCAGAGGTGTACATAATAGAACATCTACATTTCACCAGTTACATAATGTTACTAGTATTTATATTTTGTTATTAAAATGACACTTTTTCTTTCTTTAAACAATTAACTTTTAATTCGATTCCTGCATGATGTTCATGTTCATGTGCGCCAAAATGAAATAATTCTTAAAAAATGTGAATTTCGTCATCCATATCATACCTACTCGTTGTTATGCTTACTCGCATGAATAGTAGTTTAATGATTAATTTATCTCGAATTGGTCCGTCTATCCGTCGGGTTGTGGTGGACATTTAATTCAAAATATTGCTTTGTTCGCCGGTCGTCCCGGTCATTATTAGAACAACTGTAACCAACTGTGACCAACTGACCAACTGTAGCCAACTGTTATGATAATAATACCTATATGCTGCAATGGATTTATTATTGGAGGATTAGCTGGTTAAACAACAAGTTACATAATGTTACTAGTATTTGTTTTGTTTTGCCATGTTCGCAGGACTGTCCCAGTCATTATTTGAACAACTGTGACTTACCTGCTGACTGTATCAGCTATTTGGATATGCACTATAAATGTTTAGCTTTTTAAATATTCTCATGTAAGTTAATCTTCTTCTTTTCGTGTGGTTAGTGACTAACGTGGTGTCAGAGTTTTTAAAACCGCCCATGGGCCTCTGACTTGGCTTCACATGCCGTTGAGAAATATCTCTCAGGCATGCCGGTTTCCTCACGATGTTTTCCTTCACCGTTATTGAAGCAAGTGATAATTATACAATACGCACATGAATCCGAGAAGTCAGAGGTGCGTGCCTTGGGTTCAAAATCGAGACCTGTGACCTGGCAGTCTTACGGGATTTAATGACCTATCAATCAAACCTCAAATGATAAGCGTGACGTGCATATACAATTAAATAAGATTTGAATAATAAACCGCTGACTAAGGCTGGCAATTAGTTGATACGAGGAAACAGATACACACCCCCTATGTCGTCGCAATTATTTCAGTATTTTTCGTTGGTTTAGTGAGGTTCAGACATAAAATCTAATCATTTATATTCTACTATAAGTAATTTAATTTCCACAATATGCTACACTGTAGTATATTCAATAACCACTAATTGGACGTAAAATAAAGCACCAAATAGTGCTCATTAGCTTTAAATACATTTATCACTTCACAAATGGCGAAGTTCCCAGCGGTCTCATGTTTAAATTATTTTGAAAATTTTGGTGACAACCTACATTTTGGTAATAGAATTTAGTATCGTATTTTATAAAGAAGTAGGAATAATTGATGATAGTTTGTCGGATAGAAACAAAAATTTGGAATGGTTCGCCAGTTAGTTGGTAACTAACTTTTGATCAATATGATTTTAACATTTAATGTGATTGATCTGTGCTCGATTAAATAAACAAAAGACTACTCAGTTTGAATTTATATTGCCTGGGCTTAGTACGAATGCGCGTAACGTAAATTCAAAAGTTATAAAAATCTCGTATCACAAATTCATTTTTATGGACGAAAATTTTAGCCAAAATGCTTTAAGTATAGTTTGTACTTCCGGTTCGAAATTCCTTCTACGTTTCGTTTACGTCACACGTTCGTACTTAGGGCTTCTGAAGATCTGTCTTACAAAAATAAGGATCACATACTCTGGACATGACCAAACATTTTACATCCATTGACGGCTTTTAGCTTCCAATAGTCAGATCAACATTCAAATAAAATAAAACATTCATTAAAAACAATCTCCAGAACCCGGAAAAAAACCACAAAGTCAAAGCTCTCAAAAACTCAAAGAAATTAATGTAAATGGTATTTTAATACTTCGGAAGTGACGGGTGAATCCAAGTGGTATCGATACCGAGTGTATAAATAATTCATATCGATTCTTTTATAAATTGAGTTAACGCAAACAATGAGCGGCCGGTCTCTTTATTGGATTCCCACAAAGACGCACAGAATAGATAAGCACAGAAGGTAAACTCCATACAAAAAACAAAAACACAGGCACACGTAGACACGTTTCACGTAAAGCGAGTGCAAGCACAACTTGAGACTGGGATTCGTTTGAACCAGCTATCTAATTACGCAACACATTTTTTTTTTCGTTGACAATGCCGACTAATCTGTTTCAATTTGACAGATCAACAACATTCATTGTGTTATTTACGTTGTTGAGCAGATTTTTTTTTCGAACGTACGAAGCTATGGATTAGCAATCTGTTTCAAAACGATTCAGATTTTGATTGATCGTGTATTACGTAATTAGGGTACAGATCGCCTTCAAAACTCAAAGCATTTATTTCAATTATACCAATTACAGGCACTTTTGAATTGTCAGAAAGATGAAACTATTTGCTCATTCCAAATCGTTGGGATTATAGATACATGTGAGAACGATGTAGGAAGACGTCCTTGTTAAAAGCTTTCGTATAAAAAAATAAGCTGTGGCAACTAAAAGATGACTAGTCCGCAGACCAGTCCCTATTAACAGCGCCCGTTCCCGAACATGACGTATCAGCATTTAGAGCCTGTTCACACGATTCGTTGCGGTGCCGCACCGTAAAGATTTCGCCGTATTGGCGGTCACACGGACACTGAGCGATGCCGCTCCGTCATCGCAACGCGTACACCCCCCGCCGCTTAATCTCACGGGTTGCAAATACGTGCAGTGCGACGCCGAAATGCACCGTGTGGCATACCATGAATATTTGTATGTAGAACGCCACAGCGACACCGTTCTGGCGCCGTGCCGCCGACGCAACTCATCATGTGCATCGGCCCTTATGTGTGCGTGCCCCTGCCTTCAGTCGTTGTATGGAGCCGACCTTCTGTATCCATCGATTCTGTGACCCCGAGTACGATTGATGAACGAAGCGAGTATCGATTGTAGGAACATTCGATTCCCGGATGGATTATACGTTAGTTCGGTTGGATTAGAATTTTAGGTGGTTGTGTTTAATTGGATCTTGAGGTATTAGAAGATGGAACTTGCGAAATTAATTATACTTAGATGTAGAGTAGATAGAATATAAATTAAATAAGAAAATTCTTATCTATTTCAGAATTATCTTAAATTGGTGCTTTATCATTATAGGTGGATGACGTCCTCTGCTGGGCATAGGCTTCCCAAGCACCGCTAGTTCGACCGATTTATCCTTCTCGCATCCAGCGGATTCCTGCGGCTTTCACAAGATCATCGGTCCACCTCATGGGAGGCCATCCACCGCTACGTTTATTGGTGCTTATGACTTGTAAAATGACTAGTTTTAGACCGCTTGTGTAGTTGTTTTACCACGTTGTCGGTCGCATATACGACGTTTTTCAGTTCACAGTTTTTATTCTTAAATTATACAATTCCAATGGTTTACAGTTCGGCTATACGGCCCGTTAATAGTAACTACGCGACATTTTACGATAGAATTGTTTGTTTAGAATACATTAAGCAACAATAAAATGTCTTTCCACCAAACATTTATATGACTAGCTGGTTGTACCATGTGCCAACAGCCACAAAACCAAATCAACACGTACCACAAAAAATGCTTTTCAAAAATTAATCAGTTCTCTTATACATAATGTATGAAGGCGTTACATGTAAAAATACGAACACATGCCTTCATAGAATAACAATGGCTATGTCAAATACCACGAATATAAAGAATACATTCATAAGTATACGCTCAAAGGAAAATCATCACTATGTTTAAAATAATAGAGCTTAAGATGTTATGATGATATTTTCAGTGAACGAGAGGAGAGTGAATTATTAAATTATTCGAGCCATCCGTTATGAGGCTCGTTCGGTTTAAAGATGGGTTACTCGCCTTTTGATGCCTTGTTATAACATGGCAATATATTAAAGCCTTTTATGTAGAACAATCTGATTTCGTATTGTTCTTTTTTCTATTATTCCTGTAAATGATTTGTGTGGGGTGAACATTATTTTCCTATGTACCTACCTATGTTAAACTGAAGTACTTTATATAACGGAGCATTTACAAATTATAACAGGTAATTCATATAAAATACATTGTTACAGTTAAACGAGACGTGAGCTCCGAGAGCACCCTGTGGAATTCGACGGAAAAAGTTAGTAATTTTCTTTTGTGACCTATTTTGTGTAAAACCAGTAACCGTTCGGTCACTCGAAAAGCGAGACGGTTGCCTATGTATTTAATTATTATATTTTTTAATTTTTATTCTATTTTCGGTTTTTTCAGTTTCTCATACAATAACGCTTACGAATTTGCACCTAGCTCAGGTTAAAATTCAAGTAGCTAGTACCATTAATAGTAATAATAAATATCTTCCCAACCGAAATTCCGTCATGGCGGAATCTCAACGGAGATTAGCCAAGTTCGCCGTAGATAATATTATAATGCACATATCACAAGTGTGTGCTCAAACACAGGTGCACTCTCTGTTCCCTCACTCACTAGTTCCATTACTGCAGTGCTATTCTGTAACCATCTCACCGTGAAAACTTAGGTGAAGTGAGCGTGGAGTGAGCTGTCATTCCACTTAAAGCTAGAGATTGACACTATTGACAGCTCACTCCACGCTCACTTCACCTAAGTTTTCACGGTGAGATAGTTACAGAATAGCACTGCTGGTCCACTCAAAACTATTATAAACGATTTGCTCAAGTACTAGACTCATTCAAACGAGACTTAATGACACCGATGCGTACGCACTCATATATCAAGTGACACTGCGTAGAATAATGATTACGTCTTCTGGGCAAATTCGGTAGTACCCTGCGACCGTTGTGACACGTTTTTCTTAACGCCCGTTTTCATTTTAAGGTAGAGGTAGTCCTTTTTATAAGTATATAAGGTTCTTTAATTTCATAACTGGTTACAACCTGGTATACGGGCTTACTCACAATTTGTTTCTCCCTGAAGTATTTGCTTAGTAGCGAATCAAACAACCATTCTGGCAGATGTGTTAACTTTACAAATAGAAGGCGAATAGAATATAATCTCAAAATCTATTTTTATGTACACCATACGAATTTATAAAATCAATTTATTATAAAACAACGAGCGAGCCTTCCAGTCGTCGCTTAAGATGTGACACCTAATCTACGTAATAAGCAACATTAAAGGGGCGGGGCCTCGTCAAGGTCGTTTCTGACGGCAAACTCAAGCAACGCGCGCGCTCATTGGTCAAATAAAATAGCGCGCTCTCCCCCGGCTTTCTGTTACAGACTTCCGTCCATTTTCACGAAATCACTTCCACAGATTGCACGAAAGCGAGTGGAAAGATGTTACTCATCAATAATAATTAATTTTATAATGTTAAAAAATCTAGCATTCTTAGGGTGGTAGAATCTAACTTTACAAAACGCAACCAATCAAATGGGTGTATAAAAGTTTAACTACTTTTCTTGAGAAAAATACTGACTGGAAATAGTTCTGTAATACGTACCTTAGACGTCAACTCAATTTACACCATTTTTACCGGCTAGAATTATTAATTATTTTTATTATTTACTAGCTACGCCCCGCGGTTTCACCTGCATAAGTCTCGACCTCGTAAGAATATCGGGATAAACAGTATTTTATGCCCTAACTTAGGTCATGGTCTACCCATGTGCCAAATTTCATCCGAATCCGTTTAGCCGTTTTAGCGTGAAAGTGTAACAAACAAACTCACTTTCACATTTATAATATTATATTATACTAGCTTTAGGCCGCGGCTTCGCCCGCGTGGATGTCGGAAATTATCCCACGGGAACATACTACCGGAAAAAGATTAATCCTATATGTTAATCCAGGTTATAAAATATCTGTGTGCCAAATTTCATCCAAATCCGTTGAGCCGTTTTTGCGTGATTGAGTAAGAAACATCCAAACATACAAACTTAAACATTTACAACATTAGTAGGATTATAGTTAGGATTCATTATCAAGAAACAATAGACTCTTAATAATGATTGGGCACACAATTTCAATAACAATATCAATACAAACAAATACAAAAAAAATCAATTATGTCAATCGGCAGAAGATGTCTAAAATAACAACACAAACACGAAACATTACGTAAAATACTGTACTTATTGCCTATGACCAACCAACCAGTAAAGTGGAAGTCAATCACCCCATATCGTGTACGTTCATAAGTACGTTCTCTGCAGTTTCCAGCACTAACTGTAACCAACTGTATCTTAACTAAGTTAAAAACTCTTAACAGTTTGTTTTCTTTTTAATACTAGAGAAAATGAACTCGCTCGCACACTATTATGTAATACAGCTGCTGGCGATACTAGTAAAGACTTTGATGGTCTTATTAGTACATTTTTGATAGCGTGCGCGCAATATTAGAAGTAAGAGAGTCTCTGTAATTGAACAAAGCTTTGTTATCTTTTTCAGGCTGTACCTTAAGAGTCTTTATTACCTCAAATTGCTTAGCATGATGTTCCGTTATATCGAAAATGTCTGTATGTTTGGTTTAAATAATAGTGGGAGTATAACTGGATGAGAGTTGGCGAGAATCGAGCTGAATGGCGTGCAACTGGAGAGGCCTATGTCCAACAGTGGACTGCTGTAGGCTGATGACGATTGCAGATTTACATATTGTTTTTTAAGTAATTGTGTGTTGTCTTAAAATGTAAAGGACCATGCTCACCGCGAACAATCGCTTCACGCATTTATTTTGCAAACATTCGTTCCACGAGCTTTCGTTAAGCAATGAACATTCATTCGCGAAACGAACAGTTTCGTGAGTACGTGAATCCAAAAGGTGATCCCTCACCCGGAGCATTTGCCAGTAATGTAAACTTTACCTGCGACCTAGCCGTGTTACATCTACCTTTTTAATTATAATGATGTCCTACCTTTCCTGCTGGTTTCAATTATCTCTCTACACTATCTAGCAGTTGACAGCCTGCGCAAGTCTACTTGCAAAGCCCTAGCCGTTACAGTGGGAACTTGGAGGGAGCGCCTAAAGACGAAATCGAATTCTATTAGCTGTGCTCAAAATCGAATGTTTGTTTCGCAAATGAATGTTCGTTGCGTATCAAATGCTCGTGCAAGGCATTTTTACAAAACGAATTCGTGAAAGGAATGCTCGCGGTGAGTAGCGTCCTTTACGGAACCAAAATAGTGCAAAAATGTATTATAATGTGCTTGTCCTTTACCCATCTAATGCTCTGGACGGTGTCTTTCGAAAAGAGATCACACAACACAGTTTCTTAAAAAAAAAACGTACCTGCATAGCTCTTTTCAACACAATAATAAGAGGTACCTACTTTAAGATAAATGTATCCTAGTAAAGTTAAGTCTTTATTCATTAATTTTTGATAGTGCTGCAGTAACAGTAGCCAACAAGCAATTTGAGAGAGAAACTGTATTGCTCCGGTAATTGCCTTAACATTATACTTTCTCACTGTAATTGAACAGACTAAAATGTGTTACTGTTGTGATATTTTAAACCGAATTGAGGCTAGGAAATTGGTTGGTATAGCAGTCTATTAAATGTGGGCTGAAATGCTTTAATTATTGTTAATCGTTATGAATTTCTATCAGAATTTATAGTGTTTCATTGAAATACAGTTATCAACTTTTCTGTCTTTTTCTATATCATTATTTCATGAAACCAAACATGACCAGATACTCTGACATCAGTAATTTCAAATTTTAAAATAGGTCATGCATATGGTTGTAAAATATAATGATTAAATACTTACAATAGTGATGATGTCTGGGTAAAAAAAAGGAATTCTATTAGGTCCGTCAGCCAGATTATAAAAATATTAGACATGACATGTTTTTATTCTTTAATTTATTAATACAAAATTACTTAGATAAAACGCATTAAAGTTGGAGAGTGGAAGCTCGCTACGTCACAACTCAGTATAAAATCTACTAAGGCGTGACGTCATGCCACATTTTAATTCAATGTGTCGCCGTAAGCTAAAAAAAGGAAAAAATACGTGTCCAATATTTTTCAGACGGACAAAAAAAAAAAAAATCATCATCACTATTGTGCGAAATACAATACTGGGAAAATTGCGCGTTCTTTTCCCGGTTCATAGAATCATGTTAAAAAGATAAGAAATTAATCTGCAGTCCAAAGCATCACCACAAGTAAGTGCTAATCCCACACCAAAATTCTCTTCCTAGTATAACTCAACTTGGCTCAAATGACCCGGAACACACACCCACAGCACAGATCTGCGCATGATATTATGCAAAGATGTATAATACTATTCATTTGTATGTAAATCCGCGCTGCGGCCTGCACGGTTGCATGACAAATTTCAGCTGTAACCGAATTTGACCGAAGCTAACTAAGTATTAGAATATTTACCGCGTTTCGCGAATCCGGCGGCATTTGGGGAGAACGGTGTTTAAATTCGAGGTAAAACTATGAATTTCATTAGTAGATGGTCTATTAGTTTTTTTTTTCTAAGGCGTGAATATTCTGATGCTTTTACACTGGCCTTGCATAAGGCCCTTTGTACACGGCACGGTTCCTTTACGGTACGGCTTTCAACTGCACCGTAGACAAAACATGTCAGTCAACAAGCTTCCATAGTGTTCCATACAACACTGACGACCGTGCCTACACACGGCGAATAAAGCGTAGTTTTTCATCGAAAGTAAAACGTGTTTGTAAAAAGGGCCTTACCAATGGTAATTATTAAAAATATGACTGGAAGACGACCCCAACACGATGATTTTAAATGAATTCTTGTCGATGTCTTCTTATTGAGGCTTAATGTACCAGCGCATAGGTATATGTACTCAAGTTAAAATGTACTTAGAATGCACTCGCAAGGAACGTTGAAATGATAATAAAGGGATAACACTGCTTGTAAAAGCATTTTAGAATTTAATAGATGGTCCAACATGAATATTAGACAAGCATGTTGTTGACATTTGTTTGTGAGTTCTGTAATATTGAGTACCTAGCTCAGTCATAGCCCGGAGTCTGGATTTGTGCCCGGTTGATGGCAATCGGCTGGCCCCTTATTACATGATACTTTAACTTAACTGGTAAATTGTGGGTGTACGGTAAACAAAGAAAGAAAGAAAAAGTATTTATTGAGACTCGCACAGGAAATCACACAAAAAACATAGTAAACGTAAATAAAAAACAAAGTAAAATTTAAAAAAGGATTTCCTGTACAAAGCCAAAAGGATTACATGATACTTAAACTTAACTGGTGAATTGTGGGTGTACGGTAAACAAAGAATGAAAGAAAGAAAGTAAAAGTATTTATTGAGACTCGCACAGGAAATCACAAATTAAACTAAAAACACACTAAACATAAATAAAAAACAAAGTAAAATTTAAATTTAAAAAATGAAGGCCTGTACGAGGCCAAAAGGAAAAAGGAAGGAAGGAAATAAGGTAGATACAACTCTGCCTGACACTCCAAGGAATACTGGCGTGGTGTTACGTTATGTTATATCCGGGGCACCCTAAGTTAACCGGGCTAATATTTTATTCTCATATAGTTTGTGCTGATATTGAAGTAGTGAGTAGTGAGCATTGAAAGTACTTTCTATTTATAGATAAAAGATTTATTATTTTATGTAGGATATACACAGATAGTATTTAGTTTAGTTTCTCATTAATCACAACACAACACACACACACACACATGTATGTCACAAAATTGTATTTGATCTTAAATGAGTTTTATTTTATTTTATTTTTATACTATCTTTAAATTATTTATTATAACGGACAGACACTTCCCTATGTTTATTACTCGTATTCTAGCGTATGGCACTAGTGGGTTGCAGCTGAAAATCAGCGTCAGGTGGTTCACTTTGTGTTGTCATCTGACATTATGCTGAGCTGAGGCCCTTTTCGCATCGCGAGGGAGAGGCAAAATGCGCGTCCTCGCGCCCCTAGTCGCCACAGGAGACGCCCCGGGCGTCGGGAGTCGAGAGCCGACTTCCGGTCACCGTAGGCGCGGGCTTGCGGACCGTGAGCAATGGGTAGCTCGCCGTCCGATAGGGACCAGCAGTGCTATTCTGTAACCATCCCACCGTGAAAACTTAGGTGAAGTGAGCGTGGAGTGAGCTGTCATTCCACAGGGATTGACACTATTGACAGCTCACTTCACCCTCCCGCTCCGCCCAGAGCGGGAGAAGTTATTTGATAATTTCCCACCCTCAAAAAAAAAAAGGAAAAAGGCCCTTTTCGCATTATAATAATTTGTTTTCTGTTTTTATAGTTTTAAGGTGTATTTTTTTTTTGTAATTCCAATAAACGCATTTTTCTTTCTTTCTTTCTGATATTTTTTGCGAGGAACTAGTCCATGGTACTATTTTATTTTAAAATCTTAAACTTACTTTTGTTATGTGTACATGTATTTTTCAAGCTAGTTTACATTATTATAATAAACAAACAAGATGTAAGTACACTCTATTCCCAGCAGACTTGCCAGAATTTCAATCAACATTATCGCCCGCTGAAAGTAATTTCAGTGAAAACATCTTCAGTACAAGTACGGTTATGTAAACATGTACTGTCAACAAAAAATTAAGTTTAAAAAACTTTAACTCGTCTACGGGATATTTTTTTATTTTATACTTTGCTGTTTTAACGCTTGATATGCGTTACGACAACGTAAATATGAGCAATAAAATAGGCCAGTAATTAACCTATTTTGAGTTCAAATAGCAGTGCATAGAGCCTTGAACGAAAACATTGCACGATTTATTTCGATGCCAACACCATCTATCCAGCTTCGAAGAAATCTAAAATATAAATTTTTCATTGAACTTGTTTCTCTTCTTAAGAGTGGCAATACAAATCGTTACTATTTATTAAGAATTGATTAACTTCACGTTGGTAACATCTCGCTTCATACGTAGCTTAGTAACAATTTAAAAATATTTATATACTTTGAAAATATGATCTATATATATTATTTGTAACGTTCTCGTCAAGATCTTTCTTTTGGTACCAAACATGTCACGATTATCTCAATTTATTTTTTTCGTGATTTGAAATTTATGTCTAAAGTCCACCATATTAAATTTAGGGAGGATTTATATAGTCTATGTCACCCGGACCATTATTATAAATCTGTTAATACCTCATTCATCAAAATCGGTACAGTAGTTTAGGCGCTACGGTGGTTACTCGTAAATACAAACATACATACGTAATCTACGTTCGCAATTTATTTGCCAAACATGTAAACAAACACGAGTTTTAGGAAAAACAACTGTAACGCCTACTCATAAGGTTCAGTTTGCGCTACAACTTACTATAATTCCAGGTTTCCCCACGATGTTTTCCTTCACCGATGTCAGTAATGTCCAAGATAAACTCAGAAAGTACATATGAATTGAAAAGTCAGATTGGTACTTGTGCGGATTTGAACCCACAACCTCGTGCATGAGAGGCGAGGCCTTAACCACAGGGCCACCACGACAATACATTATAATAGCCATAATAGCATCATATTTTTTTGTTATAAATTTATAAAATAAGAAATATTGTAATGCTTTGTTACAAGAGAAATGGAATTATTTTGTATTTTCTCTTAATTCTATCTTCTCTACCCTTAATTGTTGTTTATTGTTTTACTGCCACATATTCATAATTATGGACATACACAGAAAATCATAGTGTGAGGAGCAGTGAATTTATGTAAATAATGCAATTTTTTCACATTATGCTTATTTTTTTAAATTTAATTGCGTCTAACACACTGCATTATTTTTAAAGTGTATGTAAATGGACCAAATTAAATAAATGCTTCGAAGCTTTTGGTCTGCACACCAAACTCTTTTGTCGTCTGTACATACTGTTGTTGTCTCAAGGGATATCGTTATCGTGTATGGGATGGTTATGGTTTTGTGTCGTCACGGCTTTCCCATAAGGTTCGAGAGATGTCCCTGTTTATGATTGAATGTTTTGGTAAGGAAAGGAGGTAAATTGGAGTTTTTTTGTAATTATACTTTTCTCAATCAGTATGAACGTCACAATGTCACAATAGGAAATACCTAGAAGGGTTTTGGTATATGGGTGGGATGGGTTATGTTTTGATTCTGTGCAAAAACTTAGAGTGAAATACGTCCTATTATAATTATAGGCTTGAAAAAATGCATCGAATGAAAAGTTGGATTATATTAAAAATGTCTCCTGTTAGTTATAATTTAGATGGGAAATCAAATATTGCCACAATGATAGCTTAGGTAACTTAACAGATGTACACTTGCATACAGTGATTTTTTTTTTTAGTTTATTAAATTACATATCTGCTGTTTCCTACAAAAGAGCAATAGATACCTTCGCGGTCAAAATGTATGGTACAGCAATTTTTTTTTAAATAACCGTCGATTATTTGCAACGCCCCTGCGGTCCAGAATCGTTACTGAATCTATGGTTTCGCGTCCATTTCATGCCAACCTCTGTTTTCGAGCCTGGCATGTGTTCATGGTTTACCCATAAACATTAATTACAATATTTATTAAAACCGATAGAATAGAATATGTGCAATCTTTAAAAAAAAAACAGATTTATTGAAAAAGTAATAAAGTCAATAGTCATTTCGTGGATTGCGTTAGTTCCACCTTAATAAAGGAAAATTCTAGATTCAACAAAAGTTGTATCCACGCAAAATTGAACTTAGTTTACATGTTATAAGGACCCAATTATTTCCCAACACAATAACACCAAAAACATACTCACAGAATACTAGAAAAGGGTCCCCCTCTTATTATCGTTACATTTCTTACTTTTGAGTAGAAGGTTGCATAGAAACAGAATGTTCTTTGTAGTTAGGTACTTCCTGAACATCTAATCATTTTGTTCTTTATAAAGGCTTTTTTCTTTTTGCGAAAAGGAATAGATAGGTGGATTTAGTGGAGTATGTCTAATTATTCAGGAAGTAATGTATAGTTTTGGGGAAAAGGTAAGGTCCTTTTTGTGTCCCTTTCGGGGCACCAGGATAAAGTAAAGAAATTTGTCAGTGAATATTTTTTATCAGGTTGTAATCTTGCAATATAAGCAGTTTTAGGTCTACTGGGAAACCTAAAACTGCTGCTTGCTGGAAATAATGATGCTTTACAAAAAAAAAGTGTGATTAGGATGGGCCCAATAATATATAATAAAATACCTAACATAATTAAAAATGACACAATACAACATTTTAAAAAGAAACTGACAGCATTATTAATTTTAAAATGCAATTATTCTGTGAATGACTTTCTAAATGACACTGACTTAAGTACTGAATAATTTAATGTAATTTAATTTGACACAACTAATTATGACATTGTTTAAATATATTTAATTCTATGGCTATTGTATTCTAGATATTTTTTTATTTTTTTTTATTATATGAATGTACCATGCCGACTATTGTTGAACTGTATTATCTCAAAAATTATTTAACTATGTCATCACTACAATTCAATTATTAATTGACTAATTTTATAATCATGTTGCATGCCTATTTTAAGGTAGATTGCACAAGGATCAACCACTAAACTGTCACATCTTATTTACTGTACCTACAATATGTTTAAATAAATGTTTACTCACTTACTTCAAAAAATCTGCCTAGCCTTTTCCCAACTATGTTGGGGTCGGCTTCCAGTCTAACCGGATGCAGCTGAATACCAGTATTTTACATGAAGCGACTGCCTATCTGACCTCCACAACCCTGTAACTAGGTAATACGATACCTCTTGGTAAGACTGGTGCCAGACTTTATATACATACAATTTGTATGTATATGTATCAGTGAACTTTGGTGTCTCATATGATTCGTTTTGATGAAACTTTGAACAAAACAAATCATATGACCCCAAACTCGAAGGGTTTACTAGTAGCCACTGAAGACTTTCACTATCCACCTGCTCCATTCTGGCTCCATCATCAGATTAGCTCCATGATACAAAATTATAGTTTTGCTAACCGAACTACTTAAGCATACAAAGTTTCATTTCGATACGACAATAAGTAGGGGAAAATTACGTCGAAATATTAAGTTACATCGATACAGGTCAAGCTAAGCATGTAAAAACTCGTAAAATACACTCACAACTAACTGAGGGGCAATTCTCGTAATTTTTAAGAAAGTTCGCGTTCTCATCTCATTCGCAATCTGTCAAAAATACAATCAATTAACCAACATTTTTGACAAGTTTGACAGATTGCGACTTGAATGTGAACGTTTTATTAGTACGAGAATTGGCCTTCAGATCTTATTAAGAATATGATTCACAAGCACTAAACTAATAAGGAAACAAATTGCTGGTGTATTTCCCAAAAACGTACTACATTCTGTAAGCAAAAACCAACATAAATCACTTACAAAGGCAGAATACATGGAAATAACAACATCAAGCTACATCGACTGTTGACTTTATTCGTCAGATTTCCTCTGATCTCAGTTTCATAGACGCCCAATCTAATTAGGCGTTTGCTACGCTCGGATTCGTAGCGGCTACGACTATCGTAGCAACTCGCTACGAGGCTACGAGCTACGACTCGCGTAGCGGCTACGAAATCTAATTTTAGTTACACAAGGCCTTGTTTCGGTTGTTTGTTGATTCCTATAAAAGTTTGTTGGTGAATATTTAATTAAGTTTATTGAAGAGGGGCGTATTGAATTAATTTCTGTGTTGTGTAACTAAAATAACAGGGATAGTATTGTTTTTGGTTGTTTTCTACGTATTTGTAAATGAAGCGTTTTTGTGTTTGAGTTTCAAGTACAAAGGTGAAAAAAATACAAAACAAAAAACAAAAATAATGTGGTTTTGATAACAAATAGCTTTGTGAGGTTTTGGAAGCTTCTTGCTTCTTCTCCATTAATTGTAGAAAATTTTCGTCTTACAAACCCTTTGAAAAGTGAAATGAGCTTATTTTGAAACTTAAAATCATAATGAATCAACACCACTTTTAAATAAATAATGTTGACTCTTTAACACGTGCCAAGAAAAGTGCGAAAGAAAATAAACCCATATTCCTTTTAACATTACAAAGAGAAAACAAGCTTTTTCACGGAGCATAGCATCGATTGTTCAATCAAAGGAACGATCCCAATCGTTCCACTGAGCTTAGCTACGCCGCTACGCCGTAGCAATCGTAGCTAGAGGCTACGCCGTAGACGCCGATATTATTTGTGATATCAAAGAGGGCTATGCGATCTATGTTTAGTTGCATTGTATGGTCGTAAAAATACAATTTTTTCTTGAAACCCATTTTGAATTACATTGTTTTTTTTTTATGGCAATATGGCTTGTACAAGAAAATTAAGTAATTATCATTGGTTTAGATCAAATTGGCTTATCATATACCCATTTTTCATGATTTATATTTCCCATTAAATTTCATTTTGAAAATAAACTATGATATACTGACTGACGTACCTAAACAATTTTAAAGTATTGCCCATTGACACCGCTAAAATCCTATTAGTAATTATTAATTTGATTTTCATAAAAATACCAAAAAAAAGCAAGATTCCAAGACGGAAATATTCAAAAATTCTATTTACTCTTTCAATCTATTCAATGCAGACGAAAACAATAAGAATGTACTTCTCATAAAACGATTATTACCTTTTTCCTCCATTAAAAACTTCACCCAGCTAATAAATGGCTTTTGATTTAGCAAACGATTTCCTGATACACCCTTCTGTTGAAGAGATAATAAATCCAAAGGGTTCCGTAAGCGATTTTCTGAACTCCCATTTAAGAAGTTGACCTATTGAACTGTTGCGATAAGACTGTAATTTGAGATCATCTGTAACATATTTATGGTTTCATTAATATGGAGTCGCTTCATAGAAAATACATAAAGAATAAAAGATCTAACTTATGTAGATTAAAAAAAATGTGGAGTGGTTTTCGGTGGTCTAATTAAATAATAATGTGCATCTTTTTGTCTTATGTAAATAACACGGAAATAATATGCATCTTTTTGTCTTATGTAAATAACAGGGAAACAATAAATAATGCAAAGAGAATTTAGTTGTTAGAAATTTGACAAAGATTTTTTGTTTTTTTTTCTATTTAAAATTTTTGTTTTTATTGACAAAGGTCTTTCCAAAATTGTGCCACAACTTCCAGAACGGGAATATTACTAAACAGATCACTGCTTGGTTATAAGAAAAGCATGTCATTCAAAGAATACTCAGCTTAGAGATGGTTTAAAAAAAAACAAATAAACTATCAACGTTTCATACCTAAAAACTATCACATTTATCTCGTCTCTTTCAATTTTAATTTATTGATCACATAAATCGATTTCACGTCACCACCATCAGCTGCAGAACCCAATACCATTAGGTTCGAGTTTGTAGACTGTTATTTTTTTCATTTCATAAGCTCAAATGCCGGAAATTAAACCTCGTTGTGAATTCCTTGTGATTTTTTGTTGTTCCTTATTTTAGTTTGTAAAAAGCACTGATGCTTAAATCTTTGCTAAAAGGCTGAACTGTAAGTCCAAGTTTGTGTTGTTCAGGAAAGCACTATGTTGAGCTTTGTAACATGAAATATTCCTGGCTAATAAAATGTTCCGCGCGCTTTCACTTAGCACTTTCCATCGTTTACAGTGGAAATTAGCAAGACTCTTTTTTTTTCAAGTGTCCATTTTTATAAAAAAAATATAATGATAATGTATACATATTATAAAACAAGGTCGCTTTTCGCGTTTGTCCGTATATCCACGTTGTTCTTCTAAACCACGCAACAGATTTTGATGAGGATTTCACAATTGTTTACAGAAATTATTCCGGAAGGTTTATGTGTTAATCTGCGTAGCCTTTTCCCAACTATGTTGAGGTCGGCTTCCAGTCTAACCAGATGCAGCTAAATACCAGTATTTTACATGGAGCGACTGCCTATCTGACCTCCACAATCCAGTAACTGGGTACTACGATACCCCTTAGTAAGACTGGTTGTCAGACTTTCGGGCTTCTGACGACTCGTGACGACTGTCAAAGATTGACGAATGATATCCGGGACCAACGGCTTAACGTGCTTTCGGAGGCACGGAGGACTCTCGGTATGTAAAGATGGTCACCCATCCACGGACAAACCCCGGCAAGCGTAGCTTAACCTGATAGATCGACCCGTGTGGCTGTTATTACTTAGACACGAGCTCCTCTGAAGGAAGGTTTATGTGTATAATACGTTAATATTAAAGTTACGTTTACCTAAGAAATGTCGATGTTTTGGCAAGTCGTAAAAACCGAATATAATTGATGCCCAGTTTGTGGCTATAGGCTCGCCCCCTAGTACATAGGAATTAAATAAAACTGGCGAAATGTGCGTAAACTATAGGTACACTTCTACCTAACCCTTTGGGGAAACAAGGCTTCATGTTATGTTGTGTTAATTAAGTTATTGAGTTATACCTCACCATAGCCTAATCTCTGGGTTGGGCAAAGTGTTGATGTATAACATCTTTTCTCTCGAATTCCTGCAATCTAAATAATCAAGTCTGTGGGAGTGATTTCGTGAAAAGGGACGGAAGTGTGTCACAGGAAGCTGGGGAAGCGCGCGCTATTTGATTTGACCAATGAGCGCGCGCGGTGCTCGTATCCAGGCCCCGCCCCTTTAATGTTGCATAACACCAAGGTGAGTTATCAGATGTTATAGGTACACCATAAGCGACTACTATAAAGCTCGCTTGTTTTTTTTAATATTTATTAGTAGCAGCTTGAACTCTGTCTTTGCGACGGCAAGGACCGATTTGCCTACCCCTTACATTGGCTACCCTGTCGCCCTTCGGTAAATGCAGACGTGATGCTATCGTACTTTCAGTCAGAAAAATAGTAATCTAACATCTTCACACATCATCACCCTACTTCATTATATGTATGTTATCGCGCGTCATTAACTTGGTGATCATAGGCGTAAAGATAACGTTATTCTTCCATTTTATTCGCTCAGCACCGGATATTTGATTCGCTCGCTTTATGATTCATCACGTTTTGTTGTCTCTACAATGGCCTTTTTTTTGCCCACAAAATTTAGGTTTTGCCTACCAAAGTATCAGGTAGGTTATATCGCAGTAAGATGGATGAAGCTGTGATATAGTTAATTATTAGGGTCATCTAGGGATATAGCTTTATACCGTAATATAGCTTTATAAAGGCGGCTTATAACTGTCTTAATAGGAATATAACTATGATACGAGGACGATCTAGTAATAAAACTATTGGGGCATTTCGACCAAATAGGTAAGGTTAGAACTGTGGCCAACGACGTGCGAGCTGAGCGAGCGAAGTGAGTGGTGCCACGGCAGCGGCGGGCGAGCGCTACGCTAGCCGTGATATAGCGTTATCACAGCTAGCGTAGCGCTCGCCTGCCGCTGCCATTTTACTGCGACAGGTCTATAATTGAATGCGTACCGTTTCTGAATAATTCAGCAATGAAGACAATAAATAAACATATTTGACTTGATTCTTATGAAACTTAATGTTGATCGTTTGATTGATTTGTTTATTCGTTTATTTTAGTCTTGTTAATTTCAGCTGAAGCTAAACCTTTCCAAAAAAATCCGTAAACATTATTTATTTAATTATAAGTATATTATAATAGCTTCCGCTAGAAACTTCACCCGAGTGATATCTTTATAAATTATAGCCTATGTTACTGCGTGATAGTATAGCATTCAACTCGCGAAAGAATTTTTTAAATCAGTCGGGTATATTTATAGTTTATTCATTACAAAAAAATATACAAATCTTTTCTCTTAAAAATATTAGCGTAGATAAGTAATAAATCAAAATTGACATATTTTGATTGCCGATAGTCGTAGACGGGATTAAATAACTATTGTGATAACGTTTTCATTAAATTTTAATAAAAGCCTATATCACAGAATTCAGCCCAAAAATAAAAATCCAGGCTACATTTTAATTATTCCAGTCTTAGTGCCAAAATGATAGTCCTACTAGACGTTCAAAGGCCATTCAGAAGCGAGGTCGAGGCTAACAAAGGAATCTGAGTTATGTGATTATACTGTGATTAAGTGCTTTTGTACACAGAAATTGAATATAGGTAGGACCTTGCTTTTTGGAAGTATGACGATGTTTCACCAAAAAAAGAACGCTCAGTTTCTAGGCAAACGGACTTTTTGGTGGGTTGCAGCATGTACACGTACAGAGCGTGAGGTCCTGGGCTCCTTGGCAAAGTGTTAGTAGCCTTTTTTTTTTTTTTTGAGGGTGTTAAATTATCAATTAACTTCTCCCGCTCTGGGCGGAGCGGGAGGCCGTGTCTGACTTTTACTGACTAAAACCCACCCGTGTTCCTTCCGTTGCCTGTGTGCCGGGGTCGCGATATCCCTTTCGGACAAACTCGCAACCCCGGCAGAAGTATTAGTAGCGTGGAGTCTGAATTTGTGCCCGGTTAATGACAATGGTCTCGCGCCCTATTACATGGAACTTAATCATAACAGCGTAATATAGGTACACAATAGGGCACACCTCTTCCTTATCCTTCGTGGCTTACAGGCGTGATGTTTATGTTATTTACACGTTTAATACAACTAGCACATTGTACACTTCTCCTTTACATAGTTTATTTTAGTAATACATTACGTACATAACTTTTGTAAATGAGTTTTTAAGTTAGTAAGTTATCGTTTGTTTTATAGCAACGTCAAATAAGGCACACGACAATCCTATTCAACATACCTACCTTCGTATTAATATGCTACCTTCCTACCTTCTAAGTTAGGTACTATTAAGTATGCTGATTTCGGGTACAGTGGCTATTTTGTTTTTGACCTCTTAAATGGCTAATGTAACCTATTTTGGCTGTGAAGTTACGTGCACAGTGCGATGATGCAATATAGATCCCTCTCGTTGGGAGGAGTTAATATAATAATAATTATAATATATTTATTTATTTCTCTCAAAAAGGTACAGTAGTTCGTAGTAACAAGTTATTGCAACAATCTATCCTTTGTGAGAGCTGGAGTCTGTACTGGGTTCAAGACCTGTGTCACAGATCTCCAGGCTCGCACCCTTAAAAGTATAATTATAATTGCACTTACGTACTACTAAACATTGAATAGTGGCTCAAAGTATTGAGAGCAGACAAGATAAATACAAACAAAATGCATATAGTGAAAAAATTAAAAAATTGGTATTGTAATAGGTATAGTTGGCAAAGGATATAACTGTTTGGAAGCGTATGGTGAAACGAAATGCTATTACCTTTGAAGACTGGTCTAGTCCGTAGTAGCCGACCTCATAGAGGTTAAAAATATATTATTGACATATAAACCTATTTACTGAAAATAAAATCATTTCATTTCAGTGAACGAGTGATCTTGACAGCCGGCGAGACCACCTCAAGACAAAGTCACCCCCCAACATACAATACCTTTACCATTCTAGGTACCAATATTCTTCAACTAAACAAAAATCTTCTTTCCCTCACACCTCTCTGAGCAAGTGCCATCAACTTCATTATTTTAATCCTCCATTCTGAACCATTGTACAGATTTAAATTGGACAACAATCTCGTAAAAGCGAGCTTATCTCAAAGCCCCTAGGTTCAGTCAGAAAAAGACGGAGGATCCAGTCGCCAAATAAAAGAATTCGGTCGGTATAGATAAAAAAATCTGGTACAAACACTTGTATGGAGACAAGGCTGGAATGGTATGAACAGGATATGAAAGTTTGATAAATTGATTCAATAAAGAAAAAACCATAATATTTTAAGATCCACCATGGAAAATTCTAAGGGAATTGATTAACTTTCTGTAAAGGTGATCAAGGTTTACTAAAATACTTTACTGTATTTGATATTTTATCTAATGCTTCTTTTTCTTGTCGGGAAAACTGAAAATGTTTTACAAATCTACGGCCGAATCTAAGTAATTTAAAAACTTTTAATATGTTTAAAATTGCATTGCAATAGAGCTAACATCAGACTATTTGGTGGCAGTTTTTCATTCCTGGTTTTCTTTGACGAGAAGTTGTGATAACCTGTAACTCATTCAGTTGAAAACTAATGACTCAATTCACTAGTCACTACTGCCGCTAACGAACTGAACTTTCAAACTCAACGTGATAGACTTGACACGCTATCGCGACGTCGACGTTCGACGTTCGATCGTCTCAAATGATTGACGTCAGTGGCGACCGCTGCTGTTTGATTTTGAAAGCTAGTTATTATGCTTTGAAACTATGCCTTGATTTATTTTATATACTGGTTGTCTTTCTGAACATGGTTTTGTTATTGTTATTAGTAATTAACTGTTTATAAATTTTACTGCGATGGTTCTAGTTTATCATTTGTGACTTCGAGTTACAAACTATAAAGCTATAGGTAAGTGGGCACGTCCTTTATGCCTGGAGGCTTTTATGTATGTAGTTCTGTTTACGTCTTTATTTTTTATTTCTGCTTGATTATCTAGTGATTTGTGTGCGGATTTCACCATCATTTAGATAATTTATTCCGGACGGTTTATGTGTATAATACTTTTAATATGTAACTTAGATATTGCACAGAACTTGATAATTTGACGTAACGCCAAAGCACCTGTGTGAAGTAGGCGGCGGGGGCGGGTCGCTAGCCGTTTTAATCCAAATATTACAAATGCGAAAGTGAGTTTGTTTGTTATTTACGTTTTTACGCTAAAACGGCTGAATGGATTTAGATGAAATTTGGTACATGGTAGACCTTGACCTGGAGAAGCACATAGGATACCTTTCATCCCGATATTTCTACGGGATCGAGACTTATGCGGGTGAAACTGCGGGGCGCAGCTAGTAAATTCCTTTTATTGTTCGTCTTCGTCCCAGTCGTTTTAATAAATTATATTTTTTTTTTTTTTTCGTTAGCGGGCTTTTTCGGTCGTTCTCTATCTATGTGGTAGATTTGTCTTGCAGTGGTAGTCATTTTAGTTTTTATAATAATGATGACGAGGAAACGTTAAACTAAACTTTTTTATCTATCATTATAATAAATTAATTCATTATCCATTGTTTTTATGGTTTAAGTTGCACTTACCAAAAGTTTTTCTAATCCATGTATCCTTCAGTTTATCAAGTAAACTAGCTTCAGCCTGTGGCTTCCGCTTGAACATAAATTATGACCGTCGTCAATACTGTAACTTCTCATTAGGGAAAGAATTTTCGGCAACAGATCAGTAAAAGATTACCCCTTAAATACTAAGCCAAAAATGTTACCTACCTCTTTATAATATTAAGTAAAAATATAAGGTCCCATTAAAATAGATGGACAAATTTTAACACAGCGTTCAGTACGTCTAACCAAAGATATCCAAGCAAAAAAAGCACTGATTAAAGTGATTTTATTTTGACCTAAAATAATAAATGGCATTGGGTAACCAACATTTTTTGTGTATTTTCGTTAGCTGATTTATTTTTCTTGTAAGTATTGTTTGTTCTTATTTTGGTAGTCTGAATGATTTCTATAAGTTTGTACATCTATTTTAATGGGACCTTATATATAATGCATAAGTTGACCAAGTCTTATCCACAACCAACAAATCTAAGTAGACAACAATACAGACCGTTGCGATGGCCCATTGTCACGGACGAGCAAGATGGCGGCGGCTTTTTATTTACCCGCAAAACCCAAGAATAAGGATTTTCCGTGTTATTGTTGCGTATTGAGCTTTCAGTGGGTATATGAAGAAAATAGCACGCCTGCGGCCGATGGCAAACTATCGTTAAGTATCTGTAAATAAAAGAGTATTGGTAATCTTTCTTTGTGAGGGGCTCGTGGTTAAATGATAACAGCTGCACATGTCGATCGAAGGTTAAGCTACGCTTGCCGCGGTCGGTTCGTGGATGGGTGACCATTACAAGTCAAGATCCCCCTCCGTGCCTCGGAAAGTACGTTAAGCCGTTACTCCTGGCTGTCATTTGTAAATCTTTGGCAGTCGTCACGGGTATTCAGAAGGCCAAAATTCTGAGTCTAAGGGGTATCGTGTTACCCAGTTACTGGGTTGTGGAGGTAGATAGGCTGCTGCGTGTTAAATACTGGTATTCAGCTGCATCCAGTTAGACTGGAAGCCGACCCCAACATAGTTGGGAAAAGGCTAGGTAGATGACGTCATAAAGTTCTTATGGCCTATTTTTATAGACAAATATAATAATATAAATATATATATGTCCGTTCTTTAAACATCTTTGTATGCGTTTATGTGTGAACTAACATACACACACTAGTTCACTAGTACATTCACTAGTTTTAAGCACAATTTTTTTGTAACAAAATGGATCATGTTGTCTGAAATATAAATAAAATAAAATAATTCCAATTGTAGTACTTACATTTGGAAGTAGGTTGTGAAATTGACACTTGTTGTTGCTCGTTCGGTTCCAAGATGTGATTATCTGGATTTGATCTGGATCAATAGTAATATAATAAGTAGTCGATAAGTCTAATACATTATTCATAGTCCATAAGAATAATTATATTTATTCATAGATCTGATTTGTGTTCTATTTATTTACAAATAGAATTAGTTCTATAGAATATAAACTACTAGACTAGAAGTAATCCCTCTTAGGTATAATACGTATCCTTTTAATCCTCATAATCTCTTAGAATATTTTTTACTCTATTTTTGGTTTAACTTATACTCGTACAAACAACATTCCTTATAGTTTTGGTCTACATGAAGTTGTAGTTTACACTTTTTTGCTAACTCTATTTTCACAAAGTCTTTACGCCTACATAATTATCTATTGTGACAAACACGCCGTGCTGGTTAGCGGCACTGCATAATGACATTATATTTGCAACATATAAAAATTGTTTTTGTACTTGGGTCATACTCATATTTTGTTTTTAGACTGGAAGGCGACCCCAACGTAGTTGGGAAAAAGCTAGGCAGATTGATTGATACTGGGGACACCTCAAAAATCATCAATGAATCTTGTAATTATTCTACTCTGTGATTTTTAGTAGTTAAACAGATACATTTTCAAAATATTGCTGAAAGTTTCAAAATACACTGTGTGTCAGCGGCACCTGAGCAAGAATTTACAAAATACACGCGAGGTGTGTCAGTGGCACTAAAAGTGTACTATATCAAATGGGCTATAACACTTTATAGTGCGACGTACTTTGATTGAAATCTATGGAATGCGTTAATTAAATGATAAATCATTTATTCCTGTAAATAGGTTGGTACTTTCAAACACTTTTACATGTCAATCGTATTTTAAAAACTAGATGAGGTCGGCTTTTTCCATCTACTCTGAGAAGAAAGACCAAAACAAACTCAGAGACAAATTCTAACCCACATAAGCCAGTTACATCTTTGTTGGGAGTTTATTCGATATTCCAAATGTAATACATAAATTCCAAGGTCATTCACAAGTACGTAAAACACAATAATTTATCGCCACTTGCTCCAGTCCTACCCATTTCGCTACCTCACCATCAGCTGCAGACAATCTAGCCCCAAATAAATTGTGAGCGCGAATTCCGTCTGCGTCCATTTTCATTTCCTTCTATCCAAAAATTCCTTCAATTTCGGCCTACGATGAAACCGGACACACTGAGAATTTCCATTTTCTTCAGACATTTAGTAGGATGAGAATTTCTAGCCTAGGGCCAAAATTCACAGTAATATACAGTTACTAGCGACCCGCCTCTGCTTCGCGCGGTTTTCATTACTGACAAAATATGAAGATTTTTTTATTATATCTAGGTTAAATATTATTGTATTATACGCATAAAGCTTCGTGCAGACCAGCGTGACGCGACGCCACAACGCGACTCGAACAATGCAATTTCTAAGAAAACTTGACGGTATACCAATAACCGGTGTCGCGTCGCGCTGGTCTGCACGAAGCTTAAACCTTCTGGAATAAATTCTCAAAATGATGTTGAAAACTACGAACTAGATATCAAAATCTGTTGCGTAGTTTAGAATAAAAACAACACGGTCACACAGATACACGAAAAGCGACTTCAATTTATATGTATAGATAACGTTGTTTAAACAAAGTGTCGGGTAGTAAACATACATCTAGGTGGATTAGATCTGCGACCCTTTGGAATTAGGATTGGCGTGACGTCATTTTGGCTAGACCCAACCGTGAAAGCTTTTATGTTTATTTTTAGACATTTCTTTCCCAGTTAATTCCATGAAAGGTATTTTTGGTCAGAATTTGATTATAAACTTACCTTATGGTTCGTTTACTTGAATATGGAACTGTAGTAGTAATAAGCATATTAGCTCTTCGATTAATCTATGTATATTAAAAAAAAACGGAGAAGTTGTAGATTTATATGATGCGAATCAATTTAGTGTCATTTCTGGTTATAACTAAGGCATTTTCTTCAGAACTGCCGGTCGATTCTGTAAAAATATCACCGTGAAACTTAGGTGAAGTGAGCGTGAAGTGAGCTGTCACTGTCACAAATCGACCGGCAGGATGCTAGGGATTAACACTATTGACAGCTCACTTCACGCTCACTTCACCTAAGTTTCACACCTCACTGTCACAAATCGACCGGCAGGATGCTAGGGATTAACACTATTGACAGCTCACTTCAAGCTCACTTCACCTAAGTTTCACGGTGATATTTTTAAAGAATCGACCGGCAGTTCATTGTTTGAATTTATTAAGAAACATGCCCTGTATACATTTCTCAGAATCCATAATATTTAAATAAAACATCCCTGATCCAACTTCTACAGAACCATCAAAACATTTTCACCACCGCTTATCGCGAACTAACACACAGCGTTAGATATCTCATTACCCAATACAAATACGCTTAAAACATTTCACGGGCCCCTATTTACATTATTACATTGACAAAACGTTGGTCCCAAACATTGGTTGTAATTTATTCAAGGGCCAAGGGACCCTCGCGTTCCTTTTATGTACATAATAATTATGTGTGTGTGAGTTATAATCAGACTTTGATATATGTTTTCGCGATGAAACTATGTAAACAGAACTTGGGGTTTTGTAGGCACGTCTATTTTTGTTTCTGAAACTTTGTTGTTTGGATGTTAGTTTAATTGAGTTTGATGAAGCGGAAATATGTTTGGTTTGTTAATTTTTTTTTGTTGTATTGATTCCCATTTATTAACCGAAGTATATTTTTTTGAGTACTCAGAAGTAGGCAGGTATTTCGCCAAATTAATTGCTAAACGTAAAGGCATATTTAGTCATTTTAATAAGGGCAATGCTCAACAGCGAATGTCTGCGGTGTGTTATTGGTCATATTTTAACCCCCGACGCAAAAAGAGGGGTGTTTGACCGCTATGTGTGAATCTGTCTGTGGCACCGTAGCTCTTAAACGGGTGAACCGATTCAAATGCGTTTTTAATTTATTTGAAAGTTAGTTTTCTAGCGATGGTTCATAGATGTTTTATCTAAATCGGTTCAGCCGTTTGAAGATTATCAGCTGTTTTCTAGTTGATGAATGGATGTGAGCGTCTTCCACAGGTCTGATCGATTTGGAATTTGGTATTCTGTTACTTCAATGATATCTTGAACTGATGCTGCAGCATCACCTGGAAATTGCAGGATACCCAACTTCAGAATTCAAAATATTTTATTTCACATAAACCTACAAGGGCACTTATGAAACGTCAGAAGCTAGGTGCACGGTTCCAATTGGTCGTTTCCTATGGAGAAGAACCGGCAAGAAACTCCACGGTTAGGTACTCTTTTAAAAGTAAATGGTTTTTACAATGTTTCCAAATTACGGTGTTAAAAGGTATGAGAGGACAGTGTAGGCCCATCAACAAGTACCAGGTACTTAGCAAAATATAAAATGGTCCACAGATCTTCACTACAGTCTGTTATGTCTACAACGTTCTCTCATTCACAAAATTTAAAAGAAAATAATCTATATAAAAGATAAATGAAATAATAAAAATAAAAACCAATTTAAACCAAATGACAATGGTTGCCACTACAGCTGTAACAAATCAAATTTAATAAAAAATATAGAATAATGTAAGTATACAATGTCAAATAATAAAAAAAATATGTCAAGGAACCAACTTACCGCACAATTATCGTATTTGAGCTCATTGGGGTGGTCTTAATGAATTGGTTGTAGATAGATGATGTACAGGCCCTGGTATGGAGTAGGAAAGAGAAATGAGGAAATGTTTGTGTCAACGTTTTTTAAATTTTAATATATTTTTACTTATGAGAATAATGCTTGTTCAGTTTCACTACCTAATCGATTTTGACAAATGAAAAATAAAACATTATTATGAAACCCTGAATCTTAAAACATCAATATAATGTAGTGTCAACGGTCTTAAATAAAAAAATCTTAACAAAACTTGAAACTATCAATAAGATCCTTCTATTTTATAAAACAAGGAATAAAGAGGTTTTTCTTCAGAACATAAAATGCCCGACCCATGGCAATCACAGTCGTGACGTACTCTGAGAAAGTCAAACAAATTGTTATTATTTATTTACAGTAAGCCTGCCGGAGGTCTCAAATGTTCAGCTCGGCCATTGAAGGCCTACGCTTAACGTAAATAAAATAAAAAAATCTTACAGCTTATTGTTGATTGCTAAAAATTCTGAGTTGTTTCGGGTTTTTTTTGTTTATTTGTGTTTTGTTTTTGGAGTACGTAGAGAAAGGATATTTTCCAATATGTTAATTTGTTTTTTTTTTTTGATAAATTACCTCCTTGTTTGCTATAATAATATGTTGAAGGAAAAAGTTCGTTCCATTTTTAAATAACACGACAGATGAGTTTACATACAAATATTGCCGGCCGGGCGCTCGCATGTATTCGGCCAGTACCGCAATTTCGATTAATCTCGAAGACGGCTGTCAAAATAATGTTCTAATTTCCAAGCATGTTTGAGAAAACTTCTTAGGCAGCCTTTGATAATTAGACGAGAATTGAGAGTGAAATTTCAGGGACGCGTCACGTTTAGTCACACTTCGTTACATGAGAGAGAAAAAAGATATCTCTCTCCCTCTCTTTTTTTTTTTTTTTTTTTTTTTTTAATATATATTTATATATACATACACGTTTTTCAATTACTTATAGCTAAAATAAAAATTGACCACTCTTAAGCACCTAGTAAGTACATAAGAATCCCCATCTACGTAAGAATGCAATGATTCTGCAAATGTCCGTTTTGAATGTTTCTATAACTCCCGCTGGTCCATTCCCGTCCATTCGCGTCCATTCGAGTCCATTTGGGTCCATTACGGAGGCCATCAAATGAAATGTAATCACCATCTTGAACGTTTCTTTGTCTTTAGCTACTGCTGAAATCGGTAAATCGTTCGCTGTAATTGTTCGTTGGGTATAGCTGGGAGAACAGAGGGGCAATTCCCGTATTTATACGAATGTTCGCAGTCTAATCTCAGTCTTAATCTGTCAAAAATACCTTTAATTTTTGGCAAGCTTTGGACGTTAATTGTCGCCGAAATGAGATTGCGTTTAGATTTGGAACGTTTTCAATTATGCTGCGGCCACATCTGCGTCCATCGTGACGAAGCTTCGCACTGTGATACTATACACGCAGATGTGACTAACCATTATTGGTTATCGTCGCGATAGTTCAGGCTGCGTAGCACTTATCACCCGGGTACAATGGTTTTAGCACGCTAATTAGTGTGCCTCCGGACTGCGTAGACGCTCTGTCAAAATAATGGAGAGCCTATATTGTACGATATCTCGTTAAAATTATGAAGCATAATGTGACCACCGCATTAGCGCGATAACTTTTTAGCGAGCAAAACATACGAAGCTTCGGCACGCATTGCTTCGTCACGATAGACGCAGATGCGGTCGGGGCATTACAGTAATTACGGTATGGATAAAAAGACATGTTCCACCGACCCCAAATAAATTGGGAAAAGGGCAGGAGAATGAAACACCTTTACATACCGAGACTCCTCCGTGCTCGGAAAGCACGTTAACCCGTTGCTCCCGGCTGTCATTCGTGGATCTTTGACAGTAGTTACGGGTAAGAAGCCTGGAAGTCTGACAACCAGTCTTACCAAGGGGTATCATGGTTGCCTGGAAGAGATCGCAGCAAGTAATAAGGCCGCCCATTGTATATTTTGTAGTGTATTACTTTTTCTTTATGTAATGTATAATCTGGTGTACAATAAAATATATATAAATAAATAAATAAATATCGTACCCAGTTACTGGGTTGTGGACGTCAGATAGGCAGTCGCTCCATGTAAAATACTGGTATTCAGCTGCATCCGGTTGTACTGGAAGCCGACTCCAACATAGTTTGATCAATTATTGTGCATCCGACGCTTGCAGACGTGCTCATCAATGCAAAATATAAATAAAATAAATTAACGTTTGAATAAACAGTGACCTAGTTTTAACTTATTAGCATGCTATACAAATAAACATTACAGTGATAAGTTTAAAGGTTTAAAGTAATGGACTGACTGCATACAAAGTGAAAGATGGAAGGCAGCCCCTTTAATCGGAGCACGATGATTCGACGCAGCCCTCCACCAACAACAATCCCGGTACCGACTCCGGTTCCTACATCGCCCCAACAACCAAGACAGGACCACCACCACGCGGCTGAAGAAAAAATTGAGACTTTGGACACCAGTGAAATTAGCAACTGGATGATTTCAATAGAAAAATGCCTGAATGAAGTTTGTTCCATTGCTCAGGATGGAAAACTGAACTCCGAGCAAAAACTGAGGATCAATTCCCTATCACGTAAGGTAGGAAATGGCGTATCCCAGATGGCAGTATTTTACCAGGACTTGAAACATAAGGCCAGAGAAGTGCAAAACTCACTACAAGCACTGAGAGAAGAACGAGACCTCACGGCTTGCCTTGATAACTTCCGTAAAACAATCGAAGACAGCATTAAAGAAAATTGCGCCCAGCCAACAAAGATGGGAAATGTTTCCTTTGCTGATATGGTAAAGACGAACAATAATAACTACTTGCGCCCCAGTAATCTCAGCACTATCGCAATTTATCCTGATGATAAGCTTAAAACTAGTGACGACACTAAATCTCTGGTCCAAAAAATAATATGCCCAGAACAAATGAAACTGCACGTTAGAGGAATGCGTAAAACCAAAAACGGAGGAGTTATCATCAGCACCGAAACCAAGGATGACATAGAAAAACTACGAAACTCGTCGCAGCTTAGTAGTTCCGGCCTGAAAGTGGAAGAGCCACAAAAGAGAAGACCAAGAATTATAGTGATAGGAGTACCCTCAGCCCTAACTGACCAAGAAGTATATGACTGCATTTATAAACAAAACCTAGCCGACAAGCTACCTAATTTGCCTCGTGACTCTTTCCTGGCCTCTTTGAAATTAAGTCATAAGTCGGGGAAAAAAGATGGACCTACTTGCAATTTTATTTTAGAAGTACCTGCCAACATAAGGAAAGCCCTTATTAACCAGAATCGAGTATTTATAAATTGGACATCCTGCCCAGTTAGGGATTTCACACTTGTGACGAGGTGCTTTAAATGCCATCAGTACGGGCATGCTGCAAGGACATGTCGGGAGACTACCCACACGTGTGGACATTGTGGACAACAAGGTCACCAGTCTAATGATTGTACTACGAGCGATAAACCATCACAGTGTGCAACATGTTTGCGCTTCAAAAAACCCAGCGACCACAAAACAGGTGAGCTGGAATGCCCGGCAAGGAAAATTGCTGAAAGCAGGTACATTAACTCTATAGATTATAATGAAGGCGCCTAAGAGCGCCGCCCTTAATCTTTTATTTTGCATTAATCGATAAGTCTTTTTTATACTAGGAGTTTAAAGTAAATAAAATTATGGATAAGTTACTTAATGATATTGATGTGGTCTCCCTATCAGTGGCAAAATCATGCGAGATTGAAAAATGTAAAGTATATCTCCCTGATCCCTCTAAATCACTTACTATTCTTACGCAAAATATTCGTAGTATAAATAAAAACATGGACAACCTGTTCATTCTGTTGAAACGTCTGGATACTGAGTGTGACATTATTGTATTGACTGAATGTTGGCTATCTAAATGTCAACAGAACCTTCCTTCTCTGTCAGGTTACCAAATGTTTAGTAGTAAGACCGTTCATAATCAAAATGACGGTGTAGTTGTTTATGCCAAACAAAGTTTGAACGTATCGGTAGAAGAACCTCCCATACAAGATTGTAGCAGATTATTGATAAAAGTGGGCCTAGAAACTGCTATCCTATGTATTTATAGGCCTTGTGCTTTTAAGCATACTGATAATTTTGTAGCGTCGTTGGACGGAGCACTCCAAAAACTATCTCTATACAAAAATGTAGTACTAACAGGCGATATGAACATAGATATTAACCCAGAAGACAGTGATAGAGTTGCTAAAGACTACCTTAACATGTGCGCATGCAAGGGACTGCTTCCGGCCCATCTGCTTCCAACACATTTGAGTGGGTCCTGTTTAGACCACACCTTGCTTAAAACTAACCTTGCATCCATTACCCTAGTAACAAATCCTTCAGTTTCCGATCATGGAGCAGTCCTGCTTAGTTTAAAAGTAAAAACCCCTAGATCTAAGTGCACAAATACCATTACTAAAATAAATATGAAAAAACTTGAAGACGCATTACATCATATTGACTTTGACCCAGTTTACAAAACTGATGATGTGAACATTTCGCTGCCATACTTTATTAATAAAGTGCAATGTGCTATTGTAAATAATACTTCGCACATAAAACTAACTAAGAAAAACAATAACCTAAAACCATGGATCACACCCGGGCTAATAAAGTGCATTCAGCACAAGGATAAACTTCACATGCATGCAAAATCCTCTCCAGATAATACCATTTTACAAACATCATATAAAAGATATAGAAATTTCTGTAACAATCTACTAAAAAAGTTGAAAAATACGTATAATAGAAACTTAATTGAAGAATCAGGAAACGACAGCAAAAAAATGTGGCGCCATATAAAAAATTTCGCTTTTGTATCAAAACAGCATGAATCATCGTCAGAGTTATTACAAACGCTCGCCTCGCCGCATACATCAGCAAATCATGTTAATAGTTACTTTATTAATGTGGGTCAAAATCTTGCTGAGCAAATTAAATGTAACTACAACAAAAATTACAGCATACACGGAAACAGGGCCATTGTGTCATCGCAATATCGTCAACTAACCTCATTTGTTTTACTGGATACAGACAAAGACGAAGTCGAAAGGGTTATTTTGGGGCTGAAAGAAGTCTGTGCGGTTGGATGGGACGGTATCTCAAATAGTGTGTTAAGGAATTTCAGACACATTTTTGTTCCACCGTTAACTCATATTTTTCAAATTTGCCTTTCTGAAGGCATTTTTCCCGACTATCTGAAAAAAGCTTTAGTCGTCCCAGTGCATAAAGCAGGTGACAAAAAAGTACCTTCAAATTACCGACCCATTTCAATACTTTCATCTACATCTAAAATACTAGAAAAAATAATTAACAATAGGTTAATGAAGTACTTAGAGTCTAAAGCCATTCTTTCGGATAATCAATTTGGTTTTAGACCAAAATTATCCACAACTGATGCTGTGCAAGATATGACCGATTATATATCTCAAGAACTAGACAAAGGTAATCATTCTATTGGTATTTTTCTTGACCTAGCAAAAGCTTTTGATACCGTGTCTGTTCCTATCTTATTGAACAAGCTCGAGAAAATAGGTATACGAGGTAAGCAGCTTAAGATTTTTGCAGACTATTTAGACAACCGCTGTCAATGTGTGAAGATTGGTAATTTTACTAGCTCAGAACTAAAAAATACTTCTTTTGGAGTCCCGCAAGGAAGTATATTAGGACCAACCTTATTTCTTATTTATATAAATGACCTCTGCAGTCTCAATCTAAATTCTGGGAAAATTATATCTTATGCTGATGATACCGTACTCCTATTCTCCGCAAATACAGTACATGAAGTTTGGTTATGTGCACAGCAAGGTTTCAATATAGTTAATAGATGGTTACAACATAACTTACTGACATTAAATGCTGTCAAAACTAAATACATACGCTTTTCTTTACGCAACTCAAAGACATCTATGATCATTCCAGATATTCATGCGCATGTATGTAACACAGTTGCAAACTCTAAATGCAATTGCCCAACTATCCTTAATACGAAAACTATAAAATATCTTGGAGTAATTATTGACGCTACTCTTACATTTAAAAATCACGTTGAACTATTATGCAGTAGAGTCCGTAAGTTGATGTTCATATTCAAGAAAATTAGGCCTTTTGCTGACTCTAAGGTGATAAAACAGGTATATTATGCTTTGTGTCAATCGATAATTACATATTGTATTACTTCATGGGGAGGAGCGGCTAAAACAATTTTACTACCACTGGAGCGCGCGCAAAGAGCTGTTCTGAAAGTATCCACATTCCGGCCTATCCTGTTCCCGACCCAAGTTTTATATAAATCTTGCAATGTTCTGACAGTGCGGCAGTTATTCATTATGAATACTTTAATAAAACAGCACTCTAAATTGCCGTACGATAGAGTTGTCACTGATAAAAGACGGAAAGACATCTGTATGGATAATTATAGATTAAGGCATTCGTTTATGTATAGATTTTTTATATTCTTAGGCCCATTTTTGTATAATAAAGTAAACGCAATTTTGTCTATGTCTGCATTAAAAACGGTACAATGCAAAAATGTTATTTCAACTTGGTTGCAAAATTTGTCTTATGATGACACAGAAAAGTTACTGGTTGTTTTAAGTTAAATATTATTTTTAATTAAGTACTGTCCTATCATTAGTCTGTTAAGTTATTCACTATTTATGTCTACCATCAATTTTAGAAAATTTTAATGTAATTTTGCACTTATGACACCTGAGATACAGGTTTATCCTAGTTCAGGTCGAACCATTATTATATACCTACCATTTTACTATAAGGCTTAATATTGTAAATATGCATTATTTAATTAAATAAAAAAAAAAAATAAATAAATAAATAAGTTGGGAAAAGGTAGGTTAGTCAGTTTGAATTAGACTTCTGATTAAAGTTGGCGAAAGGACTAAAAGATGTTTTATAATAATATAACACGTTTTGATTGTGGTTTGATGTCTATAGTGGGTCCACACTCGGTACTATCGCGACATTCCCATTTACATTATTTTACAACCCAGGATTTTATACTCAGCAGTCGCTCAACCACTACACCAACTTACATGACATAACATCACGCCTTAGGGTCCCCGAAGGGTAGGGCAGAGATGTACCTATAGTAAACCCACATTCCGCCTGTTATGTTTAAGTCCCATGTAATAGGGGGTGAGCATAATTGCCATCGACCGGACACAAATCCAGACTCCGGGCTACTACTGAGAAATTCCTGGTGGAAAACCCCAATAACACTTTGCCCGACCTAAGAATTGAACCCAGGACCTCATGCTCAGCAGTAGCACTTGCGACCACTAGACCAACGTGGCAATCAAGAAGGATGTTTCGAGATTGGTCTACCCGACTGATTTCAGAATTAAGAATAGCCTTTAATACTGACCCGAAATGATATTTACTTTCTCACTTAATCGGTAAAAACATTGCGAGGAAATGGACTTAATCGTCTGTTGCCTAAGAACTTAATGATCTGAAGTCGCCCTTGCGCAGTTCCTTCGCTGTATGAGGCTAATGCCTTTTGCTTTGCAGTGGAACAGCTTGATATAATAGCAACGGTTGATATAAATATTGTTATGGACACACTGAGGAAGAAAACAGTTTTTCATTGAATGGCTTAGGCGATATCAGTAAAATGATGTAGTTTTTAGGGTTCCATACCCAAAGGGTGGCAACCGGACCCTATAACTAAGGCTCCGTTTTCCGTCCGTCCATTTTGACGTTCGAAAAGTGCTGATTCTCAGCCTAGTTTGAATAGATTTTTTTTTTATTTTTTTTTGAGGATGGGAAATTATCAAATAACTTCTCCCGCTCTAGGTGGAGCGGGAGGGCGTGTCAGACTTTTACTGACTAAAACCCACCCGTGTTCCTTCCGTTGCCTGTGTGCCGAGGTCGCGATATCCCTTTCAGACAAACCCGCAACCCCGGCAGGCATTGGCCCTTCCGGACCCCGTCACTTGGTGCTGACATCTCTTTGAGGCGCGCGTGGAACACAACGCGCCGTCGACCCGGGCCTGGTCCCTATCGGACGGCGAGCTACCCATTGCTCACCGTCCGCAAGCCCGCGCCTACGGTGGCCGGAAGTCGGCTCGCGACTCCCGACGCCCGGGGCGTCTCCTGCGGCGACTAGGGGCGCGAAGGGGCGCATTTTGCCTCTCCCTCGCGCGCTCCGCCTCCTCTTTCGCGAGCATTACTGCTTCGCAGAAGGAGGTGACGGCCTCCCATGCACTCTCGCTCCGGACCATGGCCTGAACCAGGGCCGGACGCGAGAGATCGCCGCCGCCGATCGCCTCCGTGAGGACACGGTGGTGCTCCGCCCAAGCTGGGCAGACCTCCACCGTATGCTCCACCGTGTCCTCCGGGCGATCCACACAGTGGTGACACCCGGGCGTTTCCTCCCGCTTTATCCTGAACAGGAACCTCCCGAAACAACCATGTCCGGTGAGGACCTGTGTCAGGCGGAAGGTGAGGACGCCGTGGCGCCTCTCTAGCCACTCCTCAAAGAGGGGACTTATCGCCACAATTGTGGCGTGCCCATTGAATAGATGACTTTTGAATTTTGAATTTTAAATTTTATGCATCCCGTCTGTCAGTCCACGGATTCGCTCAGAGACGGTTAGTACTAGAAAGCTGTAATTTGACATATGTATACATATTAATTATGCCGACAAAGTGGTGAAATAAAATCAAGAAAAATATATTTTTTAGTACGTCCCCTACATGTAAAGTGGAGATGTTTTTTTTTCTCATCTACCCCATGTTGTGAGGTATCATTAGAAAGATCGTTCAGTTTGTGGAAACCATTTTTGGATTCAGGAATTCGTTTGCGAAATATTAAGCTTTTAACAGATTTTTTTTGTTATAGCCCCCCCCCCCCTGCCAGCTAAATGGTTGTACTTGGATTTGTGAAAAAATTCACAGCAGTAGTATATATAACGAAATTAAAAGGAAAACTATTAGAGCTAAGTAGGCTGTACAAGTTAACGAGTAATAAATAATCAACCAACTTAAATTTGCAGTTTGAAATACATGATCTCCCATACATTCCGTATAGGAGAACATGTTTTTCAACTACAATGTTAAGTTTGTTCTGGGGATAAATTCACCCCAACTACGAAACCCTTCATTGTGCATGGTCCGACACGCAATTGGCCGGGTTTTTTTTATGTTAAAGCATTAGTTTGATTCATATTTCCTCTAACAAGGGCAGAAATCGAAAATCTAAACTGCAACGAATAAAGATAACCAATTAATAAAAAGCTCTTACCCAGAAGAGTGAGGCAGCCAGTCCAATCAACACCACTCAATTCCACTCACTATGGCCACGAAGTAACCAAGCACAGAAGATCTACCTCCAAGAAAACGAAAAGTGAGCTTCATAGGCTATGATTGGTTAGGATGTGTTCTGTGCAGTCAGCCCCCAGAAATATCAGCACAAAGTAGTCTTTAGTGATAAATACCAAAGATTTATATCGTTAGATTTGCCCTCACCGTACTAAGGCGCGCGTCCTTACTGAGAAGAGTAAGCTCACACAAATGGGGTTTTAATGACAATCAAGTCTCTGCGACATTGTATATGTCAGAGATGTCAAAACAAAACAGAAAGCGATCCAAGATTTAAATATTTGACAAATAGGCATGGATATACAATTTAAACGAATAAAACAGGATTAAATATGATAACTCAATCTCACAGCATGCTTGTGCCACTGCACTTTTTAGTAAACCTTTTGACTACAAGTTCAATTTTAGCAGTTTGCCGGAAACTTTTGTGAGTTTCATCGCCACGAGTGCGTTTAGTTGCACTCAGCCGATTACTACCGACTACAGCCGATCACTTACGATGAACTCGAATGGATTTTGTGTTTTATACCATGTACTGTGTAAAAGCTTTTAATATCGTCGAAACACAGGACCACAGGATTTTGCAGGTTAGTATCAGGTTTTATGTTGAATTTGATTCGTGGCTGTATCAAATATTTACATAAATATACAATGTGTTTAATTCGTTCGCATCCTCTTAAGGGGTCATTGTACTCATCATTATGAACAACTTTCACTATAGGGCCAACAATGAAATCGCAAAAAAATATCTGCTGTTCCATACATTTATTTTCGCATAGCTAATAAAAATCACCAATACAACTCTCTAAGTTCATATAATCCTATTGAATGACTATTTAATGAAATCATGATATTTTAGGATTATTCTAACTTATGGAGTTGTATTGCTGATTCTAATGATTATAATTCTGTAATGCCATATTTGTCACGGTCGCGAAACATATTTTAATTAAGAAATAACCTGACACTGACCAGCAAATTACAAAAAACGTAAGAAAATTTGTATTTCGCATGCTACCCTTAGCACATCCCCTTAAGTACAAGAGACGTTTTATTCGACTAAACTAACGCCGATTTTCACTAACACGAGGCGACTCCTAAATTCATTCCTAGTTAAAAGCTTGGATTTTCAATTTTCGGCGCTGAGCTTCTAGGTCGTTTTCTCAAAAATCGTTCACTCAATTAAGGAATCAACAGCTTTACTTAACTAGATGTGGGGAATGACAGCTGTCAAAACTGCGAGGTCTGAGTCCAGTATTTCAGGAAACGTCTTAGAATATAGGTTCTACAATTAGATGTTTCAATCGAAATCCCACCACTTGGTGATTTGACAAACTATTTTATACCACAACAGAGTAGAGATTAGTTTTTGGGTTCCGTACCCATCAGTCCTTCCATCCGTCGGTCTGTCACAGAGCTGTATCTTTTGAATCGTAATATGCAGAAACTTAAAATGAGTGTATATTACTACACTAGAAAACCAGCATCAGACAGCATTCAGCATTTCAGCATTAATCTACTACTATGGCTCATATAACAACAAATAATCAAAATTAAATAAAGTTAAAAATTAAACGAAGTACCCATTCAAGAAATGTGTTTTTATTTACTAAAGTAGGTATTATTTTTTAATAAGTGATGTTAAATATTGTACGGTGGCACGGAACCCGTACGAGTGCGACTCGCACTTGGCCGCTTTTTAAGTTTTATATGTATTTGTGAAGGCATTAATGAGGTTCTTAATAAATTTGGTTGGGATAGTTTGAATTACCATATTATTATTCAACCTTGCTCGAGATGAAAGACCCATAACCAAATTTAAAATTATATCTCGCTCAGTAAAAAATAAAGTGTAGTCTATAGGTACTTTTGCAAACTGCGTCTAGAATGCCATTAGAATATAAATTGACTCGTACATTTTACATTTGGCTCACAAACTATTACAAAGGGCCTGCCATTACCATAATTTGAACTTATTCTATCCAGCCCTGTGTGGTTAAGGCTTTCACAAAGAAGTTCTGTCTATGAAAACCTATACTTACCTACTGAAAAAAAGAAATAGCGTAGAAAAAGACTCCTACCATCCATACTAATAAGGGTATGGTCTGTTTCAAAACCGTGTTATAGAAATGTAAACAAATGGTTTGAGTTTAGGAATTGAATGCTTTGATTTAATTATTATAATACATAAACCCAAAATTATAATCTTAAATCACCTTAAAGATGGTTTTCATTTACAACTTAATTATGTTATTCAAACAATAATTGTCGGAAAAAGTAAGTAAGATAAAAATCTTTACCTTCCAAATACAGATGAATGTATTCGTTTTTGCAGTGCATCAGCAATGTTAGCGGTAACCCATACCGATGGACCTCATGCCATCCGCAAAAAAACGGCCTCACTTCTAAGCAGAATAAGAGGCAGTCATAATAGTAGGCTGCCGGCCTGAAGGCTGTGGCGGCAGATACTTCCTCCGCCATAATAAGGCAATTTGTGCGAAGACTTATACCATAGTTATACCATTACCATTTCTCGTTGTGTTTAGATATTGGGTGGTCTTCTCATAAAATTTATTCTTCTTTAGTTTAAGTTACCAACACTAGTGATTTGAGTGCAAACATGTTACTAACAATTTATGGATGTTTTAGTGTCATCCGAAATAAAATGATTTTATTTTTATTACTAATTCTTTGTAGTGATTGTGTAAGAATTTGTCCTGAACAGGGTTTGTTTACACTTGCAACAGATACTTTTGGAACAAACTATAATTATTACAAACTAGCTCCTGACAGGGGCTTCACCCGCGTGATATACTTACAAATTATAGCCTATGTTACTCAGTGATAATACATGTATAGCTGTGGTAATACATATAATACTGGTGAAAGAATTAAAAAAATCGATCTTGTATTTTTTTAGTTTATTCATTACGAACAAAAATATTTTCTCTTTTGAATATTAGCTTACATAAGAAAGGAACCTAGTCTATCTTTTACGATTTTGATGTGGTTTGAAAATAACTTGAACCCGAGCAAGAGCTTAAGCAAGACCATACGACATGTTTTTTTTTTCAATCAACCCTTGTCTATGCAAAATAGCGTATTGAAGTTTGCATACAAAAATTAGAAATCTAAGTAATTAAAACGTCGTGAGGATACGAGAAGAAATTTATGCCGCCACTGGGAATCGAACCCGGGACCTCTGGGTCTGAGGCAGGTGGCCTAACCACTAGACCCCAGAGGCGGTAATAATAACGAGGTTAAGCTATTATGTTAGCGTAGCTTGAATGGCTGATTGTTAATCCACAGTGCTTAAGTCAGAGTAGGGTCAGAGCAGTGGTGGCCCAGTGACTTACGAGTTGTAGATCATAGGTTCGAACCCAGATAAATGCTATACTGCGTGCAAATCAGTCCATCACTACTCCCAAAACGGTGTAGGAAATCATCGATGTAAACGGGCATGTCATAGAACCAGAAATTCGAAGACATGTGACATCTACCAACCCGCACTGGGCTCGCGTGGTAGATTACAGCCTACTCGCTCTCAAAGCGAGGAGGCCTGTGTCCCAGCAGTGGGAACATTTTAAGCTGATTATGCTTTGTTATGCTATATCCAGGTCAAGTCGCGAGCATAAGCTAGGAGGTAGTAGATAAATGTATTTAAACACAGTACTGTAGCTATAACTTAATTTAATAGAGGAGCTTACATAACGAAAATAAAATGTATACCGAAGTAACTTCGTTCAATAAATTTTGCATTCAAGACTACAAGCGAATTTCACACATATTTGCAACGAAATAGTTCACAATATTAAACGAAGTTTGTTTATTGAACAAGGCAAATTATAGATTCTGAACAACTGTTCCGTATATAAACTTGTAGAACTTTCGTTTTGAGCACATTGATCAGCTCAGTTATTTGATATTGGATATGAGTATACGTGCCATTTAAATATCGCCTTTATTTAAAAAACAATAGAGTTTAAATTCGTGTGCTTAGTTATTAATAAGCGTTTCAGTGTTACAAATTAAATATTGCCTTGGCTCGAACCTGGTCTTGTTACACCAAGTTATACAAGGGTTTAAAGGCTTAATGTGCTACGGAAAGCACGTTTAGTTATTATCGGTGTTGATTGGCATTCGCATCTAATAACCGCCATCAGTGAAACCATACGCTATTGAGCTGAGCTTATAGTTAGTGAGAATGGTTTAGGCAAATTATGATCTACAATATTTTAAATTACCAATTATTATTTTCGACAACCCTGAATACCTACTGAACTGCTTCCGTGACATCGAATTAATTAATCATTTTGCCAATACAACTTTTTATTATACCTACCATTCAAAATTGCACCTTTTACCTCAGTATTAAGGTTCATAAGTAACAAATCTGTATCAGTTCACGTCATTGGTCATTGAACCACATAATTGCTTTGCAAAGTCAGTCAACGACGTCCAAGTTTGTAGAATGTTCGGCTAAGTTCGGTGAAGTTCGTCAAAGTTCGGAAAGTGACGAATCATGTCGGCTGTTGATGGCGTAAGAAAATGTTATCATGGAACATTTGCTCCTGAACTCTTTGGGGTAAAATGTGAAAGTAATTATTTAAGGTATGAGTTTAACTTTTATTTTTGAAGTCAAACTTCTTAGGCGGTGATTCGATAATTGGACGAGAATTGAGAGTGAAATTTCAAGGACGCCTCACGTTTAGATACATTTCGTTACATGAGAGAGATGAAAGATGTTACTTTCTCTGTCTCTCACACAAAATTTATCTTATTCTTTATTTTTTACAAGCTTTTTCCCTCGGCTTCGCCCGCGTGGATATCGCAAAATATCCTACGGAAACGTACTACCGGGGTTACATTCCTAATAGCCGAGGAAAAGGTCATTGACTCCTTCCGCTGCACCCGCGTAGCCGTCAACCATAATTATTATGTAACGCGTAATTTTGAATCTGTGATATCTTTTGAACTATTCATTTAGAATAGAATAGAATAGAATAGAATAGAATAGAATAGAATAGAATAGAATAGAATATTTATTTGCGTAAAACATGGTATACAAGGGTGTTAAATACAAATTGAGGCACAAGCATGTTTAGCTAGGATAAAACATAGCATGCAAAATTTTAAAGACAAGTTAAGCAACAATTAAAAAAAAAAAAAAAAAACATCAACATTTTTTGTCTATAAATTCTTTTAAACTATAAAAACTACACTCGAGTAACCACTTATGAAATTTAAATTTAAATAATTTTGTATTTAAAGCTTTGAAACGCCTTGGTATTTTATTGTAAATGCTCACACACATTGCCAAGCAGTTACTATTGTATTTAGACAGTCTAGGCAAATCATTTAACACTAGTTTATATGGATCTCGTCGGTTCCGAGGATTGACATCATTTGCAGTCTTAAATAGTAGCTTATTTTTCATAACAAACACACATATTTCGTAAATGTAAAGCGACGGTAACGGTAACAATCCAAGTTATTTAAATATTGGTCGACATGAGTCGTCGGGCTTAAGTCCACAAATTGCTCTCATGCACTTTTTTTGAGCGATGAATGCTCTTTGGAAGTCAGTGCTGTTACCCCACATTATAAGTCCATAACGTAACAACGATTCAACGTACGCGTGGTATGACATTACAGCAGTTTTTATATTAGTTACATTTTTTACTTGTTTTAATGCATAAACAAATTTATTAATTTTAGTGCTAACATTGTCTATGTGCTCTTTCCAGTTAATGTCTTTGTCTATTATTACACCTAAAAATCTGGTACGCGCTACTTCATTGATTTTATTAATATTGAGTTTAATGTCATTTTTGGAATTATTTGATCGATTAAATTGAATGTAAACGGATTTGTCAAAATTTATCATCAAATGGTTAATGTCAAGCCAATGCAATAATTTGTCAATTGTATTATTAATGTCCAGTTCATGTTCTGAAATGGTATTTAGTTTTTTATTAGATGTCACTATAATAGAAATATCGTCAGCAAATAATACGCATTTATGGTTAGTTATTTGTATGATGTCATTTATATAAATAAGGAATAATATTGGGCCTAGCACACTTCCCTGTGGAACGCCATATTTATTATGTTTATATTCCGATGAATAGGATATTATTACATTATTGTCATTTCTTTTATTGATGACGACACATTGTTTTCTATTGCTTAAATAGGACGACAGCCACTGAAGTGCCAGTCCTCTAATACCAACAGCTTCCAATTTTTGTAGCAATATGTCATGTGACACCAGATCGAAGGCTTTCGATAGATCAAAAAAGAGGCCTGTGGTTATATAATTATTATTAATATTTGAAAGTATAGCTTGCATGAGGGAAAAAATAGCTAACGATGTGGACTTGTTCTTTTGGAATCCAAACTGCTGGTCACTTATAATATGAAATTTATTGCAAAAGTCAGTTAACCTTTTAAACATACACTTTTCAAAAATTTTAGACAATATAGGTATAAGAGTTATAGGTCGGTAATTGTTGATGTTACACTTATCTCCCTTCTTGAATAAGGGCTTTATTAAAGACAGTTTTAATTTTTCAGGAAAGGTGCCTTGTGAAAATGACATGTTTATTAAATGCGTCAGAATACCAGTCAGTTCGTTGCAGCATACTTTGACGATTTTTGTGTTGATCTCATCATAGCCTTCCGACCTAGTGTTGGACAGAGACATTATTTCCTGTCTTACCTCGTTAACCTCCATTGGTCTAAGAAACATAGAGTTGACACACGTACTTTTTAAGCGGTTTTGATTTGTGCTTTTTTCCCCTTGTACATGCGTTAATTTAACATAATTGTTATTAAATATAGTAGCCATTTGTACAGGGTCTGTAGTTATTGCATCATTGAATTTAATACTTTCTATGTTGTCTTTGTGAGTGTTACTGTTTATTTCGGTTTTAATAACATTCCATGTGGCTTTACACTTGTTATCATGATTATGAATATATTTTATATTTGCACTCTTTTTTGAATTATAAATACATTTATTTAGCAGACTGGAGTAGTTTTTATATTTAGTTTTATTAATTACATTTTTATTTTTATAATATCCATACCGTAGCTTCCGTTTAGTTTTACAACTTTGTCTCAAACCTTTACTTATCCAGTTTTGTTTGTTTTCTTTATTACTATTGATTTTAACTCTTACTTTAGGAAAACAGAGACCATACAACAGACACAATAGCTCATGAAAATCATTGAATGCACAGTTAGTGTCAGTTTTGAGATAAATATCGGACCAAGAAAGAGTTTCCAGACATTCTTTAAATTTTCGGATGTTGTCTACGTTATAGTCTCTTTTATAAATATAGTATATAGTTGATCTCTGTGGTTTCTTTTTTATTGGAAAGCTTAACATTTGTGCTGTGTCGTGATCAGACAGATACAGGGGCAGTACAGTGACAGTTGGTTTTAAGTGATATGATGTCATATGATCATATTTTAATCTAAATTAAATGCCCAATTTAAATAACTTATTTTATTTGATAAGGATTAATATAATACCGGTCAAAACAGCTTCGGAAATTACAATGAAATTTTTATCAAATACTGAAAGATAATAATGAGTAACCATTAGAGTAGTGGGTCATCTTTAGAATATAGACATATGCCATTGCGGACTTTTTGTTGAACTTTTTAAGATCAATCATTATAAAGAACATAATTTTTATAAATTAGGACCCCAAAAAAAGAATTATTAGAGATTCACAAAAAGAGGCGCTATGATTATATTAGAGTGTTCAATGGCAAAATGGCATTTTAAAACAGACCAAACTTGCACCACTTTACCTTTAACCTTCCACAATTCGATAGTCAAATCTCAAAACGCCTGAATAACTTTTGCATCTATTTATACCAAGCCTGACCCCATAATTAATTTTCTTTTCCCATTTTTCTTTCACCCACGCCCAGATGTTTAGTTTCGGCAACCATAAATCAACAGCACTTAGTGGCAGCATTTTCGAGGCGTTTAGAATACTATTCTTGTTATGTTTTTGAAATGAAGGTTATGTGATGGAGGAGGGTATGTGTCTCTTTCGTTATCATCAGGCATGTTTTAACTACTGTGGGTACTGTTGATTATTGCGCAATAGAAAAACCGTTTGCAGTTCAGATCAAATTATAATTCACGATCAAATTAATTACACTAGCAAAACACACACTGTAGGTACACGACACTGCTATTCGGAATGCACGACAGTTTTTAAACGTGTTCACAGCTCGACAGCTGACCAACTCTGCTTAGCTCCGGCCGGTCCAAGTCGGTCCAAGACACTGTCGAGCGCCGCTAGGCAGCGCTGGCGTCCCGATTAGTCAACTCAGTAACGCGTTGCCGATATATGTATTATTCAGACAACATAGATATAAAATGGTGCTTAAAAGTATGTTAGTTCACAATATAATCGCATACAATGCTTCAAAAACGAATAGTCATACCCGTCCGCTATCATACTAGAGATGCTGTTGCTACTCACACGCAGTCTGTGTGGTAATGATTTATGTAGAAAATTAGATATTTTTGTCGAAGACCTGTAGATTTCTGACCGAGAACTATTCATAAAACTTAAAGATAATAAGTATAATTTAGAAAAAAAAAAAAAAGGCAGTACTACAACTACGACCTGCAAAAGATCGCGGGGAAGACCTGGATGAGACTCGCACCAGGGAAGCATGGCATAAAAGGGAGGAGGCCTATACTCAGCAGTGGGTGGAACAAAGCTGCCAATGACGATGATGATGATGATTTTGGTAATACCTAGACACGTAAGATCAGTGGTGGTAGCGGCCACGATTTATACGAGCTCAGGAACCCAGGCAGGCACTTTACTTTGTGTGAATAATTCCATCACCACTGCTCTCAAAACGGCGAAGGAAAACATATCGAGAGGAAACCGTCATGTCCTAGAACCAAAAATTCGAAGACATGTGACATCTGCCAATCAGCACTGGACCCGCGTCGTAGATTACAGACCACTCCCTCTGGAAGAGAGGTCTGTGTCCCAGTAGTAGGGAAATTATGTTAAACACGCTATGATGAAGAATACTCTGACCTTAATTTAGAGCCTTTTTTTGTTTACCAACACAGAAAAGCCTGTTTAGATTTTCATAATATTATTATTCGTTAAGTAACCCCAAACATAGCGTTCCTAATAAAAAGTTGTTCTGTACTAAAACTCAAAACAACTTAACATATTATTATGAAAATGCCTGGAAACCTGCACATAATAAAGACAGCACGTGTTGAAGTCAATTTAAAGTTAGCACGTGCACAAAACTTTAGCCTTCAGCATTCTTTCAGAATATATATGCAAAATTGTGCACGGTAGGTAACATCGCTTCGGCGAGAATTATGATAGTACGACATAAGACTATGTGAGGGACGGGTTTAAATTTTGCAGGTTTAAAATCTGGCTTGTGTCAATATGAAATTCTCAATTTCTTGTCGTATGAACCCCTCCGCTTCATAAGAAAAATACACTAGAAACGACAATAAATATATAATCGTAAAAGCCGTAGGCGAATGATACAGTGAAGAAAGTAATCTTCGTGAGGTATCATGGAGATAACATACAATGAGAGTAGTGGTACTCAATGCTTGTTTTATCTCTGCTAAAAAGACAAGATTTGCTCTGCAGTGCTCTTTCGTTCACCGTTCTTCCATTTAGTTCCCGACAACGAATTAGCAGTCTCTCTTATTTTCGTCTTTTTAAATAATTAACGGCAATGTGGTTCTGCCTAACACGGATGTTACAATGTCATACTTCTAGGATCATAAGTTTTATGCTATTCTATAGAGAAATAGGTATACCAAAGCTCACAAATATATCTATATTATTTCTACATTAAATTGTCATATTATATCTATATGACTCATAGATCTATGTTATAGAAATATGATAGTGTAATATCCGCTTAACTAACAAAAATCTAACTGTAACTCAAAACTCCCAAACAACCGCTCGTAGTAGTCGTCATTTGAAGGCTCAAGTTCAGTAGTGGACAAGTAAATAAAGTGTAAAAGATTTTTTTAACTCGAAATCATCAGCATCTGCCTAGCCTATTCCCATCTATATTAGGGTCGGCTTCCAGTCTAACCGGATGTTTTACATGGAGAAACTCCCTATCTGACCTCCCCAACCCAGTTATTGGGTAATAAGATACCCCTTGGTAAGACTGGTTGTCAGACTGTTGGGCTAAAAAACAAAACTCAAAATAGGAGACATCAAACAGTCGTACCGCGGCTAGTCTCATTCAGCTCGCGTAAATATTTCATTAGGCACATTTGGCGCGCGCCTAAGTTTGTTGCACATAATGAGTTGCGAGCTTTCACGTTGAACGGCCGGTTGTGTGCCCCGAGCTTTGTGATGCACTGAGAGCTATTTGTTAAAGGATTATTTTTCAATAATTATTTTTTAAGCAATAAGGTCAAAAAGTGGTCAGACGGCTGTGTCCTCGATATTATATCTCTGACTAACCCTTCGAGGATTACAGGCGTGATGTTATTTTAGGGAAGTTGCTCCAAAGAACAAGGGGAACACAAAAAATTAAGAAATATGAAAATCTTTAAAAATAACGTTCATCTAAATAACCAGTTGTGGAAATGTACAACAATGCAATTTGAAAGTCAAAGATTTTTGCATGTTAAAAATGATGAAATACTAGGAAAGGTTGGTCATTTAGGCCCCAATACTTTTTCAGGGTTTTAATTTAGTGCAGTGTGCAGTGAAACAATACAAAAATAATTTCCAGACAAATAATTATTGTACCCACTGTACTCCTACCTTGGCATAGCAGTGCTTAATTGGAGCGGCCCGAGTTGTCTTGAAGTCTGCATCTATATTGCAGATTTATCGCTCGCCAGTGTAAACCGGCTTTATTTGAAACAATTTACTGAGACAGTGTGAGAAATTATTTTGTTCGCCTACGTCCTTGACTATCTTCAATCTAGTTTTTGCAGAGGAGCGGCTTAAAAATATTTCCTATATAGTTAAGCTACTTTTTATTTACTGTCAAATTACGACAATTAACCAAGTTAGGTCCAATCAATCCTATATAGCCTTTTCCCAACTATGTTGGGGTGAGCTTCCAGTCTAATCGGATGCAGCTGAATACTAGTATTTTACATGGAGCGACAAGCCATCTGACATGCACAACCCAGTTACTGGGTAACATGATACCCCTTGGTAAGACTTGTTATCAGACATTCGGGCTTCTGGCGACCCGTAACGACTGTCAAAGATCCACGTATGACAGCCGGGACCAACGGCTTAACGTGCTACCCGAGGCACGAAGGAGTCTCGGTATGAGGTGATGTTATGTTCTGAAATTAAAATACCCAATGCCAATTTGGTACCCAAGATTTGTCTTGGCCCAAACTAGGCAAGCCTGTGGGCTTTCCTAGTTTGGGGCCAATGTAAAACCCACCCTCCTCTATTTGGCAATAAAGTTTCTATTATTTACTACTTTTACATTTTGAAACAAATAATACAGTAGAATATTGTTTATTGTTCGAGCAGGTAATAAACAAATAAAGTTGGTCAAAATATATAAAAAGAAATGTATTAAATATCCACACATTCGCTGTGGCGGTCTGACTATCCAGAGAAATTGTCTTTGCCCTCTGGCCCTGACAGCAAGCAATAGACAAAATTTGTCAAACTTTTCTGTTGAATAATGAATACGAGGCTTTTGGATAATTTGTAAAGTAGTTTTGTATTTTGTTTTTATTTTGTAATGTGCGTTTAGTTTGTGCAGTATAAATACTTTTTCTGCCTCTTTTTTCTTTTTTTTTTTCTTTCAGAGTCTGATATAGGCACTTAAGTATCAGTCATGTAGGCATTTAAATGCATCCTAAAGCACTCACACACAAATACCTAATCCACTATCAAGTCATCTCAACGCCACAGACTACAGAAATTCCTCTTATGTCCCCGTAATGAATGGCAGCATGTTCCCGTTGACCACACGGCTTAGGCAGAAATGCCGCGCAGTAATTACTGTGACAAACGTGAGATACTTGACGTATCTGTGCGGTGACTACTCTGTGACCTATTTAGGTACTTATTGCCGTTATAACTAGACTCTTGGTGGATTCTAATTGGTAGTTTAGGTTGTTAGGTGAAGTTGTAAGGTCGTCGTATTAGTTTTGGGCACATAATATGCTATGAAACACGCAAGTCACGCAGTTGCGTTACCATCTGATTGTGTAAGTGACGAAATAATTATAGCCTTCGTATTTATATTTAAATAATTTTATCTGATTTATGGTCTTAATTGCCTTTTCAGGTGTCACCATGAAATTGTTTAAAAATTATTTAAAGTTAAGTGCCAAATTTTTATCTTGGCTAGGGTTTAAAAAAGCAAAAAAGTTTTTAAAATCCTGGACAAATAAAATAATTCTTCTCTCTGGTCGCGTCAGATTGCCGTCCCATCGGACTAGAAAGGGAAGAGACATTGCAGCTGTGTCTGCGCACACACTTGTACACTATAATATCTCTCGTTAGCAAGTCTCCGCTGAAATTGGCCGCCATGGCTGAAATTCAGTCTGGAGGACTTAGTTATAGCAACACTACCTACTCCTGAAATTAAACTTGATGCTTTACAAATCCTGTACAAAATTATCAAACCATTATTTTCAAACTTCTCCGAAGCCTACCCGATCAAAACATCGTGGTGCATAACAATCAGCCCTAAGCTTTTACGATGGCCATCAATGATATATTTATTATCAACTGATCGGACTGCCAGGCCCAGTTACAATGATTTCCCACGGGAACGGTAACTTTTCCGAGATATTATTACATCAACTCATTTTATTGGGACATTTTCGATAGTGGAACTCTTAAATTAGTTATCTGGGTATTGTTTTTAGTGTGGAGCTCGTTTAAATAATGACAACCGCATAAATCGACTGAAGGTTAAGCTACGCTTGCCGCTTCGTGGATTGGTGAACATCTATTACATATCGAGAGAGTTAAGCTGTTGGCCCCGGCTATCATTCGAAGATCTTTGACAGTCGTTCAGGGTAGTCAGAAGTCCAAAAGTTTGACAACCAGTCTTAAAAAGGGCTATCATGTTACCCAATAACTGGTTTGTGGAGATAGGCAGTCGCTCCATGTAAAATACTGGTATTAAGCTGCATTTGTTTAGACTGGAAATCGACCCCAACATAGTTGGAAAAACGCTAGGCAGATTGATTGATTTTGGATGGCAGTTCGACCGTTGTGGGTCAATTTTGGAATAGGTTTTTTTCCTATGGTAGACCGCAATAGGCTGATTTGATGGATAGGAATGAGCCGTGATCAGCTATGATTAATTGTTAAAAAAATACAATTTTGAACTTCAAAACATCAGATTTCAGCTTTAAAAATTAAGATTATATGTATATCTTTTCATGTTGTCCACTTCATCATGTCATTTTCATCTTGTCAAAAGTCGGGCTCAAAAAATGAGCATTTCAGGAAGAAACAAAAGTAATGTAACTGGAGCTAAACAAAGCGCCACTTGTTATCGCTTTGACTTTGATACCTGTCAAATTTAAAAAGGTGTTCGATGTACCGGTGTACGGAAAAGTTTTCACGAAAAAGTTTTGTAAGTAGGGAAGTTTTAATAGAGTGTTCGGAGACTTATTTTTGGTAAGTTGACTTTTTTGCTGACTGGGAAGATTAAAATTTCTTAGAGATTTGGAGCGTAGGATCTCTTTTGTGCTGGCAAATGTATTTGTAGTCAATAGGTGAATGTGCATTATGGAAAAAGTCACGTTAGATCGATAAAAAATAATAACATTTAAAAGTTTTTAATGTCACTTCTTTTGAAATTGGCAATCTAGAAACGAGGTAGGAAAAAATAGGTGCGTATTACTTGACTTGAGTTTGGAAGGAATTTCAATTATTACAATGTGATAAACTTGTCGTTCAAAGGTTCCTAAAAAACATGTAATTTAACTTTTTTAACGATTACAAAATAAAAAATCTGGTAGGTTAAACAACTTGCTTCATAAAATGTGTTTGAAAAGCCACCATTTTCTAACAAGAGCCTGTACAAAGATTGTATCAACAACGTCATTGACAGTCTCTATCAACTTAAAAAGTAAAGTGCCCGATAAAAAATATTGAGCTACTAAGAAAATGCCTCCCTTATGGGCAATGTACTGAGATAGAAAATAATATACTCACGTTATCTTATCATGAGGATTATTTGTTATTTTCAAGCTTTGGAAGGAATTTCTAAGTTGAATACGGTGCAAATTATTTAAAAAGTCTTCATATGTGAAAATATGCTTAAGTATGTACGTTCGGGGGATTCTGGTACACTGATTCATTTTTTCAGGTAACCTTGCTTGCTGATAAATCTTTTTACCGCAGTATGAAGTATTAACATAAATAATCATAATAATAATACCAGCCTGTTACTAGCCTACTGAGAGCAGTGATAGCCTAGTGGTGTGACCGTCAGACTGCCAAGTCACAGGTCTCAAGTTCGAACCCAAGACACGCACCTCTGACTTTTCGGATTCATGTGCGTATTGTATAATTATCACTTGCTTCAAAAACGGTGAAGGAAAACATCGTGAGGAAACCGGCATGCCTGAGAGATATTTCTCGACGGCAATATGAAGCCAAGTCAGAGGCTCATGGGCGGCTTTAAAACTCTAACCCGGAGAATTCGATAAAATAACGCATATGCATTCAGAAATAATAAACAGCATCCAAATCGAGCCAATAACGTTGGAGAAATGGCATACGCGATTCAAAAACTAAAAAATTGAATAACATGAAAAATATTAAAGACCCTTTAAAATTAAATTTCGATAATTTTTCATGAATATACAGAAAAATGCGGACGGCCACATCGCCATGGGTGACATTGTATACAGGTTGTATAATAGAAGGACCAACACAATTTTCTTAGGGATCGGGGAGTCATATGCAATAAGTTTTCACCCATAGAAACTATGTTGTAAGTGGCGAGGTAATTGAGATATGATTTTCTTCATGTCGTCATATCGTTTTTGTTTGTGTTTGTAATAGAACGTAATAACTTTTGGTATTATATCGCACCTTTGGTAGAACAAGGGCATAATTGTCATAAATTGCCAAACGAATGTTTTTGTCCCTCCAGTTCAAAGGGCCTTTTTAAAGCATTTCTGCATATTTAAGTCATTTTGGCAATTTATGACAATTATGCCCTTGTTCTACCAAAGGTGCGATATTAGCAATGCACGTTTAATATACCTATAATTGGTTCCAGAAAATGGCTTGATTATTGTTTCCGGTTTTAAAATGGTGTTAAAGCACAAAAATTTAAAATTAAAAAATTCATTGTAATAATAAAAATAATAAAACAATTTCGGGATGGTAAATGACGCTCCCGATCCCTCAAAAAAATGTGTCGGTTCTTCAACTAAACACCCTGTATATAATTAGCCTATAATGTTGTCACTGCTGGGACATAGGCCTCCTGTCTATGACAGGGAATGGGCCGCAATCTACCACGCGGGCCCAGTGCGGGTTGGTAGATGTCACATGTCTTTTAATTTTTGGTTCTAGTACATGCCGGTTTCCTCACGATGTTTTACTTCACCGTTTTTATTACATAGATTTCAAATTTTGGCGCTAAAGATAGTTCCAAGAAAATAAATAAGTCTCCCACACCGCTCAGACTTCCTCTCAGAAAACCAGATATCATGTCAAAGTAACCGCCTCAATTAGAGTCGTTTGATATCGTTATATGTCCCAATTGTACAATTCCTTGTAGTAGTTATAACGTTTGTCGAACAGGCTGGCTAAAATGTTTCCCAGAAGTGCGATAGTCATAAGAGATAGAAAACTGCTAACTCATTTGTTGGTTTCGAGATTTCGTGAAGCTAATGTATTTGAAAGTTTAAAAGGACTTGTTGCCACAGATATAAACTAATGCCTTTCTCCCATGGGAGACATAATACAGAACCCCACGTGCTACGATTTTATTATTTAAATAAGTACTAGATACATTTTTTCGCCTTGGTTCATACTTATTGTAAAATGGTCCGTTTTCCGTGCTGTAGAAATTGGAAGGTGCCTGTGGTTTTTATAGACACCTTATGTGAAATCGGAATTACATTATTTTTTATAGAAGTTTTGCACAGAAATCAAAAGTTTAATATTGCGATTCTTCCATTGATTAAATAGTAAGTAAGCAGAAGTGTAGCAATGAGGTATCCTCACAAATGGCTACAATTAACTCAAGACCGTGTACAAAAGAATTTGCTATATTATGTACTAGCTAAGCCTCGCGGTTCTACTCACATAAGTCTCGATCCCGTACGAATATCGGGATAAAAGGTATCCTATCTCCTTCCTCCCACTGCAAAATTTCATCAAAATCCGTTTAGCCGTTTTAGCGTGAAAGCGTAACAAACAAACAAATTCACTTTCGCATTTATAATATTAGTTAAGATTCACCATGCCTCCTTACATGACGGAGTACTTAGTGTGCAATAGCTTTAAAACTCAGGTTGTAGTAGCAGTAACCAAAATCACCTCTGCCTTACCCTTCTTGGAATACAGGCGTGATTTTATGTTGCAGATTATTATTTTGCCGAAAAACCAAGTTAAAGTATATTCGGTAATTGAGATTACTGAAAAATCTTTTCATACTAAACTTTGGTTTTCTTTACAGTATCGTTCTAAATGTTCCCTTGTGACATCTTCGTCTTGTCTCTGATCGCGTGTTTATTTTTCTAATTCGTTTATAAATTATTATAATTTCACTATCTGACTGATACTGATTGGGAGAACGTAAAAGTTAAAACAAAAATTGTTTTAATAAATTATAGAGTTGTGTTATACTCATTTAACTTTTAAGTTAAGGAACACTGCATTTTTGCAAATATTTGAGTCTACACTGACAAGCAATATACAAAAGCCACATGCAAATTTAAGTGCCAAAACACATAAATATCTCCTAAACAACACAAGTTTACTACACGAAGTAAAAAAATCTTGAAAGCCCATAAAACTGTTTTCAGGATTTTTTCAAAGTAATTCAAGGCTTTTAATATTGCTGCATAAGTTGTAGAACTAGTTATGGAAAAAACAGTACTACCTCTTATGAAACTTAAACTATCTAACTTATACCAACTTATCAGTTGATTATGCATTGAATACATTAAGATAAATTCCGCAGATCCTTGTTTATCTACCAAATCTGAACACCTGAACAGGCTGGTTTTATAATATAAGGATTTTTATACTTAAAAATTCTTTTATTATAAAGCCAGCATGTCACCAACGCCATTGTATCCTAAATGATATTTTATATTCCATATTGTGATTTCTCGCAGGTGGTGCGAGAAATATTACGTCACTGAAACCAAATCATTCTATCATTCCTATTACACATTTTCAACTTTAAATCTACGATTCTAAGGACTAAAATATATTTTTGGAGCTGCACGATTAATTTTGTAAGGGGAAGCAACGGTCTCCATTGAAATATCGAATGAAACTTGACAAATGAAGAAAGTTGGTTGGGACACAAATCTTTGGGCATTGTTAGGACGGAGCTAGATAACTTTAACTTAGCGGCTAACTGTGACACCTAATTTTAACTTAGCCCGGCAGCTAATGGGAAATATTTGAGCTGGGCTTAGGTGGTAAGTGGTAACAGTAATAGATCCCAATAAATAAAATAGGTCTTTTCAATCAAAGATATTAAGGATTCTATTGAAAAATTGTTATGATAAAATTTGTTTTTAATATTTTTGGTTTTAAAAGACCTGTATGAAAACCACAACAAAAGCAGCTTATTTCACAACCAAACGCACAATAACAAACACAATCAAACAAAACTCAAAGCGACTTACAAAATATAACATTTTACTACATAACCATAAATTCTTTGAACAAAATAAATAACAGTATTGTTTGAACTTTTGTTTGATATCAACCGCTTACAATTGATTGAAACTGAACATTTCTAAGGCTCACGAAGGTACCAAAGAGTTGAATAATTAAAAGCAGAATGGCGCAAGTGTCTAACTTGTCTCGAAGTTGGCTTGTTTTGAAGTATTTAGGTTGTGGTCCCAAATGAAAAAGACAGGCGATTCCAATATCATCTCATCATTGGCAGTCTTGTTCCTACTGCTGAGTATAAGCGTCCTCCCTTTTGCACCATGTTTCTCTGGTCTGTGCGAGTTTCACCAGGTCTTCTCCACGATCTTCTGCAGGTCATCCGCCCAATATCATCTGATCATATTTAATTATAGGGTTCTGAAAGCCTTGCAAACCTTTGTCAGTTTATTCCATCAACACGTAAAAATCCTCATCTCTAATATAACACGGTCCCCTAAAAACATAATGATTTACAGTCAAAGGGGAATCGTCATAATTATGCTAATTGACTCTTGGTACCTATGTGAATCGACCAACCCGTACCGGGTCCGCGAGATGGATGCCCACTCTCTCTCACAGGGAGGAGGCCTCAGTCCCAGCAGTGGGAACGTTACAGTCTGATTATATAAACCGAAGTTTGAATGTCAAGGTTGGTCACCATGGTCAGAGAAAGGATGTTTTTTTTATTGCATCCATCTCGTTTGCATTGATGCATTGCATTGATCTCGAAAGCGATGGAAAAGGTTGAGTTTACAATAGAACGTAAAGATGCCCAGAAGATGTCTGCTCAGTCTTGCTTTGAAGGCAGAAGGGTGGGTACGCATGTAGCAGTTCATAATAATAAATTTTCCTGTTATTAACCAAGTATATTATTATAAGTTCAATTAATATCTTGCTATTACAGAGCTCTCGTTGGAAGATACTGAAGCAGCAGCCGCTACTACTCATGCCTTGCAGCAACAGAATAAAATAATCTTCCTCCTGCCAGTATATAATACCATTTATACATAAATACATATACTGCCGACTCGCCCCTGCTTTGCACGGTTTTTACGACTTGACAAATCATAGATGTTTCTCTATTATATGTAAGTAAAATCTTATGTATTATACTCATAAACCTTCCGGAATGGATTATCTAAATTATGGTAAAAACCGCATTAAAATGCGTTGCGGAGTTTTTGGAGTTTAGTTGTGGTATTGTTTTTTTTTTTTTTTAGAATATAACGCGGTTACACGCACTGACACGAAAAGCGACTTTACTTTATAATATGTAGGAGACCCCTTCTCCTCTTAAACCAGTGCCAAAAGTACCAGTACCAATTTCATCATTGTGGCGGTCTTAAGAAGTTCAAGTAACACTGGTCAAAGTGTTGATAGTCAAACCCTATCTGGTCATACTGTGTTTTTAGAAACTGTAAGTTTTTTTAGGACGTGTTTGGGCTAGTGTGCCTATGAAAGTTTAGGCTAGGTTGAAGCGGTTTCAGCCTACTTTTGTATTGACTAAAGTTGCTTTTTAGGCATGAGTACAGACCGTTCACCATATCTTGTTCCTTGGCGTCATGTTAGCACCATTGCTTGTCAAAATTAGTTTCAATAATAATAGAGTTCAAAATGGCGACTGACAGAACAGTGGCTACCAATCGCGTAACGGGACAAGTAATAATGAACGTACTGCAGTGTGTAGCAAGTCATGTTTACGTTTTTTTTCTCATTGGGTGGATCCCGTTTAGTTTTAAGTTGTCGTCTTTTGAAAGGGAGATTCTCACACAGATAATTAACAAGAATCACGAATTGTCTGCTGAATTTGAATAATTTCAGACCTAAGACAAAAAATATCTTGACAATATTTTGCAGCATTGTATGTCAATGGTATTCAAGATTTTCTTGCTAAAAGTCATTTAATTATAACGGCTGTCATGCCGGGTATTAATAGGTCTGGTCATTTAGAAGCTACGGTTTTATAAACTTGTTTCCAATTCCCCATTTTTTTTTAAATTATCTTATTGTCCCACTGCTGCACAAAGGTTTCATGTGGTTCCAGGAACTCTTTTCCTGCACCACCTCGAACCAGCCCTGGGGGGCCAATCCCATGTGAGCCTGGCAGCCTTCTTTCCTACGTCCAGTATGCCCGTTTAGGAAGACAGCGTGGTGTTCCGAAGTCTGTCCTGTCTTTTTACAAAAATACAATGGACTAATTAGGTATTAGTCCGGCTGGTAGATAATTATAAGATTACGGTTTCGTGACCTCTATTTTATACGTTTTTGTTACGAAAATACGTGAGTTATTTAGTAAGATAAATAGGTTTCTGGCTCCATGCATTGAATATAGCGCATGAATACAAATTAACTAAAATGTAATTGGAATATTAATTATATTGTGTATTCGATTTTGGGAGACACAGAATTAATTGTGAGGATATAATTTATCAAGTGTCTTTGTGAGACCTCATACATATTCAGGAAGATATTTTCTAAGGTGATCTGTAAATAAAAAAGACAACTTATATACCTAATTAATTAATAAAAATAACAATATAATATCGTAACTTAACTGAAACTATTAACAAACTAAAATATGGTGAAAAATAATCCGTATCGCTGTCGACTGCCAAGAGACCGGCGGAATTGCAACGTGGCAATGCAATTGATTGTTATTTTATGTTGTTACAAACTTAGTATTTTGGAACCCACACTGCATCTACAACGTGAACTACGCGTCAACGACCTGACGTCACACAAATTCTGCATCGCGTAAGCAAAGTTTACTGTGCGACTAGCATATACAATGTCGCCCATGGGCATGTGACCGCCCGTATTTTTCTGAATGTTCACGGAAAATTATCGAAAATTATCTTTAATATTTTTCATGTTATTAATTTATTTTATTTTTTGAGTAGCATTAGCCATATCTCCGATGTTATTGGCTCCATTTGGTTTCTGTTTATTATTTCTAAAAGCTTATAAGTTATTTTATCGGATTAACTAACATTCTTTATTAAAATTTGACGACTATGAAAAAAACGGAGTGGAAGAATTTTTTTTCTAAAATAAATCAGTAAATTAAAGTTAATTTTCCGTATTTTTTCATAAATATTACGGGAGGTCACTTGCCCATGGGCGATATTGTATACAATATCCCGACATCAATCGTCTGGCAGTAGCCCACCTCCAGCCACAACAAGGATCCTCCATTTTCTATGGAGAATGAAGAACTTTACACCCTGTCCTTCATACTACTATGAAATAGGTTTTATCTCAAACTTGCAATTGTTATTCCACGAGAAAATTGTATACAAATGAGGGCTTTTGACCCTCTTCCACTATCAACGCCTCTCTATATCCTTCAATCTATAATCTTTACCCCCTCGTATGTTAATCCAAATAATAATTTAATTAGCGCAATCAAGTTAACATATAATCGTGGATATATTAATCCCTCGCCACACGATCCCGGCAAACACTTCTATTCCAAATATATTAGTGATAGAGAAACTTTCTCTATTATCCAGTTAACGTCGTCGTTTTTCATGCGGACCCGTTATGGGGTCATTAGGGGGTCTGAAGTATCTTCGGTTATCTTTGTATGGGGAAAAATAAGGCTAATACTGGTAATGGAGTGGTGGAGGGATTCGATCTGTGATGGTGGATGATTGAAGGTCTTAAGGAAGTAATATGTTTATTGTGGGTTGATGTTAGATAAAGAAATTTAAAATTAACGATAATTATATTAAAAAACCTAAAGGTAAAATCTCTTTTCAATCGTTCTCTCACTGTCAAAATTGTCAACGGTCTTTTTCCATCTGTTAAGATCAGTGGCCTGGTGGACTGCGCCGTTGATAGGTATCGTCAAATGCTCGGATATTTAATCCGACCATCTTTTTGGGCTTCGGCCTCTAGGTCTTTTGCCCTCTATTTTGCCAATCACCACTAGGAGTTCCAGGTTATTGGTACCTTTGCGAACAATGTGGCCGAAGTATCTCACGACATGTGCAGACAGGTTGAAGACAGTTGTTGTTCTTTCTCTTATTTTAGTTGTTTCAGGATCGAGACATAAATAATGGCAAAGGTAGAATAATTAATGAAAAAATCCAATTTGGCCACTTTGCTAGTACCTACTCCTAATGATGTAATCTTTTTCACATTTCATTAACCAAACCTACTTTCTATTCTGCCAGCTATATGTGTTTTTATGACAAAATAATCCGTCCAACATTTTGAAATTATTGTTAGCAATTTGAATAAAACATGTTACATCAGCATTAAACTGCAAGGTATTATATCGGTCTGCATACCTTTCTAGAAGGTATGACGGCACGACTCGAATCCCGCGGGCCTCGCAAGCCCCAGGACACAGAATAGTTGCGTACAGAAGGCCAGCTTTATACAACGAAGGAAAACGTACTCAAATAGTCATCAATATATTTAATAAACTTTACTCTATTCTATTATATTCTAAATATGTACAGTCTACCGCAGTAGCACTACCAAAATCACCCTTACGGCTACGACTTAAAAGCGCTGTCAAAGTGAAATTGTTACCACTGATGTGCGATTGAGTGTATAATAGAATACTCTATATTATGTGCACCATATAAATTACAGATTTGAAATGTAGAAATTACTGTACGTACGGCAATCTCAAACAATGTCAAACGAATACCGGCTGTATGATGACACGGTCTTTTTGTGCATGCATTGTCGCTCGTTGTATGGAGCCGAAATTCTGTACCTTATATATTCTGTGGCCATGAGCCCCGCGCGCCTCTGTGAGTTGGCGCGAACTATTCTAACGCTCCACTGTAGGAATTTTGATACAATCCTCACTTAATGAGTTTGTAATCTTATTGTTTTGTGTTTTGGAGGATCGCCAGTACTAATTGCAACTTTGGAGATGTATTTTCTGCAGGTTTAGAGGGGGATGAGGTGGTAAATTAATGCAAATAGAATGCTGGTATTATAGACACGTTATGATCCTTTTTCGAAGATATGATTCGTTTGTCGCTTAGATTTTCATTCGAAAAGAAGTAATTAATACCTACTTAATTGATGACATTCGTCCCAGAGTGTATAAAACTGATAATGGTATAAAATTACCATTATCAGTTAGATCAAGTTCAATTTATTTAAACTAAAATAAAAAACGTGTGCGGTCGGGGGACCCCTGTTAGGAACGAAGTTCCTTCTCACGTATGATTTAAAACAAAAACAAAATTTTTGCAGCCGCCATCTTGAATTTACAATTTGACCTCAGCACCTTCGAAATCTATGAAAATGCCAGCCATGATGATAAATTACAAAACTTTCCCAGCCGCCATCCTGGATGTACTTTTGACTGTCACTATCAGCTTTAGCACCCTTGAAAACTATGAAATTGAAAAGTTTAGCGGCCGCCATCTTGGATTTTCATTTTGATTTCACTATAGGCTTTAGCATCCTCGTAAACCATGAAAACGATACCCATGATGAAAAATTTGAACATTTTGGCAGCCGCCATCTTGGATTTTCATTTGGACCAAATTCTCACTTTCTTTCTCTCCGGTACGCAGTGTACTCGGTCCGATGTGTACAATTTAATCCCACAGCAACAACCACTCACTTAACTCTTTTCTTTTGTTTTTTTCTGCCAGCGTTCTCTCTATCTCTCTCTTTCTTTCACTCTAAATCAGCAGAAGACAGTTGCAAGTATTAGCACTTTGTAGCGTGACGATTTCTGAAATTTTACAAGCCGCGTTTATAGAACTTCGTTCCAAAAACATCGTTACCTTAGCTTAAATTGACTCTCGAATTGCTAAATAGTGACCTAGAAATATTTTCAGAAGTTCGTTTGCCAGTTACCATTTTATCAGTTCACATTTTGTAAGTAAATATAGGAGGCAAACTAAATAAACCATGACACATCAGAAAGCAAGGCCACTTAAGCCTTACCCCTATTTAATTGTTACGCTTGACGTGACATGCCCAAACGTGGCGGCTTTTTTGCCCTAATCAGTATTTACTTTGTGTTTCTGTTACGGGGATTTTCTTTTCAAATTAAGGCACGTTTGACCGATATCCTAAAGTAGGGTATATTTAATACAGCGTGTATCAAAAATGTGTGGTGATATCTAAAGGTGTGGTACAAACCATCAAACTGAAGAATATATATAATTTCTCCATAGAACCAACATCTTATCCGCGAAAAAATTATCAGCTGTTCCATACAAAACTTCAAAACCCAAATATATGGGACAGCTGATAATTTTTTTCCGTCACCATAATTTCGAGAATTTATTCCAAAAATATAAAATAAAGGAATATCGATATTTTGTGAAGTCGTGACAACTTTGCGAAATAGCGGCTCGCTAATTTAAAATAAAACTACGTTATGAAATTCGATTCGATTCTTAAATGTTGAATAGTTAATTGCAACGTTCATTATCAAACTAAACGTTTTCTGTTAACCATGAAACTTTTGTGAAGAAGGAAATATTATTATTTAAAAGGTATCAACAATGATTGATTTCTATTGAGTAGACGAATACGAGTTTTTATGAATGAAAAATCTGACATGTTTCGCAAGATAACCTTTTCGTGCTTATATTTAGGTACGATACTCTTACAATTTGTAAAAATGACAGGCGTTCTATTCAGCTGAAAATAAATATTACGGTTTGTTATCCCTATTTCTATATTTGAGACTAATGTGGAACAAAAGTAACTTACATTTAGATCAAGATTATTATATTGAGATTTATTGAACTTTCCAAGTAATAAAGGTATGTGGATCTTCTTTTTGAATTACATATTCCTCATGAATTCCGTATTAAAAACCTTATAAAATACAAAAGGTTCTTTTTTATGAGCAATAAAGTAGTGGTTGCTTTTCTTCAATGCTTAGCTTAAGCATAAGTATAATCAGCCTATAATGTTCCCAGTTCTGGAACATAGGCCTTCACTCTTCGAGAGGGAGTGGACAGTTGTAATCTACCACGCAGTGTGGGTTGCCAGATGTCACATAGCTTCGAATTTGGTTTTCTAGGGTATGCATACCGGTTTCCTAAGATGTTTTCCATCACCATTTTGAGATCAGTGGTGATGAAATGATTTACACAAAGTATAGTGCCTGGGTTCGAACTCACGACCTACAACTTGTAAGTTGAGTCCATTACCACTGGGCAACCACTGCTCTCGGCAATGCTTCTTCTTCTTTTCGTGTGGTTACTGACTAACCTGGTGTCAGAGTTTTAAAGCCGCCCATGGGCCTTTGACTAAGCTTCACATGCCGATGAGAAATATCTCTCAAGCACGCCGTTTTCCTCACGATTTTTTCCTTCACCGTTTTTGAAGCAAGTGATCAATCAATACAATTCGCACATGATTCCGAAAAGTCCGAGGTGGTGTAACCTTGGCAATGCTAAGGTCATGTCTTAATTCTAGTAAAGAGGCACTTCTAAAAGACAGATTCCCGTCTAAAATAGAGTGGGCCATACCAGCTTTATCGCCGAATTAAATTGAAAAAGAATTTTATTATTAATTTCCGCATGTGTGGGAATCTATTGTAATGGTATGTATCAATGTGTTGCTGAGGAAAAAGGCAAAATGTTGTGAGGAAAGTTTTGAAATGGCTATAAAAGTCGGGGAAGACCACAGAAACGATGGAATGGACTGTTTGAAAGATGATATGGTGAGAAAGACAAGTATCTGTGAGCCAAATTTCATCCAAATGCATTCAGCCATTTTTGCGTGAGTAACGAACATCCAAATATACGAACTTTCGAATTTGTAATACTATACATATACGAGTAGTAAAGTAGGATGGGACCAGTTCTCGAAAGTAATTCATCCCTAGTGACCCATTCCCTTACATCAAATGCTTTCGTATTCTTGTTTGTGCCCCAGATGATTGGTCGTAATGATTTTATAGGCGGTACCATTCTAGATATTGTAATGGCGTTATGATCGTCCGGGTGTGCACCGAATTGAAGATTTATTATTTAGTTAGCTTTGTTGAATGGCGTTGCTTGGTTGAATTAAGTAATAGTTAGTTTAGTATAGCTAAATATTCGGTGTTACGATATTAATTATTGCATCTTATAATCAATATTTAAGTTCGTTAGCTAGCCACATTTCATATTTCCAAACAGTAATACCTATTACCAAATTAATCAAAACAGGTAAATATTTGACAGCTATCTGCGTCGTTGCCAACTTTTAGGTCGTCGGTAAGTCAAGAGGTCAAGACTATTTATTATATTCAAACTACCCGGCTTTTTTTTGTCATCCATAATTTGCTGATTAGCTAATCTTTTCGAAAAATAAGCTGAATGCTCTCTTATTGCTCGCACCACTGACACATAATTCTAGAACTCAAACTACTCGACTTTACTTTTAAAATCAAAACAAAAGTCATTTTTTCAAACTAGGCTGAGAATCAACACTTTTTGAACGTTAAAATTGCAGAAGACTTTAGCTGGGAAGAACAAGACAACAACTTCTTCCCAGCTAAAGCTGTCTGCTCTGTTAGCAGAACTTGATTCTATACAATAGTATGCAAAGTAATTAACATTACGAAACACAAAACAAGAAATTAAATTGTTTGCCATATGTCAGCTAGCACACGCCAGTATACCAACAAATACATTAAAAACTATATGCATAATATATATGTATACTCAAGCAGAAATAAAAACGTTAACAGAACTTAATACGTAACTAAAAGCCTCTAGGCTTAATTTAATTTGCGCGAGTCATAATTACTATATGTACGGCTGTCCAAGATTCTCCCCGAAACAATTGGCCTGAGCGCGAAATTCAGTCACTATTCTGAGTTCATCTGCTGTTAGAAATTCAAATTAATATACAACTTGACAGACCAACATTTTTCTATCAGTTCCTCAGCTTAGCATTCAGAAAATGAACTCAAATGATTTACAGTACATAATGATTTTATGACTGCGGCACTAAACATAATGGTTCCGTTTTTATAGCGCACGATGCGCAGTAAGAATACGTGCGTATAGAATTATAGGTTTCAGATCATCTCCAGATTTTTGATTTGCGGGTTTAACCTTTCTTGGGTCTGTTTTATAATCGTCGAATCTGGATGGGAGAGAAATGTTTGCATGTGTGTTTGAGAATTTCTTATATTAACCGGTTTGAATACGATTTCCATACGCCATTTTACGTCAGTCCCTGCAACTGGAGGCATGTTTTCATACATATTTATCACGCTTAATATGATTCGTCCTCCCGTTTAATACGCCAACAGTACGTGTATTATTTCACGCGGCAGCGGGCAGCGGACTGCCTAAGCCCTAAGTGAAGAGGCCCTAAGACAAGTGATGATGATGAAGATGAAGGGGAGTCAACTCCGATTTTGTCAAACGCTCAGACATTATTAGCAGTTAACGATTTAAGGCATTATATATCTTCTTTTGGGTTAAAGCGAAGACGAACTGAAAGTTAAGTTATATTGAAAGTTTTGTAAGGACTAATGCATCAAAATCTGTATGTCAAAACAAAATATTTAATTGATTACTTTAAGTTATGTAATTATAAATAATAATACTATGTTATCTAATTTAAAAATGCAAACATAAGAAAGAAAGAAAGTAAATACGTATATTTGCGGTACACATGATGCAAAGAAAGAACAAAACACGAAAATAAACAATTTGGGGGAAAATATACGTCACATCCACGCAAAACGGCCATCGCTCAGCATAATACTGCGACCTTATGCGAAACAGAGCCCAACGCTGGTTTTCAGCGACAGCCGGCGTTGACGTGATGACGTCAACCGGTGCAGCATAAATAGTGAAATAACAAAATAAGACAAAAATAAAATGAATAAATACAATACTTAGTCCTAAATGTTTTTATAAAATATAATATTTATCGTCGGCGACTCACGCGCCGCGGTCATAACATTATAATAACTTTCTAACGAAATAAGTACATAATTCATTTTATTTTCCCTTACGCTTTCTCGCTTAAGACATGTTTTTGGTTAGGTCCGTTTGAAATCGTCTTAAACGGGTTTTACCTACTGTATTTGATCATTTCTACTAGATATGAGACTAGGACTAAGTACAGAGCAAACACTTTCGTATCACCCATATAAGTATTTAAATGAACTACCGTTACCGTTTTGCTCGAGCACTACAGTTAAAAAACTCTTCGCTAATAATTTATTTGATAATTAGAATCCTAATCACCATCATCAACACACAAACCTTCCTGAATAAATTCCACACATAAGTGTATAATACGTTTGTATTAAAGTTCCAAATTCTCAAAATGATGGTCAAAACCTCATCAAAATCTGTTGCGTGGTTTAGAAGAACAACACGGATATACAGACAAACACGAAAAGCGACTTTAATTTAAAATATGTTTATATTTTTTGAGATTTGTAATTGACTACTACTGGAATATTGTATTAGTGTAGTCTTTTTTTTTTTTTTGAGGGTGGGAAATTATCAAATAACTTCTCCCGCTTTGGGCGGAGCGGGAGGGTGTGTCAGACTTTTACTGACTAACACCCACCCGTGTTTCTTCCGTTGCCTGTGTGCCGGGGTCGCGATATCCCTTTCGGACAAACTTGCAACCCTGGCAGGCATTGGCCCTTACGGACCCCGTCAGTTGGTGCTGACTTCTCTTTGAGGCGCGCGTGGAACACAACGCGCCGTCAACCCGGGCCTGGTCCCTATTGTACGGCGAGCTACCCATTGCTCACCGTCCGCAAGCCCGCACCTACGGTGGCCGGAAGTCGGCTCGCGACTCCCGACGCCCGGGGCGTCTCCTGTGGCGACTAGGTGCGCGAGGGCGCAAATCTTGCCTCTCCCTCGCACGCTCCGCCTCCTACTTCGCGAGCATTACTGCTTCGCAGAAGGAAGTGACGGCCTCTCATGCACTCTCGCTCCGGACCATGGCCTGAACCAGGGCCGGACGCGAGAGATCGCCGCCGCCGATCGCCTCCGTGAGGACACGGCGGTGCCCCGCCCAAGCCGGGCAGACCACCGTGCTTACCGTGCGTATGCTCCACCGTGTTCTCCGGGCGATCCACACCGTTGTGACACCCGGGCGTTTCCTCCCGCCTTATGCGGAACAGGAACCTCCCGAAACTGCCGTGTCCGGTGAGGACCTGCGTCAGGCGGAAGGAGAGGACGCCGTGGCGCCTCTCTAGCCACTCCTCAAAGAGGGGACTTATCGCTACAATTGTGTCGTGCCCATTATTAGTGTAGCCTGGATTTGCTTCCGATGGAAATAGGTTCGCCCCCTATTACATGGGACTGAAACATAACTGGCGAAATGTGGATCTACTAAAGGTACTCGTCTGCCTAACGCTTCGGGAAAACCAGACGTGATGTTTATGTTATTTATATTTTAAGTTGCTTTCATTTTATTTATCTGTAAATAAATAAATAAGTTGATATAGTAACTTAACTATGTTGCGATAGCTGTCCGCAAGGACAGCTACAAAGGACTCTACAAAGGGTACCCAGCTGAAAGAAAAATAATCGTACTGTCTGCTTTTTAACAAGCACACAACTAGTGAGCACAACTACTAAAACTGCAGGCGAAAAACGGACGGAAAACTAAAGACAAGAACAGAACAAAACATGTCCCCTATTACAAGAGACGAGATCATTGTTGTAATTGGCACTTACATATATCGTAAAAATATACTAGAGAAATAGTTCGACTGCAACTAACAAGGTTCAAAACAACTCACTTTGCAAGCAGTCTGATGCAGTTGGTGGCAATTATTTTAGTTCAATCTCAGAATTTATGTCACCAACTGTATCAGATTGCTTGAAAGTGAATACTCAAGTTTTTGGATTTTTAACCGACTTCCAAAAAGGAGGAGGTTATGTTTGTGTTCGTCGCAAATGCGTTGAAAATTCTTCTTTTTGTATGAAAGGGTATGCTCCCACGTTGGTCTCATATAAATTTTATTAACTTCGCTTGGATATTTTTTGAGTAAGCTTCAATAATAGGTACGTATTTTTCCCACTTAGCATATGTGGATGATATGATGATAACTTCCTGTCACTGTTATTTAGATAGCAGGTAGTGGTATTCGAAGTTGTGTGGGGTAGGTACGACAACTAAAAAGTGAAAAATAAAAACATTATACAAAAAAAAAAAATTAAGTCGATGTCTTTGGTTTTGAATTTTCGTTTTTTGCCACCGACTTCCGAAATTAAAGTTATTTTTCACTTTGTAGTGTTTTTTTTGGACATCGGTTGTTTTTTTTTTTTTTAAGTTTTTTTACATCATTTTTTTTAAACTTTTAGTGTGTTCTTTTTTTTAAATCGTTTCTTCTAGCGCTTTATTTTGATACACTTGGTTATGGTAGATAGATTGACGTTTAAAATCCGCCATTTTGACGTTATAAAAGCAATACCGCGACCTAAACGAGTCGATAGATACCTCATGTATTAAAATCCTTCCAGCCTTAAGGAAGTTTCGAGGGTATAAATAATTTCATATACAAAGATACATAGATACTCGTGAAAAACATTACCCTGTCTTTGCTGTTGCATAGTCAGATAACAATACAAGAAACAGAAAAGTATTTAATCAATCGGAACCTTTGCACCGACGGCAATATGTCAGAGGCAGTCAGATTGCATAGAAAAAAAACCGGCCAAGTGCGTGTCGGACCACGCACAATGAAGGGTTCCGTAGTTGAGATGAATTTATCCCAAAAATAAACTTAACATTGTAGTTGAAAAACATGTTCCCCCATACATCGTTATACTTCACTATCAAGTCTCCAACTGCAAATGTAAGTTTGTAATCGCAAAGAAAAAAAATTTTTTGTGGTAAATCTACAAATTAACTATTTTCGGACTTTTTCCTTTACATGTGCTGTGAGACCCAGCTTCCTGCCAAATTTCATGATTCTAGGTCAATCGAAATTTGATTTATTTGCGAGTATCAAAATAATATGTCACATAAATGGACGTAGTTTTTATTGCGTTGACTTGATTTTTTTGGAGCTCCAAGGGACCATGGACCTACGTATTTGATATTAATTTCAACTTGACACCTCCATGCGTTCCTGAGAAAAAGGGTCTTGACAGACTGACAAACAGACAGACGGACAACGAAGTGATCCTATAAGGGTTCCGTTTTTTCCTTAGAGGTACGGAACACTAAGAAAGAAAAATAAATTCCCTATTTAAGTATAGCCGTGAATGGTTAATGTTTATTCAGCAAAAAGCTCGCTTGTAATGAATTATTCACAGCCCTTAGGGTGCGTTTCCACTGAAGCGGAGACGTACGGAGCTGAGCGCAGACGTGCAGGGATCGTCCAATCACAGACGAGACGAGAGACGCGATGAAGATTTCAACCATTGTGATTGCACGTCTCCGCTCAGCTTCGCTCGTCTCCGCTTCAGTGGAAACGCACCCTTAGGCGGGTGTACAATGAAATCTGCCCTTAAGGTAGCGGGGTTGTAATGAGTTTTAGCGTAACGTAGTTTTGTAAAGGATCTCGTCCACAATGAACTGGAAGATTCAGAGATTTATCTAGTATAAACTTAAACTATTTGTGATGCCTGATCTCGTTTGCTGGCTTTTTACACAAATTAGATTGCTCTTAGAGAGCCACACTTACCATGCGAAACTAGCTTCATCCCGAGCCTTTGTTCGTAAATAAAATCAGTCCTATGTTTGAAGACCCTTCTTGCTTTCACATTATACAGAATGACTTGTTATTTGACGTATTCCTTCTAGGGCGTGATAGTGTGACCCACTTGGAACAATAAAGCACCCCATAAAGCCTAGGTGAAAATTCATGGGATTCGAGAAAACTCAATATTTTCGTTTTTTCAATCGAATGGAATAAAAATTCTTTTAAATTTTGATTCCATTGGGTACCTTATACTTTAATAAAGCTTTCCATGTAACCAAATTTTCTAAAATCCCAAAGAGTTATATGAGTATTGAGTTATTGTTATTGAGTTTTGTTACAGTTGTAGTTGCAATCATGTTTAAATAGGTTTTTATTTTTATTATTTTATTTAATTTTTAAATAGATTCTTTTACATTTTGCGAATGTGAGAACGTTTGAGGCCTTGTACACTGTACATTTGTTGCCCATTTTCTATTTTGTTATTAAGTACCTGGTACTTGTTGACAGGCCTCCAATGTCCTCCCATACCTAATAACAGTGTAATTTGAAAACATTGTAAAAGTCAATTATTTTTAAAAGAGTAACAGTGGAGTTTCTTGCCGGCTCTTCTCCATAGGAAACCACCAATTGGAACCGTGCACTAACTTCTAACGTTTCATAAGTGCCCATGTAGGTTTATGTGAAATAAAATATTTTGATTTTCCTAGTCCTATTTATTCCCTGTACACGTCTCTCATCATTATTCACCAGCATCAGATTCTATGACAATTCATTTACTGTTCAAAAACAGTATAAGAAGCTGGTGGAATGCATCTCTAGTCTCAAGTTTTCGGACCTCAGATATCTATTATGTGTCATGAAGAAACATGAAACGTTGTTTAAGATATGAGGGAGTTGTAGGATTGAACAGAATACTGTAGAGCTCAAACAAGATATGAAAAAAATATCTTCTATAAGTACTCCGCTCTCCGGACATTCTCGTAATATTGGAACTGGTATTGATTCAGTTCAATTCGCGCACATGTCATCTACGAACAAGTATTGACTTTCTTCAACTCGCTCGCATGTCATTTGCTAACTTTGTATCAGTTCCTCCCAAAGTATATACAGGTATTCATGCGAAGTTCGAGTATATCGTCCGGTTGACCTACTTCGGGCTGTCAATTGATCTAACTGAGGATATTCCGATGTACTTACTGTTCTGTATGGGTGACGATATTTGTTTTGTAATTTTCTACTTTTAGGTATGCCGTGCAGCTTGAGCAGCGCTATAAAAAAACTAACTGGCGATTTTTTGCCACATCATAAGTTATTCACGAATAGTTGAAGAGACTAAGTGGTATAATATCCGAGATACACAAATTCCTAACAATGCACAATATTCAATATTTGAAGTGAAAATTGCTTTAGGTATTTAGAGGTATGAAGAACAGGGTATAAAGTTCACTCATTCTCTATAGACAAGAGAGGGTGCTTTGACCAGTTGGGGGTCGTATCTGACTGGGCAACTGCCCAACGATTGATTTCGGGGAAGTTATATGTATGTTGTTCGCGCGGTAATCTCAAATTGCACGATGCAGGATTTGTGTGACGTCTCAGGTCTTTGATGCGTAGTTCGCATGTGGCGATGTAGATGCCACAAGTACATTATGAGCTCTTTCTGAACAGTGAACGGTTACGCTCGGTTCAGTGACGCCGAATCGGGTATACTCGGCTCAAGTTGGCCGGTGAAGCTGAATCGCGTATACTCAGCTCTAGTCGTCAGTTTTCAGTTCTAACGTATGGTTATAACCAACCGAAATACTCGATGAACACTCAGACCCGGCCCTAGTGTTTAAACCCCAGATGGCTACCAATAAGGTTGTTATACGTAGTCGCTTCCCGCTCCTCCTATGTCACAATAACCTCACCTTGCGGTCCTGAAATGAAATCTACCCGTGAAACCTTTACTCAGAACATATGTAGAGGCCCATATGTGTTTGTACATTTGTGTTATGACTTCATATTATGAGTCAAAGGATAACTTGAGTTAATTAATTAAATACTTATAAAGTGGATAAAAGCTTAGCTGTCGCTGTGAACTCAGTTTTTGTATTATTTAGGTTTAATTTGGAATGTGAGCGTGCTAAAAGTTGTTTTTGAGGTTGTTTTGGAGTTGACTGGGGAAATGCAGAAAAAGTTAAATTTATTCGACGAACGGTTTTTTTTAAAATTTAAAACAAAATAGAGACCCTATTGTGTTCGATTTATACAGTCTGTGGAGTTGATCAACCTTAATTCTTATTTTGAAATACCTTTGAATAGTCTATGGAAAACTGAATTTTTTGATGGACTAGCTAAAGCTAGCCGGATTTCGCCTCTTTTTTGTGAAGCTCAATTATTAAAAAAGTGTGGATCGTTAGAAGCAAAATTTTTTTTAGAGGTTCACTCATTTAAAAACGCGTTCATCATTAGAAGGTCAATAAGTTTTTTAGAGGATCAGTTAAATATTTCCCTTTTTAAAGCAGTCTTGATCTCACCAAGAAAACAAAACAGTCTTAAATACTATTCATAACAGTAATAAAAATAAAATAAAAACGTAACAAAACAAACGCCCTCTTGACCTCTTCGTTACATTAGACCTTAATGAGGAAGTACTTGATCCTAATGAGAGGGAATTATATTCCTTTCATTGTGCAAATAGCCGGGACTCACCGAATGAACGCACGGAATTAACTTTTACTAAACTTTTACAGAGCACGACATGCTCGCTTTTCCCTCAAAAGCGAGCATGTCGTGCTCTGTAAAAGTTTTTGTTTTGTGGTGGTTTGTTTTGATGGGGGATATTAGTAATTTGGAGTTGCCCACTCCAAATTACTAATATCCCTAATTCATGCAAATTATCTTTATTCCGCAATATAGCCTAGCATTTTCCAACTATATTGGGGTCGGCTTCCAGTCTAACCGGATGCAGCTGAATGCCAGTATTTTACATGGCGCGACTGCCTGTCTGACCTCCACAACCCAGTAACTGGGTTATACGATACCCCTTGGTAAGACTGGTTGTCAGACTTTTGGGCTTCTGACGACCCGTAACGACTGTCAAAGATCCACGAATGACAGCCGGGACCAATAGCTTAACGAGTCTCTGTATGTAAAGATTGTTACCCATCCACAGACCAACCCCGGGAAGTGTAGCTTAACCTGATGGATCGATCCGTGCGGCAGTTATTACTTAGCCATGAGCTTCTCCGACTTTAATGATTTCATAATAAATCAATAATATACTTAACTAAAAATTGAAGCAACTCCATCGACACGACATGTGAATATTGAGGCAATTTTACCAACTCCACCGACACGACATGTGAACATCGAGGCAATTGAACCAACTCCATCGACACGACATGTGAATATTGAGGCAATTGAACCAACTCCACCGACACGACATGTGAACATCGAGGCAATTGAACCAACTCCACCGACACGACATGTGAACATCGAGGCAATGCAGCTTTAAGACCAAATAAACATAGTGCGGGGAAAAATATATTTATCTTTTATATCAGACTCTAAGAAAGTTGAACGAACTTGTGTAAAATACAATCACCACGAAATTTAAAATAATCAAAACGTAAAAAATTTAGTGAGATAACAATTGCTCATTAGTCTTATAGGTTAGATTATAATGAATTATTAAAAACCTGGTTCTTTTTAATAATTGATAAAACAAGTAAATCATATTAAAATAAAATAAAACCCCGACACAAACAGTTCCTTATTTCTCTTTCCTCCTTTATCACCAAACCTATTCATTGACACCATTCCAATGAGCTCAAACACGATGTGCTGTAAGTTGGTAAGGGAGTTGAGTATCCTTCAAATTCCAGGTGATGCTACAGCATCATCATCATCATTATTTCAGCCGAGAGACGTCCACTGCTGGACATAGGCCTCCCCCAAATGGGGAGGTTCACCATAATCACCACGCTTGGCAGGCGGTTTGGCGATCGCAGTATGGCGTTAAAATGCATAGAGAACGGTGCTGCCTATTCCTATGCCCACGGGAAGAAAAGGATGGTACTATTCTATACGTCCGGCACCACATGGAGCTACAGCATCAGTTCATTATTACTATGTTTTTCTAATATAATTGAAAAAACAGAATACCAAATTTCAAATTGATCAGACCTGTGGAAGACGCTCACATCCATTCATCAACTAGAAAAGAGCTGATAATCTTCAAACAGCTAAACCGATTTTGATAAAACTTGTCTAAGAATTTGCTAAAAACCTTTTTTCAAATAAAAAAAACGCATTCATATCGGTTCACCCGTTTAAGAGCTACGGTGACACATACATCGCGGTCAAACTTATAACACCCCTCTCTTTGCGTCGGGGATTAGAAATAGGAATAAGCAAAGGTAACGACCGATCGAAAACAATAAAAAATTAGGTACATATAGAATTGGCGCCATACCATGAAATCACGTACTCTTGCAATGTATACCATTATATCTTTAGTATTCCATAGGGGCTGTATCGACACAAGGGAGGAAGCAACTACGAATAATTACAGAGGCTTACACTCGTTCCGCTGTGTAAATGACACGGTCTTGAGTCAACGCGGCCTTGCTACGCAATGGATTTACCAAATTAGCTTTACTTGTTCTTTAGGCGACACGACACGAATACGACACGAGTTTGATAAGCTATAGTAGTAGTCTTTTAATGTATCGTGTTAGCTTTAAAGCTGTAAGCCGTAAGCTGTATTACCGAATGCAGTTGAATATCGGTATTTTACATAGAGCATCTACCTACCTGACCATAACCCAGTTACTGGGTAGCACGATACCCTTTGGTAAGACTGGTTGTCAGACTTTTGAGCTTCTGACTCGTATGTTTATTTGAATATCGTATGTTTTACAATGTTTGTAGATATGTGAGCACCATGTATCTATCACATAATTAATTTATCTGTCGTTGCTTCATTCTTAATTATTTTTACCTAATGAGTTATAGTGATTTTATTCTAGGTGCATAGTCTTCACAGATAATTACATAATTAATGTACCTATATAAAATATTTTAAAAGAGTAAGGTGGAGTTTCCTGCCCATTCTTCTCCATACGAAAACTACCCTTTGGAAGGAGCGACTAGAATCAATTTTTTTTTTTTGTAAATTTTGATGTTCAAAAGTGCCACAAGGGACTATTTGAAATAAATAACTTGGACGAAAGACAGCCGGGACCAACGGCTTAACTTGCTTTCCGAGGCACGGGGCCTTGATCACCCATCGACGAACCAACCGTAGTAAGGGTAATATAGTAAGCTACGTTACATAGTATCCTTAGATCGACCTGTGCAGATATTATTATTTTAGCCACGAACCCCTAGCATACTATAAAGACACGTTAATAACAGTCTCAATGCCACAGTTCCTCAGAAGCGCGTCAAAGTGAGCCTAATAATATAATTACAAGCAATAAGGCTTTACGTCACATCAATTTATGGATAGTTATGCGATATAGCGGTAACAGTATCATCAGTGATAAATATAGGTCTTGTCAAACACATAAGGGGAAGATTATAATACTGGTAAAGCTTTGGTTTTCTCAAAAAGTCGTTAAAATATGACGGAACCACTCTTCTAAGAAAGCTGTAGTGGACGTAAACTGAAAGTGTATGATGTCCAGAAAGGACCAGTTAGGTTAGATTATTTTATCATTTGTCTAGAAAAATGTCATGATTTTATCTCAAGGTAAAGATATAGTAACTGCCACGGCCTGCAAAAGGGGTATTGATAGACCAATGTAAAAATGTGGGACAAGGTGAAGCCGAGGCACCATATACGTGAGTCCATCAATGCCTGGTTGCGCCCAAGCTTTGTATAGTACTTTTCAAACTAAGTAAATTAATTATAAATTCCAGAATCAATGACGAACAACGATAATTTTTTACGCGCCAATATGTTCATTTGTTTCTTTTTTACTTTTAAACAGCTCTATTTGCAATTTAAATCGAAATTTAAATAAAATCTTTCTTAATTTACCTCCTTGGCTGGCATGTATCGAAGTAAAAAGTTCGTTCCATTTTTAAATTACACGACAGTTATGAGTTTACATAGTAATTTATTTGGCCTTTTAACAAGACAGATATGTATTTTTATATTAACAGTGTTCGCATGTATTCGACCAGTACAGCATTTTCGATTTATATCGAAGAATGTTGTCAAAATAATGCCCGAATTTCCAAGCATGTTTGAGAAAAAGTAAGTATTTAAATGTAGTTCCCACATGACTGCTTTGTTGATCTAGTGGGCTCAAGCGCTACTGCTGAGCATGAGGTCCTAGGTTCGATTTCTAGGTCGGGTAAAGTGTTATTAGGTTTTTCTGTCTAGAATTTCACAGTAAAAGTCAAAAACTGTTGGTCTGCATGGGATTTTTTGAATTTTAAAAGATTTTATTTATTTGTTTATTTATTGATTTATTTGTTTCTTTATTGATTTATTTCTTTCTTTATTGATTTATTTACTTCTTTCTTTATTTATTGATTTATTTATTTATGTGTTTTATTTATTTCTTTCTTTGATTTATTTATCGATTTATTTATTTATTACAAGGCAACTACAACAGGTTACAATCACAGTATATCACTAGAATCACATTATAGGTTTCGAGCTGATTATCACCCAAAGCATAATCGCACAACATAAATAGCAACTACAATAAAAATGATGACAACTACAGTAAAAAGCTAAGTTCACAAAATTACAGCTACAAGGTCTGTGCGTCTGCCCTCCGACACACCTCTACTTAGACAGGGAATGTGTAGGAGACCAATCACGCCAGGTAAAGAACATACATAATTGACATAGTTACATTATGTAAAGAAAACAGTATTTAAAGCGTTACAAGATTTAAAATAAAGAGTAAATACATGTCTTTTGAAAGCAGCGGCAAGAGAATCGAAGATGTCAATACTGTTATTGTCTTTTTAAATTTCATTGTAAAGTCCACGTTTTAATAAATGAGTTTGCTTCGACGCTTCTTTTCAGAGTTAATCAATCTGCCTAGCCTTTTCTGAACTATGTTGGGGTCGGCTTCCAGTCTAACTGGATGCAGCTGAGTACCAGTATTTTATAAGGTGTGACTGCCTATCTGACCTCCACAGCCCAGTAACTGGGTAACACAATACCCCTTGGTAGGACTGGCTGTCAGACTTTCGGGCTTCTGACGACTCGTAACGACTGTCAAAGATCCACGAATTACAGACGGGACCAACAGCTTAACGTGCTTTCCGAGGCGCGGAGGAGTCTCGGTATGTAAAGATGGTCACCCATCCACGGACCAACCGCGGCAAGCGTAGCATAACCTGATGGACCGACCCGTGCGGATGTTATTACTTAGCCACGAGCTCCTCCTTCTCCTCCTTCTTTTCAGAGTTAATGCCAACGCCAATTTTACAGACCAGAAAATTTATTTATCTACTTAAAAAGTAAGAATTTTGTTTCAAGTTAAATGCATAATTTGGTTTCTTAGTCAGTTTCACAAAATTAAATTACAGTTGATCATGATTGGGGTAAGATGTTATGCTTCCTCTGTAACTCGTGGTGAACATTCACAGAATTCAACCACAGACATTAAATGTCTTCGCCTAACTCAGGCCTTGCCTAACAATCCCTATAATTAAATATTTCACTCCTTATTACATTGGAAACTATGCGAGTAATGATGTTTTAGTATTACGGGTTACAACTTTATGGCCTGGGTATATTTGGTGGTTCAATGGAATGATTAAATATTGCTGTTGTCTGCTAAATAGAGTGTCTATTTAATTTATGTTGGTATATCAGTAGTAAGTTTGTTTAAGAACATATTACTCGTTAACTTGTAGAGCCTACTTAGCTGAGATAGTGTTCCTTTTAATTTTGTTATACGAGTATATATATACACTACAGTGAATTTTTTCGCATATCCAAAACCAACCATTTACCTGGCAGGTAAATGGTTGGTTTTGGATATGTTTATTCACTTGACTCTAATAAAATTTTGCCCTTTAAAGCTTAATATTTCGCAAACGGATCCATAAATTCAAAAATCGTTTTTACACACTCACAATAATTTTGAATGACCTTTCCAACGACACTACACACTAAAGATAGACGAGATAAAAAACTCCCCACATATGGTGTAGCGGAAATAACCTAAAAAAAAACATGATTTTATTTTACCACTTTGTCGATGTGATTAATATGTATACCCATGCCAAATTACAGCTTTTTAGTACTAAGAGTCTCTGAGCTAAGCCGCGGACAAACAGATAGACGGACATGGCGAAACTATAAGAGTTCTTTGTTGACTACGGACCCTAAAAAGGAGGAGAAAGAACCATAATGCATCAAAAAATTCGTCCGCATTGCTGTTAACAGGAAAAGTGCCAAAAAGGCTATGCTGTATGGCGATACTGATTCTTTGGCCAAAAAATAAGGTCACATGAGGAGTCGACCTACCGTTTGGCGATGCCTCAAAAATTAAACACATTAAAGCAAATTATAAAAAGGTAAGTATTAAAAAAAATAGGATTTTTAATGTGTTTAATTTTCTTGTAATTAAGTCAGATAGAACATATAAATTTAATTCTTCCTAATTTTTACATCATATTTTTATATATTTAATTCTATAGATTATAATGCTTGTTTTTCTGTTTTCATTGATGTGATTTTGCAGTCGGGTTTTTAATTTTTTTAATTATTTATTTTATTTTAGACTTTTTAGTGTCCCGGAATCTCTTATGAACAAAAACTGGTCCAACACGAAAATGGCCCATTTTTACGCTAACAAAAACTTTTAAATTCAATTTTATATTCTTAATTAAATTTTAACATATAATTTATATATATTTTTGTAATCCCTTTTTAAATTTCTTTATATTGATACCCTGCTCGATAGGTTTGGTATTTTTTTATTAACGTATTACTAAAAAATCCGCCATTTTGTGTTTTTTTTCAAACGCCTGTCTATATAATATATACACTTGGGATTTTAAGACGAATATATCGATATCTTAACTGTCGGAATCCATCCAGCCGTTTGGAAAATTAGAGGTAATAAATAAATTTACGAATATACATACATACAAGATACGCGCGAAAAACATTTCAACCTTCCTTGGCAGTCGGGTTAAAACACATTTTAATCTTAATAAGTAGGTATGCTGTAGAAGTATGCAACGAATTGAAATGTGACATGAAATTCGCTCCCTTTGAGTCGGTTTTTAGGTCACGAAAAAGGATCTTAGCTCGTTTGAAGACTTGATGGACGCCCAGCCAGTGCACTTGCAGCTTTGAGGTAGTTAGTTTCCTATTTACTTATGTACCTACTAATAATGATAAGTACCTGGTCGCTCGGGTGGAATTAGGTAAATACATCGTCCAGATATACCAACGTTGTATCACATTCCCGAGGCTGTGAAAATAGCGAAAACGAATTTTCCCAGATATGAGACCTAGCTAGATCGATTTTCACCCCCAAAAACCCCTGCATTGCAAATTTCATCGAAATCGTTAGAGCCGTAATTACATACATATACTATATAGATATGTTTGTAATCACGTTCTCGAAAACGGCTCTAACAAATATTGCTCATTTAATAGTATAAGATAATTGTTTCAATGTTGAGGGCAAGAAGAGTTTCTCCGTACCATAAGTAATTTCATTAAAATGCCATGATGAAAATGAACATAGATAAAGCAACTCCTCTAGCTTAGCGACTCAAAGTGTGTCTTTCGAAACGTTTTGTACGGCTTAGCAAAATTTCTCGGAAATGAAAATTATCAATTCACGAATAAATAAAATAATTAGCACACTCGTGTTATCATGGAGATGACAGAATTGTAACTTTAGTCGCTCGAAAAGGGGGGGCTCCCCCCTTTTAAGCGATCCTTCTTATTTATTTCGGAAAAATCACGAAATATCAAAAAATAAATACTTGTGATATCTCACTACACCCCGTGGTGAGATATCACGTGTATTTATTTTTTCGTTGAACGCGTGATTTTTTTACTCGAAAAGCGGCGCGTGACCTTGACTCGCCATTGCCAGACGATTATACCAGTATTTAGACATAAAATATTCTTTTTTTTAAATACCTTGTACCTCACATTTAGATTTCTACCAGTGGAATCAGCCCTTTAACTACTAAGTAAGGATTGATAGACACCCGGGACCACCTTCTCATCACAAAACTAGAGAATTGTTAAAATAATTTTCGGAATTCTCTTAAACGAGGCTTTAAAACCAATATTAATGTTTGTTTTACAATAAGGTCACTAGATGGCAGTACTCTTCACTGCTAGATCGCGCTGTCGTTGTCGCTCGCCAAACGTCAAACATTTTGTGTGACTGAGTTTTGATAGGTGTAAACTAGCTTCAAAAGTAAAGTATCGTGTTCAACAGATAGTAGTTGGTTAGTTGTGAGTTAGTTTATTTCTGTTTAATTATCGTCTTGCCATTTTTTAGTTTGTGCTCGCGAGGTCTACTGTTTGTAGAGTTCTACTAGTAATAATTAATTAATTCACTCACAGTAATGCCGGAATAGCAGTGATAGCCTAGTGGTGTGACCGTCGGACAGCCAAGTCATAAGGTCTTGAGTTCGAACCCAAAGCACGCACGACAGACTTTTCGGATTCATATTGCGTATTGTATAATTATCACTTGGTTCAAAAACAGTGAAGAAAAACATAATGAGGAAACCGGCATGCCTGAGAGATATTTCTTGACGGCATGTGAAGTCAAGTCAGAGGCCCATGGGCGGCATAAAAATTCTAACACGAAGTTAGTCACTAACCACACGGAAAAGAAAAGAGAAATGAAGAAAAAAAAAAGAATGAATGCTGCGTATTACGCAGATGGAATAACGTTATGCTAAGTACACTTTAATCACCACGGGGTGTAGTGAGATATCACAAGTATTTATTTTTTCGTTGAACGCGTGATTTTTTTACTCGAAAAGCGGCGCGTGACCTTGACTCGCCATTGCCAGACGATTATACCAGTATTTAGACATAAAATATTCTTTTTTTTAAATACCTTGTACCAAAAAAATATATGTGATTTTGGGTAGGGTTGGTCTAAATCCTCACCACGTATAACCAGGGGGCGAGATAAAAAGTTAAAAAAGGGGTTGAAAAGTTGCTATAAAACATCAAGTGATTATTGGAAATATGGTGGGGATCGCTGGTCTATTGGTCGCAAGCGTTACTGCTGAGCTAAAGTCTTGGGTTTAATTCCCGGGTTGGGCGAAGTGTTATTGGGTTTTTCCATCTCAAATTTCTCAGTAATAGCTCGGAGTCTGGATTAGTGCCCAGTTGATGGCAATAGGGTCGCCCACTATTACATGGAAATTAAACATAACCAGTGAAATGAGGGTGTACTAAAGGTACACCTCTGCCAACCCTTCGCAAAATACAGGCCAGATGTTATGCTGCTAAGAACCTAATCGGTGTCTTGGCCTTGGCACTAAGACCTACACTAGTTGCAATGTCAGTCTAGTCTCGGGCATCACTCGGGCAATCGCGCTAAAAGCCGAGCGAGCGCTGACGCACCTGACCTGAGCGAGCACTAGCTACTTGATAGGGTAAGGATAGCAAAACAAGAATATTTTAATGTATTTCTTATTCATTTATAATTTTATTTTTTGCTTATCAGCATTGACTTGAGCTCACACTGGCTACTTGATAGAGTAAGGACAGCAAAATAAATTTGCTTATTATCGTGATGTGTTTGTGTGCAATCAATGCAGCTCCTACTTGCTAAAGCAAATAAAAGAATCATTAGGTCTGATTTATCTTGCATCTCATGATGAATCAGAGAAAAGAATCATTAGTGGCAAAAATGCATTATTTTGTTTTGAGTATTTTAAATTATTTTATCACTTAGTGTGCCATTTAGCTGTTGCAAGCATAGATTTTCTCTGAATAAATGAATTGTAAGAATTGATTTGCCGAAACTATTTTTTTTTTCGGCCACTTTGTTTTTCGGCCGAAAACGAAAGCGGCCGACATTGGATATTTTTGCCTAAAATTGCCGAAAACCTACATCCTAAGTTATTTTAATTAAAGTGTACTTAGCATAACGTTATTCCATCTGCGTAATACGCAGCATTCATTCTTTTTTTTTTCTTCATTTCTCTTTTCTTTTCCGTGTGGTTAGTGACTAACTTCGTGTTAGAATTTTTATGCCGCCCATGGGCCTCTGACTTGACTTCACATGCCGTCAAGAAATATCTCTCAGGCATGCCGGTTTCCTCATTATGTTTTTCTTCACTGTTTTTGAACCAAGTGATAATTATACAATACGCAATATGAATCCGAAAAGTCTGTCGTGCGTGCTTTGGGTTCGAACTCAAGACCTTATGACTTGGCTGTCCGACGGTCACACCACTAGGCTATCACTGCTATTCCGGCATTACTGTGAGTGAATTAATTAATTATTACTAGTAGAACTCTACAAACAGTAGACCTCGCGAGCACAAACTAAAAAATGGCAAGACGATAATTAAACAGAAATAAACTAACTCACAACTAACCAACTACTATCTGTTGAACACGATACTTTACTTTTGAAGCTAGTTTACACCTATCAAAACTCAGTCACACAAAATGTTTGACGTTTGGCGAGCGACAACGACAGCGCGATCTAGCAGTGAAGAGTACTGCCATCTAGTGACCTTATTGTAAAACAAACATTAATATTGGTTTTAAAGCCTCGTTTAAGAGAATTCCGAAAATTATTTTAACAATTCTCTAGTTTTGTGATGAGAAGGTGGTCCCGGGTGTCTATCAATCCTTACTTAGTAGTTAAAGGGCTGATTCCACTGGTAGAAATCTAAATGTGAGCAATTTACTGCATTTTGAATAACTATTCCGTTCATCACGCCTAGATCCTCATCAGATCTTCACCAAGTTTTTATGAGACCAATATAAAGTTACTACAATTCAAAATAAAAATAAACCACCAAAATCGGATCTCATAAGGCAGAGGTATCCAGTAGCCCCCTTTTTGCCCCTTTTTGGAGGGAGTAAATTCAAAATCAAATATCCCTGACGATAAAAAATAACTATAAAGTTGAGAAACCTATATACCAAGTTTTGTCCAGATCAGTACCAACAAACTTACACACGAAAGCCAGACTTGCAGCAGAGACGCTTCGCTCGCTTCGCTTGCTCGTTCAATTATAATACTACCTAGGTATTTAATTGTCCCTTGTTTTAGCCCATATCATGACCCGTGCCTAAAACTGCCGTAAAACAAAGTTTACATCATTGACCTGCATGTTAGTGTGACGTCATAACGGCTCTGTGGATTACCTAATGAAAATTGTAAAGTGCAATCATCATTTCACGGGCTCTAAAGGGCTCCGACATTAAACGTGTGTTTATAGTTGTTTAGTTAATCTAACTAATACAAACTTATTAGTTAAATTAACTCATTAATTACAGAAGTACCTAAGGGACTTTTTTAGGGTAAACGCAAAATAAAAAGGAATGTTACAGGTAAATGCTCACTCGCCGTGAGCATTCAAATCAGAATCACATCAAAATATTTTATTTCACATTAACCTACATGAGCACTTATGAAACGTCAGAAGCTAGGTGCACGGTTCCAATTGTTCGTTTCCTATGGAGAAGTGCCGGAAGAAACTCCACGGTTTTCTCCACTACTCCACATTACTTCGAACACCGTGTCCAGCATTCGCAGGGACGTTGCATTACATAGAAATGCTTTTCTAAATATTGTGCTTTTGCTTGTATTGTAACTTTCGTAAGAACATTACATAAAAAGATAAAGATAAAGATCATTTATTTGTATAAACATATGTGACATGATACATAGAATGCACATAGGATAGAAAGGAGTTTAAAATTGCCGGTTTAACATGTTTTGCCATATTCGGCGTACAAAATAGTTCATAATATGTAATTGGAATTATAAATTGGGAAATAACTAAATTATAGTCAACATTCAATCAATTCAAATACCCAATTACAATCAATACAAAAATAGAGTCAACAAATAATAATAATCAAAAAAAGTAAAATGAAATAAAACTAATTAAATTATCTAAGTTTAAAATTTGTCATTCAAAAACTCTGTAACATTATAATATCCTAATTAGCAGTTTTAAACTGTCTCTTGAATTAATTAATATTCATGTTCTTAAGGGAATTAGGAATTTAATTGATTATTAATGGGCCATGCATATTACAGTTAGATTACATGGAAATGTTCGAGAAAATTACAAGGCAAGCTAATGTAAAAAAATCGTCTGCACCTACTTTTCAACTGAAACATAGCGCATGTAGATTGAAGTTGATTGGTACCATGGTCTAATAAAACATGGTCTGGCATTCCAGGAGTGACACATGCTTACGTCACTATCCAGTTGCCACTTTATTGCAACAAAACACGAATTAAGGAAAGATTTTCAGTCACCGTTCTGTTAAAAAATATGTACAAAGCATTTAAATTGTCGTTTCGTTTATCTAATCAAACGAAACAATTCAATTAAAACATAAACCAACATAATTGTTAATTAAAACCTTATTGTTTTATCGAATACGCACAGGTAATAAAGGTGGTTGGGGAGTTATTATTACAATCATCTGGTAACACAGATGTGATGACGTAGATTGTCACCCACGTGACCACTATGTCTCGGAATGCTATACCTGGCGAAGTATATTATTATACCATGATTGATGAATTAATTTAGCTTAAACACATAACATGATATTGATCACTAATCACTTTACTTAAGTTTAATTGTGTTCAACCAATTAACGCTTTATGGATAAGGCGTGGGTGGCTCTTTAGAGCGTTTGGAGTGAAAGTAGCCAACGTCGCAAATAGCTGTCAAATATTTCGCTGTATTGATTAATTTGGCAATATTACTGTATGGAAATAAGAAATATGACTAACTAGTGAACTAAATTATTGATTATGAAATGCAATCATTAATATCGTAACACCGAATACTTAGTTTTAGTTGGAAAAAAAGTATTTGGAAACTTTCCAAATGCCTTTTTTAGACCTAAAACGGTTACAACATCAAATTCAGTGGTATCGTAGAGTTCACTAGTGAGCCATAGTTCTTATTTCCATACAGTAATATTGCCAAATTAATCAACACAGCGAAATATTTGACAGCTATTTGCGATGTTGCCCACTTTCAGTATTAACGCTCTTAATGAGAAGCAGTAATTGTTTTGAGACCGTTGAAATCATTTACAATGCCCATAGGCATTGAATTGTTGGTGTAATTGTAGGTACATAATTATTTATTTATTTACTCACACAGTATAACACCTTTACAGATCCCAAGGCGATGCTTATTGTAGGTAAAAGTGTTCATATAAAATACATGCTGGACTAAGGTATAAAATAATAGTATATTGTGTCTACAATGTGAGGTCACTATAACGAATAGTATTTCTGCAAACTGTAGATCTCGGGAGCACAAACTTTTTTGCAACAATTAATATTGGGTATTTACATGTTTTCGTTTTAAATTCCGAACATAATTCGTCGAATCAGGAGAAGTCCTTCTGTATTTGCCAGTAACGTTGTAAGTTACCGTCTTGACAGTTCAATGTATGTACCTACTTAGTGGTAATTGAGAAGGCCATGCTAATAAACAGGCCACTGTGACGATGAAAACTTTAAAATGTGATTAAAAAACAACCGCCTAGTTGAACTTCAATCCAGAGGTTGTAAAAAAACTTTTTCTATTAATATAAATACTCAGTGTTAATTCATGCGTCATTACCCCTCACAGGCTCGTAAAATTCCGGGTTCGCGTTCATCAACGTATATTAGTATTCAGAGGTCTAAACTTTACGCAAGTGGCGACCATCACTCAATGCTTAATGCTTTCCGACCTTAAATGAAAGTAGGGCTTCGTCAGCCATTATTAAGTAGAACAATCGCATGTCCCAAGCGAGCGATGAGACCAAAAAGTTTCAGCCATAAAGGTATCCGTAACCCTGGTCGGTTACATAGAAAATGTGTTTTAATTTACACAAATCGACCGCCAAGGACTGGCCACCCTTTGGCATGAGACTTTTAATGGGTTGCCAGAGTAAATAAATTAAAAATGTTCGGTATCATGGAGTTTATTTATGAGTTATGTGGAGGTGTCAGGCCTTTCTCGCTGAACATGGTTCGTACATTATGGTTTGTTGAAGTTATGGCAAGTTTCGACCGTGATTATGTAAATGGAAGTTTTCGTATTTTTTTATTCTTAGGTGTGAGTTTTGAAGTAGTGTTTTGGTACGGTTTTATGCAAAATGGTACTGCTCACATTTAATCTATACTAATATAATAAAGATGAAGAGTTACTTTGTTTCTTTGAACGCGGTACTCTTTGGAAATGCCAGTTGAAAAAAAAACCAAAGCCCAATTTTTTTGGTAGGTTATAGGCTATTTAACATCACGCTACTACCCTTAGGACCCGAGCAAAAAGAAAAAAAGTCTGAAAGAACGTTAAGCGAAAACGCGAAATGTATTAGCGCGGGCGGGCGATGCGATGCGACGCGGAGGGTCGGTGGAACATGAAATTCACGTGGACAAAGTCACGGGCAGAAGCTTGTAAATAATAACTTTGGTAAAAAAGGGCTTCTTTCATTTAAATTACAAAGAAAAATACTAAAAATAAAATAAAATACATTTTTTTAAAGCGCCGTATATTCTGTTTTCTCATTTCTGTACTTTACTAGGGTTTACTGCTATAATTTTCTTTCATATTTTATTTAAAAAACGTCTTATTCTCGACGTCTTTATTGTTATAAAATTCTAATTAGTAATATTGATCGCGGTCTTAAAAGAACCCTTGTCAAAAGGTGTCAACACCAAATACTTATTAAAACAACTTTTTTCATTGGTACTGAAATTATTTAAATTAGTCTCGTCACTGTCAGTTTGGGTCTTAATGCTTTTAGTTAAGGACTTAACACCTGTAGTGGATTAATTAAATTCGTCATAGTTGAGTAAGTGGCTCTTAGTTCAATTAAATTGAACTGAATTAGAAAAAGATACTTTAAGTATTGCTTAAGTATGAAATTTTACACGTTGTACGAAAAAAGTTCGTTTGTTCGTATTTTTTTATAATTTCTTTTTTATTAAAGACTTTACGTCTTTAATAAAAAATAAAACCAGCAGAATTGTGTGAAGCAAAGGAATAAAACCAATCCTTTTTTTGGCATCTTATATTTCTTCTAAAACATTATTTACCAAATGAAAATACGAGTATAACAAAGCAATGATTATTCCTGTTTTATCTTACCAATGTTTTCCTCGTGTAACAATTTGTTTATTCTTATTTTTTCGCAGATATTCATGTTCTTTGTCAAACACGTGTTTGACATATTTTTTTTTTTGTAAATCTTAACCATAAACAATTTCCTTTGATTTGTTTTCCTTATTTTTTATGGGAAACACGGTTCCCGAAAATAATAACATCATCCTTCATGAAAAACATAAACCACGACACCAATTAATTTTATTTAAAAAAAAAAACTCACCGTTTCATCGGTAAAAATAAATCACAAAAGCGGTTACAACCGGCTATATCCTGCTGAAACCAGTTCAATCCAGATTGAGCTCGTCATATAAAATGTAAACATCATTATCTTTTTTGCTGTCGTTACAAGTGGCGGCGTCATTAGTCGTATTGTTGGAGCTCGAGGTTCCGATATCTCAGCCGGCTTGTATGTGGGTTAACAATTATCCTAGCATTCTATAACTTGCTGAATTTTTGCTAATAGTTTTCGCACTTGATAGAGGAAGGAGTTAGAAATTTGAGCTTTTATGCTTTTTGTTCCTAAAAATACCAATATGCTTAAAATAGACCTTATGGTACACAACTAGTCCTTATGTGCATGTATATAAGGACCAGATGTGTTGCTTATATAAACGCTGATTGGTAGCGTACCCGAGTATTTTCTAGTATCGGCTCCGGTTGCACTATTCATCCTTTTTTGTCCGTGTTCCATTCATAAACACTATCCTAGATGAACATCAGCTGAGGTAGCCAACTGTTTTTGACCATTGCAATTCACCAACAACATATATGTATAATCACACATATTTCAGTGAAAAATAATACTAACCCGTTTTAATAAGTCACGCAGGGGACGTCATTATGTCATTCGTCATAGGTAATTGCTGAAAACCAGCGCTGTTGACGTTTGGTTCGTCCGAATTCACAGCATTTCGCTGAGCAATGACCTGTTCTTGCACAGATGCGACGCACAGCATAATTTTTCTTATTATTTGTTACAAAAGTAAATAACTATGTAATCAGCATTTTGTTTTTCATCACAATCACGCCTCTATTCCCCGGAGAGTAAGGTAGAGGTGTACCTATAGTAAACACACATTTGGCCAGTAATGTTTAAGTCCCATGTAATAGGGGGCGAGCCTATTGCCATCAACCGGGTACTAATCCAGACTCCGGGGTGATATTGAGGAATTCTAGATGGAAAACCAATAACACCTTGCCCGACCCGGGAATTAAACCGAGGACCTCATGCTCAGCAGTAGCGCTTGCAACCACAAGAATAACGAGGTAGTTACCAACAACTAAGCCTTAATTAAGCCCGAGTTTATCGCCCTCAAGACCTTTTAAAACAACGCATTACATTTACTTCAAAATTAAGATACCCACTTAAAGCTTGCATTACACACAACACGAAAATCCACTTTACCAAAGTACAACCAACATTAAATATCAATACGATAATGTTAATAATACAACACTTCAAACTGATTTCTATTAATAATAATGAACTAGCGAGCCGTGCCCTTCGCACGGTTTTTACCCGACTGCGGCGAAGCCAAAAAAGGAGGGTTATCTGATTGACATGATTGTATACATGTATGTTCATTCCTAGGTTTCCTCGTAACTACTAAACGGCTGAACTGATTTTGATGAATGATATGTCGTTAGATTCGTCTTTATTGCGCAAGTGTCACTGGGTATATAAAATAAACACACTGGGTAACAAAATGGCGGATCAAAAATCTCAATATTTGGCGAGAAAATGTATATTTTCAACAAAAAAATCCTATTTATCGAGTGGGGTATCAAAATAAATGGTTTTAAAAGGTGGTTACGAAAATATATTCAAATTATATATTTAAATGTAATTTGGAAGGAGAAATTATAAAATAATAAACAAGTGTAAAAAAAAAATACTACTGCGTAATAAGTGAACTTTAAAAAGATGGAAACAAGATGACTTATTCCTGTCTCCAATCCCAGTTAATACTATAAACAGTCTCGTGCATTAGGAGGCATCTTCTAACAATAAAACCCCATTGGGTTATATTATATTTTTAACAAAAAACCCCATTGGGTTATATTATATTTTTAACAAAAAACCCCATTGGGTTATATTATATTTTTAACAATAAAACCCTATTGGGTTATATTATATTTTTAACAATAAAACCCTATTGGGTTATATTATATTTTTAACAATAAAACCCTATTGGGTTATATTATATTTTTAACAATAAAACCCTATTCAGTTATATTATATTTTTAACAATAAAACCCTATTGGCTCCGACTGCATGAGAGTGTCAACATCCATTGTGTAGTTTAGAAGAACATAGCAGTTACACAGACGGACATGATAAGCAAATTTTAATAGTAATATATAGATATAAATATGTGGGGTAAATTCTCAGTAAGTTAAAGTGCTTAAAGTCAGACGCCTTAACTTGGCTCTTTGTATTGTGAACGTATAGTTATCGGCTCTTGACTCCACCCTTTTGTTGTAAACCATCAATTTATTTGAGTATTCCATTTTGTTATGCCTTTTCGGTGTGGGGCGTCTTTGTTATTTGTTAATCTTTTACCAAATTCATTTTTCGGTACTAAATTCGTTTGATACCCATGGAATGTGATCGCCAATTTGACTTCCATTTAATACAGACGCTCACGCCTTCTTCCCACGGGGGTTGGTAGAAACTACAGAACGCCACCTGCTACCATCCCTAAATATTCCTTTTGCTTCGTTTTTTTATATTATCCTAACTTAATAATATTAATATTAGCTAATTATTAATATGTAATATTCATTAATTATTGTTAATATTAATTAGTATTATTAATTAATATTAACTTTAATATTATAAATGTGAATATTATATTATAATATAATAAATGCGAAAGTGAGTTTGTTTGTAACGGTTTCACGCTAAAACGGCTGAACATATTTGTATGAGATTTGGCACATGGGTTGGCCATAACCTGGATTAGGACATAGGATACTTTTTATCCCGATATTCACACGGGATCAACTTAAATGGGTGGAACCGCGGGGCGCAGCTTGTAGATAATAAATTGTCTATCATCATTTCAGCCTGAAATCAAAACAGCTGTACATAGGCGCAAAGTGTCGCAACATCGACCAGTCCTGTGCCACTACTGTTCTGGCTGACTATGCATGTGTGTATGCTATGAATAGGTAAATATTCCTGAAAAAAAATATACATATTCTGATGTTTTTGGCATAGGTAACATCACAACTGCTTTCTCTGAAAAGTTAGACGCAGGTGAACAGGAGACACAAATTTCGCTAGTCCTACTATCCTACCTTATATATATATAATATTATAAATGTGAATGTTTGTATGTTTGGATGTATGTTACTTAATCACGCAAAAACGGCTGAAAATATTTAAATTAAATTTGGCACACAGATAGTTTATAACCTGGATTAGCACAGGATACTTTTTTCTTTTTTGTCTCGGCATGGGTCCAAAGATTTATAATAAACTACCAAAAACTTTAAAAAGCATGACCAACATAAACCATTTTAAATCGCAACTTAAAAAATTCTTGATTGAAAAGGCTTACTACTCTATCAATGAGTTTTTAGATAATAATAATAATAATAATTTATTCACCAAAATATGAACACGTATTACAAAATTGAATATTTGACAATATACAGTAAATAATGGCTTAAAGTTTGTAATATACAAAGTTTGGGACTATCTGCATCCAAACTAGGTGGTAAACCTGTATCTCGGATAACATTTGACCCCCATCAATAAATTGTGAATATTTAGTAGCCATGTTTAAAGTTGTAAACATTATTAGATTGCCATGTAAAAATGTATGTGGAAAGTATGCATAAAGTATAAGAGAAAAAGTAGGTGTGGTGTGAGGGAGTGTGTGAGTGTGAGTGTGTGTTTGTGTGCGTGTGCGAGTGTGTGTGATGTGAATGGGATGATTCTTAAATATGAGCGAGTAAAGTAGTAGCTTACCTATTTGGGAATGTTCAAAATAGCTTCTGTTTCATCATAGGAAAGATTTAGTAGGTAGTCCTGTATTTTCTGTTTACAGTGTGTCTTATTATTTGGGTATATGTTTATAATTTTGTCGATTTTGTCGTACAGGTAAGGACCAAGGAAAATGAAGAATCTCTTAATAAAAGATGTTTTGGGAACATTATGTACGTTTGCATACTGCATGTTTTCTACGTTTGCGTTGAGTATTTGGATCGTATATGAGTTCACCGTGTTGCTTTAGTTATTATACTCAAAATAAAAAGTTGACGAACGTTGAGAACTTTGCATGACTGATAAAGCTCTGTTGTAGGATATAGAATGGGCCGAAAAGTGATAGTTTTTAATATAGCTCGTTGAGCTATTTCTACTTTCTTCAGGATGGTTTTCGGAGTGCCTCCCCAAGACGAGATGCAGTACGTGATTATCGACTGACAAAGTGCAAAGTAGACTTGCTTAAGTAATTTGGCGTCGGCGGCATATCTGAGATTTCTAAAAACATAGATTAGTTTCCGGACGTAGATGATAGAAGCATAAAATAAAAAAATGTCCGATCGACGTTCCTTGTTTGAAACAGTTTTATTTAGTTTGTAGGTTTTTACGCCAAATTTGTACGCCTTGCAAGGCAAAACATAGTGATACAACGCAAATTTTATACCATGTACCATATTACCTATGTTCAACAAATAAAATACTTTGACTTTGACTTTGACTTTTTATCCCGGTAGTACATTCCCCTACTAAATTTGGTACATGTGTAGACCATGACCCGGAGAAGGACATAAGATACCTTTTATCCCGATGTTCCCAAGGGATCGAAACTTATGCGGGTGAAACCGCGAGGCGCAGCTAACTAAAAGTATTATAAAATGAAGGAGCGGACGCTTACCGAATATAAATCTCGAACACGTTGTAGCAAAAATGTTTTAGTTTTAGAAAAAAGTGAAGACGCAAATTGCAATGCCGTCGCCTTCAGGTATAAAATAACATTTTCTTTGCACGTCGGCTATTCTTTGAAGAAGAAACTGGTAGAGGCATAAAATACCTAATATAGCATCGTTGTAAGGGCAAAATACCGTAAAGTAATAAAGTAAAGTTTATATTTTGATCATGAAAAAAGTCTCTATACAATGTGAAATTTAATTCGTTTGCATCCGCTTAAGGAGTCATTGTATTCATCATTATGAACAACATTCAATCAACTGTTCCCTACATTATAACGAGCTATGCGAACATAAATGTATGGAACAGCTGATTTTTTTTCGCGATTTCAGGGTTGGCCCCATAGTGAAAGTTGTTCATCATGATGAGTACAATGACCCCTTAAGAGACAGCAAACGAATTAAATTTCAAATTGCATCGATGCGAAAACTGTTACCATGGATTCAGTACGTGATTCTTAACCCCCCTGCGTTGAAATTTACTGCGTTTTTTTTAAATCGCTGTTCCATACATTTGACCTTATTGCACTTTTCTATGAAACAGCAGAATTTTTTTTTACATAGCCGACGAAAAATTTCAACGCAGGGGCGTTCAGAATCATGTACTGAATCCATGGTAACAGTTTTCTTGTCGATGTCCACTGCCACCCTGGATAGACGTCTAAAGACGTATCAAATATCAAGGCGTACACGATAAAATTGTAGATAAATAGTAGGCCCGTATCAAAAGACCAAAAAATCTACGCTTTTCTTAATTCTCGCGACGCTCATAAAATGGCCGTCCACCTTCCAAGATAAGCTCCAATGCAAATAAGGAGTCCACCTTAAATCTCTTTAACACAAAACTTTGTGCCGCGCAAACAAAGACAGTCTCGAGGGACTTAAGACGCAGTTCTATTAAGGCAGTTAATAAGGAGAGATAAGCAAACAAATAAGGCCCCTTGAAAGGACCCAGAATTCGATTCGGAGTAAAAAAAGGAATTAATGCGATTTTCGCCGGCACTTCCCATTGTTTTTCTAACGCTTTTCGACTCTCACCAATTATGCTTTTATTCAGAAAGACAATAGAGCTTGATTTTTGTTTTTGTAAGTTGACTTGGAGATTTTGTCATTTGTATTATTTTCTCTCGGAGACACTTCGGGCGGCGATTCCGTTGTCTGTATGTTTTCCAAACCAACTTTTCAAAGTTCTTCGCTACAAATACTTTTTGTGAGTAATTCAGTCTATGTGTAAAATCATATAAAAGTCATAGAAAATCGAAGAATGTTAGAATACTTTTCTAACTAAACGCCCTTCACTTGACCTCTGATGAACAACTTTCACTATAGGGCCAACCCTGAAATCGCGAAAAAAAATCAGCTGTTCCATATATTTATGTTCGCATAGCTCGTTATAATGTAGGGAACAGCTGATTTTATTTTCGCTATTTCAGGGTTGGCTCCATAGTGAAAGTTGTTCATAATGATGAGTACACTGACCCCCTAAGAGGATGCAAACGAATAAAATTTCACATTGTTTGCGGAAGTGGTTATCGGCCAAGAAAATATTATTCTATATTCAAACAGCTCAACAGCTCACAACTCTGTGGCATTTACAACAAACTGGTATCACCAATCCACCTGCAAAGCGTGCTAATTATAACAATTTCTGCACTAACTACTTCTATAATTTAGCATTTATTGTGAGGCTCAAAATAACGTCTACATGCTCAATATTATTACAAAGTAAATTATCTTCAACGAGCTCCTAAAATTACACAAGTTAAACGTCTCAAATTTACCAAAACCCATACAAATTACAGCTATATTGTGCTGAACAAATCCTTTGCCAGTCTCATTTTCGGTTTGATGGGAAACCGTACGCACAATGTAACGCCTTCAAGCCTGCTTGTCAGTCAAGGCGTCTTGAGATAAAACGCTTGTATTAAAGATAAAATAAATGACTGAAGAATGAGTCCCCTCGGGGTTACGACGGCCTGCTTGGTGTAAGTCAGAAGAGGTTGGTGGATGCTAAATCGGAAAAACGAAAAAATTAAGAGTAGGAAAGGATTTTCGAAGTCTCTTCACAAATTGATATTAGTGGTCCCAAGCGCTACTGCTGAGCACTCGGTTTTGGGATGGATTTCCTGGGTGTGTAAAGTGTTATTGGGTTTTTTCAGTAATAGCCTGGAGTTTGGATTTTTTGCCCGGTTGATGGGTGGACTGTATAGTATACCCACACAATCCCCGAGGGGTTAGGCAGAGGTACACCTCTGCCCTCGGGGAGATGCCTCATAACCCCTCAGGGATTACAAGCGTGATGTTATGTTATTATTGATTCTCTATAAAATCTCTTAACTTTTGTAACTTACGCCTAAATTATGGGAGGTGCGAAACGTTACGATCCGAGACGCCTCTTACAAATGGTTCCGAGTGACTCTGGATCTACCATTGCAATGTTTTAGGGACATTCAACTTGTAATATCGTTGAAAAATATCCGTTTAACGTATCGAAAATGTTTCAGAAAACGGCAATTTTATTTTATTGCTATCAGGACTTTGGAATGTTAATTCGTGTTTGTACATTGTCGGGAATTTTTCTCTACATTTTTGTGTGTAACCGTTTTTGTGTATTGCCAGAATTTGTTTTTAATTAATTGTGTGTAAATTGGGTTTTGTGTCGACGGTATCTTTTTTTAATTGCCTGAGTAATTGATACTATTTCGAGGTACTGCTCTTGTCCTGCCGGGGTCGCAGGAAAGTCCGAAGGGATACCGTGGCCCCTGGCAATGTATAGGCAACTGTAGGAACACGGGTGGGTTTTAGTCGGTAAGAGTCTGACACGCCCTCCCGCTCCACCAAGAGCGGGAGAAGTTATTTGATCCACCATCGAAGTCACAGAGTTTGGTCCTATCACCTTTAATAAAATGATGAATTGTTTCTATTCCTATTAACACTATCAGTTACATAATTCATAAAAAACCGGTTCGTATAAGCTGGCTATGTTTTGATATTTTGTAATAAAATTGACACGATGAGCACTCAAACATGACGAACAAAAAAGCCTGTATTAAGTTAATCCCTAAAGTATATTATTGGGAAGATATGAACGGATTACCGACTGATCTAATCTCCGTATCTAAGCGATGAGGGCGCGAGCGATAATCGATAAGACGAGACAAGGGCAGAGAAAATGTTGAAGAAGAACCGTTGTTCGATTACTGGAGAGAATAGCTATAGGAAATTTAGACAATTGGATAAATTCAAGCACTAATCTAAGTATCTATTGATGTTTACGTCTGAGGCTTCCAATTCTTTGTAGCAGTTTATACAATGTGAAGTTTAATTCGTTTGCATCCTCATAAGGGGTCTTTGTACTCATCATTACGAACACACTATGGGGCCAACCCTGAAATTACGAAAAAAATATCAGCTATTCCATACATTTATGTTCGCATAGCTCGTCATAATATCCCCTACATTACAACAGATTTTTTTGAGGAAGGAAAAACGTGGAATTATACCGAAACATCTATTATAATTGTTAAAAGAAATGTAATTTTATTAAAAATATATATTATGTTTAAACTAAGAATGATAGTTCTTTATTTATTGAGTTTTCAAACTTGTCACTTTCTTCAATAATCCAAAGGATTTTGAAAGAAATTCCTAACCAACATATTGCTTCATATGTTTGAAAAATTCGTCTGTTCGATAACATAAATAACGCAATGAATTTTGAACTGGGCTGGACAAAGGTTAAGATATAAAATCAGCCAAACCATCTGGGAGTCCCCGTCACTTATTAAAAAACAAAACAAGATCCCTTTTCAAACATCAAATACGCACCCTCACGGCTTTGGCACTCAAAACCAAAGCAAGCCAATCACTCCTCGTAATCTAAGACTGTTCAAAAATACGAGACGACCAATTAACTTGCTGAGAGGTCCCTAAACGAATAGCGAGCTAGCACAAGGTAGGACAGGACAGAAGTCTCACTCTTAATGTCAAAAAATTATATCAATAACTTGTTTCGAACACGGCTTCGTCCGCGTGGAGGTCGGTAATTATCCCACGGGAGAAGAGGTCCGAGATCAAAAGTATATTTTGTCCTAACCCAGGCCATGGTCTACCTGTGTGCAAAATTTCATCGAAATCCGTTCAGTCGTTAAGGCTTGAAACGGAAACAGACAGACAGAATTACTTTCGCCATTATAATAATTAATTATATATTATTGCCAGGGTTGCGAGTTTGTCCGAAAGGGATATCGTGGCCCCGGCACACAGGCAACGGAAGGAACACGGGTGGGTTTTAGTTAGTAAAAGTATGACACGCCCTCCCGCTCCGCCCAGAGCGGGAGAAGTTATTTGATAAATTCCCACAAGCAAAAAAAAAAAAAAAAAGTATACATATTATAAATAACGTCGGAAGTCGGCTATTATTAGAGTAGACATAATAATGGTATAGCTTAATCATCATAAAATAAAAAAGTAAAAAAATAAAAATGTAAATTTATTTTCTTGATATTCTTTGTTTTTCTTCATTTCAGCGTTAAAACTAAACTATGACCTCAATCACTCAATTCAGCCTATCGCAGTCGACTGCTGGACATAAGTCTTTCCCAGGCTACACCACAACACCCTACCCACCTTCGACATCCAGTCGGACCCAACCACTTACTAATGTCCCAGCTACTAACAAATTTCAGTAATTTTGCTGAAATGATGGCCACCACAACAAAAACCCTTGCATTGCCCGCATGTAAGGATTATCGCGGCGTTCACCAATTCACGCTGCTGTATCAAAAATGATACGACAAATGAGACAAGATTATTGCGATCACGTTATTCGACTATCATAGTTAGTTATTTATTATGTATTAGTACCTGGGCAACCGAGATCTGCTCTGGTGAAAATAGAGAATGCAAAATGAATGTAGAATGTGAATGTGAATGTGTGTGTGTGAATGAATGTGTGTATGAATGTGGTGAATAGTATAGGATAATTCATACTAATTCCATATATAATACATACTAATTCCATGCTGCCATGTCATTATTCTAAGGTAACCATCTTGTTCTAAACTTTGGGCGACCGAGCTCTGCTCGGATGAAAATATGGAGGAAACGAATTTTCCCAGATATGAGACCTAGCTAGATCGATTTTTCGCCCCCAGAAACCCCAAAAATGCAAGCGCGGTGATCTATTCTCGTGCTTTCTCTGTATGCGAGGCCTTTGCCCTGCAGTGGGATGATATTTAGCTGGTATTATTACTTATTAAATATTAAAACTAAAAAAAAAAAAAGAATATAAAATACGAGCTCTTTATTTATTTACTTACTTTTGTAGGATCTACAAAAAATATACACTAAACCTAACACAAAGAATGTATATGTACATGTACATTTAGGTAGGAAGGTGAACCATCCAGAAACTGACCTCAGCAAGTGAAGCTTAACTTGCCTTGGCTTTCTGTATTTTCTATCCCATGATGTTGTAACGATGATGGGAAGCATCGTTTATTATAATTTACAATGAAAGAAAAATATTGCGAGCCTAGAGTAGGTACGCACTACGGAGCTTAAGCCGGTAAATAAGAAAGATGGGCCCTAATTAAAGGGGATCCCAAACCGATGTTAGGATGTTGTTACATAACAGACGTTCAATCTATTGGAATGTTAGCTTCAGAGGCGTTTGTACCTGCAACTAGATAGATTAAATTGAGTTTATAGTTCTAAACGGAAATAGGTCTTTCTGAAAATCGTCGTTGTGACTTTAAGACCTCTTATGTGTAAAAATCAATTTTATGAGAAAATCGATAAGAACCGTCAACTGAAAAAAATTTAATGTAACAAACTACAACAAAAAATATAGGTATCAGCCACATGATTTCCTGCTTATTTATTAAATAAATAGTACATAGTGTCATAGTAAAAAAAATTAAAACAATTTCAGTTAACACATAAGAGATTTTGGTTGCGCTTTATGCATCACATCAGAGCTCTTGAACTAAAATAGGTACAATAATTAAAATAAAAACTATAAATTTTATTGAAAATAAATATATATATATAGTCTCTGATTATACTAGTTAGGATAGAAACAAGATCACAGTTAAATCACAAGTTAGAATGTAAAAAAAGTTGCAAATCAAAGTATCATTATTTTCTTAGGTAACTATATATTTACGCATTAAGTACCCCGATTAAATTGTAATGCATTGTAAAACGGATGGTAATAAACTTTTGTTTTACACAAGGACATAAATAATTTAAAAAAATACCCGCCTTTCTCGTGTCTGATGCACATAAGACATTTTGTTCTCAAGACCACGAGTAAGACATACAACTAAAAACTCGTATGTGTACTGTTGGTCGTTCTTACGTGGTTTAATGTTGACACATAAGATATTTTAAGCACCAACTTTTAATTAGCAAGCACATTCGTGATTTCGAAATTGGTAAACAAATTACGACTAAAACGTAGTATACACAGGAGAATTTTTGCATTCGATAGAGGTTTAAAATGTAGAATCGGCTGGTGTAAAAATGTGATTTTGCCAAAAGTGACACATAAGAGGTCTTAAAGTCGCAACGACGAAATACATTATATTTACTTCTTCAAAAAAAAAAAAAAAAAAAAACTATATGAGTTAATTGTTTTCTAAGCGACTACTCTGAACCATAGTCGAAGGAGTTCTGAGTGATTCCCCTGGTAGTGACGGGAGTCACTAAGGTGAAAGCAAGGAGCATCATTTAGTGGGCACGCACTCATATTTGCCCCCTTCAGATTTTTGAACTCTACGCTTCAACCTGGGCAGCATGTTGGGAATCGAAGACATCTGATATCACATGTGGACAACGGCCGGCCCACCCCCTGTCACAAAGAGGAGGCCGGTGTCCCAGCAGTGGGAACATTATAGGCTAATTATGCAGTTGTAATATTAAAAGTTCATCTCAATTCATCCATCACAACAAGCTTAAATGTACAAAAAAATCTTACTGACATAATGCGAGAACAACTGTTATTCAATGAGAAGATTTGTTGAAATTCGTTTAAAAAATCACTTCGCTCCTAAGTCCCGATTGATTTTTAAATTGGATGGTTGAGTCAGACGGGCGACGGATGGAAGGCGCTAATTTGTCACTTTGTTCGAGTTTCTTGACAGATGAGGCCAGCTGTTAATGTTTTTACAGGGATTTTCATTGATCTATTGGTTTAGTAATTAGCGATTTTATATCCTATATGTTATTTGGATTGGTTTCCGCACTTAGTCCTTCAAGTGAACCACTGTTGGTGAAAAAAAAAGTGATTTTATAATCGTCTTAAACTGCTGGTCCTTGTATTAACAACAAAATAATGTAATTACAAACCCAAAAAATACTGTACTGTAGGAATCCGCTGGATGCAAAAAGAACAAATCCGGTCAAAGTTGATGCTTGGGAGGAGCCCAATGTCCAGTAGTGGACGTCTTTCGGCTGAAATGATGACTGATGATGATTTTGTCCTCCAGGGCTACTGTGCGTTCACACAGCAGTCACACTTGCGCAAAATAGTCCAAAAAGGCGGTCTAAAAGAACCAGAAATAAACATGACATGTGTACATTAATGAACTAAATACATTGCAAGTAAAACGCAATGCAGATAACGAAACTCATCTAGCTTCTCCGATTTATCAACCAACACCATCCACACTTGCATGTCACGTCTCACCAAATCCAGAAAGTAATCGGTAGAACATCGATACTTTAGTCGATTCGATAATCGTGTCACGTCTCTGGTACTCCTTAGTGGAGGACGTGTGACTTGGCGCGCCCCTATTTACTGAGATTCACTAAATGTCCTTACTTAGAAGCTGCGGCCTTATTTTGAGAGTATTTTCGTTCTTTTTAACTGGCGGCGCACCCCTGCTGCACACCCTTACGGCTTTAGAAAACATTGAGATTTGTTTATTAGTACTTGGGCGACCGAGCTCTGTTCTGGTGAAAATAGAGAATGCTCATTTAAATAGTACAGGATAGTTCATACTAATTCCATGCTGCCATGACAGTAGGTACTTACTAATTCCATGCTGCCATGACAGTAGGTACTTACTAATGCCATGCTGCCATGTCATTATTCTAAGATAGCCATATCTTGTTATAAACTTTGGGCGACCGAGATCGGCTCGGGTGAAAATACGGAGAAAACGAATTTTCCCAGATATGAGACCTAGCTAGATCGATTTTTCGCCTCCGTAAACCCCTATATTGCAACTTTCATCGAAATTGTTAGAGCCGTTTTCGAGAACGTGATTACAAATATATGTATACATATACAAATATTACTCGTTTAATAGTATAGGATAGGATATAATATGTCAAATTCAAATTCAAATGACAAAATTCATTTATTCAAAATAGGCTGAGAATCAGCACTTATCGAACGTCAAAATTACATAAGACAGTCCCCCAAAAACGCCAACCCTTCACCACTTGTTAGTGCTTAGCGGGGAAGAAGAAGTGGCGCTACAAACCCCCCAGCAGCGCAGCTGTCTGTTCAGTTAGAAAAACTTGATTCTATACAATAGTACGAGTACTTATGCAAAAAAAGTATAATGTAAGTACAATATTAATGTTTGATAAAACTTAACCCTCCGGAATAAGTTCTCTAGATGATGGTAAAAACCACTTCAAATTCCGTTGCGTAGTTTAGATGAACACCGCGGTCACACAGACAGACAAGAAAAACGATTTTTATTTATAGCATGTTATCAACATCCTCATTCTCGGAATTTATAATATGTATAAATAATAAATGTAAGATTGAATCAATTTGTTGTTTTTAATCAGTTCCTAGTATTTGTTTAGCTTACAGGGGTGTTTTTCAGTTTAATTTTTACTTCTACACGCGTAGCTAGGAAACTTTACAAGAAAATCGTGAGGAATTATTCTCAAAAATATTTATTGTAAACCTAATATCTACTTTTCTGAGAAAGCCGCCTATTTCCATTACCTTTCATAGATAATTTCGCGACTTGAAACAAAATAATTGCGGCGAAATTAACTAATTTGTTCGTCCATAATTTTAAGTGAAGCGAGTTTTAGTAAGGCCATATTTTCGGCGGCAGCGGGCAGCGGGGCGGCGGCGGCAGCAGCGCAAGAGCGGCGCTTTCAAATGCATAGTTTTATATGGAACTTTTATCCATAGCAGCGGCGCGGGCAGCGAGGACAGTTACATGGTATAGTTTGGGTCGGCGCGGGCGATGATCTGGGGTTTTATCGGTTAAAACTATGCATTAGGACGCGCCGCTCTCGCGCACATTACTTGTCGTTATAATTTTGTTCTTATTTGCTGTAATAATATTCGTCATTTATTTTCGTTGCTTATATAGTTAGTATGTATGTATCTGTGTATCTATTATAGTATATTGTACTTATGTAGATACCTTTTATTTGCACCGAAGACAACCCCATTTCATGTCCAGAAAATCACTGTCCATTCCAAGGTTGCCTGGAACAGATCGCAGTAAGCGATAACGCCGCCCATTGTATATTTTATAGTGTATTACTTTTTCTTTATGTAATGTATAATCTGGTGTACAATAAAGTATATATAAATAAATAAAAGGTCGTTCAGCCGCTTTACAATATAGACTAAAATGTTTATGATTCGTAATTTAATATTGAATTAAGTTTTTACATATTGAAAATGTAGTGTTTGGGTGATGTAGTGTATAAAAAATACGTGAATATTGGCTAGATTGGAAAATAATGAGAACGCAGATAGATATAAATACTTTTTCATTTATTGCTTCACTAAGTACGGAAAATATAATGAATAGCCTAAGTGATTGAGCATTTAATGCATAAATAGGATGTAGTATCCATCAAAATGAAGGTGCGGGTAAGATGAAGTATCAGACTAGTCTAGCGTCAGTCAAGGCGTGAAACTAAGTCGGTAATAGAATAATATTATGGTATAGGTAAGTCAAAATGTTATAGGTAAACAAATGTAGCAAAAATGTAGTAAATTGACACCCTACGTCAATTTGCCGTGTTATAGCCATTTCATACAACTGTCAAAGAATTACAGTTGCGAATTGAATATACGGACAGTTTAAGAGCGTTTGTCCTAAAAGTTGGCAACGTCGTAAATAGCTGTCAAAAATTTACCTGTTTTGATTAATTTGGCAATATTACTGTATGGAAATAAGAAATGTGGCTAACTAGCGAACTAGAATATTAATAATGAATTGCAATTATAACATTGAATTTGATGTTGTAACCGTTTCCGGTGTAAAAAAGGCATTTTGAAAGTTTCCAATTTTTTTTAAACATCTATAGCTAAATATTCTGTGTTCCGATATTGCATTTCATAATCAATATTCTAGTTCGCTAGTTAGCCACATTTCTTATTTCCATACAGTAATATTGCCAAATTAATCAAAACAGGTAATTATTTGACATCTATTTGCGACGTTGCCCACAATCAGAAAAAACGCTCAAAGTTAGTCGTCAATTTTCTGAAACTTGGTCGTTGATTTCCCTGAATATACTTACTAAAGAAAGATATAAATTAGTAGGTATACAGTATGTTGTTTATTCCATGAAATAAAATATTTAAAACACTGAAATTCTAAAATAACAAAGTCCCCCAAAAGTTTAACTTCTTAAGGAGAAGACTACGCATAAATTATTGTCGCCCGCCGTCTTACACCCGAAGAATTTGTTTTAATTTACAAGTAATTAACAAAATGTTCGCTTGCTAGTTATCTCGGCTTCAGCTGATGACCATAATTATTCGAATCGGAAATTAAACGACCCGTTTTGTCGTTTTAAGGTCTTCATTTTTGGATTTTCTTTGGAATTTATGAAATAGAAATGATTAATGATAAGCTTTGCAGATTTGTATTTAATAGCAAAAAATCATAAAAAATCAGGTTAAATAGGGATTTATAATTCTAGCTAAACAAACAAGGCAAACGTAAGGTGTCCTACCTTACGTTTGCCTTGTTTGTTTAGCTCTCAGGCTAGGTGGAGCGATCTTCACAGGGTGGCTGGTAGTAGCTGGATGAGAGTTGTTGAGAATCGAGCTAAATGGCGTGCAATTGGAGAGAGCTATGTCCAGGAGTGGACTGGTGTAGGCTGATGATGAAGATAATGAATTCTAGCTGTGATCCAAATTATTATCGAAGCACGTTGCTGTTGGTTGGTTTCAGTAAATCCATTGAAATGAAGAATGTGCCTCGACCTGAGAACCTCCACCATGTTCCGTCTGTTAAAAATGCTTTCAAACATCTGATCTGCGAATAGTTGGCAGCTAAGTGTGAATGCAATATAAACCGCACTCAGCTGCTCTTTAATTAACAGATTCTTCAGTTACCCACTGTAATCTGTATCTGTATTATGTATTCATTGATTGCATTTTGACTGAATTGATTTTAATTGTATTGAACTGTACATTTTTATCTGATAATTGTGTTACATTTTTTTTTATATCATAGCATTGTATTCATTCATTTAAATTTTGCATGTTGAATCTTGGGCAGAATGTACGGCTCAACTTTAAGTCTTCACGACCTTATTTGTATACCTGTATTTTAGCAAATAAATTATTTGATTTGATTTGAATATTTTTTATTAAAAAAATAAAAGTTATAAAAACTTAAACCCAACTACGACAAAAAAAAGTCAACTAAAAAGGTATAAACAAGACATCACAGACAGACAAATTATAAAATCGCAGTCACACCTAATCTATTCGATTTATTTATTTTATTTATTTATATATACTTTATTGTACACAACAAAAATACATAACAAGAAATAATAATTAGGCACTACAAAATATACAATGGGCGACCTTATCGCTTTCTGCGATCTCTTCCAGGCAACCTTAGAATGGACAGTGATTTGCCTGGACATAAAAATGGGGCTGACGTTGGTGCAAATAATATGTCCTATACAATATACTAGAATAGATACACAGATACATATCCTAAATAATAGATACATAAATACATACATACTAAATATATAAGCAACGAAAATAAATGAAGACTATAGATAATTACAGTTACGAGAACAAGATCACAACGACAAGTAATGTTCCTTCACGAGTCTCTTAAACACATGTAACGATTGCGCGCGCTTTATTTCAACTGGCAGTGCATTCCACAAACGAGCGGCCTGGACAGTGAAGGATTTGTCGAGGAAAGTTGTGGAATGCATAGGCATTTTAAGCTTCAAGTTATCTGATGACCTTAAAAATTTCGTGTGGGTGTCGCAGAGTTTCGATTTATGCACTAACTCGTGTGATTCCGTATTTTAATTAGTCTGTCCGTGATGTCTTGTTTATACCTTTTTAGTTGAAACACTATAGACGTAGTTATATTTAATAACTTATTCTGCTTAACTATTCCTAAAGAGTCATACAAAACCCTGCAGAACGTATACTTCTACGTCTATAATATTTTAATGGATTTCCGCAAGGTCACGCCTGCATCCATTCACTTTTTAGTTAACTTTTTTGTCGTAGTTGGGTTTTAGTTTTTTAACTTTTATTTGTATTTAAATTATTTTGAGGTCATAATATTTTTTTTATTTTAAATGTGCTCATCAAGCCCTTTTGATTTAGTACCCAAGATGGCATAATTTAAAAAAAAAAATCGTTCATGGCTTCAGGTCCTCTAGAGAGCGCTATATTGAATCTGACGTCACATAATCTTTAACCAGCGAACAATCAAGACGCTTCCAACGATACCCCATTTGACAAATTATGAACAGTAGTTTAGATATGAAGTAACAGATGAACATACACACATACATACCGATCAAAATCATAACCCTCCTTTTTGCTTCGCCGTAGTCGGGTAAAAAGTTAGGTAGAACTTATGCATCTCTAAATGCATAAATTGCGCTGAGATCACAGAGCATTCTCAAAAACAGAGACTAGAAATCTCAACATCCTTCATAATAATTAAAACGTAACACCAACCCATGTTTCCCCGAAGGGTTAGGTTAGGTCAGAGGTGTACCTATAGTATACCCACATTTCGCCAGTTATGTTTAAGTCACATGTAATAAGGGGCGAGCCTTGCCATCACCCGGACACAAATCCAGACTCCGGGCTGCTACTGAGAAATTTCAGATGGAAAAACACTGTAACACTTTGCCCGGTCTGGGAATCGAACCCAGGACCACACATAGCAGTAGCGCTTCCTACTATATACTATACTTATAGGTACACCTCTGCCCAACGCTTTGGGGAAACAGGGCGTGATGTTATATTATGTTAAAAACCTATGGCATCCCTCTCTCTTTTTACATTGCTCTGTGGCTAAGACTGAAAGAAGTTTTAATTTAAGCGCATCCACTGTTTATAATACTGCGGTTAATCTTGGTTATAAACTACTACTTAAGGGGGATGCGCTAAAGAAGATCGCGAAATTTAAATGACTATGTTAATTTATGCCCTAAATATGTACAGCCTCTTTATATTTTTAATTAGGCTTCATTAATTCGAACAAGATTTTTGATAACAGTCTAGAGTTTGTGGCGGCATCTATATCGCTACATGCGAACTACGCATCAAAGACCTGCCGTCACACAAATCCTGCATCGCGCAATTAGAGTTTACCGCTCGATGGACATATATACAAGCTCCCGACTTCAACCTCTGGACAGTTGACGGCCAGGCACGACACCCTTCTGGTCGGAGGATCCTCTCTTTCCTATGAAGGATGAGTGAACTTTACACACTGTTCCTCATACCCCTAAAAGTTAATGAAAGCCAGCATGAAGTGTATGATTGAATAAAAACAAATTTGAATCCCGTTTGCATTTTCAGTTTAATGGCGACGATGAGGGCCGTTTATTCGGTCAATGTAATCAAAATTCAAAAAAATTCAAAAAATTCAAAAGTCATTTATTCAAACTAGGCTGATAATCAGCACTTTTCGAACGTCAAAATTACATAAGACAGTCCCCCAAAACGCCCACCCTTCACCACTTCCTAGTGCGTTAGCTGGGAAGAAGAAGTGGCGCAACAAACTCCCCAGCAGCACAGCTGTCTGTTCAGTTAGAAAGAAAAAAAAATGACTCTATATAATAGTATTCAACATACTTAATTAACCTAATTATAATAATTATAATAAATTCAACATACTTAATTAACCTAATAATCAGATAAGTGGTTGGAACATACCTTATTTATGAGGTAGAATAACCACAGATTGCCACCATATTACAGAAAGGTTTAATAGACAATGCTTTTGAATAAAACAGAATTAAATAATATTGAATTTTAATTAGGAAAAAAGTATTCGAATACCATTTTTGGAAAAGGTTTTAGGTAAAAAAAATACAACCATCTGGAAACACTGATTGTAGGTGTCGCGCTCATTCGTTTACTTCTCACTCATCACCATAAAAACAAACTAATATAATTCTAACGTTTTGCTCTGTGCGTGATTGATTATATATTTGTTAATTAATTTATTATTTATAGCTTCTGCCAGCGGCTTCTTCCGCGTGATATTTAAATAAACGTTGCTCACTGATTATATAGCATTCTCTTGGTGATTTTTTTTTTTAAATCGGTTGAGTAGTTTTTGAATGTATCCTTTACAAACAAACAAAAATAGTAATCTTTTCTCTTTGTAGTAGAAAAAACTGTAAGTGAAGCTTAAACACGTACCAATTTTGTAGTTTATATCTCGATATAAATATTTTTGGGAGCAATATTATCTTACTGACGATTTTGGTTTTACTATTGGACTTACGACACGTATCAGATTATCAGTGTCGATATAAGTTGGTGGTGAAATGTACGTGGATAGACTGATGCGGTATTGAGATGATTGAAATCATATACAACCTTAGTTTTTGTTTACCCTAAACCTCTTAAGGGGTCATTGTACTCATCATTATCAATAACTTTCACTATGAGACCGAAGCTGAAATCGTGAAAAAAAATCTGCTGTTCCCTACATTTCGACGAGATATACGAAGATAAATGTAGGGAACAGCTGATATACACAAGGTATTTAAATGTTATTCTCTTTTAATCCTCTTTCCTATCGCAGGTATGCTGGTAGGTACTTCTTCAAAAGCATCATCTTTGTACGTATTTTTCTGTTATTACATGACTGTGTGTACATAAATTGTAAAAAAATATATATATATATGTATAATCCTAAGTAAAAACCTAACGTTGATATATCTTCTTTTGTCCGATTATCTGTCCTGTGGATATCATGCCTATATTAGGTAGACATGTTACCTAGCCCTGCTCCTCTAGAAATATCGCAAGCCTACAACTATCAAATTAAAATATCTCCACCCACACACATTCCTACATAAAACCCAGCTCCCTCCTCCTGGCACTCCCTGTCATAAACCAAGCCTTAAACACTTAATTCAAATATTTTAATCATGTCCTTAATAAACTTAAAACACGAAGGGTAAGAACTGCCATGTGCTCACCGCATCCATGGTGGTAACCACCATTTTAAGTCGACCCCTCCCCCGATCCTTTGTCATACAAGTTGAAGCTCGAAGGTCTTGGCTACTTGGTCGGGTGAATGGAGTATATCATGCGTGCTGAGAAATGCGCTGTGCGGTTCACCAGCGGAATTTCGGTTCCAGTAATGATGTTGTGGTGGAAGTGTTAAGCGGGTGGTGGGATTGGTGACTCTATTGAATAGTTTCGGCAATGAAGTACTTGTGCTAAGTTAGTTTTGTAATTTAAAAAATGTTCTGCGAACATTAAAGGAATATTTAATTACGGAAAGCCACAAGGATCAGCCTTATCTCTAAAACCCAGCTTTTCCGGGCAACCAACTAGAAATTAAAGGAAAATATTTAAAAAGACAACGGGCAGCTTGGATTAATATCTAACTAGGATTTCATGGTGAAAATGTCAAGCCAGTCTCCTTTAAAAACTCTTTTAGTCAGCCAATTGGTAGCGGGGCGGACTGTCGCCAGTGACCTTGAAATAATTACCTACGGAAAACTCGGTAGATAAAGTTTCCGCGTCCGTGCGTTACTGCCGCGCATTCGAGACTGTTGCGTACTGGTATACACTGAGATTTCGAAGCGCGTCGTTGCCACCGTTTTCTATGTAGACATAATACTATTACTTATTTAAACTGTGTGCGGACGAACATTTAAATAAAGGCACTCGTGTTCTTTAATGCACCCGCTAAATTAAACTAAAACAATAACAACTTAAAAGGAACGCAATTTATAAACGAACGAGCTTGAACCTCATTAACTTAACAATTGTAAAAACAGTCTGTTTACTCGTTTGAGCAAAAACAGAAACTTGCCAGACAGAATATCACACAATCGCGCCCGGGAAAAGTTTAAATAAAACAAGAAATGAAATGTTCTCATACACAGTAACAACAAAATACAATGAAGTTTCCGCAAAAAGTTTTGCACACTTCATAATAACTCGTTAACGTAAGCTTATGTTTTGCTAAACAAATGTCAGCAGATGGTGCCAACTGTCACCTGTCAGGTGAAACAAATGAATAACGGCAGTTCTGAATTCAAGTGTTCACCTTGAGAACATTTCTAAAGACAAGAGCGATGGAAACAAACTTTTACACGGCTCCGAAAAAAAGAGTATGGTCCAATTTATTATTTCCAAGTTATTCCTGGACGAGGAATTTAACTTCAGTAATAGACAAATGAATAAATTATATAAAACGTTGGTATGTACTCTTTTTCAATTTTAATAAAAAATGCGTACGAGTTTACCTCATACAAAATATTATTTAAAATGAAAGTCTATTTTCATATAAATGTGCCGTAAACGTAAAAGACGACTTATATTTTCCAACAAACAAGTTAAGATCCTTTTCAAGAATACGGCGTGAACTCATTAAAAACACCGACCTTTTTCTCGAGCGATCGATACACGCGTCTCGCCTCTAGCATAATCAAAATTAACGTTCCTCCGTCAGTGGGACCACTCTAGTGTTCATATATCACGCATAATATACAGTAACGACACTACCTACAACTCGATAGCACTAAATTGTTACTCGTCTTGACTAAAATTATTGCGTCGTAAGTCTTAACTGGGGCGGCCATTTTGGTAAGATTAAACGTTAATACGTCAAGACAAATGATGAAAGCTCGCTCAGGCAGGCATGGCGCGATATCGCTAGAACAATTTCCGTGAAGTTTTCATATAAATTGTTTGACCAGAGTCGCGTCGCGCTTGTCTGCGGGATGGACTTTAGCGTGGTTTGTTATGAGGAGCGGCCGTTTTACAAATTGGTGGTAGTTTTGATAATTCCTTAGCTAAGGACCAAATCTCTTTCTGTCAGCCTGCTTGGAGGTTGTCTGTAAAAGATAGCCATTGTGATAAGACCGCCCATTGTGTCACCCTTTGTAGAATTCCTCATTTATAATAGTATATAGAATAAAAAATATTTTATTCTTGGAGTCTAAACTGGCAGGGGGGGCAGGTTTTAATACTAAGGGATTGAGATATTTCGATAGTAGGTTATACATACGCTTGCAGAGAAGAAAGTTGAAATGGCAGTGGGCTTGCTGTGTCTGTCGAATGACCGATGGCCGGTGGAGCAGACGAGTCCTGGAGAGACCGCGCATCGTCAAGCTTAGTGTGGGACGCGATTTTAGAAAGGTGGTTAGAGATGGACCGACAACCTTAAAAAGGAGGCTGTGACGGACTGGATACGGAAGGCGGAGGACAGGGTGTTGTGGCGTAGCCTGGGAGAGGCTTTACTTAGAGATTTTTATTTTTCTAAGATTAGTAATAAAAGCTAAGCTAAATACGGAACATGTACTTACATTGGATATTTACCCTTAAGGTCACACAGTACACACAGTACACTATATTAACTTAGTATGGGTGTACGACAATGATGAAAGACCGGAGCCTTCTAATTCAGGCACTGTTTGCCTAAAAGGAGGTTCCAAACACGATTCAAATGTAATTTTCTATTTAAACAATAAATTATTTGTATTTGTATATGACCGGCAGTGGATGCGATAGACTATGTTTATTATACGTAGAACTTCTAACGATAGTTCCTATGAGGAATTTTAGTTTGAAGGATGCCGATGAAATTACATATCTAGACACATGAGTCTTGTAATGGCCTTGCTTTCAAAGTCAACCAAATCTATCGGCAATTTCCATGGTGTTCCATTTTTTTATAGGCAGTAAAAATCTATTCCTATCTATTTGGGTCATTGGCCTATTAGCCAACCTATAAAATTAAATGTTAGCGCTAACCTAGACCTTCCATTTCATTGGAAATCAACCAATTTATTCTCGATTGGACATTTAGGATCCTGGGCTGACAATAGCATAGATTAAATGCTATAATACATCAGGCCCAATGGTTATGATTATGGGCATCGGAATTGATCCCGGGACATTTAGCTCTGTGCTAGTATGATTGTCTTTGAAACCTTAACATATAAAAAGGTTTTATCGAACGGACTTTGAAGAGAAAGAACTCGTTTAGATTCTTATCGAAAGGTTGAATGAAGTAACTGTTTCATAGGAAAAAGGTAGGAAGTGTAGAATTGCTTTGAAAAACTTTTTTTTTGTTTTTACTAGGATTCTTTGATCAGAGAGAGAAAATAAAGACTCAATTGACACTACAAGTGTTGGTAGCTCGGAATCAGATAGAATAGGGGTAGACAATACGATTTTATTCTCACGAACGATCTTTTATCGCCCCCATATCAATACTATCTCGTTGTAACAAGTTTTATTGAAGAAGAAACAATAGTAAAAGTATCGATAAAGATATCGTTTCTTATTCGAGACGATACGGTGTCTACTTGTCGATGATCTTAGGGATTCTTTTCAAGTATTCGACTTGTCAAAAGTTGATCTGGGAAAGTATGGGTAATACTTTCCCAGATCAACTTTTGACAAGTCGAATATTCCTATATTTGCTATCTAACAGAAATATTATTTTGAACCCTTACAAAATGATATTTCTGTTTGAAATTCATATTATAATCTTTACGTTGGAACAGCGCTCTGTAGAATTATAGACACATGAGTGTTTTTCGACATCTAAAATTTTGTATAACTTGAAGTCGTTTTCAGCTATAAGTATTTAAATCAATAGTTGGTCATCTTAAATGCAATAAACAAACTAACGCTAAAGTATATACAATGTCGCCCATGGGCATGTGCCCGCCTGTATTTTTCTGAATATTCATGACAAATAATCAAAAATAAACTTAAAAGGGACCGGGGGGGTCCCTTTTAAGTTTATTTTTAATTTTTTTTTTCTTATTATTTTTTCTTATTATTTTTTTAATTTTTTTTTCAATGTCCCGCTATGGTTTTGTGGACTTACACTTGTGTTTTTTTTAAATAAATACTTTTTTTTTTCATAATCGACAAATTTTACCAACAAAATTTAGTTAATCCGATAAAAAAACACATAAGCTACCTATTAGAAATAATAAACAGAATCCAAATCGAGCCAATAACATTGGAGATATGGCAAACGCTACAAAAAAAAAAAAAATTGAATAACATGAAAAATATTATTTATTAGAATTTTTCATGAATATTCAGAAAAATAGGGGCCCCTATTTTTCAATAATTTAATTTTGATAATATATTATGATAATATTTTTTTTTGTTTTTTTTTGTAATTTACAATGTCGCGCGACATTGTAAATGGCACCAAAAAAATCCTAAACAATGTGCATTATGGTACAAGGATTTTTTTAAAGGGAAAGAGCTCATCTGGGTATTAAAAAATACGTCCGCATCGCTGTCAATTGGACAGGTGCCCAAAAGGCTGGCAGCATTGCCACGTTGGATGGCAATGCTGGTCCTTTGGCCTCGTGAACAGTCGACCAACCACTTGGCGATGCCTCATAATCTCCATAGATTTTTAAGATCAGTCCAAGGGTTCATAGTCTTTGGGACCCATTATATCCATTGGGTTGTCGAACCCTTTTTACCTTTTACAGCATTAAATAAATCATACATTTTCTCATTTCATGCAGAATTTTTCTACGAAATCCAGCTCGCAGCTAAAACATTTTAACTAGTCACTTTTGGCCTTAACTCCAAACAAAACTAATGGGACCGCATTTGTCTGAATTGGTTACGAAGTTTTGTTTGCAAAATAGTTTTCTCACTTTTGCTAGTTAGCAAACAGGGTGATTAGTGGACCTTTTCACTAAGCCACAGGATGATTTAAATGGGGTTGCCTTTTCTATTAAGGCAGTCATATGATACTTAACGCAATTAGTGCTAAAGGATTAATTCAAGGCAAACATCAACGTCAACACTTCCATACCTACTATGCAATAATTAGGATGGTAACATTTATATTCAATAGTAAATTATGATGCCACTTACTATTTGCTCCTCGTTGTTATAGCGGTCGCAAGCGCTACTGCGGAGCATGATGAGGTCCTTTTTTTATTTTTTTTGAGGTTGGGAAATTATCAAATAACTTCTCCCGCTCTGGGCGGAGCGGGAGGGCGTGTCAGACCTTTACTGACTGAAACCCACCCGTGTTCCTTCCGTTGCCTGTGTGCCGTTGTCACGATATCCCTTTCGGACAAACTCGCAACCCTGGCAGGCATTGGCCCTAACGGACCCCGTCAGTTGGTGCTGACATCTCTTTGAGGCGCGCGTGGAACACAACGCGCCGTCGACCCGGGCCTGGTCCATATCGGACGGCGAGCTACCCATCGCTCACCGTCCGCAAGCCCGCGCCTACGGTGGCCGGAAAATGGCGTGCGACTCCCGATGCCCGTGACGTCTCCTGCGGCGACTAGGAGTTACGCCCCGGCGTTTCGCCTCCTCGCGCCACTCCCAGATGTGCGGTCCTGGGTTCGATTTTCAGGTCGGGCAAAGTGTTATTGGATTATTCTATCTGGAATTTCTCACTATCAGCCATGGATATGTGCCCGGTTGATGGCAATAAACTCGCCCCCTATTACATGGGAATTAAACATAACTGGCCAAATGTGGGTGTACTATAGGTACACCTCTGCCCAACCCATCAGGGAAACAGGACTTCATGTTATGTGCGTTCCTATTTACACTAATATTATTAACGCGAAAGTAACTGTCTGTTTATCTGTTACCCTTTCACGCTACGGCTGAATGGATTTCAATTAAATTTGGCACACAGGTAGACCATGTCCTTGCTAAGGATATGATATACTTTTTACCCCGTAGACATTCCCGTATGATAATTTTCGGCCACCACGCGGGCGCAACCGCGGAAAAAAACTAGTCTCACATAAAACGGTAGAGTGATATATGTATTAAAAAAAAAAAAAAAAAAAAGTAGTAAATTATTCTATTCTATTCTATTCTATTCTATGAAGACATACATATTTTCATAGACTCATTCCTTCTTCCCTTGAGTAAGGAAGAAACTACAGAACGCCATCTGCTACAATCCTTATATACTCCTTTTGCCTCGTTTACGTTCATACATCTGGTCATACACGCACGCCGGTTGCGAGTACTACGCACCTGCAGTGCTATTCTGTAACCATCTCACTGTGAAAACTTAGGTGAAGTGAGCGTGGAGTGAGCTGTCACTCCACAGGGATTGACACTATTGACAGCTCACTTCACCCAAGCTTTCACGGTGAGATGTTTACAGAATAGCATGGCTGACCTTTCTGATGAACATCACCTATATAATATGTTTGACGACGTTGTCGTTAACGGCATAACTATGTAAATGTCTACTAACTGCTCCCAAATTACGAAAATTATTTACTTTTTTATTTTATTTTAATTTACAAATTTCCTTGACATAATATTTTTATTATTTGACATTGTATACTTACAATATTCTATATTTTTTATTAAATTTGATTTGTTACAGCTGTAGTGTCAACCATTGGCATTTGGTTTAAATAGGTTTTTATTTTTATTATTTTATTTATCTTTTATATAGATTATTTTCTTTTAAATTTTGTGAATGTGAGAACGTCGTAGACATAACAGACTGTAGATCTGTGGACCATTTTATATTTTGCTAAGTACCTGGTACATATTGATGGGCCTACACTGTCCTCTCATACCTGTATAGTTGATCGAATCTTTTAACACTGTAATTTGGAAAAATTGTAAAAACCATTTTACTTTTAAAAGAGTAACCGTGGAGTTTCTTGCCGGCTCTTCTCCATAGGAAACGACCAATTGAAACCGTGCACCTAGCTTCTGACGTTTCATAAGTGCCCTTGTAGGTTTATGTGAAATAAAATATTTTGAATTTTGAAGAGTTTTACTTCCGAATGAAAGGCACGCTTTTGTAGGAAAAGCTGTTCAGTATGACGAATAGAATCACCCCCCTTACGGGTGACAAAATCACCAGCCCGTTTAAAGGAACACGAACAAAACCTTCATAGCAAAAGCGTCATGATCAATGACAATAATGACAACGCAACATGAACAAATGATGTCCCATCTCAGATTATTGGATTCCGAAATCGAGGCACATCAACCCAAGATGGCGGATACTGATCCCGTCGCGAGTCTTGAATCAGCTCATATAATTGATGTATTGTTGACATTCATCGAGTCAAATGGCTGGTAAAATTAGTGTTTAGAACCCCTACTGCCATGTATTTTATAGAGTATCACAGACACTAAAGCGATGTTAGTCACAAGTAACTGATGTTACGTCGGGTGCAGACACGCGGACTACATATTTTTATTTATTTTATACATCTATTTTATTTTGTATATTTCTGTATCTATCTATCCGTGACATCACTGCGGGTCCTATCAGAATACCAGCGCTGCGACATTTACGAGTTTGCGGCTTTTATTTTAATTTTTACTATTATTTTATTTTTATTGTTTTTTTTTCTATTAATGTTCCAATTAGTATTTTTTAGTTTAATTTGAGATCTCCTGTGCTTGTCTCAATAAATACTTTTTCTTTCTTTTATTTTTAAGGGAAAATAATTTTATTTAGTTATAAGCCTGTGTTTAGGGTTCCGTAGTCAACTAGTTACCCTTATAGTTTCGCCATGTCCGTCTGTCTGTCTGTGTGTCAGTCTATCTCTCCGCGCTTGGGTACATATATTAAACAAGCAAAAAAAAAAACTGACTACTTTGTCGATTAGTAAAATATACTTACCCTATACGTAAAGTGGGGATGTTTTTTTTGTTTCTCGTCTATCTCATAGTCTGGGGTGTCATGGAAAGGTCGTTCAAAAATATTGTGAGTGTTACCATACCATTTTTGGATTCTGGGATCCGTTTGCGAAATATTAAACTTTAACGTGCAAATTTTTGTAAGAGTCAAGTGCCGCCCCCCCTTCCAGCTAATGGTTGGTTTTGGATATGTGAAAAAATTCACGGCAGTAGTATAAATAACGAAATTAAAAGGAAAACTATTATAGCTAAGTAGGCTTTACAAGTTAACGAGTAATAATCGATCAGCTAATATTTGCATTTGCAAAAAATGAAAGCAACATTTTCTCCCATACATTCCATATGGGAGAACATGTTTTCAACTACAATGTTAAGTTTGTTCTTAGGATAAATTCATCGCAATTGCGGAACCCTTCATTGTGCGTGGTACGACACGCACTTTGTCGGCTTTTAATTAAATCTACTGTTGAAAATGAAATCTGAAATGGTCTCAAACACAGCTTTCAGCTAACTACATCATACTCGACACTTGAGTGACACCCTCGTGACTCACGTAATACTCACGGGATACCGGTGATTCACGTGAAACTCATGTAACACTTACGAGGCGGTACGGCTATACCGTAAACGGTTAAAAACAAATGCTGTATGAAACTGCCACGTGATCCCAAAATTATACTGTACAAGTGAAATTATATTAAAATTTACAAAAACCCAAGACACAAATATTTCCTCATTTGACTTTCCTACTTCATCACCAGACCCTGTTCATTCATCTATCTATACCCTATTCAATGAGACCATTCCAATGAGCCCAAACACGATACCTGTGCTGTAAGTTGGTAAGGGAGTTGGGTTCATGCAAATTTCAGGTGATGCTGCAGCATCAGTTTCTTTTTGTGTTTTGAATTTATAATCACGATCTCCATGGGTCACCGTGAAAAATGTTGAAATGGGCAAATAGCTTCATTTCTGACTGACCGACTCCTTGAAGATTCAAAACCATTAAAATTTGTATGGCCTAGCATACCGCGGAAGGCTTCGGCATGGCGCTTTGGCGCATGTGACGATAATATCAACCAAATTTGAGTGCTAATTGTATTAAAATAAGATTTTTGCTTACAAAAATTCTTTGCCATGGCAAGCTGCACTAAGTCACCTGTCGAGAGCTGGCCCTAAATGACGAATCCTTCCCCATAAGTACAGTTGGATGGCACACCCTCCCTAGCGCCGTTAGAAAAGGCGTGAATTTATGTACGAGTAAGTGTCTATCACCCATATTCTACAAAAAAACAACTATAATAATCCATTATCATAATCAATAAACTCGTACATGCAGATAATTAATACAATGTAACGCACAATTGAGCGTCTAGCGTAAACATTGTCCGGAAAATGGCCGACCCGTACTGCAGCATGATAAATGATGGCCATATTTTACCAATTCGATTCCAAGATGTTTTCCTTGTTTCGTAACTTAGTTATGTTCACGCTCTGGTTCTTTTAGTTTTGGACCAGCTTTCGCAATTTATATTTTGTGGTTTTTCACTGGGTATTTCTTTTTTTGCGTTTTCTGGTGCAATGTTTTAATTCAATTTCAAAATTCGTCTATGCTGCGTTGTTTTTAAAAGTGATAATTGGATTTGTCAAGTTTAATGGATAGCGTTCTGTTTTCATACGCGCTACAATACATATAAAAGCAAATATATTCTCAGGTTACAGTAATATAAAAAAAAACGCAACCTACAATATTTTTAGGCTCTTAAAGAAGTTCAATTAAATGCAGTACAATTCAAGTACATCATCTCTCCTACCCTTAACCCAATTTATTTGTGGTCAGCGCAAAATATCCCTTTCTTCTATATTTCTCTATTAATGGGCATCCTGGCAGTCACACCCTTTCTTCCCATAATATATAATCTTTCACTCAGTCCATCCATCTTACCATTCAAGTACCTAAATAATATTTTATTATTTTGGACTCGTGCAGTTAAAAGAATGACTTACACTGTGTTTTTTCATAATGCTTACTTTTCACTCCAAAAAAAATGCACAATTTTAGTCAAAACAAGCTAATGAAAAATTCTTCAACGCTCGCTCCCCTTTATTTTCATCTCGGCTTCGTCACGGGAAAATAGCGCCGTAATTTATCATCGTGAGGACAGAGCGCCATTACTTAACCTCTTCTACAGCCCCATATGTCATAGCGACCACCATGCAACCATTATGCGCCGTGTGGGGAAAATTTAAACGAATGTATTACCTATTAGTTACGCTTGTGGTTTTCTCTGCAATGTATCGGGAATTATTCGGTTTTGGGACAGAATGGATTGGTACAGAAGGCTGATTTTACACAACGATCGAAAATACACGTGTGTGAACACAAATTACAATCGATTGCCAGTCGCGAGTGCACATTGCACTCGCTGTAGGTGTGCGTGCGTTTTCAAACGTTGCGTAGAGCAGACTTTCTGCACTCATCTATCTCAGTCTGCCTAGTCTTTTTCCAACATGTTGGGATCGGCTTTCAGTCTAACCGGATGCAGCTGAATACCAGTATTTTACATGGAGCGACTGCCTATATGACTTTCGCAATCCAGTTACTGGGTAACTTGATACCCCTGGTAAGACTGGTTGTCAGACTTTCGGGCTTCTAACTACCCGTAACGACTGTCAAAGATCTACGAATGACAGCCGGAACCAATGGCTTAACGTGCTTTCGAGGCTAGAAGGGGTCTCGATATGAAATGGATGGTCACCCATCTATGAACCGACCGCGGCAAGCGCAACTTAACCTTTTGAACTTATCTATCTATTTTGTGGTATTTGTTCTGTCGAGTTCAGCAAACAGAGCGAAACTTTTGGTGGTTGCTTAATTAGGTTATCTAATTATATAGTTCTGGTACATATTGATTTGTTAGTTCCAAGGTATACTCCTGCTAAATATTACTTCTTATCGGAAATTATCAGTTGCCATAGAACAGTTGAAGTATTAATAGAGAGTGTGTGTGCTCGGGTGAAAATACGGAAAAAACGAATTTTCCCAGTTATGAGACCTAGCTAAATCGATTTTTCGCCCCCGTAATCCCCAATATTGCAACTTTCGTCGAAATCATTAGAGCCATTTTCAAGAACGTGATTACAAATAGAATGGGAGGGACATCGATACGAAAACTGTTACCATGGATTCAGTACATGATTCTGAACCCTGCTGTTTCATAGAAAAGTGCAAAGCCAAAACATACGCGGTCAAAATTTATGGAACAGCAGACTTAATTTTAAAAACCTATTTAAAAATTTACGCAGGGGTATCAGAGAAAACTTATTTAAAATATTATAATACACATTGAAACAATACTACTATACCCGTTTAGAATTATTTAACCAAAGTTTCAAAATATTAAATTCACCTAAACTAAAAACAAAATTTCTTATTTGCCCCCCAAAAGTGACCTACTTCTTCAAAATTCATCTATTTAAGTTACATGTCCGTGTTTGGGTCAAAGAAATACATATGTGTACCAAATTTTAACTTAATCGGTCCATTAGATTCGGAGCAAATTGTCTATGACAGACGGACAGACAGACAGATAGATAGACAGCCAGCCAGACACACGAGTGATACTATGAGGGTTCCGTTTTTCCTTTTGAGGTACGGAACCCTAAAAATATAGATATTATTATGATACACTTTGAAACAATACTACACATATTTATTAGATTAACTAACCAAAGTCACAAAACATAAAATTCACCTCAACTAAAAAAAAAACAATTTAATTAGAAAAACTCCCCCAGAAAACTTTGTATTTGACTTGCTTATCATAATAGAACTTCGGACTTCATAATTAAAACTTCAAAATCTCCACAAGTTTTTTTGACACTCTTAAAGGCTTAGTTTAATTAATCTTTATTAAGGTTCAAAGACTCGAGTGTTAATTAATTTATATCCTACTTATTATTATATTTAGTGCTGTAATTTACCGGCTTCGAAAACAGAAATTGAAATTGAGTTGAACAGGTACTTAAGAAAATCTTTATTAGAACGTAGATATTATTAACTCAATGATATTTAAGAAATGATTAGACATAATATTTACTGTGGCGAACACATAATTTATAGTTTGTAAAAATACTCTTTTAGTTCACCATAAATATTTCAAAAATAATAAAAATTCAGTTTTGGCTCGTCACGTAATATTTCTCGATTTTTTATGTGTGTTAATGGAACGTTATTTTCTAACACACACAAAATATATTAGCGTAGTGCTAACGCTAAAATATTTTTGCCCTGTAGCATCGTTTATGCGTAGTTAGCAGTTATTGCTAGAAGTAGTCCTTTCTGTTTTTTTTCTTTGATTTAAGGCTGTATACAGATTTTCCAAGACAACAACTAAATATTTTAATGTTTTATAAAACCTTATACATAGAGAGAAAAAATTGTTGTATAGTAAAAAATTAAGAAAAAAAGTACCTATACAAAAATAAAACCACAATTTTCAGTAACAAATCATGTTTATTTAAACTTCAAAACCATACAAAATGTCCTCATTATCAACATTAAGTTGTTCTTAAAACTATCAAGTACAGGTCGTATGTACATATATTTATTTATTTTGTATTTATTAAAACATAAGCAAAGCTGTGCAATTGTTAATTACAATTTCATTTAACTATATAATTTTTATGATAAATATATCGGCTTATTGAATTATTCCGTACCGGTTATTATTTAGTTGTTAGTTTTATATGAACGTGTAAAAAATGTTTATGTTTTTGTATGACTATAAAATAATTATGGATAAAAATATTTAGCGATTCTCAGTTGTGGCTTGTTCCGCCTATCAAATATGTTGTATCCAATTGATCCTCAGTGCAATAAGGATAAATCATAATTCTAAATAGGTACAAAAGTCAACAAGACAACATTAAAAAAAAGCTCTTTAAAATTGCAGCATGACAACCGGAAGATAACCATTTCATACAATTTTACAACGCAAGCCACACTTTTGTGTCGTTTTCAGCGCCGCAGCCGCTTGATTGCCACACTACAATCTTTCGCTGAAATAGAAGTAACTCCAAATACAGAAATGTTACATCTTGTTCACATAAAACTAAAACGAGTAACAGATTATGACAAAACTTTCTATGACACATTATGACGCAAGTCGATCAAAACTACCGAAGAATTAGAGTAGATATTCTCAATGATAGAAACTTATGACAAATATAGAAAGTATTTCTCGTATACATAATAATGTTTCATTTACTCACATCGGTACGGAATAATAAGGGTGTGGACATGTTGAAAGCGGGGGCGATTTACTTTAGTAGATGATTAGCCAGCAGAAGTAAGTGATAAGGATTTTTATTTTTTAAACATATGAAAATGACGATAACGAAAGATGATTTGAAAGTGGTGTACCTACTTATATTTACTTAAGATTAAAGCTGAAAAGATCAATGAATTTAAATTGTGCTAAATTTATTGTAATTTATTTTAAAAAAAACTTTATTTCAATCATTATAAACTGTCTGAATCACATTTTATAACTATTTACATGTTTTGAAAGGAAATGTTTGGATTAATATTGAGTTAAAAAGAAATTGCTTACTACACTGAAAATGTTAGTAAAAACTTTTTTTTTAAATAAACTCATAATCGCGCCTGCTATCACTATGTCCCTCTCCAATAAAACACTTGGCACAAATTTATTATTTTAGATACCATATTTCGTAAGCATTACATTTCGTAGGAAAATTATTTACGGCTAGGACTAGACGTAGGTCCTACTATTCAGAATTTCAGATATTATTTATAGTATATTTCTATAATTTTATTATAAGGATCTTCTCTACAATATAATAAGTTATTTAAAATTATATTATAAATTGTATAAATAATATTGTAGACCAACTCGTAACGAGAGTTTCGTGATTATTGATATTCAATTTTAAGTATTTTATCTTTGTTTATAAATATAAATAATGTCATATATGACTCTTAGTCACATAAAGGCTATTATTACATAAAATTATTAAGACAATTACAATACATTTATTTGAAATCGACTAGTAAGGTTTTTAAGCAAACAATTTACTAAAAGCTACGTTTAATGAATATGGCAACATTTTTTTGGTTTATTTTATATTACCTACCGTTCAGTTCATATCGAGTAAATTATATTTACATTTATATAAGTTCTATTTGAATAAAATATTTATTTAAAACTTTATTAGCTTATTTGAATAAAACATTACGATTCAACTCAATATCATAAATGCTTAAGAGTATTTATTAAAAAAAAACATTTTTAAGTTAACAATTTTATTTGTGTTAAATGCTTTAGAATTTTTTGTATGGGTAACTTTTGAGCATTATTTTGAATAAGATTGATGTTATTTAAATTGGTTTTTTAAGCAGTAAAAACTTAATGGATTGAAAGAAAGGCTGCTGTTACAAACAATAACTTTGTAGTATCATTCCAGACTCGTCGAACTGGATTGAGAGCATAAAACTGAGAATAACCATGCTTTGTTACACGATTACTTTGAGTAAAGTGCTGCGGATCGGAATCTTACTTTCACAGAATTTGTTTCGTTTAAAAGAAATATTTGCTAAAATCCATCATAAATATTTTGTAGTTGCTCTTTGTAATATCGGAAGTCGTCATGAAAACGGGAGCACTGTAAAAATGCAATTAAGTGTAATCTTCAAAATTAAAAAAAAAGAATGACCTCTACAATCAATGTTCCTAACCGTCGTCTTAGAATTTAAAATTCGAACACAAAAGATGGCTACCGTCGATGTCTGCAATATTCTGTGTCCTCTCGACCAATCGAAGGCAAGAGATAGGCCTGAGGGAAATCACTGCGTCCATCGATTGACCATCTGTCTTTTAGTGATAACAGTTGGGACACTGATCGACTGACCTAAAGATATTTAAGATTTGGATCGAATAGAAAGAAAAGCGATTCAATCAATCCAGCCGTTCCTTTATATTATTTGTCAACCTTTCAACCTTTTCAAGAAAAGTTCATGTTTAATTTGTTCAGATACCTTATTTCTCTTCGAAGCTCTGTATATAATTTAGAAAGTTTATTTAGCCGCTTTTAAATATGTTCTGGAAAACATTGTTGTTCGAAATTCCAAAGAATTGAAACTGGCGATTTGGAAGAAAGCTTGTTTATTTTTAAGTAAATAAAAAATATGGTTTTACATTTTGCAAAGAAAACATCATGATTTGGTATAAAAGAGTATTTTCAAAATAGAAAACGATCATCGTATTAAAAATTCTCGTTGATAATGCTGTTTATCTGAAAATAGAAAAATAAAAATCAATTAAGACCATCTAGTAATTCAAAACTACGTTTTTGAGTAATTCTTTGAAGAAGATCAGCCAATCGTTATTTACAAAATTATTTAAATTTTCCATTTTATCAAATACTTTGGAAAAAAGTAAAAAAAAACATCACCAAAACATATATTTCAGAAATCAAAGTTTTCAATTCTAATAATATGTAACTTCTTTTTTCGTACAATTTCATTAAGTTAACGAAATACTTCATAATTCTCACCTTAAAACACTTGTACCCTATGGTTCTCCCGATCGCAGACAATAATATTGCCACCAGACATGACTGCTATGCCCTCCAGACCCTTGAACTCTCCGTCACCAGATCCCCAAGAACCAAAGGCTCTGAGGAAATTGCCATCAGGGTGGAAGATCTGGATACGGTTGTTGCCAGAATCTGCGACCACGATGTAGCCTTGGTCGTCTACTGCAACACCCCTGGAGCGAGAAAAAGTGGGAGTTAGTAAATGAGAAGTGGGAGAATGAGAGGGACTGATTCTTGCTGTGGTGGCATCTACATCGCCACATACGAACTACGCATCAAAGAGCTGACGTCACACAACAATCCTGACGTCACACAAATCCTGCTTCGCGCAATTAGAGTTTACCGCGCGAACACCATATATATAACGTCCCCGTCATCAATCGTTGGGCAGTTGCCCGCCAGACACGACACTCGTCTAGTCGGAGGATCCTCCCTTTTCTAATGAGGATGAGTGAACTTTACACCCTGTTCCTCATACCACTAAATTGCTATTACTCTCGGGACGTGTGCGTGAGTGGTTTACGTGGTGAAAGGAAAACCTAGATAATAAGGTTGGTAGCAAATACTTGTGAACTCGTCATTGATGGACGAAGTTGTACCAAAAAGGATAATGTATTTTTTAATAATTGAATCTGCTGATCAACTCGAACTAGGAAGAGCTCTGTATACGCAGTAATTTAAGGAGTTGCTTCCTAAGTAACAGAACTATCAATGTTGTCACGTGTCCAAGAAAGTTAAGCTTTATTCCACTAAGATCGTTTGAAGTTTTCGAAAAAAACCGTTCACAAACTGAAGTGCATTTCCATGTCGCAGTTTGATAAAAGAATGGCCAATATTTTAAGATCATAGGCCGTTTTAAGGTCACAACAAGATTCAACGAAAAGTACGAAACTAAAAACGCCGTATTTCAAATGCTAGTAAATGTCACACACATTTTCATTGTAGGCTCACAGAATTAATAAAGTTATCACATCCAACTCCTACAGTAAAATGTGAACTTACAACTGGGTTGGTGAACATAAAAATTGCAATAATCTAAGTCATTTTGTTCTTGAAACGGAAAGTTGTAAAACATCGCTCGGCCACGTATTCCGGTCATATTTTATTATTGCGAACTGAATTCGGTCAAGGCACGTCTGGACTCAGGTTGAGAATACTGGCATCACTGTAATGAAGGTTGGCACTAACTTTCATCGTTGGACACCGATTTGAAAGAGTATTTTGTTAGACAAGGTTGGGTCTACCCCGTTTGTTCATTTATTTTTGATTGTGACCGAGATTCCAGACGGGGGCTTGTCTGCGACGATGTCAAGATTTTTCGTTTAGTGAATTTTTAATGACTCTTAATGTTATTTTAGTACAGTCAGTTTTATGTACAGTAGTATTTTTGCAGTCAAAAATTAGGTCGAGGATGGACATATTTTTAAACACTGATGTTTACTTTACATACTTTTATATAAACAATTTAAATCATTTATGTAAAAGCCGCGATCTTGCTGAGCATAAAACCGGACTTCAACCATAATCTTAAAGCTAGCAATAGCTAAATTACTGTACGATCTTAGAGGGAATACATAGTTGCGTTCAAACTATAAATCGGGCACGTTACCATCGATATCTTTACCAAAGCCTCTAAACTATCCGCTAGCTGATAGTGTAGCGAACAACTCAACACTTATGGACTTAGGGCTGACTTCACCAATGAAACTGAGAGTAATCAGAACATCAAAAATGTGTTCAAGAGCTGTCAATCAAGTCAGGGTGCGACGGGAATTTGCGCTGGTGTCGTACATCGTGAAACTGCTCCGAGGCATAGAGGACAACCCGAGAGTGCTGCAGCAGTTGCACTTGTACGTACCCGACCGTTATTTGTGGAGGCGACGGCCGCCGCCATTGCTGGTCGTACCATCAGCCAGGACCAACTTGCTGGCCGTTCGCGCTATCAATTACATTCAAGTCGAAATTGATATATTTACATGTCACTGGGGTGTATTAGCAAAAGTAGTTACTATTTACACTATGTATGTTATAAACAATGATCTTTATGATCTTATGATGTATTTGGTGCTTTAATTTAATTTGGTGTGTGTGACTTGGTTATGCGCATTAGGCTAAGACTAGTAAGGCATTTAAATAAATATTCCTAAACAAGGATGACAATGACAGCTCTTGAACATACACGAGCACGAATCACAAGAAGAACGTGAACTTAGGGAAAAAACTAGAAGAAACGTTATAAAAAATAAAATTGCACCGAAACTTAATATTGCTAAACATTGCTCTAAATACCAAGCAGTGGAATTATTTAATAAGTTGCCTACTGACCTAAGATCACTGATTTACAAAGGTACTCTATTCAAAGCCAAACTTAAAGCATTCCTGTTAGATAAATGTTTATATTCTATATCTGAATTGGTGACAAGTGATGGTCAATAGTATTTATATTAATTTACCTTTTTGACATTAAATATATATCAAGACATTATCCGATTTTATGCATTTAATAGATTAGATTTATAAGCATTTGACATGATAATATTTACAATTTAAAATAATTTATATAATTACTATTTACATTCTATTGACACAATATTTATATTATGTTATTGATTTTATTTTTAGTGAAATTACTGTTTGATATTCATAATTTATTGTTTTTAATGTACTACCTAATTCAAACACAATGCGAATTGTTATATGAATAAATAAATAAATAAATGAACGGAATTTAGATGTGCTGATCGCGTTCAGTTTCATTGTTGAATTTCGCCCTCAGTAGTTAGAATAGCGTTTAACGTAAATATTTGGGACAAGTTCGGGATTTAAGGGACCGTAAAGCTAAATTAGAAGACCAACCGACCGCACTTTATAGGGTCATTGGAAACACACGTTAAGACCAATTCGGCTTCAGTTTCAAAAGATGTAAAGGATCTTAGGTTTATGACCTAATTTTGGAAGTAATTAGCTAAGTAAATGACCTCATTTCGCTGGAGTTTGGTTAAGGAAGTAGGAAATCAAGAAGTGATATACGGTTGATGAGGTTCGTGCATTTTATTTTGCAACTCTTCAGCTGTAATCACATATGTTGTGAGACTTTTTGCGCAAATAGAACCTTACATGCACTGACTACGATTTTTCGTTCGTTTAATCTGGCTAACATTGGCATCATCATCAACAATAGGTACCATCCAATATAGAACATAGCCTGCTTTTTAGATTTCCAATACTTTTAGTGCTAGCTTGTTTGTATCCTACTAAAAATATGGTCAATACACTCTTAAAATATTTTTGGAAATAAGCTTTTTTAAGACCTTAATTCCAAATGCAGGTGAAATCGTCACGTAACGTAAAAGCGTTATGCTCGAAAAAGTCAGTTTCAAGTGTCAACACATTTTGTTTAAAAAAGAACAACTACTTTTGACACTTGAAACTTGAGACCATACTAGATGGCTCTGTATTAATACATAATATATAGCTAAAGGAACTTAACTCCCTAGACACGTCCCGACGTTTTATTTTTTTAATTTAACTGTATTATCCCAAAGCTGGGCAAAGGTCTCCCCATTGCTTTCCACTCTTCTTGGTGTTTAGCCTAATAATTTAAAAAGATAGTCTTACCTCGGGAACTTAAACTGTCCATCTTCAGATCCTTCCTCGCCGAACGACGAGAGAACCCTTCCATTGACATCGAAGACCTGTATCCTATGGTTGTTGGAGTCTGACACCAGGACCCTGTTGGTGCTGGAGACGGCAATATAATGGGGATGTTCTAACTGGCCTAGCTTGGACCCGAAGGACCCAAACTTGCCAACGAACGTGCCATCGGATTGGAACACCTGGGGAAGGATAGAGATAGAATGAGTTTTATTGTTCAGTGGAGCTCTGAAAACATTGACGAAACTTAGAACTTTGTCTTATTATCAGATGCAGATATGCGTCAAAGATGTAACACATAACTACTGATGACGAAGGCACACTGCACCACAAATTGTTAAATACGTTCAACGCTAAAAGTATTTAAAATATCGTTTTGTTTCTGTCAACCGTTTGAAGATGACAGAGACGAAAATTCCCATTATCCTAGCACGGCGGGCTGTCGCCCCAGCGGCTGCTTCAGGTGCGGAAAACCTCAAACGGCGCAGTACTCCAATCTTATTGGGACTTATAAGTTCGAGCCGTTTGGGTTTGAAACACGGGGTCCGAGTGCCCACTTAGCTTTTCAACTCTTCACGTGACTAAGAGGACTGGCCTAATTTTTGGTCAATGAATCAGCATTGCCATACAAGTGGCAATTATTTTAAAATATTTGATAAATTACCTCCTTGGTTGTCATGTGTTGAATTAAAAAGTTCGTTCCATTTTAAAATAACATGAAAGATATGGATTTTAATACTATCATCGCCGGCAGGGCGCTCGGGCTCGGATGTATTCGACCAGTACAGCATTTTATCGAAGAAGAAGATTGTCAAAATTATGCTCGAATTTCCAAGCATGTTTGAGAAAATTTATTTAGATGTTCTATCTGATTTAAATGTTGAAATTTCAATTATCTCTTGAAAGATCTGAGTTATAAGTTAGCTACGACTAATTCGTGAAACTTTACCATAGACTTAGTAATTATAGCTCCAAGCAGTAATTGAACAATAATTAAAATAATTATAGTGACCATTTATGCTGAATTCTTTGAGTAAGTGAATTAAAGGGAATGTTCTTAATTGTAGAACCATTTGCAGAGCCAAAACTAGAACTGTAGAACCAAAATAAGTTTTAAATTAATTATTGGTATTTTTCTGTAGGTATTAATTTTTGAATATTTACTGTTTCTAGATCGTCTATTCAAGTCTATTGTAATCTAGAGTATTTTCAACTATTCAATTATACAAGGAGTTCTTTTGGTATCCCATATCCGTAGTGTATTAATGAGACCATGTCAAAGAATCAACTGGCATGTGAATTAAAAACACTTGACTCTTGATGTGTGCATCTAAGTTTCATTGAAAAGTACGAATACATCATTTTCATTCTAACCAATCATACCTAAAGCTAAGAAATTGCGACGTTGTAATATTTTTTATTAATGAGCAGAAAAATTCTGAAATAAATGTAATATATATATATATATATATATCACGTAAGGATGTTTTACATGAACAATCCTGACTTTGTCGAATTATTTTGAGTATTTTTTTTTTTTTTAAACCGAGAAAATAAATGATTGAAAAATAATTCTTATGCCAGTTGATTCTTTGACATATGGGATACCAAAAGGAACACCTTGTATATTCGCTACAAATGTTCCATAAATCATTCCTTCTGTATCTTGGAAATTTTGGTAATCTACTTTTGTCCCTGACCATAGCCGTTAATTGCTTAAGCTAAAATTTTAGAACTGCCGGGTAACTGCGTAATACACTCACTATTGCAATGCCTTTCATTTTGACAGTTCAACAACATACCTACATCGCGTTATTTACGTTGTTGAGTAGACGATTTTTTCAAACACGAAGCAATTGATTAGTAATGGATGAAAATCCTTCGGATTGTGATTGAAAGTGTGTTTCGAAATTAAGGTGCATAAATATGTCTTCAGCTAATTGGTCATTTTGTTTCAAGACATCAAAAAATATCACATACCTGTACTCTATGGTTTTCCTTGTCACAGACGTATATGAATCCGAGCGCATCCGTGGTGATGCCCCACGGGTAGTTGAACTTGCCGTCGCCAGTGCCCTGGCTGCCGAACGCCCTCAGGAAACGGCCTTGAGGGTCAAATACCTAGGACAAGGAAACAGATGTTAATTGCTTTTCTTGCTGCTGGATAGAGCAGTGGAAATATCGTGAGGAAACCGGCATGTCCAAGAACCGAAAATTCGAAGACATGTGACATCCACCAACCCGCACTTTGCCCGCGTGACGGATTACGGCCTGCTCCCTCTCACAGAGAGGAGACCTATGTCACAGCAGTGGGAACATTAAAGGGTGATTATGCTGCTGGATTGGTCACTTGCTGTGACGATTTTGTTATGATTTTAACCCACGAAAGACCAAAAATAGTGTCATTATAATTATGTTGTCCAATGTTTAGAACGTGCAGTATAAAACTGCCACGAGAAAAAGGACCAACACTCTATGAGTAAATTATTTGTCCTACATTTAAGTCTTTTTTATCGATTTACATTTTAAATTGCGTGGTTCCGAGTAATTAATATACAAATATTATATTTGTGTAGTTCGTGACATTGAAACTTAAATCACTGAATACTTCATAGTACTTAAAACATTATTGGGTATGTTTCGAATTAACTATTCGTATAGTCAATTTCATATTCCTAAAAGTTTCTAGGTACTATTTCATATAAGTTTAGAATTGGAATATTATTATTTTTAATCTAAATTAGTAGTTTTTTTGTCTAGGTACACTAGTCCTGGTAAATATCCTCAAAAGCTAATCAAAATTGTGAGAAAAATCATCCAAGGCGGTTGAAATACCATACAATAGCTTTGAGGATAACGATCCAACAAAGAAGTAAACGACCTATCACATAATGCACTTAAAAGTTCTTTAAACCTAAAACATTGTTGCACTACGCAGTTTAACGTGCACCAAACACGTGTTAGAACTTGGAACTCTGCCAATACGTGAGACAAAGACTGTCAAAATACCCAAACGACTATTTCCCTGTTAATATTCTGGGTAAATTACCTGACGACGCCAAATTCTGGATTATATTTTAAATGTGACGTGAGTTGGCTATCAGAAGTTTCATGGCTTGACTATGTACACTAATATTATAAAGATTTGTATTTTAGTTTGGAATGAATAAACTCAAAAACTACTGGACCGATTAGAAAAAATCCTTCACCAGTAGGATGCTTTATAATCACTGACTAACATAGTCTATAATTTATAAAGCATCACGTGGACGAAGCTGCTGGCGGAAGCTAGTGCCCATCAATAAATATAATAATAATATTCTGAACTTATCATAAACAGACAAATATATGTTTCATTCCGCAACATTCGGGAGAAACAAAAACATATTCCCACATAAACTACTAAATCATCTTTATTGGGGCTATCAGTTACATTAGCAAAAAACGTTGTCAAATTATCCTTATAGCCTAATAAAGTAGGATAGATGATGGCCAAAAAAGTGCAATTTGTCTTTGCCTTCTAATAGCTATTTCCGCAAGCTCACGCCTTAGCCACTATTCTGGTCCTTCGAGACGGTCAGCAGTCTGACTGACACTAATGAATTACCACCAGGACAAATAGACGAATGGAATACAAATTCAGTTCTCCTGGGAAATATGCTGAGATCGGATCACTCCTGTTAGAGTTGTTTCGCTTTCGAACGCTGCGTCAAGAGCGTGTCTCGTCTACTCCCTAGGATCCCTAGTGATTGTAGGTGCGTAAGGACTGTTTGAAGTTAAATATACGAGTAATGGTGATAAAGAAAAAGATCTGAGAAGTAGCCTTTGAATAAATTCGATACGTCGATTAATAAAAACGTATTACAAGGAGCTACGAGCTTTGTTTGAGAAAAAAGTAACTATTAATCGTGAGATTTATCCGAGAATTTATAACGTGTGAAATTACAAAAAGATGTGAAAATAATGTCTTTTTCTAAATCCGCTCTTATATTTTTTACAAGAAAAATAAAACATACATCTCCCCGCAAAATGAGAATGATGACACATAAAAATAAGCCTATATTTGTTAAGGTAAACACGTCCCAAATGGTACCCTGTTTTTTGAAGCCAAGTGTGGCAAAAATATGTTGACATTAATGGTTTACGGCGAGAACAAAAAGACGAATGGAATTGAAATTCTTACTTTCAGAAAAAAGGTAGAAGCAAGTTCGCGAAACACAATTTCGGAGTTGGAAATCTGTTTTAGTTTCGAGATCATGGCGGGAAATATGTGAGTATGCAGGATATATTGATAACAGGGCAAATGTGATTTCTGGCTCAGTAACGTCGTGAGAAAAAGTGGTATTGGATTTTTTTCTCGACGATGTTTTTGATTCAAGCTATTGTGTTCAATAACATACAAGAGATGTGAGAGGTAATTGTCACATTAAACATTCAGAGATTCAATCTTTACGATGTTTTTGTGAAAAACCATTGAAATAAAATAAAAGATGATAAACAAGTCTTCAAACCATAAACAATGTTTAAAATAATATGTTAATTTTTATAACGGTTTGAAGATAAAGATGCGTTGACCTTGCTCTCTTTTTATGCATTGCAAATGCCTGCTACTAAAATACTTTTCAGTTCAAGTGCAGATATTTAGAATACTTAAAGCACCGTGTCAGTTTTATTTATACTGCTTATAAATTCAAAGGATTAAAGTTCAAAAGACGTAAAATTGTTTGGTAGTTAAAAGAGAATTTGAGAGTCAATTCTTTTGTAAAACTTTAATTAACAAAATGATGGAAAGTTAAAGTATGATAACGGTGAACTTTTTGTCTCGTGTTTGACCTTAGGGCTATGTAAGTTCGTTTAAATTAGAAAGTCCGGTCACGCATAATCCTTTCTAGTATGATTGAAAGCTTTTAGATCTAAAAGAGCGTACTTCTAGTTATTCAAAAATGAGTAAAATCTGGGATTTATTCTCCATTGAAGTCTGAGTTATTAAGGCTTTGTTATTTTAAGTAGATGAAATATTAAGAAGATTCACCATCTTTGTATCGTGAATGTATAAACAGAGCCACTTTGCATTTAAAATTTTAATACTATTCATATTTGCGAGCTGTCACTTCGCTGGTACTTGTTCATTCTCTTTTGTTTAAAATAAATGTACGGGTTGCAATGAATAGAATTAACACTAGGAAGTTGTGCATATTTGAGAATGCAAATAATTGGCGCTTTGACAAATATGTTGAGGTTGTAAAATTTTAGAATAGGTATGAATTTTATTTGTTTGGGCAGTTACTAGTATGAATAGAATTTATTTTTGGTTATTTTATTTAAAATTATTCATAAATAAACTAATGGAACTTTGTTTTAAATATATACAAAATGTCCTTTCATAAAAGGATTCATTCGATACCTTTGTATACATAAATATTTATTAAGTAAAACAAAACCTAAACTGTAACCCCTAGATCATTTTAGACGTTGCCTATCTGATACTGAATACTTACGAAATTCTCTTTTTTACCTTAAGAAAATCTGTAGGATTTACAATTTAGAATCTGGTCCTCCCAAAACGATTCGACTAACTTACAGATCTAGTTTACATGAAGAATACTTACGTTTACCTATAAATTGTGTAAAGGAAATCTTACATTTGGAATATACAAAACGAAAACATACAACCTTTATATCTTAGAGTACAGGATAAGAATGTAATATGATTTAGAAAATACGTTTTCCATATTTATATTCATATGGAATATGGTTAGTCTCGTAAATATTTTGTTTGTTTTCTTGTGCTAGTAAACTATCTCTTTTTAGTTGGCCCAAAGACTGTACCTATCAATAAATATCATTTCTAACTAAATAAAGATTGGTAATAAAAATATTGGAGTTTATCTTGATGAGCTGCTAGTATTCTAAGCAATAAGTTGTCTATGAAGTAGTTAAATCATTTAGTCACAATTGAAGGTAGGTGTCGTGAGCAACAAAAGTCCATTAACACCGTCACTTTTACACATAATTAAAATTGCCATAAATAATTCGATAAACTGCGTTTTAGGTGTTCGCATAGTAGACAGCTAAGAGTATAAAATATAGAATATTCGTAAAATTTTACTACTGTTCCGATTTTTTATTAAATATTTTTCTCAATAATTAAGATTAAAAAACCGAAGAGTTTATCAACTTTTGTTACTGACCGTTTTAATAAATATTATTTTTAGGGTTCCGTACCTCGAAAGGAAAAACGGAACACTTATAGGATCACTTGTTGTCCGTCCGTTAGTCTGTCAAGACCCTTTTTCTCAGGAATGCGAAATTCAAGCTTCTGACACAACGCAATAAAAAAATCGGCCATTTATGTGAATTTTTTTGATACTCGCCAATAAATCAAAACCTACAGAGTACTTCCCGTTGACCTAGAATCTTTAAATATGGCAGGAAATAAGGTCTCACAGCACTAGTATCAAAAATAGATATTTGTTGTTAAAAAAAATATTTATACATATTTGTGCGATTACAAACCCACATTTGCAGTTGGATAATTGACCGTGACGTATATCGATGTATGGAAGAACATGTTTTTCAACTACAATGTAAAGTTTGTTTTGAGATAAATTCATTCCAACTACGGAACTCTTCATTGTGCGTGGTCTGATACGCACGTGGCCGGTTTTTCTCATTTCTTGTGACCCAAAACTATCCCAATATCTTTATGATTGTTTAGAAATAATATAGGAACGCAACTCCTTTCGTAATACTATTTTAAAATTCAAAAACTGCATATGTAGCATAATTCAAACGAACCAACCAATTGCAGATTACCGATAAAGGTAATAATACCTTCCATTATTCCATTTTCAAATTCAAAAACAGATTAGTAGTAACATTGCACGTTGAAAAAGAAACCTTGTTTATTTCCCAATGATGTGCTAATGCGGCAAACTAATCAAACCGATATATTTAACTGCGCCAGAGTTTCGCTTCACTGGAAGTTTTTAACAGATAAATTATAGCAGCTGGTATTTAGCAACTGTTATTAATGGGTCTTATTGGTAAGTCGCGGTGAATATTAATTGTCGTTGGTTTGAAGTTTATTTATAGAATTTTGTGTTAGTCTCTGACTTGGGATAGACAATTCAAATGATTTGTAAGAATGTGAAGATACGTAATGCAAAACACTTATTAAAACATTTAGTTTTTATGGATTCATATTTTGCCGCTGCATCCTATATTATTAAACGAGCAATATTTGTTTCGTTCTCGAAAACGGCTCTAACGATTTCGATGAAAGTTGCAATATAGGGGTTTACGGAGGCGAAAAATCGATCTAGCTAGGTCTCATATCTGCGAAAATTCGTTTTCTCCGTATTTTCACCCGAGCAGAGCTCAGTTGCTCAAAGGTTAGAACAAGATGGCTATCTTAGAATAATGACACGGCAGCATAGAATTAGTTAGTACCCACTATCATGGCAGCATAGAATTAGTAAGTACCTAATACCATGGCAGCATGGAAATAGTATAAACATATTATCATGGCAGCATGGAATTAGTAAGTACCTAATACCATGGCAGCATGGAAATAGTAAAAACATATTATCATGGCAGCATGGAATTAGTATGCTATGTTTACATGGAATTAGTATAAGAACTATCCTAAACTTTTAAATGAGCATTCTCTATTTTAACCCAAGCAGAGCTCGGTTGACCAAGTACTAAACTTAAACGGCCATCAGGTACAGGCTTGAGAGCAGACATGTAGGCTTGCTTGCACCACAAATTACTAAATGTGTTTAGCGCTAAACTTTATTTTAAAACTGACTGTGCCTCGTTGGCCAAGTGGTCGCAAGCGCTACTGCTGAGCATGAGGTCTTGGGTTCGGTTTCCAGGTCGGGCAAAGTGTAATTGGGTTTTTCCATCAGGGATTTCTTATTAGCAGCCCGGAGTCTGGATTTGTGCCCGGTTGATGGCAATAGACTCGCCCACTATTACATAGGACTTAAAAATAACTGGCGAAATGAGGGTGTGCTATAGGTACATCTCTACCCAACCCTTCGTGGAAACAAGGCGTGATGTTATGTTATGTTTATTTTAAAACATCATTCTGTCTCTCATTCGGTCATCCTGGAATCTTCAAATGATCAACTGAAACAGAACGATGTTTTATATTCGTTTACCGGTAAACGAATTTAGTGATTTGAGGTGCAAGCGGACGAAACACCTAGTCGCACGTTCAGTGCCCTGTGTATGCACAGGGCACTGAACGTGCGACTAGGTGAACCCTCCGGAGGGGGTACCTGGAGGGTTCACCTAGTTTTTTTTTTTTTTTTTTTGAGGATGGTAAATTATCAAATAACTTCTCCCGCTCTGGGTGGAGCGGGAGGGCGTGTCAGACTTTTACTGACTAAAACCCACCCGTGTTCCTTCCGTTGCCTGTGTGCCGAGGTCGCGATATCCCTTTCAGACAAACCCGCAACCCCGGCAGGCATTGGCCCTTCCGGACCCCGTCAGTTGGTGCTGACATCTCTTTGAGGCGCGCGTGGAACACAACGCGCCGTCGACCCGGGCCTGGTCCCTATCGGACGGCGAGCTACCCATTGCTCACCGTCCGCAAGCCCGCGCCTACGGTGGCCGGAAGTCGGCTCGCGACTCCCGACGCCCGGGGCGTCTCCTGCGGCGACTAGGGGCGCGAGGGCGCGAATCTTGCCTCTCCCTCGCGCGATCCGCCTCCTCCTTCGCGAACATTCCTGCTTCGCAGAAGGAGGTGACGGCCTCCCATGCACTCTCGCTCCGGACCATGGCCTGAACCAGGGCAACATTTCGCCAGCTACGTTTACGTCCCACATAATCATGCATACACTCTAATTCATTCACATTCACACACCTTCACACTCACATTCACGCACTCTCACTGTCACTCACACACTTGCATGCCTGCATACGGGCTGCGTTTTTAGTTTTAATTCTCTTTTCTTTGTATTATTGTTTCATACAAGGCGCCCTGGAAATACCATTTTACTTCATTTTACAGTGTTTTATAACACGGTTTTAAACCTAATGCCGTTGACCGTCCGCGATGGTTTACTTTAGCGCAAACGTAATGCCGACAACCCGCCCGGAGGGTTGACTTCCAATATGTATGGCGGCATGGCGTATGAGTTCTATGAAAAGTGGGTGGACGATTAAAAAGAAGATAAACCAACAACTATAACTCACTTGTATACGATGATTATATCTATCAGCAATGATGTACTGTCCGATCCTGTTGACCGCGACACCGGCAAGGCAGTCAAACTCTCCCTCACCGCTGCCGTACTGGCCAAACTCTTTCACGAAAATTCCGTTGGAATCAAAAACCTGCGGGGAAAAGGACCATTAGGAACACTTTAGCTGAAAAAGATCGTTAGGGTATTTCGTTTCTGTTTTTAGAAACTCTGTTACACATGTATTTCAGATTATAGGTACGTGTATCTTAAGGAGCTCCCTCACCGGGAGCATTCGCCTGTAATGTAACATTTCAGATTAAATATTACAGAAATTGCGCACTGTTATTCTCGGTTCTCCTCCCTCGCTGATATTAGGTCCCCACCTATGAAATCAGCGTTTTATATGGAGAATTTTAAAGAAGTTGCATTTTTCATACTAACATTTTCTTAATTTATATAACAATCATGAACACTAATGTTTTAAAACTTTTATGCACTAATGTTTAAAAACTAAGATAACGTAATATGCCACTTAGATTAAGCGACAAAAATAAATTTTGGCTAAGTTAAAACAAATAGTGGTCATTTCTGCTAACAAAACGAGGAGTCATTTTTACGGTATTTTTTATGTTTAGAAAACTATAAGTAACAAGGTTTTTTTTACTATTGGTAGTTGTCTATGATGGTCATTATTCGATATATCACCAAGCAATTGATGAATATTTTAGATCATAAAAGTGACAAAGTTCTCTATTTGTGAGAAAAAAACGCCAATTTCATAGGTGGGAACCCAATATAATGCTCGAATTGTATCATAACAGGTTGCGCAGTAATGCTCTGTAGTTACATTACAGGCGAATGCTCCCGGTGAGGAAGCACCTTTATGCTCGTATTATCAAACCTTTCTTGTAGGTTATTTTCAGACAAGGGCCCATCATCCATTACTTCGTCGTTTAACAGAATGAGCTTTATTAAATTAATTATATTTATTAAACTTACAGTCTATGAAAATTAATTATTATAGTAAAGTAAACGTTGTAATTATCTCGATTTGCTAAATTATAAGAGGCGGTTTATTAATACTGGCCTTATTTTACGTCAAATAACAATGATCGTCTATGTTTAATAAATACAAGAGCATTTTCTTGTTACAGCAATAATATCAAAATATGTAAAGCAAGGCTTGCTACTTCAGTAAACAGAAATATAGATATTTGCTTTCGCTTTTATTAAAATGACCTTCGTGCAGTATCAATTCAAGATGCATAAGCATCGATCGAGTGAACTTTTCAGGGAATATCGTATTCTATTTAAAGAGGCAATATAATTATGTCTACATATTGCCTCCAGTAGAGAGTTATACCCTATTAAAAGTATTTGTATTATCTATAGTGAAAGCTCCGTCTCGAAAGACCGTTTTTATTTTTAGCCCTTAAAGCACTTGTGGAACCCAAAATACTTTTGCAATTAACCAAGCAATGTTTACGTCCTCATTCAAATTGGAATAGTTGGAAATTTTTGTTTTGACCTTGTGCCAAAATGGAGAGCATGCGGCCAACATCACTTCATCATTTATATTTGGAACGTGGTCATCGAGCATCGTTTAAAACGAGGAGTTATGATGATTTCTTTACAGCACCGAATCGGAATGATACTGCAGAATTTTTGAACAGTTTAAGTCGAAAACCTGATTTTATGGAATTGGATTCCGATATTTAGAGTTCAGTTTAATAATAAATATTTTACGATTTGCATGTTCAAGTTGATTTTGTGGTGGATACAAATTGTTGAATTTTACATATTAGATACATATATAGTTTGAAGAGTAAATTCCAAGTCTCATTGGGATTTAACTAGTATTTATGTAGTAGCGACTGCTTAGAATTTCAAATAAGAAGTCTGGTTACATAGTGCTTATATTAAAATTTATTCTAAATCAATAATAAGAACTTTATAATATGTTTGAATAAAATAATGAAACTCCAATTTTGCGTTTTATGCGTGTTAAAAGATTCAATTCAAAAATTCTCACCTGCACTCTGTGGTTTGATGAATCGGCCACGACCATAGTGTTGTCGGGACCCACAGCGATACCACGAGGCCAAGTAAAGCATCCGGGTTCGCTCCCCCGACTCCCCACGCTGAATTGTAAACGGCGTTTCTGCATGTACTGGCTCCTAGGGGAGGAACCGGCTGCTGCGAAACCTAGCATCAGAAAAATAGATTAGCATACAAGGATATAACCATATAAAAAACCATCTGTCAAACCAAAACCTAAGCACTCAATCTATGTACACGCCACTTTTCTCTTTCTAACCTGCTACCGCTGCTGTAGCCGCCGTAGGGGAGATGGGGGAGCCTGCCGCGTTTTTTGAATCATCATCAGAACTGGCAAGCTCGTTTGCCGAGCGTAATGGTAGCCCGAGAGACAGGCGACGTGACGCGCTCGACGTGGTACTGGTAGGTTCACGGTCCTTGCCCCGCGATCCGTACTTGCTTTTTAAATATCTCGCCCAGGAACTCAGGGCCGCTCCGTCTTTTTCACCAGGAGGAGGCCGTTCGGGTGAGGTCTCTCTAGACTTTAGTGCGTGTGAAGATCGGCTACGAGACAACTCCGAACCACCAGTGCCGGAGCCGTATCGAGCCGCAAGGTACGCAGATGGTGACGCTGTTGTCGGTGACACCGGTTCGTCCTGATCGTCGTCGTCTCCTGCACCGAAACCGGTGTGACTGCTTTTACTTCTAGCGAGACGGTTGCGGCGCTCTTTCAGGGCGAGGTATCTCGATCTAGCCGTGGGATATTTCGTTTCATCGTCTAGAGACGATGCCGGTTCTTCCTCTCTTGGCTTGCTTCCGTATCTGTTGCTAAACGAAGATGCAGCACTGTACCTAGGCGCGGGCTCTTCTTCCGTCTGTGAAGTCTGTCTCGTGCGGTATCGCGACTGTGTGGGAGTCTCTTTCGTCTTACTGTCGGCTGCATCGTTACGGGCATTCGTGCTACGCGCGAGAAGTGGACCGATGTCACTTCGAGCCATCGCCTGGCTCTCGGGCTTTCTTTGCGTGACAGGCTCCTCGTCACTCTCCTCCGAAGAGTCGGTTTCTTCCTCGGAGCTCGTGTCGGAGTCGTGTGCCGGCTCGGCGGGTGCGGGTGCGGGCGCGGGGCGCTGGGAGCCGACAAAGCGGCTCTGGACCCGTTGCGCGCCACCGGCTGTACCGTTTGTTGCCGCCGGCGTTGTTCTCTCGTTGCCTGCGGAAGAGAAACGAGATCCAAGAGTTGTTGTATGCGCGTTTGGGCTGTACTTTGCTTTTAATTCTGCGATGCTTAAAATGGCACCTGTGTGTTTCACCGCCGAGCCGGAGCTTTCAGTTGACGCACTTGATTCCGTGCTGGGAGCACGAGCGGCTGCTCGGTGGGGTGCTGGAGCTTCAGTGGCTGACGGTCTTCTTGCCGTTGTTACCGGCTTTTGTGGTGCAGGTACATTTTTACGCTGATTTCGCTGCAGAGATCCAACAGATTCATCGGATTCACCATCACTGGACGCCTGAGAAATTACATGTAAATCGATATTGACACCAAAACGGTAGGTATTTTTTTTGTATTGTTTGTGTATGTGTATATAAATGAGTTAGATGTGTACGGAGTGTATTTTATGGAATGCCGTTAGTTGTTGCGTTTTTTCTTGTTAGTATCGATGATTTCCTTAAAATCTACGTTGTACTGCTGGCTTAGTTTTCACTCTCTATCTTCTTCCCAACTCACCTCCCGCGCCGGTGTAGGTGGTTTACGATTTATTGCGCTGCGGTCTTCTTCCGCTGGACGAACAGGTGCACGTTCAGGTTCTTGAGATGAAGCAGCAGCTGCGCCAGCTTTATTTTGTCTTTTGAGGCGAGATATCTCGTCATCTTCACTTTGTTGCCTCTGCGCAGGTGGCGGACGACGCGGCTGAGGTGTGGGCTGAACTGGCTTAGGGGGTGGTGGAGGTTCTTTTTTTTCTTTCTTCTTGCCGCTGTCAACATCTAATATCCTTTGCATAACACGCGGACAGTCACTCAATCGGAATATGCCACTGAGAGGTCCTCGGGTCGCATCTTCAGTTTCAGTGACCTTTTCTTTTTCTTTTTGCTGTTGCTCGGTCTTAGCAGCGCGAGTCGTTTGTTCTGAATCAGAGTCATTGTCTAGGTGACTCTTGACAAAACGAGAACGGAACCTAGATCTGGTTGGTCTATGTTCGGACTCATAGCCACTGTAGTCATCAGTAGCACCATAGTCTCTCGTGTGCTTTTCAGGCGGTGGAGGACGACGTTCACCGAATTTACGACCACCTAAGACTGGCTCATCGTTTTCTTGCCAACCCTTTGCCTCTTCCTGTGTGCGGAACTGTGTAGCTAAGCGATGATCACTCTTAGACCTTGTCAGACCTTGGTTCTGTGGCATTCCCGCAGAATAAGCGTTAGGCTGAGTGATATTTAGCTCACCATAGCTTGCGACGTGCATAACAAGTTGGTTGGGGTCATGTGTCATTATAAACCGTACTCTACGGTTATAATCACCAGCTTCATAATCGAAGTTTCTGAGGAACTCGACCGTTTTGAGGAAAATTTCTTTAGTATCTACTAACTCCGTATCTTCCCATTCTACGTCGTCGTTCATATATTTATCGGCGAGATCACAATTACTTTGTATATTACCTAATTCTAACTCTAGGTTATCTTTCAAATGAGTGAGGTTTCTAAGTTCAGTAGCTAGGTAGCGATCAACTTCGTTTCTTAAGAAATCGGTTCTATCTTTCAATGCCTTGGCTAGTCTTTTATGTATTTCGTCAACTTCTCCGGCCACTGCTCCGCAGTTTGTCTGAAGGCTTGTTGTATTGCGTTCAACCACTCCAAGAATATCTTGTAGCCTGTTGACGCCACGGCGAATTTGATTGTTGATTCTTGAAATTTCTCTACGTAAGACCTCCATATGCGTTGACTTACATTCTTCGCATACTTTTTTGTCGCAGTGGGCACATGGTGCACAGTACGCCTTTTCTGAGCATACGTTGCATCTTTCCATAACCTGTCCAGCAGTGGGGTCTGGGAGTTCTCCAGCAATATTTGCGTGAAGCTCTAAAAATCGCTGGAGAGTGACATTTGTTGGGAATCCCTGGACTCCTTGGTATGGGATTCGGTGCTCGGCACGGCATTCTGGACATTTGACCTGTAAAAGAATATAATTTAAGGTTGGATATTTACTGGACTTAAAATGATCTATTAAAAAAAACGCATGCAGCATTAAATTATATGTACATATTTACAAACGAATCATGTTACACCGTTTACCTTCAAAATTGTCCTCCTTCGAAGTAGCATTTTATACAAAAAAGCGAAATTAGTCAACTTACAACATAAGTTAATATAAAACTAATTGCTACTCAATTCTAACCAAGTATCTTCAAAGAAAAATAACCCATTATATAGAACCTAAATATAGCAGAAATTAGTCCATACCTGTCGCCTGACGTAGTCGACGAGGCCGTCCATACACGGCTCCATGCAGAAGCTGTGCTGGCATGGCAACAGCTTTGGATTCCGGTACCGGTCGAGACAGACGCAGCACGTCAGTAGTGACTCGAACTGCTCCATAGTTGCTCAGTGCTGTTTACGTACCTGATGAAAAAAATTGGAAATAAATTAGGGAAATTATTGATTGTGGACTAGGAACTGTAACGTTTGATTGGTGAATATCACAATGGCACGCAATCTACTTGTAAAACTTTTGTGCAAGATACAGGCATTTCTGTTTTACGCGCTTAATGGTTTTCACTTAGGTTTATTTGATAAAAATGATATTATTAAATTTTACAAAACAAAAATATACAAAACTTGGATCCAACAAGTCAGTCATAATGATAGACATTTCATATTATTATCGATATAACAAAACGTCCTTGTTACCCAGAAATACACAAGTAAACATTACTCCCTCCAATATTAGCCCATAGCAGTGAAACCTTACAATATTTTCAATAAGAAGGCACAAAGAATATTTCATAAAACATATTGCGATACTAACAGGACAGAAACTCGATATCGAGATATTGAAAACCTAAACGACAGCTAATGTGTTTCTGAAATATCTGTACCTATATCGTTTATCAATGGCTTCTAAGAATGAGGGAAAACATCGTGAGAAAACTCACACGTTCATAATGGAGTCTAATGTATTTGGAAGGTGTGCGATGCTTTGAAAATGACGGCAGTAAGTGAACTATTGGCGTTTTATCTATTGATATTACTTAGTGAGGAAGCTGGTTTAGAGGATATAAGATGGACGTGCTTATAGACACTAAGATTAATAAACGTTACTTAGCACGTACGGCTTAGTATTATTTCTATCACTGACGGAGAATTCTTAAACTACAAGTGCAACGTTTATAAGTCTCAGTCTTAGAGTTACCTGATTGACATTTCTAGTTTCCTGAAATAACACTGTGATTTTTTGCTATTGCATAATTTTGGTAAATGTTATTTTTTGTTGTGTTTGTGTTTTCATGACGTTGTCAGAACCTACACGTGAGGAAGCCGTGCGGTCTCCTTATAGTTGCCTCTTACACCCACACAAGTGATGCGTATTCTATTTTTACATAAAATCACAGGAAATCGATTAATTATCTTAAAATACCACTCATTTCCCGTCGATTCTCGCACTTCGTAAAACGCAGATCTTAATCTAAAACTGAAATCTTGAACAGGAACGATTTCGATGAGATTTGCATTAATATACGATTTGCCGACGAAGACAGAGATCCAATATTGATCAAAGTCGTACCTATTTCTTCAGAAGGTGAATTTTGCTTTCAAATTCAGATGGCGAGTCGAGTGACATTGAAAGCCCGGAATATTCGAAGGGCTATAAGGCAGACTGTATTAAGGAGGAAACGATATAAATAAAGATGTTGACTGTACTGTAATACAAGATTTTTCTACTACAAAATAACCTTTCTAAATCCAACGACCTTCACTAATATAGAATTTTATGGCGTCAAATACGTAGCTATCGTTATGGACGAAGCTGGGAAGTTAAATTTGGTGTTCGCACAAGGCACATCCTCTGAGATCCGGCTGCTGTTATAAATAGAAACGTTTGGTATTTCACGCGCCTGTTTGACTGGACGTTAAGAGTTAGCTAAGGCAAATGATTTTCAATCTTATACTGAAGAAAATACAACTGATATCGCAAGGAAGATGTAGCTTCTCATTTCAGCGGTTACATCAGGATATTAGTGAGACTAATGGTTTTGAATCTTATGGCTTGAAACATAAAGTGGAAATTAGGTGTGGTATAAAGTTTTGTCAAATCATTTTAGTAGTTTCGAACAAATGTTATCAACTGCATCTAGTTATTTAAAGTCTTGTGACACTAATCATAAAGTGTAATTCACATGGGGATTTGCGAAGTCAAAATTCGCTGTAGAGATTTATCGTTTAACACAATTTACACTCAATTTTGAACCTTTTCTTAAAAGAACATACAGTGGAGTTACCTTAAAAGAAATTTAGTTTAAGTAACTTTGGAATTTATAGAATTTGAAATTGTACTGTTGTCAAATAATCGGGAATGATTCTATTAATATGAATGTCTTGCCTAGTATATATCATTTGGAAGTGGCGACATTGGTGACTTGTTATTCGGGTATCTTCAAGTCTGTTATTGTCACATTTAAATCTGTTTTCACTTTTGTTACTAATAGCAGACAACCAACGCAAAAAAAAAGTATATCGTTGTAGGTAAAAATAGGCTACAATTTCTAGAAATGTTTCTAAGACTGAATATCGACGCTTGAAAGGCAATCCTTACTAACCGACAAAAATCCGTAAAATGAGTTATATATACCATTCGAACCGCCAGAATTTTCTGCGTCGTTTGGTCTAGGTCTCATAGTTCTACGACGAGTTTTATTGTCGCTTAGATATTGCGTGATTTTGGTCAAATCTACATTTTGTGCTTACTAAACGACCAAAAAATAGTGATTTTATGAATATCCAGCAGTTATGACGTTCTAACAATTAGGAATATGAACTTAGTCGGTTTTTCATGTATTGACTTTTTCATTTATTTGTATTTACGTATTTTTACTTGTTAAGAATTTTTCCTTTGAAATTACTTAGTAGATTTTACCTACACAAAGCAATTGTAATTTATGTGGTTATATATTTTAACTTGATAATATATTTTGTGTCAGTGTCATTTGTATAAGTTAATCTGAAATAAAGTGGAAGAATATTAGAGCTTAGATATTTTTACTTGTATATCATAATATTTATTTTTTATCCTTAGATATTTTTATTTGACAACGGTTAATATTAATGATGTCGGTTAGATAGTCTTACTTGTTTTGCTAAATGGCTAAGTATGGCGCGTAGATAAATCTACCCGTACGCAAAATTATATTTTCTCGTCGCTAAGGAACCGCACGCGTTTAAAAAACGTCGTGTAGGTATGCGCGACACGCGTCGTGACACGTCTATACGGGTTCTCATTCAGGCACCCGCCGTCGCTTAGGGAGGACGTACTTCCCATTTTGGCGCGCATTCTATGAAGACATGGTAAGTATTCAATCAAATTATGCAAAGGTAGTACCTATTTTCAAAACTGCATTGCGCTTCGGATTATTTTTAAACCCGATTATGTTTTAGATGGAACAAAGTACTCATTTTAAATCAATTTTATTTTTCTTTGCAGTTAAAAATGAGTCGCGAGGTAAAACGTCGTAGTTCATCCATAGTCGAGATGGCGTTGGCGAATGCCGGCATTGCAAGAAATGTTCGGCAGTGTCGAAGACGATTGAGTTATGATCTAAGCACAGTAAGTACCTACTTTTTTATAATTTGTTTGAGTACCTGCAAGATAAATAAATAATAGTTATTTATCTTGTAGGTTCACTTAGTAAAAATACACAGTATAAATCTGACATCATCGAATCGTTTTTTTTTTTTTGCAGTCTGCGGCTTCGTCATTTAATAGCAACACAGAGCAGTTTAACAAAACATTAGAGTCAGCTTCTATCAGCATCGACACTTCGAAAGATTTGACTTTTCCGGTTCTTGCCGATAGTTTATGCACCACAACAGATCACACTGAAACGACTGCATCGATTACTGCTCCACGTATATCGGTTGATCACGCATTTAATATCACTTTAACTGCTGAACCAGACATTGAAGAACCGACTTTGAATGATCACCAGGTTGAAGAAAACACACAATATACATCACTTACGTCCGATCATGATGTACCGTCTACATCGGCAGGACCAAGTAAAGAATCTATCGTATCAAATGCAATTAAAAGTAAAGTTGGTAAAAGAAAATGCAAGAAAGATATTAAATATATTGATTATATGTCAGATCAAGAAGACTTTTCTACTTTTTATGGTGACATAGCTGATTCGGATAATTGGTCAGAAGGACAAGAAGGAATAACATCAGAAGATGATTTGCTATCAGCGGAACAAAAAGTTAGAAGAAATAAAAGGTACACTAAAAAGGGGTCAAAATTCAAAGATGCCAATACCGAAGATGATGTAGTCGGAGAATCTGCGACGAGAATAAAAAAACCCAATTCAAGAAAAGAACGGTCAAAAAATAAACATTCCGGTCAACAATATATAACAAATAAAGGTGTCGTTGTACCAGCAAAAACCGTATTGGCTAATCCTTGTGCTGGCAAGAAATGTGGCAATGACTGCGGGTCTCTGTCTGATGAAAGAAGAGAAAGCTTATTTAATTTTTTTTGGAATCTTGACAAGACACGTCGCCGTGATTGGTTAGTATCCTTGTCTCAAAAAGAAAATATTAAACGGAAACGCACCGATTCTAATAAGCGCAATTACACTATCAAATATTTTATCAACGAAGGAGAAGGTAGAAGATTTGTTTGCCAACAATTTTTAGCAGCCACTCTGAACATTTCTGATAAAACAATTTACAGTATTGTAAAAAATGCTTCTTGGGGATGTGCACGGGAAGATATGAGAGGGAAATGTGAACCACCAAATAAGACTAAAGAATCCACTATAGATGCCGTTAACAGGTTCATCAAAAATTTACCAGCTGTACCTTCGCACTACTGTCGTCAAGACTCAAGCAAAGTTTACCTTCCCCAAGAATACAAAAATATCACCAACTTGTATAAACTTTACAAGCAGCATTATGTGGATCAGGGTGTGGACGTAGTAAGTGATAGAATTTTTCGTAAAATATTTCAAGATAATTTTAATATTGGATTCCATGTACCTAAAAAAGACAAGTGCCTTAAGTGTCTTCAATACGAAAATAATAATAATCCCGAAAAACAAAAAGAAAAGGAAGAACATGAACTAGAAAAAGAAGAAAGTTATGCCCGTTTTAAAGTTCACAAAAATATTCATAAGGATGATCCTTCAACTCTTTGTGCTAGTTTTGATCTCGAAAAAGTACTTAACACACCCTATGCACAATCTATGCTTTTGTACTACAGTAGAAAACTAGCTGTGTACAATTTGTGTGTTTACGAAAATGGAACTCGTAAAGTTTTCTGTTACTACTGGGACGAGAGCAATGGTAAACGTGGCGCTAACGAGATTGCATCTATATTGCACAAATATATTCAATCGGTAGATGCCAGAGGAAACGTCACTCGATTACTTCTGTATTGTGACTGTTGTCCGGGCCAAAACCGCAACCGTACTGTGTTGGCAATGTTGCATTCATCATTACAGGAGTGTAAAAATATCGACACTATTCAAATAAACTTTCTCTTGACTGGACACACTTACATGCCCGTAGATACAGTGCATGCTATTATTGAAAATAGATTGAAGAATACAACTGTTTACGCACCATCACAATGGTTTACAGTTTTTGCAACTGCCAGACAAGAACCAGCGCCTTTCGAGGTAGAAAGACTGAGTTATGAAGATTTTTACAGATGGGATAGTATTAGTGACAAATATTATAAAGGTAACTTAACTGGAAAGATAAGCAAGATCCGTATTATGACTTTCAGAAAAGACAAGCAAACCGTTAAATATAAAACATCTATGAATCCTACTGCGGCGTCCTTTGATGTTGAAATTCAGTCTAAAACCAAGGTATCTCTTTTACCTTGTTATCGATCACAGCTTCCCATATCAAAAGCTAAATATGACGATTTAGTCAAACTTTGCGTGGACAAAGTTATTCCTAACTGCTTCAAACATGAATTTATGAACATTCCACGCGCAACAAATGTCAAAGATTGTCTACCCGAATCAGACATTGAAGATTGTGATATTAACATTTAGATTGGGTAACTAACAAGATCTCACGTTGCAATTCATACTAAAGATTTATTTTGTAAGGGTACAATTATTAGATTAAGGATTTTATTTTTATATTGCTATATTTTTTATATGAAAAATATCTTGATTGTTTCTAGAGACTGATTATGCTGTGAGAATAATATAAGTGTTGTTATTATAATTATTACAGCAATATTAATAATTGTGTCAAATTTTTTTACACTTTTCACAGTAGGTTAATCTTGCTGTTATTTTGTTAGAATGTTATTTGGTTTGTTTACTATGTTTAATAGTTTATTAATAATTCATTTACTGACAATTGTGAGTTATATTTTTTTTTAGAAACTGAGCGATGAAGATGATAGGTAATTTACGTATAATTGCGACAGCAATAATAATTGTTCAATTAAAAAATATATTGATCTCAGACTGAATGTTATGTCATAATTAGTTTCCTGGTCGGCACTACGTAGCGTATTTGTTTAATTTTCAATAAAGACTTTTATTCAACAATAATTGATTTCATTTATTTTAGTGCATGATAATAATTACCTTTACAGTTCTTGGTTAAATGTCAGTTATGAAGGGAGGTTTGGGGTAATTTTAATAACTAAGATACAATTTCCAAAATCACAAAAATCATTAAATAATGTATAGGTAAATTTACTTGATTTATTTTAAACTGTCAGAGCTTTTTAGATCAATCTTTCTGTTTCTAAATTCTAAACTAAGTAAGTTTACCTATTTTTACCTGTTACTGCACACACTACAGTGATGATTTAGATAATTTTAACTGTTTATCAAATCAGGTAAATTTTATCTAACCGACACAAACCGGTGTTTTTTAAGTGTCAGGTGTCTTATTTTGACAATTTGGATAGCTATAAAAAAATGATTTCTACGAGTGTTAACATCATTTTAATCGAACAATTAGGAACATTTTTATGATTTTTTTTTTAAATATTTGACCTTTAAATCACTCTCCTGTAAAGTTTACTCAATGTCGCTTAGTGAGGATTGCCTTTCAAGCGTCGATATGATGTTGGAGTGTTAGATAATTAGTTAGAATGTGTCGATAGGTGACTTGGCTCTGCCTGGCTCGTTCCTGAGTCATTTGGTGTCGTAACTCAGTAGGGAACTGGGTTATTTGTGAATAATGACATTATCGTCGTGTTCAGATTCTTTTTGGGAGTGTGCGTAACTTTGGTGGATACATTCTTTGTCATTACTGAAAAAGGCTTGGTTGAAACTTTATTGTATGTTGTTTGTACTGTATATATATATTCAAAATGTAGTTAAGTATATAATATTGTAGGTACTGTTGATATTATCACCAAAAAATAATTCAGCACTTTCTAAGTCGTCACTGTTAAACTATTGGGAATAAGTGTGTGATTTTTATTCTCATTTTCCATAGCTAAATCATAAAGATTTAGCTTTTAACACTATTTTGACGTCACATTTCCTAACGTTGCATCTATCACCATCACCGCTATCATTACTAAGTCCTGTTGCTTTTGTGACGAAGAGAACACATTTAGAATATATCGCGTCACGTTCAACGTCAGAAGGCAAATAGAACTCAGTTCTGACGTGCACAACTACTTCATGGACTAAAACAGACTGTTTGAGATCTTATCTCACTTCGTGTTCTATCTTCATTTCTGAAGACATCAACATCTTTATTTTCGCCTAATGTTGGATTTCCAAGAGCAATATAGATTTGGAGACAAAATATTTTAGACTAGCTGTTCCCCGGGCGTTCGATTGCGTGTATTTTGTATTTCATCTCTTATAAAAAAGTAAAATTAGTTTGTTTGTTTGTTTGTAAGTTTGTATGTAGGGGGTAATCTCCGGAACTGCCGGTCGGATCTGAAAAAATATTTTTGCATTGCATAGCTCAATTCTTGAGGAAGCCTATAGGCTCGTGGACGAAGTCGCGGGCAGAAGTTAGTCATCTTTATAATAAAATAGGAACGAAGAATTTTTCTCAGATTTTTTCCGAATTGACGCAAAAACGGCTGAATGAATTTGGATGAAATTCGGCAAATAGATAGTACCTGGATTAACACGGGGTACTTTTAATCCCGGTAGTAGGTACGTTCCCGCGAGATATTTTCCGACAACCACGCTGGCGAAGCCGTGGCCAAAAACTAGTTTTTAATACAAATATCCAAGTTGAAAAGTAGCCTCTGTCCTTTTTCAGGTTCCAGGCTACTTATTTGTCAAATTTCATAACGATCGGTTCAGTGGTTTAGGCGTGAAAACGTAACAGACAGACAGACAGAGTTACTTTTGCATTTATAATACTACATTATTCCATTATATGTTATAGTAATATAATATATAGTATGGATGTTCTTTTGTGATTTGTCAGCTGGATTTCTGATTGATTGGCTGGATTATTTATTTAACTGCTGAGGTTTCAAAGTTGGTTGAAGATGAAAATATGACAGTAACAAGGATTTAAAGTTGCATTTCTACTATGTACTAGACAAACGCGTTCTCATGCACACAATTTGATTGCTAAAGAAATTGAATGTTGTTCAGAAGACTAGATAACAAAATGTTATTTTAGATGAGAATCTGACAGATCAAAAGACTTTGATTAGTAAAAACAAAATCTTCTGGGATTATTCGCTATATATCTTATCTTATATTCACTACTAAAGTTTTATTAATAGAAGCTATTCTGAATTCCACATATTTCAAACGTCTCACCTAATAATATTCTCTAGATAAACAAAACATTTACATCATTACAAAATTCAAACTCCGATGTTTTGCTTCCAGTGTTAATATATTAATTTCCATTGCGTGGGATGTTATGAATACGTTTCTTCACTTCCCTTGTAGGTGGGTAATGAAAACGTCATAATTATTTTTAGTCTTTTTGGCAGTCGGTTTATTTTTTTTACTTTTCATTGAACACTTTGAATCACTTTTCTACGTATTTGGCTTGTACACAAAGAAGCTTTTGTACGTTTGTGACACGATTTTCTTTGAAACCTGCGTAAATCATTGTTTTCCTGGTTCCGGGTCTAATTTAATCACAATGTTATTGATGTTTTTAAATTCTTTTCTGGTTGAAAGCATTACAATGAGCATTACATTTGAAGTTGGTGAGAAAAATGTCAGGAGGTTAACCATAACATTTGAAACACAATTTCTGGGAATCCCAGTTTTGTATTTTTTGTAAACAATACGGAAAAACAATGACAATGTCACCGTTTAACCTACGTTTAATTTCTTCATTCGGTTATATTTTTACTTACTTTACAAGATTATTTTAAATAACTCCGTTCTGTTCTCTTGTATGTCGGTTTCCATACTCATTTTACTGAAAAAGATAGTAAACGACTCTCTCTGGAGAAATATTGTTATAATCCCTCTCGAAGTCTGTGATCACAGAGCTACGAGCATTTATATGAAAATGGGGATTCTATTGACATTCTACTAGCTCGGAAGACATGGCAAACTAATAGCCATCTGATAGATTAATTTGGTTATTGTTTGTGCAAATACTGCTTATGAAACAGGGCCCAAATGTATATAGTTAAGATTCATCATTATCAATGACCTCAAAATTTTAAGTTATTTTATGTTTTGTCTCTAAGACATCCCAGCGTAATTATTCATTTCATCATCATTATCATTTCAGCCGAAAGACTTCCACTGCTGGACATAGCTCTCCCCCAAGCACCGCCACTTCAACCGATTCTGTGCTTCCTGCATCCAGCGGATTCCTGCGGCCTTACAAGGTCATCGGTCCGTCTTGTGGGAGGTCTTCCAGCGCTACGTCATCATATTATTCATCTATTCTACGCCAAATCTACGAATCTGAATGTATCATGTCTTTTCATTCACATAAAAGCCTGTTTTAAAACATGTAAAAAACCGGCCAAATGGGAGTCGGACTAGCTAGCACACGAAGGGTACCACCGTACAAAGTTTAGCAAAAAATGCCGAAAAAAATACGTTTCTTGTACGTTCCTTAAATAATTCCGTTCGTTTAATTTATAAATTTATTTTATTTTTATTATTTAAGTCTACCTATTACGTTTTATGAGATAAAGCCCGCTGACAGACGGACGGACGGGCAGACGGACATCGGAGGTTTGGCACGGAACCCTAAAAAGGATGTTAAAGTACGTTTTGGTACTGGTAATGAATATAATATTATTTCATGTCTATCATAATAATATTGTGCTGACAGTACACCGGAATAATGTTAGCTGGAGTACTGTAAAAGGTAAATGATGAAATCTTTTTATATTATTGTGACTTTTTGAAAAATGGCGTGTAAGGCTTTTAGGGAAGACATGCTACGAAGAAGGTTTTAGGGTCAGATTAACATAGCTCTTTGTAAGGGTAATAAAATATGGGATATGAACTGGGGTCTTTATTCTTTTAATAATCTACTAGTATGTTACCTAAGTACTTCAGTATTATTTCAACAGTTCATGATTTTTATTCATTTCCTCATGATTTCAACAAATAATAAGTGTATTATGATTGCCTTATTGCCATTGGTTGTAGATACAAAATAGTAATAGCTGTTTTAAATAGAATATTATACGAAGAAGCTTTTACAAAATGTATCTGCTGTCACACTCAATTATAAACACGTAAACAGTATCCAACACAAATCTTCTATTACGTGCTGTAAATAGTTCTTGTATACAGATACTCAAGTTTTAGTTGGGTTTTAAGCAAATACAAGCAACAACAGACCTAGTTTCATACTCAAAAGTCTGGGAAATTCTAAATTAATAAAACGTTTCAAAACTTAGGAATCACAGCGATAAATTTTGTAACTAAAGTAATATCTTGGTAATCTAGTTTTCAAATTCAAACCGTTCTTTAACAAGTTTATGAAATTCATGATATAATATAATTATACTTTTGTGATTTTTATTATCATGTTTTGTATTGAATAATTTTATAAGGGTAATTTATTAATCGTATTTACAATAACTGGAAGTTATTTAAAAATATATATAATATAATTATATTTTTAAATGTAGACAAATGACTCAAATTTCCAAGTTTGCTTCTGTTCGGATTAGATTTATTTAAAGCCTATGTGTTTTCAATGACTGTGAATATTAACTGACTGAGTAATCTTTTGAATCATGAATCATTGCTGAATCATGTTTTCTTTCACGACCAGCTGAAATGTTCATGTTTCTTTTTAGTCTTTAGATGAAAAGTAAATATTTTAACGTTAAAGAATGGCAAGCATGCAGACAGCCAATTTAGTGGTATAAAGTAGTTACCGCTGCTTTTGGACATTTATATTTATGTATTAACTCACAAAATAAAAATTGACATACAAAATTCACATACAGATATAGGTATTGTGAATTTGCCACTTACAAAAGTGCACAGCACTAGCAGAGAACTTAATGATTAAAGGACGTGTAAAGATAGACATCTGCAATATCAGAGATATCGTACCCGACATAGAGTCTTTATTCACTATTAAATAATATTTTTTAATAAACAATTTTATATTAAAAACCACCGTTTTCTAAAATCCTCAGTTATCATTTCAAACTTTCTTGTCAGCTTATTTGATTGATGAATTTAATCAACTAATCACGAGCAATTAACGTGAGACATCGCACCCAATTCCGATCAGAAACAGGATCGTATTTTTTATTTAAGCGTTCTAATCGGTGCCAGCCAGAAATGTATCGGTTCCAGCTAAACTCAGTAAAAATAACGTGTTGGACTTCAGATCGCGTTACCTCTTTCTGTCTCGCTTTATCGTGTAAGTCGGTTAAAAAAAGTATTCCCAGTCAGTGTTAGACAAATATTTATCTTGTGAGACCTTTGTTATTGTTTATGAAAATTTGGTAATGGATGATTTAATTTTCAAGGTTATACGGTTTAAATAACTACTAGAGATAGATTGGGTAGGGTTGATACCTTTAGTACACCAAAATTTCGCTAGTTATGATAAGTCCCATGTAATAGGAGGCGAGCCTATTGCCATCAACGGGGCACGAATCCAGAATCCGGGCTGCTACTGAGAAATTCCAGATGAAAAAACCCAATCACACTTTGCGCGACTCGGGAATCGAATCCAGTACCTCATGCTCAGCAGCAGCGCTTGAATTTTCAAGGTTATACAGTTTAAAATAAGAAATAGAGATGTCACACTTTTTAAAACATATAACCAAAAAATCACACTTTTTTAAACATAGAACCACAAAATTCCTCTTACTTAAACAATGGATCAATATACCATTGGTATAGTTCAATCGATTACGCCGTAAAGTAAACTAACCTATTAATAGAGGACGAACATAGTCTTAAATAGTCTTAGGATAATCTTAGTTTGTTAAACAATGTTCAAAATGACGCAGTTTCACACGTGCTGACTTCACGTCTCGTTTTGTGACGTCATGCAGAAAACTCGCTTATTTTTGACAATGACAGGTGCGAAAAGGGTAACGCAGTAGATCGGGTAAATACGACCTCTTTGTGTGGGGTAAAGTGCAAGGACCGTGTTATATGAATTATTAAAAAAAAGTCCTATTAGAATTTGAAAAGGAATATAGTGCTGCTGATAAAACTGTGAGCTATTCAGTAGTCTGAAAGTTATGTGTATTATTTTAAAACAAACCCACGGCTTCGCATCGTCGTACTAAAATTAACCAACCGTTTGATTGACAAAGTCTATGTAACTTTACTCTTTGTTACATTAAAGTGTCAGTGTAAAGCGTAAATTAAATGATTTTATTAAAAAAACAAAGCGGGTACTTACAGCAAAATTATAGCCACATAAAAAAACACTGGGGTAATCCAATCACACAAGAAGGGTTATTGGGGTAATGCAATAGGTTTACAGCACTTTACTTGTCATATTGTAGCAGCTTGAGGCACTATGGAGGGTTTGTACGACTAGAGAATTATCACAGGCTTGAGGTGTGCCTCCTAGCACACGCTAGTTGAAACTGAGGGGAACTCGATACCTCGTGCGCCTGACTTTATTTCGGGATGTTCTCTGCGCTTGCGCCGTCGAGATTTATTTTCCTCCCGTCACAGTTTACTTTTGGTCGTTGAAAGGTCATTGGACAGGTTGCGCCTGATTGTTTTCACTAACTAAACATATGTTTTAATTATTTGTTGTGATTAGGTCGGTAATTAAGTGAGATCATTAGGGTAATTGTTGGATTATTGAATAAAAGTTTTTGTTCAAAAGTTTTAGTCTGTTTATATTGCTTCCTGGTTGTGAAATGATAATGAGTGTGTTGACATTTTGGCTGACTGCAAATAACAAACAATAAATGCCAGAGTGAGAATTCGTCACGTGTCGTTACGATACAATTTTAATTAGGTAGCCGAACTGGGGAGAAAACTTGGAAATCCAAAAGTTTAAACAAGAAGTCTGATTTTTTATAGAGTCTGTATTTGTGACAGTTAGACAACATTTACAATAGGTTAAGTCAAGCTACTTGATAGTAAAATAAAAACTAGCTACACTAACTTGTGCTGAATTGTGTAGGAATTTTTAATTACACCATTTCCGTATCAACCTAGATACTTCAAATGGAAAAGTGTTATGTTCGATTGCCTAATCCCTTTAAAAAGCTACCACAGAGCTTCTTTATTTACTATGAATGAGATTTTTTATTACCACTTAAAATAAAATATACACTTGTTTATACATCAATATGATTAAATTCATTTTGGTTTTTAAATTGGTGTGACAATTTTGCTGACAGAACTAAGACGTAGGTAAATAGTTTTAGGTAGCCATTCAAAATCTTTTAAATATTTTTTAAGGAATGCATAATGTAGTAACAATGATTCAGAATCGAATAGATCACTCTATTCGATTCTTTTGAAATGGTAAGCAATTGATGTTGACAATGTCAATATCAGATGTGAAACTGAAAGATCAAAATAAAGCGAATACAATTTCCTTAAAATCTTAAATACATAAAGAATTCCGAAACGCGGAATTATACACAAGGCTGACCTGCACTTGACCGATTTTGTGTTTGTGGGTGGAATTAATGTACATTTTCTGAACATTTTGGCTACGAGTAAAATGTATGAAATGCAACGTCATCGCGTCAGTGCTCTTCCTGAAGGTACCTACTCGTCTTTGGCTCTGCATCCATCTCGGTTTATGTTTAGAAGATACCATAATAGCAGTTACACTTACGTTTCTGAGGTAAATAATAATGTAAAAGTTGTATGTAATTGTAGTGTTTTTAAACAGGGTCACACATCTGTATTTTTGGTGCGTAAATGACAACTGTAGGTACCGATATAATTTCCTAAATTGCTGCGATGAACTGCTCGTGGCGCTAGTGAATTTCATACGTCACAATACCATAAAATTATAATTTATTCTGTCTGTGTGCTATGCGTATAATTTATGTTCTAGCAATTATAATATTTATTTAGTTTTGGTATGTTTCAGTCCCCAGGTACGACCCCAACAAGATCTATATTGTGTTGAACTGTATCAATCGAAGAAGTTTACTTATGTCTTCAGTTGTTGTTTTTCTTTGAATTTTTGTTTTAAAAAGAACTTTATTTAATCATGCACAGTTGTTTTTCCAATGCACTTCAGACATTGGCAGAATAGTCGACATCGGCTTTGCTTGCCATTTAATAAAAATAAAAATTACAAAATAATGGTCTAGTTGGATCATCTAGTCAATAAGTAACACTTTTTTTTACTGATCGGCAACGGGACGCAAACGTATGCTTCGACTTATCTTGAATTAATAGTTAGAGAAATTAATAGTTAAGCAAAGTGGCGCTCTACGTCAATTTGTCGTGTTTTAACCATTTTGTAGCATACAAGTGTTCATTTGTAAAGTGTAACTTTTTTTTACTGTATTCACTGCAAAACCTTTTGTGCAATAAAGTATTTCATTTCATTTCATTTCATTTTATATAACTCTCACATAATGACAGTAGTCATTTTTGTATAGGTACGGACAATTTAAGTTGGTAGTCCAGGATTTAGCTCAATTAAATCCATGCACATAAAATTTACAATATCTGTTTCATGCAAACAGATGCGCCTTCATGGCGCCTTGTGAGTTATAATGTTGAATTAGAATCACGCTAGAATACGAACAAAGACTGTTCTTGCAATTTGGAACTACAGCTAGGGTTACTATTTCAAAACTTGAAAAGTCCAGACAACTTTTCAAGTTTTGAAATGGCAACCCTGTTCGTCGGATATTTGCTAAAAAGTTCGGATATTTTACTTTTTAATCTTTCTTTAATCAAGTCTTTAAATTTTCTAAAAAAACCCCTCAAGTTGAAAAGTCCAGACAAATGGCAAGGCTGGACAAAGTCCGGACGGGGGGCCAAAAAGCCGGATATGTCTAAACAAATCCGGACTTTGGCAACCCTAACTACAGCTATCTATGCACATGCACACACGACGCACATAAACCACATTTCCTTCATAACGTGATGAAACACATACGTCACGCGCACACAAAGCGTTCTCGTGCTTGATTCAATTCGTCCTTTCTCCGCCGTGCACACTGCGTTTTATTTTAAGACGTGCGCGTTTTATTTCTGTAAACAAAGCATATCATGGCCTTTCTTGTTTATTGTTTGACCGCTACCGTGATTAGGTTGTTTGTGGAATCGTAACCTTTGTGGGAATTTGGCAAATATAAGATTATGTTTTCTGACTTTATCTAAACGTGGTCTATTTTGTTGTTGTAGTTTCTGTTGACTGTCGTTATAACAGGCAACCGACACAATAGTGGGCAAAAAGTAAAGCAGAAGATGACTGTTTACTATCAATTGGCTGTCACGTTTTGATTAAAATAATTAAAGGTTAATTCGCTTATAAGTAGGCCGTATGTATACTCAAACTGTTTGACTTAAATCAAGGTTAGGTACTATAAATAGAACATTTCAAATACACTTTTTAGTATTCCGTACCCGAAGGGTGCCAAGCGGAACCCAATTACTAAGGCTCAGCTGTCCATTCATCCATCCGTCCGTCTGTCAGCGGGATGTATCTCATAAACCGTTTTTTTGTTGTTTTTTTTAAGTGATGCGTATATTTATCCTCTTTGCCTATTGCATATTCAAAGACAGTCGTATTAAGGTATTACTCCTGTCGTGCATAAGAGCTGACACACACAAACTTTTTTTTTGTGAATTTCGTATCGCATGTCAATCAAGGAGGTTCTCGATTGCTTAACCGGCCTATCCTGCGGATGCCCTAATAAATTATGGCCAGCCAGTGGTACTCTGTCACGATTCACTAATGTTTCACCAAAACACCATTGACAAATTTTTATTTTACAACCAACGTTTCGTATACTATTTTATTTCACAAACAAATTATTCCGCAAATGTTTTATTTTATACGAGTAAACACTCGCTATAGAAATATTTATTTAGCAAATGCTTCTCTTTACAAATGTTTCGCATGATATTTAATCATTTATACATTTTTCATTTAATATTTAAATTATTTTGGAAAAATCACGTTTACTAAATATAATTTTATAATAATTTTTCTAAACCAGTCACAAAGTGATCATGGTTGTAATTTCCATTTGGGTCGTTGAATAATTTACTAGCAAGTACTGAAGTTCTTTAAACCTACTAAAGTGTTTTTTTATATATATTAGAGTCGTTTTTGGCACTCACCGCTCGCTCTACTCGCTCGGCTTGTGTGTAGGGGGTCGCAGTTCTAACCTAACCTAATGTTTTTCGCGAGTTAAAATATTAAACCTAATCTAACTAGTTCGGTTCCGGGTAGCCTACTAAAATATATTTTTTTGTTCTATTAGCACAAGTCGTGAAGTGCAGTGTGTTTTTTATAAAATATTTTTTGTTGATTTATAAATTAAAATTACCCTATTTAATGTTTCATTTTTAGGACATTGCGTTAAGCTTCGTGCAGACAAGCGCGACGCGACAACGCGACGCGACACCGGCTATTGTTATACCGTGAAGTTTTCTTAGAAATTGTTTTGTTCGAGTCGCGTCGCGCCGTCGCGTCGCGCTGGTCTGCACGAGCCTTAATGCAATATGTAAAACGTTTTTATTCCAAACGTTGTTTTATGAGATAACGTGAATAAATATTATTAATTGTTTGCCAAATAATATGTTATTAAAAAAAAGTTTATTGGATAATTATTTTCTTAAGTGAATTATTTGGCAAACTTGTTGTTGTATAATGATGGAATAACAACTGATGTGCTTGCCAATCGAAAATTTCTAAAATATTTTTTGGTGAAATGACGGGACACCCTTTGTCACTCTAGGGGTACTTTGTCTCATTGACACTCTTATTTTTTCTTTTTTAATGACCACAGTCCAGTTTAAAATGAGAAATAATCGGTAGGAAATAAATTCAAAGAAACTTGCTTTATACTCAGTTCCTATATCCGGCCACGTTTACTTTATTGTTCTTTATTTTGGCAATGGCAACATTGCCAAATGCAAAGTTTTTAAAATCTTTCTTTAGAAATATTCCCACTACATTCTTATAGTCTGTTCCGAAAGTATCTGGTGAAAATATAAACAAATAGATCAGTAAACGTACCTGTGGATGCCAATTTGTAGTGCCACTTACAAATTGAGTGATTTAATTTAAATATTTGAATACTCATACCCGAAATTATTAATTTGTCAAATGAGGTTAACTTTATACCTTATTAGATTGAATCATCATGGGCGATTTTTCAATAACAATTTAATAATGTTATTCAAACAATAATAGTTGAAAAATAAGATTTTAAAAGTTGAAATCTTTTAAATACGTGTTATAAATTTTCTTTAGTGAGTGATTGCGTACGAATTTAACCTGAACAGGATTTATTTACACTTAAAGCTTCGTGCAGACCAGCGCGACGCGACAGTGCGACATGACACCGGTTATTCTTATACCGTCAAGTTTTCTTAGAAATTGTATGCGACGCTACTCGAACAAGTAGCGTTGCGGCGTCGCGTCGCGCTTGTCTGCACGTAGCTTTAATCACATACTTTTGGAACAGATCATACCTACAAACGAAGGTTAAATAACAATCATAATTGCACTAATCAATCTATCTGTCAAATCCAGTGTCAATTTTGACTATGTCTGTAAATACTGCAATCAACAACGTAAGTTGATTGATAGACTGACTTGATTCTCAGTAATCGTCTCCAATCAAATCTGAATTTATTAAACTACTAGCAACCTGCCCCTGCTTTGCACAGTTTTTACAACTTGACAAAACATTAAGATTTCTTTGTTATATCTAAGTTAAATATGATTGTATTATACACATAAACCTTTCAGAATAAATTCTGTAAATAATGATGAAAACTGCATTAAATCCGTTGCGTAGTTTAAAAGAACAACGCGGTCACACAGACAGACACGAAAAGCTACTTAATTCTATAGACATTTACACAATCACTCCAAGGATCAATGACTTATAAGACTACTCGGTCATTCCCAGGTTATCGTGAAAGTCGTTATTAATAAGCGCTTACTCTTCATTATTCTATTATTTAAGGTGAGACATAGATTTTTCTACATTAGTCAAAGTATTTAGGAGTCATCTAAATACTTTACGTCACTACGTTCTTTGAGTCATTACCATTATCAATCTACAGGGCCAAATTAAATTTGCTAGCAAAACTCCGCAGACATGATGGATATCGATATCTAAAAATGATAAAGCAAACAAGTGAAATTATAATAAAATTTCAAAAACCCCCGGCACATACATTTAGTACTTGTAGCACAGGCACACAAATTGTAGAAGGTCAAATGAATTCTTGTCGATGTATACATCATTTTCAGGCTGACTGTACCCAAGTCTTATGGTGTACATCGACGCGTTTTACCACGAAATATAGATGTGTGATGTATTCATTTAATTGAATTGGACTATGTTTCTTGTTTGTTTGTTTAAGAGTAATAATAGCTTGGGAGCCTTTGTGCGGTTGATTTTAATGAGAGATTTTGTTATGAATTAATTATGGAATTTTATTTGTTTTATTAAATTAAGTTGAATTTATAAAAACAGTTTTTTGTTGGCAGCAACACAAATTTTATTTTTCAAAAACCTCCTCAAGCTTACAATTTCATCTCAATGTTTTGGTATTTTATTAATCTGTCAGTAGTGTCATCTTAACCGTCCACAACATAAATAATTGATGTCATTGTTATATTAACCTTAGTCTGTTGTGTAAATTATACCTTCTGAAAGTTATGATCTGTTAATTAAATTATTGCTATAATATTATTTTTAAATAATTTGTGATATTATGGACTGTCTAAAATAAAAGATTTATTTTCTTTATAATTATCATTTATATACTTATCAACTTATTTTTTTTTTTTTTATAAAACGGCACTAACAATATATATTATGGGAGGCGAGACCTAAGTTAGCACTATTATTGCCATGTGCAAAGATGTTTTTAATTTTAACTTATGTTTTTGGATAAAAGGTGGGTAATCTAATCGTGTCAAAAATAATTGATACTTATAAAAAATCTAAGGTTTATACTATTTAAATTACTTCAATCAAAGACGTCAAAACTTAAGTGTTTACGATTATTGTGACGAAAGCAACACCACATTAACATTAAAGAAAACCAGACCATAAAATTAATTAAGTTGCTATAAAATAATAATTACCAAGTTCTTTTTCATAAAAACCTTTGTGACACTTAATAGTACCACAAATAAAAACAAAAATAAACGTTTATTTTATCGTAGGAAATCTTTCACGGTATGAAAGATTGCCAAGTAAAAAAATCTTCAAATTTCGATCGAGGTGCACATCTCACGCAAGTAACTGTTCAATCTATAAATAAATTGATCGACTGTCTATCTGTCCTTTTCGCTACAAATGCCAATGACTTCATTACAATATAAATAGACGGTGGTGATGCCAAAATAACATGCAATGGTATTCAACTCTTTGATGTTGATACGGAATTAGTGAGAAGTAATTCTGGGGTCGTTTTGACCCTGTGGGAAAAGGTTTGGCTTCGGAGTAAAGGAATACTGGGAAGGATATCCATTTAAAACCAAGTTTGATGAAAAGCAGATTGATAAAACAAATGACAAACAGTTTGTACTTACTTCGCTATTGATGATAGCAAATTAAATGTTGACTTTTTTCGGTGAACTTATAATTCAACCAAATAAGCCTATACTATTAAATGAGCAATATTTGTACTATAGATATGTACTAGCGACCCGCTCTTGTTTCGCTTGGTTTTTCAACTTGACAAAACAAAGAGATTTCTTAGGTAAACGCAACTTTAATATTAACATATTATGCACAAACCTTCCAGAATAAATTCTCTAAACGATGGTGAAAACTTCATCAAAATTTGTTGCGTGGTTTAGAAGAACAACGCGGACATACAGACAAACGCGAAAAGCGACTTTGTTTTATAATATGTATAGATCTACATTTGTAATCACGTTCTCGAAAGCGGCTCTAACGATTTCAATGGAAGTTGCAATCCTAGCGAGCTAGCTAGGTCGATTTTTCGCCTCCATAAACCCCTATTTACAGGGGCGAAAAATCGATCTAGCTAGGTCTCATATAGGAGGTCTCTGGGAAAATTAGTTTTTTCCGTATTTTCACCCGAGCAGAGCCCGGTCGCCCAAAGTTTGGAACAAGATGGTTACCTTAGCAGTATGGAATTAGTAAGTACATACTATCATGACAGCATGGAATTAGTCAGTACCTAGTATCATGGCAGCATGGAATTAGTATGAACTATCCTATACTATTAAATGAGCATACTCTATTTTCATCCGAGCAGAGTTCGGTCGACCAGATACGCATTCCTAATTGTGGGTACACATATTTGAAATGTAACATGAAAATGTAACATACGTTGAAACGTCGACAATGTAACACAACAACATGGGTTAAATTTTATGTTGCATTGCATATATTTGGACAGCATGTTCGTTTCAACGTATGTTATGTTTCACATAATTGTGTACCCACAATAAAAGATTTTACTTTACCGACCTTTACTATGATCCGTATAATGCATTGCCGTCCTACAGCCACGTCTAAGTTTGTGTCTGAGTCTGAAGTTTCTTTACCTATCCAGCCCAAATAAAGCCCGAATAAAGTCTGATGAAATGACATTTCTCAAAAGTAATAACCTAACCTAACCATTCCTTCACTTCTCATGATAGAAAAGCTATTGTAATTTGTAAGAAAAGCAACATTCTTTATTGAATTCAAAATCCTACATTTCAAGCACTTTCAAGATGAAATCTCACATAACGCTGAAAAATTTTCGATACTATATTCAGACGTGCCTGAAATTTATGAATAGCTCGAGACAAATGTTGCACATTTTGCAAAGTCACAGAAACATGGATAACGTTGAACTGTAAATATTCTGAATACACATTTTAGTGACAATGACTGAGTTAATGTGTACTCATTTCAAAGTTATGCTGATTGTGTTAAGAGAAAGTATTTTAACGCTAAAACTAATTTAAAATGTCTGTTTTGCTAAATTCTAATACATTTAAATTGTTTTTTCGTTTGAAAAGACAAGCTATTGCCCACGACTTCGTCTGGGTTTTTTTATTTCATCATTTTTATACAAATATCCAAGATAAAAAGTAGCCTATGATCTTCTCCAGGTCAAGGTTACCTATTTGTCAAATTTCATATCGATCTATGTAGTGGTTTAGGAGTGAAAAAGTAAAAGACAAACAAAGTTACTTCCGCATTAATAATATTAGCATGGATTTGAATTTCGGAGTTAGTTAACATAAAATAGTGTGAAATATTTTGATTATCTTTACAGTGTAAAGACACAGCGCCATTTTTTTAGTGCTGTGTCCATTCCAGCTGTATACTGCGGTAAACTTAATAAATAAATAACGCAAGTCGAGTTTCCCAGTTTATGAAATGCTGCAGCTTTTGTTATACATATTTGAACCGAATGAAACCAGAATTGCTGGAAAATAGTAAATAACATAACACACATAACATAATATCACGACTGTAATCCCAGAAGGATTGGGCAGAGATGTACCCCACGTAAAAAATAAAAAGTAATAACATTTATTTTACGTATTTTTAATACTATAATTTAAGAGCAATAACCAATAAAATAAAAAAATCACGTTCTGGAAAACGGCTCTAATGATTTTGATGAAAGTTGCATTATAGGAGTTTACGGGGGCGACAAAATTGATCGAGCTATGTCTCTAGCTCGGTCGTTCAAAGTTTAGAACAAGATGGCTACCATAGAATAATGCCACGGCAACGTGGAATTAGTAAGTACCGACTATCATGGCAGCATGGAATTAGTAAGTACCGACTATTATGGCAACATGTAATTAGTAAGTACCGATTATCATGGCAACATGTAATTAGTAAGTACCGACTATCATGGCAACATGTAATTAGTAAGTACCGACTATCATGGCAACATGTAATTAGTAAGTACCGACTATCATGGCAACATGTAATTAGTAAGTACCGACTATCATGGCAACATGTAATTAGTAAGTACCGACTATCATGGCAACATGTAATTAGTAAGTACCGACTATCATGGCAACATGTAATAAAATATGTACTATACATGGAATTAGTATGTACTTTCCATTAAATGAGCATTCTCTATTTTCACCAGAGCAGAGCTCAGTCGCCCAGGTACTAATAATACTATCAGTCTTTGATTACAAGATCCTCTTTTCAAAAAGTAAAGGCCTAGACAGGGTGAGATTCTATCAGCGATAACGATGACAGAAATGTCATCAATTTATGACGACTGACATAAGCTACCGAAAAGCTTTTGTTAATTCTGTTGAAAGTCGTTGTAGAGATACGAAGCTCTTTGTAAGCCATTTTCAGTTATCTAGTCTCTCAGGTATCTTTACGAAATCTTTCCGTAGTAAACAAGGAACCCTAATAGTTTCGCGATGTGCGTCTGTTTGTCTGTCTGTCCGCGGCTTAGCTCAGAGACTGTTTGTACTAAAATGTTGTAATTTGGCATGGGTATACTCGTACATATTAATCACGTCGACAAAGTGGTAAAATAAATCATGTTTTTTTTTATGGATTTCCGCCCCTACTCGTAAAGTGGGGATGTTTTTTTTGTCTCGTCTATCCCACGGTGTGGGGTATAATTGGAAAGGTCGTTTAAAAATATTGAGGGTGTATGAAAATAATTTTACAATTCAGGGATCCGTTTGCGAAATATTAAGCTTTAATGTGCTAATTTTGGTTAGAGTCAAGTGTCCGCCCCCCTTCCAGCTAAATGGTTGTACGTGGATTTGTGAAAAAAGAGCACAGCCGTAGTATATATAACGAAATTAAAAGGAAAACTATCACAGCTAAGTAGACTTTACAGTTTAACGAGTAATAATTGACCAACTTATTTGCAGTTTGAAAAACATGATCTCCCATACATTCCGTATGGGAAAAAATGTTTTCAGCTACAATGTTAAGTTTGTTCTTGGGATAAATTCATCCCTACTACGGAACCCTTCATTGTGCGTGATCCGACATGCACTTGGCCGGTTTTTATTATTAACTTTATAATTTTTTGACATAGCGGCAACATAAATACACAATCTGTGAAAATTTTAACCGTCTAACTATTACGGTTCATGAGATACAGACCGCTGACAGACAGACGGACGGATAGCGGAGAATTAGTAACAGGGTTCCATTTGGCATTCTTCTTAAAAATAAACTGGCCCAAGAATAAATAGCTACTATTGACACAGAACAGAGGTGGCAACAGTTCATAATAACACTCTTCTTTTTCAATCCACCAACGACGATACGCAGTTGACATTTTCTATGCTTAGACCTATCTCTTAAAGAAGATTTATTACCGAATCCATCACTTTATTCTACAATAAATCACTATGTATTGTCATAAGTGCTAAGATTCTTGGCAGACATTTTGGTACGTGTAGAATTTTAATTATTATTGATTTAGAATGTTTAAACTGTTGATTGGAGCCTGTTCTGAATGTAGCCATCTGTTTTGTATCTCCCCTGATTAGTGAAGGCGTAAACTGTGGATGTGTTAGCTGTAATCTAGGACTGAATCTTATATTGATAGTAACTGAGGTTGGTATTTGACTTTGTTGTGTTTCTATTTTCGTATTTGGTTGCAGTGTTCGTGCTTGGTTTTGGAATTAATCTAGTTAGTCCTGGCGAAGTATGTTACGTCACGACCTTTCCTTATCGGTCGAATAAAATCCGTCAGTTTTATTTTTATAAATTCGAAAATTAACCTGTCTTTCTGTAAGATACACTTTGATGGCTAAATTCCTAAACTAAATTAGTTTAGGAATTTAGCATATAATAAAATAGTAACAAAGAATTTTTGTCCGTTTGTCTTTTTGTCTGGATGTATATTCCGCATTGGCGCAAAAACGGCTGAACAGATTTGACTAAAATTTGGTACACAGATAGTTTATAACCTGGATTAAGACATAGGGTACTTGTAATCCCGGTATTACGTTCTCGTGGGTTTTTTTCGGACATCCACGCAGGCGAGGCAAAAGCTAGTATTTAATATTTTCTAAAAGCCGTAGAGTATAAAGCAAGATAACTAAGGAACTTTCGTGAAGCCAATAATGAGCATAACAAATCTGCTTAATGATAACTAGAATGATTTTAAAAGAAATAAAAGTTCAAGTACATGATACATTTCATTTTATTCGTGACATAAGATAAAACATGTACCACTCACCTCTGGTTAAGTAGAATCAAAACAATTTATTCTAAAAGCCCCCAAAAGGTCAATTCTTTCAAAGATATACCCCAAAATCCAAAAAAAGAAACACTAAAAATACCTACTTTGTTCTAACGACCACAAATTATGTTAATTGGAGACCGTAAAAAAACATTATAAGGACTATTAAGAGACTTTTTGAAGCTGAACCATTGACAAACATATAGAGGTAAAGGAACTGACGCAGTCATTTTAATAAACAATGGCTGGAAGGGGAGCATTTGAAGAAATTAATTTTTCTTTCGCCACCCCTCACTGTTTTTGCCACCCCTAACATTAAGGTAAGCGGGTTGTTCCTAACAAGGCCGTTTTTATTTGAGTAAGTTGCGTTATATTCATAGGCAAATTAAATAAACGTCTTTTTTTTCGTAGCAAACCCGAAATCATCGCAAACTGAAAAAAATATATGATTTATTAAGAATATTATTACTTAATATAAAATATTTCTCGTAAAACTTGCAATGAACATAATAAAATTAATAATATGTAGTCAAAGTAATAATTTGCTTATTTAACTGTCGTCATACCTGCTTTAATAAATTTTTGAAAGGCGAAACTACTATAAAATTCTCAAACAGAATAAATTACAATTTTACAGCAAAAACCTCTTGAAAATACGTATGAAACTTTTCACAAACTGAATTTATTACTTTAAGTAACGAAACGTTTTACTCAAGGTCTCCATTTTATTACAGCTCAAACGTTTAACCGTTGGAGACAAAAAATAGAAAATAAAAACACAAGAAAAACCTTCAATTCTTATGCATTGACATCTTTCAATTTAACAGAAGCGTTTCTGATTTTTTTTATTTGAAAAAAAAAAACGTGGTAAATGGTAAACTGCGAATTGGAAAGAGACCCGGGCGAGGTCTTTGTTCAATTCTTGTGAGAAAATGGAATTGTCGCTAAGGTTTGTAAATGAGGCAAAGACGGCGGTGTCTGCATTCGGTAGATGAGAGTAGACGCTTTTTTAGACTTCAAAGTACTTGACGTAGGTATGTTTAGTGATTTTGCGGGCGATAATGAAAATATTTTCGTGCTGGTTTTAGTTTAAAATCTTTAGGTTCAGTAGCGCTATAGTCTACTGGAAGACAAAGTCTAAATAGGTATAGGTATCTCAAAGATCATGGATATATTAATACTACTTTATCTTGCGAATTAAAGTACTATTAGTAATTAAAAGTACATACAAGCAGATTGGCAATATACTTTCTTGAACTACAATAATGTTTTGACTCTATGAACCAGGCTCCTTGTGAGTAGCTTTGAACACTTTGATAAGAGTGTTTAGATCATAGAAGTTCCTTTAAATGTCAGCTTCTACCATCCTATTATAGGCATAGCTACATAAATGAAAACCTCCATAAAAATAGAATGCAAAATTCAATACACAATTCTCTACAATGCCGAGGGCAAAGGTCACGGCCACAACATAAAAGCACAATACATCAACATCTGACAGGATCACTCTGCCACACTATATCAACTGATTATACAAAAAAACACTGTTATTCCCATCTAGAAAACATTTTCAGGCCGCAATAATAAAATATTCCGAAATATTCACCGTTTCAGGCATGAAAAACACAGCGATGAATCCAACGCGGTAGGGAATAAAATCTGGGACGTGTATGAGTTTTTGGACTGAAACTCCACTATCTATCACTCTGCGTACGTACCTTCTATAAAAACGGGGTGAAACGGGTAGGAATGGTAAAGTTCATTGCGATATTGTCACCGTAAGTAATTCTGGATTCTTTATGAGTGTAAGTTCTGCGCTGTCAGGTATTTTTTTGGGATAATACGTTCTTTCTACGTGGATGGTAGGGATGGGATGTATTGCTACTTGTTATTCTGTAAGTTGTGAATTAGATGGAAGAAAGGAATTTTGGGGATTATGGTGGGAGGATTTATCAATATTGTTCTTACACTTTTATTTTCGGGAATATCACTGAAGCGTACTCTGGCTTATTCATCAACCTAGAAAAAAGGATTGGTGGTTTATCGGGTGTGAAATATCTGGTATTATTATTCGGGCTGAGATAACTCGGGCCGAGCTGTCACTGACCTATTTATTTTCTCTTTTACGGTTGTTTTTTTGCAGGTATATCGTCATCATGATACTCAGTCACCATACAAGACAAGAGTAAACAAAATAGTGTACATGTTTATGGGGGATTAGACCCCCATAAATAAGTTAATACAATATTTTATTTTCCTCCTGTGTGTACATTCTGTACTTATTATATATTACGAGAACCGTAAACATTGCTGATATAAATAAAACAATATACAAGATCCGTTACCAATATGACGTACCGTTACGAATAATACCTGTATGACGAAAGAAATTATAATAAAAGTAAAGAATTTTGTCAGTATGTTAAGAACTATTCCAAATTATTTAAACAAGTTTGTAGCGAAGCTAATTGTCGATATTTAAGCTCAAAAATTAAAAACAGTCAAAATAAAATAAAAACTACTTGGGAAATTATAAACAATGAGACTGGAAGAGACAGAAAGCGTAGTAGTGACTACAGCCTTAATATTAATAATACAGTTATTAAAAAAGATTTAGAAGTAGCCACAGTTTTTGAAAATTTCTTTGCAGATATTCCAGTCTCAACCACTAAATCTTTAAATTCTTCACCCACTGTTGCTGAATTCCTTTTGAAAGAAAATGTTGATATTTGTGACCATGAGTTTAATTTCGACTATGTTAGTGCTCGAGATATTATTAAAACTTTCAATACACTCAATGTTAAAAAAACTGCTGATTTATGGGGAAATTCCGTAGAGGTTGCTAAATGCATAATCAACACTGTAGCGCCTGAATTAGCAATTATTTTTAATAAATGCATTGACTGTGGTGTAATTCCTGACTTAATGAAGAGTAGTAAAATAATACCTTTGTTTAAATCGGGCAGCACATCAGACCCCACGAACTTTAGACCTATTTCTGTGCTTCCCACCTTTAGTAAAATATTCGAAAAATTGATGCTAGATCAATTGCAAAGACATTTTAATAAACATAAGTTATTAAACAGTAAGCAATTCGGTTTCACAAGGGGTCGCTCGACTACCGACGCTGGTGTTGAGCTTCTTTCACATATTTTTGAGGCCTGGGAGAGGTCACATGATGCCCTAGGTATTTTTTGTGACTTATCTAAGGCTTTCGATTGTGTTTCACATGATACATTGGTCAGGAAATTGCATCACTATGGTGTTAGAAACACTGCCTTGGATCTTCTTATTTCTTATTTGGATAATAGGATCCAAAGAGTAGACGTTAACGGCAAGCGATCCCCAGGTTCGCTTGTCACTATGGGAGTTCCGCAGGGCTCAATTCTTGGCCCTTTTTTATTTCTCGTATATATTAATGACCTACCTTGCCTCATAAAGAACAGTCATGAAATAGTGTTATTTGCAGATGACACATCACTTATATTTAAGCTTAAGCGAAAACAGACCGTTATTGACGATGTAAATAATGCTCTCTCTAAAATTGTACATTGGTTTAGTGTTAATAATTTACTTTTGAACGAGAAAAAGACTAAATGTATTAGATTTCTGACACCTAACGTTAAGCAGGTGAAAACCAATGTACTAGTAAATGGGACAGAATTGGATCTTGTGGACACCACTGTGTTCTTAGGTATTACTTTGGATTCGAAGCTTCAGTGGGGACCTCATATAACCAAATTGTCGAAGCGGCTAAGCTCTGCAGCCTACGCGGTGTATAAAATCCGTCATTTGACTGATGTAGAAACAGCTCGATTAGTATACTTTAGTTATTTCCATAGTGTAATGTCGTATGGCATTTTGTTGTGGGGAAATGCGGCCGACTTTCAGGCTATATTTGTGCTGCAGAAACGTGCCATTCGAGCAATTTATAAACTAAGTAGTAGGCATTCACTGAGGGATAAATTTAAGGAAATAAACATAATGACGGTCGCGTCTCAATATGTATATGAGAACCTGATTCATGTAAAAAAGAATATAAATCTATATTCTAAACACAGCGACATTCATAGCTTAAATACTAGAAACAAAGATTTATTTCTTGTGCCGAGGACTAGGCTCCAAAAAATTAGTAATTCATTTAAGTGCCAAAGTATACGTTTTTACAACAAACTCCCAAGCCATGTCAAAGAACTGAGCCTCAATAAATTTAAATCATTTATTAAACAGAAACTATGTCAAAAAGGTTTCTATAAAGTTAAAGATTACTTAGACGACAAAAAGGCTTGGGACTAATTAAGCTACTCCAATGTACCCCAAGCAACAAACAAGTGTTTTTAGAATCAAAGACTACATGATACTATATGAGCTCATATAATTGTTTGGATTATTTTATTTGACTGTAAGTCAATTTATTTTAAATTTTGTTTTCATTTATTGTTGACATAATCTACTCATTAAAATGTTTTTATTTTATGAGTTGATTGCAATTTGTGCTTATGTAAATTATTTTTGCATTAAAGCATTATTATATAGAATCAAGTTTTTCTAACTGAACAGACAGCTGTGCTGCTGGGGAGTTTGTTGCGCCACTTCTTCTTCCCAGCTTAAGCACTAGGAAGTGGTGAAGGGTGGGCGTTTTTGGGGGACTGTCTTATGTAATTTTGACGTTCGAAAAGTGCTGATTCTCAGCCTAGTTTGAATAAATGACTTTTGAATTTTGAATTTTGAATTTTGAATTTTGAATAAAATAGGGTACCTTAATCTAAAATTACAGACGGCGACGAGTGAATCAGTAGCATAATAAAATACAAACAGGCCCAAATAAAAAATAAACAACCGTCCCGAGAAAAGTGGAAACCCAACCACGATACAGCTGAGGACAGAATATCCACAACATTCCATGAATGAACGAAAACAAGCATAAATGCACAAACTACTGAAATAAAAACGCGAACGAAGCCGCGGGCGAAAGCTAGTCCTATGTTTTCCTACTAATCTTATAAGTGTGAAAGTTTGTATGTTTGGATGTTTGTTACGCAATCACGCAAAAACGACTTAGCGGATTTGGATGAAATTTGGCATACAGATAGACCATAACCTGGATTAACACAAAGAATAACTTTTATCCCGGTAAAACGTCTCCATGGGACAATTTCCGACTTCCATGCGGGCAAAGCCGCGGGCGAAAGCTAGTGTGTAATAAATGTGAAAGTTTGTATGTTTGGATGTTTTTTACCCAATCATGTAAAAATAGGTAAACGGATTTGGATGAAACTTGGCACACAGATAATTTATAACCTGGATTAACATATAAGTATACTTTTTTCCCGGTAGTACGTTTCCCTGGGATAATTCCCGACCTCTACGCGGGAGAAGTCGCGGGTTAGAAATAAATATCGTTGTGTATTAATTATCCATAAGCACCCTTTATAGCGTGATAAGCCTTCTGTGCTTCCTTGTTATTTGTCCTTGCTCCTCAAATATTTATCGAATGACCTTGATACTTCGCACACGTCTCACAAGACGTGGTGTGAAGGCATGGCATACTGTTCTCTGAGGAAATAGGCACAACTGACGAGGAAGAAATTTGAGATAGATGGGCCTCAAGGATCTTCGTTACTTACGGTTCAATTCTTAGGAAGGTGGTCATTGGCAAGTGAATAAGTTAAGTAGTAAGTGTTTAATGTTTAGACTAGCTGTTTCGACCAACCTGTCCACCACACATACCTACAATCTATTCTTTTTTTAAATAAATTATTGGACCGAGGTATTTAAGAAATCATAACCCTTCCTGTTGGCTTTGCCACCGTCGACGGGTAAAATACACAGCAAAGCTGGGTTACTACTTATTTAAGAGTACTTCTATAGGTACCATCGCGGACACTGGCGGTTAACCACTTTTCAACGGTATTATTACTAATAAGGGTGAAAAGTGGTTCACCGCAAATGTTCGTGGTTGTACCTACTCTGATTTTAAAGAAACAGTCAAAGCCGAATTATTTATTTGTAAGGCTGCTATTGTAGTGGTACACAAAACGGTTTTCCGAGGAAAACAGTTCTTTGGTCAACTGCAAAACACCTTGAAAATGATGGTGGTGAATTTTGATGGAAAAGCTTGATCAAGTATTTTATTTATTTACTTATTTAACACTTTAAGCACACAAATGTACAGGACTTAATGCCTTAGGCATTTTCTACCAGTCAACCTTTGGGTGATGCAGAGATAAACAGTGGTAGGTGCAATATCGAAAATTGTGGAATACATTTTTATTTAAATATAAAGATATACATACCTATTAACCTATATATATAATACAATACACATAAATACACGTATTAATAATAAGTATTTTGTAGTTTAATTCTGAATTTTGTTTGTTAGAGTTTAACATGTTTTTGTATTCGATTCCTATCAACATATTTTTTTTCATGTCAAGATTTATTAGAGTTTTACTTCCTGAAATAAATGTGTAATTATTACGTAAGTACGTATGTTCGTAAAACTCACTGGCACGGTCAGAAGCCAAATAAACTGCAAATTAAATGTAATAAGTAGCTGCATTGTCCCCGCTACAGTAATACGCCAAGAATTATTATAGTCACACAGAGTAATCACGAAATAAATTCAGAAGCTGCACCGGCATTAAAGGCATTAAATGACGGAACTAATTTTATTTAGTACCGTAAATAAAGGAAGACTTTATTGCTTCGCAAGTTAAAAATAGAATATACATTACCTAGGTGTATATTCTTTTTACTTCCATGCTGATCTGGGAGCAATAGAAAAACATAGAATGTATCAGCTGCTTATCATCCCGCGCAGGTCGTAAAAGTCGACAAAGGGAAAAGTTTACTTACATCTTCTAGTAAACAAAAACCAACTTAGGGCATGCGAACTGCCACAGTTTGCAAATGGCCTAAGTTGGACAATTGGCGTAAGAACAGGACGTCAATTTTAGGGTGGTGACGGTGAATATTATGATTAATGTTAACCGCGACTCCCACGAACCGAGTGAGCAGGTTCACTGTTCACCCATCAACCCGCATTAGACAAGCGTGATGGGTTAAATGTCTAATCCCCTCCACAAACATGATGAAGAAGAAGAACAAGAGGCCCCAAATGCCCGGCGGGTCCAGTGGCGTTGCTGCTGATGACGGTGGGCAGCCTCGCCCTGGAGCCAGGGGTGCTAAGAATCTCCGGGTGAGATCGATCCCCCGTTCAATGACCAAGGCAAATAATAAACCGGATACCGATAAAGTACTTAACGTTATTACCTACAACGTTCGTACTCTCAAATCTGAAGATCGTCTGCTTGAGCTTGAAAATGCACTGACTGAGATCAACTGGGATATTGTTGGCTTATCAGAAGTGAGAAGAAGCGGTGAAGATACAGTAGAGAGAGAAAACACCATATTCTATTATAATGGACAGAGTGAAGGACTCTATGGGGTAGGATTTTTAGTTGCCAAAAAATGGAAAAACAATATTTCGGAATTCATATCTTACTCTGACAGGATTGCAGTCTTAAAATTTCAAGTTTCAAGCACACAAACACTATCCATCGTCCAAGTGTACGCTCCGACGACAAGCCATCCAGACGATGAAATAGAAGAATTCTACGATCTATTAAACAAAGCCTGCGACGAACATCGAAGCACTTGGAACATTGTTTTAGGTGACTTTAACGCCAAAATTGGGCAAAGGCAAGATCTAGACAACACCTATATCTTGGGTCCACACGGCCTCGGAGCCCGTAATGAACGCGGATCACGCCTTCTCCAATTTACATTTGGCCAGAACTTATGTATAAGCAACAGCTTCTTCGACAAAAAACCTCACAGGCGATGGACTTGGGTATCTCCTAATAATCAAACTAGAAATGAAATAGACTACATTCTTACCTCAAATAAACAAATCATTAAAAACATTCAAATCATAAATCAAATTAAATTTAGTTCTGATCACAGACCTGTACGCGCCATAATAAAACTGGACGCCAAAATGAATCGGCAAAAATATATGAAAAATCAAATAAGAAAATTAAATAAACAATCACTCATACTAGGAAGTAAACAGTTTAAACTAGAGCTAAGAAATAGTTTTGATATACTAGATTCAGAGATTGAAGAAAAAGATGTCCAGCAACAATACGACGAAATAATACAAAGTTTAACTAAAGCCAGCAAAATAGTAACACAAATAAAAAATAAAAGCAATAAACTAACAGACGAAACTGTAAAATTAATAGATCAGAGGCAGAATTTGTATAAAAACAGAGATTTACAATATAGACTTAAAGATAAAGAGGTTAAACGTAGTATTAGAAAAGATATTAGAAATTACAACAATAGACTAGTTCAGGATGCACTAGATAATAACTGCTCCCTGAAAAAAGCAAAACAAGGTATTTCTAATCACAAGTCATGGATCACATATTTAAAAGATGGCAACGTTAAGAAACAAATGAACAGAACAAAAGTATTAGACATATGTACAACATTTTATAAATCCCTCTACTCCGACGACACTCAACTACCCTCAACACCCGATTATTTCTGTTCTGACAGTATTCCACCCATAACCGGATACGAGGTTCATATAGCCCTCACTAAAATGAAAAACAATAGATCATGTGGCGAAGATGGTATTAGCACAGAATCACTGAAAATAGGCGAACCTATTCTCCTTCCATACATAACCCGGCTCTTTAACAGTATTCTGCATTCAGGTAGCTTTCCTCGAGATTTCTGTCACTCCAATATTATTCTTCTCCATAAAAAAGGTGATAAATCAGATATTAATAATTACAGGCCCATTAGCTTAGTATCACATCTTTACAAAACATTCATCAAAATAATAGAAAATCGCATATCTGCTGAACTAGATAAACATCAACCTCCTGAGCAAGCAGGCTTCCGGCCTGGCCTTTCTACAACAGATCATCTGCATGCAGTTAACCAACTCATAGAGAAACATCAAGAATATAAAATCCCGTTATACCTAGCTTTTGTTGATTACTCCAAAGCTTTCGACAGCATTTCACACACATCCATTTTTGACGCCTTAAGCAACCAAAACATTGATCCTAAATATATAAATCTATTACGCAACATTTACAAAAATAGTACAGCCGCAATAAAACTTGAAACCACAGGTCCAAAATTTAAAATAGAGAAAGGAGTCAAACAGGGCGACCCGCTATCTCCTAAACTGTTCACCAGTACTCTCGAAGAAATCTTCAGGAAGTTGGCAGCTGAATGGAGAGAAAGAGGCATTGTCCTTGGCGAAGCGAGACTGACAAATCTACGTTTCGCCGACGACATTGTTCTCTTTTCTTCCTCAGCCACTGAACTTGAACAGATGCTCCAAGAACTAAGTAAGGCAAGCCTTGAGGTTGGACTGAAGATGAATATGTCGAAGACCAAAGTTATGTGCAACGAAACACCTGGAAGCATAAATGTAGACGGGGAGACAATACAACATGTCCAGGAATACCTTTACTTGGGCCAAGTAGTCTCTTTCCAGGCGAGGCAAGATAAAGAAATCACAAGACGAACGGAAAACGCCTGGAAGAACTACTGGTCCATGAAGGAACTATTCAAGGGTGAGTTGCCAATGGCACTGAAAAGCAGGCTCATGGACATGTGTATTCTTCCCGTCTTATCGTATGGTGCACAAACTTGGTCTTTGACTAACATCCAGAAGTCCAAACTCAAGGTCTGCCAACGAGCAATGGAGCGCAGTATACTAGGAGTTAAATTAACGGATCGTGTTCGAAACACTATACTGCGCTCCAAAACAAAAATAGCTGACGTGGCTCAAAAGGCTGCCCAACTTAAATGGGACTGGGCAGGACATGTCTGCCGCATGCCGGACAAACTGTGGGCCCAAATAGCAGAGAACTGGTGCCCTGAGACAGTGAGGCGGGGCCGCGGCAGACCACGTAGGAGATGGCGGGACGAGCTGGATAGGTTCCGTGAAAACTGGAAGGAGGACGCACAGGTTCGCGAAAGATGGAAGAAGTGGAGGGAGGCCTTTGCCCAGGAGTGGGACAGAGTAGGCTAACAAAAAAAAAAAAAAAAAAAGGTGTATATGGGAAATGGTCTTTACTACACTTTACGTGTAGGGGAGGTCCCTTAAAGAAATGTTTAATTGATTTTATTTTACCACTTTGTTGGCGTGATTAATATGTATACCCATGCCAAATTACACATTACTTTCTAGTACTAACCGTCTCTGAGCTAAGCCGCTGACAGGCAGACAGACAGACAGACATGGTTCCTTGTTTACTACGGAACCCTAAGAAACTGGTGAGATTTCTATTCTGATAGAGGATCAATAACGCAAGTAAATCAAAAGAGCTCTTTTTTCTTCAATCAGCCTTTTGTTTGAGTCCATTCCTAGCTTCGGCTTGTGTTACGTGAACGGCGTACCAATAAACGATACCTTTTATAAACACTCATGTTGGTACGATTTAGTGCGTGCTAGTAGTACTGTAGTATCCTGAAATCCGTTTCTTACGATACCTTTGGGAAGCCAATCACGACCGTTTTTCCTATATAGAGCAGCATCATTCCAAATCTACCACACAAGTTTCCTCAATTTACATTATGCGCTATGGGACCAAACACACAATTGCAAATTACTTTAGCAGTCTCAATGATATTTGGTGCAACTGAATGTTCTTCTCACACCCCATGGGAAATAATTTACAAAGCACACAACACAGAACAAATCAACTGGAGAATTCAAACAGAAACATACGATACTGGAATGAATAATTCCCATTATAATTCCTCAGACTTGTTACTGAACCAGGAACTTGGTACAAAACTCTTGTTCGAAGCACAAAGGCCTCGCTATGTATGGTAATTACCAAACGCGTGCCAACTGACAATCTCATTTAGTACCCCATGAAAATGTTAAAACGTCTTTGTTGCCTTTATTGCTATTGGCATAAAGTCCATATTGGTTGATTAAGGATTGGTTAGTTACGCAAAAGGGGTTTAAAATAACGTACCTAATTACATTTTAATCTGTAAGTATCGAATGTTATTTTGTTGTTGAAGTGAAACGTTGAAGAAGTCCATTAGCAGCTAAAGATGATGGTAGGACCAGATTTGATGTATTATTCATTTTCATGTGTACTTAACATTTTTTCTCTAGCTTTCCTACAATCAAAACGAAACCTAAAAAAACCTTACTCATCAAAACTGTGGGAGTGATTTCGTGAAAAAGGACGGAAGTGTGTCACAGGAAGCCGGGGAGCACGCGCTATTTTATTTGACCAATGAGCGCGCGTGGTGCTAGAGTTGGTTTCGTTAGAAACGACCTTGACGAGGCCCCACCCCTTTAATGTTGCTTATTACCAAGGTGAGATGTCAGATGTTCATTATGCGACTACTGTAAGGCACGCTCATTTTTATTTTGAGTGTATATTTAACTCATGCTCGGTAGCAAGGTTGACTGTACAAGGTGCATTTTATGTATTTAAGTATTCTCACTCATGAAGTATTTAACGCATCAAGGCTGTTGTTGCTGCTTAGTTATTAATATTGTATAGTGCTTAAAAAAGGAGGTATTATTTTACCTACTAAACTTTCAGATTCAAAAGTAATCAATATTCAGATCATAGCGCTTAAGAAATGAAAAATTCTCAGCTATCATCCTATTAGCACTTCTCTATAATTGCATTCTACTCGGCTGGGACAGCTTTGCATTAAGGCTGCGGCTCCTTTATCAGTACCTACTGCAGCCAAGTCGAAGTTCCAAGTGGGTTGAGTATATTTGACACTGGTTTAAAAGCCTCTCTTTAATTTTTACTGACTCATTTCGAGTAAGTCGAAAATAAAAAGAACATGGTAAAAAATTCATCTAAAAATTCATCTCACATTATCTGAATACTATCTAATTAATTTTTAGTACAGGTATATTAGGTCAGAAAATAACACACTTTCATTACAGAAATACTACAGCAGTATGAAATCTAATTACATCAGAACTAGATCACGAACTTGAGAGGAATAATAAAATCATCCAAGTAGGCAAAGTAAATAACAGTAGGTTTATATTAATAACTTGTCCCAACTAGGCTCGTTACAATTCAGAGTCGGAAACAAATATACTAGAGGACGAAGTTGAATAAGTATCGTTCGAGCCATCGACATCCTTGACAAACTTTTATGAGCTCAAGGCCTTAATACTATCTGGTGAAAGTTCAAAGCCGTATCTGTAACTAGGTAATGGTTAGAGGATCTAAATTATTAATAGATCCCATACTCACTGGAGTAGTACTTAAGTACAGATTAACTGTAAACGTCTTGCTTCGCACTGTTGTTACAAATATTATAATGGGTATAAGCATCTATAGTACTGTAACAATAAACACCATTTAAATCCTGAGCACGTTAAGCTCTCGAGAAAAACTAGGTCAGATTACTGTACAATTGCTTGAATCCTATACGCTTATTTGTAATGAAATTACTGTTGTATTTATTAAAAATACTGATTATTTCGAAGAAAATAAGCATCCACCAATGCCGTTTTGATTGAAGTGCTAAATGACGAAGAGTTTCTTTATTATAAAAATAAAGGTACGATAGAAGTGGAAATAAACGGCAAATAAGAAAATAAGCAGCCCCAAATAAAATTGTGATAAAGTCAAAGTCAAATCATTTATTTCAAATAGGCCCCTGTAAGGCACTTTTGAACGTCAAAGATAGATGTGCTAAATGAAACCTTTCGTCATAAAAATAAAGGTACGATAGAAATGGAAATGAACGGCAAATAAGAAAATAAGCAGCCTCAAATAAAATTGTGATAGAAGTGCTAAATGAAACCTTTCGTCATAAAAATAAAGGTACGATAGAAGTGGAAATGAACGGTGATAAATACGTTTCTTTTTTAAAGCAGCAGCAAAGAATATCAAAAGAAATACTAGAATTTCTCTAGAAAAATGTAAATCTTAAGAAATCTGTAAACATTTATGTGGGTACCTTGCAATTCTTTCGTCGCACCGTTTATTCAGTTCGTACATATTCATTCGCTTTACTGCAAGTGTGGCTTTGATTAAAGTTAACTGAATCCATCCAATAGGTTAAAATTCAAGCTACACATGTCCTAGATTTCGCATTGTGGACGTACGCTCGTAAAAATAAATGTTTTGTTCATGCTTTAGGAGTCAATACTCAACTATTGGGCCTGTAATAAAAGTTTTAGATCGAAGCATTCACTATTTACAATGTTAATAAATTTTTAACTGAAGGAAATACCTAAGATAGATAAGAAACTTTAAAACCAACAAATTTTACAAAAGAAAACAAATTACACATACCATTGCAACTATAATTTCCAGTATAACATTAAACCACAGACGATGCCAAGCGTCTTGCATTAAGAAATATCAGAGGTGAAGAAATGCAAGAGGAAATTGAAATGGCGGTAATTCTACGAATGCACCTGTTTATTTATAATTCAACGAGATGAAACAGAGCGGGGAATTAATCAAAGATTTTATAGGAGTTGATGTAAAATTTGTTGAGTGAATTCGAATCACGAATACCTCGATAGTTTGAGTTATCTGTTCAATGGTTGGTTAATTCGATAAAAGGATTTTATTAGATGTCGACCAACTCGTCAAAAGGAAACTACCGGAATAATTTCTAAGATATATACTCGTACTAAAAGGAAATAACCGTTTTGAATAAAACTTGGAACACAGAAGCATTAAATAACGTTTACTTATATAAATAAGACATGCAACAAACATAAACTTAAATTAAACCCGACCAGAACAAACAAAATTGTGTTAGATAAGTTTACAAACGAACTAAATCCCACTGCATCTGTCTGGACGCTAAACAGTTGGCCACAACAAGAAAGAAACTAAATACCAGACTGGGAATTTGTCGGAAATTTGCACTTACGAAATCACTGTCTGGTTTTTCCGGCTTCGTCTAAATGTAAACAGGTCCATATTAATTGCATTGCCACTTACATTTCCGACTGTTTAGACAGGTAAGTAAAACTCGTTTAGTGAATTACATTTGTTAAAGAAACTTTTGTGTTTTTGTTTCAGTTATTGCGTTTCTTGATGACGTCGAAAAAACTTGCAACTTTTATACGTTGAATGGCATAATAAATAAATTCTAATGCGACTACTACTGAGTGGTCTTTATTAATAAGAGTTGATGGTGTAAATGGTGATGATCAAATTTTTTATAGATATAAATAAAGAAAACGTCAAGATAAGTGAAATGATTGGTTTGTTGGTATTTCCGTCAACCAATAAAACTCATAACATGGGATATTTATTTATTTATTTTATTTGGGACAAAAAACAGTTATACATTGCAGCATTTACAAAAAGTAGTTGTATTACAGTCGAAAAAACGTATAACCCACACTATTGTCCACGAAATGACATCGGAGTAAGAAAACGAACGCATGCTAAAGGAAAACAAAAAATAAAAAAAAGATGAACAGATTTAGAGAAAAAAAAAAAAAAAAAAACATTTTATACCGACGAATGGATGGAATCGGATGACAAGACCATCCGACTAAATAAAAATAAAAAAATAAATTAAAATAGATGTACCGATCAACACCACCGACCGAAACCAGGAACAACGATGTTTAATCACCTGATTCCTCGACCACAAAGCGTTTACCAACAAACAAAAAAAATCTAAAATGGAACAAAACAGTTCCCTAAGGAAAAGTCCCGAAAGGAACAAAAAGCGTGTCTCTAAATGTTTTTGTTAACAAAAGTAATTTCTCCGAAGATATTGATACGAAAGTTGGCGAGTAATTTGTCTTTTCCAGACAAACCTTAATTTGTCTCTTGTCTAGTTATCTTGGATTAAGAGCATTATGTATGTGAAATTAATGTTATCGTTTACTAATTGCGATTCGTTCGATTTAGACTCTATTATCCGTATAAGAATTTGGCTTATGAAAATGACTTATTTAATTTCTTCAATTTATCTTTTAGTATTCCTTTATCCATAAAACGTTACTGTATTTAAAAAGACTAGTACTTCCAGTTTGTTCAAATAGTTTTAATTATTTCAGTTTTATATTACTTATAGCTTTCTTCTTCGCTTCGCTCTCGTGGATGTCGGAAATTATCCCACGGGAAACTACTACAGGGTAAAAAGTCCTACGTGTCAATCCAGGTAACCTCTCTGATTGGTAAATTTTATCCAAATTTATTCAGCCGTTTTTGCATGATTCAGTAACAAACATCCATATAAACAAACTTTCACATTTATAATATTAATTAATATATGTATTATATTTATATACTATATTATATTATAGTAGAACAAGCCATGTGCCAGATGCAATTTCCCATCGGCAAAAACTACGAACTTCCATACAAACTTTCATCCCGTATTTAACCCCTTTAGGGGAAGAATACCCATTCGATAAAAAAAAAAACTCGTGAAAAAAACTTGCATGCTTCTAATCCAAGCGGTTTAACCCGTGCGTCGTCTGTCCGTGAATTAATGTATCTAAGATTTTTATTAAGTAAGTACCTAGCTAGAACTTAGACCCTATTAAATTCCGGGCCCCAATTCCTGAAACAAAACACGCCTAAACTTTGCTCCACAAACAGCAATTAATTCAAGCCCTAATTTCTACTTTCACAATTACGTTCGGGACCAGTATCTTACGCTTATTTGCCTTTCTCTGGCTCCTGGTTGAGCAGAGGTTTAACTGCCATTAATTCGAGAGGCGTATCATTAGCAAACGAGACACATTTCTGTGACAAAATGACAAGTGGAACATTATTAACGCATTAATAATGTATGCAAACCTCTCTCTGCCCTGTGATCTTAGAACGCAAAGGTGTTTGTCGTAGATACACACCACAACCAGAGGATATATTCAGGTACTGGAGGTAATGTCTGTGATACGTGTTCTATTGGTACAGTTAATGTTATTTCTCTAACATATGTGTAGAAACGCGATGACATTGAGTGATTCTCAAGGATGAATTTCAAATAAATTTTTTCGGCTTATAAGCAGCGTTTTTGTGTTTTCAGTTTGATGATCTGAATTTTTGGAAGATGAGTCTTTAATTTGTTTTCTGTGACGAGCACAATCAAAGGTGTAAATTGAAATAACTGAAAATCTTTTAAGGACTCTTAAGCTGTTTTTTTTTTCCTAATTTCAGGGTTCGTTGTATAGTAAAAGTTGTTTATGTTGATGAGTACCATTGCCTTATTTCAAGGATTTGACATAGTTGTGATAGCCTAGTGGTGTAACCGTAAGACTGCCAATTCATAGGTCGCGAGTTCGAACCTAAGGCACGCAACTCTGACTTTTCTGATTCATGTGCGTATTGAAAAATTATCTCTTGCATAAAACGGAGAAAGAAAACATCGTGAGGAAACCGGCACGCCTGAGAGATATTTCCCGACAGCATGTGAAGTAAAGTCAGCGGCCCATGGGCGGCTTTAAAACTCTGATACCAGGTCAGACACTAACCACACGAAAAGAAAAAAAAGAAGCCGTGGCATTTGAGGTTTTACTATTTGAATAGAGATTACTGCTAAACTTCATGTAATTCTTTAGCCAGTTCCGTCACAAAAACAGTTCATCAGTTTCTTCATGACAAAAAGAAAACACAGATTTGCCTTCGTCAATTCAACTAATTTGTTAATTCAAATTCCAGAGGCGGCTAGAACCCGGCCCAATATGTTTTTGCTTGACAACGTGACCCGACTATTATAACGATTAACACAGACCCTTTAGGAGATAAGCGATGGAAAGCCTCAGGAATTAATAATAATGTCCTAGTTGGTGAATTTGTCGTAGTAGATTTATCGATACAGTTTGGTAATGTGGATGTATTAAGATCGTTTATTCTGAAAGTCGGCAACGTCGCAAATAAATGTCAAATATTTCGCTGTTTTGATTAATTTGACAATATTACATTATGGAAATATGAAATGTGGCTAACTAGTGAACTAGCATATTAATAATGAATTGTAATAAAATTATAACACTGAATTAGATGTTATAATCGTTTCAGATGTTAAAAAGGCATTTGGAAAGTTTCCAAATAAGTTTTCGGTGTTACAATTTAATTATTGCATTTCATATTCAATATTTTAGTTCACTCGTTTCATATTTCCATACAGTAATATTGCCAAATTAATCAAAACAGGTATATATTTGACGGCTATTTGCGACGTTACAACTTTTACGATAAGCACTCTAAAATATGACACTAAAAACAAGTCAACCGTATTTATTTTTATTGTAAAGTGATATTATGATTATCAACAAAGTCTCCACTTAAAAAAAAAATACCTTTGCGTTAAATAATACTTGTCCTTGACTTGGCCTTGACCTAAATAGAAATAAGGCCTTCATTAAGTCAGTACACCTTATATTTGTCCAAGAAATATTACCTATGTTTCTAAAGTAGTTTCCAACTAATATTACCAAGAATACATCTAGACTAACTTAACTGGGTGTTTTTTAGAAAACTGGGCATTGTTGTATCAGCAAAATAAGATTGTTGAGAAAACTAAACGTTCAAAGGAAAAGATTTATAGTGAGTAAATTGACTTTCTTCGAGCCAGCCATAACCCACCACTCAGTGAGATCGTAGACTTGACTGAAGATCTTCTAGTGAACAAAATGTTAAAGTATTGAGAGTCGGAAAGAAGTATTTTTATCAAGAGCTTAAAGTTGTATTACTGTCGGTCAATTCTGTAAAAATATCAAACGTGAAACTTAGGTGAAGTGAGCGTGAAGTGAGCTGTCACTGTCACAAATCGACCAGCAGGAAGCTAGGGATTAGCACTATTGACAGCTCACTTCACGCTCACTTCACCTAAGTTTCACGTTGATATTTTTACAGAATCGACCGGCTGGTATTTATTATCTATTAATGAAGAATCTTTAAGTTTATATTAGCGAAAACATGCTATGATGTAGATTAAGGGAGGAAATTTTAGAATTATTTATTTGTAGGTTTAGATAAGAAGAGAAGTTTAGATGTTAAAAACAGTTTAAAATCACGATATCTACAACAATAGATCCAAATCCTAACTAATATTATAAATGCGAAAATAAGTTTGTTTGTTTGTTACGCTTTCACGCTAAAACGGCTGAACAGATTTAGATGAAATTCGGCACATGGGTGGACCAAGACCTAGATTAGGACAAAGAATACTTTTTATCCTCTTTTTATTCTCACGGGATTGAGACTTACGCAGGTGAATCCACGGGACGCAGCTAGTATTTATCCTATTCTATTAAATTAACAATATTTGTAATCACGTTCTGGAAAACGGCTCTAATGATTTCGACGAAAGTTGCAATACCTTTATTGCAACTTTCATACAAGTTTTTCGCCCCCGTAAACCTTGGTTTACGGGGGCGAAAAATCGATCTAGCTAGGTCGCATATCTGGGAATATTCGTTTTCTCCGCATTTTCACCTGCTCGCCCAAAGTTTAGAATAAGGTCTACCTTAGAGTAATGACATAGCAGCATGGAATTAGTAAGTACTATACATGAAATTAGTATGCACTATCCTATACTAAGTATCGTTTGCCGTGGCCGTGGCCACGGTAGGACTTTAGCGGACATGGTATGAACATTCTTTAATTTCACCAGAATAGAGTTCGGTCGCCCAGGTACTAATAATTTAATTAATAACACATGACAACTGCAACAACTTTTTCAGTGTATAATTCTTGTTTACTAATAATCTCTATGGATGGTAGACTACAACGTAAATTACTTAAATGAAGACACAGACTAACCGTATAGTGACAAAATGGCCGACCTTGAGGCACTCCTTAATCTTGGTTTAAAACTATATAGCTGGGCTTGACGTAAAGTGTTCTGCTCAAGTACTTGGATCAACATTGTGGTAATGTGGGTTCAAGTCTGACTCTGTAAGGAATTGTTATTGTTATTTGTTTAGAGACAAGTTTGCCTAATGAATTTTTGAAGTTTAAAATGTCGACCTAAACGGCTGAACTTTGAAAATGCCGGGTGACACGAATTTCGATAATAGTTTTAGTGAAAAAAAAATCTTCATAAAATTTATTACTGCTATGTTTAGACCAAACGAACATAGTACCTACCTGTAGTATGTATGTTTAGTAATTAGGAACATCTTTAGTGAATAGTCGATGATGGATGGATAACACTAGTCTTCAGACTGTAATGGCGTCCGATAGCGAGCTCCGTAAGATACGTAACTAAAATATAAGCACATGTACATTATTGCTAACCAACATAATACAGTACCAGCTCTCAGGCTAGGTGAACCGACGATCTTCGCAGGGTGGCTGGTAGCTAGATGAGAGTAACCGAGAATCGAATTGAATGAGTGTCGAGGTAAAAGTGAACTACAGGCTAATGACGAAGAGCAATGTACCAAAACAATAGCAAGAGCATTATTTTCTTGACATTCTTGAAATTTTAGTATGATAGACCAACAAAAAACCACATGTCTCTGTTTACACAAAAATGATTTGGTAGAGTGGAAAAAGAATCAGCATTCGTTCGTTTGTTCTAAAACTAACCTTAGATTGTCTCAATAGGCTATATAGATACCTATGATTTGACCTATCTCTTTTCGCCAGTTTTTGACCCAATTCATCATCAACCTACAGCAATCCATAGGATGTCCATAGCTTGATATAAGCCTCTCCAATTGCACGCCAATCAACTCGATTCTCGGCAAATCTAATCCAGCTGATAACGGCCACCCCGCGAAGATCGTCGCTTCACCTAGCTTGAGGGCGTTCTAATTTTCGTTTACCGAAACTCTCACAAACACGTCAACCCTAACGTTCATCGGTTCTACGGCTAATATAGCCGGCCCATTGCTACTCCAGCTTGCTTATTCTCTGATCTATGTCGACAACTGTGGTTTTCTGCTGAATCAATTAAGCAAATATCAAATTTCAAACATCCTAGGTACCAGCAATACTTTTTTGCAGCGTTCAAAGAGCAGCCACACACTCCCAAGACACTAAAACGCCACTTATTCCTTATGTCGGCCTTAGGGAAGTTTTACACGCTACATTTAAGGGTTTATGACACGTGAACGTTAAGGGGATATTTCGAAACGAAACGGGTGGTTTAACCCCGTCTCGTGTGATGATAAATTGGTTTTTGTTGATAGAAGTGTTAAGAGTAGATTGCGGAAAAATTTGATGTTTGTATATTTTTTGGGTTATTTACCCTTTAAATTATAGGGATGGTTGAAATGAGCAGAATGGACAGAGAAAAGTACAATTCTTACCTGAAGGTTATTTTAGTAACCACAAACCCTAAGTGTAATTCGCTGTAAATCTTTACATAGTATTTGAAAGCTGTCCTCTCTTCGTCTAAATTCTAGGCAAACTTCTTTTACAGTTTTTGTTATGAATGAAAATTCTATTCTTTCCACAGATTCCTACTACAAGACTTTGATAACTCTTGTTATCGGTTTCAAAGACGAGGTTATCTAAGTTCAAGATACACTTACTGATAATGATGACACATTTTATTTCACCTGCTGCCACAAGTATATCTAAAAGCTTGTAGGTAGCTATAACTTCATAGGTATATTCTAAACGCGGAACCTAGAGCGATAGATATCGTGAACTGTCATGTCGAGCATGAATTATCGCTAACACAGGCATAAATCGAGCCAATTCAGGCTATGATTAACAGCCGATGAAGCATTACCATAATGTGAGATGATTCAAATTTTAGTTTAGTCTATTATTTAGTTCATTATCTGTCTCCTGTAGCATATTCAAAATGTGGCGAATACTTGATCCATTGATTTTCAATTTTATTAGCGCTTTACTCATACCTATTTAAACACAAAATAATTAATTACAAAGAGACTCAGAGATAGAGTATTTAAAAGATACAATGTAGATTATATTGAGTAGGTATCTTTATGCCATTGCTGACACTCATTAAAGGACGTGGCTATTGAGGTCAACCATGGTGACTACTGCATAATAATGATAAGTGCATTTAATTTTTAAGTAAAAGATGGTCTAAATTACAACTTACAACTGAAACTACAAAAGGACACCAAAACATCAGCAACATCATGTATCCATTTACAAAGCACTACAAAATGTTTTCAGACAGAATCGTTGATAATCCTTGCTTAATAAGAAATAAGCTAGTAAATTATTCAAGGCAAATACTGAATTCTATTTACACACCATCCAAAACAGAATAGAATATTTGCACATCCGATATAAACACACACAACATAATATACATATATAGCGACATAATTTTAGCTGTCAATTCACTTTCAATGTGTAAACGGAACCTAAATGTTCGCCGAGTGTTGATTTGACACCGTTTAGAACGAGCTAGGACACGAGTTCTCAAGTCGAACTACTGTTACTTCAAGTAAAGCTCAAGTTTGTAGTATGTGGTGTAAGTTATAAGATGTTTCGGTTGTGTTAGAAGCAAGAAAGAACTGAATAATTATTGACGTCGCAAGCACTTTTCTAACATACCTTCTGTAATGTCTAAATCCCTCCTCCTTAGTGTATCGATGGCAAAAAGTTCAACTATCTTTGGCCCTAAATTTTGCATTGCAAACTCCGCTTCCTACCTTCTGGAAATTTCATTTTAACAGGTGGCGTCAAAATTAAGAAGTAATCTAACATTGCAATATTTGGCAATTACAAAAACTACGATTTTACTCGATTTTTTAGGATTGACCGACAAGTTTCACACTTGATACTTGTTGACTTGTTTGACTCATGAAATAATCACGCGGTCAGGAATGTAACGAAGACATCAAATAGATCCGTGAAATATTAATGCAAAAATTAAGCATGTACGGCATACGAGGTAAAGCGCTAGAGCTCATTTTGCATAATAGGAAACAAATAGTAGAAATAACACAAGTATGTCAGAAAACACGAAATGAGATTAAATATAAGTCAATCTCAAAAAATATTAAATTTGGAGTTCCACAAGGACTACCTTGTGGAACTCCAAATTTAATATTTTTTGAGTTTGCCTAAGACAATAGTCTTAGGCCCTTTACTGTTCTTGATATATATCAATGATCTTCCTAAACACATCAAACAACCAATGGTATTATTTGCAGATGATAGCACAGTTATAATAAAAAGCGACAAAGAAAATGATTATAAACACGTAGTCAATCAAACACTAAATACGATAGTACAATGGTTAACAGAAAATAATCTTAAAATAAATGTGGACAAGACGAAAGTTATACACTTTCACCAGAGAACTCAATTGACAAATATAAACGTTAGTTACAATGACAAAATAATACATCCTGTGACGGATACAAAGTTTCTAGGAATTAATATTGACAATATACATCCTGTGACGGATACAAAGTTTCTAGGAATTAATATTGACAATAAACTGACCTGGAAAACACATTTAGAATATATCTGCTAAAGAATTAATAAATCCTCATTTGCTCTGTACAGAATTTCAAAAATTGTTAATAAAGAAGCCATATTAGCTGCTTATCACGGACTTGTTGCACCTGTCCTAAGATATGGTATTATATCTTGGGGCAACTCAGTCGATAAGGAATCTGCATTTAAATCTCAAAAGAAATGCATTAGAGCAATGTGTAATATAGAGAACACTACCAGCTGTCAACCCTACTTTAAAAGCTTAAATATTTTGACACTGCCCTCTTTATACATATATGAAGTTAATGTTTTTGTGAAATTGAATCTTAATTATTTTAAGACTGCTGCTAAAAGCCACTATAGACAATTACGTGACAAAAAAAGATTAGAAATTCATATACCATATGGGAAAACAGCACTAATCAATAAAAGTATTCTTTGTATGGCATCATTGATTTACAACAATTTGCCTGATGATGTCAAAAAGTTATCTGTTCTTCAATTTAAGTCGAAGCTACAAAAATTCCTAGTAAATAAATGTTATTATAATGTCAAGGAGTACTTACAGGATAAGAATATAGATGGTTACATATAGCAAGAGTAATTTATTGACATTGAATAATATGGCAATAACAATAGTGTGACATGCTATAATAATTTAATTTGACATCTGGTAATTTTATTTTAATTTGGACTAATATTTTTAATTTAATTTATTTGATTGATAAGTTTATGACATGTATTATAAATTTATAATTCATCTGACAATCTTTATTTTTAAACCTTTGATGTAGTATTCTGTTTTTTTTTAGTTTTTATTATAATAATTTTTGTAATGTTATTTTAATAATGATATAATAAGAATAATAATATAAATATTTGCACACCTTATTAGGTAATGATACAGTGTACTTTAAATCTATTTGTAACATCTGTTTATATACCACATGTATTAAGCAAATAAATGATTTGATTTGATTTGATTTGATTTGATCCAGTATTTGAAAAACGAATACAAAGAACACAGGCTTCCGAAATAGTTGCACATACAAAATTACTTACAATTCATTGAAATTCTTCACTTTGTTCTACGCTTGTCGCTTATAACATACACTTTGATACAAAGTTTGAAACTCAAGCGCCACTGAGCTACCTCGGCCCCTAGGTTCGTCTATACTTTAATGAAGATTTAACGAGGACCAACCGCACAGGAATGAATTTGCGTTTTCTGAGCATAAATTTGTATATGTGCCCCACGTGTTTAAGGTACGATGCATTTTAGAATATACAACTAATATAGTTAGAAATGACATTTTATGTCAGAGAAGCTGGTGTCATCCCTCATCGTGAGTCGTCACCACGTGGTGACGACGACTACTACTACAATAGAGGCATTGCAGATGCGTTGCCATATCAAAGACAAAACTGAAATATCTAACGTGCTTGTTATTATCTACATGCTTTATGTTTTTAAGGTTCCGTACGTTCAAATGAAAAAACGGAACCCTTATAGGTTCACTCGTGTCTTTCTGTCTGTCTGTCTGTCACAGCAAATTTGCTCTAAAACTAATGGACCGGTTTAGTTAAATTTCGTACTCATATGAACAAATGAATTTCGAATATGGGGTCACTTTTGTGAGGCAAATAAAAAAATAAAAGTTTTGCAAACTGTACCATGTGGCATATTAAATAAAGGGGCTTACTGTGGTGAGGGTCTTAATTCGTTTTTTATAATTTCATAATTAATAGTTATAACGTTAGAAAAGAAAAGGAAAATTGACCATCCCCACTGCTTTTCTCCGAAACTACTGATACTAAAATTTGGAAAAAATACAGCAAATAGTTCTATACTTATTGATTACAGGAAAACTCATAAAGAAATCTATAGTCCCAAAAAGCATGGTAAATCTCTCAATATTGTGCCAACTAACTTACATTTGCTGTTGGAATGTATGGGGGAACATGTATTTCAACTACAATGTTAAGTTTGTTCTTGGGATAAATTCATCCTGACTACGGAACCTTTCATTGTGTGTGATCCAACACGCACTTGACCGGTTATTTTTTTGTTTTATCCCCAAGGAACACATACTTAGATAAATAATATAAACACCAAACGAAGTTAATAAAAACCATAGGAATAAATTCCAGGTGTCCCGAAGTAACGACACATCGTTCAACAGGATTCTCCCAATTACCTTATGAGCAGGAATCAGAGCAAAGTATATGAAATTAAATAAAACTGCCTTAATTCCAACATAAGGCTCTGTTCCCATTGCAAAAGAAACTTCACATAATGAAGCTTGCTGGGAAAGTTGAATTAAGGCGATGGCAGTTGTAAATTAGCGCAGATAATTAACTCAGTGTAACATTATGTTCAAGTATACTTGAGTAAAGTATAAATGGAAACATACACGTCTTGAGTTTACAAGTTGTAATGGTTAACGACGCAACAAACATTTATTTATTTATTAGAATTGCCAACTAATAGTACCTACATGATAAAAAGAAAATGTTCGGTGTTCAAGTAATGTACTCGGTACTTAAAATTTTTTTTTTTTATAAGTTGTTTGTTTTTTTTTGTAAAACGTTTTATTTTTCACATTTTAGATGTAGTACTTACTCCTCACAAATTCGAATATCTCTACCTGCGATGTAAATAACAGTGACGGGAACTTAACATCATCCACATAGACTGTGTGGGAAAATACGTATTATTGAAACTAACTCAAAAACTACTCAAGCAAAATTAATCAAATTTATAAAGGACCCTCTACGAAATGAAAAAATAATTTTCAAAATCCATTTACAATTGACGAAAATATCGCTGAACATAGGATTGTAAATGGACCTTCATTTGACCACTACCACCACCATCATTGAGACGGGGAAGACGCCAAGTTAACCAAAAATTCATAAAAAAGCTATCTTGTCAATGCCTTAAGCTGATATTTAGTTTGATGTTCCTAATTTAGAAATACCTATATTTTGCGTAGGCGAACATATCGTCTGACTTTCTGATGTCATGATATTTCCCAGACATCCGGTCATAATGGGTAGCTAACTTTTAGAACTAGTAGGTAACTATTATTAGTGTGCTCCAAAATAGACGTACTAAAATAGGAAAATAGAGGAATACTCTGTGGATCAAAAATAACTGATGGTCTGTGTTACAACACTATTATGCTGAGTTGAAAACAACGATTTATTTTAAATATATATATTTCCTGCAAAATCGTGGAATGTTTTTGGAACGTTATACTTGCGACTTCTAATTCAAAGAGTTAGAAAGAGAGAGAAAAAGTATTTAAATTCACAGTTTCTCTCTCTCTCTCTCTCTTTTTTTCTCTTTCTCTCTAGAGACTGGGAATTTAATCAAAACGTAATCCAAAATGGCGATTATCCTGCCGGGGTTGCGGGTTTGTCCGAAAGGGATATCGCGACCCCGGCACACAGGCAACGGAAGGAACACGGGTGGGTTTTAGTCAGTAAAAGTCTGACACGCCCTTCCGCTCCGCCCAGAGCGGGAGAAGTTATTTGATAATTTCACACCCTCAAAAAAAAAAAAAAAAAAGATGGCGATTACGAACATTTTAATATTTTTCGTCATTGGTGTCGTTTTCATAGTTTCCGAGGTTGCTAAAGTCGATAGTGAGGTTGTGTGAAATTGTCAAAATGTAGATCCAAGATAGCGGCTGCAAAAAAATTGTTTTTGTTTTAAATCATACGTGAGAAGGAACTTCGTTCCTGCGGGGGCGTCTGGAATGAAGTTCCCTTGACCACACACTTTATATGTAATCTCATTAAAATATCTTTTCCAAAAATCTACGGTTTCAGATAAGAGCGGTGGCTGCCACAAAGCGTCTGCAATTTACAGGAAAATGACGTTACTGAAGCGTAGAGAGCGTTTTTGAAGCCGTTTTTTGACATTGCAAAGTCAAAATCCACTGTCATCATTTTCATGACAACCGTCACTGCGGCTGTTCTGTGGACCACCGCTCTTCTAGGAAACCATAGCTTTGGCTACGTAAACCTAAATCTGCTTAACTTATATCCTCATAGCAACCGCTCTCGAGCAGCCGTTGTCACCATCTTTGCCAAACCCCGCGAGTTCTATTATTAATTGGCGTGTCGCGAGCGTCGTTTCTCTCGTGAACACTTAATTACATTACAAACTTGCGGGATAGGCACCGTCTTGTATGTAGATGTAGATACAGGTCATTAAAAAAGATAATGTCAATGTAATTGGAGAATTAGTATAATTACGCATGTGTAATAGTGTCGTCAGCAATACAGCAGGCTTTGTGTGAAAGCAAATGCTGCTGCTGAGCGTGAGGTCGATTCGAGAAAGTGTTATTTATTTGCAGTAGCCCGGTTGATGGCAAAAGGCCCGCCTTCTATTACATGGTATTTAAACAAAACAAGCGAAATGTGGGTGAACTACAGGCGTGATTCTAGATTATATAAGTCAAACTATTTTTAAAACACAAGTAGATCTAAAGGTAAGATGAATTTGATCAAGTTTATGAACTTCAAATCTGACTGTTGACTTAAAAAAGTGCTTTTAAGTAAGAAAAAATTACAGCTGGTTAATGAATGAATTAATGTTTTCTTTAAATACCTTTGGAGATGTGAAGAAAACCACGTGACTTACTTTCTGAAAAAAAGAGAAGAAAAATATAAATTTTGTTGTAGAAGAAAAACACCTTAAAAGGTACTTAAAATTAAACTAGGAAAAATAATTGGAATATTGTACAACATGTAACAACATGAGGTGTTCGTCCTAGGGGCTGACATAAACCCTCGACTATCCCAGTTTCCATTAATATTAACTTACGTGGAAAAAAAATTAAAATGACAAAGGTGTGCGATCGAAAGCCTGTTTCCGGATAATGTTAACAAAGTCGAAGTCAAAGTCAAATAATTTATTTCAATTAAGCACATGAAAAGCACATTTGAACGTCAAAATTTACAAAAAAAATAAATAGATTCTAGTCGCCCCTTCCAAAAATAAATTTTCGTATGGAGAAGAATGGACAAGAAACTCCACCGCTAGCTACTCTTCTAAAATGTTTTACAATATTTTGTATACATTAATTATAAGGGAAGACGATGCACCTAGAATAAAATTACTATACCACAATAGTTAAAAAGAATTAACGTATTAAAGCAGACTTTTGCTCACATCTCAATTCTAATTCGCACATCATTTTCAACAAATTATTCAATATTTTTTTCCTACATCCGATCTTTTCCACGTCGGGGCCATTTCTTTTTCTCTCTACATGAAGTAAAATACTTCTATATTTATTTCCATCGTTATCTCTATCTTAGAACAGGGATGGCAAACGATTGTCCATCTCTGTACCAGTTTTTTTTTCTTTCACTTTGATTTGATGTCACTGCATAACCTTAGAAAAATTAAGAATAATATTCTATTTATTTTTTTATTTTTTAAAGGAAAAATCTTTTTTCTTTTATTTTTTTCCTACATCCGATCTTTTCAACGTCGGTGTAATTTCCTTTTCTCTCTATAAGAAGTAAAATACTTCTATATTTATTTTCATCGTTAGCTCTATCGGCGAAGAGCGATAACTTAGAACAGGGGTGGCAAACGTTTGTCCATCGACGTACCAGTTTTTTTCCTATCACTTGACTTGGTGTCACTGCGTAACCTTAGAAAAATTAAGAATAAAAATATCACGTCATCGAAGAATAAATTATTCTCGATAAACTTTATTACTATTACATTTTATTGACAGCGGCTATTGTAACGTATTTTCAAGAAATAGCATAATGTTTATTTATTATGTATAATATTTATTAATATTTTTATTCAATAAATGAATGATTAATGTAAGAAATATTTATATTTACATTAAAGATTTAAGATTTTTTAGATTTTTATATTTGCTCATCTGTTAAGGTAGGATATGGTTTATAGAACTTTTTTTGTTTGTATCACCTCATGTGCAAAGCAAATACATGATTTAATTTGAAGTTATAATAATAATTGTTATGATTTAGCGTGTCATCACAGCACCGTGAAGCACAGAACCGGTCGAAGTGGCGGTGCTTGGGGGAGGTCTATGTCCAGCAGTGGACGTGTTTTGTCTAAAATTATGAGCGTCTAACAGCCATGTCAATCCTTGTTTTAAAATAAATCAGGTTCGTGTCCCACTCCTTTCAATCCGATCAATTTACAAATATATCGTTTATCTCAATTGTCACGCTCACAATTTCTTCCCTCCTACCATGGGTTCGACAGCCCTGACTGAGGACCTCCCGATAACTAAGCACATTCAACATTTACACTCTACTGCACTAACACACATGTCGTAAAGTAAGGAAGTAACGACGGGTGCCAATAGAAACTCTTACACTGTTACTGACTTTTACTTCTTAGAGTAGTTCATTGCTGTTTTTATGGGTAGGAGTTAATCTATGAATGTTATGAAAGTAAATGGTAGTGGTATATATGTTTTTTGTATTGTTTTGGGAAATGGATTGTTGTTTAACAGATTAGTTCGTAAATGTTTACTGGCTGTATGTTTTTATTTATTAGTTTACTATGGAGATTTTTACGGATTGCTATAGTGAACTTTTGTCATAAAATTTTGCTGCTATCTCCAGTTTTGCAAATGGATTGGTCATTGATGTTGATATTTGCGCAAAGGAAGATGTGGCATTTGTCTGTTCTCTTGAAATCATATCAATCATCATCAAGGCATCTTTAAAATATATAGTCTTATGAATTGCAATTCATAAGACTATATATTATAAAGTATAAATATTCAATTTATTTACATATAAATATTCAATTTATTTAAATATAAATATTCAATTTATTTACATATAAATATTCAATTTATTTACATATAAATATTGTTTTTTCCAATAATAAAATATCTATATTATGTACAAGTATGTAAAGGAAAAAATTAAAATAAAGGCAAGAGCTCATTGGGCATCAAAAAATTCGTCCGCATCGGAAAACTACCTTTTGGAAGGGGCGACTAGAATCAATTCAATTTTTGTAAACTTTGGCGTTCAAAATTGCCTTACAAGGGCCTATTTGAAATAAATGATTTGACTTTGACTTTGACTTTGGGACCTGCGTGCACTGACTGGACATGTCCCGCCAATCTGTATGGTTATTTCCTCAAAAGGTCATTTCAGACACCAATCTACATAATTTTCACATGATCTGACCAAGATTACGTCTGGACTTTGAAAGAAACTGTGACCCCTGAGTTTGTTTCGGCCTTCTTTCTCAGAGTAGTCAGATCCGCGGAACTCATCTAGTTTTTAAAATACGATTGACGTGTAAAAGTGTTTGTACACACCTCCTTACAAAATTAAATTAAATTAAAAAAAAAAAAAAAAACTTACAACTACTACATACTACTTTTAACCTTTTTTTATTTTATTAAATTAATTTAAATTCGCAGTCGTATTGGTCTATCATAACCACCAAACGCCTCAACTCAAACCGAAGAAATTTGACTGTTCATAAAGTACTGATAAAGTGAGGTTCTAAAGCGGGACGGCGGTATTACTGAGACAGCTAACTAACTCATATTAGGACGACTGCGTTTCGACCTAGACGGAGTAATGAAGACTGGCAGCAACTTAGCCTTTGAACTATCAATTGAATCTGCTACGGTCAAGGCAGGTCCCAAGCTGGTGAGCTCTGGTTGAATATCTGCTTTAAAGATTTTCGATAGCTAGAGAGTGTTAAAGATAGTAACTGGCAGTTTTATTCTGGTCCCTAGTTGATGATCAAAATCCTAAGTGCCCATCCTTACAAATGCGAAAGTGAATTTGTTTGTTTGTTAGGTACGCTTTCACGCTAAAACGGCTGAACGGATTCGAATGAAATTTGGCACATGGGTAGACCATGACCTGGGTTAGGACATAGGATACTTTTATCCCGGTATTACGATCCCTTGGGATGATTTCCGACCTCCTCGCGGGCGAAGTCTCGAGCAAAAGCTAGTTAGAGATAAGTTAAAGTTAAAGATACTTATAGTGTAAAAGTCCCTTATATTAATTCTTAAGTAAATTGACATCCAACGTAAATTTTGCTGTTTTAAGGCCATTTCTCACAACTACCCAAGAATTAGTAGTTAGTTGTGATAATAAGCATAATGATAATTTAAGTTTGTAGTCACTTTGCTAATCAGCAAAATTTCTAGATGAAAGTAAACCACAGGAAGTTTTTCGAGAAGAAGTTTTCTGTCTTTTTCAAAAGAAGAGTTTGAATTTATATAGTTAAGTGACTTTTAAGTTAAGTTTAGCTTTGTACTTAGCTAAGAATCTCCATGTACAAGTAAATTATAATCCAAAACGTTGTTAATTTCTTCTCTTCAATGGTAGAGCAGAGTAAAATATTTTCGGCGTGGCATGTCACAATATTTGAGATCCATCCCTTATCCAATTTAAGATGCCGTGTCGCAGCACATGACGGTTATGTTCACCTGAATGTTGTAGAAAAAGTATGATTTCAGACGTTTATTTAAAGCGTCGGAAGACTCTTTATACGAGCCATTTATTGTATTTAACTTATACATATATTACCTACAAAAAAAACCTTTACCGAGTATTCTGAACAGCTAGCGAGTTCTTTTAACATGTACGAGTATAAGGATTGTTGAACTGCAAAGTTATTTACGTCAATCCGAGGATAAAATTAATAATATAATTTTATCCGTGAATTGACGTATTTTTTTGTTGATAGTTGGACTCGCATACGATGGGTTCCATACCACCGTACAATATTTAGCAATAAACGCCGAAAAAAACACTTTTCTTCTATTATTTGTTGTTATAGCGGCAATAGAAATACACAATCTGTTAAAAGTTCCACTTTCTACCTATTACGGTTCATTTGATACAGTCCGCTGACTGACAGATGGACGGATAGCGGAGGTTTAGTAATAAGGTTTTGTTTGGCATCCTTCGGGTCCGGAACCCAAAAAAGCACCAAACCATGTTGTTACCTAGTATCAGTCAATTCAAAATTAAATTCAAAATATTTTATTTCACATAAACCTACAAGGGCACTTATGAAACGTCAGAAGCTAGGTGCACGGTTCCAATTGGTCGTTTCCTATGGAGAAGAGCCGGCAAGAAACTCCACGGTTACTCTTTTAAAAGTAAATGGTTTTTACAATGTTTCCAAATTACAGTGTTAAAAGGTATGAGAGGACAGTTTAGGCCTATCAACAAGTACCAGGTACTTAGCAAAACAGTCATTTTCAAAACTGACTAAAATTCCTTACTAAACAGTAACATGCGAAAGTAAGTAAAACTCATAAGATATGAGCGCAAACGTGAGGGTGAAGGAAGCGGGACTTAATGCCACTTTGTGTTCGTTTTGATGCGTTTTTTATAGTCTTCTATCCAATAGATATTCTGTTTAGCTCTGTCATGCGGTAGGAAATTGCTGCCCTAAATCTTTCACACAATAAGAAATGACAGATGTGTAATATTTTGTTTAGTTTTGTTTGAGGACTTTTTGATATATTTAGTATGTTAACTAACAGAGGGAAGTTCCCGTTAACCGTAACACTCGTAGTAAGTCGCAAACATAAATTCATGCAAAACAGAATATAAAAATAGAAAAAAAATTGTTTTTTGAATAATAAAATATTCACAAAAAATATTAAATAGATTTTTTTCTCGATGTTTTTTTGTTTTTAGCATGTTTTGCGGACGGGAATGCCCTCTGTTAGTTAACATACTGTATACATACAGCGTGTATCAGATATCAGATTAGAAAGATGTTGTAAATTTGAAGAGTGTGGTACAGACCATCAAACTGAACAACTTTCTTCATGGAACCAACATCGTAATCCAGAAAAAAATATCAACTATCGCATACAAAACTTCAATACCTACTCGACCCAAATGTATGGGACGGCTCAATTATTGGTCCCATAACGAAAGTTGTTCAGTTTGATGAACTGTACTACATCCTTAAATTTGCACCACACCTTTCTGATATACATATGCTGTATAGAAACAACGTGTTATCCTTTTTTAGGGTTCCGTAGTAATCAAGGAACCCTTATAGTTTCACCATGTCTATCTGTCTGTCTGTCTGTCTGTCCGCGGCCTAGCTCAGAGACAGTTAGTACTAGAAAGGTGTAATTTGGCATGGGTATAGGTATTAACCACGCCGATAAAGTGGTGATACAATCAAGAAAAATATTTTGTTACGGTTCGTCCCCTACACGTAAAGTGGGATGTCTTTTTTTCTCATCTATCCCATGGTGTGGGGTATCGCTAGAAATGTCGTTCAAAAATATTGGGAGTTTGAGAAACCCATTTTTCGATTCAGGGATCCGTTTACGAAATATTAAGCTTTTAAGTACAAATTTTTGTTAGAGTTGTGTCCCCTTGGTTGTACTTGGATTTGTAAAAAAAATCGCAGGAGTAGTATATATAACCAAATTAAAAAGAAAACTATCACAGCTAAGTAGACTGTACAGGTTAACGAGTAATAATCAACCAACTTAAATTTACAGTTGCTAAAAATATTATTTATCAACTTTCAAGGGGTGCAATACGGATCTGTGCTGCTGGGGAGTTTGTTGCTCCACTTCTTCTTCCCAGCTAAAGCTCTAGGAAGTGGTGAAAAGTGGACGTTTTTGGGGGACAGTCTTATGTAATTTTCACGTTCGAAAAGTGCTGATTCTCAGCCTAGTTTGAATAAATGACTTTTGAATTTGAATTTGATGAATATAATAAAGCACAAGATAAATTAATATATATTTACAGTTTTTCTTCAACTATTTTGAAGTCGGCTGCCATTCCAAATAATGGCTGAACATAATTATTATCATCATTTTATTCAAAGCAACGGGCTTTTGAGCTGCACTTTTCGAAATGCAACTGTATACAAAAACCAGAAAAAAAATAAAAGAAAAATACATACTTTAGCATTTTTAACGACCCTACTGACCGAACTGAAAAACATTTCACGTCAAAAAACTTGTTGCAAAGAATATTACGAAAAACATTTGAATTCAAAATCTTTCATTTTTCTATTCCATCTTGTTATTTTATACAGATAAAAAAGAATACGAATGTCTGTCTTCCCGAGAATATAAATTTTAGAAGAAAAATATGGGTGTCTGGGTAATATATTTTGTACTTATTTATGTTTTAGAATTTCTTAATTTTCATATATATCTCGTGTTTTGAATTTTTTATTAAACATTTATTTTACATGAGTATTAATAAACAGATTTCATAAGATAGTCTATGAACAAAAATACATTTTACGTATACAGGGTGTCAGAGACATCGACGCGAAATCTGCCAATCGATTCGGTAAAATTATCACCGTGAAACTTAGGTGAAGTGAGCGTGAAGTGAGCTGTCAATAGTGTTCCCTAGCATCCTGCCGGTCGATTTGTGACAGTGACAGCTCACTTCACGCTCACTTCACCTAAGTTTGACATTGATCTTTTTACAGAATCGATCGACTGATACCATGGATTTAGTACATGATTCTGAACAAAAAAAAAATGCTGTGTCATAGAAAAGTGCAATGCCTACGCGGCCAAAATGTATGGAATAGCTGATTTTATTTAAAATAACCGACGAAAATTTTCAACGGGGGTTCAGAATCATGTACTGAATCCATGATAACAGTTTTCACGTCGATGTCCCTGCCACTCTGTATAAGTCTCAATCTCCAGATCCCGTAATTTTTAAAAACGTTCGCATTCGCATCTCATTCGCAATCTGTCAAAAATACAATCAATTTACCAACATTTTTGTCAAGTTTGACAGATTGCGAGTTGAATGTGAACGTTTTTTAAGTACGAGAATTGGCCTTCTGGTTAAAACCTACCTTTTTTAAGTTAACTTAAAATAGAAAAAAATAATTTAAAAGTTATGTAAAATACCTATTTTACATAACTTTTAAATTATTTTTACTCTAGTGTGGGTGGATCGTAACAATAATCCATCTAAATATTTTTCAAGCATGTTTTAAAAACCGAATGGAAAGAATAATGTAAATGTATTTTATATTTCAAGTACATCGATCAAGTTACAATCAACCTAGCCTACCAAAAGTCTAAGTACTCATAATACATGAAAATGACTGCTTTTTCCCGACCTTCAGACAAATAGAGATATGTCTAGCACACTTAAGTACGGTATGAAAAAAAGGTAAACTTTATGACTTATAAAAGTTCAGCACTCGACTTTATTACGAGTGATTTCCTTCAAAATTAGAGCAATTGATTTTTTTGTTGATGCTACAGGTTTTTTATTGGTTTTACCTATGGTGGTCGGTTGGCCATCATAATTCCTGGGTCTCGGAAAAACAGTAAAGTTCTTTATTATTTTAAACGCATTTTTTTTAAAGAGGTTATGTATGTACTTACCAAGAACAACCTTTAAAGCTTTTAAAGTAGGCTACTTGTCAAATTAAAACAGTTTACCTTTTCATTTAGTTTACAAAACTTTTTCAGCATTGATCGACGACGCTCAAAATTTAAGTTTTTACAATTTATTTTTAGTTTTTATTTTCTATAAGTATCAAAGTGTATCATGGCCAATATTCAAAATCAAAATATTTTATTTCATATAAACCTACTGGGGACTTATGAAACGTCAGAAGCTAGGTGCACGGTACCATTTGTTCGTTTCCTAGACCGTCTATTAGACTACTTAGGTCGTTGGCATTTTCTTGTAGGAAGAAATGAGTCGTAGTTAGCAAAGATAGGTATGCCTAATGACGTCATGAACTATTAGCCAGGTTCAAAATATTTGTCAAAAATGTGGTCACTAAAGCAAAACTATGTAATCTGCGTTCGCAATTAATTTGCCAAACGTAAAAAAACACGAGTTTTAGGAAAAACAACTGAAATACCTACTCTTAAGGTTCAGTTTGCCTGACTTTTTCAACAGTACTAGTCGGTCTAAAATCAACTTTATTTACACATATATACAGTTGATATTTGTCTAAGTGGAAAAATCGTGTTTGTTTACATGTTTGGCAAATAAATTGCGAACGCAGATTATTTACTGCATTATCATCAACTATACTGTATTCTATTATTGGTCCCCATAATCGATTTCCCTCCGATTTAATCATAATCGACTCAGTGACTTTATCCGAACGTTAAACGATTTTAACAATTACCGGCTAGTAATAAAACCTACGAAGCGATTTTATAGCGTAATAAAATCGTGCGTAAGAGCCTTTAATAACTTGGAAACCCTAGAGTAATGAGATTTCACATATTATGAGGGTATAGTTAATAGATGGCGTTATTATCAACATATGTTGGCTATTGAAATTCTGAAATCCATAACTAATAAACGGATTGGTTATAAATTTTAATGGTATTTTAACAACTTTCAACATTCAGCTCGGTGCTAATGGCATAATGCTAGGGTCTTAACATACCATAAGGCACCTAAAATATTCGGAGAGCAAGAAAATAAAAGACACAATAACAATCACACATATACAACCTTAGTTCTTGTTTACCCTAAACCTCTTAAGGGGTCATTGTACTCATCATGATGAATAACTTTCACTATGGGACCGACGCCGAAACAGCGATAAAAAAATTTGCTGTTCCCTACATTTTGACGAGATATTCGAACATAAATGTAGGAAACAGCTGATTTTTTTTTGATCCAGTCCAGATATATTTATTTTATTTATTTAATTAACTTTAATTTAAGTCAATAGTTTTCGGGTCATCGGATATTTTCGCTTGTAACCGCATAAATTTGTTTCTCATAGATTTTTCGAGAAATACTATTAAAATACAAACTTATTTTTGCGGCCAATAACTAAATTAATATTGTACATGCGCAAATTGTTGTACTGTGCGGAACTTAAAAACCAGCCAAGTGTGTGCGAACTACACGTGTTTGGCTGGTTTTTAAGTTGTGTTACTTTTAAATGCCAGATCGCCAAAGATAAGTTACGTTTTATGCAAGATTGATAACATTCTCTTTAGGAAGATCGCAAGTCATCAACCAGCAATTCCTATTCATCACACAACTCACATATAGCATTTATTTACACAGATGCAAACGTTCCCGTCGATATGGTTGTCAATTGTTAATATGTTGTTGGTACACAAACAATGGAGTGACAAAGTGATGTTGGTTTATTTAAGGGCTTAGCTGACGATTGACTGTGGTAGAATAATATGTGGTTGTTTCTATGTTAGAGCTCACATTTGTAGAAATATATATAGAGTTAAGTAATATACGCGTAGGTAATGGTATAGCCCAGCGGTTCCCAACATTTTAACATACGCGCCCCCCTAACTCTCTTTTAAAATCACTACGCCTCTGAGTTACTTTGTCGACTTGCAGAAAAAAATAAGAAAAGCGAGCGAAAGTGAGGTCGAAAATGTTTGCACCCCCTTGGATAAGTCAGATTTTCTTTTGATCATTTAAACAGAAATAGAAGTTACTTTGTCAACATACGCAGAAAAGTTGAAGAATCAAGAGGATATAGAATGGAAGAGCAAACGAAGCGAGCTCGAAAATTGTAGCAAGCCACCTCGGAAAGGTCCGGTTTTCTTTAGTCCTTGCATACAGAAATAGAAAAACGTATTTTGTCGACGTGTGCTGAAAAGCTGAACCTCATTTTACAGCACTTAAGAAAGTATTATGAATCGTTTGGGTTTTGGAAACTAGTCTTAAACTTTTCTCCAAGAACATAAAATTTAATAAATTTATACTTTATTATTGGAGCCGCCGAGCCCCCCCCATTGGTCACTCTACGCCCCCCGAGGCGGGCACGCCCCACCGGTTGGGAATCCCTGGTATAGCCGAACACTTCATGTTTTGCTACTAAGAGACTGCTTGGTTTATTATCAAGTTGAACTTTAGAACAGAAACAAAATTATAATTTATTTCAACTCGCCGTATTATCCCTCTCAGTGCTTGACAAATGTTTCTCTCCTTCCTTAGCAGTGGCTATTTCAGCACTAATTATTACCATTAACTGCTGCCCGCGGCTTAGCCCGCGTGAACCCTAATTCTTTTTATAAAATAAAACTAGCCTAAGCCTACTCCTTATAACATCAGCCATCTCCCAGTTAAAGTCCCGTTAAAATTGGTCCAGCCTTTTCGGAGATTAACCGGAACAAACAGACAGACGGACAGAAAGGCAATATTTTTTTATAATTCTAAATATTGTAGGTATATAATGTACTTTCATAATATGGATTTAGTAAAAAGCTGTTGTTTTGACATTACAAACAAACACTTAAATTGTATATATGTGTGTATAGATTCAATAATAAGTAGGTTTGAATAAATACGGCAAGAGATCTTTAAAGTATATAATACATTACCATATTAATCAATTGCCTAATAAACCAATTGAGGGACAAAATAACTTATAAAAAAATAAAGGAACATTTCTTACAAAATATAAAAATTTACTATATATTATGTAAATGAAAAAAATGCTATAAATGAATATAGTTAAATAGTAAATAAACATAATACCCAACATATCATGGGAAAATTAACTATTACTAATAACATACTTTTAGGAACAACCTGCATCAATATATATCACATTCCTCCACCACTTTTTGTTTTAAGAACGGTCAGATTGGTCATCGATGTTCGGTCGTAATAGATAAATATTTCGCTTATTCCCCTCTTAAGTTATTACCAACTTAAGTTTGTTTTAATTGTCAAAATGATGTGGTCGATGATTTTGATGCACGATAAAACCCTAATGACTGTATGTCTGCACCAACTTATCATGTATAAAGATGTAAGTATACTACTGAATTAATGAATAAATAAAAATGGATGCACTTTACGGCCAAACATTATTACGATTTTGTGACCTAGCCATGGAGAACGCTCTAGATTTTTATTCTACTACGATTTTACGTACGTAAAGCATTTATCACGTTAATTTCCACAATAAAATTCCCACAAGCATCAAAACTAATCCGATGTACACAAATCTAATTTCAGTCAACCAATACGTACCGCACAAAACAAATATTTGTACTGAATACACCACGCTAGTCACTAACTAACAAAACGTGTGTTTGTTCGTTACCGAGAGCAAATATAATACATTCAACTAAGGGCGTTAACAGAGTTGTCACAAAGGACTAGGTGGGGGATAAAATGGATGAGATATACTTGGATGGTTACATGAGAAAAGAGAATTGGGGAATTGATTTTAGGTTATAATAATTACTTTTGTAGGTAAGTAAGGAATAACAATAGTATGAAAGAGCAAATCAATGGCAAGGGAGACATGACCATAATGATGTAAGGTGACTGGGGGTAAGATAAAAAATGGGGAAAGATAAAAAAAATACAATAACGCCGAATATCAAGGAATTCTTTTACTACTGGCAATATCGTTGTAGACACCATTTTGTCTTGCCCCGCCCCGCAGTCTGCGTCAGTCGCCAAGTGAGACCGCACGTATGTTTTTTGTCAATTTTCCGTACGGACACATTTCCCGCGTAAAATTGAGTTTTTCCATCTTACCCCGCTTGCTGTATCTTCTTACACAGGTGAGTAACAAACATTTTGTTTCGATATTTATAAATATATTTGAAATTTAATATGCTCTATAAAGTGGTGATTAGTATATTTCACGTATTTTAAGATTTATGGTGCCTTTCAAACTTTCCCCTGCAAAATTTAACGGGTTAAGATAAAACTTTCCATCTTACCCCGTTTACGAAACTCCTAGCAAAAGTCAGAGGTTCTCAAACTGAAATACACGGTGGAATCCCTTCCCCAACATCGTAACAAAAACTTTAATCATGGAATCGGTACATAATTCTAGACATAGAAAAGGTTTGTCGATTTCAAAAAAGTCTGATGTTCTATTCATATGTGCTATACCTACACGATCAAAATGTATGATACAGTAGATTTTTTAAGGAGATGAAAAATGTCTACGCTGGGGTGTCTAGAATCGTGTACTGAATCCATGGTTAAAGTTTTCATTACAATGTCCCTAAATTTATAATGTTCTATTATAATCATCCTAAAACCATTGTGGTTACTTTTTTGCACTAAGTATACCCACCTACTGTTATGTTCTTGTTAATTTTATCTAAAAATTTCCTTTGGAAAATAATTTTTTTACGAAATTATTTTATTTGAGTTCCTCGATGGTCGTCCCACGTGCAGCTGCTGTGCATAAGGTCTTGGGTTCGATGCCCAGGTCAGGCAGTGTTGTTGATTTTCCATTAGGAATCTCTCTGTAAGAGCCGGGAGTGTAAATTAATGCCCGGTTTGTCTCTTATTACATAGGACAAAATTTGGGTGTACTATACACCTCTGCTATCTAATTGCGTAACAAATTTACGTAACCGATTCAGTAAAATTGGTTTCATTTTGACAGGTCAACAACATGATACTAAATGAAACCGTGTGTTTTATTTATCGACCCGACTACGACTTGAGTATGATTTTTTTTTTTTTTTAATATACTAACCTAATATTTTGAGAACCTCAGACTGCCTGCCGTTGTAACGGGGTAAGATTGATATATTTTATTTGATAAATTATTTTTTCTTGCATTTAGAAAGCGATTTTTAATTGTAACTGATTTTCAAGCTATTTAGGTTATTGGAGCAGAGGGTTTATTGATCACCACACATGCATAATGACCATGAATACGATTCTAGTCACTATATCAATCTTACCCCTTCGGCATTTCGTCTTTCCCCTACATATTGTTTTTCTGAAGACCAATTTTATTAACCTTTTTTTACATAAAATATTGTTTCAAAAAGATGTCTGTCAACATTATAGAAACAAGTTGACTGTACTTTCTTACCCAAAACATCATTTTATGCATTTCACTTGAATCCCTTTGTTTCACAACAGTTTCAAATCAACACTGTTTATCTAATCAAAAATCCATTCCAACTTACCCCCACTCACCTTACGCTGGTGGTGTAAGCATTTATGGAGCTAGATGTCACATGTCTTCGAATTTTTGGTTCTACGACATGCCGGTTTCCTCACGATGTTTTCCTTCACCGTTTTGAGAGCAGTGGTGATGAAATAATTTACACAAAGTCAAGCGCCTGACTGGGTTTGAACCCATGACCTACAACTCATAAGTCGGGGCCGTTACCACTGGGCCACCACTGCTCTCTCTTTTATATTGTAAATTAAAGTCGCTTTTCGTGTCAGTCCGTGTGTCTTCTAAACTACGTAACGGATTTTGATGCAATTTTTACCACCACTTAGAGTATTTATTCGGAAAGGTTTATGTGCATAACAAATTGATATTCAACTTACATAATAATAATAAAAGTGTTTTGCAAGTCTTTAAAAAACCGTGCGAAGCAGGGACGGTCGCTACTTCTCTAATAAAACAATCTTTGTCTATTTCCTAATGCACGGATGTAATCGACCGTAATTCACTTCATAATGAAATATTCATACTGTCACTACCAACAAAATGGCAAAAAAAAAAACTTTTTTCAACGTAGCGACTGAAATACTATAGACATAGATTATATATTTAGTAATCTATTCCGTTTAACTATTCATAAAACCCTGTGAGAAATCGACACGCATTTCACCTCTCAACGAGGCTCACCTCTCCAAACTGCACTAGTGGCCACGATTAATGGGTTTGCGTCATACACAAATGAAACGCTCAAACAATCTAGGCAGGCACATACAACTGCTAACAACTCAGCGATAGTCATTAAACAAAATTAGAGAAACATGATTAAACACATTTCACTTCTATTTTCAAACATGTTTGCCACAAATTAAATAATCATTTCAAGTATTTTAGTTTCGGATTTGGACGTAATGACTAGATTAATTTCAGTGTGGAATTTAGTTTAAGGTGTGTTTGGTAATTGGAATTCTGTATCCAATGTACAGAATTTAATAATAATACCACCTTGTAATTTTCCCAGTTCAAATAAATGGATTGCTTTGAATGATTCCTTTTTTTTTTGTTTTAACTTAGTTATTTTTTATTTTTTTATCGATTTATGTACACACTTAAAAACAGACAAGAAGACAGGAACAGAAAATTACGTACAAAGGTGATGCTTATTTCTAAAGAAATCTCTTCCAGCATACCTGCGATAGGAAAGTAGTTAAAGAGATGTAGACAACGTGTGTGTAAGAGTAGAAGAGAAAAAAAATACATAAAATAAAAACACTTAATTATTGACTAATCTAACTATAAACATACATTATGAGAATAAACTTACATACATACTTCTAAAATAAATATCACTAAAATATATATACTTAATTATATATATATTAGGTCCCCACCTATGAAATCAGCGTTTTGTATGGAGAATTTTAAAGAAGTTATTTTTTTCATACTAACATTTTCTTAATTTATATAACAACCATGAACACTAATGTTTTAAAACTTTTATGCACTAATGTTTAAAAACTAAGATAACGTAATATGCCACTTAGATTAAGCGACATAAATACATAAGTTTTGGCTAGGCTAAACAAATTGTGGTCATTTCTGCTAACAAAACGAGGAGTCATTTTTAAGGTATTTTTTATGTTTAGAAAACTATAAGTAATAAGGTTTTTTTACAATTGGAAGTTGTCTATGATGATCATTATTCGATATAATACCAAGCAATTGATGAATATTTTAAATCATAGAAGTGACAAGGTTCTCTATTTGTGAGAAAAAAACGCCAATTTCATAGGTGGGGACCCAATACTTAATCATCACACCGATATTTCTACTATTTTGAACTTCAGTTACCTTTGCCTCGAAAAATCAGAAAACAAATTGGAATACGGGATCAGACTATGATAACCAGGTATCACCGTCGTAATAATTCTCATCGCTTTCCAAAAAAACAGTAGGTACTTGAATTTCCAATAACTATTTTCCTTCGTATAGAACACCTTCAAAATATGTATTGGTATCCTTTCATGTGGAATAAATCATTAGTTTACTGAGCATAAAACATCCAATACCGTGGTTATGACAGCTTATTATCTCATCACGGACTAGCCCGTAATATGAATAGCTCTAGAGCAATTTTAATCACCTAATGCTAATCTTCAATACAGAAGAATTTCTATACCGAGCAATCTACTTGAGAATTTTCATTAACTTCTCAAGTGTTGAAATTGCTTTCATGATAAAACTGGCCTCTACTTTATTCTTGTACAAAATGTACATAGGATAAACTTCTACAAATATTGGGACTAGAATCAACACACCACCACTTAGGACGAAGGTCTTGTGACAAGTAACTATAATCAAATAGGGTGCATCCACAACCCACAACCCCTAAACCCTTTTTGATTGAATTGACCCTGGCCATCGGTTAATACATGGTAGGTATATCTTTTGTTTTCAGAACTCAAGCTAATATTTGGGCCTTTCCTATTCGCTAAACTCCAAAAAAGACTCCTGAATAAAATGTCCCTCGTCAAAATTCACTTCGTCCATTCGAATTCTGTCCACTACAATATATTATGTGCGAATGGACATTGATTATACTACACCCAACTCACATCAAAGAGTCAACATCAAAAACGCGAGGAATCCAATAAAAGTCTGACTATGTAATTTAATAGGATCAGCCGTCTCGAACGTCGAAATGACCTTCTACGCCGCTGTACAGCTCCGTCGAGGCTTTCCCGACTTCATAGAGTTTGTAATTTGCATTTGCCACCCTCTTATTACAGATCGGTTACGTTTTAAATACGGTTGAGGGAACGTCTTGAATTTCTGTTCTTGCAATTACTTTTTAATAAGTTTGTAGTATAATTTTACTTCTGTTAGAATATTTGAATTTTCATTTCTTAGTATTGTTGTCGGTAGTTTCAATAATATTAGGCCCAACTGGGCGCCAATAAGGATTCGACTAAGTTAGTGGTACCCAGCACGGGACTAATATTTAACAACATGTTATTGAAATGTACAAATTATTTGATATTATTATTTTTATATAAATGTTTAATAACGGCAAAATAATAAATCATGAATCAAATAAATTAACCATCATTGTTTACAACAGTAGGTTTTTAAAATTGAGATAGCGCCGACTAAAAGGCTTTATAAAATCTAATTGAAAGTGTTTTTATCCAGACCTTGTTAACTTGCTCTCATTTTGTTTTAGTCGTTCCCGAAATTACTTGGATGAAGTACCCACTTAAAACAAGTATCTCTATTTACAATAGATTTACTTTGATAAAAATTCTTGCTCCTTAAATAACAAGTTGGGTAGTAACCGTTGAAAAAGTTTTATTACAAAGACAAAATGTTATTGCGTTTCTATAGAGCTGTTGTTTTAATGAACGTATATTCTGCTATTTGTTGTGATGTTTGCTTAAATTAATACTCGTTGATATTAATGTTTACTGCTTATCATGATCTACTACAAAAAAGGCCATAATAATCGTAAATTTCCACCTTTCCATATTCACCATTTTTTAAGTCCGGTTTGCAATCGTGGTACAGGTTGTTAGTATTCAGAAGGATGTTGGTCTCCATCCCTCGCTATAATCCTATAATACCTCTTACGCAACCCAAGTGTGAAGGAAGGACAGCCTTTTTTCACAAATTTGAGTCCAACCGAGGATTTAGTCCTAAGCGGGGATCAACAACAGCGTCTTAGCTACTAACCGACACACTTGAAGAAAGAGGTATAGAGGTACCGTACTAGAGTAGGTTTTATCCAGTACCTGGGTAGCAAATACAAGTACCTTTTTTTTTCGTGGGAAAATCCCCACGGATTAGGACATGACCCTTCATCTGGGGAGAACGGAGGGTTATGCCAGACTCCTACGGACTCAAACACAACTGGTCCTTCTACTACCATGAGTCGGGGGCCCGGGAGATACTTGTAGGTAAATTCGCTGCACCTTCGGTTGGCATCACCCCGCCATGCTTAGCGGGCCCCATCACCAAGTGTGTCCGACCACACGACCGCACGTCCTTCCATAAAAGCACGTATGGAACATTCCGTGCCCCCTCTTCGGCCTGAATGACTGTTTGAGTGACGACACACCCTCAATTTCGAGAATCTAAGAGCGTCTAACTTAAAGAAATAAAAACCTACAAGTTTAAACTGGACGTTGATGCTTTACAAGCAATCTAAGATAGAGTACTTAATAAACTATTTGCAGGATGGAAGGAAATGTTATATCACCTTTTTACTACTTTATTTTTATTTCACATCAAGATCTGTATGGGAATTTATATCGAACCTCATTTTCTCTTATGTCCCCATAAACTATTTACATCCCATAAGATAAAACGATGTTGAGGATATAAAAATATATGTGCCTTGGTTAGCTGGTAATCTAAGAAGTTTTGAAAGACACCATGTTTTAATTGGTATTGGTACTTACGTAAATTATATTAGATTCTATATTTTTCTTACTTGTTTCCAGCTGCATCCGGTTAGACTGGAATGGACCTTATTGCTAATACGAAGACAATAGCTGTTACTGTTCTCTTTTATGCAATAAAGTCCAAATATAACTTGATTTGCAGTAAACTAAGCACAGCATACTCCAATGTTTATTTAACACCTTATCTCATACATATTTAACGTTTTACAAGTAAATAATGTTGAATTTTGCTGGAGAAATATTTGCTCTTTAACTTCATTGTAGCTCCATTTAAATGAAATTAAGAAAGTTTTGTTTTAAATTTAACCGAGCATCACTTTTCTAAAAGCGTTATAAACTTTTGAGAGGACTTTCAAAAGTGTTATTATGTAAGTGTATTAGTGAGTACAAAAGTCGTAAAGGCCTACATTAGCGCACATATGCAAACAGTCTTAACGATTAGTTTTCATTGTGGTTCCACACACGAGGCTTTTAAAAGTAAATGTAACTCGAGAAGGCTTGTATTATTTTAGCAAAGGAGTGTGAGAGCGGAGTCGGGGTTGCCGACTAACGTTGGGGTAAGTAAGTCTTAAGAAATATATTTGTTTTGTATTGTACTTTTGTAATGCGGACGAATTAGAAAAGTGATATTAAAAGTGTTGAGTATGAATTTGGATGGCTATAAGTAAATACGTTAGCCAATGCAAATGAAAAGATGATTTTGTGAAAAAATATAATCAGACTAGGAAGTAAAAAAACTCGTAAGATGACGGCTAGTATAGAAGGTAGGAAAAAAACGAAAGATAACGATGGAGGAAAGAGATGAAAGAAAAAGATGTAATGCGCTGTGCCTACCCCAGAGCGCGGCGCATGAGAATGTTGAGGTATATGCGCTTCCTCTTGATATCAGGACGGCCACCAGTCGGTATGCATTTAAGCGGAAACTGTGGAGTTATTTTCAAAATAAATAGAGTAGAGTCATCTTAACACCTCTCTCCCTTGATTTCGTATATATATTTAATATAGGTATATATTATAGTAAATATGTATGTATGTATGGGTATGTAGTTTGTAATCTATTTATGTATTGTTGTATCTATTTTAGTTATAAGTCATTAGAATATATTTTTTCTTTTTTTTTCTTTGTTCCTCTCAAATAGAGCACCTGCCATCTAATCTCTTCACCACCCTTGGTTGACTGGTAGAGAATGCCTAAGGCATTAAGTCCGCCTTTGTACTTTTTTGAGTGTGAAAAGTTTTAATAAATAAATATCGTGTTTTTGTACGTAATGGACAATGATGCCACTTCTACTTAGCATTGGTAAATTGTAAAATAATCGCGTATTAACAAGGATTGCACAATTTTTATATATCTTGTCCAAAATAACAAAGTGAATTGTATAGCTTTAGTCAAATAAAGACCCAAATGTAATCCTAATTAATGTGATCTTTTGGTTTTAAACAAGTTAATAGGTACCAATGGTTCTCGAATTCATTAATATTGATTTATCATACATCTTGTTTTGACACAATTATTTATAATATAATTTCCCACTAAATCTTCATTCTGATTGACTTAAACATGGTTTGTAGTAAGACATGGGTTATATATTTTCATTTAGGGAAGTGTTATTATCCCTACTTTTATGTTAGTGACTAGTACGATTGTCTCGTTACATTTTTTTTTTCGTGAAGTATGTTCTGAAGTAAAAAAATACTAAACGTAGTTTGAGGAGTTTACAGAAATATTTACTAAGCAACTGAGTTCCGTATTGCCAGTACTAAACATAAAAAAAATCTATAACAGCATCCATGCTTGAAAATAAAGAGCAATTTTGGCAGCATTTCTCTACTATTAAGCGCGGGGTTGTCAGCATTTAAGGCTTTCCGCTTTAAAGCGTTTTGTACAGCGGATTAATTTCTGGCGACCGACCCATCTTCCGCATTGAAACAAATGAACGGGATTACTCGCTGTATCCTTGTTTTAAATGCGGTCATTTCTGGACATTGTAATACAGAATATTCTGGAATAATAATTTGGAACTGGATACAATTTAGTTCAGTTCTAGTGCCAGTGAAAATGTAAAATCCTGTTTCTATTTGACGGAAGTGGGTATTCAAATCAGAACGCAAATACAAGAGGTGTTTGTTTTCAAATTCTCAGGGAAAATCTTGCTAGCTTTTAAATGAAAGTCAATACCGCTATTTTAGAAAATGGTTCCTGAGGATTGTATTCTTTCTTACTCCTAACCTTTTAGGATTAGAGTTCACGTAAATAGAGAAAAAAAGAAAGAATTTTTTTTAAATGTTTTATTGGAATTCTCGGCTGTAGATGGTTTATTTGAAAATCAATCATTTGTGTTAGCATTCCACTCAACTTCAGATTTAGTGAGTGTATCCAAAAAACGGGTAATTCTTTTTTTTTGCGAAACCTGCTAAGATCTAATAGATATTTGGAAGTAGATTAAAATTATTATGTCTCGCTGATGGTGGCGCGTGTGTTGGATCATTTAGCTCCCTTCAAAATGGTTGAGCTGAATGATGCTGATCCATGCGTTATGTTCGTGAACGGGCGCCGTCAGTTGGGACTGGTCAACTCTCAGCGGCCATGGCGTGCATGTATGAACAGACGTATGAACGTTAACGAAGAAAATGAGTATGTAAAGATCGTTGCAGGTGGCGTTCTGTAGTTTCTGCCTACCCCAATGGCAAAATGGCGTGAGTTTATGTATGTATGTACATATGTATTATGTATAAACACAGTTTTGTAACTAAGAGAATCCCATTAACTCTGTGGAGTGCATAACACAAGATGTTGCCAAAATTGATATTGCTCGCAACGTTCGTGTAATAACCAATAACCGTAGGTTTTTATTATTATTGCTCTTATTTACATAATACCTGCTTTTGGGGTCTATTCTATATAGTACGCGTTCAGATTGGAATATGTGGGAATTTTTTGGTTACTATTATCTAGGTTCTATTTTTTTTTTGTAAAATACTTTGCTTTTTCGTGAAGGTTTTGTTTCAAAAAACCGCGCATCATATGAACCGGTTTTAATATACCGTTCTTCGAAAATCTAGTGTTGATTGCACTATTGTGATTAGGAATTTTTGATTTCGGGCGTTACCTGTCAATAGTACCTTTAGTTCTCTGTTTTGTAATAACACTTAAGAAGAATAACATTTTATAGAAGAAACATTGACGAGGAAACTTAAAATGTATAGTAAGATCCTGATAACTCGCGTCAAACAAACGTGGTCATCAATGCTTCTACCTGGTAAAACCAATACAGACAAGGTCTTAAAAACGTAAAACGTTACTATGAGCTTAACTGTCATAACCTAGACACAAAAGAATTTTTATTGTTATCGACTTCTAAAAGCAAATCGACAGTTAAGCGGCTATGCCAGTCTTAAACCACTAAGATTTCAAACCGGACACTTTTCCCCACGTCATTTAAAAGTGCAGTTGAATGTGCTTACAAAGGACAATATTCTTGAATGGGGTCTGCAGACCACTAAAGTAAAGTGGGACGCCCTGCAGCCAAATGCACTGAGAACGACCACCTGAAGAAAATGGCTACTTGCTGGAATAAAAGCGAAAAGAACCAAGTGTTTTAATGCAAATGTGGCCCAACGAGGAAGTATTATAGACGTTTTATTAACAAAGTGCGTCTTAATAAGGATTGTTTATGAACAGAAACAGAAAAAATGGGTTGGGGAACTGGACAGGTCAATAATAATTTTTCATGTAATTTATTAAAAAAAGAAAACTTAAAGATATTCACGTAAGTCTAAGAGGTAACTATAAAGAAATAAATAGAAACTAGCTGCGCCCCGCGGTTGCTCCCGCATAAGTATCGATTCCGTGAGAATATTGGGATAGAAAGTATTCTATGTCCTAACCCAGATTATGGTCTATTTATGCGCCAAATTTCATCCAAATCCGTTCAGCTGTTCTACCGTGAAAGCGTAACAAACATACAAAAAAGCAAATCTTATTACTTTAAATTTAATTCAGAATTTGTTACAAATACACATAATGCAAACAATAAAAAACACAGACTAATTGAATTGTAGTAATCGTAACTAATCACGAAACACTGGCGGTACAGAGACAGAAAACAAATGAAGAACATTACACAGTTATTCCGAAAAAAGGACCACAGCCTACCAATTACCACAATGTGCCAACTCGATTACTACATAGAGTGGCAATTACAGTACTACCACAACATCATATTAAGCCATCCACCAAATCTCTTACAACTTTATCGAGTAAAGTAATTATCTGAATAACACTTTTTCCCTTTCTCTTCGCCCCCAATTCTAAGTTTCTTTCCCCCAAATGTTTTCGTACTAAAATATTGGTTGTGAAAAGAAAATATTTACCCCAGTTTTTGGAGCGTATGGAAATAAAAAAACATTTTGTGAATTAAGATTTTAGGAAGAATAATATTCATGTTAAGAAGTATGTTTTCTTATTTTTTGTAGGATAGTGTTTTGTATTTTTTAGCATTGTGCCACAGTTGTCATTTCTCCTGTATGTAATTCTTCCTACTTTACATTACACACAAATATTTTATTTATCCTTTGATATTATCCCGCAAAGTATATGTTTAAAAGTTTATGAAAAAAAAAAATAGTTTTTTGAGTGTTGCATTACGTGTGGCAAATATTAATAGGTATTGCCGAGGACCACAGTTTTCTTGGAATGTAAGTAGCATGATTGATTTTAAATGAATACTGCTGATCTTGAAATCTGTACGTCAGATAAAAAACAATTTAAATTATTTACATAAAAGGAGCCAGCGAAATTCCATGAAAAAAGTTAACACGATTTCATAAAGACTGGCTTGAAATTTCGCTACCCAAAAAGTATTTAATACTTGTTTTCTACCTCAGAAAATCTAATTTGGTTTAGAAGAGCTTGCATTTTTAAATCATTCGGATCTCATTTGCATTAATAAAGTTGAAATCATGTGAAGGGATATCTTAGGTACTCAGAAACCCTCGTTGGATGTAATAAGGGTCCATAATTGGGGTTCTTCCAAAATTCGTGCATTTTTCTCGGAAAAATATAAAGTCATTACTCGTATAAATGGACGATACTGTTGGTTTAATGTCTCGGATATGAAAATGAATTGTAAAATTAAATTTAATGGATCGTTCAAAATGATAGGCGGACAGAAACAAAGAGGTTTTACGAGTTAATTAGCGGGGAAAATATGTGATCACAAGGCTTGAAAACAGCTGCCACAATCTTTATATGCTACAGCGTCAATCTTTATATGTTTTTTTTATCAACATGAGATACTTGGTGAACAAATGACTCAAAAAAAATACCGTTAAATTAAATAACCCAAATATAAGATCCCAAAAACAATTCCTTATTGGATGAACCTCCATTTACTGTCTGGGAAAATTAAAAAATAGCAGTACAGAATGATACCTGCCCTTTAAAAACAAATGGCTCTCAGATTTTCATTAAGCAAAAAAGCAAAAGCGAGCATGAATATAAAATAGGCACTCAAGCATTTTTTACTTACACCGCTCCTAATTTTAGAGTCACTACATGAGTTTGCTGTAAACATAAAATACTGTTGTTTGTTAGTTTACCATCATGACAAAAACTAATTATTACACAACTAAATGTAGTTAATAGAGGGTTACAAACTGTATAAATAACTGGAACCATAATATAAATAGGCTGAGCAGGCTTATTAAGTGCCATTATTTAGCGATGTGAAATTAGTTTATTTGTTTCAAAATTCACTGTGTTATTAAGTATTTTATTTATTGAACTCTGTTTGGGGATACGTGTAGCTTACAGTGTGATGAAATTGAAGGCTGAATTTAACATAAATAAATACATAGTACACGATCTACACGATCGACTCTACGTTTCTGCCTAGCCTTTTCCCAACTATGTTGGGGTCGGCTTCCAGTCTAACCGGATCGACTATACACACTAATAATAATCGTTTTGACACAAACATTACTTTTCCGTGAAGAAGCTTGTCACCAACAAAAAGCTGACCGTTCTGTTAAAGTAAGCCTTGCTGTAAGTTTTGATTCAACTTATTTTTCAAATTGTCTCGAAAATAAGATATAATAATATGTCCTTAAAAAAATATCAATATCGCTTTTAGCAATAAGACCGGCCATTGTATCACCCTATGTAAAATTTCTACATTTATATCTGTGATTCGTATGGTGTACATATTAAAGAGCCCTTGCTATTATATCAGTGGTTTAATCGGGGTCTATTGATAATCATGCTGAGGACCAACATTACACGTAACTATCTATGAAGTTGATCTTCTAACCTTTTTGTGGAATCGGTCGAAAACTAATAAAACAGTAAACGCAAATTATGCGGATGGTTCAGTCATTTCATAATGGTTATCTTGTTTTATTGGTATTTATATAGGTAGAGCCCATTTTAACTCGGCAGAATCTGAACAGAATAGTAAATATTTGAACTTCTGCAGGTCAAATAAAAGTCGTCCATTATGGAGTAGGAAGATTTTAATCGTAATGGCCCAGTGGTGAAGACCTCGCCTCTCATACACGAGGTACAAATCCGGGCAAGTATCGATGTGACTTTTTCAATTCTTATGTACTTTCTCAGTTCATCTTGGACATTACTGACATCGGTGAAGGAAAACATCGTGAGGAAACCTGGACTTATCTTAACTATAATATTTTAAATTCGAAAGTGAGTTTATTTGTGTGTTACGCTTTCACACTAAAACGGCTGAACAGATTTGAATGAAATTTGGCACATGGGTAGACCATGACCTGGATTAGGACATAGGATACTTTTTATCCCAATATTCCCATAGGATCGTGACTTATAAGGGTGAAACCGCGGGGCACAGCTAAGGGGGCATGAGGAACAGGGTGTAAAGTTCACTCATCCACCATAGAAAAGGGAGGATCCTCCGACCAGACGGGTGTCATGTCTGGCGGGCAATTGCCCAGAGGTTGAAATCGGGAGCTTGTATATATATGTCCAACGCGCGATAAACTCTAATTGCGCGATGCAGGATTTGAGTGATGTCAGGTGTTGTGTGACTTCAGGTCTTTGATGCGTAGTTTGCATGTGGCGATGTAGATGCCGCCACAGTAGTTAATATAAATCTGAAATTGCCAACCCGTCTGAGCAAGCACCTTTGCCCAGCAGTGGGGTGGGATAATTAATATTTATTATAAGATTTTTACTAATCAATAATATAGTGTCTATACTAACAAGTAAAGTTGGAATGAGGCGTTTAAACATACTACACTTTCAACAAGAAATCTCATAAAATGCAGACCATAAACCACTAAAGCATCTTGGCTGCCCGTTCTAAACAATTTACGTCACCCTTTCGCCCACAATACGATAAACGCGACTATTCTAATTAATAACCTAGTACACAACTTTAACGATTGATGGTTATTGTTCAAGTTCATATTGTCCTGTAATTTCAGTTGCCTGGTTCTGGCTATTAGGAACATTGGTGCAGACGGGATGCAAAGATGTTTAGGAGGAAAGAAGTAAGGAATGTTTGACGAATCGTTTTTGTTTTCTTTATAGTTCAACGTTATTTTCTAGGGCGTTTAGAGAAAATTCTATTCTATGGTTAGTGCAAGAGTTTTCTTACAAAGTGCAGTTGCGGCTTTTCGAAGACGCCATTATAATGTTGTAGAAGGTATTCCAACTTGAGTCAATTTTGTCTCGTCTATTGCTAGCTTACGGTACGGCTAATAACCGAGAGGGTCTCAAAGTCAAATCATTTATTTCAAATAGGCCCTTGTAAGGCACTTTTGAACGTCAAAGTTTACAAGAAATTGAATCGATTCTAGTCGCCCCTTCCAAAAGGTAGTTTTCGTATGGAGAAGAATGGGCAAGAAACTCCACCGTTACTCTTTTAAAAAGTGTTACAATATTTTATTTATCAGTACATCTCAGTTACCAGTACTAAAGCAGCTATAAAAAAAAAAAAAAAAAAAATGCTGTCGGTCAGAGGAATAACATTATTAATGTTTGTTTTTCATAACATAGAATAAGTTCTGGAGTTTAAAAGAAATGCTGAAGTCAAAATTGCCCTTGAAATTTAAAAAGAAAGTCATGGACTCGTCTCTGCTACGATCTCAAACCTGGATATACAACAATTATACATGAAATAAAATACAAAAAACTCAGCGCGCGATGGAAAGAAGCATTTTAAATAAACGGCTGAAAGATAAACAAAAGCAGAAGACATACGTAAGAAAACTAATATAATAATAATAATAATATTTTTTTATTTCAACTATGTTACAGACAAGAAAATACATATGTAATTGTTAAAATTAGGTAAAAGATGGATTACAACTGGTTGGCTTAAGAGTAAAGACATATTATGCTGTAACCACAAGGTCTGTACAAGAATTGGGTGAGCCCTGCCTCTTAAACTAGGTATACCTGTATCTTAAGAGACAGTGATCAGCTATAAGGTATCTAATAGATAAACAAGACTTGTGAAGTGTGTCAGTTGGCTCTGACACACTTCAAAAAATATAATAGATGCTCCTCAACATACGAGACGCCTGAAGTGGAAGTGGGCTGGACACTTAGCAAGAATGGTAGATGTAAGATGGACACAGTTTGTAACTCAATGGCCAGGCCCAAGCAGCAAGAGAGCCAGAAGGCGACCCAGAGAACGTTGGGCAGACGAAATAAAACAAATTGCAGGAAAGGACTGGACGAAGAAAGCGAAGAAGAGAAACAGTTAGAAAATTGGAGGAGATCTATATCCAATCGGAGCCTTGACTAAATATAGTTGAGTAAACACTATAAAATACTACCTATGAAAATGTAAAAAATGTGTGTTGTTGATGTGTAAAAAATATTTCATGTGAACGTTAAAGAAAATAAAGGCTATTTATTTATTATTTCATATCTTGCAGTTAGTCTGCTCCAAAATAATATTTTATAATATTTACCTACAAAAATATTTTTTTATTATAGATAGTAAGTACGTATAACTTAATAAAAACAATTATATAAATACAGTTGCGTGCACAGTAAAAGGGAACTATAAGTTATTTTTTTTTTTGAACTACAAAAATAACAAAATTATTTATCATTCTGAACAGACTTCTTTGAACATCCTACAGGAATTATTAAAGTGGAACAACTTCAAATACTTACAAGATGATTCTTTTTTTCCACCGTTTTTCCCAAGATTTTCTTTGAGGCGAACAAAAAGGTTTTCTTCAGAATAAAACAGAGGTTTTCACGCTCAGTTGAAATGGTACGTGAATCAGCAAACACTATGAATTTGCTTAATAAAGAGGTAGAGCTGTGCGCTGAGTTGGAATATTTAGGTCGCAGACTGATTTGAAAAGGGTGGGCTTATGAAAGTAGGTACTGCTAATGAAGAATCCCAAAACTTGTAGGTTAATGAACATCATAAACGTTTCCACAGCTTGATAATAATTATTATTACAACTAGGTTGCGCCCCGCGGTTTCACCCGCATAAGTCTCGATCCCGTGGGAATATCGGGATAAAAGGTCCTTCCTATATTCTTCTCCAGGTCATGGTGTACCCATGTGCCAAATTTCATCCAAATCCTTATAGCCGTTTTAGCGTGAAAGCGTGACAAACAAACAAACTCGCTTTCGCATTTATAATATTAGGATTATATATTAAAATTAGAATATTTATATGTATATAAATCTTACCAAGGGGTATCTTATTATCAAGTAAGTTGGTTGCTGGCTGGTAGTCGCTCCATGTAAAATATACTAGTATTCAGCTGCATCCGGTTAGACTGGAAGCTGACCCCAAAAGAAAAGGCTAGGTAGACGATGATTGAGAGGGCCTACCTCTCAATCATCATCTACCTAGCAGGTAGAGAAAGGCAAGAAAAATCGCAAAAAGGAATTAGGGTTAAGTTTGAACTTTTTGAATTTGCGGATGACGTTGCTCTCTACAGCCCACTAGAGACTAATTCAAGCTTATTAATATTAATTTTACTAGAATAAGGTAAACACTGTCTTCCGTCGTTATTACTATGACAATTTTCCCCTTTAGAGACTCATGTACGGCATAATAGGCTTGTAAGAATATTATATTTCAACAATGAAGGTGGAAATTACAGCCATTTGATTTTGTAGTTGAATGTTTAACATTTATTTTTAAATGAACCACTAAAAACGCTGTATGAGTTCATTCTACATATAAACCCAATTTTTTGCACTAAAATATTTAAGGATTCATAAAAATAATATAACAAATCTGAACGCACCCTAACCTCAAAGTATTATTGGTCCTGTGAACCTGACGAAAACATGTTTTCTACTAAAATTCCTGTGTTTTAAGTTATAAAAGTTTTCACAGTTCATCTCCAGTTATTTTTGACTACTGTTTGCTTTATAAGGTTATAAAGAAATTACATTATTATTTAATGGTCATAATTCATTTGGTTTAAATAGGTCTTTATTTTTATTATTTAACTTAGGTATCTTTTATATAGATTATTTTCTTTTAAATTTTGTGAATGTGAGAACGTTGTAGACATAACAGACTGTAGATCTGTGGACCATTTTATATTATGCTAAGTACCTGGTACTTGTTGATGGGCCTACACTGTCCTCTCATACCTTTTAACACAGTAAATTGGGAACATTGTAAAAACCATTTACTTTTAAAAGAGTAACCGTGGAGTTTCTTGCCGGCTCTTCTCCATAGGAAACGACCAATTGGAACCGTGCACCTAGCTTCTGACGTTTCATAAGTGCCCATGTAGGTTTATGTGAAATAAAATATTTTCAATTTTGAATGGTTCGACGACTTAATAAATCATCTATGGCAGCCGGTTAGGGCATTAGACGTACCCCACGTCCTAATAGAAAACCATCGTCGCGAATACGCGATGTTCATATGTCACTTCTTGTTCGGAAAATCGGAAGGCGCCCTCTGTCCGCGTTCCGGGTCACCGAGCAAATAGTGTTCGTATTCATAGTCTTTTTTTGAACCGGCTAGAAGTCGCACTTCGAACTCCAACGTGGTACTGTCACACTATGACCTTGAGTTCGCCCTAGTGTAGTACGGAGTTTCAATAAAATAAGAGACTAGCTAAGGGGCGACATACGAGTACGTAGGTTCGAACCCAGACAGGTTTACTTCGTGTAAGTTATTTCGTCACCATTGTTCTCAAAACGGTGAAGGAAACGTGAGGAAACCGGCATGTCCAACAACCAAAAATTCGAAGACATGGGACATCTACGAACCCGCACTGGGCTCGCGTAGTGGATTACGGCCCACTCCGTCTCTTCAAGAGGAGGCCTGTGTCCCAGCAGTGGGAACATTATAGGCTGCTTATCCTTATGCTAAGAGACTTGCTTATACTGATTTTGTTACAGCTAACGTGCGGCTTACCGTACTATTGATATAAACTTACTATCCGAATCTATAAAGATTATTCTGTGCCGAGAATGTATAAATCGTTGGACCGTAGTAAGAACACCATGTATAATGTTTACGGTGCTATTGACAACCCCGAACTTTCAGTTAAATACCCGTAAACAAAATCTGTCTTCGACATAAAAGATTCACTAGCAAGAGATTTATTTTCGTCCCAATCTCACAAAATTGGGTGGAAAAGTAATTTTTATTTTTACTGGCGTCGTAGCTCAAAGGATTTATCGTTAAACAGAATGGCCGTCGAAAACAATAGGTTGAGACCAAATAGTTTTAAATTACTTACAATAAATAAAGCTTGCTGCAATGGTGGGCCCAACCAACCGGCGGGCCCACCTGGACTGCTCTGTGAAGAGCCTTCTAGTAGTCGAGTGCGGGACCTGGAATTGAGAAACATAACACATTAATAATCATCAATTAATAAAATATATTAATTAATAATTAATTAAATTTAATAAAAAGTTTTTATTACACTGAGAAAAAGACGGCAAATTCAAGAATAATAGCATGTCTTGGGGACAGGCTTGAGTACAAGAACTGAAATTGGCTATGTTTGAAAATGCATTTGTTTATGTACGTAATAATAAGTGAATGGTATTCAATCTCTTTCAAGTAAAGCTGTAAGTAGCGTGCTTCTCCCTGAAAACTCAAGACCTCTTCTGGTTACGCTAAGGGCTATTTACTGAGGTTTCATACTCTCTGCTTTCCTCAGACAAAACGTCATCTTCATTAAGTACATTCTGACGACAAACCGTAAACTGCTGCCGAATATAATGTTTTTGTATTCCACACATTGTCGGTTGAACTTTCGGTATTGTATAGAATGCCTAGGCAAAGTATAGAATAAATTATATTTACCTAATTATATTTACGTTATAACTGCTGATACAGATTGCCGATAACATATATATGGCCAAAATGTCACACGCATCTACGACTCAATATTGATTACATCATAATATTATCATTTAATCCAACAAGCATAGAATAAGAAAACAAAATTCCATTTTTAAAACCAAACAAAATGAACATGATACAGCTCGCGACTCATAAAAAAGAAAAATATGGCAGCGTTACGAAGTGAGCACGGCGCGTAAAAGAACAACAGAATAACTGAATGATCTAAAACAAACATTTCACGACAGTGTGACGTTCGTGGATAGCCACTCTTGTGTGGATATGGTCACCAGATGTTTAGATCTCAGAGGACAGAATTCTAGAAGCCTAATTAAAACTAAACAGCAGCCCTAATTCTGTTAGGTTTACCAAACTAACGCCAGGAAAGTCAGAAATAGAGTCAAAATTTAGAAATAGAATTGTCAAGTTAGGAATACTTTTGGGGACACCCAAAAATAGAATTCTTTCTTGTTAGTTCTAGTTAGAGAAGGCGAAGGCGATTGAAAGTCCTGTGCTCATTTTTTATGACAAAACTGCCTATTTTTGACACATACAGTACCCAAAGGACTATCAAGAGTTTTGTATTTCGGCAATAATGGATTATTTTGGAGTGCTTATGTAATAACAGAACATGTAATAATAGTCCTTTGGGTACTGTAGGTGTCAAAAATAGGCAGTTTTGTCCAATATTGCGTGTCATGACACGTCATACCTATAAGCTGTGTTCGGAACATATCGGAAAACCCCTAGATTTTGCAGGTGTCCACAGTTGGCAGGTACCAGTTTCTATCAGCTATCCGTGTGCCAAAAATCCATAGAAAATTGAATATCCCCAGGAATACCTGGCAGCTAGTCCGCCTACCGCTGACTGTCTCGCTTTATTTCTTTTGTCGTCTATCTCAGCTTCCGCAGGCTGTGGTGCCTGGCAGAACGCCAGCCAAATGTAACAGCTCAAGTTGTAGGCTGCAGCGAATTAAGCTAAGCTAATTACTTTCAGCTTGCAACATCTGGCAACGGTCAAGAGAGTTTTTTAAATATAAAAGTTTGTAGTTTAAAACGATATGCTGGGAAAGTTTCAGCTTAGTTTTGCGGTTTTGCTTTTTCAGTTTTAAGTTAGTTTCAGTTTTGATCGGAATTATGTGTGGACATTTTAATAATTATTTTTTCGTGAATATACCCGTCCATGTTTGAATTAAAAAAATAAGGAACGGTCCTAACTTACCCACTTCCTTCGAACAGTTAAATATTTTATCTGAGCATATTGGTTGTTGTTATTTTGGTCAGTCAGTCACAATAGCGAACTGAGATGAGTGGAGGAGGATAATGAGTGACATAAGCAAATTGGTTTGGATCTGCCATCTACCCTCGAGGGATGACACTGTCCCGCACAACCATAATCAGCTTATAATTTTCCCACTGCTGGGACAACGCCCTCCTCTCTGTGCCGCGGTACCTGCCGGCGAGCGCTACTTCCAAGTTGCTCGCAGCTAAGCAGGCTATTTAGTATTAGCCCAAGGTGTGTACGTCGCAAGCAAGTTCGATACCTGCAGTGTAGACAGAGAGAAGTACTTACTACATAAGCTGTATTGCAGTCGTTTTTATTAGTCTAATGTCTTTCGAAGACGATCACATTGCAGACAGTTTTCAAATGTCTGTGGTGTAATCGTGTTTGTAATAATTTATTCATACGGACGCGGTTGCGTTACAGAACAACTGCATCCGCCTTTATAATTACGCTTCGCGGGCATGCCGGTTTCCTTCACCCTTTTTGAGAGCCGTGGAGATAAATAAAGTAACAAAGTGCCTATCTAGGTCCGTACCTACGACCTACAACTTGTTAGTCACGGCCATTTCCACTGGGCCAGACAGCCATGCTCTTTCATGAATGTAGATGTACGAACACCACAACAAATTAAAATTGTATACAATTTCACTAATCGCTTTATCTTTTCAACTTGAGCGTTCATATTCATTTGTAGTTAATATAATCATGTTATATTAGTTCACGTATGAATTATGCGGGGAGATGAAATGGCGGGTGGCCCACATTCGGCCATGTTTGTTTTTTGTTTCAATTCCATCTTACTCTGAAAAATAACCGTTGTTTTAAAAGTCATGACTAACATGAAAAAGTTTTACTTTATGATGCCTAAAATGAAAGCGCGTCCTCGAAGGGTGCTACGTAGACTTAACAACGGATACAGCTCAGACTTTTAGAAGTTTTGTTATAATTTTCACAATAAATATAACGACAAGGAAAATGGGTAGTAATAATTTATGTTAAGTCAGGAAAATTTTGGAATGACAGCTCCCTTCAAGCTTACTTGCCTTTAAGTTTTCACGGTGACATTTTTACAAAATCGACCGGCAGGTTTTGGTCCCTGGCACACAGGCAAATGAAGAAATACGGGTGGGTTTTAGTCAGTCTGAGAGGACAGTCAGTCAAGAGTCTGATACGCCCTCCCGCTCCACCCAGAGCGGGAGAAGTTATTTGATAATTTCCCACCGAAAACACACAAAAAAAAAGGTATTGTCGTGATGACTATGTTGAATGTTTATGCAGGCTCCAAGTTACAAAAACCGAATATAATGGTATATATTATTCTATTCATGCAAGTTTACAGCGTTAATGTTATGTAAACAAGCTCATTGGGTCGCAAAATGAATGTATTTTTATAATAGAAATGAATTAACATAATAATTATAATATTATTCATCTAAATGCTAACATTATTAGTCTTGGTCTTGTTAAACGCGTATCATATTCAAACTTTAATGCATATTTTAATGAGGTCTTGAATCTAAGAAGCTATTAAAGGATTTGCTGTGATACCTACAATTAACAGCAATTAAATATATTATATTGTTTAGACCCAGTGGGAGACAATTTTCAAACGCTTAGATTCCCATCAGGAATTTGTCAGTCTCTCTCTTCTATTCTCAATAATCTCTTCAATTCAACCCAATTGCATTTAATCACATTCATCATTCATCAACTCTGCGTAACTCTTCGGGAAAAATAGACATGATTTTCTGTTATATTTTTATAAGATTTAGGTACTACTAAAATTAAAAACTATCTTAGCAAGGACATTTAGGTAGATCGATTTAACAGTGAGAGTTAACAAAAATTCTCAATAAACGGCTAAAATGGGTCGAAAAAGAGCGAAGATCTTAGTTATTATTTGGAACAGAAATCGACAATACTCCACATATATTTATTTCTTTTAAACTTCACATAAAAATTTACCGCAAAAGCTTCCAGTAATATGCTGTAAGTAACAATAGCGAAGTTTTTGTACAAGTGCATGCAGGCCACTGGGTTGGCTTGAAGCCAAACAACCGTTGAAGCTGTGTGTGACCTTTTGTATGCTTATTGTACTGTTTAGAAGAATCTATGCTATCTAGGACTTTTAATGTTGGGTTAAAATAATACATATTCTTGTTTGAAGTTAACTTTTTAATTGGAAATTTTAGTAAAACTTCTGAGTAAATGAGAATTCACATATTCGTTATGTTTGACAAGCTCACAAAAACGTGATTGGACCTAGTCATAATTATAACAGGCACCCGAGGCGTGCGTCTTGTACGCTGCGTTTTGGGCGCTCAATAAGATTGTATGAATTTCTATGTAACGAATTATATGACGCGCGCCCTTGGATGGCAGAGCTTGTTGTAATTCGTTGACGCCTGTTATAACTGTAGCCTTTAAAGTCAAAGTCAAATCATTTATTTCAAGAAGGCCATAGCTAGCAATGCTGCCAGCCTTTTGGACACTTTTCCCACTGACAGCGATGCTGACGAATTTTTTGATGCCCAATGAGCTCTTCCTTTATTTAATTTTTTTTCCTCTGTATACTTGTACATAATTTGTATATTTTAGTGTTAGTTGTATATTATATTTAAGATTGTGTATATATTTTCAATTTCCCTGTAAATAAAATTAAAATAAATTTTAGAAGGCCATTAAAAGGCACTTTTGAACGTCTTTTGAATGTACAAAAAAATACGAGTTGATTCTAGGCGCTGATAAAGATCTAACAATTAACCAATTATGTGCCAAAAAGGCATAAGTAATAATTTTATAGTTTTTTTCTCGTTTGCAATTGTAATATTTTTCTAAAATCTTTAAAATCGTGAATGTAATAAATGACCATTATTTATTCATTAATTTCTTTCTTCCTCACAATTTATTACCTAACTTAAGTTAGTTTAGGAGTATCTTACGCAAACCTTCTTTATTCTATAGCAGAGCTTCGCCCTCGTCTTTGTTTGTAAATCCCTTAATCTCGAGAACTTCTTCTATAGTTCTAAAGATTAGCCTTTATTCCTAACAAAAACAGAAAGTTACGACTTTAATAGAGTTATAATTAAAACGCCACATTATTTCTGTTTATAACAACAAAAAGATATAGAAGTTTGGGACAGCCAAGATACACATTTTATTATTATTATTATAAAACTGGCTGCTACCCGCGGCATAGCATAAGTTACTCCTTATAACATCACCTACCAGTGAAAGTCCCGTCAAAATCAGTCAAGTCGTTTCGGAGACTAGCCGGAACAAAGAGACAGAAAGACAGAGAACAATAAAAAAAACATGTTTTTACGGTTCCGTACCTCAAAAGGAAAAAATAGAACCTTTATAGAATCACTTCGTTGTCCGTCCGTCTGTCTGTCTGTCAGTCTGTCAAGACTCTTTTTCTCAGGAACGCGTGGAGGTATCACATTAATATCAAATACTAAGTCTATGGTCACTTGGCGCTCTAAAAAAATCAAGGTTCTAAGTCAACACAATAAAAATACTTGCACATACAAAACCTGCAGGGTACTTCCCGTTGACATAGAATCTTGAAATTTGGCAGGAAGCAAGGTCTCACAGCACATGTAAAAGAAACAGTCCAAATGACAAACTTACATGTGCAGTTGGAGAACTGACCGTGACGTATATCGATGTATCGGAGAACATGGTTTTTAACCTACAATGTTGAGTTTGTTTTTGGGATAAATTCATCCCAACTACGGAACTCTTCATTATGCGTGGTCTAACACCCACTTGGCCGGTTTTTTTGTTTTATACTCGTATAATCAATATTCTAGTTAGCATAAGTTCTTACAACAAGTCTGTTTTTTTTCCTCGCAAGTATGTTGAAAAACATTGTTTGAAACGCGTGTGCCTTGATCATTACACACTCGGCTAATAATACCGCCTCGAGTGTAATGACCAACACAACACACTTGTATCATAATGTACTATTATAATTTAAGTTAAATAATAAACGATTAAGTACTAGGGTAGCCTATTATACCATTACGCATTGGTTCGTTTCATATTCTCCTTTATAATACCTACTTAAAGACCCGAGGGATGCAAACTAGTTTCGTATTTATTAATGAGATATTATGAAGTCCGTTTGGACTTCTTTGTTCGTCTACGTAAAGATGAAGACAGACTTTAAAAGCGTGGAAATGAATAATGTTACGTCTATTTACATAATAAATATTCTTATTACAAAAGATACTGGTTTCATTCAGTTATTTTTTTTTGTGATCCGTCAAGGACACATAAAAATAAACTGTTAATAAATAAAGTCAGGAAAATGTATTGTTAAGCAAATTGAAGACCAACTTGAATTTTCCGTATTTTTAATTAAAAACTGACATTGTTTGTCAGAAATGACTACATCTAATTGACGTAGGGTTTCAATGTGCTTAACAATTAATATCCTTTTGGATTTTCGTCGTGGTGAAAAGATGAGCCAATCAGCGATTGTGGAAATTCGCTGGTTACCCAGGGTGAAATTCGCAGTTGTACATTATACCTATTTATTAAAAAAAATAGGTATAATTTACAACTACGAATTTTGCTGGTTGCTGGTTGCGTTCGCTGGAAGCGTGGGAATTCGCTCGTTGCTCAGGGTGAAATTCGCAGTTGTACATGATACCTACCAAGCTTCCAGCGAACGCAACCAGCAACCAGCAAAATTCGCAGTTGTACATTATACTGTATAATGTACAACTGCAAATTTCACCCTGGGCAACCAGCGAATTTCCACGCTCGCAGGAACATGATATTATCATATGTTTGCTACTATTGTACATTTTTTACAAGTATATATTTTTGTTTTGTTTACTAGCTGCATTCTGCGGTTTCACCCGCATAAGTCTCAATCCCGTGGGAATATCGGAAAAAATCCTATGTCGTAATCTAGGTCATGGTCTACCCATGAGCCAAATTTCATCCAAACCTGTTCAGCCGTTTTAGCGTGAAAGCATAACAAACAAACTCACTTTCGCAATTATTATATTATAGTTAGGATTTCACACTAAACCTTGCTCTACTGAGGGAAGATTATAATAAAAAATATGTTTCGAAATAAAAATAACAGTATCAAAAATAATGTACTCTTTCGTTTCAAGTTTCCCTTACAAATCTTGGTTCTCATAACAATTAATAACCGTATTTTCCCCAATATTAAATCAAGAACAAAACACGATAAGGCCCCTTTACAAGTGATTTATTTATTCCCTAAACGTCAGTTATGTTCTCGGCTTTATTTTCTGCCGGCCCATTTCATTGAGGGTCTGGGTCAAAAATATGGACAGAATTCTTGTCATATTTGGTGTTTTGGTGTTGTATATTCAACTACATCTCTGTAATCTTTATAGTAACTACCTATACAATGCCGCCTATGGGCATGTGACCAACCATATTTTTCTGAATGTTCATGGAAAATTTACTGTAAAAAAATCCGTTTGCTAAATATTACGTAATTTATAAACTGTACGTTAAGGCGCTCCGTCACCGGGAGCATTTGCCTGTATAAAATTTTTAACCCCCGACGCAAAAAGAGGGGTGTTATAAGTTTGACCGCTGTGTGCCACTGCAGCTCTTAAAAACGGATGAACCAATTTGAATGTGTTTTTTTTTTCATTTGAAAGCTGGTTTTCTAGCGATCATTCTTAGATGTGTTTTATCAAAATCGGTTCAGCCATTTGAAGATTATCAGCTCTTTTCTAGTTGATGAATGGATGTGCGCGTCTTGCACAGGTCTGATCTATTTAAAATTTGGTATTACTTCAATGATATTATAAGAAAATTTAACAACCTTGAACTGATGCTGCAGCATCACCTGAAATATGCAGGATACCCAACTCCCTTATGAATAGGTTATAGATAGATGATGAACAGGGTCTGGTGATGGAGTAGGAATAAGAAATGAGGAAATGTTTGTGTCGGGGGTTTTTAAATTTTAATATAAATTTACTTGTGTAACATCAATGCGCACCACTTATATTGACCATGTCGCGGCGGCGCCGGTAAAATGACCTAAACGGCAGCATACATACTACTGAAGAAATAAAAGTGTTTGTATTTTAAACTTGCTATCTAACAGTTAAATAAAAGACAAAAGATTTTGCCATCTCTAGCCCGACTTTGCTTAATCGCAAGTATTACATGAACGTAGACTAGAACTTAAAAGCATCAAGGGCAGTCAGAACCATTTACCCAGAGTGTCACCTTTCTACTAAATTACTGAGATGAAGGCTGAACATATCATTTACGTGGAAAAAGCCCAAATTCTTCGGCACGTCAATATTACGCACATCAGAAGGAATTCCTAAAAAACAGGGCCTTCTTACCTTAGCTACAGATAGGTACGTCTACGTTGATTACATTGTCTTTGTTTGAACTGCCAATATGAGGTATTTTCAAAGATTTATATGACGATTTTTTGGGAGACAGTTTGTGGTGAGGATAGATTTTTAAACATTATTTGAACCCAATCAAGCAGGTTTACGAGTGTGCATTTGAAGATTTTTGCCAAGTGAGTTAACAGATGAAGCCCCGACGACTCTCATGAGAGTTACTAACGTCCCAAACTGAGAAGGCCAGTTGACTCTCATGAGAGTCACCTCTGACTCACAAGTGAGTCAATGGGGCTTGACGATATGGGCGCGTGTCTCAGGTGACTTACGCGGCTTTTTTATGGCCTGACGAATATACTGTCTACTAATCAATGAAATCTTTCAAAATATAATATAAGTAATATTTTTTTTAATGTCAAATGTGACGTATGCGTGCGTCAATGTCAAACCGTAGGGCTTGACAGTTCTAACGTTACAAAATTAAATACTTTCTTCCAGCCTAAAGTTATACCCAATTTTTCGTCTTTGCTTCATGAATCATAGGCAGATGGAAAACATTCAAGTGTTAATAACATTGATCTGACCTAAGATCCTTAATCATCTACAAGTAACTAAAATAATAACGTAATCCAACGATACTCAAAGTATGCTCGTCGGAGCCCTAGGGCTCCGCAACGCCTCTGTGGAGGCTCCGTGAAAATATTAGCCTATGGCCTATGTCCCTGTGGACGTCATTGCTTTGTGGTATTTTAGCTAATTTAGAATCATTCTAATCTCGTACGAATAATTTCAATTATTTACTAAAACTGTCTTTATTTTCTCCATAATATATCCAACAGTGCCAGCCCTAGTGGGCAAAAGTGCACTCGGAGTTTCTGTGTTATTTGCCCCACCAAAATCAAGTAGTGGGACACAGTGGACGACAAAACTATGAGCAATCCACTTTGGTCCACTGGCGGGAAAGATTGGTGAGGCAAAAAAGAAGAATCCAATTTAATATATTATTAGAATAAATTGTATGGCCAAAAAGTTTAAGATTCTCTGATCTAATTTATGTAGTAATAATTGAAACAAAAACAGTACTGTCCCTTTTGTTTTCACAAAGTTGACACAATCGCAAACATTTTCACATGTGGTCCTTTATATTAGGTACAACGAAAACATTAAAATTACAAGCACTGCTACAACAACAAACAGAAACCAAAAACACTACCCAGAACTAATGCTAATTACTTTAGGGACAAAATTCATCCACTAACCTAGACACGGTAATGGCTCATTTACACGAGGAGAGTTTCTCGCCTCGTATTCGAGGCGAGAAACTAAAAATGTTATTTCGAATTTCGTTCGAAAGTTCTAAAAAAAAAACACCTATACTCCATTTGAAATAAGATTAAACATTTAAATAAACCTTTTTTCAGTCCGTTCAACCGATTTTGACTTCTATTGCGTTAGTGGCATGATAAATGGTAGCTGCAGTAAACAGTTGGTATTGTAACTACTTTTTGCTTTTAATGACATACTTATACCTATGGTATAGAAGTGAGAATCGGTTGAATGGACTGTAAAAAAGGTTTGTTTAAATGCTTAATTTTATTTCAAATGGTGTACGAAGTTTCGAACGAAATTCGGATAGTTTACAGCGACGCTGTCAATTTTCTAAAGACGAGTCGAATTTCACTTTTCATTAAGGAAATATCGTGCGTACTATTTACAGGATAGAACTTTTTTTTTTAAGAGACTGGTATTTGTCTGAGTTTTTGTTTCTTGTTTGAGTGTAAAGTCGCCTGCTACGTAAAGATGTGCACAGAACGGCTTGCCAAGCTGGCTATGCGATTTCTTTGTTGGCCAGCCATGCCTCCGAGCATGGCGTAGCCATGGATCGCAGTGTGCGCCATCGCCTACACTTTCATACAAAGTGAAACTAAGTTCGCCTGCATAGCTTAGACGTAGGCTGCTGTGGAGCAGCGCCTTTAATTCATGTGTACCTGTGTGTTTTTACCTGGTGACTCTCGAGAGCTTTCTCGCCTCACGACAGGCGAGAAACTTTTCCCGTGTAATAGAGCTTTAAGTCCCAACTATTAGGCTGGTACATATGTGAGCAATAATGGCCGTTCCCGACCGGACGCGGCGTCCCATGTTGCGGCCTGTCCCGAGCATTAATATTGCCTCATTAATGAACAAGCCGGCAGATAGTGCCGAATTGTGTTTCTGTTATGTTGCATTCATGTATCGTCTTCAACAAAAAGCCAGATGAATGAAGCCAGAAAAATTCACAACAGCATGTTGTGAATTTTTCCTTTGTTGAAGACAGGTAAAAAGGTCACGATAATTACAAAAAACAGTATTTATTTAAAAAACACAAGTGTTAGTCCATAAAATTATAGAGGGATGTTGAAAAACAAAAGAAAAAATGAAATTAATATATTAAAATAAATATTTTAAAGTAAATTTTCGATAATTTGTCATGAATATTCAGATAAATACGGGCGGGCACCTGCCCATGGGCAACATTGTATAACTATAAGCTTCTGTAGAAACACAAGTTAATCTTCTTAACTGTTTAACTGAATTAATTCCAAGAGACTTAACATGCATAGTCGCCGCCGGTCCGGAAAAAAACCTTATGGAATTTCCAATTACGGAGCTCCTGACGTTAAGTGTATTCACAAGAATTGACGTTTAATAGGCCTCCGTGAGGGTAGAAATGCCAGGGGCCGTGAATCGCCTCCTAGCGGGTGAAATGAGAAAATGTTGTTTATCTCTGAAATTTTTAAGTAAAAAGCTGTTAAATTTATTTGCCTATAATGTTCCCACTGCTGGGACACAGGCCTTCTCTTGGTGGGAGGGAGTGGGCCGTAATTCACCACGCGCGGGCCCCAGTTCAGTTTGGCGGATATCGTATGGTTTCGAATTTTTTCGAAGTAATTTACACAAAGTAAACTGCCTGCTTGGGTTTGAACCCACGACCTATAACTCAAAATTCAAAATTCAAAAGTCATTTATTCAAACTAGGCTGATAATCAGCACTTTTCGATCGTCAAAATTACATTAGACAGTCCCCCAAAACGCCCACCCTTCACCACTTCCTAGTGCGTTAGCTGGGAAGAAGAAGTGGCGCAACAAACTCCCCAGCAGCACAGCTGTCTGTTCAGTTAGAAAGAAAAAAAAAATGATTCAATATAATAGTATTCAACATAATTAACCTAATTTAAATTACTATCCATATTACTCGTAAGTCGCGGCCGTTACCACTAGGTCATCACTGTGCTTTGCTGTGCTTTTTTGTGTGTGATTGTATTATTTATGCGGCTGATTACTACCAGGCTTAAAGGTTTTTGTTTGGAGTAAATACGTATTTGTGTTGGTCCATTACCACTTATTAGAGCTTGCAAGATCTAAAATTAATTTTGCGAAAAAGCTTTTCTTGGTCAACTTTCTATCTATGTGCAAAAGAGTTATATGTCACAATACTTAGTGACGAACCATTTTAGACAATAATTGACTATGCCAGAATGACATCGAAGTAAATAAGATTAATTTTAGCCAATTTTGGCATAGAACACTAAATCTTAACAAATTAAATTATCAATTCGTTCTGCAGAAGAGAAATTACAAATACAAGTCAGGTAACCATGAAACTTTGAATATCAGCCGAAATTTCATTAATTGATCTATCGAAAATGTCGCAGCAAATCGAAAGACCACCGAGGAAGGACTAAAGTTCGATTCTGGTCACGTACAATCGGCTTGGCACTCACCAGTGTCGGATAACTAAGTTTTATGCCCGGCTTTACTCGCTAATGCCTTTACTTCCACTTTGAGGGACAATAGTATTTGATTTAAGGCTAGCCCAACTTATTTAAACTTATCTTTTTTTGGGTTTAGGCAAGTTTGTAAAGATACCTTTTGTTACATGTGGATAGTTTAAAAATCCCAAGAAGATAAAATAAAAAATAAAACCATTTTTAGGAGTCAATAATTCAGAGCTTAACACTAAAATTCTATAAGACAAGCCTTTTTGGCTTACTCATAAGAGTGTATTAAAATGTTCCGGAACTCACACAAACGACATCTAATAATTTACAATTGATTAATTTCCATAATACCTGATTGCCCAAAAAAAACAAAAAAATCCACCACATCCATCTAACTGGACGTGTTGACTTAGAAGTGATTTTTCTATAAAATAGGCCAAGAACCTAAGACCCTTCTCTTCAGCAAACACGTAGCACAGTACAACCTTATTTAGCTTTCAATTCAATCCGAGGCCCGTTTACACGTAAACGTCTGAAAAAACCGCTCCTCAAAGTCTTAGGCGCCATTTTTCAAAGTCTTCGAAAGCTGACCGTCAGGGGTGCAACCATTTGTCTTATTCTCATATTTCCCCCGAGAGGGCCTTTATGCGATTTTTTTTGCTGAAGATAAATTTAGAGACAGCCCTGCGCGACTCTTGCAAGATAATATAATACCATGAATATGTGTGGTTGTTTTTATTTTTTCGTTTTGTGAAATGTTTTGTTTTTATGAGTTACGATGCTTATTCTATAATATAGTGTCGTCACACATGGTTCTTTAAGATAAGACACAAGAGGACCACAATTCATTAGAACCCGTACACTAAAAAAGCTTTCATGTAGCACATCTTCTACACGCTGGTCAGTCGGCCTTGCTACATTTAGCAGTTGTTGACTGCCTGGTCTTATTACCTTGCTTTACAAAAACTCGGACCTATCCACTTCCTCGTCCCATTTAGCGACGTGGGTGGCCTCGGCGTCCTTGAACTTTTTTTTTATCGCGCGGCACGGTGTCGAGTAACATAAACAAATCTTGTAAACAAAAACTTTCTATGAAGTGATTGTATACTAATGACTGTTTCGGGAAGTGGACAGACCAGACTACACTACATAGCTTGTTTTGTAACTTTAAATGACTTTGTTTTTTTTAAATACGCCAACAAAAACAAAACTCGTATTATTTCAAAATCTAAAGCGATAACCCTATGTTTTTTTTAACCTTATATTTAGCCCAATTCAGTTTGCATCAAATGACATCATAATATTTACCATTGTTCCTACAAAGTTTTGAAATACAAATAATAATAACATGTCGCGAACTAATAATCGCGCACGCCATTGTGCTCACATTATAAAGCCGGTCATTCACGGATTTTCATTATTTATTTATCGTTTCAATGTTTATGATAGAAAGAAAAATATACTGTCACCGTCAAATCTTTAAAATGTAGATTTATTGTGCCGAATGTAAATCAGTGAGCAAAATAAATCATTACAATTAAAATAATTAAATGTACATTGACAATGTTTTCCGCGCATGGCACGCTTTATCACCGTCCCGCGCATGCGCGCGGCGTCCCGCGCAGCCGTCCGCGCTGTTGAATCATGGATATGGCGTAAACTTATATTTTCCCTACTTCGAAATCTTAACTAAATGATACAATAATGGTACCAAATTGTTCGTAAATAAACATGCTATACGGTTAAATTACAAGGAATTAAGTACAAACTAGCAATATATTAGTTTTTATCAAGTTTTTATCATGTTTTTATAAAATTACGTCAGCAATAAAAAAAAAAAAAATGTTTTCATCCAATTTATGACTCGGAATCCACATGTATTATAGATAAGTCGGTAGAACGTAAAATCACGAACAAAATGGTATATAATATTACGTATAAAACAAATAACAAATTTACGTACCAAGTTTTTATCAAAATGTCCGCTAACAGAGCGCGCACTGTTCACGGCACAGATAAACAAGTGATTTCAACCACTGCTACAATATTTATTATGCCTCTAACAATATAACGCCATCTTACGAAAATGTCAGGAATTTATATGGCTTTCTGTCAGTACAAGAACGAAAGCTGTAGCTCGGTTGAAAAAATTCAAAAAAATAAAAACAGAGTGCGCTGTCATTCAATTTCGCGCGCGAATTTCAAAGCCACTCCCGTGGCATTGGACAATCGAGCGTTTTTGCGTACTGGCAGTTGACTGCCAAGGTCGCGTGAGCGGTTATGCAAAAGTTTAAGTGAGCAGAGGTGGTCCAGTGGTTACTTACAAGTAGTAAGGTCGTGGTTTCGAACCCAAGCAGGCATTTTACTTTGTGTAAATTATTTCATCACCACTGCTCTCAAAACGGTGAAGAAAAACATCGTGAGGAACCGTGCACAAAAAAATCGAAGACATGTGACATCCAGTAACCCGAACTGGATCCGCGTGGTGGATTACGGCCCTCTCCCTCTCACAGAAAGCGGAGGCCTGTGTCCCAGCAGTGGGAAAATTAAAGGCTGACTAAATAATTGCATGCTAAAGTAATAAATAGTACCTAACAAATTATAATGCAATTGCATAATACAAAACCTATAACCGTTTACATTATGTTTATTTGTTTTTTTGTTTGTTACGCTTTCACGCTAAAACGGCTGAACGGTTTTGAGTGAAATTTGGCACATGGGTAGAACATGATCTGGGTTAGGACATAGAATACTTTTTATCCGGATATTCCCATGGAATCGAGACTTATGCGGGTGAAACTGCGGAGCGCAGGTAGTGATATATGTATAAATGATTTTCTTATTTTTTTTTTTGATTAGGTATATGCATATCCCTATGTATATCTATAACATCCTATAAACACTTAACTTAAATCTCTATCCCCATTTCCCTCATAACAAATTCACAAAACAAAGCAGTAAAACGCAGATTAAGCTTACTTCAGCACAAAAAGATCTCTCAAATAAATCTCAGAAAAGCGTGAAAATGGATAATGTTCAAATTACAACGTAGCTCATTTTGCGACCAATCTGCCGAGCGATGGTCGCGGGAAAAAATAAAATCGAATGTGAGAGTGAATGAGGCGTTAAAGTGTGCTTCCGGTGGAAATGGGGATGTTTTTTTATTATATTATACGAAAATGGTATGAGATTATAGAGGAAAGATTGTTTATTTACCGATATCTGATAAAGCAATGTTGAGATAAATAATTGTTTTGGCAAATACGTTTTAAATCCAGTGTCGATATCTCATCTGCCTAGCCTTTTCTCAACTATGTCGAGGTCAGTTTCCAGTCTAACCAGATGAAGCTGAATACCAGGATTTTACATGGCATGGCCTACCTGACCTTCGCAACCCAGTTACTGGGTAACACGATACCCCTTGGTAAGACTCGTTGTCAGACTTTTGGGCTTTTGATTACCCGTAATGACTCTCAAAGATCTACCACTGACAGCCGGGACCAACGGCTCAACCTACTTTCCGAGACAGGGAGGGGTGTCGATATTACGGGACTGTAGTCTAAAATATAAAAAAATTCTTGGCGGTCAAAATGAGAGCTGTTTTTACTGACTACAATTTTTTTGCTGTCTTTAAAATTAGGGGTACTTACAGCTACGTAAAACCGAAAATCCAACAAAAACAATCTGGACCAGAAACTCACTAGTTTAAAAACTATGATATATATGCGAAAGTTTATGAAATTTCACGTACCAAAGTTTGTTATTCTGAGTAAAAACCGTCACGCTTCGTTTCGTTTAGAGAACAGATTAAAATTTTATTAGTATAAAGGTTCCGTATGAAAAGTTTGTTATTGTTTTCCTAGAACAAATTGTATGTACTTTGGCCTTCGCGAGTTTTGGTAAATAAGTAGGTATTTTTTGATGAATGAATGGGTTACTCGTTCTTTTTTATATTTGCTCAGAACATTTCAACTCAATTCACTTTTAGGAAAGCATTGATATAATCTCAGTTAAATTAATATCGTTCGAAAATGAAGGATGTGATCAAATTAATTAACAGAGAGACGGTCAAGACTGAACGTTTATTTAAAGTCACAAAGCAAACATAATTATCATTGTAATAATTATTAATTGGGTAATTGTGAAAGACCTATGTACCATAATATTAAAATAAAGTAATTCAGAGAAATTTTAATATCAAGACTAAAAAAATCATTTATAATAAAAATATCTCCTTGATTACTTAAATTCTTTTTTTCTTTGTAAAATTTTCGGTGAACCTATTAAGGCCGAATTTCACCAATGACACTGAAAGCAATCAGCACATCTAAACCACATTCAAGAACTGTCATTGTCAGTGATCCACATTAATGATGATACGAGTACTGACAGCAGCTCTTGAACGCAGTTTAGATGTAATATTGCGTTCAGTTCCATTGGTGAAATTCGACCTAAGAATACTACCATTACTGAGCTATCGCTGTCTGACTCAAGTTCCAGAGTGGATTTATATTATTGTTAATTAACACTGCCAGTAATAACATCACCGACAGGCGGTAAGGTATACCTATATCATCTTACATGCCATAGTGTAAAAGATAATAAGTAGGTATTTGATTTAAAGAAATACGGCGTGCACTAGTTCTAGAGCTGTGGCAGCAACTAAGGGCAAATTTCATTAATAATACTGAACGCGTTGAGCACTTCCAAACCGCGTTCTAGAGCCATCAGTGTCAAAATTGTTGAGAACATTGACACTGACAGCTCTTGAACGCGGTTAAGAAGTGCTGATCGCGATCTGTTTCATTGGTGACATCCGCAGTTAGGCTAGCTTGCTAGAAACATTGAATAAATTCTTTCAAACTTTTTGCAATCATGCAACTACAAGCTGAGTTCCAAGCTTTAACAAGTTCTGCATATAAAAAAAGGAACAGTTTATCACCCTTGTAGATGTTTACCGGCTCGGAAAATAGTATGTGGCCTTCAGTCTTTCCAACAAACGCACTTGTGTGCGTTTGTCATCTCGAAGAGACTCGAGGTCAAAAGAAATATCTTTTGTTACTTTGATTAGAAGATAAAGGATTCGTAAGATGAACGTAGTCAAGTATTTGATATGGTTATGTTTTGATGTTTTGAAAGGGTTACTTCTATGTGTTGGAAACATCATTGTTCTAATCTGTAATTATGTGACAAATCACGCGAAAAGGTTCTAATTTAAACTGGATTTTTCACAACTGTGGTTACAGATTACCGCCGATGATGTCGATCTGTATTTTTGTACAGAGCGCTTTGACATCTTGATGTCAAATACTGGTGGAAATGACAGTTTTCCATGACGGCCGTTAAAACATGATGGAACCGGTTTCCTAGAAAACCAAATCTTAACGCGTGGTATAACGTGACCTCAATACTTATAATGCTACAGTTGCTGGTAGAGAGTTTCGCTTACCCTTATCCGAACAGACGACCGTAAATATTCGCGAACAGTTTAGTGCAAACAAAAAAATCTTTGCTTTAATATTGTGGGTTCATTTTTCCCCGGAATTTTCATTATGATAATATCGCTTCTTAACAGGATGCATGACCCAGTTCTTTTAAACTAGAGTTTCTACAAATTTCTCACAACAATTTTTCACGACATTATTAAATCTTAGAAGCAGATTTTTGAAATGCCATTCTGTGCAATATTCGATGGGTGAGGTTAGACCATAGAAAAGTAGTAACAATGGAAACACTTTTACTCGAAAAAAACACTTTTTCCTGACGGCCTCGTTGGTCTAGTGGTCACAAGCGCTACTACTGAGCATGAGGTCCTAGGTTCAATTCCCGGGTTGGGCAATGTGTTATTGGGTTTTTGTACTAGGAATTTCTCAGTAACAGCCCGGAGTCTGGATTTATGCCCGCCTGATGGCAATAGGCTCGCCCCCTATTACTGACGAGTGGTATATTGGAGTGTGCTAGCTGTCATTATGGCAAATAAATTTATTTACTGTTTTGTATTGAGTAATGTAAATTATTTTGCATACTATTGTATAGAATCAAGTTTTTTTTTTTCTAACTGAACAGACAGCAGTGCTGCTGGGGAGTTTGTTGCGCCACTTCTTCTTCCCAGCTAAAGCACTAGGAAGTGGTGAAGGGTGGGCGTTTTGGGGGACTGTCTTATGTAATTTTGACGTTCGAAAAGTGCTGATACTCAGCCTAGTTTGAATAAATGACTTTTGAATTTGAATTTAGTCCCACACTCGCCAAAAGACAACACAGCTTTACAAAAGGTTATAACTCTCCACATCCTTCGGGAAAAGCAGGCGTGATGATATGTTAAACACCTTTTCCTTTTATTTTTTCACTTGTTTTGATCTTAAACTAACAAAAAAATAACACTAACAATAACTTGGTTTAGCTCTTTCTGTCAGAATGCGATGCAAATGGTCCGTGAACCGACTCAGCGATTCTACGTAACGCGGCGATCAATTGTGGGGACGGTTGTAACAGTAAAACTTAACTGCTTTTCAGTTATACCTACTGTAGTCTGAATAAATGTGTTGGTGATTTGTGTAGTGGATGTAACAGAGAGGAGTTTGTGTTAGTGAGGGTACGTTGTGATCGTAATCTTTCTTATAACAAATAAATAAAAATACACGGTGTATCCCTTACAGCGACGTGCAAACTGAATTCATCGACGATTATTACAAAAAAAATCTGCTATTACATTTTGACCGTTTAGGTACTTATTGCATTTATTTATGTTTATTGTTTTCGAAGGGCTACATATTTATACTCTAGTAGTAACTCTAGTATTATGTTGTAATCAATACATTCATGCAATACATTCATTCACACTTTCATTTATTCAAAATTTATACTTGTAATATTAGAGATCAATATTGTAATTTACAGCGTAAAATCGTAAAAGCTTTATACTTTGAACAATTTCGTGACGTCACATTTTTTCTCTTCACTACATATTAACACTTCACACGAAATGTTTGGAGTCCAATAGATCGTTAGTTCTGAAACTCACACACGTCTTTTTTGCTTCTCTTTTGTTGGAAACGTCTTTTCTAATGAGCGTCAACATAGACGTTAGTATATCTAATCAAAGAGCTCTATCTTTAAAAAGGACAAAAGAAGTATTTATTTGTTGTTATAAAAAGTCCGCGTTTGATTTTTTAAATAATTAGAAAAAAAACTGTTACTGTACCCAATTTAAACAGTTATAAATTGAGTCATCAAGGATAGATAACCTAGTGGTGTGACCTTTGGACTGCCAAGTCATAGTTTTCGAGTTCGAACAAAAGGCACGCACCTCTGACTTTTCGGACTTATGTGCGTCTTGTAAAATTATCACTTGCTTCAAAAACGGTGAAGGAAAACATCGTGAGGAAAGCGGAATGCATTTTTTTTTTTTTTTCGGTGGTAAGTTATCAAATAACTTCTTCCGCTCTGGGTGGAGTGGGAGGGCGTGTCAGAATCTTACTGACTAAAACCCACCCGTGTTCCTTCCGTTGCCTGTGTGTCGGGTCCACGAAAACCGGCATGCCTGAGACATATTTCTCGACGCCATGTAAAGCCAAGTCATAGGCCCTTGGGCGGCTTAAAACCCTTACACCAGGTTAGTCACAAGCGACACGAAAAATAAATAATAATAAAAGAGAATATAAAATTATCTTCGTTTATCACATCACAATACCACATCAGCTCCCATAAATTTGTCAATTAGGTAACTCGCTAAATTACTACCAATAGATCCTCTATTTTACTATACCCACTCACGTTCTAATCAACATCAAAGAAAATAAGAATGGCCACTTATTAAGTTAACTATTACTTAAGTATAACATTAATAGAGCAACAGAACTATCGAGTAACTTTGTTTTTCTCGTCTGTCTGTATTATTATGTCCATTGTTTTCTTGTTTTCTCGGAAACTTACTCCAAGTATTTAAATACCGGGGAATGAAATAACAATAAGACTTAATGACTTCAGAAGTTTGAGTAATTGTAGTTTGTTATTGAAATATTGTAAATTGAGTTTCAATGACTGCTCTGTGAAAATGTGAAAGTGTATAGAGATAGGAACTCCACGTTAAAATAATGAGGAAATCAACATAAGTTTTTCTTTATACCTACTTACCTATTTAAATTGATTTTATTATGCATAATCTGACTTTTGACATCGTATTTTTTTATACCATGCCGACATTTTAGTGACTTAGGGTCCGTGCCACCATGGCGGGTGCGCCATGGTTTGTCCGGTGGAAAATTGTGGAACTACATTTTTTTTAAATGCAATTTGATGTATTATGGCATAGACATTACTGCCGCGTCTATCAGACTTGAGTAGTGGCGCGGACTATAACTTTCTCTTGGGGATAAATATGATGTTCATAGTGATGTTCTGAACCATATAGTGATGGTATTTTATACAAAACCATCTCAACCATTATTTTTCTTGTTCGTCGTGGCGATGGTGCGCGAGTGTATCAAATTGTGTTGGCCCTAAGCTTTGCCACTACCACGGTATCGTCGGTGGCAGCACAGAGGTCGTTTTGGCTGATTTTTTTGGGGCACAGAAGGTAGGGTAGGAGTTTGGACATAGTTTGGGCTACAGCTCAATACAACCTGCGTCCGTACCGTCGAGAAAGCCCCACTTTGCGAGGTCAAACATTATTCTATAATTCACGTAGCAAAATTGTTTCTCTGAATAAAGTCGTAAACTGAAAAAATAGTTCACAGCCCATTTTACTGGGTAACAAAATAAGCCCATAAAAATTTAATTCAAATATCCGGTACGCGGTATTTTGATAACAAAAGTGGGATAGCGGTATTTTTATATCGGTACCAGGGTGTAATACGAGATACCGCTTTTCGACCCAATAAAACGAATGTGTGGATTTATACCCAGATTATTGGAATAACTTCCTCCGTTGAAACCTCTTCTTATAGAGACGGTGCCGCGGCCATTTGCAAATTTTATGATTAGTACCGAATTTTGTGTTTTGTGTTAAGACCTGAAATATTTTAGCGACTAAGTGGGAATTTCACCAATGAAAGTGATCGCGATCAGCACACCTAAACCGGGTTCAAGAGCTGTCAGTGTCGATATTCTACAGAAAATAATGACACTGACAGCTCTTAAACGTAGTTTATGTGCTGATCGCGTTCAGTTTCACTGGTGAAGTTCGCCCTAAAAGTGCATACGTATTGAGAACTTCGCTTGTATTCTTTGTAAGAATTTGAGTTTTTGGATTATATACATATAATCTGCCTATAATGTTCCCACTGCTGGGACACAGGCCACCTCGAGGGAGTGGGCTGTAATCTACCACGCTGGCCCAGTGCGGGTTGGTATAAGTCACGTATCTTCAAATTTTTGGTTCTAATACATGGCAGTCCCCTCACGATGTTTTTCTTCACCGTTTAGGGAGCAGTGGTGATGAAATTATTTACGCAAAGTAAAGTGCCTGCCTGGGTTCGAACATACGACCTCGTTTTTGGATTATGAGGAAAATATTATGTTTAATAAAAAAACTTGAGTTCGATTAGATAAAGTTTCTGTGATTCATGTTCGATCAAATAGCCTATTGCAGTGCAGCTGGTTAACACGTGGTCAGTGTGATTATTTTAGGTACCGATAATATTTCATAATGTTCCTTCTACGAAAAGCTTTTCAGCGAAATAAAGGAAATTTTCTACTAATTTATAATAATAAATACCTGTTACGAAGAATAGATATTGTGAATATAGTTTAAAACACTCACACAAACATATTAAAGTTCATAATTTTGTCATCTACACTAATATTATAAACAGAAAAGATTTTTAGTTTTGTTTGTAATGAATAAACTCTAAAACTACTGGACCGATTAAAAAAAATCTTACACCAGTAGAATGCTATATTATCACTGAGTAACATAGGTAAAGATATCACGTGGGCGAAGCCGTTGGCGGAAGTAAGTAAATTATAAGTGTCGAAATAACATGCAACCCCTTAATATTTAATTTTTTTAATTTTTATAAAACAGTTATTAATACTATCACTGAATATTCTTGTAGATAATGATAATAGTGTTTAAGGTGGGTACATGTTTTATGCACGCAGGGTGATGCCTGCGGATAATATTATTTATATGTTATTTAATCATTTTATTCATATTATTGGTTGTATAATAGCATTATATTATAAGTAATATTTATTTTATTTTATATTTATGTATAATACATTAAACCTGACTTAGTTTCCGTACCACTGAAAATCAGCGCTGTGCTGTGGGTCTCCATAGCACAGCATCATGCTGAGTGGAAGCCTTCTTGTCACTGTGTGTCTGTCTTGTGTTTTATTTTCTTGTTCTACTCGAGTTTTTTTTTTACTACACTTGTTTCTGTGACAAATAAACTTATTTTTCTTTCTTTCTTTCACTTAAGCCCGAATGTCTAACTTTAGTGTCTTGTTCCGTCCAGTATAGTAAAACAGATACGTACAGAAGGTCAGCTCCATACATCGAGCGGAAACAGGCGCACGCACACATTATGTAAACGCGTACGTATGATCTCAAACTATGTGAAACGAATGCCATTCGTGAGTACGCTTGCACTCGGTGCATTCAATAGGCATTTTTTTTTTTACTTATTCATCAAATGACAGTAATATTTCTAAACGTAAAAGTATTAAAAGTCAAATTCAACTGCTGCTTATTGTTGCTCAAAAAAAATTGTAAACTCCAACAATTTTCTACTACAGTGCAACTGTCCGTTACTGCCGCGGCCATGATTTGACATCATCAACCACGATGCTGCTTTGTTTATTATATTCAAATTATGAATTACATAATTTTTTTTGCTTATTTCAAGCAGGAACAATATATATATTTATTCACATGGCTTTTACGCCACTTGTAGCATTTTCGAAGACGACGCTTTTCCATTTTATTGAAAAAAACGCAACTTAACACAAATAATTGTGAAAGAAGTAATACATTAAAATATGTAGTAGAAATAATTAAAAAGTTCTCCCTATTAAAGGGGTTTGAACTTTATTTTTTTAAAGCTGGCTTAGTCACCCCGTCGCTATTTGATCTTTTATCTCGGTAGCCGCAACACTTTAGGGCAACATAGACCTGCATGTTTGTTTAAGTGTCCTCCACCTATACAGCTATGTCAGTTACATCGTGCGCCGCAACTTTGAAGCAAAATCAAAATGGCGGCTATTACCACTTCAGTTCTATGCCCTTTTTATTTATGCATCTGTTTTCACTCGTTGTAAAAGAAAAGAAAGAAAGAAAATATATATTTGCGGTAAAACATGATGCAAAGAAAATACACAAACACAAAAAAGAACAAGTTGGGGCAAAACATCCACGAAAAACGGCCATCTCTCAGCATAATGCTGTGACCCTATGTGAGACAGAGCCAAAACACTGGTTTTCGGCGAGAGCCGGCGTTGACGTGATGACGTCAACGGGTGCAGCATAAAATGAGATACAAAATAACTAAAAAAAAAAAATACACAGTGAAAGTTCTAAATATTTATATAAATATAATCCGCAGGTCGACCGATCTTCTGAAACTATGTGTTTTGTGACTACGGTATTTTATTACGACTATCCGGAGGATAATAAAATAAAATCTGTATTATTATGAAGCTTGTTGTTATAAAGTATTCCTTGGGGAATATTTTGGGTACATAGAGGGTTATGTAATACTAACCCTAGTATGATATCTACCCTACATATCGTCGACCATTTTATACGTGTCGAACAAAAACCAGTGTCGTTAGGAAGGACGATGTGAACTTAACTCATATTTCAGTCATCCTTTTTACTAAGTGGTTAGTATAACTATACTTTTTACTAAGTGGTTAGTATAACTATAATTTTTACTAAGTGGTTAGTATAACTATACTTTTTACTAAGTGGTTAGTATAACTATACTTTTTACTAAGGGTTAGTATAACTATACTTTTTACTAAGGGTTAGTATAACTATACTTTTAAACTTTGCTTGTATAGTTTTTGAGTTAGCTTCAATAATACTTTTTCTTTCCACTTAGTCTATGTGGATGATATGATCATATGTTCCTGTCTCTGTTATTTACATCTGGTCAATCTGGTAGTGGTATTCAAATTTGTGTGGGCTAGGTACTACAACTAAAAGTGAAAAATAAAAATTATTACAAAAAAAACCCACTTCCAAAAAAACACTACAAAATGTAGTGTTTTTTTTTTTAAAGGGTTTTTTTTGTAAAATGGTTTTTATAACTGCCTCGTTGGTCTATTGGTCACGCTATTGCTGAGCATGAGCTCCTGGGATCGATTCCCGGGTCGGGCAAAGTGTTATTAGGATTTTACATCTGGAATTTCTCAGTAGCAGCCCTGAGTGTGTTTGTGCCCGGTACATAGCAATAGGCTCGCCCTCCTTTACATGGGACTTAAACATAACTGGTGAAATGTGGCTGTACTATAATAGGTACACATCTGCCTAATACTTTATGGAATACAGACGTAATGGTATGTGTTATCTATTTTAAATAAGACACTTGTACTATTATTAAGTTTTTGTCTGTATTAGTTAGGTAGTGCAATACCGGTGCGCCACGATGTAGGTAGTTCTAAATATCGTAGAAATGCACAAGAATATTTGACATCTAAAAGCTATTTATTTTCCTCCACATTTCTCAAGTCGATCCATTCTGTAAAAATCTCACCGTGAAGAGTGAGGTGAAGTGAGCTGTCAATAATGTCAATCCCTAGCATTAGGTGCAATGATAGCCGACGTATTCTGTAAATAAAAAAACTCACCGTGAAGACTTAGGTGAAGTAAGCTGTCAATAGTGTCAATCTCTAGCATTAGGTGGAATGACAGCTCACTCCATGCTCACTTCACCTAAGTTTTCACGGTGAGATGGTTCCAGAATAGCACTGCTGAAATCAACCGCAGAATAACAACCGAAAATAAAACATTACTCTTTTACGCCCTAAAATTTACATCGAAATGTACTTCCAAAAGATTTTAAGTTCGTAAACTTGTATCCGAAACATTTGTTCTCCGATTCGACGCTTCGGCCGAATAGCCACTTATAGAGTTTAAACATCGCATCGGAACGTATCAAACCCCGTTTTGTAGCAAACGCAGCGGGTTCAAACTTCAGAAAGTCGACGAAACTCAGAATTACTTGAGAAAGTCTCGCTATAAATTTTGTTGAAACACTTCAAAGTATTTCATAAGGAAAATTGTAAATAAATTCGGATGGGTATAGGGTTGATTCTTACATACTTTTTGAAAGAATTTAGCCCCATAGCGTTCGATAGTAGAGAGGTTAACTGACAAAACTAAGAAAAAAAGTATATAGGTACACAATAGGGATAGGCCAAAAAGTAAACTTAAAAGTAGTCATTGCAAGGGGTAATTTGGAAACAAAAGCTGCAATACCAATCTCTGGATGATTACTTTTACCAATTCCCTCTTAAACTTTTTGTTTGCAATCACTCTGGTAACCCTAACGTAAATCATAACGACAGTCTCCATTTTGGCTTCCAGTAAAAAAAGTATTAACTTCTACTTATTGTAATGAGTAGACGTGTTTCTCGACACATCGTACGTATTTGAATCGACACTACCCAAAAACACAATACCAATAGTGTTTAAAGGCGTAGAAAAAGTATAACAAACAATTTCTTCGCACAACCAACCCTACAAAAGAATCCAAGCAACTCTGCCGGTAATCTCCAAGACTGGGGGGAGCGATATCGTACTATTTACTTTACCCTCCGCCTGATATTTATAATGTCGCTAACGTTATGAATCAATTAAGATAAACTCCGAAGAGGCTGTTTGATGTAGATTAAGTTAAGTTGAAGCTGAGGAAGATTACCTACTTATTTTGTAATGGAACAGTTGAGTTGATAGAAGGGTGAAGTTTTGAGTTTCAATAAAGTAATCAATGTAAAAGTGGGAACTTTTTCATTGATCCTGCTCTTCTTCTTGTTTTTCGTGTGGTTAGTGAATAATCTGGTAGTGGCTTCACATGCTGTCAACAAATATCTCTCAGGTTTCCTCACGATGTTTTCTTACACCGTTTTTGAAGCAAGTGGTAATTATACTATTTTGAAAACTTGGATTTACTATAGATAAATTAAAGTTTTAAGTGGACAATATAAAATTAATTTGAACAAATAAAGCTTAGAGTTGAATAATAAAAGATTTCCAATTCACAAAACTTGTGAAAGATCTAGACGGCAGTGGATAAAATTTTAATGATTTTTTTATAGATACTTTCATAACGATCCCGTAAACATGTATTGCTTAAACATGCGTATGTTTAAGCAGTGAATGTTTACGGGATCGTGACAAGAGTCACAGCTTGGTAACAAAAGGTATCGACAATACCCTATAAAGATAGGTACTTATATTATCACAAAAAGTCCTCGAGGCCACGTACGCAAATCTGCACAATGCGCTGACTTGATGGTAGCGTAACCGCTTGCAAATAAGTGGGGGGATACGGGAAAGTAGTTGGGGTGGGCACGGATGAAAGTAACGGCTTCTTATAAAAGTGCTAAGAATTTTTTAAAGTAGAACTTTACAAAAGAGAGTGAATGATCGATAAAAGTGTTGTCACGGAAGATGGACTTGCCTTTTTCTTGCTCCTTTCCGATATTCCTTCAAATATGGTTGCCAAAATTAATGCCAGTGAACGCAGAATCATAGCGAGGTGTTGGTTTAGTAGTTTACTGAAAATAAGTGCTGAATTTGCTTTTCAATATTAAAAAGATTGAGGCGATCTAAAGATGGACTTCAATGCAAAGATTTCAATCGTAGATTTGCCCTTCCGCGTTGAAAGATGGTCTCGTTTCGTTTTGACACCTCTGAGACGGACAGTTTCTCAGAAACTTGACTCAGTTGTCATGGAAACGCCATTGTTAATGTGTGAGCTCGCTCCTCTCATTATGGACGATTTTTCGTGCGACTTAGTACAGTGAGGGCAAATCTACGATTTAAATCTTTGCTTCAATACATAATATTAAGTAGATAAGAATAAAAGTCTACATTTCTAGTAGATTTATAGAGTGAGACATTATTGTAATGCATAAACGATGTTAAACCTCGGCAGTATGCATTTTACCTCTTCTTACTTAAATATTTGCCACTAGCATCCGGTAAAACCCATCCACCGTATATTTCTACCGCAGGTACCGAGGTCTCGGCATTATTTCGGGCTTATACCATTTTTAAACGAGATAAAGCCTTCGGACGGAGGCATGAATGAGATTAGAATATTATCCTGAGATATAAAATTTTCCAAGAACGGTTTTCAAACAGAAAGTGTCATGTGCCATTGGGCTTAAGTTGGATAGAAAAAGTAAGTGTGAAATCTCAGTGACAATGAGTCGAAAAAACGACGGAATGTATCTGCGTGGTACTTTATTGTATTCACACAATTTAGCGTTAGTGTTAAAAAGAGTGATGTGAATATAGTATGGAATACAAAGGAGCATTTTCGGGTTAAGTTCCTTTTTCTTGCGTAATAGAATTTTCCTTGAAAATCATGAAAGTATTTTGTGGGTTGGTAAGAATACTGTTTCATCAGCTTAGTCGGTGTAGTAACTGAGTGAATTGTATTTCTTTACTAAGCGGAGTTTTTGCTATGTAATACGTCGTTAAAGAAAAAATACTGGCTTTTTATAATAAAGTGGAATGAAATCAAGACGAAAATACTAAGAAAAATTCTCGAAATTCGTCTGTATCTTCAGAATATCTTCAAATATAAACAGTACAAGTTTCAACTGAGCAAAATTATCGCCAGATTTTCTCAGCCGACCAAGCAATTTCGTAGGTACTTCCACTCGCCCATTCCACCTACAAACTCAAATTGATGTGATGGTCAATTTCGAACAGAAACAAAGCCATACGTTCCAGTAACCGTCTATAGTAACGAAAACCAATTTCGTTTGAAAATGAACCATTTTGAAACGTCACTAAAGTATTGTACAATTTAGCACCTTTATATTAATAAAATGGAGGCAATATACGTAATAATGTAATAACAGTACACAGAGTAAGCAATGTGGCCATTTTGAATTTTTAGGGTTCAGTACCTAATGGGGGCTAACGAGACACTACCACTAAGACTCCGCTGTCCTTCCCTCCGTTCTTCTGTCCGTGTGTCACAAGGAATCTTTTGAACTGTAATTAATAGGTGATAACACTTGATTTTTTTACAGAGAGTGAACTACAGACTATGGTCCTTGTAACAACAAATAATAAAAATAAAATAAAGTAAAAAATTAAAGGGGGTCCCCATCCCCATACAAGAAATGATAAAGTATTTTATAAAATCGCCCGCGAAACAAATTTCACCTCTTTATAATAACAGTATAGATAGTATAGATATGTACCTACCTAGTGTTGAATATTGTACCTAGGTACGTGTGGCGCATCTACATGCGAACTACGCATCAAAGACCTGACGTCACACAACATCCTGACGTCACTCAAATCCTGCATAGCGCAAATTGAGTTTACCGCGCGGTGGACATAAATATACAAGCTCCCGACTTCAATCTCTGGGCAATTGCCCGCCAGACATGACACCCGTCTGGTCGGAAGATCCTCCCTTTTCTATGGTGGATGAGTGAACTTTACACCCTGTTCCTCATACCCCTAAAGTACGGAACACCTCGTGTGCAAGTCCGACTCGCACTTGGCCGCTTTTTTATTTATTTTTCTGTTGGAGCATTTTACAGTATACCGATAAGCTATAAGATCCTTTATGTAGTTGGAACGTTGAAAAAATTCAACAAAAATCTTTGTATTATATGGGGTTCATTCAGGGATTGTACAAAAAGAGTATTTGTATTGGGCTTATAAAATATTTGATGGGGGAACAGTATGAATTTTATGTGGGAATAAATTACTGTAGACAAATTTTGCAGACGCCTATGAAAAGTCAGTGATGAATAATAAATTGGTTCAGCCAGGGATATAAATTGTGAAGCGGACTGACAATCTACGTCAATTTTCTGTGCTAAAGCCATTTTATACAACTGTCAAACTAAAGAATGACAGTTGAGATTTCAAAATATGAACAATTGAAGTTGGTAGTCAGTTTTCTTAACAATTGATTTCCCTGACTTTACCTATAATTAAAAGACGGGTCGTTTATTGCACTATTATGAAGAAAAGTATTTATTTTCTACTCGTAAAATAATATAAAAACTTTTTCGACAAACTGCAGCTGATAGGCATATAAAAAAGCGGGCGAGTTCGAACTAGGGGTAAGTATAGATGAAGCCACTACTATACATATAATTGAAATGTATATGAAATGGGTAAAAAAATCTCCACTCCAACTTCTAACAAACGTAATACCTCTATTATATTTTTTATAACCATCGAATTCTTATAACTATGTCCTTTCTTTGATACGAATCGGCAATTGAGGAATGTTCGTCGAATCGTTGAGCTCCTTAAGTTCTGAGTTGAGCTGCACGATTACTGACAAATGCGTGCACTGACTGGTCAGGTCATATCTGTGTGATTCTTTCCTCAAGAGACCACTTCAGACACCAATCTACATGGTCTTCACATTATCTGACCAAGGGTATGTCTGGACTTTAAAAGAGACTGTAACCTCTGAGTTTGTTTCGGCCTTTCTTCTCAGAGTAGTCAGATACGAAACGCCGACCTCATCTAGTTTTTAAAATATTATTGATGTGTAAAAGTGTCCGTGTGTATTGTTATTTTCGTATTTTGTTCTTTCCTTGCGTCATGTACCGCAAATAAACGTATTTTCTTTTTTTTCTTTTTTCTTTTGTACAAACCTAGTTACGGAAATAAAATCATTTATCATATTTTATTCATTGGTCTTCCCCTACTCGTATAGCCTTCCACATTCATACTCAAAACTTTTCTGATGACATTTTCCTCATTCCTCCGCATCACATGCCCATACCATGACACCCGATTTCCGTAAAACTTTTCTTTCACTGGTATCACTTTCAGACTTCCTCAATGGTACTCATTTCTTATTTTATACTTTCACGTAATACCACACATCTCTTTTACCATTCTCAATCAAGTCGTTAATCGGGCCCTTGCAGAATACCAGCGCTGCAACATTTAATAATAAATGTCGCAGCGCTGGTATCATGCTGAGATAGGAGCTTTTTGGACCCGCATAGGATTTTCTGCTTTTATTTAATTTTACTTTGTTTTTAGGGTTCCGTACCACAAAAGGAAAAAAACCCTCATAGAATCAGTCGTGTGTCTGTCTGTCTGTCCGTCCCAACCGAACCAATTAAGTTGAAATTTGGTATACATATGTATTTCAGTGACCCAAACACGGACGTGTATCGTAAATAAATTAATTTTCAATATGGGGTCACTTTTGGGGGACAAACAAGAAAATTAAAAAAAAAAGTTTTGCAAACTGTACCGCGTGACATATCAAATGAAAAGGTTTGTTGTGAGGATCTCAAATACATTTTTATATAATTTTAATATAATTTATTTAAGAAAATAGATGAAAATTGACCCCTCTTATCTCCGAAACTACTAAGCCTAAAGTTTTGAAAAAAATGCAGAAAATAGTTCTATAATTATAGATTACAAGAAAACCTATAAGAAGTATATGGTTTTCAAATAACATGGTAAATCACTCAATATTGTGCGTATGAACTTACATTTGCAATTGGAATATGTGGGGGAACATGTTTTTCAACTACAATGTTAAGTTTGTTCTTGGGATAAATTCATCCTAGCTACGGAACCCTTCATTGTGCGTGGTCCGACACGCACTTGATCGGTTTTTTTTATTTGTTTCTTTATTTTTGTATTTTTTTTTTCTTCTTTCTTAATTTATGTCACAATCCAGAATTCGCCGATCAAAATCAATACGCAGTGAGAAACAAAACAACTGTGATTGCTGTTTGCAGTAAGTTAAGGATCAAAATCGGCCTCCACAATTTGTAATAGAAATCGCAATTTCATTAACGCAGTAAGTATTTACCATCACATTTTGCATTACATTTTTCAATAAAACCGCTAAACGAACGTGGGATCCATTCATCTATACAGGGTGGCCGGGACATCGACGCGAAAACTGTCACCATGGATTCAGAACGTGATTCTGATCCCCTCTGCGTTGAAATTTTCCGCCGGCTTAAAAAAAAAAACAGCTGCTCCATACATTTTGACCGTGTAGGTGTTGCACTTTTCTATGAAACAGCAGATTTTTTTTTTAATAACCGAACAAAAATTTCAACGTAGTTCAGAATCATGTACTGAATCAATGTTAAAAGTTTTCGCGTCGATGTCCCTGCCACCCTGTATAACAACATTGTACCATTCATAACCTACAAAACCTGACAAGCGTGTGTCGGACCACGCGCAAAGAAGGGTTCCATAGATGTGATGAATTTATACCAAAAACAAACTTAAGTTTGCAGGTAAAAACATGTTCTCCGATACATCGATAAACGTCACGGTCAATTCTCCACCCTCAAATCATTATAATCGCAAAAATGTTTTTTTATGTGATAAAACAACAAATTAACAATTTACTGACTTTTTCCTTTACTTGTGTTGTGAGAGCTTGCTTCCTGCCAAATTGCATGTTTCTAGGTCAACGGGAAGTACTCTGTAGGTTTTGATTTATTTGCTAGTATCAAAATATGTCACAGAAATGGCCGTATTTTTTATTGCGGTGACTTAGAAGCTTGATTTCTTTAGAACTCCAAGGCACTATAGATCTACGTATTTGATATTAATTTAAATTTGATAGCTAAACGCGTTCCTGAGAAAAAGGGTCTTGACAGATATTGGAAGAGGTCGTATATATGCACTGGCCTGTTGCACATGCTCACACCGATTCAAATTAAAATACTTACGGCATATGTTTTTGTACTTTGTCGCTTTTGTAAAAATATTGACCACGAAATATACTAACTATCAGACCACTGCTCATTATTGCCTCCTGTTTTCCATTAACAGACTGACGGACGGACAACGAAGTGATCTTATAAGGGTTCCGATTTTTCATTTTGAGGTACGGAACCCTAAAAACTAATATATGCCACACTGTCAACTGACATCTATACAAGTAGACCGGTGTTCATGTGTAAACAGTAGAATGGTTGGACAGAATTGCCTTTGATTATGAAAGGGGTTTGACAGTTATTGAATATTGAATCGTTCGAACGGGTTGTGTACTGTTGTGGCGAATGTGGTTTTGTGTTTTAGATAGAAAATTGTTCATTGGATAGTAAAAAGTGGTTGGAATACAAAAGGTATTAAGTAGTGTGGATTTTTTTAAAATTGAGGTTTGTTGTTCAATGTCGCGTGTATTCCCGTTCTTATTATTGTTACTCTTTATGATGTTTTATATTCTTCTTGATTTTGTGATATTTTGGGTATTTTTATTATGATTTTGTTATAGTTTATTGTTTACTGACGCTATTTATGTGTAAAATTAACGAGTTCACTGTCCTGATCACTTATTATATAATGTTTAACGCAAAAATGTGCCACTGTATACCTACATAAGAAAGTGTGACTTTGTAATAATAAGGACGAATCGGTCGATTCTTTTTACAAAAAGAAGCTGATTGAAGAAGCTGATTGATTTTTTAATCATAATTTTTAGTTTTATGGAGAATTTTATTTTGTTTGTTTAATGTTTCAGTGTATGTGTATTTTGATACCTAGGTACGTAAAGTTGATTCTGTGATTTTAAATAAATGACAGATTTTTATTTAGTTTTTTCCATTTAAGCAACCAGTCTGAAATTATTTGGTGGGACCAAGAGGACTAAAAAATAATTAATAAATTATTCCCGTTCGTCCCTTTAAAAATCATGAATGGGACGATCGGGAACAAATTTAATATAATTTTTGTAAATTCCCGTTCGTCCCACTACGGGGACGAAGTCAGTGGGGCGAACGGGAATACACGCAATGTCGTACCTCTGAATAGCTGATAGTAAACGCCTAAGATGAAGTTAATTTTAAATGAATGAATGGAAAGCAAGTGAACGGTGACGCGTCAGGCAGGTATGAAGAAAAAACATTTTGCGCCGTCCATTGGTATTGATAATTTATATCATTTTGTCTAAAAACCCCCATAGGCGCGTTTTTATCGGTCGATAATAACGCAAGCGTTATTACGATATCTGTTTTCAGTACATTTTGTATTAAGGCGGATACGAAGTTACACACTGATGTGATAATAACGACGCAATAGAAGTAGGACGCTTGCGTTCCTCCGTCCTGCGATATTCCGATGAGTGTTCTTAGAACATTTTGTATTAGGACGCATGCGATCTTACCCACACCTGCGTTAATAAAGTTAGTACGGCGTAGTGCGGGTGCGAGGCCTGTAGTGTAGGTTACACGCAGACGTTAGAAATATCGGACGATAAAAACGCAGCTCTGTGCAAGGAACCGGGACGCATTATCGCAATAACGCTTGCGTTATTATCGACCGATAAAAACGCGCCTGTGGGGGAGAGACTTGACAGTCCAAAACAAATATAATTTCTCCTGTATTAATTCTATAACACTATTCTCACCACCAGTACACAATACACAACCAAATATCGACAATTGCGATCCAGTATCGGTTTGATTGACAATAGACGCATATTATGTGTACCAGTTTATATTATTCTATTGGAGATAAGAATTTAACATCCTCCCGTTATCAATTATAGTTGTATTTCGATAGTATTATGACATGGCTGTAGCTATGAGAAGGAGTAAAATTTTGAGATGGCCCAATTCTGGCTTTAAATAGTGAAGATTTGGATTGAAATTCTAAATATTCAAATGAAGTTTTGTTTATTTTAAAACTAGCTGCGCCCTGCGGTTTCACAGGCGTAAATCTCGATCGCGTGGGAATATCATGGTCTACTCATGTGCCAAATTCCATCCAAATCTGTTCAGTCGTTTTAGCGTGAAAGCGTAACAAACATACGACATACGAAAAATCAAATCTTTTCTCTATATAATATTATTATTAGTTTAGATAGCGGCCCGGTTGTACTACCTATTTTTGTTTTTGAAAGCTCATAGTATATTAATTAATAAGGCTCAATTAAAGTAATTTAAAATAATTCTACAGTCACGATTATTTATTTAAAACACCGTTACGTAAAATATTAAAAAAATAAGAAAACCTGACTACTTCAGTCCATAAAAAAAATAACAACGTCGTATTTTCTTAACCTTAAATATGATTGATTGTTTCGAACGAAAATGATTTACTCGTACTTATCAATGAAACTTAGATATACACATAGTGCTATGTTATCTTCGAAACTATGTAGTTTTGGAACACGTGTTCTAGAACTTTATGTATTATTTTTACTTATAGCATTATAACCTTAGAGTTATGGGACATCTAAAGGAACATGTTGTATAAGATATTTCTTTTATACACTCTTTCCATTATTTCGATCTGATTAGTAAAATACCCGCCAGCAAATTAATACACAACGCTACAATAAATCATTTTATGACACTCATAATAAAACTCGAACAGCGACATAAAACATAGTAACAATAAACAACTGCATACGTAGTGTGACACTTGAGAGGCGCGGGTACGGACATCCGCTGTCGTCGGCGGTCGACGCATGACTGAACTAATTGCGCTACTTAGTGACGCCATGTGCATTGTGCTGGCAACACCTCTCTGTATATTTCTTTTTTTTTGTAGCTTGGCAATTTTTATGCCAGTGTTTTCTAGTAGCTCTGTGTGTTTATTGTGTTAGTGGAATTCTGAGACGTAGATTAATTATTTTTGAGAGAGACCAAAGGTGGATATTTGTAATAAGTTGAATTCTGGCTTATAAAGGGATATGAATTCTGGCCAATTACGTAATTCCATTTTGTTGAATAGAAAATTATAGTTTAGATTTTTGAACTACGAATATCTGTTTAAAATAATATAGAAAAATTATAAATACTCATTTTTATCAGAACTGTCATAGCTGGTAATTATACAGATATATGTACCTAAGCAAGAGACATTAAAATTCAATTTGAGTCTAGCAGGTAATGCGTCACTCTGCTGGCTTATTGCCTCATATAATATTAATTTGTCTACTGAATTTCAACTGAATTCAGCTGTTTGATTTTAGTATGTTGGTAACGACTGCGGTACTTGAGACCAACAGACGATGCATGTAGAATCAGCCGTAAGCTCAACACACACAAGGCGGGTACGTGTCGGGCGCGGGTCGGGACGGCAGTACGGCAGGCTTCTTATATTGTAATTCCTTATTATATGGATGTCAGCACATCAAACGTGTGCGCGGCTCCCGCTCCCGACCCGTGCACGCGTTTTTTATCCTGACCCTGACTGGCCGTACTGCCGTCCCGACCCGCGCCCGACACGCACCCGGCTTGTGTGTTGAGCTTTAAGGCTACAACCATTAAAACTTCTGACCTCTGATCGTCTTTCAATTATTAGGGTTCCGTGACCCAAAAGGAAAAAACGGAACCCTTATAAGATCACTCGTGTGTATGTCTGTCTGTCCGTCTGTCGCAGCCAATTTTCTCCGTATCAATTGATCGATTAAGTTGAAATTCGGTACACATATGTAGGTATTTCAGTGACCCAAACACGGACGTGTATCGTAAATAAATTAATTTTCAATATGGGGTCACTTTAGGGGTGAAAACAAGAAAATTTAAAAAAAAGTTTTGCGAACTGTACCGTGTGACGTATGAAATGAAAGCGATCTCAAGTACATTTTTATAATTATAAAATAAATTATTTTAAAAGTTATTTAAGAAAATAGATGAAAATTTACCATTCCCCCCCTTATCTCCGAATCTACTAAGCCTAAAATTTTGAAAAAAATACAGAAAATAGTTCTATGCTTATAGATTACAGGAAAACCTATAAGAAGTATATGGTCTTAAAATAACATAGTAAATCACTCAATATTTTGCGTACGAACTTTCAGTTGCAGTGGCTTAAAAAAAAAAAAAAAAAATGTTCTTGGTATAAATGTTCTTGGAATAAATTCATTCCAACTACAGAACTCTTCATTGTCAACCCGTCATTTGTAATTGGAATGTGTGGGGGACCATGTTTTTCAAATACAATATTAAGTTTGTTCTTGGGAAAATTCATCCCAATTACGGAACCCTTCATTGTGCGTGGTCCGACACGCACTTGGCAGGTTTTTTTTTAAGGAGATAGACAGAACACTCTCAATTGTATGTAAATTCCCTATTTCGATTATAAATTGAAAAAGCTTAACAAATTATAGCTAAACAACTAGTTTGCACTCTTATCTAAACATGAGAATTTTTTAAAGGAAAAAAAAATCTGACTATCAAAAAAACATAATCACTAGTAAAGTGTCCCCGCCACATTAACGCACACCACCGGAAGCCGTAGCCTCTAACGAGCAAGGTGCGCGTCACTTCCGGTCCATTGAAAGTTTATATCTCTTTGAACTTTATTACGTGTTTCTAAACACGTTATTGTACACATTTATATTGTAAGGTTTTAGAATGAAACAAAATGAATTGAATAAAACCGTAAGGCTACAAGAGAGATTATATAATTAACGTACTTACTAATGTTTAATAATGTACGCACACAAATTTACTTAAATTCTAAAAATCCAGATAAGAATTCTGGGATTACGCCTTGGTATTCTGTGCTAGGTATTGTCTGTGTTACTAGCTGGTTTTTAAGTACTTTAAATTGTAATCTGTGGAGAACGTAGTGGGTAGCATAATTGTTATAATGTACCGAATGTTCAAGATAATAAGTGTAAACTTATTGTGCTACTGTTTGTTTTTCCGTAAATAAATAAATAAATAAAGAGATAGACGACAATATGACAATCTGACAATTTTGTATGTTTTTCATCGTTTTGTATAAATATAACAATTATGTTTTTTTTTGGCGCATTGTCTGTTATATTAAATAGGGCCCTGGTAGTCAGCGTCGAGCTGACCGGCTACAAACTGTTGGATCTAAAACTGCTTTATACAAGAACAGTATTTTCGTAATGGCTCCAAAATTATACAATAAATTGCCAAAGTGTATCAGAAGGGAGGAAAATGTCAGCCATTTAAAAAAAAAGTTGTTCCTGTTTCTATTTGAAAAGACGTATTACTCGATTGAAGACTTTTTAAATGACAAATTATGACTAAATTTAACTTTCTTTGACATTCTTAATAATTAATAATATAATTCAATTACTTTATTTTATGCGGCTCATGACATTTTTCAATTGCTTCATTTCTTTTATCCTAGACTTTGTTAATTATGATAGTAAAAATAACCTGCTTACTAATATTATATTTGTATGCCGATTATTGGCCGAACATACAGATCAGCTAATATGTATAAATAACACCTTTTTGTACTTATGTTCACAAATAAAGATTGATTTGATTTGATTTGATTTGTAATGTAGCAAAACAATATGAATGTGAGTTAGAAGTTGCCGTAGAATAATTTACATTTGAAGACATGCTCGCCACATTTATTTCTAGTCACTGGTGTCCTGTCCTGTGACCAAAGAACCAACCATATAAGCGCCGAGACAATGAAACTTGTCGGGTCCTAGGGAAATGTTGCAACTGTCGTAGAACTAGCAACGAAATTAAAGTTCACCAGAAAAGAAAATTGTAGTCGAAAGACATACATGTTTTAGACATTAGACCACATTTGAGGTAGCTCAGAGAAAAGGTACGTGGATGAATTTGGACAAGGCGTTTGCCCAGGAGTGCGCAATGTTAGCTAACTAAAAAATGTCCGCCAAGTCCGTGTCGAACCACGTACAACCAAGGGTTCCGTAGTTGGTATAAGTTTATCCCAAGAACAAAATTAACATTGTAGTTGAAAAACATGTTCTCCCATAAATCGATCTAAGTCACGGTCGATTTTCCACCTGCAAATGTAAGTTTCTAAACGTAAAAAAAATATTTTTTGTGTGATAAAACTACAAATTAACGATTTTCGTCGAAATTTTTCCTTTACGTGTGCTGTGAGACTGCTTTCTGCCAAAATTCATGATTCTAGGTTAACGGGAAGTACACTGTAGGTCTTGATTTATTTGCGAGTATCAAAATATGTCGCATATTTGACTTTTTTTTTTTTGTTTACTTAAACGCTTGATTGTTTTAGAGCATCAAGGCACTATAGATCTACGTATTTGATATTAATGTCAACTTGATACTTCCTCGCGTTCCTGAGAAAAAAGTCTTGACAGACTGACAGACAGACCGACAACGAAGCGATCCTATAAGGGTTCCTTTATTTCCTTTTGAGGTACGGAACCCTAAAATACATTATTATAGTTTCCACTTCCCTACCCATCAAGATGATACAGGGAAGAGAAAGCTGTATTAGTAATTACAATTTGTTGATCTAAATAACTATAGTCCATGAAATCATGTTGCTTTTATCTCCTCCAAATAATATTTATAATAGCAATGGTCTATAAAATATGTACGCCTACGAACTCCTCACAAAAGGAGATTCTTGGCAACAAACCTCGTTTTAAAATACACAGCAAAGGTTGAGCATAACTGCTTGTTATTCGCTATTTCGTTTTAACAAAATAATATTTAGTTAGTGGGTAAGGGTTCTATAGGTATATTGTTTACTAATGTTGTGTAAATATAATTTTAGTCGCAATGTTAAAGTTTCTAAGAGTAAACTAACAGTGTGGTTTAAATTGTGAGTGTTTGCAACGTTGTTGGAAAGTTGGGTCATTACCATGCAGCTAGTGGTCACATGCTGACGTGCACCGCGAAAGTTGAATAAACTTTTTTAGGGCAAAGTTAAATTAAATATATCGAGAGGAGTAGAGATTTCTTACGTGCTAGGAACTGCCAAGTGCCAATATGCGGTATTAGTCGGTAGAAGTTCGATTAGACTACTTCTTTAACTTCCTAAAAAGGGATCATTTTATGACTACTTTTACGCACAAAAATGAAAGATTGTATAGGCTAACTTGCAGTGGGTATAATCAATCGTTAAGTCATAAGTCATTTGTTTAACTTAGGTGTACAATAATAATGGTCTATAAATATATCGCCATACGCCGTATAAACGTTTATAATTTAGTAATCAAGACAGCCAAGTCTCAATAAGCCCGAACAATAAACAAACTATTATAAAAATATCACACATTTAATAATACAAATTAATTAATAATAAATAGCAATAGAAATCAACAAAAAGAGAAATTTAATTAATTTAAATGTCAATACACAGACTGAAAACAAATAATAAGGCTAAGTCAATATACAATACTTAAAAGTCAGTATACAAAAATTTATGTCAATATACAATTAATATAATAACATACTAATGTCAATATACAAAATAAATTTATTTATTTATTTTGGTTATTCAGAAAGTATAGTTGAGTAAAAAGGTTAAAATAACTCTTTCTCTATACAAACAACTGTAAGTCACGTGCCATGCCTGCTAAAAAAGAAACAAATAAGATTTCATTGACACCCGTAACCCTTTCAATGTTTCGTAGTAAGTACTATTACTTTGTCCATTACGGAACTACTTAGCAAAGTGTAAGTAGCATTTGTACCAAAAGAAAAATAAAATAATAGACAGCCATAACACCTTATCGGTATACAAGTTTTAAGTGTATCCCCCTATAAAAAGAATCGTAAAGCTTTACAGAAGTATTGTGCTGTAACTTAACGTTCTTAGATCGAATCAAGATGGAAACAGTATCGTTTTTAATGTAATTCGACGTTTTCCTGTTTATTTCGGTTTTGGTAAAGTTTTTCCCTACGGTTTCGAAGGTTAAGAGCTGTTGACGATGTCATTTTCGGTTTTTAAGGACAATTTAGATGAAAAATGTTTTGATTTTTTGTATGATGTTTATTTAATAACGCCAAGTTAGACAAGCGTTTAATTTTCGTTTAATAATTTACGATCAAATTGAGACTGTTTTATATAATACTCGAAAATATAACAGATTAATAATCTACAACGAAGAATGAACTTGATCGTACTTAGATCACCGTCATTGTTCTGATTTATCGATATTTTACGTGCTTTTGAATTCAAATTTGGAATGTACCTATCGGTATTGTGCTGAATTTTAAACCGTTTTTGAAGTAAGCCCTCTTACTTCAAAAACGGTTTAAAATTCAGCAGTATTCAAATATTATTTGGGTATTTTGAACCTACGTTTCCAAAATGAATATTAGATATTTTAATTTAAAATTATGTTTGTTAAATATTTATCGAGACGCGAAATGTTTTAGAAAGATAACTGAGTCTTTGTAGATAACTATTAAAACGAAAAACTATATTACACTGAAGTAATATCAGTGAAGCGCATTTTCTTTATTTTTAAAGTTCAGTGACTAAATTTGACAAAGGACTGCTTTGAATATATTATTTTATTAAGTATATCATTTTAATTATTGTGATTTTTTTATTTTCTTTTCTTTCATCAGTTTTTTCTTTCTTAGTTTGATGGTATTTTGAGAAAAGAACTACACAGATTTGATGAGTGTACCTGTCCAGTCATTGCAAGCATTTGGCAGTAATCACAGATACCAAAGACGGACGAGACGGAGATAACGGACTTTTGGGTAGGCCTACCAAATGTCCGTTCTTTGGTATTGTTCGCCGAGTTGAGCTCCTTAAGTTCTGAGTTGAGCTCCACGATTACTGCCAAATGCTTGCGATGACTGGGGACAGGTCCACTCAAATCTGTGTAGTTCTTTTCTCAAAAGACCATTTCACACACTAATCTACATGGTCCTCATATGGCCTGACCAAGATTTTGTCTGAGACTTTAAATGAGACTGCGACCTTATTTCGGCCTTTCTTCTCAGAGAAGTCAGATAGGAAACGCCGAACTCATCTCTAGCATTAATTTTTTATTTTTTATATGACGTGTAAAAGTGAGTCCTATTTACAGAATCAAGATCAAATGACTTGATTTATTATTCCACATAGATTTAATAGAAGAAAAAGAATGTCCATGTATTTCTCCATAAAACCCATACGGAAGACCTACAAATAAAAACAAGTTTCCGTCACTTCATATTTATGCGAATAAATATTGCTCTCTAACTTTGACCTTACTCCCGATAACTTTTATGTTATCTCTAAGCTTCACCATTTTATCAAAAATTCTTCCTCATTTATATTCCATTCGATCCACAGGATTATAAATAAGTAAGTAGACATCTCATATTTGCGTTAACCAAGTAACTGTCACATGTGTTACTGAGACCACGATGAGCGGTTATATTAATACAGTTTCTGTGAGTCTTTTTTTACAAAAATGCAGTTTTGAAGTACAATCGGGGATATTTATGATTTATCAAATTGACACACTACGCCAATTTGCCGTGTTATAGCCATTTCACACAATTGTCAAAGAATGACAGTTGTGATATGAATTTAAATAATACAATGCGGACTACTATAAAAATACATACTAATATTTAATAAAAGTATGGACAACTCAAGTTGGTAAGTAATCAATTTTGTAAACAATTTATTTTCCTAACTTTACGTAATATAATTATATTGCAATTTAATGGAATTATACGTATACGATCTATATAAACCAGCTTTTGCTAAAAGAATACTATTGCATTTTTATTTCATTTATTTGTCGATTTTCAGTTCTCAATGCTGACTGTCTTTGAATTTGGCACACGGAGAAAATAAGAACCTGCCATTGAACGTTGCGTTTCTTAAATAACAAACAATTCAAATAAAGATTTTGTATGTGTATTTAAATACACTTATCATGCTGAAATCCTTCCCAATTCATTTCAATTTGTCATTCACACTTCAATGCCGCCATATTGTTTTTAAATCAGCTGTCAATTAACTCAAAAAGGCGAGTTTTCGGTAATTGAATAGAATCATGGCGACTAACAGAGTTTGTTCGCAGCTCGGCTAAGTTTTGTTCCCGAATATAATGTAACAACGTTTCCCTTTAACTAGATAATGCAATTTCGTAAGGAAGACGAAAACTGGAACTTATTAAGGCAACTTCTCAAATCCGGATATGGCTGTAAAGAGGTTCGTCATTTGAGAATGTTTTTGACAAAATTAATCTTGTTGGTTGGTTCTACTTGGTTGAGTGAGATTAACAGGCAGTGAATATTCAGATTCTACATGAAGAGAATGGGGACTGAGGGGCAAATAGTAAGGTGGGTTTTTAAATAAATTAAGTAGATAGGTGTGAACAGAAAGCAATGATTAGGTATATGTATCTATTCCTATGCCAAAAACGATATTATGATGATCCTATGCTAAAAAACAACTTTGGTACAAAGGCATGAAGGCAAGGTTTAATGATCGATATGTATTACAATGAAAATAGCCGTAAAGTATTTTTAACTTCACTAGACGGGCTAAAATAAAGAAACTGTGTCACTACAGTATACCTGACCTTTGACAGAATTTTAAAACAAAGGTACCTGCCGTCCAACAACCGATACACGTGTACACGAACAATACTCTAACTGAGCGCACACATACAGTATACCGCATCAACAACTAGCCGACTCCCATGCCAAGTCAATTGCAACCGACCGTGCCGGGAATCCTGAAGTTCATTATTCCTATTGAAAACTGGCATGAAACACCGCACAGCTTACTTTAAACACTAGTTGGACTGGATTGGACTCCAATTGTCAGCGCCTACGACTTTCCTCTGAGCAATGACGCTGGGAAACGTCAAAGAAAATTTCACAATGAAAAGGCAGGGACAATTTTATTGAAAAGAATTTTCGTGTAGTAGTTTTAAAGAATGTCGAAGTTACTGTAGGGAGTTTTTGTGTAGTTTTCAGGCACCCTAATTGCGTAACACACTTTCAATCACAATCTGAGTGATTTTGAAGGATATTGCTAAAAAAAACAACGTAAATAACGCGATGAATGTTGTTGAACTGTCAAAATTAAAGCCATTGGTACTGTAAGTGTGTTATGAAATTACCTAGTCTGTCGTGTAGTGCTGATTAACTCTTCACTGGTGACGAAATAATTATTATCCCAATTTGTTTATTTTTTTAATGCTTTCAATAGCAATGTTAGTAATGGACGAAGTCATTTCGTAGTTTATCTTGGAATAATTTAAGCGGATCTACTAATTTCCTAAGTAGTTTAGGACATGGGCCTTTCTCAAGTTATTTCGGACTTAAAGCTTAGTCTTATACCCAACCCTAAGTACAATTTAATTAATTTGTTAAATAGGCGTGTAAGTGAAACTTTGTTTTCGTCCTACCTATTGGCGAAATGTATAATTTATCGCGGAGACTTCGTTTCAATTATTGAGAGAACTTACGTTAAATTGAAACATGTTTTCAACACTGAATTATTAAATGATAGGTATAGTATTATTAAATGATAGGTACAGTATTATTTTAGCTACTATTATGTGCTGAACTGGGGTTGCAGTCTTAAAATATGAATAAAAAGATAAGCAAAGAATATGCTATTAGGTAGGTAGGTAAGTACCAGGACTGACGATGCCATAATTTAAACTAATATAACAAAGAGAAAAGATTTGATTTTTTGTATGTTTGTTTGTAACGAATAAACTCAAAAACTACTGGAGCGATTTAAAAAAATCTAGTTGCTATATTATCACTTAGTAACATAGGCCGCTGGCAGAAGTTAGTTTACAATAAAACACAAGTCCTAAAAACATTACTACAATAAAATAAATAAACGGAAATGAAAACAAAATGCTATCATCCCACAGACGGAATCTCAAAACTTCTAGAAAGATAGTATACCATCAAAAACAAAATATGTAAAAAAATGCAAATCTTGCAACGCAGTTCTTCTACCGAAAAAGATGTGAGATCTAATGTAAAACTAAGTCTGTTAATTTATTCAGTACCTATCTTATTTGTCATCTTTATTTCTTTAATAAATAGAATGACTTCTTGGCCATCGCACGGCAAATAGTGTAAATAGTCCTATTTAAATAAATCACTCACAGCGCTAATATTAGGTAGATTTTATTGTATATAGATTCTATTGCCGTGTGCGATTGTCAAGTAATTCTATTTATAAAACTACAGGTTCTAATTGAATGTAATTTGGGAATATATCTAGTTATACTCTCTAGCTATACCCTATTGCTCACTGAAAGTTCAGGGTTGTAACTTTATCCACAACAAACTTACAGGGGGTCGAAAATGTTCCTGAATGGCTTCGAGAAAAGATTGTACGGCTGTGCCTTTGTTAGTTTGTTTTGCTCGACTTTGGCGGTATTGCCGTGCCCTCCGAAACAATCTACACCAAAACAGTAAATAACTATCTAGTTGCAACACAAAAAAGGATTTTCAGGACATTTTTATTACAGGTAACACAATTCCTTCCTGATGCTCCTCTTAAGCCGCAGGGAAATGAAGTTTGTACGTTTTCCTAAGTTTAAGAGTCGGTCTCCCTGTAACTGCTGGCTAAATAAAGCGAATATTTTGATAGCTTCAACATAGTCAGTGGTAACGAAATAGGTGGCTTTCGCTGGTCTAGAAAGATTTAGGGAATCTTGGAGCCTTAGAATATTAATAAAGGCGCAGGCAATTTTGAAGGCAAGAATGATTGGTATAAATTAAAATAGTAAATGCACCATATGAATACATTATCATACTGATATTGTATTGTATTTGGTCCAAAAAGTTCAAACACACAAATGGATGTAATTAAGTGCAGAAGTAAGTTTTTTGGTTGTTTTAACTTAGCTATGAACTAAGTTCGTGATCTTTTTTCTAATATTATACATATACACATACACATACATACATCCACACATTAAATAGAACGAAAAAGCTTTCTGTATTTCTATGAAGTTATTTTAATGGATCAATACAGCCAATGAAAATGTCTGACCAAATTGAAAGTTGAAATGGCATATCAATTAATAAAACTTTTGCGATTATTACTTTGAACGCTGTTTCGAAGAATATTGCAATAATAAATGTCAGTATTGAGCTCGGCAATGTAAAATAAGAGGCAAATAAAATTGTGCTGGTACCGAAATACAACTCCAGAATTAACCAGATAAATAAATGGAGAATTTGTGCGATACGTTATTTTTAAATTAACCTCTTGAAGAAAATTTATACGGTTGTTGTTTTCATATTCGAAACACATACGGAACATAAATAAAAAGAATAAAAAGCAAAGTGTAATGAAATTAAAAGCCGAAAGTCCTGTACGAGGCTAAAAGACTCGGAGATCGGTTGATAGATAGATAGTTAGATAAATCGTTTATTTGGTGCACACAAAAGACAGCATAAAATACCAAAAGACGATTAAATAATAACTAAATACATGAATATAAGGTGCCAATATACAAAAAAATAAAATAAAGAAGAAAATAAAGACATTGTGATGACTATTGGCTAACACACTTTAAAATTGTGAAACATACAAAAGGCGGTGTGCGTCTCAAGGTTGCACCAAATGGGAGTCCAACTCAGCATGTGTCAGGCAAATATTCCTGTCGCTGATATTCTGCTGGATCCCTGCAGTGACATACGGACGTCGAGCAGATGTAATGATAAATAAGCGAATTATTGGTGTTGTGAAAAGTGAAATGTGCAGAATGAAATTACGTAAGTATACCCGCAATTTAAATAATGATAGATTTTTTTATGATAACCATTAAGTTTAGCATTTGAAAACGTTCTTGTTCGATAGTGATTGTGTATTTGATAGGTACTTGATTATTTAAATAAATAAATGTATAATGTATAAATGAGTAATGATAAAAAATATAGTGGCGTAGGTGTGAATAAAATAATGGATTTGTCTGGATTAAGAAGTGGCTTCAATATATAAATGTAGGTAAATAAGCTTATGTAAAATATCATCTAACAATGGATCCACAAATGAGTAAATTAATAATATTCCCTTTGTTCACAGGTTTGTCATCTTGAGTTGCACTAAGAAAGCAGAATGAATCGAGAAGAACACGACGGTTGGTATCATTTACGCTGTACTTTGCTGTAGTTACGTACCTAAGCTTGTTATTGAGTCCGCTCAAGATTATTTTAATCTAGGTAAACTATTTATTGTCTAGACTTCAGATCATAATACAAGAACAATAAAAGGCGAGCATCTGCTCAATTATCATAAAATAATATTATCCATGAAAACAATATTGTGCTTTCTTATAAGCACAAAAACTTCTTCTCAGTACTACAATTATTGCTAAACAAGCCTTGAGGCGTCTGTCCTACCGCCGGCGATTAACGAGAAGCAAGCAGAGCTAGCAACTAAAAAACCGGCCAAGTACGTGTCGGACCACGCACAATGAAGGGTTCCGGAGTTGGGATGAATTTATCCCAAGAACAAACTTAACATTGTAGTTGAAAAACATGTGCTCATGTTCACGTTTTTCAAACTACAAATTTAAGTTGGTTGATTATTATTCGTTAACCAGTACAGTCTACTTAGGTCTGATAGTTTTCCTTTTAATTTCGTTATATATACTACTGCTGTGAATTTTTTCACAAATCCAGGTACAACCATTTAGCTGGCAGGGGGGGGACACTTGACTCTACCAAAAAAAATCAGTTAAAAGCTTAATATTTCACCAACGGATCCCTGAATCCAAAAATGGTTAAGACAAACTCGCAATATTTTTGAACGACCTTTCTAACGATAACCCACAACAAGGGTTAGATGAGAAAAAAAAACATCACCGCTTTACGTGTAGAAGTAGCCTAAAAAAAAAAAAAAACTTGATTTTATTTTACCGCTTTGTCGGCAAGATTAATATGTATACTCATGCCAATTACAGCTTTCTAGTACTAACCGTCTCTGAGCTAAGCCGCGGACAGACAGACGGACATGTCGAAACTATAAGGGTTCCTTGTTTACTACGAAACCCTAAAACCGAGTTGATGAGCAGTGAGTGCGCGTAATGCGCATAAACCAAGCAAGAGTTTCTCAGCTAGTATACCTGCCCGCCAAGATAACGAGTACTCTCTTTGACGCCAAGCTATTATAGCTTACCTCCACCAAACCATAGTATTGAAACCACAGTAGTTCAATTCAACTGACTCGCATCATGTTCCACTATTCGAATCGGAGGCGGAACATGACGCGACTCACATTTACTGCGGTTTCACTGCTATGGTTTCGTGGCGAAGGTGTGCTATCGGCGTGATAGCTCTTGTTGCTGCAAGAAACGAGCACTCGCCGGCGGTGTGAACAGTCGGCGAACAACTAGTAATATATTTATCTCTTTTACTTACACGGGACCTACAATATTTTGTACGTTTCTTGAGCGAGAAAACTGTTCATAGCTAGTCGCTTCCTAGTAGGACAGGAGCCTGAGACATAACAATAAAAGAACAAAAAAACAAAAAAGTGAAAATGTACCCAAGCCTACAGTAATAAACAAAGTAAAATAACATTAACTGAACTGGAGTTCTGTTAGGTAACAGTACAATTTGTATGCTAACTGGTAGTTACGTATCTAAGAAGAAAGTTGATAAAGGGAATTGAACCGAGCATGATGTGAAATAGGACACAACAAGGGAACTATTGCTTTCACACACTTGTGAATAGGGTGACTAGGGGTTTTGATCAGATGGTCAAAATGTTTGGAGAAAACACTCATTTGTATTTTGAGATAAAAATAACAATGATAATGAACGTGAATGAAATGACGGTTTGTGGTATCTTTTGTTATTATAATATTACAATTATTATAGATTATAATGGCAGTGTTCTGCTACGGTGCTGTGTTTTTATAACGACATAAATGAGCGATGATACATAGGGACACATAGATATGACCAATTACTGTACTTAGCCTTAAAAATAATAAATATAAAAGTCCTTGTAATATTATAATAAAATCCTTACCATATAATGTAAGATAATAATATAAAGTCGTCCCTATCCTCACACCAAAATCTCAAGACACAGCTACGACAGGTGCTACGAGCGTAGACCCTCTACAACATGGTCTACGACAAGGTCTACGAGCGAGCGGTCTTACAAAACTTTGTTAGATTTTGTTCCATCTTCTAAGTTAAACTTGGCCGTCCTACATACAGACAATAATACAATTACCTCGCGCAAACTAAGTTGCAAGTTAAATGCTCAAAGGCGGCAGATGGTAACTTGATGCGCGATACGTTTCAGTTAATTCGACCAAGTTAGGGTGTTGCTGGATATTGCGTTTTTCTTGGCGATTCGAGTTTCGTTCGGTGAGGTATTAGGTTTTTATTTAGGTTCAGGTAATTTTACTAGGTTTTTATTACAGAAAAAGTAAGTTATATAATGTTACGAGTTTGTATACCTATATTTAAAAAAATCTCTGTCTGTCAATAAATACTAATATATTTTATAGTTATTTGTTGAGAATTTAACATTACAAGTAGATTAATAAAATTCAAGTTTTATTTTCATATACACGGTGATTTTTAATTCACTATTAACCTTTCAGGAGGTGGAAGTGCTCATGATTATAAACAGCGTTAATTATGGGACAAACTACGAAATAACAAATAAATACATGTGTTTCATACATTTTCATTGGGTGAATATTGAATGTTTGTATGAAACAGCAGATATTTTTTTAGATTTTTCAGAGTTCGTCTCATAATGAAAGTTGCTTTTAATCATGAGTACTTTCACGCCCTGAAAGGTTAACAGTGAATTAAAAATCACCATGTAAAATAATAATTAAACCGTGTTACCTAACAATTTATAGATCTCTTAGTTGTTCGAATTAAAATGTATTTATTTATTTATAAGCATATCTTAATTTTTTTTTTCTTTATCTACTTGTGTTGTTCCACTGCTGGCCAAAGGTCACAAATTTTTCCACTCTTCCTTGTGTGTTGCCTTGCTTTGCTTAAAATAAATAGCTTATTGGTTTTAGGTGCTAAGGTGGACGTATAGCTAATAACTAATCGAGTAGACAATGTTTAGGTACAATACTGAAATATTTCCATGACTATAAATTCTTCTAAAATTCACTTTTTTCCTACTAGTAGGCAAGTATATGTTTTTTCCTATCACGTACTTACAAGATATTAATCCAGAGCACGCCATTAAGTCTAGTTTTTTTATTCAGCTAGGTATTAACATTTTTCCACCACCCACGTATATTAGCTAAGAGATAGCATACGTAAGATATTCACGAAATTGGCATGTCCGGCTAACATTTTGTAAAAATAAAAGTGTGTAATTTTAGTTTCCCTAAAATCTGGATTGCATTTATGTCGTCGGTGGGATGTATTAATAAGTATTATAGTGATTTTTTGTTATTTTAACTGACTTCAACAGTCATTAATAGTACCTAAAGTAATGCGTTAAAATTAATTGTACGGAGTACCTTTAAGATTCTCTTCTTTAACCACGCTCGACTGAAAAATGTATTCAAAATTACCACACTGTACGTGACTGTGATCAATTTGCTATCTTTAAAAAGTTTAACCTCATCTCTAAAGACTAGTAGAAATGAAGATAAAACTTGTATATTTCTGACTACCTATAGATTATTGAAAACATGTTTTGCACAATGAAATTACAAACGAGGTCATAAAAATGTCATTTGAGTTGCACTACCATTTTCTCCCAAGCCTCGCGAACAAACACACACCAAAAAGTATAACAAATTATCTCTATATTTACTTATATTCTAAACTGTTTTATTGCCAACATTTTTCCGGAATATATTCGGAATGATAGTTTTTACGAACTGTCTACCGACTTAAGGTCAGCTCTATGTCAATTGTAAATCGCTGCTGGCAAGCTACCAGAAACAAATGTGTATAGTATAATATGTTGTAACAATTATTAAACTATTGAGTAAGATGGGACGTGATATTAATTTTGCATTAGAATAGAATAGAATAGTTCTTTATTTGCACAGAAAGTAGGTACAAATTACAGGTGTTAAGGTTAAAATGATCCTTATACTAACTACCTTAACTAAGGCATGCAAACAGTTTACAAATATTATTAACAAATTCAATCAAATCAATACAAGTTTACCATGTCAAGATGAAATTCAGAAAAAAAAAAACGAAATTAAAGTAGGCAATACAACACAAAATGTCAAGTTTAATAAAATGGGATTATAAATTCGTCAAGTTTGAGTCAATACATTTAAATTAAAAATATATTTTTTTAGTAAAAGTCAGGAGTACAGAGATGTCATATTATCAATTTAAATTCTTGTCGGTCAAAAATTCGCCAATTGAGTAATAACACTTAGTATTAGTTGAGCCCGTCACTTTGTGTGCGTGTACCTACTTCTGGGAGAAAAAGTATTCCATTGTTATTCCAAGACATTTTGACGTGTTAAAGATAGTATGTATTTTGTATTTTATCACGCAAAACTGAAAACACAAGGCAAAGGACACCAGCGGGGTAATTGCGTTTACAGCTTTCATTTTGACAGTTCAACAGCATTTATTTTAAGTTGTTGAGGAGACAAATTTTTCGAACATATGAAGCAATGGACTAGAAATATCCTTCAAAAATCATTCAGATTGTGATTGGAAGCGTGCTTCGCAATTAGAGTGCTGGTAAGCGATAATTGTTCTTGGCTTGAAAGCAATTCCGACAAACTGTTTTCTAAGAAAATCATTGCAAAACTTCTCAGCTCAAAATCGAGGTAGTTATGATACCACTTACTAAGGTAACACTTTGTATCAGCGGTCTGCATAAATGTAATAAGTCAACGTTCTCATTACAATATTTGACCGACTCTCATTACAGCCGGTCGATTCTGTAAAAATATCACCTCGAAACTTAGGTGAAGTGAGCGTGAAGTAAGCTGTCAATAGTGTTAATCCCTAGCATCAGCCGGTCGATTCCGTGACAGTGACAGCTCACTTCACGTAAGTTTCAGGGTGATATTTTTACAGAATCGAATGACTGCTCCTTAGGAAGAAAACAAATGACAGTCGAAATAGAGATGATTGCTTGGCACGTGATGTTATTCAGTGGTATCGGGTGTGACCGCCAAACTCACGAACGGCGCTAAATCTCTCATCACGGCATTAATGATTTAGTTCGTATTTTATTAAAAGACGACAGCAAGATTGTTCGTTTTATTAGGGATGATGCCTGGGTAAAAAAAAGAAATTCTAATTAATACTTCAGTCAGATAATTTAAAAAAAATTGTCACGATTTTTTGCTTTATCATACAATGTGAAATTTAATTCGTTTGCATCCTCTTAAGGGGTCATTTAACTCATCATTATGAACAACTTTCACAATGGGGCCAACACTGAAACCGCGAAAAAAAGCCCCTTAAGAGGATATAAACGAATTAAATTTCACATTGTATTAATAAAAAATTACTTAGATAAAACGCAATTTAAGCTGGGGAGTGGGGGTCGCTACGTCACAAGTAAGTATAAAATCTACATTCTCGTGTCATCATGGCACATTTTACCTCAATGTATCGCCGTAATTTTCAGATTTCGTAAAAAAAGAAAAAATGCGTGACCTACGTTTTTTTATAATCTCCACAAAAAAAAAAATTGTCGTTATCACTATTAGATGAGTGCGGAAAGAAAAGTATAGGATAGGAAAATACACTCTTATTTGAATGGAATTCAATTCAAATTATATTATCTATACCATACTATACTATAATATTATAAAGAGGTATAATTTGAAAGAAAGAAAGAAAAATTGTTTCTTCTGCATAAACAAAACGCACATATAAAGACAGAAGACATAAAATACACACGTAGGCCTCGTACTCAACCAAAAGATAAAAAAAAAAAAAACTAATTTGTTTGTATGTAGGGGTTTATCTCCGGAACTACCGTCGGATTTGAATTTTTTTTTGCATTGGATAGCCAAATTCTTGAGGAAGGTTATAGGCACGCGAACGAAATCGCGGGCAGAAGCTAGTTTCACGGTTCCAATTGGTCGTTTCCTATGGAGAAGAGCCGGCAAGAAAGTCAACGGTTAGATGAACGCTATAATAGGCTTTTACAATGTTTTCAAATTACAGTGTAAATAGATTTGGGAGGGCAGTGTCCTGTCAACAAGTACCAGGTATTTTGTTACGTACCTGGTACTTGTACTGGTATTTATATCAATGGCTTACAACATCCACCATCCGAATTTAATATGTATAAATAGGTTCCTACCTTCATAGGTATGAAGAAACAAAACGTTACACGACACTAAACGACAATTTGCTCATTTTTATCAACTAAAATTATGGATGTCTAACTAAATGAAATTTATCACAGTTGTTCATCACGATGGCAATGTATAATGTTTTTTACTTATTCGGTGGATCATTTTTTGCTAACAAGATTGATTTCATCGACTTTTACAAGTGATATTTATAAAGTTGTGGCGGCATCTACATCGCCACATGCGAACTACGGATCAAAGACCTGACGTCACACAAAAATCCTGACATCACACAAATCCTGCATCAAGCAATTAAAGTTTACCGTGCGAACGACATATATAAGACTATCCGACATCAATCGTAGGGCAGTTGCCCGCCAGACATGACACCCGTCTTGTCGTAGGATCCTCCCTTTTTTAAAGAGGATGAATGAAGTTTACACCCTCTTCCTCATACCTCTAAATTGGTGACCCCGACGTGATAGCGACGTTTTCCTCTTCATATTAAAATCACCCGATATTCCTAAAATACACGATGTATCAAACAGCCATAAATAAAACCAACTAAAAATAGCCCTACATTTATATCAACGTGATGAACGTTTAAATTGTGCGCAGGCGCAGGTGAATCTAGGAAGTGTGGCGTGCCAGCTCTGAATACTAGCTGAGTCACTGGCACACCTGATAGGTGCAAAGGTCGTTATGATAGATAGAGGTATAATAAATCACTGTTTTGTGGGTAGAATACGTCATACGTACTATCGAAGAACTTCATATCTAAGCAGTTTGAAAACAAAATCCCGTGAACACGATGACCGCATCTGTTACAGGCCCGGTTCTATAGGCGCCGAGCGCTGCAAGCAGTAATAGTCCTTATGGTGTATAGATATGAACTTCTTCGATGGTACGTCCAGGAGGATACGTCGTAGTATAATGAAGTAACTACCTATGAACATAACGTAGGTCCTTGGACGAACGCGCTGACGAATCTACCTTACCTTTACGTCACGTGTTTGTGCTAGGGCCTCCTGAGCCTAATTAATCCATCTTATACATATATAATACGAATTAATTCATTTGAATTCCCATTTTCGCTTTTTTTCCAGTTTTCATACCAGCAATAGGTGATATTGAAGAATCTTTTTATTCTTGACTATAAAAATGAATGTTAAGGCGCGGTATGAATCAAATCTTTAAGTATAGATATATACAAATACGGTTAAAAATGGCGATGCATTTAATTTTAGTTGAATCTCGTGTCCGCCAATAATATGAAAGTTATTTCGCAAATGTATTTTAATTTAAAAAAAATATACCAATTATTTTAAAAAGTACATTATTGCTTTAGTTGATTTAATTTCTTTTTCATTGTTAAAACAATGTGAATAATATTTTCGCTCAAAATATTGAACATTTCGAGACGAAAAAGTTTTTGTATTTTCATTCTTGCCATTTTTTTTTTTCAAGATGCTATGTTTTCTATAAAATATCTTTATATAAGTCTTTTTTTTATACACTTGACTACACACTATATATTTTTGGATTTAGAATATTAGCAACGGCATAATACGGCTAACTGTGCTAACGAAAAAGTGGGCGTTTCACGGTGTTCCTGTTTATGCAGCTCCTTAATTGGTTTACTATTATTGTTGGTTTGTTATTATGTTTTGTTATTTACGAGACAATGGATTTCCGTAAGTTGGGTATTGAACTAATTTACTTCTGATAAAAACCTCAATTAGTACCAAACCATAACCTAACGTAAACCATTTTAAAACGTTAATTACTTTTTAAAGGCGACAGAATGCTTTTAACCTGATTCGCATGAAATCGTTTGCTATAATCACCCAATGAGTGAACGAGACGTGATAAGCGCTTAAGTACTTCCCATTAGCCGAAGATATCTAAAGCTTAAAGTCCTCACCACACGTCTAGCTGCTAACTATGAGACATAATATAAAACGAACCTACATGTATAAGGTATTAAGAAAGACGACATGATTCAATTAGCCATTAAGAAATAAATAACAATAGCTACATACTTGTGATTTAGGCTATATTATCAGAATATTTTTAAAAGGTGTTAAAAGCAAACGGCCCGCAGTAATACTTCTGTACAGTACAGTTATTTCCTTAATGTCCCTCGGCAAACTTCGTGTTTCGTCAGTCGTCGGATTTCTAACAGTTGCCCTTTGCACTTGGTGCAGACCGGACACTCTCAATCAACTTGGAAGTATATAGAGTTGTTAATACTTTTTTAAATTATTGTAATAAAACCTACTATTTTGCTATTTTTTTATTATTATTTGTCTCGTAAATTTAAATAATGTGATTGTATTAAATCCAGAACCTACTGATTGGGAGAAGACACTGGCCCCTGTAACACAGGTGTAGGTTACCTAGCGCAGGAGTCAGGGCTTCACTTTGTTTGTACAATTTTTTATGCCAATAAAAATAATTTTATTTATAATTTATTTATTTTATAATTTATTTAAAAAATGGGAGAAAAGCTTCTAAGTATTCGGAAATGCGATGAATCCCGATAGACACTAAGAAAATATTTGTACTGTGCCTACGGTCGAGGAATGTAGTATCTTAGCAACTGAAAGCCCTTTTTTTGGTTACACGGCATCAGATACTTTTTACTCATTATATTACTGTAAAAAAAAAACAATTCAATTTGTAAAATAAAAATTGACGAATGGAAATTATTCTGAAAATGGCTCGCTCCTTTAATTTCCTTCGTTTTCACCATATCGATTATAAAGAATCTATGAAGCATAAATAATATTTTGTACTTGCTCAAAAAAGCTTTACTTCACACAACAAATCCCAATAACTCGAATCTTTATTCGAAACTAGATGAGGCGAAAATTCTGCTTCATAAATCCTAAAAATCACCACAAAATAATATAAATGAACACCAGAAGTTCCTCTTCGGGTGTTCCTTATTTTTTTTTCAGATTAATGCAGTAAATAGAAAAAATAAACAATAATTCTTACCTCTCGACTGGAAAAATTCTAACATGTTGTCTATTCTCACGTCCACAGCTATTTTCACTTCACTATGGCCGCGCACCTGAAAAAATAAAGTTTTGAAAAAAATATAATTCAAAGTTGGTAACACATTCCAAGTGACAAAGTACTAAGTAATGGTACAGTACGACACAACTTAGACGTAGCATCGGCCGGAGCCGATCACCATCTGAACTGAAGGCGTACTTCAAAATCACCAATATTTATAGTAGCTTTGGGTGAAAATGATCTTTACGCAAGTGAAGTCATATAACCAAATACATTCGTAAAATTGAAACAAATGAATGCAAATTTTCAAATTTAAGCTTCGTGCAGAGCAGCGCGACGCGACAGCGCGACGCGACACCGGTTATTGTTATACCGTCAAGTTTTCTTAGAAATTGTATTGTTCGTGTCGCGGCGCGGCGTCGCGTCGCGCTGGTCTGTACGAAGTTTGATGCTACATCTAAGTTGTGTCGTACTGTAATTTGTTGATAAGTATTGAGAGTGCCCAGGTTTTAATAGTCGGAAAAATCTTTGGTAGAATAAATATTTTCCACTTGAGCTTTGTCAAACTATCTTTATTACGACAAAACTAGGGTACAAGTCTAGCCCAGACTGGGATAAAAAATCGCGCGAAATTTTTATCGCATTTCTGTAACACATGGTATCTTAAGTATCTACACGCACTGGAGATTTAAAATTCGCACTGAAACGTACTCCGTACACTGAATAATAAACCGCGCAAATAAAAATCGCGCGGCGAGATTTTGCAGTGCGGCCTAGGCCTTAGTACCTGAGTAGGCATATTATTTTCGTAAATAAAAATGGCTGTAAGTGGCAGTAATGTGAAAAATAAACCATAGTCTGTTAAAAACTACATTTTAAAATTAATTTAAGTTAAAGCAAAATCTAGCGAACTTCACAATTACTTAGCCTTAAAATTAAATAACATTTTAAGTAAGTTCCATATTATCGCCTAAATGATTATCTACTTAACATAGCTTAACACTATAATTTAAATTAAACATGAACTTTAAACATTAGATATATTAAATAATATCCTTTTGTAAACGAGCGTAAGTCTCTACGGACTAGTACTTAATGCTGAACATAAATTACAATTTAACTTGAATACTATTATACAGAGTCATTTTTTTTTTCTTTCTAACTGAACAGACAGGCTCTGTGCTGCTGGGGAGTTTGTTGCGCCACTTCTTCTTCCCAGCTAACGCACTAGGAAGTGGTGAAGGGTGGGCGTTTTGGGGGACTGTCTTATGTAATTTTGACGTTCGAAAAGTGCTGATTATCAGCCTAGTTTGAATAAATGACTTTTGAATTTGAATTTGAATTTGAATAGAGAGGTGATTAAGTTATAAGTGAGCACACTTACGTATAGAATATTAATAACGAAATGATGTCACTGGCATAGCTCTTAGAAAAAAGGATAAAAATAGGCCATGCAATGAAATGATTCATGGGAGGCCATTAATATTAATAGTGTGTTAGGAGCCAACGATAGTTTAAAGACTCGAGAATTGCAACCACGAAGAGGAGGTGGGCGTTACACAGCAGTGGAACAGCAAAGTTCTGGAATGTGACCGCTATGGGTAGGATGACCCTTTCAGAAGGACAGAAGACTTGTAAATGGATACAAGTGACCCAGAAGCGACTATTTTGAAAATCTGTAACTCCACAATCTTGAGGCTGATTAACGTCCTATAATCCTAACTAATATTAAAAAAATGCGAATGTGTGTTTGTTTATTTGTTTTTTTTGTTTGTTACGCTTTGACGCTAAACGGATTTAAATGAAATTTGACATAGGGGTAGACCTTAAACTCGGAGAGGAGATAAGCTACTTTTCATCCTGGATCATAGACGAAGTCGTGGGCAACAGCTAGTCCTAACTAATATTATAAATGCGAAAATGAGTTTGTTTGTTTCGCTTTCACGCTAAAACGACTGAACGGATTTGGATGAAATTTAGCACATGGGTAGACCATGACCCGGGTTAGGATATGATCCCAATATTCCCACCGGATCGAAACTTATGCGGGTGAAACCGCGGGGTGCAGCTAGTGATTAATAATTGTTTCGCATTTGACAATGTAGTTCTAAGGGTTTCTTTGAGATAGCTTATGAGTAGCTTGACGAAATGAAATGTTTTATGTCCTACAAATATGTGGAGTTTGTAAGCACACCAACGTGCAATGAATCAAATAATAATTGTCTGTGTAGCTGTAACAAGGTTGGTAACAAGTAATATTCCGGCCGGCCGGTATGTCAGCTGTCGCTGAAAATCAGCGCTGGCGAGATAGAAATCTCGCATAGGGTCTCAGCATTATGATGAGCGATACCCGTTTTGCGTGGATGTGACGTATATTTTCCCCCAACTTGTACTTTTTTTAGCTTTGTGTTGTTTCTTTGCAGTGACCATCTTTACATATCGAGATTCCTCCGTGCCTCGGAAAGTGCCTCAACGTTAAGCCGTTGGTCCCGGCTGTCATTTGTAGATTGACATGACAGTCGTTACGGGTCGTCAGAAGCCCGAAAGTCTGACAACCAGTCTTATCAAGGGGTATCGTGTTACCGAGTAACTGGGTTGTGGAGGTCAGATAGGCAGTCGCTCCATGTAAAATACTGGTATTCAGATGCATCCAGTTAGACTGGAAGCCGACCCCAACATAGTTGGGAACAGGCTAGGCAGATTGTTTTTTGTTTCCGTCATCTTTACCGTTAATAAACGTATTTACTTTTATTTTTTCTTTCTTTACAGTCTGTTGTTTCTACAACTAAAATTTCGCAAGATTAAAATATAGCATAAAAACAATTAACACTGCTTGAGTCTCAATATCTGTAAATAAACCTATCAAGTACATTGAACAATATCAAACGAAAATCGTCAATGAATTTGCACAATGAACTTTAATTAGAAACTTCAACTGCCGTTTCTTCGCAAATTACCTGAATATTAATTTCTAATCAGGAAAATGCTTTGAATATTAACCAACATGTTTGAAACAAAGAGTAAGAAAGTATAGAAGGGTCAGTTGTAACATCCTTAGAAAATCATTTAAAAAATCTTTGTCACAACTAGAAGAGCTTGTAAGCAAGTTTGCGTTCAAGTTTGAGTTTTATAAAGTTTTTTTTTTTGTATTTATTTATTTAGTTTGTTTTTATTTATAAATAAAAATTTAATGCTGTTCGTCGGTAAGCACATAATCATCAAGCTAATTTTGTTTTGATTTAATGAGTGTATTTTATTTGCTTTAATTAAAAAAAAAAAACGAATTCTATCATTGAAATTTAATTTTAAGTAAGAAAAATTTATCACCTTTTGCTGCATATACCTACTTGCTTAATTGTAACCTAAGGAAGAAGTAACTAGCTCCTGCAATACTGGTACTCTAACCTATGTAGCTGTGGTAAATACGCTATTATATTCTGGGGTATTCTGGGTCTTGTATTTTGATATTGTGCATACTAACATAGTTATAAGTTTCTGTTGTTACTAACCATTATGGATCAAAGTTGTCTAATTTAATAAATGAATTGAATTGAATTGAATTGTAATGCCACAAATAAAGGTTTTTTGGAATGGCGTCTAAAATTTACAATAAGATACCTGTGGACATTTTAAGCACCAAGGAGCTCCCACTATTCAAATATAAATTGCGTAATTTTTTAATTGACAAAGGTACCTACTACAATCTGTCACCATACTTGACATTTTGTAAGATTTGCTTTTTAAGTGATACCTAAGAAATGTTTTATACCGCATATTAACATACCTAATTATTGTGTGCCTATTAGGCAGGACATAATGGAACTGTAATTTACCTGTCTGTATAACCTATGCCCACACTAAAAAGATTTGATTTGATTTGTGGAGCCAGAGTCTCAAATTTTACTATAAACTGTTTATGGCAATAAAGAATTTATTTATATAGTGGAGAAGGGCAAAAAAATAATATTTGTCAAATCGATCTAGATTTGGAAAATTTTTGTTTTAGAATTTTCGTAGTAGTCCGAATAAGGTTTTTGGAGAAATATTTTTTTTATAAATCATCCGGTTTTTTTTTATATTGATAACCTGAAAGTTCTTTTTCCTATTTGAGTATTGTTGGATGAGCTATAGTTTACACAGGAAAGCGTCTGTCAGGTCAGCTATTTTTTTATTAAATTAAATATGTTTTCGTTTCTGGAGCTCTACTTAAAGAAACCTAGTGTTTCATAGTCTTTCGATTCTAGGATAGTTTTGGCAGAATATTAAAGTCGAACAAATTAAATACGCATATTCAAAAAAACGATAGTCTTATCGACCATATTATTTATACGGAATATTTTTATTTCGCCTGAATCTACGAATCTACTCTTAAGGCTTCTGTTCAATACATTTAGTGTACAAACGTTTCCCTTTATGTTAATAACACAATTAATCTTCCCTTTTGTTGAGTCAAAATTTCGTAAATTAATTTATGTATAGCAACTAATCGGAAAGCGACGTCGGCTTACATAGATTAACGAAAATTACTTAATGTGTGCTTGACTTAGGTGACTGTGAACTTGCGAAGTGAATGGCTAATGGTCCTTCCATTAGCCATTCCCTTCTGTTTGCCTGATACGAATACGAGATATGATAGAAAAAATAATGAAATGCACGTTTAGTGATCGGCCGGTCGATTTTGTAAGTATTTCACCGTGAAAACTTGGAGCTGTCACTCCACAACTCACTTCAAGCATAATTCACCTAAGTTTTCACGATGAGATTTTTACATCGATATAGGGTCAAATTCATTTATCAAGCGGAATTTCAAACACACGTGAAGATCACCTCTAAGAAGTTTTGTTAGCTAATTTAAATTGTCCCTGTATTATCATTGGTCCTTGAATATTATTATCAATATTTTATATGATTCAAATGAAACTCTTTCAATAGGCTCTGCAATAGATAATTTAATTATTTGTATGCTTGTAGTGTCTGAACGAATTCTAAGAACCTACGTATAAGTTTTGCGAAATCTATACATAATATGAAACAAAGTCGCTTTTCGCGTTTGTTTGTATGTCCGCGTTGCTCTTCTAAACCACGCAACAGATTTTGATGAGATTTTCACCATCGTTTAGAGAATTTATTCCGGAAGGTTACCTAAGAAATCTCGGTTTTTTGTCAAGTCTAAAAAACCGTGCGAAGCAGGAGTGGGTCGTGAGTACCTATCAAATGGTAGAAAGATATTGAACATGTTTAGTGCGAAAATTTACTTAGACTGAAGGAGAACAGGATAAATTAGGGAATGTTTAGAGTTAAGTTGTCAGTTACCCGTCAGTCAGATGTCTGAGATGTCAGAAAGGTGTTACAAGTGTCAGTAAGGTTAATCTCATCTAATTATATTTTTAAAAGTTCATCAAAACAATCTTTTAAATTGGAATTTTTAGATTTCCATAAGATTTATGAAGATAAGATTATAAAACTTCGCTAAGAAAGGCTGACTTAAGTCTGCCTGACGAACTCCCATTTACTTTAAATTTAATAACATTGTCTCCTTTGAAAACGATCTTTTGTCATTGGGTTTTATGCACCAAGTCATTAGATTGTCTGTGTTACTCTTGTTAGCCTAAAATTCTAAATAGCTGTCTATCAAGTGCTCGGTATTTTGTTAAAAACTTATCTTTGTACAATATTTTTATGTTAATAACAATTTTGAAGCTTCACATTTCTGAACCAAATTAGTCTCGTAGGTCCATAAATAAATATAAAATTGTTTTTTTTTAATTAAAATTTGTAAAAATCACGCATTCGGATTTATGAGCAGAGTAGAATAGATAAATTACAACACTTCAATTTCAGAATACATTCTTCTATACTGCTGTATAGAGAAGTGCCAATAGAAGTGTTCTAATCTTTATAGCAATAAAATATGGCCATTCAACCGCGAAAAATACGGACATTCAAACCACACATTTTATAGCATTTCCCAACGACGCTATAAAATATTCACCATGTCCAAAGTTTGCGTACGTAGAAACATTGCAATTTACGGCGACACACTTTAAGCTATTTCGCGTTTAAGTGTTCAGGAATTACCGTTATTAATTATAGTTATTGAATCACTAAAATTAGTTACTATTTTGGTACTTACTGTGCTTGAATTCTATGCGTATGATGTTGTTTTGGTAGGTAAGCGTCTTATATGATGTGAATAGAAATGATTGCCTGATCACGGTAGAGGCATTTTGATGTTCTGTGTAACTAATTTGCAAATATCCTAATCCATCCTAGATTAGAGATTGGATTGGAGTGAAATTCAATCTGCTGGAAGACAGTGGATTACTCAGCGATCGACGGGTTTTGAATTCTTTTTTGAAGTCATCAGATTTGACATTTATATTTCTATGAGATTTGAGAAGGGTCTTATCTTCCTTCACGAAGTTTTACGGCGAACAAAAATATACAGGGCAATGAAACACTATTAAAGCTTCATAATACATTTTGTTTCATTTGTGTTCATTGCTGGGCCAAGCTTGTATGGGGCCGTTATCCATCTCTTTTATAAACAACTCAAATACAATGCAATGCAATCTTAATTACAATGATAGGTTGATACAGAATATTGTATGATAAGGCGACAAGGTCACCCATTGTATATTTTGTAGTGCATAATTATATTTTTTTTTGTTATGTATTTTTGTGGTGTACAATAAAGTATATATAAATAAATAATAAATATGATTTCTACCTACAAACAAAAAAATATTAAAAAACAAAACTGACTTCGATAAAAGTGTGAAGGACATAAACACGAACAAAGGGTATTTTTCTGTTCAAAACATAAAACGCCTCAACAGTGAATATTCACTTTATGATAAAAAAATAATACAACATGTAGAGACATGGTTTCTGACCTTTAATTTGAACCTCTGTCATAATAACTTGTGACTAAATTGTTTCGTAAAAGAAAATTTCTATATTTACCACACTACAATGCGAATATTTCAGTAATTTCCACTCATAAACAAGAATATCAAAACAGCTGTGTTGAATCATCATCTCGTTGTTTTACTACCTTGACCTACTAATATTAAATTCTTTCCATGACGTTACGTGTTTTGAGTATTTTTTGATTTTGAGAATTGAAGTGAACATTTTAGTGTTAGTTAATTGGCTAGTTATTATTTTGTAAATTTTCAAAACCGTGCCGTTTAGTTTCCCGCAGTGAAATTGAACTTTGCCTACTTTAAAAAATATGCATACCGAGCTAAAGATATTTTCTTGTCATATTTTTAAAGTACGGACCTACCTACACTAGGTATAGGTACCAAAACACACCATTTACTCGATAGAAGAACAAAAACGTATCAAAGTTTAAAAACTTAGGTTATGAATTTCTCTAAAACGTTAACTGTGTAATAGGGATGTTGACAAATTTTTTTTAGTCCGTCTGATAGATTATTAAATAATATTGGACACGTATTTTTTTCTTTTTTTACGTACCTAATCTAAAGATTATGGCGATACATTGAGTTAAAATTGGCCATGACGTCACGAGGATGTAGATTTTATACCTTCTGACGTAGCGACCCCCACTCCCCAATTTAAAATGCGTTTTATCTAAGTACCTATATTGTTATTAATATGATAAAGCAAAAAATAAGTGTCTAATAGTTTTTTATCATCTGACTGACGGACTAATTAGAATTTCTTTTTTTTTACCCAGGCATCATCCCTATGCTAATATTTGTTACTGAATCTAACATATATAGTTCCTAAACAAAACAACCTACTTAAATGACACTATCCGATAGCCTAGTGGTGTCACCGTCGAACTACTAAGTCATAAGTCTCGAGTTCGAACCCAAGGCACGCACCTCTGACTTTTCGGATTCATGTGCGTATTGTATAGTTATCATTTGCTTCAAAAACGGTGAAGGAAAACATCGTGAGATAACCGGCATGCCTGAAAGATATTTCTCGATGGCATGTGAAGCCAAGTTAGAGGGCCATGGGCGGCTTGAAAACTCTGATACCAAGTTAGTAACTAACCACTCGAAAAGAAGAAGAATTACACTTTTTAAGGTTCCGTACCCAAATGGAACCCTATTACTAAACCTCCACTCTCCGTCTGTCTGTCTGTCAGCGGGCTCACGAACTGTAATATGTAGACAGTTGAAATCTTCACAGATTGTGTTCTATTGCCGTTATAACAACACTTATTTAAAATAAAATAAAGTTAAAAATTAAAGGCGGTCCCCTTACAAGAAACGTGCTTTATGAAGTGTTTTTTGCTAAATATTGTATGTTGCTACGGAACCCTTCGTATTCAAGTCCGACTCGCACTTGGCCGATTTTATTTGCTAAAGGTAGCAAGATTCCTATGTTGACCAGCGAGATGCCATACACAAAAAAAAACTGTCATGGCATAAGTATGCAGTAGGTACCTACGTGATGTAAAGTTAAAGGAAAGCTTATAATGTCACCGTGAATAAACTAGGTAGGTAAATTACTTTTTATAATAATTGTATACAGATAGAGCTTCCTTTCTGTTCATAATTTTGACAACACAATGAGAAGGATGGAGTTTTATATCGAAGCAAAAACAGTTAGCAGACGTGTAAGTTAAATATATCGAAATAAAGTGTTAGAAAGAACAATCCTAAAATAGAATGTCGCGCCTGGGCACTCTCCAATTTCACACACAGCAACAAAAAAAAGAACTTTTCACTCGAAATAATTACACCACAAATCGTCACTATGTCACTAGCACTTAATATTAACGGTAATAAACACGAATTCATTAAAAAATCTACGCAAATTTGCATAGAAAAACACACGAACCAATTTCTAATTTAAAAATAATTAATTAAATAAAATTTTGACAGATCAACATTTTACGCGGGAAATATTTTCGCTAATCTGTCATTGCATTTATTTTTTTATAATGCAAACTTTTTATTAGAAACTTACTCTAGTGCGCGCGCCTAACGCAAAGATACTGCTTCTATTCAGCCCATCGCGTTTCGTTCGCTAAATTCTAAAAAAAGATGGGACACTCATTCGCGTTGAGTGCGAGAGTACATATCGGGACGACATTGTCGTTTTTTTTATGTTTGGTGTCAGTCCGTCTAGTTTATTTTATTTAGAACTTGACTCCTATGATATTGTGTCATTGTAAATAGGTTATTGGTGCAACTAGGTTTTCGTAAACATGTCGTATTTTATTTGTACCAGACACTTTTTATTTATATAAACATTTATTTTAGGAATAAAAAGTTACTTTTTCTGGGTTTTAAAGTGCAGATGATTGAGATTTTGGTCTAATAAGTATTTATTTTTAGACGGATGCGACGCTGACAAAGTTTTCGCTCATAATATTTTTACAACACTATGTGATCTCAATTAATTTTTATAGTCTTGGTACTAAAACAAACGCGATCTAATTGATTATGTCTAATAGTTCAAAGTAAAACGGAAATTAATACATTCGTGAAAATATTTAAATTCTAATGAATTAAGATTAATGCGTGGTTGATGTTTGACAATGAATTGAATTGATTTCCACCAATTTGTAATGACAAAAAAAATGTGAAACACTATTTAACTTGCTACAAAAAAAAAACATCATTTACCGACTTTTATTTCTTTGTCAATGTTTAAGGTTATACATAAACATTATAAACGAAAGATATAAAAAAAAAAAACTATTACCTCAATTAGATCCTATTCTAAGGAGCTCATGGCTAAGTATTAACAGCCGCACGGGTCGATCCTGATGGATCGACCCGTGCCCGGCTAAGCTACGCTTGCCGGGGTTGGTCCGTGGATGGGTGACCATCTTTACATACCGAGACTCCTCCGTGCCTCGGAAAGCACGTTAAGCCCGGCTGTCATTCGTGGACCTTTGACAGTCGTCAGAAGCCCGAAAGTCTGACAACCAGTCTTACCAAGGGGTATTGTGTTACCCAGTGACTGCGTTGTGGAGGTCAGATAGGCAGTCACTCCTTGTAAAATACTGGTACTCAGCTGCATCCGGTTAGACTGGAAGCCGACCCCAACATAGTTGGGAAAAGGCTAGGCAGATTGATTGATATTCTATTCTAAAGTGTTGTAGAAGTTTTTTAAACGGGAACGGTTTTGATTGACTCTGCCTCTCTCCCTCTCTCTCTGTATTCTTATTTCTAGAAACACTAGAACAAGATGCACCACTTTTCAATGCCAATACACGAAAATTAAGTGGGTGACAGTAGTTATTAATAGTTCTAAGTTGTGTATCCGTGTTACTGTTGGCAGAGACCAGTATTTCGTAATGTCACCACAATTTAGAGCTCAGATATTGGCTTCGTGTGCAATAGATATTGTTGTGCAATTTTCACACTCAATTTAAATTGCCACGCTCAACATTAAAAAAGGATTTGAAAAATTAGACTTATAATTTCATGGCACGCTCTAAAAAAACAAAGAAAATGATTTAAAAAAAAATGTGGCCAAATGCGTGCCGGAATCGCACATAAAGGGAATCACCACCGTACAATATTTTTACACATCATTTTTTTTTACAGCCCTGTGATAGACGGACGGATCCTTAACAATAGGATTCCGTTAGCACCCTTTGGGTACGGTACCCTAAAAAATAGGACCTACATATTAGTAGAATCGCTTCCCATTACAGCATTTTTGCGGTTACTGGCTGATGTCGATTTACTGAAGTGACTACGATGCATGGACTAAGAAAATAATGGTTTCTTCGTACATGTAGCATTGCTTTACATAGAAAATCCAAATTTTCACTTAAATAACATAACAAAACATCACGCCTGTAATCCCAGAAGGGTTGCGTAGAGGCCTAAAGTACACACACATTTTGCCAGTTATGTTTAAGTCCCATGTAATAGGGGGCGAACCTGTTGCCGTCAACCGGGCACAAATCCAGACTACGGGCTGCTACTGACAAATTCTAGACAGAAAAACTCAATAACACTTTGCCCGACGTGGGAATCGAACCCAGGACTTCATGCTCAGCAGTAGCGCGTGCGACCACTCAAGGCAGTAAAAGAAAATGTTTAACATTATAGCACGACTACACCCAGGTGTTAAGTTTTACGCCATTTTAGCGTAAAAGCTATACCATTAATAACGTCAGAGCGCTATGATTTTACTAGAACGTACGATAATGGTGTTGCCGTGTAACAACACCAATATGGATAATTTGGAATTCCTCCAAATGTGCCGACATTAATTGATCCCACTCTATTACTCATATTTACCTACATCTTATTCTCGCTGTCACTATTATCATAATAATATTTTGGATTATCATCTTATTTCGTTTCTAGAATGATTTAATGAAATGTTGACTTTTGTTTTGGTTTGAGAAATCTTCTCATACAGAGAAAGCACGAGCATTGAGCAAGCGTGGTGGTAAATGCGGTAAATGTGCCTTCGGGATGGCGATTTCAGACTTATAAAACCTTGGGGTATTCCTCGAAGCGCACCAAAAGTTTTCCTCGAAACGCACCTATCAGGTGCGCTATCAAAATCAAATTAAAAATATCCTCCTCGAAACGCACCAACGATGAAACATAGAGAAAAGAGCATGAAGGATTCGTAATAAATGATAATGATAGACGTTTTAAAACTCAACTTGTTCGAAAAATCTGCATGCTCTTCTTTGTTAAATCGTTAGTGCGTTTCCAGGAATAAAATTATAATATACTTAAGTTGATTTTGTTAGCGCACCTGAATTCGGCGTTTCGAGAAATACTGTTGGTGCGTTTCAGAGTTGATGCATTCGAGGAATACCCCAACTTAAGTTCAGGTTTCCAGTAATGTTCAAGATAAACCTTTGATAAGTCGCACCAGCATTATTAATCATCATCAGCTTAAGACTCTTTAATCACACGCCATCTTGCTTGATTCTTGGCTACTTTAATACATCCACCCTGTGAAGATTGTCGCTCTATCTAGCCTGAAAACATCGTCGCATATCTACTGCTGCGTCTGTTGCTGGATTTTCCTTGAGAGGAGACAATCATAAGATAGAACCTAATAATGGTTTCGTGTTCTCAAGTATCTCTCTGAACAGTTTCGGGGATATCACATCCCCCTGTCTCACCCCTCTGAGCAATTGGATGGGGCTGATTTTCTGGTCCTGGATCTGGACAGTCATAGTGACAGCGTCATACAGATATCTGAACACTTTGATATAGTACCATTCGACATCGTTGCAGAGAGGCCAGAACTGCCCATATTTGGATGAAGTCGAAGGCTTTCCAGTAGTCCACAAATGCCATACACAGCGGCTGGTTGTACTCCTCGGTCATATGTAGGTACAATTTGCCGAATAGTATGGCTGTCTTTTTAATTTACTTGACTTGTTCTAATTCAATAGGCATTTTCAAATCAAATGCAGTTATCTCTCCTTCTAAACTAACATCTAAAAACTTATTTCAATTTTCCAAGCAGGATAAGGCAGAACATTCTTCCAAGAAGCAACACGTGTCACCACTTCCACGTGACCAGTACATTTACCTCTCCCGTCACAATAACGCCTATTACCCATAGCTTACTAGCAAAAATGCCAAACATCATGGCTGTCGTTAAAGCCGTATGTTGGCAGCTGGCACGCGATCGCTTCCAGCGGCTATTTATGGGACCACCGAGCGGGTGAAGGGCATCCACCGTCTTGATAGTGAAGTATGTCACTGCAATCTGGAATTTATTCTTTTTTTTTTCGCATAACATACAACACCCCTGACCTCCTCGAAGGGTTAGACAGAGGTGTACTTATGGGACACCCGCACATTTCGCCAGTTAAGTTTTAATCCCATGTCATAAGGGGCGAGACTATTGCCATCAACCGGGCACGAATTCAGACTCCAGGCTCCCACAAAAAAATGCCCAAGTAATTGCAAAACGCAAAAACACTTGGCAAAACCTGGGAATTGAAACCAAGACCACATGCTCAGCCGTAGTGCTTGATTACTAGACCAACGAGGCAGTTTTCCTTTGATTTCTTAATTATCATCCTATAATGTTCCCACTGCTTGGAAACAGGCTTCCTCTCTGTGAGAAGGAGTAGGTCGTAATGCACCACACGGGCCCCGTGCGGGTAGGTACATAGGTGTCACATGTCTTCGAAGTTTTGGTTCTAAGACATGCCGGTTTTCACGATGTTTTCTTTCCCCGCTTTTAAAGCAGTGGTGATGAAATAATTTACACAAAGTATAGCGCCTGTCAGGGTTCGTACCTAGACCTACAACTCTAAAGTCGCAGCTATTACCACTGGGCCATCATTGCTACTCCACTCGGGCTCCACTGCTTTATAGGCTAATTATATTATCACCATCGGCAGCCCTCTTCCACCCACTGCTGAGTACAAACCTCCTCCCTTTTATGCTAAGCTTCACTAGTCTGTCAAATCTCATCTAGGTCTACCCCGCGATCTGTTGTAGGTCAATCCACGCTGTCTTTGTTTTCTTCATTTGGAGCAATTGTATTGGTCTGTGTTTAGCTTAGTCTTGTAATGTGGACAGTGGTTGCAGGATATTATCAAGTAACCATTCATATTATGCCATCAGATAAAATTACTTAGATGTTATTAGTTTATACATTACCAGGTAGGATTGGTTTATACAATGCTGATGAAATATATCCATAGTTTACTTCTACATACTGCTTGAATACGAGGCTTTTGTCTACTTTCTATTTATTTATTTAACGGTTTATGTACACACATATAAACAGACAAGAAGAAAGGAACAGAAAAATACGTACAAAGTATGTGTGTTCGTGTGTGTGTATTTAACGATTTTTTTTAGTAATGTGTGTTTTGTGTGTGCAGAATAAACAAATTTTCTTTCTTTTTCATTTCCTTTCTTTCCTACATGAAAATTCAGCTATGACCTTAAGAACGGCAATCCTCTTTGTGTCTCAGGTGGCAGTAATCATTTTCCATCAAATAAATTGTCGGCATACTTGCCACCATATTGCATAAATAAATTTCTGCTAGAGCATTCGATCTCGGCCGTCACTACAAGTAGGCACAGTTAATATTGTGACGTAGGTAAGCTTCGTACCGTATTTGAACACAACGAAAATGTACTTACGGTAAGCACCTATTTATAGGAAGAAAGTATGCAACATTTTATTTTAGTTCTCTCAATTATAGCTCACCAAAATAACCAAATTGTATTGTATGTACAGATGCTAACAAAATTATTCACAGAAATAAATTCGCGAGTAATTTAACACGTTATTTTTAGCGAAATATAAACAGTCGAAATCATAATCAGAATGGAATTACGTTGTGGGTGGGCTTCAGCGTGGGTTGCCAGTGCAAACACGTGCGCAGCAATGTCAGTGGTGCAGTATTTTTATACCTTGCAAAATTCACGTTTGACCGGTGTAGAGAATGCAATGATTTTTATGTGAGTTTTATGATGGAGTTCTTTCAAGAACAACTTTTTTGGCAGATAAATTTAGGGTTCCGTACCCGTAGGGTGCTAATCGGAACCCTATTAATAGTAATAGTCCATTTATTTGTGAGAATATAATTACAGATATGTTAATAGTTTTTCAGTACATAATATTCTCCTCTCATAATATTCATCGTTTCCAGCGTACAAATATATTGTCAGGGTTTTGGTTCGTTTATTAGATCACACATTGAATTAAATAAATGAGGATAGCATTCAAATTGCAAATTAGTCAAATATTAGCTATAGAAATGTCAAAAAGATTTAATTAAGTCAAAGAGATAGAGAAGAGAAATATATTATAATTATTTCACAATATATACTTCAACCTATCATTCATAAAATCATTAGTCGAGTTGTAGCATTCACTTAAGAGGTAATTGAATAATTTACATTTAAGGCTTGTGCAGACCAGCGCGACGCGACGACGCGACGCGACTCGAACAATACAATTTCTAAGAAAGCTTCACGGTATAACAATAACCTGTGTCGCGTCGCGCTGTCGCGTCGCGCTGTCGCGTCGCGCTGTCGCGTCGCGCTAGTCTGAACACAGCTTTAAATGTCTTAAAGTTTAGATTGTCAGCGAGCTGTTATATCTCATGAACCGTAATATGTAGATAGTTGAAATTTTCACACTTTGTATATTTCTATTGCCGCTATAACAACAAATAATAAACATTTAATAACGTTAAAAATAAAAGGGGTCATACAAAAAACGTGTCTTTTTCGGCGTTTTTTGCTTGACCTTAATACGGTACGGAGCCCTTCGTATGCGAGTCCGACTCGCACCTGGCCGGTTTTTTTATATAAAGATGGAATTGCACTTGTGTTTATTTCATAACGTGGGTGCGTCGATGCGGAAAAACATTTGATGTTTGCTTATGATGTTTGGTATGCAGTCATGATTGTAACCTGAGATTCACTGAAAATAAAACAATCAAATAAAAAAACATAGAAATATCTACAGCGCGTTCACTTTCTCGCATGATAGACTATGGTTATACTAATATCTAAGTGAGCAATATTACTTGTCATCAACAATGTTATAAAAGGATTTTACTTCTTTTATTTTCTGGAAAAAAAGAGGAATATCTAATCTATGATTGGGTATCAACCTCACAATGAACAAGTATGATAAACGACATCATTTTTAACCCAAAACCCATTACACAAAGTCAAAATTATCACACAAAGTTAGAATTATGTTAGAACGAATATCTATATTCACATTACGGTTATCGTATTTGATCTGCTAAGGATCATCTATCATCGCAAAGCGAAGTTGTTTTCGTCAAAAAGTTGAACCCGGTTTAATGTAGCATTGCTAACGCGACTGCAAGTTGCCCGGTGTATGGAAAACGTATTACAACTTTTTGATAGAAAGGTCTGAGTTGTGGTTTAGTTTGAAATTAGAAGGTTGATTTGAGTGTGAGTAATTTGAAGACTAATGAGAGTGAAGGCGTTATCGCTTTGATATTGTACGACCTTGAATAATTTTTAAAGAGTAAAAATCTAATCTTACTAGGAAGAAGGCCTTTTTCACACAATTCTGTATATTGCTAGTGTCGGCCAGTCCTTTCAGTAGGAGTCAAGCTCGTCACGTCATCTTCGTTTCGGCCTTCCCCGATGTCGTCGTGCGTTTTTAGGCTCGCGTTTGCTCCCTACTCGTTTCTCCCTAGTGTAGTGAGATAAGTAGGGAGCAAACGCGAATGCAAGCTAATAGTCTAATATTTACAATAAATTACAACAATTTATGTTCATTGAGTTCCTAATGATGCAACCTTTCATCGATTGTAATATTTTTCAGTCCTAAGCAGATTTACGGCCGTTAAAAGACGACATCTTAAATTTGCAACAAATTATCTTACGGTTTCTGATACTGCCGTTGCTATTGTATCTGCTCGGCACTAGATTTTTAAGCTCATTTCTAATGATGCAAGCTTTCTTAGATTTGGATTTTTTTAATTTCTGAGCAGATTTACAGCCGAAAATAATTTCATATAAATATAGACTCACTATATTTATATGAAATTATTTTGCTATTGTCAACTTCATATTGTTATGCATATTTAGTTATTTACCCCTATTTTACGACATATTTTTTATATAGGTATCTTTAGGTCTTGGTAGTTCTTTAGAGTTGATAAATGTTTGTTGGGAATGACACCAGAATCACCGTTTTTGCACTATACTAATTGGAATTTCGACAAATAGTGAAAAATACAGGGTCGCGCGTATGTGTCTGCCCTTGCGATGTAACGTCGTAGCAAAATTATATCCTGCCTCAAAATTGTTATAAACATGACCTATCTGTTCCGTGCTCCATTATTCTAGCATTAAAAGTCTTGTAGTTATTAGCGGTTGAAATCTAACATATTTTTGACGGTTAGAAATATTGAACTTACTACCAGTACCTATATTACCAGTGATATCATCACGTCAAAAAAAAAGGATGCAAAAAAAAACATATTTCCATAGAACATCTCTATCTAACATATTGACGAAATTTTTCTAAAAAAGGGTCAATTTTCTCCAGCAAAAGTTTGCATAAAGACGTTTGCGATCAAAAAGATCCTTTTCATGGATGGTTATAAAGGACCGTATTTGCCACCGAAAATAGCTTTTTTGTAAAGCTGTCGAATTAAAAAGGGCCACCGTTCGGATTAAATTTCAAGGGTTTCATGAAAGAGTGGACGAAAAAATTTCATTGCCACTGAATTATTTTAGAACATTTCTTTCAAATCTTCCGGCGAGGAGGATTTATTATGCCTTCTGGCGATGTTAATACTTAAATACCTATCGAGGAATTTGACTTTATTAAAAAAAGGTTGAATCTTCAGTTAAGGTTCCTTTTGTGTATTAAATGTAGCTGCTTGACGATTTTGGTATTTTGGATGTATTTTAATCTAATCGAGATAGGTCCTATCAAATTGGCGATTAAATACATCTTGTTCAGAAAATATATTCATAATATTTTTATCTAAGTATCACTTCAAAGGCTTTTATATTTTACTATGTTACTTAACACCCTTTACAAGTTTTCAAATATGGAAGCAAAAAACAAAAAGAACTTAAGGCGAAAGCGTCAAAACTTTTTTGTATGGTGTTTTTGTCGTTAAGGGGAATCCTTAAAGGTAGCCTTTGAAATCGAAAATTTCTTAAGTTTTTTGCAATTTGCAGGTCATTATCAGGTTGTATGTTGATCTAAATATGATTTTAGGCCGTATCAAATATTTATTTATAGAATTATTATCATAATAATAATATTAATAGTTTAATAAACACTAAAAAACACGCTTTTACGTGCACCTATAGGCGTATTCGGACCTTGAAACCTAATCGTGGTCAAAGTTCATTACAAGACCTTTCTAACAAGTCCAAACACGGCTATGATACGATATTTCATCATTTTTTTTTGTTTTTTATTTATTTATTTATTTATAAAAACCTTACCTACACTATCATTACAGATCTATGATCCAATGCGACAGATTGGCCTTACTAACTAAATCCTAAATCTACACCTTATACCTAGTTAAAAAATATCTTAATCTAAATAACATATAACATATAGTGTAACTTTTGCGAATTCACTCAAGTTGCACCACAATACATCAACCCTCCCGTAAACCTCATTCACCACGCGTATGGCTCTAGTGAGAGGAGTTCTGGCCAGTAGGTTGGTCCTGGCTGCAGGCACAGCGAGCAGGGGCGGGCGTTGCCGCCTCCACACGTACCGGTCGGGCACGTACAGCTGTAGGTGTCGCAGCACTCCCGGGTTATGCGCCACGCCACGTAGTAGTTTCACTACATACGCTACGAGCGAAAACTCCAGTCGTACTCTTAGAGTGTTATACCCTACCATACCCAGAACAAATAGTGTAGGGTACATCAATGGGTATAATGGATATACCCCATACAGCTTGTAATACAAGTGTCTCGTGAACTTATTTTGGATACGTTCCAACATAACACTATATTTCGCCTCGTGAGGAGCCCAAATGAATGCGCTATGTTCGAGGTGACTTCTGACTAATGCGTCATATAGTACCCTTAGTGTCGTGATGTTGGTGAATCCTTGGGACTGCCTGAGTACGAAACCTAGATTTCTGTATGCCTTCTTACATATCTTATTGATATGCTCACGGAAGGTTAGTTCCTGAGAGAAGACTACCCCTAAGTCTCGTACCTGAGACACTCGTTGCGTCGGCACCTTGTACTGATAACTCAAGGGAGTTCGCGCGCGAGTGAACGACATCACCGAACATTTAGCAACATTAAAATGCAGTTTGTTGTCATCATGGAATGCTAGTGCCTATCTTTCGGCTTCATCATCAGACCTTGAAACCTAATCATGGTCAACGTTCATTACAAGACCTTTCTAACAAGTCCAAACACGGCTATGATACGATCATCCATCATGAAGTTCCAGTTCATATCTTCCGGCTCCATCATCAGATCAGCTCGACAGTACCATGTTATTGTAGTGTCATCAAAATCACATACAACTGCCAATTTTCATAACGCTACGATCTTTAGAAGATGGTTAAATTAGTTTTCTTAGATTTGATTACATAGTTACATACATACAGGTCGACCTAATAAAAGCGTGTTAAAAATCATCAATACGATCCTCTTTAGTTCATACGAGTATTACTCTATTGAATGAATATTTCATGAAATCATGACATTTAAAACCGATTCTAACATAAGGAGTTGTATTGCTGATTCTAAGGATTATTATTCTGTAAATACATATTTTTTATGGTCGCGAATCATATTTTGACAACCTTACACTGACCTGCAAATTGCATAAAACTAAAGAAAATTTGAATTTCACTGACTACCTTTGCGGATCCATCTTAACGAAAAAAGCTACTATTCAGTTTAGAAAAAATATATATTAGAAACCTCAATATCATTTTTGAAGACCTATCCATAGATGGGTGCGATCCACACGTATGGGTTTGATGAAAAACAAAATTTGAGTTTCATTTCTAAGTATGGGGAACCCCCAAAATTGATTGTTTTTTTTCTATTCTTGTGTGAAAATCTTAATGCGGTTCACAGAATACATCTACTTACCAAGTTTCAACAGCATAGTTCTTATAGTTTCGGAAAAAAGTGGCTGTGACATACGGACGGACAGACAGACAGACAGACATGACGAATCCATTAGGGTTCCGTTTTTTGCCATTTGGCTACGGAACCCTAAAAAGCACCACACAAAAAGGTTTTCGTAAAAAAGTATTGAAACAAAAACTTTGAACATGGAATCCTTGAAGGAAGGACCAATTTCCATGTTTGGAAACCAATATTTGTGCCTTTACCGGCACAGGTAATGTGTGTACATGCCACTCCGACTTCGAATTGGCTATCGAAATGTCGATAGAGCCTTTTACCTGCACCGTCAGATGTTTGTGGTGGTAATGGTCTCTAGTACTTGAAAGTTTATAGTGATCGTCCCAAAGGCACTTTGGGAAATATGGAGTGCATTGCTGGCCACGTTTTTGATATTTTATGAGGATGTACATGGCGTTCCGTTTTTAAAAATGGAGCTGTATCTTTTCTTTTACTGTCAATGTGGCCAGAAAAATGAAAATGGTTCAAAAAAACATATTGCTTTTGTAATCGTCTAGGAAAAGTTATAAAACCCTCGGGATTTTAAACGATAGCGCCTTCAATTTCATGTGCAAATACGAATTTTATAAAAATGCCGCATTGTGCCACTAGTCAAGAAATGATTTGATCTAGGGGCACCTACATAAAACCAGCGACTTATAAGACAGTATTAAAAATGATATTTTACGTAAAATTCACAAAGTACGAGTATTACCACATAGATATTCGACGAGCTTCGACGGAATCAAACGAAATTTCTACGTGCTTACGGAAAATATAACTGTTAGGGCACTTGCACACTTCTTTTAAATCCGACTGGAGTCTGTACGAATAAAGTGAATACTTTATTTTTACCAGCTACCATAAAAACAACGAAATAACACTCCCGGGAACCGTAAAGAATATTAAAAGTGACAAAAGGATTTTGCTATTTTGGTGCGCAGTAGCACGAAGTTTTTTCCGAGAAAAGAGAAAATAGCTCCACAAATAAATACGATATTTGTGCCTATTTTCCAATTACAAGAGTAACTATAATTAAAATTTGCTCAGATCTATCCTTTCTCTGAAAATTGATTAATCCGATCGGGGATCAGTTTTGATTTAAATAAGATCCATTTAGAAATTTTAATTAGAGGATAAGCTTTCAGTAAACTGCTGGAAAGAGAAATGACAGGAAAAATATTTTTGATTAAAATCGATCTTACAATCAATGAAGGTAAATGTTAAAAATAATTAAAAAGAGAGGAGGGGATACTACTGGAGCCGAGTTTAAGCGATTCAGCGTCACCGACCGACCAGAGCGTGTTCAGTTTCGTTCACTGTTCAGAAAGAGCGCAAAGTGCGCCGAAAGAAGTTTTTACTTCAAGAACACCATTTAAATAGATCAAGCATTTATGAAGGTACAACTTGAAAATCGAGATATTCCACTCAGAGCATTGATTTCACCAGCACCTGAGCAGTTCCACTAACCGCACTGAAATAAAAAAATGTATAACTGCAGTTCAGTGGAACAGTATATTAATATGTCCCCGAACGGCACCAGCCGAGCCTTCCCGAAAACAAAAAGTGAACACCTACGCAGTTTATTTTATTCCATTTTTCTACCACATTTTCCTTAAACAAATACACAAGCAAGTCTACAAGCCCCATTACACTAAGTCAGCGAATTCACAAAGGAAATTCCGGATGCAGCGAGCAGGGCGCGTTCTTACTTTTACATGTTTAGCGCTCACACGTTCCCTCCGCAAAATTAATATTTTCTCTACAAACAAGATCAACACTTTTATGTTTGTTCAACGTGAAATTAACACTGAATTCCTTACGTATTCAAATGTATTTGTGGTTTTTCATCGCGTGTGTATGGTGAGTGAGAAGGCAATAAAAGACAATTTTTGTTTACGTTCGTTAAGTTGTTTTTTTTTAATGACTGAACTAGTACATTTTGAATTATAAAAAACAGAAGTTATAAAAAACAGTAGCTTGGCCTGTTTCTTTTTCCAAAACTTCGTAAGTATGCGATTTTTTTTAATCAACTCACTAATGATTGATTGTCTTTGGCCTCTGACCCTGACAGGAAGCAATAGACAACATTTGTCAAACTTTTCTGTTGAATAATGAATACGAGGCTTTTGGATAATTTGTAAAGTGTTTTTGTATTTTGTTTTTATTTGGTAATGTGCGTCTAGTTTGTGCAGAATAAATACTTTTTCTTTCTTTTCTTTTTTTTAATGATTAAACACACGAAAAAGGACCATGGGGGATTTTGTATGGACCTTCCAACAGTCAAAGGATACATATCAATATGTTTATAAGAATACAGAAAAAGACATAATGTCTTTTTCAATTGCAAAATCGATGGGATTTTTAACCATAACCTAACTTAACCGAAAGTGATAAACCGATCTTGGATTTTGATGGTCATACGGGACTCCACATAGATGAGTAGCATCACCGTATTCTTGTGATAGGGTCATTATCATAATTTCAGTCGAAAAACGTCCACTGCTGGACATAGGCCTCCACCAAGCACCGCCACTTCGACCGGTTCTGTGCTCCTCGCATCCAGCGGATTCCTGCGGCCTTCACCAGGTCATCGGTCCACCTTGTGGGGAGCCTTCCAACGTTACGTCGTCCGGTACGCGGTCGCCATGGTATGATAGGGTGGGTAATTGCAGAAAATATAAAAGAAAACAGCTGGTTAGGTTAGATTTTTTTTTTATAATCCCTAGTAAAAGACAAGTTTTATTTATCATAAATGAATACCATAGTTAGGTTGCTATATTCTTTTCCTCGTAATTGCACACTAAGAAAATATATAAATGAAAAATATCGCTAATACAGAATTTAAAAAATAATATTCCAGGTATACAAAAAAGTATCTAATCCACCAGACGCTTGTGTCGTTTCTTCCCAATGTCTTTTGTATCACTTCATCTCTTGGAAAGAAGTGCATTGCAAAAGTTCCTTTTTGCCTATTCGTTGCTTGTTATCCCACAAAGTTTGGTATACATCTGAACTGCGAACAAATGTGATGAATACAAAACTTGAATATAACATGATACGTTTTGTACATAGTAAAAAATGTACTGGAAGCGTATGATAATATATATTATTATTTTAAATTAATTTATGCTACAGTTTAGTAGCAAAATCGTTTATTTTGGAAACTGTGTCTTGTTCACGGTGAAATACTCTAACATGGTCTTAATATCAAGTCTGTTTTCCCCGAAGGATAAGCAAAGCCGCATTCTGCTGGTAACATTAAAATTTAATGTAATTGGGGCAGGCGAAACTATCAATGGCCACTTAACAGTTACACATTCTGACTCCCTACTAATAATGAGGTGGTACCTGAATTTATTGCCCTGCCAATTTATTTGTCGTCGGCACAACATGTATTTTTCTTTCATATTTCTCTATTAGCCGTTATAAATCTCTTTAGTGACTCCCTTTTAGCCATATCATCTTTCACAGAATCCATAATTCCATAATTTCTTTGGTCTTCCCCTACTCTTATAACATGTACATGTACATGTTGCTGCTTGTTGTTTGCTTCTTGTAACTTGTGTGGTGTGTCTTATGTGTGTATTCTTATAGCCATCGACATTTATAATCAAAACTTTTCTCACGAAGTTTTTCCTCATTCTTCCGCATCACATACCGATTTCGGCACAACGGAAATCGAACTGATTTACCTGAATTAGGCACCTAATTAGAAAAACCCACAACACTTTCTCTGATCCAAGGATCGAACCACGAACCCACGCTCATCAGTCGAATATGTAGTCGCGTATCACGCTCGCGCTCAACAGTCGCGTATGTGTGGTGTGATTATACCATTTCCATTTTTTTTTTAGGACCATTTGTTAATAGGACGTTTTGCTAAAACTTAACACACACACAAGGCGGGTGCGTATCGGGCGCGGGTCAGGACGGCAGTACCGCGGGCTTGTATTTATTGTAATTCCTTGTATTAAATGAATGTCAGCACACGAAATGAGTGTGCGGTTTGGGCACGGAGCGGGTCAGGAGCGGGTCCCGCGCACCCGACACGCACCCGCCACACAAGGCGGGTGCGTGTCGGGTGCGTGGCTTCTATATTCAAGCCCGCCGTACTGCCGTCCCGTCCCGCGCCCGACACGCACCCGCCTTGTGTACTGTTGAGCTTAAAGATTCGTTTTGATTATAGGTAGTTTTGCTAGGTCGATTTGCTTCTCGGACCTTTTTTTACGGAAGGCTGCTTTCGACTACTAGACCAAAAGACAGTCTAGTTAGTTTCTTGAATTTCGCAAAACGGTTTCCAATATATCACTGCAGCATACACAAGAACTTTTACGTCCAATACACTATGTATTTCTTTATCTTTTTTATTTAACTTTCTTCCCACTTGGAAAGTTTGCCTCGTTGGCCATCAATGTTGTGAACTATAGTCGGGGTTTTGAAAGAAAAATAACTTTTCGCCATTGCATAAACTTAGTTTAATGTAGCTTCTGGATTTGCTTTGATTTTTATGATGTCTGGAGTACAGAGAGATTTTTTTTAAATATGTGGTTTCAGAACATGTAAAATAAGGCACAAAACCCCTAACACTAACACTACCCTCTTAATGCAACCCTTTAATTTAAAGTACACAATATCCCCCACAATATTTACACAAAATAATTGAATTACTAAATTAATATTGCATCCGCGTACCCAAAACCTGTAAGCCTGACACTATACAAACTACGAACCTTAATTACAAAGTGGTAACAAATAGAACAAACTTATACACGATGTCAAATGTAAATATGTATGTAAACGTTTGTGTATTCAGTGCGTAGTGTAGATACCGGTCCGCGTAGTGTCGGACTATTCATATGCAGATCTGTGAGACTGGCGTACTGTTTAGTTTGTGTGGTAATCTTGGATGGAAGGAAAATAGAGGCATTGTCAGTGTAAATGCGATTAGATAACAGGAAATTGTAGCGCAAACTGCGTAGGACAACGTGGACTATGTAGACTGGCGCAGATTCTGAAGATTGTAGCACAGACTTCCTGACTTTGATTTGTCTTTGTAGTGCAGACTCTGTAGCTTAGCACCGACATCTTAGCGTTCTAACTGCTACGACTTTATTCTTCAGAACAATAATAATCAGTAACCCGGACTTCGTAGTATAGTGTATTGAACGTAACGTAGACGTAGCTTAGTGCAGACTTCGTAGCGAATACTACGTTACGTAGCGTAGACTCCGTAGCCTAGCGCGGGTTTTAAGGTGTGGAGTGTAAGTAGCGTAGTGTATACTCCGAACGGCAGGCTCATCTTGGTAGCGTGGTGCTGACTGATACTGGAATTTGTAGCGTACTTTTTAACCAGTAGTTTGAACCGTTTTCTGTTATATAAATATTTATACAAACCTTTGGTATACAGAGCGTCCATTGTGGAATAGCCGATACCGGCTTACTATTCATATGCAGATCTGTAACAATCTAACGCAGCGTGGGTGTTTAGTTTGAGCGCTAAACTTGCATAGAAGAATAATGGACCAGTTGAATATTTTTTATGTGTGTAGGTTGGTTTCAATCACTTCGAAAATCAAACGTCTGTCAGAAAATGGTCAAATCGCATTGGCATAATTATAATTCGTTGAAACGAATACTTTGTTGTTAGTTATACCTACTGTTTATTTACCCAAATAAAGTCAAAGACAAACAATTAATTTCAATTAGGCACATAAGAGGTACTTTTGAACGTCAATTTTACACAAAATAGAATTGATTCTAGTCGCCGCTTCCAAAAGGTAGTTCTCGTATGGAGAAGAAACTTCACCGTTACTCTTTTAAAATGTTTTTACAATATTTTGTATACATTAATTATATGTGAAGAAGACCACGATAGGTAAAAAGAATGAAAAATGAAGCACTGACAGAATAAATATCTTGAATACCAAAGTTTATGTGCTGATTACTGTTACTGTTACTCTTACCCTAAATCATTCCGCTGCTGGGCAAAGGCCAAGACTGCCAGCTTTTTCGATCCAATGCTAATGTGGGCCATTCGTCGTTTGTTTTATCAGAATAACAAAAAAAAAGCAATAATACAATGATTGCTAACTGACAAAAAGATTAAATTGATAACATTGTTAAACCCGTATCCATAGTCAGACATTATTCGCCATTAGAAGAAAGAAAAGAAAGAAAGAAAAAACGTTTATTTGCGCTACACATGACGCAAAGAAAGAACAACACGAAAATAAACAATTTGGGGGAAAATATGCGTCACATCCACGCAAATCGGCCATCGCTCAGCATAATGCTGCGGCCCTATGCGAGACAAAGGCCCAACGCTGGTTTTCAGCGAGCATTACCTATGTACCTACTACTAACTTCTCATACGTACCTTCACAGCATTATGTCTGTATGCACTTTTAAGCAATGCTTACATACGTACTCTGTATTCCATTTGGGTCTTCCGTTCGCGCAGTGAAGAGATCTTACGAATAATGCGAGATAAGGCAAATGTAAGGTCTATTTAAATCCTTGTTTCCAATTGATGTTATTTCCACTTAAACAAACATCAAGTTTATGCAAGTGTAAATAAAGTTGATTTTAGACTGACTAGTAGTGTTGAGAATCTCATGAAAATACTAAGTTGTATCGCAAACTGAACCTTATGTGTAGGCCTTACAGTTGTTTTTCCTAAAACTCGTGTTTGTTTACATGTTTGGCAAATAAATTGCGAACGCAGATTATGTGGTTTGTTTCGCCTCTATGCGATTTTATGTGAGGATAATATTGTAATAAGTATTGACATGTGAGAAGGGAAAGTTCTAAAAGATGTGTAATAGAATCGGATGAACTTCCTGGCTCAATAAAATAGGATAAAAGCAGTCATCATTTTTAGATTTTTACTGGACGCCTAAAGGAAAACATTGCCGTCGAGGTAGAATAGAATCGCTGTAAGCGCTTTATTAATTAGGACTATTTAAAATAGTAGATTATTCATAAGTGATTTTTTTGCCGAGCGATGGCAAAGTCATTATATTTATTAAAGAAATAAAGATGTCTAATACGGTGACTTTAAAATGTTTTTAGTTAACAATTTATGACAAAGTTGTTGAATAGATGCTCCCATAGATACGTACTGAATACATTAACAGACTTGGTTTTACAATAGATCTCACAAAGTTTTGCGGCAGAAAAACTGCGTCGCGAGATTAGCTTTTTTTTTACATGTTATATTTTTGTTGGGATCTGTTTATCTTTTTCACTAGCATCTTACTGAGGGACCTACATAGGTACCTACTTAATGTTTAAGATACGTTTTTAAAATGTATATACAGTCTGTTTTGTCCTGTCCTTGACCTTGTTTTAATTTTTGCATTAAATCGTTGAGTTCAGTTCAGTATTCGAAAGGTCAAGAAGTTACAGACATTTCGTGTTCAACACCACCAGAGCACATCATTTTGTATAAGTTCCTAAAATAGTATGCCTCTTTGCTTTCCATTCATGTATTAGAATAACTAATTTAGCTCTTAGTCTATGATCTATTTCCGACCGGACGCCATACGGAAATACACACTAATATGCATAACAATACGGAGAGGCGGAACATGCATGCATAAATCTAATTATTGATCACTATCAAGAGATGGTCAAGAGCAGCTGAGGTTATTAAAGCGAGTTGCTACTTCAGAAATCAGTCTAGCCTTTTCCCAACATAGTTGGGTCAGCTTCCGGTCTAAACAGATGCAGCTGAATTGGCATTCAGCTCTAGCGATTATCTATCTGACCTCCACAATCACTGGGTAATACGTTACCCCTTAGTAACACTGGTTGTCAGACTTTCGGGCTTCTGACTACCTGTAACGACTGTCAAACATCTACAAATAACAGCCGGGACTAACGATTTAACGTGCTTTCCGAGGCATAATGCCACAACTTGGTCATGAGGTCAAATTCCAGGTTGCGCTAAGTGTTATTGGGGTTTTTCTACAAGGAATTTCTCAGTACCAGCTCGGAGTCTGGATTTATGCCTGTTTGAGGGCAATAGGCTCGCCCCCTATTACATGGGACTTAAACATAACTAGTGAAATGTGGGTGTATCTACTTAAGGTATACCCCTGTAGCCCTTCGGGGAAACAGGAGTGATGTTTATTTATTTATTTATTTATTTATTTATTTATTTATTTATTTATTTATTTATTTATTTATTTATTTATTTATTTATTTATTTATTTATTTATTTATTTATTTATTTATTTATTTATTTATTTATTTATTTATTTATTTATTTATTTATTTATTTATTTATTTAGGATCTCCAACAAAAGATGTACACAATACATGACACATAATTAAAGGGCAACATCGGATATTAAGTAAGTGTACTCCTTCACTTATAGGAAACCACAGCATGCACAATAAAGTTAAACACTAAGCTAACAAAGTTAAAACATGAAAAATGGTAGGAACGTAAAATAAATTTATAAACAGCATTAAAAAATTAAGAAAATATAACATTTAAAGATACTTAAATGTTATGTGTTGTATAAGAAAAATATGAGCCAGTAGGCAAGGTAGAGGGTACGTCTGTCCAAGGAGCACCGCCCACTTGAGTACGCTTATCATTTCCTAAGGTACACTTTTAATTTCTATCATACTTTCAACGGTCAATATCAAACTCAAACTCAAACTCAAACTCAAATCATTTATTTCAATTAAACCATTACAGGCACTTTTGAATTGTCAAGGAATCGGTCAGTCAAAAATATGAAGCTAGTTGCCCATTCCAAAGCGTAGTAGGTACCTATGGAGAAGAACGGGCAAGAAACTCCACGGACACTCTTTTAAATAAAATAAATTGTTACAAAGTATTGGTTACATCATTCATGTTGAAATTATACATGTGAGAACAATGTAGAAAGACGTGCACGTTAGAAGCGTCCGTAATACAAAGATAAAAACAAAGAACAATTCAAAAATTAAAAATCAGCCATGGCCGCTAAGAGTTGACCAGTCCCAACTGACGGCGCCCGTTCACGAACATGACGTATCATCGTCTTTCTCTCGTCCTCTACCCCAATTTATGTTGTGGTCGGCGCAACATGTCTCTTTCTTCCATACTTCTCTATTAGTCGTCATCTTAGTAGTCAAACTCTTTCTAGCCATATCATCTTCCACACAGTCCATCCATGGTTTCTTTGGTCTTTCCCTACTCGTATAGCTATCCATATTCATACTGAAAACTTTCCCGACGACATTTTCATCATTCCTGTGATTACATATCAACTTTCAACGGTCTTCTCTCAAAATTAAACTAGGTGGAGTTGAATATAAACAGTATTTTGACTCTAAATCCTATACCAATACTCTTGTCCCAGTTAATTTACCCAAATGTTATTGTTCACTATCAGGATATTATGCAAACTGTTTAGTGAACGGCCTATCGGTAATCTTTGGGGTCCATTCGTGAATATAATATCAGTTTTGGGGGCAAAATTTCAATAATAGTTGAGTCTCAAATTGACGTTATTTAAACAGGAGCGAAAGAAGGGCTTCTGTGTATTGTGTTTTGTTGTTTTGGGTGGCGAGAGTATTGTTCAGTTTAATAATTTGTGACCTTAAAGGTTAATAAGAACTATAAATATTAACGTACAATTGCTGGACAAAAGCCTTTTTGTCAATGGAGGCACTTTGAGCTTACATAGTTCTTCGTATTAGTTTCTTTAGACTCTTAAACACAAGTTTCTACGCAGTATTTTTCCTTACTATAAGTCAGTGTCAAGAAATTTCAAGAGATATTTACAATATAGCACGTGTCGTTCATGATGCATCGAGCGTAAAAATGACCTAATTGCATCAATTCAAGACCTCTGCTCACCATCATAGATCACCACATTTGTAAAGACTACGTGGGAAACCATGACATAATCGTAATAAGGGTTTCCCCAAGTGGTTTTTAAGATTAACAAAATTCTGGTTCGTCTGTCAGCGACGATGCCTCTCAAGTTCATGTGTTTAGGTTAAAACAGCAAATGAAACCATAGCGATCAATATTAATTCAATACAGGGCAATTAGTACCCACTAGCTCGATAGATGGCGTTGGCGTCAAATTAGAAGTCGCTATGGTTTCGTTACCGCTCGTAGTGTATAGGTTGGAATAAAAATTTTGATTATTAGAGCAGTACATACATAGTTCATTGTGATTCGGTTCGGTACTTTGATTATACGAAATTCATTACCAATCCAGTGTCTTGTTTCACTACCCGCTCCAAGTCGACCCCCGGTCACGTTCATGGTCCTTCGAGACGGGTTGGTCGGGAGTGTTTTTTGGTAGTCTCCGGTGGTGGTAGAGATTACCACCCTTCGCGTCAGTACTGGGCAGTGGATCGCTGTCCAGAGCATCCCCTTCAAGTGGGGTACTCCAGGTGAGAGGTGCCAGGAGCTGAAGGTGGAACCGGTTGGAGCTGGGAGCAGCCAGTGGAGCGTGGTGCAGCACTACTGGTGGCAGCTACAACTGGAGGAACAACGCAAGGGAGGAAGGCAGAGGGCGCCACTTGTGTGGTGAATTACGTCAGTGTCAGTGAGTGAATTTGGTGAAAAATCGTGAGTACAATTTACAATATTATGTTTCTTCAAAACATAACATTTGATTTGAAGAAGCTGTCTTAAATTTTACCGATAATAAGCATAAAACGTACTTACGGATGCCAAAAGTTACCTGTGCACCTTTCACTGAAGCAAGTTTCGGCTGCGGGCTCGATCTGTCACTCATGACAAGTGTCAATCATAGCGTCTAAAAATTTTGCCGCTAACGTACGGAAAATTTTTCTTTCGATAATTTTCTTTAAAGAAAATTGTAAAGTTTCAGAAAAAACTTATAGAAAGTGAATAATAGTGCTTGTGGTAAGTGATATATAGTGTTACGCTGATAGTTGAGCCAGCGAAATGCCGAAATGGAGATCGAAAGGTCACATTAAATCGAAATTGTCACCGGTGCCTGCGGATTCTCCTAAGTGCGATAGTGGTGAAGAATGCTCTTTATCCTCGGAGGAAGAAGGCACCTATTCCCACTGCCGAACAACGGCAAAGAGATCGAAACGATTTCCTGTAAGTCGGGCCCACGCATTTACAATTGAACGAGTAGACAAGTAAGTGTTAAATCTGTTAACAATGACACAATTTCTACATTATATCACTAATCTTACTCAGAAACACTATCAACTAACTTCTAAATTGCTTCTTGCTAGTATCTACTTCAGAAGCGCATTGTTGTTTTCTAAACAATCCGGTCATGTCTAAAGAGACTTGAAACACTACAACTTAAAGGTTTCAGTGTAAAATATTGTGATTAGGTAATTCCTAACGCAAAAACAGATTGTCTTGAGGAGGCAAAACTACTCAAGCAGTTTTATTTTTATTTTGACATCCCATCTTATAAAACAATCCATTATAAGAAGACCTGTAGGTATGCTCACCCAGCCCATGTGTTTCACACACTGAATTAGAAGTAAATGAGTACTTATGCCACTAAATAAAACTAAAGACTATTTAGCCCCTGCGGAGGGGGGTTTTGGCTGGGATCTCTAATATGGGTCTAGTGCAGATGGAGCTAGCTGCTAAAGCAACGTCCACAGGGACTTGTTAATTGGGCAGCAACCTACCCACTGAGATAGTATCCTACTTTCCATTTTGGAAATAGTCCGGACACACCCATCCAGAAGTGTATTTAAATTAAAATAGAGTGCAATACTCTCATGTGGTATGCAGTTGTTACATTAAAGAGGTTCAGCACCTCTTATGAACTCTAATTTGCATTCAGAACATTAAAATTACTAATTAAATATGACATTAAGTTCTATAACTATTAGGAAATACTAAATATTTAAACAACATTATAATTTATAATGTTAATAGGTACTGTATTTTTCTTTGCTGTATTTTGTAATAATTAAGAAAATCTTATAGTTATGATCATCAGGACCTAGCTTGCTCTATCAAAATTAGAAATGGAACAAATACAGCCACTAAACAATTTAAAACTCACAATATGTATATTTAGTTAAAGCTGGTTTTATAAGAATTAGTTCTTTTATATTAAAAAACATGATAAACAGGATCATAGCAAGAATAACTAGGCCTAGATTCATATTGTTGACAAGATTCAGGCCGTCTAAAGAACCATGTAAAAGCTTGGGAATGATAAGATCCTAACAAGAAGTCGAATATATAAATTAATAATATTCAGAACAATTCTATTTTTAGCAAATTCCACAAATTTCTATTGCTAAGTCAAAGACCGAAAATATTAATATTCAGAACAATTCTGGTTTCAGAAAATTCTGCAAATTTCTATTAAACGCAAAATATTAATCTATGTGGTTTTCTAATATTATGATATTATAATCAAATAGCCTATTGTTTATACTCAAGTAAGATGATGACAATTGAAAAGTAAAATGGAAGCAATGTTTTATTAATGAATGAAGGGTAGCTGTTCATGAAACAGTTCCCTTGTTAGGTCTTTTTGTTTATAATATAACACCAGCCTGTTACTGTCCCACTGCAGGGCAAAGGCCCCTTCTCATACAGAGAAGGCACCAGCATTGATCGCCATGCTTGCTCGGGACGGGTTGGCGATTTCAGACTTATATTAACTATAAGTCCAGGTTTCCTCACAGTGTTTTCCTTCACCAATGTCAGTAATGTGCCAGATAAACTCAGAAAATACATATGAATTGAAAAAGTCACATTGGTACTTGCCTGAATTTGAAACCTCAACCTCATGCATGAGAGTCGAGGCCTTAACCACTGGGCCATCACAAAATTAGATTTTTGTTTGAATAGAGAATTTGCGAGCCTGTAATTTTTTTATTTCTATGTCTCAGAGACTGGAACTCCTAAAAAAGCTTGGATGAGAAGTAAATTTCCTAAGCAAATTCTAAATCTCAATCAGGATTTAGAAGATTTAGGCCTTTTTGTGTACTGATACTAGTCACAAGGCCCTGTCTGCAAAATAGTTGAAAAGGGCAGACCAAGAGAAATTAAAAAAGGTTGCTCCATTGGTTTGCCAAGAGTTAATGTGGTGGCCAAAGGCTATTGATAGACCACAGCTCAGTTCCTCTACACAGGGTAAGGTAACCCACTTCCTGTCCACACATGCCGTGGAGGAAAGGTAAGCCCACATAAATGGGCCACTCTATACATCCAAAAGATGCTTTTAGGGATAATACCGCCCATTGTGTCACCGTATGTACAATTTCTACATTTATATCTGTAATTCGTATGGTGTAAATTATAAAGAGTATTCTACTCTTGTCAGGAACTTAACCAAACCAGAAAAAAAAAAAAAAAATGGCACTCGAATTTGCGAGAGATGTTTGCCATATACGCAGTAATAAGCAGCCACAAAAGCCAGTCTTCAGAGTGCAAATATTCTAGTAATTTAATTCATTCCGACAACAGACCATTTGTCGTACATTCAAGGATGAGCGAGGGATACATTTTCCTAGCTCTCCTGAACCTATCTTGCAAAACGACGAAGTTAGCTTAACATCACTCTGTCAGCGGTTTACCTCCCGGGGAGGTTAAGTGTTATAACGGCTTAGCCGACCGCTTTTAAGAACAGACCAGCCTGATTGGCTCCTGTTGCTCCAGGCCCCAGGCCTCGGAGGCCATGTTTCAAAGTGGGGCGTCCTCGACGTTTACGACCTTTTCGTGTAAGATAAGTCGGCCGTTGTGCGACAGTACGTCACATGGGACTCAAACGATGGCTTGGCAAGCTTCTGCGATGCTTCTACGATGCTTTTAGTCAGAGGTGACAGCATTGACTAGCATGGGTGTTCTCTCTTCGCCCAATTTAAGACCGAGTGTTCAGCCATCTGAACTCGGTAATGGGATGGGGACGTACTATATATAAATCGCCCCATACTAGACCCAGTACCAGTACAGGATCCATGTAAGAACCTCTTAGACCTGACAAGCTGCAACTCCTAGCTTGGAAAGTTGGGGGAGGGGGGCAGTCAGGTTGCAAGGGGCAGTGGTCGATAGAGGAACAAGGTACTTGCTAAAATTTATTTGGAGATAATCCATACTACTTACTTATAAAGCTCCTATTCAGAGGTGAATTTCATAGTGTAGATTGCATGGCATTAGCCCTTAATAACCTGATCGCATCTAAACAGATTTTGTCCATTTGTAAGTTTCAAAAGCATTACCCAGGCACCCATATGGGATAAAAAGATACCCCTTGCTTGGCGTAGATTTACATGCTTAACCTAATAATATAAGACATCTCACAACTTTCAAGATTTTGAATAATAGTGTGACCAAAATAGGGTTCAAAGACACTGACAATCAAGATGTTTACTTAAAAGCTACCATAATCCTTGTTGATTTTGGTTTGCAATAACAGGTGTGGTTAAGCTTGCCTTGAAAGACAACACTGCCTCTCCTTAGAATGGACTAGATTCATTTTTAAACAAACTAAGATTGAGGAGCCTCTAGGAAGTATAAGGTCTGTGGTAGCCTTCGGAAGGCTGGCTGGAAAATAGATTATCAGATGAAATGAAACTGGAAGAGCCGCTAGAGACAGAAAAATTACTTTCGTAATGTAGTAAAAGAGAGGGCTACCTCTCAAGAGAATGTATAATGTACGAGTATGTATGTTGTCCGAAAAATAAAGAATTATTATTATTGTAATGCTCAGGCTATTATGTTCCCACTGAGTGGACAAAGGGTCTCTCTGTGAGAGAGGAAGAGGATTTATTATATGATAATTTTTAATCCCCTAAGAAAATATTAAAATTATGTTTGTGTACATGATTCACATTTCAAGTTAATTTAATTAACAAATGATGAGACTTCATTTACATGCATCACCACTTGACTAACCTATTGACCATTTTAATAAAAGGTCCTAATTAAATTTCAGTTTCAACGAAATTTTAACTTTGTCATGTATGTATGACATTGAGTTTGTGTTTCCACATCTTTATAAAATTGCTTACTATGACATTCAGAAATGTCTGTACATTTGATTGATCTCATAATTTCCAAGTAAGTAACTAAACTTATATTAATTAAGGATATGAGTGATCCAATTCTCCTTTATTGATGAGATTATTATTCAGTTTAGTCCCATTGATTTTCTATTATCAGTATACTGTAGCCTTATAATTTATATTCACCTTAAATAAGGCAAATAAATTTGCCATTAATCTTTAACATCATAAGGAAGATGTGTTCATTTCTGCATCTACTAAGATAAATATATTGAAAACACTTAATTGTTTTATTGGAACATTTAATTAATACAGACTGAAATATTCGTTCGTTCCATATAATATTTAATTCACATAGCGTCTACATCCTTCGGGTACTCTTTCACCAGCAGATACCAAACAGGTCTTCAAATCAAATGTTATGTTTTGAAGAAACATAATAGAACTGTTTTGCATTAAAACAAAACAGTTATTATGTTATGAAAAACATAACATTTGAGCAATTTGCTTGCTGTTGAATTTTTGAAGACTTCTATGATTGACACTTGTCATGAGTGACAGATCGAGCCCGCAGCCGAAACTTGCTTCAGTGAAAGGTGCACAGGTAACTTTTGGCATCCGTAAGTACGTTTTATGCTTATTATCGGTAAAATTTAAGACAGCTTCTTCAAATCAAATGTTATGTTTTTCATAACATAATAACTGTTTTGTTTTAATGCAAAACAGTTCTATTAATATCAGGAAGTTTTCTAAAAAGTGCAGTTAAATTTGAACTACAATAACATTATAAAATTAACTTAGACATTCTAAAGTGAAAAAAATTAAAACTTGTTTTTAAATCATATCAGAAAGTTGTGAACGAAAAGGTGCAAGATTGTTTTTAGTGGACATTAAGTTTAACAAATAGGTACTTATATTCTTCGATCTTTAATTAGTTTCATGTGGATTGTTATTTGTGGGGTAATTGCTTTCTATATTTGTGTGTACCATTTCTCGGTATTGTGTGTTTTATTATAAGTTGATTTATTGTTTACAAAATGGATTCATTAAATGACATCCAAGAAGACGTTAAGGCAAAGATGAGCAAGGCGATTACTAATTTTAAAAAATGCGCAAAAGATCGTCGTACTGTGTCATACCTTGAAACACGCTTAGAGAATTTAGAGCAACAGTGGCAATTATTTAGTAAGACCCACGTCACAATAATTAGTGAAATTAAAAAGTCTGAGTTATATAGTTCAGATTATTATAAAAATTGTGTTTATGATGATGTTGAAGAATTATATATACAATTTAAAAGCGATTTAAAGGAATTAATAATGAAATGTAATGTCCAATCTGGTGAACCTAACAGTAATCCGGGACCTAGTAATAGTAAGGAAATTATTAATTTTAGATTACCAGAGGTCAAAATACCAGTTTTCTCAGGAAAATACATTGAATGGAAGACCTTTCGAGACTTATTCGTAGGTTTAATACACACCAATAGTAGATTAGATGATGCACAGAAATTGTATTATCTGAAAGGGTATTTAACTGGGGAGGCGGAATACTTGCTGAGAAATGTCGACGTGACATCTGACAATTATAAGGCTAGCTGGAATAAATTAGAGTCTATGTACAATAACAAAAGATTTCTAGCAAATGGGATTTTAAAACGTTTCTTAAATCAAAAGGGTATAACTAACGAGTCCGCAACAGACATAAAAAGACTCATTAGTACAACATCCGACTGTTTAGACTCAATAAAAAATTTAGGAATAGATGTGGCATCATGGGATATCCTAATAATTCACATTGTTAGTGCCAAATTGGACAAGGAAACCAGGAAAGCTTGGGAATTCAAGGTAGCGTCGGATGCAACGGATGACCTTCCTGCTTTTGATCAATTTAAAGAGTTTTTAGTAAGTCGATATCGAGGTTTAGAAGGCATAGAAACTAAAACAGACACTAGGATCCCAAAGGCTACTCAGGCACTTCATGTAATTAAAGACAAAAAGGTATCATGCGCATATTGCGCAGCAGATCATAAAATTAGTTTATGTCCTAAGTTTAGCAAGGAAAACAATGAAGCCCGCCGTAAGTTTGTCCAAGAGAATAACTTATGTTTTGTTTGCTTATATAATAACCACTCTGCAAAAAACTGTAGAAACACTCTTAGGTGCCAGGTGTGTAAACGCCGCCACCATTCATTGTTACACCCGCAGGGTGTTGTAGGGTCGGATATTGGTGAAGGTAGTGGTGCTGCTCGCGCGGAAACCTCATCAGTAGAAAATGAGAGGATCAAGGCCGCCAATCAGGCGGAGGATAAACCACTAGTCTCATGTCTTGCGACAGGACACAGTAAGAAAACTGTATTATTAACTACAGCCTTAGTAAAGGCTGAGTCGAAGAATGGGACTTACCGTGTGGTTAGGGCTTTACTGGATCAGGGATCCCAGGGTTCATTTGTTACAGAATCCATGGTTCAGTACTTAAGTTTAAATAAAACACCGTCAAAAAATACAGTGTTAGGTGTGGGTGGAAATAAAAGTACAACTTCGACATCCATGGTGGTTATCAAGCTGCGTTCGAGAGTTAATCCTTCTTTTCAAATAAAGGTCAATGCTTACGTTCTGAAGTCGGTAACAGCGCTTCTCCCATCTACAAGGGTAAGTCGGGTAGAATGGGTAGACTTGAGCGATAATGATTTGGCTGATCCGGAGTATTTCAGGCCTAATAAAATTGATATGTTATTAGGTGCTGAGGTATACAGCCAAGTCATTCAGAACGGAGTTAAGAAGAATATAAGCGGTACTCTCTTAGCGCAAGAAACCACCTTAGGTTGGATATTGTCGGGTGCATTCGAAGTATACTCACTCACAAATTACCGTGATGCATGCCAGCGTCCAAGATGATGAATTGTTGAGAAAATTCTGGGAGTTAGAGGAACCATCTGGAGCAAAAAAGATGCTAACGGAGGAGGAAATAAAATGTGAAAAGTTATTTACAACTTCCACTACAAGAAATGAAGATGGCAGGTACATCGTAAGATTACCGCTACGCGAACCAAACCTGATCGGTAGGTGCAGTGAATCCAAAGTGATAGCTGAAAAAAGGTTAAAGGGGTTAGAAGTAAGGTTAGGTAAAAATATTCAATTAAAAGCAGACTACGCGAATGTCATGCAAGAATACTTAAGGCTTAACCACATGGTAGAAGTAACAGAGCAAGAAAAATATAATAAAATGGCTGTTTACTTACCTCATCACGCAGTGGTCCGTGAGGATAAAAACACTACAAAGGTGCGCGTAGTGTTTGATGCTTCCTGTAAGGGAACTAATGGCAGGTCACTAAATGATGACCTAATTATTGGTCCGTCTTTACAAGACGAACTCCGGCATACTGTAATGCGCTGGAGAGCACATAGGATATGTATAGTGGCGGATATTGTTAAAATGTATCGGCAGGTCTTAGTGGATAGGCAAGATACGCCATATCAACGAATACTTTGGAGAGATAGTCCTGAAAAAGAACTACGGGAGTATGAATTAATAACAATTACATTCGGTACCGCCTCTGCGCCTTACTTAGCTGTACGGGCACTACAACAGTTAGCCTATGATGAGTGCGGGAATAATTCAGGCTTATCTAAAATAATTTTAAAGGATTTTTACATGGATGATTTGATGTCAGGAGCTGAAAATATAGAAGATGGGTTTAAAATTTGCACGGAATTATCTCAAGTGCTAGCTAAAGGAGGATTTCAATTGCAAAAATGGAAAAGCAATTGCAAGGAATTATTGAATAAAATTAGAGATGGAAACGATGAAGAATTAAAAATAAAAATAGACGAAGTAACAAAAATATTAGGACTTACCTGGGACTCTCGCGATGATTGTTTTCAATATTCTCTGGAACTCACGCCAATAACTAGACCTGTAACAAAAAGAAAAATTATCTCGGATATTTCACGTTTATTTGATCCGTTAGGGTGGTTAGCACCAAGCGTAATCCTAGCTAAAATGTTCATTCAAAAATTATGGTTAGCAGGGTTGGAATGGGATCAAGAAATTCCAAATAATTTATTACAAGAATGGGAGACTTACCGCAATAGTTTGGCTTCTCTTGTTAGCATTAAATTCCCACGATGGTTACATATTGGTTCCAATATTTGGAAATCGGAGTTACACGGATTTTCCGATGCATCTAAAAATGCTTACGCAGGCGTGGTTTATCTTAGAGTGATTGATGACATGGGAAATGTTCATATCTCCTTAATTACTTCTAAAACAAAGGTGGCACCCATTAAACAGGTGTCCATCCCGAGGTTAGAATTATGTGGGGCGGTTCTCACAGCAAAGTTGATTGCGGAAGTAGGCGAGGTAATGACTATACCAAAGACTGACTGGCATGCATGGACAGATAGTGAAGTGGTGTTAGCTTGGTTGAATTGTCACCCAAGTCGGTGGAAAACTTTTGTTGCCAACAGAGTTTCCGAAATTTTGACCACCTTGGATACACATCACTGGGCGCACGTAGCATCCAAGCAAAACCCAGCAGATTGTGCTTCACGCGGGGTTTCTCCATCGGAGCTTAAAGATGTTTCGCTTTGGTGGGAAGGTCCAAGTTTTTTGAGGGAACCGGTAGTAGAATACAAAAGGCCAAAACATCTGATTACACGCCTAGAAGAAGTTAAGGTACATACAAGCATTTTTGAAGCTTCATTTTGGAACAAATTTTCATCGTTATCCAGGCTGATTAGAGTTATGGCTTATTGCCGAAGGTTTTTAAGAAAAAATAAAGCGATAGGTGTTGGTGCCAAATCACGACAGTTATCTAAACAGGAACTAGAAGATGCAACAGAAATGTGTGTAAAGAGGTGTCAAGAAGAAGGATTTAACAATGAATTAGAGGAATTAAAAAATCATAACTTAGGGAGAAAAAGGGCAAAATTAGATTCATTGAACATGTTTCTTGATTCTAAAGAAATAATTCGAGTAGGAGGACGGCTTGAAATGTCAAAATTAAGTTATGAAAGAGTGCATCCTATTCTAATACCAAAGGAATCATTTTTAACACATCTCTTGATAGCGGACGCACATGAGAAAACCCTGCACGGTGGTCCGCAATTAATGATTACATACTTACGCTCCAAGTATTGGATCATGGGAGTAAAGGCTTTGGCAAAGAAGTATGTAAGAAGCTGTGTGAGGTGCATCCGGTATACAGCTAAGGTAAGGACTCAACTTATGGGGCAGTTACCTTCTTCTCGTGTAATCCCGAACAAACCCTTTTTGTGTAGCGGAGTGGATTATGCAGGCCCGATAAATATTCAAATTTCTAAAGGTCGTGGAAATAAGTCCTACAAGGGCTATATTGCTTTATTTATTTGTATGGCCACTAGGGCTGTGCATTTAGAAGCAGTAAGTGATTTAAGCACTAGAAGTTTTTTGGCTGCTTTTAAGCGGTTTGTGTCCAGACGTGGTCGGTGTGCGCAACTACATAGCGACAATGGGACTAACTTTGTAGGGGCAGCGCGTGAATTACTTTATTTATTTAACGAAGAAAGGTCAGCCTGTAACCCTGAATTAGCAGAAGAATTAGGGAATAATGGTACGGAGTGGCACTTCATCCCCCCTCATTCGCCAAATTTCGGAGGTCTGTGGGAAGCAGGGATTAAGTCCACCAAGTATCACCTCAAGAGGGTAATAGGGAATTCGACTCTTACCTTTGAGGAGATGATCACAGTATTGGCTCAAATCGAGGCATGTCTTAATTCGAGGCCTTTATCGTATTTGGAGGATCAGGATAAATTAACAATTCTAACTCCTGGGCATTTTCTGGTAGGGGAGCCACTAGTTTTACCTCCCGATTTAAATTATGAAAGGGAAAATGTTAATAGTTTAAAGCGATGGCAACTTCATCAGAGAATGATGCAAGATTTCTGGCGACGTTGGTCGCACGACTACCTTCACCAATTTTTGCAACGAAATAAATGGCATTATAAAATTCCGGAGCCATCTGTGGGTGAAGTAGTGTTAATTAAAGAAGACGATATGCCTCCTGGCAAGTGGTTATTGGGTAGGATTGAACAAAAACATCCTGGTGCTGACGGTCTTACTCGTGTCGTAACTCTACGAACACAATCGTCTACTATAAAAAGACCTACGTCTAAATTATGTGTATTGCCTGTATCCAATTGAAACCCGATTGTATTAGATATAAGCAACATGTTGAACTTATTGTTAATAGTTATAAGGATGTAAACTTTAAATATGTCAAGTGTTTTTAAATTTCTGTAATTATCTCTCACCAAGGATGTACGAACTAAGGGTTAAATGCCAATGCATTCAATGTATATTTGTTCCTGATTGAGCACTGTGGCGATATTGAAGGACATTTGGCAATGATGTCCTTGGTGGGCGGTATGTTTAGGTTAAAACAGCAAATGAAACCATAGCGATAAATATTAATTCAATACAGGGCAATTAGTACCCACTAGCTCGATAGATGGCGTTGGCGTCAAATTAGAAGTCGCTATGGTTTCGTTACCGCTCGTAGTGTATAGGTTGGAATAAAAATTTTGATTATTAGAGCAGTACATACATAGTTCATTGTGAATCGGTTCGGTACTTTGATTATACGAAATTCATTACCAATCCAGTGTTTTGTTTCACTACCCGCTCCAAGTCGACCCCCGGTCACGTTCATCATGTTTCTTTTTTTTACGTCCTTTTCTTAATTATTTCATTCTTCATCTTCATTTTTCTAAGTTCTTGGTATAAATCAAAGATACAAATAATTGCACATTATACAGTACCTTAGAGTGAGACAGCTGGTTACAAAATTACCGTTTATACAAAACCTTATTAGTTTGTATCTATACTCCATTGGTTTAAGTAATTAACTTAAGATAAACAAATCGTAAAAATGGTTTTTCATAGATCATACTGGCTTGTTTAAAAATACGTTGTTAATAAACAAATTAAATTTATTTTTGATTTTTACGATAATATCCTGTTTTATTCATGTATGTTAAACTATATCATTTATTCTTAAACTACTCTTTGTAGATGTCACTGCTTGAGCACAATTTGTGAGTTTGATTTGTAATTATAATATATTTTGTAATCTGTCTATCGTAATGAGCTCAAAAAGACAGGTTCGCTAAACCTCAACGAATAATAAAGTTGCTAAATTGAAGAGTACAACTGTGACGTAGTATAGCAACTGAAGTGACAGATATTACGTTTAGTCGGATAACCAGATGCTTGTGGCAGCTCTCTCGTCACGTGGTATTTCTTGTTTACCTATAGTTAACAACCTAAACCAACGGTGTATATGTGGGGTTAAAGTCGTGCGGGTAGAAAATTGCCATGCGTCTTGTTCATTCAATTACTTGAATACCGTCGGCGGCGTCCTGGGACATGGCTTAGATGGGCTGTACATTGTACATTAGGAGAAGATTATATTGTTTAATTTTATGGAAACATATATAATAAAATATTTCGTTCGCATGTTAAGACGTCTAAAGTTCAATCAATCGAGCATACTGGATTCTTTACCATTAAACAGCCTACTTGTGTTAGGATAGATGGATAAAACATTAGTACAAACAAAAAAAAACTCAACACACATGATAACGAAAAACATGAATATAAAGAAAATACAAGGTGCCAATAAACAAAAAAAATATATTTTAAAGAAACAGAGTGACTTTATGACATACTCGACTCTTCATGTGACCAGAAGGCTGGCCTATTCCTCGGCCAGAGCCATCCGCATTGCCATACAACGTGGCAATGCTGCCACCCTTTTGGGCACGAATTTTTTGATGCCCTATGGTTGTCCCCCCCCCACCCCATTCTTATATACTTGTACATATTCACAATTTAAATGTAATTGTTTAATTTAATTTGATAAATGAATAATATCTTGACATACTTAATTTACGCGAATGTTTAATATGACTAGAGTCATATTAAACATGAAACAGAATGCAAGGCAAGGTCTGAGCTGGTGCTGAAACCAAACAAGAAAAAAAACATATCGGACTTCCACTCAAATAGTGTCGCAAGTAAAAAATTGGAAATCCTATTTTATTGTACTTCAGAAAACTTATCTCAGATAGTATCATTGATAATAATTATGGTCTAATTATTTATCCCTAGATGGCAGTGTCATTATAATGTTATATGAATAGCCGTACATAGCTATTGTATTTGCCCGACACTAGACTTTTTAGGCTCTTGCTATTCCTAATGGTGCAAGCTATGTTAAAACACTAGAAATAAGGAAAAACTAAGAGTTCCTTTTCACCGGCTTCATAAGGATCATAACTCATTTGTTGGGCTTGGTATAACCTTTTATAACAAGTTTATCTCTTCTTTGCTAGATTTGCCTTTTAATGCGTTTAAAACGAAAGTAAAATCCAACCTTTGTTCAAAGGCATACTATTCTATCAACGACTACTTAAATGATAAGAATAGTTGGTCGCTGTGATTAACTCAAGACAATGTTTATGTTCTTTCACCAGAATTAGCTTACCTACTGACAGGTTATATGAGTTCATATAATTGTTTATTTTAATTTATTGTTGACATAATCTATACCTTTTATAAAGTTTCATATTGAGACACGGAGCAACAAAATACGATCTAGAGGAATGTGGCCGCTTTTCTTTAGATCGTATTTTGTTGCTTCGTGTCTCAATATAAAGCTTTATAAAAGGTATTAGAAAATTCTAGACACACTTACCGAGGGTCCTTATTAGCCGTTATTCATAATTCCTTCTCAGTCACGAGATAATATTTTTTTTAAAGAGTGGCGCTAGTGGACCTTTAGGCGCCCTCTTAACTTTCGTATTTTAGTAGGGAAATATAATATGTCAATCCACAATACTGTTGAAAAATATCGCAATAAGGAACCGCGGAATATTATTATTAATAGCTGTGCCCGCGACTCCGTCAGCGTGTAACTCCTTGTATGTTATTAAGTTAATGTATTGGTAATATTGTTTAGATCACTTTCACATGAGGCACGAAAATACTTCAGCGCAAAGCTTCCGGGTAAACTATGTTGAAAGTTGACCCGTCCGGCACGTGAACATTTTACCTCCAGAACAACAGAAACCAGCAGACTCCCAACCGTTACACAAAAATAATCCTTATGGCATGATTCAGTATTCACGCGCGACGGCGCGATGGCTTATTAGCGTATTTCATGTATAAGTTTGGTGTTTCTATACCGATTACTATGATTCTTTTTTTATTGAATAGGTAATAATATTAACTTCTTTTAATTAGGGATGAGTGAGAGTATTATAAACGTAAGAGTAAACAAATATAATCAGAAAGCTCCGAACTGCTAAGCTATCGGGAGTTACACGTGTTATTGTGAGTCATCCATAAAAGATAGACCGCCGCCCGCCGTCCGCCTCTGTACATTTGTGTGCTTAAAGTGTTAAATAAATAAATAAATAATAGACATATGCTGTTCTGGGATATTTTTTAGATATTTTTATGTAGAACATTTCCGTCATAAATGATTTCTATGTAGCTTTAACCATTAAGGCTTCACACGCGACGGAAGCTTAAAAAATGGAGCAACTTCTCCCGTTTTCCCAACATTTCCCTTCACTGCTCTGCTCCTATTGATTGTAGCGTGATGAAAAGTATACTATAACCTCCCCAGGAGTATGAAGAATAATTGTACCAAGTTTCGTTAAAATCCGTCGAGTAGTTTTTGTTTCTATAAGGAACATACAGACAGACAGACAGACAGACAGACAAAAATTATACTGATTGCATTTTTGGCATCAGTATCGATCACTAATTACCCCATGATAGTTATTTTGAAAATATATATCATGTACAGAATTGACCTCTCTACAGATTTATTATAAGTATATAGATTTTATAGCTGTAAAGTTGTCCATTAAATGTGCCATCACCTTAACTTGTACGTAGTAGACAGCAAGCTGAAGTAGGTATTTAATAACACACGTGAGATAGCAGAACTAGAAAGAGGACGAAGTAATTAATAAAACGAGTGTTTCACCTGAAATGTACTTACATTTCCGGTTATAATAAATAAATTTATTTTTATTGTCATAAAAAATGTGTAAAAAAAAAAAATCTTTTGGGTAGGAAATTATCAAATAACTTCTCCCGCTCTCGGTGGAGCGGGAGGGCGTGTCAGACTCTTACTGACTACCTATCGTACCTACATACCTACTGACATACATACCTACCTATCCTACCATCACCTACCTATCCTAAGAACCATCTCCTGATAATAACAAACACAACAAAAAAAGAATTAGCGAAATTGGTCCAGCCGTTCACGCGTGATGCCGTGACCAAGGGAAATAGGGATTTATTTTTATATAAAAGGTCCCATTAAAATAGATGGACAAACTTTTAGAAATCATTCAGACCAACAAAATAAGGACAATGGAAAAATAATAATAAGAAAACTTACAAGAAAAATAAATCAGCTAACAAAAATACACTAAAAATGTTGGTTACTTAGTGCCATTTATTATTTTAGGTCAACATCAAGTCACTTTCATTTGTTTTTTTTTTTGCTTGGATATCTTTGGTTAGACGTACTGAACGCTGTGTTAAAATTTGTTCATCTATTTCAATGGGACCGTGTATATACATTTATACACATAACATCACGCCTTGTTTCCCCAATGGGTTTGGCAGAGGTGTGCCTGTAGCAGGTACACCCACATTTCGCCAGTTATGTTTAATTCCCATGTAATAGGGGGCGAGCCTATTGCCATAGACCGGGCACAAATCCAGACTCCGGGCTGCTACTGAGAAATTTCATTTAGAAAAACCCAATAACACTTTGCCCGACCCGGCAACAAGGCAGTTATGGTTTATACTTGGGGTATGAAAGTTTTTTATTGAACCAATTTACAGAAATAAATATCGTTTCTTAATAGGGGTAAGCATATTGCCAATAGCCGGGAATACGAAATAAATGTTTCTACAGCATAAAATAATTTTTAGAACATAAAAATATTTATTAGAATATAATATTATTTGTTTATATATACTTTATTGTACACCAGAAAATACATAGCAAATAATAAATTTATTTATTGAGTATTAGTTAGTGAATTTATTGTTAATTCATTAAGGATGTATGTAATAAGAATGCGTGATAATAATATAATAATAATGAACTAATAATAGGATTTGCATAATAATTATGACATTTAAACATGAATAATTTTCAGGCATGCTTGCAGGCAGAATACAATGAATTTAAGGCTGTAAGATCTTTTTAACAACTTGAATTTGAAGCAGTCTTGCGTGCAATCACTAGTCTACCGCGCAAGCAAACATTTCGTTGTAAAATCAAAAGAACTGAAAAAAAGTACCTAATTGATTTTCATCACAATTTCTACAACAAATCAATCAGCAAGCTTTTATAGAAATCTCAACCAATATACAACGAAATCCCTAGGTCACCTAGGGTATAATAAATAACATTTATTATACCCTAGGTATATAACACCCAGTAAAAAGCTAAAACATCAACAGTCAGTGAACAGTAACGGAGCGTTGTCCGTAGTAATCAATTAAAGGATTTTTATTGCGGCGCGAACCGTGAGCATGAATAATATATGTGACGACACCGCTGTACGGTGAAATTGAAATAAAATGGCGGATTTGTAATGCTGAAGTCTTTCGTGTTTTACGTCATCGCTTTAAGCCAGGGGTGGTGTGAGTGAGTAGAGGTCAGCGGATTGTTGTAAACAAACAATACATAAATAGCAGTGTATTTACAGTATACTGCTATTTATGCTTAATTATACATTATTGACATTACTAAATTTTGTTAAATATTTTCATTAATTACCTGACATTACCTATTGCATACTATTAAATTACATTAAAAAAATTGACATTGATACTACTGAATTTTTTTTTTAATATTAATTTACTTAATTGGCGAAAGCCTCCCATAAATTTATATTTGTAAGCCAAATGGCAAAACATGGAGAAACTATAATATAACAATTGTAACATCTCGCACACTGTTGTAACCTATGTTTACAAATAAAGAATATTGATTGATTGATATGTATTGTGTGTTTTCGGCTTTACGGCCGTACTCTCGGCAGGCGTACGGCCGTAAGGCCGAACGGCGGCGGCGGCGACATCGGCGCGAGAGAAGTGCGTTCAAATGCGTTTTATATAGAACTAGCTGCGCCACACGGTTTCACCCGCATAAGTCTCGAATCCGTGGGAATATCGGGATAAAAAGTATCCTATGTCCTAACCCAGGTCATGGTCTACCTATGTGCCACATTTCATTCAAATCCGTTCAATCGTTTTAGCGTGAAAGCGTAACAAACATACAAACTCACTTTCGCATTTATAATATAGATAGGAAGTTAGGATTGTTCTCGATGAAAGCGGCGCGGGGAGCGAGAACAGCCGTGCTGTTCTGTAAACATCTCACCGTGATAACTTGGGTGAAATGAGCTTGATGTGAGCTGTCATTGCACCTAAAGCTAGGGATTGACACTATGGACAGCTCACTTCATGCTCACTTCACCTCACTCTTCACGGTGAGATGTTTACAGAATGGATCGACAGGTCCATATAAAACCATGCATTTGAACGCGCCACTGCCGCCGCCGTCCTACGCTGCCCGCTGCCGCCGAGAATACGGCCTAAAGGTTATCTGAACCTTACATCATGCAAGGTGGCTGAAAATGACCTTAGTTGCATTCGATCACTCAAGCAAATTTAGAATTCGATAGAGTGATGCAACCAGCGTTAATTTATCTTTACAGTACTACAGTAAACTGCGAAATTGGCAGGCAGTGCTTAAATATAAGTAACAATATTTTTGGACAAGCTCAAAAAATAAGCTCAAAGATAGACGTTTTAAAATTCAACTGTCCTCATTTTTTATTTATTAAAACTACTAGGAAAACAGAAATAAACTGTAACTAGGTGCTTAAGCGACTTACTACTTAGCTTAATAATGGTAAAAATACAAGTTTTGAAATTGAATCATTTGTTGGTTTGAAAAGTAAAGGTGGCAGAAATGAACAGAAAATAGGCGCCTAATCGATCTCACTAAGTTGTGCACCGGAGCGATGATCTTCGCAGGGTGGCCGGTACCAACTGGATGAGAGTTGCCGAGAATCGAGCCGAATGGCGTGCAATTAGAGAGGTCTATGTCCAGCCGTGGACTACTATAGGCCGATGATGAAATATAAATAAGCTCAGCACATTGGGTATTCGGCCCCGCAACTATCCGTCTGACTGGCTGAAATGGTTATACCACGATATTTTTTATTTTTAGCTTTTCCAAAAATATTATTTGTGATGAGAGAAAAATAATATTGTTACACATTATTTTACTCTATCCTGGTTAATGGAATAGGTTACATTTTTCATGTTCTTATCAGATTCAAAAACCGTACCACGAATTTCAAAAATATTCTATATATATAAAAGAAAGTCGAAAGTCGTGTTAGTTACACCACTTATAACTCAAGAACGGCTGAACCGATTTGGCTGAAAATTGGTGGGGAGGTAGCTTAGAACCAGGAGACGGACATAGGATACTTTTTAGTAGGGTAGGTAGGGTAGGTAGGGTAGGTAGGGTAGGTAGGGTAGGTAGGGTAGGTAGGGTAGGTAGGGTAGGTAGGGTAGGTAGGGTAGGTAGGGTAGGTAGGGTAGGTAGGGTAGGTAGGGTAGGTAGGGTAGGTAGGGTAGGTAGGGTAGGTAGGGTAGGTAGGGTAGGTAGGGTAGGTAGGGTAGGTAGGGTAGGTAGGGTAGGTAGGGTAGGTAGGGTAGGTAGGGTAGGTAGGGTAGGTAGGGTAGGTAGGGTAGGTAGGGTAGGTAGGGTAGGTAGGGTAGGTAGGGTAGGTAGGGTAGGTAGGGTAGGTAGGGTAGGTAGGGTAGGTAGGGTAGGTAGGGTAGGTAGGGTAGGTAGGGTAGGTAGGGTAGGTAGGGTAGGTAGGGTAGGTAGGGTAGGTAGGGTAGGTAGGGTAGGTAGGGTAGGTAGGGTAGGTAGGGTAGGTAGGGTAGGTAGGGTAGGTAGGGTAGGTAGGGTAGGTAGGGTAGGTAGGGTAGGTAGGGTAGGTAGGGTAGGTAGGGTAGGTAGGGTAGGTAGGGTAGGTAGGGTAGGTAGGGTAGGTAGGGTAGGTAGGGTAGGTAGGGTAGGTAGGGTAGGTAGGGTAGGTAGGGTAGGTAGGGTAGGTAGGGTAGGTAGGGTAGGTAGGGTAGGTAGGGTAGGTAGGGTAGGTAGGGTAGGTAGGGTAGGTAGGGTAGGTAGGGTAGGTAGGGTAGGTAGGGTAGGTAGGGTAGGTAGGGTAGGTAGGGTAGGTAGGGTAGGTAGGGTAGGTAGGGTAGGTAGGGTAGGTAGGGTAGGTAGGGTAGGTAGGGTAGGTAGGGTAGGTAGGGTAGGTAGGGTAGGTAGGGTAGGTAGGGTAGGTAGGGTAGGTAGGGTAGGTAGGGTAGGTAGGGTAGGTAGGGTAGGTAGGGTAGGTAGGGTAGGTAGGGTAGGTAGGGTAGGTAGGGTAGGTAGGGTAGGTAGGGTAGGTAGGGTAGGTAGGGTAGGTAGGGTAGGTAGGGTCGGTAGGGTCGGTAGGGTAGGTAGGGTAGGTAGGGTAGGCAGGTAGGTGCGCCGTAGATACGTACTTAGTGCTACTCGAGCGAAGCCGGGGCGGGCAGCTAGTTTAAAATAAAAATGTAAAGCGTACCAACTCAAACAACAGTACCTTTCATTTTCAGAACTGCAGACCGAAAAGCAAGTGCAAGATTACTCAAAAATAAAAAAGACTCGACAATTTTTTAAATTAAAACACATTCGTTCCAAAATCTCGCTTTTCATGAAAGTGGGACGTTTCATGTATTTTTCACAGGTTTCCCTGAAGGGTGGAAAATACAAAATGAGGAACTAACGACGCGAGGCAAAGCCGAGTGAAATCTGTACTTTCTTTATAATGTTAAGTGTTATATTGGTCAACAACTTTGTTTGTGGCGCTTCTATCTGATAAAGGTATGGGCGATTTCAGAATCTCATGACTTGCTTAGATTGTTAGCCAGTCAGCAAGGTAGAATAAGGCTGCGTTTCTACCAGAGATGAGCGAGGATGCGTAGCGAGGGATGTGTGTGAAACTAACCAATAATAACACTTCACTGTCATAGTTTGAGCTAAGCTAGCGTTATTGATTAGTGTCACACACATTCCTCGCTACGCATCCTCACTCATCTCTGGTGGAAACGCAGCCTTATTCTACCTTGCTGACTGTGACAGGGCTGGGTTTTCAGAGAGCGTCTTCCAAAGTGTTAATTTTTGGAACGAAGTCAGTTATCGCCTATCGTTTTACTCTGCACATTTGGCGAGTTAGGGCAACATTTAGGGTAACATTTGACCGTCACGATACTTTTTTTTCAGTTTATTAAGTTGTTAATTTATTTCATAGTGCCTGTTATTTAATACGTAATATATGCGAAAGGAATTCTGTTCCAACCGGGTGTCCCACGACACCCCTTTTTTTTTCCTCGCATCAGTGAATTCCTTTCTCAAACCAATTATACACAACAATCCCCGAACATCAATTTATTTGTTGAACATCAAATGTGGCATGATTCAATTGTCACGGATTTTAAAAACACAGTTTTTCTCGCAGGTCTATCAAATTAAGTCAAAATTTCCTTATTCGAACAAAAAAGATCCATAATGTTAGTAATACCTTTTAAATAGTGTTATCATAACAAAAATATCCTTTGTTTCCAGTGTTGCCAATTGAGAATTTTTTTCTCACATGTAGCCGCAATCGCTCCAACCTAGTTTGAAACCACATTCAGCCGGCGAAGCGCTCATACTAAAGTTGTAGTGCTATAATATTAAAAGTTGCACAGACACAAAATCGGCGTTGGTGCAAAATTTATTTGCAGTTTCCCGTTTTTGATTTTGATTTAACATTTGTTCGACTGTTAAATCTGTTGTTTTTGCAACGATTTATTTTGTGATAGTTGGAAATGCTAATAAATTAAATTGTGAAAAGCTTTTGTACATAGCTGTCTAACTGTCACACACAGAGTGGACTACTTATGTTATTGATATGTTGTTTTGACTGTTTCAAATTATATTTTTAAATGATATTAAAATGTAATTGTTTACCTACACGTTTGTAGCTACTATTTTAACCTGATGTTACGTAAAAACTAAATATATAGCAAACTAAAATATGGCGTTAAAATAGTTTTTTAATAATTTTATTTTGCTAATAGTTTTAGTTCAGAGAGGATATTATATATGTAATTATGTTTTTTAATCATGTATTTATTAGTATAAGATGTTATTTGTGTTTATTCTAATTTTAATTCTGAATAGGTAAATATTTACCTTTTCTTTAGACAAAACTGTAACGGAAGAAACATATACCTACAATCACACATTTATTTAAAAAAAGTTTATAAACACAAACCAAAATAATAATACTGGCTTCAAATTATATACATCCATAGACATCGTCTCAATTTAAATTTAGAACAAAACAATACGCGAAGCCCACTATCCATTCATTCATTGAATTCAAAAGTAGAATAAGATGTTAATCGCCTTAGTTCAATTCAATCCATTTAAACGAACGGACAGAGAAAACCGTGGACCTTTCGTTGGAACAAAAAAAATCTGATTAAAACCCGGTCGGGAATAAAGCTATTTGTTCGTGGCTTTCAATGTTTTAACGTTTATTTTTTTATGTACGTAGCTTTGTGAAATGACAAAGGCGAAGAGTATTTTGAGAAGTCATAAATTAATTATTTTATTTAAATTGATTTTGTTTATTGAGTTCAAAAACTGTTTGTGAATACTGTCTAGTTTTAGTGAAAGCGCTCTGAATTATAGTAAACTAAAAAAAAAAAATTACATCGGGGTTATGCATTATCTGTGTAAAATTCTTACAGAATGCGAAATTGTAAACGAATCAAATGACGAAATAATTTTATACCTACTTACTTCAAACTTTTGCAGTGACATAATTAAAATTACCAGAATTTAAAAGAAACACCTACTTTGCAACAAACATAATTTGTTTAATTTTGTTTTAGATGTAAAAAATAATTACAGAATAACACGTCTTGTGAGAGTAGGTACTTTTCAAAGAAAACTGTTATGACCAAACTAAGATTACTTTGGAAAAACACGAAAAACGTGCCTACTTATTTTCAGTTTACTTTCGATATAAGTACCTGGAATAATGAGTTTTCCACGTAAACATAATCTTATGACTATTAATTTCTTTTGAATTGAAATTCATATAATAATATCTGCTTCTAATAATGTGAGTTCAGAACTTGTGCAAACACATTTTAATATGTTCGCAAATAGACTATCTACCCTAAGAAAGACGATTAACGCCATCTTTAAAAATAAGAATTGTTTGCTAAATAGGTACACTAACATTAACGGATTTTTTCGGTAACTTTCATTTAATTATACCATTTCATCTTTCTAATTGAGTAAATGTAAGTATACTGGGTTTACCCTATTTTTTTTTTGATGTTGGGAAATTTTCAAATAACTTCTCCCGCTCTGGGCGGAGCGGGAGGGCGTGTCAGACTTTTACTGACCAAAACCCAGCCGTGTTCCTTCCGTTGCCTGTGTGCCGGGGCCACGATATCCCTTTCGGACAAACTCGCAACCCTGGCAGAATAGATACTGATTTACCTTTTCTTTTTTTTTTTTTTTTTTGGGTGGGAAATTATCAAATAACTTCTCCCGCTCTGGGTGGAGCGGGAGGGCGTGTCAGACTTTTACTGACTAAAACCCACCCGTGTTCCTTCCGTTGCCTGTGTGCCGAGGTCGCGATATCCCTTTCAGACAAACCCGCAACCCCGGCAGTGATACTGATTTACCTAAGTCCATGTTTCGGGACTGTCCGAGTAGTTTCGAACTCAATCGGACCGCCTTTTTGCGAGCTAATGTGCGCTTTAATTATTTCTAACGTGACGATATCGGAAATCGTGTCACTTATGAGGAGGGTGCGGGGGAGTCACAACAGCATCCTGAAAACTATAGCTGAAGATGTGCGTGCATGTGCGTGTTGAGGAATTTCGTTCGCCTGGTGATCTTTTAGGGAGGTATCTCCCTATTGTTTATCTTTACGGGCCGGGGTGTCTCAGCTCAGGGGCATTTTGTGTACAGAATTGGATGTGTTGTCCTTTGTAATTGTATTTAAGTCCTAACAATAGTTTCTAAGGTTTTATGGATACCTTTGGATCTAGTTGTCCCAACATAAATGATTTTGAATTAGAATTTGTCATCATGGACATGGTGCCATCACGATAAAACAGGGAAGTAAAATGTATGAAAACATACGAAGATGCTTTTAAATTTCTGTCCACGATAACGTTATTGTGGACGTGGAGGTCCACGATAATATCGCCACGTTAGAAATGATTTAAGCGTAAACTTCGCGAGCCGAAACAATCATGAACATGTTTGTTTCCAACAAATGTTATTTAATATCCCACTTAAGCTATGAAAACATCTTCTGTAAACTACGCAGATAGAACAATAATAGAAATAGCATATTTGCAACGAAAATACATACAAATGTGAAGCTTTTCTTAAAATACCCTTTCACAGTAAGACATTGTAAATAGAATTCCAAATTCGGGCCACAGACGTATTCTATAGAATGCGCAAACGTAAATTCAGTTCTTACAAACTTTCCGCTATTTGTAGAAAAATTTGCGACATAATAGAAAATAGAGGTGGAGGAAAAAATATTTCTGTTCTCACGCAAAATTATGTATTTACGCAAATTCTTGTTCGTCTGCGGCGTTGTTCGCGAAATGTAGGCAAAAGCATATTTTGATTGTGCAAATAGAGAGTCTATTCGTTGTGCGTCAGCGGTCCACTGTGTAGATAGGAACTTTCATTGCTTATACAGGCTATTAAAGTTTATACATTTAAGCGAGAGTTTCGCGTTATTGTTTCTGTTTGGCGAGTGATATTCTAACTATTCTAGCATTCTATAAAATATTGGACTTAGACTAAACGACAAACACTATAGAACCAGAATAAGAGCAGAAATATTATTTTCTTCATATTCTTGCTTGACATTTTATATGAAAGAATGCACCGGTTTACGCAAAAAGAATTTGGAAGACTGGAGATATCCATTGTGACAGATAACGGTCTTCCCGCAAAAACCAGGCACCCTCTATCGGCGCGACGACAGACGCGTTCGGGTTCGCCGAACAAAACGAACGTGACCGTCGCGTGTTCGTGCGACGATCTCTTTGATTAGGACACAACCTAATTGTGCCCTTTTATAATTTCTACGTCCATAAAATATATGGAAATACGTGCACGTTCTATCGTTGTTTTGGATGGAAATTATAATAAACTAGATGCGCCCCGCGGTTTCACCCGTACAAGTCTCGATCCCGTGGGAATATCGGGATAAATGTATTCTATGTCCTTCTCCAGGTCATGGTCTAGCCATGTGCCAAATTTTTTCCAAATCTGTTCAGCCGTTTTAGCGTGAAAGAATAACAAACAAACAAACTCACTTTCGCATTAAGCAGTGATAGTGATGTGACCGTCGGACTGCCAAGTCATAGGTTTCAAGTTCGAACCCAAGGCCCACCTCTAACTTTTTGGATTCATATGCATATTGTATAATTATCACTTGCTTCAATAACGGTGAAGGAGTTCTCACATGTATAATTTCAACATGAATGATGTAACCAATACTTTGTAACAATTTATTTAATTTAAAAGAGTGTCCGTGGAGTTTCTTGCCCGTTCTTCTCCATAGGTACCTACTACGCTTTGGAATGGGCAACTAGCTTCATATTTTTGTAAATGGTTTAATTGAAATAAATGCTTTGAGTTTGAGTTTGGAAAACATTATGAGGAAACCGGGATGCCTGAGAGACATTTCTTGACGGCATATGAAGCCAAGTCAGAGACCCATGGGCGACTTTAACGCTCTGATACCAGGTTAGTCACTAACCACACGAAAAAAAGAAGAAGAGACTTTCGAATTTCTAATATTAAGTTACAATTCCTGATGGAAAAATCCAATAACAATTTGCCTGACCCTGGAATGAAACCTAGGACCTCATGGTTAGCAGTAGCGCTTGCGACGGCAACAACGGTTTCGTCTTAAAATAAATACATCATATTTAATCACAAAACACAAATAAATGCCAGTATTTACATTCATTACAAAATCATCATAACTATGAATCTAAAATATTTACTAACTAAGACTTATGTATATTAAAGCTGTTTATTTAAAGGGTAACTGATATTTACGGCTCGTTAGCTATAAATTACAGTTACTATTAATTTATATGCCAACATCAGTTATATATAAGTTTAGGGGATCAAGGCGTTGCCCTATTACCCTATTGTGAATGCCTAATCATGAATGCCTGTGCATATTATCGAGCCTGCCGGGGTCGCGGGAAAGTCCGAAAGGGATACCGTGGCCCCTGACAATGTACAGCCAGCTGAAAGAACACGGGTGGGTTTTAGTCAGTAAGAGTCTGACACGCCCTCCCGCTTCGCCCAGAGCGAGAGAAATTATTTGATAATTTCCCACTCAAAAAAAAAGATCGAGATATCGAGATTATAAAGGTTATTTTGCCTATAAAATATTGACTTAAAGTAATTTTGATTTAAAAAAATATACTCTGTTCAATTTTATACAATTATGTAATAGACAAATTAATGATCTAACATTATATTATATAAAATTATTTTATTTATTTATTATCAATAAATAATATTATTTTTCAAACTTATATAATTAAACAAAAACTCCCACACGTGTGTAAAGGCACTGCCTCTCTCTCTTGATGCCACCATTGAGAAAAAAAAATTACGTAGTAGAAGGCATGTTTACGTCAAGTCGCTTCGGCAAATCTGGCAAATTCTTTGTCCTGGCTCGATTATCCGCCATCCGCCTTGCATTATCATTTGGAATACTGTGTGCGCTAGTACCTAACTGGTATATTTTGAAGAGAATATGCTTGGATGAATTATAGCGTGGCGGTTGACTGGAGAATGGAAGAAGAAAACGGTTTGGACCGACCACAAATAATACCTCAAATTATATACAAAACTAAAACACATGTTCCTGGAACATACATAAGTATTAAAAACTCTACGTCTCAACCTCAGTCTATGTATGATGTATGTAAAAATGGTCAAGGTAAAGCCGTCGTCGCATGCCATTATAATTCTGTAGGTGTTTCTGGCACCCACATGGTATACAGGCATGCGACCACGGGTTTACCTTGACCATTTTTGCACCTATGTCTTGATCTGTCTGAAATATTTTCTACTTTCGTACTTTTTGATCACTTTTATTTTATAGTTTTTAAACTAAATTTTTATATTTACTTTTAATGCCTACCTACTAGTTATTTTTCGAACAAAATTGAAAGGTATGTTGTCGTCATGGCCCAGTGGGTTCAAATCTGGGCAAGTATCAATGTGACTTTTTCAATTCATATGTACTTTCTAAGTTTATCTTGGACATTACTGACATCGGTGAAGGAAAAACATCGTGAGGAAACCTGGACTTATAGTCAATATACAATGTCTGAAATCGCCAACCCGCCTTGAACAAGCGTGGTGATCAATGCTCGTGCCTTCTCTGTATGAGAAGAGGCCTTTGCCCTGCAGTGGGACAATAATAGGCTGGTATAAAAACAAATAAACATATGTAAAGGTATGTATGTATGTACATACCTACCTACATAAACTCACACCTTCCCACCACAGGAGTAGACAGAAACGACCTAAAACGATTCTTACCTTTTGCTTCGTCTACGTTCATACATCAGCCATGCTATTCTGTAAACATCTCACCGTGAAAACTTGGGTGAAGTGAGCTGTCAATAGTGTCAATCCCTGTGGAATGACAGCTCACTCCACGCTCAGTTCACCTAAGTTTTCACGGTGAGATGGTTACAGAATAGCACTGCAGATCTACACGCACGTCGTCGGTGGCGAGTACTACGCACCTGAACTTTCTGAACAAAGATTACAGAAGCAGAATTTTTTTTCATCTTCCAAATTAATCCTGCCATAAAGTAAATAACGGCACAGTGCCTTAATATTATATACAAAGGTTCTTGTCGTTATTAAAATTACTTGATAGCCAAGGGAAATCAGGTATGCAAACTTCTTAAAACAGTTATAACTTTTGTAGTTAACAATCCCTTAAGAATTGAGGAGGCAGGGTTTTCTTATGTCTTGTGTATTTTGAAACAGGTAACTTTTTACTGTAGATTATGTCGCAAGCCGTTTTGATGTCGGCTTTTCATTACAGTAAATTCCAGAGCTGGAAGTTTTCTTTGACTTCGAACAGTAGGTTTTTTTGGGTTCCGTACGTCAGAATGAAAATACGGAATCCTTATAGGATCATTCGTGTGTCTGTCGTTGTGTGTCTGTCACAGCCAATTTGCTCCGAATCTAATGGACCGATTATATTGAAATTTGGTACACATATTAATTTCTGACACCCAAACACGGATGTGTAACGTAAATAAAATAAATGAATTTTGAATATGGCGGTCATGTGGGGGAAAGGCTTTTCGCAAGTCAAGCTAGCAGCCCTCCTAGGTTATAAAAACCGGACCGGACCGTAAACAGGTTTCGGACTGATAGCCCTGTTAGCCGGGATATCAGTCCGAAACCTGTTTGTGTCCGAAACCTGTCAGTGAGATTTTCGAACCCGAAATTAAATGTCATTTTCTACCTATGTGGCGGAGGTACAATGAATATTTTTGTTCGATTAGACAGCTACATTCAACAAGCTGACAGTTTTATCTACATTCGCAATTTTGTTCCAAACATGTAAACGAACAAAAGTTTAGGAAAAACAACTGTAATGCTTACACATAAGGTTCAGTTTGCGCTATAACTGCATATTTTTTGTCTTTTTCAGCAGTACTAGTCAGTCTAAAATCAACTTTATTTACACTTGCCTACAGTTAATGTTTGTTTAAATGGAAATAACATCAATTGGAAACAAGGATTTAAATAGACCTTACACCGGTTTCGATGATGTGGCTCCAAACCTAATAACGCAGCTCCATTTTCACTTCAAACTTTCAAAGAATATCCTTCAAAATAACAAGCAAAAACAGCACCAATTGTTTCCTTAGTGACAGACCGTAATTAGCAGGAGCTTTGTCAATTATTTCGAAGACAATGGGTAATTAGCTGCCGATTCGACGCCGGTTTTGTTCAACGTTAATCCTTTCTAAAAGTTTGTTTCTTTCAATGTTGCTTTTTGAATTATTTGCCCGGTTTAGGTTTGTTAAAAGTATTGTTTTGTCATCATTAGGTATCTTTCTTTGTTATCAGTTTCTATAAAGATTTTTAATAATTTTTTTAACCACAACGGAGTTGCTCTTGACCTGCATCTCACCTTCGGGTGAAGCTCCGAGGTTGGTCGAGGCATTCCAGGAGCTGGCTATCTTACCTCTAACTGCCGAAACACAACAATCCTGTTAATATTGTTGTTATGGCGACAGACTTAGATGAGATGGTGGTAGCTAACCAAACCGAACTGAATATTTTGCCCCCACTGCGAATCGAACCCGGGACATCTGAGTCTGAGACAGGTGGGCTAAACACTAGACCACAGAGGCGGTTGCATATTATATTAAAACTCATCTGTTAAAGAATCTATGTAGGTAGACTGTCGAAAACTTATTTCAAAGGTTTATTTACTCTATCTCTACTAATATCAGGGCCAGGGCTTCGGGGCTCCAGGCTTCAGGCACTGGGCTGTTTGCCAGCTCAGTGATGTCTTAGGGCCTACAGGGCCTACACAAGTGGCAATCCATTCTAAAGCGTTTCGCATTATCTACAGACACTTTCAACAGGATTGGCATAAGCTTTTCCGTAGCTTAGCCCATACATTGTTTGCTTTTCATCATCGTTATGGCTAGTATCACTTTGTCTAACCCCCACTGGGTCCGCGTGGTGGACCCACTCCCTCACAGAAAGGAGGCTTGTGTCCCAGCAGTGGGGACAATATAGGCTGATTGTGCTATTATGCTTATGCTCAACCATTGTCAATGAAGGGAAACATATTGCTTTCATACAATTTGCTTAAACCTATTCAAACATGACCGAACTCCTGTACATATATAGGTCGTTAGAACAGTGAAGGTTTGCACATACTTCACTTTTATGATCCCTCCGATTTACCCGTAGTCCTTTAAACAGCTTTCCTATCTTTTCATCGTTACCATAACAACGTCGTCTGACCTCCCACGTAAATCTGCTTGAAGCACCGTATATGTTATCCTTATATGCAACAGCAAAGGAAGGCTTCAGGCAATATCAGTAAAGTGTAACCTATAAAGTGCCTCTCACACAAAAGCCTCTAGCTAGCCGGATGGCGAGGGATTATCTATAGGACAACTCCTGCCCCGCGGCATTGCACGAAGTCCTGTCGAAAGTGGTGCATGGAAACTCGAGCACAATGGCGATACCGGCTTTGTTCGCTTCCGCTCCGTTTTAGACTTTATGTGTGGAGGAGTGGATTCAAGTCAAAGACAGATTTTTTCAGAATCTTTATAAGCTCTCTTCGGCCTAGGGTGATTTGGATTATTTTATTTATCTACTTCCACATACAATGTAAAAACAAAATGGAGCATGAAAATTATAATTCAAAACTTTGCTAAAGTTAAAGGGCAATTTCGCCGGGCCGCGCCGCCTAATCCGGAACAAAATGGCGAAATTGTATCCGACAGCCGGTACAGTCCAGTATTTACCAGATGGAATCTGTTTTAAATCGCATGAATCCGGTTCTAGCCGGAATGGCTAGGGCTACGAGGATTTTGCATTTGCGCCATTTCATTCGTAGTGAAATGCAGTCTCAAAATTTTATTTCTGTTTTATTTTATTCGAAGACTGATCTGCTTTTAGTTGAAGGGCAGCTTATCTCTAAAATGTTGCAGCGTTGAAGGTGCAGAGGCAATTTCAGTCCGTATATCGTCGTCTTAGAGTGAAAACCTCTTATATGCGAAAAACTTGTGGGCAACTGGGAAGTTATATTATATGCTGATCGCGCGGTAAAATCTGCTTATGCGATGCAGGATTTTGCGTGACGTCAGTATGATGCGTAGGTCGCATGTGGCGATATAGATGCCGCCACAAAATTTCGTGTGATGCGAGGTTTTTTTTCCAAAAAATGTAATAAAATAAAATGTCAAAGTTGCATATCCGAGCTTTTCACTCTAAGGCCACGATAGGGGTCTTGTTTGTGAGTGCCCCCCTATCTATTGCATTCGATTTGTTTTACACGACCGGTGGTATATACGAAACGTTATGTTAAGATAAGAGCAGTATTGTTGTGGAGTTGTGGAACTGAAAATAATGAACGCAAGGACCTGCATAATAATATAGTGCATAGTTCGTATGAGATTATGGTGAGTGTTTTGTTTCCTGAAGTTTATTTACAATTTCCACGTTTGTGTATGATAGATGCATAAGAAACTACTTATGACAGGTAAACGAGGATTACATAAGGCCTTGTCATTCTGGACACGGGCTTAAAGCTTTTGCTAAAATACTTAATAGTTACTTTTACAATCTTCTCACAAACCAAACTCATAACATTTCTGGACCATTCACGCGCCTTATCGAAACAAAATGGCGCTGAAAACCCCTTAACTCCTAGCTTAAAACTAAAACAACACTTAGAACCTTATCTCTATGCTGTGAACATTTCGTTAAACTGAAAAGACTTCGAAGTTCTAAAGATAGTTAAGAATGAAAAAGATCTACTCTACACTATCTTCATTTAGAACTGGCTAACTTTCCTGAGCACTAAATAGTATGTTTTTATCTAGAAAATACAACGTTCTTGTAAAAGTTTTCATGCATTGCTTCCTACTTGTTATACGTACCTTTATGGAAAGTTCAATAAAATCTAACTTTAGAGGTAAAAGGAACGGAGCTTCGAGGTAGCGAATCTGATTGCTGTGGCTTTGGAGTAAGGTACATTTCAGAAACGAAGTTCTTTAACGCGGCTTGCAGTGCGAGTTGACTGGTAGGAATCGTCACGTAACGAAAAAGCGTTATGTCCAAAAAAGTCCGTTTCAAGGTCCCAAGTTTCAAACGTCAAAAGTTTTTGTTTTCGTTTTTATCACGTTTTTTCACAGAGCCATCTAGTATAAGGTTTTCAAAACTTATATTAGATGGCTCTGTATTAATACATAATATACAGCAAAAGGAATTTCGTTCCAACTGGGTGTCCCACACCACACATATCGCCTAAGATAATTAATTGATTCAGGCGTGCCCTTGCGGAAATCCATGATAAAATACAATAGACGTTGATAAATTTAGTAACCTATTCAGTAAACTATTTCTAAAGAGCCATAAAAACCCTGTAAGAAATCGACACGTGTTTCACCTCTCAACGAGGCATCCTCAGGATGACGATTGACTTGTCGCGAACCCGAACACGGCGTGTTGTATTTTAGGTCGCCTAACTGTGCGTTTGCACTGGCGAAACATTCACAACAAAACATGTTGGAATCTATATTTTCTGCCAATGTTGCATACAATTTTTGACAGGACCTAGAGATTTCAACATGTTTTGTTGCGATGTTTCGCCAGTGCAAGCGCACAGTAATACTTACGTATTTACCAACAAGATCTTACAATTTCAACGTGAAGGTACTTACCTGAATTTTACAACGCACGCCGTTGCTTTTCATCAGACATCTTCGTACATGAAAACATTTTAAATCAGTACCTAAATAAATGATAAACTATAAACTAAAAGTAACTTAAATATACTTATTACAGTTTTTTTTATTTATACGTTACGTTCTACTGGTACTGCGTACTGAACATTTTTAAAGTTAAGCTGGGTTAGAGTGACCATCTATCAAACGTTGTTGGAAGATCACCAAGGAGATTTAGTCATTATGAGTCTGACAGACCCCTCCATCCACCCTAGTCATCCACCTGGATTTCCTAGGGACAGTAAAAAAAAAAAAAAAAAAATAGCCTCGTTGGTCTAGTGGATGCAAATGCTAATGCTGAGCATGATATCCACGGTTCGAATCCCAAATCGCGTAAGGTGTTGTTGTGTTGTTCCATCAGGAATTTCTCGATAATAGCCCGGAGTCTGATTTGTGTCCGGTTGATGGCAAAAGCCTCGCCCCCTATTACATGGGGGGACTTGAATATAACTGGCCAAATGTGGGTGTACCTGCTATAGGTACACCCCTGCCTAACCCTTGGTGGAAAATAGGCGTGATATTATTATGTGTAATAAAATAGCAACAGAATTCCAAAGTCCATCGCTTGCCCAGTATAACTGTGATCTCAAAGACTCTTTATAAAGAGCGCAGTGGAATTCCAAACGGAAGCTGACTGCTTAAGAATACTCGTAGTCGTGTCCATGCAAGGCTATTGTTTGTCCTAGAACAACTTGTTCTGGAGTCGGGAATTACATTGAGATAAGGGGTCAGACTCACTGGCTATGTATGTTATAAGTTTGACCGCTATGTTTGTCTGTGGCACCGTAGCTCTTAAACGGTTAAACCGATTTGAATAGGGTTTTTTTTATTTGAAAGCAGATTTTCTAGTGATTGTTCTTAGATATGTTTTATCAAAATCGGTTCAGCCGTTTGAAGATTATCAGCTCTTTACTAGTTGATGAATGGATGTGAGCGTCTTCCACAGGTCTGATCGATTTGAAATTTGGTATTTTGTTACTTCAATGATATTCGAAGAACCAGACCAGACCCACAGACCTTGAACTGATGCTGCAGTATCACCTGGAATAAAAGTTTTTTTTTGTTTGTCTTTACGGTCATGCCATCATTATTTACCAACAAAAATTACCTACCTCGGAAAAAATATTTTAACTTTAAAATTACAAAATTCCAACAACCAATTTTTAACACTCTAAAATAAAATCTGTATCTCTAAATCAAAGTGTGAATTTGCACTCAATATAACATTAATGGTTAGTTCCAATACGTGGTAGAAAATGAAGCAAAAAAATAAATAAACAGAGCCACAATGTGAATGAAACGTGAATTGAATACTTTAACCGTTCACAGTCCGATTGATTCCGGCTTTTGTACGGATTTTCAGATTTTCGCCATCCAAAAACCAAAGGTACGAACAATAGAGAGCCTTTTTGGCCTCGCATACGGATTTTTTGTTATTATTTTGTCAATTCAAAAAGTAATGTTCATTTTTTACTGTTTGTATTTCCTGGGAGTGTCCGCAATAAGATACATTTATTTTTTCTTCTTCAATAATACTAGTGATTTTTTATTGGTAACGTTTTAAGGTGAAAAAGCGATTAAAGACTTCAGAACTGTTTAAACAATGACGTGGTGATAACTTGGAATAAGAACATTTTTTTCTAAAAGAATGTAGATCGTTCCCCAATTTTTTTTCTCTACAATTTGCCAATTTATTCTCTTTAATTAGGTGCAAGTGTTCGAGGTACATGTTTGGGTTTGTAAGGGTTTTTGTTTTGACTATTCACCAATTCAATATTATTATTATTATAAATTCTATTAACCCAACAAAAATAAAGAAGCTTACAAGAAATAATTTAACAAGGAATTTTACAGTCCAATTTTTAGTTGTAGGTAAAGTTACTTCAAACTGTCGAGTTGATAAATCGATTTAACTTAACAACTCAAGCCTAGCTAGGAAAGTGATATAAAGAAGTCGCCAAACACTAAAACTGAAATCATTAATCATACACAGTTCGGTGAACAAACTAGATAGTGTCAAAATTGAAGAGTTTATTTTGGCATCCTTATTCATAACTTAAACGAGTAAGATTGTGGAGATGTCTGTTACTCAATCAGGCATAAACGGCTATGCAGATAAAACTTAGCATACAGATAATAGACCATTTCCTGTTTTATAACATTTTTTTTGTTACGTACATTAAGGAATGTCCACAGGATGCAACCGAGTGCAAAAGCGTCGGTAAGAAAAAATCTAAATTATCGTGTTGGAAATTAAGTAGTTCCTCAAGGCACTATCATTGGTCTCATGTGACTGCAATTTTCGACATTATGCCATAATAAAACCATACTAATCTGACATAGGAATATAATATCAGATGAATTAAAAACCCACGTAGGCTAATCTTATAATTAGCTCTCAATATGCGAACTAAATGCTTATTAGAGAATGGGCAGCAGCGTTCTCTATGTATTTTAGCACCATACTGCGATCGCCAACCCGCCTGCCAAGAGTGACGATTATGGCAAACTCCCCTATTTGGGGGAGGCCTATGTCCAGCAGTGGACGTCTTTCGGCTGCAATGATGATGATGATGATGATGCGAACTAACGTACAGACAAATAGAGACGCTGAGTTTTACCTCATGTACTAATATTTAAACAAATGAATGATTTGATTTATAGTATATGTGAGAAAGAAGAATAAAAACCTTCCTCCATTAGTGAATATCAATCACCGTTTCCTTCCATTAGTCGGTTAGGAACCCAGAAAAAGGTTAACATGGCAATGAGGATAACTAAAGCTGTGTTTAGTTAATACCTTCATTAGTTTCAGTGAACGCTGTTTCTTAGAAAAAGTAACATCATAGGATTCTTTGGTGTAATGCTTTTTGACTTTCATATTGATTTTGCCAAGTGGTTTCCGGAACAGAACCTGTTCTGTTCCAGAAACCACAAAATAGTTTTTTTTTAATAACTATATTGTGGAAATCTGTTTTCGGGAAAAAGAAAAGAAATTGAATCTCTAGAAGATGACGAAAAGTAAAATTTTTCTTTTTTTTTCTTTACCAGTAACTATTACGCTCTTATAAATTGTGTTAGTAACATAAAAAACTTTGTAAGTGATACAAATACAAAGAGTTTACAAATAGAGAATCATTGGTTTAATATTCCAGCCGAAAAGATAATACAAAGGAGTTATTTGTGTGTTAATAATATTAACATACCATAAGCGTGGTAATAATGGAATATTTCTCCAAGAGAATGAAATGATTGAACAATGCAGCAAATGAATGAATGAATTTCTAGTGTGAGACAACCACAAAGGGGTACCATACAATTCCGTGAACTTCTATCGAAAAATATTTCCTTTAGTAGCTCTTGTAGTGTCAAAATCAGTAGGTGGATAGCAGATTACATTACCGGTACCCGGAAACGATGCTCAAGCTATGACTGGGTATGACGCCATCCAAAAATCCGGGAGTGCCAGGTGCAATAAAATGTATATAGAAATGTTCGCTTGTGGAAGCGTGTGCAAAAATAAAGCACGATTTACTATTGAAATTACTACTGACGTTACTTTTAATTTTTATTTATCTTAGGATAGTTACCTCATTGTACTTTAGCTTTATCTTATAAAGTAGTAATTACGCTATAATATACAGTATGTAGTGTAGATCATAATGGTGATATGCTTTAGAAAGGTCACTCGCAACCGGCGTGCACGCCGCGCCACACACATAATTGCTTTCAGTCTTTTGACATCCATTGCTTCATAGATTTGAAAGGTCATCTGCTCAACAATGTAAATAACGTAATGAACGTGGCTGAGCTGGAATTGCGATCGGATGCCATTTTATGTGTGCTTTGCAATTACCCCGCTGATGTATGAACGTAAATGAAGCAAAAGTAGTATGTAAGGGTCGTAATAGGCATTCTCTAGTTTCTGTCTACCTCCATGATTGGAAGAAAGATAAAGATAAAGATCATTTATTTGTCAAACATGCGTTTACATAATCTGAGTAATCAGACATGCAAGGTATTGAATTAGTAATAGATGTGTGCATGTTTTGCCAATAACGACATACAAATTTAGTAGGTATAGAAAATTACATTTAATTGCATTTTACATAAAGTCATTCTAAATTTCATTAAGGCAAGAGCCAAAAGAAGCAAAGGCAAGAGGCATGCATGAGTTTTATGTTGCAGGGTGTATTACGGCAGGTGTGCCAATTGAATCAGGGCCATATTTATAAGACCCCAAACCCATCGATGTAACCACCATGGATGTTCCTCAATATACATTGTTTTGTTCAAACATTTTTTTTAATATTTGCTATTGTATTCTTACGCTTAAAAAAATATGGGTGAGTGTTTAGGTCCTACCACAGTATAAATAAGTAACAGTACTATGTCTTCATAGAAAACGGTCGAAACGACGCGCTTCGAAATCTCAGTGTATATCAGTACGCAACAGTCTCGAGTGCGCGGTAGTTACTCACGGACGAGGAAAGTTTATGTACCAAGCGGCCGTAGGTGATTATTTCAAGGTCATTGCCGAGACATAATTAGGTACTGTTACTTTATTATACTGTGATCCTGCGTACAAATCATATTGGTCATCTTTAAAGACCAAATGACCTTGATGGACGATTTTATGATAAACACTTTAAACATCAAGACTGCTCATAAAATTGGAAAACATAAAATAAACTTGTCTTATTTAATAGAACTATTTTTGTTATTTGTTTACACTTTCTAGATTTTTTTGCAAGATATTTTTTACTAGAAGTTTATTTATTCGGTCATCGTAGGTGAGTCTAAATTGGGTAAACGTTGTCAGCATTTTTTTTCTTTTGCTGAAATTTTATCATCTTCGACAAGTACAGAAACACAATTTTTTTGTTCCATACTTTTCGTATTAACTACTTCTATATTTTCAGCGATACACAATTTTGTAATAATTTCTTCTTCTATTTCAATTAACCCGACATATCATAATATCATAAGAACCAGTGATGTTTCATAAGAAAAATACACTCAAAACGACAATAAATATAATCGTAAAAACCATTGAGCGCTAACACACAAACGGCTTCTAGTAGGCGATCGTTAGACGTATGTTAGCAAGGTTTACTAAGCAAGTACCTATACATTTATTATTCTTGCGTTGTTGAAAACCGAACAAAAAATCTCCTTTCACCACTAAAGTAACTGTGCATTCAACTCGATTTTTAAAGTCTCTTGAAATAAAAAATATCCAGATATGTGAAAAGAATTTAACAACTATTTGTATGACACTTCAGGTTCCCATAAGCTTCTATGGCTTACAAAAATAAATTTGGATATTATTTCCGTTTTTCCATATCATTTGGCGTATATTTCACGAAATATTATTAAAATTTATTCAAATATCCAGACACATAAAATGCAGAGCATAAGATTGCTATAAAATCTGGATGATTGCTTTGAAGTTTGCCATAAAAATACAAACATTTCATTCAACATTTACACGTTGTGTCTTTATAGTAGAAAAGGTTGAATATTTATCAAAAAAAAACATTTGTTTCAATGTTTTGTTCTAACGTTATTGAACTAATTTATCGTATTTTTTTCTCTTCATTTTTGGTTCCATTACGTAGAGAAACTCCAAGCATAGCCCTCTCCATTGCCCTTTAAGTGATTTTCCATTGCCCTTGTGAAGTTCGCAGGAATCCGCTGGATGCGGGAAGCACAGAACCGGTCGAAGTGGCGGTGCTTGGGGGAGGCCTATGTCCAGCAGAGACCATCTTTCGGCTGATGATTTTTTTCTCAATTAATTATAAGGGTTATTTATTTTATAAGTAGATAAACAAATATAGATGAAACAAACTTTATAATTGTATTTCTATAATAATCTTTTTGTTGAAGTTACTTCGAACAAAATAGAAATAATCATTATTTTAAATTTTTAACAAAAACTTTGATGCCTTGACGTATGTGTTCCCAACAGCTTCTGAATTAACGCAACAAAATGTCAAACTCAACACGAACCACCCACATTTTTTACATGGCAACCTCACATACAGTACAGTCTATAAAACAAGTGACCGAGCGAAGGTTCCCGTAAAGAATTCGTTGCATTATTCAACAATGTTCTGCTCTTCACTTTGCCAAATGAAATAAATTACCATTGATATGTATTTCACACGAATACGGCAGAACAGTTTGCGTTGTCAATTTTGTATGTAGATTTTCGTGATTTTGATAGTGTTTTGTTTTGGAAAGAAACTGCTTTTTTTCTTCTTTGTTGTGTTTTGTTATGTATGTTCACGGACAGTTTTGGCGAAAGTGGTTATGCAAACAAACAAAGTACGTTAGCTCATCTTTTTAATGTGAGGTTCTTGAACAGTTATCGTTAACACAATCATAATAAATAAAATTATGGTTACTTGATTGATTGAGGGTTGTGGATGTAAAGGCTCAGCCGGTTTCCGATGGCCCTCCCATCAAGGCGATGTGGTAACACCGCTGAGTTTTAGTGGGTATACTGTCATTACCGACAGGAGTCCCACATACGGTATGTGGGACTAGTCGGGGTATGTGACATACCCCGACTAGTCCCCCACGAGCGAGGATGCGTAATACATTTGTCAGAGAAATTAATAACGGTATGTGTATTTAATTATTGTAATTGTCAAACCGTTTTAAATAAAGCAAATAAATGGTGCACCCTTACCAAAATGTAGCCTATACACTGAAATTAAGGCTCATTTACATTACTGCGGAAAGGAATGCAGACGCATTTTTGGAACAAAATTGTGTAAAGCATAATGAACGTTATGCCAATTGTTTAACGTACAAACTAGATTTGAACTGCTAGCTGCGGCAACTCCCGAGAATGCGATATTTCCCCGGAAGACGCGCGACCTGGTTTTTCTGCTCATATCTAGTTTGTACGTTACAAATTCAATTCACATTGTTGTAACTGGTGAAATGCGGGCGTAACAAAGGTACACCTCTACCTACCAACTCATCTTCTCTGCCATCGGGGAACTCAGATGTGATGTAGTTATGTTATAATTGACATAAAGTTCATTATGCTTTGACCCAATTTCGTGACCAGAAATTCGCTTCCATTCCGTTCCGTGGCAATGTAAATTGGACTTTAAAGACTCCCTTATCGTTTTAAAGTCAACCATTTAACAATGATCAATCGAAACACTACCAAACCGACAAAAACACTGTACCCTCCATTTGCCACCATAAGCCCATGCTCCATTAAGGTGTAAGGCAGCGAAAATACCGTTTTATACTCGTTTTTAACCCTCAACCGTCGCGTCGAGTGAGCGTTTACTCCAGTTTAATTGCTTGCAAAATCCCGGTTCCGAAATAGTGCTGTGGAAGCAAAATTTTAGAATATTAAATACAAATTACATACTTGCTGTGCATTTAAGGTTTATAATATTAAAATGCGTACTGTAAATGCATTTTTCTCAAACATGCTTGGAAATTCGAGCATTACTTTAGCCACCTTCTTCGAGATAAAATCTTAAATGCGGTACTGGTCGAATTCATGCGAGCGCCCGGCCAGAAAATTTTGTATGAAAATCCATATCTGTCGTGTTTGGCGGCCGAATAAATTACTATGAAAACTCAACGGCAGAGGTAACTAAGATTAACGGCTAAGATTTTATTTAAATTTACTTAGTTTGAATTTCCGAATGAGAAAAGTACAACACAAGCCTTGGCCGCAACCAGACATTGATGGACTCACGCATGTGTGTCTCGGTTTCGCCTCGGCCCACATTTTCACGATCGTCTATCAATGACCCATTTGCAGGCCGCGGCAGTAATGAACTATAAATGCTCATTTAATTTATTGAGCGTTTACAGGTTAGTTGATACGGTTTTGTTTTGGAGATAGGTATCGTTCGATTATCAGATTTATTCATTGTGGTTGATTTTGAGAGGTAGGAAGGACTCAGAATAAAGGAATACCGGTTTTTGAGGTTAAGGAGGCGCTTTATTGTTTGCTTAACAATGAGTGATTGTTTTTCAACCAAAGGAGTAATTGTGTAACACACATAAAATGACAATTTATCACAATGGGTTTCATTTTGACATTTCACCCACGTTAATTGCGTTATTTACGTTGCTGAGCAGATGAATTATTCAAAACTATGGCGCAATGGATTAGCCAGTATTCTTCAAAATTGTCGGATTGTGATTGAAAGGGTGACATGCATTTTGGTGCAGTCTTAACTATTGTCATGAACTCAATCCTCTACTACTCGGACCAATAAAGCATCTTTACATACTATTGTATGGAAAAAAAATCTTCTAACTTCTCAGACAGATGTGCTGCTGAGTAGTTTTTTACGCCACTTCTTCTTCACAGCTATAAGTCAAAGTCAAAGTCAAAGTCAAAGTCAAATCATTTATTTCAAATAGGCCCTTGTAAGGCACTTTTGAACGTCAAAGTTTACAAAAAATTGAATTGATTCTAGTCGCCCCTTCCAAAAGGTAGTTTTCGTATGGAGAAGAATGGGCAAGAAACTCCACCGTTACTCTTTTAAAAGTGTTACAATATTTTGTATATGTAGGTACATTCGTTACATAATTATATGCGAAGACGATGCACCTAAAAAAAAAAATACGTTACCACAATAGGTAAAAAGAAGAATTAATAAAAATTAAGCAATGAAAGATAAATTAATTACTTATGTGATAGATGCATGGTTCTCACATATTTATAGCAATAGGAGTCTAGGAAGTGGTAAAGGGTGGGCGTTTTAGGGGACTGTCTTATATAATTTTGACGTTCTAAAATAGTCGATTCTCTGCCTAATTTGAATAAATTAGTAAAAGGAAACACCCACAATCAAATAAATCAAACATACAATACAATAAAACACCAATATCCTGAATATTTGACCTTGAAACGACGCGCGTCGTAAATACGGGCAAAAAGGTAAACCACAAAACAATTGATATTCAAAATTGGCAAGCAATTGCCAACCATTTTGCCTATAATTCAAGCCACGCGTGACCCGATTATCTTTACTGGTTATCCGGGTTCGGGATTTCATTGGTAATGTATAGACATTGGATTGTGGGGTTAAGGTCATTTTTTGGTCATTATATTATCATTAATAGGTTATTTGTCTATATCAACTTGTAATTGGCTCATTATTCGCTGCAATGGGCTGCCACGCCATATTTCCATGGGGGTCGGGAGAAACTACCAAACATCACCTGCTATGATCCTTACATACTACATACGTTTGGTTCGTTTACGTTCATATGTCGCAGTAAGATAGTCGAAGCCATGATAAAGATATGAACGACGGTTTGATATGTACGTATTTTTCTGTTCCTTTTTTTCTTGTCTGTTTATATGTGTGTACATAAACCGTTAAATAAATAAATAATAAATAAATAAAGTTATATCCCTAGGGATATCTAGGGATATAGCTATATACCGTAATATAGTTATATGAAAGTGGTTCATAACTGTCTTACTAGGAATATAACTATGATGCGAGCACAGCATTTAGCTCAGTTTTACAAAACTATCATGTACCTCCATGAATAAATACGATATAGTGTTAAGAACTCACTGCACATTTAAAGATCTACAAATTTCAACTACTCTACTTTAAGTAACCGCTAACTATGTTTATACCTGAGTAGAGTGCCGAGTTCTACAGGTAGTAGTCTGAAATTATTTAATTTTGTAAGTAGATATTTTTAATAGATATTCATAAAATTTCAATGTCAATGTTTTGATCAATATTTTAAAACAAGATGGCGCGGTAATTCTTCTATTTTAACAAGGACCGACACTTTAATACTAACCCACTTATTTATAAACATTGCCTAAAATTAAGTAATGATTAACGACCGTTGAACCATACATATTCGACATTTAAACTTCTCTTAACTTTATTAAACCTTTCGCAATAAACCTCTAAAAGTCAAACCACAACGAAAAACCACTTCCAGACCTGTACTATCAACCTCAGACAACACTCCTTAAAAGCTGTTAGCCCATTTCCACTCCAAAGTCCAATCTCTCCAGTAACTTCCACCGATTTGCATTCTAGATTTTATCGCTTTATAAACTTCGATAGGTGGACTATCTGTTGGCAATAACTCAGGGTGACCACATAGGTATCTATCTGCCAACGCCTTCTGGTCGCCGTATTTCAAACTCCTAGATAAACTTCGATTAAACCAGGGCCGTACGGTTTTGAGACGTTTAGGAGAGACGATTCGATTGTCGTGATGACTTCAGGTTCAGTTTCTGTTCCATGTTTTCTTTTTTTTTTTTTTGCTAAATGCTTTTATTTCTGTAAGTAGGTTTGTACAAAGACTTTTAAATGTCAAAATTAAATTATATTTTTAAAATTAGATGAGTTTGATTACTATCTGACTATTCTGAGAAGAAAGACCGAAATACACTCAGAGGTTACAGTCACTTCAGACATAATCATGGTCAGATCATGTGAGGAGCAAATAAGTGTCTGAAATGGCCCTTTTAAGGAAACAATCACACAGATTTGAGTGGACCTATCCAATCAGTGCACGAATTTGTCAGTAATCGTATAGCTCAACTCAGAACTAGGAGCTCAACGACTCGACAAACAATACCAAAGAAGACATTAGGGTAGGCCGCATGCCTGCCGGGGTTGCGGGTTTGTCCGAAAGGGATATCGCGACCCCGGCACACAGGCAACGGAAGGAACACGGGTGGGTTTTAGTCAGTAAAAGTCTGACACGCCCTCCCGCTCCGCCCAGAGCGGGAGAAGTTATTTGATAATATCCCAACCTCAAAAAAAAAAAAAAAGGTTAGGCCGCATAAAGTACTCAAATTGCCAGACCATCATTAAAACTAACTGAGAAATAAAAACCGGCCAAGTGCGTGTCGGGCCACGTACAATCAAGGGTTCTGTAGTTGGGATGAATTTAAAAAAACATCCCCACTTTACATGTTGGGGAGGTACCATATAAAAAAAAACTTGATTTCATTTTACCACTTTGTCGGCGTGATTAATATGTCCCATGCCAAATTACAGCTTTCTAGTACTAACCGTCTCCGAGCTAAGCCGCGGTCAGACAAACAGACAGACACACGAAGATGGCGAAACTATAAGGGTTCCTTGTTTACTACGGAACCCTAAAAATGATCTACATAGATCTCACATTTACAATTTAGTTCCCTCTTGTAATTATTCTATAAAATAATAACATTGGTATTCTATACAATTCTTCTGAATCGTCAGACTGGAAGATGCTGATGATATAAATCGAGACGAAAATAAAAGAAAGAACAACAAGGAAACAAGAAAATTAAGAGAAAAGTATTCAATAAATACCTAATACAGGAGTATTGTTGCCAGACATGACGGTGATAAATCGATTAGAGCTTCGCACAATGATTGTTGATATAGAGGTCCCGCATGACGAGAACCTCGTGGAAGCTGAAAAAGATAAGCAGATTAAGTATCTTGACTTGGCTCGCGAGGTTTTCGACATGTGGGATGTGGATACAGAAATCATTGTGCCGATAGTCGTGACGGCCAATGGCATAATAGCCTAGAGCTTCGACCCACACCTGAGAAGACTTTCCAGTCCAGAACCTTGAAGACATCCTCCAGTGCAGCGGTGAACAGTTTCGGAGAGATAACGTCTCCCTGTCTCACACCTCGCTGCAAAAGGATAGGTTTCGAGGTCTGGTCCTGGAGTCGAACTAACATAGTGGCGTTTTCGTACAAACACTTTAGCACATGATGTAGTCGATCTCGCACCGTTGAAGAGACTGCAGTACAGCCCATGTTTCGATCGAATCGAACGAAGGCTTTAGTTCACAAACGCTAAGCAGAGAGGCAGGTTATACCCTTGGGTCTTCTGTATAACCTGCCGCAGCGTATATTATGTGGTCTACGGTGCTAAAGCCTTTACGGAATCCAGCTTTTTCGGGAGGCTGGAAGTCGTGAAACCTGCACGCGAGACGGTTCGTGATGAGTCTTATACGAGTATATAATTGATGATTACAATTTTTATTTGTAAACACATTTCTTTGCCAATTGCAAAAAACGTAAGAAAATTAAAATTTCCTTAAAGGAGAGTTTTTTATGTTAAGAAAGTCACTTGAACCATTCTTTATTCCTCACATTTGGTTCCTGTGGTTTCTTGTCAGCACTAGAGTTAAATTCTTGTTTCTGTCGCAAAATCTAAAACACCTTTTAATCAGTCGCAGAGGCTAGCACGAGACAGTTGATTAGAGTCTCTCGAACTGTTCTACACCGGCCGATAATGAGTCCGTCGGTGACCGGTGGTTTAGGCTTTGCCAATCTTCTCGCTTTCGATTTGGACTGGGATTTGATGGTGAATTCGGGTCAGCACGGCTTTTTAGAGGAGTTTGAGCTTCTGGAGACTAATTGCATGGTCACATTGTACGGATAAACACTGTTAGGTAAGGTTTTAGGGCCGTATTCTCGGCGGCAGCGGGCATCGAAGCGGCGGTGTTTATGGCCGCGTGGGGAGCGAAAACGGTTCCATATAAACCTATGCATTTCAACGCACCGCTATCGCGCCGCTGTCGCCACCACCCCGCTGCCCGCTGTCACGGCCACTCCGCTGCCCGCTGTCACCGCCGCCCCGCTGCCCGCTGCTGCCGAGAATACGGCCTTAATGACTTTGTGATGTTTGAAACAGCTAACGTATTCTGTAAAAATCTGACCGTGAAAAATAAAGCGAAGTGAACTCTCGGTGTAAATTTGTTTGTGAATTTGGTCAACATCAAAATCCAAGGTGGCAGCGATTTTTTTTTAATTTTTCATCATGGGTATCGTTTTCATGGTTTTCGAGGTTGTTGGCTGAGTAGATTTTGTGTTTTGTTTTAAGTCATACGCGAGAAGGAACTTCGTTCCTGACGGGGGTCCCCCAACCGCAGACTTTTTTTTTTACATGTCTATACAAGAAAAAATACTAAAACGAAACTGAAATAAAATACAAAATTCTAATCTCAAAAAGCAACACCAAAGAATAAACAGCATTCAACCTAATTCAGTTTTCTTGAAAACGTTTCACACACTACATTTTATAAGTTCCACCCAAACATTTAAACTAGAATAACCCTTGTAGCATTAACACGCAATGAAATAGCAACCTTATTTAGAAGCTAAAAGGTCGAATTTGATTTGGTTGTTGTAAATTTGAGTGTAATTCTAAATTAGGTTGGCACCACTTTAAAGAAACACTAATGAAGTGGCGGTCACAAACTAAGTTATAAACAACGTTTTGCGAACTACATAGTTAGTTTTTAATTCGTTTTCACAGAAAATTACTGAACTGTTGAATATTTTTTACAAAAAAAGCGTAAAAAGCTTAGGGGTCCACTAGCACCACAACTCACTAAATATGTGTAGCGCTAAATATAATTATTTTAAACATCTCTTTGTCTCTGTCATCTTTAAACGATTGACAGAAATAGAACGATGATTTAAATTCGTTTAGCGGTACATGTACCTGCTTACATATTTTGTGATTTGGTGTGCAAGCAGGAGGAGGAGTTCGTGGCTAAGTAATAACAGCCGCACGGATCGATCCATCAGGTTAACCTACGCTTTCCGGGGTTGGTCCGTAGCTGGGTGATCATCTTTGCATACCGAGACTCCTCCGTGCCGCGGAAAGCACGTTAAGCCGTTGGTCCCGGCTGTCATTCTTGGAGCTTTGACAGTCGTTACGGGTCGTCAGAAGCCCGAAAGTCTGACAACCAGTCTTACCAAGGGTATCGTATTACCCAGTTACTGGGTTGTAGAGGTGAGGTAGGTAGTCGCTCCATGTAAAATACAGGTATTCAACTGCATCCGCTTAGACTGGAAGCCGACTCCAACATAGTTGGGAAAAGGTTAGGCAGATTGGATTGGTGTGCAAGCAGGCCCAGGGGCTTAATCCTGCTATTTCATCATCATCATTTCAGCCGAAAGAAGTCCACTGCTGGACATAGGCCTCCCTCAAGCACGGCTACTTCAACCGGTTCTGTGCTTCCCGCATCCAGCGGATTCCTGCGGCCTTCACAAGGTCATCGGACCACCATGTGGGAGGCCTTCCAACTCTACGTCTTTCGGTTCCGAACCTACTATTTAGTAAATTGAGAACTGTTCCCACAGCAAACCTTTTCCGGATTTATTTACTAGAATCGTCACAATTAATTTATTTTCGTATGATGACTAAAGTAACAAAATAAGTCCTAAAACCTAGGCAGAGAAAACAATTCTATGAATAAAATCACGTAAATCTGATAAGCCATTTTAGAGCCTTTAAAGATTGGTCCATCTGGCTGAAGTCCCACACTAGTTTTTTTTCTGTTAAGGCGAAAGCTCCAGGGGTCACCGCGAAATAAGTTCTTAGGTTTTTTTTTTTCAATTTGTAGGTCAATGTCTAGTTGTATGTTGATCAAAATATGATTCGCAAACCTAACAAATATGTATTTACAGAATTATAATCATCAAAATCATCAATACAACTCTCTCAGTTACATAAAATAGTCATTCAAAAGCTTAATTTGAACTTAGAGAATTGTATTGATGATCTTAAATCGGTCGCGAATCATATAATTTTAGTTCCCCTTAAACATGTTTTTCATTTGACAATAGATTAAGTTTATAATCCCAATTTTCGTCGATTATTTTTCAATTAAAATTTAATAATGATATTCAATTGTTGGAAAAAGTGGTGTGATATAAAGTTCAAACCTTCGAAAATCAGATGAATGTGTAACTAATTCCCTTTAATGAGTGATTGCGTAAGAATATAACCTGAACAGGGTTTGTTTACATTTTCATCGGATACTTTTGGTACAGACTATACTTCTACGCTGAACTAGCTGTTCGAAGGCTGCGCCAATGTCCACGTTCGGGATCACCAATAAAGAAGTATGAGGAACACGGTGTAAAGTTCACTGATCCTTTATAGAAAAGGGAGGATCTTCGGACTAGATGGGTGTTATGTCTTGTGGGCTACTGCCCGAAGAATGTGTCGGGATGTTGTATATATGCTAGTGCAACTTTGCTTACGCGATGCAGGATTTTGCGTGAAGTCAGTGTGAGGCGTAGTTCGCATGTAGCCTTGTAGATGCCGCCACACTTCCTCAGAGCACTCCCACAAAGACCCGACTTACTAAGTAACTAGGCAGCTAATTTAGTTCCACTTTGTCTTCTTGACATAGAGAACATCTAACTATGATTAAAGTCACTGTCACAATACACGACTATACACAACACAGTTGCATATAGTCGCAATTAGTTTCAACTGAGGATGGATCGAGCTTCACTCCTCCAAGACGTGATTAACTAACAAACAGACGGTTCATTTATATTATTAGTTGAATGGAGGTAGATCTGTGGTTCGCTCGGATTGAAATGTAGGTCGATAATAAACTTGGAGTTTCAATCCCGTTTGTGATTTAGTTTGGAGGAAATGAACGGAGACAAATGTTTCTTGGGGAGTAAAATACCAGTCTTCTATTCAAAGTCGTTAAATTGACTCAGAAAGTGTATAACTAAACATGGAGTAGCGAAGTACCAAAAATAACGTTTGAAATCGAATAGGCTTTTCCTAAGCATTTTCTGATTTTAAAGTTTTGGGGTAGACGTTCCTAACATAGTGACATGCGGTTGAATATTAATAATTTGGAGCGACATTAGTCTGAACTGCACAGTCAGGTTACCTACAAGTAATATCAGTCATTCAATTATAAGTTAGTAAGTCAATTATTATTTATATTTATTTTACTTTTAATCATATTATATATATATCTCATTGTATGCTGCACCGGTTGTCGTCATAACGTCAACGCCGGCTAATTTTGAATTTTTATAAATTTTTGCCAATTTTATCAATTTCTTATGTATATATTTTTTTTAATTCGTATTTTTTTTTTTTTTCAATTATTATTGTCTTGTCATGATAATAAAAACCGCTTCAAAATCCGTTCCGTTTCGTAGTTTAGGAGAACAACGCAGTCACACGATTTTTTGCATTGAAGGTAGGTTACCCACTTTCTATTTAAAGAGGATAGATTTTAATTTTTTATTTTAATGTAGCTATTGTGACACAGAAATTGGTTATTTATTTATTTTAGTTTGTGATTCACAACACACCACACCCACTTATGTATGTCGCAACATTTTATTTGATTTTGTGAACTTTTCATACTATCCTATCCTTACCTTTAATTTATTCTGATAATTTATTAAAAACGGACACAGACTTCCCTGTCTTTAATATTCTAGCGTATGGCACTCGTGGGTTGCAGCTGAAAATCAGCGTCAGGTGGACCACTTTGTGTTGCCATCTGACATTATGCTGAGCTGAGCCCCTTTTGGTATTATAATCATTTTTTTCTGTTTTTTTTGGCTATAAGGTGTATTTTTCGTTTCGTTTTTATTTCTTTCTTTCTTTCAGTGTCAGATTTTTGGGCTTCTGACAACCTGTTATCCCCAAAGGTTTAGGCAAAGGGGTGTACCTATAGTACAGCCTCATATCGCCAGTTATGTTTAAATCCCATGTAATAGTGAAGCCTATGTAATCATTCTTCTGTAGCAATTATAAAGCAATATAGACGAATACCTACAGTATCTTACTGAACATGTAGACTCACACTGTTTATTCATCGACTCTGAAATTCAATATTAGAACTCCTTTGAGAATTAAAGCAGGCGGTGAGTTTCAAACTAGTGTTGTACTTCGGCGCCCTAATTACTGTTTGTTTAATAATTCATTTTGATATGTAAATGGGACTAGTTTACATATAGGGTAGGTAATTGTTTGAAATATGTATAGATTTTGGGTCGATATTCAAATACGAATTAGGAATAGAACGGTTCAATGTTTGGATTTGGGGGCAGTTTTAGTCTCGGAAATGTCAAAAACTTTTTTTTTTTCTACATAATTACCGTAAAAAAAAATACAATTCGCTTGGTAAAGTGATCTGTTCTGCTTTCCCTTAGAGATTCTTTTAAATGTTGCTTCCTATTACCCACCAAGCAACATCGCAAAAGGTAAATGTTCCGACTTCATTAATGTTTATTGTGTACATATTCTACCATTACTTAGGTTTAAGCCTAATGCAGACGTCCCCTTGTGCGTATATATCAGGCGAAAGAATAAACAATAACTTATTTTATTTTTCATTTTCTCAGCCCTAATGCCAAGCAATTTGGTTCAAGCAGTTGGAGAAAGAGAAGATCATAGGGGACGCGTCCCCTTTAAGATCTTCTCTTTCTCCAACTATATCGAATCGAAACCCAGCTTTATATAAGAAAACAGAACGACCCCGAGTTTTTCTTACTTTCAAAGTTTTAAAACGAAATCGAAAGTTATTAACCTAACCTTAAAAAAGCTTGGCTGGTTTTCTAAGCCAAAAATGAATGAATGCCAAGCTGAAACGACGTGAGAGACTAGAGAAGGAGGAGAAAGTGAATAACTAACTACAACCAAAACCAAGTTTGAAAAGGAAACCAGTCGATCCATTCTGTAAACATCTCACCGTGAAGAGTGAGGTGAAGTGAGCATGAAGAACACTGTCCATAGTGTCAATCCCTAGCTTTAGGTGCAATGACAGCTCACATCAAGCTCATTTCACCTAAGTTATCACGGTGAGATGTTTACAGAATAGCACGGCAGTACTAGGTGAGTATTTCTAACTTTCATATTTTTCGAACAATCTACTTCCAGCAACTTCTTTTAAGGCGAAAGCGTCAAGGTAGAGCGCGAAATTCAAATTTTCTTACGTTTTTTGCAATTCGCAGGTCAGTATCAGGTTGTATGTTGATATAAATATGATTCGCGACCGTATTAAATGTTTATTTATAAAATTATAATCATAAAAATCATCAATACAACTCTCTAAGTTCATGTTGAACGACTATTTCATGAAATCATGACATTTGAGTTGATTATGCTAACATAATTATTATGGAGTTGTCTTTCTGGTTCTAATGATTATAATTCTGTAAAGCCATATTTGTTACGGTCGCGAATCATATTTTAATCAATATATAACCCGACTGACCTATAAATGACAAAAACTACAAAAAAAATGAATTTCATGGGCTACCTTAACGCATCCCCCTTAACACACAACAAAGTTTACGTTAAAAAATTCTATCTCAAAAAGAATGACGAACTTTTTCAGGCACATAAAATTCTCTAGAGGTTATAGCCCTCGTTCGTTTTAATCTGAAAAAATAAACGTCTACTTGAGAACGGCAGTGCTTTAGCATTCTGCCACTGCGTAGGTACCTACTTCAATTTACCTGCCTTCCTTACGCCGAAAAACAAAGGTCATGTTAGTCCAGGAGTCCGGGTCCTCACGTTTTTTTTTTCTTAATTCTTATTACAAAAAAATACCTAGGTACAAATTTTCTAAATAGTTTACAAGTGTTATTTGTATAGGTATCTGGGTTGTGGAGATCAGATAGTCAGTGGCTCTATGAAAAATACTTGTATTCTCCTGCATCCGGTTAGACTGGAAGCCGACAAAGTTGGGAAAAGGCCAGGCAGATGATGATTTACATATATAATAATATATTTATTTATATTTCAGACAACAAGATCCAGTTTGTTAGTGCTTAAAACTATGTTAGTTCACACTTAAACTCATACAATGTTTGAAGAACGGTCAGTCATACCTGTCCGTTATCACACTCAGGATGCTGTTGTTACTCACACGTACTCTCTGCAGCTGTGTAGTATTACGTATGTTTAACAAACAATTAAGTAAATATCTCTTATACATTAGGTAATTAAATTTATCCTAACAAGCCATATAAGCAGCTAAAATATATCTACCTCTAGAGCTGTAAATATAAAAGTGACACCCGCTACTTAAATTAAATATTTGAAAGATTTGTAAAAGAAAACACTGAAAATCTGGGACGAACATTAAGATTGATTTATTTGTAGTCTTTAAAGTGTTTATAAAAGGTTTTATTTTTTAAATACATTTCAAGAACCACCCTAAGAGTTCTGTCCCGTGTAAATTCGTTGTAATAAATATTAGTTACTACACGTTGAGTGATTTACGCGAACGGCTAGACTTGTAAATCGTTAAAAGGGACTTTTTTAAATTCCTAAATAAAATGTTTTCTCTTGTTACTTCGGCTTGGAATAAGCCGATAAACTCAGGTTTCAAACTTTATCCACGATATATTGTATCGTAAAAGGGACTAAAAGGTTTGGTTTACCTATATGGAATAAAAGGTAAAATCATAATGTATACATCTACGTTTTTATTACAGCAGCAAACTTTTTAGGATTCCTAAAAACTTTTAGCTACTCAGTTTTTGTAAAAATATTAGGAAAATGAAATCTTGATTTATGAAAAAGCCTGCTTGAAGTAACAAATCAATTTGTCAATCAATCCGGTTGATAGCAGTCCTTTGCTGGACATAGGAATCTGTGCCATAACACGTTATTCTCCAGTCATCCAACCTTTCTATAATAATACGTACATAAAGCCAAAAAAAAATATGAATCTACCTTTACTCTAAACAAAAAACATTACCAAAAATGTTCCCGTCTCCCTGACTAGGTGAAACGTGCCCGAACGTGCATTACCGTACCCATGTCTGCAGAGTTCAATTACGGCCGTCTCTGAAATTAGGCATTTTTCTTTGCTAAATGTGTCGTGAAGTGAAAAAAGTTTCAGGGTCCCTTTCACTTCTTATGTTTAGAGGCATTCTTTTACGTCCTGAATAAAAAATATCGCGCATTTTTGTGAAAAGTTTGGTGAAAATTGAGAGAAAACCGTCGTAGATAAAGAGATTTTGAGAGTAAATTTTTTGTTGACTGTAGCAGTTAGTTTTTCTTTATAGGGTCTGTGTGTATTATTCTTTTGTGAACCAAAATAGAATTAAGGATTTGTTGGTATTTTGTCTTACATAAAATCTTATTATAGCTTCGTATGAAAGATGGAAGAGACGCTCGGGGCTATATTTTCTGATTCAGATAATTGAATAATGCAAAAAAAAGTACTAAAAATCTCCAGTTGACTTTACACACAGTATATAAGAATTTATCATCATTATTATTTACGGTTTTTTTTCTGTGCATTTTATACTAATTAAACTCCCTTGTCGACCGAGCTCTGCTTGGGTGAAAATAGAAAATACTCATTTAATAGTATAGGATAGTTCATACTAATTCCATGCTGGCATGATAGTAGGTACTTACTAATTCCATGCTGCTATGATAGTAGGTACTTACTAATTACATGCTGCCATGTAATGTCATTCTAAGGTAGCCATCTTATTCTAAACTTTAAGCGACCGAACTCTGCTCGGGTGAAAATACAGAGAAAACTAATTTTCCCAGATATGAGACCTAGCTAGATCGATTTTTCATTCCGTTAATCGTTAGAGCCGTTTTTGAGAACGTGATTACAAATATATATTGCTCGTTTAATAGTATTGGATTCATAATCTCAGATAATTGAGGTAAGTGCATTCCTTCGCCTACATATTCAACTATCTACGTTAACGATATTATTCAAAGTTGAAGTGACCATTTCCAATAAAAAGGTCCTAAAAATTGGTTGCAATAAAATTTGAACTTCGTTAAGTGCCATCAAAGATGTTTATATCGAAACAGTTTGAAAACAAAATCCCGTGAACACGATGACCACATCTGGACCACATCCTTTTACCGGTCCGGTTCTATAGCCGCCGAGCGCTTCAAGCAGGAATAGTAATTACGGTGGTTAGTTATGAACTTCTTTGATACCTATAACATTGAGTTTTGTGTTGCAAAACTTTATAATTGTCTTAGATTTTGAATCCCGTAAACATTCCAAACTTGAATTTCACATAACTTCACTCAAATTTCGCCAGTTATGTTTAAATCCCATATAATGGGGGGCGAGCCTATTGCCGTCAACCGGGCACAAATTCAGACTACGGGCTGCTATTGAGAAATTCCAGATGAAAAACTCAACATGAATTACGTTCAAAAAATTTCGCTTTCACAATATTCCGAGCTCGACATTCAACACACCGTCAAAAACGTACATAAAAAAGCTAATTTATTATTCGCTAACATTTCGTAATTTCACACGCGTTATAACATTAAACAGTTACATAAATATCACTGCTGACACCCTCATATAACGCAACAGGTGAATATGAATTACTGCCAAAAACACCGCTGTGACGTAGGCACCTGTATTAGCGCACGGGCGCTTTTTTTAAAGCGGCATTAATAAAATGCGCACTGAATTTTCAACTCTCATCGCTAAGCCAAGCGTTGAGAATCCAGCAAAGCACATTTCTAGCGCGTTAAAAGGCGCATCATTGGACTTGCAACTCTCAGCACCTAGCTGAGCGTTCATAATCGCGTGCTCGGTAAAAATCGTCGCGTTAAAACACCGCTGTGACGTAGGCACTCGTATTACAGTTTGTAATAACGTTTCGAGATGAAGAAATAATTTTAATGTTACATCAGTGTTTTTGGACCGTAATTTCGTTTTGACGAATTTACTTTTTTCTTGGAAACAGATGCTGCTGCTAGAAATTCGTTTCTGTTTTGTTTCATATGTTGTAACAACCTGTAGAATTTGGAGTCGTTACGAGATATAAAAAAGCTGTTTTACGAGTAGGTATACTTAATTTAAAGAAACGTAATTTAAGGGGGATGCGCTAAGGTAGCCCGCGAGATTCAAATTTTCTTTAGTTTTTTGCATTTTGCAGGTCAGTGTCAGGTTTTATGTTTATTAAAATATGATTCGCGACCGTAACAAATATGGCTTTACATAATTATAATCATTACAATCAGCAATACAACTCCATAAGTTAGCATAATTGTCAAATGTCATGATTTCATGAAATAGTCATTCAATGGGATTACATGAACTTGGAGAGTTGTATTGATCATTTTTATGATTATAATTCTATAAGTAAACATTTGATACGGCCGCGAATCATATTTAGATCAACATAGAACATGATACTGACCTGCAAAATGCAAAAAACGTAAGAAAATTTTAATTTCGCGGGCTGCCTTGACGCTTTCACCTTAAAGAAACGTAATTTAGTTTTTAGAAATTTATGATGCGTTGTTTTTGTCTTGATAAAAGAATTTCACTTACGCGCTAGAGATTCTTTTTAAATCGGCAATATATTAATATTGCAGGTGTTAGTAACGTCTACCTTTTAGCATAGAATTTGGCCATTCATTAATTTAATAGTCCCTATTGCTATAAGCCTCTGTGCTAAGAAGTGGTTCGCAACTTATTGACCTGCGGTGGCATCTACATCGCCACATGCGAACTTCGCATCACACTGAGTATATATTTCGTTTGTTTTGTTGGTGTATTGGAGTGTGCTAGATGTCATTATGGCAAATAAATTTATTTACTGTTTTGTGTTGAGTAATGTAAATTATTTTACATACTATTGTATAGAATCAAGTTTTTTTTTTTTTGTTGCGGCAACTTCTTCTTCCCAGCTAAAGCACAAGGAAGTGGTGAAGGGTGGGCGTTTTGGGGGACTGTCTTATGTAGTTTTGACGTTCGAAAAGTGCTGATTCTCAGCCTAGTTTGACTAAATGACTTTTGAATTTGAATTTGAAATGACGTGTTTACCGCGCGACTAGCATATATACAACGTCCCGACATCAATCATCGGGCAGTAGGCCACCACAACACCCATCTGGTCGGAGGATCCCTCCTTTTCTGCAGATATAGAGAATGAGTGAACTTTACACCCGTTCCCCATACCTCTAAATTCCAATGATGTCGATTTTTTTTAATAAATGTTACAATAAGTTTTTTGTGCTCTAAATTAAAGGGCATATTATTATTTTTAGGACATCAAAATGGGAATTATTTAGTATTCAATTAAATGCCTTTGGAAATTTGCATTATGAAGTTAATTCTCATTACAACTGTGTCGAACAGAACTCCAGTTTAACCAGGTGCCGCAAAATACCTATATTACCAGTTAGGATGACATGTGTACTAATATATCATGACCGGTTTAATCTGGCTTAATCAGTATTAGTAGACTATCTCTGTAACTTAGTATAATTGTCTTTGGCCTCTAGCCCTGACAGCAAGCAATAGACAAAATTTGTCAAACTTTTCTGTGTTGAATAATGAATACGAGGCTTTTGGCTAAATTGTAAAGGGGTATTGTAATTTGTTTTTTTTAGTAATGTGCGTTTAGTTTGTGCAGAATAAACACTTTTTCTTTATTTTTTCTTTTTTTAACTATCTGTAGTTCTTAATGTTACGTCACTCAAATTCAGTTAGTTTATTCTCATGAGTGAACGATAATACGCCATGTTCATTCACGGGATATTAAACAGCTTTATTACGGGGGACTCAAATATAACTGGAGTAATGTGGGTGCACTATAAGTACCGTCAAAGAAGTTCATATCTCATCAGTTTCTAAACAAAATCCCGTGAACACGATAACCACATCTGTTACCGGCCCAGTTTTAATGTCGCCGAGCGCTGCAAGCAAGAATAGTCCTTATGGTGATAAGATATGAACTTCTTCGATGGTAATAGACTGACTAATTGTTCCGTAATTACAGGCTTAATATTATGCTATAGAGGGTGGCGATTTAGTGACCTGCATCCGTCTAGGGGTTAATTCTACTTATCATACTATACAACTTTCACTATGAAATACAATACATATTAGACGATTGGTAAAAAAAAAACATACATTTAACGAAATAGTCTATCTACTACATATTATTTATAATTTGAAGAAATACAGCCAAAATATTGACTTGAAACAATAATTATTAAAATACTTAAATAAATTAAATATAAGAATAATAAAAAGTAGTAATAAAATGATTGTACTTTCATCTGATTACTACTTTTCTTATTTTTCTAATATTTAATTTATTAAAGTATTTTAATAATTATTGTTTTAAGTCAATATTTTGGCTTTATTTCTTCAAGTTATAAATAATAGTAGACACTTTCTACCACTTAACTTAACACTAAGACTTTTTTTACCAGAATACATACCTACTTAATTACAAAATATAAACACAATTCCTCCTCTCTTCTACTATGCTGTGCCCGACAGGGTCCATATTTATTTCTTTAATTTTAAACCTACCAACTATTTATATAGGTATATAGGTTTTTTTTTTTCACGAATCGGTTATGAGTTTCATGGTGAAAGTTTTTTAGGGTTGAATCACCCCCTTGACGGATGCAGGTGTTGAATCGCCACCCTGTATGTGTGTTTATTTGTGTTCAGCACTTACAAAACAAAAATACGTTTAGATATCTGCTATGTCACCTGTGTAACGCATCAATTTACTTATCTAGCTCTCTTTCCTTTTACGATTTAGAGCTGACATAATAGGAATCTCACCTTGATTGACTTGAAAAATCTAAAAAAATATCGAGCAAAAGGATCTCATTTGGTAGAGCCACAGAGTGTTTTAAATATTACATGTGCCAATGTACGATTTTATAATTTCTAACGTCACGATATTATCGTCGGTCTACGCACACGTCCATAAAATGTACAGAAATACGTGCACGTTTAACGTTATCGTGGACGTTTTAAAAGCGTCTTCATATATTTCTATTCATTAAGGGTCAATTTACATTGCCACGAAACAGAATGGAAGCGACTTTTTTGTAACAATATTGTACATAGCATAATGAACTTTATGTCAATTGTCTAACGTACAAACTAGATTCGAGCTTGTAACGAGAATACGCGAGAATTCTTCAGAAAACGTGCGACCTGTTATTTGGCTGGTATCTAGTTTATACGTTACACTATTGACATAAAGTTAATTATGCTTCGTAAAAAAATAATCGCTGCCATTTCGTTCCGCAGCAATGTAAATTGAATCAAAACTTCCGAATATTGATATTTTCTCAATTTTCTCAATATGTATGATCATTCTAACAAGGAAGGGGTGCTTCGTTCGTCTAGAAGTCGCAAGCGCTACTGCTGAGGTCCTGGGTTCGATTTGAGTCGAGCAAAGTGTTATTGAGTTTTACCATCTGGAATTTCTCAATAGTAGCCCGGAATCTGGATTTGTGCCCGTTTGATGGCAATAGGCTCGCCCCCTATTACATGGGACTTAAACTGTGTACTATAGGTACACCTCTGTCCAGCCCTGCTCTGGTGAAACTCGGTTAAGGCGACGATAACCGACTTTTAATGATTTTATACTGAAGATCACGTCTAAACGATTAGTGTGATTTGGAAAAAAATATATGATAAATTAGAGCATTTTTTTAATAACTTAATATAGGAATATTTTAGATTATGTTTATATTACATAGTGAAATTAATTTGTCAAGTTAAGTCCACGCGGATAAAAAACTGAGAATCACGCAAAATGTATAAAGCGTATTTTTCTGCCACCTTCACCATTTTAAAGATAATTTAATTATTGATCTTTTAGTGTACATGTTTTAATAAAATACCTTTTGTTTTACGTATAATAAATTAATAATGCGTCTAATTTGGGACAGCGCTCCTTGACGGGCTAGTCCTATAACTGGCTGGCCGTACAACGCGTTGCGTGAGCCTCAGTACATAATACGCAAGCTAACCACTCAAGGTCGCTGGCATATATCTGCGTGTAATGTTATGTTATGTTGTAATCGTAAATATTTCTCACTTCAAACAAACATGGACATCTACGTATTTTACCACTCTATGGAAACCATCCTTGCGCATCGCAAACAAAATGCCTTTTTTTCATCAGCCCAATACCCTCAAGATGGGAAGTCATCAGCGAAATAGCCTTAACTTTTGGCCTTTTGGCTATATTGTAATCCTGACGCTGATTTAATGGCTTCGAGAATAGCGTCCCGTCAGTCTTTGTAATTAAGGGGCTGATTATGCGGAACCCCTCGGTCACCATTCTTAAGTAATTATGTACAATTGGTCGGTAAACGGAAGGGAGAAAGTTGCCTAAGTGTTAGTTAATTTAGGTAGTTCATTTATTTGGTTAACAATAATTAGACATTACTTTTGTGACGTGAAAAAATACATGTTGTAAATTGGTTTAGTAGACATTGGACTTATTCGCAAAATTACTTGTAGTCGTTTATGGATTTATTCGCGATATGACTCATTCTGAAAATGCCCTATTCGTGAAATAACCTATTCAACTTTGGACTCATTCAAACAGTAAGAACATTGTTTTGTTAAAATAATGGGTGAATTTAAAAAGCCCCCACGCATGACGATACAATTATTTATTTATTCATTACTAGCTGCGCCCCGCGGTTTCAACGCAATAAATCTTGATCCCTTGGGAATATCGAGATAAAAAGTATCTTATGTCCTAATCCAGGTCATGGTCTACTCATGTGCCAAATTTCATTCAAATCTGTTAAGCCGTTTTAGCGTGATAGTGTAACAAACAAACCCACTTTCGCTTTTATAATATTGGGTCCCCACCTATGAAATTGGCGTTTTTTTCTCGCAAATAGAGAACCTTGTCACTTCTATGAATTAAAATATTCATCAGTTGCTTGGTATTATCGAATAATGACCATCATAGACAACTACCAATAGTAAAAAAAACCTTATTACTTATAGTTTATAAACATAAAAAATACCTTAAAAATGACTCCTCATTTTGTTAGCAGAAATGACCACTATTTGTTTTAATTTAGCCAAAACTTATTTCTGTCGCTTAATCTAGTGGCATATTACGTTATCTTAGTTTTTAAACATTATCGCATAAAAGTTTTAAAACATTAGTGTTCATGGTTGTTATATAAATTACGAAAATGTTAGTATGAAAAAAGAACCTTCTTTAAAATTCTCCATACAAAACGCTGATTTCATAGGTGGGGACCTAATATTATATACTAGCTTACGCCCGCGGCTTCGCCCGCGTGGAGGTCGGAACGTACTACCAAGATAAAAAGTATCCTATGTGTTAATCCAGATTATAAGCTATCCGTCTGTCAAATTTCTTCCAAATCCATTTAGCCGTTTTTGCGTGATTGAGTAACAAACATCCAAACATAGAAACTTTCACATTTATATTATTATAAATAATAATTGTTATGTGTTAATACAGATTATAAGCTATCCGAGTGTCAAATTTCTTCCAAATCCATTTAGCCGTTTTTGCGTGATTGAGTAACAAACATCCAAACATAGAAACTTTCACATTTATAAATAATAATTGTTATAATAATTGTTTATATTAATAATATATTAATATTATATTATTATTATTAATATAATTGACTCAGGCGTGACTTTACGGAAATCCATTAGAAAATACAATAGACAACGTATATTTAAACGTCGCCGTCGTCTATTGTATTTTTGAATACTCGTACGTTTCGTATTATGTTTACATTCAACACAAACTTCGCTAAATGACAAATTTTCTTACGAATAACAGAATTTTTTATCTTATACCCAACGAAGCACTTCTACTAGCTAACTCGGCCTTCATAATCTACATAGATTCTAGACCTCCATTCCAAAAACGCCATTTTAAATATCGGCTCATTTCCCAGGACTTCATAATCCCAGGCTAGGGCTCGTAAGGGTCCATAAATGTCCCTACATAAGAGGCCGGAGATACCCCAATCTGCTGAGGGCGTCCGTAACGGCTGGTCATTTAAGGCATGTGGCGCTCCATACTATTAAGGTACTCTTTTGTTCAGTATACTTTATAGTATGCCTAACGCTTTTATCTTGATGAAATGAGACTGAAGGTTCTAGAATTTTTAATTTTATTAGGTCTTGAGAAGGCCTTTCTGTTTGGGAGTGAATAGATTTTTAAGTGCTGCGAATATAAATGGCGTCGTTACGCGTTTGAAGTTTATGTTATGGGACGTTATGTAACGCGTTAAGAGTTTATGAAAAGTAATTCACGGAATATTGTTTTGGTTTACTTTGATTTAGGCAATTTTTTTTTAAGGAAATAATCATCTAAAATTTTCTCCTGTATTGTGTGAACTGTTAAAATGGAAATACGAAATAAACTTCGTGTAACTAAGAAATCATTGGTACTCCACACACAAAAAATTCAAAATTCAAACTAGGCTGGGTATCAGCAGTTTTCGAAGGTCAAAATTACATAAGACAGTCCCCCAAAACACCCACCCCTTCACAAACTTGAATTGTTATTATTTGTAATACGTATGTGTACCAGAAAAAAATAAGATAACTTATTCTTGGTTCTTGGGTTTTCTGGTACAAATACAATATTACAACATTACAAGGACATGATTATGTACAAAAGCGAGCTTAACCCAAAATTGGGTTCCTAACAGCAAACCTCAGATCTCAATAACTATAATCTAACTAATTTATGCCTACATATTGTCCAAATTAGACATTGACGACACTCTTCCAAACACCAACACAAAAGATTTCAAAGAAAAGACGAAAAACCTCTTTCCTCCTTCAACATACCACACAATCTTGTATACGTACCATGCAAGCTCTAAGAATGGTTTATAGCTACTTCAACACATCGCTTGCATTCAGCAGCTTACATTTAAAACAGCTGTAAAGGAACCCATAATTTTCCCTCGTGAGCACGCAGTTCCATTACGCGGTTTCGCTAAATGCTTCTAGTTGTATGTTCGTACTTTGTAAGAGTTTCTGAGGGAAACGGAAAGTGTTGAGTTTGTGGTAGATGGGATTGGGACTTAGCATGCTAAGTGGTGGTAACTGGTAATGTAAAATAAGTAATTGCTCATTTATTTTTGTCGAAACAATATTTCTACGGGATCGTTTTATTATTGTTTACGTTTGGTTTCTTGATTGTCTGAGTAATTTCGGACTTAAACGGAACTCTTCTGGAACGAATGTGAGATCAAACGTACCTAAGTATCAAATGAATCAAACCTATCAATGTCTATAAGAACACTAAATGTTACTCTTCCTTGCTTCGTAGGGATTGACCAGACCCTCATTTCACTATAAACCCCCAGTTTTGTCAGAACCTTCATCACTATGAAATTGCCTCGTTGGTCTAGTGGTCGCTAGCTACTGCTGAGCATGAGGCCCTGAGTTCGATTCTCAGGTCGGACAAAGTATTATTGGGTTTTTTCAACAGGAATTTCTCAGTAACAGCCCAGAGTCTGGAATTGTGCCAACCGGGCACAATTTGAATAGGCTCGCCCTCTATTGCATGGGACTTAAAATCATAACTGGTGAAACTTGGGTGTACCTACTACAGGTACAATTCTGCCCAACCCTTCGCGGAAATAATGTGTGATGTTTTGTTACATCATTATATTACTTTGGTACAGCATGTATTTCTTTTAAACTAGAACCTTCTTAATAAAGATATCCCCAAACGATCACATTCGACCTTACCCATTCAAAAGGTAGGCAGGTCAAATAAAATCTAACGGTACAGCATCTTCACACACCAGGGTCCTACAGCCTCATGTGTCCCGGTCCTATTGATGCACCTCAATTCAAAATAATGAGCATCCCCTCTTTGTCCCGATACCGTAATAACCATAAATTCTCATGTCACCAATATTATGGAGAAAGACGTTGGTATGCTGGTAAAAGACTGATAAGGGAAATAAGGGAATTTAAGCCTTATGAGGCCTGAATGTTGATGATGTTATGGTGGGGTAAAAAGGTTGTAGGAATTCTGTTGTGGATAAGAGTCCTATTATAAAACACACGTTTATGCGCTTTTATGTATAACTCAGGAACTACGAATCTGTTTTTTTTATGTGTCAAAAGTCATTTATTCAAACTAGGCTGAGAATCAGCACTTTTCGAACGTCAAAATTACATAAGACAGTCCCCCAAACACCCAACCCTCACCACTTCCTAGTGCTTTAGCTGGAAAGAAGAAGTGGCGCAATAAACTCCCCAGCAGCGCTGCTGTCTGTTCAGTTAGAAAAAAATATATACTTGATTCTATACAATAGTATGCAAAATAATTTACATTACTCAACACAAAACAGTAAATAAATTTATTTGCCATAATGAGAGCTAGCACATTCCAATATACCAACAAAATAATCGAAATATATACTCAAGCAAAAATAAAAACTCAAAACATAAACAGAACTTAATACCGGAATAAACTTTACATTAATGGATATCGGTAACAAGTTGTATTTTAACATAATTAGATAAAAGTGGTCCCCAAACTAAGCGGTGCCTGTATCTTGGAGGTCGGAGTTGCATCATCATCATCATTTCAACCGAAAGATGTCCACTGCTGGACATAAGCCTCCCCCAAATGTATTTGCCATAACCGCCACGCTTGGCAGGCGGGTTGGCGATCGCAGTATGGTGTTAAAATACATAGAGAACGCTGCTGCCCATTCTCTAGTAAGTCCCTTAGTCGCCTTCTACGACACCCACGGGAAGAAATGGGATGGTAGTATTCTTTACGTCTGGCACCACACGGAACCGCCGGAGTTGCGTTAGCAGTAAATTAAAGACATATTTGTCAGGAGCACAGGTACTTGGTATTGTTTAGCTAAAATGTTAAATTTTTATTATTTACCAATAACATATTTTAATTTATAAATATTGGCTGCCATTCTTTCCAGACATACCTATATCATTTGGCGTCAACCACTTCCCCTTACATTAATTATTACTCAGACGTACCAGTATCCTAAAATTAGACCTAATGTCAGACACAGATCATAAACCCATTATCTTCCTACAACCGGAAACTAGTAATTACAAAACTTCCTTCTAAATTATTTACCCATCAATTTGGTACCACTGTCCCTAACTTAAATCTTCGTAAGCGTTAGAGATCAGTAGGTGAAAACCTAACTACACTTGTACGGAGTTTAGAAGTTTAACTGTAGTTTGGAGTAGTTAGTGAATGTAATTGAGATAGTTAATTTACTTAGATGTGCCGATTAGGTTAGGTCAAGCGTGTTTAGTTAAGTGTTTCGGGAGTATATTAATCGTGTGTGTTGAGAAATTGTTTACCTGCAAGTTTTTCGCTAAACAGAAGCTACCATTTAAGGAATTTTTAGCATTTCTGAGTGACTTTGCTTTCCTAGATTATGGATCTTTACATTACGATTTATATCAGCTACAATGGCTACTCATATCTTGGACTACTCTTCCTACCTGGTTTTCAATAGAGATACAACGTTCTATAAACTATGACATAGCAAAGACTGTGAATTACTCCGCGATCGGCAGGTTTGAATGTATTTATTGATGTCTTCAAATTTTGGAAGGGTCTTACGGCCTTCCACCAAATTTTATGACGAACAAAAATATATAGGGCTATGAATTACTTCATTATACATATTGCTAGAGAGCAGTGGTGGCCCGGTGGTAAAAGCCCCGACTTACGAGTAGGTAAGTGGTGGGTTCAAACCCAGGCAGGCGCTTTACTTTGTGTAAATCATTTCATCACTACTGCTCTCAAAACGGTGAAGGAAAACATCGTGAGGAAACCGGCATGTCCCAGAACCAACAATTTATGTCATGTGACATCTACCAACCCGGACTAGGCCCGCTCGGTAGATTACAGCCCACTCCCTCACAGAGAGGAGGCCTGTGTTTCAGCAGTGGGAATGTTATAGGCGGATTATGCTACATAATGCAATGCATTGCTTCATAATACATAGTATTGCTTTTATTTCTACATATACAAAATATTATAACACTTTTTAAAAGAGCAACGGTGGAGTTTCTTGCCCATTCTTCTCCATACGAAAACTACCTTTTGGAAGGGGCGACTAGAATCAATTCAATTTTTTGTAAACTTTGACGTTCAAAAGTGCCTTATAAGAGCCTTTTTGAAATAAATGATTTGACTTTGACTTTGACTTTGATTTGTGTCAATTCTAAGTCGAGCTTGTACGGGACCGTTATCCGTCTCCTTTACCATAATCTTGTAGGAAACAAAGTTTTCATGAGAATCGAACCTATGGCTCAAAATGCAGCATAATTAAGTCAATTACTCAGTCACTGTGCCAACCGTAACATCAAACATTATCCACGTCCACCTAAAAAAACCCATAAGAAACCTATTAATTAATGTTTAACAATACCCATTGAAATAAACAGAGGGGAAGTTGCTGTATTTTTAAGAAAGTTCGCATTGTAATCTCAATTTCAATCTACATGAAAACGATGACTAACTGTATAATAACTATGTCTACTAAAATAGTAGTTTACGAAACTGTTGCATAATGCGGGGTATTAAAATACGAGTGTGTGTTTAAAAACCGAACCGTAGGCGAGGTTTTTAATAGTATCACACGAGTGTTTTAATACCTAGTTATGTGCCGGTTCATACACTACTTTATCTACTCTCATATTATGTGATCGAACCTACTAAATAAAAGAGATCAAGAATACAAATTCCACGAAATTCAGTACAACAAAACGTATGAATGGCGCCTGCACCCAGGACGTCACCGCGCATGCGTTAGAGCGGTACTGTTGTCCCCCGCTAACGTTCCATTACAAAAGTTGATGGAAACTCTTTGGCGATATTAACTTCTTGGATTAGCCCTGTATCGTAATAGAAAAAAAAGTTTTATAGCATTATTTTGTTAGAGAAAAAGTGTTATAATGTGATTCTATTTTTAAATTTCGGTATTGTGTTTATAATGTATGTCAATATAAACTCGTTTTGAAGTCTATAATTCGAATATTACGATATGAGAGTAGATAAAAATATTTATTGATGTGTTACAACTTTTCTCTCGTTTACCTGCAAACTGTGGGAGTGATTTCGTGAAAAAGGACGGAAGTGTGTAACAAGAAGCCGGGGAAGGGCGCACTATTTTATTTGACCATCGAGTCGCGTGGTGCTGGAGTTGGCCGTCAAAAACGACCTTGATGAGGCCCCTCCCTTTTAATGTTGCTTATAAACAAGGTGAGATGTCAGATGTTACACTGCTCGCTCGTTTTTTATATTTATCTTTGGGCTACGTTATCCCACTGCAGAGCAAATCCTCCCTTTCTCCTTTCCACTCCTCTCTATGTTGAGCTAGAGTGGACCAATCCTGTTTGACGGCGTCAAGCTCGTCCCATCATCTCCTGGGTCTGCCTCAATAATATGTAAATAAGTGATTTACATACATTTTTGAGAACTGTCACTGAAATGCGATTGTTACTTGAATTCGAACGTTTTTTAATCACGATAATTGGTCTTCAAATATCCGGTTTTTCTTAGTTAAACCACAAAACAATTCAACAAGTCCCGGAACCCAAAACATCAAACAACTAAACATTTATTTACTTCACTTAATAAACTTACGCAGTCGGGTAATTCAGTGTAATAAATCGCGCCGGAATAGCTTCGCCTTAAGTTAAATCGCGCGGGATTACGCACTTTATATTGTTTTAGTTTTTGATACTCCCCCTTAAAACTTTTTATCGGGGGCAGCCATTTTGTTAGAATTCTTGTTTGTCTTCTAGTTTTTGAACGTTTTTGTTGTGAATGTGTTTTGTTGAATTGAAATAAGCGTCAGTTTTCGTTATGATAACGTCAACGAATTAATCCGAAAACAACTTAAGAAGATTAATATTTAATGACGGCATTAAAGTTAAAGTTCGTTTCTGACACTGGCTGTTTATTACTTAGCTAACTGGAGTTTTTGATTTTTCTACCAAATAATCTCAAACTCTAGATAACTAATGAAGTCACTTATACAACCTGTTTTTTTTTTATATCCCATAACTCTAGGGTATGATTGAGACCATATCAAGGAATCAACTGGCATATGAATTATGTTTCAATCATCCGTTTTTAAGCTATTGCATAGCTTTTATCGGAGACTCTGAGCGCGGCGACCGAATGTAGAAATTCCGTAACGAAAAAAAAACCTGACGCGAAAGTTTGTGAGCATGGATGGATGGATGTTTGTTACTCTTTCACGCAAAAACTACCGAACGGATTTTAATGAAACTTTACAGTAATGTGGCTTATATATCAGAATAACACATAGGCTACAATTTATAAAGATTTTATGTGATTTAGCCATAATATAACGATAAGTATCCAGTAAGTCGGAAAAAATCCTGCCCTCTGAGATCTATCTTTGCGTGCGCTGCCTAAACCGCTGGAGTTACATGAAAAGAATGTATTGTGGGGTTGTTTGTCTTAAAGAGTTCTAAATAAAAGTCCGCGACAGCATATATCTACCTTTTATGTGGAAGCCATTATAGCCAAAATAGTGAGCTATAAATACATTTAAATTGAATACTTTTTTTAAGTTGCATATTTTAGAGTATTTAGTTAATTCGTATCAAAATAAATACCTTCATCGCTTTCGGTATTTAATGTAGATAAAATTTGTCTTTTACACTAAGTAATTTGGACTAATATTTTAAAAGTTAGAACGATAAGAATGACCTGCGATGAGTCGACGGCGGGCGCGCAGAACGAGGGTGGAGGGGCGGGATAGGCAATGACGCGCGATCGCCGAGTGCGCGACCCGAACGCGGGCAGACGCGTGAGGGCAGACGTCATTGACGGTTGTGTAAATTCTGCGATTTAGGGGGGGGGTATAGGGGTATTTTTTTTAAAAAATATTTTAAATCAACAATATTATCTTCTTATTTTTGAATATATGCTATGCAATAGCTTTACCGCGGCAGTCCTCGAGTGCCACACGTATTTTTTTTTTTTTCATTTTTCCCACTAAATAATTCGGCAAAGCTACGATTATTAACATAAAACTCCCTTACGTGAAATATGACAACGTCGCATTTTCTTAGCTTTAAATATGAATGATTGGTTTGAATTCAAATGAATTACTCGTATTTATCAATGAAACTGTGTCATACTGGTCACAATTTTTGACCTAATTTAATTATGATTGATGGATATCTCCGAAACTATGCATTTTTGGATCACCTATTCTAGGAGTTTTAGTATTATTTTTACCTACAGAATATAACCCTAGAGTTATGGGATATAAAAAAAAACTGGTTGTATATACACAAATACATACATATACTCACGCCTTCTTCCTATAGGGGTAGGTAGAAACTACAGAACGCCATCTGCTACAATCCTTACATACCTACTCCTTTTGCCTCGCTTACGTTCACACATCTGCAGTGCTATTCTGTAACCATCTCACCGTGAAAACTTAGGTGAAGTGAGCGTGGAGTGAGCTGTCATTCCACAGGGATTGACACTATTGACAGCTCACTTCACCCAAGTTTTCACGGTGAGATGTTTACAGAATAGCATGGCTGGTCATACACGCACGACGGTTGCGAGTACTACGGACCTGACCTTTCTGAAGAACATCACCAATAAGGTCTCTATATGTCCTCCTAAGGCCTCCTTAGGGCTCGGCGTCATAACATCATAACTGGATGGTCATGTCAGTTTTGGCGAAAAACACGCCAAAAATCCAATAAAATAAAACAAACAAAAAAAAAATTTAAGAAAATTGATGAAAATTGACCATTAGTCAGTCAAATAAATGTATTTTCTTCCTTTCTTTATACAAGAACCCACACCAATTATTTATACATTCTACCAAACACCAAGCCCCCGTCAATCCCTGGTCACTGCAAGCCAACATGACAATAGCTTATTGTGTCTGCGTTACAAAGGATATGGCAAATTAACCGACGTGTCCAGTCGTTTCTGAGAAAGGACAATACAATAATATAACGGTGGCTTATTGACTTGGTACAAATTGCTTTGGTATAAATGTATATTATAAATGCTCTTAAGTTGTTAAGGCACATTGATCTAGCATTTCCAGGCGTTTCTGAGAATGGACGAATACGATACGTGATGCGTACCAATATGCACGTAATTCAAAATTTATTACTTATATACACTGTATTATATATCCTATAAATTGTATTATTAGTCAAGAAACAAATTCCAATTTCTTAATGAATTACTTATTTTACAATTCATTATTTTATTTTATGTTTTTTAGTGGAACGGAAAGCAAACTCGAAACGCGTCGTCTTCGAAAATGCCGGAAGTTACCTCAAAAGGCATGTTAATAAATTTACTTTCTTAGGAAACTGCTTGAATTCTCACTAAGGTAAGTTTGTTTGTGCGATTTTGTGCTTGATTAAAGCACAAACACAAGTTAATATCTATGATTTGGGGCAAAAAAATCTTAAAATACAGATGTAAACAAAGAGCAACAAGCAGTAATTGAATTTAACTTTTAATACTTTTCTTAGGTTTATATAATATAACTGTCTTATATTGATTTAGTCAAAATTGTTTTTTATGACACTAGTGCGGTAAGTTGGTTTTTACAAACGAGTAGACTGATGTAAGCTCGAGACGAAGTCAAGTGCTTACCAAAGTCACGAGGTTGTAAATACCAATTTCCACACGTGTGTAATACAAAGTTTTTCAACACATTTGCGAGAAAACAGTACAATAGGTAATGAAACAAAGTTTTTCATTAGACTATTTTTAATAACAAATTAGAAATTATACAGATAGGTCAGTGCCTTTTAATATTGAATATATTCACCGCGTTGATGACGGCTTATTCACACGTAATTCATTGAAATAAGGCATCAAAACATTTTCAGAGAATGATTGAGTATTTCTTGGAGTCTTGCATGCTATAACATTTTTGTAAATAATTAAATAGCGCTCTTCCGATTTTGGCGGCAAGAGACTATTTTCTGCAATTTGCGCCTCATTCAAGATATCAGGTGGAGTAGATTCCATAATAATATCGGATAGCTTGCTTGAACTCATAGTAGTATTTTGTTTATAAATATCAGTCGGAAAGTCGCAACGATCTTTGACGTTTTTAATATTAAAATAGCGCGAATTTGCAAATGGGGACACGTGGGCGTGGTGAAAATTAGAACTACATCTTTCGTTTCATTTTCTCTTTAGTATTAAAACGAGACAAACGTATTGAGCAAAAGCGCATCAAAGGAGGTTCGATAATTCAGCTTATTTATCCGACCTTTCGGAGTCGCAACCAAAGCTCCATAGCATCTCCGATTCTAAGATAGCTAGTACCTACCGTCACAATACATAAATATAAAGATTTTGAAGATCCCCTAAATACCTACTTACACTTAGTATACTTATTTTCATATCACATACCACGCATAAACCCCATATCAGCTAAGAGCGAAGATAATACCGTATCCAAACAATAGGGGGACTGCAGGTGTTCAGACCTCGTATCTCCATTCAAGAATGTACCTCGGAGAGCGAGCCACCGAGCCGTGTCGTTTTATATCCGCCGAACGTGCCCCTCCTTGCGATCTATATGCAAACTAACATCACATAAAAATGGACCATAATGTCCAGGATTTAAGTCTAATAGTAGTATACAGCGTGTATCGGAAAGGTGTACAGATGGTACAGACCATCAAATTTTCTATATGGTAGGTAATTTCGTAACAGAGAAAAAATTATCAGCTGTCCCATACATTTGGGTCGAGTAGGTTGATTGAAGTTTTGTAAGGTGGTGATATTTTTTTCAGTATTGCAATGTTCACAGGGAGAAAGTCGCTGGTGGAAGTTTGATGGAGTCTAGCACACCCTTAAATTTGACCACAACTTTCTGATCTTCTTCTTCTTTTCGTGTGGTTAGTGACTAAACTAGTCAAAGTCAAAGCCAAATCATTTATTTCACTTTTGAACGTCAAAGTTTACAAAAAAAATTAATTGATTCTAGTCGCCCCTTCCAAAAGGTAGTTTTCGTATGGAGAAGAATGGGCAAGAAACTCCACTAGTGCTCCACAACTAGTGTCAGAGTTTTGAAGCCCCCAAAGGGCCATAGCGCCATTTTCATTTTTTTTTGTATGTGGTTCAGCGTAGGTCTGCTGGTGAAAACAATGTACTTTACATTTAGGTTTCACTGTTACTTAACTACTCATATCTTTGTCTACATTATCTTGAGTTAAATGTTTTCGTAAATGTAGTACTTCTACAATAAACCAGTTTTCTAAATTTGGTTAAGCCGACCAATCTATGAAGATTAGTATCCCACGATAAAGACTAGGCAAGCCTAGGCGGCTTAGCACCCAATAAGAATAGATATCTTGAAAGCTATCTTAAGTTTCGGAATAAGAAGCTTTGTCGGCTAAATACTTCCATAAATATAACGTTTTTAGACCAAATCGGTCTGAGTGTTTTAAAGAAGAAAGAAGGAAAAATTGTTTATACTGCGCAAACAAAACGCACACTACGGAAAAAAAACAGGCCAAGTGCGTATCAGACCACGCACAATGTTTTTTTCCGGCCGGTTGGGTTCCGTAGTTGAGATGAATTTACCCCAAAAATAAACTTAACATTGTAGTTAAAAAACATATTCTCCCGTACATCAATATAATATACTTCAAGGTCAATTCTCTAACTGCAAATTTACATTTGAAAAAGATAATACAATAAACGACGTATATTTAGTAACTTAATCCGCGTAACTGTTCTTTATGACTCTGTTACGCGGATTAAGTTACTAAATATACGTCGTCTATTGTATTTTATAATGGATTTCCGCGAAGTCACGCCTGAATCAATTAACTAAAAAAACCGAATGCAAATTTACGTTTGTATACTTTTTTTTGTTATAGAACTACAAATTAGCAATTTTCGGAAATTTTCCATTATTTTCTTTATTTATTGAAGATTTAAGGGCCAATCTTCAGTAGTCGTACCTATAACTTTTGTCTCAAGATTAATTTTGTCAGTTTGACATAATTATTTTCTATACAAAAGCTGTCAAATCTCAATATTATTCCTGAGTTATATTGAAAATCTAGCCCTTATATAACCATAATCATATTGTATATGGTTGGGTCTAAAAAAAACAAAAAAATAAAACGAAATATTCGCTTTCGCCTTTGCACTCTTTTGGTACGTAATAAAAGTGTCGTGACGGTAAATTGTTTGTGTTTGGCGCCGCCTCAAAATTTGTTACTTACTTAAATTAGTTTATAAGAGCTTAGTTACACTAAAAGATTATGTTTTATTTTACACTTTTCAGTGTTATTATTGCCCGTTAAATTTTTTGTAAAAAAGTTTTTGGTCTAGCACTCATTTGCCAAGTGCCAGAGTATAACTAAAAATAAATAAAAAATAAAATAACAAGCGATATAGAACTACATTCCAAAAATAGCTACTTACATAATATAAACAATCTGGACTTAGAGTAAAATACGTCAAGCAGTCTTAACTCCTTGTACAAAGAATAGGCACTTCCTTGGACTGACGCGACGGCGGTAATCGCAGCTTAACTTCACGGCTCGATCGACTCCCTTGTCATTCTAGCTAACGTTTTAAGACTCCGTGCACGAAAAAACCCTTTTTAGTCAATAACTTATCTAATTGTAAGAAAGCTTGAAGTAATTGATACATTAAGTCTGTGTAAGTATAAAAGTACAGTTTTCGAGGTACTAAACCATTCGTCACAGCACCTGTAAATAGTTGCATCACTTTTGCGCTCTCGGAAATATGGTTTATTTCGACTTTGATTTACTTAACGAAGAAATTGTACAATCATTAAAAACTTATATATATTTCTGGCATAGCTGAAGACTAAAGAGTGATTTTTAAATTTCTTGAAATGATTTGCTAAATAATAGGAAAAATATATGGTTTTTGTTTAAGTTGAAAAAAGTGGTGCAGCCACATGCAAGTAGGCCATATAACGACGTTGATGATATTTTTAAATGTTCAAAATCAAAAGTAATTTCTTGTAAAAAAGTGATCCTCGAAACGTCTGTGTCGCGTCATTTTTCAGAAAACTTGTTGCGAATATTTGTGATGTTTCATGAACGCTTAACTTATTTGAAAAATCCCTTTCAGCCACATACCACAAAACTCAGAACCCGACTTTTCAAATCACTCTTTTGCAAAACTAATGAACAAAATTGATCAAAATCTGTCGACTTCGTGGACGGCCTCTTAAGACAAGGCTTTTCAGCACTGGATTTAAGACTATTGAGGCTTTTACTACTTTATGCACGTAAAGTAAAACATCGTGTGGAAATCGGCATGTCTTAGAACCAACAATTCTACAGAGAGGGCGTCCATGTCGCACCAGTGGGATTATTACAGGCTGATAATATCATTCAAAGAAGCTAACTTCTACATACACGCAGAATATCTCGTCTTCTATTCCCCAAAAGGGTAAGGCTGTCATAGTACATCGTGGTGTGTATATGACCACATTTTACTAGGCATGTTATAAACCCATGTAGTTGAAGGCGACCATATTGCCATTGACCAGGCACAATTTTATTATCGATTTTAGGCTGCTACTGAGAATGTTCTATCTGAAAAACCCAATAACACTACCCAACCAGAGGATATCAACAGTCAGTAATCGTACTTACTGGCACTAAACCAACAAAACAATCAATAGTTCCACACAGTCATTTACTATATATAAAATATCGCATAAACAAACTTCGAAATACAGACAAATCCCTAAACCAGACCTAACGTGTACCCATTTAAAATCCCCTTGAACATAATGCCTATTTATTTCTATTTATAGTCTACAAAGTCCCTAGATGGGTATTAGCAGGGATCAAGTATATCTCGGAGCCTACTCGTCTAGACAGATTCACCGAAAGGATTTTGTACACACAACGGCTAAGCATTTCCAGTAAAAGCAGACCTTTTATTGTAGGAAAACCTAGGATCAATTCTATTGACGTTCAAAAATAGTGACCTACTTGAAATAAATTAGTTGTTACTACATTTTTCGTAAATTCTGTCATTGTAGTGCCTTTTGATATAATTATCTAAAACAAATACGATCAATCAATACAATGAGCAGTGAACTAACGTCAACTATCAAACAAAATAACAAGTGACAATAATGCTTACGGCACTTTAGCTGTTTAAAATTAATTAAGTAAATGAAATTATAACATTTATTTATATTGAGATCGGTTGTGGAGATCAGATAGGCAGTCGCTCCAGGTACTGGTATTCAGCTGCATCGGGTTAGACTGGAAGCCAACATTGTTGGGAGAAGGCTAGGCAGATGTTGATGATGATGATTTATATTGAAATCAGTTATATAGTTTGATACGAGTAGAGATCAGTTATATAGTTTGATGTAGTCTCGTGTACTTAAATTGCAAAGGGTCTGACTGGAATGTACATTTGATGGTCGTTAGAATCGAGGTCTATCGCTTTTGTAGTTTAAAGCGGTGTTGAATTTGATTTTGGATCTTCGTGTGTTTTTGGATTGAATTCTTTTTTTTTTTTTAAAGAATGCGAGTTTGGCAAGAAGAAGGTTTGTTTAAAAAAGAACATTCCTATCTACGCTACGCAAGTTGTTTGATAGCTACCTTTTGCAAATATTTAGTTATGATTCACTTTAGTCATGTGGGGTTTTTTCGAAGTCATCGTTTAGATTCGTATTCGTGTTTTGTTTGTGAATAATAAAATTCCTAATCTTGGTGTAAATATTATTATAATAACTTAAATGATTAAGTACATAAGAAATTATCATCTTAGTGAAACTAACTATTTCAAAAATCCTCTTCCTTTAGAAACCAATAAACTAAACAATGTCTCAGACAAGTTCCTTATAAATTCAAATCCAAATATAATGTCAATAATAGAAAGTATCGCAGTAAGTAGGACAGCCAGCTTCCAGTGTCCATTCTCACTAACTGGCATCCGTTGTACTCCAGACATCAGGAAATGGATTCCTCTGAAACCCTCACTGAATAATACGGTTTGCCTTATACACATCACGCTACATCAAGAAATACTCTTTTTACCATGAAAATACTATCAAAATTATACCCTATCGTTGAGAAGTGAAAGTTGTTTTTTCGATGTGGTGGTAACGTCTTAGGATGTCCACGAAATTTGAAGGAATAAAGACTTAAAACTTGATGGAGTAAAGTTTAGTTTTGATTGGTAGTTTAAAACGGTGTCAGTATATTGGAAATGTAAAAGGAATGGAAATATCTACTTGTCGCAAATAGATACAATCTGTAAAACTGTATCGTGCTTAAATTCTTTGTAAATTTGTAAAGAGTAATGTTGCGAGTTGTCGTCACAAAGATATCATTAGTAAATGTCGTTACGCGCTGTTATCTTGGAAAAGCAAGCGATAACACTCGTTAGGGTCAAAAAAAATTGCTAGCAAAACTCTGCAGACGTGATGGGTATCGTTAACTAAACACGATAAAATTAAATAGATTTGAAAGTGTTTTTTTTTTACGGTCAACGTCAAGTGATGTTGCAGTGTTGTTACTTGAAGTTGAGAAAAGTTGTTTTCTTTTGATTTATCGTGTTTAGGTATCGATACCAATCACATCCACGCCTAAACATGGACTTTCCAATGACCAAATGCCAACACAACAGCCTCACTTGGCAAACGAATAATTGATCGTGCTTTCTTGTAATATATTAATATTGCACTTTTGAGACACATTAGCTAAAGATATACAGGCTGAAATTGAATTCATGGGCATCCTCCTAAGGGGTCATTGTACTCATTATGAACAACTATCATTATGGGGACGATATCGTGAAAAAAAAATCTGCTGTGTCCTACATTTATGTTCACATAATATCTCGTCAAAATGTAGGGAACAGCAGATTTTTTTTTTCACGGTTTCTGGGTTGGGCCCATAGTGAAAGTTACTAAGGCCGGAGCCAGAAGCCGTAGACTAAAATAATATACCATAATCAGGTTATAATGTTGCATATGCTGGGACACAGACCTCTTCTCTTCGAGTGGGAGTGGGCTGAAATCCACTACGAGGGCCGAGTGCGGTTAACTAGATGTTACATATTTATCTTCGTATTTTTTTGGTTCTAGGACATGCCAGTTTCCTCACGATGTTGTCCTTTACCGTTTTGAGAGAAGTGGTGATGAAATAATTTAGTCTTTACTGAATAAATAGTTATTTGTTATGCAAGGCTGCAAAGTTGTTTTTTGGCGCGAGTACTTGTATATAATCCTGAGCGTAGCGAGGGTTTCAAAGGTACGAGACCTAGAATAACTTTGCTGCCGAGCGAAACACACAACTTTTCACCTCACTACAGTGAGGAAAATGTTAGGTGCAAGAAAAACAGCTTAAATAACGTATTAAATTAGAAAACTCAATTCGGCATTATGTACCGCTTGTACTAACTCTGCAGGGGTTAAATTTATATTTTCGTTGCTGCTGGACTCGCTCATATTTTATGATTTTGAAAGAAAACAGAATGATGGAAAGTGAATTAAATATGTAAAGAGAAGAAAATTTTAAATCGTTTTTTTTTAATTTATTTTCATGCAGTCTTCGTGCTGGCCAGTGCGATTATTCTAAAAATGAGGTTGGCGCACTGACATGAAATAAGTATGAATGCATTTTCAGTGGACTGTCGTTATAAAAAATTACTGAATAGAAAGATTCGAATTTTAAAAACGCTTTCCACGCCAGCGGATAAAATGCACTTTTGCATTCAGATTTCGAATGACAAAAAGAATCTTTCCGAGGTTGTGAGGTGAACAATATATTTTCTTTTCTTCTTTCAAATCCTAAAGCTTTAATTACGGATACCATTGGGTGGAGTTACTAAGGTCGAAGCAAGAAGCCTAGAGACTAAATAGATTACTAAATAAAGATTTTTAAACTTTTGACCCACTTATAATGCCTAATTCAGAATTCAGGAAAATCTAAAGCATTTTCTAAATTTAAAAAACAAAAGACCACAACATTTTCCCTGGTCCTTCAAGTCACTTCCAAGATAGTGTACTTACATACAAAGTACTATAATGCAATACGAGCGACATCTAATTTAGTGCCTTTTTTAACACAAAGGAACGGAACGCATTTCCAATTTAGCCGGTTTATACCGTTCGTATCAAGCCTCATATATCCAGGGGAATTACACTTGGATTACACACCGAACGTAGGGATTACATTACGTATTTGTGGTTCAGATAAACTATATTACGTTTGGAGAAACTGTATTTTATATGTTAAGTAGGGGCTTAGGAGTAATTGTTTTAAAGATAAATATGGTTTTCCTTTGAATAATCTTGATTAAAGAAGTAACTTAGATAATTATTACATGGATCGTGTTTGATATGCCTACTAATTTCCTCTGGTTGACAAAATCAATGAAATGCTTTAGTGGTTTTGCAATTTATATCATCAATGTTCGTTTCCCTAACAACCTTTTTTAACATACATACATACAAAAACTCACCTTTTTTTTAAAATATTCACATAATTTATATAAAAAACACTATAGTATTCCGAACATACTTTTCAACGAAGCAAAGATATTAAAACGGTACAGCCTCAATGAAAGTAATGACGCTAAAGAACAACAATAATAAAGGTAAACACAGAGTGTTGTTTTTAACTTGAAATTAATTACTAAAAATAAAATTCCAAGGGGAATAAATTGTTAGTAATTTACGAAAAAAAACGAGATAAAATACTTTTTCGTGTTTTTTTTAATTAGTAGTCTGTTGTGGTCTGAGTGGGAAGGTAGCGGACACTTACGAAAGAGAAGCGATTTTGAGAATCATTTCTGCCGAGCCTTTGCCCAACTATGTTAGGGTCGGCTTTCAGTTTAACCGGATGCAGCTGAATACCAATATTTTAAAGGAGCGTCTTCCTATCTGACCTCGACAACCCAGTTACTGTGTAACACAATAACCCCTGATTAAAACTGGTTGCCAGACTTTTGACCTTCCGACTACCCGTAACAACTTTCAAAAATCTACAAATTACAGCCGGAACCAACTTCTTAACATCGTTTCCGAGGCACGGAGGGGTTTCAATTGATAATGGATGGTCACCCATCTACGGACTGACATCGGCAAGCATAGCTTAACCTCCGATCGACCCGTACAGCTGTTATTACTTAGCCACGAGCCCCTCAATGAAGAGTACTATTTATAGAACTTTTAAAGTGTTGCCAGTTTTATATTTAAGTTCTTAACCGATTTTTAACTGAAGTTCATAAAAATCTCGAATATCGGCGATGATCATTCAGTGGCCTATGTTTGACCAAATACATTTAAAGAGATTATTCATTATCACCTAGTTTACTACGTAAATACAAAAAATACTAAAATATGCAGCACACATTGCAAATTCCACAAAAAAACCACTTCTGTGGTCTAGTGGCGAGACCACCTGTCTCAGACCCAGAGGTCACGGATTCGATTCCCAGTGGAGGCAAAATTTTCTGCTCGATTTGGTTGGCGGTAGGGCTTGTGCTAAGTCCGCCTGGCTAGCAACCACCATCTTATCTTAGTCTGTCGCTATAACAACAATGTTAACAGTATTGTTGTGTTTAGGCAGTTAGAATTCAAATAACCAGCTCCTCTGTGGTTGGAGATTCCGGGTGAAGCTCACGTCCACCTACGGCCTGATCATCATTTACCATCAGGTGAGATGCAGACCAAGAGATACCGCGAAGTGAAAAAATAAAAACATGACGCATTACTGAGACCAAATAATTACTCTTTAATTACGAGCCAGTTACAAAAAATGAACATGTTTCAACAACGTCTTAAAACCAGCAAAAGGTACAAATGACATTGACATGTTTGATACCTATTTTATTGTTAAATTAATTTCAATTCTAAGATTTTTTCTAAATATTAGCTTTAGATTTGATTTTGTTTTTTTAAATTTTGTATTTTAATATTATCCCCATGCTGTGCCCTTAAAGGGTTAATTTTTTATACCTAGCTTTAAGTTTTTATACAATAAGGAATACAAATAAATGAATAAACACTCACAGCTGAACTTAAATCCGTATTAATTTCTCAGTAATGCAAAAACCAACACGAAATCTGTCATAATCACATTTATGCATACAATTTAATCAAATACTCACACAGAATTATAAGGCCCTTTGGCGTATAGGGTGGAATATAATTTCTTTCGTACTCTAGGGGCGCAAATAACTGTTACAGAGGAATAATTTAATCCGCGCCTCAAAGGATTAATAATTTTATCAAAACTTGAACAAAGCCGCGCGAAGCATCTAGTTAAGATATAAATCTTATTTTATACGTCTCCGGAATACATTGTAATGTTATGTTTGAATGTTAAGTTTGCCAATTGTGGGTTTGCATAATCTTATTTATTCTAGTATGGTATGTGCAAAAAAAAAAAAAAGTGCTTGTGTAGGTAGATATTGTGCGTTTTTCAAACTCAAAGCATTTATTTCAAATAAACCAATTACAGGCACTTTTGTCAATCAGAAAGATGAAGATAATTGCCCATTTCAAAGCATAGTAGGTTCCCATGGAGATAAAAGGGCAAGAAACTCCACGGGTTTTAGGGTTCCGAACCCGAAGGGTGCCAAACGGAACCCTATTACTAAGCTTCCGGTGTCCGTCCGTCCGTCTGTCTTTCGTGTGTGTGTGTGTGTGTGTATTATATAATAAAGCACCTGCCTACAAATTGAGTCTTCTAACCATTCAAAACCCAGAAAGTTAGTTTTGAAACATTATACAATTCCAGCTAATTCCGTGGGGGAGTTTAGTGGAATTGATTGTGGCTTGAAGTAAAATTGGTTTTTAAATAATAGCCACAAACAGTTCTTGAAATTACTATTTACTGCTGTATTTAGAAGAATCATTTCTGAGAAGTTCTGTTGGAAGTGGAAGGGATGTCTGGTCAAACGACAATTTTAAGCCCATTGCTCCAGAACAGTAATGTTCTAGATATTTTTGACGTTTAAACGCCCAGTCCAAGAGAAACTTTTATAGAAATTGTATATGTTAGAGCAGTCTAAGGCAGGCTGAAAGACCACTCTAACGAAGGCATAACACGAACTTCAAGAAAAACACTGTCAACAAAATATTATGCCTGGTTTCAAATAATTTAGTTTCAAAATTACGAGTATACTTGAAACGAATTGCTTCACTGTCTTGTTCAGGCACCTCCGACTACTCTGCAATCTTCGGCTGCTGTCGTGACATTGCGGAAGGCGGCGCGGGCGGCGGCGAGAGGCGCGGCGTGCGCGCACGTGCTGTCGTCGGAGATCGGTAGCGAAGTGGTCGATGTCTTCTGACTTATTTGAGACCTTAAACATGAGAAAAAGAGGCATTAGGTGCCTGTTTCATCGTTCATAATCATTATCATCATCATTTTAGCCGAAAGATGTCCACTGCTGGCCATAAGCCTCCCCCAAGCACCGCCACTTCAACCGGTTCTATGCTTCCCATATCCAGCGGATTTCTGCAGTCTTCACAAAGTCACCAGACAGTCAGTTCACCTTGTGGGAGGCCTTCCAAGACTACGTCTTCCGGTACGCGGTCGCCACTTCAGAACCATTATTAATATCTTATTCACAGTTTCATTATTATCTTGTTTCTATATAGTCTGAAGGGCCTGCTCTTGACCATAATATCGCCTGATGAGAGATGGTCGATAAACAGGAAACACTTTATGATAAGAACATAAATATCCACGATATTTCTGCAGAAACTAATCACACATAAGTCGAAAGCAAAACTAACTAAACTAGAAACAAGTATATCCCGAACAAATCTCCAAGTATTATCAATACCACTTTTAGCCAGTGGTCGGCTGTTTATACAGTTTGTGAGGGCGTTGAATTATGTATAAGTAGAAGCTTTTTCCTAACAGGATGGTCAGGATGAGCAGAGGCGTAAGCGGCAGCACCACTAATTAAGCGACGGTTCGCCACTTCAAGTGCTAAGTGTTGAATTATTTATGAGGCTTAGTTTTTTCAGGAAGGTTCGAGAGGTCTGGGATTGAAATAGAGTCGAGTTTGAGGCTTTTAGGATGAATTTCGTGGGTGTTTTGGTATTTTTGATGTTGGGTTTAAGGATAGGGTACTTAGGAGATATGTATTCTTTGAATTAAATTTTGACAGTTCTGTCATTTGCTAAAACAGAGCCTCTCAACAAAACTAAAATTAGTTCTACGAATACCTAGTGATGAGGGATCTCGCGCACTAGAAGACCACGACGACGACCACTGGTGGCACCGACCAGTAAGCTATCTATCTATCTAATTATTTTGCCTTTTTCCACATTTCCTATTTTCAAGCATGGTTGTGCTGAGATTATGAAATTACAAAGTTCAGAACAATTAATCTACCAATACCTAATTATTCTTCTTTCTCGTGGGGTTAGTGACTAACCTGGTGTCAGAGTTTTTATGCCACCCATGAGCCTCTGACTTGGCTTCACATGCCGTCGAGAAATATGTCTCAGGCAGTTTTCTCACGATCTTTTCCTTCACCGTTTTTGAAGCAAGTATATATATACAATACGCCCATAAATCCGAAAGTCTGTGGTTCTAACTCGAGAGCTATGACTTGGCAGTTGGACGTTCACACCACTAAGCTATACCATATCACTGCTATATCTAATTAATCGCTTCGCCAATGCAATATGCTCTAACCATACAAAACATCTGTCGTACCTGCAAAGGGGTATTGGCGAAGCAATTATAAACACGAAAAAGGTTCTATATTTCATCTAAGTGTATGTACTTCGTAGTTCATTTACTAACTATTGTAAAATAAATGAGGTTTTTAATTGAGTTCAGATAAATGTTGGAACGGTGACTGTTAAGTTTTGGAGTGCAATCTAAGTTTTAGTAGCATTGTTGTATTTGGAACAATTGTTTGTACGTGATTTGCAAAGGTTACTGCATTTGTAAACAAATTAATGTGCTTAAACGAAAGTAAATTATGACTTGACAAATCCTTAAACAATTTACAATCTTAGACCTAAATATATATACAGGGTTATTCGTTATAAGTAGGAGGTCATTTACAACCAAAATACCCCTTTTGACTCCAATGTAAATGTCAAAAAAATTCGAGTCATTTGGCATTTTATATTTTTATTTCTTACATTTTAAAATATTAAATGTCGAATTACTCGAAAATGGTTAAAATATATATAGAGATCATTAGGGGTCATTTGGTTGCAAATGACCTCTCCTACATCCCCTTAACGGTTTGCCGACATATAACCAATAACCTTGTATATTATGTACAAGTATAGTTATACAGGAAAAAGGGGATAGCTCATTGGGCACCAAAAATTTGTCCGCATCGCTGTCAGTGGGAAAAGTACACAAAATGCAGCAACAATGTTGGCAACAGTGTTGCCACTTTGAATGACAATGCTGATTCTTTGACCTAAAAATTGGCCAACCCTCTGTTCACGTGAAGAGTCGACCAACCGCTTGGCGATGTCCCGAAATACTCGATGAGCACTCTGACCCTACGGCCCTAGTGTTTCAACCCCAAACGGCTCAAACATAGAGCTCCTAATAACGTTGTTACATTTACGCCGTTTGGGGTTTTCTGCACCTGCAGCAGCCGCCCCAGCACAGCCCGCCGTGCTAGGAAGATGTAATGGAGCAAGAATATCGACACAGGTTGTATCCCACACCGAAAGACTACCTAACTTTACAATGTCGGGCATGGGCATGTGCCCGCCCGTATTTTTCTGAATATTCATGACAAAAACTTAAAAACCTCTACAACCTTTTTTTTTTTCAATATCCCGCTATTATTTTATGGACCTACACTTGTGTTTTTTAAAATAAATACTGTTTTTTTTTTCATAGTCGACAAATTGTATTGAAAAATATTAGATACTCCGATAAAATAACTCATTAGCTTTTAGAAATAATAAACAGAATCCAAATCCAGCCAATAACATAGGAGATATGGCAAAAAAATTAAAAATTGAATAACATGAAAAGTATTAAAGATAGACAGACCATATATAGTTAATTTTTGATAATTTTTCATAAATATTCACATAATTACGGGCGGGCACATGCCTATGGGGGCGACATTGTATAACACGTGGTGACGTAATATAATTAAAATGATGACATGATTACATACATGTCCTGAGTGATCCTCCGTCAAGGGTTTTGATAATGGTAACTAAAGGTGAGAAAGGGTTAGATGGGGTCCATTACTGTAAGGCATTATATAATTATTACACACTTTGAGCCAGTTGGCAACTACTATCCGGCAATTAACTTCGATAACCTAAGCTGATTATTAAAAACAAGATGTTAAATGATTTTATTTCTCTAAGTAGATTTGTACAAACACTTTTACACGTCAATCATATATCTTTAAACTAGATGAGTTCGGCGTTTCCTATCTGACTAATCTGAGAAGAAAGGCCGAAACAAACTCAGAGGCCAGTCTCTTTTAAAATCCAGACATAATCTTGGTCAGTTCGTGTGAAAAGTTGCTACTCTATTTTAATCTTTTCATGAATTTTTCAGAGTTCTTTAAATTAAAGTACCTACTATTATCAAAAAACTGATGCAGATCAAAGGACCAATAGTATTTCAATGCTAAAATCTTTAACAAACAGAATGATCATTGTGAACCCTGTTGGACACAGCAAATAAGGAGCGGAAGAGGGATTTAATTTGATGAATTACGAGTAGGTAATTGGTATACTACTACTATCTAAGTAATTATTTTATAACACATGTACCTAATAAAAAAATTGCCATTTTATTTACCTCTTCCTTAGGACCAACACAATTATAACGGTTGGATTTGTTACCACCAACACCGACAAACTCCAGATTCAAAATTCTGTCTCCAATAAAAAAAGGTCCAACACGACCATGACGATCACATTCGTCCACTTCATCAAATACTCCATATTCAAAATTCTCTCCAACATAAAAAGAAAATAAACTAACTGGCAACGAAGAATCCACCGGATCAAAATTCAAACACGGAACTGGGAAAAATGGCAGGCGTTTCGTTTCACCGATATACTTTGACAAAAGTTTGTCTAAGTTATCAGTGGGCGGAGAATATCACGTGCCAACGACCAGTCACTTCCTTTGCTACTTCGCTAACAAGATTTATTTTAAAACTACCTTCCGTGGATTTATCTTTTATGGAGGTAACTATGTGTGAAGATTTTCTTTTATCGCTGAAAAAGGGCATATTATAGTATTAATTCTCATTACCTTAAAATTGTGAAAATAATACTAACAAATAGCTTAAGCACCTAATCACTAGACCCAAAAGGAAAATGATTAGGACCACATTATTTTTGGCTTCCCTTAACGTAAAAAACGTAATAAAACCCAGTAATAACAGAGAAATCCGACCCATATACAAAAAAAAAAACAACTACGTACGGAACGCATAACTTCCTCCTGTTTTTTATGTCGGTAAATTAAGGAAAATAATAATGAAACCAGCCTTCACAATATCAGCTTTCAATAACCACACTCTTTCGCGAATGTTATTAATTATAATTAATTGATACAAAAGTATTGTTAAACATTTTAAAAGAGTAACTACGGAGTTGCCTGACCATTCTCCTCCATACGAGACTACCTTTTCACCACACGACCTCGGAAAAATTATGTTTATCATTCGAAATCTGAGTACATTTTATCCGCTAGCGTGGAAAGAGTTTTTAAAATTCGAATCTTTCTATTCAGTAATTTTCTATACCACCAGTCCACTGAAAATGCATTAATACTTATTGCATGTCAGTGCACCCACCTCATTTTTAGAATAATCGCACAGGCCAGCACGACATCTGCATGAACAAAAAAAACCTTTTTAAATTTTCTTCTCTAATCAATTCATTTTCCATTATTTTCGTTTGTTTTCTGATAAAATCGTAAGAAATCATAAAATATGAGCGAGTCCAGCAGCGATGAAAATATAAATTTAACCCCTGCAGTTAGTGCAAGTAAGCGGTACGTAATTCCGAATTGAGTTTTCTTATTTAATATATTATTCAAACTGTTTTTCTTGAACCTCACATTTTCCTCGCTGTAGTGTGTTTCGCTCGGCAGCAAAGTTATTCTGCGTCTCGTACCTTTGAAACCCTCGAAACGCTCAGGTTTCTTTATTTGAATCACTCGTTTCGCTCATGGTTCAATCCTAGAATCCTTCCAAATCATAGGATTCTATATATATTCTATATACACTCGAGAGCAATGAATCCGGGTCACTTAAAGAATCCTAAAAATCTCGGAAACTAAAAATGCTAGGTTAATGCAATAAATTGTATTTAATAGACAATGTAATACTCCTTAAATGAAGGTATTAAAACTTCTTAGTTATTGTAAAGTTATATCATAAAAAAATCAAATTTGAAAAAGGGCCACTTTCGAAGATCGAACTACGAAATTACAGCATTTGGTTTTGCTTTTGTTTGTAATCTGTCATTTATGTGGGTACATAAACCATGTTGATAGTGCTCTATATTCATTATTCAAGCTGAAATTATGTCGCTTACGCCTGAAGAATGCACCAGAATACTTACAATGCTGGAAACCGGCCGGAGTCAGCGCGATACAGCCAGGACTGTCGGTGTGTCGCTGTCAACAGTACAAAGAGTTCTCCGACGTTACGAAGAAACTGGTTCTAACCTACGCAGATCAGGAACGGGCAGAACCAGGTGTACCACAGCACGAGAAGACCGATACTTGGTGAACACCATGCTTCGAAATCGCTTTCTCACAGGAACTGAACTCACAAATCAGTTTCGACGCCTCGGAGAAAGTAACCCAAGTGCATGGAAAGTAAGACGTCGGCTTGCTGAATCTAACTTAAAACCCCTTAGACCTGCAAACGGCCCTAAACTGGAGCGTGGGCATCGTATTTCAAGACTAAGATATGCCCAGAGCCACGTAAATTGGAGTATTGAAGATTGGTCAAAAGTTATGTTCTCCGACGAATCAAAATTTATGCTCTACAAGCACGATGGAAGACACAGAGTGTATCGAAGACCAGGGGAAAGATTCAAGCAAGTATGCATCGAAGAAAAAGTAGCCTACGGTGGTGGGTCTGTACTTGTGTGGGCCGGAATTTCTTCTGAAAGTCGCACAGAGCTGGTGATCATAGAAAACGGCTCTTTAACTAGCGTAAGATATGTGGAAGAAATCCTCAATGATCACGTTGGTCCATTTATGGTCAATTTAGGTGAAGATGCTATATTTATGCATGACAATGCCCGACCTCATACAGGTAGGATTGTGAATGACTACCTTCAAGAGATGAACATTACTCGTATGGAGTGGCCAGCGCGCAGCCCGGATATCAACCCGATCGAGCATGCTTGGGACGAGCTAGGCAGATGCGTAAAACAACGAAACTCCCCAAATCACGCTTCGTGAGCTCAAAATTGCTCTCACAGAGGAATGGGAGAATATTCCCCAAAATCGTATAAGGAACTTGGTGTACAGCATGCCAAACCGCGTAAACGCAGTAATGGAAGCACGAGGAGGCAATACGAAGTATTAAAATTCAAGAAAATCGTAATAAAGTTCAAAAATTTCATGTTTCCTATTTTTGTTTTAAGGAGAGATCAGCAGTTTTTTTCTTTATGTAATTTTGTGTTAATAAAATGTATGGTGACTCATATTTTTTTTACTTTCATTTAAGGAGTATTACATTGTCTATTAAATACAATTTATTGCATTAACCTATCATTTTTAGTTTCCGAGATTTTTAACATTCTTTAAGTGACCCGGATTCATTGCTCTCGAGTGTATATTCGATAGATTCCATATATACAAGTACTCGTGCCAATCACCAACCTTGCACCCTTGCATAACAAATAACTATTAATATGACTTCGACAATTAAGACTTACAAAATAAAATACATCATCACCAATTCTCTTCAAACTACAGTAAGTAAATAACCACTGAATAAACCAGAAAACTAAGCCTTTAAGACCTTTAAACTTGAAAGTATTCCCGTCACGTTCCCAACAATATCATGGCAGATAACTTTCTTACCGCAAACCCTTTTACGGGGCCACGGGGATATGGTACTGTTTATAGGATTTCTGTGCATAAAAATAAGAAGGGTAAATGAGTTTTCCAAGTGGTTCCGCAGGAGTGGAAAAAATAATGTAGGTATGTTTCAGTTTTCGTCTTTTGTTTTAGAAAATACGTAAGAAAATATTCTGTGAGGGTGTTGTTAAGTATCGTGCTAAGCAAAGATTTTAATAGTAGATTTGCCCTTCCGCGTCAAAAGATGGTCGCGTTTCTGTTTCGTTTTGACACCTCTGAGAAAGACAGTATCGCAGAGACTTGACTTGGTTGTCATGGAAACGCCATTGTTAATGTGATGTGCCGTGCTCATTTAGCGAGTGTCTACAAGTACTGACCCCTATTGAAAATTTGCTATGTTTTTATGGAAATGGGTTAATTTTGGTACCTATCAAAACGTGAATAAAAAAAATAAAAAAATTATTACTTTTTAGTAATGTTATTGCAGTAACAGGTTCTTCTTTCGGGTGGAACAGGGTTTCTTCTTTCTTTATCAAGAAGTAAGATAGTAGAAAAGAGGTCGGTCGCAATCGCACACGGCAATAGAATCTACATTCTACGTACAACAAAATCTACGTAATATTAGCGCAGCGCTTTATTTAATTAGGACTATATAAAATAGTAGATTATACTTATGTGATTATGTTGCCGTGCGATGGCCAAGTCATTCTATTTATTAAAGAAATCAAGATGACAAATAAATAGGTACTGAATAAATTAACAGAAATGGTTTCACATTTTTTATAATACTGATTTTACATTCTGTGATTTCTTGAACTCACACACTGACTTATTAGTATTATTTATTAAAATTTTAGGAATATCGTATAATTTTACAATGTTTGTAAATATGTGAGCACCATGTATCTATCACATAATTAATTTATCTGTCATTGCTTCATTTTTCATTCTTTTTTACCTATCGTGGTATAGTAATCTTATTCTAGATGCATCGTCTCTTCACATATAATTATATAATTAATGCATACAAAATATTGTAAAAACATTTTAAAAGAGTAACGGTGGAGTTTTTTGCCCATTCTTCTCCATACGAGAACTACCTTTTGGAAGGGGCGACTAGAAACAATTCTATTTTTTTTTTGTAAAATTGACGTTAATAAGTGCCTTTTATGTGCCTAATTGAAATAAATTGTTTGACTTTGACTTTAGATCTTACATCTTTTTACTGTAGAAGAACTGCGTCGCGGGACTTGTTTTTACATGTTATGTTTTTGATGGGATACACATTACAAACAACTAAATAATGATTTAATAATTTTCGTATAGACGATTTGTGGCTGTCAATGCTCCGACGGAAAATGGGGGGTTGATTATTAGCTTACCTGTACATATAATAACTCGCATAGATAGTAAAACGAATACAAACATGGCAAAAAAAATATTTAACTCAAACGGACGCCACACAGATAGTCATATATAGATACATTCATACATACATAGATGAATATTATAATATGATTATATGTTTAATTGACCTTATAAAATAATTATTATGCACAGTGGGCTCCAGGGAAACCTCACCCCCTTGCATTGTTTTTTACATTGCTAGAGGGTGAGATTTCTCTGGAGCCCACTGCACCACAACCTATAACTGATCTCAATAAAATAAATGTTATATTTATGTACTTAATTGATATTAATTACATATTTAAAAATTGTATAATGCTCCAATATTTTGTTTTTGTAAATTTTTACGTTTATACCATTTTAACACCTTTAAAAGCTATGAAATGCAAATAAAGGTATGAATATAATAGATATGGAAAGTCAGTTTTTCCAAGTTATAAATAAACGCAGTTCAGGGTCAAATTAAATCTATGGAAATGTCTACAAACGGATAAATTCATTAAAATTAAGAGACGACACAACAATCTTTAGGTGCTTAATTAATTTGTGTACATGAACTGTGAATTTAATTTGGCTGCCTTAGTATAGTTATTTTACAAAAATATATTTTTTTCTCCTTTATAAATAGGTGCCTGTCAGACGATACAAGTGACGCTTTAAGATAAAAGGTAGCAGACTTAAAAGCCTGCCCGTCTGTATTAGCCTTGATAGTGTGGAAACTACTTTTACTTGACCGTTTTTAACGATCGAATGCACTAAGGAGGTCGCTCTATACGTGCAATATCTTGAAGCAAGGAGGATTGAATTAGAAGTTGCTATTTTTAGGGTTCCTTACCGAATGGTGCCAAACGGAACCCTATTACTATACTAAGCCTCCGCTGTCCGTCTGTCTGTCAGCGAGCTGTATCTCATGAATAGGTAGACAGGTAAAAATTTCACATATTATGCATAGGTATCTATTGCCGCTATAACAACAAATAATAAAAATTAAAGGGGTCTCCATACAATAAACATTTTAATTTGAAAAAAGAAATGCCCTGGCATTGGGGAACAATTTGATTTTTGTTTTTTTTTTTTCTTCAGAAATGACGAAATTGTCAGTTTTTGACCATTTTTGTACGACCTCTATCTTAACAACTTAACAAGTTGGGAAATGAAATGAAATAGAGAAACTTGAGGAGAATAAATGTCATCCTTGTTTTTTTTTTCGAGTGGTTAGTGACTAACCAGTACTGCTATTCTGTAAATATCTCGCCGTGAAAACTTAGGTGAAGTGAGCTGTCAATAGTGTTAATCCCTAGCATCAACCGGTCGATTCAGTGACAGTGACAGCTCACTTCACGCTCACTTACCTAAGTTTCAGGGTGATATTTTTACAGAATCGACCGGCTGGTGTCAGAGTTTCATCCTTACTTATAATATAATAAATGCGAAAGTGCGTTTGTTTTTGTTTGTTACACTTTCACGCTAAAACGGTTGAATGGATTTGGATAAAATTTTGTACAGACCATGACCTGCAGTGCTATTCTGTAACCATCTCACCGTGAAAACTCAGGTGAAGTGCGCGTGGAGTGAGCTGTCATTCCACAGGGATTGACACTATTGACAGCTCACTTCACCCAAGTTTTCACGGTGAGATGTTTACAGAATAGCATGGCTGGTTTTGACATGGTATTCTTTTTATCTCGCTAGTACGTTCCCATGGCATAATTTCCGACCTCCACAAGGGGAAAGCCGCGGGCACAAGCAAATATCTAAGAAATTTTGGTATTAAAGAGAAAAGTTTAGAGCAAATAAATAACTGTTTTCTAAAGTCTTAAAAAAAACCCGTCCAACCCTTATTTGCTTCTATTGGTATTTATAGTAACAATTTAAAATAATGTTTACCAATATCAGCAGAATTATCCCTGATTTACAAACAATCAGCTTTCATGCAGTTTCATTGGACCCGCCACATAGTGCCAAAGACGCTAGAATTTAGATAAATTAATTGTAAATTGGTTTTAATATAAACTTTTACTCGCCCAATAAATATTTATAAAACTAAATGTTTTGTAACCTAAATAGTACCCAAACTCATAGGCGTAAACGGCTAAGTAAAAAATTTACTAGGTACATTCGTCGTGATAATAATTATGTAAAATCGGAATTTTATTATTGATAAAGTGAAAAAACATTGATAAAATCAAAAGTGCCTCTTAACCAATAGCTACATACTTATTAACAACATTTTAAACCATTTTTATTTGCGGTGAAATCATGTGAAATGCCTCGGTACATCGGACACGCAGCGGCGGTCGCAGGGTTAAGCGATAAACATAAATTAATTACACGATAAGCGACATCCCTAGACCGCATGAAATGGTTTTATTGTGAAATACCTTTATTTCAAAATTACTTGTGACGTCGGCTGGATTACGTGCACTACGTGTAAAATACTTTGTTATTATTCTGATTAAAAAGTCGAGTTTTCGGCTCAGTCGCAAAATAACCACTTTTTAAAATGCCTCGCGGACGCAAAATGTCCATTTCTCAGAATGTATCTTTCGCAAAATTACTACTTTGCAAAATGGTCCCATTTCCAATGCACATTCAATCCTTCTTAACAGTTATTATACATTTATTATTAAAATCAAAAGATAATTTTATTCAAACTAGGCCAAGAATCAGCACTTTTTGAACGGCGAAATAACAATTAATGATTTGGTCTTCTTTCTGAGTCCGGAATACGTCGGGAGATCCCGAAACATGGACGTGTTCAGAGCTATAAACTGTCGTTAACAGCACGAATGTATCCCCTAGAATTTGAATATTCTAAAAATATATTTGTGTGATTAATTATTATTAATTTCCGCAAGGTTTCCGTGCTACTGCATCTGTCATTACTCCGGGCACGGATTTACCAACGAAATCTGCTCCATCAGATATTGCATACCTACCAAGCTAACATGATACAAAATAGTTACATAATCCCGTTACCACTTAATCATCGCTGCAGGCATGCCTTAATCTCAAACTACCGTCATACTAGCTCGGTTCAGACTGCACCTAGCTCCAGTAAGTACTTCTTCAAAGTTTAACTTTAGCCGTAGCTAAGCTGCCAGTTGACCGCGATATGCAGGGTTATGTAGTCTAACCGGAGTTTGATCAAAGCTATTGTGGAGGTTTTAGTTAGTTTGGTATTTTGAATATAGGAGGAGCTCGTGGCTAAGTAATACCAGCCGCACGGGTCGATCCATCAGGTTAAGCTATGCTTGCCGCGGTTTGTCCGTGGATGGGTGACCATCTTTACATAGCGAAACTCCTTCGTGCTTCGGATAGCACGTTACGCCGTTGGTCCCGGCTATAATTCTTCTTACCATCTTTGACAGTCGTTACGGGTCGTCACAAGCCCGAAAGTCTGACAATCAGTCTTACCGAGGGATATCGTGTTACCTGGGTTGTGGAGGTCAGATGGGCAGTTGCTCCATGTAAAATACTGTTATTCAGCCGCATCCGGTTAGACTGGAAGCCGACCCCAATATAGTTGGGAAAAGGCTAGGCAGATTGATTGATATTAGGAATATAGCGTTCCAGGTTACATAATCTGCCTATAATGTGAGAGGGAACGAGCCGTAATCCACCAGCCGGGCTCAGATGGTAGATGTCACATGTCTTTGAATTTTTTGTTCTAGGACATGCCGGTTTCCTCACGATGTTTTCCTTTATCGCTTCGAGAGCAGTGCTGATGACATAATTTACACAAAGTAAAGCGCCTGTCAGGGTTCGAACTTACGACCTACAACTCGTAAGTCGCGACCGTTACCACTGGACCACCATTGCTCTGCGATCTAGCAGTTCAATAGAAAGCAGTATAAATTGTCTTTGGTCTCTGGGCCTAACATCAAGCAATAGACAAAATTTGTTAAACTTTTATTTATTTTGAATATCGAAAACGAGGCTTTTGGCTAATTTGTCAATGTGTATATTACGTTTTTTTGTTTTTTTTTAGTAATGTGCGTTTAGTTTGTGCAGAATAAACAATTTTCTTTGTTTCAGTTAGGTATCATTATAGAAAATGTACATTCTATAAGTCATTATATTATGGTCATCTTATAAAACGCCATTATGCGTTTTATATATATAGTTTCAAATAAAAACAATGTTGTAGCGACCTAAAACCCTTTTACTTTACTACTAAATAATTCAGATAAGGTTGGTTTTTACTTTTTCTTGATCTTACGGTCCTTTTTCAGAGTTTACTGGGCATTTGATTTTATGCATTAAAATTGTAATATATCAGAATGGTTTATCAAGTACCTGACTGACCAGGGTAGAACGTTTTAAAATATAGTCATTGGTTAAGTCCCTTCCAAAGGATACAGGGAGTACCTAAGGGACATCGATGCGCAAACAGTCACCATGAATTCAATACCTGTTTCTAGACCACCAAAGTTTAAGTTATGTCAGTTATTAAAAAGAAATCTGCTGTTCCATACATTTTGACGGTATTGCACTTTTGTATGAAACAGCAGTTCTTTTTTTTAATAAAGCTACTAAACTTCGCGCACTCTCTCTCGCACACCGCTCGACGTCTCGCTGAGCAATAGAGAGCGCGCAAAGTAAAGTTCGCGATAACGGGACAATGTAGCCCCGGCTATAAACGATGAAAAGTTTCTGCGCTAAATAAGGGGTCTAAAATCGTGTGGTAATCGATTACACCCACCTACGACATTATACCACCTTGTATAATATCGTATTGATGACACTGAAGTAGGTATTCAAGAGCCTTACATAAACAGATGAATATCTACGAGTATTTCTCTTTTTTCACTACTAATGATCCTCATTAAAAGACTCTCTATAAAAAAAAATCTGGCCTCTATTTTTGTTTTCAATCACAGTACAGTAGGTATGCAAAGCCTTTGGATCCGATCCGCTGTGAATTTAATTATTAGTTACACCGCAAATTTAAATTGGATTGATCTCGGATAATCTCGTCCATCCGAGGCGGCTTAACCCCCACTATGTAAGGTGTGGAAGGTGGACTTTAAGCTCTAGCTATTGACTTGTCAGTGTAGTGTTTTAGGGTTAGTTATGAATAAGCAAGTGGAGTCTTGCTTGTGTATACGATGTGGTTAATTTTGAAGCGGGTTTTTGCTGTTATGTGTATTTTCTTAAGTACCTACGTTAATGAATCGTTATTCAGTACCTATCAGTTTAATTAGTAGGTAAGGAAATTTTCTATTTTTAGGTTATTAATTTGAGGTAACGGTTTAATGTGTATCAGCCGAAAAATGTCCTCTGCTGGACAAAAGTCTCCCCCAAGCACCGCCACTTCGACCGGTTCTGTGCTTCCCACATCCAGCGGATTCCCGCGGCCTTCAGAAGATCACCGGTTCATCTTGTGGGAGGCCTTCCAACGCGGTACGCAGTCGCCACTCCAGAACCTTTCGGCCCCATCGGTCATCTGTTCTGCGAGCAATGTACCCTGCCCACTGACACTTAAGTTTGGCAATTCTTCGGGCTATACCAGTCACCTTGGTTGCCCTCCGGATCTTTTATTCTCTATATATTTATCTGATTAGATCACGTAGGGAAACTCCAAGCATAGCTCCCTCTCCTTTGTGTGACTTTTAGCCTTCTTATAAGGCGCCTTTAATGTATGCTCCGTTAAAATAGCTATATCCTTTTAACAAGCAGTCTTTGGTGACTTCATTTGGTACAGAGAACCGGGCGGAAAAAAATATATGCGAATGATTCCAAAAAGCAAAGCTTGCATATTATAATGAAAAATAAACAAAGTTGATTATTGTAATACAAAACCAATGTATCAACTTAATTCTAATTCCATTGCTAAATACATACATTGTAATTGCGATTCCAATCAGTTTCGATGGCTTCTAAATGAATGTCAGTAACGAGTTTGATTTACAATTGAACGTAATTTGACCACAGCCCTAATAATGCATCAATTGATAACAAATCAATTCTATATTACTTACGTAATGTAGTATTGGTTTATTATCGCACTATGTGTGTGCAAAAAAGCAACAGCGAACTGTATAATTAGTTATCTTTGTGTAAATGCGTAGATAAAAAAATGTAACTCTGCTTTTAGTAATTTTTGATTTCTGTCGATCCATTCTGTAAAAATCTCACCTTGAAGAGTGAGGTGAAGTGAGCATGAAGTGGCTGTCAATAGTGTCAATTCCAAGCTTCAGCTGCAATGACAGCTCACATCAAGCTCACTTCACCAAAGTTATCACGGCGAGATGTTTGCAGAATAGCACGGCTGGCTTTTTTTTTTAATAATCGTCTTTTGTATCTGTGTTATATTTTATTTAAGTATGACCCATAATTATATAAATACAAAAACACTTATTTTTAATAAAGTTCCATGATTAAAACCAAAAGTCTTGTGAAGTATAATAAAAATCTTAACGGGCAGCTGACGACAACTGCAGTCACTGGTGACATCAGTCATATTGAAGCATGTCAGAAATCAGAATGCGGTTCTGTATTATGCATACGGGTCCGCACTGGGAGCCTAGTCTAAACCCAATTAACAACTAACAATGACAACAACAAAACATCTTTCATCACCACCTCAAATAAAACAAAATAACCCCTATCTTTAACAACACTGTTTCAATCTAAAATAAATACGTCACTACATGGTCGTGTCGGAACGTGTGGAACGCACCCTATCGGTGACAGGGTGACCATAAATCTATCAAGAGAGGGTCATACGACTCCCCACGAGGCTGGTTTAGGCATATTTATATACTTTCCGTCGCAATTGAAACAAATTTACAATGGGTGTGAGTTTTACTACTTCCGGAGACTTTTTTGGTTATATATAATATTCTCGTGCTTTGGAAAAGGCGATTCATTTTATCATGTAAATTGAATAATCGACCCCCAGGCGTTTTGTTTACATTCATTGACTGAAATAACAACAATATTTGGATTTAAAAGTGTGTCCATGCAGTTTCTTGCCCGTTCGTCTCCATAGGAACCTACTACGCTTAGGAATTTGCAAATGTGTAACTAGCTTCAGGTTTTTAACTGACCGACTCCTTGACAATTCAAAATTGCCTTTAAGTAAATGAACTATTTGAAATATTTGCTTTGCGTTTGAGTTTAAATGTTGTAATATTTTTAACCAACTTCCCAAATAGGAGGAGGTTCTCAATTCGGTTGTATTTTTATTTTATTTTTTTAATGTTTGTTCCCTCATAACTCCGTCATTTATGAACCGATTTGTTTTTTTTTTTTTTTTTAGGATGTACTCTTAGATCATATAAATCTCTTTCTATAGAAATAAAGTGACACTGAACTGCTGTGGCTTAGTTAATTGACTCAGGCGTGACTTTGCGGAAATCCATTATAAAAGACAATAGACGACATATATTTAGTAACCTAATCCGCTTAACTATTCTTAAAGAGTCATAAAGAACCCTGTAAGAAATCGACACGTGTTTCACCTCTCAACAAGGCGTCCTTAGGTTGACGATTGACTTGTTGCGAACCCGGCCACGACAAGCGCCGAACGTGTGAGCCACACTTGTGGTGCCTTGTTGAGAGGTGAAACACGTGTCGATTTCTTACAGGGTTCTTTATGACTCTTTAAAAACAGTTAACTGGATTAGGTGACTAAATATACGCCGTCTATTGTATTTATTTATCTGTAATGGCTGTATTTTCCATTATTTTGTCAAGATATTATGTTACATAATCCTAAATCTTCATAAAATACCTATAAATTCCCAAGTATCGGTAAAAAAAAATAAACATAATTTAAGTACATGGCACATTTTTCACAACGCAACTTTGAAACCGAGAGAAGTATCTTTGAAATGGGGACGATTTATAAGCTTTAGGAAATTGAGACATAAATCCGTTGGCTTGGCAAGCGTGTGATAAAAAGTGGACGCTGTGTCAAAGCTGTGTCGTGCAGAATTTTCTTTTTTTTATAATGGTCGAATGAAAATATCGTGTTGCTATTTTGTAGGTATTTCTTATAAGTCAGGTTTGTTGTTGGATAGACGTGAATGTTGTAGGAGGATTTACCTACTCAATATCTGTAATATTGATATTTAGTAACTCAACACAATACACAGATATGTACATACAGTTTGAAAAATACTGACTACAATATTAGTAGGAGGATGTTCAAATGGTCCTCATCTATGTCTATCACCTTTCTTTTTAACCGACAATTTTTTTTTTAAATGTATCTTTCCGTATCGTCAATTGTGGACAGATTAAAAAAAAAAAACATTTGGTAGAGAAAGCTTGCGCGGTGGTCCCATATAAATTTTATTAACTTTGCTTGGGTAGTACCACAACTAAAAAGTGAAAAATAACAACCTATGTTGGCAGAGATCGGCTTCCAGTCTAACCGGATGCCTTCCAGTCTAACCGGATGCAGCTGAATTTACAGCTTTGCAGATGACGATTGACTTGTCACGAACCCGAACACGGCGTGTTGCCACGCACAGCGCCGGACGCACAGTGAGCTATACCGCCCGACAACCTCACTTATATAGGATTACCGCTCGGTCCACCTCACCTCAGATCGTTATCAGCGCGATTAGGGGCGAACAATCGCAGTAAAGGTGACATTGTATTTTTTTGTGCTTCCCGAGCCATGGAGGGTTCGATGTGTAATGTGGATGGTTACCCATTCACGGAACGACGTCGGCAAGCGTAGCTTAACCTTCGATCGCCCCGTACAGCTGTTATTAATTAGCCACGAGCCCCTCGAGGATGTTAAAATGGTCATAGAAGATTAATCATTCAAACATGTGGCGTCCATCATCATTTGAAATGCAATTAGTTAAATCGTGTAATTAAATTAATCTTGTTTAAATTAATGTTGTTGAAGTACGAGTTTGAAATTGAATACTGAAGAAGCAAGGTGATCAATGTATTACAGAAATTGAAATACAGAAATTTCAAATTCCTAACTTGTGTAGTTTTTGAGATAGAGGTCGTAAAAAAATGATTTAACTTTTACGACCCACTATTTCATCATTATTGAAGATAAAAATAAAAAATAAATATATTTGTTCTCTACTCGATGAGCTCAAGACAATGACAACCCACATGGCAGTTATTTTTTTTTTTTCAAAATCGTACGTTTATTATACGAGTATGGAGACCCCGTTAATTTATATTTTTTGTTATAGAGGCAATAGAAATGCATAATCTGTGAAATTTTCGACTGTCTACCTATTATGGTTCCTGAGATACAGCTCGCTGACAGATCTTTTCTCTGCATAATATTAGTTTAGAAGTTTAGACAAACTACGTCACAGTTGTGCCCAAAAGTCATGTAGCTAAACATGGTGAGAATGTGCTACACCTGTGGGATACTTACATAACACACATAAAATGCCTATCGATCCCGATGTCTTTCATTTTGACATCTATTGCTTCGTAGGCTTGGAAAATTTGTCAGCTCAACAACGTAAATAACGCAATGAACGAGGCTGAACTTTCAAAATTAATGGCATTGCGATCGATTGTGTTTATGTGTATTACGCAATAACCCCACTGTTGTCTGGCACTGATTTTCAACTATACTTCATTGGAAATAAGATTAGACATTTAAATAAACGTTTTTTGCAGGCCGTTCAACCGATTTTGACTTCTATTGCGTTGGTGGCATGACAAATGGCAACTGCAGTAAACAGTTTGATATTGTAACCACTTTATTGGTTTGGCCATCCTTATGCCTACGATATAGAAGTCAAAATCGGTTGAGCGGACTGTAAAAAATGTTGATTTAAATGTCTAATCTTATTTCAAATATTGTTTAGATTTTCTAGAACTCAAGCATATAAAGCATTAGTTACGTAAATTTAGCACACAACTAATGTACCCACAATAATTTCCTATTTTAAAATACAGAATACGACGTAATTATCCCTTTCTAGCTTCCTGATAACATACACCTCCCGTCAAACCACCAGCCAATGTAAGCAAACGTGTCTATTCTGTTTACTTTGGCCAATTTTCCGAACGCGGTGACTTCCTACACACACAACAACGTTATCAACTACCTCTAACGAGCCGTAACAGAGATGTATGAACGAGCCGTCGTACGTAGAGATGAGTGCCAACTGTTCAGAAAGATTGACATGTCATTAATTTTATGTCCATTTGGGCCACCATATTGCGGAGATTATTTAGATATAACAATTCTGTCTAAAATTATTTTTGATTACTTTGTATGTCAGTTATATGACAGTAGTAATAATAACTGCGATAATCTTCGATAGATTAATGTGCAGGGCGGCAGCACATGATTCTAGACCATGTTTCATGAATCTTGAATTATTCGCCGGTTATCAAAAAAATCTGCCGCATAACCTACGCATTCAAAATATATGGAAAAGCTATTTTCTTTTTTAATAACCGACAAAAAATTTACACGCGCGGAGGTTTAGAACCATTTACTGAATCCATGGTAATACTCGTAGGTAGCGCGTCGATGTCCCTGCCTGCATTCGATCGAAGGCGACAACTAATAAATGCATTTGCCAATCGTGGTGATTTTCACATAAAACCCTTGTTTTTAGGTGTTTATCAATGATCTAATAATAAGCCCAGTTTTAAGACTCCCTGCAGATAGGTACGACGCTACGGCGCGACATGAATCTGGTGGAATAGTTTCGACGAAAACTTCATGGAAATGGTTCCACCGGAATCGCCTCGCGCCGTTGCGTTGCACCTGTCAGCAGCAGCCTTTACTTTTATAAAATATCAAGTAAGACTATTCTTATTTACAAGGCACTTTGTTATAAAAATACCCACAACTCTGTCCGACCCGTGAAGAAAATATGCACTTGCAACAATTGAACATGAACCAAAGTACATTTCGATTTTTGTTTTCAGAGTTTACAAATAAAAGAAACAAATTACGATTGAAAATCAATAAAACTGATACCAGCACCATTGTTTACCAACATCATAAATCAGTACTGTCAAAACAATCCCAATGGAAGGCATACAAATCCGAAGAGTGCTTTACCAAAAGAAAATAAATTAAAATCTACAAACTTCTGGATTCAGTCCAAAATAATATCTTCAACGAATCTAAAATTATCAGCATTGTCAAGAGCATGCTGCGTCCAAGGCTGCCCATTCACTGCCAGACATTTGAGGTAACGAGCTACCTATTACTTTTGCCAATTTCCACCAATCGTGTCGCAAGAATTTGTTGTAAGCGGTCGTATTTCATGTCTTTATTTTATGAGGAGTTTACACGTTTTGGGGTTATTAAAGTTTGTAATTTACAATCCTTTGTTGAGCAAACATGTAGATTCCTTGATTTAATCATGTTTAGGTTTATCAGAATACGCTGCAAATGTCTTGTTTATTTTCGGTCCCTAATAATAGCCCCGGTTTCTAGTCTCGGTATCGACTGGCCAATTCCAATAAATGACAATACTAAAACAGTTTTCTCACTGGCCAATGGCATGGCTAGCGCTAGTTTTCCTTTACACAACTTATTCCAAACAGCGAGCAACTTCACAGAAAAGTATGTAAAATGCGCGTCGAAATTACCTTGACTTGTTTTTTTTTTTATATTACTTTCACAGTCCCATGAATAAGCACTATCCACCACATAAATGAGCAATAGAACAAAAGGAAAAGTCCCGTATTTTGAAGAACGTTCACATTCTAAGCTAAGTCTCATTCTGTCAAAAACCCCTCTAATTCACCTACATTTTTGACAAGTTTTTGACATGAATTGTCGCTGAGATGAGATTGCGGTACCTAATCAATTTGAACTTATTTTTTAAAGTATAATAATGTCTGTATTTGCGTAAATAGTTCTAATTAACAAACTTATGCCTACATAAGTAATTATAACACATCCCATTTCTTTCAACCACAGAGCTTCACACAAAATACTTTCACGAATTATCCCATATTTATTGCATAAAATTCACCTGTACATTGAACAGGCCGCTTTACCCCGCTTAATGGCGAAGCGGCCCGTCTGCAAGTGACTCTAGAAGATTTTAATAAAAGATTATTTTAATTCATACGTTCAGCTTTACACAGCGCCGTGTGGGATTAAATAAATAATGAGCATGACATTTATATAAGGACTCTTGAAGAGAATATTTACTTTATCTGTGTAAAAGAAGAAAATGCAAAGTGATTTCTGGCACAATTTGGAATTTTACTAAGAGATGTCCATATAAACATAACTGGCGAAATAGGGTACACCTCTGACTAACCCTTCATGGAATTCTGGCGTGAGGTTATTTTATATCTTTATTGAAAACGGTATTCCTTATCGATACTTTGTAACACGATATATTCTCTATGGCATAGGTAGGTACGAGTATAATTTGAAAACTTGCAGGTATTCATGCAATTAAAGATGTAAGCAGGTATTGGATTACAGTCGGTCGATTCTGTAAAAATATCACCCTGAAACTCAGGTGAAGTGAGCTGTCACTGTCACAGAATCGACCGGCTGATGCTAGGGATTAACACTATTGACAGCTCACTTTACGCTCACTTCACCTAAGTTTCACGGTGATATTTTTACAGAATCGACCGGCAGAAGTGTGAACAGAGTTTTTGTACTCAGAGTGGAACAGATTTTTTTTCTCAAACCAAATAATTGATAAATGATTTTATTTCTGTAAGTAAGTAAGTAAGTAGGTTTGTACCAACCTTTTTACACGTCAATGGTATCTTTAAAACCTAGATGAGGTTGGCGTTTCCTATCTGACTGCTCTAAGAAGAAAGGCCGAAACAAACTCAGAGAGAGGGACTCAAAGTCCAGACATAATCTTGGTCAGATCATGTGAAGAGCATGTAGATTGGTGTCTGAAATGGTCTTTTGAGGGAAGAACCACACAGAGTGGACCTATCCAGTTAGTGCACGCATTTATCAGTAATCGTGCAGCTCAACTCAGAACTTAAGGAGCTCAACAATTCAGCGAAAAATACCAATGAAAGGACATTTGAGTGGGCCGCATAAATTACTCAAACTGCCAGACCATGATAAAAACAAAAAACAAAAAAATAATTCTACTAGAACTTGTCGGCGGAGGTGACGGCCCTCATAAAAAAATCTTAACAGCTAATCAAGTTGTCACGCTTCTTTTGTTGTTTCAACTCTTGTTGAAACAACAAAAGAAGCGTGACAACTTTCTAAAATTCCTGAAATTCTATTACACCAAAAAAACCTTAAATCATTCTCGGTCTAAAAAATCTTTGTATTAAAATTTAATTTCCTCCACGAAACGAGCCTCAGTCATTTGAATGACAGAATGGCGTCTTTAACTGTAAGAATGTTGTTACATTTTTTCAATTTACAGTAAAATCTTGGAGTTAATTAAATTCAGGCCCAAGTTACAGGCGGCGGATACATTGTAAGAAAAACTATCGGATTTTTTTTTTGCTAACAGACGAATTAAGCGCCTGATGTACATTGTTATTGCAATTTAGTGCCTTTTACAAGCTTTTTATATTATTACAAGGTTTTTTTATTATTACAAGCTTTATTTTATTATTACAAGCTTTTTTATTATTACAAGATTTTTTTATTATTACATGCTTTTATTTAACTTGCCTTTTTGAATTAATGATATATTAATTTGCAAGAATATAGGTAGCTAACATAAGTTCTTAAGATCTATGGGTTTCACTATATTCGGCATTTCAGCCGTTCAAATATTCCGATTTTACATCTTGGTTATATAAACATAGCATGCAGTACACATTGAGTAATTAGCAATAACATAAAAAATACAAATAATAATTTCATAATTGAAATTTAGATTACAATGCAATTAAAAATTAAATACAATTCTATTCAATTAAAATAATAATTTATATTAAAAATAGCGATCAATAATAATGATGTCATGTCAATAAAAAATAGCAAGAATAATGAGAATGTTTCAATATTATTTAAGTAATGTCAATAAGTAGATGTCATAATAATTATAATAAATAACTTTTACACTCAAAATATTCATTGATGGAATAAAAACATCTCTCACACAACCATTTAAATACATAGCTTTCTATTAAATTCCAAATCTGTAGCACTTCTAAATTCTTCGGCTAAGTGGTTATATATTTTCATCGCCATGATATAATATTTTTTGTTGCATACTTTTAGTCTATTACGCGGTACGACTATTGTGGCTTTTGTACTATTTTCCTCTTTAATATAGCCTTTTCATATTTTTCAAAAAGGCAGTAATTGTTTCTTACAAATTTGCAGGTTTCTAATATATATAAAGACGGGAAGGTAAGCAGCTTTTGCTTAATAAATACAGGTTTACAAGAGCCACTTAAGATTGAAAATTGACCGTACACACTCTTTTTGGGCTATGAATGCCCTCTGAACATCTTTTGAACCATACAGTTATTCCATACCTTAAAACAGAATAAACATGGCTGTGGTATACCAATAAGGCTGTTCTAATGTCTGTTAAATTTTTGATCCTCCTAAGCGCAAATATGTTTTTTTTTGTTAGTATGTATTGGTAAAATCTTGCAAGCTGAATTAAAAACACTTCCTCTTATCCTGTGGCATTGCATTTTTTTTTTTTTAATGATGTATTGCTTGATTCTACTCGCAGGATTGACTCCAGACGAGAATACTCCTCAACGGTCAGTGGTATACGCATTTTTTTGTACTATTTAGTTCAAAAAGGTTTTTGAAGAGGTTGTTTTGAAAAACTTTATTTTTATTTTGGTTCATTACAATAATAAAATGCCTCATGTTTCTCGGTCTGCAATGTCACTGGTCCTTCTACAGGTGTTGTGTAAATAATGGAAAACAAAAACGCCTTATTATTTTTATTGAACTCGAAACAGTTCAGACCAACCACTTACTCGTACATACCTACAAAGTATTAGTTTAGGATAACATAAAATTTTGTGTCCTCTGCCAACTGAACTTAACAGTAATGCTGGTTCTATTATGTTTTCATATCTTCAAACTCAACAATTAAATTTAATAATCTCACTTCATAGTTAATCAGCATCATCGTGCAGCTCACTAGGCTGGTGGCCATACTTCTCCTCAACTGCACACCACTAAGCAATTCTCGACAACGTCCATCCATCTGAATAACCTCTTGTCCTATTGATTTATAAATTCCCTTTTAAAACTAAAAGCAAATGGCAGTTGAGCGTTTAAAATGCATGAGCTCAACACGACAGCTGCTCAATTTACGCTCATTTTACGCGTTATTTGCCAAGGTACGGTTCGTTGGACTTTTATACGAAAGTATATTTGGAGCTTAGATATGCAATACGCTTTTTGAGTGAGTTTTAAGGCAAACATTGGGCTGTAGGACCAATAACAGGGAGACTTTTTGTTGAGTCCTCATTTGCGATACATTACATAACCATGGCATAAGTAAGGTTAGGTAGACCGATGGCAAGATAGGTCAGCGACATAATAATGCTTCGGAAAACCCGAAAAAGATTGACACTATGGATAATTTTAAGGATAATTAAAATACTGGAGTCATCGTTGCTACAAAATAACATAACGCTACAAATAAAGTATAGCACAGTACGTACTTGGATATAAAAAAGTATGTAAATGGAACATTATTTTTATACAGTCAATATTTAACTGTGAGACCCTCTAATCTTGGGCCTCAGAGGGTAAATAAGAAATGTATAAGACAGTGCGATAGAGAAATATACAGGACAGTATAAATATTTTTTTAGGTTTCCTGGGAACACACTTATTACTAAGAAACCAGGTAGTTGCCATTTCGTAGTCAGCCTGTCACATCCTGCAACTGGTCATTACCAGCATAATCAGCCCATAACGTTCTCAATGCTCGGAAACAGGCCTCCTCTCCATGAGAGGGAGTGAGCCGAAACTCAAACTCAAAGCATTTATTTCAAATAAACCATTTATAGGCACTTTTGAATTGTCAAGGGGTCGGTCAGTCAGAAAGATGAAGCTAGTTGCCCATTCCAAGGCGTAGTAGATATCTATGGAGAAGAACGGGCAAGAAACTCCACGGACACTATTAAATCAAAATATGGTTATAAATTATTGGTTACATCATTCATGTTGAAGGTAAACATGTGAGAAGGATGCAGAACGTTAAAAGCGTCCGTAATAAAAACAATTCAAAAATTAAAATAAATTAAAACAAGCCGTGGCAGCTAAGAGATGACCAGTCCCTACTGACGGCGCCCATTCACGAACTTGACGCATGAATTAGCACCATTCAGCTCACTTGATGTCACATGATGTCTTCGAATTTTTGGTTCTAGGACATGCTGGTTTCCTCACGATGTTTTCCTTCATCGTTTTGAGAGCAGCAACTGGGTAATAGGTATTCATCATCGTCTAAGGCTTTACAGCCGTGGGTGGGCTTTAGGCCCAGGTAGCCCTGGTCAAGTATATTTCACGAACGTGACCTATTTCTCGATTTTTCCCTCAAATTTCTCAATCCAACAGTGCTTAAATCTTGGTCTACGCCATCCAACTATCTGCGCTTAGACCGCCCTCAACATCTCCGGCCATCCGGTTTACTATCAAGTAAACTTTTGGGTGCTCTGGTCTCGTCTAGTCTCGCGACATGTTCTGCCCATCGAAGACGTCCTATTTTAATGATTTTAATAATTTATTTGGGCAGTAGACATTGACGTCATTCATTATAATTCACAAGAACATTTATTACATTACACTGAAATATCTCAAAAGTACCTTTCGCCAACAGAATTCGAGCAATTGTGACAAGATGTGATAAATGTGTTATAAAATATTAATGTCTTACCTATTTTAGATGCAGACAGGGTATGCCAAGATTTTGGCTGCAGTTGCTCGCATCGTTAGTTTAGACAAATGCACTCTCGGAAATCTGATTTTTCAGTAGGTACTTAATAATATTCTTGTTTCCCGGGTACCATTTCTCAAATGTTTGGACAAGATAATATTTATGTTTTGCACAAGTTAAGAGGTTTCATAGGTCTGTAGTGATAAATAAATAATGTATTTTTTTCTTTCCAGGGAAGCTTATCGCGCTGATAACGATCCTAGCCGAGGTGGGCCGAGCAGTAATACTATATAAGTGGGGTTATCGGGCGAAGTGGCTCACACTGCTCTCGACGCTTGACGTGTCAACACGTCGGGTCCGGGTCTCAACAAGTCAATCGTCATCCTGAGGATGCCTCGTTGAGAGGTGAAACACATGTCGATTTCTTACAGGGTTCTTTATGGCTCTTTAAGAACAGTTAAGCGGATGAGGTTACTAAATATACGTCGTCTACTGTATTTTAACATGGATTTCCGCAAAGTCAGGCCTGAGTATTTGTTATAATAATAAATGAAAGTATTTATTTTTATAAGACTCAAGATTTTCGTCCAGCTCCCACATGCAAACTAAACAAATTATTTAAACTTTAACCTTCATTCCTCTCAAGGCAATCCTCGTATTTAAAGAGTTTTTTTAATATTTCCAATAAGCCCTTGGAGCCGGTGACTAGGTAATTAAAAAGGAGATCTAAAGCCTTGTCATCTTAAGATTGAGATCGGTCAGCCGATACTCAAGGTTCTGCCATATTGACAATTTATTTTGATATTAAATCTCGTCTATTTAAGGAATTAGAAGAGATTTGAATAATACCGCACGGCTGCCATGGCTGATTTTAATTTTTGTATTGTTCTTTGTTTTATCTTCTCATTACGGACGCTTCTAACGTGCACTTCTTTCTACATTGGTCTCACATGTATAATTTCAACATGAATGATGTTACCAATATTTTGTAACAATTTTTTGTTTATTTAAAAGAGTGTCCGCGGAGTTTCTTGCCCGTTCTTCTCCATAGGTACCTACTACGCTTTGGAATGGGCAACTAGCTTCATATTTCTGACTGACCGATTCCTTGACAATTCAATTAAAATTTCAATTAAACCATTTACCTAGTTTTATTATTTTACTAGTGGTTAAAATGAAAAATATAATATTTACCGAATCTAGTCACGACATCCAGATTTAGCTGAAATACAGCTGTTTTGCTAGATACATACGTAAAAAATATTGATTACCTACTTAGCTTTATTGTCCGTAAATTCAAATCAAGCTTTCATTGTCTGTCATAAGAAATGGCTATAACACGACAAATTGACGAAGTTGGCATGTGCAAAAATAAAACATTTGCCTTACTATACATATATTAAGAGCGTTTATTCTACAAGTGTCAAATTATGTCAAATATTTCGCTGTTCTGATTATTTTGGCAATATTACTGTATGGAATTAAGAAATGTGGCTAACTAGCGAACTAGAATATTAATAACTAGCAGCGCCCCGCGGTTTCACCCGCATAAGTCTCGATCCCGTGGGAATATCGGGATAATATGCCAAATTAATCGAAACGGGTAAATTTTTGACAGCGATTTGCGACGTTGCCAACTTTTAGGATAAACACTCTTAAGATTTAGCCTTCCATCAACCTAATACCAACTAAACTATTTCAGACAACCTTCTAACAAAATGAATCACCAGCAGAGAACAAAATGGGATAAGTGCGAGTCGGACTCGCACACGAATGGAACCTCCGTACGACTTTTTTTTTTTTTTACTTTTGAAGAAAAGAATCTTCTTGTATGGGGCCTTTAATTTTTAACTTCAATTTTTTTTTTTTTCTTATATAGGGGCAATTTAAATTCACATCTGTGAACATATCAACTGTCTACCTATTACGGCTCATGAGATACAGCCTGCTGACAGACAGACGGACGGATAGCTGAGGCTTAGTAATACGGTTCCGTTTGGCCACCTTGGGTACGGAACCCAAAAAAAGTAACTTTTCACTTACCCAACGAAAAAAGTAAGTCACAATAACTTACTAACAAATGCTGACCTATTTCTTAGCTTCTATATTAACATGCGACATGAGTCCGACCCACAAATACATCACACAAGTCACCAGCAGAAGACAAACAAAATTATATCTGGATGGCGAATGTCATTTTCATGACGGTCATAGATTGAGGAAATGAGGAATATTTTGTGAACCCGCTTCGATATGCTCAAAATGAGCAAATGGCCGTAGGGCCTTCCAGGCTGACTAGTAAACTGTTCAATACCGCTGTGGCATTTGCTTCTTTTGAAAAAGCCCATAAAGCCCTATTTAGACGGCACCGCGCGGCAATTTGCGGCAAATTTGAAGGCGCCTTAGGAATAAAATTCGTAAGCCGTGTACAACTAAGTACCATTTTTGAAAAATCTCATGTCTCCGTGCGCCCGCACCCGTAGCCTCCTCATGCTATGTAACAGATTAGTATAACTGCTTCCTGATAGACAAAGATATGCCCCTTTTAGACGGTACTAAAAGTCTCTTGCCTGTGGCATACAGTTGAAGCAATAATAAAACTTGCACTATCTAAACAGTGTTTTTATGAGACAAGTCATTTGTTGCTTCAATTTTATTGTATGCCACATACATGCAAGAAACTATTAGTACCGTCTCTATGATGCCGATGATAAATAAATACAAGGAAAAGTATTGTGTTATGTTCGATTGGGATGGCTCTACTGTAGCGAATGAATATATTGGCGATATGGAACACATGCCCCTAAATAAAGTTAATATGCTGATGCATCCACACTGCTTTCAGAGACACAGGATAATATTGTTTGTTGTATAAATCAATTATGTATGGTTTGGTGAGCTTTCTTACCTGTTTACGGGGGAACGAAATATTTTGTGATTGGATCTTGGTCATGTTTGTTCCTTTCCAGTATTAAAAAAGACTTTTGCAGTAACTTAGTAATATTGACATCTTGATTTCATGTTTTCTGATGACAAGCTACCAAAAAAAAGAGTACGTCGTAACCTTTCAAACAATTGGAAAGTTATCTTACGCACCCGTATAAATAAAGGAGAAAAACACTCGACTAAGTTAATAAAATAGCTCACCAAAACCCTCTCAAATGCAACGTTACCAGAAGTGTGTTTAAACCCTAAACTGGTTTACTCAAATAATGTTCGAAATTCAAAGTTGGAACGCGTTCGCGCCATATTTCATTTAAGGAGTAGGTATAACTAACTCGGACTTTTTATTTATTTATTACTGGCAAAATTTTGCCGCGTTCATTTTAATACTACTGTGGGGACTGAAAGCTTGCTGGGGATCAAATAACTTTAGTGGTTTTAAAAATTTTAGAATTCAGTTCGGTAGACTTTTTTGGAGAAATCAGTCAAAGCGAAGTGTTTAAATTTCCACCACTTCTCGTCTATGTTTTTGTAGAATTTGGGATTTGGCAACCACTAAAAGAGGACCATTTTTCGAAAAAAGAGCTTTAGAAATCTCTTTGAAACGGTTTTGGCGAAAAAACGGTCTTGATGAAGTGAATCGTACAATTTTTATTTTATTTTTATTCTTAGAAAATATGATTTCATCACAGTTAGTATTAGTACCTAAGTTTGTTAGCTAAGCTTAAAGTCTAGTGCAGATATAAGTTTTGTTCATTTGTGGAGGCGCTTTTAAAGCAGGTAACCCAGAATTAACACGCAGCTAACAAGGTGGACCGATGACCTTGTGAAGGCCGCAGGAATCCGCTGGATGCGAGAAACAGAGGCGAAGTGGCGGTGCTTGGGGGAGGACTATGTCCAGCAGTGGACGTCTTTCGGCTGAATTGATGAACCCAGAATTAACATAAAATATACCCCTCTAAAATTCAACGATCCTGGGATCAACACAACACAAAGTAACTACGTAAATATACAATGTATAGCGTACAAAACACGACGTAACGATGTAGGGTCAGAAAAACAAGGGTAGCTCACGGACCATTAATAAAGGGATTAATGACGATAACCTTTTTTGCTTTTGCTGACGCTCACCTATCTGTGACAAAGTGTGTAACGCGGACATTAATTACTTTTGTACGCATTAGGGTTTGAATGTCAATTATAATTACAGTTTGGTACATTAGTGGTGCTACGAATACTGATGCTAGAGATTTATGAATTTTGAGAAAATAAAAACGTATCTTATATAAAATACATCTTTATTTTCTCGTGTAAGTAATTGCTCACCGTAGGTATCATGTACCGATTCTCGGGTCGAGCAAAGTGTTATTGGGTTTTTCCATCTGGAATTTCTTAGTAGCAGCCCGGAATATAGATTTGTGCCCGGTTGATCGCCATAGACTCGTCAACTATTACATGGGACTTAAACATCACTGGCGAAATGTGGGTGTATTATAGGTACACCTCTGCTTAATCCTTCGCGGAATATAGGCGTAATGTTATGTTGATAAAGTCAGTTTTATTTTACTTCCAGATCTTCAGAGATACCTTCTGATAAGATTCCACGGAAGAAGCACATTTTTGTCGTCGGTAGACAAAAATGATGTTCCCTGTAGACAGTACGCAGGTTCCCAGTATTTATTTAATGACTACTTTGACATTGATATTGTATCTTTAATGAATAATGATGAAATGTAATTTTGATGAATGTTATCACGGTTTATGCACCATCTCTTCCTACCAATTTGTACGCCACGATATGCGGCTGAACATGTTAGAACTTTTCGTATCCTATTATTATCCTGCATGCAATGTATCATGTACACCATGTTTAAACAAATAAAATTTACTTAATTACTTATTTACGACGGCACCAAAGTAGAAGGAGTAAAATGCACTTTTTACGACAATCTTTTACATAATTTTTCGACTCAAAATTCTTTGTTTTGTCATAGGATTTTTTTTCTGTTTGATTCTCAATTTTTACTGATATCAAGTCACGTTTATTATTAAAAAGACAACTACAACAATTTTTCTCAAAGTGTCGAAGAACCGTATTTTAGAACAAAAAAATATGACAGTAATATTGGCCTTAACCATTCCCTTGGTAATATTTCCTATTAACTGCATGACGTAAAATAGGAGAAGATAGCTTTGTTCTTCTATTAATTATCACAATTTTGCGTTCAAAATGCTCTCCCGTAAAATCATGATTTTGTAGAGATACTTTGTGGCCGTGGAGGCAACTGTTAGTTTTCAGTGTGATTTTGACAGTTTGGGATAAAAAACTTTCTTCTGAAATAGTCTACATAAAAAAGGACCTAGACCAAGATTGTATTAGAAACGAAACACAAAATGCGAGATTTTAGAAGAATTTCTACGGTGCGATGTCAAAAATGGAAAGACGAAATGTCACTTTGTATAGAAAGAGCTGTGTCTATTCTTCGTAGAAATATAAAGCGTCATGCTACGCGTGCTTTATGAGGTATGAAACAAAATATAACTGGTCGAATAAAAACTTCCATTTTCAAAACCGATTAATGAAATCCCCGCGCAAAAGTTAGAGCTATGCCTGCAGCGTCAAAAGTCGAAGTAAAAACGAATTTCCGTTTTGCAGAAAGAAAAATAAACTAGTAAAAATGAATACTGGCGACTTCAATACACGGATTTCGAGTATTGAGCACAGGTGTGCCATGGAGGTCAGACTACTATTTCTAGCATCCAATAGGATAAGCCGTGAGTTCCTTATTTCAAATCTGTGTTCTCTATGCACGGGCCTCAAAAAGAACATCTTTGGTAAATCAGCTGATTCAAGCGAATGTGAACTTTAGTACCAGGGTGTAAGGTTGAAGTGAAGTGCAGAAGTAAGTTTGCTAGCATAAAAATCCGCTTAGGAGGTGCGCCAATTCCAATTTTGAAATGGTTTCGGCGGAATGGCAGTGGATTTTGTTTATAGGGTTCCGTAGAAGCACTTTAGGCTGAGGGCCTTAAAAGTGCTTAAATACGCGCTAGGTCTCCTTTTCGGCATTCCAGTTTTTTTTACCTCGGCAGTTACTACGATTTATTGTTGGTGCTTTACATACAGAATCCAATGTTATCTTTCATAAATTTTATTTTGGAACTTTAGGAAGAGGTTATTATAATTCTGATAAAATTCCCAAAATTTGTGGTTTCTACATGTTTTTTAACCAACCGTGAAATTGCATTGCACTACTAAAAGTTGAGCGGATCAAAAAACAAGAATTCATTTAAAACATCAAAACACCAGCCTGCCGCATAAAATCCGAACAATAAAAACATTCCGTATCATATATACAATTCCGGCAAAAAGCCGAACTCTTTCAGCTTAACAAAAAAAAACCTACAGATCCCAGCACGCTTGGTGAAACTGCTCGCGCGTTTTTTTTCACACAGTGAGAGCTAAAAGTTGTTCGCATCCAACTTCGTAGTGATATAGAAATCGAAGCATCGCTAGATGGCGCCACTGAACTAAGCCGACGTCTGAAATACATGAAATAATTTTTCGTTTCAGTACAAATTCCGTAGTTGATTCGTGGAATAACTTTTAGGAGCTGGTTCTTACGATAGCGTCGCAATTATTGAAGAGTATTTATTATTAGTGTTAGAATTGACTTTAAAGAATGTTATTTCAGTACGGTAGTATTAAGATAATACTTTTAGGGATCTCGCACACTAGATGGCCACGACCACGAGCTGTGGTAGCAGTGACCAGGTTAAGTATAGAAATCGATACGAATCGCGCACTTGGTCGCAACTGCCAACTAGCCACAGACCATACAATACCACCAGACGGCCACGAATGGCCGGACTCGTGGCCTTCAAGTGCGCGAGATCTCTTATTGGTTATTTTCTTTTGGAACTGTAACTGTACTTTCACTTTAATATTATATTACACATACGAAAATCTTTCTGCCTTGTATCTTAGTAAAACTTAAGACAATCTTCATTCATATTATTTTTACGGCGTCCTTCAGGTTTCTAATAAGCCGAAAATTAATAAATGTTTCAAGAGCACTTGCCGATTATGAAATCATTTTCACAACAGTTTGCAGGACTATACATATGTATAGGAATGTCTATGAATACTTAAAGGCCAATAGCCTCTAAGGGCTCCTGCCCTAATAAGGACGCTTTCCAAGCAACACCACCTAAATGAGGATTATTCCAGTAGAAAAGTCACCGTTATATCGACTTATTAACTCAATCGGTTGTATAATCGTGTTATAAACGCATCACTAACAAACACAAAGTTAAATTGACTAGGACTTTCGGCCTAACGGGTTGCCCGAACCTTAATTCGGAATGAAAGCGATTTTCAAAATGTATTTAGATAAGCCTCCGAAAAGATTTTGCAATGCGAAATACTTTTCTGGACATAGCTCATAAAACTACTACTAGACAAAACACATAGGCTATCCAAGGCCAACCGCCTAAGGTGTGTAGAGACCTATGGGAAAGACAGAACCCGCCACCACCCGACTTCATTCAGCCCCAGGAGCATCTGCCACCCGGACGTGACCTGCCTTTAATGAAAACAATCAATCGACTGCGAACCTAAGTAGGCCGCTGCAAGCACAATCTAGCAAAATGGGGGATAATAGATCCCACCGATACCCAGTGCGAATGCGGTGCTCCTGACCAAACCATATCCTATATGTTGGAGTGCCCTAAGTGTCTATACACCTGCACTTCTGAGGACCTAAAAACTGCCACTGATGTCGCGATTGGCGTGGCCACTTATTGGGCCCAACTTGTTTAACATAACACATGTTTTACCATCGACTCAAAAAGAAGAAGATGGTTGCCTGGAAGAGATCGCAGTGGTTGCCTGGAAGAGATCGCAGTAAGCGATAAGGCCGCCCATTGTATATTTTATAGTGTATTACTTTTTCTTTATGTAATGTATAATCTGGTGTACAATAAAGTATATATAAATAAATAAATAAGATAAAAGAAAATTATCACAACGAATACTGCTGATCTATTTTATACTACTCAAACTCAAACTCAAACTCAAATCATTTATTTCAATTAAACCATTACAGGCACTTTTGAATTGTCAAGGAATCGGTCAGTCAAAAATATGAAGCTAGTTGCCCATTCCAAAGCGTAGTAGGTACGTATGGAGAAGAACGGGCAAGAAACTCCACGGACACTCTTTTAAATAAAATAAATTGTTACAAAGTATTGGTTACATCATGTTGAAATTATACATGTGAGAACAATGTAGAAAGACGTGCACGTTAGAAGCGTCCGTAATACAAAGATAAAAACAAAGAACAATTCAAAAATTAAAAATCAGCCATGGCCGCTAAGAGTTGACCAGTCCCAACTGACGGCGCCCGTTCACGAACATGACGTATGGATCAGCACCATTCAGCTCAACCATTTTGAAGGGAGCTAAATGATCCAACACACGCGCCACCATCAGCGAGACATTTGAGTGAGCATGACATACTCACAGCCGCCAGGGCACATTCAAGTCAATAAAAAAAAGTATTACCCGGTAAATGGTAGCTCTTTAGTACATAGTACTCACACCTGTGCTCTGGAATTATATAATACAAAGGAGATTGACTTTATACAATGCAAAGATGGTCTTAAAATCTTCAGCAGCTCCAACAGTATTTTCAGATGTTAATCAATTAGTTGTGGTTGTGGAGCAGGACCAGCATTGAGCCAAGCATTTTTATCAGAGATGTAATCCCCCAACTTATAATATGCCTGCCTGCATAGTGTGCGTTTTATACAAGACTTGAATTTCGTCTCATTCAGTTGAAGTATGTGGGGAGGAATTTTATTGTAACATTTTAAACAGTACCCCATGAAAGATGAGTCCACTTTAGCCAGTCTGAAACCTGGTTGAACTAATAGAACCCTATTTCTTGTACTATAATTATGTCTATCACCTCTTTTACTAAAAAGATGTAAGTTTTTTCTTCTCCCACAGTGAAAACTTAGTTGAAGTCACCTTAAATTGAGCTGTCAATAGTGTCATCAGGTTGAATGACAGCTCACGTCAAGATCACTTGACCTATAATTTCACTCTGAGATTTTTATAGGATAGACCGGTTGGAAAATGGCAAAATACATCTAGTAGTTTTTTCATAATATCTGTACGCCCAAAGTTCTGTTCATGAAATTTTACGCGCTCGTTTTCGTTATAAATCATCGTCTATTTCACTAAATAAATAAAAACTAGATAAATAATATGACAAATAAGCATGCATATTAGTCACGGCCACCAACGAGTTCGAGCCGTCGATTAGTGTACCCTTAAGACGCAGATATATGCCAGTGACCTTGAGGTTAGCTTGCGTGTTCTGTACTGAGCTCAGATAACGCGTCGTACGTCCAGCCAGTAATAGGAATAGGACTTGCCCATCGAGGAGCGCTGTCCCAAATTAGACGCATTATTAATTTATTGTACATAAAACAAAAGGTATTTTAATAAAACACGTACACTAAAAGATTAATAATTAAATGATCTTTAAAATGATGAAGGTTTCAAAAAAATACACGCTTCATAGATTTTACGTGAATCTCAGTTTTTCTTCCGCGTTAGATATAACTTTAGAAATTAATTTCACTATGTAATATTATTATTATCTATCTTCCCAAAGACGGTGGGATGAGCCGCTCTGCAGAGTTATTACTCTGCAGAGCGGCTCATCCCACCGTCTATATATCGTGAAATTAATTTCTAAAGTTACAACAATCAGAACAATTTATTTAACACGTCTGCTACCACTGCGGAGCGTGCGCGCTTGCTGGCTGTGGGTAAGTGGGAATCAGGTCTGTGGCTTCATGCACTACCGTCGTCAAACATTGGTACCTTGTTCGACGACACTACATTCCGCCTCGCTGCTTCCCTACGACTAGGAGCTCCATGTGTTTCTCCTCATCGCTGTCACTGTGGCGAAGTTGTCAATAGTCTCGGACATCACGGCCTGTCTTGCAGCCGAAGTGCGGGTCGCTTAGCGCGGCACGCGAACATTAACGACATTATACGACGAGCTCTTATCACCGTCTTGTCTCTGTTGTTGCGTTCCAGCTTTATTAGAATGGCTTGGCACGCGACGATGGCAAGAGACCGGACGGCATGTCTTTATTACCATGGAAGGTGGGTAGGCCTTTAGTGTGGAATGCAACCTGCGTTGACACTCTTGTGCCATCCTATCTTCCTAGCTAAGCGTGCTGTGCTGGTGCTGCTGCTGCGGCTGCAGAAAACCTCAAGCGGCGTAAGTATAATAACCTCACTGGTAATTATATTTTCGAGCCGTTTGGGGTTGAAACCCTCGGGCCGTAGGGTCCGAGTGCTTACGGCCTCTTTAAAGAAATCTCCAAACGGCTATTTGACACTTCCCGTGACCCAAGGGCTGGTTTTCACCTTGGGTAGAGGCTAAGCATTGCCATACAACGTGGCAATGCGGCCAGTCTCTTGGATACATTTCCAGTCGACAGCGATGCGGATGAATTTTTCGATGCTATATTTTAGTTTGTAAAAAAACTATGTAGGTAGTATAAACACAATCTAAAAAATCATGTATTAAGTTATTAAGAAAATGCTCTAAAATATTACCCCTCATAAATAAAAACTCTATGCTAATACTCCACAATGAAGCATTAGCAATTCCGCGGCTCATCTCGATACTTTTGTTAAACATTTGTTTAAAATAATCAGCTATAAACACACAATAAACTTTATTTATTGGCTCCTCTTTTATCAATTTGCGGTCCAAATGTTTGGCAATATTTTCTCTCTTAAAGCTTCCAATCGTGACTGTGAGGACGCGGCAGTATTCCCTTAAATGTATATAGTTTCGATCCTTTGTGCTTATTATACTTCAAAACATAATATATTATATATATTATATTATTTATATTTTTAGATATTGACCTATAACTTGTATGTGTGGTGCAAACTGTTAATATAAGTTGATTTTTTTAATAAATAAAACCCACTTTCCTTTGCATTTATCCATAGCTTTTATGTAATCTCGAGTTTTGTAATAGATTAAGAGGGTTATAGATTTTGATGAACACGGTTACCAAAATGACGGCACTTCGGCATCTCATGCCACCATTCCTTGTTCAGAAATGAGATAAAATTAATACACACACAGGGTCAACTCCACCAACCCTTACGCGAATACCCGCCAGCTGCTAAGGCGTTTACTCTAAATAACGTTGGAGGAGACATTCCACAAATTTATCGCATCCGACGGCTTCGCGAACAAAAACCTCTTTAATGATATTGATTCCGTTGTACAGATGAATATGAAAAGTATGTTGAATGACTTGTATTATTTAGGATACATTTTAATAACCTTTACATTACTTAAGTGACTACTGTGTTATGTATGGCACACGCTGAGGGCGCATCTTGGGTAGTTAAGGTTAAGACTAACTAATCATACTATCTGGAAGGTCTCTTGAGCATATGTATAAGGTCTTTCTTTGTCTTTCGTGTGGTGAGTGACTAACCACAGGAGCCACTAGTGTCAGAATTTTTCTATGCCGCCCATGGGCCTCTGATTTGGCTTCACAAGCGATTTCCACACGATGTTTTCCTTCACCGTATTTGAAGCAAATGTTAATTATACAATACGCACATGAATCCGAAAAGTCAGAAGTGCGTGCCTTGGGTTCCAACTCGAGACTTATGACTTGGCAGTCCAACGGTGACACCACTATCACTGCACGTAAATTTCTTTTTGAGATCATCTGAATCTTTAGTAATAAAAATAGTATTACTAAAGAGATTTATAGGAATAATTCGAATATTATATTCTATTTGCTCAAATCTACATAATTATAGCTGTTGCAGAGATCAGTAAACTAAGACCCGTATTACAGAATCTAAATCAAGACTATCTAGTTTCAACCAATCAAATAGGTTTAAACAACTTTTAAGTAATGCCTTAGTGAAGTTCTGTAATACGGGCGTTAGTCAAACAAAGAAATCTTAAGACCGTTTATCCTAAGTTGGCAACGTCGCAAATAGCTGTCGATTAGTTACCTGTTTTGATTAATTTGGCAATATTACTGTATGGAAACAAGAAATATGGCTAACTAGCGAACTAGAATATTAATAATGAATTGCACTTACAATATGGAATTTGATGTTGTACCCGATTTAGGTGTAAAAAAGGCATTCGGAAAGTTTCTAAATTCTTTTTTTACATCTTATACTAAATATTCGGTGTTACGATATTAATTATTGCACTTCATGATCAATATTCTAGTTCGCTAAATACACATTTCTTATTTCCATACAGTAATATTGCCAAATTAATCAAAACAGTGAAATATTTGACAGCTATTTGCGACGTTGCCCACTTTCAGAGTAAACGTTCTAAGCCCATACGGGACTTATTACGAATACAATAAATGGTGAGTAATGGTGAAATTAATGAATTCGTACTAGGAACAACGCGATAAGGTTATTTTGTCGCGTGGCCAGAATCGGACCGACGCCGCCATCTTTTTATGTCAATACACAAAAAGATGACATAAAAGGATGGCGGGACTGTGATCATTCCCCAAATGATTACCTAGTACCTACTGAATTTTGGAGTCTTAGTTTCAATACTAACAGTGTTCAAAGTAGCGACTAACACAACAGTACTACCAATCTTGTGACTGCAAAATTCTCTCTGCAAGTTATAATGAACGCACTGTACGTCTAAAGTTACAAACAAGCTGGATAGGTACCATGTTTTCTGAATCTAATAAAGTTTTTTTCAAGCCTTAAAACAAATGAATGCGTTTAATTTAAAGGTTAGCTAAGGTCAGCTTAAAATAATCAGATCATTGATTCCGAAACAGAACGCTCCATTTGGCGGATGCCAATCTAAATCCTTATATTCCTGGGCCATATATCGCCTCTATGTCCAAAAGACCAGGGTCCCATATGCATAAAGTTTGTGTTTTAATAGCCGATTCTGTTGAAAAGGGTTCGGGGAAATTTTTCGCTTGATAGCTTTTGTACTTTGGCGTAAGTTACAGGAAACCTAGCAGCCATTGAAGCAACTGAAAACTTTTATAAAAACATCAGACTGTATAATGTAAAGAAAGCACACTACAGCAGTGCTATTCTGTAACCGTCTCACCGTGAAAACTTAGGTGAAGTGAGCGTGGAGTGAGCTGTCATTCCACAGGGATTGACACTATTGACAGCTCACTTCACCCAAGTTTTCACGGTGAGATGTTTACAGAATAGCATGGCAGCACTGACGAATTTCTGAAAAATAAATTAATCTAATTCTTGTATGTAATTGTACATTCCTAATTACTTTGAGATTCAATTGACAAATTTTTATTATATATTAGTAGTTGTTGACACTATTCTGTAGAACATTTTAATTTATAAATTCTAATTTGGACTGTTAATTATTTGAATAATGGATAAATTTATAATTATTTTATTAAATGTAATAACCTACTACTTATACCTATTTGTAGGCCGTTAAGGCAAAACATAACTGCAACATAATTTAATTGTAACATCTTGCATGCCATGTGTGTATACTCATGTTTTGGACAAATAAATGATCTTTATCTTTATAAAGAAAGAACAAGAAAAAAAATACATTTATTTGCGGTGCACATGACGCAAAGAAAGAACAAAACACGAAAATAACAAATTGGGGGAAAATATGCGTCACATCCACGCAAAACCGCCATCGCTCAGCATAATGCTGCGACCTTATGCGAGACAGAGCGCCAACGCTGGTTTTCAGCGACAGCCGGCGTTATCTTGATCTACACGTATAGCTGTTCTACTAGCAAAAGCTTTCCCCATAATAGAGAAGGAACGAACATTGATAACCACTATTGCTCACTGCAACGAACTGATACCCTTAAATATTTTCTTTCACCGTCATTCAGAGAGAAACTCCTTTTACCTGTTTACCTACTACTATTGTCGTGAGAGTTACTTCTACTCGCTTCTGCCTGGGGTGGGCAGAAGGCATTCTCTACGTCGTACGATTTCCATTTAGGTACGTAGAGATTTCTCCTATAAACGACAAACAACGACAATATCAGTAGAAACTGATATTGTCTGAAGAATTACTTTTCTCGCTTCTGCCCACCCCTTAAGCCATCCACCAAGTCAACATATGGGATCGTGAGGGTAACTCGTCTTCATGACTTTCTAACATGCTTTTAGATTTTCACGTACAGTTGACCATCCCAGCCGTCTCTTTATGCCAAAGATCCTCTTATATCATGTATTTTTTCTGAGAATTTACGGAAGATATCGGGTAAAAATTATACGTCATTTTGAAAAAGGAACCGAATATAAATCTTTGATATATAAGTGTGACATCCAACAAGATTGGTCATAAATATTTTACATGCATAAGTGTATGTATATTGTAGAACTGTGCAGATGGTTAACAGTTTTCAGATCTGTCAGTATTATCCACAACCCGACAGTTTTAAGATCTTTTATTCACTGTTAGGCATAGGGCTCTCTTTGCTTGTGCCAATCTTCACACTCCTACACACGTATCATTTAGGTTCTATCCGTGATAAGAACAATATCGTCCACCCATTCATCCGCCGCAACCGGGAGGGACCAACGGGTTCAAAATTAAAAAAAACAAAATTCAAAATATTTTATTTCACATAAACCTACAAGGGCACTTATGAAACGTCAGAAGCTAGGTGCACGGTTCCAATTGGTCGTTTCCTATGGAGAAGAGCCGGCAAGAAACTCCACGGTTACTCTTTTAAAAGTAAATGGATTTTACAATGTTTCCAAGTTACAGTGTTAAAAGGTATGAGAGGACAGTGTAGGCCCATCAACAAGTACTAGGTACTTAGCAAAATATTAAATGGTCCACCAATCTACAGTCTGTTGTCTACAACGTTCTCTCATTGACAAAATTTAAAAGAAAACAAGCTATATAAAAGACAAATGAAATTCCTAAAAAAATTACAGTGTTAAAAGCTTCGATCAACTATACAGGTATGAGAGGACAGCAGCGTGTAGGGTGAAAGATTAACGTGCTTTTCGATGTTTCTTTCTTATCCGTCTACACAATCAGCCTATAATGTTCCCACTGCTGGGACACAGGCCTCCTCTCTGTGAGAAGGAGTGGGCCATAATCCACCACGCGTGCCCAATGCGGGTTGGTGGATGTCACATATCTTCGAATATTTTGGTTCTAGGACATGCCGGTTTCCTTACGATGTTTCCCTTCACCGTTTTGAGAGCATTGGTGATAAAATTAAACACACAAAGTAAAGTGCCTGCCTAGGTTCGAACTCACGACCTACAACTCGTAAGTCGGGGCCACCACCGGGCCGCCACTACTCTCTATCCTCTACCCGTATATCTTGACAAATTATTAAAAAAGCACACACAAAACAAATTGAACTTTGTACTCTAAGAGGACGATTAATCATGATTTAGAAGTACACAAGCAAAGAGTGAAAAAAAACAATTCGTCGACTGGCGTTAAAATAAAGGTCAAGGAATTCATCATTGACTAATTACTCTTTGATAATCCACTTAGGTACAATAATCATTCTAAATACGTTTCTAGGGACAGCAATTAAGTAATGGCTGTCTTAACTTTAAGTACCCTGTATTGTTTTAAGTTCTTAAATGTTACGTAGTACAAAAATAATCATTATGACCGATTTCTGTTAATGACTTTTAATATATAGTCGAGTATCGTTAAATATTTGGTCATTCGCAATAACGAGCGAATATTGGATGCCAATTTTACTGTGATTCTTAAGTTACTGTGCTTTTTCCTACCAATAGTTATCTATACTGTTTTTAAGAAAATTTCAATCAGCATGAATTCTCACCCTGATGCTCATACGTGCCGTTGTGACTTCGTAAGTTTTTTTATATATTGGGTTCCCACCTATGAAATTGGCGTTTTTTTTCTCACAAATATAGAACCTCGGCACTTCTATGATTTAAAATATTCAGCAATTGCTTGGTATATCGAATAACGACCATCATAGACAACTACCAATAGTAAAAAAAACCTTATTACTTATAGTTTTCTAAACATAAAAAATACCTTAAAAATTACTCCTCATTTTGTTAGCAGAAATGACCACTATTTATTTTAACTTAGCCAAAACTTATTTTTGTCGCTTAATCTAAGTGGCATATTACGTTATCTTCGTTTTAAAACATTAGTGCATAAAAGTTTTAAAACATTCATGTTCATGGTTGTTTTATAAATTAAGAAAATGTATGAAGTATGAAAAATACAACTTCTTTAAAATTCCCCATACAAAACGCTGATTTCATAGGTGGTAATATTTATATTGCATTATTATTTACTAGCTGCGCCCCGACTAATGCGGGGGAAACCGCATTAGTCTCAATCCTACTCGAATATCGGTGTAAAAAGTATCCTACGTCTTAACCCAGGTTATGGTCTACCCATGTTCCAAATTTCATCTAAATCCGTCCAGCCGTTTTAGCGTGAAAGCGTAAAAAACAAACAAGCATACAAACAAACTCACTTTCACATTTTTTAGGATTCTCTCTGGTGATCACCGTTTGGGAGAATTTCACTCTTTGTCTTGCCACATTCAAATCCTATGTTCACAGTTGGTCATCTCTGTAAAATAAGTGTTAGTACCTGTGATTGAAAACTATAAGCCGAACGAAGGACCATACGACCTTCGAAGGTTTAATTTTCATCTTTAACTTATTTAATAAAAATTAATCATTCATCATTCATTTTTAATTTTCATAAAGTGTGAGCTCAAGCCGCCTGTGATACAGGTTTATCCTAGTACAGGCATCTAACATTATAATACCTTTATAAATTATTTTTAAGCTTTTACGTTATTCATATTTTACCAATTTTAATACTGAATATATATATTTTTTTTTCTCCCTTTTTCAGGTTCACCGCTGGCTAGACAAACATGAGAAGTACTTCTTGCGGTCAACGCACATACCAAAACCGACCAGCTTCTCTCAATACGTGTATGGAAATAAACCGCACCATTACCACAATGAACATCTGTACTATACGAAGAACGTTCCTGGCGTGTCTGCTTCTCATCATGCGCCATCTTTGAGACCAATTTATCATTAATAGTATCATTAATGAAACTAGAATCCCATGCCATAAGATTTTTCTACTTTGTCACTGGATGTGAGCACAGCGATGAAAAATTACGTCTGTGTTTTCATTCAGCCATGAAACATGTTTCTAATTAATTATTTTAAATAAATTGTTTGACTTTTTGTTTTTGCTATTGTATTTTTGTTTTTGTTTTTGACTATGAATATAACTTATAATAAATGATGAAAAGCAAATTCTTTATTTTTATATTAATAATCAAAAATCTCTCAAGATTACCTACGAACTCCTCATGAATGTGGAAAATAGTTAAAGCATACAAACAAACCATAACATGACTGATATGGTTTAGTGCGATTACAAATAAAAAAGAAACCGTCAGCCTAAAAAAAAAACTCAAATACACTACTTCAATATCAATTCAATTCTCATCAAGTTACAACAATTAAAACTCAATAATAATCGGAATATCAAATGTATGGGCACATTACGGCTTCCACTGCGGTTCATTATCGAATGGCTGCTCTGTCAGCATATAAATTGAACCAATTAATTAACATATAAAACGATTAATTTTATCATTGTTGTGATTTATAAGATCGTGTAGCTACTAGGGTGAGCTACGGTTGGTTCAGTCGGTTTGCTGAACTTTGTATATACGAGACTCGTTTCTATTTGATTTTTATAATATGGGTACCTACTTTAACAGTTTTACTTATTTTTTTATATCTTTTGAAGTGCTATTTTGTAATGATAATCATTTGTTTATTAATGTAATTGATTATGACTGGTTGTTTAAATTACTTTAAATTTATTTCTTATAAAATTACGGATTAATTAATGTTGCACAATGTAAGCCCAATGGGTAGTTTTTTGAGCACGGATATATTTCATGAGATCTTACTGTACCTATTACCAAAAATCACACTAGTAAAATGATTTTGATTTAACGTCAATGCATCTTCGTCACCTGTCGTGATTTCGTGAGCTCTTGATGATTATTTATTTATCAAGTAGTTACTTACTACGCGTCACCTTTTGGTGAATTTTTCTTAGTTATAATAATAAGAAAAAAATCAAATTGTATTGCAAACTTATTGCGGATGACAGTTCGTATTGTGGTATGTTCTATGTTATGGGGTTTGGTTTCCAAACTTAGTCCTTCAGGGGGACCATTGTGCGTGTGCCGTGTTGTAGGTATTTATGAGTAAAAAAACTGCGTCTCTATAAACAAGAGGAGGAATATTCTATCCTCACGATACAGTGAGGTCCTTGTCTCAATTCGAATATAAGTTTACCTACTAGAGTATACACATTCAGCCAAGTAGCACCAAAGCGCCCTTCTAACCCCAGAGAGCATATTCCACAAGTGGGTGCTCGTGCAAATACGACTAACTGGTGCATGAACTAAATGTGCATCTTAGAAAGCACTTATGTCACTCAATTGAACTGCAACGACTCTGAGTGACAAAGTTCTATAAAAGAATGGATAATTTTGTATTGTTCTAGCAGGCGTTGTTACTAAATATTATAACAGTCGGTTGATTCTGTAAAAATATCAACTTGAAACTTAGGTGAAGTGAGCGTGATGTGAGCTGTCACTGTCACAGAATCGACCGGCAGGATGCTACGGATTAACACTATTGACAGCTCACTTCACGCTCACTTCACCTAAGTTTCACGGTGATATTTTTACAGAATCGACCGGCTGGTATTGTTTCTAAGTATACTGTTAGGAAGAAGTCACAAACATAAAAATAATTGTTATATAATATTTTGTAAACTCACAACAATAAAAACATAGGTACCATGTTTTTGTACTCTTCTTTTTCCTCTGGGCAAACTTTTTGATACTTTTCATATTTCATACTTTTTCTTTTCATACATGTTTCTCTTATTCGTAGAATAGGTAGGTAAGCTCCTTTCAAAACATCTAGGCTTGATTCTTTGAAAAGATTGAACTAAATATAGAAGTGATTTTCCGAGCCACTGATGTTTGCGAACGTAATGAGATTCGATGGTAATTTGGAATACGTACCCAACTAAAGGGCGAAGTAGAAGGTACCTGAAATATAGCCTTAGAATAGGCTGAATAAAGGTCAGTTTCCTTCTGTAGGTGACATAAAAGATAAGAATATTATTAGATTAAAAGTTCGATTGGCAGACTGAAATATAGGTACCATTCCGTACCCGACCGCAGGTGGCAACTGCAGGCGACGTGTCGCGGCGTCACGTGGCGGCGACACGTCGCGGCATCATGTCGCTGCATCATGATGCCGAACCCGACCGCAGGCAGCAGCAGCCAGTATACCAGTGGGTAGATAGTAGATAGAAAAACGTGTTATCGCTCGAGCGTAGACTGCACTACTGCCATGCTATTCTGTAAACATCTCACCGTGAAAACTTGGGTGAAGTGAGCTGTCAATAGTGTCAATCCCTGTGGAATGACAGCTCACTCCTCGCTCACTTCACCTAAGTTTTCACGGTGAGATGGTTACAGAATAGCACTGCTGGTCTGCGGTTGGGCTATACGTGTCGCTTGTCGCTCGCCCGTAGCTGCCAACGACGTGTCGCTAGCTACGGAAGGTATTTCATAGAAATTCATAGAAACCAGTCGTCTCGCGGCTACACGTCGCTCGCCTGCAGTTGCCTCCTGCGGTCGGGTATGGAATGGTACCTTAAATCATCTCACTTGACGTGAGGTCACACAGGTTAAACGTAGCATAAAGCTGCCACCCTCCCCATGATAGTGAAGTCGTATTATAAGCACCCATATGCTTTATTGGAGATTTGTTTTGTAGAAGATCCTAAATAAATAAATGCATAAATATAAAATACGAAAGTAACTCCGTGCTTGGGTATAAGATTTCGATATTTTTTGGTTGGAATATTGGCGTGTGCTAGCTGACATATGGCTAATAATTTAAATTATGTTTTGTGTTGCGTAATGTAAATTATTTTGCATACTATTGTATAGAATCTTTTTTTTTAAACTGAACAGACAGTTGTGCTGCTGGGGAATTTGTTGCGCCACTTCTTCTTCCCAACTAAAGCACTAGGACACTAGGGCACTGGGGTTTTGGGGGACAGTATTATGTAATTTTGACGTAGTTTGAATAAATGACTTCTGAATGGTAAATTTTATCACTGCTATACACGTCCACTGCTGGACACAGTCTTGGCACTTCAGGGAACCACTGTTGTCACATCGACCGGTCCTGTCCTTCTCGCGTCGTCTGACATTAATTTCCCACAAATACATAACAATCAATTCCCGGCAATCAGGGCACCTCTACAGCCATACTTAATTCTGAAACAAGTGACCAAGCCCTCGAGGGATACGCAGTAATCGTATTAGGGACGAGTCTTAGATGCATTCCTTATCAATTATTACGAGCTTTTAGTATAACAAGAAGAAAGGTTTAGCTAGGTGGTTCTTGGGACATGTTTTGGAGCTAAGTAAGTGCATTTTACGATTGATTTATTAACGACGGCCGATATGTGGTTCTTATTTCTGGAAAACGAAGTTATTCATACAATCAAACATACGACTAAAGTTGTAGGTAAGTGCTACACAAATGTACTACGTTCAAAATTTCACATTTGGTTACCCTTTGATAACATAGTTTTCGTGAGTCACGCATGAAAAAATATCAATTAACCTAAACTGGAATGATGACGTAGGAAATGAAAAAAAAATGATGAAATAGTGAAATACTAATGTTTAACTTTATTTTTAAGGTAGACAGACGCGTACAACAAAACTAAAAGAGAAACCTACATACATTTCCTTTCAAAGTCTCAAATATGCAGCCAAAAATCGCATTTCTTTTGAATCCAAAAAGCTCCTGTATTAATCCGGGCCGGGTAAATCAGGGTATAAATTGCGGTAGCCGGGTAAAATCACACGAAACCCGGATGTTTTGTACATACCGGTCTTACCCAAGATTATTTTCAATGTTTGGTTACGGACTTATTCGGGTTCTTTTTCTCTCGTGTTTTCTTTACATTTTGTGTTTCTTTTTTGGTCAATAGTGTGGTTTTCTTTTGCTGCAGAAAGTGGTATGAGGCTATTATCGACATTACGAACTCGATAGGTAGGTTCGACATCGGCTCTGCTCCAAAAAAGGAAAAAAATATAATTTTCATTTCTGCTATATAGAATACTGTCAGATATTTATGCCGCCAGTGCGATGTCACATATTTTGGCAACACGAGCAGCATTGTTTGTGATATTGAATAAAACTCAAAACTTTTTACTGTCAGGTTTTTATGCTGCCAAATTGATGTCAAATATTTTTGATCACAACGCGGTATTACATCGATGAATATATGATGGATGTGAAACTTAACTTTCTGTCAATACATGGTTTTATAAGCATGACATGTCCAATACTTTTGCATTCTGAGAGGTGACACATCTTTTTGAAGCCGATGTGGTGTCCTATATTTTGCAGTTGCTTTTCTCGTGTGATAGTTTTGGAGAATATTCTTCGATGTCACATATTTTTGCCGCTACTTGTATATTACTTCCACAGATAATCACATATATTTGCTGTCTTCTTGAGAACAGATATCTATGAATTAATCATGAAATCAGATATTATTGACCATAGTAATAATATTATGTATATGGTCGTGAACATACCTATAAGATAGAAATAGCTATTTCTACGTCGTTTATTTTCTAAAAGACTTTTCCTGTAACTTTCCTTTATATTTTTAGCTATAGAAATATCAAACATAGTAAGCAGAAACATTTCATTGATCTGTGTGATTTGACTTCTCATACTTGAAAGCCCTATAATTCAATAAATCTACTTTTCCAATTACAAAGGTTCGAAATAGAACAAAATATCGACATATTTATAGTCCTTTGAGAATATTCAGTGATTGGAAATACTTAGAAATAGGTATTTTTGTACGGTGATCGTAGGTACCTACCTCCTCTTGAATAGGTACTTTGCGCTAACAAGGAACTTATTGCGTAACTGCTACAGAATGTGAGTGCAGTGCAACGACGCATGCACGCGTGCGATGTTTTGACTGCCTCGGTGGTGCAGCGCGAGCACCATGTTCTGCTCAAAGGCGATGCTGAAGAGCCGGTAGACCGCCGCACGTACCACCAATCATTGATCGGCCAGTTCTTTGGTGGCGGCGGTACGATAATGGGCCCACAGCCCCCTACATATAAGGTGGCAGTCTAACCACACGTGACGTGATATGTGTGTGTAAGATCGTGTTATATTTATGGTATTGTATGTTTTTTACGTTATCTGTGTCTATTTATTGAAAGTTGGATGTGGATTTATATCTGGACACTAAAGACTTCATTTTATTCCTGCAGTTCGGTAGATGAAACATTAATTTGTTTCTTGAAAAAGAGAAAACCTGGAGTAGACTTATGCCAAATTGAATCCTCGAAAAGTTATGGTTAATACTGGTTGTAACTTTGCTCTACGTATATTTTTTGTTTAAATCAGTTACAGCTACGAAAGAAAATACAGTAAAATTCAGTCATTCGTAAGCATAATAATTTTGTAAGCATTAAACGCCTGTTCCATGGAGACTAATATTTCACTAAGGGCTGTAAGCCTCGTGTACAAAGCTAAGAGATCACTAGGGCATTACTCATATGTGCCTATGCTACATGAATTTCTGATTTCTCGAAACTCTATTGTAGGTAGGGCTTATGCCCAGGCCCGGGTCGACGGCGCGTTGTGTTCCACGCGCGCCTCAAAGAGATGTCAGCACCAACTGACGGGGTCCGGAAGGGCCAATGCCTGCCGGGGTCGCGGGTTTGTCTGAAAGGGATATCGCGACCTCGGCACACAGGCAACGGAAGGAACACGGGTGGGTTTTAGTCAGTAAAAGTCTGACACGCCCTCCCGCTCCACCCAGAGCGGGAGAAGTTATTTGATAATTTCCCATCCTCAAAAAAAAAAAAAAAGGTAGGGCTTATGAAATTATACGGCGCTGAAAATGTGTTGAACGCAAAACTTCTATCACGGAACGCATTTCAAAGCTGTCAGTTTATATACGTCATTTTTTCCATAGTAAAAAGTTTGTATACATAGTTTGTGTAATGTAAACGTTGACGCGGTTGGTTCGTATGGAAACTGATGACAATGCTGTCTTCACGCCGGCCGCGGAGGCGTCTCCGTCCTCTGTGCGACAGGACTAAGAGCCTGTGCACACGATGCGTTGTGGCGCCGCACCGCAAAAATGTCGTCGCATTGGCGGGCGCACGGGCGCTGCGCCGCAAAGATTTCGCCGCACTGACGATCACACAAACTACTGAGCGGTGCCGCTCGGGTGTTGCAACGCGTACATCCCTCCCCACCTCATCTCGCGGGCTGCAAGTCCGGTGTACTTGCGGTGAGACATCGGAACACACCGTGTGCCATAGCATGGATATTTGTATGTAAAACACCGCTCCGGCGGCGTGGTGCAGCCGCAACGCATCGTGTGCACAGGCTCTAAAACTACGGTTTCCTAGAAAAGTAGTGACCGCACTTGACGGCCGCAATGACGGCTGTCGAGAAATGATGACAGCAGCAATGATTTAAATCGTTAGATTCGCCCTACCCCGTCAAAAGATAGTCGCGTTTCTGTTTCCTCTTGACACGTCTGACACACAGTGAAGCAATGCCTACACTTGTTTGTCTTGGAAACGCTATTTAATTATGTGCAAGCTCACTCTTCTCAGTATGGACATTTTTTCTTGTGACTGAGTTCGGTGAGGGCAAATCTAGCGATTTAAAATCTATGGGGGCGGGGTTTGCATTACGGTGTCAACAAAGCTCTCTAGGAAACCACACCAACTTACTTTCATAATCAACGTTTCGGTGACGCTACGTGGGCGGTCACCGCTTTACTAGGAAACCCTAGCTTTAGCCTACAGTATAAAGATCGTTGCGTTTGTGAAGCTAGCTGCAGATCGGATTTAACATTTGATACCGACTTTCAAAAAGAAAGTTTCTCTATTCAACGTGTCTTTTATGCCGCATACCTTTTATGTTCTTTCCAAGATTTCTCTAGAAATCTCGATGTTGAAAAAAGTCCTACTTTTCTTCAACTTCCGAAGAAATTAACAATAAAAGACTTCTCGCAGCAAACTTCACTGATCCAAAGATCAGTGGGACGTTAGTACCTTATGTACCTAAGCATACTCGGAGACATTAAACTTATCATAAGGCTAGATCTGTCCTAATTCTGGACAAAGGTCCCAGTTACTTCCACTTCTCACGACTTCTCTCTAGCTTTAAATTGTATGCCTGCTACAAACCAGCCTGTCCTGGAACCAAAAATTCAAAGACATTTGTGACACATCCACTAACCTGCACTGGGAATAGTGAATTACAGCATACTTACACCTTGTCGCAGAGAGGAGATGTCCTGTGTCTCAGCTGCTGGAACATTATAAGCTGATTATGCTGCAACCCAATTGTTCGGTGTTTTCACCGAACACCATAGTTAGCAATATCGGCGTGACGCGTTGACCGAATTTTATATTACTTATTAATTTATAATGTATTCAGTGCATTTTTGTCTACCGCGTTAGCCGGGTGTATTCATCAACATTTCATTAACATTTTAACATTAAGAACAGTTTGAGAGTGAGTTAATAAATAGTGTTCAACATAAACATTTGTTTTTCCTAACACCGACACCTCGCTACGTATCCCGACACCAGTCAAGAGATGAATTTGAAATGCACTGAAAAATTACTATATCCAAATTTACCCCCAAAAATATCTGTTATCGAACCCTAACTATACTTTAATGATAAAGATAACCACGTACTAACGATTGGGTATTCCCAAAAGGTTTTTAATCAAAGCTTTGAGCGCCCTGCCAATAAAATATGGGCCCATTACAATTTTACGTGCCCTATAAAGGGAATTATACGACCAATCTGTTAGTAAAACGGCCGGATTTTAGAACTGAGGATTAAGATGTAGTTAAAGGCATTTTTAATTGTTTGTCTACCTTTAAAGTGGTGTTTAATTAATTAGTCTACGTCTCGATTTTATTGTTTTTTTTTTGTTTTTTACAGGGATACCTTTGCTGCGAAGTATCAATAGGTGGTATGCTGTGTGCTGTTTAATCGACGAAATCTTTGTTCTGAATCAGAATGCGTAATGAAACAAAATAGATGAGTGCTGTTTTCAGAGGCCTGCTTCGAAACTATCTTGAAGGAAAACCTAAGATCGCAGGTATGCTGGAAGAGATTTCTTTAGAAATAAGCATCACCTTTGTACGTATTTTTCTGTTCCTTTTTTTCTTGTCTGTTTATATGTCTGTACATAAACCGTTAAATAAAATAAATAAATAAATAAGAAAAGCTACTTCGGATTTTATTCTGTTTGAAATTCCCAATACGCAGTAGAAAGCGCAGTAATCATTGCTGGTTGATAGTCTGTCTGTAGGTACACTTAAGTATCTATTCCCCTATAGACCAAATACTTGCTTAATTGGTACAAAACGTCTGAATTAACATTCATACGTGTCACAAGCCATGTCACAAGTAATATTAGTATATGATTAGTAATTAGCTATAGTAGTAGTATTAATATATTACGAGTACCTACTTGTGAAATAGCTTATGAGCCTACGAATTAAATAAATAACTAGGTGCCCGATATTCCTGTCCGTTCAGTCATATATAAAATAAATATAATATGAAAACAAAAGGCAATAAAAAAATACGGCCATTTATGTGACATATTTTGATATTCGCAAATAAATCAAAATCTACAGGATATTTCCCGTTGACCTTAAATCATGAAATTTTGCAGTAAACAAGGTCTTACAGTACATATAAAGGTAAAACTTAGTTTTTTTTAAATTTTTAGTTTAATTACATAAAAAAATATTATTTTGCGATTACAAACTTACATTTGCAGTTGGAAAATAGACCTTGACGTATGGGAGAACATCTTTCACAACTACAAAGATAAGTTTATTTCTGGGATAAATTCATTCCAATTACGGAACACTTCCTTATGCGTGGACTTACAGCTCAGTGCTGCTGGGGAGTTTGTTGCGCCACTTCTTCTTGCCAGCTAAAGCACTAGGAAGTGGTGAAGGGTGGGCGTTTTGGGGGACTGTCTTATGTAATTTTGACGTTCGAAAAGTGCTGATTCTCAGCCTAGTTTCAATAAATGACTTTTGAATTATGTTTTTTTTTTTTTTAATTTTGCCACGCACTTGGCCGGTTTTTTTTACATATTCACATAATTTATATAAAAACCACTATAGTTTTCCATAGTTTTCAAGGAAGCAAAGGTATTAAAACGTATTCTTTGTGCGTGGTCCGACACGCACTTGGCCGGTTTTTCTTTCCTTAAAAACCTTATTTGGGACTATTATGAACATGAAAAAATAAATATTTAACCAATTCGGTCCAGCCGTTCTCAATGACACTTAACAACGAACAGCATTAAGCCGGTAGGCTTGATGTTATGTATCCGCAGACGCTTAGGCGGAGGTGTACTTGTAGTTCCACCACATTTCGCCAGCTATGTTTAGGTCCCATGTAATAGGGGCAGAGCCTATTTCCATATATTGCCATAAAGACCTTTTATACCTATACCATATTTTATGCAAATTAAAGACATTCTCATTCTAAATCAACCAGCCAATCACACAAATCCAGACTCCACGCTGCAGCTGAGACATTCCTGATGGAACAACACACTTTACCCGACCTGGGAATTGAACTCAGGACCTCATCCTCAGCAGTAGCGCTTGCGACCACTAGACCAACGAGGCACCCAACGAACAGCATTTATTTTGTATTGAGGAAGATGTATCACAAGAGATGTCTCAGCAACAGCTTTAAACGTTAAATACCTACTTGATATTTACTTAAGTCGTTTTTTGCAATTTGTCAGTATCATGTTCTATGTTGATCTACATATGATTCGCGGCCGTATCAAATGTTTAATTATAGAATTATAATCATAAAAATGATCAATACAACTCTCTAAGTTCATGTAATCCCATTGAATGACTATTTCATGAAATCATGACATTTGACAATTATGCTAACTTATGGAGTTGTATTGCTGATTTTAATGATTATAATTATGTAAAGCCATATTTATTACGGTTGCGAATCATATTTTAATCAACATAAAACCTGACACTGACCTGTAAAATGGAAAAAACTTAAATATCGAAAATTTTAATATCGCGGGCTACCTTAGCGCATCCCCCTAAAAGTTATGACAGAACATTTAATTATCAAGTTAAAAACTTAGCCGGAGATCTTATCTCGGCCGCTGACCCTTGCCATAAATATAAAGATTTTAACTAAGGTCTTGTCTCACTTAAATTAATGTAGCAAGATAGGTACCAAAAATTAATTTGCCTAGCCTTTTCCCAACTATATTGGGTTTGGCTACCAGTCTAACCGCATGCAGCTGAATACGAGTATCTTACATGGAGCGACTACCTATCTGACCTCCACAACCCAGTAACTGGGTACTACGATACCCCTTGGTAAGACTGGTTGTCAGATTTTCGTGCTTCTGGCTACCCGTAACGACTGTCAAAGATCCACGAAAGACAGCCGGGGCTAACGGCTTGACGTGCTGTCCGAGGTACGGAGGAGTCTCGGTATGTAAAGATGGTCACCCATCCACAGACCAACCCGGGCTAGCGTAGCTTAACTTGATGGATCGACGTAATTACAGCGGCACGCTGTAATTACTTAGCCACGAGTCCCTCAATGTAGCAAGTTATCAAATAACTTATTAAATGTGTGTCCAGTTATAGCTACAGTTGTTTTTATGTCAAAGAAGAAGCAATAACAAATCTGCCATTTAAATGAGGTATGTGTGGCCAGCTGAGTCTCATGGCTAAGTAATAACAGCCGCACGGGTCAATCGATCAGGTTTATGTTTGCCACGGTCGGTACGTGGATGGGTGACCATCTTTACATACCGAGACCCGATCGTGCCTCGGATAGCAGCATGCTAAGCCGTTGGTCCCGGCTGTCATTCATGGATCTTTGACAGTCGTTACGAGAAATCAGAAGCCAAAAAGTCTTATAACCAGTCTTACCAAGGGGTATTATTGTGTTACCCAGTAACTGGGCTGTGGAGGTCAGATAGGCAGTCACTCCATGTAAAATACTGGTATTCAGCTGCATCCAGTTAGGACTGGAAGCCGATCCCAACATTGTTGGGAATAGGCTAGGCTGATATATTTTTACTATGTAGGTATATCAATTGGAATTAATCTGAACATTCGTTTTTTTTTGTATTAAGGTTCACGCAAGAACCTTAATTGATCAAATAGTGCTGCACAGATTTGTTTTATATACGTATGCATTATTTGATGATCCTTTGGTAATAAAGATCTACACATAACATCACGCTTGTAATCCCCGAAGAGATGGGCAGAGGTATACCCTATAGTACACCCACATTTCGCAAGTTATGTTTAAGACCCGTGTAATAGAGGCGAGCCTGTTGTCATCAACTGGGCATAAATCTAGACTCCGGGCTGTAATGAGAAATTCCTGGTGGATACATCCAATAAGACTGCCCAACTCGGGAATCAAACCCAGGACCTCATGCTCAGCAAGCGCGCAAGCGACTACTAGTAGAACTCTTATCATAATAAATGACCCTGTAGTCAGATCATGGAGTAGGGTTACTACTGCTTTAAGAACATGCATTCTGAAAGTGGGCAACGTCGCAAATAGATGTTAAATATTTCGATGTTTTGATGAATTTGGCAATATTACTGTATAAAAATATGAAATATGGCTAACTAGTGAACTAATACTAAACTAACTAGTGTATAGGTTATGGAATGCAATAATGAATATCGTAACATTGAATATTACGTTTTAGATGTAAAAAAAGTATTTGTAAACTTTCCAAATGCCTTTTTTACAGCAACAGTTACAACATCAAATTCAGTGTTAATATTCTAGTTCACTAGTTAGCGATATTTCATATTTCCATAGAGTAATATTGCTAAATAAATCAAAACAGGTAAATATTTGACAGCTATTATATTGCGACGTTGCCAACTTTTAGAATAAACACTCTTAGCAGGAATCTCAAACGGGTTCGTTGGTTTGAAATAAAACACAAAATATAATCAGCAGTAATATTTTAAATTGCTTTGAATCACAATTTTGTAGTGTTTATAGATTATAATAATTACAAAGGAAGATTATTTTTTGTTCAAAGTACACTTATCCAACAGATCGTCGTCATGCACTCTCGTGTCCATCATCTCGGAATATTTTACAAAAAGATAAACAATATTCTCATTTTAATACTAAAATTAAAAATACAAAAACTAAAATTAAAACTTTTTTAACAAATTCAAATAACCTTATTCTGATAACATTTTGAATTCTTTTTAAAATTATAACCCTTTCTTATCCATAAATCATTTTTTGAAAATGTTAACTTAGACTACACGTGAATCTTAAAATTAGAAAATGAAAAAAAAAACTTTGAAATCAATACTCATTCACAAAAATCATTGTTACACATTGAATACAATACATAAGAAATAAGTACATGATTAATTACGATTATAAATACTTAGGAACAATATTGTTTTATTTACAGTTCACACAAAATACCTAGAAAATTAAAAATAACAAAATATTCACTGATGACTTAAAATAATGTTGTGACAAATACGACATATTATTCTTTTACAGAAATTATTTACAACCCATTTCCAAGTTCATTAACTATTAAAAATAGATGTCAACAATACAATTCACATAATTATTTAATCCAATTATAATTCATACACCATTTTTTTTACGAAAGATGAACTATAAAAAAGAGATTCTAAGCTGTTCGACTGGACAGTCCTCATTCATACGACCCCCAATTCCCCCATATTCCCCATATTTTGGTGTCTTAGAAACCTTGAAACTGGCAGTACGTAACAATTTCTTACATTCGCTAATATTAAAATTAAAGAAAAACTTACATACAACGCTTAAGATTGCATATAAATAATTATATTAATTAAAAAATTAAATAACATCATAAAATTCGCTATCAAACGCTCGTTTTCTATATAAATTTGTTTATAAAGCAATAATACTAGTAGCTAGCTATACAAATATAGGATTGTAATGAGTTTTGAAAATTTAAGATAAAATTACGATGGTATTTTTCTTTTTAAAAATAATAACTAGGGCTTTGGTAACTAAACTTTTATGACAGATACTTCTTGACTACTGTACGACTAAATCAGGCACTATTGAATTATGTATAATAGTAATTAAAGTTATTATTATTGTTAAAAGAGTCTAAAAATGCTTATATTTGTAGTATTTGGCTAAAACATTTAAAAATATTCAAAATTGACTAAAATACACTTCAAAACATTATTACAATCCTAATAAAAGGATTTAGCAGCTAAAAATATTATTATTAAATGAATTTCTAGTGATCTAGCATTTTATAAAAAAAAATATAACTAATATCATACGCAAGTGTCGAAAACTTCAAAGTTATAACTAAGTAAGTATCTAAGTGATATGCAATATACTTTAGGCAGGCTCATTTTGATAAAAAAAATCATCATTTTTTCAAAGAGGTGATCAAAATTAGTTTTAGCCATTCATTATGAACAATTTATGTGTTTTTTACATAAACAAAAATGACTAAAACTAAAATAATGCGCCTCTACAAAAGTATACGCAAGCTACCGCGAATTAATTCACTAATATAAATCGCGTAAACAACAGACGTTAACTTAACTACAATAAAATCAACGCTAAAAATCAATGCCTTTTGCAATCTTTTTATCACATTTTCGTCAAAAGAAACGTGCCTACGGCATAATAAATTCATAAAGCTCAACTAGTCACGGCCCACCCTAAAAGATTAAAAGAAATCCAATCATAGTCTCACTAATATCTCATTCCAGTACCAGTTAGTAACAATTTCTATCTTTTTAGTCTTAGGAATACTTACTAAATATGAAGTTAAAATGTGTGAACAAGCTTCTTATAATATAATAATAAAAAGTATTAGTTAAACTTTTAGTTTTAAATTCTATGTATAGATTTCAAGTTTTTTTTTATTATTTCATATAATAGTAATTTATCTAACTATATCTACTTCTAGTGCACTATCTTTTAGCTGTGGTCAATTCTAAGCCTTGCCGCAAGTGTGCCGCTTTTATTATCCTCAAAAAGTTTATTGCTTTCGTTTTTTTTGTAAAAATAAAATAAAATACATTGTAAAGTATTAGTGTTCGTTTCAAAATCTTTTTTTACAAAAATTAATTCATTTTTTTACTATTTTATGTAATTGACATTTATTTTATAAAAAAGACAACATAATAAATTAATACTTTTTTTGGTAAGATTTTGGCATTTTCTAAAATAATTTATAGATTTTACTAAAAAAAGATAGGATATTAAAAAGGACACAGTTACCGGTGGCACTAAGAAGCATCTATATTTCAACTGTATTGTGACGATCCCGTGGATATTAAAATACTCTTTCTTTACAAATCGGAGTTTATCTCACCACAAAAATATTATTGCTTTCAGAGGTTCTGCGTTACTGAGAAAAATATTTTTAAATTTTTGTTTTTTCATATTTCCACCATTTTCGCATTTAATAACATTATCAGCGCTCCAGAAGCAATCGTGCACGCTATCTAAAAATATAGGTATACGCATGACCACTAGCTAAACGAACTATTTGTCCGAAAAGTAAGACAGAAATGATAGAATAACTTTTATGGAAAATTAATACATCAAAACTTTTGGCGCAATACATCTCGAAATACTGGTATCGTACCCGCCATTACTACATATACATATATAAATATAACATCTTAAAATTAGCGATCCAAAAATATGAAATATACGTGTTGTATTAGTGCGCCCCCGGCCGCTCCTCGCTCGCAAGCTGCGCGCCGATGCTACCACACATGATTGTGTTTGCAAACCCGCGATATTTGCGACTTTTGCCGTTCGCTACCGGAGGGTGCCAAAGCCGCCACAACTGGACGGTTTTTCTCAATCCTCGTCGCGTGTTTATTTTTCCTCTAATCGAAAAAACGCTGGTTCATTCCCAACAAAACACCGCTCGACATTGAACGGCGAAAAATTGAAACTTTCGCTGCGAATCAACCAATGTCTTTTACCTACTTTTTTTCAACTCTGGGCCTCTCAAAATCTAAATAAACAGGAATATATCGGAATGTACGAACAGTTGAAGTAAACTTTACAGAAAGATTAGAATTTTCAAGAAAAACTAAGTCTGAAATCTAATTAAAATATCATAAAACTAAATGAAAGAAAGTTTAAAAGAGATAGTTGAAGTAAGTTTGATAACTCAAAGTACCAGGGCCCTGCTCAAGCAAAGCGTCCTTATTCGTTCGAAACTTTTGCTTTATAAAAATACGAATCGAAAATATCTCGACTGTAGCACGTCTTCTTATGGTTAAGCTATGATTATTCTATTATTTCTTATACTATAAAACTTTACTATGTTTACTACGTTAAAATATCAGAGAATTCAGAAAAAGGGAATATTTAGGTTTTTATTTTCTATATTTAAGTGGTGCACAACCTTATTTCTTCATGAACGCTAGGTAAATATGGCGTTAGCATAACGAGGATCTAAAACAAAAGTTCACTATCTAAAGAACGTATAATAAAATGTAGGTAGTCGATGAAAATTCATATTAAGGATCCGCACTTATTGGAATAGGAACTAGGGGGGAGGAATACGAACTTAACGATATAGTGGCGAAAGAAGAAGACGAAGAACTAATAGAAAAGAAACCATTTGTAACACGGTCGAAGGTCTCTGATAAGATTAGATCTAATCTAAAGGGAGTCTCAAAGATCGTAGAACATGTTCGATGATATCTAAGGCTTCATTTTCACTGCATAGACTAAAAGAATTAAAACTATTTAGGCTGGAATGAAACCTATTGTAAACTTTCGACCGAAACTAACCGCGTAATTACTTTTATTTTTCTTAAATACGATAAAATCTCAAAATACTCACAGCTCGTCGGGTTTATTGTATTATACGCTAAGTGCATCTACTTTATAAGAACAGTGGCTTTTTAATAATTTGAATTTGTACTTAACCTACATATTTTAAACTCCTTTGGTGAAATCATTCATAGGATAGAATTCAAGTTTTGACTCGATCTAAAATTCGAAGCAAATAAACCAACTCAATGTTTCACATTAAAATTCATTATCAAATCGTTTGCAATTGACGTTGAATTGCAAAAGCCAAACGTTACGCAACCATTTTTGTAGATATTTTATGAATTTTCAATAAATTTGCGTCAAGTCTTACGAATTTTTTTCAGCCAATACGCTTGATGTTCTAGGTTTAATTACTTTACATCCAATTTAGAGTTTTCAAAAATATGATTCCAATAAATGTTCTAAACAAATATCTCAAAAATACATTATGAAAATATAATACAAATACGATAAAATTTATACTAAATATAACCCTGTCTATGACCTGAAGAGTTTAAAATAAAGAATAAATCGAAATCTAAACTCTGAACAAGTCATTTCTAAGGAAAACATAATTACTTCCTAGAGTCAGACGCGTTGCTATAATCCGTTTATATTAGCGCAGATGGAACTGCGGAGATTTCATTAGAAGAACGAACACAACTAATTCGCATCATATAAGACCGTTCAATTATATCATTAAATTGAAACGGTATCTAATCATAAAGATGGTGTTTTATTTCAGAAAAAAAATCTAAACGGCGAAACGTGATAGTCAAAACTTTTCGTATCGTCTACAATAAAACACGATATACAAAAGAATTGATAAAACATTTCAAATAGACAAGGCCTGAGTCAGTTCACAACTCCGATAAGAAACCTGTTTTGTGAAAATAGCTTAAGTTATATCAAACAGTATTTGATAATATGAAAGGCAGTTAGTTGGTGTTAACGCGAAATTTGAAATACTCGATGTAAAAAAATCACATTATACAACAGAAGATTTCGACTTGTAAATTAAGGATAAAGGAAAACCTCCGATTGAGGGTAGAATGGAAAATAACATAGTTTAGGGAATGGACAGTGTCCGTAGAATAACTGCCGTTGTCAGATTTTAAACAGAAGCTCTAGTAGAAGGTCTTCGTCCACGTTCATTGGCGATTCCGGAGCAAGGTAATCAACGATCCTAGAAACATGAAACCGGCATTAAAATCATGCAAAAATTAATCTGAGCACTTAAGAGAAGACAATAACAATACGAAAGAATCTGTAAAAATATCCATGAGAACCAACAATGATTTCAGATCACATTATCTTTTCGTACTCTATACCAAGATCCAAGTCCAGTTGTTAATGGTAGCTAAGATATGGCTGAGCGTTGGTCGTGACAGCAGTGATAGCCGTCAGACTGCCAAGTTATAGGTCTCGAGTTCGAAACCAAGGCACGCACCTCTGACTTTCGAATTCATGTGCAATACTCACATGAATCCGAAAGTCAGAGGTGCGTATAATTAACACTTGCTTCAAAAACGGTAAAGGAAAATATGGTGAGGAAACCGGCATGCCTGAGAGATAATTCTCAACGGCATGTGAAACCAAGTCAGAGGCCCATGGGCGGTATAAAAACTCTGACACCAGGTTAGTCACTAACCACACGAAGAATAAGAAGAAGATTGGTCATTATCATTGGTCAACGATGACGATGGTAATGGTAATGATGATGTTAATATTGATGATGATGCTGACCTATTGGGCATGGGTGGTGTACTGGTGATGCGCGGCAACGAGCTTTGGCGGACATCCGGCGATCGCCGGGCCCCCCTCACGCTTTCGGCTCGTGCGTTCTGCAACCTGCCACAAACGGGGAGAAATGTATTAAAAACACAGAAAATATTTGACATCCAACACAAAAAGAACAAAAATATTATAGTATTCACAGATATATTTCTCAAGAGCATTTAGATCCATAAAAGATAAAACACATAAATGATGTATTTCACTACGATAACTTACGTTGGTTGTAAATTCCTCCCATGTGCTGTGCAGCGTGAAATTAGTTTTGGGATTTTTAATAAAATTCTATTGTAGACAAGAAAATATATAAAATTATTGTAATGAAGACAAAACAGTGGGCATACTGATTTACCACTTGAAATTCCAAATCCTGTCGACCAACACGAGCCAAATTAACAAGTTGACAACTGTGTCAAAATATCAAACAAAACCATAATAACATTAAACAGTCTACCAGATTCTAAGAATACGTTTCTACCTACACGGGCTAAGCTCTAAATATTCACGAAACTCGAACAAACAAGCTTGAACAAAAACCCTCCTTTAATTTAATAAAACAACAAGTCTTAAAGTTTAACAAAATCATGCTCTAAAGATTCTCTTATCGAAGGCAAGAAACAAACTTGGGTACAGTTGATTTATCTATCCGCCACAGATACAGAAGTTTCGAGAAAAGCTAAAATGTTTCATTCATAAAGTATGAACTGATTCTCGCTTAGATTACTTGGGAGGGATCGGGAACGAGCGAGCCAGTACCCGAAATTAATTTAGCATGGACTGCGATGGAAGCAATGAATAAAGGTCTTAATTGTTGGAAATATTTGATGAATTTTCGCTTTGTTTGCTTTGTTTGAAGGGAACGGAAGGATACAATGTTTTATCCTTGTAATCAAATAAACGGTTCGGGAGCTTTTCTTTTATTTTCAATTCCCTATCATTCAAATGTTGTACCACTTTTTCCGATAATATATCCAGATAAGTTACACCTCCATTGCACTTTCTTTCGTGTCCTAAACTCTGGTATCGTGAGTAATAAATGTCTTCATCAAAGTACATAAATATCATTCAACCAAAACCAACTCCGTGTAATCTTTAACTTTCTTATTGAAGCCTTGAGGAAGTTTGAAGCCCCAAAGTTGTTCTTTCAAAACGATATCTGCCGTTCATTAAAACAGATATATTTGGATATCGAAAATTAGAAAGTAAGTCTTCAATTTTGTATGAAAAGTTAATGTTATTTTTCTTTTAAAGATTCACTTTGAACTGACTACATTATGCAACGATGTTGGGATTCGGAAATATTGATTGATTCTGATTCAAGGTTGAATTTTAGGATGAATTCGTTCTCCTGTTTTAAAAGGAAGGAAAAAATTGTTTTTCCGCGATGTGCAAAATAGAAGTTTTATATATTATGTCCCGGAATAAAGAGCGTTTATACTGAAGTCGGGCAACGTCGCATATAGCTGTCAAATATTTCACTGTTTTGATTAATTGGGCAATATTACTGTATGGAAATATGAAATGTGGCTAGCTACCGTGTACCTTCAGTTGCTTGTACGTTGCCAGGGGCCAGGGTATCCCATTGACCTTCATAATTTAATTCTACGCTAATTGATTGCTCTTCAAGATAAAATACACAAGTAAACAACATAAAACGAACAAAATGACACAACAGGCTTTATTGCTCGTATGGTTAGCCAAAAGAGGCCATTAAATCTCCCTCCACCATAAACTGATAAATAAAACACCACTTTTGCAGAACCGATTAACTCCAAACACTCACAATCCCAGAAGACCTCTAAAATAACAAGACAAACGCAATTAACTTACGATTTCAGGGAAAGACCACAAAAGGGAGCTTTCTTTATGTTCTATTAATAGAATAAAGGATACGGCTAAAGGTTGTGAATTAGAAGAACCGTGTCTTTTTATGTGTGTCTTCCTCTAATTTTGGTATATAAGGACGCAAGCAAACGAGGTTAGCAATCAACCTGATATAATTAAGGTTATTTATAAAGAATACTAATGTTTTTGTTTAGCTAAAGACATCGGGATAATGAAGGAACTTATGAGGGTTAGAGGATAAAAACAATCAATGGGCACAGATTAATACAGAAGGGATAGTCAGCAAAATCATTTCAATAAAAAGCGACTCTTGCTACGACACAATAAAGTGTAATTCGGGTCGCACAGCGCTAATCACCTACAGATATATTTACCTAAAAGTTGCCTCTCTTTCTATCGCATGACTCTTAGATCTTCTGACTATGTTACACTCATTTAATTGGTCCAGTAAGACGGTTCCACCGCGTACTTGTAGCTTGTTACCTAAACTGCGGATTGTCCCGTTTGTATTCATCTGTACTTTGGGTAAAGGAAAAATGAATGTACATTCACCATAAAAACGAAATCAGATAGTTAAGTTTGTACCAACATGGAGTGTCTTGCAGAAATGGAATGTAAACAAATGTTTTGGACACGAAATTATCTTTTTAAGAATTAAATCCATATTGAACATTATTTGTTACTTTTTTGACGACCTACGAAAAAGCACAACAGACGATCTCTCGATTCTACCAAAATAAACCAGATGAATCCAGATAAAACCACACACGATAACTTAAAAAAGCCACGCGTTTCCGTTCGCTGAGTACTAGAGAGAAATAAGATTGAGAGATGTTCCTTCCTTACAAAATATATCATATTTTTTATATTCCTTCCCATTCAAAGGGCTTTAGCCCTTCCGCTGTGGCATAATAGAGTCAGTATATTAGTTCTGGGTAAACAATTCAGAGCTTCCACTGGATACAGAAGGAATATATTTTTGTAAATAATATTTATTATGCGGTACACAATGGGAAGTGGTGTGACGCGTCTCTTTATTGAGTTTATGAAAAGCTCTGACATTTAAGACTCGGGTTGTATTATTTTGTTTGTGTTTTGTATTTTTCTCTCGTGTTATATTATTGGATGACAAAGTTGGAATTATGTCGAAAATATTTGCAGAATCCTTTATTTTACCACGACAATAATTTAGAATTGTTTGAATGGTTAATAAAATGTTGACGAGAAATATATAGATTGTTAAAAGAAATTGTTGTTTTCAATATTGGAAGACTTTTATATTATTCTGATAGAAAACATTAGAATATATCTTTGTTTTGTCCAGAACTTTATTTATAATGTTGGCCATTTTCAGGGAATTCAATATCAATATTTTCCATCTATTTAACAAATTCTATAGTATTAAATGAGCAATATTTGTATATACATTTGTAATCACGTTCTCGAAAACGGCCCTAACGATTTCGATCAAAGTTGCAATATGGTTGGGTATTGTGTGCGAAAAATCAATTTGTCTTAGCCAATAGTGCCAGCACAATGTCTTGTTTTCTTGTTTCTTTTAGATTTTTTTATATTTACACCTTGTAGCTATAGTCATGTATTTAGTTATTATTTCATTGTGTTTTTGTATTTTGTGCTATGTCTTTTGTGTGCACCAAATAAACGATATAATCTATAAATATCCAACTAGGTCTCATATCTGGGAATATTCGTTTTCTTCGCCCAGGTACCTACTTAGTAATCGAATGTCTTCAAACAAGTGGACTTTAATAAACATTCACTTGAAATCCGCTGACAACAACGGAAGTGAGATGGATCAAAAAGACGAATACGGATCAACACCTTTGAGATATTTTCAATAAACTTGAATTAAATCATTCCTTCACATGACTGAGATGAACTGTCGGTCTTTCATTAATTTATTCTCAGAAAAGCGAATTGAAAACCTCTTCCTTATGCCTCAATAAAAAATAAAGGGTCCATTTTCCAAGAATGTTTCCTATCTACTTAAAGCAGCTTACAAAATATTTTAGGGAACATTGTTCGATTGAAAAAAAACGATAATTTTGCTGCGAAAACGCATCGGCTTGAGAACCTCCTGCTTTTCTTCGTCGTTTAAAAGTATACCTAAATTCAAGAGTCTTAATAATAGACTAATCCTCTCTAAGGAAAAAAAATCGTCATCATAAAATGAAATATTCACCTTGAATATTTAAACAAAATAAAATGTAACAAAATTACGAAATTATACAAACGAGGAGGTCGCAAATCCAGCTATAAAAACATCAGGTAAATTAATCATTGAAAAAATTGCACGACCTAGAAACATACAAAACTAGCTTCTGCTGCGTTTACCAGGATAAACTTGTCTTAACCCAGGTCATCGTCTCCCATTTGCCAAATTTCATCCAAATCTGTTTTGGCATGAAAGCGTTACAATCAAACAAACAAACTCACTTTCGCATATAAAATATTAGTTAGAATTCTACAGAATACCTATATACATATAAGACATTAAAGTATGTGAAATGAAGATTTCCTGTCCTGTTTTTTGTTGTTATCTGAAATAGTTTTAGGCCCGCTGGCGTCACAAATCACTGAAAACGTTTAGCGCTAACCGAATTAAATTCAATTAATAGCAGTGATAGCCTAGTGGTGTGACCGTCGGACTGACAAAAGTCATAGGTCTCGAGTTCGAACCTAAGGCACGCACCTCTGACTTTTCGGATTCATATGTGTATTGTATAATTATCACTTAGGTACTTTAAAAACGGTGAAGGAAAACATCGAGAGGAAACCAGGCCTTAGAGATGTTTCTCGACGGCATGTGTAGCCAAGTTAGAGGCCCATGGGCGGCTATAAAACTCTGACACCAGGTTAGTCACTAGCCACACGAAAAGAATAAGACTGAATTAAAGCATACGTCTGTTTCTGTCCATCATTTAAACATGACAGAGACTCATAATGATGTTTTAAATATGTTTTGCACTAAACACATTTAATGATTTGTGGTGGAAGTGGGCCAAAATATACCTAAAAGTAAATCTACCACTTACTTGATCTTCGACTGCCTCATGAACTGTTGAATCTTCCTCGCCGCTTGATTCTGACGCCTCTGTGAGTATGTCCTCCTGTTCAAACGAACATTGAGTAAGATCTTGTGCATCCATATTGAAGATAATGGCATAATCGTTAATAAATCACCGATCTCAGCTAAAGAGACGATATTACATGGATTCCGGTCATGGTGGTTGAGAGCTTGGATGTGCTGGCTCTATCTAATCCATATTATTTCTAATTCCGTTACGAGACCAATAAATTCAACTATTTATACGATATTCTTGACTGCATTCACGCTTTTATTTAACATTTACTTATTCAGTTCATATTATGTATCTATATATCATTCTAAGGCTACATCTGTTATATTATTTACTTACTTGATAGGTGTGGTAGCTATCCTGCGCGCACGCATAGCACGGTAGCCGCGCTGTATGACCGTCGCAGCCGCATGCATTTGTTTCAAGTACGCAAACTGCACACACAGAACGTAGAGTAAGAAAAACGTAATTGATCTGCTCTGTGAGATTTTACAGATACAGATCTTATTATACCTAGCCGTGACTATAACAAAACTTCTATTGTGTCATCGCATATGATGTCCGGCAGTGTTTAATGATAATAATATAATAGTAGTTTATGAAACTGTTGCATAATGACTATTAAAATACGAGTGTGTTTAAAAACCAAGCCGCAGGCGAGGTTTTTAATAGTATCACACGATTATTTTAATACCTAGTTATGTGCAGTTTCATACATTACCTACTTTATCTACTCTCATACATTGGGATTGAACCTATTAAATAAAAGATCAAAGTTAAAGATCCAGAATAATAAATTCCCACGAAATTCAGTACAACTTCACGTATGAATGGCGCCTGCACCCGCTAACGTTCCATTACAAAAGTTGATGGAAACTCTTTGGTGATATTAACTTCTTGGATTTGCCTTGCATCGTAATATAAAAAAAATGTTTTATAGCATTATTTTGTGTGTTATAATAATGATTCTATTTTTAAATTTCGGTATTGTGTTTATAAAGTATGTTCTCTATGACTCGTTTTGAAGTTTATAATTCGAATGTTATGATATGAGAGTAGTTAAAAATCCTTATGATATACAAAAAGAAAATAACGTAAAGAACCTAGACGAAACAAGGCTCTATGAAGTTACAGTATGTATTAAAGTAAATAAAAATCTATTCGCTGAACTAAAACCAAAAATATATATACTGAAAATATCTAGTATACCACATAGAACTGCTCTTCTGGGCAAAAGTTTTTTGGAATGGCATCTAAAAATTACAATAAGATACCTGTGGACATTTGAAGCACCAAGGAACTCCTACTATTCAAATATAAATTGCGTAATTTTTTAATTGTCAAAGCTTACTACACGATCCTAGATTTTCTTAATAATTAGTACCTACTACAATCTGTCACCATACACCTAATTGTTATTTTGTAAGGTTTAGAAGTGATACCTAAGAAATGTTTTATACCACATGTTGACATAATTATTGTATGCCTATTAGGCAGGACATAATGGAACTGTAATTTACCTAACATTTGTCTGTATAACCTATGCCCACCATAAAAAATTTGATTTGAGATCTTTGAACGTCGTCGTGAATTATCGCTGTTATAAAGGATATAATTTCTGATACTGTATCTCTTACAATCAGTCAATGTGACATAATTTTTGTTCAAACAACTACCTTTTTTCAGCTTAGCTTAAGGCCCTTTGTACTTACACGTTTTTCTTGCCGTGAAAAGCTACAGCTTATTGGCCGTGTGTAAGCACGGTCGTCAGTAAATTTTTTTTCGGTATGGCGTCTCGTAGCTGACCTCTGAGGTCATGACTACTTAACCGGTCAATCCTGTGGCTGCCTTAAGCTTCTACACTTAAAGCCTCCGGCCAGGGGTAAAAACTATGCTAACTAAAACTAGGCGAACGCTCGCTAAGGGCACCCCCTGTGGGGTACGGACGGGCTTAGGACGTTCGCTGGGGGCAGCAAGAGGGAGAGGCTGGATCAAGGATAGTTCATTATTATTAATCGGGGACAGTCGTTAGTGTTGTATGGATCACTATGGAAGCTTATTGACTGAAACCTTTTTTCTACGGCGCGGTTTATACGCCGTACCGTAAAGAAACCGTGTCGTGTACAAAGGGCTCAAAGGTTCGCACCTGTTTGTATCTCCTGTAGCAGTTCTGTATTGTGATGGCGGCCGCCGCAGCTCTTCGCTGCAGCTGCCTGCCGCGGTACTGACGGTACGCTTTCTGAATTGTGATCGCTGCGGAGTATAGTTCCCGTTGTTCGCGGTCTAGGGAAACATTAGGGTTATAAACTGTTTTATGATATAGATTCTATATTTATTAAGATAATACGCTCCGTGTAAAATACTTTTATTCAGCTGCATTCAGTTACTTTGAAATGGTTCTTAAAAATTGCTACTATTTTGCTACCAAAAAAATGTTTGAGGTCATCCTGACTTAAGGATAACTGGTCACCTTTGTGGTTTATACAATCTACAGGGAATTAAAGAAATGTTCTTTGATCAATACTTTCTACCTAATTGCTATCAACCCATCTATCAATCTGGATCCCGTAACTTAAAAGGATAAAAAAATATTAACAAACGAAGTTATAAAGCTTTGACAACGTCTGCAAAACCAAAATAGCAATAACGCGTACTGTCAACAAACATACTTAGTGATTATAGGACAGGCGCTACTTGATATTCTTAAAGGGGAAAGTACCAAATAAATGTTTTAACAATTCAATGCTTAATGGTTTATTTATATAAATAGACATTTTATATGTACTCACATTTGTTAATTTTCCTACCACAACGATTAAAAGAATTAATGTCAACTTGGGAGAAGCGCAGTGGGGTATAACAAACTAAATTAACAATATCTCGAATACCGACCTTAATTAATAGGGCATACTTTTTTTTTTCAATTATATCGATAATATTACGAGCGCAGGTTTTATCTCAAATGGCATTCATCAATCCTGCAATGGACTATCAATGGATACCATAAGGAAGCACTTTTCGATTTGCGAATATTCTTAGATGCGTTTTGAGCCCGTTTTATCACTTTAGTTATATATTTATCATTCCAAACAAAATCAACTCACCATTTAGTGTCAGATTAGAGAAATGCGTCGTAGCGTTGAGAAACTCCTGCAGCGTGGCTGATGGGGTTGTACACAAAGGTGGGTGCGATAATGCAGATCTTGGTGACGGCGGCGGTGGCGATAATGCTGCTGAACCAGGCGATACTGAGCCTGATGAACACGGAGTTGAACCGCCACAGTACCTGGGTAACAAAGAATTGTATGTATTCATTAGATACATCAAAGAACTTTTAGCACAGCTGGATGAGATAGCAGAGGATCGGATTAAATAGCATGCGATTGGAGAGGCCTATGACCAGCAGTGGACTGCTATAGGCTCATGATGATGATAAAAAATGTATGAAATTATAAATTCAAGTAAGCTAACAACATAAATATAATTGTGGTTATAAAATAAAGATCAAGTAAATGTTTATTAACGCATTCAAGGACACTGAAAGAGACGCAATAGAAGTTTTTTTGTTATAACGCCTATGGACGTTCGGTGTCCCTCAAAGTGTTAATGTTGTCAGTTTTACTCAAGCGTTTATTTCGGGTTTGGTAGAACTTAAACGAAGCTTTTAATCATGAACTCAGTGAAGTCACTTGTTGAACTTCAGTATAACAAACCCAAATTCTTATATGTAAGCAGAATCGCAACATTAGTAAAACTGTTAATGTTGTCTCACGAAGGTTTAAAATATAAAAGCATGATTAAAAAATTCTAATAAATCCAAATTAAAGAAACTAAATAATTTGTGCTTTAAATAGAATAAACCCCAACCTATAATAGTTGTAGCCGAACTCGAAGCTAATGTTGCTGCAGACGTCATCCAGAGGGAGAAAGAAAAAAAACCAAAAGAGATAGAAGGATTGTAGGATTGATACAAGGTTAAACAACGGATAATGAAAACATTGAGATACACAACACAACATCTAGGCACCGTATTATGACGTGTTAGAGCCGTCATTGATCCAATACATGACAGAGAAGAAGATAGACAAGATATATATCACCATCTCTTAATCGCAACGGAACAAATAAAGACTTTAATACTTTATAATACGGGCTTTAATTAATTGAATGCGTACCTGTAAGTATTGTCACAGAACTCAAAAGTAAAGTCGCTGTTAAAGGTGCTGGTGTCGTCGAGGAGTGGTACCATCAGTGTGTCCTCGCCGCCTCCGCTGCCGCTGTCGAGACCGCAGCCCGACAGCAGAGACGAGCTTTCGTTCTACAGTCAAGGAAATAAATATTACAATTCGTGATAAAATGAGACTTTGACATAGGGGCAAAAATGCTTTAAACTACTGTTATCACTTCACCTTTTGCCAAAAGTAACGTAGTTCGTAATCGAATACATTGACTTTAAAAAAATCTAAGTCATCTAAATAAATCTTAGTATTATTCCAACGAAAGGGTTGGCCTCTATGGCTTGGTACTTTTATTAAGACATAAATACTTTTTAAAATTAACCATGTCTAAACTAGACGCATCATTATTCATTATTACGCGCTAATTAATTTTATTACATTATTAATTCTACGAAATTTCTACATACCTTTATCCTCTCGGGCATGGCGGCTATGATTTGCTCCGCCAGCGTAAACACCCGGTCATCCTGCTCCCCTGAAAAGATTTTATGAAGTGGAACCTTATAACATTAACTCAAATAAACGTTTTTCTCACCACTGTCTTCAAACAACCGAGGACCGATCATGAATATAGCTTAGTTAAAGGCTACATTATTAAAATGATGCGACTGAGTTGTATGGAAACAAGTTTTAGACACAAATCATGACAAACGAAAAAATAAACAGTATATTAGCTCGCGTTCTGAATTTGTAGGAAATTGCAGGGTTTAATTTTCTGGTTTGCAAAGCATCATTTACTATTATTATATTGTCATGATTTGCACAGACTGATTCATGTAACTGTAGCACTTTTGAAATTTTACGTTAAATTAAACATTACGACTTCATCAGTGAAGTTTATACAGTTGTAATCGTACTATGTAAACAGCTGATAGAAGTTTGTCATAAATCTACACACACACTTAACTACCTCACATGAAATAAGATTTAGGTTAAATGTAGTATTACTTCCAAAACGTTTATTTCCAAACGCGGGTAAGAAGTCTTTAAAGAAAAGTCTAAGGCCGGGATCTATAAACGTTTCTTAGCACGTGCTGGCTTAAACATGTTCCTGCCTCTATCTTGAACTTGTAATTTGGTATTTGTGCGACAGTGATAGAAATAACGCTTAGCCAAAGCACGTACTTAGAATCATTTATAGATCACGGTCTAAGACGTGAATCAATCCAGTTCTTGCATTAGAATAATTTTGTTTATGTGTTTTGACATGCGTTTTGACAATAATATCGCGAAACTTCATGATGACACATTATAACATAAAAATGAATGACACAGGTACAAATAAAAATAAAATATGAAATTAGGTGGTTTAAACTGTAATACTGTTCGCAGTAATAGCTTATCATTACATTAAATTAATACTTATTGAAAACATAGACCACATTCTCAGTATAATAAAGTCATCCACATAAACCAATGTTTAAGTGAATGAAACAAGATAACATGATCTCTCGGCCTTACTATAATTGTTGATACTGACATAAAAACATTACAGCGCAATATAAAACTATTGTTTAATAACTTAAAAAAACTAAATTTTGTTAAACAAACATTTGACAATATTCCAAAAGTAAATCTAGTTTTTAAACGATGTGTGTACCTACAAAAAGAAACTAATAATCTAAATGAAATTCTGGGTTTACTAAAATGGAGAAATTTACAAGGAATAACCAATAAAAAGTGTAATGAGAGAACAGTGCACGATAAAACAGTGGCCAAAGAACTTACCTTCAACAATGGCAACAGTAAATCATCTACACATAAAAAGCGTCTAAATACTCATGCAAGCGTTTAGCGTTCATGCAGTGTTGAAATTGTCACGTTTTTTTGAAAACAAGTGTACTGACTGAACAACGTAGTCTTGTGTACTGAAATTGGAAGTAGAAGCCAATCGATTTGGTTGTGATACAGTGATAGTGGATAGACCAATACGAACCACTGAAAGCGACATCGAGGGACAACATCGAGTAAACCAAACCGAACTTTATTTTTGAAGCAATAATAGAGCTTTTTAATCATTCAAGAAAAGAGTTCCTTCCTTCTATTACGTGCATTAGTTGGTAAAATTTAAATATTTAAATGATTAATTTCAGTATTAGTAACCATAAAACTCGGTTTAGTTAAAGGGTACTACAGACAACAAACACTCAAGGGAAAACTCCGCTCATATTGGAACACAAAGTACAGAAGAAACTACAAGTGGTCTACCGACATACAGTGAACAAGGGCTACAGACTGGCGACAAAGAGGGAGACAAAGATATATAGACAACTTTTGTTAGAAGAAGAGGGAGGCAATGCAACTACTACATACACAACATCGACAGATAGGACGAGCGGAGTTATCGATGCTGCGACTCGAAATGGTATAGAACGTTACGGATAGTAAAAAATGCCAATTGGAAGATAGGATAGATAAAAATATTTAAAGTAAATATTTGAAGAAATTTTAATTGAAGCCAATTTGGTAGATCATAATTATCGTGATTGTATGTATAATTTAGAATATGAAAAACGGAAATTACAACAAGTAAATCTCTTCCTTTTTTAAACGATTTAAGTAAATCGCTGAAATTTTAGAATTTAGAATTTTTCCATATCAAATGAGATTCAGCTTCATCGAATTCTCATAGTTAGTCTTTTGAGTGTTAGGTACCTAGGTCTATACCGTTTCTCTGCGCCGGGAGACTGACCTGTGCGGGTGCGCGCGGCGGGCGGCGCGTCGTCGTGGTCGGAGAGCGCCTCCACGTCTATGAGCGGGCTGGTCGCGCGGCGCGGCGCCGTCTCGCCTGCGGAACCACCGCGCTCAACAATCCGCTAAGCCGCTACGGAGCCTTACCGGTCAAACGACGTGAGCCTACTGACGTCTTCACGTTCAAATCACTTTTATGAACGAAATCAAATGTTTTGAAAATGGACGTGGTCTCTAAAGTTATGCTTTTGTCGTTATCTGAAAAGAAGGAAGGGGAAGCTACGGACTAAATGTCTGAATCTATTTTGTTCGCTAATTGGTTTCTTGCTTTCAGTGAACCAGATGCTGTGATTGAAATTTTTGCTAAAATTATATTTATATCATCCAGTTAATAATTCTGTGACTCATAAAACACATAATCAATAAACAAGAACGTTCATAAACGTTTTCTTGTTCAAAACAACGGCAAAAAAAAAAGCTTCAAAATGTTGATAACTGTCACAATCTCGCAGTGTAGAACTCACACGTTTGACCAGTTATATCGCCGAACAAACCGTCACCATTTAAAGGAAACATAGACCGAAACCCAAAACCAAGGTTAGGACATTCAAATGTCATCAGCTGCCGTGCCGATATAAAATAACCAGCAAATGAAAAACGAATCGACTATGAATGAGGCGAAGTGGTTCAAAGACTTACAGAGGGCCAGGTCCATACGTCTGCCGATCTTCGAATCGCCAAGACTGTCTTCAGAGTTATCAGAATCTAAAGGTAGCGACATGCTTCGTTCCCATCTGAAAATGTCAGGATTTTTGGCGAATTAAAATTGACAATACTCTGTTAATCCTTTAGACTGACAATTTTTAGTTAAAAATCAATTATCATTATTATAATATTATTTTGTTTGTATAGGACTGTCGCGTTTTCAAACAATGATTGAAGAATATTATGAACTAAGTCACAGTCATGCAAAAATAATAAAACCGCATTCATGATAAATGGTAGTGGATCGTTACCTAGCAGAGGATGAGCTCTCCGACTTGTCTATAGCTGAGCTGGATCTAAAAGCGTCGGCCATGTTGATCCCAGAGTCTATTGACGGTCTCTTCACCAGGTTGCTCTCTAAGCTGCCAGCTCGACTCTTTTGAGATAAGCTAGAAAGAGAGAAATGTTGCTTAAATCATGGCAAGTCATTTGGTTAAGTCTACTTGTGAAGCAGGCAGAAGAAGTTCAGAAAATAAAGTTAGCGATTCAATACAGACGACATTAAAGTGGAAAAATTCTGGTCATATTGTATCAAGCTGTGTGTAGTGACATTTTATCGATTTCTTTTTGACAAAAATACTTTTTTCGTAAATAGCCACGTCTGTGCACATAACGCATAATTATTTCTGTCAGAGGAAGGGATTGTGACGGCATCTACATCGCCACATATGAACTACGCATCATTCTGACGACACGCAAAATCCTGCATCGCGCAAGTAGGATTTACCGCGCGATTAGCATATATACAATGTCCAACACTTTTCTAAATTGATGACTCACCACGGCTCACCTGCTGCAGTGTTTGTAATAACTAAAATTTTCCCCGAACGCAACATTCCAAGCTACCCATCATAAAAGTTCTCACCTGTGCGGCCTCAGAAAGACTCCGTCCTTAGCAGGCGGGTGTATCCTGTCCAGCAGCGCGGCCAGGTGCGCGTGGCCGGCGCGGCGCGCGGCGGCGGCGGCCCCGCGCGCGCCCGCCTCGCTGCGCGTGCCGGCGCTCCAGCGCGCCAGCACTACCGCTGTCTCTATGTGACCCGCCGCGCTGGCTACCATCTGGAAATGGAGAAGAAGGAACTATGTTAACATTCCTTTTAATTTTAAAAGCAGTTTGAGTTTCGAGAATTGGAATCTTTCAAATTAGGAGGGGATTCGTTTACGGATTATTGATAACCATGGGCTTATGTGCACAAGAGGCTATGGTGCTCTTTCCATTTATATTAAGGGCAACAAAACAGCACGCCTCTATTCCTTAAAAGGATAGGAAAAGGTACAGTACACTCACATTTTGCCATTACTGTTTCAACCGTGTTGCGGTTGGGCTTAAAAATGTGACACTACTACGAGTTCTTCCAAAAACTGTTTATTATTTAGCCCACAGCAACACTATAATATAGTGTTTAAATTTAAAAGATTAAATATTTAAACATTAGTAGGAGGGTCTCGTGGCTAAATGATAACAACCACACGGGTCGATTGAAGGCTAGTCGATTTAAGCTAGGCTTGCCGCGGTCAGTTCCTGGATGGGTGACCGTCCGTTACATATTGAGACCCCTCCGTGCCTCGGAAAGCACGTCAAGTCGTTAATCCCAACTATCATTCCTAAATCTTTGACAGTCGTTACGGGTAGTCAGAAGCCCAAAAATATGACAATGGGTATCGTATTACCCAATTAACTGGGTTGTGGAGCTCAGATAGCCAAACGATTCATGTAAAATACTGGTAATCAGCTGCATCCGGTTAGACTAGAAGCCGACCCCAACAAAGTTGGGAAAAGGCTAGGCAGTTGAATATGAGATATAAAAACATTATTAAAATAAGTCCTAAGTAAACTTACCAAAGGCGTACAATTATCACTATCCCTCGCACCCAAATTGACTTCTTTCTCCAACGCCAAACTGGTGTCATCTTGCCTCCACCTCAGCAACACAATGGTCAACTTCGTGTACCCTAATGCAGCAGCCAAATGTAGGATAGTGGAGCCGTCTTCATTAGGTTCAGTGGTGAAACCCTCAGAGTTGCCAGTAGATCGGTTGCTAAGGGTCCGGCAGAAGGACACAAGACGCTCTTCAAATTTTGGGTTGGAGTAGAGTTGCACATCCTCGATCTGAAATCGTAAGAGTTGAAACAGCTTAGTGACTTTAAAAGAATAACAGTGGTATTGGTTGAGTGAAGTTTTATATTACATATAAATAATCAAAACATTAGTAATATCAAAGGTAGGCATATGCCTATTTAAAAGTATCCGTGACTTGCATTATGCATAATCAGCCTATAATGTTCCCACTGCTGGAACACAGGCCTCCTCTCGGTGAGAGAGAGTAGGCCCAGTGTGAGTTGGTAGATGTCACATGCCTTTGAATTTTTGGTTCTAGGACATGCCGGTTTCCTAACGATGTTTTCCTTCACCGTTTTGAGAGCAGTGGTGATGAAATAATTGACACAGAGTTCGAAACAACGACCTATAACTTCTGTGTCGCGGCCGTTACTACTGGGCCATCACTGCTCATCTGATCCGTATGAAGATGACTAAAAGTCATAGTTTTTCCAGTGTAAAAAAATAAATTTAGTTTAAATACAAGGAAAAATACCATCCCATTTCGCAGCAAAACTACGATGGCTTTAGCACTAAACTTCTCCCACCATGGATCCATATGAAAGTAATAGAAATAAGTGTAGGTATTTTGATTTAAGAAATATTCTCACCTGACTATTCTCATCAGCAGGTTCAATCTTCATTTGCAAACGACCTTGTAACCGCTGCAAGCGTTGCAGTAGCGAAAACCTCCTCAAATCCAGCGATGGTAGCGGTGCGGACGCAGGCGATGACGGCGCAGGTGCAGGGCCCGGTTTGTACTCAAATACCACTGTATCTGATACCACGCGACCACCTCGAGCCACTTGCAAAGCAGCTAAACCTGCCTCGTGAGCTGAAAAGGAGAGTAGATTTCATTAGAAGAAAGTTCAAGTATGGTAGGGTAAAATTTTGTAATACACCAGAACTTTGGTTTTCTTTTCTGGTATAATTATCATTTAATGCGAAAGTATCAGGGAAAGCCACGAAATTCAAATTTTCTTACGTTTTTTGCAAGTTGTAAGTCAGTATCAAATAGTATGTTGATCTAAATATATATGAATACAACTCTATAAATTCATATAATCCTATTGAATGACTATTTCATGAAATCATGACATTGTAGGATTATTCTAACATAAGGAGTTATATTGCTGATTCTAATGATTATAATTCTGTTCTGTTAGTTACGGTCGCGAATCATATTTTAATCAAGATACAACCTGACTCGAATAAGAAATTTTTAATTCCGCGGGATACCTTAGCGCATCCCTCTAAAGTTAATTTCGTACCATAACAGTCTGAGTAAACGGAACGCTAGACGATCGCACGTTAGTATTAACAAAACGAGTATAAGCTGGCCTCTTATACTATTGAAACTACAACTAAGTACAACGCTAGGCCAACTCAAAGACAAAATGTTACTACGTGCGGTTAACCACATACTCTTGTCTTAACTAACCTGGACAGTAACACCTCAAAAGCCCATTCTGCACCAATATTGACGGCACTGGGAAGTTATCAAACAGTACAGTGTACTGATCAGACGTCTCAGTCCAAGGTCCTGCCACCAGAACCTTCGCTCCACCTTCAGGATAGGCCCATTCAGGAGAATAGTCAGTGATGTTCAACGTCCCCTCGCTACTACTTTCTGTCTGCATCTTCTCATTGCTGTCTTCCGCCGGCGCAGGAGGGGACTTGTCGCATAACGTCTGGAAATTGAGGAAAAAGGACTGCTTTTATGTTGATTAAATCTGTCAATTTACTCAGTTTTTGTTGAAATAATAAATGTGTAAAGGTTAACGCAACAAAAACTGCTTAAACTATAAAATTATAATGCAGGTGGAATAATTTTCGATATCCACAAGGAATTATAAACAGAAAATTTTAAGCAATAATTAAAATAAAACATACTACGATTACGAATTCCGTATTGTTACAATCTTTACGTTCTTAGTTAATTTTTTTGTTAAGTATTTTGAGAAGGCTCAAATAAACTTTACACTTTGCGGGACACCAAACACATAATTGACGTGATAATAATAACATTTAAATTGCGTCTCGTTTAGTGTCCCTCAATGTGTATTTTTTTTTGTAACAGTAGCATGCCAAACGTTTTTCGACTCACCACAGGATTTGTTGAAATCGAACTGGGGTCCAACACTTCCAATTCAGGAAAATCACCTAGCATATCAAAAGCGTCCAGATTCACAAACACATTATCGTCCACTCCCGTAGCAGGCGACGCCACTACTTCACAACTGTCTATAAAGTCCATCGTATCTATTCCGGACACCATCACATTAGCCGTGTCGGTATGCCTCACACCATTCCTTTCTAGTTCACAAGTAGGCATGTTAGCCGACAATGTCTTCTGTATATCTTCATGCGACAACTCAAGAGTCTCATCAAAGAACCCACTAGAACCTAAATTGCTGTCAGTACCGAGCAGCACTAATGTATCATCACAGTTATCTGTCAAAACTTTACTTTCTAATCTTTCTACTAAATCTGGATATCTCGATGGAGTCGCCGGCGCACTTGCTATTACCTGGTTTCTACTCCTCGGCTCCACTTTTATCTTCCTTTCAAAAACGTCAACGTCTATTTTCTCCTCTTTAGGCTCAATTTCTAATTTCATTTCTGTATTTTGAACACAAGTTGTAGGCTGACTATCTGGAATTTCCCTTTTTAAAACAAAAGTGGGTTTGTACTGCTGCCTATACCTGTCTCGGGGTTCTTCACAGACAAACGACGTCACTGACAGAGGAGATACTAATGAAGAATTCTGCTGGGCACCGTTGCTTGTTCCATTCAATATTAAAAGACCACCACCGCCTTGGATTTGACCTAATGATAGTAGTAATGGAGATGCTGATTGTTGGGTGGGTCTGTGGTCTCTAGTGTACTGCCTTGGTGGGTGAGACATTGGTCTCGGAGAAGGTCCGGTGGTTGAAGATACTTGGTGATCGGAAGGTGGTGGTTTTGCAGCCTGCACCCTGCGCATGGGATGCGCACAGTTTCTTGAGTCATTGCAGGTAGAATCAGGACAGCCGCACTCCAGCTGCCTTGCCAAAGCTGCAGCTCTCGCCGATCTCTGCTTCTCCATGAGTTGCGTCACGATCACTTCCACGGTCTCCGATGTCTGAAACATTTTGCCCTGATTTTTAATTATAGTCATTTATGTTACTAATTTCAGCTTCTATGGTGCGTACTCACCGATATTTCCAAGTCATTGTTGTGATCCGGATCATCCTCACTGAAGACTGAAACAGGAAACACTACAAACATTATAATCCTATAAATTAATCAACGCGATTACAGATAAGTATTTTTATTTGGTTCGGGAATCGTTATTGTAAGAATGAGCAATCATTCTAATTAAATGCACGCGGCATTGCGCACATATTAATCGAGCCATATTTACCAAATAACATTTAAAAAATAACCCAGTAACCCAATTTCCATTACAAAATGATATCGAAAATAATTCCATTATAACGCTTGTAATATTAATTTTCAATCTGAAATCAATAACAGGGTGTCCCTAAATTAACAACAGCATCGTTATTCCGATCAGATAGGATTAATAACCGCGCTGCATAATTGATATTTGCCACCGTTTTCATAAATATTCAACAACGGAACAGAAACTTTCAGCGTTTCAATTTGGTTCCAGTGTTTTCAATTCTCGAATTCTGTTAGAATGAAAATTTTTGTGATTTTTTGTTCTGAAAAGTTGTTAATTGACGGCTTGAAGTGTTACATAGTAATGCTGTTTTGATTGGCAGCTGAAGTTGAAGTCAGATTCGAAAATGATTACTAGAAGTTCTGTCCAAAATGTTGTATACCTATTCTAAAAGATTATTCAATGGGAGAAAATGCTTCATTAGTTTGTTGTTTTGAAGAGTATAACAAAAATCAATATAAGATTACACCAAAACTTGGCTAATCCATTATATTGGTTTCATTTCCACCAGAATCCCTATCATTTCTTTTCATTTTACAAAGAACACGACTGGCTTCATATTTCATAATTTGAGAATTTTCGTGGCAAAAAACCTTTGATTACATTCTTATCTTTGGAGTTATTCAAATTTATGGTGATCCACAGTCAAGATGAAGGTACTGCTAGCATCTTTCTCATTTACGAATCTTATAATTTTATTCATAAGGTGTCCATTTGGATCGCGCTAAATGAACTATGTTTTACTTCGATGGAATTATAGTTATAAATTAATTTTCTCGGAATATTATGTTTATTCACCAAGTTAAAATGATTTCTGTGAATGAAATGAAATAGCAAGGAATATGCAGCTATGGTTATAATAATTTGCTAAGAAAATTTAATGGCAGTCCAGGTCTTACCCACAAGATTTATTTGCTTGCTTCAAACAAAAACACGCAAAGGAATACCTCAGGGCATACCTTTGGCCCAGTTCTGTTTTAGTTCAAACTTCCCCACGACCCTTTTTATTTCTTCTCCTAAAGATTATAAGCTAATCGCATACTCACACATTGGCTTCAGCTGGCAGACGAGCTCGTCTTTCGTCCACTCCTTCTTATCAGCCCACAGGGCGAGACTCGGTGCCACAGTCGCCAGTTTGTTGTCATCGGGGTATGGCACGTTCAGGTAGTGGACTAGCACTATATCCGGGTTCTGGAATTTCAGTAGAACGAAAAATAAATACGACAGTATCTACTGAAATTTATCTATATGCCATAAAACGATTCAAACATTGAATATTACGAAAAGGATTGAGGGTTTACTTTTAATGCGAGGTTTAATTAGTATTGATCTTTGATTACATAAATTAGGTATTAGTTATATGAAGCGCGGATCATACAATAAACTGCAATTATAAAAGACTGCAAATTGAAATATTACGTAAAGGCGAAATTAATATGTTAACACGGCTACATATCAAGCTATACCTTTCCAGTATAAGTTTACCTTTCACTGTACAGAAGTCCTATACAATGCGAGATTAGCTTATACTGGAAATGTATAGCTTAATATGTAGCCGTTACCTATCATAAAAAGAAAAATTACTTGGGTTTAATTAAAAATTATAATAATGGTTCATTTATTTATAGAAACTACATAACTATTAATGAACACAAAAATAACAACACAGCAGGTTCAAAATTCACGTTATTATGTCCAAAAAATGTTCATAACCAATTAATATTTAAGTGTGACATTAATTTTTGTACCGAACCCATCAGCCATGAATGACCATTTCATTCATGGGTTCGGTGAGTTCAATTTTATTATGTTCAGCAAAACGTAAAATAATGCTAATAGATGCAGAACAAAATAATTATTGTATAGCATTTGAACCTAAATGTTATCTACGTGCATAATTATTGTATTTAGTCATTAATATTAAACGTTTTATTAACTACAGTAATTAAAAACCATTTGAAATGTATTGTATTATTATATTGTTATTCAGTCATATTGTCAGTCATGTATAGCTATGAAAATATAAGAAATTTATATTGATATATGAAATTCTCTATATTTAAAAGAGTGTCCTTGGAGTTTCTTGTCCGTTCTTCTTCATAAAGAATGGGGTACTTCAGCTTCAACTTTCTGACTAACTGACCGACTATTTGACAATTCAAAAGTGCCTGTAAATGGTTTAATTGAAATATATGCTTTGAGTTTGAGTTTGAGTTTGAAAATATAACGAATCGAATTGAAAAAACATAACAATTGTTCAGTTTTACTTATCTTCTTTTTGACTAACTCATCGTTTTCAGGATAACATAACTTTATATTTTCAGAATTTTGTTCTAGTACCTACTATCAAATAAAGAAGTAACGATATGATTTAAACTTTCTTATTATATGTAAGAATAAAAAATTTAGTTCAAAAAACTGTAACACTACGGAAAAATAAAAGTGATCTAAAAAGAACGAAACAAGAAAATATTTCAAACAGAAAGCAAGACATAGGTAAAAAATTGTCAAGGTAAAGCTGTCGTCGCATGCCTGTATACCATGTGGGTGCCAGGAACACCTACAAATTATAATGGCATGCGACGATGGCATGAATAGGTTCAGTAGTTTTGGTGGAACACACTTAAATACATACATACATAAACTGCTAAAATCATAACCCTTTCTTTTGGCTTTGCCGTAGTTGGGTAAAAAGAGGAAGAACTTTATCAATGCGAGCTAGAGCTTATCAAGTGCACCTCCGTAAATTATACCAACCAGAGACAGCTCAGCACGCCTTTATTCTTAACAGGATAACAAACACCGTTTAACAATACAAACCTCCACTATTACTCAAGTTAGTTACAAGCAAATAAATTTCAAAAGGCCCATAAAAGCAAACGCATTTGTAAACGTTAAGTGATATGTGAAAATTTACAACGGTATATAAAACACGTACAAAGACAGCCTAACGAGGATGAAAAAATATCTATTTATTTTCGGAAAACAACGAACTGCACTCAGTACATAAACAAGGAGCAACATCCGAAACTGCCAGTAAATCGACTCCAGCGCAGTTAAACTTGGTATAAAAATAAGTAATACACAATATTTTAATTTTGCCAACCCGACTAGCGAATGTAAAACCGAGTGCGCCATAATAACTAACCATTTGTCTTCAAAATGGCGGCAATAAACATGGCGTCATTATTTATGTAATGGCCGACGCCGCAGGGGTGCCTCTCGACACGTGTGCACTTTATTATTGTTGTGGTTTTTCATTAACACGCCGTTAAAAGTGGATTTGTTGTAACAGTGCTTCAGTGTATCGTTTTATGCTGTAGTCATAAATTTTCGGTTGAGTGAAATTCTGATTGTTATTTGTATATCATTATTTGTGGAGTTGCGGTTCCGAGTGAGAGGTTTTATTTGATTGGCCTAGTGGGAATAAAAAATACATATCTGGACAAATCTGATATGTTACAGAATTTATTTTTAACTTTTCTTTATTTGGATACCTTTTCTTTATTTGGTGCTGCGGTTGACAGTAAAACCATCAGCTATTTGTTATATTCCCCTGTATTTTATATAAAAACAGTTCGGGTATAATATAAATGTCTATAATACAGGATGTTTCCCAAAATACTTGGGTGGAACCTTTTGTTACTGAATGACCAGCAAAGTTTAGTATAGGGAGCATTTACATAAATCAGATAACCAATTCAACAGTACCCACAAAACTTTATAAACCCACATGCACGATATACCTCTGATTAAATCTGCCATTAAAGATAAGCCAATTTATTTTGTACCTATGCCACACCATACGATTATGTATGTAAAGTTTTTGTACAACTTTATTTTACGATACACAAACATATACGAAATAAAGCGCAGCTATTAGAAAAGAAAAATATTCTTCAATAACTACTTCAAATTGTATATTAGACAGCCCTAGTTTTTCTATACTCCGGAGTCTGAAGTCGAAAGTTGCAGTCCTTTGAGCTTAGCACGATCTAACGGTCGGGCTGGCGACAGGAAATAAAACTATAATGTACTGCTTAATACAATACACACTACAAAATATAATAAACAGTTGGAAAACGTACATTTTGAAAACTATTTAGATATAATCGCTTTAGGGGATAAAGTTTTACAACACACAGAGGAAGCATTAATGCTTTAAAAAGCAATAGAATTGAAATTAAGTATGTTTGTCTGGGAATTAATGTAACTGGATGCTGGAAATTTGAACGAAAGTCATTGACGTTGTATACAAATAAATAGATATTGTTTTTCGTCAGTAACGATTAATTAGCTTTAGTTTTTGCCCTGGCTGGAGGCTTTAAGTTAGTAGCTTTAGGCAGCCAGAGGAAAGCCCGGTGAAACAGCCACGAACTTAGTGGTCAACTGCGAGATACCCTAGTAAAAAAAAAAGAACAGTCAGTAATGACATCAAATGTTTTTTTTTTAGACCAATTCAAACATATTTAGAAAATCAGAGTATCACTGTGGCGGCATCCACATCGCCAAATGCGAATTACGCATCAAAGACCTGACGTCACACAAATCCTGCATCGCGCAATTAGAGTTTACCGCGCGATAGACATATATACAAACTCCCAACTTCAACCTCTGGGCAGTTGCCCGCCAGACACGACACCCGTCTGGTCGGAGGATCCTCCCTTTTCTATGGGGGATGAGTGAACTTTACACCCTGTTCCTCATACCTCTAAATCACCAATAATAATTTTTCACCTTCTAGGTCTCAGACTGACATATATGTAGATGTAGATGCATAGACACACAAACAGTTAAAACATAATTGCTCAAAACCACAAACCAATTACCACTCCACCAAGATTGCCACAAAGGGATTGAAAGCAAAGAATACTTATCCTTCCTTTTGTCCCTTAATAGCCTATTACAATCTTTACTTAATTCCCTCGTTAGACCTCCCATCCCCCAGAGGGACTCGGTTTGATTCCACAATTACCTTACAACAAGATAATTGTCTCGTTAAATATTAACTTTGTCTAATTGAACTATCTGTGTGAGGATTGTATCTATAGTTGCGTATATTCCTTTTTACTGTTTAAAGTGGTACCTACTATGGATTTTTTTCTGAATCTCTTGTCATGTGTAGGTGTTGCGTATTTCAATAGTTACGACATAAGATTCCATGTATATTGCATCAAAACTATTAACATTTATGCTTTTTAAAAGAATAGGAGGAAGGATTGCGTGATAATTGACCAATTGATTTAAGATGCCAACACAGAGACACTTAACTAAAAACGAAAAGAGTAACTGCATTGACACGCCTTAAGCAAGCATGGTGTTCAACGCTCGATCTTTCTCTGTAGAAGGAGCTTTGCTCTTCAGATGGACAAGTACAGGCTAGTATAATAATCGTCAAATCTGGACGCAATAACATTTCATTGGCTAGCTACTCAAAAATTTAAACCCTAACTGCAGTTTCAAAAATCATTTCATAACACTGAGCAATAAACATTCAACCAAAATGATCACAACAATTCAAGAACATTCCAGCAAAAAAAAAAAACTCCAGCAATTTCGCCCAATAATACACTCGCGTCGAATTCCAACGAAAACTAAACCGCCGTGCACCTAATACGTCAATAGAAATTGACACCTGTTACTCTACACAAATATTACAACTACGGCCAATCAGAAATTCAATTACCTTCGGCATTTTCCGATGCGGGTATGGTGGCATTTTACAAAATGTCAATTTGTAATCGTCAGTGCGAGGATTAGTTCTGTCCGGTCCGGTTTGGTCATTAGAGCTTGTCACCTACCTTGGAACGGTAGACAAAGAGGCGGCAATTAATTTGAGAGGCTTCGAGGCATTGTCTGGGGCTTATATAGATTACGTTAATGATTTCGAGGTAGATAGTCTAATGGATAAAGTTGCTGATATTTGAAAAAGTAATGTTAATGTAGATTTTTCTGATTGTCTCTGGAGAATTGATTTGCAATTAAGGGGGTTATCTATAAACAGTGTTTAAAGTTAAGTGACGTTCAAACGTCAAAAATGTATGGTTAAACACTCGGTTATCATTATTTAACTTTAAGATGCGTTTATAAATAAACCCCTTAAAGACGAGATAAAAATTAAGGGATAGCGAAATAGATAAAACTAGCTTATGTCTAATGAAATAAATCTCACTCTAACATTATGATACCACTCAACAAGGTTTTAAAAGTAACAACAAAAAATCGATTATCTGCCTGTCTAATCTATTATGTATGTTGTTGTCTGAAACTTTAAAATCTAGGAGAAACAAAACTAACCTATCGAAATCAGATAAAAAACAAACCAAACAAAAACATCACAGAGTGTTCGTAAAATCACAGTACCTATAATTGAATTAATTAAAAACAATTAATACACGGTCTGAAACAGAACGTTTCTAACGATACCTTCTGAATATTTACTTTATAGGATCGCGTAATGGAATTAAGATGATCAAATATTAAATTTTCATTTGGTGCCGACCACGAGTCCAATCCTGATGTACTCGTATATACTGTTTGCACTGCATACAGAACAGTTAGTACTTTTTAAACATTATTATTGAAATCATTTATTACATTTGCGTTAGTTAATTTATTCAGGCGAGACCTTGCGGAAATCCATTATAAAATACAATAGACGTAGATATATTTAGTAACCTATTCCTTTACTAAATATATCTACGTCTATTGTATTTTTCATTTGCGTTATAAGTTCTGTCTATATCATAATTTCTATAGATATATCAAAATATATCTAAACTCAAACTAGATTCCAACAGAAATTTCTCAGTAGCAGCCCGAAGTCTGAATTTCTGCACGGGTCATAACAATAGGCTCGCCCCCTATTGCATGGGACTTAAAATATAACTGGCGAAGTGTGGGTGTACTACAGGAACACCTCTGCCGACCCTTCGGGGAAACAAGGCGTGATGTTATGTCATATTCTGTTAAGTGTGTCAAACTAGAACAATTACTTTGACATAGCTTGTATAATAAACGAAATTCAACCCTAAATCTCAGCATGGCTTGCAAGCACTACCGTAGGTACCAGTCATTTGAAAAGGAGTATTCATTACATTGAACTCACTCGACATAAGCATAATCAGCCTATAATGTTCCCACAGCTGGGACACTATGCCTCCTCTCTTCGTGAGGGAGTGGGCCGTAATCTACCACGCGGGCCCAGTGCGGGTTGGTAGATGTCTCATGTCTTCAAATGATTGATTTTAGGACATGCCGGTTTCCTCACGATGTTTTCCTTCACCGTTTTGAGAGCAGTGATAAAATTATTTACACAAAGTAAAGCGCCTGCCTAGGTTCGAACCCACGACGTACAACTCGTAAGTCGGGGCTGTTACAACTGGGCCACCACTGCTCTCTCGACATATTGCAACTTAAATGATATAGAGGTTGTTGCTTTACAATTCGTTTTTTTTTCAAGAGACATCATTAATCTGACAAGTTTTTGCTAATATTTCAAGTGTGTGCCATCTACGGCTCTTCTCTACTCATCCTAACAGTTGAACGTTGTTAAGATCGGTTGCTGTACATGTACGATCTATTACTTTTCTAGTAGCTATTTCACTTTTAGCAACAAGCAAAAATGAATTAAGTATAGAAAAGTTTTCACTTACAATTCAATATGAAAGTAGATAAATTATATCAAACTGTTACAATACATCCATTGGGAACTGAAGTATAGAACATTAAAGTGAACAATAGTCTATAAATGGTGCTCCAAGTTGTTTTGGTATTGCTAAAGTTATATACACATATAGCAGTGCACGTATAACGTTTGAATCGCATTGTGTGGAGGTACTAGAAGTTGGTAACTCAAACGTATGGAGCGCTTAAAGTTAGCTCACGTTTTAATGTATGCACATATTATAGTGGGACTGTTGTTAATCGCTTCCTTGGTTTATTTGTTATGTAAAATTTTCGAAAAACTGATGTTTTCCGTTCATATTTTTATCCCATGAAGATTTGATAAATTATTTTTTTGCTATGTTTAAGGCTTAGCAATTTAATCATCATCATCTTATACGTCAATGATATTTCTATTCTAATTTGTAGCACCATTTTGTAGTAACCTCAATTAACTTATTTAAAATAAAACAATGATTTCATGAGGTTCAATTTCCATTACATTTTCTTTGATCTTGGATTTTAAATGAACAAGAAGCCTGAGGGCTGTAATTAACTTTTTAGACAAAAAATTCTCAGAAAAAGACTTTTTTGTACTAAATGTAAAATTATATCCTAGGGCTTTAATTGTTCCCATTAAAAGAATAAGTGGGTAATGGTAGGTAATAGGTTTTCCTTTTCATTATATAAACGACGTCAATTTATAAACTACTCTGAAGGTAATGCTGATCAATTTCCAATGTTTAATTAAAACAAGTTTGTCGTCAATTTTAATCAATTGCTTTCCTGAAAACTAAACTGAAATATTTTTACTAGCCAAAGTAAAATCAAACTAACTTCTTACTACTTAAAATTTCCTCAATACCCTCAAGGTTTAAGCCACGTCCATAATCTAAAGAGAATCCATTAATATAGTATCGGCTAAAAATATTTCACAAATATTGAAAACGGTGCCTCCAATTCGCGGTTTCATCAATAGCGAGGGATATCAAAGAAGCGCATTTCAAAATCTCATATTTCAGAAGGCGGTGGATGCATTCCGAAGTCTGAAAAATGTTTTCACCAACGAGAGATTACCTTATATAAATTTCTATCCGACTTGGAGGTGAAACTTGGTAAGAAATGTACAGAAAGCTCTGAGCTGTTTGTCTCTTTGATTTTTTGCATTTGTTTGCTGATAACTTCATTGTCCTCTTCAATTGTGTTTTCAACTAGAATTTTCGATTTAGCCTTAGACACTGATAGTTCTTGTAATTAAGTCGCTATATATGTATCTACCTTTAATTAACCACATATGGTTTCAGCTACAATTGGTCTATCCCAATTATTCCCAGGAGTGTCGTAAGTGACGATTGAGAGATTGTATCAGGAGGATGGAGAGCAGAAACTACTTATTACGTTAACTAGTAACGTCATGGTGCAATCATCGATACGATTGGCAATCGTAATGACTAAGACGATATAACTTTAGAATTGGTAGTTGGTACCAATTTTGAAGCCATGATTGTAATTGCAGAAGACGCTAATAAAAATTAGGAAGAACATGACGAAGTAAGTAAAAACGATAATGATGATGCTTACCTGTAAAAGCCAGTAACACCTCCGATGGAATGTTGGCAAGATTGCAGAGTGGACGTAGCACCCGTAGATACACTGTGGACAAAAACAGTTCTTAATCAATAAAAGTCAACATGAGTAAAATAATCTGAAACTTTTATGACTAAAACACAAACAAAACAGACATACTCGTAGTCGAAGAAGTTATAATGAGAGATCCAGTTAATGCCAAAACACCTGTATAAATTAAATTTATAAATTGAAAGTTTATTTAACCACAGTTAATTTTACTCACAAGTTCATTTCCATCTAATTATCTTTACATTTGATTAACTCTTACGGCTTTTAAGACATAATAAAAAGATAATTTACTCTGTTTTTCTTTAGGCCCCTAGATCAGGGTAGATGAAAATTACCCCCATAATGATATCCATAATGTTCCGAAAATGTGTGTCTTGAGCCTTAAGCACCCCATTATCAATAATAAAAGAGTCCGCATGTTTTCTTTCTAAATTTTAAGGACGTTTTAGGAAACAAATTTCTATATTATATATTCTGTAAGGATTTTCATCAATTTGTCTATTTGATATCCGACCTTAAAAATTAATACGACTTTTTTTATTATCGTCATAAATCTTTTTAATTTTTCAATTTTTATTACGAAAATTACAGTAAAATATTTTTCTAAATTGAAATCTTCCTTAGAAGTTCGCTGTTATTTAATTATACTACGCAAATCCTATAACATTTAATCTTTATGGAATCCTTGCAATAAACTCTGTTAGCTTCGCTTTCATATTTCAAAATTACGTTAGTGATCTCTGAAAAAGCATTGCACGACGTAGTAAAACAAGCCTAACCAAGCTCGACCTAGAATTGGCACCTGAACTAACTTCGTTTACTAGGAAAGCCTCTCTGTGCACATGAGCGGTGTAAGACATGAGCGGTAGCGGGTAGGCATTTTTTTCCATTTAGTCATCTCGGAAATAATATTTTCTAATTTTAACCTTTACTACAGTTTTAAATCTGTCTGTAAGTAGGAGCTGGAAAAGTTAGACAAAACCCAAAACACCAGCGATTTCTCAAATATTTAGGTGAAAAACTGCAGGAAAAAATATAAGTAGTTATAAAAGAGTTTAATACGAAAAAGATATAAGCATAACATTCTCGTTGCCTTTCAAAACCAATGATGATATCTGTACCAACTGAATTTTTGTCTCCCTCCACTACAAAACTAAAAAAGCAGGTGGCAATGTAACCGCTCCCGCTACCGCTCATATATCAACCCCGAGATAGCCCCACTCAACGGTCACAGTTGTGCAAAATGTATTATTCAGCATTCCTTGCGCGCCGTACGTGGAGAGTCGCGCGGCGTAGCGATCACTTGCCGTCGTTGTACTAACGCCTTTGCTTGTTGCTACAATTTTTATTTACGGCATATAAAAACGAGTCCCTAGCTGGATTTTCAGAATATTCCAGCTTATATTTACTGCTTATATGTGGAATTTTTAGCAACTTTTATGATGTAAGAAATCTTAAATTAACTGGGGTCTTGGAAGGGAAAACGCTTCTAAAAATTTCTGGTTGAGCAAAACTTATATTACCGAAGTTTTACGTATATGTAAGTCTTATAAAAATGCTTACTTTAACAAGCTCCATTAAGTAACTTAGTGCTCTCAAGTGACCTTAATGTGTTTCCTTAAGATAAGACAGAGGATTTTCTCGAAGACATATATTATGGTTGGTTATATCGGTTAAACATAGGCGAACAACTGTAGTTAATAGTCCTTTGCTTTGAATTTCTCATTCACCTTTTCTCTATTTTGAATATTGTCGTATACACCTCAACTTTGTCAATAACCAATTTCAACAACAATATAAAAAATCCTTTACATTTACCCTCTAATATCTTTACCATTTACCAAAGTACCCTGCGCCGATCAACACAACAATATGGAATCATGGCCATCACCAATTCATCATCGGCTACTCGGCCTCAATGTGGCCTCAATCAAATATCCGGGCCGCGGCCGGACCTACAGAATGGACATTCAGATCTAAATCGCTGGCCATATTGGCGAATCGTATTTTTGCGAGACCATTCGAGCCAATAACCGGCTCTGTAGTGGGTTTTTCGGAGGGGATATCCGGACTCAGGGTGAAGTTGTACCAGGGATGAGTGACAAGCGATTTTTCATTTTCGTAATTTCATCTTTTATCGAAAAGAAGTTCGTTGTACCTACTGATTCTTAAACCTTCATAGAAGTTCATGTAAATCCCACAAGACCACAATAAAAAATGTTTAGGAGCATTCTGTTTGTGCAAGTAAAACCATGTACCTATCTATTATTATAATACTGTAATAGCGAATCAATTACACACAATCAATCTGACTAACCTTTTCCCAATTATGTTGGGATCGGCTTGCAGTCTATCCGGATGCAGCTGAATACCAGTATTTTACATGGAGCGACTGCATATCTGACCTCCACAACCCAGTAACTGGATAATACGATACCCCTGGGTAAGACTGGTTGTCGGACTTTCGGGCTTCTGACGACCCGTAACGACTGTCAAAGATCCACGAATGCCAGCCGGGATATTTATATTTTTTCATATTCGGATAGCTCATGACCTAAAGAGGATGAAAGAGGTGCCATATAGAATATGAATTAAAAATCTTAATATATAAATCCGCGAAACGGTATTAAACAAACCACAAGAAAAGAACAGTCAGAAAAAAATTATATAAGTAAATCCCTAAGCAAGCTGTGAAAGGTAAAGTTCAAATTAAACAAGGAGTTTATAGAGGAAACAACGAAACGACTCTAAATAAAGCAGTAAACAGCAGCGATAGCACTGCAGACGATGACTATTAAAAAGCCCCACCACCCAATTTCCTCAACCCGCTACCGCTCATAACTCGCACCAACACTTAATATCCGCACGAAGACTGCTCGTGAGTGAATTAGACTTTTACGACCACCACCGAATCCATGCCATATCGAAGGTATGGACGGGAACGAATACCTAATCTAAATCTTCAGACAAACGTCGGGACATAAATATCTATTGTTTGAAGTCTGTGAAGGTATGTTTTATTGTGTTGGATTTTTTATGACATGTTCCTGAAATTGTCGTGCTGATGTTGGTGTAAAAGATTGTGTTGGCCATTTCTTGTCACGTGTGTTGTAAAATATTGCTATGCTTTGTCAATTTTTATTATAAAACAAACGTGTGTTATAAGCGATATTTTTGAACAAATGACTAAATGTTTTTGTATTTTCTCATTCTAGGAAAAAACTAGGTTTATAAATAGCTGATTTGCTTGTGATTTCACTTGAAAAACTTCTTAGGAGTCTTGTTTTTCCTCAATCAACTCAGCATATCGCAAGCCATTACTGGACATAGGTTTGGACCTATTTCCATTAGTGTACTAAGATATGCTGCGTTCTGAAGACTCCTTAGAAGTATTTCAAGTGAAGTGCAAGCAAATCAGCTACACATAATGTAAAACAAAATTCAGTAAAAAACCATGTAAATAAGACAGTATTATATCCACCTGATTTGGACTGTCTACAACAAGAAGTACTACACTCGAGAGCAATGAATCCGGGTCACTTAAAGAATCCTAAAAATCTCGGAAACTAAAAATGCTAGGTTAATGCAATAAATTGTATTTAATAGACAATGTAATACTCCTTAAATGAAGGTATTAAAACTTCTTAGTTATTGTAAAGTTATATCATAAAAAAATCAAATTTGAAAAAGGGCCACTTTCGAAGATGGAACTACGAAATTACAGCATTTGGTTTTGCTTTTGTTTGTAATCTGTCATTTATGTGGGTACATAAACCATGTTGATAGTGCTCTATATTCATTATTCAAGCTGAAATTATGTCGCTTACGCCTGAAGAATGCACCAGAATACTTACAATGCTGGAAACCGGCCGGAGTCAGCGCGATACAGCCAGGACTGTCGGTGTGTCGCTGTCAACAGTACAAAGAGTTCTCCGACGTTACGAAGAAACTGGTTCTAACCTACGCAGACCAGGAACGGGCAGAACCAGGTGTACCACAGCACGAGAAGACCGATACTTGGTGAACACCATGCTTCGAAATCGCTTTCTCACAGGAACTGAACTCACAAATCAGTTTCGACGCCTCGGAGGAAGTAACCCAAGTGCATGGACAGTAAGACGTCGGCTTGCTGAATCTAACTTAAAACCCCTTAGACCTGCAAACGGCCCTAAACTGGAGCGTGGGCATCGTATTTCAAGACTAAGATATGCCCAGAGCCACGTAAATTGGAGTATTGAAGATTGGTCAAAAGTTATGTTCTCCGACGAATCAAAATTTATGCTCTACAAGCACGATGGAAGACACAGAGTGTATCGAAGACCAGGGGAAAGATTCAAGCAAGCATGCATTGAAGAAAAAGTAGCCTACGGTGGTGGGTCTGTACTTGTGTGGGCCGGAATTTCTTCTGAAAGTCGCACAGAGCTGGTGATCATAGAAAACGGCTCTTTAACTAGCGTAAGATATGTGGAAGAAATCCTCAATGATCACGTTGGTCCATTTATGGTCAATTTAGGTGAGGATGCTATATTTATGCATGACAATGCCCGACCTCATACAGGTAGGATTGTGAATGACTACCTTCAAGAGATGAACATTACTCGTATGGAGTGGCCAGCGCGCAGCCCGGATATCAACCCGATCGAGCATGCTTGGGACGAGCTAGGCAGATGGGTAAAACAACGAAACCCTCCCCCAATCACGCTTCGTGAGCTCAAAATTGCTCTCACAGAGGAATGGGAGAATATTCCCCAAAATCGTATAAGGAACTTGGTGTACAGCATGCCAAACCGCGTAAACGCAGTAATGGAAGCACGAGGAGGCAATACGAAGTATTAAAATTCAAGAAAATCGTAATAAAGTTCAAAAATTTCTTGTTTCCTATTTTTGTTTTAAGGAGAGATCAGCAGTTTTTTTCTTTATGTAATTTTGTGTTAATAAAATGTATGGTGACTCATATTTTTTTTACTTTCATTTAAGGAGTATTACATTGTCTATTAAATACAATTTATTGCATTAACCTATCATTTTTAGTTTCCGAGATTTTTAACATTCTTTAAGTGACCCGGATTCATTGCTCTCGAGTGTATTTAATGGAATTGGATAATTTGCTCGAACGTTCTAAGTACTAGTTCTACTACTATACTACTAAGTTCAAACGCTGGAAGTGTAAAAATAATCTGTCGTTTTCGCTTCGATGTAGTTAAAGCAATTTAAATGTTAAAAAAAAAACATTTATAAACAATTCATTCATTTAAATTTATTAAAGCTGGTACTGAAATATGTATCTAAATCAATACTTCCGCATGCTTGTACAAAATCTAATTTAACTCCTAAACCGTAAACTTCAAACTTGAAATAAAATAAATCATGACAAATCCCTCCTTAAAATTTTACTGGCGAAAACTAGACGGATCCAGAACCGTCTGGCTTGAACCGGCGAAATCCAGTTTTCCACCAATCGACGGGGATCGGTACGATTCAGTTTATCCAAGTGCATTTTCGGATGAATGCATTCGTAGATTGGACGAATTAAAAAAGTTCAACATATTCAGGCGACTTCGTCCGTCAAATGGGATTAACATAAAGCTGCTTGTAGAACTAATGAGGGGTTTTTTTGTTCAGTCTAATTTTCTGCCTAGAAGTATTTTGCATAGCCTCATTTTGCTGTATTACGACAAACTGCGTTTATGCTTAGAACTGGATGCATCCGCGCATTTCGCTCTAGCGAGCAGTGGCCGTATTATGAATTATTTTGTTTATGTGAGTAATTTGCGCTTGAGTACATCCACTTTTACTGTAGCAGCGTACGGTAGGAAATTTTGTAAAAGATAAGAGATAGCACATAATATAATGTAACCTTAATGCTGCTCGGAACTTTTTGTCTGTTACGAAAATTGAATCATTGCCATTTACGGCAACGCGGTAGTAAATACAGTGTTCTTGTTTTTCCCTTGTCCCGTCGTGCAGGACTTACCCCTGAACAAACGTTTACCAGTGCAAGCTTTATGACCCCATTACCCACAAACATAAACACCTCTTTCGAACAACAGGAAACAAACGGCTGTCATTCCCGTGCCCCATTGAGAATCTACATAAAAATCCAACTCACCGAAACGCCTCTACATCCTCACTATTACCTACCCATAATAGGTGTGATCAAAATTTTACAGCAAGAAGCCGAGAATGCAAGACCATTCGTAATTGTAAGGTGGGCTGGCTGCACGCCAGTATACCCACTACTTGCACCACCGAAACAAACACGAGCCGGACAGTGGAGCGATTGATTTGTTTTTATGTAGAACGCCGCTTTTTTGAGCTCGAAAACTTGGATTGAAAGGGTCTTTTGAAAATAAGAGATATTTTAGGTGATTGTTTTGGCTGATGTGAGAATAATCTTAAATTAATTTTAGTACAATAAACGAAATCTGAAGGCACAAATAAGTGAAGCGGGTTTTATGTTTAATCTAGGAGATTTAACAAATATTAAAGAAAAAAGAAAATCACGTGTAAAGTTTCACTTTATGCCCAGAACTCCTATTCTCTTTCAACAAAAACAAAGAACACAACTACTACCCAGATCTTTGAAAATTTTAAACCAGCAAAATCTTCCACATAAAACGCACGACTGCATTCTTTGTCCCACGCGTTAACCATCTACAAAAATACTCCTTTAAATATAAAGTCTCGTGCTCACAAGTGTAGCAGGAAATATTGGCCTATATACAAAGGCCAGTCCAGGCCAGATGGGCCGCTTTGCATGTCTGTCCCCGGCCTTGTGGTCGAATAAACAATACGTAAAACGGCGCGCGTTGCATGCGGCCTTGCAACTTTACTTTTGCATTTAAAACACGCAATTTTAAACCGTATTTTAAAGGAAACAAAGCTTTAAGTGGCAGTATAAAGTTTGCTGCAATAAATAAATTTTGATAGTTAATTCAAAATTATGCAAAGGAGCTTGCCTTGTTAATCTAGTATATTAATGCTTTCACATCTAATCGTTAATATTTGCTATGTTAAATTTGGTTTTAAGAATTTTTACTTGAAATTTTTTCATTTAAATTTCACCTATTTTTCACGTGAGGGTGTAAGAAAATGTCGTGGTGGATTGACAAAAAATATTATAAGTTCGTGACACGAGAATGCGCAAAATTCAAGTACTTTATACAACCTAAAACGTAAATTCAAATACAGCAAAAAGGAATTTATGGCAACACTCGCCTCGTTTGACGTGGATTGCGAGCGCTTGGCTTGAAAGCTGACATCTTAAGTTAAAATAATCGAGTCAACTGCTTTGTTTCAATAACAATGCCGACAAAACGTCACCAGTTTGTTAATTTTGAGGGTACGGTAATTTGGTGCTCTATTTGAAGATGGAATGGTGGTTTTCATTGTTATTGAAAAGTTGAATTGAATAATGACTAAAAGTAAGAAGTATTGAGTTTTGCTCGGTAGAGCAGTGGTGGCCCTGCCGCGACTTACTAGTTGTAGGTCGTAGTTTCGAATCCAGACAGGCGTTTTACTTTGTGTGAATTATTTCATCACCACTGTTCTCAAAACGGTCATCGTGAGGAAACCGGCATGTACTAGAACTAAAAATTGGAAGATATGTGACATCTACCAACCCGCACTGGGACAGCGTGGTGGATTACATCCTACTCCCTCTCACCGAGAGGCCTGTGTCCCAGCAGTGGGAACATTAAAATAGGCTGGTTATGTGCGTGTTACTGGGTTTTTTCCATGGGGAATTCTCAGCAGCAGCCTGGAGTCTGGTTTAATTGAGTCCGGTTAGTGGCAATACGCTCGGCCCTTCGAGAACTTTAACAAAACTGGCGAAATGTGGGTGTTTAAACACCTCTGCTGACCCTTTCAAGGACTAATGGAGTGTTGTATATCAAGATATAGGGACCCGTGGCTAAATGCTGCAACTAGCTTCAACTTTCTGACTAACTGAAAGAAAGAAAGAAAGAAAGAAAGAAAAAGTATTTATTGAGACTCGCACAGGAAATCACACATTAAACTAAAAACACCCTAAACTTAAATAAAAAACAAAGTAACATTAAAATTTAAAGAATGAAGTCCCGTACGAGGCGAAAAGGCTCCCATCTCAGCATGATGCCGCGACATTAAAAAAAAAAAAAATGTCGCAGCGCTGGTATTCTGATAGGGCCCGCAGTGACCGACATTTGACAATTCAAAAGTGCCTGTAAATTATTTAATTGAAATAAATGCTTTGAGTTTGAGTTTGAATGATAACAGTCGGACGAGTCGATCGAAGGTTAAGCTACACTTGCCGCGGTCGGGTCGTGGATGGGTGACAATCCATTACATATCTAGACCCCTCCATTCCTCGGAAAGCACGTTAAGCCGTTGTTCACGGCTGTCATTCGTAGATCTTTGACAGTTGTTACGGGTAGTCAGAAAGCCAAAAGTCTAACAACCAATCTTACCAAGGGGTATCGTGATAACTGGGTTGAGGAGAACAGATAGGCAGTCGCTCCATGTAAAATACTGGTATTCAGCTACATTCGGTTAGACTGGAAGCCGACCCCAACATAATTGGGAAAAAGCTAGGCAGATTGATTGATTGGTTTTGTATATTATTATATAAAATAATGTTAGCCTCAAAAACAATAAATAAAAAAAAATAAAAGTCAAAACAAATCACACACATGAGTTGATCAATTCCAAAAATAAAACCAATCACGAAAACAATCATATGGGATGAAAACAATTACAGATTGAAAACCTACGAAAGGTTACCTAAATAGCCCTCAATACAACTTTATTACCGAAAATAGGACGAGCTTTTTTGAAGAAAATACCTCGAATTATCGTAAATCGGGTAACGAACCAGAATCAAACGGATCACGACGAAATTGTCGAAACATTAAACAGCGGACCGGATTTTATTTTAATACAATATTGTCCATTCACTCACTTTTTCATTTTAATTCACTGCGCCGAAGTTTGGCGGATCAAAAATGTGTATGTAATAAAAATTGTCGTTACAGTTTTCATTCGGATTCACAGATTGGTGTATATTATATTAGGTATGTGATTTTTTCGTAACAGCTTTTTTTTAAGAAGCTTTTGTGTATCCTATACTATAAAACGAGCAATATTTGTATATATTTGTAATCACGTTCACGAAAACAGCTCTAACGATTTCGATGAAAGTTGCAATATAGGGGTTTATGGGGGCGAAAAACCGATCTAGCTGTCACAGGTCTCATAACTGGGAAAATTCGTTTTCTCCGTATTTTCACCCGAGCAGAGCTCGGTCGCCCAAAGTTTAGAACAAGACAATAATGACATGTCAATAATGACATGGCAGCAATTAGTAAGTACCTACTATCATGGCAGCATGGAATTAGTATGTACTATTCTATACGATTAAATGAGCATTCTCTATTTTCATCCGAGCAGAGCTCGGTCGGACTGTGTGAAAAATGATATAGCGAGAAAGGGGGGTGACAACCGAGATGAGGAATAATAGAGAAGTTTGGAAGAAGACCGTTGACCCTAAATAAGTTGGGATAAGGGCAGAGGGTATGCATGAGTTGTTTTAATGTGTGTGGTTTTTTATTGAACCAACTCTGTCTTAACATTTCATAGAACCTAACAGATATTCACTAATTTCCCCGGAAATCAATAATTTGTCATTTAAAAGATCTCAAAAACGATGAATAGCCGAATTCACAACTCGACATGATCGAAGATCATGAAAGATCCCAAAACCCAAAGTTCGGCAACAGGCAGACCGCGGTCCATATCCGGACCGCGAAAGGTCGGAACTTGGACCGCCAAATGTTGTTAAATAACCAATCAATCATTTTACAATAATGTTTTTTTTTTTTAACCAATATCGTTCGAGATTAACGAACCCTGATAAACTAAGTTGAAGACACTCTTCGCATTAGCTGTTGCCCGCGTGAACCAACCTTTAAAAATCTGGCTCAAAACCGCAGGTGTAATTTCTCACATAAATTTTTAGGAACACCTACTTTTTCTTCTTTATAATAATTATCTTGTACTTATATTATTCAAAATAAAAATAAATCAACTAGAAAGTATTATGAGTATATTTCTCCACCAAAAATTACTTGCCGACCCCTGATCTAGCCAAAGAACTTTATTAACTCGAATTCAACTCCCCTAGCTGTCCCTAACTCGAAACCTAAAAAATCACTGCAAATCAGGTCACGGTACATTCAACCATTAAACCATAGGCCTACTCATTTGCATACCAACTTCGGCGAACGCTTTTAAAAGCCAATAAACACTAATTCACGGCTAAACTGGACTTATTCTTGCAATGATATCTCGGGCCGTGGCACAGTGTTTTGTAGCCACCGCCATCTTGGACCCGTGCCAATGTGTGGCGGTACAAGTAATTGGCGAATAGCGGCCTTGTCAACTTGCCTTGTTAAAATGCTTTCTTAGTGATGTTGAGAGATTTAAGTCGAGTTTGTGACAAAATAATAAGGTTGGTGGTATCCGTGTTTTTTAAATTTTGTGGTGGTAACTATTTGTTAGAAAGATTTTGTTTACGAATTTCTTTTATCAATGTGATACATGCAAACCTCAATGGATGTTTTTGTTTTCCCTGTTTATTGCATAACCCATAAGGTAGAATATATTTTCTCTTTCACTGTGTAAAATGTCATTTACTTTTGCTTCGAACTTCCTAATCATAGGTAGTTTTTCATTTGATTATTTTTTAAACAAAATTTAAACCAGTACTCTATGCATCCCTAAACTTTAGCTTCCTTGAAAAAAGTCTACGACATCAAATCCTCTTGATTTTCCTCTTCGATCTTCAATAACTATTTTTTTTATTTATATTTTTTTTTATCGTGAATCGTTCAGTTGTCTCGCAACCTATAGCTTGCACCAAACAAAAAGCAGGCACGCAAGACTGTCACTAGTTTATGGGCAAAAAGCACTAGCCTAGTGCTGTGTGTACCTGAGCCCGACGAGTTTAGTCTTTGAAGATTATGCTGTAACGCTAAACTAGATAAGTCACCCGCCGCACTATATTAGGAGCTTTTGGCATGTTACAGAACTTTACGTAAACTTTCAGACTTGTAAACAAATGAAAGTGGAGCTGAGGTAAAATGACAAGGAGCATGTTTCTTCTTGCCAGTGCTGGTAATAAATCTTACCTATTCCTTTGCAAAAGCGATTTTGAGTCTACTGTAAATAGCACATTACTGCCGCGGCCCGCAAATGGAGTAAATTCCAGAATCAATGACGAACAACAATAATTTATCTCGCGCAAATATGTTCATTAGTTTATTTTTTACTAACAGATCTATTTGCAAACCAAAAGGAAATTTTAATAAAATCTTTGATAAGTCTTTGGTTGTCATTTGAGTCGAAGTAAAAAGTTCGTTGAGTTTTCATAGCAATTTATTCGGCCGCTAAACACGACAGATTTGGATTTTCATACAAACATTGGCGGCCGGGCGCTCATATGTATTTGGCCAGTACAGCATTTTCGATTCATCCCGAAGAGAGTTGTCAAAATAATGCTGGAATTTTCAAGCATATTTGAGAAAAAGGCATTTTCTCATAAATAGAGAAAATTATCATTGATCACTAATTATGTTAGTGATTTCACAGTTAACTTAGACTTACTTTGAAGTCACTTTATACAAGACCAAAAAATCCGTGGAGCAAAACCTATTTATCCAGATTTGTAAAACTTGATCGACAGAGTATTTGAGTCCTGCCAAATTAACTAGCTCATATCAAGCGATTAAAAATGAGTAGAAGTGAGCCCCGCCCAGCTCAGCAATATAACAAAATACAAACGTATGTATCGTGGTGGATTACGGCCCACTCCTTCTCACAATGAGGAGGCTTGTGTCCCAGCAGTGGGAACATTATAGGCTGATTATGGTATGCTTATGCCATGTAACGAAAATGTAAACCTACACTAATAAATAATTTATTAGTGTAGGCTTTACCCAATCAATTTGACCAAATCACAGGCCCACTATCATCACAAAATTTATAAAAATCCAGCATCCACATTGTGGCCTTCCACCACATTTATCGATGGCAATTAGCGTCCGTGCAGTGTTGTCGGTTTAATTGCAACGAAACCATTTACTTATTCATCAGGCCGCGTCGGATGAGGCTGGATGAGGCCTGGTATTTGTGGATGATGAATATCGCTTCCGTTTGTCTATTGGTTATTGTTGTGGTTGGTGATCCGTGGATGATTAAAAATGTATGTTTAGAATCGACCACCGTAGAGAAGTCTGTGATTTAGCTAGAAAAGGTTTTACAAAAATAAATTAACAGTGCATCCATCCATATAAACCAGGAATTAACGATTCTCTTGATGTGTTGAATTTAGAAATTAAATTATTACAAAAAAAATCTTATCATCTCTGACTGTCCAAAGAGGTACCTATTTATTCTGTATTACTATATACAGTATCATGTGCAATGTAAAACGACTTATACACTTATTGAAAACTGCTAACTAAAGCTAGGCATAATAATACTATAAGCTTGTACCAATAAATAGAATAAATTATAATATTTAAAAGCAATAAAATAAAGGTGTCGTGGGACAGAATAAAATAAAGGTGTCGTGGGACACCCGGTTGGAACGAAGTTCCTTTCGCTGTTTATTATATATTTACTATGAATACAGAACTAAAACAAAAAAAAAAAAAATTGACACTTGAAACTTGAGACCTTGAAACTGAATTTTTCGGGCATAACGCTTTTTCGTTATGTTACGATTTCTCAAATCAAATCAAATCATTTATTTGCTTGAATATGGGTACATGAGCTTTTGTTTTAAGAGTAAGTGTAAGAACTTTTGTTGTATGTATCACTACATACAACAATAGTTCTTTAAACCATAATTATTCCACCTAAATAGGTGTGCAGATATATTTTATAATAAAAATATTTCGTACATTATTCATTAATTTGACTATTACAAATATTACATTATTTATGAATTATATAATTTTATTATTATTAGTTAAACTCTATTTTACTACCAGTCAACTCAGTCAAAGAACTTCGTTCCAATAATTACACGCTATATTTAACCACTAATTCGAGCACCCTAAAAGAAAATCTAAAAACAACTTCATAACCTTAATTGAAAAAGTACTCAACACACACACATGAAAACAAAATCCGACAAAAGTTGTTCAGTTGAAAACCGATTGGGGCTGAATCACGAAACGAAACCGAATGTAATTACTTAACAATATACATTTTTCACCTTCCAAGGTTTCTGTATAAAAGGCAAAAAAAGGCTAAAACTAGGGGCTAAAACATTCAGCTTTTGGTGAAAGTGAGAACGTAATTGCTGGAAAAATATTCGTGTTTTGGACCGTTTCAGACAGTAGAAAAAAGGTATTTTACCTACATTTCATTAGTAGGTAACCTACATTGTCTTACGTCCGAAAATTATGTTTGCGGTGTCAATCCGTTCTGAGTTACATAAAGTTGTGAAATATTTTAATAAGGAGCCAGGAACAAGGTGTTATTTAGTAGATAAGGAACATTGTTCTGTTCTGACATTATTTTTTGGAAGCACAATAAAATCACGTCGTAAAAAAGATTTAAGTATGATTTTTAGACGTTATTCAACATTTTATATTTAAAAGATGAGCAACGTCATTCTTCTATAAGCTAAAACAGGCTACAATCACCAATACAATTGCGAAGCCTGGTAAATATGGCAATTTCCCCTTGTAGCGTTCACTTAGGAGACCAGACACTAGCATTTCCTTATTGAAAATAACTTCCCTACAGTTTCAGCAATCAATCGGCACAGCTATCTCTCATAATGCATGAAAGTTAACGTCAAGTACCAACATAGATCAAAACATTCCCCTCCCCCTGATGCAGTAGACGAAAAAGGACAACAACGCATAATCAGGAAGTCTACCCCTCACAGAACAACTGCCTCATTACAGACATTAGCTTGTTTCAGTCGGTTGACTCTTACGACTGGCTCGGGACAAATGGTTAGTGCACTGGAATATTTCTTTAGTTGCAGTCACCAAGTACGATCAACTGAGCGTCAGTAGTAACACTGAACCACGAAAAGCGTATTTACTACGTCGAAAAAAAGTCAAATTGTTACAGTCAAAATATATTTTCGTCACATGAATGGCAATTTTTTGGGTCAGTGACAGCTAGATATATATATTTCATGAAATGGTCAGGCCATTAAAAAGGTTGTTATCAATTCGACATTGGTCAAAGGAACATGCTATTTAGATCTTTGTTATCAAGTAAGTACAGTGTTTTCACTGATTTAAAGCAGTGATAGCCTAGTGGTGTGGACTCGAGACCAATGATGTGGCCGTCGGACTGCCCAGTCATAGGTCTCGAATTCGAACCCAAGGTCTTAGTAGACTTAAACATAACTGGCGCAATGTGGGTGTACTTTGGATACAGCTCTACTTAACCCGTTGCGGATTACAAGCGTGATCTTATGTTATTAAATAGATGTAAAATAAAACCGGCTAAGTGCGTGTCGGACCATGAACAATGAAGGGTTCCGTAGTTGGGATGAAATTATCCCAACAACTGCATATTTAAGTTTGTACGCACAATATTGAGTAATTTACCATATTATGTTAAGACCATGAAGTTTTTATATAAGCATAGAAATCTGTAGAATAGAACCTCCTGTAATATATAAGCATAGAAATCTGTAGAATAGAACCTCCTGTAATATATAAGCATAGAACTATTTTCTGTTTTTTTTTCAACATTTTTGGCTCAGTAATTTCAGAGATAAGGCAATGGTCAATTTTCATCAATTTTCTTAAATATCTTTAGAGGTGTTAATGACAAAATTACAAAAAAAAAAAAAATTGATATCCTCGCAATAATATTTCATTTGATATGTCACACTGACTACAGTTAGCAAAACTTTTTTTTTAAATTTTCTTATTTGCCCCCCAAAAGTGACCCCTATATTCAAATTACACGTCTGTGTTTGGGTCACAGAAATACATATTTGTACCAAATTTCAACTTCATCGGTCCATTATATTCGGAGAAATTGGCTGTGACAGACGGACAGACAGACAGGCAGACAGAAACACGAGTGATCCTATGAGGGTTCCGTTTTTTTTTGAGGAACTGAACCCTAAAAAAGCATTAGAAAAGCACTAAAAGAAAATATCCCAGTTGTAACACATATCAGATAAAACTGTTATTCCTTTTAAAAGTTTCCTTTACACAATTCCGGAACGCAAAGAAATGTTATTCTTGGGAATAATCGAAATAATCAACACTTGATACCAAATCGTCGCTCTGGGGGCGATTTGTGTTATACATGTGGTAGAGTTTCATGAAGGTAAACGGTGACCCACTTATGAGGATGCCTCATGTATTTACGTGAATGGTATACGAACACTCGGTAGGAGAAAAACACGTGTTTACTAATAATGAATGTTATTGAATAACAACGGGATTGTTCCGCTTCCCCAACATGATAGCTTATGTGACTCTGTCCATTTGGTACGTTTTTTTTTTGTTTAACTACTTAAGCGATTTGGATGACATTTGTCAGCTTTGTATATGAAGAGTGACAATAGTTTTGATGTTAAATTACATCACCATACATGTGCTTTGTTTTAAGTGGCGCAAAAATTGTATTGTACTCTCAATGCTATTGTAATTCATATATACATTGAGACCCATCCATTCCTCAGAAACCACGTTAAGCCGTTGGTGCTAGCCAAGCTACGCTTGCCGCGGTCGGGTCGCGGAAGGGTGACCATCAATGACACATGGAAGCCTCTCCATGCCTCGGAAAGCACGATAAGCCATTGGTCCCGGCTGTCATTCGTATCTACGAATAACAGCCGGGACCCGTGACGACTGACAAAGATCTCTTTGACAGTCGTCACTGGTAGTTAGAAGCCCAAAAGTCTGACAACCAATCTTACCAAGGAGTATCGTGTTACCTATAACTGGGTTGTGGAGGTCAGATAGGCAGTCGCTCCATGTAAAATACTGGTATTCAGCTGAATCCGGTAAGACGGAAAGCCGACCCCAACATAGTTGGGAAAAGGCTAGGCAGATTGACTTTCAATACTATTGTAATTATAGAATATTTACAATACCGTAGATAAAGTCTAGAGATAAAGAGGAAGACCTAGCTAAAACACAACCAACAAAAGGCAATAAAAACAAATATCTTATTACTATCTAAATTCTTTCCCTCTATTACACTCTCAAAAAGGCAACCACTTCTCCTCCATTTAAAAACACTTTTATTAACCTACTTTTCAAAAGCGACGCTCCAAAACCAGTGGTCTGAAAAGCCTTCAGAATCTAGACTTTTCCAAATACCGCTTGGTTTTGCACCACAATTTCGCTTTCTTTAATTTCCCTAAAGCCATCGCTCATACTGTCTATCTGTTTTCGTGACCTCAAGCCTTCATATCCGACAAAAATGTTTATTAATAGCATTTCGAATAGAGATTTTTTTGGCAAAGAAGACAAGACTCTAATGAGTTATGTAATTGCCGGTGTATTGTTTGATAACATCCAGTGATAGTATAAATTGCAAAGATAAAAATGTTGCTTAAAAATGGGTCGACGATTTTACATGTCCCCAAAACAATAGTTTAGTAGACTTTAAAGTAGGCATTTTCACAGTTTCAAGACATATTTAGAAGACAGAAATACGTACATTTTATGCATATCGTTTTAACTAAATGTCCCGAGACCAAGAACTAAGGTGCCATCGCGATATTAAATGGGTACCCATTGTAGAAAAAGAACTATTAAAATATTGTCTCCTAGACAGATTTCTCTTCTTATGAATACTTACCTCGTCAATGCAACCATTCTGTACTCAAGAGCCCCAAGCTTAAAAATAAGATAAATTAACTGACCTCCGTGCCCTGGACCTTGAGCTTCATATGGTCTTCTCTGGTGGTCTTCCCGTCTTTTCTCTTCTTCCAGCAGTAGCCATCGCGTCGGTAGCGGACCTTCTTACGGCTGTAGAGCAGCATTGAGCCGCTTTTTGGCCTGGATAGAAGAAAAACAAAATTGAATACAGTTACATTATGCGGAAGGAAAGGGCATAGAGATTTGGTCATTTCCAATACATATAAAATCTGGATAATTTATGTTAATTGATTTTCCACTCAGTTTTAGTCACCATATTGAACGAGGCTAGTGTTGGAATAATTACAATCGAATTTAGCAATTCAATAATGTTAATGTATTAGATAATATAATTTTTTCAAAGAATATTCTCATCATGATGGTAAATTCCATCAAGATCTTTCAATTTAGAAGTAAGTACTAAACGACAACACCGACAAACGACCTTGTTTTAATGATTTTCTTTACAATTAAATTCCTAGCAATGGCAGTATCTACGTATACCGATGCCTCCTTAGCTGTTTAATTTGTAACCAGCTGGAGAACAGGTTACAAAAGGGGTATGTAAGGAGCATAGCTGGTGGCTTTCTGGTAAATCAACTTTTATTTCGGAAGTCAGTGTCTTTGGTTTAGAATTTTTTGCCACCGATTTCCGAAATTTTAGTAATTATTGCCTTTGTAGTGTTTTTGTATTTTTCACTTTTTAATTGTGGTATCTTCCCCACACAAATTTTAATACCACTACCAGCTATTTAAGTATCAGTGACAAGAAGTGATTATCCGACTGCCAAGGAAGGGTTATTTTATATAATGTGTATGTTTATGAAGAAGGTAAGTTACCTAGGTAGTCAGCAAACCAAGAAGTGTATGTTTTATTTGCTCCCGCAGCAGAAACCCCAATTCCTTTGACATTTCCTTATGTCAATCAAAAACCACATTAACAACTGTCATGCTATCTCTAATTTCACAATAACAACCTCCTAATTATAATTGTTTTAGTCATGAATTCTGACAATTAATCATTTCAAACTAATTGGCAAATTGTAGTTCACATAAATTGTTAATCTTCAAGATGGGGGGTGTTACAAGCGATGATTAAACCTTTAGCAGAAGGGTTACTGCCAAAGTTGGGACTTGTAGTTGTGTAAGTTGTAACATCAAGTAATGTAATATCTTATATCTAAGCGTGGTTTTACACGGAGGATAACAACATCCTGTTTCCCCTTTATAAGATTAATTTAATGGACTCTTTGAAATAATTCCCTGTTGTTTACAAAACAAATAGATTAAAAATAAAGTAAAATTGTTGTCAGCAGATTCCTCAAAACTTTAATTTAGCGGAAAAGTTATAGTTTTAGGTCCAATAGAACCCGAGATACAGCACTTCAAAAATTTTTCAAGAAAAAAATCATCTGTTAGAAGGTTTCGAACATCACGCAGTTAGCACAGGTCTTTCGAAGCTGTAAACTTGGTTTTACACTATTAGTATCTAAGGATAGATCAACATCCCAATTGTTTCTGACCTTTTTTTTTTGGTTGAGTAATAACAAATAACTTCTCCCGCTCTGGGCGGAGAGCGTGACAGACTCTTACTGACTAAAACCCACCCGTGTTCCTTCAGTTGCCTTTTCTTTGCCAGGGGCCACGGTATCTCTTTCGGACTTTCACATGACCCCAGCAGGCATCGGTCCTAGGGGAAACCCGTCAACTTTTTTCGACCCAACACGATCATTGTGTGTACGGTGACCGGCCTAGTTGTAGTCTTCAAGATTAAGTAAAATGGTTTTATACCACCAATAACATGCGTCGGCTTCACTCAAAGGTACGTAGAGCAACCACAATATATTGAAAATTATATTGAACCAAAATAACTAAATGATTATAATAAGAGGATAAAGAACAGTTTATTATCTGTATGAGATCAAATATATAATAATTCAATATTTAATTATTAATATAATAATTTTCTACATACGAGTATGGTATGGTACATAGAAAATAAAACGAGCTATGAGCATTTATTTCTCAGTAGCGGCCCGGGGTTTAGATTTGTGCCCGCTTAGGTTCACCCTCTATTTATACATGTCTTTACAGATTATTTTAACGAATAAAATCACCATTAATTTCTCTATACCCTCAAAACTCATGTCCCTAAGGCTACCTTACCCTAAATAATTTGAAGTACGATAGCAATGGTATCCGGACCCCTTAATATTTATTAGCTGGCAGTAAAACGCCCTCGTCAGGACCAAAGGAAGGTATTATGGGCGAATAATCGTGCGTTATTGGTAAGGTGACACGCTCACTTGTCGAGAGAGAATGGCGTGTTGATCGTGTTTTGTAACAATATTATTTTGATTTAATAGAGTGTCCGTGGAGTTTCTTGCCCGTTCTTCTTCAACCTACTACGCTTTGGAATGGGCAACTAGCTTCATCTTTCTGACTGACCGAACCCTTGACAGTTCAAAAGTGCAGACATAATTGATTTATTTGAAATTAAGTTCAAGTTGAGTTTGTTTAGGCTTATTTCCTTATTAAGCCACCTTGCCCACTGCCGACGATTAGCGAGAAGCGAGTGGAGAAACTAAAAACGTGTTATTCATTCGCGAGTTCTCGCCCGTGGAGTGAACAGTCAGCAATCGGCTATTAAAACAAATGTATCTTTTTTACTGACACGGGATCTTTTGTACATTTCTGGAGCGAGAAAATAGTCAATAGCTAGTCGCTTCCTCGTCGGCGGTGGGACAGGTACCTGATGCTTGAAGTACTGGTATTATTTAGTGAATGATTTCCTTATTGGGAATGTATTACAACCTGAAATTTTTGAAGACAATATTTTAAAATATAGACGTTTTGGTGTTTATACAAGAGACCATCTTCTAAACTCGCTGCAAACTCCATGTATTTTTAGTGAATTTTCAATGTCGTTATGGTATGACTTATATAAATTACTAGCTTCCGCCAACGGCTTCACCCTCATGATATATTCAAACATTATAGCCTATGATACTCAGTAATAATATAGTATACTACTGGTGAAATAATTTTTAGAATCGGTCCAGTAGTTTTTGAGTTTTTTTCATTACAAACAAAAATGCAAACATACAAATCTTATATCTTTATAATATAAGTATATAGTATAGATTAAATTATTTGAATGATTATAGCAATGGTATCCGGACCCCTGGAGATTTATTAGCTGGCAGTAGAACGCTCACGTCAGAATAAAGATATTATGGATGAATAATCGTGCGTTATTGGTAAGGTGACACGCTCACTTGTCGAGAAATAGAAAATGGCGGAAAATGGTGACGGTCGTGTTCTGTTTAGGATTATTTCCTTATTGATGCTTAAAAGGAGGGTATTGTTTGGTGATTTCCTTATTGGTGGAACTTGAAATGAGTGGTTTATTTATAGCTAAAAAGTGAGAAGACAACGATTAGTCTAGTACAACAAAAATAATCATATTGCACGCGAAACAGTTTCTTAATATTCTGTTTAGAGAATCAAAGCTTGACGACCTTATTTTTTTTTTTTAATCACCAACCAGTAACAAAGCGAGAAAAAATTTCAAGGCTTCTTCTGTTTCCGTAAACGTGCTCCCTCACGGAGAGCATATGCCTGTAATGTAACGTACAGAGTCGTAATGTCTGTAATGTTCAGAGTCGAGCATTACATCAGTGAGGGAGGAAAACCGAGCATTACAGTGCGCAACCTGAAATGATACAATTCTAGCATTGCATCAGTGAGGGAGGAGAACGGAGCATTACAGTACGCAACCTGTAATGATACAATTCTATCATTACATCAGTGACGGAGGAGAACCGAGCAGTACAGTGCGCAATGTCTATAATATTTAATCGAAAATATTACATTACAGGCGAATGCTCGTCAGTCAGGGAGGCAGTATTGTAACGCAATGCTCAAAATCGAATCTGTAACGTTACATTACGGGCAAATGCTCCCGGTGAGGGAGCACCTTACGATCCCGATACTAAGTATCGTAAAAAACAACTACGATAATAAACAACAGCGTTTAGCTTTCCTTGTCTTCCTAATTACAACATATGTGCTGCGATCGCCGGTCCATCCTCCAAGTGGGATGATTAGGGCAAAATTAAATTCGACCGTTCTTCACGTACTACGAATCGTCAAATTGTCTCGTCCGTACGACACAACATTGTAACAGCGTGCGCGCCAAACTTTATATTTTACAACCTTGGGTTCACCCGTAAAATATTAAATGAATGTATAAAACTGTATTAGACAGCTGACGGATACAAGATAACTCAAATTACTTCCAGCTGGGACGCATATCAAAAGTTGTAATTTATACATTGAGAAACTGAATTATTATGGCTTCATCGGGGATGAGAATTCTCTAGAAATTAAAAGCTAGTAACTTAATTTTTTTTAGTGTTTAAGAGTAGAGCTGTTGGAAATTATTTTGTCTGGGAAAATACACCTACAACGATAGGAAATTATTATGTGCCATGTATGTGGGAATTTCCCATCGTCACGGCAGGTGTCATTAGGTGCCAATAACTTACAAGATCATCGTTCTGTATAAATACTACTAATGCCTAATTTCACCATTGAAATTGAACGCGATCAGCACCAAGTTAAAGAACTGTCAGTGTCAATATTCCATAACAATAATGACAATTATAGCTGTTGAGCTCGGTTTAGATGTGCTAATCGCGTTCAGTTACATTGGTAAAAGCCCTTAAAAATGCAGAAATTAAGAAGTATACCGCTTTGCCCACCATTTGAGAATAGTATAATAGAAATAGTGATACATATACGATGCAGGGAACGAACAATAACTATTATTTGACCAACAATCTGATACCGGCCATTAAACCCAAGTCACGCCATTGCCGATTCTCCTCGCTTGCTTAAACGATTTCCTAAACAAAAATATTTAAATGCAGTCATAAACGAATATACTACACAAAAATGTGTTTTGAATAGCCATTACAAACCATGACCTTATCGATCGTAAAAAAATTCGGCACATACAAATCGCAGTGCGAAAAAAGTACATAAACCACGTCCATACCTAACCCGAGCCATCCATAACAGCGAAAACAGATTTCATTGATGCAATTTTATTTATTTAAAGCAATAAAAATCGCCGATGGAAGCGCGCGGCCGTATTTCGTATGACGTCACAGCCGTACGTTATTTCTGCGACAAAAACACGCTTCGTGTCAAATTCATGAGTACGCCGACTAATAAATCGCTATTGAACGCATAAATCTGGACGATCTATGTTAGTTGCGATTTTTTTCCGCGATTTCGTTTCGGTTATCCGTCAATAGGGTTATCAGATGTTAAACGTTAGATTGGAGGTCGCTCGTTTGAATAAAATTTGCGTATTTTTGTTCACCTTATCTTTTTTGGGTTAGACAAACAATGTTTTGATTTCTGGGTTATTTCGAATTCAGATTCAACAGGATTGTTCTAAATTACTGCAGCTAGATTGTTGAACTAAAAATTTATAACAAAGCAAATCCCGAAACGAAAACAAAAAAATTTAATAAGCAAAAATATCCACAAACATTAATTATTCAACCGCCATTTTCTCCGACCTTACTCAACAAAGCCCATCGTAACGATAAACAAGGAGTCACCAAAAAGCCCAGATTTAACGCTCAAAAGTTACACCATTACTAATTTCTTGTTTGTTAACGTTGTTTCAGCCGAAATTTTAAATAAAAATATGAATAATAAACTCTGGTAAAGTGTGGGACATAACACAAGCTAATTAATCGAGGATAAGACAGTGAAATTTATTTATACGGGACATGGGCCCGGAATTACGGGACCGCCGCTTTTTAACCTTCGTAAACCAGACAAATAGTCGGCTCGAGACAAGTAGGGTTGCGGGAAGCGGGATAGTGCTGCAATGGCAATTTTGGCAGTCCTTTTTTTGCGCATTTTCGCACATATCTTTCCTTAAAATAAAGATGTTAGAAACAAAAAGAAAGTTAAAATTATCTCATCATCGTTTATGCTTAGAATCTGAACCCATCGTAATGTCCCTAACGTAATGAATAATCCAATTTTTAAGTATCGTAAAAATATGATTAAAAGCCGGAACAACACAATAGCAATCTTCCTTCACACGGCACCATGTACCTAGTAGATTATAAATTCCCCATCCAATCAATATCGCATAAGATTTTCATGTCCCGAATTCGGGACAGCAATGTCCCGAAATTCAGGACACACTCCGGACAACCCTGAGTCAGCCGCAAGCGATTTGTCAAGAGCGGGCCGTGAGCCGTGATTTTCCAAATAATTTTTCGCTAACCCTTCACGAGCTTTTAACTTCTTCCACTGGTCCTGAATGCGCTTTCAAATTAAGCTGCTTTTTTGTTTCATTTTGCTCTGTCTGTATTGGAATTATTGATGTTTTATGAAACAATGGAATTTGGGTTGGTGATTTTGTTTTCGTAGTTTTGAATTTAATTCACATTAATTAGTGAAGAATTTGTGTGTTTAATGTTGGTGATTGTTTATGTGGAATAGGGGAAAGTAAGATTGTCTTATGTGTAGTAAAACTGATCTCGAATAGGTACTTAGCTTTTAATAAGGCACTTAGCTGTAAATGAAAATCTACATAATTTATATTATTACGACAGTATTCAATTCTACATTAATTTAAAAAACTTTACCAATCATGAAAACGCTGCCACTATGAATGTGCTAATATGCCAATAAAAAACTCTAACTTTGTTAACAGCTCTTCTACAAAGCCACAACACAATGTCAGCTCTATCATGTCGACACAACTCAATACAGAGCTCACAGCAGGCACGGCATTTTAAAGCGTGACTACAAACACGATCAAAAAGAAACGAGGCACAAAACTAACCCGGATTCCGATTAAACTGTGTAACCTACTAATGAGGCTATAAAAATTCACGAAAATCATGAAAACTACGATAAATGCAACGCCGATCCGCATTCACATCGCATGACGGCGCCGCCCGATCACTTCAATAAATCATCGCTTACGAATAATTTCCAACGTATATTTTTGTCGATAATTTAAAAACCGTTCAAATTACCACTGGTTTACTATAAACCGGTTTTAAGTTGTGAAATAGCAAATAAATAACTCAATTGGAAGGCTAGGAGTTATGCGGGCGGCTCACGAACTGCAGCGCAGCCAGATTATTCTGCGGCTGGTGCAATTTCAATATAATTAAATATTTCATTCATAATATATTTAATTTAGTTTTAATACGTGTTACCACTAAGTAGAGAGAATAAATAAATATAATATCGTAATACTGATACTACGCTATTTATTCTTACTCCTGTACAGAAAACCTATTGGATTTCACTTTGGTATTCCTATAACTACTATAACCATTTGTTACTGTCTGGCTTCTTGAGTGACTGTGACTATCATGCGCAGTCTTTGTAGCACGTTCAAGTCTATGGTCAGTAAACCTGTAACAAAGTAGGCTCAGACATTTGAGCCTAATGCCCGTTTTCACCGACAACTAAGTGACACTTAAATGAATCCCTAAATAAAAGTGGACTGTTGGATTTTCAACTCTCGGCGTTGAGCCTGTCAAAAATCCAACAGTGCACTTTTATTTAGGGATTCATTTAAGTGCCACTTAGTGAAGGTGAAAACGGGCATTAATCCCTTAGGCCTTAATTCTCAAGTTGAACATTCAACTTGACAATAAATACAACTTCAATACAGCTTCCTTGTAACCCTACTTAATTAAATTTCTGAAAAGTCTCTCTTTGAAAAGTAGCTAGTAGAAAAAAAATATTAAAGAAAAGTCCTATTTAATTAAATCCGCCAAACAAAACTTGTACCAGTCACCAAACAGAAAAAAAAAACAAATGGCTCGAACTGGAATCGGCACCGCTCGCCTGACACTACCAACTTAACAAAGATATTGAACATTAATTGCATTCTAACGTCATGCAATGTGGCCACACACGCGGCACGAATACTTTTGATCACCGATTATGATAGTGGTAATAAAGTCATTTTATTTGAAGAACTATGGTGTTTTGATTGGTGGGGTTAATAAATTTATTTTTATAGCATAATCAACCTTTAATGTTCCCACTGCTGGGACACAGGCCTACTCTCGGTGGAAAGCGGACCATAATCCACCACGCGCGGCTTGGTAGATGTCACATGCCTTCTAATTTGTGGTTTTAGGACATGCCGGTTTCCTCAAGATGTTTTTCTTCACCATTTCAAGAGCATTAATTAAGAAATAATTAACAAAAAGACAGGCGCTTTCTGTCTAGGTTCAAACCTACGACTCGTAAGTGGCGGCCGTTACCACAGGGCTGCCACTGCTCAGCTACTATTTTGGAGGAATGTAAATAAAGATATATTTTTTTGTTTCTGTCAAAAAAATAATTATGTTTGATAGTAAATGGGCTACGAGTGTAGTAAAAGGTGACAAAGGCGTTTCGTTAAGCTGATATCAGACACTTGAATCGAGTCACTCGAGCGAATGTAAATTTTTGTTTAATTCCGCTTTCACACGACACCGACTTATGTGCATTGGAATGATCGTTCATTTGCTCCTGTCATATCTTTTTTTCAATCATTAGGTAAACGAGTGAAAGATGTAGTGCCAAAATCCAACATCGTTGCATCGGTTCAATAATGAATTCATATTTCTCTTTGATTCGTTTTGTTTCCCAGTGAAAAATCCCAAATGAAAATGATCAAAAAGTGAAGCGCCTGTTATCTAATATAACATAATGGATAGCGACATACTCCAGTATGTTCATTTAACAAAATATACTTTGGTTTCGGGTAAAAATAACTTATGGATCGACAAAAAGCGTAAACTGAAGCATAAATAAAAACTTTTTTTTGTTTTTTTTTTCATCATTTGTCATTAAAATTGCCGGCAACGGGCAAGAAAATAGGCGGCAACCCTTATAATTGATACAACATACCATTTACTTTACCTACTAAAGACTACATTCCCTCACAACATTTTTATATATCTATTTCTAAACATAATATAAATTAAAGTCGCTTTTGTGCACCGGTCACAGTCTGTTCTATTCTGGAAGGGTTATGTGTATAATACATTAATATTAAACTTAAATAAAATATAGAAATCGCGATGTTTTGTCGAGTCGTAAAAACAGTGTGAAACCGGGTTGTGACAATTGTATTTTTTTTTTAACTGGCTAAGTGCTTGTCTCTAATATCTTTAAAAGTATTTAGTTTTAAATTATAAAAAAAAAATATTTGAGACCCTCGCAATAAGTCCTTTCATTTGATATATCATACGGTTCAGTTTGCAAAACTTTTTATTTTTATTTTCTTATTTGCCCCCCAAAAGTAACCCCAAAATTTCAAAATTCATTTATTTACGTAACACGTCCGTGTTTGGGTCACATAAGTACATATTTGTACCAAATTTCAACAAAATCAGTCCATTAGATTCGGAGCAAATTGACTGTGACAGACGGACAGACAGACACACGAATGATCCTATAAGGGTTCCGTTTTTTCCTTGTGAGGTACGGAACCCTAAAAAACAATACATAGCATGCCTGACCTTCTGACTTAAATTCTACGCTTCAATAATAGTTTTTTCTACCAACACCAGCACGCCATTTTCACAAAAGCAAATGAAAAACAAACTATACGTCAGTCGGGTGAAAAAAAAATCTCGACCGGAAAAAGCCTGATTCGAAAAGTTCATTAGAACTCTTGCCTTTTCTAAAGAAATCGGCTCGACGATTATGGAACTCGCGATGCAAGTTACGGGCAATTTTCTTGTTTGAAGCCTTTTCAGCGTTTCTTTTCCGGTTCACTTAGATCATTTTGTTTTTTTTAATGTTTTTATTTTAGATTCGAGTTTTTGTTTTTTTGTGAGGCATTTTGAAGTGGAGGCAGTTGGAAAGTTTTATGCAACCTTGGCAATTCTAGGTACTAATCAGCCTATAATGTTCCTACTGCTGGGACACAGGCCTCCTCTCTTCAAGAGGGAGTGAGCTGTTCTACCACGCAGGCCCAGTGCGGGTTGATAGATGTCAAATGTCTCCGAATGCCGTTTAGAGAGCAGTGGTGATGAAATTATTTGCACAAGGTGAAGCGCCTGGCTGGTTTCGAACCCATAACCTCTTAAGTCGGGGTCGTTACCACTGGGCCACCACTACTCTCAATTAGCAATAAAGTGCAATTAAAAATTATCGCAGCATATGCCCATAAAGTGTACCTATAATAAACAATCAATATTTTAAAAGATGTATGCGATAAAATCCTATTATCTTTTGCATCATCATTATAACATTCTATCTTACCATAAGCGTTGTATACATAAACGTAAGAAGTTTTTATTTGTTGGTGCCACAGATTCACAAAAACACCAATTTATATTTAAATTATATTATAATATAATTATCATATATATTTTTTTTCTGTATTTATCTTCACAAACGCCACTAAGTACAGAACACCTCCTATCCATCACTGCACTTATTAATTCAAGTCAACTATATTATTCAAACCACATACCAAATGCACTTCTTAATAACACCTTTCCCAAACACACTTCAACTCTTCAATCTTAAACAAAACGAGCAGTTGAAACCTATTTTAATAATACCCTATCCCCTTAATTAACACCCCCATTTACCCCATGACATTCCTCTTTTCCCCCATGGACTGGACTGAAGCCATCGGTCATAATTCAAAGTAAGCACGTGCTTAAGTAATTACTTAGCAATAAAACCACGTCGTTACTGTAATATGTTATAACTTAATTATGACGCCAGAATGCAAGACTGAACTTAACTAGGTTTTATGACTTTTTGTTTTCATGTGTATAGTTTGAAGTTCGGATTTAGATGCATTTGCTGGGTGCTAATTAATGCTCTGAAAACTGTTAGCGTTGCCAGGCGCACTCCGCATTTTAGGTATGAAGCTACAAATACGCGGCAGGCTCGACTTGTCGGGCCAATTCAATGGGCGTAACGTAGACAGAAGATATAAGAGTTACGCGATAGAAGGAGAGGCAGACTTCTAGGTGAATATAATTAATAGGTAATTAGCGCTGTGCGACCTGGAATTGCACTTTATTGTGTCGTAGAAAGAGTCGCTATTTATTTAAATGATTTTGCGCAGTGAATCTTCTGTACTTGTACTATTATGTATTCTGTGGCGTTGGATCAAAACAACAGGTTTTTTATTGAGACTGTATAATACAAAGTGGTGGAAGTCGTATCCGATTTGTAAAAACCTATTCATACATGCATCGAAATATTCTGTCTACTGTTGTACTTATAGGTTACTTAGGCTTATTTACGCTGTCTCAATTTTCCCCTAAGGCGCTGAGCAAACGATGGACAATTTGTCCGCGGAGAGTTTGGAATCTCATGGAAATACACACACGTAGGACAAAATACTTAGTTTTCAATACGATTCCAAATTGTCCGCTGGCAAATGGTCCATCGTGTGCTCAGCGCCTTACAGCCGGATAATCCACCTTCCCACTAAAATATACATAATGCAGATCAAGCAGAAGAATATATTCGTAATATAATAAATACACTCTATGTTATTTCCACCTCACATGACCTTAATATCATAGATGTCCTCAAAATCCACTTTTAAAACATATACGCCGATACAGCTGCGTCATCCACTAATGTAATTTATCAAGAGAAATAGGGGCAGGTACACACTTGGTAGAACAACCTACGTAGCTTGTTAGTTTCATTAAAATAATAGTATATAATAAAAATAGTTAACGATAATAAATGGTAAGGAATCGAGACCCAGTTTTATTTTGATAAGTGTGAACTGTGTGTAGGTATAGTCTTGGTTCTAGTTCTGTTGTTAGAATCGTCGTAATAAATTACAGAACAAGTGATTGGGGCATTTTTAATCATCAGATATAATTATTATATATATACTTGTATCCACAACACACACTCACGCATCACATGATGTTCAATTTACTATATGTAATGGTAAATTGACACCCCTTCACTCTTTAAGGTACAACAAAATTTTACTTACGTTTTGCCGAACACTGTCTCTCAAGATACAGGTCTCCTAGTTTGAGAGGCAGGGTTATTTTTTTTATCTAATACATTTAATACTTTTGTAACCCTACACTTATGTATAAACAGCCATTCATGATTATTGTATGTGTCTACCACTGTGTTGAATCTGTATTCCTTTTGCTAAATAAAGAATTATTATTATTATTATAATTTATATCTAAAGAATAAACATGATAGTATGACTGCTTTTGTATAGAAAATATGTCAAGCCGTCATTTTTGTTCTAAGATATCTGACGATTGAAAAATCTGCCCCAAATTACATTATAGTATTAACAATATTACAAATTCGTGTAGATCTTTGCTATCCAACGTTTGAATTCAAGCGTAGCACAAGACAAGTGTACGAAACGGCTACGGCGTAGAATATTCGTAGCAGCGTAGCCAGACACCAACGGCGCGTAGCAACGGAAAAATAAAGAACAAGAATCACAAGGCTAGGAACATTCAACGTTTAAAAATAAATAAATAAAACAATACATCTTTAGTTTCATTCTTTTAGAAAATTACAGGTCAAGTCAAAAGGTAAAATTGACTTTCCAATTATTACAGTACCTGTATTAAAAAAGTATAATCATTAGTCAAAGAAAGCCCATTAGCTGTAGCAGTCACTTTATTCCAGGTGTAATTACTCAACTTCTCAGTTCCGATTCCAATTTAATTATGAAAAATGTATTTCTACTTTTTACTGTTAAGTTTTGTTGTAGTGACGTCTCCAGAAGATAAATTGTTCTATTTTATTCATGTTTACTTAGAAGTTTTTATTTCAAGAACGATCGGGATTTTATGAAAGTTTTATTTCCATGCAAGATTTATCAGTAATATTGATTACACATGGGAAAATTACTTGATTATGTATAAACGTATGTGATACCCCGCCGTTTACATTATATCTTAAGTTAGGGGGATACTTGTTTAAGACAATTCTTGAAAAACTTTTGACAAAAACATTTCGTGTTTATAACATGTATTGTTAACTATTTTGTTCCCGTTTTTGACTTTAGGGAGAATGCATTCTTATCCCGCGTTAAAACCTGTGTAGGTTTTAAAGAATACATCTTGCTACATCGGTCTTATGGCGTAACGTTTTTTTAAGTCTTATTCCATTACTTAATAAAGATAGATAATTAAATCATTCGAAACAACCAAGAAACCAGGGAATTTATTAATTTGTTATATTGAAAAATCAAAAAAGTTGCCTAATTGCAAGATTTTGATTAAATTAGAAAACAATTGTAACTGAATTTTCCACCCAAGAGGAGGACTAAAATACTTTTCTTATTAATTTAAAAACGACCTAATTCACTACCAAAAAGATTTATTCAACCAACAAAATCTTCGAACAAAAATTCATTCGAATCGCTCAAGTTGGGACGATATCAATTAGAAGGCCGACTCGCATGCAATGCCTACCGATGCAGACATATATCTTCGATGCATTGCTGAATACCGATCCAACGGTTGTGTGTTGCTAAACGGTGATATATTGGAGAGAATTGGCGAATTGGATATTGAAAACGATAGGTTTATAAGGATGAATTTAAATACTAAATTAGAAGAGAAATTGTCTCTGTGTGTATGTTTGTGTGTTATGTTTTCACTGCTACACCAGTTTTACACCAATTAGAATAATGATGAAAATCTTGGTGTGGAGATAGCTTAAACCTTGAGAAAAGACAAAGGCATACTTAAATATAAAGGAATGCTTTTGGGGTGAAATGGGGTGTTGAAGATTGTATGGCAAAATCGAGGATGCGGAAAAATTGCTGGAAAGGAGATAGTTTTTTTTTGTTCGGTGATTAGACCCTCCAAAGATTAATGAAACGCATCTTAATTTGTTCCTTAAGATCTCTAGATTACAGTGGTAGTAGTAATTATAGTTTGTCTAACGAGAATACTGAGAAATAGGATCATAACCCAGAAATCCAGTAAAAGAGCTATTGTTATTTAGTGAGTAGGTGGGCTTCACTGGTGTTATAATTTAGTAAAATAGTGCATTGTTTAGTAATAACCAGTAGGAATATGGTGTTTTGAACGGTTCATGAAATCAAAAATCACATAAGTAACAAAGCATTTTGGTGAAGCCCTCTCCGGTATTATAATTTAGTAAAATAGTGCACTGTTCAGTAGTAAATAGAATTAGAGGTTTTGAAAGGTTCATGAAATCAAAAATCACATAAGTAACAAAGCATTTTTATATCAATTTCAACGTCAGATAACTTGAAGTAGATAGTATTTCATCTAAAAAGATGCAAGTCGCTCCACTTCTCATCATGATACCCCGTCCAAGATGAAAATACTTAAATACCGCACGCTCAATATTATAAGCGGTTTCTAACAAATATTAATTTCGCGATAATCTAAGAAGCCCGATGTGACATTTCTCATTATACATGCCGCTATAACCTTGTATGAACGTCTACGTAAGAAATTTAAAAATCTAATTCATAATCCTGATTAATTAATACATTATCCATACACTACAACAATGAGTATCATTCGTAAGCATCAAGTTTCACTTTATATTGGAAAAATGCACTCAAAAACACGAATTAAACGTTGATTAATATTCCGACAGTACGTTATTACAATGTCATCTTGCAAACATTACATTTAGAAAAGTGTGACACGTATAATTACTGTATTATTAAATGTTTTAACATATAGAAACAAACTCGATCGAAAGAAAATTATAACGGAATACTTTAGAAGTCGCTTAAATTTTGACTACATGATTGAAAATTAATTTATTTTAAGAATATCCGACGAAGACAGCTCAAGTGATATGATAATTTTTCTGGATCATCCAGTGACGAAAGTGAATAAAAATGTTAAAAATTTAGTGAATTTCTTTATTTACCTGATGATGACGTGTAATAAAACGATATGCTTCTAGGATCAGTTTGAAGCAATGTTGATAAATTGTGAATTACAAACTCCTGAATCGATAAGTCGCGAGAATCGGTTTTAAAATCAACCGATTTTTTTCTCCCGTCACTACACAAAATATTTTGATAGGTGTCAAATCGGGCTTCTTCAATTGTTGCGAGATTAGTATTATTCTCTTTTGTAACAATGTCTTTGCACATTGCGTTGAAATTTTACTGAACAATAACACTACATCCTTCTGGAGTAAATGCTATACCATCTACCATATTCGTTAAAATCCATCCAAACAGGAAAACAGAAATATCAATTTCATGCAATTCGAAAGAAACGGGAAAAATAAAATGAATGAAGTGTTGTTGTCACTTGACACTGACAGTGTCAGATAGTGATGCGGTTCGATTTTATTTAACTCGTTACTAGAGTAAATAAAATAACGGTCAATTTTCTCTGGAGGTACCACTCGATGTAGTCGCATTTAGTTAAATATCACCAACACTGCCACACTAGTTCAATATGTAGATATAAATCTATTTCGTGTAATAAACCGCCAAAATACTGTGATGTGACTCACAGAGTTTTAGTAAGAGTGAAAATATATTATGTTCTGTGGGTTAGTGCTGTCAGTTGATAACGTGTAATTTGTCATTAAAATCGTCATCGTATCGTCATTGATTATCAGATTGACAGTGGAATGTGAGTAGGAGAAAACGCTCTTTACAAAGTTGAACAAAACTGATCTTAGCCGGATGTCGCTGACTTAAACCTCAATGTACTCGTACCAATATTGAACGGTTGCTGTATTTTAGATTATTTTCTTTAAGTTTTTTTTTAGTACGTTTCATACGTGTGAAGCTGCTGAGAACCTCACTCTAGAACCTATACCTTCCTTAGATTCAACTTGAATCGAGTTACATAATCGGGAAAATTGAGTGCCTGATTGTATGAGACTGAGTAACGTCACTAGAGTCAAACTGACAAGCACCCAAAAACTACATTCATAAACAAACTTAAAAATAATATTATTAGACAGCTGTATCGTCAATGGTTTATTTTTTACTTAGTAAAAACAGATTTGGTTACCACCTCGAGCTGTAATTTTTTTTTTTTTTTCATAAAATCTTTACAAACTCTTTAGTACATGCATTTTTGATATTGACGGCCATAACTGGAATTGAATCAATTAAGTGCACTTTCAAAACATTTTCTTTTTATCACAATTTCGTAATTCCGGTTTGACTTACTATTAAATAAATTGACCATTTTAAATAATAAATTGGTTACCTTTTTACAAGGGGCCAAAAAAAACTATCTCCTTTACAAGTTAAAACTATGTGAAGAAAAAAACAACTCAACAATTTTTTTGTTAACATGAAGCGTTAAATAAAATAATAGACTTTTAGCAAATAGCTAAATATTATCCCTACTACTGACCACCCTACGGAAGCATCCCAGACATTCCATCAATAAATCGTACTGATTTTCCAATGACATTGGAAGCGCGTAACTTCCAAAATTCCAATATTTTGCAGTACTTATCGACAAAATAACAAGAAAATGGGCCATTTATAAACATGCCTATAGATCTGCAAATATTTTGTTGTTTTAATACTGTTATAAAAGTTTATTGGCCCTCGTGTAGACAAATGTTAACATACTCATTTTATGAATCATTACACCTCTTTTATTAATACTGAAGAGCATAGTGGTACTTTTATGATATGTCTTTATTATGTCAACATTATTCTTATGTTGTTACAGCTAATTGTTTGCTTATTGGTATATGTTTTGATAATAATTGATTGATTGTAACACCATAATGTAACTCTCAAAAGTTCAAATTTTGATGGTGTAAAAAAACGGTGAAGGATACATCGTTGAGGGAACCGGCATGCCCGAGAGATATTTCTCGACAATATGTGAAGCCAAGTCTGAGGCCCATGGGCAGCATAAAAACTCTGACACCTGTAGGCCAATTGTAAAACCCTCACTATATTTTTAAATGACCTTTATAATGATACCCCACAACATAGGTTAGATGAGAAAAAGAAAACATCGCCACTTTACTCCTAGGGGAGACACGCTAAAAAAAAATTGTTTTCTTGTTTTTATTTTACAACTTTGTCGGCATTATTAATATGTATACCCATGCCAAATTACAGCTTTCTAGTACTAACCGTTTCTGAGCTAAGCCGGGGACAGACAGACGGACATGGCGAACAATACGGAACCCTAAAAACGTTCACATTCTAGTCGCAATCTGTCAAAGTTGTCAAAAATGTTGATAAATTGATTGTATTTTTGACAGATTGCGAATGTGAACGTTCTTAAAAATTACGGGAATTGGCTCTCTGGTTAGTGACTAAACATACGAAAAAGAAAAAAGATGTTGTAAAATAAAGCAACAAATTTAATTCTATGTAACTATGTATAGAGGAAAACCAGCCGATCGATTCTGTAAAAATATAACCGTGAAACTTAGGTGAAGTGAGCGTGAAGTGATCTGTCAATAGTGTTAATCCCTAGCATCCTGCCGGTCGATTTGTGACAGTGACAGCTCACTTCACGCTCACTTCAAATAAGTTTCACGCTGATCTTTTTACAGAATCGACCAACTGATCTCAAAAACATTACTTTTGGGGTCACTCGCAGTCGGGTACAAAGCATTATGATTAATTTGTCATAATGAGAAACATAGTTTCTTATGTTTTTAATACTTTTAAGCGTCTATATAAAAAATAAAGACAGTATCCAAACGCATCTTTTCACCACTTTTCGGTCTTTTAACATTCATCATGTTACAGTAGGTAATCGTTTAAAATCAAACACTTGTTAAAGTCATTATTTCTGTCAAACGAAGCTACGAAATGATAAACCTACTTACTTATCAACACTAATATTATAAAAAGTAAAGATTTGTATTTTTGTTTGTAATGAATAAATTTAAAAACTACTGGACCGATTTATTCTTCTCTAATCTTTCCATTAGTATACTACTTCACTGAGTAACATAAGCTATAATTTATAAAGATATCATGCGTGCGAAGCCGCTGGCGGAAGGTAGTTCAAAATATTTTTCAAATTATGAACTCCATAAATTATACAGTACTTTTTTCGTTTTTTTATCAGAACACGGACCTGTCTATAAGTTACTAAAACATTATACAATACCATCAACTCCGACCCTATAATCTACTTTACTCTTATCTAATTTCCGTTCTTAATAAATACTTCTCTTTAAACCCCCCGTAATCTTGCTGGAGGGGTTCAAAAGAACCCCAGTCTTGCTAGAGTGTGCACAAAAGTACCAAGGTCCTGGAAGAAGGTGTACAAAAGTGCACCAGTCGCAGTACAGTATCCCAAATCAATTAGCGGAGCCGCCTCGCAATTTAATTGCAACGAGCTAAGTGTAACGCGTGCCGCGAATTTCAATAGGCTAGAATTGAATTAGGTTTTATTGAAGTTCTGCTAGGTTTGGCGTAGGAATAGCAGGCCGTGCTGCACTGTGTTCTGATTTAGTAGTTATAATTTAGATGGCTTGGTCGTTTTTATAAATGAAAAAATAATAACGACGACAGCAGAAAAAAAAATATCGAAAAATATGAATCGCTGCAAAACAATCAAACAATTGTTTTTTTTCTCAATTTGATTTGACTTTTGATAGTTCTTGTGTGTTCATAAGAAGCACGATTATAAAAATTGTGTAGACTATTTTCGGACTTGAAGTCCCGATATTTGTTCTTAATAAAGGGCTGATTTTATAAACCACAGATATCTTCCATCAAGGAATAATTCGAACGTCAATTTTAAACCACAGATAAAAAATATCTGGCTATGAAAAAAGCGGACCTCAATCGATGAAAATTCAAATGTAATTAGTAAAGATTAATTCAATCTTTATCTACAAGAACACATCAGTTAAACTAATGCATAACATCACGCCTGTAATCCCCAAAAGGTTCGGCAGAGGTGTACCCATAGTACACCCACATTTCACCTAATACCTAGCAAAAAAACTGACGACCAACCCCCTAAAAAACCTCCATCACCATTACCAATCTCCAATCGAAACCCTCACCTATTAGGACGCACTAGAACTAATTTATGGTTTACCCGACATCGCAATCAGATCTCCATGAATTGCGGCGACGGACGAGACCTCTGTCCCGCGCCAAATATATCAGTATCCCTTCGAAACGGAACGTGAGACCACAATTAGAGAGACTGGTAATGCATTGAGGAGACTGATTGGTTTTTGATTGGATGTTTTAAATATTTAACGTTTCTACCAAAAGTTGTTGTTGTAATTATCGTGATTAGTTAAGGATTTTATGCCTACTAGTATTCAACTGCATCCGGCTGGACTAGAAACCGACCCCATGTAATTCTAACAATATGGATGTATTAAGTTTAGATAAATAAGACCAAATGCTGATTGGTGAGCAATAAGGTCGTGAATTTATTCAAACTTTACCTACATATTTTAATTATGAAACATAGACAGTGGACCGCATGATCTTTTAAAAATAGTGTGCCCCTTGATGCCTTATTATGAATCCCCTTAAGCTTAAGCATGATAATAACAAGTACATAACCAGTAACGCAACAATATCTCAAATCCCTTAAAATTATAACCCCCAAACACAAACGCTGAGCGAATCAATTCTATACGGACTGAGCTCAAACACTATCGCTAATAGAAACCAATCTAGCGCTCGCTTAGCAAACGAATAGCTACATAAATCAAGCTAGTCAAATAAGCCGGGCGAATCTAGGGCTGTGATGTAGCCAAACAGCGCCAGTCAGCTCCTAGCCTCAATGACCCTACAAATTATAGGCTCGGGTAGTGTTGTTCCGTGTTTGCGGATATCCCGGAGTCGGTGTGACCCCGCAGTACTTAATTGTAACATTATTTATTGGTAGTAAATAAATAGAACAGCCACTTGTGTTTTGATATATTTCAAAGATGGATCTTTATTTAAATCATAAAAATATTTAAATAAGCAGAATGTCATCAAAGAGAATTACAAGATTAAATTTGTGCTTATTATGGAACAAAGCGTTTCGAAACACGTGTAAATACAATATTCTGATGAGATCTACCAAATTGCCGGCTGTAATTTTCATGTTTTATCGTCAATTTCATGTTTTGACATACACAGAATGTTCAATAAAATAAAAATAAAGCTTCATAAAATACATATTTACGTGAACAATCCTCTAATAGAAACGATTAAAAAATACAGTTTCAAAACTACTTATAAGTTTTGAAAAATACGTATTCAATAACATAAATTCTATCAAAACGTCGGGTGGTATTAAAAATCGGTTTGATCTGGGATCCCGCAACTAATCCCGGGAAATATCCGCTTAGCCCGACCGTCGGGAATCGAGTGTTTGTCGAATACTGAACAGCGTCCCCGTGAACGACAATATTTTGTTTCAGGGCGTGTAGACTAGCTTTATTGACTGTGGAGTGCTGACTCCGCTTAATATGAACACGGACAAGGGGTATTTTCTAAGGGTACAACGTTAACGTTTTATGTGAACATGATATTGACGTGGAGCGAAATGAAGTCATGTTTGACGTCAGACAGATAATATCATGTCTGTCATTGTTTTGTTGTTATATGTTATTCTTCGAAAAGAGATGAACTAGATCCGAATTTAATGTTTATTTTGTGTTCAAAATTATTAAAATACAAAAACTAGGTAAATGAGCTGTGTAATTTCACAAAAGATAAGAAAACTCTGTATGTGGTGTCGATAACGGTAGCTTAAATCTATACATACAATATACCTACATACACAAATAAATAAAATTGAAGTGTCTGTTTGTAATGTCAAAATAACAGCTTTTTGACTGAAAATGCATATGAAAGTATATATTATATGGTACATAAAACAAAAAAACAATCTTTAACATTTTTGTCTATCTGTCTGCCTGTTTGTTCCGGCTAATATCCGAAACGGCTAGACCGATATTGACGGGACTGCCACTGGCATATAGCTGATGTTATAAGGAGTAACTTACGCTACTTTAATTTTATAAAAATAATAAGGGTCCTCGCGAAGAAGCGGACAGCAGTTAGTATATATATATATAATATATAAAAAAAACGTTTAAACGTTTTATATTAAAATATAAAACGGTCGCCCAGAGGTCGAAATTCGACCATAATTCATTTAAATGTCATGATTCTAAGGTAGCCATCTTGTGTCAAACGCATGGTAGTGTGTGTAATGTTTTTTTTATTAATTAAATTTATTTTTAATGCATATTATATAAAAATATTAGCTTTCTGCACTCCTCTGTATAAACTTTAACTGTGCCAAATTTCATACTCCTCCGTCCGCGTAATTTTCGTCAAAAGGGGTGCAAAGTTTTTACTTCACGTGTTAATATAATAATTACTTTTATCTTTATTGTTATTACTTTTATATTAACAATCACAAATCTATCTATCAAACATGGCGACCACCATTATCACAATCTGACTGTCCATTCATTCGTAAAGATACTCTACTTCAACAATCAACATTTTACACAACCAATACAAACTTTAAACATAACATAATTATCATAACATCACGCCAGCGTTCCCCGAAGAGTTAGGCAGAGATATACCTATAGTACACCCACATTTCGCCAGCTACGTTTAAGTCCCATATAATCATGCATACACTCTAATTCATTCTCATTCACACACCTTCACACTCACATTCACGCACTCTCACTGTCACTCACACACTTGCATGCCTGCATACGGGCTGCGTTTTTAGTTTTAATCCTCTTTTCTTTATATTATTATTTCATTTAGCATCTTAACTTGTATAGAATCAAAAATAAAACAAAAAATTGTACGTATTTAAGATATTGGAAGAGCGGATTCTCCTAACACAGGTTTATTTGCTTAAAAGGAGGCTCCAATCACTAGTTGTTAAAGTATTTACTTGTAAAAATAATAAACCATTCCTTCATTTTTTTTTTCATATAATAGCAGGCGAGCCTATTGCCAAATACACACATGCATGGTGATTGTGCTTATATAAAAAATCTTTCGTTAAAAACTTCAATAAATAATCAACATTTACAAGCTGACACGGTCAATACAGACAAATTACTTTAAACATATTCCCCTTAATTGACTTAAAACTTAACCGGAATGATCATCATCGGATCCGACTCCCCTCGACATTTAAATTGAAATTTTAATTGACAGATCCGATATCGTTCTGTGGATTGGAAGTGTGTCAAAATTATAAAAGCAAATCGTGTCGACGTTGCAGTCGGGAGCGAATCGATCCGGTCTCAATTAAAAAATACCGACTGACTAATGCAACTGGGGATTTATTCCGTGAGTCTATGTGCTTGCGTTGATAGATTCTTGAAAGGAATCCGTTTGTTGAGTTTGAAAGGATTTTAAACGTGGATTGAGAACTATGAAGGGTGTACTATGAAGTATCATATTCAGGTGAGGTGTATTCTTGTTGTAGGATTAAAGGTGTTGGAAAGATTGTCAGTAGAATTTTATTAGTTCTATTTTTTTTTTTTTTGAGATGATATACTATTTAGTTGAGTCTTTTTTTGCGAATAGAACCTTTTACAATTACTAACCAAGAAGTACCTACTTAATAAAAGCAAGGCACACCCGTTAATGAGACGACACGAGTTCCTCAAGTTGTGTTTAAGATCCCCAAAGTTTAAAACCAACGAGCATTTAGTTATTAGAAAATCTAATTTGTTAACATGAGATAATATACCTATATATACTTTATCTACTGTTTGTACATAAATAATAAAATAAATAATCAAAAGTGCAAATAATTAAATCTCTCAACCGTTAGAACATCAATTTAAGAAAACTCTAACATAAGTACACATCCTTCATCATATTCCCAGTCTCCAAATAAACCATATCAACACGTAATTTACAACCCCATCCCATTCTAAGCACATACATAAAGGAGCGCGACACTACAGCCACTGACGCGCCAATTACTCAGTAAAATCGCCAGATTTACATCAAATAAATGGCGGCAAACATTTCAAATCCCAAAAGTTTACTAACGAGCATATAGGCATATGGAAAATCTAAGTTACTGTAAGGCTGCATCATCCCACTGCTGGGTAAAGGCTCTCTCTTCTCAATGAATTCCAGGAAATCTAAGTTGTTAACATAAAATAAAAATGAAAGTAATTAAATAAACATGAAATGAGAAACCTCTAACTCAAGTTAACATCCTTCATCACATTCCCTGTCTCCAAATAAGCCACATCAACACTTAATTTACAACCCCATCCCATCCGAAACATACATAAAGGAGCGCCACACTACAGCCACTAAAGCGCCAATTACTCAGTAAAATCGCCAGACTTCAAATAAATGGCGGCAAACCTTTCAGAATCGCTAGGACTTCACACACTCGCCAATTGGAGCAGCACTCATCCGTCAGCGCTAATTCGAGTCTTCTATCTCGATCAAACTAATCGCATCGATAAATACTGTGCTAGTATCGATTCGTGAATCGAGTGATTTAATCGAGAATTACACCGGTCATGTTAATTGGTGCTGGCTATTCGTTTGAATGTAATTTACGCGTGTTTCAGCTCGTGTTGGCTAATGATGTGGCACTAATTAGGGATAAAATGAGTTAGGTCGATCGGGTAGGTATCGATTTGAGGTGTGAGAATGTTAGTTTTGATGTCGTGTTTAAGTTTATCGTTCGTTCTTATTGTGTAACTGTTTGCCTTAACGAGAGTGATTTTCCAGGAAAGTATTAAGTAGTAGTATTAGTATTAATATTAAGTATTTATTTGGTAGTATTAGTACTGATTTTCCGTGGTTTTATTTTGTGAATTTCATGGTGGACGTTACGAGTAAGAGGCGTTGAATTCATTACCCGACAAATGTGACATTTAGTTAATTATTAATTCAATCAATTTGCGTAGCCTTTTCCCAACTATTTCTATTGGGGTCGGCTTCTAGTCTAACTGGAAGCAACTAAATGGAGCGACGGCCAATCTGACCTCCACAACCTAACTGGGTGATACGATACCCCTTGGTAAGACTGGTTGTCAGACTTTCAGGATTCTGACGACTCTTAACGACTGTCAAAAATCCACGAATGACAGCCGGGACCAACGGCTTAATGTGCTTTCTGAGACACGGAGGAGTCTCGGTATGTAAAGATGGTCACCCATCCACGACCCAACCCCGGCAAGCGTAGCTTAACTTGAAAGCTCGACCCGTGCAGCTGTTATTACTTAGCCACGAGCTCCTAGTAAAAGAAAAGTTACATTATTAATTGAATATAAGCAAATGTTGGAAACCTGAGACTAATGTAAAGTAATCTGAACTTAAAATGCTCTGAAGTTGCCAACACACACTAAGCAAGCGTGCTTGTCACTTCGACACTAATGACAGTTTCAGTGACAACCATGCTTGTTATGTACCATCGAAGAAGTTCATATCTAACCACTGTAAGGGCTATTCTTGCTTGCAGCGCTCGGCGGCTGTAGCACCGGGCCGGTAACAGATGTGGTCATCGTGTTCACGGGATTTTGTTTTGAAACTGGTTAGATATGAACTTCTTTGATGGTACGTATGTAATACTTTTCCATGCAGTGTAAGTAATCTGGGCTTAAAAGTCTAATGAGAGCTCCAGCACGAAGTGGGAAAGCGTGGTGATCAACACTCGTTCTTCTCTGTCTTTTTGATGTGTTCACTTTGTCTTCCAGTGGGACTTTCTCCAATAGGTCTAGACTCTAGTAGACTCTAGATTCATCTATCTTGCTACTGTAAATGTCGCGGTTTCTAGTGAGTTGTTAGGCAATTCAGTTAAAGTCTATTTAAGTACTTTATGTGTTTCTTACGCCGGCACTTAATGCCGTGTGGTTAAGAATTTAGTTCTGAAACTGTTCCCATGGGTGACGTAACATAGGAAGTCAGGGTCGTATTTATAGTGTAAAATATCTGCGACTAAAACTTGTTAACTGTATTTTAATACCTGCATAATGGTTATGGTGACTGCCTCGTTGGTTTCGTAGTCGCTGCTGATACTGGGGTTCTGGATTCGATTGCATGCGATGCACGCGTAGCATCACAACCATAGAAACGGGTTTTCTACGGGTTTTGTCGATGGAAGATTAGCCAAAATGACAGATTGTGATTTTTTATCTGTCATTTAGTCTATTCTTCCGTTGATATAACCCATTTCTATTGTGGTCATGCTAAGCGTGCAGGTCGGGTAAAGTGTCACTGGGTTAAACCATGAGGAATTTCTCCCTCGTGCCTCGGAAAGCACGTTAAACCACGTAAAAGTGTCTGATTGCCGTTCCATCGGGCTATGAGAGTAAGGAATAGAAAGTGAACCTGTCTTTGTGCCCATACTTGTGCACTATAATATCTTCTGTGTACCTGGCTAACCTCCGTATAGATTGCCCACCGTGACTGAAATCGGTCGGGAGGGTAATATTAACATAGGAAGTCAGGGACGTATTTAAATAAGAAAGCAAACACCTCCATAGTTCCGTCAAAGTCAACTTTGCCAATAACACAGTATGCACACTATAGCCAAAATAGTTTAGCCTGACAAAACAAAATAGTTTTTGCGAGTATACGCGCCACAACTGTATTCGAAGAGTAATAGTCAGCCTGAAGACATTCTTGACTGAGGTCTGCCCGCGACTTTAGTCCTAAATATAGGTATTTCGTACGACACAAAAATAGGTACCTAATTCTAACGACCCAAATGTATCAAAGTTAGTTGTCACAGTTATTTTCATATTTTTATTACAATTCTACCAAAAAGTTCCGTTTTTTTTAGCCTTGCAACATTTAACAAACTAAATAAATAAATAAACACCCAACTACTGACGGTCGGTAAATTCATTCATACTATAAAAGTGATACGGCCTAAGATTTACGACGAACATTCTTTACAAAGCCGTTTAGGTCACAAACTTAGCGAAACTTTCTTATTTTTTCTCAACCGCGAAAAATTCCCGAATGGCGCGAGTTCTTAATAAATCATCGTAACCGACGCCATCTTTGAATTTCTATAAAAAAGTTTCCGCCTCAGCAATGTAAAATTGCTTAAGTTTTTGTTTAAGTACAACAAGTTAACCGTTATGTATTATACAGATGTAAGTATTTTAAGTTGAAGTTTCGGTTTTCTTGGCGTAATAATCGCGTGCGTTTAAAAAATTTGGCAAACTTTAAATAGGTTAACAGAATTCCTTATTTATTTTGGCGTTGTTTTAATATTTGTTAACCTTAACTATGATTTCGGCAAAATTACCTTTCCTAACTGTTCTAGTAAAGTACTACTAAAAATCTATGATATAACTACCTAGTTACTTACCTGCTTCAAAATGAAATAATACTGTATTTCAAGTTTTTAACGAGGACTTTTTATTGAAGTTATAAAATATATTATCATAAAACCTGCAGGTAATCAGGCACTTGCAGGTGTATAAAAACAATAATAAAATATAACTACGTCTTTATTAACCTATCTACCTTGAAAATACTGTAGCCAAACACTTTCAGCTAAAAATTCGCTTTTCTGAAGAATAAAAGTGTTCCGAGCGCTCAACTCAAAGTAGGAAAAAATTATTTCAGAGCGTTTTCATTAATTCTTTGTCTGTCGACATCGTCCATTTTTCAACCAATTTCGATCAGCATAATTGCTTATGACACTCGGAATGACAATCTCTTTCGTTTTGAGAATACAACAAAGTCAATAGCATAAGTATAAACAATTCGTATTTTTTTTTTATGTCAGTATGATTGGGACTGACATTTCGAGTGTGTTGCGCAGTTCAGGTGCAGGAAGACATATGAGACAAACATGAAAAAAAATAGAATGACCAAGGAACACTTTGATTAGTGGGTTTTAATTTATTTTACACTAGCTTTTGCCCGCGACTTCGCTCGCGTGGATGTCAGAAATTACCTCACGGGGACGTACTACCTGAATAAAAAGTATCCTATGTGTTAAACCAGGTTATAAACTATCTGTGTTCCAAATTTCATCCAAATCCGTTCAGCCGTTTTTACGTGATTTAGTAACAAACATCCAAACATTTACATTTATAATATTAGTAGGAAGTAGGATATACTCGTATATATATATATATATATATATACACATATATTAGTAGGATATATAGTGGAATACCAAAAGCAACACCGACTTCTTTCATCTAACCTAATAACGGAAACAATAAAATACTTTCCCTTCATCCCGAGCCACAACTCAAAAATATACAGCATGGCCCATAAAGTAATTATTCATACCCGGTATGACGTTAGTACAAGAAATGGCAGTAGGCACACTTCACACAGTATATCATAGGTAATCTTCCCCCGTGCCTCGGAAAGTACGTTAAGAGGCTTACAACAGCTAAAGCGCGGTCACCGTCGGACTGCATAGAAATGAAAGAGAAGCGCGATGACACGACGCAGGTAATTTATTGCAAAATATGAAGCAGTTAGCGATTTACAAAAAATCTATTGATTGGACTGGAAAATTAAAACACTATTATGCTAATATGTATGTATCTTGTAGAATAATCTGACAAAAAATCAGAATGATTGCGTGTAAATTAATATGATTTTTAATCGTTAAAAGAAATTTTTAGAGGTATCTTCATGATTTTTTTCTATCGTATCAATTTAGTTGTATTATGTTTTCAACACACTATCATACTAGCATATATCCTGAAGAATATCATATATTTTTCTGATTTTGTTTTCTGCAGTGGATCATATTCTTTTAGGCATTATAAAACTTGCGTTTAGGCACGTTTAGGTCCTGTAGTCCCCTTAAGCTGTTGGTCCTGCGTCTGGTCTCTCCGGTCGTGTCGGATTGCCGTCCCATCGGACTATGAGAGTGAGGGAAGAGAGAGTGCATCTGTGTCTGCGCACACACTTGTGCACTATAATATCTCCCACGCCGAACGCTAGTCTCCGTTGAGAATGGCCGCCATGGCCGAAATACAGTCTAGAAGAATATATTACAGGCAATCTTATAATGATTCAGTAAGAGCCTCTAAGCTTTGTTTCAAGGATAAACAGGACCTACAAATAATGTGCAACACACATTGAAAGATTTAAAAAAAAACTCTCAGACGTGTAGGAATATTGTTAAGTGAACACATTTTTGCACACTTGGCTGCAATCCACACCCCGTTTCTGTGTCAATGGTTCGCCACGCAATATTAAACCTTCTGCCCATTATCCTATGCAGTTATTAATTCCCAAATAAAAACTATTAAGTATCGTGACGATGGCCGTTATTGGATGTTTCTCATGCCCAACTTTATTGCACTCGTAAAAGTCGTAACATTTATTTACGACAATACTTTACTGTTGTGTGTTCGTGGTACGGGGGCATAACTCTCCGCTTCGGAATAATCAGTGTAGTTTTTAGTTTCGATTGGTTGTTGAAGCAGTTTTCAATTTAATAATTCATTAGGTAGGTGTTGGTTTTTGACCTTGATTTCTGCTTGCTGAACTTTTGGTGCCAATTTCTGTTTCTTTTTGTGTGAAGGTGTAATGAAATGGTTTACGTATGATGGCCCGCGTGATGGTAAGTGGTAACCACCATCTACAGATGCCTGTAAAGATAACGCGTTTCATCAACTCTTCGACTTCGTCTTAAGATTTTTCTTTTCGGTTTGTTTACGTATATAAAAACTCATTAAAAAAAAACAGTTTCTACCAGAATGAATACGAGTATCTGTAGTCAATACTAATAATTATTCGAGAGGGGCTCGTGGCTAAGTAACAATAGCCGCAAGGTTCGACCGATCAGGTTAAGCTACGCCTGCCGCGGTCAGTCCATGGATGGGTGACCATCTTAACATACCAAGACCCCTCCGTGACTCGGAAATAACGTTAAGCCGTTAGTCCCGGCTGTCCTTCTTAGATCTTAGACAGTCGTTACGGGTCGTCAGAAGCCCGAAAGTCTGAAAACCAGTCCTGTCTTATCAAGGGATGTGTGTGTACCTGTGTTACCTAGTATCGGGGTTGTGGAGTTCAGATAGGCAGTCGCTTCATGTAAAATGCTGGTATTCAGCTGCATCCGGTTATACTGGAAGCTGACCCCAACATAGTTAGGAAAAGGCTAGGCAGATTATTCCGTGCGAGCATCGAAGCCCAGAGGGGAAATTCCCGTATTTTTTACAAAGATGGCATTCTAAGCTCTGTCTCAATCCGTCAAAAATACCTTTAATTTAGCTATATTTTTGAAAAGTATTTGAGATGATTGTCGCTGAAATAAGATTTTGAACGTTTTTAAAACAGGATTGGCCATCCTATCGCTCAGCCACTGCATCAAACTAGTAATCAAGACGAACACCCACCCAATACTATCTATCCTAGGTAGTTAATGAATTACGACGTGACCTTGCGGACATCCATTATAAAATACAATTGATATATTTTCCGCGACATGTCAATCGTCATCCTGAGGATGCGCGAGAGGATGTTTTTTTATGACTCTTTAGGAATAGTTAAGCGGAATAGATTATGAAATATACCTACGTCTGTTGTATCTATCATAGGTGTCAAAGAAGAACTTACTTCATTAAACCAGTAAACAAACAAAACAACCCCACACCTCAATCACTTCATTCCATACAAACAGAGAGTGATTTCATTGTACTGCCTCATATTGACTCGATCCGGAATAATTCGAGCTCAATATATCGACAAACGCAACGCCGCCATGACAGATCATTTTGCAGCCATTACTCTGGATAATTTAATGCTCTTGATAGATTTATTGGTATGGGACACTAGGTAATGGGCTAATCGATTTGGTGATACTCGTTATATAGATGCAAGTTTTATTAGTATGGAAAGCATTGGCAGCCTAGCAAAGAAGTTCAAAAGAGAAGAGTGAAAACTGAGTAGGTGGTAAGGCCAAATTAATATAAGTATTCATAGTTCGGAACCTGTGTGGCTTGTGGCTAAGTAATAACAGCCGAACGGGTCGATCGATCAGGTTAATCTACGCTTACCGTGGTTGGTCCATGGATGGGTGACTATCTTTATATGCCAAGACCCGTCCGTGCTTTAGAAAGCACGTTAAGCCAGAAATGATTTGTTTTGATACCTAAGTTAATATTTACATAGTTAATAGACTTAGAAACTATACGACTACAAAAGATGGTCCCGATAAGATAATACTCCAACTGATTCATGATTTATAACCACAGCTTATGTCTTCGACACCGGAATTGATCTACCTACAGAAGTTCTTGTGCATTGACAGTTAAAGATTTATCGGATAGAATAGAACAGGTATTGATGGAGATGTAGTTTTATATTAAAATAACTCTAAGGATATCCGGGAGAGAGTAATACAAGAATAGAATTAAATATTTTTGGAGTCTTCATTTTTTTTTAAATTACATTCTAATTATTTATATTACACCCAGGTTCAACTTTTAGGCTAAGTAGATGCAGAAGGAATAATCCTACTGCCTCATAACTACTTAGATTCTAAAATCTGATCTAAATGTTAGATATGTCGCATGTTACAATCGAAAGATCTTAGTTATAACCTAAGGACAAAAAATAGTATATTATGCAATTAGTGAATAAAGGGCGGATTTAAAGCGAGGGCCATAAATGAATCACGACCAAGTAAAGGATTCTAACGACTGATTCTTCATGACGATTGAATCACGAGCGCAGGGAGTGATTCAAGTGTTAGAATCCTGAGCGACGCGAGTAATTCATGGCCCTCGATATAAATCCGTTTTATTCAAGAGTTGCTATATGTGTTAATAAACTTTATACCATGACTACGAGAAAAAGAAAGATTGAAGCGAAAATAGACATTTAATGAAGAAAAAAGGAAGGATGAATTAATAAAAATGCACATTAAAATTGGAAAAATTACAAAAATTAAGAGTAATTTTCTTATTATTACTAATAATAATCGACTTGTGAAGCGATATTTATTTGCTGTGTATCGAGTGTGTTTTCGCAAGGAGGTTGTATAGCATTGAGATGGAGGTCGCATAATATATTGATGTGTTCTAAATTCAAACACCAAAATAGTGATCAAAAGTGCTTTTTATTCACTGAAAACAGTGAATAAAATAAGCTTTTTAGAGGGGGAATGGTATTAAAATATTTGGGTCTCGTATATGTAGGATTATAACTTATTTTGCTTATCAATTTCAGTTTACTGTTCTACAATTATTCCAAGACAGTGCTGTTTTCGAACCTTGATCAAACTGTGCTATCAGGCCTCAAAATTATTGGTTAAAACCTGGCCTATTAGTCTGCCTATACTTGAAATCTTTAGCCGAAATTATCTCTTAAATCACCCCCAAAAACTCCTAGGTTATCTCACATACACTCACACCACACAGCATACAACACAACTCACTGAAGCCAAGTTAAAACAACGCAGGCTTTGGTCTCATTAGTACTTGCAAAGTTCAAAGTTTAAGCCGGATAATATGGTGGCTACAATTAGGGAAGTAATTAAATGCGGGGATATTTATCACGGGTTACCCCTTTTCAGAGGTTTTTTGAGCGTGACTAAGCTGGTTATAGAAAGAATAATACAAGGTGGTCATTATGAGGATTTTGATGAGTCAAAGAGGGAAGAAAGAAAGGAATACCTAATATTTTGGCAAAACTGGAGCATACGTATACATAAACTTACGCCTTCTTTATAGGGGTAGGCAGACACTACAGAACGCCACCTGTTACAATCCTTTTGTTTCGTTTGCATTCATACATCATACACGCACGCCGCGCGCCGGTTGCGATTACTACGCACCATAAATCATAATCATAAATCATTTATTACTTTGCAAACATGGGTAATTATTACATAGATGTTTCATTATGAAAGTCCTCCATGTTCTACCGTCACACGGGCATGCAAATCATATTTAATATACACAAATTTAAAGACATTATAATTTTAAATAACAATTAGAAAATTATAATAATACATAATATAAATTAATGTCAAATCGATCGAATTAGATACAGTAAATGTCAAATTAATACAAAACTGTCAACAAGGTTGCAGTAATCAATAATAAAAAATAAAAAATGGATTATTAGCATGTCAATCAGTCAGTGATTCATCATTAAGGAAGTCGTCAATTGTGTAATAACTTTTTTCAATTAATTTTTCGTTTAGTGCCCTTTTGAATTTAAAAACAGTCATATTGTTGTTCCATATTCCGACGCCGAAGTGATAACACTGTTTTGAATTTTGCTCCGTGAAAATATTTAGAAAAGTGGTCAAAAGTTCGCATAATAAGTAGTGCTATATATCCCAGTGAAGCTGTGTTGACGGACTATCCAGTGGTGTTTACATCTCACCAGGACTTTCGTGCGTTCGTGAGTAATAAGCAAATTACTTTCAAAATATTTAAATAACGACTGCGTTATTGCTGCGTCCCTGACCTAGGCCAACCCGCGGATCGCTCGCTTCTACGCACACACGTACAACGCCTACACGCACGCTCGCTTGCCGCTTCGTGCTCTACGACTTCAAGCTTCATACTATTGTGAATAACGTCTGGATTTGTTTGGGAGTATCAATACGAATTCTTTATTAATTCCTAAAAATGGAACTGATCAACAATACTTGTGCTGGATGTCGGAATTTAATAAATAATTTGGAATATATGGATTGTTGTGAGTGCAAATCAAGATTTGATATTTCTTGTGTGAACATACCAAGTAACAATTTTTATCTTATGGATCACGTATATAAGTCCACCTGGAAATGCCCCGAATGCTGCTGCAAACAGCTTAAAACCGACAATACAAACAAGCCTGCGTGCCCGGCTAATAATTCTGGCAACCTCAGTCGATCACCAAATCGTAAACAATCATCGAGCCCCAAAACTATACCTAAAACTCTTGCTAATCAAAACACTCCACCTGATGTGATGAATGTGACTTTAAGGAAGAAAAGGAGTGCCTTGACTACTCCAAATAGCCACGAACGCTGTTTTAACGAGGACATTTTAAGAGGTATAATTAAGGAAGAATTGGCCGCGGCTGTTAAATCGTCTTTCAAAGATTTACTTACCGATCAATTAAAAGATATACAAGGAGAATTATCTATATTCAAAGATTCGTTCGGATTTTTCAATGAGAAATTCGAAGAGTTCAAGAAACGCTTTGATGAAAAAGATGCCATAATTAATCAATTGCGTAACGATAATACAAACCTTCAGCAAAGTGTCATTGACCTCACTACACGGTTATGTATCGTAGAACAAAACATGCGCGAAAACAACGTGGAAATTAATGGTTTACCCGAAGATAAGTCCGAAAACCTTGTACAAACTTTACAAAATATCGCGAAGGTAACCAGTTGTAATATTGGTGACAGTGACATTATGCAGATTACAAGAGTTGCCAAACTAAATAAAGATAATAACCGCCCACGTACTGTGGTTGCTAAGCTCAGCAGCCCCCGCCAGCGTGACAACCTTCTAGCTGCTGTGGGAGTTTTCAACAAAAAACATCCCTCGGATAAACTGAACTCACATCACTTAGGCATTGGATTAGGTGGTAACCAAGTGCCTATATATGTTAGCGAGCATTTATGCCCCACTAGCAAACACCTACATGCGGCAACACGGAAAATGGCTAAAGAGATGTCATACAACTTTGTCTGGATACGCAACGGACGAATTCTTGTACGCAAGGATATTCACTCGAAGCCTATCTACATTCGCAATCAGGATAGTTTAAAATTAATGAAAACGAATGTCGATACAAATTAATCTTAAGTATACTCATGTGTCTATATAAATGTTCTTGGCGCTATTTGTATTCGCAATGCTTGATATTTATTATCAAAATGTTCGTGGAATGAGGACTAAAACTGAAAATATTTATAAAAACATTTTGCTTACTAGTTATGATGTAATAGCATTTACTGAAACTTGGTTAAACCCTAATATAATTAATGGAGAGTTCATTGACCCGCGATATGTGGTGTATCGTAGAGATAGATTAAGTTCTAAGGTATTAAAAAAAGATGGGGGTGGGGTTATGATCGCTGTTAGTAAGAAAATTAAATCTGTAAGAATGAAAAATTGGGAAAGTGATCTTGAAGATTTATGGTTGTCAGTAGAGTTAAATGTTAACAATATTACTAAGAAAATAGCCATCTGTGTTATATATATGCCACCGCCTGTCAAACTGGACTCTCTAAATTGTTTCATAAATAATGTAAATAGCGTTCTAAATAATGTCGATGATGTTGTGATCCTTGGGGATTTTAACTTGGGCTTTATTGATTGGAACACGAGTGATGATGACCTACATCTGTCGCCATCAAATTATGAAAATTCACTGGGCTATTCATTTGTAGACTTTCTGTCAATTAATGTACTCCACCAATTTAACTCCATCCCAAATCCTGACGACAGAATTTTAGATCTAGTATTAAGTAACATATTGGATCTAAAAGTTACTAAGCCCAACGACCTGCTTAGTAAATTAGACTCCCACCACCCGAATATCCTTATCTCTATTCCATTTTCAAACTTAAAACAGTTAAAAACAAAATATCGTTCAGGTTACAACTTTTTCAAAGCAGACTATGTACAAATCAAAACCTATCTAAAAAATATTAATTGGTATGGTACCTTTCATGAATGTGTCGATGCTAATGAAAGGGTTAACACCTTCTACAGTATACTACAGAACGTTATTGACAATTTTGTACCCAAATATACAAGAAAAAAGTCTAAATATCCCTCTTGGTATTCTGACTCACTTATTAGAGCCCTATCTGAAAAAGAGAAATTTAGACAAAAATATCGCAAATACAATAATCCCCGAGATAAACTTACCTTTGAGTTACTTCGTAGTCGCTGTCATACTTTAATAAATAGCTGTTATAATACATATAAATGTAAAATTGAAAACGATATTCCCAAAAACCCAAAAGCTTTCTGGCGATTCATAAAGGATAAACGTCGCGGGGAATCTTGCATACCTGCTGACATGTTTATGAATGATAAGGTAGCTAGCAGTGGTCCAGATATTGCCAACCTCTTTGCAGATCAATTTGTTTCTGTTTTTAATCAAAATCCAGCCACAGCTTATAATACTTCCCATGGGTTTTCAGGTATTGACTCTATCCTAAGCACTATTAAATTCACGGAAAAACAAATTTTCAACAAACTCAAACTCATAGATGCTTCCAAAGGTGCTGGACCTGACTGTGTACCACCCTTGTTTATAAAACGCTGCTGCCATGAACTCGCCCTACCGTTGTTGATTATATTTAATTCTTCTCTTGCTGAAGGAATCTTCCCCGATGTATGGAAAAACGCAAGAATTGTCCCGGTTTTTAAAAAAGGAGATCCTGCTAATGTTAAAAATTACCGCCCTATTTCAATATTATCATGTTTTTCAAAGATATTCGAGTCTCTTGTCTGTCCAATCATAACTCGCCACATTGACAGAATTGTTTCACCAAGTCAGCATGGCTTTAAAGCTGGACGCAGCGTAGAAACTAACCTCGTAGAGTTTGTGTCGGATGTAACCTTAGCTCTTGACAAAAGACAAGAAGTAGATGCCGTGTACACGGACTTTAGCAGTGCGTTTGACAAAGTTGACCATTCTCTGTTACTGTCCAAGTTAGAATATAATGGTGTACATGGCTCAATTTTAAACTGGTTTACTTCTTATTTATTACGTAGATCGCAAACTCTTGTTGTGAATGGTTACGAATCCTACCCATATTATGCCGACTCAGGAGTTCCCCAGGGTTCTCACCTTGCACCGATTTTGTTTTTACTGTTTATTAACGATATTACTGCCCAAATCCATCATTGTAAATATCTAATGTTTGCCGACGATCTCAAAATTTATAAATCTATAACTTCTAATGGAGATGCAATCCTAATTCAAGAGGACTTAGATAGAATAGATCACTGGTGCAGCCTTAATCACATGAAACTTAATGTAGATAAATGTAGCCATATACGATTCACGAGAAAAAAACTTTCTAATACTGTCTCATATAACATAAAAGGAGATTTATTGGAATCTGTAAATGAGGTTCGCGATCTTGGCATCATCATGGACAGTAAAGTCAACTTCAGAAGTCACATTGATAACATCGTTACGAAATCGGCACGGCTACTAGGATTTCTTAAGAGAAGCACTAAAGGGTTTAGACTTGTGAGAACAAAAATTTTGCTGTATAATGCCTTAGTTCGGAGCCACCTTGAGTTTGCCAGCGTAGTATGGAACCCGCACTACGCAGTACACTCACAAAGAGTAGAAAGCATACAAAGGGCCTTCACAAAACACCTAGCATATACCTTCGGTGATATATCTCCACGATGTCCATACGAACAACGCATTCAATGCTACCAAATGATAACTCTGCGCGACCGTCGACTGGTGCAGGATCTCATGTTCCTTTTCAAATTGGTTAACAATAAACTGGACTGTGATAAATTAGTAGAACAAATTGGAATAAAAGTCCCCCATAGAATACCCAGATATCCCATTACCCATCTATTCCACACTAAAGCATCCAACACAAATATAGGAGAAAACTCACCTCTCAATAGGCTCAGTAAAGAGATGAATTCATATATAAAATCCAATTCAGACGTTGACATATATCATGACTCCATAAATATCTTTAGAACCCACATTTTAAATTCTAAAGTCCCAAAGGATACAACTTAAGATTAGATTAATTGAATTAACTGTGTTAGTATATACTCGTAGATACAATTATCTTGCAACCTTCTTCTTTGTAACTTTTATTTATTAGTGTTATTCGTTTTTTTTTAAATTTTTTTCTTATTTTTTGATCTCATTAATTTAATTTCGAACTCATGATTGTTAATTTAATATAATATTTTGTATAATTAAGCATAATTGCAATTTTTGTTATTTCTTTGTATAGTTTATTACCACTTATATTATGTCCATTATTTTAAGCTTAAGTTATCACTATTATGTTTGAATGTTGGTTCACCTGTTATTGGCAACTGTATAAGCCTAATACTTATTACAACTTTATTCGATATTTTATATACAGAAGCTGTTGGTGTACCTTTATTAATAAATAAAAATAAATATTTTTAATAGCATTAGGTACTTTATTATAAATGCGGGGGGCAATACCAAAAAAACTTTTTTGCATTAGTGCGGTTTTACATTTTACTTGACACAATTGATTTACGTTCATCTGACTGTTCTGAAGAACATCACCAATAGGCTCACTATTACATGTTACATAGTAATTGGGAATAATAATACCAACCTATCATTGTCCCACTATTGGCAAAGGCCTTCTCATACAGATAAGGCACGAACATTGATCACCACGCTTGTTCAAGACGGGTTGACGATTTCAGACATATTAACGGCATAACTTAAAGTCCAGCAGTGCTATTCTGTAAACATCTCACCGTGAAAACTTGGGTGAAGTGAGCGTGGAGTGAGCTGTCATTCCACAGGGATTGACACTATTGACAGCGCACACCATGGCAGGTCTTCTTACGATATTTTATATTTTTTTCTTCGCCGAGTTCAGTTTAGCTGTTTATAGAAAGCTTATAAAATATAGTGATTATGATGTATTTGATAATATCAATGAGTGTCGTTTGGGAAAGAGGAATTAAAGAAATGAGCGTACCTATACAGGGTGGCAGGGACATCGACGCGAAAAAAAAAAACAGTTGCTCCATACATTTTGACCGTATAGTTATTGCACTTTTCTATGAAACCGCAATTTTTTTTTTAATAACCGACGAAAAATTTCAACGCAGGAGGATTCAGAATCATGTACTGACCCCATGGTAACCGGCTTCGCGTTGATGTCCCTGACACCCTGTATTTGAGTAAACGTGAGTCATTATACGTGATGACCTGTTAGTAATGTTATAGCTATGTTTAAGTTTATTTATTTATTTATTTATTACAAGTTAGCTGTAACATAAAGAAACTTAGGATAATTCCCCTTTATAAAGTAAAGTAAAAGTAAGACTGGTCTCAATAAATTGTTAATTGTGTTAACAGGTACATTATATCTCTGATGTGTCAATCAGGGATTCTATGGAACAGTTCAGCGTTTTCGAGACAATGGCTTAGATCTGGTTTTCAGCTGGAATTGTTTTGTGACACACGGATTCATTATGTATTGACAGCATAAATGTCTTTACTCACAACTTATACCTGCTTTCTACCAATCAATCTGCCTTTCCAATAGCCTTTTCCCTACTATGTTCGGGTCAGCTTCCAGTCTAACCAGATTTAGCTGAATACCAGTATTTTACATGACTGCCTATCTGACTTCCACAACACAATTACTGCGTAAGGTAACCCCCTGCCTGCTTTCTATCTTTTATATAACGTGGTCCTCTTAACATCTTTTAAACACCATAACGCGAAATATATTTAAAAAAATGCAACCGAATTGAGAACCTCCTCCTTTTTGGGAAGTCGGTTTTATTTTTATTTTTATTCTGTCTATTTCCACCCGAATCTTATTTTCCCGACTACGGGAAAATAAAACGATCTAAAAAGTACGAAACAAGATGTAGGTGCCAGGAACACCTACAAAATTATAATGGCATGCGCCCACGGTTTTACCTTGACCATTTTTGTACCTATGTCTAGATAAATAATATTTAATTATTTTCTAAATATTATTATTATATTATATTATTCTAAATATTTTCTTGTTTCGTTGGTTTTAGATAATTTTATTTTCCTGTAGTCGGGTTACAGTTTTTTAATGTTCGTAAAAAAGATATGACAACGTCACATTTTCTTAGCTTTATATAGCTTAGGTTTGAATCAATGAAACTTAGATACACACATAGTGTTATGTTACGAGTATCTTCGAAACTATGTATTTTTGGAACACGTGCTCTAGGACTTTTTGTATTATTTTTACTTATAGCATATAACCTTAGGGTTATGGGACATCAAAAGGAACAAGTTGTATACAGGGTGGCAGGGACATCGACGCGAAAACTGTTACCATGAATTCAGTACGAGATTCTGAACCCCTATGCGTTGAAATTTTTTGTCGGTTATTTAAACAAACATCTGCATACGTTTTGACCGCGTAGGCACTTTTCTATGAAATAACAGAACTAAAAAAAATTACCGACGAAAAATTTCAATGCAGGGGGCTTCTGAATAATGTACTGAATCCATTGTAACAGTTTTCGCGTCAATGTCCATGCCACCCTGTATTATAGTTTTAAGTATCAAAATAAACAAATTAAAAGTTAAACCAACACTCTCTAATTATAAGTAGCAATATACCTTAAATATTTTACAACAGTGCAAGTTATGACGACGCAAACTTTGAACTCTTAAAACTTGGCTGAAGACAAGTAGTTCATGCACTTTCAAGTTCGTCTTTCAATCTTTCGAAGGCAGTAGAAGTTACTTACTTACTCAAAAAATTCAATTATGGCCGACCTTTAGTTGAAACACTTGCAAACTAAGGGGATATTATCTAAAGGCGTGTACGAACAAAATATGATGAACGAGAATATCGAACGTTTGGATAGTACGTGTGGACGTAAATGAGCAAAGTGAACACGAACACAGTTCGATTTGTGTTCGCTCTCAACCGCCCCGGTCTCTTTAGTAGCCATAGATTAGTCACGAACATTTTGACGAACACAGTGTTTGATGTTCGTTAGTGGTACGGACATAAGAACAAAGTGTTCGATGTTCGTGTCACCATGTTCTTGTTGGTACTTGCGTACACGCCTTATTGTATGTGAGTATGTAAGATACAATCTAATCAGAGGTGTGAAGTTGCCCAATAGGACTGCTAAGCGTTTATGCAAAGTTATACTGAACAATAATTCCATTGACTGCCTGTTGCTCTTGTCTGGAAACTTTTCTATTGTTAAATGGGTCCACTCTTGACCTCGATCTCGCTTGGTGCAAAACGATGGATGGACTTACCGAAGTGACAACCATCCACAAATTACACCAGTTGCTTCCTCAAGCATAATTATTCTTTGCACGTAATTTTAAAACATCATATTATGAAACGAACGGTTCCTCATTTCCCTGATGCCATGCCAGACTTGCCATAAAATTCCATTCTGATTAAGCTATCATGACAATGTGCTGGATTTAGTACTGCCTCGGTGACAAACTTTAGTTAACTTCTGAATAAAAAAACATCAGAAATCTCAGTGCAGCCTTAAATAACCAAACTAAACTTGATCACGTACAAAAACTTCCCAGTATCAAGACCATTATTAAATTTTTATGTAACGACACGGATCCACCGCAACCCCCGTTGTACACTGCGCTCCCATAAAGAGTTAATATTTCAACGGCGCACACAGAGCCAGCAGTAGTCACGGCCCAAGTTTTAATTTGCTTAAAGTTGTTACAAGTTGGAACGGGTCCCTCGTTGGGCGCCAAATTAGGTACAGTCACAGAGTAAAGTATTAAAGTAACGGTCACGTTATTCTACTGATAGTTTAATTCGTTTCGTTTGCGAAGACTTTTTTCCTGTGTTCTATTCTGCATTTCGATTGTAATCTAAGTTTTGAAAAAAGCATGCTTGAAAAGGTTGTCTTTCTTGTTACTTTCTTTTAAAGTTCATGGTCTTGTGTAGCTCGAAATTTAGATCGAATTAAGGAAGTAATTAACCTTTCAAAGTTTGCACCTAATTACACTACAACCAACACTATAGCTCACTACACACGAACAAATGTCCATTCTGTGTTAATCACAAAGGCCCACACATATTTTATTTTATTCAAAAGCACTCAACGGGAACCGAATCAGTTTCAGCGCTGCAATGCATCAGGGAGCTCTTTAAAGCGCTGAATCGCGCATTATCGATGAGTTACGATGACCATTCACCATCAGGTGGCTTTAATGGGCCCATTCAATAATAAAAAATGTTGGTCCCGTGGACGTAGGTACTAATATAATAAAGAGGCAAGTTTTGCTTGTTTTCAATCCCCCAAAAGAGGAGAAGGGGATGATTTAGGGTTTGTCAGTATTGTAAACAAACGGTGGAGGATTGATATGTAGTTTTTATTTGCTTTGAGTGGTATTATTTTGATGGAGTTAATAAAGTAATAGTATATTGCTAACCTAAGTTATTTAACGAGAGCATTCCTAGTCAGTATTGAAATAACACATACTACCATATGACACATCAATGCCTTAAAAGTACTACAAAAATAATAATATCGAAAAATCACTCCTACATCAGTCCCTAGCAACCTATTATCAGATAATAATATTAACCAATAAATTCTTCATCAAACAATACAAATAAATATCTACTTCACCTCAACTCGAATCAATTTCGCCACCTGAACTACAATAATAACGATTTCCTTGAAAACCTTTACGTGTTCCCCTCGGGCTGGCCGCACGAGAAATTTCATTTAAATCTATTAGCACTTTTAAATTTTTTAAACGTTTCTCCGAATTGGCACGTAAACACATATTCGTTGAGAACGTTTGTTAAATTTTTGACAGGAATGCACTACTAAGGATTGGTCGTAGCTACAAAATTAGAAGCTTTAATGAAGCTAAGATGTCGTGTGAGTTTGCCTTGAAAAAGATATTTACCAACTTCTTTAAATTTTTTATTACTTTTTTTAGGGTTTAAAATTGTATTATTATATTTTTGTTTTATAAATTAAGAAAGAATTAACTTCTAATTAACTAGTGCCCCAATATTAAGTTACATTATGATGTGTCACCTAAATCCCTCGCCACGCCTTGCCTTGCCGCTGGTTGGCATCGGGCCTAAGACTTCTCCGAAAGAAAAAGATTCACTTACCGTATTTTGACCTCTTTTGACTGCCAATCGCTGTGTTTGTCGAAACTGATGAGTATTGCCGCGATTTCCTGTAACAAAGAAAAAACTTCCATTAGTACCTATTTTTGATCGAATTATTGAAAGAACTGCCAAAACAAAAGAAAGGCGCAATAGAATACAAATGTTTACTAACACGACAATATTTGAGCATAGTCTCAGCAAAATGCGAGCCTGTTGCAAAAAACAATTTTATAATCAAAACCCAAAAGCATTTCTTCCTTTTTATTATCAACGCAAGTCGTAACCTAGTTAACGAATGCACAATCAGCTCGGAAGTTAACATAAATTTTACACTCGTAGAATGTTAAAACCTTAGTGCCTTTATTTATTCCCAATCACAGAACTTGATCGGCACACATGCATATTAACAACTCACATAAAAACAGGGCATCGAGAACGAACTGTCACCGCAGCCATTTTGAATTCGGTCACCATTTTGAATTGGTAATCAAACTAAAGATTCGGAACATGTTATTCTAATAAATAAATCAAATACTTTCGCGACGAGATCGGAATAATAAGCTTTTGAGAATAATCGTAAAGTTGGCTTCGTTCCCTGAAGGCGTAAACTGAACGGATGAGGAATTATTAAATTACTTAGCTTTTATACCGCGACTTCGTTCGATGTTTTGCAGAAAGAAAATATGAACGGTATTTTCTTTTTCAAAAGGTTGATTTTATATTTTATCGAGGCAGTTACGGACTTCCTTTTTTTTAAGTCGGTTGATTTATGGTTATTAGTTACTCTGTATTCTGTGTTTTTTAGATAATTTGATAAAGATAAAATTTTGTACAGAATTCAAAATAATATCAGTAATATGACAGACTTGAATAATAATATTAACGTTTATTTAGACTTAATAGAATATTGCCTACTACAATTTTATTACTAAGAATTAGGATACAAATTATGTAAGCGAGTAGACAGCTTGAATGTGTGAAGTCACAGATGTTGTGTGTGTCTTCTTTTCGTGTGTTAGTGACTAACCTGGTGTCAGAGTTTTTAAAGCCGCCCATGGGCCTCTGTCGTGGCTTCACATGCCATCGAAAAATATCTCTTAGGCATGCAGGTTTGACGCGGGAAAGTCCGAAAGGGATACATACCGTGGCCCCTGGCAAGGTACAGGCAACACTGAAGGAACACGGGTGGGTAATTGTCAGCAAGAGTCTGACACACCCTCCCGCTCCGCCCAGAGCGGGAGAAGTTATTTGATAAACAAAAAAAAATAAAAAAAGGCATGCAAGTTTTCTCACGATTTTTTGTTTCACCTTTTTTGAAGGAAGTGATAATTATACAATACGCACATGAATCCGAAAAGTTAGAGATGCCTTGGATTCGAACACGAAACCTATGACTTGGCAGTTCGACGGTCACACCACTCGGCTATCACTGCTCACCAGTTGTGTGTGTGTTATACCTACATTAGTTTCTTCCAAACAATAGCTTGGATGAATAACATAACGCTAAGATAAACTAAAATACTATAAAACTACCCATTTACAAATCCACAAAGATTTGAACATAAAATCTTTCTAAAACGCGACAAAGATTGATCACAATCACCAGAACGTTCAAGAATAAAAGCTACGACTACTAAGGCAGACAGACGCGACGCGATTCTGGTAGAACAGTTACCAAGAAGTTTTCATAGAAATTGTTTTACTAGAGTCGCATCGCGCCTGTTTACGCGAGCCTTAAAGCTGGAAAGAATCGAATAAGTCGCTCATATTTAAAAAGAAATTCACAATTTTCCTCAACTGTACGTTAAACAGCTTCCTTTGCTCAACAAACTCAAAATTAATCTTATTCCTTTGTGAATTAATTTTGAAAGAAACACGAAACATTTTTCCTCTTTTGACGAGCGTTTTTTGTCCGCCATTATTATATTAAGCAAATTATTAAAACAATATTAGGTGCAAAACCTTTTCTTTTTTCTATTTTCTTACGTACTTAGTTATGAGGAGTAAATACGTAATATAAAGGTAGTCGGTACTATTTACCTTAAACACTACTTTGGGGGTTCCAAAAACCATCGGTCCCCAATTCATTTTCTGTTTACCCCAACTCTATGGGGGACCAAAATATATTCGGAGCAGGCCAGGGTTTCGCTTGGCCTTTGAATACCATTCATTGCGAACAAACATTTTTATTTTGGTGTTAAACATTTCCTTATCTTTTTTAGGATTTTTAAGGTCTAGGTATGACGACATCTGCTATGAAATATTTGTAATAAGTAATTACACTAAGAACAAGTTTTCAAGTATCTGGAATTTCTTAGTAGCAGCCCGGGGTTCGGATTTTTTCCCGGTTGATGGCAATAGGTTCGCCCCCCATTCCATGGGACTTAAACATAACTGGCGAAATATGGGTGTACTAAAGGTACACGTCTGTATACACTAGTAGAGTCATTCCCTTCAAATAAACTTAATATGAACCCCAATCCATTTTACTATAGATCGCCCAAACCCCATACTTTGCACTCCAATTGCCAACATAAACACCACACATTTGCAACCGTGCCAATCAACCCTAAACCGCGCTATTTCCCCCTTAAAATACGAATCCATTACCCCCCCCAAGTACCCCATTACCCCTTTATTTAACGACGGAATCCAAAAATAAGAACATGCACTAAATATATAAACACATTGGGACTTTACGGATAGATTTATAGCATCAAATATAATTCGTGCACGGTATGGCATACATAAGTAGCTGAATTAGTTAGGAAGTACCTGTTTCCAGCGTGTAAAGGAAATATCTATCGTTGTCCGTTTTTGGGGACAATTGGGGGACTTGTTGTAGTTGATTTCCTTTGTAGTTTTCTTTACTGGCTTTTTGTATTTGTATTGCAAGTTTGTTGTTGGGGGTATGTAAAATGGTTGGGCTGTTTGTAAAGTGGTGTTTGATACTAAAAGTGGAGTGTTGTGGATGTAACGTCTGACTAAACTGCTGTGCATTTTGTTGGTTGATTTTATTATTATACTAGCCGACAGACGTTGTCCTGTCCAAATTTTAATCATTCATACAAAGATCCCATAGAAATGAGGACGTTCAATATCCCGAATTTGAAAATATTCCAGGATTTTTTTCGAATTTTTCGTTCCATACAAACCTAATTCGAACTTTTACAAACATTTTAAAACAAAAAATTGACAAATCGGTTTACCAATACGCCCTTACCAACGAAAAGCATTATATTTTTATTTATATAGACTAAAATATTATTCTGTGTCTCAATTATGGACTTATTAATATTATCATTAAATTAAAATTGGTGCCTACTAAAAGTTCTGAACAACAATTAAATATTTCATGTGTGTGTATTAGGTAAATGATACAAAGGAAATAGTGCCTATAAAAGGCACCTAGAAAAATAAACTATAAAAGCTGAAAACATGCAACAAGATGGATTCAATTTGGCCGTCAAGTATATCAAATTTCCGCAACTCCCACAAAAATATATAATTTGAAGGCTAATTTGTGCCATAATTTGAATTTATAGCTCACTAGTTACACACTTTTAAAGACATAACATGCAAGAAGGCAATAAAATGTTGATCAATGTTTTGGCAACTTAATTCAGGCATTCATTGCCACTGCACACAATCATTCAGGGGGGAAAAATTTAAAACGTTGCATAGTAATTTAAAAACTTGTATCGTATTTTTATATTTATTTCAATCTAATATTGTAAAGTGAACAACTCTGACTTTTCGGATTCATGTGCGTATTGTATAATTACCACTTGCTTCAAAACCGGCGAAGGAAAACTTCGTGAGGAAACCGGTATACCTGAGAGATATTTCTGGACGGTATGTGAAGCCAAGACAATGGCCCTTGGACGGCATAAAAACCCTGACACCAGCCGGTCGGTTCTGTAAAAATATCACCGTGACACTTAGGCGAAGTGAGCGTGAAGTGAGCTGTCAATAGAGCTAATCCCTAGCATCCTGCCGGTGGATTTGTGACAGTGACAGCTCACTACACGCTCACTTCACCTAAGTTTCACGTTGATATTTTTACAGAATCGATCGGGTTAGTCACTAACCACACGAAAAAGAAAGAATTGAAACCAAGCAGGTGCTTTGTTTTGTGTAATTTATTTCATACTGCTCTCAAAAGGGTGAAGGTTAATGTCGTGATGTCCTAGGTGGTTAATAAAAACTACCTACTCCCATGCCAAAAAAGCCTTGTTTTTTTTTATTGTTATGACCTTATGATGTCTATAAGATTTGTACAGTCGGTTAAGATTCTGTTTTCTTTATAGAATATGTTAAATACAATACTATATTGATCTACGCAAGCGTTACTGCTGAGCATAAGATTCTGGGTTCGATTCCCAGGTCGGGAAAAGTGTTATTGGGTTTTTCTATCTGGAATTTCTCAGTAACAGCCCGGAGTCTGGATTTGTGTCTGGTTGATGGGTATAGGCGCGCCCCTCATTACTTGGAATTTAAACATAATTGGAGAAATATGGGTGTACTATTGGTACATCTCTGCCTAAACCTTCGGGGATTACAGGCGTTATGTTATGTTAATATTATCATAAATAACAATCAGATAAAAATGTATGCAATCCAATCATTATTTTCTTTCAATAACAAAACAACACGTTTGTATAAGGGCGGTGTAGAAGATAATAAAAAGAATTTCCTTTTGGTAACATCTGCACAGTTACCCATAAAAAAAAATACACACACAAGTGCTTTAAAGAAAAGGAAATAATATACCACAACAGGTATCGACATATACCTACTTAAATGTTTTACCCCAAATATACTTTGTACCCCAATTTGTGGGAAACGACAATAAGATACAAGTTTAAATTACTCACTCATACGCATATTGCATATTTTATTTTTTTGCACGAATTCATTACGTTTCTGATTGAGGCACAATTTCTTTGGTATGGAAAAGTTCTGATTTTATTGTTTTAGGGTTCCGTAGAACAGAACACCGTGTCTATGATTTTATATTGATTCTAATGTTTAGTATTATTAATTTTTTTACAATCCCATTGCTAGGCAAAGGCTTTTTCTTTTTCCGCGACATAATTATTTGATGTCGCCAATCCATCTTTGTAGTTGGGGTCAATCATTTAAATCTACATTCTCTCCATTACTATATTTGACGTCCAGCCCACACTTAACCTATTCACTGGCCAGGGAAAATAATATACTACTCGTATTATGACAAACGGTCGACATAAAATTAGACGGCTTCGCATAAAAATGTTTGGTAGAATTTCATTAATTACGTACAATTAATTTCTGCGTATGAGTTTTGCGATTAATTCAACTTTACATTTTCAAAATATGTTATGGAGAGACTGCGTTGTTGGAGATAACAACAATAATAATGAAACGTGATTGTCTATGGCTTTAGTTTAGGGGTTTTAAGCACGTCCCTTTACGCCCTTTAGGTGCTCAAATTGGCTCAAATAAGTATAACAAACTTTTGCACGAAATACCTGTCTTTATCACCAGAATTGACTATTTGATTAGACACAGAACTTTAATAATTTTTGAATTTATGATCAATTAATTTTTGCGATAAGAAAGACGCTATTCATTATATTGTAGGTTATGATGCACAATTATTCAAACGACATATTATCTCAAATAAATAAATATTTGGTTATTTATTTATCTACACCTAACGATTAAGGACGAATTTCAACCATGAAACTGAACGCGATAAGCACGTCTAAACTAAGTTCAAGAGCTGTCAGTGTCAATATTCCATGACATTGACAGCTCTTGAACGCGGTTTAAATGTGCTGATCGCGTTCAGTTTCAATGGTGCAATCCGCCCTAAGTATCTGACAAAACACCAACAATTTAGGGCCTGAACTTACCGTAAAAACCCAACAATGTTCTAATTTTACCACAAGGCCATCACCACAGGCTACTTACTTAGGTACAAAATAACTCAAAACGAATCTACATTAACGTTATCAAAGGACCCAAAAAAACAATCATTAACATTATGGAGGATATTATGAAAACAAATTTTCGGACGAAAATTTTAATAATAAATGAAAATTAGGGTGCGGTCATTAGAATTCTCGGGCCGAGGGATTCACTCTCTCTCGTCAATAACCAATAAGAGTCGTCGCTTAGTGCTTGAGAGAGCGGATCGCATTTCATGGCGTGTATTTTTAGTATCGATTCAATATTTTATCGCATGACTGTTTTCTGTAATTTTATACTGTTTGTTTTTGTACAAACAGGAAGAAATGGAAGTTGAAATATATGTATTTCAGTTCTTTTTGTAAAACTATCTTGTTATGGAAGAGCGGGGTCTCCTAAGCTTGCTTAAAAGGAGGCTCCAATCATCAACTTGTTGTCTTGATTTGGATATGATTTTTTTTATTTATTTTTTATTTAGGTACAGTTATTTAGTGTGGGCCGTTGAGAAAGTAAAAAAGTTTTGCGTTTTTACGGAGGCGTGCTTTTATTAGTGTTGTTAAAAACATAACTAGCTATTTCACTGTGTTTTCTTTTTATGCTTGATAAATAAATATGCTTGGCATATTTTATACAAATGTTCGTTTGATGTCTACTGAAAAATACCTAATCTAACACCGAAATAGAAGAATAAAACTTAATTGAAACCAATTAAAGTAAAAAAAGCTTCACTCTGCACTTCCAAACAACGCTATAATTATTCACACACATGACATGATTGGCAAAGAAACGCAGTGTCACTGCGTTCGGCGGTTGGCGTGGCAACACGTCGTGTCCGGTTTCGCAACAATTCAATAATCATCTTGAGGGTGCCTCGTTGAGAGATGAAACACGTGTCGATTTCTTACAGGGTTCTTTATGACTATTTAAGAACAGTTAAGCGAAATAGATTACTAAATATACGTCATTTATTGTAATTTATAATGGATTTCAGCAAAGTCACGCCTGAGTCAATTAACTATGACATACTTACAAAACCCAGAGCAACATCAAACACAAACTAAACTTAAAATAAACCTAACCCGCTCCCGCTACCCACTTTACCCTCGCCCGGCTCTCCGACGCGGGTGCCCAAAGAGTTCATTCGGTCTTTTATTGTCATAGCTCTAAAAGCGCCCTGTCAGATGTAACTCTAACGACGTCGTAAAGTGCCGCCGACGTTGACGTCGACGTCGGTCCCGCCCCCTCATAATTAGGGTTAATTGTGTAAACATTTATAGGACAACGCTTTTTGGAAGTTCGATGGGATTCTTTCAAGGATCTTTGTATTTTTGTTGGATATTAATCAAGGTTTACTTCACCCGTTTAATAAATAAGGTTTTACGCGAACATTTCCTACCTAAAGTTTCTACCTGAAGTAAAAATCGCACTAATAATATTACATGTTACAGAACTTACTGATGAACGCTTTTGGGAACTTAAATTTTTGTATTGCCTATAATTAAGTTCCATCCACATTATCCTACAACACTATATTCTAAAAAATATTGACCACCATTATTTTAACAACAATTAATTTTATTCTCACCCTTCCTCAAATCATTGTTTCCACAAGCAAAAAGGGGTTAATACACAGTACAAATACATTTACCAAAGTAAATACATATTGCATCATCGCTCTGTCAAGCCAGAGGAATGATCCAATAAAATATAAGGTGATTTTAGGTGGGCATATAAAATACTGGGTAACGATGGAAAGGCAATGTAATGATAAAGTTTTTTTTTCATTTTGGTCGTGTATTTTCATTTTTTGACAACTAGATTTGCCCGCGGCTTCGCCCGCGTGGATGTCGGAAAATATCCCACGGGAACGTACTAACGGGATAAAAAGTATTCTAGATGTGTTAATCTAAACTAATATTATTTAGAGAATTTTTTTTATCCCAATATTCCAATGGAATTGAGAAATATGTGGGTGAAACCGTCCAGCAGGTTATAAAACCAAATTTCATCCAAATCCGTTCAGCCGTTTTTGCGTGATTGAATAACAAACATCCAATCATCCAAACAAACAAACTTTCACATTTATAATTTTAGGATGTTGCTTCACGGTACATACTTTTACTTTTTTGTATGGATGATACTGAAAGGAATTTCTTTTGCCGTGTTTTAGGATAAACGTTTTCTGTTTTGTTTAGAGGAATCACTTTAACTTTCGATTTTTAACCGACTTCCAAAAAGGCGGAGGTTATATTATGTTCGACGCGTATGTATGTTTTTTTTTTTTTGTCCGCCGATATCTCGGTCAATATTGTGAAACCGATTTTGAAAATTATTTTTTTGTATGAAAGGGTTTGCTTCCAAGTTGGTCCCATATAAATTTTATTAACTTCGCTTGGATAGTTTTTGAGTAAGCTTCAAATAATACGTATTTTTCCCACTTAGTATATGTGGATGACATATCATCCACACATGTGGGAAAAATCTACTAGGTTATTATCATAATAATAACTTCCTGTCACTGTTATTTACGTATTATATACGTATTCGAATAGTGTCGAGTGTACCACAACTAAAAAGTGAAAAATAAAAACAGATTGAGATATATGTAGAATGCAGCTGCCGATTATTTCTGTTTTGTGCTCGTTATTGTATTTAAATCTATTGTGTGTGTGTGTGTGTTTGTCGAAGATGAATTCTTCTAGGGTACACGCGGCACAGAGACAATTAAATCCTGGGCGTTCTCATTTCAAAACAGGATAACATTTAACCACACAGGGTTCGTAAATAACCGACTCACGGTGAACACATTGAACACTTTTAAAATATATAACGAAAAGTAGGCAATATCTAGCACTGGATCAATCAATTTCTGTGTTTTTTTTTCTCAAAATATTTCGTACCTTCTCAAGATTTTTCTGCAATCACACGAGTCATATGAAAAAAATAATCGAATAAAATTGATTGCCGCTGATAAAATAGGGCTGTAAACAGGTTGCATGAAATGGTTTTAAAAGAAAGAGGATAATTTAAAAAAATTATGCAGGCGTTTAACGCTGCACTATGTATGAAACAAAAAATATAGAAACCTTATGAGAGAGGTTGGTTTTCATTTAATTAGGAATCTACATAATTAGACGAAAAAAATGTTTTTGTTATTAGTTTAAGATAGGTCTCTGTAACCTAACTCTTTAATAAAATTATGTTAATTTAGACCAGAACGTTAACAAAACAAAAACAGCCTCACGTATTTTGCAAATACTAACATACCTAAATATAGTTCTGACTCTTACGCCACCTGCGTAATCTCACATCATGTTTACCATTAACTCAATTTTCACAAACCCTCTTCTAATTGTATATACACTTATACATAATATGCCCATCAAATTAAGACAAACAAACAAACACACACACCCTCTCACGCTTACACACACACACACACCCTCTCACGCTTACACACGCACACCCCCTCACGCGTACACACACAACTTACACCGCTAATGAAACTCACAAACACACACATTCTCGAATCTCGCTTAATGGAAAAGGTACAATTTACTTTGTACCAACTAAAGGCAGTTAGCCTTTAAACCGCCAGATATTAATTACTGCTTGATTATCTTAAGCCTACACAGTTCCAAACTATTGAAAATGTAATTTGATGCAATTAATTGGTATTTAAGGAGTTCGAGGGTTATAGTTTGCTAAGCCTTCGAGGATTTCGTTTCTTGTGGTAACACTGGTTGGTTAAGTCAATTAAGATACCTATTAGTATTATGAGTAATTGATAGTTACCTGCTAGGGTTTGTTTTTTTGGAACGAAGTTCCTTATCGCGCGTTGTGAAAGGGGGCTAGACGGAAAAAATTCTTACGAAAAGTTGTCACGACACTTTTTGCTATTGTAAGCTGTGCGGCGTCGCATGTTTCTCTGTCTGTCTCTCTCTCTCTCTCTCTTATAGAAAGCAAGCCAAATATTTTCATTTCTATTTCGCATTGAACAGTGTGGTGTCGCGACGATTATTTTTGTTGAGTGTATACAGGTTTTTTGTAAATAATAAATAAAACTTTAAAAAAATAAAATTTTATTACAATTCCTTCATTAATTAATCGAAAGGAACTTCGTTCCATCCGGGTGTCCCTTGACACCTCTCAAGTTTTTTTTGTTTTGTATAGTTCTTTGTAAAGCCACCATTTTATATTAATAGCCAGCAACGTCCATAACAACAATTTTTGAAGTGAAAACTTCTATCAGCGCGTTGAGCGATTTTTGGTAGAGGGTAAGCTTATGGATTCGCGTCACCGACGCACCAGAGTGCCTTACTATAGAATATAGTTGGCGCTAATACCAGTTTTAAGTTGTCACTTCTGTCGGCAATCCCCATGACTGCCTACATTTGTTATTTAAAAGAGTGTTTTCTTGCCCGTTCTCCTCCATAGGAACGTACTACGCTTTAGAATGTGCAACAAGCTTTATCTTTCTGACTGACCGACACCTTCACAGTTAAAAACTGCCTGTAATTAGTTTAATTGAAACTTTAATGCTTCACAACACAATTACACAACACACTGAAAATATTATCAAGATTTGAAAACCAAACAAATGAACAGCGCTCCATATTCGACAATTAACTTAAATCTTTATAAAAAGAATCACCTACTTTCATCCCTTCGATTTACAAAATCAAAGCCAAGATCGAGTCGATAAAACCCACCGAACTATTTAAGAATTACTCGGACTCACTATATTTGTCGACAATCGGATATTACGGGATCGAGGCGGGAACGAGTAGCCGATTACATGAATATCGATTGTGCGACCCATTTACGAACCGCCAACATTATACGCGGCTGATCAAATCAGTGTCGAACCATTATTAGTTCTATGTCGTTCGAATTACAGGCGAGAATTCCTTGAGCTAACCGCAAAAAACTGTTGCGAAATCGAGTCGCAGAACATAAGTACCATTCGATTATTGACCGCAATAATCGATAGTGCTTAATGAAGGTTTTTGTAGTGACTCGAGACTTGAAGTATGTGGCTTGTTTAATCGATTTTGTATTGATGTCAAACAGGGGTAGTTAAAAAGTCATTATGTACTTAATTTTGTTTAAGAATTTGTTTATTTTGCGCTTTTTTGTCGAAGTTTGGAAAGTTTGGAAGCTTTCATTCCGTCACAAAGCATTTAGTACATGATTACACATTCAGATTTTGATTCATTCATGTTTGACTATTTTTGAATCTTTTTAGATAGGTACTATGAATAGAATTACTTATGGTGTCGGTCGCTTTCTAGACTAATTTATTCATTGATACGGCACTTCAACGACTTTTCACTAAGACATACCCAAAAAAAATCGCATACAGTTTTGGAATTCAGAATTCGTTACAGTAGTGCACAGCACTAGCAGAGAACTTAATAGTAAAGTAGTAGTAGTTTTAAAATAAAATGCAATAAAAAATTAGCTATGTTTAAAAAAAAAATCCTACGATATGCTTCACCGAAGGGTTAAGCAGAGGTGTTCCCGTAGTGCACCGACATTTCGCCAGTTATGTTTGGCATTACTTACTGATATACTTAGTGCGGATTTCACCAATGAAATTGAACGCGTTCAGCACATCTAAACGCGTTCAAGAATTGCCAGTGTACAATATTCCACTGAGCATTCCATTGAGCTGTCAGTATCAAAATAACAATTTTGACACTGACAGCTCTTGAACATGTTTTAGAAATGCTGATCGCGTTCAGTTTCGTTGGTGAAACCAGCCCTAAGTCGACCACTGTTTGCCTAGCGGTACCTGATTTTTGTCACGTGACTTTGACTTTTACTATATTGAAAAAGTATTGATATTTCTGAACATAAATGTACTCTCATTGGAATATAATAACTTCATTAACGTTATTTGACGTTGTTGGTGGTTACAAATAAATTACCAGTTCACACAATACTTGTAAATTATCCTTAACGCCCATTGCGCAAGATTGGGTCCACGTAGATGGGTATAATAAACGATCCGGGACGCATAGTGCCATAATTACAATGCCTTACAATCGCCTTTGTTAATACCAATATGGTTTCGCCTCTTACAATATGGGAATAGATCATAAATATCGGCCTCTAAGGGCGAATTTTAACAATGATACTGAACGCGATCAGTACATCTAAACCGCGTTCAAGAGCTATCTTTGTCATTATTATCGCTCTCAGTCTATTAAGGGGAAGATTAACGAAGCTATTATTGCGGTTAAAGAAACGTAATTCCAAAGATAACCCATCTATGATGAATTTCAGAATATTTGGAAGTAGCTAAATGCAATTAGGGGCTTTTTCGTTCAAAACTAGTCATTAAATTAACTGAGTTTGGTGGCGATAAAAATACTTCTTATCCTTTCTCTGCAGCTATTTTATAAGGAGGCCTATGTTAAACAGGATATTTACCAATGAAACTGAACGCAATCAGCACGTCTGAACTGCTGTCAGTGTCAATATTCTAAAAATGACACTGACAGTTCTTGAATGCGATTTAGACGTGCTGATCGCGTTCAGTTTCATTTGGTGATTCTGATGGTTACTAGCTTATTTAGAGTATCACACTACTGGCTGATACTGCATTAACATTATAACAACAATGTACCATCGAAGAACTTCATATCTAACGTAAGGACTATTCTTGCTTGCAGCGCTCGGCGGCTATAGCACCGGGCCGGTAACAGATGTGGTCATCGTGTTCACGGGGTTTTGTTTTGAAACTGGTTAGATATGAACTTCTTTGATGGTACCATACATGTATTAGCTAAGAACTCAATTAGACAGGTACCTAATGTCAACAATAAAGCCTCATCAATTTTTTGTCCAAATTCTGTCAACAAATAAACCAACACAACAAACTTCAAATGTAGTAGTAATGAAGTTTGTGTGTCCAGAATTGAATTAAAGTGAATAAACAAATTACGACTTACAATTACTATTCTGAATTCGGCCGTTGGGCCTATGAATTCGGTCTTTGGGCCGATGAATTCGGCCTTTGAGCCTCTGAGGGCCGAATTCAAAAGTTATTTCAAAGGGTCACACTTTAAGTGTTTACTAGTATAAGTTCGGGACATATAATTAAGTGTCTTTAAATGTTTCCTGTTTCATTGTTTGGACTGTTAGCACTCGAGGGTGATAAATCTTTAGGGTAGAATTTATTTTACGTCTTTGAGTTGGGTTTTTAGAGTTTTGTGTGTCGATTTTGTATTCATACGAATGGGTTTAAATACTTATTTTGTTTCTAAAACGAAGTGTCCATAAATACTTACCTAATGGACTACTTATGGGTCCGAAATAAAAGATTTTTATTTTTTAATAAATGTGTTATACACTAAATACATACAGGTTGTCAGGGACATCGACGCGAAGCCGGTTACCATGGATTCAGTACATGATTCTGAGCCCCACTGCGTTGAAATTTTAGGTGGTTATTTAAAAAAAAAAACTGCTGTTTCATAGAAAAGTGCAATACCTACGCGGTCAAAATGTATGGACTAGCTGTTTTTTTTTTTAATGATGACATCATTTTTTTTATATCATGTACCGGTAACCGGCTTCGCGTCAATGTCCCTGACACCCTGTATAGAAGAAATATTGTCTTCCCTTGCACTTTTATGTTCGGTAAGACTTTACTTTCACAAAATTAAATAAAAAGCGCTTCTACAACCAATTTAAAATGGAAAATATAAGATCTTAATATCTTGTCGTGGTATAGGCTCATAAAGGACGCTAGGCAGATAGATAATATATTAATTAATTAATTGAAGAAAACCTACAGCATAAACGTACAACGTTGGCTCACAAATGTATTTAGGAAAGATATAACTGCTAATGTATACATAAATTATAGGTGTACATAACATTGAAAGAAAAAGACATTGGACAGAAGCTGCCCAAAAACTAAAAGTAAAAATAAAAATATATAGCTCTTTTCTGAGCTAGCAACAGAGAGATAATATCAAAAATACAGCTAAATTAATAATACCTACATATATAATGCAGCAGTGCTATTCTGTAACCATCTCACCGTGAAAACTTAGGTGAAGTGAGCGTGGAGTGAGCTGTCATTCCACAGGGATTGACACTATTGACAGCTCACTTCACCCAAGTTTTCACGGTGAGATGTTTGCAGAATAGCATGACTGGTCTCGTACAGATTATTTCAGAAGCTTCATTTACACTACATAACAACAACACGTGATCTCACTTAAAAGATCCCTAACCTAACACAAAGGCGTCCAAATTCAGGCACAACGGTGCACAAGTTGGCCCAACTTCGCCCAACTAATGGCCAGGGTCAAGTGCCATTACAGACCACACTATGGTGCATATGACGTTGATGTATTACCCAGGACTTGTGCTGGAAGTTTTGCATAGTCCCTGATTGGAATTACTGTTGTAATGGGACTTTTAGTTCTAAATGGTGTCGGTATTATTGTTGTGAGAGTTCATTTACATGAAGTGGGTACAAGGTTGATCAAACTTATGTATCGAGAATTTAAATATAGAGTTCACTTAAGGCTAATTTCATTAATGAAACTGAAACCGATCAACACGTCTAAACCCAGTTCAAGAGCTGTCAGTATCAATATTCCATAACATCGATGACACTGACAGCTCTTGAACGCAGTTCAGATGTGCTAATCGCGTTCTGTTTCATTGGTAATTCACCCTTAGTTTTAATTGAACGTGATTTGATCTGGGCCCTGATTTGATATTGCAAACACGCAAAGTAAGGTTTGAGCAACAAAATATTTATTGTCAAAAAAAAACTATGCAAAGATCTTATTTCTTGCAAAGATCCCAAAGACGACACCAAACAGCATTTCCAAAGGAGATCCAACGTCGATGTATGGACTCTGGTCCAAGAAGCTATGTAGATACTACAAAACTCAAATCGATTGTTTTTATGACGTCTTTTTAAATAGCTCAAGGAAATAGCTTTACAAAAAAGTTACCAAGGCACATTCATTTTAGTTTCAATCGATATCATTCCGTGTTATTAAGTACAAATGCTATGTATTTACCGCTATCATGCCATAACGCTTTCATCATTGACAACATAAATGTAACTATCACGACGTAATTCTATAAGGGGTATGAATGGGGACCTTGTGCTGTAGTATATCGTAGACCGTAGTTAATGTTATACCGTGAAGTTTTCTTAGAAATTGTCTTGTTTGAGTCGCGTCGCGGCGTCGCGTCGCGCTCGTCTGCACGAGCCTTAATAAAAATAATATATTACTATTAATTAATTAGGTAATTTGATGTATGATTTTGTATTTTCTTTTATATTGTCTTCCTATGGTAAAGTAGCTCTTATTTATCTTCATTATAACAAAAAATAAGTTGGTTCATTTTAAATTAATCTTCTTAATTGGTATGTACTTTTAATCTATGTCTAAGCTGTGTACTTCTTTAAGTGTCAGTGACCATACTAATAGATTTAAAAGTTCTTTCATGTAGTATGTTATTAGTGAATAAGTAGTTGGAGTACATATACAAAAATAAATAAATACGAAACTAAACACAAACCACTAATATATTTTTTGTAAATTTTGACGGTCAAAAGTGCCTTTTAAGTGCCTATTTAAACTATAAATAAATAAAACTGTTTATTGTGTCTCAAATGATTACATTTACAACTGTGAATGAAACAGCCCCAGTAATTAATTAATAATACTTGTGTTGAGGTTGTCTCGCTCCATCCCTTAATTGGTAGTTAACAATATTGAGGCTGTATAAAAATAAAATTAAAAGTAAGAAATGATTTAAGAACAAAGAGAAACAATGACTTATAAAATAATTAACTTATAGAACTATATGATTTGACTTAGACTTTGACATAAAGGGTCATCCAATCTCCTTGCCAAACTATCACAAAGTTTGATTATTTAACAAAACACCAACACACATGCAATCACATGAAAAATGCACTAAAAAAATCTGTCACGACGTAATAAAAGTAATTCTCAACGGATAGCGATTGCAATTAAATTGCTCTGAGCAAAAAAGCGGAAACGGCGCTATTGGAGCCGTTGCCATGGCAACGGACCGGAAATTAAACCGAGTTGACTTGTTCGAACACGGCCACCTGTTTTGCTTGCAAAGTTTTTTTTATTAATTTTCACGCTGAACAAATTATTGCGCTCGGAAAAAATGAAATGTCTAAACTTTTTAGAGTCACGCCCGTGTTTTTTTTTGTGCAAGGTAAACTGCGGTTTTGTACAGTGCAACTGTCAATGTATCTTTTATCAGCTACATAAATAGTTACCACTAAAAACCGTGGGGTAATAATAATTCCCTACTATTACCCCACACTTACAATGGCAATATCTTTCCTTTGACAGTTCAACAACATTCATTGTGTTATTTACGTTGTTGAGCAGAAGAATTTTTCGAACATATGAAGCAATGGATTAGCAATTTCCTTAAAGTGTGCTTCGCCATTTGGATGGTTTGCAAATATTTTGTTTCGAAGTTCAAAATTAAATGCATTAAATTAAATAAATAAATAATTTTTTGCCGAATCGTAGGAAAATCTCAATACGATTTATAAATTAATTTAACCTTCCACCTCTCTATTTCTATTCATCACTGAAAAATCGTTTTATTCTGTACTCATTCTTATTCTACTGAATAAATGATTCTTATTTTTGTTATTAATCAGTATCTAATCAAGAACCCATGTGTGAACAGATAGTTAGCCTTGAATCATTCGAAACTTTCCCAGACCTATCTAGCCACACTACCTACGTTATCAATTGACCTAAAACGCTAGAACTTAGCGGAAAGCCAGCGCAACCCTAATCCTCAATAACCGGAATACATCGATAACTTGGCTTGAGAGGGATGAACTCAATCAATCACACGGATCTTCGCTGTTTCTTACATGAGTAAACATTTGCTGATAACCTTGCCTAGGATATCAGAGGAGAAATGATTTTTTATATATTTAAGCTAGACTCACTCACGTACATTTTAGGCATATTCGGAAAGAACGTACAACCATACAACATTATCCTGCTATTAACCTAAATACAACATGTTGAAATCTTGCTAAAATCTTAGCTATGACCGTTGATAACATCGGCTTAGACAGTCCACTTACTGAGTAAACCAAAAATTTCAAATATAAACAAATTAGCTCCCAAGAAAAATTATCCTCTTAGCCCGTTCCGATAATGAAGAACCAAACCCAGATTTTAAAAAGACGACAACCGCAACAACACTAAGTGCATTCTTTACACCTAGTTTTAACCCAACAATATAACTAGGAATTCCTTCATCCTCTTTATGACAAGCAAAACTTCAAAATGACAGACTTCCACATCCAATAAAAAGTCCACTGAACACCTTGACATTTCTCTTTACTTTCCAGAACGAACTGAATGAAAGGTTGAATGAGACACCTGTTTATGAATGAATGACTCGCTTACAATCCTTTCACTCTCAATGTTCAGGTAGTATGAAATGTTGATTCATAATATTATTTGTAAACATTATGAGTGCTCATTCACGTACAACTCGACATCGCTGTTAGATTTCGAGGTAATATCATTGTGGAATATTGTACTTTCTGAGAATTGTTTTCAATGTAAACGTAAAAGTTTTTTTTTTTTTGTTTTTGCAGCGATTACAGCTTCCACAGTGGTATATCGTGATTATGTTTGATTTTTATTGTATCTCATTTTATGCTGCACCGGTTGAGGTCATCAACTGTCAATACCAGCTGTCGCACAACGCTGTGGCTGTCTCTCATAAGGTCACAGCATCATGCTGAGCGGTGGCCGTTTTGCGTGGATGTGACTCATATTTTCCCCAACTTGTTATTTTATGTGTTTTCTTTGCGTCATGTTTTACCGCAAATTAACGTATTTTTTTTATTTTCTTCTTTCTTTCTTAAAATAAATGATCTTGGTTGGTCAATGAAACAATCAACTTTGCTGATTAGTTAATCTATCATCACGGTATGAACTATTGCCTCACTGAGCGAAGACTGCAAGAAATGATTTACAAACTACGCAACTCAAAGTCAAAGTCATATAATTTATTTCAATTAGACCATTAGAAGGCAGTTCTGAACAACTCAGGGTTCATTAAAGGTAATCAATTGTGGCTGAAACCTGTATTTCTACCGATATTTTAAGGTGTCGAGACCCCTCAGTGCCTCGGAAAGCAAGTTAAGCCGTTGGTCCCGGCTGTCATTCATAGATCTTTGACAGTCGTTATGGGTAGTGAGAAGCCCAAAAGTTTGACAACCAGTTTTATCTAGGGAGTGTTACCTAGTAACTGGGTAGTGGAAGTCACATAGGCAGTCGCTCCATGTAAAATACTGTTATTCAGCTGTATCCGGTTAGACTGGAAGCTAACCCAAATAAAGTTGACAAAAGGCTAGACTTAAGTCTCTTAGGAAACTGGACCTAGAGCCTTGTAACCTTAGAAATAAACGGCACCAAGAGCCTTGTAACGTTAGTTATAAACGACACCAAGAGCCCTGTAGCCTTAGTATCAAACTGGACCAAGAGCCTTATAGCCTTAGTAACAAACTGGACGAAGTGCCTTGTAGCCTTAGGAACAAACTGGACTAAGAGCCCTGTAGCCTTAGTAACAAACTGGACCAAAAGCTTTGTAGCCTTAGTAACAAACTGGACCAAAACCTTTGTAGCCTTAGTAACAAACTGGACCGAGTGCCTTGTAGCTTTAGTAACGAACTGGATTAAGAGCCTTGTAACCTTAGTAACAAACACCTCAAAATAAAACACAAATCAGCCAAGTATCTCCTTCTATCTGCGCATCAAGTAAACTGTTCACAACAAAGCAAACTTGGCACACTTTACGAAAACTTTCAGTCCGTGCCGTGATTAATGTAAATTTAATGGCACACTGTTACAAAGTACATCATCACGTCATTATTTTATTAACATTTTGAAAACACTCCCGGTATTGGTGATGACTTTCAAGTATGATGGGTACTTTATTATTCGGTGCTTAGAGGCAATTTTATAAGTGGTTGAGAAATGTCAGATAGCCAATATCAGCCTCTTGAAAATAAATATGGTAATAATCTTGAGAAGCGAAAAAGTACCTTAACCTAAAGGAGTAGGTAGGTAATATCTAAAGACTGAAAAAACAAACTGTTTTTAGGTTCGTACCCAAAGGATACCAACCGGACTCATTAATAAGGGTCCGGTGTTCGTCTGTCCGTCTGTCACAGGGCTATATCTTTTGAACCGTAATGGGTAAAGACTTTAAACTTTTACAGAGTCTATGGCCGCTATAAGATGAAATAATAAAAGTAAAATTAAGGCAAAAATTTAATGGGGTCCCCATACAAGGAACGTGTTTTTAGGGTTCCGTACCTCAAAAGGAAAAAACGGAAACCTTATAGGATCACTTCGTTGTCCGTCCATCTGTCTGTCAGTCTACTAAGACCTCCACGCCACTCCAGGTACCAAGATGAAATTCATATCAAATTACGTAGGTCCATGGTCCCTTGGAGCTCTAAAAATCAAGCTTCTAAGTCAACGCAATAAAAAAAAATGGCCATTTAAGCGACATTTTTAATACTCGCAAATAAATCAAAACCTACAGGGTACTTTTCGTTGACCTAGAATCATGAAATTTGCAGGAATTTGAAGCAAGATCTCACAGCACATATAAAGGAAAAGTCCGAAAATTGATAATTTGTACTTTTATCACAATTTTCTTGTTTGACGGTTACAAACTTACATTTGCTATTGGAGAATTGAGCGTGACGTGTATCGATGTATGAGAGAACATGTTTTTCAACTACAATGTTAAAGTTTGTCCTTGGGATAAATTCATCTCAACCACGGAACCCTTCATTGTGCGTGGTCCGACACGCTCTTGGTCGGTTTTTTTTAAATATGTAGTACGTTTTAAATATTGTACGGTAGCACGGAACCCTACGTGTGTGAGCCCGACTCGCACTTGGCCGCTTTTTTCTCGCAAAGAATATGCAACTTTACCATCGTAAAAGGATTAATTGAATAGGTTGCCACGAAGAAGATAAAATGGCCAATAGGACACTTTTGTTTGTGGATCACATAATGGCTAAATAGGCCGTCTAAAATGAACGTGAAATACAAAGTATATCAACAGAAATGAGCAGAGTTTACCCCTTTCCTCAGTTTATATTATAACTAGCTGTTGCCCGCGACTTCGTCTGCGATCCAGAATGAAAAGTAGCGTATCTCCTAACCCAGGTCTTGGTCTACCCATGTACTAAATTTTATCCAAATCCGTTTAGCCGTTTTAGCGTGAAAGCGTAACAAACAAACAAACTCACTTTCGCAGTCATAATATTAGTTACGATTATTTCATGGCTGTTATATTTTGTCCCACAGCTCTAAAATCACAAATCTAGCCTTTACGCCCTCGACACTAGACAGTAGGCCATCGGTCCAGAATGTTCTACATGGAAGTCACGCGAGGCACAATAAAAACAGCATTACTTCATTATATTCATGAATCTCACGTGCTCCACCCATCCAACGCGAAACGCAAAGCAAACGACATTTAACTCTAATATGGAATATATAATATTACGTTTTATTATTTTCGTAGACATGACTGAGGGGAATTGACGTTATTATTTTATACTAGCTACAACTCGCGACTTCATCTGCGTGCATTTTCTTGTTTTCCCGTCCCACCCCGTTGCATCGCATCGCCCGCCCGCGCTGTTACTTCGTTTTCACTTTGCGTTCTTTCTGTCTTTTTTTCTTTTTGCTCGGGTCCTAAGAGACGTAGCGTGATGTTAAGTAGCCTACAATCTTCCTCAAGAATAAGACTATCCAATTCAAAAAGAAAATTTCAAATCCGAATGGTATCAGAGACCAGTGCGTTCAAACAAACAAACTCTTCAGCTTTATTATTGGTTTAAATTACGTTTTATTATTTTCGTAGACATGACTGAGGGGAATTGATGTTATTATTTTATATTACGTGGAGGAAAATTGCGTATTATTTTAGTTTTTCGTTGTGATAATATCGTTGGAAGAGTCAATTGTGAGAATAGGATTGTATAATATTTCAGTTATATGGCATCATTTTTGAAGCACGTAACGAATATGAAGTCATATGCTCAGAATTAGACTTACATAAGTCAAGTTGATAATGTTTATAGACTTAATACCTGTCCTTTTTATTGAAATTTCACTTGAAGATCCCCATGTAACAAGACAGGGCAAACAATAAAAGCCACATGTTTCATTTCCTTTATTTCTTATAAGAAAACGGTTTCGAAAAGTCATACTATACTGATTCACTGCACTTTATTGCAATCAAAGTCATAATCAGCAAAAGATAGTGTTGTTCTTCTTTTCTTGTGGTTAGTGACTAACCTGCGGGCGATTCTGTAAAAATATCACCGTGAAACTTAGGAGAAGTGAGCGTGAAGTGAGCTGTCACTGTCACAAATCAACCGGCAGGATGCTAGGGATTAGTAATATTGACAGCTCACTTCACCTAAGTTTATTTTTACATAATCGACAGGCTGGTGTCAGAGTTTTAAAGCCGCCCGTGGGCCTCTGACTTGGCTTCACATGCCGTCGAGAAATATCTCTCAGGCATCCTTGCGATGCAGAAGATAGTGTGATGACGACTTTGAAAACTAGAAGAAAATGGCGATATAAATCTAACTTAACATAAAACAACTCTCGCAAAACACTTCCTGCTTCAAATTCTTTTATTCTCAAACTACTGCGAAACAAATCCACGTGGCGACACTAAAACTAAACTAAGTTAAAATATCTAAGTATCAGGAACATCTTCAGGCAAATTGGGTCATACAAAAGATTATCCAAAGTATCAAATCGGAGCAGACGAGAATAAATTGGTTTAACATTAAGCTATTCAAGTATTAGGGCTAAAGGTTAAGTCACAGTAAAGGTTAGGCTACGTTTCTGTTTAAAACAAAATTCAAAAGTCATTTATTCAAACTAGGCTGAAAATCAGCACTTTTCGAATATCAAATTTACAAAAGACAGTCCCCCAAAACGCCAATCCTTCACCACTTCCTAGTGCTTTAGCTAGGAAGAAGAAGTGGCGCAACAACCTCCCCAGCAGTTTTGCTTTTGTATAAGCAGAGTAGATAAAACAATAATGGATACCTAGATCGTAAAGACTCGCTTTAAAATTAAACGGACGATAATGGAATTAGCATTAAACGCCACAAAATGGATATTAAGTAACAATTAATACCCATCTCATAATCCTTTCGTGAAAATCTATTTATTAAAAGTAATGTTTATATATTTATTACATTCTTAAATAAGTACGAAACTTTAAAAAAACCGCGTCACACGGAAATATTTATGGAGAATAAGTTAGTAATCTAATTAATGATTTTATAATTCACTCTTAACTCAATAGGAAATGACACAAAATGAATAGGCATTCACTTATTATTCTGCATGTTGTCCGCTCTAAAGTCGTCAGAAACATACTAGAAAATGTATCCCAAAGCACACACTAAGTACAAGTAAATATACCACAACAATCATTTCAAATTCACAACTTTAAAACATCGCGAGTAAGATAAATGGCGGTAACGATCGCGTCGCTTCAACTGTGGAACGCCAGCTTTACGCAAATCCCTTTTCCGTGTGCAGTTAAAAAGGATTACGGTAAGATATTCACACCGCTCGCTTTATATAGTATACGTTAGTATTGTATATCTTTAGCTTTTAGTTTGAGACCAACTTTAAGTTGTATCAAAGTGGTTTTTGAGATTTATGGTGCGCGTCTGTTTAATATGTGATATTTATAGGGACTTATGGGGGTCAAGAAGTTCTTAAGATGTCTCATATCTAGAAATTCACCATTCATCTTAAAACTGATGTTAGTTAGTAATTAATAATATACATTACTAGCTTCTGCCTGTGACTTCGTCCGCTTGACGAAGTTTTGCTCGGCTCCTAAGGGTTTTAGCGTGATGTTACATAGCCTATAGGCTATGTAACATTTTTTTTAAATAACCCACTATAATTTTCAACGCAGGGGGTTTCAGAATCACGTACTGAATCCATGGTAAACATTTTCGCGTCGATGTCCCTGCCACCCTATGTAGTATAGATTAAATCATAATTAACGTCAGATTAAAGACTTAACTTTGTTATCAGTACAAAATACCTAATAATAACTATCACTAACAATAAATATTCCACTAGCAAAGCCTTCTTCTCATAAAGAACAAGAAGCTATCCCCAAGCTGAGGTTCCCGATTACAAAATGTGATTTTTACGTTTTCGTCTCTTTAATATCCAAGATAACAAGTAGATACAACAGCATAATGTTTCGAATTATTTCAGAATACTTATAGCAAAACTACGTGTATATTGAATAAAAAATCCGTCACCAAAGCCGCAGCAATGAACCCTCAGAATTCAGGAGCTGTAGCCAAAAACAAATGAACAAGAAAAATAAGGTTCTAAATCATAAAGTATAATACGAAACACATAGGAACCACAAGTAACAGATGTGTTTCAACGTTTGTTGAACTCGCGTAAATCAAGAACTTACTTATTGTAGCTACTTAGTACAATTGTAACTACTTCTAAAATGCGACTGATTTCCCCACTTGTACCAAATAGTTTTTGGGATAAACGTGTTGAGGTGTAGTATTTCCCATTAATAGATTCAAAAAGAAACAAAAGAAAATCAACTCATCGAAGACATAACCTCTTTTTTAAAGATGGCCAAAAAATTGGTGGTACACTCTGTTTGTAACTTTGTTTTATCTGTTTGTAACTTTGTATTTCCTAAAGCAAAGTGATGTAATAAATAATCATTCATTTTATTGTAAAATAGTTATGTATCAATAAACAGGCACTGGTAGCCCAGTGGTTAACGACCGCAACTTACGAATAGGTTCGAACCCAGACAGGCGCTTTACTTAGTGTAAATTGTTTCATCACCACTGCTCTCAAACGACAAACTAAAACATCGTGAGGAAACCGGCATGTCCTAGAACCAAAATTGAAAGCCGTATGATATCTACCAACCCGCCTGGGCCCGTTCCCAGTCAACGAGAGGAGGTCTGTGTCCCAGCAGTGGGAAAATTAAGGGATGATTATGCTATGCTTACTGCTAAATAGGCAGTATTAAGTTATCATTCTTGAATATTGCCCTAGAATACTAAAACCATCTTATTGAAATAAATCTCTATAACAATATCAATCAACAAACGTACAAAAATAACTTCACATTGATTGAAATTGGGGCAATCACCCACGCAGGTACAATATAGCCAGCCAATTCTCAATTGAGACTTCACAGAAAACCTACGACACCAATAAGAATAAAATCAAGAATATCTTTCAGCACAACAATCAATATTCAATTGAAACTGCGTACACTACCGTATCTAGAAAACAACACAAAATTTAATATTGTACGCCACTGCCGTTGTTCTAAGAAAAATGGCGTCGGAATGACCCATTGCAATCCAACCGTCATTCTTATGTACATGTCCGAGCATTCCCGGGCTCATTTAGACTGAATATTGAATCCCACCGGGAAAAACCGCGGGATTCACCACGCAACTTTAACCACAATTTTCGGACAATCTGTGCATAAGTAAACGGGCGTGTATGCCCTATTTACTTTGTATACAGTTCCCATTGCCAAGAGTTTTTTCAAGTCCCGGGGCAGTGAGTAAATAAGTAAGGATTTAATCAATATTTACAAGATTTAGTCGTTCTATCGTATGGCGTATGTCAGGCGACGACGCCGGCATTAAGGGAATTGGATGATAGTGAGGGGGCATGCCGATACGAGTTTTATCGATGTTGGTTAGTTGTTTATGGTTGTGTGTGACTTGCTTGTTTTTAGTCTAGGTTTTGGAATTTAAGGTAGGGTTTTAGTGCCTATTTGATTTTAGCACAGTTGTCATTTATGTAGTTTACACATGCTTTAACCCTGCTTGTAGTGCTCTTTTAGTTAAATATCCTATACAAGGTTTTTCTCGCGGCTTCGTCTGCGTGGGAGCTCTGAAAAATAATCCTATGGACGTGTAAAGGTAATAGACAGATTGAATTTCTTTCGATTTTATAATATTAGTATGGAATAAAAACTTCTGCTATGAGAAAAATAGCAGAAGTTTTTATTCCATACTCGTAAATCTCTAATTTAATATTTAACACACGTACTATATCATTTACTAATGCTATGTAGCAAACATTTATACAAATTATGCCACATGTAATACTAAATTTCAATCGCGTTGCACTACATTAATTCACGCCTACCGCCTATCAATGTCTTCAGCGCCATTAAGCATTCCAAAATATATTATCTAACCGTAGATTTCACTTCTTCATAATATTTTCTTTGTTACATTTCTTGACATACATATTTTAAATAAAACTTGATTTAATAAAAGTTACACTACTGCTAGTTGGTAACCATAATGGTTTGTGTTCAATAAAGGAATAGTGCATTTGAAAGTAAATGCGTTAAATTATAAAAGATTTCTGTAATTACTTCTCAAAAGACATTTTACAAATAACAAGATTATTTTTAAATACACTTGAATGTTGCTTTTTACTTCAAGAAGCTATCTTGTGTGGTTTCGGAATTATTTCATGATAAGTTACCGGCTTTTTTATATTGCTCATCAGTGTATTTCACCAATGAAATTGAACGCAATCAGCATTTCTAAAACGCGTTCAAGAGCTGTCAGTGTCAAAATTGTTATGGAATATTGTACACTGACAGCTCTTGAACGCATTTAGTTGTGCTGAACGAGTTCAATTTCATTGGTGAAATCCGCACTATTAAGTTTTTATTTTCAATTCTCATTTAAATAAGGCGGTCTCACGATCAATGCAAATAAAAGTATGATTTACAAGTAGTGTAATATTATATATACTCAAGTTTCAGCAGAAAATATACGAAAATTATGCGAAGGTATGTCTGAACAATATTAAATGCTCGTTCGAAATAGCCACTTTTGTATGTTACGACTACATGACGGTTTCTTGCAAGTTACTTCACAGTCTAGGTCATAACTGTTTGCTTTATAATATGGCAGAAACGTCTACTTGTCAACAATGGTTAACTAAAAACATTATTTTATAATTTTACTAGCGACCCGCTCCTGCTTCGCACGGTTTTTACGACTTGACAAAACATCGAGATTTCTTAGGTAAACGGAACTTTAATATTAACGTATTATACACATAAACCTCCCGGAATATATTCTCTAAACGATGGCAACCTCATCAAAATCTGTTGCGTGGTTAAGAAGAACAACGCGGACATACAGACAAACTCGAGAAGAGGCATTGATTTATAATATGTATAGATTTACACAAGAATAATAGACGGACTCAAAACGAAACACTTTTTTTTTGTTGGAATAAAGAAGTTAACGCGACTTTCAGTCCTCAACATGGACTTCCTAATAATTGATTGTTACAATGATAGGTGAAAATTGGAACTGCTGAAATCACCACACTTGGTTTGGTGGTCAAAGTTTTTTTACTACAATAGAGTAAATAAACTTCTGCTGTTCTAACAACGGAATACACTATTTTTCTTCAGTCTGTACTAAAAGATTTTTTTTTACTTACTTTCTCTTAAAAAAAACTTAGGAAAGATTGAGTGAGTGAGTTTTTTACCGGGAAATCCACCGGATGCCAATATCAATGGATAAAAAACACAAACACTACAAACATCGATATTTGAATGCACAACACTATGCAAAAACGAATGTATCAGTTATCCTTCGGCCCGCCGCGCGTCGCGTCGCGTCGTCGTAAAAGGTCTCAAGTTGAAAAAAACAAGTGTAAATCGACTGGCACATGAATTAACTATGGAACGCTGTGCGAACTCTTTATGTATACCGATGGAACATCAATGGACATTTTAAAGGGGATAGTTTAAAATGTAATGTGTGAACTAGTTGGTAGGATAGATTGTCTTTAGCTTCTAATTGTTGTCTATTGACATCGAGTTTTTTGAGAAATTGTGTCATGCTGTGGAGAAATTGAAGCTATGTCAGACTTTCTAATGTATTGTCACTTGTAGAAACTTAGACACAATAGGGATGTTGACTTCCGAAGTTAAAGTAATTTTTCAGTTTGTAGGTAGTGTTTTTTGGAAGCCAGTTGTTTTTTTTGTAATATGTTTTTATTTTTCACTCTTTTGTTGTGATATCTACCCCACACAAATTGGAATACCACTACCAGCTATGTAAATAACAGTGGCAGGGACTATAACATCATCCATATAGACTAAGTGGGAAAAATACGTATTATTGAAGCTAACTCAAAAGCCACCCAAGCAAAGTTAATAAAATTTATATGGGACCACCTCTGAAGTATGACCTACCGAACAAAAAGAATCATCAAAATCAATACATAATTGGCGGAGTCATCGCGTTACCAATTTTTTTTTTTTTAATATAGTCGTATTGAGAACCTCGTTCTTTTTGAAGAAAATAACAACACTTCATTACTCTAATGTTGGACAAAAACCTCTGCTTGAACTTAGCAATTGCAGAACATTAAGTTTCCGAGAGCCTAGACAACGGGACATTCTATTAGCGATAAGGATAATGGAATAACAAAAAATGTATTGGATTAACTTATCCTACCGACAAGCTATGTCAATCCCGTTGAAAGACGTTGTAGAAATACGAAACGCTTTGAAAGAGATTACCACTTGACTAGGCCCTCAGGTATCGTCATGTTTTTTTCCTTCACAGCTCAAGTCAGTTTAGTCCATGATTATCTTACTCAAAAACAAAGTTCTGTTGATATAACGCAGGTTTCAACCTCGTAACTAGTCAGCAAAATCAGGCCACTACTGTGACTTTTCTTTTCAAAGGATTTTAAAGGATTATTTTATCAGGTTAATAGTAGTTTCCACCCCTACCTAGGTAATCTGGCTTACGACAGAAAGCATTGCTTTTAGCGAGAAGATTAGAGCTGATGAATGGAAAGGTAGTATTGGAAGACTGTCTAAATGAACAATATTAAATTAAGTTTAGTAATTCTTATAATTTTACAATGTTTGTAAATATGTAAGCACCATGTATGTATCACATAATTAACGTATCTGTTTTTCATTGCTTCATTTTTCATTATTTTAACCTATCGTTGTATAGTAATCTTATTCTAGGTGCATCGTCTTCACATATAATTTTATAATTAATGTATACAAAATATTGTGAAAACATTTTAAAAGAGAGGTGGAGTTTCTTGCCCATTCTTCTCCATACGAGAACAAACTTTTGGAAGGGGCGACTAATCAATTCAATTTTTTGTAAATGACTTGAAATTAATTATTAAAATAAATGCCGCCTAAATTGAAAAAACAAATGACTTTTGACTTTTTAAGTAGGTTTTTTTTTCTTTAATTCTATTTCTCTTTAAATACCTATTTAAACTATTAATATGTGCATGCTGTGGTCTCCTATAAGTGAAGGAGTACATCTACTTAATTCCTGATATTACCCAATAATTATGTTTAATATATTGTGTATATATTTTATTAGAGATCCTACATAAATAAGTTCAAAACCCAGTTAACATTGTAGGATTCTCAGAGTTGAAATGGTTTTTCTGTCTAAACCTAAACACAGTTTCAGGTTTATGAAAGTAGATGTGATGTCTCGTACTGAAATTCACACATTATGTACATACATTGAACCACAGTCTACGTGATAACACTGTATACTGTTAATAAACAATAACTTATATACAGATAATATCGTGCTACGTAAAATGCTACGAGCGCGCTACGCTAGTCATTCTAAATCAGCTAAGTACGTGTAAGTGCTACGAAGTGCTACGCGTAAATCCGTGCTACGCCACTAAATAATACAATAGATTTATAAATATTTTAACACTTAGACTGATTATTTATTTAGAAATGTTTATATAATATGGGTAGTCGGAAATCAATATTGAGTTGTAATGTGTTGTAAAACATTGAAGTTTTATGAAAAGAAAAACTTAATTCACAGTGATAATTTTGCCAATCCTTTTTTTTTAAAGCTTTTTAACCACAATTTCGTTAAAAAAGTCATGTTTACTAATGATACATAGACAACATCTTAACCAAAATATTAGTAGTAGAGCAGATTTCATTTCTATTACTAACTATAAAAGAATAACTGTTAGATACAATTTATATCAGTCCACAGCCACATTTAACACGACAACAAACTCCATTAAAGCCTCCAACTTGATACCAACTCACAATAATAATATAAAATCAACTGAGCATCTGTTATCAGGAGCTTACGGCTATACAAACTTGCGACTAGTTCCCGACTCGGGACTCGAACCGACTTTGAGAACAGTTAACGGGCTTTCAAAGGGACAATGTCGTGATATCTTCACGATATTGTTGTTCTGTTAGTTTGCGGGTAGTTTTGATTTAAAATTCTTGTTGTTCGGTTTAGAATTGAATTGAAGAGTGGGAGATAGATGTACGGGGAGTTCTTTGATTTCAGAGCAATTATAGTTTCATGTTTTATATTGGTTATGTAGGGATTATGTTAAGAAGAAGAAGAAGAAAATATGTTTATTTGCGGTAAATATGACGCAAAAAAGAACACAAAACGGCCATCGATCAGCACAATGCTGCGACCCTATGCGAGACAGAGCCTCAGCGCTGGTTTTCAGCGAGAGCTGGTGTTGACGTTATGACGTCAACCGGTGCAGCATACAATGAGATATAAAAAATACGTGTGGCACTCGAGGACTGCCGCGGTAAAGCTATTGCATAGCATATATTCAAAAATAAGAAGATAATATTGTTGATTTAAAATATTTTTTAAAAAAAATACCCCTATACCCCCCCCCTAAATCGCAGAATTTACACAACCGTCAATGACGTCTGCCCTCACGCGTCTGCCCGCGTTCGGGTCGCGCACTCGGCGATCGCGCGTCATTGCCTATCCCGCCCCCACCCTCGTTCTGCGCGCCCGCCGTCGACTCATCGCAGGTCATTCTTATCGTTCTAACTTTTAAAATATTAGTCCAAATTACTTAGTGTAAAAGACAAATTTTATCTACATTAAATACCGAAAGCGATGAAGGTATTTATTTTGATACGAATTAACTAAATACTGTAAAATATGCAACTTAAAAAAAGTATTCAATTTAAATGTATTTATAGCTCACTATTTTGGCTATAATGGCTTCCACATAAAAGGTAGATATATGCTGTCGCGGACTTTTATTTAGAACTCTTTAAGACAAACAACCCCACAATACATTCTTTTCATGTAACTCCAGCGGTTTAGGCAGCGCACGCAAAGATAGATCTCAGAGGGCAGGATTTTTTCCGACTTACTGGATACTTATCGTTATATTATGGCTAAATCACATAAAATCTTTATAAATTGTAGCCTATGTGTTATTCTGATATATAAGCCACATTACTGTAAAGTTTCATTAAAATCCGTTCGGTAGTTTTTGCGTGAAAGAGTAACAAACATCCATCCATCCATCCTCACAAACTTTCGCGTCAGGTTTTTTTTTCGTTACGGAATTTCTACATTCGGTCGCCGCGCTCAGTCTCCGATAAAAGCTATGCAATAGCTTAAAAATAAAATATATATACAATAACTAATCTACATGTATTGTACATACATTTCATTTAAATAAATAGAAACCTAATCATGTTTTATTATAAAAGGAAAAAGTTCAAAGATTAGAAATTATTTTGATTCTTTACGGAAATAGTTTTAATTTGTTTGACTCGCTCATACTTAATTATCACTTATTAACCATCTAGTTTTACTTACCTACTAATTTTATTCTATTGTTTATCTTAGTATAGGTAATTTCGGCATGAACCCAAAAACAGGATAAAAAAACAGTCGTAAAGAATGAAATTAAAATCGGCGGGATAATTGCATAACACACTAACAGTAACAATGGCTGTCATTTTGACAGTTCAACAACTTTCATTGCGTTATTTACGTTGTTGAGCAGACAAGTTTTTCTAACATACGAAGCAATGGAATAGCAATATCCTTCAAGATCATTCAGATTGTGATTAAAAGTGTGTTACGCAAACATGGTGCTGGATGAAATAAAGCCATATGCACACGTAACAAAAAAAATTATAACCTGATATTATCGGTTCGTGTGGACATTTTTTAACCCAATCAGCTGAACCCGAATCACACAATTCACTCTCAAAAGGCGTAAAAGACAGCAAAAAAAAAAAAACCTGAACTGGTACAAATACATTTTGTCAGTTAAGACGGGTACTACTAGTACAGTACGAATATGCCATTCGATAATTCTAAAATTTTTTTTATTTTCGCTGAGTGGATAGCTTTACTGAATTAATTTCTATGTACAAAAATGCTAATAGTTTAGAGTTATGCAATAGCTATAACATTGGTATTTCCTAATATTTCGTGTTATAACAATAACACAAAATTTAAATTTAAATACTTTACTGTTTCTTCATTAGTACAACTATTACGATCTCTACGCTCTTGTTATAAAATGCTGAGAAGCAGTTTATCAAAACATTTTGTGCAAATTTTGATGACGTGTAAATGTTACAGTGTTAATGTACTTACTGACCGTACCTAGGACATTTTTTCAGCCAATCAGCTGAACCCCAAACACACAATACACTCTCAAAAGGCGTCAAAGACAGCCAAAATAAAAAACCTTAAGTAGGTACAAGTACTCTTAAGTCAGTTTTGTCAGTTAAGGCGGGTAATATGTGAAAGATAGCGGCGGCAGAGCCTTTGTTCGCGCGTGATCAAGAGCTGGCGAGGGCTTTGATGATACTTCTGTGTTGATCACAAGATTGGCGGCGTGGACCTTGAAGATGTGTTCTTGGGTAGCAGGATGTGGGTTCCAGTTGTGTTGGTGGTTTAATTGGGGTAGGCAATAGACCGTTATGAGGTAAAGAAAAATGATGTGAGGTGCTTTATTGAACTAAATTATATTTATTTTGCAAATAACCTTCTATTTTTTAAGTGGCGTTTTTTATGTCTAAACCGTTAATTTTGACATATTTTTAGTCATTCTGATCTGTAGCAATTCTTGTTAACCTGTTAACTAGCAATATCGCAATATCGTTGAACACCTGGTAAAAAGACCTCCAACCAAATTAAAAAGAAAAATAATTTTATATCAATTACTGCCTACTTCAACTTTAACTCACCTTAAATCATTTAATATCAAACACAGTCGTTATTGTTATAAAATATAATAATAATTTTACTGTCCTCTGGCAAAATAATTGCTACAATTAAATTGAACTAAAAACTTAAACATAAAACCGACCTGAATTACGAAATAAAACATAATTTCTGTCGTTAAATGTAAAACATTTACACGAATTAAAACTTAGGCCCTTTCGTTCGTTAAACTTAGGCACACAGGCAACGGAAGGAACACGGGTGGGTTTTAGTCAGTAAAAGTCTGACACGCCCTCCCGCTCCACCCAGAGCGGGAGAAGTTATTTGATAATTTCCCACCCTCAAAAAAAAAAAAAAAAAAAAAAAAAAAAAAAAAAAAAAAAAAAAAAAAAAAAAAAGGCCCTTTCGTTAATTAGAAAAACTCTCATATTACCAGAATTACTTCTAAAACTGCCGTAAATTAGCTCATTTCGCAGACGTAGGCATTATTTAGTTTCTAGGACAATTCCCAGGACAATGCATGTTCAACTTCTGCGGTATACCTACATATGGTTTTCTCTGGCTTAGTAACTAAACCTTAACATTTGCTCGCGAAACGAAAAGCTTTTCAAATACATTATTTTCCCATGTAGCGGGCATATACGTACACCCTTTAAAAATATTTTATTTTCATTCATAATGTCGACAGTACGTCCGACAGTCGAAAAATAAAACAGCTCAAAGAGATAAACGTATCTAAAGGTGCTTATTGTTATCATTCCGCAACTGCAAAGTCCCTTCATACTATTTATTTTGAATTAAAAAGTGAGTTTTTCCATGTGTTCTTCAAGTCACTACCGATCATCGTATCTTGCATTTTTGCGCAAGGGTGCCAAACGGAACCCTATTAGGTACTAAGCCTCCGCTGACCGACCGTCCGTCCGTCCATCCGTCCGTCTGTCTGTCAGCAGGGTGTATGTCATGAACCGTAATAGGTAGATGGTTGAAATTTTCACAGTCTAACAGAGAAAAAATTAAGGGGAGCATCTTTTAATTATTTAATTTATATTTACAAGAATAGTGTTATTTTCGATGTTTTTTTACAAAATATTGTACGGTGGTACGGAACCCTTCGTGAGCGAGACAGACTCTCACTTGGCCGGTTTTTTCTATAGTAGTACTAGTGTGTTAATCTGTGTTTTATTAAAAAAACGGCTGTCCAAATACAGAGCGTGTTTTGACACAATAATGTTAAATACTGGTGAAAATGACAGATTTTCATGATAGCCGTTATAATATGACGAAACCGCTTTCCTAGGAAACCCTTAACACCGTGTGTAAAAGAACTTTTAATAAACAAACCAGCATTAAATCAAGGTGTGTTTGAAAACTCATCAACCGTGCATTAACATGAAAGCCGCAATTAACCCTTCATTTAATTTAGCTAAACTTCTTCTGAGTAATACTCTGATTTATTAAACTGACTAGTGACTAGTTTAATTTACAAATCTAACTTTTATAACAGCTTGTCTATAACAAATTAATTTGAGAGAGAGAAAGATTTTTTTTTTTTTTTAAACTTGATTCGAGTTTTGAATAAAAAATATATCGTTGTAATAGTTATTATTCTTTGATTGTGTTAACATATTGGCTTAAAATATAGAATAAATTCCGTACAATTTCTCGCGACACAATAAAAATCTGGCAACATAACTGACGAAATGTTCTATGTGTACACCTTGGCCTCGAGGATTACAGGTGAGATGTTATGTTAGATGCGTGTAATTTTGGTCCTAAAAAAAACCCTTAGGCGTTAAAAATATTAATAAAAAACACTACCACCGAAAATCTAACTCCTGCCGAGCTATTCTGCAAAAATCTCACCGTGAAAACTTAGGTGAAGTGAGCTTGAAGTGAACTGTCAATAGTGTCAATCTCTAGCATTAAGGCTTGTGCAGACCAGCGCGACGCGACTCGAACAATACGATTTCTAAGAAAACTTCACGGTATAACAATAACCGGAGTTGCGTCGCGCTGTTGTGTCGTGCTAGTCTGCACAAAGCTTTACGTAGAATGACAGCTCACTTCCCGCAGACTTCACCTATGTTTTCACGGTGAGATTTTTACAGAATACACTGGCTGTTAAATATAACCCGTCAAAGACACAGTCACACTGACATTCTACTATTATAATTTAGCAAATGATTGTCATTCTTATTCTTATACTTGAATAATTATGATGTATATTCCAATTTTATTAGCTTATTCCATTTATTTAATTAATGTAATTTTGCATGCTAGTTTTAGCGAAATGTTTTAGAAACTGTTAAGAAACCCGACCATCTGCAATGTACTACAATTCTTGAGAAATAAATTTCAAAACAGACGCCTCGCTGACACTTCAAATATATACTGTTAAAATATTAGCACATCGTCCATTCGTCCGTCAGTAACGTAAACATTGCCAGAACCTTCTAACCTTGTGAAAAACAGACACCGGTTACAGTAAATAAAGCAGAATCACTTTTCGCTAAATTAAATTAGGGCTGGGATCTTTATATTTTGCTCACAATACTTGTTTAGAAATAAAAGACGAGTATCTTTAGAAACACACTGACAGTCGGGCTGGTCGACAAATACAAGGTCGCTTAGCGCGCTATGGAGCGGATTTTGCTCGGAGTTTCTTTGAAGCAGGGACCGAAAACCTTTATAAATTACGGTACAGGAAGAAGTATTTTGATTAGAAAGAAAGAAAGAAAATACATTTACTTTGCACAGAATAAAACACACACAATATAACACAGCAGATTAAAAAAAAAAAAAAATTGAAAAGTGCGATGTAAGCAGTAATTTGATGGGGAGTGTGACTCAAGGACGCGCCCAAAAAATAAATAAGGACGACTTCTACGACTTAGGTTACCGCTATCTGGATAACCAAGAAGAATACATGTTACCTTGACTAATGCCGACGGCACGTGTAAAACAGAGGTAATTTTTATTTCGGTAACCGGTATTAATAGTGGTTGTATTCAATTAAACGTAACCTTTAAAAATACGTGTAAAAATATAAATGTTGTAACCGAAAATATACCCATATTGATCATACCAGTTTCGGTCCCTGCTTTATAAGATAAAATCAGAAATGAAATTATCCGGATAAGAACCGGAGTTACGGACATAGCTTGCGGAGTAAGCAAACTGAAGTGGTAGTGGGTTGACCATGTTTGTCGAAGGACCGATGGCTGGTGGAGCAGACGAGTGCTGGAGCGGAGACCGCGTATCGGCAAGCATAGCATTAAGCACGGTTGCAAGTCGCCTGGACTGTTTGTACGTGGGTCACTGTTGTGCCGTCTCTCATGGGATATCGCAACGGTGACCAACCATTATTTCTTGTTACGTTTTGTATTGTTTTCCTTGTTTTTTGTTTAGTGTCTGTGCTTACTAACATAGTCGTAAGTTTTACTAACAATCTTGTTGTTGAGTCTATAGTTACTTTAATAAATAAAAATTCTATTCTATTCTATAGCGTGGGACGTCCCCCAGCTAGATGACCCGAACTTTAAGAGTGGCTGGGGCAGACTGGATGCGGAAGGCGGAGGACAGGGTGTTGTGGCGCAGCCTGGGAGAGGCCTATGCCCAGCAGTGGACTGCGATAGGTTGAGTTGATTGATCTTTACAAAAGTAACTTCCGTCATGCCTACCTATTTCAGAAAATTTTGATCGTGACAGATTTGTCAGTCAGTAACATTTACTGAAGGTTTTATCAACTGTTGCCATAAAAATTTGGCATTTTACGAGCCTTACAGAAGTCGTATATGAACATGTGTAACATCTGACATCTTGGCTGACAGTACCAACCTCTCGGAAAATGAGTTGGTACCATATGACGGCCAAGTCTAGCACCGCGCGCACTCATTGGTCAAATCAAATAGCGCGCGCTTCCCCGGCTTCCTGTTACACACTTCCGTCCCGTTTCACGAAATTACTCCCACAGATTGCAGGAAAGTGTGAGGAAAGATTAAATGCATTAGAATATATTGAATGGTTAGAATGCATTAGAATACATTTTTTAAATGTATTCTTTGTTCCTCTCAAATAGACCACCTGCCATCTAATCTCTTCACCACCCTTGGTTGACTGGTAGAGAATGCCTAAGGCATTAAGTCCGCCTTTGTACTTTTTTGAGTGTGATATTACACATCAAAAATCTTCTGCTAGACAACGTAATGACGTAATATATGCCATTGTAAGCGTGTTCCGCAATTACTCCGCAGTATATAAGTAAACACTTATACCTCTTCTCACATATGATAATATATCTACCTGCTTAGCTAAAAAAACCACCTCCTCAAATATATTCAACAACCATTAAACCACTGCTCAACTTTAACAACGGATAATTATTTCCAAAGAAGAACAGCCGAAACAAGTACACCTCTAAATCGTAAAACAAATAACCAATTAAATAGGAAAATAAAACACAATTAGAGTTGTTCAGGAACAGAGCCGGTTTCAGGCAGGCCATAATATCGTAAAACGTAGAAACAGAACGACGAGAATATTTCGGCTTGCCTCATTATATGCAAATTTCTGTATATTAATAATGAGTTAGGTCAATAAAGGTGTGTTCAAACACGAATAGGGGTAACATTGGAAGCTAGTACTAGTTTCAGAACTTTCAAGACAGTAAATAATACACAGGAAGTGTTTAGTGGCATCTTTACTTACATTGTTTCTTTCAGTTACTGCTATTTCATGCAAAATAGATAATTACGTGAAACTCTGTTGCTCCATATTCACTAAAAGTTTATTCTGACGAGTATTAAGGGCACCATGATTATGCTAAATGAGATTTTAATGGTGTTGATGCCACATGGAGCCTCGCACATCTTATAAGCGGTGCTCTGATCCGTGGAAACTGTCGTCTGAATATTAAAATAAATGAGGTATAATAAACATTTACGTATCATTCGGTTAAGGGGCGGTTTTATGCATTTTGTTTAGTACGTCGCCAAATTAAACGTGAATAGGTACATTAATAATGATGTGTTTATGTCATTTATGTTTGTGGAAATGCACACAAAAACCACCTAAGTTAGATAGATAGAATATGCTTTATGTAAATAATAATAATATCCACCTATTATTGTCCCACTGTAGGGCGAACTTGTTCTCATACAAGACAAGTTGGCGAATTCAGACTTATATGACCTACCTTGTCTACATATATTGCTTTGGGGAAAAATCATCAATTGAATGATCCCCTGCTGAAGATATTAAAGACAAGGTTAATAGTAGATTGAAATTAATAAGATTGAGGCAGTATATATAGTAAGGCAATGTCTTTGTCCCAACGTTGTTGAATAGTTATTCAATAAAAGCTAATCACTGGTAGGTCACAGTAGGTACTCTACCGGTAACTTGCCTGCAGCAACTGTTCGCCTCTGAGCCCGCCTTAGCACGGCATACGTACTCAAACATACCTTGGTACGGAGCCTTGTAAATATAATAGCAATATTAAACACTGTTATTTGAAAATTCGCAATTCGTGGCCTGTTTAGTTTTCGGACATGCGATTTTGAGTAAAAAACTAATAGTACCCTGTCGGTAGGCAATATTAATAGTACCCTGTCGGTAATAGTACCCTGTCGGTAATAGGAGCGTTTATTATCATTCATTTTGTGCGGAATGGCGATAAATTATATATTTTATTTGAAAAATGTTTTGGCCCAGGTTTTTCGGTTAGTCCTTGGGTTTGGTTGAACTATGTGAACGAGCTTTATTGTTTGTTAATCTTTAGTTTAATGAAAACGGATTTTAAGTTTGAACTTTCAAGTTTTTAATATTATTTAATTTATTTTACTTTTGAGTTCAGATTGGAAACAATTTACTTGTCTAATAGAAGTTTAAAATCTACTATCTAAATTAAAATAGAGAGACAGTTAAAAAAATTTTGGTATGTATTATTTCACAGATGATAACACATGTCGAAAAAGATAGATAAAACCTTTGGCTAACACCCTAAAACTAAAACCTCAATCAAAAACTAATCTACATTAAAACCCAAGCCATTTCTATTAAATCTGACATTCAGCACAGTAAGACCGATTCCCAACGATATCTCCCACAAAATCAATAAAACACACTTCAAATCAACTTTGCCAAAGTAAACATCCGTTTCGCCAAACTCGCAAATCCGGGCAAAGTATCGCAAGCAAAATAAAGCTAACGTTTGGAGCAACCGTTTCCTAAATCGCGGTACCGTCGCCATTGTACGGTGCTGTTATTTATTTATACCACACAAACAGGTGTGTTTCATGAAAAAAGGCTTAGCTACCTGTAGCGAGGGGCTGCGATCAATGTGTCTGATTTAGATGCCATGTGATGTTGAACTTGTGGAAGTTATTCCTTTTTTTTGCTGATATTGGGTGAGGGGGAATGACGGTGTTTGTTTAACCGGATTTGGAGGAATGATAGGGAGTTATTTAAGGGACTTTTTTATATTACTCAGTCTGTTTGAATTGTTGCTCATATTCGTCGTAGTTTCGTCGTGTGTTGGTCGTTATAATTCGTTTTTTTTTTGTTTTTTATTTTGTAATTTTTTTATTTTTATTTTTGTTATTACCTACTTACTGTTTGTATTTCCTGTGCGTGTCCCAAATAAAATATTTTTCTTTCTTTATATTGACGGTACGGTGCCTTTTTCATAATTTCATAGGTAGATACGTCACTCAAAGTTCCAGCGAGTTATAGATTTATATATTTTTTTAAATAAATAAGTAAAATACTTTTAATCCGTTTCGAATATTCTAGTAAGTAAGCTCATGTTACAACCAAAAATCCCAAATCTTCAATGCACTAAATCGTCCAAACAATATAAATTACAAAACTATTAACCAAAATCCCCATTAACATTCAAAACGCAGCTTAACACCACAATATATTAAAAGGATTTCACTCTTCGCGAACTATTCTACCAATTTCCAGGTCGCGTGTGTCTAGGCGATAAATATGATGTAAATGCTTTAGTAAAATCTAGAAATAAGTCTTGTATTAATTAGCTGAGTTAAATATGGTTAATTTATGCATGTTTTCGAGGCGGTATGCTAGAGCGGGCTAAAATATTGTTGGTTCCAAACTGTCCTGTATTCGAATGGATGAAAATTCATGTTTGTGTCGTTTATTTAGTTTAGGCAGGAATTTTTGTGTTTGCGTATGTAAATTGTGTGTTTTTGATAAATATTAATAGGTTAGGTTATTTTAATGACAAACAATTGATCATTTTATAGAGGAAGTTTTATTTGATTTTTGCATAATTTAAAAGCTAACAATTTAAAATAATATATAGAAGTATATAAAAAGGGAGGGGAAAGAATCATTAAGGGCATCAAAAATTTCGTCCGCATCGCTGTCAAGAGGAGAAGTGCTCAAAAGTTGCGGCAGCATTGCCAATGTTATGGAAATGAATTTAATATCTCTAGCCTCGACTAAATGAGACTCAATCTAAAATAACATTGTATCTCTTTACCAACAGCAGTGATAGCCGTCGTGGTGTGGCCGTCGGACTGCCAAGTCATAGGTCTCGAGTTCTCATGCACCTCAGATTCATAGTGCGTCTTGTATAATTATCATTTCCTTCAAAAACGGTGAAGGAAAACATCGTGAGGAAACCGGATACCTGAGAGATATTTCGGCATATGAAGCCAAGTCAGAGGCCCATGAGCGGCATCAAAACTCAGACACCAGGTGAGTCACTAACACACAACTAAAATAAAATAATAAAGAAGCTCTTTACAACACTCTCCTACAATTTAATTACATAGCAGCAGAATTCGTAAAGATTTTACGACACATCTTCATTTTACAGCTTGACTCTCGATTTCGTCATTGTCGTAAATATGGGCCCCTTGTGTTCAAATATTGTTAGGCATTCTCCATATTATGCACAAGATTAAAATCGTAAATATTTACGTGTGATCATTCAAATGATAAAGTCAAGACACACGCAAATTACCTATTTATGTCCTTAGCAATACGACTACTTATCGTATCACTGCATATTTGTTTACTTTTCTGTATTGTTTGTCCTGTTCGCATACAGTAAAGAATTATCTACTTATCTATCTATATGGATATCTTAATCTATCGTGGCCATACTAAAACTCTATTTTTTAAAACGCTTTGTGGCTACACAGAAAACACCGGCTAAAAGCGTGTCAGGGTACGCACAATGAAGGGTTCCGTAGTTGAGATGAATTTATCCCAAAAATAAACTCAATATTGTCGTTGAAAAACATGTTCTCCCATACATCGATATACGTCACGGTCAATTCTCCAACTGCAAATGTTTTGTAATCGCAAAAACATATTTTTTTGCGTGATTCTAGGTCAACGGGAAGTACCCTGTAGGTTTTGATTTATTTGCGAGTATCAAAATATGTCACATAAATTGCCGTATTTTTTATTACGTTGACATATAAGCTTGATTTTTAAAGGGACCTTAAACGTACGCATTTGACATTAATTTCAACTTTATACCTCCCTCCACGCGTTCTTGAGAAATTAAAAAAATAAAAGTTTGGTCTTGACAAACTGACACACGGACAATGAAGTGATCCTATTAGGGTTTCGTTTTTTCCTTTTGATATACGGAACCCTAAAAATGGATAAACAGTTTAGAAATATCAATTTCTTCTTAAATCAAAGGCATTGTTTGACACTTACACTGTTTCACACAAAACATTAATTTAATTATTTTGGTAGATAGTTAAAAAACAAAAGAGTCAAACTCCACGCCAATACCGCGAACAGACCTCAGTGGTCCTAATAGGTGTCCCATTTTACCCTGGAATGTGTCCAATATGCCAGTATGACCTCACCTCAAGGGTCACGGCCCTCCGCCCTTTATTTATATTCGCTGGAAGGGCACGCTTTTATGGGATATCGGCGTTATGGCGATCTCCGCGCGCCTTTTTGAGTGGTTGGGCATTGAAGCTGAAAGAGGCGAATTTGGAATTGTGCCGTTTCTTCGCTACTCTAAAGGTAACTTTGTCCAGTGGGTCGGAAGCTGGATCAGAGAAATTATGGACGGCAATAGTTGTTGTAATTCATAAAAACGCTTGCGTTCTATTTGATCTCAAAAACATAAATATTTCTTCAAGTGTATTCAGGCAGTTTTTATCCGACTGCGCGACGGTAAATACAGGAATGTTTTAGTATTTTTTTATCACTTGTTTAAAAAGGTCAATTTTTATATGAACTTGAAAACCCTCTTGGTTCAAAAATTTTTAAAGGCTTATCTCTCCATTAAGTCGAGCAAAAAGATACGGTTAATAAGTTTTTCAAACACAATTTTGAAATGGCGACTTTTAAAATGAGAATAAAAAAATCTTGTTACTTACATAGAGCAAGAATTCTTAATTACATTTATTTTATTTTGCTTCCGTGACATAAAACAAAAATGGCTGCCATGCTCAAAGACAACGAACAAACTGTCTGCGTTTGTGTTTTATTTATTCCTTTTATCACTTTTCAATATAAATTCCATTCTGTGGCAGCTGAAAGAAAATGCCGCCGCTCGTTCATGATATTTGGATACAAAGTAAGTAGGTTTGTACTGGAAGGCAATCAGATACCTACTTTACAAATTACTGGACACGTCAAGTGAAATATCTTTAACAAATTTCAGCTGAAAATGGTCGAAAACTCTTTTACAAATCCTTTTGTAAATCAACGTGATTGGAGACAGCTCTTAAGGCGACGATAACCGACTTTTAATGATTTTATACCGAAGATCACGTCTAAACGAGTAGTGTTAATGATTTGGAAAAAAGAATTGTTAAATTAGAGCATTTTCTTACTACAGGAATATTTTAGATTATGTTTATATTACATAGTGAAATTAATTTGTAAAGTTATGTCTAACGCAAATAAAGAACTGAAAATCCCGCAAAATCTATCAAGCGTATTTTTCTGAAACCTTCACCATTTTAAAGATAATTTAACTATTGATCTTTTAGTATACGTGTTTTATTAAAATACCTTTTGTTTTATGTATCAAAAAATAATAATGCGTCTAATTTGGGATAGCACTCCTTGATGGGTGAGTCCTTTTACTGGCTGGACGTACGACGCGTTGCGTGAGCTCAGTATAGAACACATAAGCTAACCACTCAAGGTCACTGGCATATATCTGCATCTTAAATGATACTCTCTCAAGTTATGAGCACGCCTAAATGAGAGACGGCACTAACCTCATCATCGTCTGCCCAGCCTTTTCCCAACTACGTTGTGGTCAGCTTCCAGTCTAACAGGATGCAGCTGAATACCAGTATTTTACATGGAGCGACTGCCTATCTGACCTCCACAACCAAGTTACTGGGTAATACGACACCTGTAGGTGAGACTGGTTGTCAGACTTTCAGGGTTCTGACTACCCGTTACGACTGTCAAAAATTTACAAATATATAAGAAAGCCGGGATCAACGATATAACGTGCTTTCCGAGGCACGGAGCGGACGGCCGCGGTATCAACCTGCTGACTGGTTTTTCCTTTCATATTTTCACCACGATTTGAGTAGATTCAATACTGTTGTATCGCAGTAAGTTCAACCTATCCTTTATTCCAACTAGGTAATAAAGACAATGTTACAATATGCCTCTCGATCGCCTGTCCGAATCGCTTAGCACTCGCGTGTTCCTACTAACATTAACAACAATTACACATATTACTAATTCACACATAAACATTATAAGAAATAAGTAACGGCACGCGAATCTTAATAACTGTGTTAATGTCGTTTAAATTGTATATTGTGTACGACTTTTGATGGTATAAAGTATGTCTACTTAAAACCTTACTTTTACGTACATACATAAACTAATGAACGCCTGCTACGATTAATTCGTCCCTTTGCTTCGTTTATGTTCATACATCTGGTCATACACGCAAGCCAGTTGCGAGTACTACGCACTTCGCCTCTCTGAAGAACATCACCAATAAGGTTACTATATTATGTCTTTCTAAGGATATTGTCTTTTCCATAAAATTATAGTACAAATAATTTTATAATATTATTGTTTTCCATAATCGTCCCCCCTCATAATATTTACGTGTACTATTATCATTTAAACTAATAAAGCTTGTCATATCAACTTATTAGTCATAACTTTTATTTGCCATAAAATTAGTTTCCATAATAACATGTGTTATAATCATAAGTTTCGATAAGTAACACATTACATAATCGATACTTGACATAAGCAGCATTTAACATAATTTAGAAACGTTTATTGTTTTGTACAAAAATTAATGTCATTAAGGCATTTGGTCTGTAATAAATATTGAGACAGTAAAAAGATTGTCAAATTCGAAATGGCTAGGTTAGGTTAGGTTAGAACAGTGACCACACAACGCGCGAAGGCGAGCGAGCGAAGCGAGCGTGCCGCGGTAGCGGCTGCCGAGCGCTAGATTTCCTCTTTTGCAAAGCAAGCATGCATGTATGGGCAAATGAATATTATTATATCAGAATATAATATATCAGGTGCACTCTCTCTTCCCTCACTCTCATAGTCCGATGGGACGGCAATCCGACATGCCAACTTTCAAACTCCGGGCTCTAATTAAGAAATTCCTAATGGACAAACACAATAACACTGCCCGACCCGGGAAACAAACCCGAACGAAACGCGACCACGAGACCACCTACACTCGTACTATATATGTACCTAACCTATTATAACAGTAACTTCCCGAGGCCAGAAATAATAAGCAAAACCTAACTTGGGTCTCACATTGAGAAATTAAAACACGAAACTACCATGATAAGTCAAGGTGATAAACCTCATTACAGCTAACACCGAAATGTTTCAAGATCCTAATCTTCACGCAAATGACAAAACTGTAACGCAAAGACAAGAAATAAATAAGTTAAAACAACTATCTTGTACGTAATCTAAGTTAGTGGTAAAACTGTGTGAGGAAATAATTTCGCGACTGGCAGCGGCCAAAGTTGTATTAGGCTGAACGGTTTCTTGGATATTACTATTTCTTATTTAGGTTAACATTGATAGACAGCACGACCTAATAGATGATCTAAGGCCACTCGAAACATCAAAGGATTGCATTGCCAATTTATAAGACACTTTCAGAAAGTTTCATTCAAGTTTGCAAACCGGACTTCCTGATATAGGTATTGTTATTACAACTGCGGGGTAGTTGGGTAACATACTTACATTAGCAATGTCTTTCATTTGACAGTTCAGCAACATGCATTGCGTTATTTATGTTGTTGAGTAGACAATTTTTTCGAACATATGAAGCAATGGATTATGGATTATCCTTAAAAATCATTCAGATTGTGATTGAAGATTGCCACGCAATTAGAGTGGTTATTTAGTAGAATTTATGTAGAGACACAATCAATCAAAACATAATAATAATACGGGCCTCTGCGAGTTGGCTTCGGCTCCTCGTACGCCTTCCAAAGGTCCGGGACAAGGTCCCGAGAATAGTTGAAAAAGTAAAAATAATAATAATATGGTAATATCTTATCATAATGGTAATATCTTCTTTAAACAAATTTCGTCACGATGATCGTTAATTTCTTAGACACACAGCCTACAACAGAACTGTACGTAAAGACACTAAAACAAGACAAAAAGCACCATTTAATCCAATAGCCGTACTAAGTTGAGTCTCGCCTGTGCTCGGGACATTAACACGCTCATACATCTGGCCAAGCGATGCTAATCTGATGACCTACATGCTGAGCCTCCTAATTGGGCGGCTTTGTACTACCCGATTATGTATCAGTTGCGATTTATTTCTATTGCCTTTTGGGTGTACTGCCAAGAATTTTTTTGAGACGAGGCGCTTGACGCTTGACGAAGCTTTTTGACTTTCGTTCACATTGATCTTATTATAATGATTATTAATCAATTATTTAGTTTTCGGCACTAAATGAATAAAAATACTGATACGAAAAAATAAATAGTCAAAATGAAAAATAAAAAGCATTTATTTAGGACTCGTTCAGGAAGACCACAAAATAAAAAGTAAGTAAGTTAATTGAGTACCTATGGTAAGTTGATTTTATCATCCCACTGCTGGGCTCCTACGAGTCGAAATCACAGGAATACTGATATACTTTTTAAACTCTCCACCCTTATAAACTTAACACAAGTAACAAGTTGTCGCGACACGGTGCCAGCTTTCTAAATACTTTTACAACAAGAACCATTTAGTTTGGTCGAGTTATGAATTGTCCAAAATATATGTGCTCAACCACTCTCGAAGTTTCGCGTTTTTAAAAAGATAAATAAGTTTTTGAAAGCGTTAAACTTTTAAGTTACCTATCCTTGGTGCACGTTCACGATATTACCCACAGTATTAAATTTTAGTTCAAATAACATCTTAAACATCCAAAGTTTTTCATTTATACAACACCTAATACTAGCTAAGTAGCTCCTAGAGTGATCCAAACAAACTACTTTTCGTCTATACATATTATAAAATGAATTCGCTTTTCGTGTCTGCCGTGTTGTGTGCAATGCTTTCGAAAACATCCAACATCCAAGCAAAGGCAACTGCATAGCAATCCCATTTCTGTGATACGTAATTAACGCCTATTATTATGTTAGTTTTGCTAAGTCCAGTGCGAACTTTCAATGCAAACTTTGCACTCTGAACCGTTTTCTTTTTGCTTTATGCAGTTTCCGCCTTCGTAGCCTTTATTGCTTTTATCTTTTATCTTATCTTTTGTAATGTGAAAACTTTATTTTTTGCGAATATTTAGATTAGCTTCAGAATATGGCAACGGGTTTATGTTTTTGTGAGTAGTTAAATATTTGGTTGTTTTAGGTAGTTAACTAACAGTAAAAGTGGTCGGAAATATGCTTAAGCTTCGTGTGTTATTTCATTTTTACGACTACGTAAATTATTAGGTTGGTTAAGTTTTTAAGGTAAAGAAAAGTGGTAGAAAATTTAAAGTGTCTAAGTGATTGTATTGTACTGCAAAAGTGAGCCCAAAATATGAATTACAGCATAATTTTGCTATTAGAGTTGTTCCGTGTTTTGTATGACAGACTTTTTGCAACGTAAAGTGCACTTACTGAGTTTAAAGTTAAGGTCTGTTTTGCTTGCACTTTGCAAGCGTTTCACTATTTTACCGATTACGTATTGCTGACATTTGGACATTGAGAAGGTAACAGGTGCCTGCGATCCGAGAAAGAAATGTATTTGGAAAGTGCTTAGCCTTTTCGTTCCGCGAGCATACATGTCAAAGTGTGTTCCAAATATGTGCTCAAGGGGTCAGAACAATAAAATTCTCGGAAACGTCGGAAAATTGCACACACATTTCTGCCATTGTAATTTGTGATTGTGACTCCGGACTAAACCTCACCAATGTCCGTCCAGTCCCCCACGTTTGGGCAAAAGCTTACATTTTTAAACGCGATACGACAAACAAAATACTATTACACTTTACCGACGAAAATTCTCGCCCCAATTCGCGAGCACAGGGTTCCTGGACTATAACAAGGGGAATAGAACCTTATTGCCTAAAAATTAAGGTGGGATTTCCTTTATGTGCCGCTGTCCTTTGACAAAAAGGTTCTGAAGCCATCGTGTCTAATGAGGCATGTAGAAAAAAAGCAGTAGTGTTTTTTTCATTTTCCCTTTTGGCCCTCCGGCTGTTTCTTAAGAGGAAAGGTTGATTCAATATTAGCAAGGTTAAGTGCCACCTTATTGATAGGAAACCGGGTTTTTGGCTTATTGCGGAATATAGGCCATCGAAGATGTTTTAGTTAGGAACTTGTAAACATAAAATTGACTTCTTAAAGGGCTTACAACTGGCTTATAACGGGTTCAGTACAATGAAGCTCTGAAGGCAGTGTTGAGAAAATCCCGGTACTCAAACTCAAACTCACTCCGGTAGCACACCTCCGCCGCGAAACCATAGCAGCGAAACCGCAGTAGTTGAATTCAACTGGCTCGCGTCATGTTCTGTTTCGCGAAATTCGAGTAGCGGAACATGACCCGAGCTAGTTGAATTGAACTACAGCGGTTTCGCTGCTACGGTTTCAGGGCGGAGGTGTGCTTCTGGCGTCAAAGCATTTATTTCTAATAAACCAATTACAGGCACTTTTGAACTGTCAAGGGGTCGGTCAGAAAGATGAAGCTAGATGCCCATTCCAAAGCGTAGTAGGTACCTATGGAGAAGAACGGACAAGAAACTCCACGGACACTCTTTTAAATCAATGATAGTCCATTTACTGTGGCCCTGCATTGACGCAGTACACACTTGCACAGGAATAGGAAATAGACTTAAGTAATTATTGTGTAACTTGTTTTGTTTAGTAACACCTTGTTATTTTATTTTTATTTTGTATGTACTATTTTTTCTTAATTATTCTTAAATCACTTCTCCCGCTTTGGGCGAAGCGTGAGGGCGTGTCAGACTTTTACTGACTAAAACCCACCCATGTTCCTTCCGTTGCCTGTGTTCCGGGGCCACGATATCCCTTTCGGACAAACCCGCAACCCCACTACTAACAACCCTACTAATGCCTTCTTTCTTTGTAATAATTTTTTATGGACCGTGGGCCTGAGTCAAAGATAAATTATTATTAAAAAAGGTAAGTTTTTACGCATAACTATCTAAGCCAATGGCCGTTATTATGAAATGCCTGTTTCTTGGTACTGCTTTAAAACATACTGCTGCCATCCTCTTCGCCTCGTCAGTTTTGTGACTTTTACGAGTAGATTTTAAAACTTAAAATTTTAAGTAAGACCCACAACAACAACAACACCATACATACACATCAATCATCACACACAAAAGACACACCACACACACGCAATACCACGCACCATAACACACATCTACAACACACACCACACTACACACTCACACACACATACCACACGCACACATCGCACACATCACACACTCATCTATCTATCTAAAACTCAGGAGACTTCTTGCAAATGGTTTTTAACAAATGTTTCAAAAACTGTCGTTTTAAGCTCAAGATCACACCCACCCATACCAAATCGAGCATCGTTAATCGGATAACCATCGGCACATGCCAAAAATGTAAAATGCCAATACAGGCCACAAGCCTACCGACCTATTTCAACAACTGTAAAACCATACCACACATAATATTTTCCTTCCATTCCCATTGCAAAAAAAAGTAATAAAATAAATCTGTTTTTGGCAAATACTCAAGATAATGCAACGGAAAACATCTAGCTCTACTGATTACAAAATAAAAGAAATATTGCCTCAGCTGGTTATTGCCCTGGGCGGAGTTTTTGGTGTGAGCTGTTTTTAAGGTCATAAAATATGATATTACTATTGCTTTAAGATTTTTGGCTTAGAATAAGGCTATGTCATACCCCGTGTCCTAACCGATAGCGACCGTCGAGCGAGCTTGATTAATCACGTGAGTACGACATCCTAACTAATATTATAAATGCGAAAGTGAGTTTGTTTGTTGAATTTTTTGTTCGTTACGGCTTCACATTAAAACGGCTCAACGGATTTGGATGAAATTTGGTACATGGATAGACCATGACCGAGGTTAGGACTTTTTATTCCAATATTCTCACGGGATCGAGAATTATGCGGATGAAACCGCGGGGCGAAGCTAGTATTCATTTATTTATGTATAGTTAATTAAAACGGTACAACACCAATTACATTAATAAAAAGTACAAAAGAGCCAGAGCGTGAGCGTGAGTATTATTCATATAAAAGAGCGCGGTAATCGCGTACTCGCGCGATGAGACTTTCGTTTAGAACGCGGCCTTAGGTATATGTTACCATATTGACTTATTTTTAACTTATAAACAAACACCAGTCAATCTCTGTGTGAAAACTTAGATGAAGTGAGCTATCATTCCACCTTATGCTAGGATGCGAACGAATATCGTTTTGCAAAAGGTATTAAATGATTAAAAAAGTAGTACATAACTAGCTATATTGGACGAGAAGACTAAGAAAAAAAGTACTAACTGTCTAAAAACCAAAAGAAACACGACAAAAATCAATCAAACACGCACAATGCACAATAAATTCAATTCCTCTCACCAGAAACCATTCTGAATTTACAAAACGGAACCCTAAGCCGTCCAAATGTAGGACAATAGACCATTGATCTATAAAGGTAGCGGAACAATACTGACAAACGAACCGACATGGCATTTTCTTCGCAAAAACGATATCGCAGTCGAAATAGCCCGGTGAATCAAGTTGGAAATGTCAATGGGAAGTGTACCGAGTGTTGTGGGCAAAGATGAATATTGCATTTGTATTGATAAGTTTGTTTTCCTGTTAAAATGTTTTAGAGAATCTGTTTTTTCAGAAAAGAGAGCAAAACCCAGTAATTGAAAGTTTTATGAATTAAAAATATACAAATTTCTTCTTCTTTTTATTTATTATCTTGAAACATTGTCTGAGCCTAAACTAATTTATTCCCGCTTATTTATTAACAAGCCTTTATAATATATAAGCGGGAAAATTTTCGTTCATGGCCTAATGGCATCCAATGAGTTTGAGGAATGTTTAAATGAAACTAATCACGTCAAAAAGCAATCTGAACAAGAAAAGATGTACGTATAAACTCTTGATATAAGAAATGTACTCGGTTATACAATATGTATAAAACTCTGACCAATCCGTGACTACCTACTGAGAGTCTATTTATTTTGAAATTTGCAAGAAAACAAAAAAAAAAATTGCCACTTTTTTTTTTAATGCGGAATTTTATCGAGTTATTTACTTGGAGCGCGGGCGGCCGTCGTTTAGTGGGTGTCGAAAACTCATAACTTATGACCCCTGTTGAAAATTTGCTAATTTATAATGGATTTGGGGTATTTTTGGTACTAAAACTGTGAATTTTAATAGCAATAACTGTTTATTTTCAATAATAATAAGATATTTAATAACTTTTTGGTAATGTTATTACAGGGCCGTTGTATTTAATTTTTATTTCAGATCGGAAAGTTTTTGTTTACATATTGTATTCTCAATACCGAAAGCAAGTTACACACTCCATGTAAAATAATAAACAAAAATGCGACAGTAAAAGTGTCCGTCTGTCTGTTACCTTGTCACGCCTAAACCACTGTAACAAATGTTATGAAATACAGATAAGACGGTAGCCTGAAGACCTGAGGAAGGACATGGGTTACTTTCATCCTGAATCAATCAATCTACCTAGCCTTTTCCCAATTATGTTGGGGTCAGCTTCCTGTCTAACCGGATGCAGCTGAATACCAGTATTTTAAATGGAGAGACTGCCTATCTGACCTCCACAACCCAGTAACTGGTTAATACGATACCCCTTGGTAAGACTGGTTGTCAGACTTTCAGGCTTCTGACGACCCGTAATGACTGTCAAAGATCCACGAAAACAGCCGGGACCAACAACTTAACGTGCTTGCCGCAGCACGGAGGAGTCTCGGTCCAACCCCGGCAAGCGTAGCTTAACCTGATGGAATGACCCGTGCGGCTGTTATTACTTAATTACAAGCTTTTCATCCTGGATATTTGTATTAAAAAAAAAGATGAAATACAACATAATATGTATGTATATGCAGACGAAGCCACGGCTAACAGCAAGTTTCATCTAAAATAATGAACGAAAATTATACTTCATGCAACGTAACGTTGTAAAAAGAAAGTAAAAATAAATAGCTTCTGTTTTCTCAGATATTGTAAAAGTTTTTGCAAATAAGGTTTCTGAGGCCGTAGGTGCTGCTTAGCAATTCAGTGTTAAACTTCAAACATTACAGCAACGACTTTCTTTTTGAAGTCGAATGTGTTACCTCTGTCACAGTATAAATAAGTAACAGTATTCTATTTTCATAGAAAACGACGCGCACAGAAATCTCAGTGTATCAACAGTATCGAGTGCGCGGCACTTACGCTCGGACGCGGAAGGTTAATGCGGGCGCGGCCATAGGTAATAATATCAAGGTCACTGCCGAAATATAGTACTGTTACTTATTTATACTGTATCTCTGTCTTTTGAGCTTATCTTAAAAAGATGCTAGTCTGAAATTGTTGCCGCCGGCGCAGAAAAAGACGCCCAGTATTTCAACTGAGTTTTTTTTTAAGAATACGACTAAAGAAATTAGTTCTAGTAATGAATGCCTATAAGCAGTATTCTTACAACCTTTTTTCTCAAATTGACTCATAGTTATAGCTAAGGTAAACTAATTGATAGTAGGCAGTTCCTTTCAGAAAACCACTACGTCGGTCTTTTTAAGATTCCATTAATGGTCTACAAAGACCCATATTTAGCAGGAAGCAGCTACCAGCCCTCTGATATTAACGTCGAAAGTTCCATTCTCCCTTTCACGAAAGCCAGCCCAAAAACATTGAAAATGTGTAAAACATTCTAACAAAAAACTTGGTCAAATATTTTGACTGACAGCGCAAACTCAGCCTATTGTGTCTGGCGAACTATGACCGAAACCAAACAATGACATCGCACATCAATCTGGTTCTAACCGGTTGGCGTGACAGCGGCCATTAATATAGTGCCGGGACGTCGGAGGGGAAAGGCGGGGGGGCGGGGGACACAAACATGGAGGATTTGTTTTGGCGCGCTCCGAAATACGATTAATTGATACGGAACACGCTAACGTGGTGTTATCCCGTTTTCGATATGCGAATTTGCGAGCGATTACGTAAACTGTTCTTGTATGATTGCTATTTGGGGTAATGGAGGGCCTGGTGGTGTCTATAAATCTGCTTAGTTTATTATATAGCAACATTAGATGTCAAAACAGCCTATGGAAGACGGAAAAGCAAATGATAAAAAAGTTAATTCGTCGTTTTATGTTCACTTTATGGTCTCTAGCCCCGCGTCGCTTACAATCAATAGGAAAATAATTGTCTGCATGTTAATGAATAAAACCTAACCTAATTTTCGGTAGATACACATCTGCCCAAAACAGATTTCAGTGACTGCCATTTTTTCTGGGCCGGATAGAAAAGAATATTGTAACTTCCTCTTAATTAGGTAGACATAAAATCTTCTCTCTTAAATCTTCTCAAACTGTTTTCCTAACCACAAAACAGTTTTACCATAACTAAGAACTAACTATAAAACCATAACTAACTATAAAAATTTCAACATAACTAAAAACCCCCTATTAACAACACGGAACCCCACTAAAAATGTCATATTAACGATCAAAACGTTTGAAAGTCATTTAACAAAAACTTGTTTCAATTCTTTTGCGTGACTCCGCTGAATGGAATGACACCTATTGAAGAAATCGTTAAGAATTTTATAAATAAGGAAATCGACTCGAAGGTCACGCAGCCATCTTTGTGAAGGCTTTCATTTAATTCTTTTTTTCAGCGATATCGGAGAATGTCACACGATGTAGGTTCGTTTTTTATTCATTTTGGCTCAAAATACCAAAAATTGTGTTTTAGCAAATAATTTTTAGAACGCACCGTGGTTTTCCTTTGGTAGGAAATGATACTATTTATATTCAACAATAAGTAGGTACGTCATCTGTATAGCCTTTTTGCAACAATTTTGGGGTCGGCTTCCAGTCTAACCGGATGCAGCTGAATACGAGTATTTACATGGAGCTACTGCTTAACTGAACTGCAACCCATTTACTAGATAATACGATAACCCTTGGTAAGACTGGCTGTCAGACTTTCGGGCTTCTGACGACCCATAACGACTGTCAAAGATCCACGAATGACAGCCGGGACCAACAACTTAACGTGCTTGCCGAAGCACGGAGGAGTCTCGGTCCAACCCCGGCAAGCGTAGCTTAAGGGGACCACAGGACCTAAACGTGCCTAAACGCAAGTTTTATAATGCCTTAAAGTATATGATGATCCACGGATGACAGCCAGGACCAACGGCTTCACGTGCTTTTTCTCTGTTTGCAATCGACCACTCAAGCGAATTTATAATTAGTTTCAAAATTGAATATGCGGCAATTGTTTTCATAAGACAACAGCCGGTCGATTCTGTAAAAATATCACCGTGAAACTTAGGTGAAATGAGCGTGAAGTGAGCTGTCAATTGTGTTAATCCCTAGCATCCTGCCGGTCGATTTGTGACAGTGACAGCTCACTTCACGCTCACTTCACCTAAGTTTCACGTTGATACTTTTACAGAATCGACCGACAGATATGTCACTGGCGCGTAAAAGTGAGCACGTCCTCTTCAAATAAATAGCGAAAATTCAGTATACCTTCTTATTTTCTTTTGTATCGCGTACCCCGTATAGATTTCTACTACAAATAGTTTTCTTATCTGACAATTTCCGCATCCGTTCAATACCTACCTATTTATATCTGAATCTGTGAGATATACGCTTGTAGGCTGAAAAATAATATTATGAAGTAAGTAAGTAAGTAAGTAAGTCGTTTATTTTGCAAATATGGGTACAGTAAAAGGTGATAATTTTTAAACAGGTAGGTTCAGCCATATCTTACCGACAGGCATGCAAAACTTAAATAAGAGTTTCACGCTAAAACAACAACAAAGGCAATCATATTATGATACATTGAAGAGCACTACTACAAAAATGTTTTTTTTTTTTTGATAAAAAGCATATGACAGCCTTTATGGCGTACAAAATTAGTCTCAGTAGACAAATAAATAATAAAAGTAAGAAATCACAATGTCAAAAATTTAAATTAATTTTAGTCAAGGCACAATTTAAAACAAATGTCAATATTTAAAAGTAGAGTAAACAAATATAAAAATAAAATAAAGCAAATCAATTTGGAGAACAAACAAATTCTTTCTCCGTAAGGAATTCGCTGATGCTTTATGCGTTAAAAAGCGTTTAAGCCTAGTTTTGAATATTGTTAATGATAGTTCTTTCCATTGCTTAGGTAATTTATTATAAATAACCGGACCCATGCAATAGACACTCTTGCGCAGTAGTGCCGTTTTGGCGGGATGGGAGCATACTTGGTTATTGTCGCGTCTATTACGTGACTAGACGTTTAAAGCGATTTGGGTTTGACTTCACAAACACAGCTACCTCCATTATGTACAAGCTAGGAAGTGTTAATATTTTGTGTTGTTTAAAGTATGGCATGCAACTATCAGTGGATTTAAGCTTAAACATAGCCCGTAAGCATCTTTTCTGGGCTTTAAAAACTGTTTCTCTTTCGGTTGAATTTCCCCAGAATATTACACCGTAACGTAAGTGCGATTCTACTATGCCATAATAAGCAATTAATAGTGCATCCATGTTAATTACTGGAGATAGTGAATGCAGAGCGTATGCGGAGCTACTAATTCTCTTACATAAACTATCAGTGTGTGCTTTCCAATTTAGATTTTTATCTATTAAAAGTCCCAGAAATTTAGTATTTTCTACTTCTTCTACAAGTTCATTGTTGTTGTGTATATTAGGGCTAATGCTGGTAATCCGCTGATTGAAATTCACAACTTTTGTTTTTTTTAAGTTAATTTTTAAATTATTTTCTTCTAACCAACCTACAACATTTTGTAAACAATTGTTAATGTCCCATTCATATGTCTCCACATTTTTACATGGCATTGTCACGGTACTATCGTCCGCAAACAGTGTCATTGCTTGTTCAATGCATTTAGGTAGATCGTTTATGTACAGTATGAATATGAAAGGACCCAATACGCTCCCCTGGGGTACGCCAAAGATAACTTCACGCTCTGAGGATCTATAGATCTCTTCACGCTTGGTAACTGGATTAATTTGACAAATTTCAGTTATTTGTTTTCGGCCTTTTAAGTAAGACTCAAGAATACTAAGTAAATTGCCTCTAATGCCATAAGCTTCAAGTTTTCTCAATAGAATAGCATAATCAACGTAGTCAAAGGCCTGAGTCATGTCACAAAAAATGCTACATACTGGTATTCGTTTATCGACATTCTGTATCACATTATATATAAAGTCAAATATAGCCATATTAATAGTCCTATGTTGTCTAAACCCTTTTTGTTCGTCACAAAGAACGTTATTTTTGTCAATAAATTTGTATAGTTCGTTATAAATGTATTTCTCAAATATTTTGGAAATCACCGGTATGAGTGCGATTGGCCGGTAATATTCCATTAATTCTCTATTTTCTTTCTTAAACATTGGCTTTATAATCGAAGTTTTTAAGGCATCTGGGAAGATGCCTGCGCTGATAGAGAGATTAATTATATGACTAAGGTGACCACTTATTTCCATAGATACGTGTTTCAATATTTTTGTACTGATACCATCATACCCTACGCTACTTGTATTATTCAATGTCATTATTATTTTATGTATTTCTAAAGGTACACCAGGTAACATGAACATTGATTGAGTGCTCGTGTTTATTTTAAAGCGTTTGGGTTCCCCAGTATCATTCTGTTTCGGCTGTATTTTATCGATAAAGTAGTTATTAAACGCTTCAGCAATACTATTGGGATTAGATAGAATACGGTTTCTGACCTTAATTTTATAAATGTTTCGTTTGGGTAAATTATGCTTTGCGCGATTAATAATTTGCCACGTAGTTTTAGATTTATTTTTAGATAAATAGATTCTTTGATTGTTTTGTGCTTTTTGTGTCAAGTGTATAATTTTTTTGTGCATTTTCGAATGAACGAACGTATTTCATATAATTTCCCTTAGCTTAGAAATCAGATATCAGATAAAAATATCCTGTGGCAGCTTAATTAGTGCGGGAGACGGGAGAATTACGCATTCTTCTTATTGTTTATGATATATTATTATGTGAAGGATTTGTACATTTAGGGTACAGACAGAATATTTTTTCGTTAGTGCAAGTTGTATGTATGTACCTACAAAGTACGTAACTTAAGTGGGTGCAGCACTTGTAAGTATGTACAAAAAATAAACTCTGCGGGCCCAATTACAAACTGAAATCAACAATTTTCATTATTTCAAATATCAATTTCTTATTTTGTCCTTTAAGCCTGTGAATTAAATATACCTACTAAAGTCAATACACTCTCATTATAACCCTGATTCAACTATTTCAGACCAAAATATAACCCGAACATACGAAAAATAGCCAACAAAGTCGCAGATTCTCCCGATAAGACTGAACTAAAAAGCCACGTCATTGAAATCCTGAAACTTGACGCCTGAAAGACATTTCGGCCTGAAACCAGCTATTCAGACGAAGTGACGTTATCGGGCGGTTTGTGGCACAACTTTAGGAAATTCATGAAAAATTCACATTACATTTACACTTCATAAGATTTTTTTACCAGCGTAGATTTCAACATATTTTGTATGTTGCAAAAATCTTAATTCAACACTTTCGTACATTTTGTATGAACCATTACATACTACTCGTACAGGCAGGCCGAACCGCGCTGCGTTTTAACCGACTTCCAAAAAGTTTGTGTGGGAAAAAGGAAAAAGTTTTTATTTTTCACTTTTTAGTTGTGGTTCCTACCCACAACTAAAAAGTGAAAAATAAAAACTTTTTACAAAAAAAAAACAACCGACTTCCAATAAAAAAAACACTACAAAGTGAAAAATAACTTTAATTTCGGAAGTCGGTGGCCAACCAAAGACACAGGAAGTTTTTTTATTTTGTAAAAAGTTTTTTTTGTATTGAAATGCGTTGTGCTGCGGTCCGGTGCGGCTGTAATGTGCGCTTAGCTTAATAGCTGTTTCCTAACTGACAATAATATTAGGAGAAACATTGAAACAAACTCAAAAGGCATGGTCTCTTCTGTTAGTCCAGAAACGATGGCGCAAATATGAGCCAATAACCTCACAATACAATTATTTAACTGATTTTGACTATTTAAATGTCTTAAGTTTGTAAAGTATAGTAGTAAATGTTTGTGTTTTAACGACAGAGACAATTTACTCAATATTATCATAAGACGTACTAGATTTACTATACTTTACAAACTTAAGACATTAACTTCCTTAAATGGCTTTTATTGGAACAACTTGCATTTTTGTTTATTTCTTTAATTTGGTATAGTACAATGAAATGAACTCATCAATCTATTTTATTAGCCCAATTCACAGGTTACGTTTAAACAATTTTTATTAACCAATAAAGAACTTTAGTAATTCAATGATTTGTCAATTTTTTACTGAAGCTAAAAAAAAAAAGTTTTTCATTTGGAACATTTTTACAATTACAATAGAAATGATGATAGCTACTAAAAGTTAATAACTGCGCCGCAGCTATCAACGCCCGTCTAAACATAAAAACACATTGTTCCAGACTTAACTATTAGACCTTTTCCTCGCTGCTCGGTACGTCAGCGGTGCGGGATCAGTATACTCGGTACCGAAAGCTTACTGAGCGCCTATATTTCAATGAGCGTTTCCTGATTGGCTCGATATACGCGGGAGCGGGGCGGGATCGTTTCGGTTTACCGCGTCTCGGCAGAAACATCCAGTGCGGTACCCGCTCACGTCACGCGTTTTACAGCATGATCGGTATACGGGGACCTGAAAACTTACCGCGTGCCTATATTTCAATGAATTAGGCGGTACTGCACAATAAACCGATACTGCTTTAGAGGTGGTGGTAGGCCCCCAGGTCCGTAAATGAAAGCAGTGCGGTATCGTTTCGATATACAGAGCATACTTAACCATAGCGATATCGCACCGACCAATGAGGAAACTGCCTTAAATAGCGACACTTGGCCAACATTAGGGTAGACTTTCAGAAGAAGTACCTACCTTCAAAAATAAGTAGTACATTTATATCCAATTAATCTAACAACAAACAGAACAATAGAACGTTTTCCAACAACAACAATAAATGATCAAATCTATGAGAGAATCGAATACTACTCTGGTGGGCCCAATAAGCCTGCTGCCTAGCTAAAGTCCCCCAGATATAATGAACTACGCCCAATAATGGCCCATGTTACTAATAAAGGGAACAAAAGCAATTGTATGAGTAATAAGTGGTGGTTGGTTGTGTAGGAAGATATGCGATGCCCAACTATATATAGAATTGGCAGCGAAATTGTATAACGTTGGGAATGGGGACTAAAGACTAATATAATGACTAAAAATAGAAAAAAGTGGCTCAGGAAATTGTATAGGTGACGTTGGGATTGGGGACTATAGTGTAATATCATCACTAAAAATAGAAAAAATGATTGATAACGATAAAATTGAACCGTTATAACATCACTTTTTTTTCCGTCTGTCACAGAGGTTTTTCTCGAGATCTATGCAACGCAAGAATTTGAATTTTGGCATAATATATGGCCAGTCAAAGACTAAAAATACTTTCTTTTCGTTTTCTTCTTTGGAAAATTTTATAATATTGTGGCTGCATCTACATCGCCACATGAGAACCACGCATCACACTGACGTCACGCAAAATCGGAGATGCATCGCGCAGGGTTTACCGCGCGACTGGCATATATACAACGTCCCGACAATAATTGTTGGGCAGTTGCCCACCAGACAACACCTATCTGGTCGGAGGATCCTTTTTCTATAGAGGATGAGTGAACTTTACACCCTGTGTCTTATACCTCGATAATATTTTTTAAACATATTATTATCGTGTTTGGTTCCGTTTAAAAGAGCTTTCTTTTAGTATATAGTCAACTATGATAGGCCTCTTATGACCAAGACAAATTGACTTAATAATAATAAACATGTTTGACTAGACTTTGCCATTATTTGTCCAATAACGTCCTGAAGAGGTCTGCGAGCAGTTACCTAATAATCGATAGAACAAGCATTGATTAGCACTGTTATTCACCTTATATTAAAAACATGAGTCGTTTTCTATTTCAAGCATTTTGTAGACAGAAGGACTGGCATATCTAATATTCAAGTCAAAAGATTTCTACAGAAACATCCTTTCAAGAATATTGAACAACAAGTCTAAGAAAATACGCACAGAAAGGAAACATTTAATTATTTCCAAGAAAACTGGATCGTACTTCACAATAACCCGTAACGATAAGACCCAAGAAAACACGCTCCCTTATTATCCAAGAAAAACAGGAAAATATAAATCTGTATACACATCCCATATGGTTCATTGAGTTTCACTTCTGGCTATCCTTTTAAGGGGTCCAGAGAGGAAACCGTGAGTAATTTGTCAAATGGAAAATCGTTGACCGTAATTGCAGTTATTGGCGCGCTGATTGAAAATTGGAACGCGAAGATTGTGTTCTTCCGCTGTAGCGAGTGTCAAGATGTAACTCCAACCTGGTAAAGTGGGATTACCTCGGCGGAGCGACAGCAGGGTTTGGATGTGGAGCTGTCACAACCCTCCTATCCTGCCCTCTGTGTCCCAAAACATGTAGTTAAAGCGACCTCTCTGCCACCGACCACGCCGTGGAGGTGGGGAAGTTGTGGGCCAACAACAGTTGAAATACTGTCGTGCCAGCGACAGTGGGTTTTATTGATTTGATTGACCTGATGGTGATTGGTCACCACTGCATCATGGATATCTGCAATACCAGAGGCATTGCAGGTATGCTGCCATCCCAGAAACAAAACTGTAATGTCTCATGTATGTAAAAAAATTGTGGACTAGATTTCAAGCAGTTCATAATTCCGTCACTTACACATTTCATTTTTATTCAAAAACCACCTCACCACATTATTTAACTTTTATCAAAAAAACTAGCCGGATCTAAAACATTTCTTACAGCTTTCATAAAAAAAATAAAGTTTTTAACTTAATCCAAAGACACTAACGTATCACCAAGCGTAGACAGTTGTCATAAAAAGCCTGTTTTACCGACACGTAATGGTAAACGGTCGGTAAGAAGTGTAGAAGGAAAAGGGACATTAAGATAAGTAACGGTGACACATTACTTATGCAGTGAGTACCTTTGACGGCCTGACCTACACGCACTTCGATAACCTCGCCCTATTTAACGTTTTACGGTGTGATTTTTTAGAGGGTGTTTAAGTTGGGATATTGGTCTTGTTTACTAGCTGTATGTAGAGGTGAGAAAATAAGACAAAAGAAGATTAAGAAATCGCTTTTTGAGTAAATTTAATTCACACATATTTCAAGCATGTTGCTCATTTAAGTTTAACTCCTTAGCGGACCAAACCCTATCAGTGATAATGACATTACATTCAAGTAATGTCATTGTAGTAATGACATTACTTGAATGTAATGTCATTATTACTACAGTGGTTGTTTGAATGAACTAATGACGGTAAATAATGATGTGATCTAAATATTTTTACGTCAATATTGTAATACTGACAATATAATGACATTATACTGATAGTATGTGGAGCGCAATCATTTCGCCCGTCAGTATTCGTGGAGCGACCACCGAGAATGGTCGAGTTCGTTCGTTCGTTCGTGTTTTTTCAATGCGCTCATAGTCGACCACGAACCCTGCACTAATGGACCCAATAATGATAAATAAATATTAACAGTATGTGGGGATTTGGAATATCATTACCGAAGGAATATTCATGTAATTATTACTGATAGTGTGTGGCCCGCTCTTAAGTTCTGAGTTGACCTGCACGATTACTTACAAATGCGTGCACTGACTGGATAGGTCCACTCAATCTGTGTGGTTCTTTCCACATAAGACCATTTCAGACACCATGTACATGGTATTCACATGATCTGACCAGCTATCGAATTACGTATCATATTTACGTAACAGATTACGACTAATTTGTTTCATTTTGTCAGTTCAACAACATTCATTGCGTTATTCTCGTCGTTGCCCAGATGTTTTTTTCGAACTCATGAAGCAATGGATTAGCCATATGTTTCAAAATTATTCCGATTCTGATTGATCGTGTAATACGTAATTAGGGTACAGGATTATGTCTGAACTTTAAAAGAGATTGCGACCTCTGAGTTTGTTTCGGCCTTTCTTCTTAAAGTAGTCAGTTAGGAAACGCCGATATCTTCTAGTTTTTAAAATATGAAAGTATCTGTACAAACCTACTTATAGAAATAAATTATTTATCAAGGAATACGAAATCAGCTTGATGCATTTCTGCCACAATGAATCCTTGTAGTTTTTCGGATGCCAGGGAAATTACAAGCATATGAAGAGACATCTAAAAGTACTGCAGGGGTAACTTAAGGCACAGTTTAATAAGTAACAGTATTTTATCTTCATTGAAAACGGCCGAAATCTCAGAGTATACGGTACAGTATTGAGTGTGCGGCGGTTACTCACGGACGCGGAAGGTTTACCTACGACCGCGACCGTAGCTAATTATTTCAAGGTTACTGTCCACATAAAAGGCGAAAACTTTATAAAAACAATATGGCAGAATGTATTTTACAAAATAAACAACAATTCATAAAACGTTAAGAAAATCTATCGTAACGTTGCGTGATATTCTGTGCGTACATAAAGACTGTAACTTCTATACTCTAAACCTGGTTGCCTGTTAAGTATTTTACGACTTTATTGAATCGCTGCAAATAATATAAGCCCAACTTTTACAGTAACAAGAGAGAAACTTACGCTGTTTTTTTTCAAGACGAAGTCGTTACTTTTTTGACCTAATTAGAGACTATTAGGACCAAAAACACTTGGAAAAAAAGTCGGGAGATGTCGTGGGACACCCGGTACCTTTCCGCTGTATATTATGTATTAATACAGAGCCATCTAGTATGGTCTCAAGTTTCAAGTGTCAAAAGTTTTTGTTTTTTAATACCGAGCCATCTAGTATAATTTTTTGGTAAGGTAAAAAGTTATACTAGATTGTTGGCTTTTTCGGGCATAATGCTTTTTCCGTACATGATGATTTCTCCCAGTTTACGCAAGCCGCGTTAAAGAACTTCGTTCCAAAAACGTTAGTACATAAGGACCAAAAATAATTTCATCACCTATCAAAATTTTGTCCTTTAAGACCCAAAGGATTAGAATATTGACTGGTAGATAATGCCCTTTGGCAATATGTAAGTCCACCTACGAGTATGTGCTAGTACTGTGCATGAAATTGAATAAATACCTCCTTTTCGCGTACCAATTCAAGAAAAAAGTTATCCTATCCAAGCAAGTGATTTAAAGTCTCGTTCACACTGATACAGCCGCTGGCGCCAGCCACTGGCGGGTGCATTAGCAGCGCAGTTTGAAATCGCATAAATATTGTTTGCACAAGTGGGATGCCAAATCGAGGGTAATGTTTTACACCTACTCAGGCATTTATGAGTGTCATTTGTCATGGACGACTTAAGTAGTCAGGAACTTATTTTGATGAGATGTGATAATAGTTATGTCATTTTTATGAATTCTACTTTAGGTGGTTTATAAGATTAGTACAGACGCATAAGGTTACATTCCAGAAAGGAAAAAGTACCCAAATAAGAGTGGAGTTAATGTAAAAACTGAAAAAACCAACTTCTGGGCAAAACCAGAACTCCAAAAAATATTGAAATCGGTCAATATAATACCAAATCTTTAGTATAATAGTTGTAAGATTTCTAGCGCTGTTGACTAAGCATTATCCATAAAGATCTGTGTAACCCTTTCAACTAAGGAAATAATCTAACGGGCTCAGACCCACCACCTCTCTCGCCAATCGAACATTCTAGCTATAGTTTGACCGAGACCCCTATTCCGCGCCTTAGGTATATGCGCGGCGAGACGGGGAGGCTTTGCAGGCCGTCGCTTTGCCGCGCATTCCTAAGGCGCGGAACAGGGGTCTCGGTCAAACTATACAACAATATTCTTAAATCTACTCGCCATCCAAATAGCCCATAAAACTATAACAGTTTACCATCCATCCTTAACCATATCGACAGCCTAAAATATTTTCCCCTTATATATTCTAACTTCCATTAAAACAATGAGGTAATAAGGCACGTTATAGTCAGGTTTTTTTGCCCATAACCCGGGTCACCTGTTCGGTGGATCGTTAAATTTCCATACGTAACCTAAAGGAGTGGATGCCGGTGTTAACGGAAGGTGTAAACAAGGGGGGTTAGGGGTTGTAAGTAAAGTGTGTCCGTTTAAATAGTGGCACCCTTTGAAAAAATATACCGAGCCGCGAGCTACACATCAAAAGAAGAAAAAAGAGAGATCACCTGACAGAGATATTGTCATTTCATAATACCAATCAATAGAGCAAGAAATTCTTATTCCAACGTGATATTTCACTTTTTTTTGACAAAATTTCCTTTGCGCTACTTCACATTTATTTTCCACTATCGATATCGGAGCGTGATCTTTGATTTTAAACACTTCTACAGGTGATTCCGAAGGCACTTCTACATATAATATGAAGAATAACGTTTAATTGTATGTAGTTAGTCATATTAATTCTTTCTGCCTTTTGTATTACATTAAATTCCGGCAAGCCGCACTATTTAATCGGTTTCACTGTAGTGTGAGGTGAGGGTGATAGGATTAAAGTTTGAGCCCCTAAGTTTAAACTTCTTATCTTCGAGGGTGACATGGGAAAGTTCTAGATTATTAGTGTTATTAGATTGGGTTTTGTGAGAAAGGCCTAAGTCTGGGGTAGTGATTAGATTACTAGGGTGTCTGAAAGCCTAATCAATATTAAATTCTATTAAATGATAGGTTGTTGACACTTGGGAAAACCAATCGCAAGAAAAGGGTGTCACGTACTGAAGAGAAGACAAACTCGTTACATTTGATTTCAAAAAAGGATTTATTTTTAAAAACGTTGCTGTAGATGCAAATAGAATATTCTTATAAAACTGCTCAACCAAGCTCCATTAATTTAAAATATAAATCTATAAAACTAACATAAATATTATAAATAGCCGTACTTCCAATAGCAATAACATTAGGTTCTGAACCTATAATTAAGGTCTGGCATAAATGATTGCTAGGCTACTAAATTAAGTACCTGTTACCTATAATTGAGTGTTATTACACGTATTACATTGAGTTCTGTTGTAATACATTTTTCCACGGCACGGTTTATACGCCGTTTGTAGGCACGAGCGTGCGGTTTATACGCCGTTTGTAGGCACGAGCGTGCGGTTTATACGCCGTTTGTAGGCACGAGCGTGCGGTGTATACGCCGTTTTTAGGCACGGTCGTCAGTGTTGCAAGCTTGTTAACAGCCACGTTTTTTCTACGGCGTGGCGTATACGCCGTGTGTAGGCACGGTCGTCAGTGTTGTATCGATCACTATGAAAGCTTGTTGACGGACACGTTTTTTCTACGGCGCGGTTTACACGCCGTACCGTAAAGAAACCGTGCCGTGTACAAAGGGCCTTAAGGTAGTTACGAATGACGACGAAAACGAGATTTATCTATTGACACACGATATGTTACACTTTTGAAAATTATAAAAGATATCATCAGAAGGAAATTAAATGACCATCAGTTTGCATACAGACAAAAACCGCCCAAGTGCTTGTCGGACCACGCACAATGAAGGGTTTCGTAAAGATTTACCATGTTATTTTAAGACCATAGACTTATCATAGGTTTTTCTGTGATCTATGAGTGTCTATCCATATTTTTTCAATATTTAAGCTCAGTAGTCCGGAGATTCGGGGTCAATTTTCATAAATTTTCTTGAATATCTTTTAAAGTAGGTAGGTATTTATTTAAAACTGATAAAAAAAAGGTTTGAGATCGTCACAACAAGTCCTTTCATTTGATATGTCACACGGTATAGTTTGCAAAACTTCTTTTTATAATTCCAATTTTTCCCCGAAAAGTGACCCCCATGTTTAAATTTATTTACGTTACACGTCCGCGTTTAGGTCACAGAGACAAACAGACTTTAAAAAGCAAGCATAACCTCAGAGAAGAGGCCTGTGTCTCAGTTCCTTCCGTTGCCTGTGTGCCGGGGTCGCGATATCCCTTTCGGACAAACCCGCAACCCCGGCAGGGTGTTTAAAAGAGCTGCACGGCTAGATCGAAGTACACTTGCCGCGATCGGTTCGTAGACCGCTGACCGTCCATTACATATTGATAGGCATGGAGGCGTCCATGCCTTCGAGGGGTCTCGATATGTCTCCAACTCGGTACGACATAACGACTGTCAAAGATCTATGAATGCACATTCATAGATCTTTGACAGTCGTCGTTATGGGAACTCACAAGCCCAAAAGTCTGACAACCAGTCTTACCAAGGGGTTCGTGTTAACCAATCACTGAGTTCTGGAAGTCAGACAGGCAGTCGCTTCATGTAAAATACTGGTATTCAGCTGCATCCAGTTAAACTGGAAGCCGACCCCAAAATAGTTGGGAAAAAGCTAGTTAGATTGAAAATACCCAAAATAGTTGTCTAACATAACATACACGAATTTGAAATGGAATTCATTAGGAACGGCCCTTAATTTAATAATGCCTAGCGTTGACATAATCACTTTGAACTTTCTCTCGAGGGATACTCGGATATTAACCTAGTGGCATAAATATCCCTGTATTATGTACTGTAATGATATTAGGGAGAGGCTTGTTTTATTTAGGGGTTAGTGAGAGGTGGCCAAAAACTTTTCAGCTATTAAATTATGGATATTAATGCTGGGTGTCCATGTCCAGATTATTTTGTTTACTAATGAAAATATTTTGTACTAGCTTCCACCAGCGCGAACTAGACCTTAATTACAGGTCCAAAACCTATTCGAAGTACGGCTAGTTATATTAGCGGCTTCGCCCACGTGATATCTTTATAAATTATAGCCTATGTTACTCAGTGATAATATAGCATTCTACTGGTGAAAGATTTTTTTAAATCGGTCCATTAGTTTTTGAGTTTATTAATTACAAACAAAAATACAAAACTTTTCTCTTTATAATAGATATTATGTATAGATGATTAAAATATATCTTAAACAGCGTAGGACGCCCTCAGAGTTGGTAAAGTGACGATTTTCGCTAGTTGATTGGTAGTGGTCGAGGGTCTATCTCATTGACGTATAATTTCGGGCTCCATCTTTTTTATTTTCATTTTTGTTCCGTTTTTTTTTTTTGTTTCTATTGTTGTGTTTAGTTTAATTTGCGATCTTTTTGTGCGAGTCTCAATAAATATTTTTTATTTATTTCTTTAATTAAAGAGGCCTTTACAATCTTACATAGGTAATTACAAAATGAGTTCTAACTTTGGTCCAAGCTCAAACCTTTCAGCCTGTTTTGACTCGGGTTTAAACCGTTTATTAAAAATTTGTTTTGGTATTTAGAACTTCAAAATTGTCGGAATAACGTTCGACATTCAAAAATGGCTCGATGGTTTTAACCAGGTCCGTTTCCACTGATGCGAAGACGAACGGAGCTAAGCGGAGACGTGCACGAATCGTCCAATCACAGACGATACAAGACTCCGTTCAGCTCCAGTCGTCTCCACTTCGGTAGAAATAAACGCACCCCGAATCTTGTTTTATAATAAGTTCGATAATATCCCGCAGTAGACTTCTATTAATCCGATGATGAGATTGTAATATCCAACATGGTTCACTGACTTGAGTCAAAAGGGAATTTTTAAACGCTCCTGAAGCACAAAGGATGAAATCATCCTATGCTGACCTATGTAGTATGAACTATTGAACTTTACTATAAGAATCTTCATACGAGAGTAGGTATTTGTTTCCGGTTAACTATCACTAAACAACAACTCAATTAATTATAAAATAGAAAATAATCCTCCAGACCGAATTTCAGCCATGGCGACCAATCTCAGCGGAGAGTCGGAGACCAGACTTTGGCGCGGGAGATATTATAGTGCACAAGTTTGTGCGCAGACACAGGTAGTTCCCTCACTCTCATAGTCCAATGGAACGTCAAACTGTCCCCATATTTTTACCCAAAGACGCTGAATTCAAAGCGTAAAGTTTCTAATGAATAAGCCCATGTAAGGCATAAACTGCTTATGACTAACGATGTTTTGTTGGCTTATTATCTCAAGCTGGTTTTAGAAATTCATTATGAATATATTAAACATTTCGGGCGTATCAAAAACAACAATTAGGTTTTTTTACGAATATTAAAAACCCTCCTCGCTCGCCGCTTTCGGGTAAAAAGGAACAGGGAACCCTGTTTGACTATATTGATATTATTGATTCTACTTAAATTAACTTGTTGCCATTTGTATGCCAGGTCTTTCTGAGACTAAATAATCCTATAATTAAGATCATTATTGTATTGTTTTAATGCAAATAAAAATATTCTATTCAATTCTCTTTTCATACCGACAATCTGGTTTTTAAGTTTGGGTATGGCCACCGATCCATTTCCAAACCTTCATTTCCGCCGCCTAACTTGGTTCGGTACTAGGGTACTATAGCTCATTAGGAGTATTATCATAATAACTGTAACACACGTTCCGGAGTGTAATTTACACCTAACACATTTCATTAGCCGGGCTAATCTAAACAATGCACCTACTAGGAGATCACGAATGACTGAGAGTTATAACGAATGACTGTACCCGCGTAAAAATGAAACATCCAGCGTTAGAAAGAGACTGTCAGACTGGTATGAGTGACAAAGACGACGCAAGACTAAGCTGAACTTTTTCTAAGCCTACTGTCTTGTGTTTTATCTACGGCCAGCTATACTGTTTATAGTCTGTTCCAAAAATATCTGACGAAAGTGTAAACAAACTCTGTTCCATTTAAATTATTTATTTTCCAATCACTCAATAAAGGGAATTAGTAACATATTCATCTGTATTTAGGTGTCAACTTTATATCACACCACTTTTTTCAACAATACCCCGCAAAATCTATACTGTACTGTGCTGCGTCACCTGCGTCTCAGCATACGTTAAGCCTTACTGTTAGCCTGTATCATCCCACTGCTGGGCAAATGCTTCTCGCCATAACTTTCAGTGCTTGCGATCCAGGGCTAATGTGGACTACTTTTCCAACAATTATTGTTCGAATAACATTCAATTGTAATTGAAAAATCATCGACGCAAATAGAGGTTATAAAACTAACCTCAATTAGCAAATGAAAAACAAAACATCTTTAAGGTGCTTTAAAATTAGAATAATTATAGTTTAAATATTGAAATTATGAAATGAAAACGCTCAATTGGCAGTACAAATTGGCATCCACAGGTACGTCTTCTGATTCATTTGTTTACATTTTAATCAGATACTTTTGGAACAGACCATACATTTTGTAACTTCTTTATAAGTGCTGAGCTTACAAACAAGCAGCTTATTATGACGCTAAGACAATGGACGGCTACGTCCTCATGTATTCAGTGTATTTACTTTTAATTTATTCCGTCTCTTTCTTTTTTTATACGTAAAGAAAAAGATAGCAATATTTTTTGTTTTGTTTTATTGATGCTCTGTGCAAACTAGAACTAGGTTACAAATATTTTAACTCAGCATTTTTACTAATCGAGTAACGATAAATAAACAAAGTGGCTTCATAGTTTTATTGAAACAGAAGATTAACGTTGGTTAAATATAACGATTTGAGTGAATTAAGTGAGTCACTAATGACGTCATCAGTAATAAAGTGGCACATTGGGTGCATATACCATCTAAGAAGTTCATATCTAACCACCGTAAGGACTATTCTTGCTTGCAGCGCTCGGCGGCTATAGAACTGGGCCGGTAACAGATGTGGTCATCGTGTTCACGGGATTTTGTTTTGAAACTGGTTAGATATAAACTTCTTTGATGGTACATGTGCATGTTCCCGGTGCGTCTGGTGAGTGCAACAGATTTATGAACTGAAATTTAGTATTACATTTGTTACTAACAAAGCTTATAAGTAGTGTGTACCTATTACTAACATTATATGGACGGAAAGGTCTGAAATATGAAAAAAATACATTTTTTTTTTAAGGCAAAATTAGTTATAAATGATAATATACACATATGAGAAAACTACTAAATAAGATAGAACTATTTTACAGTACACTTCCTATCACGATTTGAAGGTAGCGGGACGAAATTCTCTGTACATTGCTTGTGAATTTTGCGTTTCAAATTGATGACACACAACTAGTAGGGGTCGAAAAGCTAATCTACGCTACACTAAGTAGACTAAAACATTGCCACACCGAGATATGAGACGTTCTGTCTGTTTGCATAATACATGCATTAGCGCGATTTATACCGCGCGTTCCCGCGATGTGGCGCGATGTGCCGTGATACCGCGTCAACGTTATTGTGACTTTATGTATAATTAATGGTAATACGTACGGGCTTTCCGTTTAGGCTGGTTGAATTTTGGTATTAGATTTAAAAGTTCCTTTTCAAAGGTTTTGTAATTAAAATATTTCTAAAAAGGCATATATCAACTAACCTCATCATGATCTGCCTAGCCTTTTCCCAACTTTATTGGGATCGACTTCCAGTCTAACCGAATACAACTGAATACATTTTACATGGAGCGACTGCATATCCACTCTACAACCCAGTTACTGGGTAACTCGATACCCCTTATCAAGGCCGGTAGACTTTCGGGCTTTCGACTACCCGTAACTACTGTCAAAGATATCCGCATATGACAGCCGGGACCAACGGCTTGGCCTATATTTATAAACTTACTTTACGATACACATTGTATAGAAATTGATCTGAAAGACATATTCTTTCAGTTGTCTATTTTTGGCCTCAGTTTCATCCCACAGAGACGTCAGGTGACGTCTATAGATGTCAAAAAATGGGTGGGTTTGAAATCCTCGCCTCCGCTTAGCCGACTGTCTGACGCCTACTTTTTTTTGGGTGGGTAATTATCAAATAACTTCTCCCGCTCTGGAGGGAGCGGGAGAACTTGTGTCAGACTTTTACTGACTAAAACCCACCCGTGTTCCTTCCGTTGCCTGTGTCGGGCCACGATATCCCTTTCGGACAAAGTCGGCCGTCAGTTTTTGAGTGGGTAATTTGTTCTGTTATAAGGATATCCTTCGAGTCCCCAACAGTGGACCTTTGGGCTTCTTAATATTGATTATAAATGTTTAAAGTTTATACAAACACTTTTACACGCCAAAAATACTTTCAAACTCTGAGAAAAAAACACCTCAACAAAATCAAATATCGCAGTCTCTTTTAAAGTCTAGACATAATCTTGTTCAGATCATGTGTCATGATGATCACGATGAAGAGAAATTACAATGATATCTTTTTATCGCTATAGTAATTACAAAGACAGTTCTTTTTTTTTTGTTTATTTATTTGAACGCGCTCTTGAACTAGTCGTCGAATTAAAAAAAAAATATTTTTGCAGTAAATAGCCCAATTTTTGAGAAAGGCTATTTAAGATCACGGTCCGACCCTTAAGAGCCGAGCACGAAGAAAAAAGTCAAACGCTAAGCAAAAACGAAGTAATAGCCCGGGCGGGCGATGCGATGCGACGTACGATGCGATGCGATGTAACGTAAACGAAGCAAAAGGAGTATGTAAGGATCGTAGCAGGTGGCGTTCTGTAGTTTCTACCTACCCCTAAGGAAGGAAGCGTGAGTTTAAGTATTACGTCATAAGTATACATAGGTATATCTGTTTTTATCTATGTCTAGTAGGTAGTACGCAGTGATAGCCTAGTGGTGACATTTAGGACTAAGTATTGTATTTATTCATTTTATTTTTGTCTCATTTTGTTATTTCACTATATGCTGCACCGGTTGACGTCATCACGTCAACGCCGGCTGTCGCTGAAAACCAGCGTTGGGGCTCTGTCTCGCATAGGGTTGCAGCATTATGCTGAGCGATGGCCGTTTTGCGTGGATGTGACGCATATTTTCCCCCAAATTGTTAATTTTTGTGTTATGTTCTTTCTTTGCGTCATGTGTACCGCAAATAAACGTATTTTCTTTCTTTTCTTTGGTGTGATCGTCAGACTGCCAAGTCATAGGTCTCAAGTTCTAACCCAAGGCACGCAGCTCTGACTTTTTGAATTTATGTGCGTATTGTATAACTATCCATTGCTTCAAAAACGGTGAGGGAAGAAATCGTGAGGAAACAAAATATGTCTGAGAGATATTTCTCGGCGGCATGTTAAGTCAGAGGCCCATGGGCGGCTTTATAACTCTGACACCAGCCGTGCTATTCTGTAAACATCTCACCGTGATAACTTGGCTGAAGTGAGCTTGATGTGAGCTGTCATTGCACCTAAAGCTAGGGATTGACACTATGGACAGCTCACTTCATGCTCACTTCACTTCACTCTTCACGGTGAGATGTTTACAGAATGGATAAGCAGGTTACTACACTAACCCCACGAAAAGAAGAAGAAAAAGGTAGTACTAACGACCTACACAACCTATAATTAGACCGGTAGGTATCCCTTAATACATATGTTCTGCGCCACTTTCATTAGTACACATCGGACTACAAATGATAACATTTTAATAGCAGTTGTTAACGTTACTGATAAGATATGAGTGTCGAGATTTCTTACAGTTTTATATGCCAAGGTTGGTCGCCTAAAGTGATGAACTAGTTTTTGTTATTAACTTAAATAATGTTATAACGCCGGTAGGGGGCGCCCTAGGAGGGTATGGTGACCTTATTGGTGATGTTCTTCAGAAAGATCAGTTGCGTAATACTCACAACCGGGCGTGCGTGTATGACCAGAGGGCCTAGTGTGAGTTTGTTTTAACCGTCTCGATTTTACGCATCGACCGCGTTTTTCAGTCTGATTGGCTCTTCACTGGCCTTCACTAGTGAAGGGCCAATCGGAGCGCCAAACGCGGTCGATGCGTAAAATCGAGATAGTTAAAACAAACTCACACTAGGCCCTCTGATGTATGAACGTAAAGCTTCGTACAGACAAGCGCGACGCGACAGCGCGGCGCGACACCGGCTATTGTTATACCGTGAAGTTTTCTTAGAAATTGTATTGTTCGAGTCGCGTCGCGCCGTCGCGTCGCGCTGGTCTGTACGAGCCTTAAACAAGGCAAAAGGAGTATGTAAGGATCCAGCAGGTGGCGTTCTGTAGTTTTTGCGTACCCCCATGAAGGAGTGAGTTTATGTATAACTTAGTCATCTGCCTAGCCTTTTCCCAACTATGTTGGGGTCGGCTTCCAGTCTAACCGGATGCAGCTGAATATTAGTATTTTACGTGGAGCGACTGCCTATCTGACCTCCACAACCCTGAAACTGGGTTATACTATACCCCTTGGTAAGACTGGTTGTCAGACTTTCGGGCTTCTGACGACCCGTAACTACTGTCAAAGATCCAAGAATGACAGCCGGGTCCAACTGCTTAACGTGCTTTCCGAAGCACGGAGGAATCTCGATATGTAAAGATGTTCACCCATCCACGGACCAACCCCGGCAAGCGTAGCTTAACTTGATCGATCGACCCATGCGGCTGTTATTACTTAGCCACGAGCTCCTCTGTGTAACTTAGTATTGTTTTTATTTATGTAGTCATGTAGTAAAATTACAAATGGACTTTTTAATTTGCTGAAAGAATACATTCTTGTATTCATTCTCATACTCGAATGTTTGTTGAAATCGTCTGTCAAAACTATTATCAATAAAAAACCTTCACGCAAAACAGTCGGCTATCTTTTCTCTTTTTTTCAATAGCTCTAAACATAATTTTCTGAAATTAAGTCATTTATTCAAACTAGGCTGAGAATCAGCACATTTCGAACGTTAAAATTACAACAGTCCCCCAAAACGCCCGCCCTTCACCACTTCCTAGTGCGTTAGCTGGGAAGAAGAAGTGGCGCAACAAACTTTCCAGCAGCACAGCTGTCTGTTCAGTTAGAAAAAGTTAAATACAAAATAATTTACATTACGCAACACAAAACATTCGATTAAATTATTTGCCGTACTTCAGCTAGCACAAGCCAATATACCAATAAAAACATTGAAAACTATACTCAAGCAAAAATAAAAACGTAAACAGAATTTAATACCCAAATAATGGTACTACCAAATGGTTATTTGGTATGGTTAATACCAAAATTATTATGGTCTTTCTTAATTAAAACACTGACCTCATTGGTGTTCCATCGGTGCCTCTGTGCTGCGAAGTGTTCAGCTCTGGGCAGACTCTCCAAGTTCTCTGGCAATTTGATAGGCTCGCCATCTGAAACAAGGAATTTTATACCTTAATAAATTGGTATAAGAAAATATTCATCTTCATTATAAACAGCCTATAATAGCAGTCAATGGTTGGAAATAGGCATCTCTAATTACAGGGCATGGTATTGGAAGAATCGCCTGTAGTCGTTATAGTCACAAATTAAATTACTAAGTAATCACGTTGTATCAGGCCGAGATTGATAAACATAACTCTGGCTCGACTTACACATTGTATAGCAAACAGAAAACGGGCAAAGGCGTGACCAAATTATTGAGCAAGACCATTGAAACCAACAGAGATAGCCATAGATAGTTGGATATCTGTCTAGATTTGTATGGGATCTAGAGCACCCATGTCCGACACAAATTGTAAATGAAACAAGAGACACAAAACTCGTTACTATAAATCGTACCGATTTAACTGGACAAACTACCCACTATCATTCTATTGAGAGTGAATAAGATATAGATCACAAGGTGGACCGATGACCTGGTGAAGGCCACAGGAGTCCGCTGGATGTGAGAAGCTCAGAACCGGTCGAAGTGGCGGTGCTTGGGGGAGGCCTATGTCCAGTAGTGGACGTTTTTCCGCTGAAATGATAATGATGATGAAGATATAGATCAAGGAATATTTAGATTGTATAGGTTTCTGACATTTATGGACGATTAATCGTCATCATAATAATGTGGTAGAATGTACAGCACGCTTAGCATGACCACAATAGAAACGCATCTGTCATTTTGTCTATTCTTCCGTCGACAAAACCCATAGAAAACCCGTTTCTATGTTATGCGTGCAGAATTTATAAATTACTAACATGACAACATAACAACACAACAATTACTACGTAAACTACGTTCTGATAAATAAATAAATTCTAATTATTTCATCCTTTTAATAAATCATGTTCTGTGTAACTTCTACAACACAGGACAGAGTTAGTGAAATGGTGACATAAACAGCTTGTCCACTTCCTCGGAAACCACACGAACAATTAAGTACCTTGCATATTCAAACTTCAACTACTAAGTCCTACTAGAACTGGGCTAGGGAAGTAAATACCTCAGTCCAAATAACAATACATGCATGGTGCAAGTATGCCGGATATGCTGAGTAGAGGCACAGAATAGTAGGTGCAGAAGGTCGGCTCCATACAACGAGCGGAAATGTTCCCACACATAGACACGCTTCTCGTACAACCAGCGCAAGCGCTTTCGCTACTACATTTAGTCTGTTCCATTAGTATCTGATTGAAATGAAAATAAATGGATCAGAAAACGAACCTGTAGATGCTAATTTGTAAGGCTACTACACACAGAGATGGCGGCTGGCTTTTGCCGGGCGGGACTTCTTTGTTTGGCGACTCTTCTGTGTTTACAAATTGACTGCTTTGGTTTGATAATTTGAACCAGAAATTATATTTTTTTTAATCATCAAGACATCATATCATTGACAATCGAATTTAATTATATAAACTCATTTTTCATCGATGATTTATTTTTTAAATAACAATTGATTCATTTTATTCAAATAATGGTTGTTGGAAAAAGTCGTAAGATATAAATATGAAACCTTATAATTACAGATGAATGTGTTACTAATTCCCTCACACTCCCATTAGTGACTGATTGCGTAAGAATTTAACGTGAACAGGGTTTGTTTACAGTTTTATCAGACACTTTTGGAACAGACAGTAATAGGTACTGTGTGTGTGTGTGTGCACCTGTATTCACTCAGTGTACCTGTATTCCTTCTGTGCTGTTCTGTGGTGCAAGAATGCTGGCTATGCTGAGTAGAGGTGAGGAATTCTCAGCAGACGCACATAAATTGTATCCGCGGCCAGCTCGCTAAATTTATTGATGTCTAAATCTTGTTGTGGGACTATCAGTCCAGTGTGGGACATTAGTTCAGTGATGGATTAAGTGGAAGGGAGTGTATTTATTGAGTTTGATTGTTTTGTGGCCACGTGTTTCTTGATAAAGTTAATGCAAAGGAAGTTTGAACTGGAACTAAGTTCGAAGATTATATTTTGGGTTAGAATAAAATCGATGTAGTCATTAGCCTGTATTTCACACCACGTTTTGGCACATACTTGAAGAGAATTGGTAATACCCACCCTACACCTAGTAATTATAAAACATTTGAACATATTTCCAGTTCAAAAGAAACGAATATGAGAGATAAATCTAATCACAGACAGCTAAAATTCCCAGAATAAAAGCTTGTTGACACCGCTAAAGTAAATACTGACTAATCCAGAAAACACCTCCTCTTCATTTTTCACAATGTCCCGAAACTAAACCGCCCAAAAATCCAGTAGAGAAGTAAAGCGCAAATAAAACAATAAACTGTGCCCGAACGAGGTGAAAACTGCCCGGTTTTTGGCAGCATTCGTCAAGAATGTCTGCACTGCTACCGGGGCCACTGCCTTCCAAACAACCGCTTTATACCACCCCCGGACGATCTAAATCCGACCTTATCTCTCCAGCCATAAAGGCCCGAATGAGCGCATTCATAATCATGTATTTCGAAGCAATCGTCCAACTTGTTGAAATTCCGCCGCCGTCCGCTTTAGCGACTGCAAAATTAACTTTAACATCCCTGGGTTCTGTTTGATCTTTATGTGAGGGAGATAAGATTCGTTTTGGCCTGGTTTTTGGTTATAGTAGTGAGGGTTCTAAGTCGGTAGGGCGTATAGGATGTAGGAAATTCGCTAGCCAAGCTTTTGGTCTAGTGCTCGCTAATTTCGCACCCAATCGTGGCTAACGGATAACGTGGGCGACATTCTTTGCTTTTATTTAGTCAGAATATTTTTTTGGAGGTCAGAGGTAGGTATTTGAGATGCGGTTAGCATCTCTAAATAAATTCGGTGAGACCCCAGTTGGGACTGTCGGCGGTCACCGTGCAGAAACTATCGTAGGCTCTACATATTTGAAATTGCTGATTAACACTTTCGACTCCTCCCACTTTTCATAGAACTCATACGCCATGCCGCCATACATATTGGAAGTGAACCCTCAGGGAGGGAACTGTATCATGAAGAACTAGCAGATTTTTACACATTGAACCCTCCGGGAGGGTTCACTTCCAATATGTGTAAAAATCTGCTAGTTCTTCATGATAAAGTTGTAGTTCAGCAGTGCTATTCTGTAACCATCTCACCGTGAAAACTTAGGTGAAGTGAGCGTGGAGTGAGCTGTCATTCCACAGGGATTGACACTATTGACAGCTCAATTCACCCAAGTTTTCACGGTGAGATGTTTACAGAATAGCATGGCTGTACCGAATGTCATATTGCTAGCTGCTTCTTCTTTCAAACTGATCACAGAAATAGGCTAATATCTGTGATCAAACAAAAAGAAAAATTAGCAACAATACAATCCGCGAGTGCAAATTGGTTAGTAAACTGTTACGCCCTGTTACTATGTCCAGTAAAGTAACTGACCGTTATTCTTACCAATGTGTGTTGGATCATTTAGCTCCCTTTAAAATGGTTGAGCTGAGTGGTACTGATCTATGCGTCATGTTCGTGAACAGGCGCCGTCAGTTGGGACGGGTTATCTTTTAGTTGCCATGGCTGATTTAAATTTTTGAATGGTTCTTTGTTTTTATCTTTTTATAACGGACCAAAGTCAAAGTCAAATCATTTATTTCAAATAGGCCTGTAAGGCACTTTTGAACGTCAAAGTTTACAAAAAATTGAATCGATTCTAGTCGCCCCTTCCAAAAGGTAGTTTCGTATGGAGAAGAATGGGCAAGAAACTCCACCGTTACTCTTTTAAAAAGTTTTACAATATTTTGTATACGTAGGTACAATAATTACATAATTATATGTGAAGATGATGCACCAAAAAATAAATAAAAAATACGTTACCACAATAGGTGACCCTTTAAAAGACTGTCCGTGGAGTTTATTGACCGTTCTTCTCCATAGGTACTACTTACTACGCTTTGAAATGGGCAACTAGCTCCATATTTCTGACTGATCGATTCGTTGACAATTCAAAAGTACCTGTAAATGGTTTAATCCAAATAAATGCTTTGATTTGAGTTGAATCGTCTTTGAATGTGTAGGTCAGTGGTTCCTTTGGGAACTCGAATTGATATCTTCAACCCGTTGGTTAGGATCAGATGATAATTTAGGTATTGCGATTTGTTTACGCGACTAATGACGTCGCGACCCAATAAATGTGTGTAACTAAACTTATGAAATCTATTTTTAACTCCGAAATTCCCTCGAAAGTGTAGGCAGAGGTAGGTAAAGGTAGGTATTATACACCCGCATTTTGCCGAGTTGCTAACGAGAATTTAAAAAAAAATACTAAAGGGAATATTCTAGACCAGCATGTATCCAAAAGGTGATCTTAGTTAAGGGTGTGGAACAATATGGTACACGCGAAAAAATTAAAATCTGTCCCATACAAAACTTCAATACCTACGACCCAAATGTATGATATTTTTTTTGCGATTAGGATATTGGTGTCATGGAGAAAATTGTTCAGTCTGAGGTCCGTACCACACCCGTCAGTATGACCACACCTTTCTGATACATGCTGTATTGTATTGTTTACTCGACCTTTGGCTCGAACCGGTGACCCTCATGGTCAGAAGCAATCCCGCTTGCGACCACTATACCAAACAAGTTTGTGTTACAAACCTCAGATCAAATAAAAAACCAAGACAGAGCGCTGCGAACAATACAGTGAAGCATGCCAAAACTACACCTCCACTCTGTGCATACACGCTCACACGCAACACATTTACAACCTTTTACAATGACACTACAATCAAACTACACCACACAAAGTGCACACATGTCTACGAAACCGGCGTTCACGTCACTGTTTTCAGCGCTCTGTTTTGGTTTTTTATTTGATCTGAGTTACAAAAATGACTAGTTAAATCTTCTTCTTTTCGTGTGGTTAGTGACTAACCGGGTGTCAGACTTTTAAAGCCGCCCGTGGGCTTGTGACTTGGCTTCACACATGCCGTCGAGAGATATCTCTCAGGCATGCCGGTTTCCTCACGATCAGTCAGTCAGATCAGTTAAATGATACATTTCCCTGTTACACGCGTGTATTCGTGATTGATTACAAATGTGGTGTTTATCTAAATTACTTTGAACGGCAACTGTCACTGTTGTTCGTTAAGAGTTAATCCCTTCTGATTGGTTTCCGATTGGAGTTAGATTAGGAGCTACCAATGCGGACTCATCGTGATGTCAGAGGCTTAGCATTTTTGCTCGCAAGGGTTCGTTTCCATGGCAACCGCAAGTTATTGTAATTTTACTGTTTTCAAAAGCACACTTATCATTTAAAGAAGATGGTTTTTACAAATCAAACGATTACAACAAGATCTTATCAGATCTTGTTGTAATCGTTATAGAATAAGATAAACAAGTTTTCGACCCAGTCTTCGTAATTATGATGATAGTATCAACTGATTATGTTCCTGTTCTTAAAGAACAAAAGAATTATGTGCTAGGCATAAGTCGATTAGGAAATGTAGGGTAAGATCAGCTAGTTGGAGCGACGATCTTTTCAAGTTGGTTGGTAGCAGTTGGATGATTTCCAAGGATCGATTAAATGAGGCTTTTCTGTAATGACGAAGTGAAGTTTTGCCCCATTCCCCTGCCTGTGTAGAAGGATACTAAGCTGGACTCATCATCAGGACCATAACGGCTCAAGCTTCCCAGAACACGAGAGCATTTGGTACGTGAAGTTCAGGTAAGTTTTTACGAGTCTACACCCTATGTTTCGTATACATATTTGTGCTAAGCAGACAGAGTTACGTTCACGTTTATCAATCTGCCTAGCCTTTTCCGAACTATTTTAACAACTTTACCAGTAACTGGGTAATACGACACCCCTTGGTAAGACTTTGTCAGACTTTCGGGCTACTGACGACCCGTAACGACTGTCAAAGATCTACGAATGAGAACCGGGACCAACGGCTTAACGTGCTTTCCGAGGCGCGGAGGAGTCTCGGTATGTAAAGATGGTCACCCATCCACAGACCAACCCCGGCAAGCGTTGCTTAACCTGATAGATCGGCCCGTTCGGCTGTTATTACATAACCACGAGCTCCTCAAAATTACGTTCGCGTTTATAAATATGGAAATTACACATGGATACTATGGATTAGCATTGAGATAATCTAGTAGGTATGTCCCAGAAAATAAACATACTTACACAAATCTATACAAATAAATCATCTCAACTCGCAATAATAAAAACCTCAGTATCAAAAATCTTCGCTATATAACAAGGTCATTTAGAGGGCGTAATATAATCTGTTATCAAAAACGATTACTTAGCAATTTCGGGCTAGATATGAACGTTAGATAAAACTAAATAATATAGAATGAGCCCGAAGTAATAAATATTGTGCAAAGTTCAGCGATATGCACATGGTTTTATGTAACAGATTTATAATAATGGCGTTAGTAAGTGCTGTGGTTTCGGGTGTGCGATTAAAATAGATAAAATGCAGCGACTGCCTATCTGAACTCCACAACCCAGTTACTGGTTAACACGATACGCCTCGGTAAGACTGGTTTTCAAACGTTCGGACTTCTGACTACCCGTAACGACTGCCAAAGATCTACAAATGACAGCCGGGACCAATGCCACGGAGAGGTCTCGGTATGTAATGGATGGTCACCCATCCACAGACCGACTTCGGCAAGCGTTACTTAACCTTGAAGATCGACCGTGCGGATATTATTATTTAGCCACGAGCCCCTCCTACATAAACCAGGGCTAATTTTACATACATGGATATATCCCATAATATGGAATTACCTTAGCCCGCGTGGTGGTCGGAAATTATCCCACGAGAACCTACTACCACAGGATAAAAAAGTATCCTATGTCCTAACCCAGGTCATGGTCTAACTGTGTGCCAAATTTCATCGAAATTTATTCAGCCGTTAAGGCGTTAAAAGGTGACAGGCAGACAGAAAGACAGAGTTACTTTTACATTTATAATATTAATTATTAAATACATATATTATGGACTCAGAGCAGTGGTAACGACCGTGACTTACAAGATGTAGGTCGTAGGTCCAAACCTTGACAGGCGTTTCACTTTGTTTAAATATTTTCATCAGCACTGTTCTCAAAACACTGAAGAAAACATCGTGAGGAAACCGGCATGTCCCAGAACCAAAAATTCGAAGATATGTGACATCTACTAACCTGCACCGCCGGCCGGCGAGGTGGATTACGGCCCACTCCCTCTCATGCATGCATGCAGGCATGTGTCCCAGCAGTGGGAACATTATAGGCTGATTATGTAGTACGGATAGTGTATATTATATTATTGTTTTAATTTTAATAGATCAACTACATCGTCATACTTACAAGGGTTATTCTTAGATTGTTGATAAATATGACGGTTATATCAATATTATCGCGAGATTGTACCTACACTACGTATTAATAGATAATTATGAATATCGAGTATTACATCTACATAATATAGTAACGTGGCTGTGTATGACAAGACAGATATTTGCGGCTTCAATATAGGTAACTAAGATAATATTGGAAAAGCTGAAAATTATGTATGGTTAATTTACACAGTCAACCGATCCAGTATTGAATTTTTTTTTTTTTTTTTTTTAATAAATCCGTCGCCGCTGTTTGTCTGTAAAGTCAAACTTTTCTGTGGATACGAGGCTTTTGGCTAATTTGTAAAGTGTGTTTTTTGTTTTTTTTTTGTAATGTGCGTTTAGTTTGTGCAGAATAAACACTTTTTCTATCGGCTTTACTTTCAGAAAAGTCTATTTTGATATGAACATAAGAATTTGTCTCATCGGCTGTGACAAGGGCGATCCTGGGTTCAATTCCTTGATCGGAGAAACAGTAAATTATAGGTTTTTCAGTACGATTTAGATTCTTTTTTTTAAATAAAATTAGATGTCTAGTGGTCGCAAGCGGACTGCTGAGTTTGAGGTATTAGGTCCAAAAGTGTTATTGGATTTTTCCATCTGAAATTTCTCAGTAGCAGCCCAGCGTCTGGATTTGTGCCCGGTTCATGGCAATAGCAAGAAATGTGGGTGCAGGTACTATAGGCACGCCTCCACCTAACCCGTCGTTGCATACAGGCGTGTTATGTATATATATTTAGATTAAAAAAAACCAGCCAATTGCGTGTCGGACCACGCACAATGAAGGGTTCCGTAGTTAGGATGAATTTATCCCAAGAACAAACTTAACATTGTAGTTGAAAAACATCTTCTCCCATACGGAATGTATGGGAGATCATGTTTTTCAAACTGCAAATTTAAGTTGGTCAATTATTACTCGTTAACCGGTAAAGCCTACTTACCTGTGATAGTTTTCCTTTTAACTTCGTTATATATACGAATGCTCTGCTGTGAATTTTTTCACAAATCCAAATACAACCATTTAGCTGGCAGGACACTCGACTCTATCAAAAATTAGCACTTTAAAGCTTAATATTTCGCAAACGGATTCCTAAATTGAAAAATGATTTTCACACACCCACAATATTTTTTAACGACCTTTTCAACGACACCCCGCACTGGGACAGACGAGAAAAAAAACATCCCCGCTTTACGTTAGGGGAGCTACAATAAAAATAAATCTCTTGATTTTTACTACTTTGTCGGCGTGATTAATATGTATACCCATGCTAAATTAAAGCTTTCTAGTACTCACTGTCTCTGAGCTAAGCCGCGGACAGACAAACATGGCGAAACTATAACGGTTCCTTGTTTACTACGGAACCCTAATTACAGCCCGTAAAAGTCAATACCTACAGGATCTTCAACTGTATTCGAAGTTCTTCTAAATCGCAAAGGGAAGTCGTGGCCACATACATATAAGAGAACAAGTTATTGACTGTGTTACATTTATATAATTATGTATTCTCCTCTCCCCACCGCTTTAGGAAGTCCGTTGTGATTATATAGTTGACGAAATAACGTAGACTCTGGACTATGTCTGGCCACGAATGTGATGCGTGATGACCTGATAATGGTGAACTGGGGCAGCCTAAGCATAATCAGCCTATAATGTTCCCACAACTGGGACACAGGTCTCCTCTCTTCGAGAGAGCGTGGGCTGTAATCCACCACGCAGGCCCAGTACTGGTTGATAGATGTCCCATGTGTTCGAATCTTTGGTTCTAGGACATGCCGGTTTCCTCACGATGTTTTCCTTCACCGTTTTGTGAGCAGTGGTGATGAGATTGTTTACACACTAGCTGCCCCCCACGGTTTCACGCGAATAAGTCTCGATCCCGTGAGAATATCGGGATAAAAAGCATACAATGTCCTAACCCAGGTCAAGGTTCAAAGCCATTCAGCCGTTTTAGCGTGATAACAAACAAATAAACAAACTCACTTTCACATTTATAAGATTAGTTAGGATAGTAAACCGGGTTCGAACCCACGACCCGTAATCGTAAGTCGGGGTGGTTATCACTGGGCCACCATTGGGGGAGACCAAAACCATAAAGATAAGAACAAGACAACTTATATCAGCCTTCTTTCAAATTGTCAACCGTGTCATAATTTCTTCCTTGAAGACTTTTGACACTACTTATTTAAATAGTAGGTATGTTACAAGTATTATTTCCAAATTACATAAAGGTCAACTACAAAGAATATAGCTGACATCAGCTGACATTCATCTGCAGACGGTTTTTATATTTGATAGGTATGTAAATATAGCATTATGAGTGTCAGGGAACAATGACCTTTGTCATTGAAAGTGAACTCCGATCAGTTGCAATCGGTAAATTACAAATTATAGGTACAACATGTTTAAACACCTGAGCATTCTATTTGTAATTGTTTTTCGTTTACCTCGTCCCGACAAAATTTAATTAAGTATAGAAAAATATTACGGATAAAGCAAACAATATCAATATTTCTAAATATTGAAATCTTTGATAGTTAGCCTCGTTGATTCAGTGGTCGCGCTACTGCTGAGCATAAGGTCCTGGGTTCGATTCCCAGGTCGGTCAAAGTGATATTGGGTTTCTACCCGGAAATTCTCAGTAGCTGCCCGTGACCGCTTGATAGCAATAGGCTCGCCCCCTATTACATGGGACTTAAACATAACTGGCGAAATGAGGGTGTACTATAGGTACACCTCTGCCTAACCCTTCGAGATATACAGGCGTGATGTTATGTCATGTAATTCTTTAGAATGAACGATCAGAAAAAGATAAGATAAGTATCAGCCAGAATCTCGGCCTTGGTCAACGGTCAAAGGTAAGTGAATAAAAAATGTATTTGTTCTAAAAAAACCTGTTAATTTATTTTACTACAATTAGAGCTTATACCTAATCATAATATATTAAATGATCTATGCTAACATCACACTCATTATACATAGGCACACACATAGAGAGAATATTAAATTCCCTTCAAAAAGAGCCATTCCTGTTGAGCACTTCAAATACAAAATCGTGAAATTTTCATATTTCGCACCTTTGGTAGAACAAGGGCATAATTGTCATAAATTGCCAAACGAATGTCTTTGTCCCTCCAGTTCAAAGGGCCTTTTTAAAGCATTTCTGCATATTTAAGTCATTTTGGCAATTTATGACAATTATGCCCTTGTTCTACCAAAGGTGCGATTTTTGGATTACTTATCAATATTTTTATACATTATAAATATTATATAGATTCAAATAACAAAACAAAAAAAAACAACAATTATTAATTTTAACACTTCACACCTTGTTATAATAATTATTATGCCCAGGTATTTTTTTTTAATACAGCTCATTCTCGCCCAAAGATCAGCTATTCAGCATGCTGATATGCTGATTTCTGATACTGGTATAACTGTTTTATTTATTACATAATGCCTTAGTTATTTTATATGGCACTGAAATAGCCTTATCTTTAATCAGGAACAAGTCATTGAAATTACACTACAAAGATTTTTTAATTTGGAATGTATTTAATGGAACCCCAATTATTTGGGGTTCCATTAAATACATTCCATTTTTTTTTTTTATTATTTCCATTTTTTTTTTTTTTTCAAAAAATGTGATTGGACTCTAATATATAAAATAACCAATGAACACACCAAACCAAAATAATAAATGTTTGGAAAAAGGCGAACCTCATTCGAAGGTCAATAAGTTTTAGAGGATCGATTCAATATTTAGTTTTTAATTTATTTTGTTGCTATGGAAATATATGACCGAATTAATGTGAATGACCATACCTACATTTCTTTATTATTTATTCATTGGTATTTAGTATACAATACTTAATTAGAAAATAGCAAATCACTTTATACTCAACAACGTATGAATGATTCAAACTAACAACAGTCTGTAGATGTACAAATGATTGCCAACGACCTTGCGCAAGAGTCTAGCTCAAGCCCGCATACTAAAAAAAACAAGAAATCAATATTTATTATTATTAGGCAGCTTCTGTTTTATTTAATAAAATAATTATTATTATTTAAGTAATAAAAATAATTAGAAGAACAAGGGTACATCTCCCGGGGTTGCGGGTTTGTCTGAAAGGGATATCGCGACCCCGGCACACAGGCAAACAGGCAACGGAAGGAACACGGGTGGGTTTTAGTCAGTAAAAGTCTGACACGCCCTCCCGCTCCGCCCAGAGCGGGAGAAAAAAAAAAAAAAGGGTACATCTTAAGCGACAATAATTAAAATACCAATAATAATTTCGATCTTTGAGTATTAATAAATTAAACTTTTGAAATATTCTGCTTATATCGAACGTTAGTATCTCAAACAGTCTCTAAATATTGTATAATCATGTTAAGCGATGACTTGCCATAATAAAATCATCTGTTACTAGTTTGTTAGACGCAGAATGATGAGGCAAAACGGAAGATACTCAAATGATTATTTTTATCATTCAATGACTTGCAGCTGATTGTAAGGACATGCTCAAATTAATATTGCTGTTAGGCTCATGATGACACACGACAGAATTTTATATAGTTTCTTCGAAGTACGTAGGATGTATAAACTGACCTCGCATTGTTAAGGTTTTCCGTACAATGAGAGGTCCGCTTGTACTGGTAATTTAGGTATAGCTTGATTATGGCGTCGGTCGTGCAAACAACAGTACATTATTGTACATTTTTGTACATTATTTGTGATCGTATGTGGTCCGTATTGTTGTAATTTGTTATTGAATTTTGAAGAAGTCTCCTCGTCATTCAATCTACCGTTTGTTTTGAACCCAAAAAAGTTATTAAGACTTCACAGAAATACTTTTTGTATAATGAATTTGGAAAGAACAACATTGATTATGTTAAATATTGATTATTTCAAACTTTTTCATGTTAATATCATGCTTTGTACCATTTTAATTTGGACTTTAATGTGAAGAAAAATGGACGTTAGTAAGTTATGACTACTTTTTATGAAAAAAAATGCATTATTAATTAACTGTAACAATGTTTAATTGCAGTAGATTTATAAATTAAGAGAGTTCATTAAGAATTTATTACGGTCTGTTTTATCTTAAAAAAGTACTTCTCTACGGTTGCTAGGTAAAATGCGATACTGATTGATTCAATTGATTGCACATCTCCGTATCAATTGATAACAATCATGAATATAATAGGTAGGTACATAATTTTTGTGACCGTTTCAAAAGGTTTTATATTTCCAGAATATTGTAAATGCTTGTTAAATGACGGAAAATTTTGCAATAAAAAATAACTAGTAGCATAGCAAGACAATTAACTTATTGTGTTTTATTTCTACTTATTTTATAAGCGATAGGTACTTGTGAGAGAAAAACTGACACTTTTTATAACCATGGTATAGCATACACTTATTTTAACCATTTGACCAAATTACTAAATTACTTGTCAACCCTCAATCACACAAATGTTCATAGCCCCTACATTTGTTCAATGACATAACACTTAACGCAATATCTATATCTTCTTCTTTTTATCGGGTTTGGCTGGTAAGAACACTGCGATAGTCTTCTGCAACATCTCTGTGAATATCATGGTTCCAATAAACACTAGGAGAGTTCCAATCCAGTGTCCGAAAGTGAATGGGTTACTGAAGTACACGATGGAAAAGATGAGCGACACGAATTTTCTCAAAGTGACGGTCAAAGTTACGATCAACGAAGCGCATTCGGTTGTCAACACGTACACAGCACTGATGCACAACCCTTGAGTTAGTACATAAAGAATCAGCCACAGTACTTGTCTTGGGAAAGCAATACCAAGGAATTCGACAATAGGTGTCTCTGTAGCGAGTTTAACGTGTCCAATTAAATTAGGGGCAGTTGGCAGCCAGAATACTAAAGGTAGTAAGTGTGTATAGTATAATGCTTCCCAAGGATGCTTTCCGTGCTTTGAGTACAAGGATTCCTGGAAGATCCCCATCCTTGCAGAGACGAAGAGTGCGAAGGTAAGGATGGCAATGCCAAGGCACCACCACAGCCAGTCAATGAACTTCAGTTTTTCTTCCTCAGCGGCATCTTCATGTGTCTCTCTTGGCGCATGCACGTCGCCACTGGAAACGATGGTGCACAGTGCTATACCAGCTGATATCATAAAGATGGCTAGGTACTTCAGTGGTGGGTAGCTCTTCTTCAATATCCATACACCCATAGCCATGTTTGCCATCAGAGAACCAGCTCTGAAGATCATGTGTAAAGGCATCGGTATGTTAAAGTCAAATGCATAGTTATTTGCAACACTGCTTGTCCAGAAAAATCCAACTAATATCAAATATTGCTTGAAGGGAATATTCCTCTTAGCTGTACCGAATTTACCAACAGTCACAAATCCAATTGAAGCGATGAATAAGAATTGTAGGAATGTAGCTAAGTTTCCCGCCCCCGGGTCTTCTTTCACAACCATTTCTAGGAACACTACGTTTGAACAACATCCTACGAAGACCATCGTAATGGCCGCAGCCGCCTTGACGGAAACCATTTTGGATCTGAAAAAAATAAAATCAAAATCAAAAAAAGTTATTCCGATACCGGGAATCGAACCCGAGCCTCCTGGGTGAGAGCCAGGTATCCTAGCCACTAGACCATATCGGATATTGTAATGGTAACGAAAATATTGGTTCTAATGCCGCTTAGTTACAAAACTCGCAAATCAATTATGCTACAAATTATTAACATACAGTTCATAAAAACTATAAAACGTATATAAGTCCATAAAATTTCTTCCTCAGTTTAGTTTTAAGTGATAACACCATTAAATAATTAACCTGACATGCGCACTGCAGCCGAATTCAGTAAGGTTATTTCAACTGCACTTTTATGTGATAAATCAACATTATAGGAACTTCAACTGATACAAATCTATTATAACATAAAGAAATACTTACATTTGTTTCTTTTGACTATCTCACACAAAATAATCACGTAAATTACAACATTATTTACTTTAAAACGTCAGACACGTTTGACAACGGAGCTAGCCGGGGCGCCAGTGTGTGCGTAATCAACCAGTGATTGTAGTTGTGACCGTGGCCTCGAATACGACTACGCATGCGCAGAGCAGCGCTGTCGGTAAAACTGCACGCTTTTACTAACTAATATTAGTAGTAATAGATGGCGCTGTTATCAATTATGCAACCAAGGTATCAATGTGTGGAGATTACTTCAAAAGATAATATTACACTTAAAATTATGATCACTCAAAATGGTTTTAGTCAAGGCGGCTGTAGTCTTTATGATGGTCTTCGTAGCATGTTGTACAAACGTAGTGTTCCTAGAAATGGTTGTGAAAGAAGACCCGGGAGCGGGAAACTTAGCTACATTTCTACAATTCTTATTCATCGCTTCCATTGGATTTGTGACTGTGAGCTAGGAGAAACGTTCCCTTCGCAATATTTGATTTTAGTTGGATATTTCTGGACAAGCAGTGTATTAAACTACTTTAAAAGTAAACTTAAGAAATGGCTCTATAATAATGCGTTTTATACAATAAGTGAGTTCTTAAATTATAAGCAAAGCTTGAAATATGATCTCATTAATAATATAATTAAATAATGTAATTTTAAGGATTTTTATCTTTTTTTATATTTTACTTCATGATCTCCATAGTAACAATTGAAGTGATTTTATATATAATTTTATTATAGAATATTTTTTTTGCATGCTGAAATAGTAAGTAAGCAAAATATGTGGAACTTCTTATATTTAAGTTAAGACCTATTCTGTACCATATTTTATGCAAAATAAAGAAATTCTAAATTCTACCCAGTTACTGGGTTGTGGAGGTCAGATAGGCAGTCGCTCTATGTAAAAAATTGTATCCAGCTACATCTGCTTAGACAGGAAGCCGATCCCAACATAGTTGGGAAAAGGCTAGGTAGATGATGTGCTTGATAGTGGTACACATAAAAAGCTAAATAGGTCACCTTTTTTCTAACCGTTGGTGATTTGGGCGTCGCCGCAAAACAACTAAGGATGTAGTAGTACAAAAACACTGTCCGATTATAACAAATTAACGCCATAATATAATCACAACAAGAGTATTTCCTCCGCGAAGTATATTGATAAGAAACCCAGAGGCGATGTAGAGCAATGAAAGTTTGGCTGATAAAGTAATACGAACTGTAAGTTATGTTCAACAGTGTTCAACATTATATTCAACGGGAAATCTTGTAAGGTAAACATATCCAGAAATCGACATAATTCAAGGCAACACGACGAAGGATTATATACTCAAGTTTGCATACTACAGTAAGCCAACATGAACGTTCGTTCAATGTCGTAATGTATTCAAGATTTGTAGTAAGTAATCCGTTGCCGTCAACTTCAACTTTAAATTCTCACAATCGTGGATATGCATTAGAGTGCCGACATATTTAAATTCCAATTTTAGATTTAAGAACATATTTGGTGAGGTCAACAAATTATAATGTTTGAAGATTTTGGTTTTTATTAATAAAGTACAACTCAATTTATCAGTCTGTAAGTCAATCTAAATTGTAGACTAGTAGATTTCCAAGACACGAGTTACGAACTGGACAGAATATTGGTTCCTAATTTACAGATTCCATTAACCTGTGTACTGAGTGAGCTAATTCTGAATGGGCCCATTACGAACTTTAAAAAAACCAGGCAAGTTCCAGGCAATTCATTTCCCTGATTGGTTAAATTTCGTATTATGACATTTGTAATTTTGACCGATTTTTGTCTATGGCTGGCTTATAATTCTCTGTCGTGACATTCAGAAACTCAGTTAAATATTTATCGATAAGTTAAAAATAACAAATAAATATATATTTCACATTTATCATATTAATCTAGTTACTTTTAGTAACTAGATTAATATGATAAATGTGAAAGTGACTTGTTTTGTTTGCATGTTTGTTAAGCTTTCACGCTAAATTGGCTGAAAAGATTTGGATGAAATTTTGTATATGGGTAGATCATGACCTGGAAAAGGACATACCACGACCTGGGCTGGTACATAGGATACTTTTTAATCCGGTATTTCCACGAGATCGAGACTTATGCGGGTGAAATTGCGGGTGCAGCTAGTTCATTATAGTTACATACGAGTATCCGTGACTTCAATCAGTTGTACACGGTATCACTGTGGTATCACATCAAACTATTCAAGTACCCAAAGCGGTAGGCCATTGACCCGACGGCCGTTAGTCGAAATTATAAATTCAAAAGTATTTGCTCTGTGGCTGGTTATGTCTGTCGCGGGGACCACTTCGGGGTTACACCGTAAGAGCTAACTTACTACACATATAATATACATTGGGAATCCCTGGATTAAAATCTCATTGGTGAAATTTAGCCTAAGAAAGGAAATATGGAAGGTTGAAAGACGGCACGTATAAAAATATGTGTGGGTATGTATAAAATAAATAGTCTTTATCGAGAAGATAAAAGTGATATCGTGGGTACCCTTTTAAGAGTATTGAGTTATGCCTTATTGGTTTCAGGTTATTTCTTACTTTAAGGTAAAAAGGGGTTTTGGAGAATATTATGTTTTTAAGGAATAGTACCAAATCATATTATTCTCACATACAACAATATCTCCATAGTATACCTACATCTTTTAATTTCTAATTTCGCAAGTCTGCTGGAAGAAATAAGTAGCAGTTAGGTACCTTTGTACACAAAAGTCTACTATATAAATATACAATTATTTCATTTCAAAATGTGTTTGACACACAATAAATCAAGGAATTAAATAGGAAGGGAATTTTTAAATAAGTAAATTATTCTTCATGCTAAAACTTTTCAAATCCGCGTAATCTATACTAACGAGTATACCAACCCCACATGACACGTCACAAGAATGAAGACTAGAACCGCCCATGCCTAGAACCTTGACAGACCCCCCACTCCCCCACAGCACCGACGAGTGATCGAGCAAACTCTCTTGACAAACATTTCCAAGTTAACTCGTAAAATCTCTCATACTTCATATCTTTAGATAGTTTCCTTGCAAATGCTTGGACTGCATGTAATAAGATCAGCCGATCGATTCTGTAAAAATATCATCGTGAAACTTAGGTGAAGTGAGCGTGAAGTGAGCTGTCAATAGTGCCTAATCCCTAGCATCTTGCCGGTCGATTTGTGACAGTGACAGCTCACTTCACGCTGACTTCACCTAAGTTTCACGTTGATCTTTTTACAAAATCGACCGACTGTATTTGTTTTGTTTGCCTATGATTCACTTGGCTGAACAAGTGATGGATGTTACAGAACGACAAAAACGACAGAAAAACCGTGCGGATTGATCTGGTTCAGTCCTTAAACGCTGATTTATTTATGGCATGTCTCTAAGAGACGATAGGTCTTATTACCTCGTCATTAGGTCGTATGGGTATCTATTCAAAAAATCCTTGTAGATAGGTATGTTATTCTACTTAATATTATAAATGTGAAAATTTGTATGTTTGGATGTTTGTTACTCAATCACGCAAAAACGGCTAAATGGATTTGGATGAAATTTTCCACACAGACAGTTTATAACCTGGATTAATACATAGAATAATTTTTATCCCGGTAGTACATTCCCGTGGGATAATTTCCGATCTCCACGTGGGCGAAGCTGAACGGATTTAGATGAAATTTGGCACATGGGTAGACCATGACCTGGAGAAGAACATAGGATACCTTTTATCCCGATATTCTCACGGGATCGAGACTTATGCGGGTGAAACCGCGGGGCGCAGCTAGTTCTAAATAAATAGTTAGGTGCTAAGTAAGAGAGCATTAGTCACTTAAGTTTATCTACGCGTGTTCACCCGAACTTAATTCGATCACAGTCAAATCAAACATCCACAAGCACTGGCCACTTCTCCTCTATATTATAAGAATACGGATTCAAGTAGGTACTACATAAACACAGTGGCAACAGCATTCTAGAAACAGTGAGTGAGAATGTGTTTTCCCCTTTTAGGAGGCATTTTGTGGAGAGGATGACCGGTTGAGAGACTGGGTTCGTCTTCTTTACAAAGTGACTCATACCCAAAATGTATTTTAATTTATGTATATACTAACACTAGGTATAAGGTACTTTACTAACACTACGGATCTCTGTTATCTGAGTATTTGAAATAAATTATTATAAAGAATAAAACTATGAACGGAAGATTTTCTATCATAAAGGAAACGGATGAAAATATAACAAAGCCGAACATTGGCACCCGAGAAAATACGTATCCAGAACTTGACACGTGAAATAATACAATTTGCTAAACACATACAGTCTATATTCGCTTGGCACGAAGTTAGTTGCATAACCGTGGCTGTAATTCAATTATTACGGCCCGACGCGTCCAACTAACGACCTTATAGACATAAACGTAGTCTGACCCAATGATATGTGAAATTTTGTTTGATTATCAGGAGATTAACCCCGGAACTAATTTCCTGTGAATATTGGACGAATTTTAGATTATTTTAGGTAGGAGTTATTTATAGTATGGCTCATATGGAAAAAAGCCTCAATCAATCTGCCAACTATGTTGGGGTCGGCTTCCAGTCTAACCGAAAGCAGCTGAATACCAGTATTTTACATGGAGCGACTGCCTATTTGGCCTCCACAACCCAGTAAGTGGGTAATACGATACCCCTTGGTAAGACTGTCTGTCAGACTTCCGGCTTCTGACGACCCGTAACGACTGTCAATGATCCACTAATGACAGCCGGGATCAACGACTTAACGTGCTTTCTGAGGCATGGAGGAGTCTCAGTATGCAAAGATTGTTACCCATCCACGGACGAACCCCGGCAAACGTAGCTTAACCTAATGGATCGACCCGTGCAGCTGTTATTACTTAGGTAACAGCTCCTCGGAAGGAAAAAGCCTACACTTTGTATTTAGTATGGGCATCATAAGAACATACTGCAAAGAGATATTCAACAGTAGACTATTAAAAGTCAAACCACACGTGCTAAGTGGCAGCCATCTTTGAACATACAGTACCAGAGGCATCCCAGATAAAAATATGTTATTAAATGATTCATGCCTGTTATGACACCGACATCAATACCCTTTAAACCAGAACCCGTCAATACTGCTTAGCGGAAGAAATACATCTAATCTCGTCTCTCACACATGCTAAAACAAAACAACATCACCAGAAAACGGACGCTATCCTGCCTACCCCAAGGACAGACTATGACTGCGATCTATTATTATTTAAGGCTCGTGCAGACCAGCGCGACACGACGGCGCGACGCGACTCGAACAATACAATTTCTAAGAAAAATTCACGGTATAACAATAATCGGTGTCACGTCGCGCTGTCGCGTCGCGCTAGTGTGCACGAAGTTTTATGATAACAGTTTTATATTTCCAAGATTTTTTAAAACACATGCAACTTTCTGTCGTTGTAAATACACAAATCAACAAAGACTATGACGAAATAACGATTACATTATCTGTATCTTAATACTTGATAATATATTTTGAGACAAAAATAAAATATGACATATTTTTCACTTTACTCATTTCCTGTGTGATTGAAAGAAAGTAAGAATGAAATGAAATATGTTTATTTGGCACATACTATCAAACAAAACGTCAAACACACACACACACACACATTCATTAAACACTATCAATTGTGTTTAACCTCTCAAACAGTTTGTAAAACTTTTGGATCTTCCAATCTTACCAATACTAAAGGTTATCCATAGACAGAACTAACATTTCGGAATTTTCCAGTAACTGAAGTAAAATAACGGTTACTTTAAATAAGTGACTGATGAATATCAGTCACTTATTTAAAGTAACCGTTAACGACTTTAGAGTGACGACTCGAGGCGGTTGAATAACCGCCTCGAGTCGTCACTCTAAAGTCGTGGACTTGGCAAAAGGCTTGACTGGTCAGATTGACCTTGATATACTTTTTCATTTAATCATGACAATTGATAATCACAACCCGTTTGACCCACATTAAGATCCCATCACTTGAAAAGACGGTAAAGTTTCATTTGGAAAGACAGCATAAGTAGCCTAAGTACCTACCAGTTGCTCAAGCATTTGAAATAAACAGAATCCCGTCTCATTCAATTTCTAAAATCACCATTTCTTCCACCATTGCCTTCCAAATTATTATAAATAAAAATAATTCAGCGCTTGTTTCCACTAAATAAAACTGGAACGTCGAATGAAAAACACGTCCCATTTTTCTGAATAAAAACTCCTAAAGAAATATATTTGGTCACTCAAACATGAGAGCGTGAAAATACCAGTTCATTGACGATAGAAATTCAACTCTATTCTGTTAGACTAAAGGTATATATTTTCAGAGTGATGTCGTGATTTGTTTTTACAGTGGAAGTTTTAATAATAAGTAGGTTTTGAATCGTTACTTCGGTCGCATGGCACACCGTGAATAATCGCCTGTTATTGGTCCCACTGATCAAGGTCCGCAGACTAATCATGATTTGCTTAATATGAGTGATTTGGACATTCAAATGGGTTTTTTTAAAACAACTAAGCTAGTTTTTCGTCTCCGGTAGCACGATGGACTGATTCTATCGGGCTTGATAAGTAATAACAGCCGCGCGGGTCGATCGAACAGGTTAGGCTACGCTTGCCGCGGTCGGTCCGAGGATGGGTGACCATATTAACACACCATGTTCTGTCCCTACCTAGAAAGATAAGTTAAGCCGTTGGTCCCGGCTGTTATTCATGGATCTTTGACAGTCGTTACGGGTCTTCAGAAGCACGAAAGTCTGACAACCAGTCGTACCAGGGGCATCGTAGCACAGTAACTGGATTGTGGAGGTCAGATAGGCAGTCGCTCCATGTAAAATACGGGTATTCCGGTGCATCCGGTTAGACTGGAAGCCGACCCCAACATACTTGGGAAAAGGCTAGGCAGATGATCGGCTTAATAGAGGCACACATAGAAAAGCTAAATAGTTCACCTTTTTTCTATCTGTTGGTGCTTTGGGCGTCGCTAAAACACAACTTAGGATGCATGGCGTACGCCCGGGGGGGCAGGGGAGGGTAGCTGCCCCCCCTGGATTTTGTATGCCTAAGTACCTACTGTTCTCGATAAAAGTTATGTTAGACTTACTTTGCAATTACAATATATTATGCTGTAACCGCTCTGCGCGGGCGTTGTATACTTTATTAGCAATGCCTTATTCCACGGCTACAATTGAATGCTCATTCTGTACACTTAAACGCGTAAAAAAATGGCTGAGATCAACAGTGGTCAAAGAGAGATTAAATTGGCTTTGCTCTGTCAGTATTTTTTGGTCATTGTTAGATTGTATTTTGATCAAATTATGATTCCTGATCATACAATACGGCCGAGATAACTTGGCAGGTCTGAACATAGCCTCTGCGAACTTTCGCGCATGTTCTCTCACTCACACTCGCCTTATGTCGCCATTTTTCTAAAAAATGTTATTGCGCAGCCTTCTGCACGAAGTTCGGAACTGTCAAGTTATATCGGCCGTATTGTAACAAATTTATATGTATTTACAGAATTGTGTTATGAAATCATGGCATTTCAGAATAAATCTAAGTTAGAGAGATGTATTAATGATTCTAAAGATTATAATTCGGTAAATACATATTTGTTACGGTCGCGAGACATATTTTAATCAAGATACAATCTGACAATGACCTTCAAATTGCAAAAAACGTGACACGTTTAATTTCGCGGGCTACCTTTGCGGATCCAGAAAGGAGACGGATACGCTTTCATACAATCTTGGGCCTGGATGTAAAGAGATGAAATTGGTGTCAATTAATAGCTACTATATTATCAAACCATCACTGAAAATTTTGCGGATTTTAGCAATCTGAGAGCCGAGTTAAAATAAATTTGTTAAAGTGAGGTTACATAACAAAACAGCTAATTTTTGAAGTGCGATGTATAACCTCATTGTGCGATAGGTAGTTGTTTTTTTTAAAGATAGGATACTTTTACAATTATAGAAGGTGTATACAGTGCCGCTAGCGGCACTGTATATTTACACAACGATCCATTATGATAATATCCAATCGGTAGGCTGGTCGTAGAATCCCAAAAAACAAGTCCAAGTCCAACGTAAAGCGAGGCTCTCCGTGTCCGGTATGGCAGCAAGGGTCGTACAAGAAGTAAGATCAGAAGTCCGAAGAAAGAAAGCAGGGGTCGAAGAAAATATCAATAAAACTATGGGAGGAAACACTCAAAACGCACACGCACTAAACGATACGAAACGAGTGACTGACTGACATGTCACCATAGACTAAAAATACAATAATCGATTAGCAAACGTGAATCGATTTTAACATTTATCTTTATAGATATTTAATTTGTTTAAACTGTTTAATACGTTAATTCTAACAATTAATGTATTTGAATTAATCATCTGGTACTCGTAAAAGCATCTTTTAAATAGTATGAACTCGGTCACGATAGTCGATTATAATTTAATCGATATTCCATTTTGTTCGTAGCCATAACTTAATTTTTGGATTTCTCAATTTCCAGATTGTAAAATGAGCTGATATTTCACATTTTGTAATAGAAAAATATAACCTTTTTTTTTAACCATACGTCAACTTATTACAATCAGGCCCAGAAATCCCCGTCTCCTTTCTTATTTGACCGCCTCCCCTCCCCCCTGGGCCAAAAGCTGGGTACGCCCATGTGAGGATGTAGCAGTATGCTTCTGTCTGATAAAAACAAATTAACAACATAATACAATTACAACAAGAGAATTCTACCGCGAAGTATGTTGATTCGAAACCAAGCGGCGATGTAGACCAATGAAAGTTTGGCTGATAAAGTAATACGAACTGTAACTTATGTTCAACATTATATTCAATGAATAAACGGGAAATCTTGTAACGGGAAATCCAGAAATCGACATAATTCAAGGCAACACGACGAAGGATTATATACTCAAGTAAGCCAACATGAACGTTCGTTCAATTTCGAAATGTGTTCAAGATTTGTAGTAAGTAATCCGTTGCCGGCAACTTCAACTTTAAATTCTCACATTCGTGGCATATCATTAGAGTGCTCATATATCTTTATTTATAATTGTAGATTTAAGAACTTATTTGGTGAGGTCAACAAATTTTAATGTTTGAAGATTTTACTTTTATTAATAAATGACTACTCAATTAATCACAGTATGTCAATCTAAATGCTGGACTTGGTTATTTCCAAGAAACCAAAGTGACCACCTGGGCAGATTGGAACCTAAATTACAGATTCCATTAACCTGGGTAATGAGGGAGCTAAGTCTGAATGTGAAACAATAGCATAATCATAATCATTTAATTATTTGTTAACATAGGTAAAATAAAAAAATACAAGCGTGCTGTTATACCAGAAGGCATACAAATATTTATATGTCATTGATACAAAAAAAAAATAATGACATAATTGATTATAATCCAAATGATTTTATATATAATTGATTTTCTCAAAAATAAAAAATAAGAAAAAAATATACATGTCAAAAAGAAAAAATAAATTTACTACGTCAATATTCAGATAAAGTTTAAACAAAATGAGAGAAAAAGGTAATATAATAATTAAAATGAATTGGGGATAAAGGACTTGAACTAAACACAGCGCACTCTAATTTCCTTAACGTCACTAAACAAAATATACACATTTTCAGTACAAGCGTTTAAAGTTTTGATTATTTTGGAAAGGGATCACAATATATATACTGAAAATGTGTATATTTTGTTTAGTGACGTTAAGGAAATTAGAGTGCGACAGGTCAATGAGTACCACTTATGGTAAAAAAAAAAGTCATTGCATTTTGTCTGTCAAAAAATTCGAAACACTGCAGACCAAAAGTTTAATTATTGTCAAATTGGAACGTCTGCTGTTTTTCAAGTAGATGCTAAGAGAAAAAAAAGGAAATATAATAATAGCATATTCCATTGCAATAAGTAAGTTTCACTGTTCTTCCATCAACATTATGAAGATTCGTTCTATACATAGACTTTTTGCACTCTTAACCTCTATGAACACTTTTAAAGCCACTGAGAATACCGTTAAAATGGTCAAACAATTAAATGGAAACCATAACGATGTATTCCATACTAATCCAGGACCCTTAAAATTCCAGGGGTTGGCAATAAAATACATCCCATAACAAAAATCAGCAACAATACAAGGCATAAGTTTGATTTACGATCTCCTGTAGGTATCAATGCTAGCGACCTATCCCGGTATAACATATTTTTTGTGGCCACACAGTAGGATGATTGATGGGCCATAAGATTAGCGAGCTTATTAGGATTATGGCGCGCGGAAAGTGTATTAGATGATTATCGCCACGGGTGGAAAGGGGGGATTTTGATGTTGAAAGTTGCTGTTTGCTTGGAGTAGAAAAAGGCACTAGATTTCTTGTCTATATGTTATAGTCAAAGTCTGATACACAGTCTCTTCGCGGAAGGACTGGTTTATCCTAGGTTTGGCCAAAGCCATCAGGCAATCCCCGAAATACATTTCAATTTCGCCCTTTGCCTGAAGTATTTTTAGTCAAACCCAGGAGCTCCTAACTTTTCAGTCAAACGTCGAAAGTAAATTATTCTGTTTCGGTTTTGGCCTAGTCAATCCTAGAAGCGACTGCAAAACTCGGTCAAACGTTGATCTGAACATGTTTAAACAGGTACATAATGTCTCTCGCGGTGTTCCGACCGATTGTTTTGTCATTTCATGTTCGTTCATTAAAACAATTAACATTAACATTAATGCCTCACCATGTCAGAAAAATGATTAATTTGCCACTTTAATTACCTAAGAAATTATTAAAACAATTAACATTAAAGTTAATGCCTCACCATGTCAGAAAAATGATTAATTTTCCATTTTAATTACTTAAGAAATTATTAAAACAATAAACATCAAAATTTTAAAAATGTTATTTTTTTATACCTAATCTTACTTTTTATACTTTATTGCACATCGTACAAAAGGCGGGCCTAATGCCACACGGCATTCTCTCAAAGCATCTCAAATATAAAAGTGAAAATCACGTAAGCTGACCAATCAGGTGTCAGAACTGGCAGAGTTAAGCGGTTCTTAAGACTTGAAAGCTGCTTAAATGATAAAATGCTTCCAAATATACGAAGATAAGACACTTCATACCTATATCGGAGTTTGACTCGTCAAACCCCGATTTAATAAAATTGTGTTTTGACGTTTGCCTGACCAAATTAGTCTCTCCCAGGTTTGACGAAAATTGTTTAGTCAAAGGCCGAAAATTTACATTTGTTTGGGCTTTGACTAAGTCATTCAGTCTGACCTGAGGATTGACCAGTCCAACCTAGGAGCGCCGGAGCTTCGGAGTTTGCCTATAACATATACACTAATATTAGAGAAAAGATTTGTATTTTTGTTGGAATTAATAAACTCAAAACTACAGGACCGATTTAAAAAATTCTTTCTCCAGTAGAATGATATATTATCTCTGAGTAACATAGGCTCAAATTTATAAAGATATCACTAGGGCGATGCTGCTGGCAGAAGCTAATTACCAATAAAATACACATACTTTAAATAAGATTGTACTCATGAAAATGAAAATCTTTCACTATGGGACCGACCCTGAAATCTGAAATAAAAAATCAGCTATGCTCTAATACTGCGTTCGCAATTTGTTTGCCAAATATGTAAACAAACATGAACACAAACATAAACTTTATGCATGTGTAAATAAAGTTGATTTTAGACCGACTAATAATGTTGAAAAAGTCATAAAAAATATGAAGTTGTAGCGCAAACTGAACCTTATGTGTAGGCATTACAGTTGTTTTTCCTAAAACTCATGTTTATTTACATGTTTGGCAAATAAATTGCAAACGCAGATTACATTTTAATCGTGTAAGTGTCGCTCTATATATAGCAGCAGTTTTTTTGTCCTTTGTTTAACCTAACACCCTGCAGAACTAATTTGCATGCGTAAGAAGTCGATGTTATCGAAATCTATCAACAGAAAATATCACCTTAAAATTCAGTTTGATGTGTCTGCAATGGTAGCTGCAAAGGGGCACGATAATATAGGCATGTACACCATCTTGACATAACTATTCATTAAATTTACATATCCGCAACTTCAATCAGTTCTACACCGTATCAATGTGGTATCACATCAAACCTTTCAAGTACCCAAAGGGGTAGGCCATTGACCCGACGGCTGTTAGTCGCAATTAGAAATTCAAATATATTTGCTCTGTGGCTGGTTATGTCTGTCGCGGGGACCACTTCGGGGTTAGACCGTAAGAGCTAACTTACTATAACATATAAGTTTGTATATGGCTATGAAAGGGAGATTTGAAGGGTTAAGTACCCATTAAAGTGATTTTCTTATCAAAACCTAGCAGGTTCAGAATAAGTGTCCCAGGCGCGGTCCCAGAGGGGGCGGTCCTTGGGGTCATGACCCCCCAAAACCATCCAACCTGCGGAGAGCTTGAATGATTTACGTGTCGTACTAACTAAAAACTGTAGGTACTTGAGTCACAGTGACCAAGATCATATTAAAAAAAAATAAAAAAATAGCCTGTTAAGCAAACTCCGGAATTTGGACACCACTACGCTCAGGTTAAGGCCAGATTTTAAAACCTAAACTGCTGTAAAACGAGTTTAAGCTTTTCTTCTCGAGTAAGTTCTCTTCCTGCACGCTTACCACGATCACAATAGAAATGGGTTTTGTCGACGGAAGAATAGACAAAATGACAGATTATGATTGTTTATCTGTCATTTTGTCTATTCTTCCGACAAACCCGAGAAAACCCGTAGAAAAACCGTTACTATGGTTTTCATGCTTTTAGAATGATCAAAAGAAAATTTTTTGAGCTTGCTTCGCTCGCTCTTGTATTCTACATTTTCATAGTTGCTCGCAGAGTTACATTGTCGACTTAGGCAGGAAAGGCCATTCCTGCCTAAGTCGACAATGTAACTCTTATTTCTGTTTGAAAATGTAAATCAAATCCTAACCTATCCGAGACGGGGTATTAAAATTATCGAGTTAGTTTCGCTCTCTCTTTTCACCCTATATAATGTAGTGTTCCAATACTAATTATTTATCAAAACGCTGGCGACCAATTTGGCAGCATCATAAAGTACTCCCCCCCCCCCATGTAAAAAATAAAGCTGCGTCCCTGAACAGCATGAGTTATGTCAAGCTGGAGATCTACCTCCCTTAAAATATGTCATGTACGAGTATTTATAATTTAATCGAACCCCAAATAAGTCATATTTTGGGCTCCTTAAATTACTTAATAGCCAACTGTTTGCGACCAACAAATACGGTAGTGGGGCGCATCTTTTCTGAGTAGACAAGCTAAAGCGCTCGCCGACCACTACCGCGGTACCGCTCGTTTCGCTCGCTCGACTCGCGCGTGTTTTGTCACAATTTTAACCTGACCTAACCCGTTTGGTCAGAGTACCTTAACTTAGTTACTGCGACCAACTGTGAGAAAAAATTAGAAAGTTAAAAAGAGGTTCAGTTACTTCAAAAGTCTTTAGAACAGCAACAAGTTTTTAGAGTATTAATTAAATATTTCCCTAATATTCCTCGGTTGCGACCCCGCCTGTAGTGACCTTTGGGTAAGTAAAACAATGATTAACTTACGTTTTTGGATTGCTTAACGTATGGTTGCTCAAAATGATGCTGATGATGATGAATGATGCTATAGAGGCATGAGGAACAGGGAGTAAAATTCACTCATCCTCTATAAAAAAGAGAGGATCCTCCGACCAGACGGGTGTCGTGCCTGGTGGGCAACTGCCCGACGTTTGATGTTGGGAAGTTATATTTATGCTCATGGCGCGGTAAATCCTGCTTGCGCGATGAAGGATTTCGCGTGACGTCAGTGTGATGCGTAGTTCACATGTGGTGATGTAGATGCCGCCACAATGCCATGGAATCTAATAAGCTTAAGTATTATGGAGAATGTAAATGATAATAAAATAAAAGATAATGATCAGAAAGATAAAACCTGGAGTTAGCAAGGAGTAATAATAGCAGATAGTAGAGGGAAAGACCCCTTTGATTTACGTCTTAAAAAGTATTAAAAAGTTCGTCATTAAAATTACTGGTCGTTAGCAACATTGAACAGATAAAAGGGTAAGCCTTTTTGCCCGGTAATAAGACACATTGAACTTTTATCAACAAGATTGATATAGATATCAGAATACCGTGGAAATAATAACCAACACAATCTGTATAGCCTTTTCTCAACTATGTTGGGGTCGGCTTCCAGTCTAACCGGATGCAGCTGAATACCAGTATTTTACATGGACCGACTGCGTAGCTGACCTCCACAACCCATAAAAAACCATAATCACTCTATAATATCACCACTGCTGGGACAAAGACCTTCTCACTTCAAGAGTGAGTGGGCTGTAATCCACCACGCGGGCCCAGTGCGGGTGGTAGCTGTCACATGTCTTCGAATCTTTGGTTCTAGGAGATCCCGGTTTCCTCTCGATGTTTTCCTTCACTGTTTTGAGAGCAGTGGTGATTAGATTATTAACACAAAGTAAAGCGCCTGACTGGGTTCGAACCCACGATCTACCACTGGTCTCCACAACCCAGTTACTGGGTAATACGATACCCCTTGGTAGGGCCGCTCTCCCACGGAGAATTTTTGTATCGATGCTGTCGCGCGTTTTGTAAACGCACTTCTGCATCGCTACTATCGCGCGTCAGTCGCGTTTGCAACGTGCGACAGAAACGATGCAAACGCGTGGCTGTATCGATGCAAACGCACGACCGTTTCTGACGACATCGGGGGAACGAAGGGTGAAGAACGGAGGGAGGGGAAATGACAGCATCGCGATAGTAGCGATACAGAATCTGGGCGAAAGTACACAGCCAGCGACAGCATCGCGGCTGTAGCGATACACATGCGCGACAGCATCGCTAGAAAAAGTTGCCGTGGGCGAGGCTTCTAAGACTGTTGGTCGAAATAATAATGTATGTACCTATTTATTCGCCGACTGGTGTAGATCGTGGTATTAGTTGTATCGTACGCCCACATTATGTTATTCACGATCAATATGAATGACGTAAAACATTGTCACTCAAATGTCATTACATTGTAACTCTTACCTCATTGTTATACCATTAGTAAAAATTAGAATGATTTTCGTGAGTTTGATAAATCATTCTAATCTATACCTTACCATACCGAAATAAGGATTACATTGCAATGACTTACTAATGATTTTACCTCTTATTAAAATTTTAAAATTCTGACTCCAGCTACTGAGAAATTCGTATTCGATAAGCCCTATTGCACTTTGCCCGGCCTGAGCATTGGACCCAGGCCCCCACGCTCAAAACCACGACACCACCTAGGCAATCTAACGAAGAAAAAGATCCCATATAAATTCTCATACAATAAACCAGAATTTAGTTAGTTAACACAAGTTTACGTACAAAAGACGTCCATGTTAGTCCGACGCTTTCCAGTAACTAAACCAGGTGCTGCATATTAATTCCTCGCTGACTTGTCCAGTTTAATCACAAAATATTGACTGTAGGGTACAGGTTCGATGCAAATTTATGCTAAAATTTCACTGGCTAAACGGTTTCCTTAGCGGCAGTAGAGAAAGTGGGGATATGTTGTTCGTAATTTAAAAGTGTTTGATGTCATAATGTGACTTGTACTTTACCTCAGCCATGGCAAATAATTGACTAGCAAATTGTCACCCTACATCAATTTACCGTGTTATAGCCATTTCATGCAACTGTCTGACTGCACTACAATGAACGGCAGTTCTGATTTGAATATACGGACAATTTAATTTTTTTGTCAATTTATTTAACAATTAATTTCCCTGTCACTTCAAGTTTTACACAAAGATTGATGTCACACAGGTTTAAATGAAGGTCTTCTACGCTCTAGAAAGTTTTTTTTTTCTGCTTAACTTTAACTTTGATTGTTCATTTTCAGGCCCCCTATTGTACAATTAATTTTAAAGAAAGCAGTTCTTGGTTCTTGATTTCCAAGACTCATGTTCAAAATAGTTTATTAATAAGGACCTAACGGTAAACTGTGACTCAATACTTCCACGACCACATAAACTAATCCTTACAAACAAACATTCATAATAAGAGGATGAATAGCTCCCACACAGCGAGCCATACATCACGCCGATAATTTGAAATGCCGCAAAAGCTCCGCACAATACCATACATTCCCGGCACAATACGACAATGAGCGACCTTCTCGCGTACTAAATACGCAATGCATTGTGAAATGTACGATACGATGCGTTCCACCATCGCAATTGATACATGTTAATTAGGTTGAGGTTTTGTGTTGCGATTTCGTAATTAGAATTTTGATAATTGCTTGTGTTTGTTAGAGGTTTTTGTGGGAGAATATTGTAATGGGTTCTTCTAACTTTTTTTAGACACATTTAGATAGATTTTTTTCGGAACCGTACGCCCTTTTTCCATAGTATTCTTTCGGGCTAAAACCCCTTACTCATAGGCTGATCATGGTCAAGAACTAATTATAAAAAATTACAAAGCAAACTAGTAAAAAATACTAAAATAATGAGTTTGAAAAACCATCACAGAATTAGCATATGTGATGATTTTTACTCATACTTTCTTAGAGTCCTCTGCTTTGTGTAACAATAAGTAATTTCCTAGAAATATTCAGTGATATATATTCAGGTTAAACTATAATTTATTCAGTACAATTCGGGCACATTGGGTTTTAAAAAGAGTGTCACTCAAAGTATGAATATCAGAGACAAGCTCTACAAAACCGAACTCTTCCTAATGTACATCAACAGCCGCATAATCAGCCTATAATGTTCCCACTGCTGGGACACAGGCCTCCTCTCTATGAGAGGGAGTGGGCCATTATCCACCACGCGTGCCCAATGCAAGTTAGTTGGTAGATGTCACATGTCTTCGAAGTTTTGGTTCTCAGACATGCCGGTTTCCTCACGATGTTTTCCTTCACCGTTTTGAGAGCAGTGGTGATGAAATAATTTACACAAAGTAAAGCGCCTGTCAGGGTTAGAACCTTTGATCTACAAGTCGTAAGCCGCGGCCGTTACCACTGGGCCTCAATAACCTCATACTATACAAATAACCCGGTCAAACAAACAACTACATTGAGTAACTTCCCAGTTGTCACACAACTCATTTTTATAATCACCCTAATTACGAACACCCAATCATTTTAGCAGTAATTATTAGCCGGTGAAGGTTTGTCATGCCTCAACCGGGTCGCCGGTCACGAGCCGGTCACGATCCGTTTGTACCTGTCGTGCCGTGACAGCGTATGCCACAAATGTCGTGATGTATGCTAACTGTGAGGGTGGGGTTGGAGACAAGCGGAGCGAGTAGCGAGGAGATGGCAAAACGTCAGAGTGCACTTCGTTTTGTTTTGCTTTCTTTAAAAAAATCTAGCAATGTAATTTATATATTTCTGTGAGCTCACGAGCTAAAATGGTCAATGCTGCGCTGGGTATAAGAGGCGAGAAACACAAAAAAGAATTGTAAGGGCATTCGCATTAGTTTTATTACTTATTTTTTATAATATTGGGTCCCCACCTATGAAATTGGCGTTTTTTTTCGCACAAATAGAGAACCTTGTCACTTCTATGATATAAAATATTCATCAATTGCTTGGTATTATATCGAATAACCATCATAGACAACTACCAATTGTAAAAAAACCTTATTACTTATAGTTTTCTAAACATAAAAAATACCTTAAAAATGACTCCTCATTTTGTTAGCAGAAATGACCACAATTTGTTTAGCCTAGCCAAAACTTATTTTTGTCGCTTAATCTAAGTGGCATATTACGTTATCTTAGTTTTTAAACATTAGTGCATAAAAGTTTTAAAACATTAGTGTTCATGGTTGTTATATAAATTAAGAAAATGTTAGTATGAAAAAAGTAACTTCTTTAAAATTCTCCATACAAAACGCTGATTTCATAGGTGGGGACCTAATACATATGTGGAAAAGGTCATTGATACATTTACTCACTCTGTAACTCGAATTTTAATATAGGTACTGTAATGTGTAACCGTTTATTTTCCCAAATACACTCGAGAGCAATGAATCCGGGTCACTTAAAGAATCCTAAAAATCTCGGAAACTAAAAATGCTAGGTTAATGCAATAAATTGTATTTAATAGACAATTAATACTCCTTAAATGAAGGTATTAAAACTTCTTAGTTATTGTAAAGTTATATCATAAAAAAATCAAATTTGAAAAAGGGCCACTTTCGAAGATGGAACTACGAAATTACAGCATTTGGTTTTGCTTTTGTTTGTAATCTGTCATTTATGTGGGTACATAAACCATGTTGATAGTGCTCTATATTCATTATTCAAGCTGAAATTATGTCGCTTACGCCTGAAGAATGCACCAGAATACTTACAATGCTGGAAACCGGCCGGAGTCAGCGCGATACAGCCAGGACTGTCGGTGTGTCGCTGTCAACAGTACAAAGAGTTCTCCGACGTTACGAAGAAACTGGTTCTAACCTACGCAGACCAGGAACGGGCAGAACCAGGTGTACCACAGCACGAGAAGACCGATACTTGGTGAACACCATGCTTCGAAATCGCTTTCTCACAGGAACTGAACTCACAAATCAGTTTCGACGCCTCGGAGGAAGTAACCCAAGTGCATGGACAGTAAGACGTCGGCTTGCTGAATCTAACTTAAAACCCCTTAGACCTGCAAACGGCCCTAAACTGGAGCGTGGGCATCGTATTTCAAGACTAAGATATGCCCAGAGCCACGTAAATTGGAGTATTGAAGATTGGTCAAAAGTTATGTTCTCCGACGAATCAAAATTTATGCTCTACAAGCACGATGGAAGACACAGAGTGTATCGAAGACCAGGGGAAAGATTCAAGCAAGCATGCATCGAAGAAAAAGTAGCCTACAGTGGTGGGTCTGTACTTGTGTGGGCCGGAATTTCTTCTGAAAGTCGCACAGAGCTGGTGATCATAGAAAACGGCTCTTTAACTAGCGTAAGATATGTGGAAGAAATCCTCAATGATCACGTTGGTCCATTTATGGTCAATTTAGGTGAGGATGCTATATTTATGCATGACAATGCCCGACCTCATACAGGTAGGATTGTGAATGACTACCTTCAAGAGATGAACATTACTCGTATGGAGTGGCCAGCGCGCAGCCCGGATATCAACTCGATCGAGCATGCTTGGGACGAGCTAGGCAGATGCGTAAAACAACGAAACCCTCCCCCAATCACGCTTCGTGAGCTCAAAATTGCTCTCACAGAGGAATGGGAGAATATTCCCCAAAATCGTATAAGGAACTTGGTGTACAGCATGCCAAACCGCGTAAACGCAGTAATGGAAGCACGAGGAGGCAATACGAAGTATTAAAATTCAAGAAAATCGTAATAAAGTTCAAAAATTTCATGTTTCCTATTTTTGTTTTAAGGAGAGATCAGCAGTTTTTTTCTTTATGTAATTTTGTGTTAATAAAATGTATGGTGACTCATATTTTTTTTACTTTCATTTAAGGAGTATTACATTGTCTATTAAATACAATTTATTGCATTAACCTATCATTTTTAGTTTCCGAGATTTTTAACATTCTTTAAGTGACCCGGATTCATTGCTCTCGAGTGTAGATTAAATAAATTTCTGGTGTATTCCACCACCTTTTATGACAAAATCTTTTACAGTTCAAGCAGTACTATGCTATGGAATGCCTTGCCCGTGTCGATAAGGCGTTTGCTTTTGTTTCATGTTTATTATTTCATATATATCTATCTATACACATATATATTTATATAGATAAGTTTATACTTTATGTATTGCATGTGTAAATGGTACATCACTGACTACCTGCAGTATTGTCTCTCCTTCTCACTTTAATCCATCCAAAGGTTGTCTGTAAAAGATCGCTTTTAGCGATAAGACCGCCCATTGTGTCACCCTATTCAAAATTCTAAATTTATGTCAGTAATTTTTATGATATGCATAATAAAGAATATTCTGTCTATCTAAAGATGATATGGCTAGAAATGGACTGGTAGCGGCTTAAATTTATGGAAGAAAAAGATATGCTACGTTGACATTTTCTAACCGTTTGTAAGAACATCACATGAAATTCGCATGCAACGCTCCTCTATGATCAACGTTCGAACAACGCTATACCATGAACCCAGCTTTACAACACTTTTTTGATTCACATTCTATTTGTTGCAAGTTCTGACTTTTGAATTCGTGAAATAAAATTTCCATATTTGATATGAATGGAGGTAAAATATAGTGTGCCGGTTATGCTTCCGTGTTTTCAGCAGTCGTTGAAAAAGGTTGGCTGTGAGTGCAATCAGCTGTTTTTATGTAGATTTTTTCTGGAGATGGGTATTTTTTTTGGTATTTGCTACAGTGATGGAAAATGTCAGGATGGACTAGGTTGAATGCCAAAAGCTGAAACTCTTATAGCAGAATTGGGTTAAACATTGTGTATTACCCATTGTGTTAACCATTATCATTTGGTTTAAATAGGTTTTTATTTTTATTAGGTATTTCATTTGTCTTTTATATAGATTACTTTCGTTTAAAGTTTGTGAATGAGAGATTGTTGTAGACATAACAGACTGTAGATCTGTGGACCATTTAATATTTTGTTAAGTACCTGGTACTTGTTGATGGGCCTACACTGTCCTCTCATACTTTTTAACACTGTAACTTGGAAACATTGTAAAAACCATTTACTTTTAAAAGAGTAACCGTGGAGTTTCTTGCCGGCTCTTCTCCATAGGAAACGACCAATTGGAACCGTGCACCTAGCTTCTGACGTTTCATAAGTGCCCTTGTAGGTTTATGTGAAATAAAAATATTTTGAATTTTGAATTTTTGAATTTTTATAGCAGTACAGTTTTCTCCTATATACGATCATGTTCGCGTCTTCACTTTGATTGTAAATGCAAAACTGTGCTCGCGTAACCTGGCTGCCTATCTACTGAATAAAAATCTTCTTAATAAAATAGGGATGTTAATCGGGGGAAAAAAAACTAGTTTAGTCAGCCAGTCAGTCAGATAATTAAAAAAATATTAACACGTATTCTTTTTCTTTATTATTTATAAAAAATGGTCAAGATAAAACGTATTAAAGTTGAGGAGTGGGGGCTCGCTACGTCACAATTTAGTATAAAATCTCCTGTAGATTTTCGGAGTGACGTCATGGCAAATTTTAACTTAATATTTATTTATTTATTTATATATACTTTATTGTACACCACAAAAATACATAACAAGAAATAATAATTAAGCACTACAAAATATACAATGGGCGACCTTATCGCTTTCTGCGATCTCTTCCAGGCAACCTTAGAATGGACAGTGATTTGCCTGGACATAAAAATGGGGCTGTCGTTGGTGCAAATAATATGTATACAATATACTAGAATAGATACACAGATACATATCCTAAATAATAGATACATAAATACATACATACAAAATATATAAGCAACGAAAATAAATGAAGACTATAGATAATGACAGTTACGAGAACAAGATCACAACGACAAGTAGTGTTCCTTCACGAGTCTCTTTAATATATTGCCGTAATCTCTTGATTACGTAAAACTTACTAGACTTAAACTTATAGGTTCATTAGAAAACCAGCGTCAGACAGCACCTGTCTGGCATTAATGCTGAAATGAACATTTTTGGCGCAGCCGTGAGGCACACACTATTATTGTTAAAATATTATTTTTACTTTTAATTTTTTTGTATTTTGTGTTTCACGAACTGTGTCCAAATAAACATTATTCTTTCTTTCTTAAAAAACTAAAAAAATATGTGTCCAATATTTTATAATATATAAACGTGACGGTCAAAAAAAAAATTTTTGTCAACATCTCCATTAATTCATTAACTGACAGACCACGCACTGCCTAAACTGCTGGGTCTAGAAGAGACATAAAATTTTGCACAAGAGTTCGAAGGTCGAGCACTCAGGAAAGATTTTTGAAAATTCACAGAGGATCAAAGTTTGTATGTGATGTAAAATAATAATTTAAAAAAAATCTGTTCAGCCAGTTTGATTACCATCAGGTTCTTTTTATGTTTTCCGTGTCGGGTGTTTTTATAGTAACTTAATAACTTCTTTCAGGAAATACCTTATATTTCTAGACAAATAAAGGGGTATACTCACTGGCATTGAGCGGCACGGCGGGCGCCCGCGCATGGTACGCCCCCGTGCCGCCCGCGTACCGCCCGTACCCCGCCACGCTGCCTACTCGCTGCCCACGTGCATGTCGCTGAATCTCGCGCACAGACACACCGCGCGCACTAAGGTGGGAAGCTGGAAAGAGAGAAAAGACCATGTTAGTAACAGTATTCAAAGATAGGGATAACTCCATCAGTTATGATGGATGTCACTAAAGAAACCCAAAAAAGAAAAACAACACAAAATCAACTCAAAGTTTTGATCAATTACATTTTTCATCAAAATGAACTTTAATCTTACTCAATATGTATAATAATAAATAACTATGTTGGGGTCAGCTTCCAGTCTAAGTGGATGTAGCTGAATACCAGTATTTTACACGGAGCGACGGGCTATCTGACCTCCACAACCCAGCTACTGGATAATACGATACCCGTTGGTAAGACTGGTTGTCAGACTTTCGGGCTTCTGACGACGACCCGTAACGACAGTCAAAGATCCACGAATAACAGCTGGGACCAACGGCTTAACGTGCTTTCCGAGGCACGGAGGGGTCTTGGTATGTAAAGATGGTCACCCATCCACGGACCAATTACGGCCAGCGTAGCTAAAAATTATCGACTGACCCTTGCGACTGTTATTACTTAGCCACAGGTACTGTCACATAAAGTGATATTTGCAAAATTAAGTAAAAGAAGTTAATGACGTGACATCGGTCACTTCAAACCACCATAAACGTGACAAGGATGCACAGTATATGTAAAATTCTCTTTTCAATGTTTTACTTTGAATCGAGTTGATATAAGATAAAGTCGTCCACAAAAATAATAAAAATACATTGTAAGTAAATCAAACCCGCAGTCGTCAGAACCACGTGTAACTCAAAAACTTTTTTTACTCCAACTTACATCACACAATAATAATTTCTTACAATGTAAGCTTCGGTTAAACTAGTCATATTTATGAGCTAACTAATAAAAATAAAGTATACGACCTTCCCAACATAGTTAGGTACCTAAGTTCTAGCACTTTGAGGCAGCCTTATTTATAGGGCTGTAACCCTACACGTTTCCCTAATTATACCTCCGAAACTGCTTCACTGGTTAGGATAAAAACGTATCCTATGGCAGACACTCTGTATGTGAAATCGATTAAGTAGCTCAAGCGTGAAATTAGGACTAACACTTTCGTTTTTATAGACATTCTATCTCAAAGCTTTTGGATGACCAACAGCTGGCAAAAATGTCCTCTCTATTGGACCTTCTCTTTTCGGGACTTTGAAAGAGACTGTGACCTCTGAATTGATTTCTTCTCAGAGTAGTCAATTAGGACAAACCAAACTTATCTAGTTTTAAAACATCATTTAATTTTAACGTGTTAAAATGATTTTTTTTAATCAATTTAATAAATATAATTTTCTCAAACATGCTTGGAAATTCGAATAATATTTGGACCACCTTCCTCGAGATAAATCTGAATTGTGGTACTGGTCGAATACATGCGAGCGCCCGGCCCACAATGTTTGTATGAAAATCCACATCTGTCGTGTTTAGCGGCCGAATAAATTACTTTGAAAACTAATTCTGTCGTGTTATTTAAAAATGGAACAAACTTTTTACTTCGACACATGGCAACCAAGGAGGTAACTTATTAAAGAATTTATTTCAATTTCGATTTGGTTTGCAAATAGAGCTGTTTAAAGAGAAGAAGAAACAAATGTATATATTGGCGCGTGAAAAATTATCGTTGTTCGTCATTGATTCTGGAATTTATAATGAATTTACTTAGTAGAAATTTCCTCGCATCATTTGTGAAAAGTACTAAGTATGCCTTGTCCGCAACCAGGTATTGATGGACTCACGTATGTGTGCCTCGGCTCCTCCTCGGCCCACATTTTCACGATATCAGTGCCCCAGTTGCTGGCCGCGACAGTAATGTGCTATTATCATCACACAACATTTCTCATTCTTCGGAATATGTGTATTGGTCTAACTTTTCACTTTAAAAATTATGTTTCTACTTAGTAAATAGGTAGGTAAAAGGTGTCCAAATAGGTCGGCACTGGTCAAATATCCGTATTTATACAACGTGTTCCTTTTAATATCCCATTAGAAAAGAATCAACTGGCATATGAATTATTTTTCATTTATTTTTTTCGTTTTTTTTCATACAAAGTAATTCGACAAAGTCACGACAATCATTTTAAGAGCATAATCAGCCAATAACGTTCCCTCTGCTGGAAGAGAGGCCTCCTCTCGGTGAGAGGGAGTGGGCCATAATACACCACGCGTGCCCAATGCAACTTGCATTGATTGAGTTGGTAGATGTCACATGTCTTCGAATTTTTTGGTTCTAGAACATGCCGGTTTCCTCACGATGTTTTCCTTCACCGTTTTGAGAGCAGTGGTGATGAAATAATGTACACCAAGTAAAGTGCCTACCTGGGTTTGAACTGAAGACCTACGATACGTAATTCGGGACCTTTACCCCTGGGCCACAACAGCTAGTGATAATTTTTATGACGAACGAGAGTATTTAGTTAGCAAAGTAATTAAAACATTCTATACTAGCTGCGCCCCGCGGTTTCACCCGCGTAAGTCTCGATTCCGTGGGAATATCGAGATAAAAAGTATCCTATGTCCTAATCCAGGTCATGTTCTACCCATGTGCCAAATTTCATCCAAATCTGTTCAGCCATTTTATCATGAAAGCGTAACAAACAAACTCACTTTCATATTTATAATATTTTATATAACTTAGGATTCCATGTTGTAATAATGTTTTGAATCTGACCGTCCTCAGAGTTCTAATTTATTCGTAGTTTTCTTGTCAGTCTCGCATTTCTTAGAAGCCCTTTGTAAGCAAATAAGTTATTCGCCGAAGACATTTAAAGATTTATTTATCAAGGAAAATATTAAGTTATAAGTAAACTGAGAAGATCGTATGAAGTTAATTAAAGATGTATGATTTCTTGATAAAGAATGTTCTGTGTTTTCATTTTATTTTCATAATATACCAACTTATAGAGATATAGAGAATAGAATTAGCTTATAAATTATGTATTAATATTTCGCTGTAAATAAAACACCGAATATGCCAACTTATTGATTATGATATGCAATATAAAAGTAATTATCAAACTAACACTTAATTACTAACTAACCTAAATTACGGCTTAAAACTGACGATGGCCCAATTTGAGTCTAAACTTTCCTTCGCAAAACTGACCTATCTAGACACAAAGCCTCCTCAACACAGCCAAATAGAACCTTCATAACGAACTCTCGTCTTCCATCACATCTGACCGTCTTTGTCACAATATTCTTGACACAAGAGCGAAACTGCGCTAAGTACAAAGCGGCTAAGTTGAAAGAACAAATAAGCCAGACTGGGTGGCATGTGGCCCCTACGACTCTCATCAAAGTTGCACGCCGTAGCCTCGTAGCCTCGTAGGCCTCTACGCGGCTACGCGACTTGTGGTCTACGCCCGCTACGCCACTTGTTGTGTACCGTTTGCATACAAAGCTGGTATTTTGGGATGACGTTATTTACGTTTGAAGCGTTTTATATTTTTTGTGTGGGATTTTTTTCACTTTAATGCTAAAGTCATGTAAGGAATGATTCAGGTAAAAATGATTTATAAATTGAATCACTGAACTTAGTTAAGACAAAGGACACACAACAACGTCCATTTTTTTGTTAAATTATTTAATTTATTGTCAATTAAAATAGTAAGTACAATACTAATTACATTAATAAACATAGAAATGGAAAGACAATAAAATAACATGAATCGGTCGACCCAAAAGCTATAGAAATAACAAATACATACCTGAAAATAAAACTAAATGTCGGTATCTGTGTGTGTAAGCTCGAGGCTATTGTTACCTTATAGTTCTTATGATATAATATATATAGAAGCTGTTGATGTACCTTTATAAATAAAAAGAGGGTATGTGATAACCACGCGATAGAAGTGAAAACCTATATGATTATCAATTTTAAAATCTGATGACGAGTAAAGCCGAGTATACGCGATTCAGCGCCGTGTATACACGATTCAGCATCACCGACCCGAGCGTGACGGTTCAGTTTCGTTCACTGTTTAGAAAGAGCGCAAAATACGCCTGAATAAGTTCACTATAATAAGATTCAAGATTCAAGATTTATTTATTGTTTGTCACAGGTGGAAATTCAGCTCTTAAAATTAGTATTATAACAAAGTATCACTGTAACATACCCATGGGGTGTACAATCTTTAAAATTTACAATTACATGTCAAAAGAAAAACAAAATAAAATCATTCAAGTAACATAAATAAATAAATAAATAATAAACGTCCTTAACTACTTATTCTGCTAACACTACCAAAGAAAATTTCATAGCGCTTCAGTTTTCGTCGCGCGCCTTGTACAGTCGACAATAAAATGCATATTAGATAACCGTGTTTTGTTGGCGGCACGTGATTGGCTAGCCGTACGTGAGCGGGCGGCGCACGAGTATTACTTTGGCGTATTTTATGCGGCCTCTCATGGATGGAATTATCGTTATGAACATTTTTATTTTACACTTATTTTAGAACCGTTTTTGTGAAATATTCTTGACTGGGATAGTTTCGGGTTTGAATGTTTAATTTTAACGTTAAAAGCACAATTTTGAGATACTAGACACAGCATCATACTGTGATGAAAAAGGTAGTCAACGCGGTAATTAGTGGCTTTTCTATAGTCACAAGTTTTTTTTTAAACTTTTAAATGGTTTTTGACGTCCTTTATCTTTTGTTTATTGAGAAAAGAAAAACATTATTTACACCTAAACTTAATTATAATTTAAAGTTAGATTTTTTGTTATTTTTAATTTGTTTGTTTTTTTTTTTTTTTTGTATCGTGTTTTTTTTTTATGGATCATGTGGTCTGCAATAAAGATTTTTATTATTATTATTATTAAACCTTAATTAGAAAGGAATAAGAAATCTCAATTTAAAAAATACATACATTATATAGTTTAATTATCACTTGCTTCAAAAACGGTGAAGGAAAACATCGTGAGGAAACCGCATGCCTGAGAAATATTTCTCGATGACATGTGAAGCCAAGTCAGAGCCATGGGCGGCTTTAAAACTCTGACACCAGGTTAGTCACTAACCACACGAAAAGAAAGAAGATATAGTTTATTTTTAACTTCATTTTGGCAGAAAACTATCATAAAAAATAGGACTCTTTTTACGATAGTTGTATCAGAAAAACAGATAGTTAATTGACTCAGGCGTGACTTTGCGGAAATCCATTATAACATACAATAGACGACGTATATTTACTAACATAATCCGCGTAGCTGTTCTTAAAGAGTCATAAAGAACCCTGTAAGAAATCGACACGTGTTTCACCTCTCAACGAGGCATCCTCAGGAAAGCGATTGACTTGTTGCGAACTCGGACCCGACGTGTGGACACGTCAAGCGTCGAGCGCAGTGCACACTGCTCTCAACGTCGATTGTCACGGTGTCGATTTCTTATAGGGTTCTTTAAGACTCTTTAAGAACAGTTACGCGGATAAAGTTACTAAATATACGTCCTGTATTGCATTTCATCATAAAAACAGTCTAGTAATCTATGCCATATGTATGTATATTAGTTATATCTATGTATCTAGGACAGAAATGATTAAGATAACACGTCCGACCTACATGGGCAGGCTCAAGGTGCAAGAGGCAAGTGTCAGGGCATAACACAACGCGTACTGGATAATCATAAATGTACCAGTAGGTATTCGTGTTCTAATTATGTCTTGTAAAGTGTATTCTTCTTTACATGCCTCATATCGGTTTGCATTTTGTAAACAAACATGGCGGCTGGTACTGGTACCGTTAGTCTATACCAGGGGTTGGCAAGTAATTTTAAGTGGGGTCCAGATACTGTTAAAATTCTTTTCTTCCAGAAATAAATTACTCTTAATATTTTGTAGTTGTTTTTTTTTATTTTAAATAATTTATGTACAAGATAATTATTATAAAACACAAAAAAACAGTTGGTTCACGCGGGGAATAGCTACTTAATGCGAAGACTGTCTTCGCATTAAGTAGCTGGGTAGCGGTGGGTCCGTTAATCTCGAACGGTATTTGTTTAAAAAAAAACTAAAAGATGATTAGTTATTTTACAATATATTTGACGGTGCAAGTTCTGACGTTTCGCGGTCCGGATATGGACCGCTGTCCGCCTGTTGCCGACCGTTGGTATCATCCTACTGCTGGGCAAAGACCTCTCCGCATGACTTCCAGCTCATGCAATCTAGTGCTAATGTATACACACGTTGTTTGAGTTCTCCAGTTCATCCCGGAGTCTACCGCGTCGCCTTCTGACTGTGTCAGGGCTCCACATAGTGCTATTTTGGTTCACAGCTCATTGGTCTGTGCAACTGATTTTGTAAAAATTAATTAAACACATGAATTTTCGCAAAATCTATATTTCAAAGTTGTTTTTTATATTATTTTTACAATTTACAAACTCCAAGACGTTCTTAACAAACCAAGTGTGATCGTTTCGAAAACTCTTTTCTCGATTTTCGTACTGTTTGTTTATCAAATAAAAAATGTAAGAAAAAAGACACCATACCTAGATGGTTTTATATTTATCACCTACTAGATTATTAATGATTTACTTCCTCATTCTAATACTCTTTTAATGAATTGGAGTAATTTTATCATCAGTATAACAATGATCACCGTGTTAATAGTTTGAAAATGGTCCCTCCATGGTCAAAGAGGAAACCTTCATTAACATAGTTTGTTAATATATTATTAGCAGGCAGGGGGACACTACTGACTTTTTATTAAAAAAAAACTCCAAGGCTCATTTCATGATATATTTTGTTCACAAAGAGGCAAACATCTTAGCAACGAATGACATGGATATGGCTAAATATACTGATGAGTTATAATAAACACAGAAAATAATATTAAATAAGGGATACAACAAATTTACCTGAACCAAAAACACGTTCATTAATTAAAAAAACACGTGTCACCCCCAGTAACAATAAACATTCACACTTCTAAAATAATCTACATTAACGAAACAGTCAGATATCAATAGAATCGATCGATTACCCATTTAATTATCGCTCGTCAATAGGGCAACACTACGTAATAATCAATTTGTTTAATGGCAACACTATTCACGCTCCCCTTTGAGCTTCTGACGTCACACACTAATGAGAATTAGGTTATAGTTTAATTGTAAATGGAACAAGATGGCGGACGCTTCCGTAAACAAAACGTATTGTATGTTCATGCTTGTGTGTCATAACTATTTTGATCAAGGTGAAAAGCTTGTGTACTAGTAGTTGTACGCGACTTCGATCGAAGACAAACTTAACACTTTCACTGTTTGTGAAGCAGACAATAGCTACCTACCTAAACAATCGGCGTGAACGAATGGTCTCTTGCGTTCCCTTTTAAGCAGATTAAATTGCATTAAAGGTTCATGCACACACGTCACTCACGTCAACTTCAAATCGCCGATCAGTCACGTCAAAAAATATAGTTTTGTAGAAGTTCTAGGACGTTGGCTACACACATCAGCCACGTCACTAATAGCGCATCTCAGTCGACATCGCGTCACCGGCAAGTCAAAACTTGTATTGCTACGAACGAAACGTGGCATTGTGACAAAGACAATTTGTAACCGAGGCGTTGCTATGACTGACTGACTATCAGAGGGGCAATTCCCGTAATATTTAAGAAAGTTCGCATTCGCATCTCGTTCGCAATCTGTCAAAAATACAATCAATTTACCAACATTTTTGACAAGTTTGGCAGATTGCGATTAGTATGTGAACGTTTTTTAAGTACGAGAATTGGCCTTCTGTTCACACACGTCCCTGAAATTGACGTGACTGATCGGCGATTTGACGTTAACGTGACCAGTTCGGCATGGTGATATGACATGAAACGATTGGTTAGGATTCGATCATGAAACTCTCACATTTTCCGAACTTACCGTCTCAGTCTTATACTCTTATACCAGAAATATAATTAATGGTCTAATTATTTACTTCGACATCAAAAATAAATCATTCAAACCAAAAGCAGAACAGAACTTGGAACGAGCCTTCCATTCTATTACAAACCAACGCAACTCCTGGAAACTAAAATCAACAGTGTCAAGGCAGTGAAGGTCGAAGGGTCCCGAGGAAATTATTATACGAAATTAATCAGAAAATAGCGATAATGTTAGAAAATTCAAAGTCTCTACTTATATTGAAGTTATGTGGGCCCTGGATTGAGAAAGGGTTAAAACCCCGTTTATCTCGCTTAAATTTGAAAATACTTATTTAGACAAGATCAAACTGGTTGCTAATTTAAGTTGTATAAGTTATTATTTTTACGAGTATTACATGACATTGATTTTGCATTCTGTGATTACTTCCTCACACACTGACTTATTAATTGTAATTTTTTTAAGAAAATCATCTACTTTTACAATGTTTGTAAATATGTGAAAACCGTACATCTATCACATCATTAATTAATTTATCTTTCGTGGCTTCATTTTTATTAATTCTTCTTTTTACCTATTGTGGTAACCTATTTTTATTTTATTTTTTTAGATGCATCGTCTTCACATATAATTATGTAACGAATGTAACACATACAAATATTGTAACAATTTTTAAAAGAGTAACGGTGGAGTTTCTTGCCCATTCTTCTCCATACGAAAACTACCTTTTGGAAGGGGCGACTAGAATCAATTCAATTTTTTGTAAACTTTGACGTTCAAAAGTGCCTTACAAGGGCCTATTTGAAATAAATGATTTGACTTTGACTTTGACTTTGACTTAGGGGTGCACCCTAAAGCCTCTCTCTAGGAATATATCTTCCAATTTCCATGTTCATAACTAACAATGCTTTAGCCTGTATGTTACCTGTCAGTCAGTAAGTTACTCACATAACTGTCTTCTACTATGTATCTTATATATCTCATGTCGAGTGATATGATTAGCTGTTGATGTTTCCGCCAGCCAATCAGAAGCATGTGGATTGTCAGCCGATTTACTAATTTAGGCTTTTAAAAATTGGGCGTCTGTTTTTTTTTAACGTGTTAGTTAAGGTACTACAAGTAGGAAGGTATTTTGTTAACATCCTAACTATCCTAACTAATATTATAAATGCAAAAGTGAGTTTGTTTGTTTGTTACGCTTTCACGCTAAAACGGCTGAATGGATTTGGATGGGATTTGGCACAGGGGTAGACCATGACCTAGGAAAAGCCATGGCCAATAGGATACGTTTATTTTTTTCGATATTCACACGGGATCGAGACTTATGCGGGTGAAACCGCGGGACGCAGCTAGTTGTCTGTAAGTATTACTTAAATAAATCGGTAATTCAGTAGTTAATGTTTTACGATAAGTAAAGACAAGTAATTAATAATCTGTTCATTACTGAAGCACACTTACAGTTATGTGGTATTACTCGTATATGAATCACTATTTGCCACCTATTTTCAGTACCTATAACATTCAAATCATCAAATCTTTACAATTTTCTAAACTGCAATCCAGCGTAAAAAACCCTTTTTTCTTTATTTAACAAGACACTACACTCACATAACAAAAAATAAAAGTAAAAAATAAGAAATTCCGCGCGTATTTTCAAATTTCGAAACGTCTCGATGGCTCCGACGCGTTCGGTTACTGTCACAAATTGTAGTGGGTCATTGTTATCACCTTGTAGAGATAAAATGATAATGTAATTAAACAGTTTCAGCAATGACGAATGTTTCAAAATATGTCTCTGATAAGAAGATTTGGAAAAGTAAATACCTGAGTACATTTTAAGTGTGTATAGCTGCTTACTAATTTAAATTATATAGGTGAGCCTTACAGGTGGCCTTGGCCATACGTTACATACAAAAGGCCGTATACGTTTATGTACCTTTTTTCGTTGAGATTGATTTACGGGACGACGAAACGTTCTGCAAAAAGAAACTCGAGCAGCTAACTAAGAACATTAACATATTGGAGTTAGAAAATGTGCATAAACTATTTCAAAAGCCGGTTATTTTGCTAAAAAGGTGAAGTCAAATAACAGAGAAGACTAATGAAAATACTTTTCGAGTTGCGCGATTCATGATAACAATCCAAAAAGGGCAAATTAAATTTAAAAATATAATTGGCCAGGGACTGCCGGCAGAAGTAAAAACTTAAAACTTATGAAATACTTTCACTACTGCCCAAGCGCAACATGTTTTACTCATAGCTACAGACATACTTATAGTACCTGGGCGACCGAGCTCTGCTCTGGTGAAAATAGAGAATGCTCATTTAATAGTATAGGAAAATAAATACCAATTCCATGCCTGTATAGTACAAACTAATTCCATGCTGCCATGATAGTAGGAATTTACTAATTCTTTGCTGCCATTATAGTAGGTACTTACTAATTTCATGTTGCCATGATAATAGGTACTTACTAATTCCATGCTGCCATGTCATTATTCTAAGGTAGCCATCTTGTTCTAAACTTTGGGCGACCGAGCTCCACTCGGGTGAAAATATGGAGAAAACGAATTTTCGTTTAGTTATATGAGACCTAGCTAGATCGATTTTGCGCCCCGTAGGTAACTCCTAAATTGCAACTTTCATCGAAATCATAAGAGCCGATTTCAACAACGTGACTATCAATTTATCTATCTATACTTATAATAAATCTGTAGAGAGGTCAATTCTGTACATGATATATATTTTCAAAATAACTATCAGGGGGTAATTAGTGATCGATACTGATGCCAAAAATGCAATCAGTAAATTTTTTGTCTGTCTGTCTGTCTGTCTGTCTGTCTGTCTGTCTGTATGTTCCTTATAGAAACAAAAACTACTCGACGGATTTTAACGAAACTTGGTACAATTATTTTTCATACTCCTGGGGAGGTTATAGTATACTTTTCATCACGCTACAATCAATAGGAGCAGAGCAGTGAAGGGAAATGTTGGGAAAACGGGAGAAGTTGCTCCATTTTTTAAGCTTCCGTCGCGTGTGAAGCCTTAATGGTTAAAGCTACATAGAAATCATTTATGACGGAAATGTTTTACATAAAATTATCTAAAAAATATCCCACAACAGCATATGTCTATCTTTTATGGTTGACTCACAATAACACGTGTAACTCCCGATAGCTTAGCAGTTCGGAGCTTTCTGATTATATTTGTTTACTCTTACGTTTATAATACTCTCACTCATCCCTAATTAAAAGAAGTTATTATTACCTATTCAATAAAAAAAGAATCATAGTAATCGGTATAGAAACACCTAACTTATACATGAAATACGCTAATAAGCCATCGCGCCGTCGCGCGTGAATACTGAATCATGCCATAAGGATTATTTTTGTGTAACGGTTGCCGCACTCGACGCGGGTCGTGGCGGTAGGGTATAAAAAGGCGGGAGGTCCGAGCGCGGGCTTCATTCAATATTTGGCTGTTGATGCGTTCAGAGCGTTCGACCTTATTGACAGACAATAATTGATAGTTGCAACAAAATTTAATCGAGTTAACAGGCTGCGGTGCAGGAGAGGCCGTCTTTATTCCCAGAATTCCCATAATACCAAATAATTTTCCATTCCAATTTAAAAGAACGCAATTCCCAGTATCGGTGTGTTATGCAATGACAATTAATAAGGCTCAAGGGCAGACTTTTCGTGTTGCTGGAGTAGATCTCGGTGTCAGTTGTTTCTCGCATGGTCAGTTATATGTCGCTCTTTCCCGGGTTAGCAGTTCTAGAAATCTTTATGTTCACGTGCCGGACGGGTCAACTTTCAACATAGTTTTTCCGAAAGCTTTGCGCTGAAGTATTTTCGTTCTATAGGTACTGAAACCTCATGTGAAAGTGATCTAAACAATATTACCAATACATTAACATAATAACATACAAGGAGTTACACGCTGACGGAGTCGCGGGCACAGCTATTAATAATAATATTCTGCGGTTCCTTATTGCGATATTTTTCAACAGTATTGTGGATTGACATATTATATTTCCCTACTAAAATACGAAAGTTAATCTGTCTGTTACATCAAAACCACTGAACCGTGAGGAAGGACAATGGTACTTTTTTACGAAAAACGACGGAAACGCGGACGAAGTCGCGGGCAAAAGCTAGTATACAAATATTGCTTGATAGTATACTCGTAGGATACTGTTAAACTGTTAACATCTGCATGTCGGTAACGCGAACCCTTAAGATTATCCCCTACAAAAAATCGCTCAAAGCCCCTAATGAAGTTTTTACTTTAAAAAAAAATATTTCAATTCACCAGGATTTACTAACAACAAGTCTCCATAACTACCCTCACAAACAATACCTTTATTGTCGCTGTTAACAATACAGTATGATTACTAAATACTGTTCGGACGAGGTGCGCTAATGCCCCTCATAACGACAACAAATTACCCTTTGAACACAATATTATACTAAAAACTTTAACAGGACCCACTGACCCGGAATTATACTATGCTATGCAATTTCATAGACCAATTCACGTTAATATTAATAATGATAATGGAAACGATAGATGGACTGTTTGAAAGATGATATGGATAGAAAGGGGGTGACTACCGAGATGACGACTGATAGAGAAGTGTGGAAGAAAGGGACATGTTACGTCGACCCCAAATAAATTGGGATAAGTGCAGGAAAATAATAACGATGGAAAATGGCCCACATCTTGCTTGATTTGTTCATCATCTACATGGCCTTTTCCCGACTATTTTGGGGTCGGCTTCCAGTCTAACCGGATACAACTGAATACCAGTATTTTACATGGAGCGACTGCCTATTTGACCTCCACAACCTTTACTAGGTTGTGGAGGTCAGATAGGCAGTTGCTAGGTACCACGATACCCCTTGGTAAGATTGGTTGTCAGACTTTTGGGCTGCTAACTACCCGTTACGACTGTCAAAGATCTAGAAATGACAGCCAGGACCAACGGCTTAGCGTGCTTTCCAAGGCACGGAGAGGTCTTGATATGTTAAGATGGTCACCCATCCACGGACCAACCGCGGCAAGTGAAGCTTAACCTAATCGATCGACCCGTGCGGCTGTTATTACTTAGCCACATCTTGCTTGATTTATTGTTGATCACAAATACATAAACTCAGATTTTTTATTAAACGATAATTAATTAATATTACAGAGACAACACGACAACAGCGGTGCTATTTTGTAACCATCTCACCGTGAAAACTTAGGTGAAGTGAGCGTGGAGTGAGCTGTCATTCCACAGGGATTGACACTATTGACAGCTCACTTCACCCAAGTTTTCACGGTGAGATGTTTACAGAATAGCATGGCAGGTCCAGATCACACTCCTCCTGCAGAGAATGATTCAGTGGTCCTTGGTTAGAGTCACTCTGTAACTAGATTATTTGCTAGGCTATTTTTATGTCGCCACTAAATGTAATTTCAGTGTGGCAAATACAAACATCAGAATAATACAGTTGCTATTGGCTAACAGAAGAAAGCTACTACGTAATTTTCTACCATAATCCTATCACCATCTTCCACGATAATCACAGAAAAAAAGTCAGGAGTTCCCTACATAAGAACACGGTACCGCCTATGTATCGATCTCTTTGACCCGGTAACTACGCGATATAATTTGTCTAACAAAATTGAATCATGCACGGGGATTGGTCGTTTAATTAATTTCTGTACATCACTGGCATCGCTGGCCGTTTCAATTTTTGCCAACATCATGTATTTGTATAGAGGTAGGTGGGCCAGGTATTTGATATGGTGACCATAAATTAGTACAAAATATAAATATACGAATTGGTTTCTTGAGTGTCTTTGGTTTTTTAATGTCTTTTGTTGGCAAACAATCACAACAATACCACCACCAGACCCACCCACCCGATGGTAAAATGGTCAACGCCATCTCTAAATAAACAATTGAATGAGAACCTTTTTCTGCCAAATAATCGGCATTGCCATTCAATATTGCCATGATGCCAGCTTTTGGTGAACTATTCCCATTGGCTACAATGCGGTCAAATTTGTTGATACCCTAGTCATAAGTCATTTATTCATTTATTTACCTATGAGAAGCATTCTATTCATTTTAATGCAAGTTGGTGTAAACAAAAGTTTGCTTAAAAAACTAGTAAGTATAATTAGGTCTGTTTTCTAACTTCTAAAATGGCAGAATATATCGAAAATCGATTAAGATACACGAGGCACTTCGAACTCGATCGCTTCACTAATTTAATAGAAGAACAATGTTGCCAGATAATCAACACTGGACGCTGATGTGTTTCCAATATGGCTACGCCATTAACAAAGAATTAATTACGAATCTTTTATGCAGTTTGCAAAATCCCTTTAAATTGTAATGAACCTATTCAAAGTGGGTGGAATTTACTACAAGGTATACTCGATAGTATTTTCAATATTAAAAAGAAAATGTGCACATATATGTGATATGTGTGTGTGAGTGTGTATTTTACACGTTATTATATTAAACTCTTGTCTTAAGCAAAATATGATTTTGCTATGAGTGGTTACACGTCAATAGTAGTGAGGATTGAACTATCTCCCTCGTCAGTCAGAGCCTAAACTGTTAGGTTATTGCACATTTTGCATCAAAGTCATCATTGAAATCTACAATCCAAAAAACGAATCGTTGATCACTCACATACCGTCAGACGGTATCCCTACTACATAGAAAGTACGGCAGCCAGTCGCTTTCCTATGTCTGTGACAAACGCGATATAGACCAATAAAACGCGCTCGCAACGCTAACTCCAACAAATTCCTTCTTCAGTGCCGAAATTGCTTGGATTCCTGAAACTTCCGGACTTTTACTGTGTCCCGAATTCCGGAGAGCAACGTGTGGTTGCCTCGCCAACGTGCACCACTTTATAAAAACATACGAACCGTTTTTATGGGCCGAGACGTCGCTTTTACTGCGCGTTATTTTTACGGATAATATCTAGCGTACAAAATAAGAGAGGTTTTTTAAGATGTTCTTATTATTTTTTTATTTTTTTTGCGGTTGGCTTCCTACAGATAGTATTATTCTGTAGTAGAAGAAAATTCTGCTTGTTTTTAAACCCCGTAAAAATACCTGCTTAAATTGCTTTGAGCATAACTTTCTTTATTTCAGTTTTCTTCAAATATTGCATATATCTTACTATCGTATGAAAAAATCCATAAAACTAGCTTGGTTTTATCACGTAGGTACTTATTTAATTATAGAAACCCACATGCACGTGCTAAAGTATTTACGGTTTCATACATATGGATAAGTCTCGCGCTGCTTACTCTCAAATAACAAATACTTAAGCAATTGTTATTACTTAATATATAAAACACATAATTAAACAACTACCCACCCAATCAAAGTGTATAAAATGCCAGATTTAAAAAGACAAAAATCTTAGAAACCGTACAATCTATAACCATCTTAAAATGCAGCGAGCTCATCCTCAAATCCACATCGTATATTTTCGCACGTAGGCACCATGACCTGTCCGCTCCATAGCGCACAGAGTTAAATACACCGTAGAATGTAAAGCATCTCTTATATTTTAGTCGACGTACCCGACGAGATCGTATTTCCCATAGGAACTACAATACTTGTATTGTAAAGGAAACGCAGAAGGCTAATACAACTTTTTTAAATGTTTTAGTGATTTGGAAAAATGTTGTCCTCCTAACTTTAATGGTGTCCCAGTTACACAACTGCGAATCCATAAGATGCGTAATTTTTAAATACACCATGTGTGAAGGCTTCCGATAGCATGTCTGTGCAAAAGAGAGCTTGCTTACCAATTTATTTAACCTAAGCCCTATATTGGCATAAATGTGTTGGGAATACCTTAAAAGAAATCATTATTTTACTTATAAAAAGATAGTGAACCTTAGGATATTTCCAAAAATCAATTTGCCTAAGTAATATTTTTTTTTGGGTAATAAACAAAAATAAATCTTATGGTCCAACTGACCGTGGTCACTGCCGAATATAGACAACTCCAATAACAAGGGCTTCGTAAGAGCATTGCCATCAATGAGAGAAGGCTAAATGACTCACTTGCAGTACCTAAAGTTTAATGCGCATTAGATTACTATTTCTCATCGCCTCCGGAACTTTACCTACTAACTTTACTAACTTTACTTTCGACGTATTTTGTGGAGTGATCCTTTTGCCCCTCTCTGCATAGTGCTAATATATTGTATATCTTGAGTGAAATTGTTTTCTGTCAGACGTCATAGATAACTCGTTAGGTTTGGGTTCTATTTGTGTTACAAGTCTCAGGCGACCCACTGTTAATGTGCTGAAATGTTTCGCCAAATTGTTTTGTAGGTTTGATTGATTACTTTTTGGTGTTGAAGTTGGAAGTTAGGTCTTTGGTTATATTTCTGAAGTAGATATGACAGGTGCTGAGAAGTTAAATCAGAAAATATGGTTTCTTAAGGTCCGGTTCCTAAGTCTGAAAACAAAGAATTTTTCATAGTGTAGAATTTAGATATGTAATGCAATAGCACATAGAGAACAGAACTAAGATATGTATCAACTAACACGATCTTAAAACGAGCAAAATCTTCAAAAAAACCGGCCAAGTGTATGTCGGACCACGCACAATGAAGGGTTCCGTAGTTGGGATGAATTTATCCCAAGAACAAACTTAACTTAGTAGTTGAGAAACATGTGATTATTGTACAAAATATCAATTTTTGGACTTTTTCTTTTACTAGTGCTGTGAGACCTTGCTTCCTGCCAAATTGCATGATTCTAGTTCAACGGGAAGTACCGTGTAGGTTTTGATTCATTTGCGAGTATCAAAAATGTCACATAAATGGCCGTATTTTTTTTAAGTTGACTTAGAAGCTTGATTCTTTTAGAGTTCCAAGGGAACATAGATCTACTTATTTGATATTAATTTCAACTTGATACCTCCACGCGTTCCTGAGACAATGGGTCTTGACAGTCTGACAGACGGACAAAGTAGTGATCCTTTATGGGTTCCGTTTTTTCTTTTTGAGGTACGGAACCCTAAAAATCATAACGTTTCAGTCATTTTTCCCGAGAATGTTGTTTACTAAACAACATTTAACCCGATCACTTTCTCAAATTCGACTCAATGTAACCGAACCAGTCAATACGATTCCCTCACGCAAGCACAGCCCTGTATCACGACCAAAAGCCTTAACTTCCGCCTTCTACTACAATTACAGTCTTTGCAATTACGGACACACCCAAGTCACTCCAATTTATACCTTATAACAATGACATAAGAGTCTCATGACGCGCGCTGGTAAGTTGCATTATCTATACCAAGGCGCCGCTACGTCACGCCGAGTTTACGCTGAATCCCTTTAGCCTTTGAACCTTTTTTACTCGACAGCGCGATTTAAACGCCAACGGTTTTAAAATACGAAGTTCGTTGACACTTTGTGCACATTTCGCCACGGTGCACAATTTAATGGCGTTTGCGCACATGTTGTGTGTGTAGGATTAATTTCTTGTGTGTAGTAAATATTTAACATAATATGTTAAATATTTACTACACACAACAAATTAATCAATTGTTTTTTTTTTTTTTTTTTTTTTTTTTTTTATGTTATTTGAATATCTTCGACAAAAGTAGATCTACATTTTGGAACTTTTGTCATGTTACAGTCGCCGCAGTCAAAAGTACCCAATAAATGATCTAATTGAAATAAATGGCTAGAATGCATAGCAAATGATACATAAATGCATTCATTTCAAATAAACCAATTACAGGCACTTTTGAATTGTCAAGGGGTCGGTCAGTCAGAAAGATGAAACTAGTTGTCCATTCCAAAGCGTAGTAGGTTCCTATGGAGAAGAACGGGCAAGAAACTCCACGGACACTCTTTTAAATCAAAATATTCTTACAAAATATTGGTTACATCATTCATGTTGAAATTATACATGTGAGAACAATGTAGAAAGACGTGCACGTATGAAAAGATAAAAACAATTTTAAAAAAAGCCATGGCAACTATGAGATGACCAGTACCTACTGACAGCGCCCGTTCACGAACATGACGCATGGATCAGCACCATTCAGCTCAACCATTTCGAAGGGAACTTAATGATACAACACACACGCCACCACCAGCGAGACATTTGAGGGAGCATCACATACTCTCAGCCGCCAGCCCTTATGTGAGCCACATACGATGCGTCTTAAAGTTATGCGGTCTTCTGCGGTGTCAACCGGTCCACCACTTGCCTTCTTGATCGCGCCTGACAATCTTGCCGGTGATTTACAATTTATTCCGTTGTGAAATCAATAGTTACAAAAAGACTTGAAGCGACCTAATTTTACAAAAATAAGCTTCTATAATTACTTAGGTACAACGTTAATTACTAATCAAATCGATGGAACTCATCGGCAGTATTTCATCGTTTGGTGCTAGAAAGATTAATATCTGCGTGAAAAGAATAAAATATTCCCTCTTCGTCTTACTAATCAATAATCGTTTTCTTTCTTCTTTTCTTGAGGGTGTTGTAAGGGACGTGAGGAGACTAACAAGAGGACTAACAGCTGTTGGCTATTATTGAGTTAGAGGAATCCTAATAAAATAATAAAGTTAACATTTCACCGAAAAATATCTGGGGTAATGTTATGATTCTGAAAGCGAGAGCGGCTGTCTGTTTTCTACATTTTACTGTTCAACTATTTCAACAAATTTCCATAATTTTTCCCAGAGAGGTAATATGGTGCCAGAAACAGGACATAATTTAGTTACTTTTGGCTTTAGACAATATTAAAACCGTAAAATAGCGTAGGCAGATCTAAGTTATCGAAACGCAAACTGAACTAAGCACGCTACTAATTGTTATAACGATCTGAAACGTGTTTGCGCATCTAAGCAAGATTCCAATAAGCCAAATTAACCCTGTCAATGACCCACGGATTAGCGAGGATGAAGAAACAAGACAACGTTTGACAGAACCCGATAAACCGGCACGGCCATCCACCCCCATCAAAATTAATACTCGCAATAAAGATAAACTTCTCAAGGTTCCTATTGGTTCTTGAACGAATAAACATCGTCTTGAATAATGGCGGACAGTGACGTCATTCTCTGTCTCGACTTGGTCACGCACGCCGTGCTTCTCCACAATTCCCGACACAGCGTTGCTCCCGACACGCGTTTCTTGCCGACAACGTCGGCACGTCGCGCGCAATGCGAGATCATTAGTATCTTCTTACGCGATCGCCTGTTTAGATACTGGGATTTTCGCTACCTCCCTTTTTATATGACCTGAAGAAAGATATGATTTACGATCGTCTTGACGTTGTTGAGAAGTTAAATTGTTCTTGGTAATGCTCGGATTGTTATTGTTGGAAGACAAAAGTTGTTGAGATCTAGTTTTCTTTTAGTAACGAATGGTATCTAGTGTTCTGGAATGAATGGAGTGTTTTTTGTACGTTTTAGTCGAAATATAGGTCACATTTTAGGGACTAAACTGCAGATAAATACTGTTTTAGAGAACCCATTTGAACATTTAGATAGTACAGCAATTTGAAACGTTCCACACCATTAAAATAAAAATTGAAACAAAATTCTACAATAGAATCGCTCGGCGACCGCTGACCCGTTTCGAATTTATCGTAGTCCAATTTTAGTAGAATAAAACTTATGAGTTTAATGTCGGCAGTACTGGAGAACACGTGATGCTTCCAGCCAAGTGCCTATTTGTCAAGTCTAAAAATATAAAGCGGGTTACACACGGCGCAGTTGCATTCAACACTTGCCAGGGATTTAAACAATCGTTTCGGTAAGTTGCTATAAAACTAAGGTAAGCACATATTTGGCGCACAATACTTGTGGTTTAAGTGACTTTACGAGATGTTGGAAGTTTAATAAAACATATTGTGTGTTTAAACTGGGGTTTAAAACACACTTTTACTGGAGTTGTTTCCAGTAAAAGTGTGTGTTTAAACCCCAGTTATATGATTTTTTTTCACAGAAAAACATTTCATTGCTTATGTTGTAGAGGCAATTATACTACTTTCCAATCAATCTAAATACGCAAACGCAACACAATTTATCCCCTCTTTAATAATCACATCTTCTCAGAGCATTTCTTCTTCAGTCGCGACTGATCAGTTTCCGAAATGAAATGAAATGAAATGAAATTGTTTATTCTGTCAATAGGATATCGGAATCACTTTTACACGTCATATAAAAAAATATTAAAAATAAGCTAGATGGGGTCGGTGTTTCCTATCTGACTACCGAGCCAGCCCCGGCGCCCTTATATGAGTTGAGTGAAACATACATATGCGCCCCGGAGAGATCGGCGCCTTTTGTTAGAGAGAGTGCCAAGTATTGTTGCCCCAAGTCTATGAATTATACTTAAGGGCTTGTACACCCAACTTGCTTATTGCTCAAGAATAAAAAAAAATACTATCAAGTTCATAGTAACTATTTTTTAGTTCATAGTTACCTAAAATGTTGATGCACTTAAATTGACACTTGTGGGTTATCTTCCGTGATTTATAAAACATGAATACAGTGTTTAAATTGTCAATGTTAAAAACAAAGCCCCTTTGTATAAAAAATACGCTCCAGTTTATCACTAGAGAAACTACCACAAAATTGTTAAATCATTTTTACCAAAAAATACAATACATTTTAACAAAAAGCTGTCGACAAAACACTAAAACAGAAGAGTTTTATAAAATGTATTAAAACTCTAGCAACCAGAATAAAATGTTACAAAATAATTCAATGTAAGAAAAATCTACAAGGAAACTCGTCTAATTCAACAAGCTATCTAATTCGTTTGATAAACAAGAGAGTAATCCGGCAACTGAACTAGTCTCGTTTGTTACTATCCTTCCAATTTACCAACGTTTTGTAACATTATTCAATTTTGTTGCAAAACAGCTTGAATATTATCCATCTTTATGTTGTAAATATGAACGTAAACTAAAAGATATAATGAAAAAAACCTAATTGAGAAATGGGTACATTTTAAGTTCACCCAAAATTGCAAAACTCTGTATTTTCTAGAGCCTACCCTAATATATGTGCGAATTGAAAAAATATGTTCCCTTTCATTGACAATCGCGTGGTAAATTTTTGACCTTCAAACCGAACCATTGATTTAAAAATATTACAATCAGACAAGCATCAAATTCGTCTACCCCATACCACAGCATTCCTCGACCAATAAAAAGTCCCGCATCTCCTAATTCATTTACCTCGCCAGTAATCCGGCAAGTACACTCTCCTCGCTCACTCGCCTCGTTTGTAACGTGCGCCGCCTCCCGTACTAAGGCTTATCTCAGGGCCCGGATAATAGAGCAAAACAGGCAGACGTCTTGTGAAGATGTTCTCGAGAATAATTCGTCCTCCGTAATTTGTTGGCAGTTCTCGTCTTAAAGTTGCTGATAATGTTGGTGGATATTCCTTAATTCATTCGTTTTATGTTCCCTGATAAGATGTTTTGAGGAAAAATTGTGTCGACATTCAGGTGTTAGAATTGTTTATTTATTTATTTATTTATTTATTATTAGCCTCTTCAACAATGAGTACACTATTACTACGCCCCATTACTTATAGAAAAGCACAGCCTGCACTACATTATGCAGAGATGATAACAAAATTAATTAATTAATTATAACAAGTAATACATAGTTTAGATAAAATTTAAAAATGAACTATTCAAAGCTAAATTGATTACAATAAATTACATAGGTTACTTTAAATTAGATTTTATTTTTGATAATTTTTATACAAGATTAGGTTATTATGTGATTTTGTACTAGAGACACCCATTAAAAGTGTGTTGAATTGAAACTAAAAATGCTTTAGTGATTGAAGCTTGGTTTCCTAAGAAACCCGTTTCCCGTTTTTTGACACCTGAGTGCCAAATACTGGTGAGTCTGTATAATTTTAGGTTTATAGGAGAAATAGTATTAAGAACGTCTGAAATAAACACACGTCAGTTGGTTTGAGGTGATATTCTTAGCTGGCTTAAATCATCATAATCAGCCTACAGCAGTCCACTGCTGGCCATAGGCCTCTCCAATTGCACGCCATTCAGCTCTATTCTCGGCAACTCACATCCAGCTGCTACCAGCCACCGCTCCACCTAGCTTGAGGGCGTCCTACCTTACGTTTTCCGACGGTTTGCTGGCCTAAATCCAGTTCAATTTTAAAATGGCCGAACAGCTCAAATAGTTTATTATCTCCTAAAAATACTCTTCTTTTATTCTGGTAACAGCTTACTCTTAATAAGCAAACGCACTACTATATTATCCTCCACGGAAGATCACAGCCCCGTTTTCAATTCGCCGTTTAAACATGAAAGCATTTATGAAATACAGAACTTGACATCCTCTTAGTGAAGTTGCCCGGAAACTTTAAGACAACGACCGCAGTTACCTACTTGAATAACAACCCATAAAGGACCCATAAAGTGGGAGGCAGGGAAGTACAGTCAACCGTAAACCCAAAGGTAACCATTTGCCATCGACAGCGCCTTCATTTCGTAGCAGTACAGTTGAGTTTTCGTACTTTGTTTGTGCGTTGCCCTGTTCCTTTAAGTATCGTTGAAAATTTGAAGTGTTTTTTTTTTTTTTCCTCTTTATTTGTTTTGGGGTTTTTATCTTAATGGATATGTCAACCCCATCGTGCCTTTTATCATTGTAACATTAACGCATAAACTATACTTAACAGTTAAACAATATATGAAACTCTTTGTGATAGAGTTAGCAGTCACCGATTAAGTACTGTTATTAAATTACATAGCTTTATGGCACCTTCTGAAGTCGGTTGGGATAAAATTGATTGTATTAATCCCACGTTAAGCCTATTTAAGTCTAATTCTCTCAAAAGTGGCTCCCCTGGCGCCTGTTTGAAGTGGTTGCCGACCCTTTTATATTTTTTATTTAGCCTACTCTGTCCCACTACTGAGCAAAGGCCTCCCCTAAATTCTTCCACGCATCCTTTTCCAGAGCCACCTCGATCCAACCCGTACGGTATACGTCTAGATCGTCTCGCCTCCTATTTATCATACGATTATAAAAAAGGTTCAAGTATTTATAGTCATTGCTGAATGATTTGAGAACAAAGTTTATTTTTCTTGTATATCCTGGATGGATTCTGGTTACAGTCCGTTTGAAGACATGTTAAATATTTGAAGGTTTCTAAATCTTTTTCCTTAGCTACAAATTGACTCTGTCTTCAGGTTAAAGGACCAACGCTTTTAACCCGCACTGGGCCCGCGTGGTGGATTAAGGCATTGTGGCGCATTCCCTGTCACAAAAAGGAGGCCTGTGGTCCAGCATTGGGAACATTGTAGGCTGATTATGTGTGTGTTATCTGGACTAACCTCACCTCACTGTCAAAAGATCTCTTATAACAACGCCCACGTGCCAAATAAATTCAATACTCATAAAAACTAGTTTACAGGGTGTCCTTAACATATATCACGGACCCCTAATTAGAACGTGACACCGCCACGGTTACCATCCCTCTAGGGAACCAATACCAACGTGCGAATTTCATAAAACAATGAACTAGACAAATTTATGGCTTATAGGAGCTATAAAGCGTCTCCTATAATAATGTGTCGGCAGGTACTTGATATATTTGTTTGTATTTTGATCCCACGTCGGAAACTGGAGGTTGGCTAATATCGCGTTATGTATCACCCCTTTTGTGCCATTCAACCATTTTATGAGTTTAATGTATGTGTTTTAGTGAATAATGTTTTGTTTTATTATGAATGGCCCGTTTGGTTAATTTTGTTTGTGAAAATGGGCCTAAAATTACAAGCTGCATTTAATTTTTTTTCGTAAAATAACAAAACTTTATTACTTTATAATCCTATCCTATACTATTAAACGAGCAATATTATATATATATATTTGTAATCACGTTCTCGAAAACGGCTCTAACGATTTCGATGAAAGTTGCAATATAGGGGTTTACTGGGGCGAAAAATCGATCTAGCTAGGTCTCTTAGTTGGAAAAAATCGTTTTCTCCGTATTCTTACCTGAGCAGTCGGTCGCCCAAAGTTTAGAACAATATATTGACAAATGACAACTCAGAATAATGAAACATGGCAGCAAAAGAAAAAAAAACATGACAGCATGGAATTAGTATGAATGTACTATCATGGCAGCATGGAATTTGTATTAACTTTCCTATACTATTAAATGAGCGTTCTCTATTTTCACCAGAGTAGAGCTCGGTCGCCCAGGTACTATACTTAATACAGTTTAATTGCTTTCTTTTTATCAAAATAATCGATAATAAAGAAAAAAACAAATAATATATTTGTGCTTCCACGTTAATCTGCGTCAATTGTGCCGCTTTGATGACGTCAATCACAATACATAACGCCAGTGGAACCAGCCAGCTAGATAAAAATATAATTTATCACTGAACGCCTATAATCTTAATTCTTTTCTACGGAATTTTGTTTTTTTTTTTTAATGAAACCTTTTTTCTCCGACATTTGTTGGGTAGATACCCGTAATACTGCCATGTATCTGTCGTAACCCATTTAAATTAGTTCGTTGCAATAAAGAATCCCCAAAGAACGCAAATTCGAGAGATACTCAATATCGTGTTTTGGCTATAGAACATTTTTAATCAAACATTTGTTTTCATTTAGTTTTCTCTCTGCAGCTGTTTATACAATATATTAACTAACAGAGGGCGTTCGCGTTAACAGTGTACGAAGTGTTTCTTTTAAGTATCTATTTAATATTTTTTGCGAAAATTTTATTAATAAAAGTCTTTTTTTTTTTCGTTTTTTTTTTTTTTTGCATGTTTGGACGCTATACTATTGGGGGTTAACGGGAACACCCTCTGTTAGTTAATATACTGTATTTTAATCCAATTATAAACATATCCAAAATTCAAAGAAATCCGACACATTTAAGATATTATGACCTATTTCCCAAAAAACTGAAAAGTTATCTGTTTTTTTTTCTTGTTTTAGGTGGATTGCTCCATATGGCACGGCAGAATATACACGTGATTAAAAGCGAATATAACGATAGCTGTCTCTCAATTGTAGCAAGCACCTTTCCTTGCACTTGAAACAATCTCAGAACTCCAAATAGAGCTCAATTACACTTTAGTTGAGCTCTCTCATTCGTGGCAACCCACACAGTATTAATTAGAAGTGTAAAAAAAAAACACCATAAACACATACCATACATAACAGCATTTCAGTTCTTAAATATTTCGTTAAAAATATATACTTGATTTCAATCAGCCAGGGAACCAGAACTCTTATCCTTTAGTAACAACAAAATACCCAAAATAAATTCTTATACTGCTTACAAAAACTTAGTCCACATCAGTCTTGTACCTATAAACTATATATCTACCTACCCATCCTATCTTTACACTGCAGAGTAAGTAAGTAATCGTGTAATGTCGTAGAAAAAAGTGATACAAGAAAATATTCGTCGGTACTAAGCTAGGGAGAAAACGAAATGGTGTTACAACATGATGTTATAAGTGCTGATAAAACTGTCATACGCGTAGTTTATCATCTAAGATTAATATGGGAAGTATTCCACTATACCCAAATGTCCTTAATTTGTTCGTCGAGTCCTTGAGCTCCTTAAGTTCTGAGTTGAGCCACGATTGCTGATAAATGCTTCCAATCGTGGAGGAAAGGTCCACTCAATTCTTTGTGGTTCTTTCCTCAAAAGAGCATTTCAGACACATGGTCCTCATATGGCCTGACCAAGATTATGTCTTGACTTTAAAAGAGACTGCGACCTCTGAGTTTGTTTTGGCCTGTCTTCTCTGTCTGGCTCTGTCTGTTAATTTATAATAATATTTTATGTAATCAATTAGTTTCTATGAATTTGCATGCCGTAAGGTAGAATGTAGCGGTAACCTTCAGCTATTTGTATCATCTTAAACTTGTACCTACATTGATGGCAAATAAATAAATCTGATCTCAGAGTAGTCAGATAGGAAACGCCCAACTCATCCGGCTTATTTTTTTTTTAATCTGTCTTGTAAAAGTGATTCTGATATCCTATTTACAGAATAAACAAATTCATTTCATATATTTTGTAATTATATAATCATTTTACAACGGCATGAAAAATAATAAAAATACAAATGGAAAAACTCCTCCGTTTTGAAAAACAGTCCTTTAATAGAAATATATTTATTTCCCAGGTGATACAATTAGAAACACAGTTCTATGGGTGAATAACATAAGTTAACACGTAACAGTTAAAGTATTAGGTACCTACAGCAATTTTTCACAATTAATATTGCGGGGGATGCCACAAACTAGACAAAACACGAACCATCGACACACTTTTATAAAATCAACAAGATTTTTTTACAATGTGTTTTACAACATCAAAAATCTCCATATTTTTAACATATTTCAAAGGATTGACATTAGAAGCTGTGGTGCCATCTTGATATCGCCGGGACATGTCAAAATGGCGGACGTACAAGATTTTCCGCTGAGCACCGAGCTTCCGACTACACGGCTGTGCTTGTATCGTGGGCAATATATTTAAGTTTAATGTTTAACTCTCGTGATTCTCTTCACAAAGATTTAAGTAAACTGGAATTTAGTTCGGATTAATTGTTTTTGATAAGAGTAGATAGTAGGATGCAATATTTTACGCTGCCTTTATTTTTATTACGTTGAACAAAGAACTCTGTTATATTTACAAAATGTTTATGTGACTATGTATACGTCGTGTAGGACGTGTGGTACGTACGTATAACCCCTTTTCCAATACTCAAAAACCTCAGTGGAAAAGAATCTATACTTACTCGTACCACCCTTAATTGCAACCTTGACGTACAAAAAAACACTTAATCATTTTATCTTGCAATTAGTGCAAAGAAATCACAGGTGCAAGTAGCACCTAAAAAGTCAATAAAGGTACCTAACCCCATATTCCACTAATCCCTACAACCCTCAAGGGAAGACTGGTCTACTCTAGCCAGCCACGCATTGAAAACCTATTTTACCGTTGCGCAATTTAAAGTTTACGATCTAAAGACTGTCCCTTGCGGTCTCTTGCCACGTGTAGCTAAGAATAATATAGTGGCTGTTGAGATTGCAATAGTGCATGTAGAAGGTGTTTTTACTTAACCTTTCGTAAAGTAACACTTCAAGTTTATGAAGTCTCTAATCAGAAATTCGGTTGTAAAATGACGTAATGTAAACTGTTGTGATTGGGTGACCAAAATATCGACGGCTAATATGAATGGGGGGCTTGTGGCTAAGTAATAACATCCACATAGGTCGATCAACCAGGTTAAACTATGCCTTTGCCGCGGTTGAGTGAGTGTTTTAATGGGTTAAAAAAAGAAGATAAATTGAATATATTAAATATACTGAACTTATAAACTTTACCCAAGTTTGGTATAAGTTCAGTCAGAAATAGAAATAGTTACACAAAAGAAAAAAAAGTAGTTTGATCATTTTGTTATAAGTACGGATGCATGCAATCATATATACTCCGCGCACCAAGGAAATTCGTACCTGACACCTGTCAGTTGGACAAGATTAGGAATTAATAAAGTTTAAATTCGTAAAGCACGTATTCTCTTGTACGCAGCTGACAGGTGTCAGGAACGCATTCTCTCATCGGCCGGAGTGTAGGTAATTGACAAACCCTTTTTCGAAGGCAAAGCTTACGTGTTACTTCTAGTTCACACTTTATATCTGTGATAGAGCCTTTTATAATAAGCCCGTGTTGTCCCACTGCAGGGCAAAGGCCTCCTTTGCCTCTTTCCACTTTTCCTGGTCTACTGCGTAGTGCTTTTCAAGCAGTGATAGCCTAGTAGTGTGACCGTCAGACTGCCAAGTTATAGGTCTCGAGTTCGAACCCAAGACACGCGCCTCTGACTTTTCGGATTCATGTGCATATTGTATAATTATCACTTGCTTCAAATACGGTGAAGGAAAACATCGTGAAGAAAGGGACGTGCCTGAGAGGGATTTCTCGATGGTATGTGAAGCGAAGTCAGAGGCCCATGGGCGGCTTTAAAACTCAGACACCAGGTTAATCACTAGCCACACGAAAATAAGAAGTGCCTTTTTATGATTGTTATCGTAATGCGTAAATAACACCCAATTAATGCAGGAATTATTCTGTGCTTCATACACTTTTCTCCCATTCTATTCCTCTGTTTACCCACCAAGTGCCACACGATCGAAGCACACTTCATTAGCCAGAGAACCCATTACGTGTGTGACAATAATTAATGCGTTCCGGAAACAAGCCGCCATTTTACAACACTATTTAGATTTCAGATCTTAACTTACTGCTCAAAGAAAGTTTATGAAAAGTATAGTGCGAGCAATTCATTTATCAAGCAAACGACTTCTCAGTAAAACTTGTTTTTTTGTTCAATTTTTATTTACGACTAGCTTCTGCCCGCGACTTCGTCCGCGCAAAATTGTTTATTCCCCCGACATACTGACGTCGCAACGCATCGCCCGCCCGCAGTTTTCGCTTTGCTTTCTTTCTTCTTGCTCGGCTTCTAAGGCTCGTAGCGTGAAATTATAGCCTATAACCTTGCTCAAGAATTGGACTGTTGAATGCAATCGTTTTTTTTTCAAATTTGACTGGGTGTTCCAGAGATTAAACGCGTTCAAAGAAAAAACAAACTCTCTAGCTTCTGCCAGCGGCATCGCCGATATCTTCATAGATTTTAGCCTATGTTACTCAGTGATAATACAGGGTGGCAGGGACATCGACGCGAAAACTGTTACCATGGATTCAGTACATGATTCTGAACTCCCTTACGTTGAAAACTTTCGTCGGATATTAAAAAAATACAGCACTTTTCTATGAAACAGCAATTTTTTTTTTAAATAACTTTACGTATCATTTAAAATTTTCCACGAAGGGTCGACAATCATGTACTGAATCAGTTTTCGCGTCGATGTCCCAGCCACCCCTGCATAGCATTTTACTGGTGAAAGAATTATTTAAATCGGTCCAGTAGTTTTTTCACTACAAACAAAAATACAAATCATTTCTCTTCATAATATTAGTGTATATAAATTGGTAAATTGAGAGCGGAGTTACTCTCTCTCTCTGTTATTACCAAGGTGCAATAAAACAGTCTTCACAAGTGACGACACATAAGAAGTACAAAAGCAGCGTCTCTCCCTTGTAGTGGAGGTACGGGTGCCGTTGTAATAACAAGCTCATGAGACATTTTTGCTTTGTCTCTGGATGCTAACGCACCTGCAATGCCTCTGGTATATCAAATGTAACGAGCATCACAAGAATAGATCATGCTTAAACATAAAATTGCTAGTGGAAAATATGCTGACTGGAATATATTGGCCAGCCAGCAAAATTGGTTGTTGAGCGAACCACCCAAATTTTGTCAAAATTTCGCTATTTTGGTCGTAATAAGCAGATGTCTCATGTAGTTGCCTGTTAGTACATCGGCACTCGTACCCTTCCAAAGGAGAGATATGAATGCTGCTTGGCAGCATAAATGGTGGAGCTATCATAAAATGATTTATTAACCCAGGGTTTAGAAAATGGACATAGCAAGATATACAAACTAGAAAGAAAAGAAAAAAGAAAGAAAATTTGTTTATTCTGCACAAACAAAACTGTTATCATGAACTCAGTACATGATTTTAGACCCACCACCGTCAAATTTTTTGTCGGTTATTAAAACAAAAATCAGTGGTTCCATAAATTTTGATCGTGTTTCTTATGAAACATTTCGACGCTGCACGCTGGTAGTTCATGTACTGAATGCAGAGATTTTTGCGTCGATGTCCCCTACAGCCTATATACTTCTTCAACTTACAAGAAACCCTAGTCGATTCGCTTGTCTGCTAAATATTGGACCAACATTTGGCCAGACAAGCCAATCGCGACATCTCCACTTTACGACTAACCTAACCTCAAACTATGTCAGTTATAAAAAGAGCATTATGAACTATTATGAGGCTTCATAGTTTAATAATTCAAAAGTTTGCCCTGAATAACTGGATCGTATATTAGTTGCGAATTATGTTCCGAATGAGAAATAAACATTCGCTGGTAAGAATGAGGTGGGAATCCTTGAAATGTGAAGTTTGTTATTCCAGTTTTTTTGTTAATTATTAGATAATATCATGTAAAACAAAGCTAATAGACAAAATGTATGTATGGTTTTTGTTATTTCACTCTGCCCACATGAGTTTGACAATCTCTAATATTTGAAAAATTGTGTAGATTAAGTCAGTAAAGCTACCTTTAAAGCTTTATTCTGCCTATCACGATTTTTTCTAGTGATTGTGATGAAAATCTAAGTAAACTTTGATTTAGAACTATAGCAGCCCGCTCCTGCTTCGCACGGGTTTTACGACTTGACAAAATATCGAGATTTCTTCGGTAAACGTAACTTTAATATTAACGTATTATACACATAAACCTTCCGGAATAAATTCTCTAAACGATGGTGAAAACCTCATCAAAATCTGTTGCGTGGTTTAGAAGAACAACGCGGACATACTGACAAACGCGAAAAGCGACTTGGTTTTATAATATGTATATAGATTTCTGAATGATGCAAACAAAAGACAGTCTCCCAAATTCCTCCGCACTTTGCGAAATAGCTTTCCACTAAAATACAAAACTGTTATTCGCCACTACTCAGATATTCGCTTCGCTTGCACTCCTAGTACGATCCACTAAACAAAACGTCAGCATTCTAAACCCAAATATTATTTCAAAGCGACACAAAGACATCGAAGTTCAAGATAAAAACGAAGGAGAACAAAACAAAAATGACAAATACCCGGAACGTTATCCGTACAAGTAAGCTGTGCCACAGTGTAGGGGAATTCAGAAAGATAACGCGTACAATTACACTCAAATGAGACAAGAAAATCAGCTTAAATATAAGGAAAATTGACTACATAGACCATATGAATCCGGTTTCACAAATCGATGAGTTTGATTTCATACAATTTATTTGATTAGGAATTTATTTTTTATAATATTTCACACAAAATTACTTGAAAAAAAAAACATTTTGGTTGGTAACTACTGGAAATGACTACATACTCATAAAAAATAACCATCACTTATTTTGAAAACCGCTTCTATTTTGATGTCGGTAAAAATGACTACGTTTATGCATATGTGTGTGATAAAACAAAACAGTCTTAGATTGCTGCCGTCTTTTATTTCTATGTGTACGTGTCTCAAAGAATAGCCCTTCTGCTCGTATATGTGGCCGGTCGCAATCTTCGCTCGACGGAATCCTCCGGGAAATCGCGATAACTAGTGAAAGTGGGGTGTTACATCGAAATCTCGGGCGTCGGATCTCACAACCATTACAGACAGGTGCGCTCCCTGGCCGAATTAATGACCCGAGTTCCGACTGAGGTATAAAAAATGTTTCCTCACAAACAAACGGGAAGAACAGTTTATTTTGTGAGTTACGAGTTTTTAAAGACATGCGGATTAGTTGCTTTGGAGTTTTATTGGTTTTGTTGACGGCTGAAGTTTTTGTGTTATAAAGTGTTATCGCTGAATGATGGTCGGGCTGTCTTTCGAGGATAATAAACGACTTTAACCCGGTTTAAGATCTGTGAGAAAACGGGCTACGTAGCGGCTACGGCGTAGCTATCTTCACTGCTACGGGTGCTACGGTTTTGTAGCAAATCTACGTCTTCTACGTACATAGCTAGCATTACAGTTACTAGTGGTTTTATTTATAAACGTTGTTTAATGTTGAGTAATGTTTAAAGTCTGTTTAACCATACAGTTTTGACGTTTAAACGTGTTTTAACTTTAAGCAATGTTTATAAATAAAGGGGTTGATGTTTCGATTTTTATGATGGATGAATAAAAAATAGCCGACACGTTCATTAATATTATAGTTTCATATATTATGAATATCATGACCCAAAACAAGTCTCTGTGTATAAATAATCACACTCTTTGACACACCATTCTATAAAATACTAAAGGTTAAAAAGTCGAGTACTAAATAGACATAAAAAAGAAGAACCGTTCATATTTCTTGCGATACTAAACACCAGAAAGTATCAAAGAAGGCTGTATATCAAAAACTTAAGCCTACTGGCTCTGGAACATCGTAACTTCGGCCTGTCATTGTACAAGTTCTGGACCTAGATATTTTGTACAGACCAACTTTTGAGATCTTCGCAACAAAAAAATATTGAGAACATTAAGAAGGTTTTTATTTTGGTAGGACTGAAACAAACGTGAAAGTTCGAGCAAGCATCAGAATATGTAAAGGTACCTGTGTAAATAAGGTATGTGTTTTAAGTGAGCTTATCCTAAAAGTTGGCAACGTCGCAAATAGCTGTCAAATATTTACCTAATTTGATTAATTTGGCAATAATACTGTATGAAAATATGAAATGAGGCTTACTAGTGAACTAAAATATTGATTATGAAATGCAATAATTAATATCGTAACACCGAATATTTAATTTTAGATGTAAAAACAGTAAAGGCAACTTTCCTGTTTACATCTAAAACGGTTACAACAGCAAATTCAATGTTATAATTTCAATTCATTATTAATATTCTAGTTCGGTAGTTAGCCACATTTCATATTTCCATACAGTAATATTGCCAAATTAATCAAAACGGCGAAATATTTGACATCTCTTTGCGACGTTACCCACTTTAATAAACGCTCTTAAATTATTTGGTAGATTTCAACAATATGTTGGCTTTATACACACTACATCACGCCTGTATTTCGTGAAGGCATAAGCAGAGGTCTACTATATGTAGACCCACATTTCGCAATTTTTAGGAGTCATTGATTTACCTACTACGAACTCTCATTTTAATGCAAGTAAGCTGGCCGAATATAATTTGCAAAAATATATATGTATTAAAATATTTAAAGGGTACCTGGATATGTCAATTAATTCAGTTATTACTTATTTTATAATAATTAATATACCTAACTACAATTTTAATTAAAAATGTTTTGTTTGTCTAGTAAATTCAAATGATGTAATTGCATAAAATCTAGAATCTACTGATTGGGAGAAAACACTGGCCCTGTAACACAGGTGTTGTTACCTAGCGCAGGAGTCACTAAGTTTGTACACATTTTTATGCCAATAAAGAATTTATTTATTATTATTCATTTAATATAATTTAATTCAGTAAAATAGAGGCGGTCCTTGCTAAGTAATAACAGCCGCACAGTTCGATCCATCGGGTTAAGCTACGCTTGCCGGGGTTGGTCTGTGGATGGGTGACCATCTTCATATACTGAGACTCCTCCGTGGCTCAGAAAGCACGTTAAGCCGTTGGTCTCGGCTGTCATTCGTGGATCTTTGACAGTCGTTACGGGTCGTCAGAAGCCCGAAAGTCTGACATCCAATCTTACCAAGGGGTATCGTATTACCCAGTTACTGTGCTGTGGAAGTCAGATAGGCAGTCGCTCCATGTTAAGTACTGGTATTCAGCTGCATCCGGATAGACTGGAAGCCGACCCCAATATAGTTGGGAAAAGGCTAGGCAGGCAGGCAATTTAATTCAGTAAAAATAATACGATTATTTGAGTTCATGTTTTGTGGATTATAGATTACTTAGACAGCATGATGATATCATAATTCAGAAACTTTTTATCAACATAAAATGCCTAATCGGACAGAAATCGAAACATTTATATCATTTACTGGTAAAACCAAATAAAAAGTGACCAAGCCCAAAATACTGGACGCGTAATCTTTAAAAACGAGTTGGCTTTTCTTTACATAAACGAGCTAAACAAATGGGAGGCAAAGCTGTAGGCTTTAGACCCTAAAGACCCTAAGGGTCTGGACACAGTTTGGGGCGAACGTGGACGATCGTTTGGTCTTTGAAAAGTTACTGGCTCATGACACTATTAGAGAGAAAAAATAGAATGATATGCAATGGGCAATTGATGTACTGTACTTTTTTATAACATTAAAATACATATATTTTTCAAACATATTTTTGTGAATTACTGAAAAAATTACGTATCTTTTGGGCTTGTTGTTTTATTTATTTTTGAACCGATTTAAAATATTTGGAAGTTCTAAATTTATTAATCTGTTTATATTTCTATGTATAGCTGTTTAATTAATCTTCAAGAAATTTGCAAGATTTTGTTTTAAATAATAATGAATCTTCATTGAAAGCAAAAAGTGCCCAAAAAAGAAAGACTCAACTGGTGCTACATCATGTATTTAATTTTTTTATTTTGATTTAAACTAGTTTTTAACCAAAGTGTACACGCACCCTTACGGGCTGTTTCAATTCCTGGTATTTTTTTCACAAACAAACAGATAATTAATTGTTACGCTCATTTGCATATTAACCTTATTTGTTCGCGAGATGCTGTAGAAATAAGATTTCGTATAATAAATCTGGAAAGTGCCCTCTTAAATAGCGGCAAAATAATTCTAGATTTTTATTTAGTCGAGGTTCTTTATGGAAATTTAAGAGGTCTTTAAATAATTATATAGTGCAGAATTTAAAAATTTACTTATTCCATGCAGATATACACTTGAGTTAGTCGTGTGGCTTCCTTGTTGGGATTTATTTATTTTATTTATTTAACATAAAAAGAAAATTTTCAAGGGGATGGGACTCTTTTTAAAGCGACCATTAGGGGGCTTGAAAGGGTCTATTCACCAAAAGGATTATTGTACCTAATGATACTACACTTCTTAAATTACATAAACCAACCCTCGTTGGTTTAGTGGTCACAAGCGCTGCTGCTGAGCATTATGTCCTGGGTTCAATTCCCAGGATGGGCAAAATGATTTTGGGTTTTTCCATTAGGAATTTCTTCAGTACCAGCCCGGAGTCTGGATTTGTGCCCGGTTGATGGCAAAAGGCTCGCCCCCAATTTCATGGGACTTAAATATAACTTGCGAATGTGGGTGTACCTACTATGATACACCTCTGCTAACCCTTCGGGGAAACAATGCGTGGTGTCATGTTATAAACCAACCACTAAATTGGAATTCTGATAAGAATATTTAAAATTCCGTGCAATCAGTAAAGTCAACTACACTAATTAGTGTAAATCAATAAAAACTATAAAACAACAAAATAAAAAATTTATGTACAGGATGTTCGGCAGACGATTGAACATACAAAAATGGCGGATCCGTGGGCCCAATAACAAGACCCAGGCCACAGGATTTTTATCAAATGTTTTTTTTTTTTTTGTTCGTAATTCATCGTTGCTCAAAGTTCAAACGTCAATAATTTCATTTAAAAATAACAAAACCGGCAACATTTTTTTAAAATTTTCTAGTCTTTAGTAACTGAAGAATCTTATAATCATATCTGATGAAATAAAAGCCCTTAAACTAAAAACAAATTAAAAATAAATACCGAAAGCCCGACTTTAAACTGTGTTATAAAAAAACTAAGAGTGAGAACAGTTCTAATTTTAGTAAAACATCTTTGGCTCATTCTAACAGTATGCAATATGAACAATTTTTTTTTAAAACAACTAGAATAATTTGCCAATTTCAACTGCCTGGGCCTTTTTTCACGGAACTCTTCATTTACGAAAAGTGAAATAAATTAGATACAAGCAAAATGTTTCCTGCAATTCAGATTCTACAATAAAACAAGATAAAAAAAATGGCCTGTTTTGTTATTTTTAAATGAAATTATTGACGTTTAAACTTTTTGCAACGACGAAAAACGAATATTGTTTTTCTTTTACAAAAAAACCTTGTGACCTGGGTCTTGTTATTGGGCCTAAACACGTAGCAGACGGCCTCACGGATCCGCCATTTTCGTATGTTCAACCGTTTGCCGAACACCCTGTATAATATAATTACTAATTTACTTATAAATCGATAGACATGTTTATGTTAGCTAATCTGCGACTGGTGGCATTCCCTAATGCATTCTCACTAAATGCTACATAAGCAATGCGATCCTACACATAAAAAAATATCAAACAGTATCTATTACTACTGGGTTACCTACGATCGTCGTGAAACAGGATGACAATTTATTTTCTATACCACTTGCGTTTGTATTATTGAATGTCATGCTAGTATAATAAAGGCTTTAACACACGGGTGAGACTTGACACGCGACATTACACCAACGATTTCATCTTGAGTTTTATTGCATTAACACAGAACAGTCGCGCACACAGACAATGTATAGTACGTACGTTAATATGACAGATCACGCTTTAGAAAGAGACTGCCAGACAGGTATGAGTAATAGATGTGATATTTTACAAACTTTTTACAAAATAAAAGTGGCACATTTGCGGCCCGAACTGCACTGATAGATATCGCAAAGACGTGACGCAAAATCGAGTCGCACCTGTGTATGGGACTCTTAACATCGCATTGTATCGCGTTTATCGCTAACCTAGAACGCAAGGCTCAGTGAAACACGAAGAGAAACAAAATGGCTGGCAACAATTATGTCGCTACGACGAAAATCACTTTAATTACTCAATTTCAGGGAAGAATGGCTGCTTTTAACCGACAATTAGTACTATAAACGGTTTAGTGTGGAAATAGTAAAATATTGTAAGGTAATAGAAGAGGCGTTTCCTGTACCCATAGTTTTGCTTAAATGATGTAAATACGTTAATATGACTAGTCTAAACTAAATACTGTTCATGAAAAGTACATATAAAAAAGTCTGTTTATTTTTAACCCCGATGCAAAAAGAGGGGTGTTATAAGTTTGACCGCTGTGTGTGTGGCTGTCTGTGGCACCGTAGCTCTTAAACGGGTTAATCGATTTGAATACGGTTTATATTTATTTGAAAGCATATTTTCTAGCGATGGTTCTTAGACATGTTCTATTAAAATCGGTTCCACCCTTTGAAGATTATCAGCTCTTTTCTAGTTGATGAATGGATGTGAGAGTCTTCCACATGTCTGATCGATTTGAAATTTGGTATTCTGTTTCTTTAATGATATTAGAAGAACATCGTAACCTTGAACTGATGCTGCAGCATCACCTGGAATTTTTAGGATACCCAACTCTCTTACCACCTTACAGCACAGGTATCGTGTTTGGGCTCATTGGAATGGTCTCAATGAATAGGTTATAGATAGACTATGAATAGGGTCTGGTGATGGAGTAGGAAAGAGAAATGAGGAAATGTTTGTGTCGGGGTTTTTTTAAATTTTAATATAATTTCACTTGTATTTTAACATCTTCATTCTGTCATATTCCGAGTCGAATTAAGTCTACAAAACTCAAAAGGATAGAAATGTGTGTATGACAATTAATCCTATCGACCACTCAATGTTGTCTTTAGCCAATTATCCTATAAAATCTATTTCTGTTCAAGTATAATTACATACTAATAATGACTATAAAGAACACCCACTCAAAAACTGTATGAACAATGCTGAACACATCCTTCACCAGTTCTCTCGCCAACAACAGTAATAAAAACAAATTGTGAGATTAACGATCCCAAAAAAATAGCGGCCGAGTGTGTGAACGAGCTGTTAGAAAAAACAGGTCGAATGCGCTTTGGACGCGGTTTAGGGTTCCGTAGTAAATTCAATTCATGGGTTTACATGTCATTCATTTTAACAACAGTTGATCAAAAAAAAAATTGGTTCTAGTACATGCCGTTTTGCTCACTGTTTTTTCCTTCACCGTTTTGAGAGCAGTGGTGATGAAACGATTTACACAAAGTAAAGTGTCTGTCTGAGTTCGAACCTGCGACCTAACTTGTAAGTCGCGGCTGTTACCACTGCTCAAATACCAGTGTTGATAGGATATTAGCAAAATATTTATAACTGAGAAACAAACAGACATTCAGTCAAGAAGATAAAATCTCAAAAAAACTCAAAACTCAAAGCATTTATTTCAAATAAACCAATTACAGGCACTTTTGAATTGTCAAGGGGTCGGTCAGTCAGAAAGATGAAGCTAGTTGCCCATTCCAAAGCGTAGTAGGTACCTATGGAGAAGAACGGGCAAGAAACTCCACGGACACTCTTTTAAATCAAAATATTCTTACAAAATAATGGTTACATCATACATGTTTAAATTATTTAAATTACTATCAATTTTATACATTTCTGGTACAGTAACTTAACGATTTTTTGTTTGTTACCCGTCTTGTTAACATTAGTCTGTTTTTGTTTCAGTTAAGTTTAGTATATTAAATTGCAAGGCAGCATTACTGCGGGTACTTTTTACTAACAATGTATGGAATGTTTTATTCTGAAATAAATTATTAATAATTAAATAACAATGGTATGGATGCCGTAATCATCATGTACATTAGTCCTTTAGTTATTAAGATCATTTTAAGCATAAGTTTAATGTATATGAAGTGGCTGTGCTTCTTTTAAATAAATAAAAAAACCTGAAAAGGGTGTGTAAACTCTATGGCATATTATAGGTACGTGAGTATCGCTTACACCCTTATCCCTAGGGGGACAAGATAAAGTGGGGTTTCCGCGATCCATGGGTCGCGGTCTGTAAACCCATAACAGTGACGTATTATCTTTGAAGATGGCTGAAGAGAATAAATAGTGATAAGTTGTTATTCTGGAACAATGCTCAATCATGTATACATAACATCACGCATGTTATCCACGAAGGGTAAGGCACTCGTGGGGAAATGTTGGTATAATATAGCTATAGTTAGGTTATGTTAAAGTCCCATGTAATAGGGGGCGAGCTTACTGCTACCAATCGGGAACATATTCAGACTCTGCGCTGCTACTGAGAAATTTCTGATGAAAAACCCAATAACACTTTGCTCGACCTGTGAATCCAACCTAGGACCTCATGCTCAGCAGAAGCGCTTACGACCAACAGACCAATGAGTATAGTTATCTGCTGAACGCCCTGATTGCTCAGGAGCCCGATGTTGACATATTTATGTATAGCAGTAAATTTATGGTAAATGTTTGCATGTTTTTTTTTTAGCTAAATGTTGTTGTTGGCTTGCTGTGCGCTTTGGTGTTTACTGTAAGTGCAGCAAGCAATTGTTATATAAATAAATAGTTGGCCTTTTAATTCACAAAATTCACTTTTTAATGTTGATGATCTATCTGATGACTACCGATCAATCAATCAATCATTTATTCTCTCTTCACAAAGTTGACTTAATGTTATTGTGTACAAAAAAATGTCTCAGCTGTATTTTACCTTTGTGAGAGACTGGTGCCTGATATCGGTTTTTTGTAAAAACCTTTGTTACAGGTCACCAGGTCCACGGCTAGAATTAACTTTCAAAGACGCACCGTGCAAGACTCATATCCGATGGATCCTTACAACACCGAGGGGCTCGGTGATGTCGATCTAAGAGACAAGAAGAGTAAAACCACACTTGAATTGCTAATCTTGGCAGGTATCCAAATTCTAAATACTAATAAAATCAGGTGAACCTCTTTTAATTAGCAAAAAACTTTTACGGCTTTTGTAAATTCTCAGGTAACCACCCTGTGGAGTAACTTAAACCTACATAGTGAGAAATTGATTTTTAATTAATAAGTGACTTGTATAGTTATGAAATTATCTTAATTTAATAACTATTAAAAAGAAAATTAGCACTTTTATTAAATAAAGCTAAACGAAAATCTTATGCAACTTCTTTCGTTTTTAAGATATCGGTTTTCATTTTTGTTTTATTTTTAGGGTTCCTCTTAACAGTTTATTCAGAGAAATTCTAAAGCATTTGAACGCTCTATAACGTAGTTTTCATGAAAGTATAACAATATTAAATTCTGCCCGGGAAAGAGCGAGGTCACTCATAAAGTTAAACAGTGGCTCCCGTGATAAAGTGCACAAATGCGGATATGATACTAACTTTAGTGACCTGTGTTTAGAACCTCTGGCTTATAAAAAGGTTAAGTATATAAAACCCATTTTCTTTCTCATAAACCAGTCACTTCACAAGATATATCTTGAACTTTCTCGTAAATTAAGTTAAGGGTTTACCTAGTGATGCTTTAATCACAATATAATGAGCATAGAAATATTTCATTTTAAAAACACGCGTAGCCTAGTAAAGTCGAAACCAACTCTTTTGTCTTGTTACGCTACGCTTGCCGAGTTACAAGTGCTACGGCGTAGCTCCTTTGCTACGATCGACGATCGCGTAGTCGCATTCGGTAAGTTTTGGGTAGCTCTCTCCTTCCACAAACTTTATAAATACAAAGTGTTCTCAAAGAGATATTTTGTAGGTTCCATTACTATTTAATGGCCCTTAATCTAATCTAATATTTTATCAACCAAAAAAACTTGTAAAAGAAGAAAAAGTAGGGAAAATAACGTTCGAATATGTTATAATAACATGCGGCGGTACCAGAGAAATCCTTATTTGAAGTCTAATAAAAATATATGCCCACATGAAAAAGGGACTATTTTTATGGGGATAAAATTCAAATGATACGATACACGAGTAAACATAATCACGTCACGGCGAACCAATATTGTTGAAAATGTAATTGTACGTCGTTTGGTCGGATAATCGGTGGGTCGGGTGACTTCGGAATAAAATAGTACAGAAGGTCAATTCCATACGAGGTATGACAGGCGCACGCACACAAAGACATGCACAGTCGGCTACAAAAGTCGATAAACACTTCAGTTTTTTAAACCTAAAAAAATAATTATTGAACAAAATATGTAGATAAAATTTAATGAAAACAGAAGTATAAATAGAAGATTACTGTTAGCGATTATATGAAAAGTAAAAATCAGTTCACTGAACTATTTTATGTTAATTTAGTAAATTTGTAAAAGTGATAGTGTTATTGGACTTTTGTTTCAAAACGTACTTACGACGATCTCACACAAATGGCAGTAGCAAGTACACTTGCACGTGCTTTAAGCGAAGCGTGTTGTGTGCTTGTTTAATAGAACGAACCTTCTGGACTTAGGTATCTTATTCTGTGACTTCAGTTAACTTTGGGTACATTACGTGAACTGTATACATGGGCGCACCATCTGCTTAAGTAAGGTTCCTTGACACATCTCGGTGGGAGTGGTTTGAGCAATATTGTTTTAATGATAATAACATCAGCCTGTAACTGTCGTACTCTCAACGAAATGCATTTGCCAAAGATCTCGAAAACACCCAAGACATATACAGGAACACGAGTTATGAGTATGCATGTGGGTGACTCAAAGTGTAGGGGATGATCAACGAAGCGATTGTGTGAAACATGACAAGCCTAGTAGGTTGCCGAGTTGGCGGATGATAGAAATGTTTGAAAGGAGACACGCTGCACTGACCCCAAATAAATTGAAGTAATATCATACCCCAAACCCGTGAACCACAAAACTGGTGCTCTAGATGGGGTCGCGGTAGACCACGAAGGAGATGGCCGGGTGTAATGAATGACCGGGATGAACTTCTATAAAAGTGGAAGAAAAGTAGAATTTGTAATTAAGCCTACTTAGAAGCCTACCCTTGCCCAGGATTTTCTCCTAAAAACCGTATTCAGTAAGTAAGTCATTTTCTAAAACTACAAAACCTGCAACTTTTAAACTAAAAACCGCTTTATAAAATAAAACAAAGCATAAAACGAAAATTAATTAAAATAAAAAAATACTCACGAAAATAATATTTAAAGGGCCGTTCCACGAAAAATTTCACATCAAAGGTTCGCATTCTGATTACAAAGATGGGTGTAATTAATTTTATTTTCGACGAAATTCTCCCTTCGTAGGTTTATAAAGCAAGTGTAAACAATTTACTGTAAAGTAAATACATTAATGTTTTTGAAGGGAATCTTGTGTTGTGTAATCTATTTTTGGTTTAAGAAAGGTTTTCTAAATACCGGTGATTAAGTAAGGGGTTTATTCAAGTTGAGTTTAAATGAAGAGGTCTAATTTTATATTGTTAAGAAAAACAGATTGCTGGTAAAACATAAACATAATATCACGCCTGTATTGGCCGATGGGTTATGCAGCGGTGTACCAGTACACCAAAAATATATTAACCTTATATAAATGCAGGTAAGAAATCAGCCCATAAACCCTTTGAAAAAGCTAGCAGCCAACTTTATTTTTAAGATCCAACTCTCAATTTAAAATCGAACCTCTAAAAACCCCGACTTAACCCTCTACCTACAAATGCCAATTTAAACACCTTCAAATCGCAAATAATCCCGATAAAAACGGGAAAAATAAAAACTTCGTACTAAAAAGGTCAGAGCAAGATTAGTTAAAACTAGGCTAACGAAAATACATAAACAACCTGATTACCATGCTCCAACGTACTCATTAGAACTTCTGTACGAACATAAAATAAATTAGAAAAACTTTTTGTTGCGAACACTCTATTTAGTTTTGTGAAAAACTTGTAGGTCGTGCTTTTAGTTGGATTATCAAAACATGATGGAGTTACAAAAACTGAAAACACATGGTGGCTCTCATTTACATTTTAAAGGAAGATATGCTAAAGCTATTTTCTAGAGAAAATTACTGTATTTTCGACTTATAGATATGATTACCTTTTCAACCAAAATGAATACTCCGTCCGTCAGTAGTGAAGGGTTAAAGACCATTACTTTAAGTTTTAATTTTTAAACGTGGGGACTAACATAGATAAAATATAAATATAACTTTAGTTTCTTAAAATACTGCTTGTAGTTTTACTTTTACGTCAATCTCATTCGGAAAGTGGCTTTTACAAACTTCCTTTGGAGTTTTAATTCATCAGTTCAATCATTTATATCTAAATATTGTAACAATATTTATGCAACTAACTACATATTTGTACTAATAACAAATTTTACAAACCCATAAATACGTTGTTTAAATATCTAAACCACATAAACCCCACAAGTAACCTCACACAGCCAACAATGCACGTCTTACCCGCGACATGAATGTTCCACATCACTAGTTTTTCAATTCGGATGTTTCAAGCTATTTGATTCGCGCTCTATCTAGGTCATCAGTCAGACGTGCTTTGTGTTCGTAGATAAATAACGTTTAACAGAAAACAAAGTTACGAATGCTTTAGCAACTGTAACAAAACGGGACTGAAAACCGGGGGGGGTTTGATATCTGAGTTCAGCAATGGGGATAGAATTTTGCATATAAAATATCTTAATGACATGTCGCCGAGACAAAACTGGCGACTTAATTCTACACACGAGCGGCACGCGTCAACGGCAGATACAGCTGCAGCCGCCGACATCGTTGACGGCAGCTGCCGACGCGTCGACAGCTGCGGTTGCCTCTTTTGTTGACGCGTGCCACTCGTGTGTATGAGCACTTACCCATGCAGCATATGTAGTCACAAGTTCGCCTCGATAAGTGTCGGTGGACAAAAAGTGTGTCCGACAGTTAGTCCGAAAATAGTTGTCGTAAAAGTTGTTGGGATTACATTAAACAGATGCCGAGGAAGCCTTCTGAGTTCTGACTACTTCTGGCAACTGTTTGAAGAGTCCATTATTAGCAACATTATATTAAAATCAAATGTTGGATTATATCTGCGACATATATTTCTTAGTAACATTGTTGACGCTAAAACCTTTCTCAATGTACGACCGAACTTTATTGCAAGCTTCATCATCATCAACATTTCAGCGGAAACACGTCCTGCTGGACAAATGCCTCCCTCCACTTTGCCCAATTCTGTGCTTCCCGCATCCAGGGGATTCCTGCGGCCTTCACAATGTCATCGGTCCACCTTGTGGGAGGCCTTCCAACGCTACGTCTTCCGGTACGCGGTCGCCACTCTAGAACCTTTCGGCTCCAAAGGCCATCTGTTATGCGAGCAATGTGCCCTGCCCATTGCCACTTAAGTTTGAGAATTCTTCAGAATATGTCGGTTGCCTTGGTTCTCCTGCAGATCTCTTCATTTCTGATTCGATCGCGTAGGGAAACTCCAAGCATAGCCTCTCCATTGTCCTATGGGTGACTTTTAGCCTTTTAATAAGTTCCATTTTGAACGAACACGTTTCAACAAACGTTTCGTTTCGCAAGCTTAATTTGTTCATAAAAACTTCTCACTAACAGATATGACGCAATATAAAAACAGATTCGTAGGTACATAACTCACAAGGTAAACTGAAAACGTTGATTTATCTAAGGTTCCTGACCTGACCTGAAAACCTTGGCATAGTACGGTGCCAACGAAGCCAAATGGCTGGAATAAGGACAAAGTTTCCATTACCGACCTGGCTTGAATTAGTCCACCTGGCAAAAAGGCTTTTTGGACTAAAAATAACTACCACACAGGTAGGTTTTCACACGGATTCTGAAACGCTAAATGAAAGTGTAATATGAAGCTGTTGGTCTGAAGATTTTAAAATAAGTTTTGCTTACAAATATAAGAAGACTTGGAAGTAATTTTCCGTTTATAAGTTTTTGTTATTAAGCGGGCTTGTGGCCGATTTCTATCTTTACATTGCTTAAAGTTAATACTCATACCTAAGGCTCGTAAAACCATATTCTGTTTTCCTTTTTGTATGTTAGAAATATTTACGTAGTGTAAAAGATTGACATCAATATTGAGCCTGTAAGGCTCAATATTGATGTCAATCTTTTCAAAGGGCCTTAGGAAAATGACTAAATGATGCGATTAGTAACAATAACGATCCAATATTTTTTTAAACAACGGTGCTGTATAATCTGCAGAATTGTTCCAAAAAAAAACTTCATCTAGTGCCGTTTTAGTTCATCGAAAATTATGCTGAAATACACAAAATAAAGGGCGTGTCGATACCCATTCCATCCCTCTTCCTCCTAGCAATATTTCACGTCCAAGATATATAGACTTTATCACATATAACATTTGTCTTAAATAAATTTGAAAGCGAAAATACGACGCCAGAGAGCTGACGGATATGCAACGTCGTTATCATGTGAAGACTGTAAGGAATGCTTGCCAAAACTAGGGGCAGTCACATCTATAGATTAGTTTCAGAGCTGAAAAACACCTTGTTTGCTCACAGGCACTTCGAGACGTATTAGTTCGAAAATAATCTAATTTTGGTTGCAGTTTCTGTGTAGAGTTTCTAGCTAAAAAGTTGCTAGACCTTATACGCTTTTAATAAGCTGAGTAGACTTTTAAATATTTTATAAACTTATTTTAGCTACCAATATGTCGAATCAACTCAAAAGTATGCTATATTATTAATCAATGCATTACTTACAAGATCTGACCAAAAAAACAATTGTGTAGCCTTTTCCCAAGTAATGTTGGGGTCGGCTTCCAGTTTCACCATATGCTGAATAACAGTAATTTTCCCGACCAATAACGGACAAGAAAACGATACACTAATTGGATTTCCATGTTCATACATATTTTTTTGGGGTTATCCATAACCGTTTTTCTTTTGTTTCGAAAATAATAAAAATTAAGTATCATAGAAAATATTCTAGAGATGCACCAGGAATTTATGGACGTGCCCGCAAAATTAGAGAAAACCGGCGAGCTTGCCAAAACCTACTTCCCCGATGTTTATTGTATTATTAATCTTTGAACTCAGCATGTTTCTTTTATGTACGTCGCCTTGGTAGTGGTGTGATGGTTCAGAAAGCTTCACACAGTGGCCGTAGCTGGCCCCGTTTTGAAGTCTACACTTCTACAGTCTGATCTTAGCATGGAACAAACTTTGTACAAGTTTATAATTCTGAAAATAGTTGTAGTAGAAATATCTTAAGTGCTCTACAAAGCTTCTTAATGCTTAGAATTGTATGTAAATAATTTTGTTTAAAATTTCATTTAACCTCGAACATTCTGTAAATATGAACCTGAATATTTTTAACACCAACCATTAATATTTTAACGTATTCAAGGACACTGTAGGAGACACAATAGAAGTTTTATTGTTATAACACTTATGGGCATTTAGTATCCCTCAAAGTGTTATAACACGTGGCTAGCCGTAAAAAATGTTACAACTAGCACACCAAAACCCGTGGCGGTACTCTACAATTTCATTCTTTATTCCTAAACATTTGAACTGACAGGATCGGACGATGTGACAACACTTGGGAGAGGCGCAGCAGTGGACGTCATTTGACTGAAATTTTTGTGTTGATGATGATATAACACTTGACCTAAATGTGCAATATCTTTGGTCAAACATCGTCGCTATTAAAGTTATTATATATCCGAATATCCGAGAGAACTCTAAATTTCACCTCACTAGGGGGCGTCTACATGGCGCTAGCTTTCTTGAGCATTCTATCTAAAGAGATGTAACCAACGGCCGCGTTCAACTCGCCAGCTATCCCCGCTTGTCAAACTTTTGAGAAGGGTATCGACAACTTGTAAACACCGCTTTGCATATTTTGAGAAGACGCTTTTTAAGTCACCTAGTTTAAAATTGTTTGTGAAGTGGTATTTAAAGCTAAATAGCACAGTTAAGCGGAGTTTTATTGTAAAATGCAAGAAAATAAAGAACTTGTTTATAAAAAAATGCAAACATTGGGAAAATATGCATTATATCCGTGCAATGTTTAATTACAACACAAAAAAAAAACTATAGTAGAAAAAATCACGCTGTGAGTTGTCCAAATATGTATTAACCAGTCAACGAGTTAGTAGCGGCAACCCTATTGAGTAAATCACTTTCAATTACAATCTGAATCATTTTGAAGGACATTGCTAATCCATTGCTACTTATGTTCGATTTTTTAGTCTGCTCAACAACGTACATAAATAACGCAATGAATGTTGTTGAACTGTCAAAATGAAAGCCATTGCTACTGTTAATGTGTACGGTGTACGACACAACTTAGATGTAGCATCGGCAAAATTCGTAAAACCGATCACCATCTGAACAGTACACCTTCAAAATCACCAATATTTATTACTACTTTAGGTGAAAATGATCTTTACGCAAATACTTGTGAAGTCATATAACCAAATACATTCGTAAAATTGAAATAAATGAATGCAAATTGTCAATGTATGTTACATATAATTTGTGTCGTACTATACGTAACAAGCCCGCTGGTTTGGCTGCCCAGGGTACACCTAACGTACATATCTATTATACATTGTAACAGCGAACCAATTTTTACGCCTCACCTTTAAGACCTAGGCCAAATATTTTTTGATTTTCGAATAACTCATGACTTAAAGAGGTGCCATAAAGAATACGAGTATGTATTAAAAATATAAACGTGTTTCGCGGCTATTCTGACTTTGTACATTAAAGTAACGCCACTTGGATATCCCTTTTCCTTTTTTTCCCAGTCCAAAATTTATTTATTTATTTATAACAGCTTAAACTATCATTACAGGGTTTACCTTAATGCGACAGCTAAGACCTTAAACTATATAAGTAGTTATAACCAAATTTAAAAAAAAAATAACTAGCAACATTATCAAAGACAAAATCATTATCAAGATTTTCAGTCAAAGACTATGTATTTTATTAAATATCGCTCACTTACATCGAAATACTCGTATCCGAGACAACTCAAAGATTCAACCCGCAAGGGGCGACTCCATGGCGCGCGCTTTGTTGAACTTCCTCTATTTAGAGAGATTCTACCCGCGTTCCATTCTTAAGGCGCGTTTACTTTTGATACATGAGGCAATAGAGTACTGAAATACTAGTGGTAGCTAAATATAAACCCTTTGTGATATTAAGACTGTATTATGTAAATACTTATGAAAATGGGTTTTTCATGTTTTGATTTATGAATTTCAAAGCGGATTACACGTTACAGGAACTAATTATTATTATACGAGTATTCTTTCTTTTCGGAAAACAATGATCCAGCGTGTTAGTAAACAATAATATAACTTATTACTAGTGTTAGTAGTTCAAATACAATAGAGATGAAGACAGAATAAATACACTCGAGAGCAATGAATCCGGGTCACTTAAAGAATCCTAAAAATCTCGGAAACTAAAAATGCTAGGTTAATGCAATAAATTGTATTTAATAGACAATGTAATACTCCTTAAATGAAGGTATTAAAACTTCTTAGTTATTGTAAAGTTATATCATAAAAAAATCAAATTTGAAAAAGGGCCACTTTCGAAGATGGAACTACGAAATTACAGCATTTGGTTTTGCTTTTGTTTGTAATCTGTCATTTATGTGGGTACATAAACCATGTTGATAGTGCTCTATATTCATTATTCAAGCTGAAATTATGTCGCTTACGCCTGAAGAATGCACCAGAATACTTACAATGCTGGAAACCGGCCGGAGTCAGCGCGATACAGCCAGGACTGTCGGTGTGTCGCTGTCAACAGTACAAAGAGTTCTCCGACGTTACGAAGAAACTGGTTCTAACCTACGCAGACCAGGAACGGGCAGAACCACAGCACGAGAAGACCGATACTTGGTGAACACCATGCTTCGAAATCGCTTTCTCACAGGAACTGAACTCACAAATCAGTTTCGACGCCTCGGAGGAAGTAACCCAAGTGCATGGACAGTAAGACGTCGGCTTGCTGAATCTAACTTAAAACCCCTTAGACCTGCAAACGGCCCTAAACTGGAGCGTGGGCATCGTATTTCAAGACTAAGATATGCCCAGAGCCACGTAAATTGGAGTATTGAAGATTGGTCAAAAGTTATGTTCTCCGACGAATCAAAATTTATGCTCTACAAGCACGATGGAAGACACAGAGTGTATCGAAGACCAGGGGAAAGATTCAAGCAAGCATGCATCGAAGAAAAAGTAGCCTACGGTGGTGGGTCTGTACTTGTGTGGGCCGGAATTTCTTCTGAAAGTCGCACAGAGCTGGTGATCATAGAAAACGGCTCTTTAACTAGCGTAAGATATGTGGAAGAAATCCTCAATGATCACGTTGGTCCATTTATGGCCAATTTAGGTGAGGATGCTATATTTATGCATGACAATGCCCGACCTCATACAGGTAGGATTGTGAATGACTACCTTCAAGAGATGAACATTACTCGTATGGAGTGGCCAGCGCGCAGCCCGGATATCAACCCGATCGAGCATGCTTGGGACGAGCTAGGCAGATGCGTAAAACAACGAAACCCTCCCCCAATCACGCTTCGTGAGCTCAAAATTGCTCTCACAGAGGAATGGGAGAATATTCCCCAAAATCGTATAAGGAACTTGGTGTACAGCATGCCAAACCGCGTAAACGCAGTAACGGAAGCACGAGGAGGCAATACGAAGTATTAAAATTCAAGAAAATCGTAATAAAGTTCAAAAATTTCATGTTTCCTATTTTTGTTTTAAGGAGAGATCAGCAGTTTTTTTCTTTATGTAATTTTGTGTTAATAAAATGTATGGTGACTCATATTTTTTTTACTTTCATTTAAGGAGTATTACATTGTCTATTAAATACAATTTATTGCATTAACCTATCATTTTTAGTTTCCGAGATTTTTAACATTCTTTAAGTGACCCGGATTCATTGCTCTCGAGTGTAGTATTGTAAAAAGGACACCCCCAAATTAATGTTTAGTAATGGACGCTACTGATAAAGTTGTACACGTAGATTAGTTCAGAGCTGATACAATTTAAATTGAAATGGACATGCTTTAATGAAGAAGCTCAATTTTGAAACATAGGGCACAGTAAGTGCTTTTAAATCACGCAATGAGTGCTCGTTTCAAGTACTCTGCCTCCTAAAATAGCCTGCTTACTGTCTCAATGTCAACGCGCCCTTAATCTATTCGTACTTGTCAAAGTTTGAGCGAGCATCGACTTATGAACGTCGTTCCACATGAATGGTTTAAGTCGTGTTTTAGTCGCTTTTACGTTCGAGCTTCTTTGCTTTTGTATTTTTTTCGGGTCCGAATGAAAAAACGGAACCCTTATAGTATCACTTGTATGTCCGTCTATCTGTCTGTCTGTCTGTCAAAGCCAATTTGTTCCGAATCTAATGGACCGATTAAGTTGAAATTTGGTACAAATTTGAATTTCTGTGACCCAAAGGCGGACTTGTAACGTAAATAAATATATGCATTTAGTGGCCTTATGTTCCTTTAAGAATTTGACTTGCGATCTTCTGACAGAAATGAACCTGTAAACAACGACAGTGTGACTTGTTTTAAAATACAATGTCGTCGGTGTTTCTTTATCTACCTTAAACTCCACTAACTTTATTGAAACACCAGATTCATTGTCTTTCGAAGTCTGAGTATCTTTACGTTTTGTGATAGCTCTTTATAGTCTTTAAAATCGGAGTAGGCCTTTCTGCATTACTCGCGAGATGTCGCCACTATAAGGCGAACTTCGAGTTTCATCTTTTCGTTAAATTTTCCTAGAACTGATTTTGAGATACGCCGTCAATCTTTTTTTGTTTCAATTAGTCTTAGAGCTTCTACCTTTTGTGACGACATAAAGCTCGACAAATGGAGCATTTTTGCATACTTAACTAATTTTTGACCGTTTGTATGAGGTTCGCCCCTTTGCAGTGTTGGCGACAAAATTAAAGGGCTTACTAAAGGGCTACTGTGAAGGACTAATGTTTTTTTAATAATTTTAAAATAAGAAGTGTTAAAGTTATTTAAGAAAATTGTTTTTTTTTCATTCATCCCTTATCTTCAAAACGACAAAAAAAGTTTTGAAAAAAATACAGAAAATAGTTACATTATACTTATAAATTACAGGCAAACCTATTGCAGTCTATATATGGTCTTAAAATAACATGGTAAACCTCTCAATATTGTCCATACAAACTTACATTTGCAATTGGGATGTACAGGAGAACATGTTTTTCAACTACAACGTTAAGTTTGTTCTTGGGATAAATTCATCACACTACGGAACCCTTTATTGAGCGTGGTCCGACACGCACTTGGCCAGTTTATTTTTCGTAGAAATACGAGTTGAGTGTTTTTGTAACCCTAAACTGTTGTCAAAGGTTTTAAATCAAACTATACTTGTACTATTACGTTTAATAATTGTTTTTTATTAAATCCCGCACGTTTCGACACACTCGTTAGAAAAAAAATAGTACCTATTTTCCTAATTCAAATAAGTTCTATCCATCTAAAATCAACATATCCCGCATCCATCCAACGTTAACGTTTACATTACATATCATCAATAAAAACGACTAAAAAACCGTTCACAAACGTTATAAAAATATAATAAAACCCGTTTATTAGCACTCCGTGGGATCAGCGGGATGGGCTCGGGTGCCGGCGCCGCCCGGCGGCCGAGCGATCTTATTAAGCTATACAGATATCTGCTCCATTCAACCGTGGATAGCTTGTAATTTGTCGGGAGCGTTACCGAACACCGCTACCTCTATCCCACTCACTCTATTATCACTTGAGCGAGATAGTTTTGACGTGAAACAATATTTTTTTACGTGATTTGTGCTAAGAAGTAGGATGGTTAGACAGATGGTACTATAATAAGTTTGAACACTTAAAATAAAAAATCACTAATTATTCATATACATATTTAGATATAGAAGAAAATTAAACTAGCATAATTGAGTTGAACTAATAATTCCATACAAAAGATGATAGTCGGTTAAATTAATACAGATCATTTTAAAAAAATAGGCATACGTATAGTATAGGTACATAGTTGACAAAACAGAAACCATTTTATTTAACCCAAAAAATATATATAAATGCAGATAAACACATAAATTACCCATCCCGGAAAGGACACGATAGGACATCTAAATACGTAACGCACTCCAATTTTTTTTCAAAAACAAACAATAAAATTAAAACAAACACGAGCATTTTAAGCGGGAAAGCCGCCATTTTGAATCAGACGGAACAGCACAGAGTAATGAAAAAGATGAGAAGCTCACCTCGTTTGTTTCACGCTACCGGCATAAAAGTACTTTTTATTTTCTAAATGGTCGGCTAAATGTTCCTTCCTTTACGTCCGGGATTTTTTGGAAACATATCTTCACCGTTTTTACTGTGAAGCTCAAACATTTTCTCTATTGAAACCCGCTCTGATGTTTATAACACGTTTACCTCTTTATGTTCTTAGAATTTTTGGACTTTGATATTGAAACTGCGATGTGCGTATGTTTATTGAGGGTGTTGTTTATTTGTATGTGTGTATAACGGGTGTTGGTTATGTGTGTGGCTTATTGCCAAGATTTGCTTTGCTTAAAAGAAACTTGTTAACAAGGCCAGTTTCTTTATGTACTACTTAGTCCGTTCTAGTTATAACACACATACATACATATACTCACGCCTTCTTCTCATAGGGGTAGGTAGAAACTACAGAACGCGACCTGCTACGATCCTTAAATACTCCTTTTGTTTTGTTTACGTTCATACAACTGGTCATACACGCACGCCATTATCTAAACTTATATTATAAAAAGAAAAGATTTTATTTTTTGTATTTTGTATGTTACGCTTTCACGCTAAAACGGCTGAACAGGTTTAAATGAAAATTGGCACATAGATAGACCATGACCTAAGTTAGGACTTTTTATCCCGATATTCCTACGGGATCGAGACTTATGCAGGTGAAACCGTGCGTACTTATAATAATAATATATTTGATTAAAATTAAAATAACTCGGCCTGCCTGTCTGAATGGATTTGCATGAAATTTGGCCAAGATCTGGGTACTTACTTACTTTTCACGCGGGTGGAGCTGCGGGCATAAGCTAGTTATTGAATATTTATTTATATAATTCAATTAAAAAAATATAATAAATCATTTTAATAAATAGATATATAAAAAAAAACTTTTTTTTAATTTTTTTTTATTGTATTGAATTGTAATGTGCGTTAATTTTGTTTTTTCTTTATACACATTAGAATGCCCCACGTTACTGGTAATTCGTCTAACTGGGTTTAATTCGCTTGTGATAGGATTGGGTTAACGTTGGGTAATATAGATAGTATAATGGATAGTCATTGTCGATCGGTAGTCTAGTGCCTCGAAGCAATTGCCGCTTTTACTCAGAGCTTTGGACTAACAAGGCTCGAACTGTTCATGATAATTTACAGTTAATTACGAATCATTTGTTAATAATTGTGAATTTGAGATGAGCTTTACGTACACCCGGTTTCTGAATGAAGAATTTGAAGTTGAGAACTTAACATTATTTACTTAATGTGATCTTTTCAATGAAGCCCGTGAAATTCATATATTTGTAAAAAGTTGAAAATTTGACAAGTTCTCAACTTCAAATTATCAATTCAGAAACCGAGGGTTTGTTTTAGTCTTTGGATAGGCACTATTTACTTATTAACTGTAAAATTTTAGGAAAATCGTCTACTTTTACAATGTTTGTAAATATGTGAGCAACATATCATATAATTAATTTATCTGTCGTTGCTACATTTTGAATTATTTTTACCTATTGTGGTATAGTAATTTTATTCTAGGTGCACCGTCTTCACATAAATTTATATGGCTATTGTAAAACATTTTAAAAGAGTAACGGTGGAGTTTATTGCCCATTCTACTCCATACGAAAACTACCTAAAACTACTAAAACTAACTAAGTACCTTTTGGAACGACTAGAATCAATTCAAATTTTTTGTCAATTTTGACGTTCAAAAGAGCCTATTTGAAATAAATGATTTGACTTTGACGTTCAAACGTCAAAAATGTGTGGTTAAACAGTCGCTTTGTTGATGACAACACAAGAAGAGTAAAAATAAAGTTTATTGCCTATGGTCGTTTGACATTTAGTGTAGATCTTTTGTCTGTGCTCTCTCTCTCTGCTACAAGAAGAAAAGATGGTTTGTTGCATAAAAGTTTATATTAAATAATATTGTGCTCCTGTATCGTTTGGGATAAAAAATTAAACACCTTACAACTGTATCTCACGGTCTTTCACTCAATATTCAATACGCTTATCATTACTTAACTTTAAGCAACGTTTATAAATAAACCCCTTAATCTATATCTGACTCACCAAACACAAACTTTAATCAGAATTTCAAAACAGCGATTAGTCTTTCCACAAAGAGTGATGAATATATGAAGCAGCTAACCATTTCGGTCTGTCTGTCTGCGCTAAATAAAACTGTATACGTCTCTCTTTCATCGCACAGAGTAGTGTCATAAATCAGAGGTATTCCCAGGTAGCTAGCGAAACTACTCGGTAAGAGAAGTCTTTATTATTTTTGGTAAATTGAATGTTCTGTGTTGTTTTGTGGACAGTGTTGTGTATGTTTTCTTATGTAGCTAAGAGATGTATTAGTGAAATAGTTTGAATTAAAAAAAAACAATAAGTGTCCAAATCTTTCAATTGGAGACTACTGATTCTGTTACTTACGTGTAATAAGTACATACATCTACACTTGTATTATAAAGCGAAAAGATGTTTATTTTTGTTTGTAATGAATAAACTCAAAAACTACTGGACCGATTTACAAAATTATTTTACGAGTAGAATGCTATCATATCATTGGCTATTATTGATAAATATATCACGCCGCCGAAGCCACTGACGGAAGCTAGTAAGTCATATGTTTACGCCTTTAAAGACAAAACATAGTGATCACTATGTTTTGTATAATGTGTTCAATATTTATTTTCATTACAACACCTTCTATACCTGTCGGAAATACGTTACTGAGTTGACTAATCGGGACGCCAGCGCCGCCTGGCGGCGCTCGGCCGGAGCTTAGCAGTTCATCGGTGGCGGTCAACCAGTGAACACGTTTAGAAACTGACGCGCATTGCGAATAGTTGTGTCGTGTACCTACAGTGTGTGAATGCTAGTGTGATTAATTTGATCGTAAATTATAATGTGATCTGAACTGCAAACGGTTTTTCTATTGCTCAATAACCAACACTACCCACAGTACGCCCACAGTATTTAAATTTGGCTGATAATAACGGGAGAGACACATACCCTCCTCTGTTATGCCTATGTTTTACAAATTAAGGTTTGACTTCGACTTTGATTTAAATAATAAGAATTTTATATAATACTTCCATAATAAAAATTTAATTACTAGCAGTTATCTTAAGTGATGTCCTCCAATAACACCACATTAAACGAAAAATTCCCGTTCAGAATAGCATGAAATTTATCAGACTGATTCAATAAAAGATCTATCATCATAATACCATATTATTGACGCTAAAAGAACCGAATTCCGTTGATACCCAACTCATACGAGGCGCGTATATTAAATTCATAAGCTGCTACTAAAACCTCCAAGTTTTCACGTTTCACGAAAACTCTCCCCATTATGTCTACATCGCTTTTTTCACAGCTAAATAAACGTAAACAAAAAATAGGTGTTTGAATAACGCATTTTTCGCGTCAATTTTACATAATTTATTACGCAGACATGACTCTACACGGCCATGATGCTAAAATACTAAAACGTTATTCCACCTAGCACCGTTTATTGCATCCCATTTTAAATCAGGAAGCTTCAAAAAAAGAACACCTCTTAATTTCGCGTAACGTATTTCTAAACAAAGGGATTCCAGATTCAAATGCGTGGGGCGACTGCGCGGCCCCCAGTAGGAGTTATATAAACTTCAAAAATAGAATTTCGCCGTCGCAACCCGGTTTACGACTTGGCTCATAAAAGGGGGTGGAACGGGCGGCCGTAAGGGGAACGCAGCATATTTTCACCTTTATTTATAAAGGAAATTCGGTCAAGTTTGAGTGATGTTAATATAAATAATATTTGTTGGTACGACGTTATCGACGGGTCTATTTAGAATTAAGCTATATATACTTTTGCAAATACACAGTGGAGGCGTTTTACTGTATAAATGATAGGTTTTTAATGTCATAAAGAAAATAAACGATCTTATAGTGCCCCTTAATTGTTCGCACATTAACAATTATAATTAGAGATAAAAAATAACCTCTTTTGTACACTTGTAAAAATAAACATATAGCTTTCAAAATAGGCAGTCGTCACGTTCATAGGGTTGTCTGTTAGTTACCTACGTAATAACTGTCTCATTGAACTTGAATTAACTTGTTGAAAAGAATTAGTAAGACTCTGGTGAAGGCGGTGTAATGAAGACAAAAGTAAAACGTTCATAGAAATAATAATTATTGCCTTAGCCGTTTTATGTTTAGTATATAAATAGGTAGGTATCTACAATTTAACATGCTTTAAGTACCTAGCCTACTTTCCTAACTGAATTAATGAATTTTGGGAGCTATTATAAATTTTGAAATTTCTAAAAATAAAAAGTCACATAACCCGTTTTTATCGTATGATGGAACATAAAAAGAAACTATCCCATATAGTAACTCCCTTGACGGCTCAGCTTTGGAAAATCTCGACACAAACGAAACAGGAAGATTTATCACGGTCTTCCTTGTTCTTTAGCAACTCTGCCTATCCCGCAGTTTTTAAGGATTTTCTTTGATGTCTCAAAGGTCCGTCATTAAAAAGGGAACCCATAAACAAAAAAAAACCCTTAGGAGCTATTTGTTGTAATATCTCTGCTTGCTTGAACTAAAATCAACTCTGTCTGTCTGTCTGTCATTATGAAAACTATCAATTCTTTCGCGGCCATCTTTAACTGAGTTTCCTAAAAAATGGCAACAAAAAAGTGCTATAAACAAAAAACTACTAAATACTTCTTTTCTACCATTCAGTTTCTCCCACTCATTTGAATACGGGAATTAAAAGCTACTTTTAATTACTCTATTAAAGCGACCAGCTCTTTGCATTTCCACTATTCGATACTCCTCCCCCGTACCACTACTTCTAGAACTCAATAGCTTAGTTTCGAAAGCTATAAATCTAAAGGAGCTAAACCGTTTTCTCAAAATTTTACTGCAGCAAAATTCATGAAGTCGAAAATGATATACAACATTTTATGGACTCAAATTTTGCATAAGTTTCAAATATTTAAGGATGTGACAAATTTTCCTTGAATTTGGAACGAGGTATTGGACTTTTGACTAAGATTCGAATCGAGAAGGGTGAGTTTAACCCAGCTTTGTGTCTCAAAAAGGTACAATTTTGGCAAACACGTCCTTTGAATGACAGCAGACAGCGCACATGGCACCAATCTGTAGGCACATTGTTATTATGGCAATTGTTTTGTACCGTTCATTTTAGACACCATGTCTAGCCTGTTTAAGATTTTATAGGGACTTATAAATTCTAAAATCAATAAAACTTCGACTTCTGTAAAGGGTGCTGAGTTTAGAAACAGCAATTGCAATAGTCGTGATTATACAGCTTTGATTTTTATTACAATTTTTAATAATTTTTAATAATATTACTTACTTATCTTTTTATATGCACGTGTCTGTGGCAAATAAACCTATTTTTAACCGACTACAAAAAAGGAGGAGGTCATATTTTAGTCTGTAAATTTTTATGTTCATCGATATTTTTTTGTCAATAGTGATGTTGCCTGGTAAAAAAAACTATTTAGTCCGTCAGTCAGATGATAAAAAAATATTAGACATATATTTTTTGGTTTACCATATTAATAAAAAATGGTTTAGATAAAACGCATTAAGTTGGGGAGTGGAGGCTCTCTACGTCACAAGTTAGTATAAAATCTACCGGGGAGTGACTCATGCCACATTTTAACGTATTGCCTACTCGATGTAAGTGTTGGCGTAATCTTTTGATTACGTAAATAAAGAAAAAAGAAATTGTCAACATCCCGATGTCATGTGGACCGATTTAAAAATTCTTTTCATTTGGTAGAGGTAGCTTGCGCGGTGGTCCATTATACATTTTATTAACTTTGCTTGGGTAGTCTTTGAGTTAGCTTCGATAATATGTATTTTATCCACTTTGTGTATATTGATGATGTTATATTACTTCCTGTCACTGTTGTTTACATAGCAAGTAGTGGTATACGAATTGGTGTCGGGTAGGTACCATAACTAAAAAGCGAAAAATAAAAATCTTTTTTACAAAAATATTTTTTTTATAAAAATGTTTTTCTTTCTTTATTTTCTTAAAATGACTTTTCTTGCTTGTAGTGAATATGGAAGAACCTGTTCTCGCCCTTACTTCCTACAAACACAATAAAATAGCTATTGTAATCTTTCACTAGGCTGCAAATTTAAGTATCACCAGATACACCTATCTAACTATCAAACTCGATGTTTTTATTACAAGCAAGTTATTAAAACAACATGCGATCCCTTGTCGAATACCTCTTACTAACGAGTCTGGCTTGTACAAAGGGTTACAAATATATACATACATGTATATGTACATATACATTGTATACAATAGTTACCCGCCGGAGGATATACATGGCGAGAACTATCTTATAAGATCTTATTACATCTCTTGCTCTTTACACAAAATGCTGGGAAAATGAATTAATGAGTTTGTTTCTTCAAATAGAAAGACGAGAAAATTGCTGATATTCGTGTGGCTGTGGAGTTATTTTATTTTGTGATACTAATTAGGTTTCTTTATCTTGTACCAACATACCTATACATGTATAAGAATAGCTAATTAGCATGCCCTGTGGCAAAAATGTTAGCCAGGGCTCTCCAAGATACGCCAGAAATATACATTTTAGTCTCGTCACGCTTACTATCTTAATACACCCTGTATGGGTCAGTATGAAGCTTACCCATATAGGGTGAATAGGGTATACGATCATTAGATGAATATTCAAACAAATATACAATTTCAAAAACCGAATCACTCCCGAGCTTAGCCGAATCAATTCTTACCAATCAATTCAAACATTACCATATCAATCCAACACAAAACTAAGCCTCTAATCAAACATCCAGAATAGGGTAATAACGATATAATACGCGAACAAATTGCTACAGAAACTTAGATTGTGTACGCACAACTTAGAATCGTCTGCCTAATATAATGGATGATCCCCGCCCTCCCCGCGGGCTATGGGGGGCTGTCGAAAATATCTGAACATTAGCAGCCGGGTGATAAATGGTAAGAGGATGTATTTGATACATTGTCAGGAGATAGGAGATCTAGGTTGGATATTAAGAGTATGGGAAGTTTAGGTGAGATGATGAAGCGTATTTTGAACATGTAAAGCAGGTTTAAAGGGCGTATAAATATGCTGTTAGACTAATATCTCATTTAGTTTTATCATGGTCTGGCAGCTTGAGTAATTTATGCGGCCTACCTAAATGTCCTTTCTTTGGTATTGTTCGTCGAATCGTTGAGCTCTTTAAATTCTGAGTTGAGCTGCACGGTCGCTGACAAATGCGTGCACTGACTGGACAGGTCCACTCAATCTGTGTGGTTCTTTCCTCAAAGACCATTTTTAGACACCAATCTACATAATCTTCACATGATCTGACCAAGATTATGTCTGGACTTTAAAAGAGACTGTGACCTCTGAGTTTGTTTCGGCCTTTCTTCTCGGAGTAGTCAGATAGGAAACGCCGGCCTCATCTAGTTTAAAAATAATATGTTTGACGTGTAAAAGTGTTTTGTACAACCTATTTACAGAAATAAAAATCATTTATCATTTATCTCACCCTAATGTTACGTGATAGTACAATCCATGATAAATGCTTATATTGTATGACAATTGGTCTAAAACACAGATAAATGTGAAAAGTTATGGATAAGTTTGGATGCACAGAACAAAAAAAAGGTGGTTAGATTTTGTGAAAGATGATATGGCTAGGAAGGAAATAAACACTAGGATACGACTCTAAAATAAATTGGTGTGCAATAAAGAATATTCTTACATATTACCTTGATTGTCATGTTATATTAGTCCTTTAGTTATTAAATATTGTTTCTGACATAAGTTTAAGTACCTGGGCGACCGAGCTCTGCTCCGGTGAAAATAGAGAATGCTCATTTAATAATATAGGATAGTTCATACTAATTCCATGCTGCAATGATAGTAGGTACTTACTAATTCCATGAACCACGTCATTATTCTAAGGTAGCCATCTCGTTCTAAACTTTGGGCGACCAAGCTCTACTCGGGTGAAAATACGAAGTAAACGAATTTTCCTTGATGTGAGGCCTAGCTCGATCGATTTTTCGTCCCCGTAAACGCCTATATTGCAACTTTCATCGAAATCGTTAGAGCCGTTTTCGAGAACGGGATTACAAAGGACGGATGCGATGAGCTTTAAAAAAATGGATTATACCTATTCTGTCACAACGGAACAATTGACATTTTATTTAAAACAGATAAGTCTAACATCAGTAAGTAGGTTAGCTCTTGTGTTGCCGTGTGAGAACAAAGTAAAGAGCTGCCGCGAACAAGATGAAATAGTAAGCCGCGGAGATTCTGACGCCAATTCACCTTGATATTGGACTCAAAAGATTTTGAGAGATTTCAACTTTATTCCGGTTTTTACATTTGAATTTCTTGTGATATACTTTACGAAGGAGAAAATGAAAGAACTGCCGATCGGATTCAGTAAAAATCTCACCATGGACACCTTAGGTGAAGTGAGCTGTCAATTCACCTGCAGTGCTATTCTGTAACCATCTCACCGTGAAAACTTAGGTGAAGTGAGCGTGGAGTGAGCTGTCATTCCACAGGGATTGACACTATTGACAGCTCACTTCACCCAAGTTTTCACGGTGAGATGTTTACAGAATAGCATGGCTGATGCTAGGATTGACACTAGTGACAGCTCACTTCAAGCTCAGTTTTTTAAAGAATAAATCGGCACATCTGTATCTCTTCATATCAGCTCGGAAAATTGGCTGGCTAGCATTTTTGGTCTTGTACATATACAAGTGATACATACTCTCTTGGACAGAAAATATAGATATTGATAGTCCTAGTACCTTATCTCATAATATTTTTGCTCGTGACTCCGTTATTAAACTTTCAAGCGACAGTTTCATAAAAAATCCACTGAAAACAAGTTATAGTTACTCATACTATATTTTCTACTTCGTTATTAATATCACAAACAGTTTATCTCTACGTTTTAACTCATGCAAAGTCAACGAATATTTTAACTAAAGTAGATACTAATCATGTCTATTTCTAGAGGATTTGTTTACACAAAGATGAAAGTTAATAAGTTATTTATCACACTTGTAATCCCTAAAGAGTGTAGCAGAACTGAACTTTAGCCGTGTCTTAATCTTTGCTTGTTTCCAACTTCTTGGCAGGACTAACACCGCGAAATGCGTTTGCACTAAATAAATTATAAGTACAGCCTTATATTACATACTGTGTGAGAAACAGCCTTAGAAACTTATCAGATTTTGAAGTATTCTAACATCACATGCCTTGGGAAGATTCTTAAGTATAATCAACCTATAATTTTCCCAATGCTGGGACATAGGCCTCCTCTCTGTGAGAAAAAATGGGCCGTAATCCGTTACACGGGCCCAGTGATATTGGTGGATGTCACCTTTCTTCGAATTTTTGGTTCTACGACGTGCCAGTTTCCTCACGATGTTTTCCTTTACCGTTTGAACTATTGTTAGTCGTTCCTCACTCTGGGTAAACTAAGTCATGGTACCTATCCCTGCTTAATAAGGTCTTATTAAACCCTGTTTTCTAATAAGTTAGGTACCTAAGGAAGAGTAAAACAAACCCACATAAATCTTTATTAAGCCAAAAACAATTCGCCATAAACAAAAATAACGAGTCGAAATAGCTTCATAAAACACTTTTAGCATGGACGTGTACAATCGGCACAAAAAACACATTCACGAAATATGTACAGTGCGCAAAACGGTCGGCTCCTAACCTCAACATACAGTTTCTCTCATTTTAAAAGGGGCAACTAAAAAAAAACTCAATTACATTAGCTTGCGCGTTCCATTACACGAAATACGAAATGCTCTAGTACTGACTGAATAGCGGAGCGGCCTGAGGTTATGCTATGCAAAAGCGATTTTATTTACAAGTTAATTATTTTTTAAAGAATCATATTCTAGAATGATATTTGAAATTCACATGTATTTTTTTCTTGTACCTATGTATAGTTACCCTGAAGTACGTACAACATACATAATAAAATCAGTTTATCCATCTATACCATATAGATGGATAAAATGATTTTAAAATGTACATATTGCACATTTCGTGATACATTCATCCTATAGTTACTGACTACAGAATTTTCTTTTTTTTTTGTTATATTTTGTCCCAGTTCTGAGCTAACGCGTCCCCTTTTTCCTTCCAAATCTCTGTTTTCTACGATGTATATAGTATAAAATAGTATAAAGTAAAGCAGCGTTTCGTGTTTGTCTGTGTGACCGCTTACTTCTTCTAAACCACACGATGGATTTTGCCGCGGTTTAGATTTTTTTTTTCCGGAAGGTTTATGAGTATAATACATTTATATATAACAGACAAATCTCTATGTTTTTTCAAGTCAGTAAAACCGGGCGAAGCAGGGGTGGGTTGCTAATTTATTATAACATCTTATTTGTCATATCATAAATCAGATTTCAGTATTTAATGTGTGAAAGTTAAAACTGTCATAAACAAGCTTTTAAAATTTTTAAAAGCAATAGCACGTGTTCACACGTGCTTCAGCGAGACGGAAAAAACGACAGTTCAGATAAAACAGATGGTGCACATAAATTCATAGAGTGTTTTATAGTTTCAGAGCTCACTTCAACAACTATTGAAGGATTGTTCAGTATTTTGATAAACGTATCTCTCAACGGTGCAGAGGTGGCTCTGTGGCATCGACCAACACTTACGAGTTGTAGGTCGTGAGTTCGGACCCAGGCAGGCACTTTAATTTCATCAGCACTGCTCTCAAAACGGTGAAAGAAAACATCGTGAGGAAACCGGCATGTCCTAGAACCAAAAAACATCAAAGACATGTGACATCCACCAACCACCACTGGGCCCGCGTGGTGGATTATGGCCCACTCGATCTCACAGAGAGGAGGCTTGTGTCCCAGCAGTGGGAATAAAATTGGCTGATTATGTTATGTAGTTCCATAGTTGTTAAGGCGTCGTCTCTCATGCACGAGGTTCTAGGTTCAAATCCGGGCAAGTACGAATGTGACTTTTTCAATTCATATGTACTTTCTGAGTTTATCTTGGACATTACTGACATTGGTGAAGGAAAGACATCGAGAGGAAACCTAGACTTGTAGTTAATATAAGTCTGAAATCGCCAACCCGTCTTGAGCAAGCGTGGTGATCAATGCTCGTGCCTTCTCTGTATGAAAAGAGGCCTTTGCCCTGCAGTGGGACAGTACGAGTAACAGGCTGGTATTATTTATGTTATGTATCTCGCAAAGAAGGAGTAATGGAAACTAAATGAGGACCTTTTACGAAAGATAAGCAACATAATATCACGCCTGTTTTGCCCATAGGGTTAGGCAGAAGTACTGCTATAGTACACCCTCAATTATTTATTTATTGCACATTTTTTTTATTTTCTTTAATTAGTCAACCAACAGCTACCAACATATAAAATGTTATGTGTGTTACAGTATTGTATGGTTAATAATAGGTTTCCCTGTATAACTGGAATAAGTATAAAAAAATACGAACGGAGTACTGAAGAATATTTAAATTCAAAAAGTGGAATTTTAGGTATATTACTAAATACAAAGAAAAAATAAGTTTTACCAACCACAGTGAGTCTTACCAAAGGGTATCGTGTTACCCAGTAACTGGTTTGTGGAGGTCAGATAGGCAGTCGGTCCATGTAAAATACTGGTATTCAGCTGCGTCCGGTTAGACTGGAAGCCGACCCCAACATAGTTGGGAAAAGGCTACGCAGATGACGACAAAGAAAATATAAGTTTGATTATTAACATCAAAGTATTAGTAGGTTGTCATTTGCCTTCATTTATAGTTTTTATCAACTATGCATACACTGTTACAGTAAATTACTAGGCTAATCTTACTTAACATTTTGTCAGTTATGCATGCTTAAGTCCCATGTAATAGAGAACGAGCCTATTGCAATCAACCGGGCACCAGACAGGCGAAAGATTAAGTTACAAAAATGGGTATTAAATCATAAATATCCCAGATTTCTAAGCTTACATTAGATGGCCGGCTCATCTAATGAATATTAAAACCTTAACTAAGGAATATTTATTTAAAAGATAAAGTATCTAGCCTAGATAATGAGAAAGGCAAAGATGAGCTGTGTACTGCTCTACCTTGATATTTACAGCTGGAGTTTGCCGGCCTAAACTCGTCCTTAACGTTTCTTAAGTTTTTTCTGAAATTGGTTACATTGTTCGACGTAACTTGACAATGAACTTTGTACAACCTTACTAGCTGGCTGTTATTTTTATCACGATATGAGCATTTTTTTGTGAAGCAAGATTATTCGTAGTCAAAAAAAGAATTCAACGAATCAAAGCTACATCTTGTAACAAAATCCAATAGTAGGTATTGGATTTCGTTACAAGATTTGAGATTCTGATATATTTAATGTTTTAACAATTACAATAGTTTTGTGATGCTAACATCACACACTGAAATTAATTACAATCCCGTACTGACCCAACAAGATCTACATTGTGTTCAACTGCATCAATCTTCGAGTTTTGTTTGTGTCTACAGTTGTTGCTTTTATATTTTTTGTGTTATGCACACTTGCTTTTCCAATTCACTTCAGACATTGCCAGAATGTCTACATCGACTTTGTTTGCCATATTACCAACACAATAGAATAGCAACACAAATTTTAATTAAACTCTTAAACCAAACCTCAATAGACCGAAAATTCTGTGCACGTCAAAATTCACTAAAATTTTCGGAGCCACAGCGTGCGCAAGCCTTCAAGCAAGATAAAATCTAGTTCGGGGAGCATTGTGCAAGGGGTGGCAATTATTTTTTTTACTGTTAAACAACTTTACGCCGCGCACTGCGCTTTGTTTTATAACCATCTGTTAAGCTGTATTTGGGTAAATTCGGGTTTGTGGTTTGATTGGAGAATGTGAGAAGATTAAGGTGATAATCAAGTGAGGTGTTTTGTGTCTTTTAGGTAAATCTGAAAGATTGAGATTCATTCTTCAACAAGCTGTGTGCCAGGTGGGTATTCTCAAAAAAAATACTTAATTAACTTCCATACAAAGTTTCATCCCCTATTTAACACCATTAGAGAATGAATTTTTAAAAAACCTTCGTCATCTTCGATATTATAAGGAAATCTTGTGCAAAATTTCATGCTTCTAAACTGAGTGGCTTAGGCTGTCAAATAATTGAAGATTTTTATTAAGCGAAATGGAGCACTAAGGATTTTTGAAGGTTCACCCCCTAAAGGGGTGCTGAAAGTTTGTATGGAAGTTCATCTTTCAAGCCGATGGGAAATCCCTTCGGGTACACAAAGAAGACAAAAAGAAGCTTATGTCCTTCTCCGGGTCATGGTCTACCCATGTGCCATATTTCATCCGATATTTCCTTTCAGCCAAAAACAAACTCACTTTCGCATTTATAATATTAGTTATGATTTAGAATTAGGCACCAATACATTACAGCTATATATAGCTATACGTAAGCGGGCACGCCCTTTATGCCTGGAGGATTTTATTTTGGTATTAAGTTCTGTTTACGTTTTTAGTTTTTATTTCTGCTTGAGTATAGTTTTCAATGTTTTTGTTGGTATATTAGCGTGTACTAGCAGACATATGGAAATCGTTTTATGTTTTGTGTTGCGTAATTTAAATTATTTTTCACACTATTGTATAGAATCAAGTTTTTCTAACTGAACAGACAGCTGTGCTGCTGGGGAGTTTTTTGCGCCACTTCTTCTTCCCATCTAAAGCACTAGGAAGTTGTGAAGGGTGGGCGTTTTTCGAGGACTGTCTTATGTAATTTTGACGTTCGAAAAATGCTGATTCTCAGCCTAGTTTGAATAATAAACTTTTCATTTTGATTTTTTTAGATAATACCGATGCTTACCAAGCCGACGCGTCTGGTCGTTCATACAATAAAGTATATAATTACCTATATGAAAACATGGCATCTCAGTAAAACGAACCAGTACAACTATAACTATTAAATTACACACGCAAATTACCTATTTCGGCGGTCAGGGTTGGGTCAATACGAACCAACTTAACTTGAACTCTACTCGCAAATCGTTTGCTTCATAAAACAGGTATTCGTATATTGGACAAGTTAAAATTGAGTGAAATAAAAATAATTTTAATTTGCAGGAAATTGAACTTTATTATAATAGAGTTAGAGCTTATTGTGGAATGGTTTTGGAATTAATGATGTGAGCAACGTTGAAATTATCGAGCTTCCATTCGTGTGAGATTGTTTATTGGTATGTTAAAAGGAAGCCGTACAGTCATGTTTTAATAAAATAATGAAATTGAATTGAATTGAAAATAGACAATGGAAATGCATTCAAGAAGAGTTTTGCCGGATTCGTTTTCTACTCTACCGATCGTTATTTCTCCTGACAAAGTTTATTCTGTTTATATGTGTGTCTGTATCTATGTATTTATTCTTGTATTTTATTGTTATTGTCATGTTATCTATCCCTTTTGTTGCATCTGCCATGTTTTGTCTTTGCATCACCTAAAGTTGACTGGTAGAAAATGCCTGAAGCATTAAGTCCTCCTTTGTACGGTATTTTTTTAAATCGTGCATTGTGTTTTAATAAATAAATAAATAGCTTTTCGTGGAAGCGTGTACAACGAGCTTCTTTTCGTGTGGTTAGTGACTAACCTTCTTTTTTTTTTGGTTGGGAAATTATCAAATAACTTCTCCCGCTCTGGGCGGAGCGGGAGGGCATGTCAGACTTTTACCGACTAAAACCCACCCGTGTTACTTCCGTTGCCTGTGTGCCGGGGCCACGATATCCCTTTCGGACAAACTCGCAACCCTGGCAGGCATTGGCCCTAACGGATCCCGTCAGTTGGTGCTGACATCTCTTTGAGGCGAGCGTGGAACACAACGCGCCGTCGATACGGGCCTGGTCCTTATCGGACAGCGAGCTACTCATCGCTCACCGTCCGCAAGCCCGCGCCTACGGTGGCCAGAAATCGGCTTGCAACTCCAGACGCCCGGGGCATCTCCTGCGGTTATTGTCTAACCTGGTGTCCGAGTTTTAAAGCCGCCCATGGGCGCCTGATTTGGCTTCACATGCCGTCGTGAAATATCTCTCAAGCATGCCGGTTTCCTCACGATGTTTTCCTTCACCCATTTTTAAAGCAAGTGATAATTATACAATACGCACATGAGTCCGAAAAGTCAAAGGTGTACCTTGGGTTCGAACTCGAAACCTATGACTTGGCAGTCCGACGGTCACACCACAAGACTATCACTGCTCGGTATAACGATAGAAGACTGTTTATTGTAAATCAAATAATTACATAGTGACAATAAATATAAAGAGATATATATACTACATACTACAACAAATATTAATTAAATAAAGTTATTGAAGGTGTTCTCGCTAAAAACGATATTTTGAGCCTTTGGAGATAATTAAGGCAGACGGCAAAACAGTAGGTAGACCTGGTTTATTTAATCCGATTTGGTCCTAAAGGATCTTACTTACCCCAGTTCCTAATAAAAGCAATCGTCGCCAGAATACACGATCGTCGCGTTCATTATGTCACACAAAACTGAAACGCGCCCTCTGTCGGCGCGACCACGCGTTCAGTTTCACTGAACAAAAAGTGACCTATGATCGCGGTGATCGCGTATTCGCCCGACGATCGCTTTTATAGGACCCCCGGCCATTGGATGTATTTGCGACCACTTACAATTTGATTTTGTAAATATAACATAATCAATTGAGACTTTAAAAGTAACTAAATCTCAAATTACGAATTGCCCCTCAAATCATCATCTGCCTCGCCTTTTCCCAACTATATTGGGGTCAGCTTCCAGTCTAACCTGATGCAGCTGAATACCAGTATTTTACATGGAGCGACTACCTATCTGAACTCCACTACCCAGTTACTGGGTAATACGATACCTCTTGGTAAGACTGATTGTCAGACTTTAGGGCTTCTGATTACCTGAATTGCACCTCAAATAACCACCAATAACAGCTACAAAGAAACAAAAGTTAATAAACAATTTCACTTCATTTCCAAGAGGCCGATACAAACTCGTGAAATATGTACCAGCCTACCAGCTAAAAAAGAGTCAAACTCAATCCAGCTTAAGTCAAGACTAGTCTATATTTAATCTAGATTCCTAGCCCCGAACTAGTATTGCCGACTTCCGCGAACAGCGCCCCCTAGTGAGTGTTAGCTGTCACGCGAATGACCCATCATTGATAAGTACTGATAACATGCTTGAGCGGTGGGTTATCTGTGCATTTGAATGTTTTAAGAGCGCAAAGGAATTTGTGAATAATGCCTTTTATAGGAGGTGAAGGAAATGGGGTGATAACTTGTGACTTTTTTATTTGCTTTTTTAATAAATTTTTAAGCTTTTAAAATATATTAATTTCATTTTAACTAGTATTTCCCAACACATCATTTATTCTCCGAGATCTTCGTGGTACTTACTTTTATAAACCGGAAAAAATTTATAGGAGTTTTTGTTAAAAAAAAAAAAAACGTTTATGTTAGGGTACGTCCCAACTAGCAAAAAAGTTGTATAATATTAGAATTATACAACTAACAGACATCTAAGGGCTTTATAACAGTTTTGCAGCAACTAAACAGTTGTAAAGTAGTATTCAGTTCGACATATTAGTTATAAAAAGTTTAAGTCATGTTAATGTGTCTGGTAAACGTCATCTCAATAATTTTATATGACGGTTATATACGTTAAGTCGAGTAAACGTTTCAGTCAGAAAATAGTGATGAGACGCCATGTTTTGTAAATTTTGAGCCTTTTATTCAACACTTAAATAACAAACTGTGATGTAATGATTTTATAGTTAACTATTATAAAACCGTCATATTAGGTCGTACACTTCCACCTTTAAGTAACTTTTAGTTTGAAACGTTATTCTAATATAACTTATATAAGTCAATTGATTATTTAAACAATAATTAGCATCTTTTATATAACTCAGTCGCCATTTTTCATTAAGTATAATATTAATTATGGATTTCAAAAAGTGGAAAAGAATTAAACGAAGTGGTGGTTATAGAAAAAAAAAAAAAAAAGAAAGTATTTTCCAACAGAACGCTAATTGCAACCATCATGGTGGACGGCATAAGTTATATAAAAACCCGTATAAGACCAACAGTTATATACATGTCTAAATGCAGTCGCCCAATGTCTATTGGCAATATGGCGGAAACTATTGATAACAATAATTGTATTTAATTTCATAAACAATATTGAAACACCAATATTATGAAGGCCCATTAAAATATTAACATAGATAACCATACATATCATCGAAAATTTTAAATTCCCGAGTAAAAGTCACCGCTCTTTATCTTCCACCACAATAAAATTTCTTTACAATAAATAATAATGATTATTAAAACGTTTGACTTACCTTTTTATAAGTTTTATCACAACACAATAAATTGTCACACAAATTGTCATATAACCCTGACCGAGCACCAGCATAAAAATGTCTATACGATGATATAGTTATGTAAGAGTATTATTAGAAACTATTACAAACCTTACTAGTTAAACTTACAACGTCTACGTGATTTTTACTCAACGTTATTGTCGCTGACGCGACTGCAAAACGACCCTTACACGATTTAAATGTTATATAATCTGCGCCCAAACCCGCGTTATATTTACGTATAAAAAACTATTATAAAACCATTTTCAAACTACTGAAAGTTAAATAAAAAACGTTATTGTACCATTTATATGACATTATTTTGCTGCTTGGGGTGTTTCCTGCATGTTGTCTAATATACATACCTAATTATACACATGATTGATTACTACTTTGAGCTTTCAATTATGAAGCCCGTTACAAAAATATTTATCTAGGTACCTACTATCAATCTACTGTTCACAAATAGTGTCTTATCATTAAGACTTACTTAAGTTGAAATATTAAACACCACTCAAACACACACACACAGTAACTTTCAATAACCTTAATTAAAAAATAATAAAATACACCCGAGCAATAGAGAGTAATGAAATTAAATGCTACATAATAATTACCGCTACGCTTATCGTAGCGTTTGCGTAGCGCTACGCCGTAGCGTTGTAGCACCGTAGCATGGGAACGCGTGGAGTGCAAAAGGTATTGTACTTGTGACGGTTGATTATTGATAGAAGGCTTGCTTACTGAAGTGCGTTACGGCTTACGAGTGGTTAAGAGTTATTGTAACCGATTGTTTTATTTTGTATGAAGAAATAATAATATTTTTATATCTCCAACCCGTCTTGAGCAAGCGCGGTGATCAATGCTCGTGCCTTCTCTTTATGAGCAGAGGCCTTTGCACTGCAGTGGGATAAATATTATGTTATATATTTTATTTTATCAGTTTCAATAATCCGCTATTAATTCGAAACCCAATCTCACTTTACCTTCGATAACAAAAAACCATCGCGAATGATTTCCCTTCGCGTTTTGTTAGCGTTACTCTTCAAAAGAAACCCGATATCTTTGTACAGTGGAGTCGTTTCCTATCATTACTGAGTATCCTGATTACTTCCAACTCTTTCACGTTCAGCCTTTTAAAATTATAAGTAATCACTGTTTTATAGAAATATACTACGATACTTTCTTTTTAATGGATTTTAAAAACAAATATTTATATTTTAAGATAGTGAAACATCATAGAATTTCAAGCCTACTATTCTAGTTCTCTATTAACAGATATATGCTAGTTACTTTGTAGCTAGCATTTTGATTCGACAGGTTAGTCACTAACCATGCGAAAAGAAGAAGAAAGCCCAAAATATTTTAACTATTAGATGCAAGTTCCTTTTCTATGCTAATTAATGTACCGTTGTAAAACTCGAAAATTATCAGTAGAGGTACAAAACAGATTTAAATTGAAAGTGACAAATAACTTTAATTCAGAAGTCGGTCTTTGATTTTGTATTTTCGTTTTTCCATGGACTTTCGAAATTAAAGTTATTTTTCTCTTTGTAGTGTTTTTTTAGAAGACATACTTTTTAGAAAATTGATTTATTTCCCACTTTTTTGTTGTTTCACACAAATTCGAATATAACATCATTCAAAAAAACGAAGTGGAAAATATATTGTTATTGAAGCTAACTCAAAAACTACCCAAGCAAAGGTAATATTTACATGGAACCAACGCGCAAGCTTCCTTATCCAAATGAAAAAAAAAAACAAAATCGGTCCGAACGAAAATATAGATGAACATACATTTATGAACAGACCGACATAGAACCTCCTCCTTTTTTGAAGTCGGTCATAAACAAAGGACAAATAATTTCACATTAATTTGTGTTTATATTTCACATCAAAGAAAACATAACAATCTTGGAACCTTCTTACCGTACTTAAACTATCATGACAAAAACTGTAAAAGTTTTACAGATACATTCTTAACTAGGCTGAAAAGTTACCATTAACGCGTGTCAGTAGTTTGAGTTCATATTTGTCATACAATTATGTGGCCTTCAATTGTTTTTTTAGGGTTCCGTACCCGAAGGTTGCCAAACGGAACCCTATTACTAAGCCTTCGCTATCCGTTCGTCCGTCTGTCTGTCAGCGGGCTGTAACTCATGAAACGAAATAGGTAGACAGTTGAAATTTTCACAGATTGTGTATTTCTATTGCCGCTATAATAACAAATAATAAAAATAAAATAAAGTTAAAAAACGTCTTTTTTTGCTAAATAGTGCACGGAGCATCACAACTCGCACTTGGCCAGTTTTTTTAATTCTAATTTGGCTGATGGTGCTGTTAGCAGCCTGTAGGCTCGGGAGAGTTGAATGATCTAAATATGTTATAGAAATGATTAATGAGCTAATTAATCATTCGTTGAACTGAACCTAAAACATGTAATGAAAAACATAAAAACGGTGTTATTCAGCTTAGACCACAACACCTTGGGCAATCAGAATTACCAACTTTGCTAGTTGGTAATTCTGATTGCCCAAGGTGCTTAAGAGATAAATAATTAGGGAAAAAAAAATATTAATAATTAATAGAGATCGTAAGTGAATTGCTCTATATATTAGTTAAAGAGATTAACTGAAGCTCAAATGTTTAACACAGTTTCTATCATAATCCTAATGATTTTTAAGGAAATTCATAATTGTTTGCTTCATATGTTTGAAAACATCATCTGCTCGGCCACGTAAATAAAACAATGAATATTTTATATTCTCAAAATGAATTGGAATTGGATTGTGAGTGTATTACGCAGTTACTCAGCTCGATTTCTACTGGAATGCAAGTTTTCATCAATTATTATTATGAAAAGGAACACCAAAATCACAAAAAAAATGAATTTCTTAAGTCAATTGCATTCAACAAATACTTATCGCATAAAACTCCTAAGTAATAAAACAAATTGCAGTTTTATCTCTACGTGATGTTGTAAAGAAATCGATAATAATGGAGATGACTTGTTTTTGGATACCATGTAACAAAAAAATCTCTCAAGATTTATGTCTCCCATAAAACTGTGAACATATAAAAGTACTAGACTAGTTTCGTCATTCAGCACAGCCTATGTAAAATTAAGGTCACCAACTAAAGCCTAAGGGAATGTACATACTCGTAGTTACGAGTTTCCTAAAACATTTTCACTACATACCAACCTATTTGTATGTAGTGGAAATGTACGTTTGAAGATGTACATTTAGTTTTTTGGTTCGTAAAACTGGCGTTTACGTTTTACTTTAAGAATTGTATATAAGACTGGGTAGATACATGCCTATTATAGTCGAATCTCGGACAAGTATGTTTCTTTGAAAATCTCAATTCTTTATAACTTAACACTCCTCAGAATATAAACTGGATAAAATAATAATATAAATACCTACAAGAACAAAGCATGACCATACATTTACAAAATTGGAAAGAGCGCCTTATGACGAGTTCCATCTTCAGTAAATAAGTTTAGTTTCAGGAACTGATCTGGCATCTACCATACTAATCCTATTTTATTTTTTACTGCCTATTTAGATACTATGCTATAAAACCCGGTCCCGAATATGTTGTCCAAACTGAACTCCTAACAAAAAATATAATTTAAAATAGTGGTCGTGGAGTTTCTTGCCCATTCTTCTCCATAGGTATCTACTACGCTTTAGAATGGATAACTAGCTTCATATTTCTGACTGACGACTCCTTGACAATTCAAAAGTGCCTGCAAATGGTTTAAGTAAAAGAATGTTTTGAGTATGCGTTTAAAAAGAAAAAGTCACTTTTTATAAAAAAAATACTTTCAACTACAAAGTGTCTTATCTTATATTATATATTCTTCACTCCGCTATATCAACAATCATATTTATACCTACATACGTATTTACACACAACACTTATAACTGAGTGTTATCAAATACACAAGTCAATAAGATAAGGAGAACGATTAACTTGATATTTGAGATAAAACTATATTACATCAATTGTGTTAACAACCATGTGGCTTACAGACATATTGTTACTGGAATATTTTTTTAGGTAGTAATTAATTATTTTGTTGTGAAAATATGATATTCTATTTACAAAAACTTTTTAGGTTTTGGTTCTTCTGTACGTAATTAAATCGAAGTATTGAAATTCTTAAATTCACTTAAGGACAATGCACAACCTAAATGCTGAGTCTAGACACCTTACCAAATATCGTTTCTTTGGTATTGTTCGTCGAGTTGAGCTCCTTAAGTTCTGAGTTGAGCTCCACAATTACTGACAAATGCTTGCACTGACTGGACAGGTCCACTCAAATCTGTGTGGTTCTTTCCTCAAAAGACCATTTCAGACACTAATCTATATGGTCCTCATATGGCTTGACCAAGATTATGTCTGGGCTTTAAACGAGACTGCGACCTCTGAGTTTGTTTCGGCCTTTCTTCTCAGAGTAGTCAGACAGGAAAAGCCGAACTCATCTAACAAATTTTTAATATATTTTTTATATGACGTGTAAAAGTGATTCCGATATCTTAATTACAGAATAAACAATTTCATTTCCTTATAAAGCCAAAGGGGTTACATAGGGGATCAAAGTAGTATGGAAGTTTGTCATGTTTAGCAAAATCAGCCTATAATCTTCCCACTGCTGGGACACAGGCCTTCTTTCGGTGACAGATTATGGGCCGTAATCCACCTCCGACGATGTCACATGTCTTCGATTTTTTAGTTTTAGGACGTAACGGTTCACGATGTTTTCCTTCACCATTTTGTCATGTTTGCAGATGGGAAATCCCGTCGGGTACACGACTTGTAAATAGATAAAAATACTACAATCTTCTTCTTCTTCTTCTTTTCGTGTGGTTATTGACTAACCTGGTGTCAGAGTTTTAAAGCCGCTCATAGGTCTCTGATTTGGCTTCACATGACGTCGAGAAATATCTCTCAGGCATGCAGGCTTCCTCACGATGTTTCCTTCACCGTTTTTGAAGCAAGTGATTATACAATACGCACATGAATCCGAAAAGTCAGAGGTGCGTGCCTTGGGTTCGAACTCGAGACCTATGACTTGGCAGTCTAATGGTCACACCACTGAGCTACAACAATAGGGCGTCGATACAAGATCAATCAAGTATTTAAATGAACGCACAACATCTTGCAAATTGAACCATAACAAAACGCTTCAATGAAGAACATTGGAATAGGAAAATATTAACAGATGTACAAGGAAAACAGAACGATATACATATATTTGTATTGTGAATTACTTGTAATATGTGTCCCATATTGAATTCTCGAGTGTTCTCTTCGACACAGGGAGAAATGTGTCGTTGCCGTATCGCAATGTTAAATACCCGTGTCGATTTGTATATAATACCAGCCTATTATTGCCCCACTGCAAGGCAAAAGCCTCTTCTTATACAGAGAAGGCACTAGCACTGATCACCACGCTTGCTCAAAACGAGTTAATGATTTCAGACTTATATTAATAACTATGCGTCCGGCTATCTAATTACGGAACACAATTTCGTAAACGATTACGACTAGTTTGTTTCATTGCATTATTTACGTTGTTCAGCAGATTTTTTTTCGAACTTATGAAGCCAATGGATTAGCAATCTGTTTCAAAACGATTTCAAATTCTGATGGATCGTGTATTACGCAATTAAGGTACAAGTTTTCTCACGATGACTAATGTCCAAGATAAAAATGAAAGTAGGTACATATTATGAATTGAAAAAGTCACATTGGTACTTGTAGTTGCCAAGATTTGAAGCCACAGTCTCGTGCATGACAGGCGAGGCCTATACCACCGGGCCATCACGATTTAAGTGTTGGCCGATTCAAAATATGAACTAAACGACAAATAATTCTATATTAGGATTGATTTCTTCTTTCTTTTATCCGTAAAATAAAATTATCGTCTGACAGTTTTTGTATGGAAAAGCTGTCAAAAATTCAAAATTTATTCACAGGTTATGATTTATAGTAGGTATAACAGTTTAGTCGAATTCACCCTTGGTGTTAAAAGAGTTAACAGAGTTGGCGTAGACAGGTCAGTACTAATAAAATGCTTCAAGTAGCAGTTTTCTCGATAGACCAAGATCGCGCTAGGAAGAAGTAAGTGCATTAGTAATAATATGTTTTCCAATAACCACTATCTTTTTCTTGTAAACCGTTCAATCACTTGAACAAATTTAGGTCAAGTAGATGTTACAATAGCAATAACTTCTACATTTAGCGCCAACACACAACATCACGACTGTAATCCCCAAAGAGTTAGGCAGGGGTGTGTGGGGGGCGGCGATCTCTCGCGTCCGGCCCTGGTACAGGCCATGGTCCGGAGCGAGAGTGCATGGGAGGCCGTCACCTCCTTCTGCGAAGCAGTAATGTTCGCGAAGGAGGAGGCGGAGCGCGCGAGGGAGAGGCAAAATGCGCGCCCTCGCGCCCCTAGTCGCCGCAGGAGACGCCCCGGGCGTCGGGAGTCGCGAGCCGACTTCCGGCCACCGTAGGCGCGGGCTTGCAGACGGTGAGCAATGGGTAGCTCGCCGTCCGATAGGGACCAGGCCCGGGTCGACGGCGCGTTGTGTTCCACGCGCGCCTCAAAGAGATGTCAGCACCAACTGACGGGGTCCGGAAGGGCCAATGCCTGCCGGGGTTGCGGGTTTGTCCGAAAGGGATATCGCGACCCCGGCAGACAGGCAACGGAAGGAACACGGGTGGGTTTTAGTCAGTAAAAGTCTGACACGCCCTCCCGCTCCGCCCAGAGCGGGAGAAGTTATTGATAATTTCCCACGATCAAAAAAAAAAAAAAAAAAGGGGTGTGCCTGTAGTACACCTTTTTCCACATTTCGCCAGTTATGTTTAAGCCCAGCCAGCCAGCCAGCCGGTTCAGTTCAGCTACAAACCGATTAAATTAATTAACTTTGATTGATTTGTGTGTAAATCACTTTAGTTATTTATCAGAGAATGTTCTATCTATAAAAAACTTTCGCATATTTAAAACTACCTTTTCTCCGCGGCTTCGCCCGCATGGATTTCGGAAAATATCCCACGGGAATGTACTACAGGGATTAAAAGTACCCTATGTGTTAATCCAGGATGTAAACTATGTATGTGCCAAATTTCATCCAAATCCATTTAGCCGTTTTTGCGCCAATCTGGAACATACTCGTATTACCTATAGACAAACAGACAAACGGACAAAAATTCTTCGTTACTATTTTATTATATGTATAGATATGTTTTTAACGAGAAAAGTAATTTAATTTCGTATTGAATCCATATCAAATATTATCCGAATATATATTAATATTATAAATGCGAAAGTGAGTTTGTGTTTGTTTGTTTGTTACGCTTTCATGCTAAAACCGCTGAACGGACTTGGATGAAATTTGACACACGGGCAGACCACCTGGGTTAGGACATAAGATACTTTTTATCCCGATATTCTTAAGAGATCGAGACATATGCGGATAAAACAGCGGGGCGCAGCTAGTGAGGTATATAATTATATAACTAATACAAAATATTATAAAACATTTTAAATGAGTAACGGTGGAGTTTCTTGCGCATTCTTCTCCATACGAAAACTACATTTTGGAAGGGGTGACTAGAATCAATTCAATTTGTTTGTACATTTTGCCGCTCAAAAGTGCCTTACTTAGGGCCTATTTGAAATAAATTAGTTGACTTTGACTTTGTATAAGGGAAAATCCCCTGAGAAGTTTTCCAAAAGTGACGGATGAAAGCTGGTTGATAACATTTTATATCGCTACATAATTTTTCCCAGAAATTCCTTAAGATAGGAGTAATTTTTAACAACATTGAGGTTCAGCCTTTTTCCTTTTAATTCAAGATCGGGTATGATAGTAAAAAGTAACGACACAAGAATTTGGAAGCCTGTGCTAGTAATATGTACTAGATTTGGCCCTGGTCGCTGACATGCCATGTCCTCGATAAAGTTATGACGGGGGCGGTCTACTTTCAGACGATACTTGTAGCTTTACATTAAATTTTTATTAAGTTCCATATGCTATGATCATCGTGAAAAAGTTAATTGGTACTGTTTTACGTATTGTGTTTACAAAAAAAACCTTCAATTAAGATTTGCACACCAGCGGGGTAATTGCATAATACACTTACAGTAGCAATGGCTTTCATTTTGACAGTTCAACAATATTCGTTGCCTTATTTAGGTTATGGATTAGCAATATCCTTCACAATCATTCAGATCCATGGTAGAATATAACGTAAACTTACAATTTATATTTGTCAAATTATTGTATCGTATTCTGCCAAATAGAATTGGTAGTATCCAATCCAATATTAATGATAATATTGTTACTATTTTTATTACTAAAGATTCAGGTGATCTCAAAAAGTAATTTAACTGCAGTGATAGCCTAGCGGTGTGACCGTCGGACTGTCAAGTCATAGGTCTCGAGTTGGAACCCAAGGCACGCACCTCTGACTTTTCGGATTCATGTGCGTATTGTATAATTATCACTTGCTTCAAAAACGGTGAAGGAAAAACCGGCCGGATATGCCTGAGAGATATTTCTCGACAGCATGTGAAGCCAAGTCAGAGGCCCATGGGCGGCTTTAAAACTCTGACCAGGTTAGGCACTAACCACACGAAAATAAGAAGAAGATTTACCTGGAATTAAAAAATACCGAACTGCACAACGATTCTCAAAATAAGGATATTTATTCAATATTTTCATCCACATTCATGGCTGGCTGGCTCATAGACTATTCACAGCGTAAAACACTGAACATAGAAAGAAGTAATTTAGAAGAGGTTCTTTTCAGGACACTTAAAGTTTTCTGTAAAGAACCCCTCTAAAGTTTTTAATAACTTATCTCTTTTCAGAATATAAATATACGAAATAGATAAATATTATTAGGGTAAGGGCTGAGTTTTCAATGATCAGATAACTTTTATCTGAAGGATAAATAATTATGACAGTTTGACATCGCAATATTTATTGCTCAGATAAAAGTTATCTGCCTGCTTAAAAATCAGCCCTTAGTGTAGATTTTTCGATCGCCAAATAACTTTTAATTGCGATATAAATATGGTGTTTTGACAGCTGTTGTATTAAAAAATGTCAAATCGCCATTATTATTCTGCAAATAAAAGTTATCTGACCATTGGAAGATCAGCCCTAAAGTTAAGTAGATTCTTAAAAGCGAATTACCAGTAATAAACTGTTAAAAGGTAAGCGGAATATCTAAAAAAACTACAAGAATATCTGACTTTGAGAAAAAAAGAAATATCTACAAAAACTGCAAGAATATCGACTTTGAAAGAAAAAGAAAACACTTTCCCAGATCGAGAATCTTTCCGGTTTCATTCTCAATATTACAGAATTTAAATATTATTTTCATGAAAGTAATTTTGGCTTTCATGAGAGAAAACTAAAGGCAAAAGATTTTCCTGTTGATCATATTATTAAAGTGTCCCTTGAAGCGATCGTGGTCGGAAAGTTACATTTTGTATGCATTTCCTAGTGTGACCAAATATCATGGACAACATATTTATGCTTCAGGAGCTGCATTACATTTGAATTTCATGGGAATTCGTTTTATTTACATTACGTTGATATTTTGTTTTTATTTTAGTTCCATTCGTTACGTGTAGTCAGAAGCCCAAAAAGTCTGACAACCAGTCTTACTAAGTTACCACTTACTGGGTACACGATACCCCGTACCAGGGTTGTGGAGGTCAGAATGGCAGTCGCTCCATGTAGAATACTGGTATTCAAATGCATCTGGCTAGACTGGAAGCCGAGCCCTACATAGTTGGGAATAGGCTAGGCAGGTAGATTATAGTTCCTTTACTCAAAAGGAAAATATAAACAGTTTTCCGTTCGTGTATCTCTGAGTGACAGACAGTTTTCTCGAAAAGACGAAAATTGGGAAATCTCTTGAGAAAGCGACTGTAATATTCCAGTCACAAATAATATTAAAAAAAAAAAAAAACATGAAAATCGATTAAAGATGTAAGATTTCGAAAATTTACGGAAAAATCCGAAATAAACACAAACCTTTTTTTTTTTTAATTTTACTTAGTTTTAGTGCACAAACAAATGCACATTTTTTTGCCCACGTTTCCAAGTCGCGTGATAGCAAGTTATCACAACTTTATCTAATTCCAGCGATTTTGATTTCTCTTATCAAATGATGCATCCGTTATTTGATTAGATAACAAAATACTGAACAAATTAAGGAAGACCGTATCTTTAATCTAGATATTATTTTTATATTTAGCTGAACTTTATATAATCTGTAGTCTTACCATATTCTTATTAAATTCAAACAGGTCTTCACTAAAAGTTAGTCTTAAAATAGATTAAATAGATTTTCAGGCGTCGGAAAAACGGAATCCGCCCTTAATCCGTTCCGTAACCATGTCTAAAGCTAAAACAGAATCGTGTGTGAGGTTTTAACTGAGTTATAACTGAAACATGTGACATTTTCACTGAAAAATCGATACGAATAAGAATTAGCCACTTTTAACATTAAATTATTGATTTTACGCACTTGTTTAGAAAAGGCTCTGAAAATAATAACAGAGACGATGAAGTTGTGTAAAAATGAAACCTTTTAATCAAACTCATCATACCAAAATCTGAATTTCGTCTGAAATTCAGTCCTAACAACATTCTCATTTACAAACTCAATATTTTTCAACGTTTTACTCATAAAATCATCATCTAAAGGAAAAATTCAACCATTTCCATTAATTTTTCAAGGATCTACTCCTAAATCGAGTACCTTTTCATAATTTGTAAGGTTATTTGTACAGTCTGTACATGTTAACGTTTTCCAGTTCGTTCTCGACGCACGATTCCGTCCACTCTGACGTTTATTCTATGAGGCACGTGGAATGGCACTGACATTAGCCACATTATCTATCTAATGTTCTCATATTACTCAATTAAGGCAGTTTTTCACACAGACAGCGGCCCTAAAACCCTTATCTACCCATCGCAAATAAGAAACCACTAAAGTACATACAACGTGAAAAATACGCACCAGAAACGTTGTTGTTCCTCTCTCTGGGCTGTTGTTGTGTGTCAATACGGGGTGTTCACGTGACCCTACCGTCGGCCATCAGATCCGGGGGCACGTGTTAATGTGATATTGTAAACAGAACGCATTAGCGGCGTATTGTGTGTGTTTGACGTGACGGTGTAGCCGCGGAGTCGCGAGAGGCCGAGGGAGCGCGCGGTCGGAGCGCGGCGCGACTGCTCACTGGCGACGAGCGGCGAGCGCGAGCCGGGCGGCGCGCGCAGGCGCCGGTCGATCGCCGACACTCGGTCACTGGGCCGGCATTGTCTTGTTTCGCGTTCGAAAACAAACCTTTGTCTAGGTGGGGGAGACCGCGAGGCGCCTCGCACCGCCCCAGTCGGTAAAATTAGTTGTGTGTTTCACACCTGTTGGTTTGTTAATCACGTACTTTAGTATTCTATTACTAAATCATTAGTATCCGCCGAGATGCAAGCGGATTACAAAGCGGCGGCGCCTCTAAACTATTGAGTACAAGTTTAACGAGATTAACAAGTACCGCTACCCGAAGGAAATAAATTTACTTTTTAAACGGAGAGCAGCCCTTTTACGAGAACACATATAAAAGAAGGTAGCGAACTCGTTCTGTAGAAAGTTTTATAGCCGGGAAGGTTCAATTGCCCGCGTTTGCCTCTTTACCACCCGCCGCGGTATCGGAATTTAGGTAAAATGTATTTACATGGGATATTGTATGGCGTCCCTTGGGTATTCCTTGATTTTGAACTCAGAACTTTACACATCGACACAACCGAACACAGCGAATATAAAATTACTAGCAGCGTAAGTCTCGATCCCGTGAAAATATCGGGATAAAAAGTATCCTATATCCTAAGCCAGATCATGGCCTACCCATATGCCAAATTTCATCCAAATCTGTTCAGCCGATTTAGCGTGAAAGCGTAACAAACAAACAAACAAACTCACTTTCACATTTATAATATTAAAGTTAGGATTAGGCATGACCATCGAACTTTATCAGCACACAGAATAATTTCACAATTTAACGACATTTTAAACTACACAATGAACTTCAGTAGGTCGTTTCAGTGGTTTCAGCTACATTTGATATTAACGTGTTGAATCAACAGCTGAAAGCATGTAGGTACCTAAGCTGTGAGAGATTAATGGAGCCTACTTAAGTCCTTTGATGTGCCTTCAGGGACCACACAGTCGTATACCTACATACCTATAATGAATTCCCATTACACTTCAGTGAACATGGCATTATATGCATGTTGAAATAAACCCAACACCTTTCATTAAAAGGATATCAACCATCGGCCATGAAATTCCTAAAGTCATATTTATCTTTAGAATTACATACCTTTCACAACTCAAATCTAATTTACACATGACATTAGGAAATGCCTCATTGTTCTAGCGGTCGCAAGCGCTACTGCTGAGCCTAGGTCCTGGGTTCGTTTCTCGGGTCGGGCAAAGTGTTATTGGGTTTTTCTATCTGGAATTTCTCAGTAGCAGCCCGGAGTCTGGTTTTGTGCCAGGTTGATGGCATTAGACTCGTCCCCTATTACATGGGACTTAAACATAACTGGCGAAATTTGGGTGTACTAGGTATACCTCTGCCTACACTATCTGAGAATACGGGCGTGATGTTTTGTTATAATATCATTAGTATGTTCTTCTCTCGTATCGGCGCAAATTAGAAGCTTATTTTAACAAAATTTTTGTAAATATGTTAAATTATGTTATGAACTTATGAATCTTGCGCTAGCAGAAAACATAAAAATTATTAACTTTGTGTAGTGTTTTGGCTCATGAAGATTTAGGTTGTGCTTTGGGCTCCGCTGTTAAATCTGTCTAAGTTTTCTGTTAGTTAGAATTTCTCACCATGTTACAGTACTGCACAACTTAGATTTAGCATCGGCAAAATTCGTAAAACCGGTCACCATCCGAACTGAGTGCGTCTTCAAAATTACCAATCTTTATTACTGCTTTAGGTGAAAATGATCTTTACGAAAAACGAATGAAAATTTTCAAATTTATGCTACATCTACGTTGTGTCGTACTGTACTTGCATGTTCTAGAACTACATTATGTAAATTAATTCAATTAATTTGAATTAAGAATAAATGATGATGATCATGAGCGTACCCAGTGGGGGGCAGGGGAGGGCAGCTGCTCCCCCCTGGATTTTGTATGCCTAAGTACCTATGTACTGTTGTCGATAAAAGTTATATTAGACTTGTTAGAGTCACTTTAAGAGCGTTTAGACTGATAGATGGCAACGTCGCAAATAGTTGTCAAATATTTCGCTTTTTTTTATTAATTTGGCAATACAAAATTTGGCAATAAACCGGAAAATTGCAAAAAAAAAATAAAAAAAAAAAAAATCGTGGGCTACCTTTGCGAACACACCAACAAAATTCTACGGACGACTTTTAGGTCGTAGGTTCGAACCCTGACAAGCGCTTTACTTTGTGTAAATTATTTCATCACAACTATTTCTAAAGGGTGAAGGAAAACATCGTGAGGAAACGGCCATGTCCTAGAAACAAAAATTCGGAGCCATGTGACGTCTACCAACCCGCACTGGCCCGCTCCTTCTCACAGAGAGGAGGCCTGTGTCCCATTAGTGGGAACATTATATCTACTCCATTTATTAAAAAATCAACCACAAATGGTGTTATTAGCTGACGATACTTCCTTAATTTTTAAGGTAGATAGACGTGCAATAAATTTTGACGACGTAAATAACGCCCTATTGCAGTTTCAAAATTGGTTCACTGCTAATAATTTAGTATTAAATGAGAAAAAAACTAAGTGTATAAAATTTTCTTTACCAAATGTCAAAAGTAGTGATTGTGAGATAGTATTGAATCAAGAGAAACTAGAATTCGTCGATAAAACTGTTTTCCTAGGGATCACGACTCAAGGCTACAATGGGGTCCTCATTTAACATCTCTTGCAGGACGGCTAAGTTCAGCAGCATATGCTGTCAGAAAAATCCGTCAATTTACTGATGTAGATACCGCGAGGCTGGTCTATTTTAGTTACTCTCATAGTATCATGTCTTCCGGTATTTTACTGTGGGGACGGGCTGCAGACATCGAGTCTATTTTTATTCTGCAGAAAAGAGCGATTAGAGTCATATATTATCTCCGCAGGCGTGACTCTCTAAGGGAACTGTTTAAGGATATTAACATCATGACGGTACCTTGTCAATATATCTATGAAAACATCATGTGAGTTAGAAAAAACTTACATCTTTTTAGTAAAACAGGTGATAGACATAATTATAGTACAAGAAATAGGGACCTATTAGTTCAACCAGGTTTCAGACTGGCTAAAGTGGACTCATCTTTCAGGGGGTACTGTTTAAAATGTTACAATAAAATTCCTCCCCACATACTTCAACTGAATGAGACGAAATTCAAGTCTTGTATAAAACGCACACTATGCACGCACATATTATAAGTTGGGGGATTACATCACTGATAAAAATGCTTGGCTCAATGCTGGTCCTGCTCCACAACCACAACTAATTGATTAACATCTGAAAATACTGTTGGAGCTGCTGAAGATTTTAAGACCATCTTTGCATTGTATAAAATCAATCTCCTTTGTATTATATAATTCCAGAGCACAGGTGTGAGTGCTATGTACTAAAGAGCTACCATTTACCGGTTAATACATCTTTTATTGACTTGAATGTGCCCTGGCGGCTGTGAGTATGTCATGCTCACTCAGATGTCTCACTGATGGTGGCGCGTGTGTTGGATCATTTAGCTCCCTTCAAAATGGTTGAGCTGAATGGTGCTGATCCATGCGTCATGTTCGTGAACGGGCGCCGTCAGTTGGGACTGGTCAACTCTTAGCGGCCATGGCTGATTTTAATTTTTTAATTGTTCTTTGTTTTATATTTGTATTACGGACGCTTCTAACGTGCACGTCTTTCTACATTGTTCTCACATGCATAATTTCAACATGAATGATTTAACCAATACTTTGTAACAATTTATTTTATTTAAAAGAGTGTCCGTAGAGTTTCTTGCCCGTTCTTCTCCATAGGTACCTACTACGCTTTGGAATGGGCAACTAGCTTCATATTTTTGACAGACCGATTCCTTGACAATTCAAAAGTGCCTGTAATGGTTTAATTGAAATAAATGCTTTGAGTTGAGTTTGAGTACAGGCTGATTATGCTAAGGTAGTTACGAGGCTAAATAGGAAACGTACCTATCTACTTTGTAAAATTTAAAAGGATATACTACCAGAGTGGTCTCACTTTGGGTTGGGTTTAGAAACGCGCCGTCTCGCTAGAAAGAATTTGAGGTATATGAGGGTTCTGAGGGTCTCCTGAACCCTACCCCAAGCCCAAGCCCTAACCCCACAAGATTTTTCTATGCCGGAGACGCAATAAAAAAAGAAAGTGTCCGGATTGTCTCCGGACACTGATTGTTTTCATCTGTCAAATATAATTTTAAAGTTGTTTTATTCTGGAGGTTACGGTTGGCACTGCACGTCAATGTATCGTGTTTTGTTTTTCTGAAATTCAAATTCTATTTTCAAAATTTCCTCTGAGTTTTGCTTTGCGCCGTTCCAAATTAACAAACGTACAACTTCGGACCAATTTTTCAAACGAAAGATAACTTTTAACTGAAGAGTAAATAAATATGGCGGTTTAAGATATTTTCTATTTTTACAAAAGCTGTTTATAATCCACAGTTTTTATTCCTCAAAATGAAAGATAACTGAAGATTGAAAAATCGGCCCTAAACCCGAACGTGGATCCACGCGAAACACAATGGCTTTTTAATTGTGTTAATCTACTCAATTTTTCTAAAATCTTAGAAACACTTATAGTGAAGGAAAAAAATCCCAAAGAAACCTTTACTTATTATATTACGGTCTAAATAACTAAATCGCAACTAGGAAACGTGATGATTAATCCTTATTCCTTGTAAATAAGAAGGCTTTTTGTTTGCCGTTGCAAATTCTGCAAATAGACCAAGTCATAAATGGATTATATGTATAGAATGTATATTTTGTATTAAGAAGTTTATTGCCCCCAACCCAATTCCAAAAGACCTACCAAACCTATAAGCTTACTTCGACAAAGTTGTTAGTAGTAACCGGTGGTCCAAGTTCGCGGTCACGTCGAAATCGTAACACAAAACTTTGTCTCACCAACACGTGTAGCTGAAAACTTTCATTATGACGGGACACTGTTGACGTACAATACACGAACACTTTAGTGTTTTCGTATAAAACTTGTACTAAGATCGGCTACAATGTTTGTGGGAGGAATGAGGACCAAGATTGTTGAGGATAAGGATGGAGATTCGTTTACAGCAAACTGACTTTATTGATACTTACTTAATTTATAGCACATTGACAGCCTGTCTTCAGTATCGTGTTTCTCTACCTACTACTATCTTATGTAATTTTGACGTTCGAAAAGTGCTGATTCTCAGCCTTGTTTAAACAAATGACTTTTGAATTTTTGAATTTAGCATTTAGATATAAAGTGACCCAATGGGCGGTCGATTTCACTTAATAGGTCACTTTGCAACAAAATTCCAATAATAAAACAATAATATATCCACAAATAGATCAACATTACATCCATTAACTGACTGTAATCACCTAGGAACACACTCAAACCTAACCAACTAGTCATTTTAATCACCTAGTCCTCGCCTACTCAAAGCCGTCCTTCAGCTTCAGAAGCCGAGTAATGCCTCAAGTGACATTCTAACCGGTGATTGATGAACCGTCATACAAAACCTAGCTTATGCCCAGATTACTAACTAGGTAATTGGCATTCACCCTGCCATTTTACCTTTAGGATTTGAATAATTACTTGACGCTTTAAGCCTTACAATCTATTTGAAATTTTATGGTTGAGGTTGGAATTCTTCTATCACGTGAATCAAAGTCAAAGTCAAATCATTTATTTCAAATAGACCCTTGTAAGGCACTTTTGAACGTCAAAGTTTACAAAAAATTTATAATTGATTCTAGTCGCCCCTTCCAAAAGGTAGTTTTCGTATGGAGAAGAATGGGCAAGAAACTCCCCCGTTACTCTTTTAAAAAGTGTTACAATATTTTGTATATGTAAGTACATTAGTTACATAATTATAAGTGAAGACGATGCACCTAAAAAAAAATACGCTACCACAATAGGTAAAAAGAAGAATTAATAAAAATGAACCAACGAAAGATAAATTAATCGTGAATGTATGTTGATATTTGGACGATAGGTAACAATTTACTTTCTTCTTTCTGGGTTCTATAAATCTGTGACTAGAATATGTACCTACATTATGGTCTAGAACCAAAAATTCCAAGACATGACATACCCCGCACTGGTCCCGCGTGGTAGATTACAGCCCACTCCCTCTCACAGAGAAGAGGCCTGTGTCCCAGCAGTGGGAACATTATAGACTGATTACCTATGTTAAGTCTTTTAGGAAACTTACCTATTGTTTTTATGATGATTGAAATAGTGACGTGTTAAATACTTACCTTTTATACTTTAGGCACTTATAGTTATAGTTTTTAGTATAGGCTACTTTCAATTTATGTTTGGTTAAAGCTCTTAAATTCGGCATTATGAAAAATCTATAACATTCTGCATGGGGTTGTGTCTGTCATCAGTAAATCATACAAGTAAAGAGTACCTACCTAAGTAGATATAGCTATGACGTTCTGGAACTCGAATTAACTAATTAAAAACTTATTAATTACCTTCAATTAGCTTAACGATTTCTTTAAATTATGCAATACATACATAAGCGGCCTGAATCGGTCGAATTCACCGCTACACCGGGTTCACACGGTTCGATTTGTGTGCGTCAGGATGGCTGGACCAAGAGAGATTTTGGAAGATTGAGCAATACCAAGTTTTTGTATCTATTTGGTATCAGACATCAAATCATTGGCAAAGGGAAAACTATTACGAAGAAATTAGCCAGCCATTCTGACTTCAAAATGGCTGGACCAAGTCAGTTTCACCTTGTTGTAGGCGTTACAACTAGTTCATCTTTTCGTTAAAATTTAGTAGGTACCTCAACATATGTTTTTCTTAGATTTTTTCGGTAAGCCATAAATAATTACACCTAAAAGAAGTTTTGCATGTAATCTGGGCCTCGTCGGTTTAACCTAGTTGTAGGCGTTATAATTCGTTCATTTTTGTTTTAACGTGTTTGTTTTGTTTCAATTATTGTTGTTCAACAAAAAATACTTTGAATTTGAAATTCAATTTGATTGAAAGTCTGTGCAGACGATGCAAATCGCTTTCGACTTAGATCAACCAAAATCGAACCGTGTGAACCCAGTATTATATCCTACCGTCCAATTCAATTAAAATCGATTCCAAACCACATTTTGTCGATTCATCAATCATAGAAAAGTGTCTTAGCTAGCGTTTCCTACCGGTGGCGTCTTCAATAAAAGCTGTGTAGAAGTGCAGCCGACGTGCGGGGCCACTCGAGTGCAAATAAGTCAATGAGAGCGCCGGAGGGCTCTTCACAGGTGTTCGATCATCGATTTCAGTTTGGTTAGGCGATCCTAGTGGTGTGCTGGTATCGATAAGAAGTCTGGGTTGAAGATGACACGGTTGGAATTGGCTTGAGCAGTTTTTTGCATGTGATAACTGTCATGTCCTCCGCTCTGCAACGGGCGGTCTTTCAGATTCTAAAGTTGGGGCTTCCTAAGACTGTGGTGACCACCACATAGCGCCCGCCATTTACCGTCGAATGACGTCACTGAAACGTTATTTATGAAAGTAAGTTGGTGTGTTTCCCTAGAGAGCGTGTTTTGACACCGTAAAGTCAAACCCCGCTGCCATCATTTTCGTGACGGCCGTCACTGCGACCGTTATTTGGCGGCCACCGCTTTTCTAGGAAACCATATCTTTACTGTCTAAGATTACACCAGTGTAGAAAGAAAGAAAAATTGGGTTATTCCCGTGCATATGAAAAGGATAACATTAACTGGAATAAACGAGTCTGCTAGTGTATGTGAGATTTATATAGTATGGGAACGCACCCACGATTTCCAGGTTCGGTTCACAAAAACATTACCCTCCTTCAGGGCAATCGCTCCACTAATTGCCTATATGGCTCCTTCCACAAGTGAACCATTTAATTTTCCCGGTTATGGCATCAGATTACAACCAGTTTGAAGATATTTCAAACCGTAATCATTTCGGGAAAAATCCGCCTTAAAAAATCTTTTATAGAGGGGAAAACTTTCTATCTTTTCGCTTATGTCTTTGGGAAACTTGTGATCTGTGAAGATAAAAGGCAAATTAGTTTTACTTACTTTCATTTTGACAGTACCTACTGCTTTATCTTGCTTAATGGTAAAATATAGCTCTTTGACTTGAATTATCTTCATTTTGTGAGACTTCCAAACATAAACGAGGGTATACCTCGTTCTCTTGCTTGTTATTCGTGATAGTAAGTGCTAACAACAAAATTTCCCGTATACAAACCTATGTTTTAAATAATATGCGCGCTATTATATATAGGCGGGATGTGTAGGTATCCGTCCATAAGATATCCGTTACACCTGTATATTTAACACATTTTAAACAAACCTACATACTTACTAACTATTTTCTGGTACCTAAAGCCCAATTGATATAATCGTACCAATGACTTTATGCCATACTTATATGCTTATAATTTATACCGTTCATTTCATCGATAAAATGCACGTGTCACATCCCTAGCACTCGAAGCGAAGACGCCACCGTCAGCCTCCCGATGTCGATGGACTCGTACCGAAGATTAAAACAGATCCTATTATTGTGGAGATTGCAACATCATGCTACATCGAATTGCATATTATTTTTAGGGTTCCAGATATCTTTATGATTTCTTCTGAAGTAGTTATTATATTTGAGTTTTGAGAATGCTTAAGGGTGGTTTAGTAACAATGCTTCTTGCTCGTTATTGAAATAATGGCTAAGGTTCGCCAATGCGTTAACTAATGTTGGTTATTTTCTATCCGCTATCTGGCAGGGTATCTGGATCAACTTGGAAAAGTTTCTGAGGTCTAAGTTTACATTCTGAATTGCAAAAGGCACGCCACTCCAAAACTTTTGGTGAATGTAGGGACCTACCTTTAACGATCTTGTTCTGCACTGTGAAGGCTGCTGAGGTGATGACCAGCCACTTTGCAATATCTCATGAAATAAACCCATATTCACAAAAAATACCACATTATCTATGTACGAAAATTTTCCTACTTCTTTCAGTATAAAGGCTCATTTTAGTCGAAGACATAGGAACACTGAAAATACGGCTAGGTACTCGAAACCATATGTTGCTAAAATATGATCCTCTATTACCACAGCCTAGCTGTAACACTGCCCTATCTACACAAAATATAGGCGGATCGGTAGAGATAATCTCTCCCAGATATAAAAAAAATAATGTTTTATGTATGTATGTATTTATTGTATCATAATCAGCCTATAATGTTCCCACTGCTGGGACACACTGTGAGAGGGAGTGGGCTGTAATCTACCATGCGGGCCCAGTGCGGGTTGGTAGATGTCACATCTTTTTGAATTTTTGGTTCTAGGACATGAGTTTTAGGGTTCCCTCATGATGTTTTCTGTCACCGTTTTGAGAGCAGTGGTGATGAAATTATTTACACAAAGTAAAACGCCTGCTTGGGTTTGAACCCACGACCTCTCGTAAGTTGGCGCCGTTACCACTGTACCACCACTGCTCATTTATTGTATATTATATGTAAATGGTACACCGAAGACTGCAGTATTTACTCTCCTTTCTCCCTTAATCTATTCCAATTTTACGGATAAAGCTTCGTGCAGACCAACGCGACGCGACGCCGCGACGCGACTCGAACAATACAATTTCTAAGAAAACTTGACGGTATGACAATAACCGGTGTCGCGTCGCGCGACAAGTCGCGCTGGTCTGCACAACATTGTGTCACCCACAGAGCACTAGATTAGTGTAACCACTTGTAAAATGTCTACATTTATATCTTTTCTTTACCTAATGTTTATGGTGTAGGTACCTACATAGTAAAGAATATTCTATCTATCTATCTTATAATAGGTGGCTCTTGTTATTAAACAACCAGCCTACTCAAGAAAAAATCCATTCAATCTCCAGACGGTTGCTGAACACTCCACCCAGACTATTTCTATTCCCCCGAAGAATATAAACAAAATCATACAACAATATACCCCATACGTTATCCGAGATTTACATAAAATACACGTACAGAACCCACTTCTGTATTTACAATTCAGTAGACTCGCAAATCTTAAGATTTCCTCTGGCTTTTTTGTCTATATTCATCTCGAATCTTCCATTGCATTGGCGAGCGATTCCAGATTTGTTTGCAAAAACGAAAATGATTTTATATTTTCATTTTCCTACTTCATTACTTTGATTTGGAATTGCTAGTGGAATATTTGAACGGTTTATAGAATTTTCTTTCATGTTTATAGGTACGCTTTTGATTCGATGGAGTTACGGGTCAGCTCTTTATGTAACTGATGTAAGTGTAGGTAGGTAGGTATATAGTAACCGCGTTAAGCTTCGTGCAGACCAGTGCGACGCGACACCGGTTATTGTTATACCTTCAAGTTTTCTTAGAAATTGTATTGTTCGAGTCGCGTCGCGGCGTCGCGTCGCGCTGATCTGCACGAAGCTTTATGAACTGAGTCGTCGGACCATAAATGTCAGTAGCAATAAGAATGTGCAACGCCTTGCGTCTTATCGATAGTTTGATCAGCCGGTCGATTCTGTAAAAATATCACCGTGAAAGTGAGCGTGAAGTGAGCTCTCTATAGTGTTAATCCCTAGTATCTTGCCGGTCGATTTGTGACAGTGACAGCTCACTTCACCTAAGTTTCACGTTGATCTTTTTACAGAATCGACCGACTGCTCCATAAGCTCAAAAGTGCGAGCGAGGCAGACTAATAACAATTATTTATTTTCCGACGACTCAGTTCTTAACGCGGTGACTATAACTAGAGATACACATACTCACTCAGTTGCCTACCTAATTACCTTTAACATTTTTTTTTTCTTGTGTTGTGTTTCATGGGCTGTTACCAAATAAATATTATCTTTATTTATTTTTTTACAATTATTTTCAGCACACAACTAAAAATACATTGTCAATTAGTTTAGTTAGGTGCTGTTTTCTTTTTCTCACCGAAATCCAGTTGAGTTTCATTTCCAGAAAAGGGAATGGAGATAATATGTAGAATTCCCTGGCACAGTATCACGATATTATGCATCGCCGTCACACCGGTGATTTTCGACGGGCATCACCGGATATTATGCTCCTCTCTCCAGGTAGTAATAAGCGTAGCTTTTAGATTAGCATCTAGGATGTAACCAGGAGCTATGCCGCTAATCGTCACGTCTCGCAAATGGATTATAATTAATCGCAGTACCTACGTTTTAGTTCTTTCATTTTGTATCTAAATAATCGAGTTGTCGACAAATTACAAAATTGTAGGTAGATAGATAGATATACTTATCGTTTATTTGGTGCACATTAAAGACAGCACAAAATAAAAAAAACAACTAGCAACAACAACAACAACAACAAGTACACCCACAACAACTATAATAGCTTCCGGCAGCGTTTTCGCCCGCGTGATATCTTTCTAAATTATAGCCTATGTTACTCAGTGATAATATAGCCATCTTTTTAGGTTTCTATGTTAATTAAGGGGACTACAGGACCTAAACGTGCCTAAACGCAAGTTTTATAACGCCTAAAAGAATATGATCCACTGCAGTAAACAAAATCAGAAAAATATATGATATTCTTCAGGATATATGATACGATAGAAAAAAATCATGAAGATACCTCTAAAAATTTCTTTTAACGATTAAAAATCATATTAATTTACATGCAATCATTCTGATTTTTTGTCAGATTATTCTACAAGCTACATATTAGCATAATAGTGTTTTAATTTTCCAGTCGAATCAATAGATTTTTTGTAAATCGCTAACTGCTTCATATTTTGCAATAAATTACCTGCGTCGTGTCATCGCGCTTCTCTTTCATTTCTATGCAGTCCGACAGTGACCGCGCTTTAGCTGTTGTAAGCCTCTTAATGTAATTGGTGTTGTGCCTTTTTAATTAACTATAAATAATAATAGCAGTAGATTTTTTTTTATTGGCCTAATACTTTTTGAGTTTATTCATTACCTAACCGACGGTTTCCATGGAGTGATTCGCAAAAAAGTCGCATCACTCTGATGCGTAGAACGCGGGTCAGTGACATTGGCATCTTGAAAACAGCGGTGGAGAGCCCTTACTCCCCTTTTCTGAGGCACTATGTGGGGAGAATGGTCAGGTAGCATATTCCTTGCTGTATCGTTCTCTGCACATCCTGCCGCAGTCACCAGCTGTTCTTATCCTTGTTTTATATTCTACTAACACTAGTGATAAGGTATTTTTCTAACAAATTGGACCATATTGTTGTCCGAACTGAATTAATAAGTAAATTACAAACAAACACAAACATACAAAAAATCTAAAGAATCTAAATAGCCTATAGCCAAGAATTAGGGTAACAAACGCTAAAATAATTTTTCAAATTCGACTGTTAGTTCCAGAGATTAGCGCGTTCAAACAAACAAACAAAAAAAACAAACTGTTCAGCTTTATTATTAGTATAGAAGATTGGGTACTCATTAAGACGCAGATATATTCCAGTGACCTTGAGTGGTTAGCTTGCGTGTTCTGTACTGAGCTCACGCAACGCGTCGTACGTTCAGCCAGTAATAGGACTCGCCCATCCAGGAGCGCTGTCCCAAATTAGACGCATTATTAATTTATTATACATAAAACAAAACGTATTTTTTTAAACACGTATACTAAAAGATCATTAATTAAATTATCTTTAAAATGGTGAAGGTTTCAAAAAAATACGCTTCATAGATTTTGCGTAATTGATATGAGTTTTTTATCCGCGTTAGACATAACTTTACAAATTAATTTCACTAGGTATGTAATATAAACATAATCTTAAATATTCATACATTAAGTTATTAAAAAAATGCTCTAATTTAACATAATATATTTTTTCCAATCATTAACACTACTTGTTTAGACGTGATCTTCATTATAAAATACGTCAGTTATCGTCGCCTTAAGGAACACAAATTGTATACAATCAAATTAATTATTGTCGATGTAGGTAATACCTACATCTATAGACTGCCTACCCTTTATTGTAGTCACAAGATATTATTTCTACTTCAAACTCCTGATAACCCTTTGCATACCAGTCCTAAATATTCTATGCCGAAAACAGGGACTGATATAAATATTTAACGAGTAATATTTCAGTAGATTTAATTACCGTCCTGGGCCTTTGTTTTAGTCAAGTCCTACTAGGAAAGCAACAAGAAATAAACAAAGTTAGCACCGTATGCCCTGGATGGTGCGACCGTGCGACTTGCGAGCTAGAACAAATACAGGCGCCGCTACACAGCCTCGTAATTAATTCATATCAAACTTGAACCAAGTCACTGCTCAAGAGACTGGAAACTCTTAATTGTACTTCACAAACAAACATTTATATTCTTGCTTCGTTTAAACTATAATGCAGATATAAATTGTAGTATTATTTTCGTAAGTTTGAGAGGATTTGAATTTGAGTCCCTTACCATTGGTGATGCATAGGTCCCTAGACGATTATGTCAATGGCTAAAAGTCCGGTAAAAAATAAAGTTGTGCTCTACAGGTAAACCAGAAAACTTATGCGCTTCGGTAATGTTCGTGTTTCCGAATTAGCACGAACGTTGCGCCACAGAGTAACCCCCCACAGAGAAAAATGCTTAAAATTTTTGTAGGTACTCCTGCACTTTGTAGGACTACTATCATTGCGCGCTTGTATGAAGTTTTCTCTCCGTCAGATTACCTACTCCGGGCTCAGATCGTCATTTGTCACTCAAAAGTATACGTAATCTATAATTTTGTAAACACGGTAATATACAAAATTGACAAGTATTTCCAGGGTGGTAGCAGCTCTTAAGAGTCTTAATTACATCTCATCATCGAGCTTTCGTATTTCCGAACATAGACAATGATTCCCGAAGCGTATTCTTTTCTTTAGAAAACTGTACTTGCAACGTCATGAAAGTGAGTTAGTCAGAGCTGCCTTTGCCGTACGTAGATAGCTCTTATGTCTGCACGTATGCGGTACGGGAGCTACCTATTATACTAATCTCAACCCGGACCGGTCCACGTAATAATGTTAACGCCAGCTATCGCTGAAAACTAGCTTTGGGGCTCTGTGTCGCATAGGGTCGCAACATTATGCCGAGCGATGGCCGTTTTGCGTGGATGTGACGCATTTATTCCCCCAAATTGTTCCTTTTTTGTGTTTGTTCTTTCTTTGCGTCATGTTTACCGCAAATAACCGTATTTTCTTTCTTTCTCCTTTATTCTTTTAACCCTTGGAATATGACCGAACTAGACGACCAAATGTATTTCTAAAGACTTACTCTCGTGGTGGCTCCATACGTCTGTGGTGACCACCACAGAGATATGCAGAGAGCTGTAGGTAAATAGAAAGAACACTACAATATTTTCTGCAATATGGTTTTCGGTCTTATGTGGTTTCTGCTGAGGGTACTGCATATTGCCATCAATTGGCACGATTCGAATACTGATTGTTTCCTTAAATAAAAACATTAGACTTTGCCACGGTCGAGTAAATTATTTCAGTAAAACTTTTTCGTCTTGGGAGATGAATTTAACTCAAGACATTAAGTTAGGCAACCGAAAATTTGAGAATAGTTTTGTCAACCTAGCTGTCGCAAGCAATCGGTGCAGGTGTAAGGTGTTCATTGTGTGTCTCCATTAGGCATTTCTCAGACGCAGCCAGCCTGGAATTGTGCTCTATTGATGGCAATAGCCTCGCCCCTTATTACATGGTACCTTAAGTCGCTAAAATGTAGGTGTCCCACTAAACTCTGCTAATACCTTGGGGAATAGATACGTGATGTTTTATAGTTTCATGAATACCGCGACTAGCAACATACTGCCATGCCGTCCGCCTTTGCCTTGCATCTATCTATGTCTTTTGTGAACAAAATCCGGCAGCAAAAAATCCTGGTGTTAAAAACACAGTCTCGAACCCGGGAACTAATGCTCATCAGTTGCGCTTGCGACCACTAGACGAAAGAGGTCTTGTCTGTAGTTCTGCGTTTTAATAAGATCGACAATTCAGTAGGTACTGTGAACTTTGTGGTAACTTTAATGTACAACCCGGGCGCAATAACTTGACACCTGGTTCGAAACTCGACTCCCCTCCCGCTAACCCGCGCGAGGCCCCGTTCTCGTCCTTCAGGACGAGAGCGGGGCCTCGCGCGGGTTAGCGGGAGGGGAGTCGAGTTTCGAGCCAGGTGTCAAGTTATTGCGCCCGGGATATATAGATAGAGCTACTAGGTCGCCGGTCGGATAACATTTTCACCATGTATTAAATATTTGGGTATGTGGTTAGACCAAAGTTTGCGTTGGAGTAAACACGTAAATGAAATCATCGCGAAAAGTTCTAAATTTTTAAATATTTTAAAGCTATTAACGGGAAGCTCATGGGGTATACATACTAAACATATACGTAAACTGTATATCTCCTTAATTAGAAGTCGACTGGATTATGGTTCGTTCCTCTATGACTGTAGCGCCAAAACACATTTATTGAAACTGGACAAGCTGCAAAACCAAGCGCTACGAATAATAGGGGGCTACATTAAAAGCTCCCCTATTCATGTGATGGAATCAGATTTATGTATCTCACCTTTATATTTAAGAAGAAAATATTTAGCATACAAATACTGTCTAAAAAGCCGATCGTGGTCAAATAATGTCACAATTAGTCTTATATCCGAGTTGAGCGACTATTGTCTTACTTCTTATTGGCAAACCAAAAAAAAACCATTACTTGTAAAAGTATACAATGAAGTTAGGCATTTAGAAATTACAGCATCAGAATATCTGAAAATGTTTGGTTTAGAAATCTGGACATCCTATATTCAAATAAATATTATAAGTGAACTCAAAAGTTTAAATACCTCTAAACGTAATTATAACCCAAATGTGTTACTGAGTGATATTGTAGCAGAACTGAACACAATATATTTCGGATGGCATAAAATTTACACTGATGCATCTAAATGTGCTCAGGGACAAGGAGCGGGGTTATTTGACCAAACTTTAGGGAACAGTTTTGGATATAAAATTAATTGTTATATATCAATTATGTCGCTGGAGCTCATAGCAATTTACAAAGCAATTAATTACATCTTAAATCAAAATTTAAATAAAGTAGTAATTTTTTCAGACAGTAAAAGCGCACTTCAGCATATCGCTCGATGCGCCTCTGGCTACAGCAGAGGTACATCGATAGCGTATGATATTTTAAAACTTATAATTATACTTAAAAACAATAATATAGAATGTAGATTGCAATGGGTTCCAGCACATATTGGACTAAGAGGTAACGAGGAGGCTGACCGTATATCCAAATCAGCGGTAATAGACGGATGTGTAACTAACTATGTACCTGATTACTGGGAATATACAGCTAAATTTAAATCGGCATGCTTTAATTCCTGGAAAGAACATTTTCTCAAAATATCTCTGGATAAAGGCATTTGGTACAAAAGCATACAAGGTCAACCATCTCGCTTTCCCTGGTTCGAGAATACTAAATTAGATAGAAATTATGTTAAATTGATATTAAGACTCCGTTCGGGGCACTATCCATCGGCAAAATTCGCATTTCTTATGAAAAAGGCTGACTCTCCTAATTGCACAGTTTGCAATCAAATCGAAGACATACAACATTTGCTGATGGAGTGTGCTCGGAACAGAGTAGAACGTGAGTTATTCGTGAATGATTGTAAGATAAATAAATTTGATGTAGGCATAATTCAATCCATCTTATCTACACCATCCTCGGAGATTATTAAAAAGTTGTGCCATTTAATTATTGTCCTCCACGAATAACTGTAATAAAATTGTTGTCTGTTAGATTAAAACTATATAAACTAATTAATTAAATTTAGTATATTTAAATTAAGTAAGCCAATTACTGTAAAAGGGTACGATGGGGCTGACATATCTTTGATAAAAGCCCCTAAACAAAATCTAGATAATAAAAAAAAAAAAAAAAAAAGGTCGCCGGTCGGCGCAACATGTTTTCTTCCATACTTTCTCTATTATAGTTTGACCGAGACCGCTGTACCACGCATTCCGAATGCGCTGCGTGGCGGGGGGAGTTGACGTTGGTTCCCCTTCGTAAGCATTCACGAATGACCGGCCTACACTGATCCCCCCCGTCTCGCCGCGCACATACCTCAGGCGCGGTACAGCGGTCTCGGTCAAACTATAGCCGTCATCTCAGTGACCCATTTGTTTAGCAAGGAGAACCTACAAATAAAACAAAAACATATTTTTTTACCATTTATTGTACATTGTTTTTGTAACACGATACATAATAAGCATTCCCTATAACAGCACGCATAGACACTCGTGTGCAAAGAAACTGACACATCTATTTACAAAAATAATCTGATGAAAAAACATTGATGAATGTGAATGTATAATTATAAAAGAATACTGTTCATTTAAATCATCTTATTAGATGATAATCTTTATATATATAATTCTTCTGTACGTGTGTATGTCACTGAACTCCTAAACGACTGGACCGATTTTGAAGTTTTTTTGTCTTGTATGTTTGAGTGGGTCCCTAGATGGTTTAGATTCACAATTTGAACCGGTAGGTTGTGCTACGATCGAGTTCGAGGAAACGGGACGTCTGCCCGGTCAACTAATATTATATGCAATTGAAAAACTTTTAGAAGTAACTCTAGAAACAGTCACTTTTTGCCCGTTGTCATTTGGATTCCGAGATGGAATTATAACTTAGTGCTATTATAAAAAAGTTGTGTGATGGTAAAAAGTCGAGTTTCTTTGCACACCAGCTTACATGAACAATTTCGAAACATTGTATCAGCTTTAGAAATATTAACTATGAATTCAAATTTTTGCCTTTCATTCGTAAATTCTAATATTAGGGATCATACACAAAATATATGAGACAGAGCATGTGTAGGTTAACATTATATTGGTCGTTTTTAGGTAAATCTCGTAGAAAGCATTTCAGCATTCATAGAAAATCTTTGAAAGAATATGGTAACGAAAATCCAGATAAGTACGAAAAAGGTATGCTGTTATATTTCATTGTTTACACATACATACTTCAGAATTTTGACGTAATTTCTGAGTTTATCTTGCAGAACACTGATTAACGATTTTCTTTTTGTGTCGATGGTACTCTTCTTCATTGTTTTTATATTGATTGAGCCCAGTAGGTAACCACGTTGAATGCGACAACAGTGGCGTTCTTTAGGTCATCCGAGGTGCAGGTGAACGGCCACTTAGGACACTCCACGCAAATGGGACATGGTCTGACTGTGTCTGACTAACGAAAAAGAAATGAATCGTAAAGAATCCCGCCTTCGCTAAGTTTAGTAATCATTTTTGATTCCTTCTCTGAATAGGGAAAGGTTTTTTCCCAACAGTAGGATAGTTACGGGCCGATATTATTTCCCGTACTTGTGACATAATTTGTAGATAATCCCTTTATCTAATTCTAATATTTAATACTATTGATTACCTAATATTACATAACTTCATTATTATAGTGATATTCTAAATGTAGAATATATATTATTATATTATTTACTAAATATACATATATGTTGGAACAAAGCATTTAATGTCGAGGAATGGTTAAGTTAATCTTTTGCGTACTGATTTAAAAAAATTAAATTATATTAAGAGTTCATAGTTAATTCTTTTAATTTTCAAAAGAAATCACTGCAACAAACAGACATGATATTTATTTGATTTAATACCGAAAGTCCGGATTTCATTACGGACTTTGTCTTATTTTTATCAAAATATCAAAATCATAATTTTCCAAATGATTTCTTTTATTCCATTATTTTAGCAAAAAAGTCGTCAGCACGCAAAAGTTTCGTTGGAAAGGGCGAATATTACAAGCGAAACAGTGTTATATTAATACATGAATGAGATTCGATAATTATATTGTACAAACAAAATATATTTAAAAAATGCAGCCTATTTGAGACGTAACAGTTTACTAATGTCATATAGTTCGATAATTAATTTTATTAATGTTCTAAGTATAAGAAATATTAGACAAAAGGAATTTATTAATGTTCATAATTACTTAGTAAGCAATAGAGGTGATTATTACTTGTTTTTCCTCTTTAAGAGAATGGCCTTAGTTTTTAAATATATTTTTACATATTTTATAGTCTTAGTATGGATTCGTTCCTTTTGTCTAGCATTTCTATAAAATAACCAGAAAATTTATATTAAATGACGTAATAAAATAATATTTTCCATTATTCTGATATTTTCATAAAAAATATTGCAATAACTTAAAACCTCGTATTGTAATGTAAGCATGCATAACTGAGCGTAAAATATTCTATACTTAGTTGAAAAATAAAAAAATAGAACTCATTGAAGGAATCTCTGGAGTGATGTGAAATTATATACAAAATATATTATGTAACACGCCATTACTATGTCCGTTGAACCACTAGCTCGTGCATTTCCTGAAAATATAAATATACATACATCAATTAAGTTTATTATAAATTACTGACTGCCTCATTGATCTCGTGCTCGTACGCGCTACTGCTGAGCATGAGGTCCTGGGTTCGATTCCAGGTCCAGCAAAGTGTTATTGGGTTTTTCCATCTGAAATTGCTCAGTAGCAGCCCGGAGTCCGGATTTGTTCCCGGTTAATGGCAATAGGCTAACTTATATAAATAGCTCTACCGATTTTGTAAAATATAATAAGTTTAATACGGTCCCCCTATTACGTGGCACTTAAACAAAACTGGCGAAATGAGGGTGTACTATTCTGCCCTGCTAAGCCGAAAGGCGCTATCTCAATCGGAGTAAGTTTTGAGAAAATTGACTTTTTGTTAATAGTAATTTAAGGAAACATATGGATACAAAAAACTTCTGAGTGGTTACTTAAATATTTTAAGTTAGATAGCGATATTTGTCTTATACCATTAGATGCGAAATTGTTATAGCTATTGAATGGTATAAAAAAACTAAAAGAGCGTATCTAGATAGATAGATAAATCGTTTATTTGGTGCACACAAAAGACAGCATAAAATACAAAAACACGATTAAATAATAACTAAATACATGAAAATAGCTATAAGGTGCCAATATACAAAAAAATAAAATAACGAAAAAATAAAGACATTGTGATGACTATTGGCTAACACACTTTAAAATAGTGAAACATACAAAGTGCGGTGTGCGTCTCAAGGTTGCACCAAATGGGAGTCCAACTCAGCATGTGTCAGACAAATATACCTGACGCTGATATTCTGTTGGATCCCTGCATCTATCCTCTGCTATCTCTGAGGTAGCGCCTTTTGGCTTAGCAGGGCAGTATAGGTACACCTCTGCCCAACTCTTCGGAGAATGAAGGCTTGATGTTATTTATGTTCCATGTAATTATAAATTAAAGCGAAAGATTGAAGAGTTTGAAATCAATTAATCCGTGTAGCAGGACCCATAAATAGAAAAACTATGAAAAGTATTAGCGGTGGTAATCGGTACACAAATAAATAAAAGCTAGCCAAAAAAAATCATTAGCTATGACAAAACTTGTACCCCATCTCTTGATGGAAGTTGAAAATTGTCGGGAAATCGCGAATAAATAATTTAGATTTTGTTAAACCGCAATAATAAATATAAGCATTAAGGCCGTCGCAGACGCAGCTATAATATATATTAATATACTTTACTTTTGCTTTTTTTAGTTTTTGGTGCATACTAGAAATACAGGTCAGGGACATCGACGCGAAGCCGGTTCCCATAGATTCAGTACATGATTCTGAGCCCCACTGAGTTGAAATTTTTCGTCGGTTATTTTAAAAAAAATCTGCTGTTGCATACATTTTGATCGCGTAGGTATTGCACTTTTCTATGAAACAGCAGATTTTTTTTAAACGTATATAAGCTCCGTCCGAGGTCACACGAAGATTACTATGAAAATATATCGTAATATGTCTTGCTGTATATTATATTATAGCTACGTCTGTGGTGGGCTTTATCAATCTACTTCCTATTCTGACTGCTGAGACACCAAGCCTCCTCTTTGTTAGATCCGGGAGGCCATAATACACCACGCGGGCCCAGTGCGGGTTGTGGATATCACGTCTTCGAATTTTTGATTCTAGGACATGCAGGAAAAGGAAAACATCGTGAGGTAATTCCTCACGATGTAATATTTATAAAAATGTTATGTAGATAGACATACTCACATTGTAACCGGTATTCGTTTAGCATCTCGTCTCGTAAAGTCCTGAGCGTCCGATGTAGCGCACCCATTTGATGACGTCGTGGTCAGAGTAGTTCAGCTTAGGCTCGAACACTTTCAGGTAGCGAACCTGAAAATGATGAAATAATTATCAGTTTTCAAATAATGGCTGTAGGCATAACTTGGTAGACAAATGGAAGACCAAACAGTAAAATCTGCGAATTCGAGTTTCTTCCAGCTAAAGCACTAGGAAGTGGTGAAGGTGCGTATTTGGGGGACGTCTTATGTAATTTTGAGGTTCGAAAAGTGCTTTGACTTTTGATTTGAATTGACTTCCTATTTTCATTACGATAGTTTGAACGTTTTATTACATTTATTTCAATTAAACCTATTACGGGCACTTTTGCACTGTCAAGGCTAATTTGACAGTTCAGTCTCGTTTATTTAGTTATTTACGTTGATGAGCAGACGAATTTTTCAAACCAATGAAGCAATGGATGTCAAAATGAAAAGCATTAAAATCGATTGTCATTTTATGTCTGTTACGCAATTACCATAAAAATGTATGCATCTAGATGTAAGTTAAAGAAAAGAAAGAAAGAAAATACATTTATGTGCGGTAAACATGGCGCAAAGAAAGAACAAATAATAAAATAAGAATCAAGTTGAGGGATAATGCCTGTTAAAATGTAAGAGGCAGGGTTGGAGCACATGACCTTCCACTCCTTGAGATACTGCTACTGATTATTTAGTCATTTTAATTGCAAGGGATAAGACTTTGCAGTCCCTTTGTCAGTTTTTTTTTTCCCATATTCTTTACAAGTCTAACCTTAAAGCCTGATGGTGCGAAGGGCACCTCGAATCCCATGGAAATGGGCGGCCTGGTCCACTTCTTCTTGGTATCGGTCTCCAGCAGCTCGATCTCAGCGGACAGCTGTGTTTCTTTCATGCCTGCCATGCGCTTGATCCTGAGAAGAAAGACGATATAGAGAGATTATCTCATATTTATCAATCTGCCTAGCATTGTCCCAACTATATTGGGGTCGGCTTCCAGTCTAACCGGATGCAGCTGAATACTGGTTACTTGGAGCGACTGCCTATCTGACCTCCACAACCCAGTAACTTGGTAATACGATACCCCTTGGTAAGACTGGTTCTCAGACTTTCAGGCTTCTGACGACCAGTAACGACTGTCAAAGATCCACGATGGATCGACCCGTGCGGCTGTTATTACTTAGCCACGAGCTCCTCTTATTACCTCATGTTTATGTACCCGTAAAATTCGTAAGTTCACAGTTGCAGTTGTTTGCTGCGAGTGCTCACTTCCGTAAGTCGATCGGCGAAGGACGCGTCATAAAACTTCCATGAAGATTTAACATCTCGTCCCTAGTTCTTAGCTGGTGAATCTCTGCAGTACGAGTCCATTTTTATTTCGATATTGTCCGGACGTTCTCGAGTATCATCACTTGTAGAAGCTATTGCAATGTAATTATTACCATTTAGGGGTATGAGGAACAGGGTGATAAAGTTCACTCATCCCCCACAGAAAAGGGAGGATCCTCCGACCAGACGGGTGTCATGTCTGGCGGGCAATTGCCCAGAGGTTGAAGTCGTGAGCTTGTATATATGTCCACCGCGCGGTAAACTCTAATTGCGCGATGCAGGATTTGAGTGACGTCAGGATGTTGTGTGACGTCAAGTCTTTGATGCGTAGTTCGCATGTGGCGGTGTAGATGCCGCCACAACCAGTATAATCTAAAAAACAACTTACTTCCAAACAATAGCGTTCTCCGAAGCCTTATACTTGGCCTTTCCTTTCAAACAGATGAGCTGCACTCCGCTGGTGTTCAGCGGTGTTGGGATCTTGACTTCGATCTTCTGACCGAGCAGGGAGGGCTTGAAGTTACTCTTCAGCACTACTTTGACCTCCATCTTGGTGCGGCCCACTTCACGGACTAGGGGAATCACGCGGAAAGGTAGGGATATGTCCTTGGTTGTGCGGTATCTGCAAATTAATTAGATAATCAGGAAATATAGTATTTTTGTCAGAGGTTTACTCTAGTATTCATTTCAGGTTCAACCCGACTAGGTTCAGCGTCAGTTCGACTCACGTAGCATAAACAGCCTATAATGTTCCCACTGCTGGGACACAGGCCTCCTCTCGGTCAGAGGGAGTTGGCCGTAACTCACCTCGCGACCCCAGTGCGGTTTGGTTCGACTCACGTATTTGATGGAAATAAAACTATTTCTTGAAAATATGACGACTTCCAGCAATTATAAATACAGGAACTATATGTATAGAAGTTTCAAATTATTATTATTTAGCAATTATTTTATCATCACGAATTAAATTTTGATAAACATACATACGTAAAATAGCGCTGCTATTTGCTCTAGGAAATTTTTGATTTCGCGGGCTACATTGAAGGACTAAGGATTTATATTCAAACTAAGCTCAAGATAAAACTAAACAAGAGAACATAAAAATTACAGAACCTGACAAGGACCATTTTATTGATCAGCCGACCGACATTTATTTAACATCTACTGACCTCATAAGTTCGAACTCTCCATCGGGTGGTATGAAAGAGATGGAGTGCTCCGTTTCGAACTTGCTGAGCTTCACACACTGGTGGAACTGGCAGTCGTCGATCACGACCACAGGCTTGCCTGAGCGCGCCGGATCGCTGTCCGTGTTGCCTGAGATACCTCCTGATCAATAATAATATCATACAATTAATTAAATTATTTGATAACACATTCTATTGCGTGAAAATGTTATTTATAAAAAACATTACCAAGTGAAAAATTACTTTAATAAAAAAAGTGTTTTATTTTTACTTTTAAGTTGTGTTACACAAATTATTTTACGACTACTTGCTATGTAAATAACAGTGACAGAAAGTTATAACATCACAAAGTGAATTAAATAGGTGTTATTGAAGTTAACTTAAAAAACTGTTCAAGCAAAGTGAATTAAATGTATATAGGGCTACCGCGCGGGCTTTCTCTTACAAATGAAAAAGTATCACGTCAATCAGCCCAGTGATCAACGAGAAACCGGTGTAAATAAATGAAAATAAAAAATATACTTGCCGAATGAATAACCTCCTCCTTTTTCTGAAGTTGGTTAAAAAATACAAACTTTAATTTTATTTAATTATGTGAAAATGTAAGAAAAGGCACTTGGATCCATTTTTTAGCTTATTATAATACACTGATGACCAGACTTTGCATAAATATTGAAAATTAAGGGTAAATGATCCAAAATTTACATACGCTTCTTGAAGAGCGGAGGGAAAAATTAAATAGACAAATTGCAAAATATATTGCTTAGATTAAATTGTAATAGAATTCGAGGTAATCTGTGGTTCTTTTTCTGCATTTCATATTGCAATAATGCAATCAAAACTAGAAGATAACATCATTTATAATCAATATGTAAAAACAAACAGACTTACCATTGCCTTTTCCCTTAGCTTCCATGACGATTTTGTCATTGATACCAAACTTGCATTCTGGCATGCCAGAGAGGTAGGACTTCATCACCACTTTGCCTGCAACGTGGGCTGACAGCACCTGACCTGGATAACAAGAAAAAAAAACCCTTGTTATTTATTGTTGAATAGACGCATTTATAACAGAAATTGGTAGTTTTTTTTACCATCAGCTATTAAGCAATTAAATGGAAACAAATAAAAAATAATATCATTTAATTCAGACTAATTGATTTGTCCATAAATTGTTAATTAGAAAGGTCTTAAAACTATGTTAGTCATCATTAAACGACCAATTGGAACCGTGCACCTAGCTTCTGACGTTTCATAAGTGCCCTTGTAGGTTTATGTGAAATAAAATATGTTTTTTTTTTTTTTTAATCTCAAAATACTGCCATGCTATTCTGTAAACATCTCAACACAGAGTTTACAGAATAGCATGGCTGATGTCATATTATTCTATTGTCATCTCGTCACATGAAGTTAGACGAACCTACCTAGCACTGCAGACTCTGGCCTGTCAGAGAACAATGTTTAAAACGAAATGTTAATGGTTAACATATTTTATAATCTGCATAAGTTTTTGAGAAAAAATAATGTTTGTCTATGCAATAAATATATATTTTTCAAGAACTAGCAGTTTTCAAGGCGTATCATTTATGATGTATAGAAAACATTTTCTGCCAAAAAAGTTTAGCATATTATTCACCTAGTGACTAAATCCTTCACAAAAGTGAGTAGTTAATTAATAAATTGTTGAATAAAAAAATATAGAATCAAAATTTTTATCATAATTATCGTCAATATATTTAAAAAAAATGTTGTAAGATTATTGCATTTTATTGATGCATTGTTTACTGTTATTTATAGTTTTATTTTAAAGTGTTATTTTAAAATGCTAATAAACGCATTTTAATTTCTTTCTTTCTTTTCTTTATTGCTATTACATCAAATAACATTTACTCATGCACATTTTTTTTTTTAATAATACAATAGAATGAAATTACTTACCTTGTGGTGACATTAGCAGATTGACATACTCAAGTACATCTAGGAACAGCTCATTGCGCCTGTATTTGATGCCTTCGCGACGCCAACCAATCTGGCCTGTCACCTACACAACACCAAATTAATGTTGTATTGGTAAATCGTAAAAAAAGCAGGAATAAATAAATTATAATCATCTTTGGTATCTTAATTAGAAATAACTTGGTAAATTGAAAAAAAAAAAAACAGCATATTTATGTAAATTCTCACCATTTTTGATACATAAATTACAAATAACCAACTATTAAAGTATTTGAGGAGTTTTAGATGCCAGGGTTCACAATACTTAAGTATTTGGTGCACCAAGACAAATAATAACCCCTCCGTGCTGCTCCCATAAAATGGGCTATCTAGTATGGTCTTGGTCTGGTCTCGCCAACAACTAGATAAATAATCAATGTGTCTGCTGCAATAAAAATAAGTTGCAATACCAACCTGTGAAGTGATTTGAGCTTGTTCCTCTTTGGAGGCCGACTTGATGCCTTGCTGGGTAATGAAAGTCTTCAGAACACCAGTGTCTGAGTTTTGAGGGTAGCCAAAGTCCAGGATTTCTGTAAATAGTTGAAATAATTAGTCTATGCTTTCTTTCAAAAATTAATATTAACAATCCTCAAGATTTTTACCCCCCTTGTTCAGGTAAAATTCTTATGCAATAAGTTACTAAAGGGAATTAACTCATTCACCTTTTTTTTTTTACCGCAACTGGGAGCTCTTGGCCTGTATCTATTTACCTATCTGGATTTAGAGGTTTTCACCATTATACTTCACCACTTTTTCCAACAATTATTATAATATTTATTTAATATCACCATTAAGTTGTAATTGAAAAACTCATCAACTTAAAGAGCATTCTGAAATTGGGCTATGTGGCAAATAGCTGTCAAATATCGTCAAATGAAAAACATATTTAAGGTGATTAAAAATTACAATCTAGGATTTAAATAATCAAATCAAAGCACTCAATTTGTAAGTGGCACTATAACTTGGCATCCAAAGGTATGTTTTCTGATCCATTTGTTTACAATTTCATTAGATGCTTTGGAAAAGACCATAAAAACTGCCTTCTACATGTTTTTCGTGTCTTACTAAGGTAGCTTTAAAATGTGTTCATCTTATTGAGCATTACAATCTGCTTTTGAACAAATGAGCAGGGTCTATGTCATCTAATGTTTGGATGGTTACATTCATGTAAGCATTATCATACACTGAAAAAAAGAACACTAAATCTCTTTACACTCACCGTCAAGCAACTCATAGATAAGAACAAAGTTGTTCTTGATGTTCTCCTCAGAGATCTTGCCAAAGTAAGACTGCATCACATCGATGATCTTGAGCAGAAACTCAAACACCATAGCTGCATTCACATTCTGCTTGGTCACAGCTGCCAGCCAGATGTTGGCCCGCTGTTGAATAAGTATTGTGTGAATTCAGATAGTTGGTAGGCTGTGGTGCCTGTTAGATCATTAGAATTATCTGTACAGCACAAAATAGAATGGGGAAACCATGTTTGGTAAAAATAATAATTGTGTTTTTTTATATTGAAATACTTAGAAAAGCAAGAGAAAGGTAGAAATTAATAAATAAGTAACATAAATAATAGTTTAAAAAAAACGCCCCCTATTCTTTAGATTTCTTAATGTAGGTAAGCTAGCTAGCTAGCTAAAATATTTCTTTCCAGCCATTTCTTTTTTGTGACAATTACATGATTTGTATGTAACTGTAGTATTTTCAAATACAGATTCTGACTTACCAAAAGTGCATTTTTATCTTATACTTTTGTGATAGACCATGCTAACTTGCATCACTTACCTTGATGTGAAAAAAGGAAGTTCTGGCGATGTTGGTGACGGGCGAGCGCACTTGCTGCCTCGCATGGATTACGTTCACTCGAAACGCGTCCACAGCATTTCGCCCTATATCGTCGCGATACACCCGCGAGATCAGGACTTCGCCCTTGTGGTTGTACACGAATAGGCCTCCAATCATCTTGATTTAGACCTAGAAACATGAACAGCCCCTTTTTAGTTCCAGGTACACTTCTCCACACCAATTCATATCACTCGCCGAATGGCAATGTAATGATTTTTGGATCACGGGTCTGGTGACCTGCCAAAATCTACCCGCAAATCATAGTTCATAATACACGGCAAATCAATCAACCGTGCAAAGGCTGAGATAGTACTCGAAGAAATTGGGCTGATTATGAATCAATAGGACAGGATACGGCCAATAAAACACCAGATTTGATACCGATTACAGAGAAATAAAAAGTCAAGTGAACTCACCTACGGTACTGCAGATAGTAACATTAGTTTTGTAAATTATTTTATTATATTCGAACTAACGTAAAATGCTAAATTATCTCATTTTGATTAAAACTCGCTACAATACTAAAGTGACGATACCCGCCCCCAAAATGAAACGTCAATAGAATTCTGCAAATCTACACAGATATCATATATTTTTATTTCCACAGCAACACAAGCGGCAGCGATAGTGATGAGACATTTTATTATTTATAAAACCGGTTTTCTTAAAAAGTAACAACTAAGGCTGACCACATACTTACTGTTTCCTGATTCGGCTTCCTGATCAGGATTCCTGACTCGGAATTCCGTGAGATTAGCGCAGACGTTCGATTTTTTGTATTACGAATTTACACTGCCTGTAAACGGGACGTTGGGACGACGACGAATTGATTGCTAATGCACTTTTATTTATTTAAACTTTATTGTACTTACACCACAAACATACATTACCTAAAAATAAATCCTGATCAGGAAACCGTACGTATGCGGCCTGCCTAAAGCGCTCAATAAATACACAGCTCACTTTATGAGGTTAGTGCTTTTCCAAGCTTGGTGATCATTGTAAAAATCACGTACTTTTTTATCAGGCCAAAGTTCTATCTAAAAGTATTTATTGCGGACTTGGACCATTTATCCTGTCTAAGCTTTGAATCATTTGTAACACTGGTCTATTATTATGAGTGGTCTATTATTTTAAATTTTAAATTCTAAAGTCCCAAAGGATACAACTTAAGATTAGATTAATTGAATTAACTGTGTTAGTATATACTCGTAGATACAATTATCTTGCAACCTTCTTCTTTGTAACTTTTATTTATTAGTGTTATTCGTTTTTTTAAATTTTTTCTTATTTTTTGATCTCATTAATTTAATTTCGAACTCATGATTGTTAATTTAATATAATATTTTGTATAATTAAGCATAATTGCAATTTTTGTTATTTCTTTGTATAGTTTATTACCACTTATATTATGTCCATTATTTTAAGCTTAAGTTATCACTATTATGTTTGAATGTTGGTTCACCTGTTATTGGCAACTGTATAAGCCTAATACTTATTACTACTTTATTCGATATTTTATATACAGAAGCTGTTGGTGTACCTTTATTAATAAATAAAAAAATAATAAAAAATGAGTGGTTTTTACAAATATATAATAATAACCGCCTCTGTGCTATAGTGCAGTGGTCGGCAAACCGCGGCTCGAGAGCCGTATGCGGCTCTTTGGCCTATAGAGTGCGGCTCTGTACAGATGGTAATGAGTGAGTGAATGCGAAAATGCGTATACAGGGTGGCTGGGACATCCACGCGAAAACTGATACTTACCATGGATTCAGTAGGTACATGATTCTCAACCGGGGGGGGGCGCTGAAGATTTTCGTCGGTTATTTAAAAAATATTGTTTTTTTTTAAGGATTTCGCGAAAAATTTCAGCGTCCCCTGCGTTGAATTGTTTTCGGCGTTTAAAGTCATGTACTGAATCCATGGTAACAGTTTTCGCTTCGATGTCCCAGCCATCCTGTCCCTGTATACGCGTGGGGGTCGGGGTTAACATATCAAGTTTTATTCAAAATTCAAACTATATTTCGATGATTTATTTCCGAAGTATTTTCACCAAAAACTAACAGGACATCGAAAATCCTTTCAAAGTTTTCCAAAGTTAACTGGTTAATAAGCCTTCGTCGTACTATTATCAGTCGATATGATGCTGATGATGCAGGCATCTTACTTCTTAGCAAGTTAATTTTAGGAAGCGTTGTGGAGTGAAAGAGGATGGGAGTTTTAAGGATTAAGAAAAGTGTATTGAGATAGTTTGGATAGACTGAAAGGATTGGCTGTCATAACAAGTCGTTTTCGTTATAGTATTGATATTTGGCTCTATTTATTAATAAGTTTGCCGACCAGTGGTCTAGTGGTTAGACCACCTGTCTCAGACCCAGAGATCCCGGGTTCGATTCCTAGTGGGGACAAAATTTTCTTCTCGATTTGGTTAGTGATATAGGGTTTGTTCTAAGTCCGCCTGGCTAGCTACCACCATCTTATCTAAGTCTGTCGCCATAACAACAATGTTAGAATAACAGCGGACTACATATACATTTATTTCATACATCTAATTTTTTATTTAGTATTTACTTCTGTATCTATCTACCCGTGACATCACGGGTAGATAGATACAGAAATAAATACTACTACACTGCGGGCCCTATCAGAATACCAGCGTTGCGACATTTATTATTACATGTCGCAGCATCATGCTGAGATAAGAGCCTTTTGGCCTCGCACAGGACTTTCTGCTTTTATTTAAATTATACTATGTTTTAGTTTTTATTGTTTTTTTTTATTTATGTTTCAATAAGTGTAACACTACCTAGGTATGTGCTAACATTACCAGTCCTAGTTACATTTTACTTGGTATACATTTCTTTCTTTTCTGGCCGATGGAGCCATCGGCCATCTGTTCTGGGAGCAATATGCCCTGCCCATTGCCACTTAAGTTTGGCAATTCTTCGGGCTTTGTCGGTTACCTTGGTTCTCCTGCGGATCTCTTCATTTCTGATTCGGTCACGTAGGGAAACTCCAAGCGTCCTTTTGGCTGACTTTTAGCCATCTGATAAGGCCCATTGTGAGCGACCACGTTTCAGTGCCCTAAGTCATTGGCAACACGCACTGGTCAAAGACTTTCGTCTTGAGACACTGTGGTATGTTGAACGAGAAGATATTGCGTAGCTTCCCGAACACTCCCCAGCCGGGGTGGATCGATGATTGACCTCTTTCTCGAAGTTGGACCTACCTAGCTGGACAGTTTGTCCTAGATAAACATACTCGTCCACAACTTCGAGCGTAGCTTCTCCGATCTTCGTGAGAATAGGTATTACATGGGCATTCCGACACGGAGTTAACTTCTGGTAACTTTGTGCCCCTAGACCGTCGGATCGCCTGATTCCATGGGGACATACTACCGAGATAAAAAGTATGCTAGGTCATGGTCTGCCTGTGTGCCAAATTTCATCAAAATCCGTTCAGCCGTTATTAAAGCGTGGAAGCTAACAGAAATACAGGGTAAGTTTCGCATTTGTAATTATATTAGTATGGAAGTATGAATATAGTCAATGTAGACAAGACATTAACCACTTTATGAGTTTATAATGACCTAAGTTTGACAGACTTTTAGGTAATGCACCTATCAATTAGTGAACTAGGGAGCTGATAAAGTATTTTATGATTGTTGTCTTTAATACTGTGTACTCAAATCGATCTGAAGTATGATAAAAGCCTGTGACTAGGTACCTAATATACAACATTATGTCAGGTGAATGAAAATGGAAGGGCTATTGTTATGAGCGGTCGTAAAATAAAATATATTTAAGTATATCGCATTATTTTAGAAGAGCGTGCTAACTGTCCTCCTGAAATAGCGACCTTTATAAAGCCCCATTGCTATCCTCTATTGTAGAGCCTTTATGTTGCACAAAAGGAGTAGGTAGTGATATTTATTTGTTACAACTCCAATCTCTTTGTCGCTCAAAACCAATGATGAGTAGGGAATGTATCCAAACTCAGAAGCACCACGACGCACACGTCTATGCTACCACGCACGTTACCCCTCCCAACGCGCACGCGTGGGAAGCCGCCTTAACAAGACATAATATGGCCCCAGAGGCGGTATACAGGGTGGCAGGGACATCGACGCGAAAACTGATACCATGGATTCATTGCATGAATCTAAACCCCCCTGCGTTGAAATTTATCGTCAGTTATTTAAAAAAATATGATGTTTCATACATAAGTGCAATACCTACGCGGTCAAAATGTATGGAACAGCTGATTATTTTTAACCGACGATAAATTTCAACGCCGCCGGGGCGTTCAGATTCATGCACTGAATCAATGGTATCAGTTTTCCCGTCGATGTCCCTGCCACCCTGGTATATGGGTTTGCCTTTTCTAATTTCCTATCTGGATGCACATCTATGAAAATTGGGAACTAATTTAGCTAACCACATAATTGTTTTTCAAGATTAAAAATGAAATAATAGACAACGATATGTAAGTAATTAGCATAGGTATTCACAACCATTCGACAGGCTGCGTGTCGAAAATGATTCAGTTTTGATTACCGATTCGCCCTGCTCCCGACAGTAAATCGCCATCGGAGGAATAGCGGTCGTCTATTTGATTTAAAACTGTCGTAATTTTCGGGTTCTGATATGCAAACAGTCTTTAGAGGACTCTTTTAATAACATTGATTGATGTTCAATTCGGCAAGGAAGCGTATCGAATAGTTGTGAATAGATATGCAGCTTTATATTTCATATCTTGCAATAAAATGCATTACAAGACTATTAATATTAATTCTAGTTTCATTTGATGCAAAATCCTGGTCCATTTGGTGGCTGAGCGTGTATGTCGCGGCGATTCATACGACACACATGTTCTTCGAGTCGGCAGCTGGCTTCATGTTTTCGGTCGTTATAGGACTGATATCTCTGCATAAGCCGGTTCAACTTCGTAGTATCGGTGTATCCGCTCCATAGTGCTTCAGCTACTGCGCTAGCACGAGGCCATACCCTGTTAATAATAAAATATTTGCACATCATCTATACTGACCGTATGATGGTACCGCCATCTTTGCATGAACGACCTACCTGCTTATCATATTATTGTCGTCGACGACTTCGCCCCACATGCAAGCTTCGCCTCCCAGAACGTCGCTCTCCTTTGATTCAGGGACAAATCCTGTGACTATTTCTCGCGGATCAACTTCGTAGTATTTATACCAGTCTCCACCTCCACCGATATGATCTAAGTACCACGAGGAAGAGTAAATGACTTTGTGACCGGCAACCAGGATCTGTAAAGCGATTTTCAAAACTGTAGTTCAAGTCTGTGACTGCCTCGTAGGTCGCTACTGCTGGGCATTAGGTCCTGGGTTGGATTCCTAGGTCGGGCAAAGTGTTATTGGGTTTTTCTCTACTTATAAAATTTCTCAGGAGTTTGGATTTGTGCCCGGTTGATGTCAATAGGCTCGGGATATTACAGGGGACTTAAACATAACTGGCGAAATGAGGGTGTACTATAGTACACCCTCATTCACCAGTGTACCTATAGGTACACCTCTGCCCAACCCCTCGGGGTAACAAGGCGTGATGTTATGTAGTTGAAGTCAGAACTATCAAGAAGGTTGCACTACTTATTTATAAATATAAATTAATACGTTAAATTAATTGTCAAATATTCCAATCTAATTCATTTTAGAAGAAGAATTAGAAAAAAAAATAACGCACATTCCGCATTTCCCAGGCTTCTATATTTTTCCACACTTGCACGATAGTGCCGCTTGGCAGAGAAACACCCTCATCAAAGACTTCCTGCAATCGAATAAAAAAAATATGTTAATAGGCTAGATTGTAAATTGTTATATGAGTAAAGTATCACCATCTGTAATACTTTACAAAAGAAAAAAATATACAATAGAGGCGAAAATGAAAATATCCATTAGGTACATTTTTTTTCATTAGAACTTAAAGTACACGAGTGTTTTCTGCATGTGGGTTCCATCGAATTCGGTGATTGTCCGAGAAATCCACATAACATCAACAACTTCGGCGTTAAGATAGGGTAAGATAAGCAGTTTTAAGGAGGTATCAAGTACGTAAATGTAAGGTAAGCAACACTTACTTGCCACACGATAGGTTTCGACCTGTCACCTAGAAGCGGTATCACTTTGCTCATGAAGAGTGAATGTAGCTCGCTAGTATGAGTCATATTATGCTCCTGCATAAATTTTTTAACCATCGCATTTGAGCTCCTGAAAATGTTATACATAATTTAAAATATAACATTAAAGTGTTTATTGATTTAATTTTTGTCTTATTTTGTTATTTCACTATATGCTGCACCGGTTGACGTCATCACGTCAACGCCGGCTGTCGCTGAAAACCAGCGTTGGGGCTCTGTCTCGCATAGGGTCGCAGCATTATGCTGAGCGATGCCCGTTTTGCGTGGATGTGACGCATATTTTCCCCCAAATTGTTTATTTTCGTTTTTTGTTCTTTCTTTGAGTCATGTGTACCGCAAATAAACGTATTTTCTTTCTTTTTTTATTTAAATTTCAAAGGGCATTTCGATACGTTATTATTAGAGATCACCTTCTATTTGATAATGTCCCAACCAAAAAAGAAAAAAATTAAGTAAAAAAATGGTGGCTACGGACGATAGTAAGTCTTACTAGCTTAATACTGCACTACAATTAATATTAAAGCAAAGTGAAACTTGCCAGCATTCCAGTTCGACCTCATCACCACCAACATGGAAATACTTATCGGGGAATCGTTCCTGCACCTCACGGAACAAGTCACTAATAACTTTGTAAGTCATATCATTTGTTGGGTCCATAGGCCCCAAGCCTATACTTTGGCCAAACGTGTAGCATGTTGTCAGGATACTCGGGTACGCAATTCCCCAGGAACTTGTGTGCCCTAGAAGATATTTTTGTTAGTGCTTTGCGTCATTGATTATACTTCAATCATCTCATAATTAATAGCGCAAAACTGAACGGATAGATTTAAGTATATTTCTAACCCTACAATTTATAAATTGGCACTACAGGGTAATAAAGGCAGTAAGGGTAACAAGGCCCACCTAAATCACAATACAGGTTTGCCTCAATTGTGATTTATGGAGCCCGTATTACAACTATAAGTAACACTTATTACATACGTGAAAATTAAAAGTATTTAAAAGTACCTGGCACGTCAAATTCGGGTAGGACGCGTATGCCTCTATCTCTCGCGTAGTTTACAATCTGGTTGATGTCTGTTGCAGTGTATATCATTGTAGGATCAAATGCAGCTTGACTGTAAATAAAATGAGGTGGAATAAGACTCGTGTAGCCAATGATCGTAATAAAACTGAGAAGCACCTTATTTGCGTAATACACGATCAATCACAATCGGTTTCATTTTGACAGTTCAACAACATTCATTGCGTTATTTACGTTGTTGAGCAGACAAATTTTTTCAACATGCAAGCAATGGATTTGCAATATCCTTTAAAATTATTCAGATTATGATTGATCATGTGTTACGTAATTAGGGTGCGTGTATTAACTGAACTTTTCAGTATGTTACTATTATGTTTTTCGTAGCCACTTTCTTCCTTCCTGTAAAATCATGACTGTGGGTTGTGATTGTACCAAAAGGGTATGATAATAATATGAGTACTCAGGTATGATAGCAAAGTTGTGAAACACAATATTAGTACCTCAAATGCGGAAAGATCTCGCTCTGATAAGGGAAACTCTGGTCATCGACGATGTGCCAGTGTAAAACATTCATCTTGTTCATTTCCAAGGCGTCCAACGTTTTGAGTATAGTTGATACAGAGAGGTAATGTCTTGAGGTGTCAATAAGAAGTCCTCGGTGGGTGTATTTTGGGTAATCAACGATTTGTGTTGTGTTGATGAGCACGCTCTGTAAGTGAGATTTTAAATTAAATTTGTGTTTGATTTTGAGAACTAATGCTGAATATCCGTCCGTGATTATAATTCAATGCATTTAAAAAGAATCTACTTATTGACCACATAAGATAGATTCGGCTCCCAGTATTACTTTGTATCCAACAGAGATATAGAACAATTGTGCAAAAGTCTCGAGTCCTCTCAGAACGCCCCATATGGAGTCACTGTTGAGTGTCGACACCGCCGCGACATCAAGGCTGTCTGAAAAAAAACGTATTATTTAGGTATGTAACTAATACAAACTGTTGACCTTTTATGTTGATATAACCTTAGACAAGCTTAATTTTTATTTATAACTGGTTTACTTATGTACAGACGATTCTTACTGCAGTTTTATCCATATTTTGACTGTGTCTACGGCACTGTGTCATCTACTGCTCTCAAAAAGGAATCAAAATATCATAATTTCATTCAGTCAGGTAATGTATTGGATTGTAAGTCTCGCTTTTGTTTACTACATATGCTTTTATTTTATATGCAGAGTTTATCTCTTAGGGTCACGATGCCATTTCTTATCAATGACCACCAACAATATACTAATGACGTGGATAAACAGATTTTTGGATACATATTATATTTACGTGGATGATGCTTTTACGTCAATCAACATACATACGCCTTCCCATCGGTATCTAGGCAGAAATGATAGAATGCCAACAAAAAACAAATTAACATTTCTACATATTATTATTACCTATGTATTTGATTGCAGATCGTCTTAAACAAGAATTAGCCAGTCACAAACTTTAAAACCAACTGCCTGACTACCTAAACTAGGCACGCATACAAATAAACCAAACAAAATGTATAAACAAAATAAAAAAGGCTACAAAGGTTGTTACGAGCCGACCAAGACAATAAGACATGAGCTGGGTCATATGGAGTGTCCAATGACTTTTTAAACTCACATTTCTCATCCATATCCAAGTGCGGGTAACTTTCACATGGTGCTGAAAGGTTTATTTGTAGTTCTTGCAACGTTCCCTTGTAGTTGACATCAGTATCAGTATCACTGAGACTGAGATGATTCGTCAGCTTCTTTGAATGTCTCTCCGCTTTAAGATACGTGTTCTTCAATACATTAATATAACGTTCTATCGCAGCTTTTAATATATCACACGTTTGTCCTTTTTCCTGTTAGAAATATAATGTTTATATACTTATACTTTATTGTGTACAGACGGTAAATCCCTGTTTTTTTTAAAAGTAACTATCGCATATTTTTTTCAAATAAAGAACAAACAGTCTTCGTAACTTTTTGACACCGGACGCAACTGTCTGAAGGTCACCAAAAAGGTTGCTTGATCAGTGCATCATCTGACAAAAACACTTGTATCCTGTTACGAGTATGACGAGGCTCATTATGAAAGAAGAAGAACTGACCAAACTGAACTGTTAGGGTCATGTCAGGGTAAAGGCATACTTTTCTCGAAATTGGTAAGTACAAAACAAAAGACTTCTCTAATGCTAAATAAACCTGTGATATACGGACTCCAAATCCCTAAAACTAATTTACCACAACTACAAGCCTCGAAACTACTAGTTATTAATGTAGGAACTGGTAAAATAAGACTTCAAATCGATCGACAAATAATATAGTACAATCTCGCTAATCCGGCACTAATTCAGAGATTAGTGGAAAATTCGGATGAGTGTGTATGGGAAAATAATGCAAAATATTGGGACGTGTGTGTATTTCTTATTTCAAATAGGTACAATGAACTGAATGTTTCTTGAAATAATTCGATAAAACCTTTTGTTTTTTGCTCACTAGTTTGAAAACTTTCCGTCTTCTCACTTTTTGTACTAGCCATAATGACAGATTAAGCGTATCAAAATGAATTATCTGCGAAAATCAATCTAAATCAATTTCGTGTTTACGGTTTTGGCGCGCACTTGCGTTATCGCCCACAAGGAAACTGGAGTTAGGTCAGTTAGTATTCTGCAGGACGTGCCGAGATGTATTAAAGTGCACTGACACAGATTTTACTGTAATACTAAATAAAAAATTAAACAATTTTTTTTTTAACTTACCGTAATTGAGAAAGTAGCCGGTATGAATTTAAAATAACTATCCGATTTTATTTGTTCATGTGGTCTTGGCCATATCGCCCCCTTCGTGGGCGGATATTGAGGCCCAGGAATAACAATATTTAAACTTGCCGCGAAAAACACGCAAAAGGCATTTAAAAATAAAATGTGCCGCAGCATTCTTCCGCCAATATAGAAACGATAGTGCCCCGTCAATGGTGCCGCGCTAACTGTTTTCTCATTAGTGTTTTTATCATTATAAATGTAGTAAGGTCAATATCGATAAGACAATTTTATTACAATATATTAGTTTTTAATTATTCAAGTTTTACACGTTCTGGTCGCACCTATCAATATTAGTGCACTAGAGAGCTAGTAAAGTTTATTTTTATTTTTTTACGTAATTTGCACAAAATTACAATATTACATATTATATAATTTTAGTTGAATGAAAAAATGGCTTCCTCAGGATCGCTAATGACGAAGAAGAGAGGGCTCTTCTTCGTCATTCCTTCAATGCTGAGGATCGCGACCACACACGACACGCCTCCAAGTTATGCGGTCTTCTACAGTGTGGACCGCTCGGTAAATGCTACCTCCAACAGCCTTCTTGATCGCGTCTCACCATCTTGCCGGTCCTTTGTATTGAGCGCGTTTTCGTTCCACCCGGCCCATTTCCACCTATCAAAATCCTTTCTAGACCATGCTTAGGTGAACTATTGTAAATATCCGCTTGGTGATGCCGAGTTCATCCAGTATGGATGAGCTAACGGTCATAAATATTGCCGATACTACCAAGCTTTGCACTACATTATAGTGGATCCTGCTCCCTATCCTCCTATTATGAACTGTGTAACGTTTATGTTCCGTTGTGAAATAGGGCTAGTGGTATTTGTACTAACACATCTCCATCTTTGTCCCACTCTAAAAGAATGACGTTTATAACAAGTTATAATACGGCCCCAGAGCGCACCCAAACGTACCGCACGTTTGGGTGTGGTTTTTCTCATTCCATATACCATCCATTCCATAACCTATCCATAAAAACATTGGCTGCTGCCAGTCTTAAATTTTTTTTCCAAGTCAAACAATAAAAATCTTGAATAAAGAACATTAAAAAAACTGTTAGTACTTTTATTTTCATTCATAGGATGCATTTGGAGGCTGAGCGTCACGAGCGTGTATCCCGCGACGATTCATGCGACACATGTTCTTCGAAACGGCGGCTTACTTCATGTTTTTGGTCGCTAACGGGATGATAACATCTCTGAATTTGCTGATACCTTGTCTGTGAAATGGGTGTACTTATAGTTACTCTACAATGCTTCGCAGTAACTGCACTAGCACGAGGCCATACCCTGATAACATAAAATATTTTTATTATTATGGCATTCTTAGTCCAATTCCGAAGTAATGTTCGTCATCACGCCTCGTGCTTCGTGTTAGTGTTCGGGGTATCGTGTTGCCAAGTAACCGTGTTGTGGAAGTCGGATAGGCAGTCGTTCCATTTAAAATACTGCTATTCAGCTGCATCCGCTTAAACTGGAAGCCAACCCCAACATTGATGGGAAATGGCTCGGCAGATTAATTGTTCGTCGTTACTCCTGTGGTACCACCATCTTTGCATGCACAACCTACCTGCTCCTGACCTCACCCCACATGCAAGCTTCACCTCCCAGAATGCTGCATAGAAGAGAGGCAAATAGGAACGCCAAAATAAAGTTGAGCAAAACATACTTGCCTCACGATAGGTTTTGACCTATCACCCAGCTGTGGTAGTTCTTTGCTCATGAAGAGTGAAATAAGTTGCTAGTATGTGGCATATTGTCTCTCCATGAATTTTCTTAACATAGAATTGAAGCTCCTTAAAATGTACATATTGTTGACTATGAGGAGGATTCCTCCTCATAGTCAAACGTAACGTGGAAGAAAACGTAAGATCTCTTGAAGCACTGATCAAAATTATATTTGTAGCAAAGTCAATCATACTGTTACGAACATGACATTAACCAGCAGTCCAGTTTGACTTTATCACCACCAATATATAAATACTTATCAGGACCCTGCACCTCACGGAACAAGTCAGTAATCTACATATACAAAATAAATAAAATTGAAGTGTCTGTTTGTAATGTCAATCAAAAACATATTTTTACTAAATGTGAATGAAAGAATATATATTCTTTATAAGTACTGTATGGTACTTACAACAAATTAAAAAAATGCCTTTCTGTCTGTTTGTTTGTTCCGGCTAAACTCCGAAACGGCTGGACCGATTTTAACGGGACTTTCAGCCTACTGTTATGTTAGAAAAATACTTACGAGTCCACGTGGACGAAGCTGCGGGCAGCAGCTTGTAACAAATAAGTAATAACTTTGTAAGTAATATTATTCTCTGTGAAAGAGATTCATGACAGTGTTGTTAACTTTCTTTATACTTTAACCTCAACTTTACAATTATCTCTTTTATGGATATGTGTATGTCTTTAATTATTGTAATTGAAGACACAATCATCATCATCTCTTGTGTCATGATTCACGTTTATAAGGCCAATTACACTATCATATATTTATCATACAAATATGATTTCATATCTGTCAAATTCTATGATCATAGTTAAATGACGCTGTTCTTCATTTTTACATATTATATACAGGGTGGTATCGACGCGAAAACTGATACCATGGATCCAGTACATGATTCTGAAACCTCCGGTGCTGAAATTTTTCGTCGGTTATTAAAAAAAAATCTACTGTTTCATAGAAAAGTGCAATACTCGTAGGTAATCTGTGCCTATGCAGTCAAAATGTATGGGACAGCTGATTTTAATTTGAAATAACCGACGAAAAATTGGTGGATTGGGGTGCAGAATCATGTAGGTACTGAATCCATGGTATCAGTTTTCGCGTCGATGTCCCTGCCACCCTGTATATATGATCATATAAACGTCATACTTATAGAAGATGAAACATGTTTTTTTTGTGATTAATAACTTAAATCGCCTGTTTTCCCCAAAGGTTTAGGCAGATGTGTAGTATCATTTACCTGTAGTATCATTTTCCCAGATATGTTTAAGTCCCATGTAATAGGGGCGAGCCGTTTGCCATCAACCGAGCGCAAATCCAGAATCCGGGCTGCTACCTACTGAGAAATTCGCATGGAAAACCCTATAAACCTACGTACGCACGGATGTAATAAAATCGCGGCGATTTTTTTTCGTACACAGGATTTTCAACTCTTGGTATTGAGTCGAACATTGAGACTCCAAAAGAGTGCATCCAGCGCGTATCCCAGCGCGTCAAGAAAACACACTGTTGGATATTCAACTCTCGGGGCTAAAGAGAGCGTCGAAAATACAATACGCGAAAAAAAAAAGGCCCGTGCGAACCTGGGCTAACACTATGCCCGATTTAGGAATGGACCCTAGTATGTCATGCCCAGCAGTAGCGCTTACGACCACTACACCAACGTACGAGGCAATCACCATTCTCCTGCCCATATCACAATTCATTTGGGGTCGGTGCAACATGTCTTCTTCTTCCATACTTCTAAAGTAGTCATTAAGTTTAAGTAATCACCACCTTTCTAGCCATATTTACCTTTCGCATACTCAAAACATGTTATGCGGGGTAATGAGGAAAATGTGAGGACAGTAAGATTGGCATAACAACCGATTTCCGAGTAATCATAAGAAATGTTATCATGAACCTAAGAGTTTACAAAAGTGGGAAAACCAAACAAACAATGTACTTAATCTAAAATTCACGATACTATCCCACGAAGCCGGCCGATTTGTACTCGTCGCTATTATTAATTTTACGGACATGCTATGCTGGAGAATAAGGCTCGAGTTTTCATGTAATTATTTTTTTAGGATGTTCGTAACCTTTATCATCTCAATGGGTCAATACTCAATATTTAGGTACTTTATTTGCATTCGACAATGAATACTTATGTGGTAACTTAAAATTATTTAAGTGATGTTATGTAATGTTATTAAGAACATAAAAATAATAAGCTGCTTAGATGGAGTCGACCTTTCCTCTCTGACTATCTTTGAGAAGAAATGGCTAAACAAACTCAAGTCTCTTTTAAAGTCAACCCCACTATCTTATGCCAGGACTTATAACAAGTACCAACTGCCTCATCATGGGCGTACCCAGCTTTTTGCCCAGGGGGAGGCAAATCAGAAATTTCTTAAGGTATGAAAAAGTTATTAAATGGAACAAATTTATCTGAGAAAGATGTATTAAAAATTATCTTCCGCCCCAGGCGGCCGACCAGTGGCGGATTTGACATAAGGCCCAGTAGGCCGGGGCCTAGGACGGCCAGATATGAGGGGCGGCCAATCGTGACAAAAAAAGTCACTGATGATAACAAGAAATACCTCAAAGTACCTATATATTCTAAACGTTGGCGCACATTATGGCGCACCGCACTGCACCGCATCGTATAACAATATTTTAAAACCATTTAAATATACGTCCAAATAACTAATAGAAATGCGTCATAGAATTCCGCGGCGCCAACCCGACTCATAGTTATCTATTCGATAAAAGTTGGCAATAAAGTAAATTCATTATTTAGTCTATGCATATGATGAGTGCTGAGAAAGGGGCGGCTGATACTTACTACATGGCCTGGGGCCTAGGGCGGCCAAGACTGGAAATCCGCCACTACGGCCGACACCCACACTACGCCGCTGCCGATGTGAGACGAGTTTGAAGTTTTTCTTCAATCGCAGTATCGCGTATTAGTTAGTCTGTGCAGTATCGTAGCAGAGCTGGTCGCTTTCTGTAGTTCTACCTACCCTCATAGGACAACAGCATGAGTTTAAAATGATTGTACGTATATGTCTTGTAAGGGGACATGACACGATCAATCTGACATTAGTTCATACCGGGTCAATGTGATTGATACGGATATTTTGCGTCAATTTAGCATTACACGATCAATCTGGATCACAATATTGTGAATTGACTTAGGCCAGATAGAGAGTATTGGTCATAATTCATTATCTAAAAACCGGTAAATTACTGAGCTGAGTACGTTGGAACTTCACTAGTGGCATAGACAAATATGAAAGGAAAAGTCTGTTTAGTTTATGGCACGCGAATTGGGTCGATTATGTCATGGCGGGTTAGATGTTTTCGGCAGTTGATTTTTATTGAATTTGTTTTGAATTACGCCGTCAATGATCTCGTTTGAAACACTGTCGTTTAAAAATAAGCTTATTTGTATATTAGTGATCTTTTTATAAACAATTCAAATGCTGAAACGGTTGCAAATGGGCCTTCGCGCGTTCATGCTGCTCGCATCTAAAGTATGGAGTTGTTTTTGTTATATGTTTAAGAAGCAATATCGAGCGGTAAATATAAATAAAAATTGGTGCCTTGTTGTATATTATTATAATTTTACGCAGGTGTATAAAACTCTCACGTGGCATTTGATTTTCAGTTGGCTCAATATCAATCCGTCAAATATGAGATGTATCCACTTTCGCCCGTATCTAGACACAGGCTGAGTGAGTATTTACTATCTTTTTTTATCGCTAATAATATAACGATATATCGTACGATTTGTGACCGTCGTACTTATCATAAATATGTAAATATTATCATTATTTTGTCCTCCGCATTTATTATCTGAGATATTAATTTTCTATAATTATAATGTAAACAAGTCTGCCATATAGTTTTAAGTCAAAATATTAAATCAATGATCACTCTCAAGATAATGCACAGTTGAGTTGAGGTATTCATCAAGATTACTATTAGAAAATATACATCATCCTCATCATTATTTGAAAGCTGTATCAGGTCTAATGCTCAGTTTAGTGAGAAAAAACTAAGTACTAGTAGTGTGGAAATATAGCACAAAAAATTATACAATGTTGATACCAGTTTCATTCCATTTTTGGGTTGTTCCATTGCATTGATCACAAAAAATACAATACAAAATAAAAATATACATATTTCATATTTTTATTCTGGAGTTGGCTTCATATAATTCTCGTTATTAGCCTACTGTATAATACAGACTAATTGTATACCTGAAAGATTATTCCTGAAATACTGTCACCAAACCATTTTTAATTAATAGGTTATTTACATGATTGTAGGTTATAAATGTACAATAGGATGTGATACCCACTCTTTCTGGAGATGTCATAAATGACAGTTAAAGAGAGTCTCTAGAGTTAATGAAACTGTTAATTATGATAACTACTTCTATGCTGTCTCTTTAGTAATTAACTTATTTTAAGGTTACTTACGGACTATGGAATTTAAATCAGTAAACCTTTGCTCCGACTCAGATACATCTACCATATTAAAAGTAATCTATACTCCATTTGAAATAAGATTAGACATTAAAACAAACCTTTTTTACAGTCCGTTCAATTGATTTTCACTTCTATACCGTAGGCATAAGGATGGCATTAAAAGCAAAAAAAGTGGTTACAATACCAACTGTTGACTGCAGCTGCCATTTGTCATGCCACCAACGCAATAGAAGTCAAAATCGGTTGAATGGACTGTAAAAAGGTTAAGTTAAATGTCTAATCTTATTTCAAATGGAGTATAGTGCTGGACAACTGTCAACATACAGTACAGCATAAATGTTCATTTGTGCTGTGGGGACTGGAGGACGAAGCAAAGGAATTTTATATTCTTATTAGATTTTTATTAATTATCAGTAGAACCATTACTTGCGTTCTTATTAATGGAAATGTCCTAACATAATATTAACTGTACCATATTCCACATAGCTGCATCCGGCTAGACTGGAAGCCTACCCCCAACATAGTTGGGAAAAAGCTAAGCAGATTGATTGACCTTCCACATACTAACATATTTCATCTTTTTAAAGCAGATAAATGAAAAGAAAATTATGTTGAATCATGCTTAACAAGTCATTCAGTGTCAGTATTAATTTTATTACTCTGATTGTATTTTTTATACCAACCAAAGTATAAAGTGCAGCGTCTGCCAAATAATACCTAGATCTTCAATTCCTTTACTCACTGTATAAATAAATCCTCTACATATACTATGCTTTACTCTGAACTTCGCAAAATATAGATTCATAGCTTCTACCTTAACTTAACCCATGAGTATAATCAGCCTATAATGTTCCCACTGCTGGGACTCAGGCCTCCTCTTTGTCAGAGGGATTAGGCAATAATCCAACACACGGGCCCAGTGCGGGTTGGCTGATGTCACATGTCTTCGAATAATTGGTTCTAGGACATGCCGGTTTCCTCACTATGTTTTCCTTAATGCATGATGAGGTAGGTTATGTTATCAACTCGGTCTTAGCTTATCAGTTAAAAATATTTGTCATCATTACTTGCAGGATTTAAACATCAACATTATATAAGTTTATCACAATAACATCTACTTCATTAAAATTTTAGAGGTTATTCTATTACAATGTTTCAGAAAACGGCTTAGTTGATGAAGATTGAATAATTTATTTAAGAAAAACCCTATGACAAATCTGTTTGTGGTTTATCACATAAATACCTAGAATCTTTTCCTAGTTTCCTATAGTATAATCATTTCTGTGTAATAATTGAGTCTATTGTCTGACAACCAGTCTTACTTAGGTATTGTATTAATCAGTAACTGGGTGGTGGACGTCAGATAGGCAGTCTCCATGTAAAATAGTGGTATTCAGCTGCATCCAGTTAAGACTGGAAGCGGTACCTTCTAACATAGTTGGAAATAGGCTCGGCAGATGATGATTTTATTGAGTCTATTGCAGTTGATTGCCCCCTAAGCATCTTTCAAAGATATATAAGTACCACACTGATTACATATCAAAATACTTCTTACCACTTCTTATCAGTTTCTACACTACATTTGTATTGTGTGTAAACAACTACCTGTATTAGAAACCAAAGTTATAAGTTGTTTTGGAACCGACAACAATACATACCTACCTACTGCACATTGTTATCGTATTGATCAATCAAATCAGCTTATCAGCCCAAAGTTACAGACTAGCTCTCTGCTTGTTTACTGATAATGATAATTCAAACTCAAAGCATTTATTTCAATTAAACCATTTACAGGCACTTTTGAATTGTCAAATAGTCGGTCAGTTAGTCAGAAAGTTGAAGCTAGTTGCCCAGTTCCAAAACGTAGATCTTCATGGAGAAGAACGGGCAAGAAACTCCAAGGACACTCTTTTAAATATAGAAAATTACACAATCCTGGGTACATTATTCTTGTTGCTTCTATATGTGAGAACAATCTATATATATAAAAGAAAGTCGTGTTAGTTACACCACTTATAACTCAAGAACGGCTGAACCGATTTGGCTGAAAATTGGTGGGGAGGTAGCTTAGAACCAGGAGACGGACATAGGATGGAGGACTTTTTAGTAGGGTAGGTAGGGTAGGTAGGGTAGGTAGGGTCGGTAGGGTAGGTAGGGTCGGTAGGGTAGGCAGGTAGGTGCGCCGTAGATACGTACTTAGTGCTACTCGAGCGAAGCCGGGGCGGGCAGCTAGTGTACAATAAAAAAATTAAAACAATTCAAAATATAACATTAAAAATAAGCCCTGGCAGATAAGAGATGACCAGTCACAACTGACGGCGCCCGTTCACGAACATGACGCGTGGATCAGCACCATCCAGCTCAACCATTTTGTAGGGAACCGAATGATCCAACACACTCGCCACCATCAGCGAGACATTTAAGTGGGCATGACAAACTCTCAACTGCCGTGCTCTTTCAAGTCAACAAACATCTTAATAACATAAAATACGGCTCCATGGTACTCACATTCACAAAAATTGAAAAAGTGCTTCTAAATTATACAAAACTATAGTATGCAATGTATTTGAGAGATTAATAGAATGATACTACCAAAAAGAAAGAAAATCATTATCCATTGGAACATTCAACAATTAAACTTGTTTAAATAAAAAATAAACAATAAGTTCGTAATGTCAGAAAAATAAAAAGGGGAAGCAACTCTTCCAAACATTAAATTTTTTAACTAGTGAGCCCAAGTGGCTGTGGAGCAGGACCAGCATTAAGCCAAGCATTTTTATCATCGATATAATCATCCAACTTATAATATGCTTGTCTACATAGTGTGCGTTTAATGCATGTTTTAAATTTCTTCTCATTCAGTTGAAGAATATCGAGTGGTATTTTATTATAACATTTTACACAGTACCCCATAAACGAAGTGTGCACTTTAGACAATCTAAAACGTGGTTGATCTAATTTGTTCCTATTTCTAGTGTTAAAATTATGCCTGTCACTTATCTTACTAAAAAGATGTCGATTTTTTCGAACATACATAATGTTTTCATATATATACTGACAAGGTACCGTCATGATGTTAATTTTCTTAAACAGTTCCCTTAGAGATTCGCGTCTGCGGAGGTTATATATGGCTCTGACAGCCCTCTTTTGCAGAATAAAGATAGAATTAATATCTGCAGCCCGTCCCCACAGCAAAATACCGTAAGACATGATGCTATGAAAGTAACTAAAATAGACCAGTCTCGCGGTATCCACGTCTGTTAGTTGGCGGATTTTCCAAACAGCGTAAGCGGCTGAACTTAGCCGCCCTGCAAGTGATGTTAAGTGAGGACCCCACTGTAGTTTTGAGTCAAGCGTGATCCCCAGGAAAACCGTTTTTTCGACGAATTCTAGTGTCTCCCTATTCAGTACAACATGACATTCACTACTTCTAACATTTGGTAACGCGAATCTAATGCATTTAGTTTTCTTCTCATTTAATACCAAATTATTTACAGTAAACCAATTATGGACCTTAAGCATAGCGTTATTTACTTCGTCAAGCTCTTGTGCATGTCTGTTTACCTTAAAAATTAGTGATGTGTCATCAGCAAATAACACCATTTGTGGTCGGTTTTTCAGTAAATGCGGTAAATCATTTATATATACTAAAAAGAGGAATGGACCCAAAATCGAGCCCTGTGGTACACCCATTTTGACTTGTAAACCCAATGAATTTACACCGTTTATTTGAACTTGCTGCAGTCTATCATTCAAATATGATTTTACTAAGCTAAGCGCAAGTTTACCCAGTCCGTAATGCTCAAGTTTCAAGAGCAGTGTTTCGTGATTCACGCAATCAAATGCCTTGGATAGGTCGCAAAAGATGCCTATTGCATCTTGTGCCTCTTCCCATGCGTTAAAGATGTGTTTTAATAAGGTGACACCGGCGTAGGTTGTGCAACGTCCTTTGGTGAAACCATACTGTTGATCGTGTAGGATATTATTACGATTAAAATGATGGAGCATTTGATTTAACATTACTTTTTCAAACACCTTGCTGAAAACCGGCAAAACCGATACGGGTCTATAATTATTTAGGTCTTTGCTGTCCCCGGATTTGAATAGTGGAATAACTTTACTGTACTTCATTAAATCCGGGAATACCCCTTGATCTACACACAAATTAAATACTAAAGCTAAATAGGGTGCAATTGTCTCAATAATTGATTGACAAACTTTAGTAGACATACCCCACAGATCTTCGGTGATTTTGATCTTAAGTTGCTTAAAAGTCTTTACAACGACCACAGGGTTTATATGTTTAAATTTAAATTCCACGGGAAAGGCTGAAACATTCGCTCTTAATAAGTCAATAGCAAGTAAGGGGGAGGAATTTAATAAAAGATTCTGGAGGAGCTCGTGGCTAAGTAATAACAACCGCATGGGTCGATCCATCAGGTTAAGCTACGCTTGCCGGGGTTGGTCCGTGGATGGGTGACCTTTACTTACCAAGACTCCTCCGTGTCTCGGAAAGCACGTTAAGCCGTTGGTCCCGGCTGTCATTCGTGGGTCTTTGACAGTCGTCAAGAGTCGTCAGAAGCCTGAAAATCTGACACCAGTTAAGACTGGTGTCAGATTTTCGGGCTTCTGATGACTCTATCGTATTACCCAGTTACTGGGTTGTGGAGGTCAGATAGTCGCTCCATGTAAAATACTGGTATTTAGGTGCATCTGGCAGGGTTGGAAAAAATCATGATTTTTTGAAAAAATCGTATAAATCGCGATTTATTGAAAAAATCGTAATAAAATCCGATTTTTTTGATTTTTTCACTTGTCATAGTTTTAACAAAAGTTTTGCGTAAAACGGAACGCGCTCTTTAGTTTCAGAGAAAAAGGGAATTCCCCGCGCGGTGTTAAGTAAAGAGCTATTACATTGCCCTGTCGACAGGGATCCGATTTGATATTCATTGCTGGTTATGTTGAGTATTTCATTACAATATACTCAATATAACCAGCAATGTATACCAAATTATACGGCCCCTTAAACGGCGGCAGGCGGGAAATTCCCCTAAAATATCTTACATTCACCCAAACAAGCTTTCATTTCATTCGTTCAGTTCAGTTTCAGTTTTCAATGATCTTGTTCTTGTTATTGCCGTTGCGATATAATATTGATTATAAATAAAAAATGCCTCGCCAAAGAGATGCTATTTGGGAACATTTTACGGAAAAAAGTACTACGAAAACCGGCTGCCGCGCGATATGCAACAAATGTAAACTAGAAATTCAAGGTCTGGTTGCGAGAATGAAAATCCATTATGAAAAGTGTAAAAATAGAGTTCTTGAATCCAATTATGAAGTAGAAGTTGTAGGTAAGTTAATGATGTAGTTTTTATTAGAAGATAATAAAATTGCCTGGTTTTATTTTCGGTTTTGGTACGAGTAATCGTACGCTTAAGTGGACAACAGCATATTTCCTTTTTTTTATTTAACATAAACAAACTTGTAAATCTTATTTAGTCATCTAAGTATATTTTATGCCTTCTATTCTAATAGTAGGTATATAACAAATATTTTTCTTTCAGAATTGGCTTCGGAAAGGGAACCTAGCTGTTCAGGCTCTTCTGCAAGTACTTCGACAAGAGGCGATGAAGGCGCTGCATCGCGGGTTAAAAAAAAGAATCTATCAGAAAATTTAGGCTCTTTCCTAATAAGAACGCCTAACTCTACAAAAGAAATGTTAGACCGTCAAATAGCAAAAGCCATGTTTGCTACCAACTGTAGTTTTAGATCCATCGAACATCCGCAAGTGAAGAAGGCTATTTCGTTATTACGTCCAGGTTACATCCCACCATCTCGGAAGGATATATCAGGCAAATTTTTGGATGAAATATACCATGAAGAAAAAGAAAAGTGCTTCTCTAAACTATCTGGTAGTTATGTCAATATGTCTATTGACGGGTGGTCAAATGTCCACAACGAACCGATTATATGCGCTACTATTACGACGGAGCAAAATGACGTGTTTCTCTTCGATACTATAGATACTACAGGAAAGTCGCACACTGGTGAATACCTAACCGAGCTTGCCGAAGATTTAATAGACAGGGCAAAGTGTCGATACAGTTGTAATGTTGCAAGTTTTGTTACCGACAATGCAGCAAATATGGCTAAAATGCGGAAGGAATTAAAAAATTGCGATACAATCACATATGGCTGTTCAGCGCACCTGCTGAACTTACTGTCTAAAGATTTAGAAATAAAAAATATAAAAGAGCATGTTGTTCAAGTAGTAAAATACTTTAGAAACAACCATGCAGCTAACGCTTTATACAAAGCTGAAGGAGGGAAAGCATTAGTGCTGCCACAAGATGTTCGTTGGAATACTGTAACCGACTGTTTTGAGGTCTATGTGTCGGAGTGGCAAAAAATACTCAAGATATGTGAAGAGAACAGGGATGTCATAGATTCTGCTATCAGAGTGAAAGTTGAAAACATGGTCATAAAGAGATCAGTGGAAGATTTTCTTAAGATTTTGAAGCCAATTTCTGTTACACTGGATACCTTGCAAAGAAATGATGCAAATCTGTCTACTGCAGTAACAGCTTGGAAGAAACTTGAAGCTACATTTGAAGGAGCTAGTTTAAGCCAACAGTCAAAGTTTCAAAAAAGGTACAAGCAAGCTATGACACCCAGCCACTTTTTGGCTTTCTTATTAGACCCAACCAAAAAAGAATTTACACTGACAGAAGAAGAGGAAGAAAGTGCGTTGGAGGAAGCAAGGCAGAACTACGATGGTTCGGTTTTACTACCATTAATAGTAAAACTGAAATCACAATCAAAACCGTTTAAAAATATTATGTTTACACAAGAAGTGGTAAACAACGTGACACCAAGGGAGTGGTGGTTATCACAAAAAAATATATTCTCTGAAGAGGAACAATCAAAAATTTTTCCAATGATTAAGCAATTGTTTGGGGCGATAGCTTCTTCAGCTCCAGTGGAAAGGGTTTTTTCCACTTTTGGAATTGTACATTCTAAGTTAAGAAACCGACTGGGAACCGAAAAGGCAGGAAAACTGGTTTTTTTGTTTAAGTACTATAATACTGAATATAATGATGATGACATTGATTGATTTTTAACGAATATTTGTGACAATAAAGGTAATTGATTAAATCATTGATTTTTATTGAAAAAATCATTTGATTTAAATCGTGATTTAAATCATGATCAAAATGATTTAATCATGCCAACCCTGGCATCTGGTTAGACTGGAAGCCGAACCCAACATAATTGGGAAAAGGCTAGGCAGATTGATTGATAATAAAAGATTCTGTGCTATCAAGCATTATAATGAACGAAAGAAACTTGTCGTATTTTGAGACAAGGAAACAGTAACCAATGATAAGATTATCACATCCGGTTTGAGGCTTTGTTATCATATCATATTTTCACATGTGAATGTTATTTCTTATGATTCTAAGATTGGTGCAACAGAAGATATATTTTACGACAAATAAAGAACGAAACAGGGAAGTGAAATATCTTCCCTATTTATATTTCTAAAACATATATTACACGTTATTTTCCTACTAAATTACCCAGCGACAAATAAGTACAGTAGTTAGGGGGCTGTAAATAGCTCCTGTCAGTAGTCGATTATCGTCATGCTATGCCGGCCGGCGTATAACAGCTCGTTGAAAGTTAGGCTGACCGTACATTTACTATTATGAGGGCGCCTAAAGGTCCACTAGCGCCACTCTTTAAAAAAAATATTATCTCGTGACTGAGAAGGAATTATGAATAACGGCTAGACAGGACCCTCGGTAAGTGTGTCTAGAATTTTCTAATACCTTTTATAAAGTTTCATATTGAGACACGGAGCAACAAAATACGATCTAGAGGAATGTGGCCGCTTTTCTTTAGATCGTATTTTGTTGCTTCGTGTCTCAATATGAAACTTTATAAAAGGTATTAGAAAATTCTAGACACACTTACCGAGGGTCCTGTCTAGCCGTTATTCATAATTCCTTCTCAGTCACGAGATAATATTTTTTTAAAAGAGTGGCGCTAGTGGACCTTTAGGCGCCCTCTTATCGCCTGAGCTAAAGTTGCTCACGCTATAATTTACCAGTTGTTCAAGCAAACAACCACCGTGTAGGCTTAATTTTTTATTGCTTGTTGGAGTTCTTCGTGTAAGTTGTAGCTCGGGCGACCAAACAGTTGCTACTGTTCTGTTGATCAGGCTACCGCATCTATCTATCATTGTTAGATTTCCCTAAGGAAAATCAATTGTTTAAGCAACAATATCGCGAAGGCTACCATATTCTCAATCAACTTGGTGGTCCATTTAGTGCCAAAGCCAAGTCGGGTGAAGCAACCAGTTGCTGAAGCGATAGTACAGCTTAATGTGCGGCTAACTTTACTGCACATTGTTTATTTACATGCCTACTTCGATTGCGTCGATTTATCTAATAAATTATTTAGCACTTCATTTTGTACCTTCTAGCCGAATATATGGCTAGAAGGTACAAAATGAAGTGCTAAATAATTTCACAGCATAATGCTGAGATAGAGGGGCCTTTATGGCCTCCATACAGTAGTTAGTGCTTTTTTTTCCCCTTTTTTTTATTATGATTGTATTTTAATATTTAGTCTTGTGTAGAGCCACATATTTTTTTCTCAAATCTATGACACAACTTTTAAATTTTCAGGTCTAGTAAAAAGAAAAATGCTGGTCCTAGATCTAGACGAGACGTTGATACACTCGCACCACGACGCGATGCTGCGGCCGACCGTGAAGCCAGGCACGCCGCCAGACTTCGTGCTCAAAGTTACGATAGACAAACATCCTGTGCGATTCTTCGTACATAAAAGGCCGCATGTTGATTACTTTTTGGATATAGTAAGTTAATTTTGATTATTTGAGCTAACTTTTCTTACTATCGTATATCAGCTATCTAATTACGCAACACATTTTCTTTGACAATTCCGACTAATCTGTTTCAATTTGACAGGTCAACAACATTCATTGTGTTATTTACGTTGTTGAGCAGATTTTTTTTTCGAACGTACTAAGCAATGCATTAGCAATCTGTTTCAAAACGATTCAGATTCTGATTGATCGTGTATTACGTAATTAGGGTGCCGGTCTCGTAAATCCTTCCATATCCTAAGGGCACGTCTTCCTTATCATTACCGCGCCACCCGGTCTACTCCTTGATATGCAATGGCCTCTGTAGCCCCATGCAACATGAGGCTCCAGGGGCTAGTGCAATCGCGCACATGTGGGAGTTGCGCGAGGAGGCGAAACGCCGGGGCGTAACTCCGCTGCCGCGAGAAATCGCGGCACAGCGGACAGAGCTCCGGCGGGATCTCATGGCGGCATGGAGAGTGCGATTATCGCAACCCAGCGCTGGGCACGCCACAATTGTGGCGATAAGTCCCCTCTTTGAGGAGTGGCTAGAGAGGCGCCACGGCGTCCTCACCTTCCGCCTGACACAGGTCCTCACCGGACATGGTTGTTTCGGGAGGTTCCTGTTCAGGATAAAGCGGGAGGAAACGCCCGGGTGTCACCACTGTGTGGATCGCCCGGAGGACACGGTGGAGCATACGGTGGAGGTCTGCCCAGCTTGGGCGGAGCACCGCCGTGTCCTCACGGAGGCGATCGGCGGCGGCGATCTCTCGCGTCCGGCCCTGGTTCAGGCCATGGTCCGGAGCGAGAGTGCATGGGAGGCCGTCACCTCCTTCTGCGAAGCAGTAATGCTCGCGAAGGAGGAGGCGGAGCGCGCGAGGGAGAGGCAAAATGCGCCCCCTCGCGCCCCTAGTCGCCGCAGGAGACGCCCCGGGCGTCGGGAGTCGCGAGCCGACTTCCGGCCACCGTAGGCGCGGGCTTGCGGACGGTGAGCAATGGGTAGCTCGCCGTCCGATAGGGACCAGGCCCGGGTCGACGGCGCGTTGTGTTCCACGCGCGCCTCAAAGAGATGTCAGCACCAACTGACGGGGTCCGGAAGGGCCAATGCCTGCCGGGGTCGCGGGTTTGTCTGAAAGGGATATCGCGACCTCGGCACACAGGTAACGGAAGGAACACGGGTGGGTTTTAGTCAGTAAAAGTCTGACACGCCCTCCCGCTCCACCCAGAGCGGGAGAAGTTATTTGATAATTTCCCATCCTCAAAAAAAAAAAAAAAAAAAAAAGGGGCTAGTGCAAATCTTGGGGTTCATTCGATTTATCTAGTCTGGTTAAACCACCCTGGGATAGGTGCTTTTCCTCTTCTCAAACGACACGACACGAACTTTCAAGGAATATAAGCAAGTGAGCCGATGACTCCCAGTCGCGCCGGACTAACCCTTAGTTTCATGCAACTGTGTCCTATTGATGGGTTACCCCATTACGTATAAAAATGTCCTACAAAAGGGGGTAATACATAACGTTTTTCATAACTAAGAGCGTAATAACATGAAGCAGAGGCAATCAATGTTGGTATAGTTTTGATATCCTGGAGGAATGTCGGCCAATCAAAACCTTAAATGCAATCTAATTTATTCAATACATACAAAAAAAGTCGCCTTTCTTCCTTGATCCTGAATGAACATAGGTACTCAAAAGAATAAATATTTATGCAATCATAGTCTTCATACTCAAGAGGAGCTCGTGGCTAATTAATAACAGCCGCACGGGCCGGTCAGGTTAAGCTACGCTTGCCGGGGACCATCTCGGGGACGTGACCGTAGATGGGAGACCATCTTTACATACCAAAATGCCTCGGAAAGCATGTTAAGCCGTTGTTCCCGGCTGTCATTCATGGATCTTTGACAGTCTTTACGGGTCGTCAGAAGCCCGAAAGTCTGACAACCAGTTTTATCAACGGGTGTTAACCAGTAACTGGGTTGTGGAGGTCAGATAGGCAGTCGCTCTATGTACTATTGGTATTCAGCTGCATCCGGTTAGACTGGAAGCCGACCACAACATAGTAGAGAAAAGGCTAGGCAGATTAATGGATTGTCTACATAGCTCCTTATTATAATTGAAGGGTACCAAGGACGATTGCGTTCTGAAAGTTGACTTTAAAAGAAACAAATCCGTGCGTCATCCCATGGAAATTTAGCATCGCATCGCATCGTATGCAAGTCGTAATTGGTCGGTAATCCAGTTTCCTTTGTGTTGGGGATAACGTAAACATTTACGGTGGAAGGAATAATAATATAAACAAATACATTCAGTCCTGGCCACATGTGACGCACGGTAACCACATGTTTCCTACCTAATTTGTTCTGTGGCTATGCCCGGCTGTGTTGGACTTCGTAGGGAACAATGTTTTACTCATCAGTTATTATCGCTAATCAAGTGATATCCTGTTTGCGAAAAGATAATTGATCTGGCCAAAATCGAGTTGTCCACTTTGGTTTGTAACACTTTGCTTGCCTCTTTAAAATCGTATCAGCTTTCACGCTGTTCACACAGGTTTAAAACTGTTTACTGTTTATAAGAACGTTTTAGTATACCAATTAGCAGATAAATTATTTTAAACTGAGTGGTAAAAAATATTGGCAAAACGAAGCTCCCCACATATAGTTCTTCGGTCATATTATTATGACATTTTAATTCCTTAATGTCATTAAAAGCGTACAGACAGACAAACAAACATATTCTACAACACATGTCATAAAGATAAACTGTGCCACCGCGCAAATATTTCCTAGCGACTTATCTTCATTGCTAACTTCCTGATTATTTTCATCAGATAATTACGGTATTAACTTGATACGCGAAACTGGACTGTGCACGGAATTTCTTGAATAAATATTCATGTTGCACGTATTATTGGAACTTTGTGAATTAAATGGGAGAAGATTTTTTGATGAGTCATTCTGACAAATGATCGTAAACGTGTGTTTGCACCGCTCCTTATAAATGAACCTGAATTTTATACATATACATACTACTTGTAAAAATATTTCCAAGACAGAACCTATCAATTAATCAACTGAGCCTATCGCAATCCATTGCTGATAGGCCTCTTCCAAGTTACGCCACAACACCCGGTTCTCCGCCTTCGGCATCCACTCCGTCCTAAATGTCTTTAGAGCGCTAACACACTGCGACGACGGTGACGTCGCTGGCTACGTAGCCATGGCTACCTCTGGCTACCTTTTTTTTTTTTTTTTTTTTTTGTTCCGAGGTGGAAAATCCTCGTGGATGTCCTCCGCCCTGGGGCGGGCGGAGGGGTCTGTCAGACTCTTACTGACTAAAAACCACCCCGGTGTTCCGACTCACACCTACGCCGGGGGTCGCGGGAACGAAAGAATCTTCCGCAACCCCCGGCCGGTGCCGGCCCGCCACCGCGGGCCTCCTCTCGGGTCAGGGGGGGAGTGAGGTGTTTGACTCCCCCCGCGACGTCTCAGAGGGGCGCGCGTGGAACACTACGCGCCGCCACCTCGGGTCCTGATGTGTGGGGGGCGACGGACGTCCCCGAGTCCGTCGCCCCTGGACCCATTTAGGGGGGCCGGAAGAGGGCGTTGTCCGCCCTCCGCCGACGCCCGGTGCGCCTGCTGCGGGCCGGGTGAGTGGACGAGATCTCCCTCTCCCTTTCCGCAGCCTCCTTCTGCGAGACGACCGTCTCGCAGAAGGCGACCACCGCGTCCCAGGACTCGGCGCCGCCGACCATAGCGTTCACTACGGCCGGCAGCGACAAGTCACTGCCTACTTCTGAGATGAGGGCACGGCGCGGCTCCTCCCAAGCGGCACACTCTGCCAGCGTGTGCCGCGCCGTGTCCTCCCGGCAACCTCTGGCTACCTACCGTAGCTAAATGAGGTTGCCAAATAAGTAGCCACTAACACGCGGGCGTCAGTCCTGGCGATCAGTTGGCTACTGAATGAAGGAGGCGTAACTTACTTGTATACAAAATACTGGCGACTTGGCTACGCTTTGCCAGGTCGTCAGAGTCTCAAGTCTCCACGTAGCGGCCGGTCGGTCGTGGTTATGCTTCCAAATTGGCGACGTCGCCAGACCGTAACCAAGTGAACTGTTATACATTTTAATACGAATTGTTTGAATACGTAGCCGGCGACGTGGCCATGGCGATGGCGTCCCGTTAGCGCTCTTAAGGTCAAGTGTCAGACAACGCACACTTTAAACTGTAGATAACAAACATGGTATTGGGAGGACATAATCCTTAGATAATGTTGAGGTGCACTAAGACTAATTCAAATGATTAAATGATGATGAATGATTTAATGTCACATATACCTACAGAGGCACTGATGAAACGTCTGAAGCTATTGTTCCAATAGCTAGAATGGTTTTTCTCTCTAATGTCGGCTCCACACTATCTTCCAACAGTCCAACTTTTCGTCCAACCTTCCACTTCTAGAGAGATAGTTCGTGCATGTTTGACGATGTTGGACAGTCTGTTTTCATCGATCGTGAGTTGGGCCAGACTGGAGTCATGTTGGAGTGTTGGACTTCGTTCGTACTGTTTACACGAAACACTTATAATCTCCTTTCGAGAATCGGGATTTCATGCCATCATTCGAAAGCGGTACACCTCCATCCTCCGCAGGCCAGCTTCCACAGCATCCTGAGCACGTTGTGCGGTCAGTCTCTTGTCTAATACTGCGTCACTGGGTCGGAATTCATGCGTATTCGAGTACGTACTACATACTATGTGGATAATGTGAATTTCGGTTCCTAGCATAAGATTATTACCTATTTGGATACTAACATTAGTTTAAAATTATTTTTACTAACTATTGTATAGATTCTATTTGGTCTGAAAATAAAGGTGTATTATTATTATTCTTATACAATATTGGTTGCTGTCGTAGGTATCGCAATGGTACGAGCTGGTGGTGTTCACGGCGTCGATGGAGATCTACGGAGCCGCGGTCGCAGACAAGCTCGACAACGGCCGGGGCATACTGCGGCGGCGGTTCTACAGGTAACTTTTATTCACTTTTATCATTTACATAACTGCCTCATTGCAACTGTTTTGGGGTCTGCTAAACATGGGGTCCTGGGTGTGATTGAGTTTTTCTAACAGGAATTTCTCAATAGCAAGCCGGAATCTATGTTTGTGCCCAGTTAATGGCAGGCTCGCCCTCTGGTGACGGGCATAATGCCTTAAAACATAACTGGCGAAAGGGAAATGTACTCACCTCTGCCTAACGCTTCTAGGAATACATGCGTGATGATCTGTTATGTTTGACAGCTAAAACGTCAGTTTGCGAAAAGGTCAATCCTTGCATTACCTTCATAAATATAGCAACGTTACTCCACATAGCGAACGTGGGGAGTATTATTTATTGAAATTACCAACTCATGCTACCTGTAATGGCTTCCTCTCACCGACACGGTACGCTAATATCACGAACGAAATCGTATGTTGTCCGATACTGCTAGTAAATCACAGAGTACGAAATAAATGGAGTGTTCATAAACGTGCGAATGAACTTTCTAAAAATCTGCACAAACTCCGTAAAATGTACGTGAGTTGCAACGTTCTGTAGAAATATCTACCAAAGAGCAGATTAGTAAGCACTTTTTTCGAAACAAAATTATTGTTGATCAAACTGTCTTAAATAAATATTATAAAGTTAATTCGTATGTAAGAAATCCTTTAGATATAATGTGTTGTTTAATTTGTGTGTTGACAGACAACACTGCACAGCAGAAAACGGTTCCTACACAAAGAATTTGTCGTCTATATGCGACGACCTCAATAGAGTGTTCATATTGGACAACTCTCCCGGAGCCTACCGGGACTTTCCAGGTGAGATACATACCCTTATTATAAATTAAAAAAAAAACAAAACACTCATTTTTAGGCAGTGCAGTCGTGTAAAAATATACATCCGAAATTACGACTTTAATTTAACAAAACAAAAATGGTCAAAATCTTCCTTGAGTTTAGGACATTTCTCCAAACTTTTATTCAAGAAGGACTAATTTGGCTGACCATTCAGGATAAGATTTGGGCAAAAGGCTTCAAATAATCTTCACAGTTTATCGAGTCATGCCGCGCAAGTTGGGTGTTCATACTTCATTGGTTAACTTATCTGTGGTCCTGGATAATGCCGTTTATACTCATTACTGAATGATTTTCAATGATTTATTTATTAGACTGTTTGTAGTAATAAGTTTGACGTATGTCCCCCAGATAACGCGATACCAATAAAGTCGTGGTTCTCGGAGCCGCTGGACGTGGCGCTCCTGAACCTGCTGCCGGTGCTGGACGCGCTGCGCTTCACGCACGACGTGCGCTCCGTGCTGTCGCGCAACCTGCACCTGCACCGCCTGTGGTAGTACACAACACGTGAGTATAAATAAATACAATAAAAATAGCCTTTATTGTTGCTTCATTGCAAAAACAAAAAGTTTTTAATTCTACTGACTAAGAGTAATTAATACAGGGCTCCGCCTCCTCCAGTAATTCCTAGCTTTTCGGTTTTTTGCTTTCGCTAGCCATGATTTACCAACCAATTCCTATATCTCGTCTTGTCAACGTTCTGCTGGCCGGCCTCTTCTTCTCTTTCCGTTTGGGCCTTTCCAAGCGATGGTTCTAAGTCCGCCAGATGGTTCGTCCATCTTCACCTCAGTGCATGAGCGTGTTGAAGGCCATCTATGATTTGTGTCTTCATTCTTATTGCTGTATTTCGTGACACACGTGAGTATACACCCAGCAGTTTTAGAAGTTCAAGTAACTCCAGGTTACTTGTAAAAGAGCTAATTAAATAACAAGGTAATTACTAAGATATTTAAATCATACTTATTTGCGCCAAGAAGCGACTTTGCTGTATTTCAGTTTGAAGCTAATGCGAGGAAAAGGATAGCAGATTAAATCACAGAAATCAGTACTTAATAATAATCTAGATTTTTTTTAATGAAGTGTATGAAAGCTATGTCTTTATTCTCACAATGATTTGAGGCTAAACGCCATGGTAATAAGATCTTTCCTATGACATAGTCTAGTAGTTGTTGGTTGACTTCCTCTTTTTTTTTACTAGCCTACGCTGTCCCACTCCTGGGCAAAGGCCTCCCTCCACTCCTTCCATCGTTCGCGAACCCGCGCGTCCTCCTTCCAGTTTTCACGGAACCTATCCAGCTCGTCCCGCCATCTCCTACGTGGTCTGCCGCGAGCCCGCCTCACTGTCTCAGGGCACCAGTTCTGTGTTATTTGGGCCCATTTTATCTGGTTGTTGGCCCCTTCCTCTTATAAAATTAAATACTTTTCATCATGTAACTTCTGACAGATGCTTTTTGTATAAACCCCTAAAACCTTTATTTTTCTATTATTTCCAGATAAAATACCGGCTTTTGTACAAATGATGGACGCCACAGGCCTCCTGAACTTATTTATTATTTTGTCACTCGTTAGGCGGTTCAGCTTCTATTCATATAGATTTAATATAGTTGAATATTTTTTTTAAGTTTTGTTTTTACGTAAATAAAAGTGATTATCCGGTGTAATGTACACACATTGTGTATGTTAGTAAGTTACCTACGTATGTAGGGCTGAAGCGTTTTTAAAACGCTGTTTTTGTTATTTCAACATAAATGTAAGTGCAAGAATGAGGGTGTGGTCTCACTGCGAGCGGTAGGAAATACCTTTTAGATGTTCCTAAATTGAGCTTCAGTGTCGTAATGCTTTACTAAATATTAAACAAAAAAATATTCTCGAACATTCTTCAGTCAGTTATTTAGCTACTGAAATATCTAATAATATGTTAGTAAAATATATTAATTCTATAATCTAGTTTCGGTATATTTACGAGTCCCGTTGAGTTTTTCCATGACATTTATTTATTCTGAACGTTGCATTGACTCGAGTTTCTCTTAGGTCCCTATAAACTATTATAAACATGGTACCTAATCTATGATGTGTACATTATATATCGGCCTTAGATGACACGAATTTAAAATTATATATTACTGATGCCCAGCTTGATTTGTGTAGCTTGAAACTTGCAATTTTTAATGCAAAATATGTCTTTATTTTATAAGCTTTCTAACTTGCCTCATGCCTTTAAAGTTGTCAACGAAAATCAGGGATAGTTAGAATATTTGTAATTTCTTTGCTTACAGTGGGGCCACATCTCTTACTAAAATAGCTGCTGTCTCGTTCGCTAGTATAGCAAAATGTGAGACAGTAACTAACTAAGGGCGTCATTGTTGCACTTTTAAGGGCTGTCTCGAAATCTTGACAATTTTGATTCCAAAAAGAAAATCTGTTTTTAAAAAGCGAAGGTAGTTCGTTTTGTATGGTGTACTGATTACTATACTTAAAATGTATGACTGCTCTTCAAATAAGAATTGTGTTGTGAGTTATGATATCAATAAGATTTTGAGTTAATTGTATACAAAGTTTTTGTAAGACATTCACTGAAATTGACGTTTTTGTGTTTTTATCAGTTGTGTATGATCTAAACGTTTTCAGCAGTGAATGTGTTGAACGACAGTTAAGATCTAATAAACAGTACTGATTGAGTTACATTCGATTTAATTACCTATGTTTTTTCAAAATTTCTAGACAGCCCTGAAATCAAATCATATCTTTTTTTAGACTTTTTTTGAAGGGTTTAAAAGATACGGCCTTAATTTTTATCACTGCTCTTTGTATATAGAACTTTGAAACCATTGTGGTTCCTGCAATTTAATTTACTTTAAAATTACAATAACTTTGGTTTTCATGATGTACATATTTATAATAAAGATATTATCAGCAAAACTTCATTCAATCAAGGCAAATTGAAAAAGTAAATTACGGCCATATCTATTAAATCTGAAAAACTTACTGCCCACCAAAATCTAAGCTTGCAATTTAAGAACCACTTTTGTTTATGTCACCTCACTTTCGTAAAATCAAAATATAATAAAAATTTACATCTTAACGTCACTTTGACAGCAATCTGATGATTTCTTGGCTGGTAGAGCTACCCGTACGGGTAGCGGTGCCAGTGCTCTGAAAAGGGAATATTACTATACGTTGTACAGGCTCTACCCGGAGCGGGTCGCGTACGGACCATACCGGTATGGTCCGTACGCGACCCGCTCCGGGCTCTTTTCGTTCGTACGGGACTCCTGGACAGCTATGAAACCAGCCTAAAATCTGAAGTTTAAAAACGTAATGGGAACCTTTTTATTTATTTTGGTAGTAAAAAGTGAGGTGGTTTGCTCAACAGTAATTTTCAAAATTATTTGTACCAATTTTTTTATTCTTTTTTTTGTGAATTATTGTGACTTTACTTTTACAATTCAATCTCTACATGAAACATGAATACTTATGAGGATTATTTTAATAAAAATCTACTAAAACTATAATGCGATGCGTGTTATGATTTTGATTTATACCACTGACTTCTTTCATTTATTAAATGATGTATTTAAATTATACTCAGTATACAAAATACCTCTTCCTGGCAACCCCTGAAAATCCGCCTCCCGCGTCTTCACCCAATTGAAACCATTTTATTCCCCATAGAATAAAGTTGGTACAAATAATCGTATAATTTCTTCCAGTGGAATAACTAATGTATGTAAATATAATTTTTTAATGGACAGTTTTGCGTGATTTGCCTATTTTTGAACGCGCAACGTTGATCTCTTAGGTATAGTTATCGTTTTACTTTGCTTCTTGGAAGCCCCTTTTTGAATGCCGAATTATTTTTAAACTACCGTCATTACTTTGTTTAAAGTAACAGGTATATACTTTTTCAACATTGACTTGGGATAATTAAACAAATGTATGTAAAAATATAAAGTAATTGGCAATTTAGTTATGATTTAAAATAAACGTTTTTATTCCGTGTGAAATCTTAGAAAAACGTTTTTTCTAACAATAATTTAAAAATCGGCAAATCACTAAGGGTGCGTTTACGCCGACTGTATCTACGTTATACTCTATGCTGTGTAACGCATCCTAACTCTTTTGTACGTCACACACGCTGTGGACCTCTGAATGACAATAGAATAGTGTACGTTACATATACTATCTGGTACAAATGTATGCCGAATCAGTTACGATTGCATTTTTGTTTTTGTAAGCGCTTCATGAAGTTTCCAAAATTTTAAATTACTGATTGGATATGAACAGTCGTTCACATGCGTTTTGACAGTATTCGACTTTAACCGTGTCAACATCGGAATGTTGTATGATCCCAGAATTATACTGCAAAAAATGTGCAGCAAAATACCATGTGATCGTTTACTGACAATAGAATAAACATAAACTAAAAAAAGATTTGGCGACGACTTTTTCACTTTCAAATTCAAGTATTCGTTTTTTTTGTGATTAATGTATGACATTTTATTTTTATGAAGCGATTATAGAAAGCAAAAGTTAAGAGTTTTAAAACATGTTATGATTGTACCTACGTCGAGACTCGGCAAGTCTTCTTAGTTTAATCCCATTAAATCGTGTATAATGATTAGTTTATATCGAATTGTTTCTTTATAGAAATAAAAGTTCTTTTTAAAACCAAATAGTTGAGATAAATAGTTTCTAGTAATAAAAAAAATTATAATCTGTTAGGACTCATTTACTGGTGGTGTGTTTTTGCAAAAACTTTGTATGTATTAGTTAAATTTATTCAAAAGTATTTTTCACTTTTATTAAAAAATACATAAAATATTCAAATTATGCGCCTAACTATACACTAGAAAAAAAAAAAATTCAAATGAGACAGAAAATAATTAATAATAAAACTATATCTTTGACTTTTTTTTTTGTTTTTGCAAAAATTACATGTCTGCCTTGAAACCGGACTGTTTACAAAATTTTCATCTTTATCAGTTAAATCGTGATGCGTTCGAACGCATTAAGATTGCAAGATCTTCAGCTATACCTTATTTTAGTTTATAAGGTTGATTTTTTCATCGATTGTGTAATTTTAGAACGGGTGTTATGAAGTTTTGAAGGGTCTCGCCACGTCGGCAAATGTATGGGGCTAAACACATGCTACAATAGTCTTGGAGTTGCCTGAGAATAACATGTCTGTACAATATTTTAAGGCTGTTTCACTGAGATACCTTAAGCGCAGGCCACACTGAGAGCGAAGTTAAGTTTGTTTATCTTCGCTCAAATAGCTACCGCATACGCATATACAACTCGACTGGGCAGTAAGCCAATGTTAGTTGCCAAAGTTTGACCAAGTAAGAACGATCAAGTCAGTACATTCGTTGTGCTCGAGTCCCCATGCATTTTGCTCTCAACAAGCAACTTAACTGTAATCAGGATATATTTTAAATTAAGTTTCTAATAACTAGTGTGCCCAAATACAGGGGCAATGTAATGCAATTTAGTTTTCATGTACATAATATACTTTATCTGTAGAATATCATAGATCCATTTTGAAATTCACAGGGTCATTCGTTTTACAGTGAGATTAAAAGTAATTTTTTGTTTGTCAACCCAGTAAGACATGTTTCAAATGTTTTCGGTGAAAAGAGCTTATAGATAGTGAAGCACATGCACTTACAATATTAATATATCCACGACGAATATAAAGTACGGAATGTACTTACTTAGTAACTTACTTTATACCAATAGTATTTGCACGAACCAGCAAAAGCATAATCAGACCAAAATTACATAAATAAACTATTCATACAAAACATTTGAAACATTGAACTATCGAATATTGTATTCACAAACCGCATAGCACAATTTATAACTATCGAATACAATTCAAAATTTGCTGTTATTTTTTCTAAAAATATTCCCATGTCATCCTTTATTTGTAAATACCGGAATGGCGAAGGTGCAAATACACTTAAATACAACCAATCATAGAGATTTGCGTGTAAAATTGTAATGTATGAATCTAAAGTCGTTTTTAAATGTTTTGACTACGGTGGCATCATAACTAACAGTATTCTATAAGTATTTTTCACCATTTAGAATTAAATGTGAGGTCAATTTATGTGACACAAAAACATTTTTATAAGCACATGTTTTGAAAAAAAATACTCATAAATTACTACCATCTAAGAAAAAATTATTATTTCAATTTTTTTATCATCCATTGGTACTTTCGTGTGAGTACTTACTATAAGTGTCACTGTAGTTAAAATATGATAATATGGCTGTAAAGTTTGATAAATGTTTACTGTTTAAATAGAAAACATGGACACGCCAAAGATGGCGATTAAAAAAATATTGAAAACTGTAATATTGCGGTCTCAACTGGTTGTTCAAAGTTCAAAAGCGATTTGTAATATAGCAATATTAAATCGATTTCAACAATGTTCTTTGTTTTACTTATGATCCTGTTTCATCCCGCTCTAGCAGCAACTTTTGTGCGACCGTAGAGTCGAGATTTGCTCGCTTTCTCATCAAAACTACGCTGTCGGACACACACAATACAAACAGAGACAGTTGGGGCTGGTTTCACAATTGTCCGGGAGACCCGTACGGGGCCATCTGTACACGGGAGACTCGTACGGATAGCGCCCGCAGTGCTCGCAAACGAGGGAGTAGTACGATACGTTGTACGGGCTCTACCCGTAGCGGGTCGCGTACGCACCATCCGCGTCGCTGTGAAGCAACATTCTAGCGCCTCACGTGTGTCTGCAGGCAGCTGTGACAGCTGTGAAACACGACAAGACTACAAAAATATCGCGGCGGGATTTTATCGCGCACTGGATTTTCAACTCTCGGTGTTAAGCCGAGCATAAGGAATCCAGAGCCTATTACCTAGCGCGTCAATAAAACACTTGGATTTTCGACTCGAGGCGCTGCTGGGCAGCGCCTAGAGTTGAAAATCAGTTAAAAATCCAGTGTGCAAAAAAATCGCCGCCGGGATAAATCGTTCAGTGTTAGTTCACCTGGGCTTAAATTTCCGTCTCCGTCGCATACTCCTTGGTAGTTTACAAATATTTGAATTTGGTTTGTGGATAGGTGTAGTGTAGATTTATTGAAAACCTACTCTTAAAAGTCCTATCCATAACAGGTACGCAGAAGCTCTAGAAGGCCAATGTTGCCAACATAGGTTTGTTATTATTCCTCATATGTGTTAAGGTCCATCTTGAAATGCAGTATATGGGAAAGGTCGTCAAATAAAAGAAAGCTTTTACTTCGATGAACCCTTTAATTTGAGACTATTTTTTTACATTCTAACTGAAAATTGTCAAAATCTATTATCGCCAGAACTAAGTTTACAAAATATTTGACAAAATTGTGGGAGCATTTCAAAAGTAACACGGTTTCATAATCAAACTAATTATATGTACAGGATCAATGTTATGTAGGCCAAAATTAGTTTTCGTCAAAACATTCTGCTCCCATATAGTAATGAGACGTAACAAAAATATCTCCACACAACATTAATAGCTGTCCAAATTTATAATTTTCTTAAAGATAACAGGTATAACATCATCATTTAGCATAGCATAATTATGAGATGTAAAAGCACTTAGATGGTTTAAAATTTTATAGATGTTTTCTAAAGTATTAACATTTTTTTTGTCTTATTCATGTTTTATGATTTACAATAAACACAATGGTCATCGATTTAATTCGACCATATTGAAAGGTGATTTTCAATAGTTTGGCAAAGTACCTAATCCATTTCAGATTTGAAATGGTGACTTTTATTGGGGGTAATAGGTAGATCCCCTTGGAAGTTTCATGAAAACTTCCTAGTATTTGAAATTATATATTTGTCAGTGTGCCTAGCACAACACACCATCCTTAGAAAGCTGATTCTTAGGAGAAATATAACTTACGAAATTATTTACTCTCCCTAAACAAGTGACTAAATTTTACATTTTTAAAGAAATATATTTTTAACCAATATTATCATTTGATTTCCCCTGTATCTAATGTATATTTAAGTCTTCTGTTTTGTATAACATTCAATACACATACTAAAATTTTACTGAAAAATTAGATATAAAAAGAAAATAGGGACAAATCTTACTAGTAGCTACTGACAAAATTTTACATGAAATAAAAACATTTAACATACAATAAAACCTAGAAAATCTGATGCCTATGCTGTAACTGGTAAGAATAATTCTTGTAAAGATATAGCAAATTTTTGCAGTCCTTATAATATTTTAAGAGGTTTTTTCCTCTCAAAATTATGGAAGTTTTAATGCAGCACATCAAGTCAATAAAAATATCTCTTAGAAAAGCGTATTTGTCAAAGTAGTCATAGTATTGTCTTTTAAAATGTACATATTATAATATTGCAAAGAACTCATAGTTACAACCTAAATTGAAGGTACTTATTGTTCAAATATATTGGATTTTGAATGCAACCTTAAGCTGGAGCCAATATAAATATCACAAGTAGCGGCTTAAGGGACCTTCTCAACGTCTGTCCGAACTAAAAGAAGATTAGTCACTAAAATTCATTCTCTGTACAGGTTACAGTCAAAGGTTTAAAACTTATTTAAAAATACTCCAAACAATGAGTCACTACAAAACTAGAGGGTCTACACAACATTTTTAAGATTCAGTTTATACTGTTTCAGTTTACATTCAAATTACGGCTGTACATTTTATACTTTATATGACTGCAAGCAGCCACTTATTAAAGAATCAATTTTATGACACAGAGAATGCCTTTTCTGAAAAGGATTTAACGTAAGCCTCGTGCAATTTGTTCACAAAGTCAGCATCATGTTTCAGCAGATAATTGAAAGCTTGAAGCAGCTGGTTCCTAGTGAGAGGCTCGGGGGAAGGCTGGACGTCTCCACCCGTGCTAGCAGTGAACATGGTGGGCGGCATCAGTGCTGGCTTCTGCTGAGTTGACACAGAGTCAATCAAAGGGTATATTCCAATCTCTTCCAATTTGCTACCGTTAAAAGAGTTTACCGTATGATTAATGTCCTGTGACTGATTCAAATATGTGGCCAGGGGAGACGTTGGCTTTGGTGATGATATATGCATCAGATTCAACTCATTCTCCAGTGGTATAATGCCATTGGTGTCATTTGAATCCAACTGCCCCTTCTTCAGACTAGATATCCTCTGCTGGTTGGGCTTGTCAATAGGAGTTGACTTTAATGGGAACCCACAGTTTTGTCTCATAGCTGAATCCATGTTCATATTGCCGTTTGAACTCTGAGCCTCTTGAGGTGTCACAGAGCGTTGTTGTTTCTCTATATGTTCAACAGAATGTGCCGGATTGCTCATGAGCCTCTGCAGCAGCTGCGGCACCTCCCGCGCGTCTGTCGAACGTGGCCCGAAAATCCCCGGCGACGGTAGCGAGGACACTGCCGGCATCTGCGAAGCGGCACCGCTTCCAGCTTTCGCGAAGAAGTCCATCACGCTTTGCGAAGTCATGTCGGGCGCACGCGATGGTGTCGAGTCACATTTGTTAGCGACGAGGCCCTTATTGGAATTGAAGTCATCCTGGGCCTTGCTCAACATGCTGAATATATCGACGGGCGCACTAGAAGGTGTAGACGTACTATATACAGCGTTCTGCGGCATGTTCTCGCCGCCAGGAACTTGCTTGATCGGGTCTTTGATCAGAGAATTTAACTTTGTCGCAACTCTAACGCACTCGTCTTTATCATAGAACCATATGCCGTAAATGCGACACTTGGCGTTCCGATACAAAAGGAAAGGTTCCTTCAATTGCAATTCTATTCCTTTCGATACTGGTTCGATTAGGTTATTCGTATTCAATCTGTTCATAATCACTAAACTATGGTACGGTTCACCATTTCTACTGTACACAAACAAAGCACCCTCGATGTTAGTTTTCTCCCATTCGTTCTCTTCGAATGTATAAAGCGCAACGTGGGTAGCACTGTCGATTATTTCTCTAGCGTATGGATCTGCCCTCTTTAGGGCAGCGAAATTCATACGTAGTCCGGTGTCAGCCATTTTATAGCAACAAAATACAAGTTTTTATACAGCGAGCAAGCATCACAGCAAAATGACAAGAACGAATAAATTCGCCATTTTCGAACCGTTCCATATACTCATTCGTTGAATTTTATATACTACCTGCAAACATAAATTAAGATAATAAAAAAATATTGTTAAGATTTCTTGAATTTAATGTTGAATCTACCCAAATCCAAGTTACTTTCTAAAGCTAAAATTCAAAACTTAAAATAAAATTACTAGATTTTTTTATTATTCGAACGTTACTAATTCTAAGTGAAAAGGAACGTTCTATCATTGAATGAAATGTGCGGTGGTCGAAGGGTGGCGGCAGTTTAGAAATAATTTTTAATTAAATTAATATGTACATATTCTATATGTAAATTTTTTTTTCACTTTACTTTATATTTCTAAACTTTAAAATATGTTTTGGTTTGTAAATAAAGGTGGTAGTTCTTACTTCTATGGACCTAACTAAAGCGAAAAACTAGTTTGAAAGTTGAAACAAAAATATGTTTAGGAACCAATTGAAGTTACTTTGATTCGATTGAAGCATCGATCTCGATTAGACGCTAAACGCTAAATGGTCTCAGATTGGAGGGTATGCTCTGCTAGAATGGCTAGATACTGGTAGGTATCGCCGACTAGCCCATAGATAATATATACACTATAGGACTAGCCAACGAACGGATCTAAGGTACGGTAGGTTGACCCGTTGAGTCCCTGACCCCTAACCACTGCATGATCTTTTCGTACATTTACAAATTGTTATTGTGTCAATGTGTTCGGGCTTAGGACCAATGGTTAGGGCAGACAATAACCACTTACAAACAGGATACTAAAAAGCATTAAAAAAGTATAAAATCTCGTTTCTTCAAAATCGCAACGCATCGGCCCCCATGGCAACTGGGCCAGGGTCCAGATAGAACTAGGTAAAAGTCTTTTGTATATCATATTTATCTAGGGGCATGGCCATCGTGAGACACTTTTGCCCAATGCCCTCACAAAGCCTGAGGCTTGATTGATCTTGAGCGCGATGAATAAAGTAATAAATGCAGAGACGAAAAATAAATTAAAGTATTTAACAAATTCGATAGTCTAAAAATGCTAGTATTGGATTTCAATATTAATTCAACAAAATGATGAAATTTTATCACACTGTACAGAAAAGTTTGACCTCTGTCTTTTTGCTCTTGTAGGAATTGAGTAAGATAATGATAAATAAATCGAATGCGACATTTCCATAACAAAAGTACTACGGCTTAGTGATGTCCGTGCAATGGAATGAATTGATCGATAACGTTAAAGTCGTGAATGGCAACTTAATTAAGCTACGGTTTCTTAATTAAAAGAACGGTGGGTGGCTGCCACATAATGGCCGCAGTGACAGCCGACATAAAAATGATGGCACCGGGGTTTGACTTTACGGTCAAACCAACTTACTTTCATAAATAACGTTTCAGTGTAATTTATGGTGCGAATATGTTTTTTTTTTTTACAAATAGTGCATCGATGTGTTTTTAACAAGATGGGAAACTAGACAACATCGAATTGAAAACACCGGTTTGTGTTTACGACTATTGTTTGTTTATTGCATATTCAAATTATTATTTTTTGCACCTCGAACTTACATTTTTGAAACTATTTAGCACAAAAAAAAATCATTTGGTACTGTAGGTATTTAATCTATCGACATCTAACTTAGCTCAGCACTAGTTTCCGCATCACAACTAAACGAAACGTCAACAACGTCATTCATTTAAAAGTTTGCGCGTGTCAGAGACGGCAGTTTACAAATAAAATAAATAATTTTCTTAATTAAACGTAACTGCGTCTTGGTATAATACAGTACAGTTAACTGTAATCAGCTCCAGCTTGAACTAGTAAATATTCGCTAGAAGTTGTTTTAATTGTTTGTAATTTAGACACGTGACGTATAGGCTAAGTTTTAGTAAACAAGATACAATAATGTCTGGTGGTAAAGTTCTGGTGATTGGAGGCGGCGGGCGGGAGCATGCTCTCTGCTGGAAGCTGGCGGACTCTCCCTTCGTGCGCCAAGTATACTGTGCACCCGGCAGTATTGGCATCGCGACCACCAACAAAGTTGAGTGCGTCGAACTCGACATCAAGGATTATCCCGTAAGTTTCTTATTAGAAAAGTATGTTCTATTACTTCTATCAGTTTGCGAATATTATATTTTAAGATGTCTGAAGGCTACGCTTCGTCTTCTAGAAATTATTGATCGCGGTCAGTTTGATAATCCATTTGTTTTTAAATTGATTATTATTTTCTTACGCCAAACATAACTACATAATTGGGGGCTATTATTATCCAGATTAACTATCTCATGTTAAAGTAAATTGTAAACTTAATACTTTAAGTAGCATAAAAACATTAATATTATATTAATAATTACATACTACTAAATAATACTAAACATTAAATACAATTAACTAAGGAAGTTCAATTATTATTTTTATTATTTATTTATTTACAAAACACTTCGCGTATTTTACAATTGCTTATAACCACACAACGAAAACCTCTCAGGGTTTGAATTGCTTAAGAACCTTTGAATATTCGTGACATAATTACTGTGATAAGACATTACTATTCAGATACATAAAATCAATTAAAGTAATTACAATAGTTTTGAACTAGAAAGACAAAAATAATACCAGACTATTATTATCCCACTGCAGGGCAAAGGCCTCTTCTCATACAGAGAAGGCACAAGCATTGATCACCACGCTTGCTCAAGACGGGTTGGCGATTTCAAATTTACATTACCAGGCTACTTACAACCAGGTTTCTTGAAAAATAAAAAAAATAAAGAAACAGGAATATTTTATTTAATCAGTTTATTGAGTTCATCATCAATTAGAGCATGCGTTAATTGATTTAGTTTGAACAAACTATGAGATTATCGTTACTGTGTCTATCAGTGTATTACGTAACTGTTACTGACTTTATTATTGTATAAAATATTAATAAACTTTGTTCTTGATCAGGCACATAATAGTTTTTCTGATTATTTGTGCGAGGAATCATATGAAAGAGAAGGAAGTAAATGATAATGTGACGGTTGACAAGGCAGAGTGGAAGAAGGAATCGTGTTGCCCCGACTCCACGTAAAATAAGACATGGGCAGAAAGATGATGATGATTATAAGTACTAACTTAGAATTTAGCCTGACTATCAGAAATCTCATTTAGCATGATGAATTAAAGCAAATTTAATTTGTGAAAGCCTATAAATGGCAATTGTATACTAAATAGAAATTAGACTGTAAGCTTTCCTAAGAATAAATAAGTAAATAAAGTACTGAAATATTATTTTGCATGATAAATCAAAGTAAAGCACCAGAAATATGATTTAGCATTATAAATCAAAGTAAAGTACCAGAAATATGATTAAGCATTATAAATCAAAGTAAAGTACCAGAAATATGATTTAGCATTATAAATCAAATTAAAGTACCAGAAATCTGATTCGGCATTGTAAATCAAAATTGGGTTTTATATTTTTACCAAATTGTCTGGCTAGCTAGGAAATCATTAACATGGTATTACTGTTAGAAAAGCCTTTCGCCCAAAGCTTACATTGTGTATGTGTATGTTGTAGACATGTGATAATTTTACTTGTTTACTTTACTACCTATGTTACTTTCAGTCCCATTCTTAAAGCGCACGGTGATCTAACATAATGAAGCTTCTTTATTCTATATTTTCTTTAAGTTTACAAATCAAATGTAGTGTTAGTAATATTTCATTACTACTAGTGTTAGACTTTGTGCTTGTTGTATTTATCCCTTTAAGGACCCGTTTTTTGGGTAAAACACTCCTCCATTCCGTGCCATTTTTGCCTGTCTTTGGCAGTTTTCATCCAGTTTTTTCTAGCCACTTCAAGAATCTTGACATGCTCTAACATGTAGATTTTATCTTATCAATAACCCACCAAGGAGCATGTTCCCCAAGACCCCAACCTAACTTTTTCTGAGTTGATGTAGCTGAATTATTGAGGATATATAAACTTTTTTCAGGATCATTTGAATGTTTATGGAAGTATAGGAAACAAAATTCTAAAAGCCATTTGAAGACCAAAAAGAAATTAGGAACATTGTATAAAAATATTTTTATACAATGTTCCTAATTTCTAAGAAAATTGCGATTTATATGCGGCATGATTTAGGTGTGACGAAAATGGTGAAAAGTTAATTTGACCAAAATCTCAGTTATTTAGTTCTCCACCTACGCCGACGATACAATGAGCCAAATAAAAAATAAAAAAATGTACGTAAATGAAATATTGGTACTTGGAATTCCGGCATGCCACGGAGCCCATAAAAAAATATCAATAAAATAAAAATGTAATAATTGGTTTTCTGTTTGAATCAAAATAGGAAAATCCTATGGTATTTCGAAAACCATCAAAGAAAGCCTCCTCCAGAACAGGCTTTTCTGACTGAGGAAATTAACATAATTAAATACTCATTTATATGTAATTATATTATTAATATTCATACTCATAGGATGCCATTTATGTCACCCAGGATTGATGACATTCTTGCATGTCTTTCGCCTGTAATAGAACTAAGTGTGAAAACAAGTCGAAAAAAAGTAATGAATTTGAATACTCGTGCTCCCTAACCTTCTACAGCTATCTACTAGATAGATATGAAGTCGATGACCTAAGATTACTGTCACATGTACGAAATGTGTAGTGACCACTATCAGCCGGTTGCTATTCCGTTCGGTTAGTAACAGGGAAGTACCTACTGCGATAAAATGTCGGGAGATGTTGTTGAAGAAATTGGGAGAGAGATAAATAATAATAAATAAATAAACAGTACCTAGTTTAACATTTGCTCATAGTTATAAATAGTTGTACATAGTATTGTACTTAAGTTCTGGATGAAAGAGTATTTGATATTTCCGAACGTTTGTGTGGATTAATTCCTGCCTCAATCTTCGTTGATCATATGGTTATTGTCTACTGCCTAGTTCCCTTTCGCAAGTCAGCTAGAGTTTGGACTACCTACCCAAAAATAAATTCATGGCGTTTCTGTATTCCCAAAATCGAACGCCTTCGGTGTTTATTTCGTAAAATCGTGGGGTTTAATACTCAATAGATAAATTCAGACATAACAATGATAACAGAGGTCTGAAGATCTGGATTTATTTTTGCATAATGTACACTCAGTTACAGGCTAGGCTAAAACTTATGAATACATGACCATGTTAGGCCAGTCTTGTGCAAAATAGAGGGAGGTCCTGCCAGCAGTACCGCGGTGTTAGGGTAGGGCGACCGGGTGACCGACCAGCTATCTAATTACGCAACACATTTTCGTTGACAATTCCGACTAATCTGTTTCAATTTGACAGGACAACAACATTCATTGTGTTATTTACGTTGTTAAGCATATTTTTTTTTCGAACGTACGAAGCAATGGATTAGCATTCTGTTTCAAAACTATTCAGATTCTGATTGATCGTGTATTACGTAATTAGGGGACAGGGCGCCCAAGGCAAAGCGTAATGGCAGTTTGGAGTTGGAAAACCCGTACGTAATGCAACAACTACAAACGTATAGGCAACAAAAAATTTCGAGCTTTTCTACACAAGTTGAAGAAGTTACTCCTTTTCAATATGAATGGTCAAATGAAACTCTGGTATTCTCTGATCTCTGAGTTCTCTAAGTTTTTTGCATAACAAACAAGTTAGAGAACTCAGAGAACTCAGTCAACAAATTAACTCCTGGACTTATTCTGTTAGAATGGTCAAAAGAAAACCTAAGCATTCCGTGACGGGGTGCTAAAATTATCGAGGTCGCTTTGCTCGCTCTTGCTTCCTGCGTTTTCGTAATTCTCTAACGTCCAAAAGAAAATTTTTACATATCCCAGGAGAGGTCCAAAATTTATGGAGCTCGTTTCGCTCGGCCTTGCATCCTGCATTCACCCGTTTCTCCATAACTTGACAAAGATCTTTTATTAAACTATATAAATGCACTGGAACAAAGACTAACCACTTTAGCCTTTCTACTCTCCAAGAGTATTGTAGGGGCGCCGCAGAAATCTCTCCGGTAGTGCTAAAACCAGCACTACCTGCCCGCGATCCCATCAGTGGGACATAAACTAGGCTACTATACAAAGCTTTATTTATTTATTTCATTAGGTTCCCAACAATTGTTTACACTGGATACATAATACCTAGATTCTTAACAACGAAATTGCCGTACAACAATTACATGATACAAGGTAAACACCATAATTATGCTTAATTCAATAAATCCGAAAAATAAGCTAACTTAACAATATGCGCTAAGTCTTGTACTATTCAATAAAATTGGTAACATTGGTCATCTTTACTTTAATCACCAGTTCAGAAGCCTTCGTTGTTATACTGAGGCCCCATTTCCCATTCATTGTAGTTACTTCGCCATTTGGGACTTAGCATTTCAATTTCAAACCCACGAGCCGAGACTGGTCAATTCCAATCCATTATATCATTTGCCGGAGTCAGAGTCGCTTATAGAATCAGGTCAATGACGCGGTGATGCCCTTCTCAATGATTCGCAATCAAAGATTTCGGTCCTTTGCTCTTGTTTTTTTTTTATTTTCCTTATGCGACAAATATAGCGACTTACAACTAAGATTTGTATTGTCAGATTATTGCTAGACTAAGGGCTGCCCCATACAATTTCTACATCTGGGATCTTTGGGTTGTATATCCGGCCAATCTGCAACACATACAAAGTCATCACAAGTGATTTGTTACGACGATGCTCTTCTTCAAACACTGTGTTTGAATACCTACGACACTGGTCCTCAAACCAAGCAGTAACAAAACAAATGGTATGTGCATTGCAGTATGCAACCTAAACAACACCATAGTTAGCAATGCAGCGGTAATTAGAATACACTTCGTGAGCAAGAAACACCCGCTCCAAACGTGTTAAAAATCGCGCTATTGGAGAATAGAGAACAGCATCAAGCGTAAAAAACGTCCAGCTGTCTTTTTCTATGCCTCTTGCTTCATCGACCTATATATTTTTTTGGAAGAACGGGAAATAAGTGCAGAACATTGCCATATTTCCGATTTTCATATTACAATTTACAAGACAAAGTCTTTGCAGACTTCTGGGTCAATGATGCAAACGGTCCGCAAACGGCACGAAGTTTACGTATAATCTGTACATAACATTATCACTTATTATGATTATTTTAATTGGATGGACAAACATGCAATAACGCCTATAAGTTAAGTACAATAGTACTTTATAGTGACAGAGGGGCCTTACGAATTGCGCGAGCCGATAAGAACTTACGTTATGTTTTTCTTCAGTTATCAACGGCGTAAGAAAAATAAGATATTTTAACTTCGATCTTGGGCATTTAATTCTTGATTACCTACCATGTTTTCACTGTTCGAACGACTTCAGGACCTTGTCGAATTCTCATAGAAATAGGAGCAACACATTTCGATGCACACAATTTTACCCTATTACATTGCAGAGGGTCAGAAGAGAAGTGAGGGACCCATAGAGTGAATTTTCCTCAGATAACAAAATACTCGTAAATATATGAGATACACAATGATCAGCCAAATCAAATGATTACACTCGACACATGCTATTCATAGGTACCTACCTTGCGATCAAAAACAACTGCTTATAGATTTTAATAGACGCTCGTGTATGTGCGATAACCTCGTTCCTTTCATATCGTGAAGTTCAGTACTTCTCGGGGCAAGTTCACTTGTCACTCGAAATGCTTCGTTCACAATATGTGGCATAATATGTGTCACAGGTTCGATGGGTAAGCAGATGTCTACGTAATTTTTTGTAGGGGTCAACCAACCTTCTTTCTTACACATTTCCCACATAATAACACTTCAAAAATTCCCGTAGTTTTAGCTATTCCAACTTTGCAAACTCACTTTAATTACCATTTCTATTGCAGGCAACAGCAAAATGGTGCAAAGACCACGACATAGACATCGTGGTGGTCGGACCAGAGGATCCCCTAGCCGACGGCATCGTGGACAACCTCACCCCCCTAGGCGTGAAGTGCTTCGGACCCACGAAGGCTGGAGCTCGCATCGAGGCTGACAAAGACTGGTCCAAGACTTTCATGAACAAGTACCAGATTCCTACAGCCAGACATAAGTCTTTCACTGATGCTGCGGCTGCTAAGGACTTTATCAATACGTGAGTTTCTTTTATTTATTTTTTGGGAGATTATGAGGTAAGTAAGTAATTGTATAACTGGCGGTCTTGTGACATGTCTACTGATTAGCTTGCATAGAGCATAATAGTAGATCTAAACAGTATACCAACTTGAAGAAGGTACTCGGTCGACATCGGTTTCGTAAAATCCCAATTATTTCAACAAGCTCTAATCTAGAACGATGACGAATGTCATATCTGAATCAAGGGTCATCCTTCGTATTATTGTCCCGAAATACCAAAAAATAATTTAAAAAAAGTAAGTCTTCATAAAAATTAAGACTTTTCCATACGATTTTCGATTCCATATAGAAAAATCCAATAAAACTTTGTCCAACCTGGGAATCGAACCCAGGACCTCATGCTCAGAAACAGCGCTTGCGACCACTAGACCAACGACGCAGTATTCTTATTTAATTACTGACTACTACAGCTCAGATACATAGATCTAGAAGTCTAGACAAGTCCTTCCTGGACCTGTCGAGACTTAATAGTCCTTTGTTGAATGCACTTTGGAACTGCGTATGTCACTGATAAAGTTAATAAATTTTGACAAGGAGCGACAATAAATGATCTATGATTAATCGCTTTTACTTCGAATTGTTTGTCGTTATCATCACTCAGCAGCAGTGATAGCCTAGTGGGGTGACCGCCAAGACATACTGCCAAGACATAGGTCTCGAGTTCGATCCAACGGCACGCACCTCTGACTTTTCGGATTCATGTGCGTATTGTATAATTATCACTTGCTTCAAAAACGGTGAAGGAAAACATCGTGAGGAAACCGGCATGCCTGAGAGATATTTCTCGACGACATGTGAAGCCAAGTCAGAGGCCTATGGACGGCGTTAAAAGTCTGACACCAGCCGTGCTATTCTGTAAACATCTCACCGTGATAACTTGGGTGAATTGAGCATGAAGTGAGCTGTCCATAGTGTCAATCCCTAGCTTTAGGTGCAATGACAGCTCACATCAAGCTCACTTCACCCAAGTTATCACGGTGAGATGTTTACAGAATAGCACGGCAGGTTAGTCGCAAACCACACGAAAAGGAGAAGATCACTCCGTATCGTCTTTTCTCATTTGTCTGGCTCAATTTTCTTCCAAAGCCTACCTGTGTGCACAAATAAAGATACATATTTTGATTATTTTCATTTTATCTAAGTCTGTCATCATAACAACAATGTTAACAGCATTGTTGTGTTTCGGCACTTGGAGGTAAGATAGCCAGTTCCTCTGTGGTTGAGGATTCCGGGTGAAGTTCGCTTCCACCTTCGGTCTGAAAAATCACTTACCATCAGGTGAGATGCAGGCCAAGAGCTACCCCGTTGTGGATAAAAAAAATGGCTTTTACTGCGATTGGACGTAATTCTAAAGCCCGTCGTCCACGACTCTTGGTTGATGAGATGAGCCTTAGTTGTCCAAAACTGTTCTAATACCCATTGCACTAAATCTAGGCGTCGTAAAAATTGAGACAAAAAAAGTTGGTCTTTCATAATACCATATATTTGTGTTGCACCAACTTTATGAAACGCACCTCGTGCAAATAAGTAATATTGATAGTTATGTCTTGCCTTATTTAACCAGTAGCTTCTACCCGCGTCTTCGTCCGAGCCTATAACCTTCCTCAAGAATTGGGCTATCCAATGCAAAAAAATTAAAACTTATTCCACTGGTAGTTCCGGAGATTACCCCATACAAATTTACAAACAAACAAATTTTACCTCTCTATAATACTAGTATAGATTATTATATTAAATTTGTTGTCTCAGTTGTAATACGACTTATGAGTATATCGTTAGTACGTACAATGTACAATAAGTCATAACAACATACACACTTTTCTATCACTACCTACACGGAAAATGTCGATCACTGCACTCTGTCTGCACAAGCCCCTCTCATAAACACTAGATTATTCTTATTGAACCCTACATGTGCTCTAATAATTACCTACTTTCTATATAATAACCTTACATAATTAAGATTACGGCTAGTTAACCTGTGACTATCATCTATCAAGTGTTGTTCAGTTAGTACAGTCAGCATCACAAATATCGGGATGAACTGACTGTTCAACAAAAAGATCTGAACACCTATGAAAAATATACTATGTCTGAAATAATCTGAATGAAACAAGGGGTGTATCAAAATGAACACAGTACAGGACAACTGTCGTTCTGGTAAGAATTTTATCCAATTGGCATAAAGTTTAATTTTCTTCGTTGTCCTAGGTTATCGTGGTAATTTTTAACAGTCTCGGTCATTCGGATATTTTTGACACTGACTGTACAAAGAGCTCGCTGGCCGATATCTATGTTTATAATGCGGGTACATTAAGTACGATAAGGTGATAGGGGACAATGTGGATTCGTCTAGTTCATTCTAGTCATCGTATCCGTATTTATACGAAAGTCTTGCTGTGCCCACGGCTTCGCTCACGGGATTAATACATACCAAACCCAGCTTAAGAGGGCGCCTAAAGGTCCACTAGCGCCACTCTTTAAAAAAAATATTATCTCGTGACTGAGAAGGAATTATGAATAACGGCTAGACAGGACCCTCGGTAAGTGTGTCTAGAATTTTCTAATACCTTTTATAAAGTTTCATATTGAGACACGGAGCAACAAAATACGATCTAGAGGAATGTGGCCGCTTTTCTTTAGATCGTATTGTGTTGCTTCGTGTCTCAATATGAAACTTTATAAAAGGTATTAGAAAATTCTAGACACACTTACCGAGGGTCCTGTCTAGCCGTTATTCATAATTCCTTCTCAGTCACGAGATAATATTTTTTTTAAAGAGTGGCGCTAGTGGACCTTTAGGCGCCCTCTTAAGAACATAAATATCTTATCTTCATTTCCCTAGACTTACTTCTCAACTAAAGGCCTATTCAGATATAAGCGATATCGCTGTCGCGGTCGGTAGCGATACTAGTCCGCCTTCTGGTTAGTCACTTTGGACTAATATCACTACCGAGCGCGACAGCGATATCTCTTATACGAGTATCTGAATAGGCCTTAAGTTGGGATCGATTTCCAGTCTAACCGGATGCAGCCGAATACCAGTATTTTACATGGAACGACGGCCTATCTGACCACAACCCAATTACTTAGCACGATATTCCTTGGTAAGACTGTTTGTCAGTAAGAACATAAATAATTACGGATTGAAATAAAAATCGGGTAAATCTGATGAGTACTACAGCACCGAAATTTATAAGGATTTGAAGATGCCTTAGTGCCAATAGGGATACCAATTGCGCCATTAATTGTTGTTCAGGAAAATTTAGCAGTAAGCCATCTATCCAAGTCGTTTCCATGCATTGATATAGGGTTTCCGGTAGTTTCATCATAAAGATAAACTTAATTAAGTCAAGAGTCAATAGTCATCATCACAATGTCTTTATTTTTTTTCTTTATTTTATTTTTTTGTATATTGGCATCTTATCTCTTCATGTATTTAGTTATTATTATTTTGTTTTTTTATCGTGTTTTTGTATTTTATGCTGTCTTTTGTGTGCACCAAATAAACGATTTATCTAACTATCTATCTAAAGGAGCTCGTGGCTAAGTAATGACTGCCGCACAGGTCGATCCATCAGGTTAAGCTACGCTTGCCGGGGTTGGTCCGTGGATGGGTGACCACCATTACATACCGAGACTCCTTCGTGTCTCGGAAAGCACGTTAAGCCGTTGGTCCCGGCTTTCATGGATCTTTGACAGTCGTTACTGGTCGTCAGAAGCCTGATTGTCTGACAACCAGTCTTACCAAGTGATATCGTATTACCCAGTTACTGGGTTGTGCAGGTCAGATAGGCAGTCGCTCCATGTAAAATACTGGTATTCAGCTTCATCCGGTTAGACTGGAAGCCGACCCCAATATAGTTGGGAAAAGGCTAGGTAGATTGATTGATGTCAAAGGACACTATCACAAGGATGTCTACAGCATATTATTTATGTAAACAATATAAAAATAACGTCTCGTCACCAGCATTGGCCTACTTAATGCAATTATAGCGACAGAGAAAGATAATAACTCTTTTTTATAATTAAGATTAAAATAGCCGGATGAAGTCATATTCAGGGATGTTTTTATTGGATAGAGGTCGACCCAGAGCAGTGATAACCGGTGTCTTTGTCCATGAGTTCTCAAAACTTAGAGAACTTGAAATGCCTTCGTATAAGGTTCCAGTTTCACTGGCCCTTTAAAATTTTGCTCCAGAAAACACCAACTGGGTTGAGTCTAAGCAGCAGAAATTGGCACTATAGTGGTGACTAGTACTCCCCGAACTAGACCATTTATTAGAAGCTCTTTATTGAAATAGAACTCAAATCCAAATTATACTCCGATGTGTTACTTTACCAATATAATCATCGTCAAAATGACTGCCAAAAAACGTCCGGTACTTAATCAAATCATTTATTAGTGTGATTTATGGTGATGGGTTTTATAAAATATTTATGTGCTCAAAAACCTTCCCATTGGGCTTACACTATGTCACATTAATGTAATAATAATAAGATACAATTTAATTTAAAATAATACTTGTTTTACTTATTTACAATTTCTTTGTTTCTAGCGCTACATATCCAGCCCTAGTAGTGAAGGCGTCAGGTCTTGCCGCCGGCAAGGGCGTGGTGGTGGCGGCCACTAAGGAAGAGGCTTGCCAAGCAGTTGACGAGATCCTGACAGATGCCAAGTATGGATCAGCTGGACAGACTGTTGTCATTGAAGAGTTTCTTGAGGGAGATGAAGTTTCAGTGAGTATATCGGAATTTATTGGGATTTCAGATTTTGAATGAAGTCTGAAGAGTTTCAGTTCTTTATTAGATTCTTTAATTTCGACCTACCAACAGATCATTCAATCTGTAGGTCAGTGGAGATATAGTTGACCGTAATTGCTTTACCACCCTACGGTTGAATTTCACTTGCACGTCTTAAAATGACAATTTTTGCTTGAAAATAAATTTGACTCTCAAACTTAGTGAAGTTTCAACTTACTGGGGCTTTTCGTCAAAAGTGGTAGTATACATAACTTTTCATAAAATTGCGTCATGATTCGAAAGAGAAAGTAATGGCCTGCGCAGACTGGTGGACTGGACGGCAGAGGATTATAAATTTATCAATTGAATTTAATACTTATCCTATCGAAATAAGGTATATATTTTAATGTTCGGTGGTCGACCTTGTAGCATCGCAGCGCAGGTTTCTCTGGAGCATTGAGCATTGAAATATATACCTAATTTCGATTGGTTAAGTATTAAATTCAATTGATAAATTTAAAATCCTCTGCCGTTCCGTTCGCCAGTTTGCGCAGGCCATAACTGAGAAAAATGTTTCTGGTATTATAATTTTATTGATATTTTTCAGACATAGTCTGTGAAAAATATCGTAGCGTGAATAAGTGCACGTAGGTCACTTACTCATCGCCGATCATTTCGCCGATCTTATGTTTTACACGATGCAAATGAATGCACATGCCGCGATACAGAGTATGTCCTAATATGGAGTATTACTTGGCCAAATATATTTTCTAGCTCGATGGCAACACAGGCTAAAAATAATAAATCATGTTATGCACGGCCCAATACTCGGCAAAATTAATTGTGCTAGCCTATTTTTTGATACAGTTTTTGATGTGTAATATCTTTCCGCTCGGTTTCCTGCAATCTGTGGGAGTGATTTCGTGAAAAGGGACGGAAGTGTGTTACAGGAAGCCGGGGAAGCGCGCGCTATTTGATTTGACCAATGATCTCGCGCGGTGCAAAAATGACCTTGACGAGGCCCCGCCCCTTTAATGTTGCTTTTTACCTGCTTGTTATCAAGGGGAGATCAGAAGCCCGCTCGTGTTTTGACTTACCCATACCTTGTCACAATTACTTACCCATAAATCGTGTTGCTTATTTATCGAGTAAAAAATAACGTATCTTGCTTGACACACCAACAAATGATAGCAGAGGTCAACTCTTCACATATTTTTTAAGCACCCATTGGGGTTCCGATAACGAAAGATTTAAATAAAAATTGTAATTAGTCAGTATTTTTATTGATAAACCTATTAGAGAGAAAAAAACAGAGTTGTTTGTCATTCGATGTTTTTAGAGGTCACGGAATTAAGTTGGAACACATGATTTTTGTTGATGATTATGTAACTGATAGTGACATCCACGAGGGTTTTGCACGTGAATTAGGGACTGAAAATTTATAATCTACAGAGGCGTTAGAGAGAAAAATACAAAAAGGCCTTCTTTTGCTTAACTATTCCTAAAGAGTCATAGCAAACCCTGTAAGAAGTCGACACGTGTTTCACCTCTCAACGAGGCATCCTCAGGATGATGATTGACTTGTCGTGAACCCGACCACGGCGTGTCGCCGTAACTCTGCGTCCGGCGCTCGGCGTCACGCCTTCTGAATCTATTATCTATATTTCTAGCGACTTTTCTTGCTGATCCTTCTGTTCGTTCCTCCAGGATTTAAAAAATACCTGAAGATCACAAAATTATGTCTTTTCATTTTCTCCATACACCATTTCACTTAGCAGGGTGGTTTCAATACTAGAAAATAATACCAAAATATTAAAAACCGTTTTCCCTTCCAGGTCCTAGCCTTCACAGACGGCGAGACGGTGTCAATGATGCCGCCAGCCCAGGACCACAAACGTGTGGGTGACGGTGATACAGGTCCTAACACAGGGGGCATGGGGGCCTACAGTCCTTGCCCACTGATCACCCCTGACCAGCTGTTGGATGTCAAGGAACAGGTTCTGCAGAGAGCCGTCGATGGATTGAAGGCTGAGGGGGTTAAGTATGTTGGTGAGTGTGTGTTGAGTACTTATTTTATTCACGGGACCTTTGTGTTAGGGATTATTCAGTGTAAAAATTTAAAAGGTATAATGACGAAAATTGAACAGCAGCTAAAATTGTTGTCTAACGTTCAGAAATTAGAGAGGCACCAACAGAAGAAGATGACAGCTTTTTAATAATAATAATCTTTTATTTCCACCAACAGTGGATCATATAGAAATATACAAAATTTCAAAATAAATCAAAATAAAAACACATACAATATAAAAAGACAAAACATATTACATATCTCGATTGCCTAGTATGTGAACCATACAGCAATGGTTCAGGTACTGGCAATCGAACCTCTGCGCGAATGCCCTCAGGATGCCGCTGGAGCTAGCCCGAACCCTGCGAACCAGGGATGTGCATCGTTTTCGCATAGTAGCATAAAAACAGTCTACTTGCGACTCGGCGAACATACCTGATGCGCTACAGAATCGGGGCCGCCCCATCAGCACCCTGAATGCATTATTATATTGCGCACGCAAGGCGTTGTACTGTCTGCGCGTGTATGAGACCCACAGGCTGCTCGTGTAAAACTACAATATGCTCTGAACAATGTAGTTTTCACTTCAGTGGTATAACGAGCAAACCTGCGGGCCATCATATTCGCCCTAACAGACAACGCCCTGCGTTCTCGCTCTATGTCTGCTTCATCTTTCAGATCAGAGGACATCATAATTATGTCTAAGATATTTAAAATGTTCCACCCTCTTCGTGTTTTTGGACTTGACGAACCCGATTAAGGATAAATTATTTGGCTACGCTAATTCGACCGAAACGCGTTAGAACAAGTCATAGTGTAGAAAAACTAGTTTACGAAAAGTGAACAAGTGCTAAACTGACTGAAGGCTGTTAAGATTTGGTTAGGAAGCGTTCCTAGTTTGGCTAAGTTAGAACTGTGGCCGTCTTACACATACGGAACGAGCTCAGCGAATCAAATCAAATCAAATCAAATCAAACTTTATTTGTGAACATAGTACATAAAAGGTCTTAAAATATACATTTTCGCGAGATCTCTATGTTCTACCAATGCAATTGGTATACAAATAATTTGTTATATCATTTTAATATGTAGGTCTAATGATTTGGAACATGCAATAATAATAATTAGATTGAAGAAGATTAATTTAAATGATTTCAAAAGTCTTAAGTCAGTTACTAATATTATAATGTCAAAAAATTTCAATAGCCGTTAATAAAAAAAAAAAAAAAAAAAAAAAAAGAGCGTGCGAGCGTGCCGCATAAACGATCGACCGGGAGTTTGTTGCGCCACTTCTTCACTCACAGCTTAAGCACTAGGAAGTGGTGAAGGGTGGGCGTTTTGGGGGACTGTCATATGTAATTTTGACGTTCGAAAAGTGCTGATTCTCAGCCTAGTTTGAATAAATGACTTTTGAATTTTTTGAATTTTGACAAAGTTCCAGAACCAACTTAAGATAGTTGAATCTAGGTTAGGGAATCCTTTGTTGGTTACAACCCGGTTAAAGCTCAAAATGTCCTGTCTGTTTGTGCTTTGGACACATCGGTGTGACCTAGACTGCATTGCGTTTACGGTTTTGCTTTCCCTCCTAATAAAAATGTCCCTTGTTCTATTCGAAGAACAATTAATATTATATCAGCAAGTTATCTACCGCTCACTTTGTGTATATGAACCGATAACAACAGGTTTTTACTGCTTTGATGCAGCACTTGGTGCTCTCTGCCATCTTTGAGCTCGTTATCTATATTTTATAAACTATGCCGATACAGCGCAGGTTATTAAGTATCGTGTTTATTTCAAGTTATGTGTTAGGAACTATGTAATAAATAATAAGAAAAAAATGGTTGCCTGTAAAGTCGGTTTTACGGGCGAAGATTTTACGTGACAACGTCTTTTTATCGGCGGTGACTCATCGTAACAGACGTGAGCGGGCGTTACACTTTTTCATGAGTGACTCCGAGCCGCAACCTAATTTAAGACGTTGTCACGTAAAAAAAAACGGCCAAGTGCGTGTAGGCCTACGCACAATGAAGGGTCCCGTAGTTGGGATGAATTTATCCCAAGAACAAACTTAACACAGTAGTTGAAAAAACACGTTCCCCCATTCATTCCAACTATAGTAAATTTTCATCATAACTCTTAAATATTTTTAAAAGTATTCTTTTTAAAATAATTTTAAAAAAAATGTTTGAGATCCTCGCAATAAGCCCTTTCCTTTGATATGTCACACGGAACAGTTTGCAAAAATTATTTGCCCCCCAAAAGTGACGTTTATTTTCGTTACACATCCGTGTTTGGGTCACAGAAATTCATATGTGTACCAAATTTCACAGACCGACGACAGACTAGTGATCCTTCACTAGTCTGTCCGTCTGGCACAGCCAATTTGCTCTGAATCTACTGGACCAATTTTAGTTAAACGGAATCCTTATTTTTTATTTATTTTTCCTTTTGAGGTACTGAACCCTAAAAACATTTGACTGACTTATAAATGGGCTTGATTGCGTGATTATGGTGATGCCTAACGAATTTTCTTTTACTTAGTGGTACCTCTCACGGAGAGTAGGACTCAGGGAGAGTCCCAGCAATGGGAACAATGTAGGCTGTTTATGTGTATTGGACCTAGTAACTTGTATGACACTTTAAATTTCACGGGCTACTAGAGCACTTTCCCTCTAATAATAAAACTTTGATATCCTCTCGTATGAGTACAAAACCAAACCTTTCTCCTTGTAGAGTATTAAGAGGTCTAGAAATAAAGAATGGAACTTGTATGCGCCCATATTTAAAAATATTGCACACGGCAATTAATAATTGTAGATAACGTCTAAGGCCGTGTTATCGCAAATCGAATGAAAAATTCTTTTACACACGAATTTCTATATTATTAGCACTATCGACATTATGAATAACAAGCGTATTGTTGGAAAATTCCTATGTTTTAAACATAAGTCATAGGTTATCCGTAAGAGCGATAGCAGACTATTTTGGAACTTAATCCTTAGGTATAGGGTTTTTATTTGCAGTGCTTATGATAAGTTCTAGATAAAGGTAGTTTTCTTTTAAGTTAGACGAAGACAGTATTAAATAATTTTACCTTGTTGACACAATATTTGATAATGCACTTGAGTACAAAATAAAACAGTCTTTTGTCTAAAAATAGATTTCGGATCAAGATGGAGACCAATTCCAGGACTATTTCCTCCTGAATTAGGTAAAGGGATCTACCCTGAATTAGGTAAAGGGATCTTCTCTGAATTAGGTAAAGGGATCTACTCTGAATTAGGTAAAGGGATCTTCTCTGAATTTGGTAAATGGATCTACTCTGAATTAGGTAAAGGGATCTTCTCTGAATTAGGTAAAGGGATCTACTCTAAGTTAGGTAAAGGGATCTACTCTAAATTAGGTAAAGGGATCTACTCTAAATTAGGTAAAGATATCTGATCTGAATATTAGATAAGGGTACCTACCCTGATTTAGGTGAAGGGACATACCCTGAATTAGGTAAAGGGACATACCCTGAATTAGGTAAAGAGGTATTTTTCTTTGAGATAGTCTTAAAGTTATTAAAGTTAACTATTAAGGAAACTAATCGATACATGATAACTTGCATCATCGCGAACGGGGGACTTCACTAATAAGTAATAATTATAAGGTCACAATAGATAATACTGTTATAATTATAGAATGACCATACAATGGCTTATACAACTCTCCTGTAACGTACCTATGTTTATTATATACGTGACTGTCTGTATGAAACTCTGTGAGGAAACCGGCATGTCCTAGAACCAAACATTCGGAAACATGTGACATCTACCACCCGCACTGGGCCCGCGTGGTGGATTACAGCCCACTCCCACTTACAGAGAGGAGGCCTGTGCCCCAGCAGTGGGAACATTATAGGCTGATTATGCTTATGCTATTGTCTGTATATCACTATGATTGGCTATTCTTTCAATATCGTCGATAATAACAGTTTCATGATCTTTGTGACTAGTTTGAGATAAGGTATGGTATCAATTAAGGACTTTATCGGGCACTGCAGAACATTTAAGTGATAGAGACATACCAAGTTAAGACTGATTTACATGGTGCGACATAATTGTCTGTGGTATATTATCAAACCATGTCCTGGGTTAGGACATAGAATACTTTCTATCTACTTACTACCTTTACCACCTTACCTTTACCACCTTACCTTTACCACCTTACCTTTACCACCTTACCTTTACCACCTTACCTTTACCACCTTACCTTTACCACCTTACCTTTACCACCTTACCTTTACCACCTTACCTTTACCACCTTACCTTTACTATCTTTTACTTTCTTTTTAGTACGTTCCCGTGGGATAGTTTCTGCTTCCATGCGGGTGACACCGCTGGCAAAAGTTAGTTTTATAATATTAAAAAAAACAATCTTATCATAAAACACATCAGGCAAAACACTTTTGCCTTAAAACTGAAGACTTTTTACGTCACACAAACTGTATTACGTATGTCAATGGCATTTGACCCATCATTGTTTACACCAACTACGGACGCACAATTACCGCTAGATAAATACTCAATAAACAAGATTTCATCTAAATTAACTACTACATTAAACAATAAGACACCCTGTTGTTGTATAGATAAAGTCGCTTTTTAATTGGGCACGAGGGATAGCAATTGTTTTTTAGTATTGCGTTTGTTTGTTTGCCTGTTTTCCAGTTGCCAAGGCGTTACGTTATAGATAAATGAATGGAAGAAGTTTTTTTAAATATTGATCTGCTGAATGAAATTCAGTCTTGCGTTACGTACGACGTTACATCATGAAATGTTTGTTTCTGGTGTTATAGGTCAAACAGAAATTGCAGATAAAATCTTTAATTAAAATATTTTCGTGAAAATATTATTTTAGCAAATCTTAAGTAATGCTCGATTTAAATGCATTTTATAAAACTCGGGAAGTGTCTAAACACGCCATTTTTATGATGCTGACCACGCAGATAAAAAAAGCTGTAGATATTGTAGATAAAGAGTGTGGGAGTGGATTATTCTGTAAAAAAATAACACAAGTGTGGCGTAAATTTGAGGGCAGTTTTGAGCTCTCCAGTACTCACAACGAAACGAATTTTTTATCACATCTATTCAAAATGAGCTAGTTTATTCTTCGCAAACAGGGACTAAAATAGCTCTTTAATCCCTAGGGTCTAAAAGTGATTTGAATTTGGAATGTGGATATTGTTAGTAATAGTTCCAATACAATTCCAAAGAGATCAATCACGAACATTATATGAATAAGTAACAGGCTGTATGAAGTAAACCAATCGCGAGACAAAAACAAAAGTTTGTGAAAATATAATAAAACGCGCTAAATACATTCCGCCTTCGTTCGTAATTGTTTACTCAAATTCGGATTTTACTTAGTTTTATAAACAAATTGGGTGTCTTCCTCAAGTACTGAGAATGAAAGTATCTATTATATTAACTCCAGAGAACATAGTTGCACTTACTTACTTTCTCATAGCGGTTGATAAAAAGCAGAGTGTCCACCTCGGGAGCAACATTATTTTAAGCTCGACTGACGTACTTCCCTCGCTGCGCTCAGCATTCTACTCTAGAATCCTTCGCTCCGCTCTGGATTCAAAGGAAAGCCTTAAAAATTGTTGTTTGCTCCCTAGGCAAATAATCTTCTATTTTAGGCTCTTATTAAAAGTAAGCAAAGCCAGAATAAATGGTAAATAATTGTGCTTTCCTAAACCTAGGAAAGATAAGAACAAAATTATTTGTTATTGTAGTGATTAATTAAGATTTTTGAGGTTCTACGTTATGTCCAGCATTTATTCAGAGATTACTTTATTAAACCTCACCTAACCACCGATCTCTCATTGTTTCTAGGTATCCTATACGCCGGCATGATGGTGACCAAGTCAGGCCCAGTGACGCTGGAGTTCAACTGTCGTTTCGGCGACCCAGAGACACAGGTGCTCATGACTTTGTTGGAGACTGACCTATACAAGGTTGTTAAGGTGAGTGCATACAAACATAGATACTTAAAGTGCTACAATGATCTTTTGGCGCCTGAATGACATTGACAAGGGGGCGTTGTTGGTGAACATTTGTGAAATTGTCGCTGTCATTGTGTATTGATAAAACAAGATGGCGGTGTTAGTTCCGATTTTGAGCACGCGCCAAAAGATCCAAAGTAAAGTAAAGTAAATTTTATTTGTTTAAACATGGTGTACATGATACATTGCATGCAGGATAATAATAGGATACGAAAAGTTCTAACATGTTCAGCCGCATATCGTGGCATACAAATTGGTAGGAAGAGATGGTGCATAAACCGTGATAATATTCATCAAAATTACATTTCATCATTATTCATTACAGATACAAAATCAATGTCAAAGTAGTCATTAAATAAATTGGTCAATACCTTGTACCGTACCGTACCGTACCTCCTTGTACCGTATAACATTAACTATCTGAGCTATGATGCCGAACCACGCGGAAAGTGGACCGATGACCTGGTGAAGGTCGCGGGAATCCTCTAGATGCGGGGACCACAAGGCCGGTTGTCGTTGCCTGTTTTGTACCATTTTATGGCTTTAACTACGGAATCGAATGAAGGATTTAACTCAGTTTCTAAATAATCATTTACGGTTCTTTTCATTCAAAAAAAAATTATGACTTCTGCTTCTGTAAATAAGAATCTTATTGAGTTATGAAGACTTGGAAATAGATTATAGAACATATTTGTTCACTAAAACCATAGATCAGTACAGATGGTTCATTCCGAAAATTCATTTAAATAACTAAATATCTCACAATAAGTGACTCTTGCTTTGTCACAATAAAGTGCAATTCAGGTCGCACATCGCTAATTATCTACAGTGCTCAGCGCTAATTACCTACAGTTATATTCACCTAGAAGTTGCCTCTCTTTCTATCGCGTAAGTCTATATCTTCTGACTACGTTACGTACCCACTGAATTTGACAACCTACCTACTTGTAGCTGCATACCTAAAATGCGGAGTGAACTGTATTCATCTGTGCTAAATCCTAAAGAAACAGCAATGAGACTATATTTCTTTGTATACCTTTTCTAGGCGTGCGTGGAGGGTACGTTGAAGCAGATCCAAGTGACGTGGAATACCAAACTGTCTGCCGTCGGTGTGGTCATCGCATCCAAAGGATACCCTGAAACTTCCACTAAGGGCTGCGTTATTAGCGGTACGTAAACTAGTCAAGATCAGAAGGTTTTTATGATTATGTCCTTCAGATTATAGGGTAAATGTTATGCATCTGTTAACTTAATTCTCATAAAATTCATCGAGGAATATGTTCAACAGTTATGAAAGCATTGACCGTGAATGATTTATACAACGTGTAACGGAAAGGGTATATACATACCAAGGGCACGGCTTCTTTGGATGATATTAAACGATATTGGAAGGGTTTTTTAATCCTATCTCTACATGTTTGGAAGTTATGAGACTTTTTAATACATTGATACCAGAAACCGAAGTTTTAAAATTGAAATAAACACATCACTAGCACTAAGTCAGCTGATCGGTGTCAGCGAACTATTTGTAAGTAAAAATAAACCTCTTACTCCTGGTATTTCTAAATAAAAGGTTCCGCATGTTTATTTTTTGTTTACAAAATATTATTACTGACTTTTCCTAAACTTTGATGATGTCTGTGAACTAGTTACAATACAATTAATAAAATTGGTCTAGGTATCAAAATGTAACGAAATAATATTTAGAAACATTACACACTTGTTGGTTTTTTACGTAGTTGTCCTTTAGAAGATTACTTTGTAGATAATTATTATCTACATAGTAATCTTCCACCCACCACCCACCTTACCATCGTACCCACAACACAGTAAATACCTACCTAATTCAAAAACAATATTCCTGTAAAGAAAAGTGTGCAGAGAAGTTAAAAAGTGTCGGCGGCATATGTATGTAATTGATCTTGTTTTAAATAGATAAACCTACCTATTCGCTGTTTATGATTGTCAGCACAATACTTTGGGCAATATCATAATAATGTTTACACATACGATCCAGGAGATTCGATTCACCTTACTATTGAATCGATTTTCTTGAAGATCGCTTTAAAACGATTTGTTTCGAAAAATCGTCAGCTCGTACCATTGCATTGATCATAAAAATCGAATCTTTACGTGCATCCTACCAGGAATTAATTGCTTAAATAAACATTATTATTTGCCATTAGAACTTAGAATAGAAAAAGGATTTAGTAACGATTTATGTCCAACTGAAACCAAAACATCATTTCAATTCATTTCTTTGCAACTTATGCTACTCCTAGTACAAATAAAATCACAGTGGGTTCCGTTCGTAATTGTTAAAATATGTTTATTTTTTAATAATTATCAATAAACTATTATCAACAAGGTAATAGTTTTGTTTTATTACAAAATAATAGCACGAACGCATAATTTTTGTCTGTAGGACTAACCGAAAGAATTATCGGAAGTTCACGGTCTGTCGGTGCTGTTTGAAGAGGTACATGGGTTCTATTGGTTTGAGCACGTTTAGTCTTTATAATTCAAATGAAGTCAATAAATAATAAAAAATGTCGCAAAACTGCATCTAAATGTAGAAAGAAATTAATAAAAGTACTAGGACCGCATGAGTAACAGGAATTGTTATTGCCGAATTGAAAATCGTTTGCTCACAGATCCCTGATTACGTCGTTACACACACAATGAAAGCATCATAATGTGTGTAAACCTATTGGGTTAGGGTCTTAGGGTATGTGAACCAATTGCAGTCCCTGTAGTTTCTATTACTCCTGGTAAATAAAACTTCTAATTCAGATTTCTAACGAGATAAGGCGGCTCCATAATATGATCATTAATGGATTGAAATGAAAGATTTTTCGGAGTTGCGGGAATGTCCTAACAAGATAACGCGGCCCCGGAATGCAAGGGCAACTGAAGGAACAGGGTGGTTTTTAGTCAGTAAGAGTCTAAGCACTTCCTTCCGTCCCACCTAGGGCGGGAAGTGAGTCATTGGTGATTTTCCCATCCCCAAAAAAATAAATGATTTTTCAATTTTGCATTTGAATAACGTAATTAGTCTGCTCTGATGTGTGAGATTTTCTTAAAACTTTAACGGAGTTTAGTTGAAATTATTATTAAAGGATGTAAAATAATCTTGAATTCTTGAACAATATTTTTCAATAGTAGTGCACACAATAGGACAGCACTACCCTATAGGTATCTAAATTTAACGAAATAATATTTAAGTAGGTACCAGAATAGCAGGGAATAGAAGCTTTATTTAGCATTATTGTTTGTTATTGCTTTGCTCGTCAGTCGACTCTGGTCCGCGTCTCCGTCTAGTGCACTAGTTCCTATCCCTGTGATACGCGCATCAGTTCAGTGCGGTAAAAATGTAGTGTACGCAGTGCAGTGTGATACAATGGACCTAATGAAAGTGCGGATTGAGGCCGCTTTCAGGACCATTACACCAGACATGCTACGCAATGTTCAGGTGTCCATGAACAAGCGAGCGGCCTTGTGCATACAATACCAAGGTCACCACATCGAACCCCATCTTTAAAAATGTAAGTCAATTTACTAAAATAAGCAAAGCTTTAACATTTTACTGTTTACTCGGTAATAAGTAATAATAAGAGATGAAACTAGTTAACCTACCTAAACTTTGTTTCAATTTTTTACGTAAGTTCTGTTATCTCAGTTTTTACGTGCAATTTCTGGATTGATATTAACGAATAACCTATAAATCAATAATTACGCATTAATTTTTACATCATGGTAAAGTAGGTACGGTTTAGTGCGCGCGCGCGCAATCGCATTGGGCGGCGCGGCGGCGTCGGCATGTTTTTTCTTTCGTCAGTTCGCGCCGACAAAGAACACCGCCTGCTGTAGGCTACTACTGTACTAGGCGCGCTGAATTACGGAGGAGATGTATCATGATATTGGCAAGTAACGTGGAAAGTTATTGACCTACGTAGTGCGGTGACACGTTTGTTATGATTTGAATTTAAGAAACATATATGAAACCGAAAATTTGGTATCAATTCTTAGAGTATTTTATTTTGAGTTGAAACTACGTATAGTGACTCCATACCAGCTGTTATCTTTAGTGCTTAAGGATAGCAATAGGGTTTCTGTTACACGCTGTATATTTGGTGCCTTACGCAGCCTATTTATTATAATTATCAGTTGACAGCTGTATGCTGAAGCTGTACGCACAATGAAGGGTTCCGTAGTTTGGATGAATTTATCCCAAGAACAAACTTAACATTGTAGTTGAAAAACATGTTTTTCCATACATTCCAACTGCAAATGTAAGTTTGTACGCACAACATTGAGAGATTACCATGATTGATTTGAGAGATTTACCATGTTATTTTAAGACCATTTAATGCTGTTATCAGTTGACAGTTGCATGTTGAGGAGCTCGTGGCTAAGTAATAAAAGCGGCACGGGTCGATCCATTAGGTTAAGCTATTCTTGCCGGGATTGGTCCGTGGGTGGGTGACCATCTTTACATATCGAGACTCCTCCGTGCCTCGGAAAGCACGTTAAGCCGTTGGTCCCGGCTGTCATTCGTGGATCTTTGACAGTCGTTACGGGTCGTCAGAAGTCTGAATGTCTGACAACCAGTCTTACCTAGGGGTATCGTATTACCCAGTTACTGGGTTATGGAGGTCAGATAGGCAGTCGCTCCATGTAAAATACTGGTATTCAGCTGCATCCGGTTAGACTGGAAGACCGACCCCGACATAGTTAAGAAAAGGCTAGGCAGATTGATTGATCAGTGGACAGCTTGTATTGTCCCATTGTTGGGCGAAGCCCTACCTCCTTTCCTTCCAATTATCGCGATCTTGTATTTCTGCTAACCCAAGTTACCCCGCTGCGCCGTTGTCGTTTGCCGCGAATTTTACTGACTTTCTCAGTTCTCCAGTTTCGTGGCCTCATTTGATCTGTTTCTTTCGCATAATAAAATATATTTGTTTCCTGTCCCTCCCCCAGGTCTGACCCAAGTCCAGTCCACCCCAGGCGTGGTAGTATTCCACAGCGGCGTCGCTCGCGGCGCTAACGGCTCGCTAGTGACATGGGGAGGGCGGGTCCTACTGGTGTGCGCGCGCGCAGCTTCGCTGAGGGCGGCGGCGGCGGCGGCAACTTCTGCGGCTGCGCTGGTAGACTTCCCCGGAGCGCATTACAGGAAGGATATCGCGCATAGAGCTTTTACCAAGTAAGTAAAATATTTTTGACATGTAGTCACATAGCTATGTAGTAAACTTCGTTTATCTACTTTTTAAACGAAGGTTTCTGTTGCTTTTTATTTTACAATCACTGATTGATAAATTGATTTCGTTTATGAATTATTAAAACTTATAAATTATTAATATCGGTAACCTATTCTTGCCTCTGGTTCGGTCACAATTTAAAATTTCGTTTCTACTCAATGCACAAAAGTAATCACACATAATAACAGCACGTAAGTAACCAGTGTAACTAACATTTATTCAACGAATATCACACTCAATTTCAAAACATCTTGGCATGTTATCAAAGAAACGCATAAAAATGTAATGTATTTTGTTTCAGCATGTATGCCTCCGACAAAGAGCGCGTCATTTAAATACATTCCTGATTCAATACATTTATTAATCAAACATTCCTAATTAACGGTTGCATTTATCTTAGCTCGCATTTATAATGGGAATAATCGTGGGTAAGAATCATTTACGTAAAACCTCATTTTGTATAGTTGTTTGAGAAACCATTTTTGTATTATTTTATTTTTCTAATAAACTTGTGGTTTTTATTTTGCTTGTTTGTTTTTCCATCCTGGTTTTTCACTTGCATCGCATGCTCAGAATTGATTATTCTTGCATTAGGAGTTTTGGACATCCTCAGTCAAAATAACAAGAAGGGTCAGGTCTCATACACATTAACTTCACAACATCGTAACATGGGGTCGGGCATGAAAGACATGAGTAGTATTTTTTCAAAGTATATTTGTTGTGGATCTGTAAGTAGTACAGACGAACTAGGCATGATATTAAGTCGGAGATATAATATAGATTCAGACAACTTTCACCCCAGAAAAGTGACGTAGTGAGCCTGCTATAATAGTACAAGCAATGTTCACCAAATGCTGGTATAAAGGTATATAGGTAGGCTGGTATATAGGTAGTTTTACACACAACATAACACCACGCCCGAGGGGTTAGGCAGAGATGCATCGTAAGGGGGACGGGCGTAGGTAGTTTTCTTCAGAATAAATACAAGGCATGCGCTAAACTGTCGATAACTTTGTGGCGGATCTAGGTTTAAAGTTCTTAAAAAAGACACTAACACCCGAATACTGAAACGCCGCTCAAAACTTAAGCGTTACTTAAAACTAGTTTCAACCAATCAAAAGGCTTTAAACGAGTCATAAGTAACGCTTAAGTTTTGAGTGGCGTTTCAGTATTCGGGTGAAAGTCACTTACTTAAGAACAATGCTTAAAATACATTATAAATCACGGTAGCAATTATGATACATCCATCCAATGCATTCAGCTTTTAGGAAGGGTGTTAATTGTGATTAAATATTCAGCTAATTGAGTTTTGGATGCATTGAATGAGTGTAACTTCTTTATACATGAGGGTATATTGTTTTATTTTATAATTATGCTCGTTCAAAAGTTTTTTTTTTTTTGCAAAACTTTGTTCTCATCTTCGGTAAAATCAGAAAACTAGCTCGGCGAGTGCTACGTTGGGTTACTTGTTTTTCTTAAGTAAGCGATTAATCTAGTCTGTATACAACATAACATCACGCACATATATTGTATCCCGTATTCCCTGTAGGGCTAGGCAGAGGCACCTAACAAGAAGTAGAACAGAAATGACACATGAGTCATGTATGACCGTAGACATTCAGTGGGTGGTCATAGTCACCTGCAGGGCCAGTCAAAAAAATTCTTCTTTTATTTTTTTATTGGGCGTTTATTACATTAAAATTTATGGGTTATATTGCGGCCCAATATAAATTAATCAGGGTTTTTTTTAATGATGTTAACTAGGAGGCAGCACTGAGACGTCAGGTCATCATAAGCATCTGTCAAAAGTGTCAGAGTGCCAAATTTTTTTTTTACTCCTTGCTAATTTATGAAACAAATGATGAACGTCACTATATATTTTATATTCATTGTCGAAATGGAAGACCTCTTGTCAAAGTGGCACCAACTGCTGGCGTGAATTTTCATAAAAACCCTCATTGCTTTCGCATCCAAAATACCTTCAGGAACACGAGAAATCTAACAATACCTCCCCACTTTTTACCCAGAATCAACGGGCTCTCATACCTGCAAAGCGGCGTGGACATTGACGCGGCCGCGACCTTAGTCCGGCAGATAGAGCCCATCGCCACTGCCACACACAGAAGAGGGGTGTTGGGCAGACTGGGCTGCTACAGTGGGCTGTTCCAATTGTCGGCCATGGACCCTAGTCTGAAGGATCCAGTGCTGGTACAGGGGACTGACGGCGTCGGCACTAAACTGAAGGTGAGAGTAGCCATATGGCAGTTAGGCTAGCTATCATCTAAGGTTTTCAGGGTCGTGTCAAACCAAAAATGTACAAGTCCGATCTGACCGGTTTTTGTTTTGGTTTGGGAAAAATGTCCCGATAAATATAATTGCAAGTTAGATTTGGCTGTTGGAAATTCTTAATACAGTGTAAATTTTAACCAACTTTCAAATTACTTAATTTCTACATATTTCATCATATTTAATAATAATATAATAATACATTTATTTAGGAACATAAAGGTTTTGTATGTAGTACATGAGGGATTATTTGTGTATTATTAATCTTTTGAAACACACCCTTTAAATTACAGATAGCAGAACTGATGCAGAAATACGACACATTAGGCCAGGACCTCGTCGCTATGTGCGTGAATGACATCCTATGCGCAGGCGCCGAACCGTTCGCGTTCCTCGACTACATGGCTTGCGGCCGCCTGCAGGTCGACGTGGCCACTACTATAGTGAAGGGCATCGCCGATGCTTGTTTACTGTCGGGCTGTGCTTTGTTGGGTAAGTACATTTTGTATACAGGGTGGCACGGATATGGACGCGAAAACTGTTACCATGGATTCAGTACATGATTCTGAACCACGGTGCGTTGAAATTTTTAGTAGGTTATTAAAAAAAAAAAATTAGCTGTTATGAGTGCGCAGTAAAAAATCTGCTGTCACATAGAAAAGTGCGATACCACTTTTCTATGTGACAGCAGATTTTTGATGTACTTTTTTCATGTACTGAATCCATATTAACAGTTTTCGCTTCGATATCCCTGTATATTTTTCCATTAGGTTATCCAAGTAGGATTAATATTAATCGTAGCGCCTACTTGGAGCAGCTTATATTTTCTGCTCTAGTTGTAATTTATATGGTTAACAGCATAACACATTTCAGCTTAGTAACAATTAAATCATAAAATATTTGCAAAATAGTTTAACATGTCGTCGACATATCTTAAAAACTTAAAACTTTCTGAGTGAACTCCTATTTTTAGATTAGAACCTTTTTTTTCCGAAGGTCTATTTAGAGGTGTGAAGACGCTTAAATTCGACAGATTAAGTCCAATCCATTCTGATTACAATTTCTAATTCCTTTTTCTTATCCTTCAAATAGGTGGCGAAACAGCAGAAATGCCTTCAATGTACGAGATCGGTAAATACGACCTCGCCGGCTTTGCAGTCGGAGTGGTGGACAACCTGAAGCAATTACCGCGCTCGCGGGAGATCCGCGCCGGCGACGTCGTGCTGGCGCTGCCGTCCACGGGCGTGCACAGCAACGGGTACAGTCTCGTGCAGAAGATCATGGCGGAGACGGGACACAGGTACTAAAATACTTATTTATTATTCTTTTCGTGTGGTTAGTGTCTAACCTGATCACAGTTTTAAAGCCGCCCATGGGCCTCTGACTTGGCTTCACATGCCGTCGAGGTATATTTCTCAGGCATGCCGGTTTCCTTACGATGTTTTCCTTCATCGTTTTTGAAGCAAGTGATAATTATACAATACACACATGAATTCGAAAAGTCAGAGGGGCGTGCTTTTGGTTCGAACTCGAAACCTATGACTTGGCAGTCCGACGGTCACATCACTAGGCTATCACTGCTAAACACTTATCCACTTGTTTATTAAACTGAGTACATAAACTACACTGGGCAAAAGCGTTATTATCAAAATACCAACCATAAAAATAATAGCCAGCTGCAAACGATTGCTCATTAAATTAAATCTGAAACCCTACCCTAGGCAAAGCGTGTCCATTTCTCTTACTGTTTTTCTTACGGAACATAGAGTATCTTATTATTACTACTGTACTATTATTTTTACTTATCGTAGTATAGTAATCTTATTCTAGATGCATCGTCTTCACATATATTATAATTATATAATTAATGTATACAAAATATTGTAAAATCATTTTAAAAGAGTAACGGTGGAGTTTCTTGCCCATTCTTCTCCATACGAGAACTACCTTTTGGAAGGGGCGCCTAGAATCAATTCTATTTTGTGTAAAATTGACGTTCAAAAGTGCCTCTTATGTGCCTGATTGAAATAAATTGTTTGACTTTGACTTATCAATACATTAAATACTTTTGCCGATATATTGAGAAATCAATTTTGTTGTTTCCCCTCAAAATAACTTTAGGATTCTTATTGCTAATATCCAAGTTGTGTATGACGGTGAAGGTATGCGACTCTTTCGTTATCATCAGCCATATTTTAATTACTGTGGGTAGTGTTGGTTATTGCGCAATAGAAAAACCGTTTGCAGTTCAAATCAAATTATAATTTACAATCAAATTAATCACACTAGCAATTCATACACTATAGGTACACGACACAACTATTCCGAACGCGAGAGAGTTTCTAAACGTGCTCATTGCTTGACTGCTACCGATGAACTCTGCTTAGCACCAGCCGGTCCGAGCGTTATGTTGTAGATTCTGTCCCGATTAGACAACTCAGTTACGTATTTCCGACATGCATATGATATTGTAATCTCCACGCCTAACTTACTACGATCTCTATTTTACACTTTCAATCATTTTCCAGATACAACGAGCCAGCAGCTTTCAGCACCACGAACAAATCCTACGGCGAGGAGTTCCTAGAACCCACAGGCATTTATGTGCGCGCCCTATTGCCGGCCATCAAGAAGCAGCTGCTCAAAGGGCTGGCTCATATCACCGGCGGAGGCCTGCTGGAGAACATCCCTAGGATCCTGCCTCCAGGGATCAAAGTGAAGTTGGATGCTACTAAGTTCAATATTAAGCCGGTGTTTGGGTGGCTGCAGGCTAAGGGTGAGTTTGATTAATATCATGTCTGTAATATCTATGTCTCTGACGTTGATAAATTATTGATTAATTAATGAAGAAAATTTGATTTAACCAAAAGACTAATTCAATGTTTAGTGGTCATTATTTGGTTTTCTTTTTATTGAAAAGAAAAAGGGTTTTATACACTGGGAATGGTAAGGGCGTTCGAATGGCAATTCTTGAAAGGAAGAACTTTTATACCCATGTTTTTAAAAAATATACTGACATTCCAATGCCAAAAGCCTAAAACACTTATCTCCGTCGAGTCTGCTGTGGAATCGCAAACAGCCTGACACAACACTTTCAATCAAAATCTCTCCCACCTGTTACATAAAGTTTTAATTTGACTTGCTAATCCAAAATTTTATTCCAATATACACTCTATCTGAACTAACATAGCGTCTATTATCCTTAGGTGTGGTATCCGACTTCGAGATGCTCCGCACGTTCAACTGCGGCGTGGGCATGCTGGTCATAGTGGACCCGGTGTGTGTGAAGGAGCTGCTCGCGCTGGTGGACGGAGACATCGCCGTCGTCGGCACGGTGGAGCAGATGGGCAAGGAAGGTACGTGAAACAAATAATAAGTCAATTTTAAATTATAAAGCAACCACTTCCAATTACAACAGGACTTGTTTCACTCCGGATATATGCAACGGAATTTATATGAAATCACTTTATAGTCACCAGACTATTTATTCAAATTTTATTTCATATAAATTCCGTTTATGTGGAATCACTTTATTTGGCCTCCATTACACTTGTAAGTTTTCCTCACGTAAGTCGCTTACGTAATTAACTTACGATAAATTTGCAAATGTAAACTCTCTTGAAATAGCTTATCGTAACTTCATAGATCTTACGCAGTCACTTACATACTTTTACAGTTACTTACATAAATTTTACGGTGGCTACTTACTAGTGTAATGGCGGCCTTAGGAAATTTCATATGAGCAGTGTACATTTTGTGAATTATCTAGCTGATAGCAATCTCCAGACAGGCACTGTCTGGAGGCTGCAAAACAAGCTCATATTCTGGTTTATCAAGAAAAAATGTGTTGCTTTTTAAGCAGGTTGCATGATATCGATTGATCTAACCTTTATTAGAATCGTATTTTTCTAAAATAGTAATTATTTTCAAGTACATATCAATAGTATCTTTAATATATTCCACCAGGAGGCCACCAGGTCGTAGTAGAGAACTTCAAAGAAGCGATGCATCCTCTAACATCTCCTTACGTGAGCGCGCGCGCATCTCCTCAGAAGTCTCTCTCTTACAAGGACAGTGGAGTGGACATCGAGGCGGGAGACTCTCTCGTGTCCATGATCAAGCCTTTGGCGAGGTATGTATCAATAACACTCAAATTTTCCACCAATATATTTATTTATTTATTTATTTATTTATTTAAGGACAACCAACAAAGCATACACCAAAAATACATGTTAAAATACACATACTAGTATTACATTTTGTAGTGTAGCCTTAATTAAAGGCTGCCACGGCATGCATTGAATATAGGAGTAGGAAATGTACTTACAAAACAGTTACAAAAAAAGAATAAAGTTACAAAACAAAACATTGTTCTTTTACTTATTTCGATAGATTTAAGTAAATAAAAAAATACAATATAAAATTTTCACTTTTATCGTAATACCCTAAGCAATACAGCCTTGAACTTGTGCAAAGAGTAAGACATATCAATATCTACGCTGGGTGAGCGTGGCAGGCGACAAAATTGGATCTGCATTCTGTTCATGGTGGAAAAATGACCCAGATTGGTTTTAAAGCCCTTAGCGCGTTATATCACAGTGCTCTATAAAAATGGTGAAGGAAAACCATGTAGGAACACCGTCATGTACTAGAACCAAAAATTGAAAGACATACAACTAATAGTGTGCGATATTATACGTGTGCGTTATTATTGGTGGAATAAAGTTATGACGTCAAATTGATCCAGTCGGAAAAAGAAAACATCCTCAGTAAAATTAATTTACGATGTTGTTTATTGGGTATATGGTATGCAGTGGGACAATACGGGCTAATTATTAAGAGCGTTTATTCCGAAACTGGGCAACGTCGCAAATAGATGTCAAATATTTCCCTGTTTTTATTAATTTCCCAATATTACTGTATGGAAATAAGAAATGTGGCTAACTCTCGAACTAGAATGTTGATTATGAAATGCAATAATTAATACTTTAACACCGAATATTTAGTCTTAGGTGTTTAAAAAGTATTTGTAAACTTTCCAAATGCCTTTTTTACACCTAAAACGGTTACAACATCAAATTCAGTGTTATAATTGCAATTCATTATTAATATTCTAGTTCGCTAGTTAGCCACATTTCTTATTTCCATACAGTAATATTGCCAAATAAATATTTGACAGCTAATTGCGACGTTGCCAACTTTTAGGCTAAACGCTCTTAAATTATTGTATACTATTATTACATCTGCAGGTCGACATCACGTTCGGGTGTGCTCGGAAGCTTAGGCGGATTCGGAGGCTGCTTCCAACTGAAAGCCGTTGAAGAAGAATATAAGGTATAACTTCGCCCGCTTGGTATATTTATAAATTATAGCCTATGTTACTCAGTGATATTATAGCATTCTACTGGTGAAAGAATTTTCGAAATCGGTCCAGTAGATTTTTCATTACAAAAATACAAATCTTTTTCTCTTTAAAGTATAGTGTAGTAGATGAATAATGTTCAAAATATAATTATAGTACTTTGATCAAGCTCTGCATTGAGAAAAGCACTTCTTTCTTGATTACTTTATCTACAAATATAAAATATATTTTTAGATATGGAAATTATGTTTACAAACACCAAAAACTAATCATATTAAAATAATTAATTGTTCACTTTTGCCATATTATTACTTTAAATTATTAGTAAAACTTCACCGAATACCAATAACCTCCTTTCTCATTACCACAGGATCCCGTCCTCGTCCTGGCCGCAGACGGCGTCGGCACAAAACTCAAAATCGCTCAAAAAATCAACCAACACAGCACCATCGGCATAGACTTAGTGGCCATGTGTGTGAACGATATCCTCTGCAATGGCGCCGCGCCTTTAACGTTCCTGGATTACTTCGCGTGTGGCTCCTTGGATGTGCACGTGGCGAGGAATGTTGTGTCGGGCGTCGCTGAGGGGTGCAGGCAGTCTTCTGCGGCTTTGATTGGTGAGTTCAACTGTGTTGAAGTCCGTAGAATTATTCTAATGAGTAAAAGCGATGCCAAACGGGTGTTGCCAATGCGTTACGTCTTCGCAGCGCAGTGATTTCGACGCAGTGAGTGCCACACGAGCGCTGCGATGCCGCATCGCAACGCAGCTTATCCCGACGTCGCAGCGTCGGTGTAGATACTGCCGCCGTCGATGTTCTAAAAAATAGTGCGCTGCGCTCCGTTGTCGCTCCCCCGTAGCCCCCCCCCCCCCCGCTTCGTGTCCCCGCCCCTTGTACGATGCGCACGCGTTTCGTCGCCGCACGTCGTTTTAAGGCACCGTGCGGCATGACCCTCAGATTTATATGTAGAACTATGGAGCGTCACCGCTCAGGCTTCGCTGCGCCGACGCAACGCATTGGCAACGCCCGTGTGGCATGGCTCTTAATGTTCCAAATAAAACTATCTATTGACTTACCTTACTTAGTGTTGAACGACTAACCAGCCAGCTGAAGAATTAAGAATACATTTTAATTTAATCATTTAAATAAGTACTTTTGTTTTTACGATCTTTAACCTTTTTCCTAAACATAAACCGAGATAGAATGACATGAACATATTTCGTTTAAATTATATTACTAAAGTTCCATTATTTTCTCATTAATCAAGGTGGAGAGACAGCTGAAATGCCGGGCATGTACGAGCCAGGAGTGTACGATATCGCGGGCTTCGCGCTCGGAGTGGTCGAGCGGTCGCAGATATTGCCCAAGATCAATGATATTGCGGTAAGTGCTATGTCCATATTTAGTGTACTAATACTATAACATAATATATATACTAACCATATTCTTCCTTTCATATTCAGTCCATTCTTCTCTGGAATGCGCTTCCTCTTGATATCAGGACGGCCACCAGTCGGTATGCAGTCGGTATGCATACCTGTGCTCTGCAATTATAAAATAATAATAATAACAGCCTGTTACTGTTCCACTGCAGGGCAAAGGCCTCTTCTCATACAGAGAAGGCACGAGCATTGATCACCACGCTTGCTGAACACGGGTTGGCGATTTCAGAATTATATTAACTATAAGTCCAGGTTTCCTCACGGTGTTTTCCATCACCGATGTCAGTAATGTCCAAGATAAACTGAGAAAGTACATATGAATTGAAAAAGTCACATTGGTACTTGCCCGGATTTGAACCCACAACCTCGAATTATAACAACACTTACCCTGCAATTATACAATGTGAAATTTAATTAGTTTGCATCTTCTTAAGGGGTCATTGTCTCATCATTATGAACAACTTTCACTATGGGTCCAACCATGAAATCGCAAAAAAAAAATCATCAATTCGATAAGTTCCTGTGTTAAGTAGTTGTTTTACGCCCAAATGTTATTTCCTTCAGGTTGGCGACATAATCATCGGTCTCCCATCCAACGGCGTGCACAGCAACGGTTTCAGTTTGATCCACAAGCTAATGAAGAAGACTGGGCTCGCACTCAACGATAGAGCTCCCTTCAGCAAAGAGGGATTGACACTTGGTAAGTTTATCACCATACAACATGTAAACCAAAACCTTTCCGATCCGTGAGGGAATTGTTAGGTATCGTACTGAGAGTTTATTTATGTGCAATTTTTTTTATGAATTTGGGGTAATTTTGATGATAAAAATGGTAATTTTAAATAGCAATAACATTTTATTTTCAAATTACCTCTCCACTCCTCAAGCACCTCAGGACATGTTGCCCCATGTCGCTACGTCACTATGTGCTAGCGACAGTTTCCGGGGGGGCATTATTGATGGTGCAAGTCACCCCCTGCCATTTTATCCGTGTATACCATAACATTGGTCAGGCAGGGGCCATAGGCCTTCCATAGTGTTAGGTAACCCATCCACTATAGCCACCCAAACCCACAGCCCAATATTTTTTGTTTCTATGTTCTGCAATAGTCCTGCACCAACCGGGGGTTGTCCTTGGGTGCACTTATATATTGCATACAGGGATAATCGTCGGTTGGTGCCTCATTCCATTTAAAATTGTCTAAGGGGCCTCTGCGAGTTGGCTTCGGCCCCTCGTACGCCTTCCAAAGGACCGGGACCCCATAGTCCCGAGATACACGTAAAAATAATAAATACTTTTTCGTAATGTTATTGCAGTACCTATATGCCCCTTTCGGATCTGACAGGGTTTTTTTACATATTGTATATGTAAATAATAATATTTGTTTCATAAGATAAAACTACTTCGAGGTGGCGGCGGAAAAAGACTTTCTGAAAGGACTTGGGGCCTCCCTCAAGTCTATAGTGTGAATGGGCAAAAAAAAAGATAATACCAATCTAGTTGTGTTAGTAGAATAACATAATTTATTACTACAATTCAAATATATAGGAAAATTCCCTTTTTTTTTAAACTATAACGTCACTAGTACTTCCCGTCATTGTGATCAATTAATTGTCTTTTTTTTAATACTTAAGTTTTAGCCCTAGGAGGAACCCTATTGAAAATGGCTCTTTTATTCAAAGTATTTTAATTATAATGAATAAAAATCTAACTAATATAATATCTATAATATATATTTCCAACTTCGACCTTCTTTCGTTGCAAAAGCAACCAACAAAGCAAACCTAAATAGTCTTAGACAGTACGTAAAGATTGCGAGGTGAGAAATTTTACCCATACCCATTGAGGGGTAAAAAAGCACACAAAACAATTTTTTTTAACGAATTTTCATTAAGTATTTAATGAAAAATCGTTTTAAAAAATAGTTGTTTTTGTTAGAAATTATATTTTGGAAATAGATGTACGTGTGTATTTTAAAATAAATTATTTTTTTTGTAAATTTTGAAAAAATCTCTTTAAACGTCAAATATAAATTATGTTTTCATCTAGATTTAGTCGGTATTTCCAATCCGACTACTTAGCGAAGAATTTTTTTTTTATGAAACGCATCTCGCATGTCAACCTAAGAGGTTGTCGGCGGCTTAACCGGGGTGTCCTGTGGATAGATGTGATTAATATATTTATTTATGGGTAATCTTGCCGGGCACTGGTATCCGTAAATCGGTCGTTACCCATGTTATTTAAGAAGATGCATTTAACAATGGCGGTCACTATTCAACTGGTTACTATCTAATGTAGTCTGGTAATACCAGAAAAGATTTTTAAAACAATCAATTTTTAAGTTTAAGGAACTATTTCTATGATAGTTTAATAACATTGCAAAAAAACAAGCTCACTTACCGATGAAAGGAAATGTCTTCATATTTGCGCTCTGTGCGATTCATACATCCTAATACATAGCAACGCCCCATAATATTACTTATAATATCGTGTTTGTATTACTTTGTACCCTAAATTCACTGAATTATGAAATACACGCCACAAAATCAGTTTACCGCAAAATCTTACAGTGACAGCAGTTGACTGCCGTTGTCTGTTGGACCGCAGTTTATGGCTAACCAATGCGGTTTGACAAAAAGTTCGCATACGCAAAGGAGATAGAGAAAATAGGTATTTTATCTTGGTCCTCATATAGCCTGACCAAGATTATGCCTGGACTTTAAAAGAGACTGCGACTTCTGAGTTTGTTTCGTCCTTTCTTCTCAGAGTAGTCAGATAGGAAACGCCGAACTCATCTATCTTATTTTTTTTAATCTACTTAATATCTTTATTGCTTTACTATAATGAATACTTAGGTGCTAACTATATAATTTGGATCATTATGAACCCTTTAGGGCACAGCAAAAAGGGTTGGAGAGAGGAAGCCTTGTTTTAGGAGATCATTATGTTGTTATTGTGGGGACAAGTTTAAAAAAGTGATTCCGATATCCTATAGAATAAATAATATAAGTATAATAACATAATTATTACAATTAAAATACACATGACTATTGATATTTATAATATTATAGTACCTATACAAAGTCAAATTGAATTAATTAGCGAAACAAATAGCATGTTAAAACAAAAGACATATGCAAAGTCATATAGTCTGTAAAGTTTCGCCAAATATAACCCTAACCCTATAAACTGACAAAAGCTCGCACGATTCACGTAAACGCCTTGATGCAATGCCGCTATGCAGACATTCGCACGACATTTCATCGCGCCGTAGTAAAGAGGATTCTGAACAAAGCAGCTTTCTGACATATCCTAACATAACTATACATTCCTATTTCCAGGTGAAGAACTAATAAAACCCACTCGCATATACGTGCGGTCCGTCCTGCCGGCCCTGCGCAGCAACCGCGTGAAGGCAGTGGCGCACATCACGGGCGGCGGCCTGCTGGAGAACATCCCGCGCGTCATCCCCGACGGCGTGCGCGCGCGCCTCAACGCGCACTGGTGGCACGTGCACCCGGTATGGACCATGGATTTTACCTAGTATTTCCACGTGATAAATTAAATGTAGACATAACCGCAGAGCTTTTAGTAAAAGCTTTTCTCTTCACCCTCAAGAATATGGTTTAACTAGCTTCTGCCCGCGATTTTTCCCGCGTGAAATTTCTTGTTCTCCCGACACACCCCGTCGCATCGCATCGCCGGCATGCGCTATTAATTCGTTTTCGTTTAGCATTAGCGTTAATTGGGTTATCAAATGCATTTTTTTTTAATCCGTCCTGTAGTTCCCGAGAGTAGCGCATTAAAAACAAACTCGTCAGCTTTATTATTAGTATAGATAGGTGACCGCAAAAACAAGACTCGTTACAAAATAGGTTGGTTTATGATCTCAGAGCACATCAACCGCGCTAGGAATGACAGATCACACAGTATAGAGCTTTGATATTTTGCTCGCCACCAATTGGTTTAATGCTTAGGCTGCGAACGTAAAACTGGCAATCATATTCATAGCGATTGCATTCGACGAAGAGAAAAATATGCAAAAAAAAATTGGAGGTATTGGTGTATAACATGTTAAAAAAAATACGAACAGTAAGAGAATATTGGAAGAACTTAAGACGTTAGACATAGGACCGTGCTCGGTCGAACAGGCGCCTGCAGACCGCTTGGAGGCGTTTCTTCGCTGGGGAGCGGGCTGCTCGCTTGAAGTGCGCGGTCGGCGCGGCATGTGACGGCTCGTTACGATCGAACTATCCACTATTCTGTTTTCTGTAAATTTACTTGAATGCATTTGATTTCAAATCCTAACATATTTATGACAAGTTATTTGCTGTGTCGGAGCGCTGCTGATATAATGAGTGATGACCTTCTCACCGTTTCTGATGTCTAAACCAGGACAAGTCATAATAGAATTTTCTCCGTCTTTCTTGGTAGTTTCACCATGGGCCTCGTTTTGCACAAAATCTTAATAAAAATTTTCAGTCCTGAGTACTTCTTTGACTGATACATTTTCTGTAAATATACTTCAATCTTATTATCTTTCAATCAGGTGTTCTCGTGGATCGCGGACGCCGGCGCAGTCGAAGACGAGGAGATGTTGAGGACATTCAACTGCGGCATCGGCATGGTGCTGGTCGTGTCGCCTGAAGATCAGGCCGCGGTGAGTTGTGATATTGTTGTTTTACACTCTGAGGGCAAATTATATGCTGGTAATGTCTGATTGAGTTTCTACCTAATTAAGTACAATCCGATACAAATATGTTTTTTTTTTTTAAATATCTGTTTCAATATTATAATTTTAGAATGTGCACTCCTTTAAGTCGTTTTTATAGAATGCGACTTAACTATCAAACGATACGACGTGTGATGCTCATCTACCTCTTCTTTTTTGCTAAACTGTCCGCTGGTTTGAATCTCTCAATAAGCAGACAGCTTAGTAAATAATTGTAACCTAAATAGGGACACTAACTAACTCCTTACTGATTCCCTGTTTTGGGACCAGTCGGTGTGGTAATCGGAATTACATACAACACTTGACCATCGAATTCGTGATCGCGAAAATTTGATTTTTGACTTACAAGCATTTCTAACAATTGTGCAAATATAATCTGTCTGACCTTTATTTACACAGGATGACAATCATTAACCGCCTCTATGGTTAAGTGGTAAGAACACCTGCCTCGGACCCAGAGGTCCCAGGTTGCCATTCCAGGGGCAACATTTTCTGCTCGATTTGGTTGGTGGTAGTGCTTGTTCTAAGTCCGCCTGGCTTGCAACCACCATCTTATCTAAGTCTCGCCATCTACAATAATCTTAACAGCATTGTTGTGTTTCGGCAGTTAGAGATAAGTTCCTTCAATGGTCAAATCAAATAGCGCGCGCTTCCCCGACTTCCTGTTACACACTTCCGTCCCTTTTCACGAAATCACTCCTACAGATTTCCCACTCCAGGAAAGATTGTCGGTAAGCGAGAAATGTTACATACACATCAAAAAATGTTTTGTCTATAAATTGACTGACTAATCATCATCGTTGTCCTGCCTTTACCCCAATTTATTTAGGGTCGGCGCAACATGTCTTTTCCTTCCATACTTGTCTATTATAGTCCGGTCGGGAAGCAGGAAGAATTTCGTACAATGACCCCTCATTAGTTATCTCTATCGCTTGCGCACAAATGTATTGCCGTCGCGCTCACACATTAGAAGGACCTTCAGATGCGTCGTCGTCATTTCGGGAGTTACTATTGACTAACAGTAACAATTGTGTTTTTCTTCCGCAGGTAATGAACACAACCCGTGCGTTCGGCGCGATGGTGATCGGTAGTATTCAGAAGCGTCCGACAGGCGGCGCGCGCGTGCTCGTCGACAACTTCCCGTCGGCCATGGACTTCACTAGGAGAATGCCGATGTTACCTAGTAAGAAGGTAAAATAAACATGTGCTGGTTACGTAATACACATACATTTAATTGCATAAAATTTTCCATTTAGGCTGGAAACAAATATTGCATAATCAGCCTATAATGTTCCCACGGCTGGGATACAGGCCTCCTTTGTGAGAAGGAGTGGGCCGTAATCTATCACGCGGGCCCAGTGCGGGTTGGTAGAAGTTACATGTCTTCGAATTTTTTGGTTCTAGAACATGCCGGTGTCCTCACGATGTTTTCCTTTACCGTTTTGAGAGCAGTGGTGATGAAATAATTTACACAAAGTAAAGCGCCTGTCTCGGATCGAACCTACGACCTGCAATTTGTAAGTCGCGGCCGTTAACACTGGGCCAGAACTGCTCTCCTACCAATTATGCTTAGAAACCATGAATCTAGTTAAAACTGTACATGATTATGTCGTTAGATTAGTTTTTTTTAAAGGAAATAACATTTCTTTCGCTCCCCAGGTGGCAGTGCTAGTGTCCGGCAACGGCAGCAACCTGCAAGCTCTCATGGACACGTCGCGCGAGGCGGCGCAGTGCATGTGCGCCGACGTGTGCCTCGTCGTCAGCAACAAGAAGGATGCGTACGCGCTGCAGCGAGCTGAGAAGGCAGGAGTGCCTTCACTGGTAAGTAAAATTGGTGACAATCTTCTCTTTTTGTAGTCGGGTAAAAAAAAACTACCAAGTTTGTCCTACACTAGGTTTTTCTTATATCGAGAGTGAGTTTGCAGACACAAGCCTTTCACGTAGAAATGATTCAAATAACTATCTACAAGTTTAACTTCTGAATCAGAGTATTTTGATCGGAAGACTTCAATTTAGTATCAATTTAACACTGGTTCGAACCAAACTCGATTCAGAACTCGCAGAAGTCTGGAATCAGCCTGATGAATAATGACCAAATAAATAATAGTTACGTGCCGTGTTATTCTGACTTCTCACTAAAACGCATTTCTATATTGTTGAAGTCATCTTCTTAACCTCAAGCATTATGTTACTTAATTAGTAACATAATGCTTGTGGATACTATTTTAAAAACGTATAAATAACAATCATCCTCTTTTTTCCAGGTATTCAACCACAAAGACTACGCATCGCGGGAAGAGTTTGACCGCGCGGTGTCGGAAGCTTTAGAAGCGCACAAGATCGACATTGTGTGTCTAGCTGGGTACATGAGGATCCTGTCCGCGGAGTTTGTTAAAAAGTAAGTTAACTTTATTTATAACTAGCTCGCCCCGCAATTTCACTTGCATAAGTCTCGATCCCCTATTCGGTTTTAATTAATTAATTTATTTATTTATCCTCCGACTGGATCGCCATATAGTAATTACACCAACGGACCAAAAAATTACTTCATTTGTTGCTTTCCGACCATCCTGTCAAATCCTGTGTGATACCCTATGTCCTAACCCAGATCATGGTCTACCCATGTACCAATTTCTTTCTTCATCTAAATCCATTCAGCCGTTTTAGCGTGAAAGCATAACAAACAAACTTATTTTAGGATAAGCAAATTTGAACAGAGTAATTAAAAAACCAAAAACCCGAAAAGGGGTAACTGAATTCATGATTATAAACTATTTTTACTATACCAACACAGAAATCGCAAAAGAATTGTTTGGTGAAACCGATTATGATATCGATATCACCAAATCGTTACACGTGTTCAGTTTCATTGGTGTAATCCGTCCATAGTAACGTAAGGTTTGCTAAGCTATGGTATTGTTCTGTTATAGATGGCACGGTCGGTTACTGAACATCCACCCCTCGCTACTGCCTCGCCACCCCGGCCTCAACGCTCAGAAACAGTGCCTCGACTCCGGCGACCGGGAAAGTGGCTGCACAGTGCATTTCGTTGATGTAAGTATTGAAAACCTACGCACAGGAAATTAAACCCTTTCGCCATGGGGTTAAACTACGGAACGCCATGCGCTATGATCTATATAATAGACTAGCTGCACTCGGCGACATGCGCCGGCGGCATGCTTTGCAATGCCACTTTTTGTATATAGATTTTTTGGGCCAGAAAGCCAAACCAAGGCGTTGCTGGCCTTCCTTGAGCTGGGGTGGATCGAATAATCGATTTTCCCACCCGTATGTAAAATACGCGTATTGACATGGAGTTGCGGACACCAGCCCGTATTATCACTATGTCTTGTAACACTTGGATAATAAATAAATGCCTTTTTATTTCATCACCCAAATTCTCATCGTCTTCCTTTTCCAGGAGGGCATGGATACCGGCCCAATTATAATCCAGGAACGCGTCCCAGTCCATCAAAAGGACACGATACAAACCCTCACAGACCGCATCCACGAAGCGGAACACCGCGCGTACCCAAGAGCTCTGCGTCTTGTGGCCACTGGTAGGGTAAGACTCAACCACCAGGGTACTCTCATGTGGTACTCTTAGGGGTGTATGGAATATGTGATGTGTGATGCAGTGAGGAGAAAATATAGGCAAATTCTTGTGCAAATTAATCAACAACAAAGGCACTTAATCAACTATCTACTCTACCATTATGTAGTCTAAGTTGATTTTTGAGTGACAGCATGTAATAAAAAGGTCCTAAATTTATTTTGGGTGCATTGGAATTTGTGTTCCCAAATTTCATAATCCGAGAGAAATTCTAAATTGAAATTATTCGGGTTTCGCTTATAAAATCGAATAGCTTCCTGCAAATCCTACAAAGTGCGAGTTTCTTCTTACTGCACCATACAGAAAGGGCAAGATGTAAGTCATATCTTAGTCAAAACAGTCAACTGCATTATTGCACTTTGTTTTAAAAATACATATTGTACTTTTAATTTCTATAATATCTGAACAGTATGCATTCATGTTCAATTTACTTATGTACTAAGATTCTTTCTTCCATCTTGCCTACAATGAAATGGAATATGATTAGCGTAAGATCCTTAGGTATCTATTATCAAATAATTCGAATATATTTGAAACTATAGACTTGAACATTTTAATCTCAATATTAAGGGACCACGAGTATGTAAATTTACTTATTATACCTACATTCCTATTCTGCAGTAAATTTGTACTGTTTATATTTCTATCTCGGACCAAATAAAAAACCAAGCCAGCGCTGCGAACAATACAGTTAAGCAAGCCAAAACTACACCGCCGCACTGTCATTACACGCTCATTTACAGCCTTTTACAATGACACTACAATCAAACTACATCACACAAAGTGTACACCTTTACGAAACCGGCTTCCCTTCACTGTTGACAGCGCTCTGTCTGTTTTTTATTTGGTCTGAGATTTCTATTAAATCTTTAGGAAATGTGTTTAATCATTATGTAAGACTATTTTGTCATGATATTACTTGGCAATAAATCACAATCTTGTGAAGGAAATAAATATCTTCAAGAGTATATGAAAGTCTCTAATTTGATATGGATTTGTATATAAGATTAACGTTATCACATTATTAGGTAAGTATAATATATGTTGTTCTGTTAGTCACAGTTTTGAATGTTGAACAAAATGTTAAAAAGTTTTATTAAAAATATGTTGGCGAATTTTGCCTGTTTTTTATTGTTAAAATGTCAATTAGTGCCCAAAAGAAAGTTAACATTTAGCTCATTTAAATAACAGGTTTTATAGCAGACTTTTTTTAGTTGCAATGTCTTATTTGCACTTATTTTTTGTATAGTCAGTACCTACGATTCATTGAAATGTTTCTACAGTTAAAATGCATGTTTATGAAATGCCATTTAAAATGTAAGTATGTTAAGTTTTACAGTGTGTTTGAAATAAAACTTTTGTATATATTTCAAGTGTTTTATTATCCTGTTCGGTATTTAAAATATCTACATCATATCACAGATACGTCTCTACAAAAATAAAAGTAATAATATTTACTTATGTTGGGTCTTTTTTTTTGCAATCAATCTTTTATATAGTTTGCTGCTTGTTATGTATTTTAGTTATAGCTTGTCCACTCTGAAATGACGCGCCCCACTACCGCGCTGTACTGTGGGGCGCGTCATTTTAGAGTGGACAATCTATACAGTTAATCGTGCGCTTTTAAATCTTGTGCTTGTGACAAAATTATCGTGGACGTCCACGTCACGGCATCACGATAACAGGGAAGTAAAATAGATGGAAATATAATTATGAAGACGCTTTTAAATTTCCGTTCACGATAACGTTATAACGTGCACGTATTTCCATACATTGTAGGAGGTGGACGTCCACGATAATATCAACACGTTAGAAATTATAAAAGCGGATTTTCGCAGTTACTCCACCTTCGACAGAAACCTTATTGCAACGAGAAAGATGAAGATCACTGTGCTGCAAATCAGAGGTAATTGAAAGAACTGTAGTGTCCTTGACGCAGTGTATGAATTGCGTACACACGCCATAGCTTTGTTGCAGCTGCAACAACTGTTTTATGGATACTTCCGCCAGCGGCTTCGCGATATCTTTATAGCCTATTATAAATTATTAATATTAATAACATAGGCATGTTACTCAGTGATAAATTGATAATACATTATTCTACTGTTGAAAGAATTTTTTAAATTGGTCCAGTAGTTTTTGAGTTTATTCATTACAAACAAAAATACAAATCTTTTCTTTTTATAAAATTAGTGTAGATGTATATTTACATTTTTTTTCTTCTATAAATCAGAGTAATGTGTCTTTCTAAAATGTGAAAAGGGTATTCAATTAACTAAACCATTAACTGGAACACTAATTTTAAGATTTTTTATTTTCTTTAAATGTTATTAAATCACCTAATGCTTTAAAAAACACCCCAAATAAGTCTTCACCATCACTAGTACTAGCATATTCAGTTTTTACTACATTTGTGTTTTCCTTCTCAGCCTTTATAACAGAATGGACACCATTCTTCAAAATATCTTCACTTATTTTATCAAACTCTACATGAAACTTCTGTTTATTTAACAAAGGAACTATAAGGTTATATTTATTTATTTTCATGTTAATTGATGAAGCTAATTCTCTATTCATTTGGCATATTCTCTCCCATTTTGAAATATCTTCCTCTGTCAATGGGTAGGGACCAAGAGGCATCCGGTCGGAGCGGATTTCTTCTTTTAAGTCGGCAATGTCTTGATCTATTTCTTTGGCTAATGTTATCCATTCTGGTGTGAAGCCATTGTTGATGAGAACCTGAAAAACAAAGAAAATATTTATGTATGGTCTTAGTAGCAAGCCTTGAGGCATTCCACACTAAAGCAAGCTATATTGCCGACTGCTTAAAATGTATCTTAATTTATACAATTAAGGATTTCAAGGCAAGATCAAGTATCAAGGGATTCTATGCTTACCTCATTCAACTTATGTGTAGTAAAATCCACATAGGGATTATCATTCTGACTTTTCAAAGGCTTTCCTTTGCCGCTCAAATTCTCAAATTCTCCCTTAGACATAGACTCCTGTATCAAATCCTCAACAAGTCTATCAAAACCATACTTTGTTTTAATATCATGTTTCTTGCCATATCCTTGTCCTTTCTTCATCAGGGTTTTTTCAGAAGCTACAGCTTTTTCAAGGCGATGTTCCATGACGTTGATGGCGGCTTTCTGGGCCCGAACCTGGGTGTATTGCTTTTCTCTTTGGAAGATAGTTCCATGACCATAGCCCTCGTAGCTAAGGTATTGGCGATGTTGTGGTGCTGTGTGCTGGAATCAATATCATTGAATACATTTAAGGTTTTTTATTTCATCTGCAAACTATGGATATAGTACAGTTAGTTGCCTTTGGAAGTTAAGTTTTGACTGTTTTATTTATTTAATAATGCATTTATTTACGCATAAAAGAAAGACGCAGAAATAAAACAAGAATATAAACCAGTAGAGAATATTAGTTATTTAAAAAAAAAACTACCAATAGAGAACAGTAAAGTACAGGGTTCTATCAAAATGTCTACCAGCATACCTGCAACAGGAGATAGTAAGAAAAGAGAAAAGTAGGATTATCAACATACCATGCATGCACAAACATGATGGAGAATCTTAGTGTACCATGTGGAAAGGGACACAGGTCTAATCCATAAAGAAGCAAACTTGTCTAGCCTCTACTCAGAAAATACTCACCCTAATATCATATACAATCTTCTCCACCTCCTTCTTATTGCTCACTCCAGTGTTATGTTTAGTCAGGGTCCTGAATGCAGTTTCTACGGCCACAAACTTGTCCATATCAGCTTCGGGTGACCCTGAGTCTGGGTGGTACTTCTTGGCAAGATCCAGGAAGGCTTCGCGGACTGCATCTTGCTTGGAGTTTGGTGGTATGTTTAGAACATAATAGCATTCCTGGAATAAAGTTTTGAAGTGTTTGAAAGGTAAATCTAATAAAGTATTTTATTGCAGTCTAGCTGCTGTTTCCTTCCATACTATCTATTTTTAGTCTAAGCTATTTCTATCTATGTGCAATTATTCTAACTTTAGTCAAAAAGCAATCACAGAAGTAAACATTGATAAACTTACGGCGATCTTTTTCTCTTCTGCTTTCGAGCTTATTGTTTTAGCGGCTATAAAAGTAGGCCGAAAGTAAGAAGCCGCTTGGTCCAGGTGTCTTAAACTGATAGTTAATAATGACTTGCTCATTTTGTTTTATTTTCCACACATTTTATTTTGTATTTGTTACGTAAATAAACCGTGTTTTTGTTGCAAAATTTATGAATCTGATCTGTCAGTATTATTCTGTGAATCTGTCAATTTTCAATTTGTCATGATAATTTTCCCGATGTTTACGAAGACAGTACCTGTCGTATGTGGAAAACGTAGACAGAGAATAGGTGGAAAATATAAAGTTTTTTTAGTTTATCGTGCTGGTTTAAAATATGCTAATGTTTGTTTTTTTTTATTGCGAGCTCTCATTTGGTATATGATTATATAACAAATGTGTACATTACTTTAATTTTGTCCAGAACTATTGTGAAATGAAAGCCATCTTTGCAAAATTGATCCCAACTCGATTCAAGAAGTTTGATTCAAATTAGTAATTGATGGTACACACATATTTGAAAAAAAAAACTGCACTGCGTGATGAGTAGGTATAGAATTGAAAACTGATTTCTTACTAGTAACTATAATTTACATACATCTCGTCGGTTTATGTATATCTTTCTTTTTTTCAGTAATCGAGTATAAAGCAATCAATTAGTGAACATCGATCAATTCAAGAATTATCGATGTTACTCTACGAGTTTATCATCGCCAACAAGGCCAACACTAATTCGTTGACATTTTCGGTGGAGATTGTGGAGAGCGTAAATTGGCGTATTTTTATGTGTTAATTGAAATTAATTAACGCGCTCTGTGTGACTACGTGTAATTAGATAGTGTTATGTTTAAAGAGTAGACTGTGTGCTATTTATTTGTGTAAGATAATTATATGTGCTGACATTATGGCATTTACTGCGGACGACGTCGCGCGACGCTATCCAATTCACTGGTTAGTGTGGAACAATCAGTTTGAGGAGCTAAAGGCCCAGTTGGACGCTAATAAGGTATGCTGCGACTGTTCATTATGCGTTTAAAATGATAACATTCATATAAATCGGCGTCATTTGAGGTTATACCCGGGACTCACGGGCCCCGGCTATTGAACTTCAGGGGGTGTTCCGCGAATGTAGGTGTTATCAATCATTTTTATCGAGCTCTTTTTAATTAGAATAGTAATCGAACGCTGTCTGGCTGCTGCATTTGAGTAGGATTGCTGCCATGGCCTTCTTGTTTTCATCTAAGCAGTTAAGGATTTAATTGTACCTAAACTTTTCAGATGATATCTGTAAAACTTGCATATTATACAATGTTTATATTATACTTGTGTTACGTAGAACAATTAACATATATATAGTATTAATTACATAAGGAAAACCTCATTGTTATGTATCTAAATAAGTTTCAAGTTCACATATTCATAAAAGAGTCAGATAAGAATCATATATCAAAAAGTGAATCATTCAGCCTGCAATTCGGTAACAAACCTCTTTTGTACCAACTTCTCATCTCATATCTACATCATCACCAAAAATGAATGTTACCTAATTACAAATTAATTCCAAGACGCGTAAATTACCTAAACCGCTTCTCAAGGTGATTAAGAAGCCAAACAGGACAAAAACAATCTCATTATGTGGAAGCCTTATGACTTAAACAAAATTGAAGGTTGAAAATTGATAATGATTGAGTTAATACATAATATCATATCAACTTCCATTACCAATAGCTTGTTTTAAAAAATACACTTGCTTACTCAAAATTGAATTATAAGAGCCAACTAACATATTTTGAACCTTATGTAGTTATTCATAAGATTGAAAATAGATTGACAGTTTGAGTTGCCTTGTTTACTCAGTCATAAATACTTTTAGGTTCGTAGAGTTTGCAAGTGTGGTAAAAGTTAGATGTTTACATAAAACATGTTTACGTTCTAGTTAGGTTTAAAAAGAGTTGTTTTTACAACTGTTTTTGCTTTCCATTGGCGGAATAATTAATTACAAGTAACGCTCTACATCTGTTACCCAAGTACTTACTAGATAAGTTTACAAACAACATTTCTAACAGGTACTTGATAACTTGAATATGGGACCCAACCTGTATGGTCATTTCATTTTTTATAATTTAGCCCAAAATGAATCTTGTTTGTCTTTTATTTGTATTATAAAGTTGATAATCAAAGGTGTTTTTATGAATGCAGCATTGATTTGTTATCAGTTAGACACATGTATGAATCACAATACTAATCTAATCTGACAGCTTATCACTAGTACTATCACCTGCACCTTGACACTTCAGTACACTCATTCAGACCTTGCTATGGTTATGTGTAAACAAAAGGCAAGAGGAAAACTATGAAAACATTTGCAGTTACAAATGTTCTGTTTTATGGTGTTGACTATTTCTATACAATCAAAAAAGTTATCAGCCTAAGGGCCAATTTCATTAACTTTCTTCTGAAGAATATATAATATTATTGGTTTGACATATAATTTTCTATAGAAAAAGCTCTATCAAACTATATTTTTTATTCCTCAGATTATCTGAAGATTGAAAAATGCGCCCTTAGTTTATATACATGAGACAATCTGAGACTGATAACTTTTTTAATGTTGAGTGATATTGTACTAGCATTTGCCTAGATTAATTGTTTTTGCTGCAAAAGCAATGCCTCTTAGTCACAACTCCTTAGATTCAAGTCCACAATAGACACAATTCAGAACAAAATTCAGAGAATGATAAAATATTTCAATTGACTGTAGTGAAGCTTAAAGCTCAGGCCACACTGGGAACGAAGCAAAACGACGTTTAGCTTTCATCCGCGTTTTTCATACTTTGGTTTGCTATGAACGGAAGTATGAAAAGATGTGGAGGAAAGCTAAACGAACTTAGCTTCGTTTTGCATCTTTCCGCTTCGTTCTGCGTTTAACCAGAATGTACAAGATGCTTCAGACTACAAACCACTCTAGAACACTCACTGCACAGACAAAAAGCGGTTTTCAAAACAATTATTATATTTATATTTCAGGTGACACAGGAAGAACTAGAATCCAAAGACTGTAGAGGGCGGACACCTCTGCTACTGGCGGTGACACTCGGTCACTTAGAGACGACACGAGTTCTCATAGAGGCTGGTGCTGATGTCAACTGTGAGAAGGATGGCTGGACAGGTAAAGGAATCTTTTTATATGCGCGCTAGTTAACGCATCTGATCATACGATGTTTTTATACGTTGACGGTTATCTGCCTTGCTGAACTTGAAAAAGCAGTAGCTGCATTTGCAGCGCGTTTTTATGTTGTTGACGTCGTTGGCCGTACAAATTTAGGAACCTATGACTACTCCTTTTGTATATGTTGCAAAAAAATGATTCTATCTATGATAAGGAGAGAAATATTTCAGTCTGCTGAAGAGATGTCATGCTATGAACACCCTGCATGTTAAATTTAATATATTATCAGTCATTGTAAGAGCCCATGTAAAGTACTAGGCTTCTATAACAAACTGTTACAAAATGCTTATAAGGCGGTACTTCCGTGCTGATTGTAATCACGAACGAATACAATGCTCACTATATGATTTCACTTTCTGATAGTTGAGTGATCAAAATCGGTACCATGTACCATGGTAGCATACTAATTACATACTTACCACACGTTATGTAATATGTGATACTAGTTTTTGTTTTGAAAAATTACCTATGGAAACTCAATTTTAAAGACCAAATTCCTTAGAAATCACCTTCATATATAAAATCTCCTTTTAGCGGTCCAAGAAGCCACAGCGACGGGTAATCCAGAGCTCCTATCCTTGGTGCTATCACGGAGAGATTACCAGCGTCATGTACTCCGATCTGGCGGTATACCTGACCTGCTGCGACGGTTGAGTCTAGCACCAGACTTCTACGTGGAAATGAAGTGGGAGTTCACTAGTTGGGGTAAGTTTATTACCAAAAAGTTGCACGGATAAAGCTAGCAGTTCGGAAAGATCAAATTTAAAAAATAAATATTTATTCAACAAAAAATCTGTTTCTGGATTTGGTCTATGAGGCCTGCGACTGAAAACTTAAAAAAGATTTTAGGGGATAACTGCCAGTGGCATTTTCCTTCGAAGTAGTAACAACATACTGCATTCACTATATTGTTCGCTTATCTGAGGATTGGCGGGTTTCACATACTCGGAAATGTTTTTGCGTGTCCTATGTTTCAGCATGTTTGGCGAATTGCATATTCGTTCATTTACCTGACACCATCATAAAATTGACATTATTGTTTGATAGCGATTATAATTAGCAGTAATTTCGAATAAAATTAATTCCCATTTTATCCACAGTGCCTCTAGTATCCCGAATGTGTCCATTCGACACGTACAAGGTGTACAAACGCGGCGGCAACGTGCGCGTGGACACGACACTCGTCGGCTTCGACAACAACCGCTGGCAGAGAGGAGACAGGACATATATATTTAGAGGACAGGGTGAGTCTATAAATCAGTTTTCTTAGTCATCTGAAGGAATATTTCAGTCCATATTACTTGCCAACACCTTTGCTAAATCTTTGTAAGAAAAATCATCGAATGATCCCCGATAATCACCACACGTTACTCCATTTATGCAAGAAGTACTTTACAATCACTCACACACTAATTGCGCCATACACACAGAACTACAATAGAGTTCACACAGAAGCATCAGAATGTTTTTTTTTTTTGCCTGCCTACGCTGTCCCACTCCTGGGCAAAGGCCTCCCTCCACTCCTTCCACCGTTCGCGAGCCCGCGCGTCCTCCTTCCAGTTTTGACGGAACCTATCCAGCTCGTCCCGCCATCTCCTACGTGGTCTGCCGCGACCGCGCCTCGCTGTCTCAGGGCACCAGTTCTGTGCTATTTTGGCCCACAGTTTGTCCGGCATGCGGCAGACATGTCCTGCCCAGTTAAGTTGGCAGCCTTTTGAGCCACGTCAGCAATTTTTTTTTTGGAGCGCAGTATAGTGTGTCGAACACAATCCGTTAATTTAACAGAATGGTACTAATTAATAATCTGATTAACAACTTTCGAGTTCCTTGTTTAATGTACTTATGCAGTTCTTGGTAGAAGCTGTTCTCTTACGAATGTTCCTAGCAACTTCTGAATCTACATAATTCTTGTTCACAGGCCGCACAGCAAGTTTAATGGAACTAGACCACGAGCTAGGCACCTCTTGGTGTGAATACCTCGAGCCTATGTCCGGAGATAGGGAGTGGCCCGCGCCGCCCCCCCACGTCATAGAACAACGATTAGCATCACCGCTGGCCATCAACTATTTGGACACAGACAAGATTAGTTTTGAAAGGTAAGAGTTATATTAATCAGTTGAAGGACTCTGACCGAGAAAAAATATAAGTTTTATTTCGTTTATTCATTTTTATACTTATTAAATACATTATTTTTTATTTTTTATCATTAAATACTTCTCTTCTCAGACTTTAACACTACTGGTACTAATGGCTAGGATTTATAACAAGATTACACACAAAACATCTTGACTTGATAAACATTCAGGGAGTTGTGGTGAGACTTTTCCGAACAACTTTGAAGTAAAAAGTTAGACCAAACTTTAGAATAGTTTTTAAAATTAAAATTGGCGTGAATGTTTTTCAAAGAGTATTATTTTATATTTGGTGAAACCAGTGTCCTGTGATTTGTCAGAGTGGTCAAGCAAAATGGAGTGAAGAATCTGTTTAATACACTTGCCGCTTATTACAGAAATAAAAGCGGCATCTGGGGCTGGCGTCAAGACAAGACCGAAGCGGTGAACGGGTATGAATGCAAAGTGTTCGGCGCCAACAACGTGGAGCTCGTGTCCAAGACAAGGACAGAGCATGTGCCGAAGGGAGAGAGAGAGAAGCGAGCGCAGGCGCGCGCGCCGCTCGCGGGGCTGTTGGCGTTAGCTGATGCTGATGTGCAGGCGGCCACGCCGCTGTTGGCGGCTGAAAAGGTAGGATGAGCATTATCTTAGATATTTTCTTGGCTTGAACTGAAAAAACTGGATAATATCTGATCGTCATCTTTTATTATAAAGATGTGTCACTAATTATATTACAGCAAAATATATATATTTTTTTAATTTTGTGTGACTAATATAAAACATAACATGCTTTTACAGCAATCACGAATGATGAGCTGTCATCCACTGAAGAATTGTATTCTTTGTTGTAGTCTATATGGCACGCACCCACTATAACCATTCTCCTGCCCGTATTCCAATTTATTTGGGAAATATGGCATCCATTAGACAGAAAAATAAACAATAGTGATATCGGTTGAGATTTTAAAATATATTATATTTCTTGCTCTACGCAAGAAATATAATAAATATTTAAAAAAAAATATGACTTAACATGTTGCCATTGGACTTAAAAACTATAATATATAAGAGCCCTTTTAAGTCAAGACTCAGAGCGTTCCTAATGGAGAAATGTCTTTATTCAATAGACAATGACATATCCACATTAAAAAAAATAAAAAATGAGTTCATGTGAGACTGGGTAATATTAGTATGTTACAATGTAGCTTGCAATGTTATTGAATTTTTAATTGTATTGAATGTTTAATTTGTAATGTATTGAATTTTTATTTTATTGTTTTGTTTTTTTTTCTATAATTTATTGTGCTTGAATGTATTCTATAGTTTTAATGAACGTGTTTTTATTTTATTTTTTATGTATGATTTCAAACACAATATGAATTCTTCCTGAATAAAATTGAATTGAATTCTGGGTGACAACAGCCATTACAGGACGAGTCGCCCAGCCCCCGCAGCAGTAGATCAGCTGAAGACCTCACACACGTCCCTGTCACGTGGGAGGAATACTTCTCCGACGAGGAGTTGGACAGGGACATCGGCAAGCCGCGCGAGGTGTCCACTAAGGTGCAGAAGTTCAGAGCGACGCTGTGGCTCTGTGAGGACTATCCGCTAGAAGTAAGGGTTTGATAAGATAACTTTCAAAGGCATTGTGAAACTGCTTAGCGTTGAAAAATTGCTCGGGAGGGACATAAAACCCACTCAATTTCACGTTCGTCGATCATATCATTGCGTTGAGGGATGGCTCTATAATAGTATAGGCTTACCATCCTTTTGACGGCCGTGTTATCAGTTCAATTCTTCGTGGAAGAGTTCTTGCATTCGATTCAGAACTTTGGTCTCTGTTGTGAACTGAGGTTGGATAAACTTTCAGAAGTCTGTTCATGCAAACGCTCGTTATAATCTAATCTATCTATCTAACTAGGCTGTATTGTCCCACTGCAGGGCAAATGTCCCCCTCTCCCTATAATATAATATATATATAATATAATATATGCGAATGCTCGATATAATGGTTAAATTTTTTCTTTTAGGTCGAATATTGAGCCCGCCTTTTTAATTAGCACCGAGAAGTATTGGGTCATTTAAAATAATGATAAAAAAATCTCTTGAATAATCATAACATGACATTTTAATTTTATCATGTCCTATCGAAGTTAATAATAAGACCATTCTTGTTGTGTTATAGTTACAAGAACAAATAATGCCGATCCTGGACCTAATGGCTGCGATATCATCGCCACACTTCGCCAAGCTAAAAGACTTCGTTCAAATGCAGTTACCAGCTGGTTTTCCTGTCAAAATTGGTAAGTTTGCGATTACTATGAATACGATGGAGTATTATATATTCTATAATAAACGGGAGATATTTTAGGAAATATTTAACAAAAACAGAGGCGTTTTAAAATATTGTGATTTACATTGGCAGATTAAAAATCTACAATCTACATCACCTATGATGAATTTATTAAAATATTTGTAATGAACATTAAACTACTTTGACTGCTCACCCATTGAGTTTGTCCAGATAAGCACGCACATAGAGCCACGCGGAAAATGCATTTCATACAAATGCATGAATGCGAAATGTTTCACACACGCGTCTGGTCCACTCGCGTGTAATTCACGTGCAAAATTCTTATTCTTACTCTTATAATTTTCAGAAATCCCCCTCTTCCACGTCCTAAACGCGCGCATAACGTTCGGCAACATATTCGCCACCGAGACCCCCGTGCCTTACATCGACGTGATCCCGGAAGGCGACCGGCTGGCTTGCCTAGTCGACGACCAGTGCTTCGCCGTCGGGCGCGGCTACCGGGACTCGGCCGGGCCGGACGAGCGGCTGGGCTGCGGCGTGGACGACGAGGAGGGACTGCTGCAGTACGCGATACAGCAGAGTCTCATGGAGACCGGCACGCAGGACGACCAGGTCAGTTACTATTATACATCAGTGTAGTTTTCCTGGTATTTAGTCTGTACATTTGAACGTCAGGCGAACGGTTCTGAATAATTTAAGGTGGCAACTGAAACTTGAGTTATTATGACTATGCTTTTGCACCAGAAAACATTCAACGTGTAGATGTTTCACACTGAAACTTGTCACATGAAACAAATCTCATAACTAGTTTTTATGTGTTGCGTTCGCACTGCACGCAACATGAGTCAAGTTTTAAGACAGATCTCAAGTTAGTCTTTTCCAAATAAGACTATAAACATCGAAACATGTAGTGGACAATATGTTGCAAGATTCATATAGAAATATTCTCGCAAATTGTCTGTAAAAATGTCAAGTGATATGAAACGTCAAACATGTTTCGCGTCGACATGTTGCGTGACAATGCGAACGTTACTGTGCGTTTGCACTGGCGAAACATCACAACAAAACATGTTGAAATCTCTAGTTCCTGTCAAACATTGGATGGAACATTGACAGAAAATAGAGATTCCAGCATGTTTGGTTGTGAATGTTTCGCCAGTGCAAACTCACAGTAAGCCGACGGACAGAAAACAGAGATTTAAACTTGTTTTTATGAGTTTCGCCGGTGCAAACGCGTTCTTAAAAGGCTAGTTGCCACGAAAAGATGTTTCCTCTTTCCTGTTTAAGACATCCTTGTGTCACGCAGTAGTAGTACCAAGATATCAGAAGGCTCTTTGTTATAATGTCATGGTTATTATAGTCTTCACAAAAATTGTTCATAATTATTCTTCATTATATATTGCGACACTTGTGTCGACCTCTTCTTACAATATCTGTCCGCGGATGAGCTAACACGGTGCCGCTCGCCAGGTGGACGTGTGGGAGGCGCTGCGCGGCGCGCGGCCCGCGTCGCCGGCGCGCGCGCAGGAGCCGCAGCTGCTGGCCAGCGAGGAGCGCCAGCTGCAGAGGTAAGGCAAACTTATTTCTAATTCTTGCCCAAATACTCGTGTTTCTTTGCGAGCAGTAGGTAATTGTATCCGATGTAAATATCGAAGAAACTTGTTGGAATTGTGCATTCGTTTTGACGATTCGGTTGATTTGTAATATTTTTAGACGATTTGTCTGTCATTTCCGTGCTGCTGGTTTTGCAAAAAATACAAAATTGTAACGGGAAAATAAACGGATAGTTTGACGTTTGTTGTCTGTACTTCCAATGATTGCAAAAATATCGATACTTCCACTTCTCCCCAGGTTAAAACACTAGAAAGGGCGTTTTGGGAAACTGTCGAATGTAATTTTGGCGTTCAAGAAGTTCTGATTCTCAGGCTATTAAATAAACGACTTTTAATTCAATATTATATTTTTGAAAAGATAACACAACAAGCAACAAAATCTGAAATAATCTCATTTTCCAGCATTATAAAAGCAATAACTCTAATAAGATAAGCACTGTCGTTCGGCCATAAGACGTTTGACGGAATAAATACAAAACAATAATCCAATGTGATCACAGAAATCCATACAAAAATAATGAACACATATTTACAGGCGTTGGCGTTTCAATTGGTAGAACTATCTTAGTGCGTGTGCTATAGAATAAGCTTCATAATAATTATAGTTATTTTTAATGAATTATACAGGGTTATTGGTAAAACACCAACAACCTCTTAAGGGGTCATTGTACTCATCATTATGAACAACTTTTACTTTGGTTCCAAGCCTTAAATCGGGAAAGAAAAATCTGGTGTTCCATACATTTTGACGAGTTGTGTGAACATAAATGTAGGGAACAGCTGTTTTTTTTTTTCGCGTTTTCATGTTTAGTCCCCGATTAAAAGTTGTTCCTATTGTTGAGTAGAATGACCCCTTAAGAGGTTATTGGTGTTTTACCAATAACCCTGTATATTTGTTATTGCTAAAGTAAATTGCACATTCTGTCAAATAAAATACACATAATAATTATTGTTCTAACACAAATAAATGTAGATGATTCACTCAGCATTTTAGGTATGACAAAGTGGCGGGCTCGTCTTGTCGGGCCAATTCAGTGAGTGCAACGTAGTCAGAAGATATAAGAGTAACGCGATAGAAAGAGAGGCAACTTCTAGGTGAATATAACTGTAGGTCATTAGCGCTGTGCGACCTGAATTGCACTTTATTGTGTCGTAGTAAGAGTCGCTTTTTATTTAAATGATTTTGTGGAGTGAACCATCTATATTCATTTGTGGACCTTCTTTGGTCACCTTCAGTTATACTTATTAGTAAAGTATAACTAAAGGTGACCAAAGAAGGTTATAACTTATAACAGTAAAAAAAAAATGTCAGCCTAGCTATGGACACTAAATAACGGAAAAGGTAAAATCATGGGGGTAATAAATATTCCGTAAAGTCGGTAAAAGGAAACGTGAACTTTTTTAGAAAACCAAACAATTTTGTGATGGCCATCCATTGCAACATACGTAAGCTAGGTAGGTAGCAACCACAGAGGTTTCTAAAATAGCAAAAATATACATGAAATAAAAACCATAATAAGCAAAATTATAGGTACCCGAAACCTTTTTTGAGAGTTAAGAGCTAGTTGTCGCAATTTCAATTCAATAACAATGTACCATGTATTCATTCTACATACAATTGATGCCAGAATTAAAAAAAAAAAAAAAATTTACTTATCACACAATCAATAATAATTTTTTAAACTTTCAAGCACGGGACCAAACAAGTAATCAGGCATGTACTTGCCCCAAACAAAGTCTATATGGTTCCAATTTTTGTAGGGCATCTCGTAGTACTCTTCAACGTGATTCAAATTTTCCTTTAGACGCTCGACATCCTCTATGGCCGACAAACGATCATTCTTACCGACATAGAAAGAAAACTTAAAAGGAACCTTACTTAAGTTATACACCGCGGGCTGAACACTACCGTACCTTCTCAAATTCCCGACGCCATAATCGTACTGTTGAAACGTTTTCGATGCTACAATTTGTGCTAAGTGTACGGTGTTCTTCATTGATGAACCGCTAGGGTAGTGTCCGAAAGCTATCGGAACGAACTCTGGTTCGAACTGTTCGGGATCGGAGCCGAACAACACCGATGCGACCCCCACCCCGCACGCCTCGTACCCCACAAGACCTAGCGTACACGCGGTTCGGAACAACGCCACTAGCTCCGAAGAATTTCTTAAAAACTCCCCGTGCCCTATAAAGCCTAAGGCCGCACTAAGGGGAGGTCCTCCTACTAACGATAACAGAGGAAAGAACGGATGCTGAGCATTATCCAAATACGCTATCGGAGCTAAACATACAACATTCTTAATTTTCGATTCGTATTCTGGTTTCATGGATCCCAAAACGTAGAACAGTGTTGTCCCTTGCGAGTGCGCGATCACCTGAAGTTTTGACTGTCCGGTCTTTTCTAAAACGAAGTTGATCATGGCTGGGACGTCGTAGATAGCCATCTCGTGGAAACTGAACTCCCAGAAGTCTAAACGGTCTGGGTTCAGGGTTTTATGAGCTCGGGAATGCAGGTTACCTCTCGTGTTTCCCAGCCAGACATCGTAGGTGTTGTTGGATAAGCACGCTGCTAATGAATTATGTCCTCTTCTTATCCAGGTGTCTGAAGAGTCCTCAAAGCCATGCAGCAAGAAGACTGTTTTTTCTTTATCTCCAGGAATATTAAATATGGTCAAAATGTACCCGTCTTCAGTGATTACTTCGTATTTGACGCACGGGTAGTTGTATTTGTTCAAGAACGCGCAGAAGTCTAGTCGTCCGTCTTCGGGAATATTCGCCAGAGACAATGTGATGTCTTCTAACGATAATTCTGCTGTTACGCATTGTAAAGATATCAAAAACACTGGCACAAAATACCGAGCTAACATTTTTGATTTTTCTTTAAAAACTTGTTTCAAATTCCGTTCTACGTGAGACTGTCTTTTGGTGTCGTCTTTAGTTTTGAGTCCTACATCGTTTTTTTCGATATTTATAGCAATTATTCAAGTAAATTTTGCATTAATTATCTCCGTTGAAACAGCTGAGTTAACGTAACTATTGAAATATCATGAAAATAAACATCTAAAATCAACAGTATAAAGTTAACTCAGATGTGTTTATAAGAGATTTTGTCCAGTTAATAAATGAAAAATGAATAATTAATAGGTATCAATGAGATCATTGTTATAAACATACCAGGAAATGATATGCCAGAAAGGTTGAATTAATAATGTTAAATTGTGTAAAGTTTCTGTTTCTTTTTATTTTCACATCGCAGCGACTAAATGTGGGCAAGCAGTGGTTACGTTTGAATAGTGTCGCTGCAGCTTCTTGCTGTTTTGTTGTGGAAACTACAAAATCAAATCAAACAAATGGTCGACGTATCGTTGTGTTTGCGATGTGGCCGGCCGCTAGTGCTGGCGGTTGCGCAGTGGCTGCGACGTTGTTTTGATGTGGTCGATATCGCCCACACTGTTGATATTGACGGCCAAATGTGGTCCGCGTGATTATACTATTTATTCTCATACAAATTAGCTCCCGTCCACGTGTTGTCATTGCGGTGTGGTTGTCGGATCGGGATTTTTAGACGTTACGCTACGTTGACCTAAAGATTGTTCGATAGATCAGATTAGAGCTGCTTTGATAGCTAGCCCACGTTCGATTTGCATGTGGAACAAAACGGTTTAGCACTTTAAGTTCTACTTTTGCTAGTACAGTGCAAGATAGTCGCAATAATTTAATATAGTAAACAAATATTTAAAATAGCAGAAGGAAACAGTAAGTCAACACCAGATTATGAGCATTACCAACATTACAAAACTGAAGAGGCAACATAACAATGTGATTTGAAAATGAACTCTTAATAAAAAGTGCAAAATCTTTTTGCCCCCAATCCCAACCTATTTTTGCCTCACATAGTGTAGTTGCCAGGCTAGATGCTAACTCGCTAGTTATCCGCAGAGCGATAGAGGCATCGCTGGCGACGGTATCGCTGAACTCGACGACGCCCGAAGAGCCAGTCGAGGAACATATAGCTGATGTGGATGCTGACGCGGACCTTCAAGCGGCTTTAGCGCTGTCGGCGAGAGAGCAGGCGTCGCGCGAACAGCAGCTTGCAGCGGAACAGCGAGCTTTTGATGAAGCGCTGCGGTTGTCGCTGTTAGACAAGTAATCGGTGAGTTCTTCATTTTCAATGTTGTGTTTTTTTTTATTGTGATTTTGTTTCGTGAGGCATGTTTATTATGTTTACAGTCGGAACGGAAAAAAAAAAGATCTCGTCAAAATATTTAGCAATGGGCTCGATATGAGAGAAAAAAAAAAATTGTGGCGGCATCAAAGCGGCGCCTCATGCAAACTACACATTACACTGACGTCACGCGAAATTCTGCATCGCGCAAGCAGAGTTTACAGCACGATCAGCATATATATAACTTCCCGACATCAATCGTTGGGCAGTTGCCCACCAGACACGACACCCGTCTGGTCAGAGGGTCCTCGCTTTTCTATGGAGTATGAGTGAACTTTACACCCTGTTCCTCATATTAGTTCATTATAAAAAGGAGTTGGTTTATTCAGTACTAGAAGCCGATTGAGCTACATACTCTTTACTAAATACTGACATCACCATGTATTGATCAGTCATTTTTATGAAAACATATTAAGATTAGCAGTATTTTAGTAAACCACCTTGAAGTATGTATATTAAAAAGAATGTAACTAACATTGTTATTATTTCATTTCAGATCTCAATTCAACAAAAGTGAAGCGTCCAACCAAAATAAGACTTACGCCTAATGTACTTCTAGTAAGTAGAAAATTTATACTTCCCGGGCCGGTGTTCATATGAAGTGTCTCGTCCAAAATAGGCTGCACAAAGTTCATAATATATATAACGCAACGTTGATATATTTTTGTTTATTTGTTTATAGATTTTTTTTGAGATGATTCTACCCCTATACTCGTTGTCAAAAAATGTTTACAGAAAAAAAATCTCAATCTGATCATGTCAGGCAAAAGTTCAGTCAATAACATGTTATTTAAAGTCCTGATAGTTTTAGCTTTCGCTCGCAGATTCGCCCGCGTGGTATGTGAATAAAAAGTAGCCTATGTCCTTCCCCAGGGTTCAAAGTATCCACAAACCAAATTTCATCAAAATCGGTTCAGCCGTTTAGCCGTGAAAGCGAAAAACAAAGCAACTCACATTCGCATTTATAATATTAGTTAGGATTCAAGCATCAAACTCAAAGCATTTATTTCAAATAAATACCAATTACAGGCACTTTTGAATTGTCAAGGGGTCGGTCTGTCAGAGAGATGAAGCTAGTTGCCCATTCCAACGCGTAGTAGGTTCCTATGGAGAAGAACGGGCAAGAAACTCCACAAAAAAATCAAAACTTACTTCCTACAAAAATATAGTAAATTAGGATGATAAATGTATATTCTTTTTGTATTTCTGTTATGGATGGGACACATAACTTTTAGTTATACAGACGAGCGACTAAGTTGAGAAACGATCAATTACTAATATTATAATTTTGTATAAATAATAATATTTTTTTATGTAGTGTCTGAAATGTAAAAAAGAAATATTATGACTGCCAATGTATGTTTATTTATTCCATAGAGATTGTTACGAAACAATCGCTTATCTGTAAAAGTATCCCTCTGTTTCTGAAACCTCGCTAAAAAGCGCTACTACTGAGCATGCGATTCTAGGTTGAATTCCCAGGTCGGAAAAAGAAGAATGAATGAATGAATGGAATTTCTCAGTAACAGTCCGTAGTCTGGATTTGTGCCCGGTTGATAGCAATATGCTCGCCCCCTATTAAATGAGACTTAAACATTACTGGCTAAATATGGGTGTTACTAAAGGTACACGTCTGCCTTACCCTTCAGGGATAGCAGGCGTGATATTATGTTATTATCAACTTTTGTGATAACGACAAGTAATCATGCGAGTTGTCAAGAAATTTCACAGCGTGGGTTTCAGAAACCGGGGGTGGGACTCGGCCCTTAGATTTTTGACTGTAGAATATTTATTCATCGTTATAAAATAATTATGATAATGTATATTATTATATTGTGTACATCGGGTGCATATACACAAAGTATATAATATTAACGTACGTTTGTGTTTAGTATCGCTATACGAGTGAGATATAATTATTAATTAATAATTTGATTTAATAACGTAGCCAAAAGGAATTGTTCAGACAGGTACATATTCAGGAAAACAAAATAAGAAAATAATTATAATTTAATGTTAACTTGGGTCCTACAATGATTCGATTTCGTGGTAATAATAACCTCCTTCTTTTGTGGCGTCGGTTATAAAATATAAAACTATTCTCTCCCGAAAAAGTCTCAGATAAATAAATCTGCTATCGAGTCTCACAAAAATATTACAAAAATTGTAATCTAATTCAATGAACTCTCTGCCAGCGACTGTGTTCCCTTCCACATATAACCCGTCAGCCTACAAAGCAAGACTGAACAGGCATCTTCTGGGCACGCTTGATCCACCATAGACCTCATCTATCGTTTTCCATCAGGTCAAGATCTGGCACATTGTGCAATTTAAAAAAAGATTTTTTTATTTATATGTCGTGATTATTAAATTAAAAAATTAAATAAAGTACTACTTTCATTTAAAGCGTAGCACATTTTTGGTTGTAACCTGTTATCAATAAAGCTAAAAGTTTATTTATTTAAGCTAAGGGTATACAGGGAAACCTTAATACAACAAACAATTTTTTTTTACATTTAGCATGATTTTAATCTCGGTCACAAAAAGGTTTTAATCAGAAACTGGCTCTGGTCACTGATCATGGTCACAAACTAGCCGTGGTCACATAATGGCCATGGTCACATATTGACTATTGTCACAATTTGACCCTGGTCAAAGATTGACCATCGGCACTGAATGGCCACGGTATATTGATCAGTCACTTTCTTGTCGTGGTTGCAAACTGAACTTGGTCCCAAATTGACCTTGGTCACAAATTGACCTTGGTCACAAATTGACCTGATGCTAACTTACTTGTGACATAAAAGTAGAACTTTATATTTGATTAAATTAAACAAGTATTTGTACTGTCTCAATTATTATTATTACTATTTACTATACGTTAGTTAAAACTCTAGACTTGGCAAACTTTGCTTAGGATTAGTATCCAGTGCAATAATTATATTATGTAATATTTAAATGTTTATATTGATTCCTATACATCTGTGTCCCTGCAGTTAGATGAAGTATGAGCTTTATTGTGAATGCTCGAAGGTGGATAGTTGATAAATAAGTTCACAAAATCTCTTTCACAACTGAATATTTAGATTTTTGATGTGACTAGCATAATCTGAATTAGTCTTTGTATATTTTTCTCGACTATTATGAAATATTGAGATTTTGTGACACAAATAATTGTAATTATTTATACCTATAAAAATAATATAGACTCTGACTGCCAAGCAAAACTCACCTTTCACACAAAATCTTTTATCTTTATTCTCGTTAACTTTTAAGTTGATATTTGCTTGGCTATGTTATTTTTACACACTTCGTTGTGGAGTATTAGTTGAATTAACATTACCCTAAAGGAATTGTGATTGAATTGTATTAATAATAACAACAACAGTTTTCATATGTAACATAGTAATTAATAGCATTTGTTAGACTCTTCACACTAGGAAATTGCACCATAGAGACACGACACGAACTTTTTAATTTTATGATTTGTTACACGTGAAAACGGACCCTTATTATTCCTATGTAATGTTTAAAACATCACAAGTTTATATAAAAGATCTCTAGAATTTTTATCGCGACTAAATTAAGTAATAATAAATCTTTGGCAAACATCACATTGCTCAGAAGACAGCCGTGTTTGAATAAATAATGGTCTGCCGTCTAATCTGATGCTTACCTAATCGTGGAACGAAGTAATGCCCTGAAAGCCGCTCAAAGGTGCTTCGAGATGGTATATTTTCATGTGTTACTTGATGATACCATTTCACATCAAATTGTTAAAAGGATTTCTAATAACTGATACCATCACAAAATTATATTGTATTACAAATACAAGCCTGGAGTTGTGCTCGTCTCCTCAATATAAAATATGGTAAAAATTTAATTGTAAGGGGTAATATTTAAGCGCAGATCACGTTATACTGAAAGATATATAAAACTATCTTAAAAATCTGTTTCCTGTATGACTACGATCTCTAAAAAGTAAAATCTTTGGTACTGATACCAAAATCTGCGCTTAAATATTACTCAATAACTTATCTTATAATTATAACCATAAGGTATAATTTCCTACCAATGTAACGTACTACATAGGTATACCCAGTAGGCCACTGTAAAGGCGTGTGTTGTATATTTGGCGCTACTTCGCAGCTGTGATTTTATATTTAATAATGTATTGAATATTTTGTATTGTCTCCAAACATGTGATGTACTGCTGTAGTTGAAATTGCTTGAGGAACGTCCCTTTAGGCGGCTGACGCACTATTCACCCATCCTGACGTGAATTATACCGTAATTTGGTGTCTAGTGCGTTTAAAGCCTCAATGTCAATAGCTTTTTAACTAAATTCGATCTCAAGTAGTATTATAATATTGTATGAAAAAGCATAATAGGAAAGTATTATTGATGGTGAAACACGCATCGCAGGATTTGTTACACTGCCATCTATTGCGTGCTATTGGAAATAAGTAGTGAAAAAATTGTATTAGCGCCATCTTTTGGTGGGTAGGAAAAATAAGCTATTGACGAAGTCCATTCAATTAGTGATGCTTAGTTTTTGTAATAAGAAGTGTGTACAAAATATTTAATACATGTTCACACGTATTTATATGACTGTATACATATTGTACAAAGCTATTTCAATTCTATACATTTCCGATCCCAGTTGAACATTGTACAACCCTGTCGAAATGTGTAAAATAATGTGTTATTATAATTATATTTTATGTATATTGATTTTTAATCATTGTTTCATTCGATTCCTTATCAGAAACTACTGTTATGCATGCTGCATTTTTCAGCGTCGACTTGCTCGTAATAAGTTTATCAGCCTCTATTTGAAGATTTTGAGATCTAAGTTTTACTTTACCGGTTATACTCTAATCAGTGACTTTAATGATGTAGGTTGCTTGCTTTGCTTCATAATATTAGGATAAGGAAAATAAGTATTCTTAGGAGATAATAAAAGAAATAAATACGCACAATGTTATCTATGTATTTAAAATTTAATTTTCGTTACTTATATACAAATTACAACATTCACTATCAATAATAGGTATTAGTTTGTCCTATATTTACATACGTAATACACTTTAGAAGCGTAATTTCATTATTCAAGTCAATAAATTACATCAGGAAACTTTTGGAATAGTGAGTAGTCACGAACAAGAATAACCAACAACACTGCGTCTTCTGAACGGGGATGGAACCGGGCAATGCCGGCAGTAACCGGCTAATACGGGCACACACAATAATAGTGACACCGGAATAGAAAAAATGGAATTGTACATTAGAAAAGTAGTTTTTTATATCAATAATAATTTTCTTATACTTAGACACACCGGCATTCGATCCCCGTTGTTACATACTGCGCGAGAATTGTACTTACTAATTACTACAAATTGATAAAGATTCCCAAGGAAAGTAACGAGAACAATTAAAATCATCGAAAACTTAAAAAATAACGAAATAAATAGATTTTTTTTAATAAAAAGGTATTATTTTATAATTTCTAACATCGTGTTTGTGTTCTTATAACTTTTTTGAGGACGAATACTGCTTAATTTATAAATAATTCACTTAAATTAATTATGAAGTAACATATTTGCCATCAATACTCAAACATAATAAAATACTAGAATAAATTGCACAGTGAATTAATTAGTAAATAGTTGTAACAAATAAACTGGTTTATTGCATATTGCTAATATCAATAAATTCCTTAAACTTACACATATTAGTTAGGTACATTGTTACAGGGCTTACCAAAAATCCTAATTACTTTAAATTCATTCATAGACCATTACAATATTTTTACAGAGTCATCAATGAGTGCAAAAACTGCAACGGAAAGTAGAATTTAAAGTTTACAATATTCAGTGGTCACAAAGTTGATATTATAAAGATTATTTCCATACAATCATAGTGGAAGTTCAATAAGTCATAAGAACACGAATCGACATCAATGTTACGACGCTAACACAGACTTACACTGGCTAAAATGAGAATAATTCTTCGACACTACAGATATTTATTATATTATAATTATTATATTCGGATTATTATGAAATTCTTGAAGCAAAACATCACATTGATTGACACAAACGAACATTGAGATATTTAAATGCTACAACTGGTTAACTCCACACTGACTAACTTGTGGTTTATGTGCAACAGTATGCTTGTTGATGCAGTTATATTATTTGTCCGCAATCAAATAACGTTGCGGACACCTAAACTTAAATTATGTGAAATCATTTGCATTTCTACTATTACTTATTAAAACACTGAATTATAATTTAAACATGTTACAGCACTGTCTACTTCAACCCATTTAGGTAAATGTTATTTCTATAATAACCGTATTTGACAAATTACATGTCTTCAAATGTTCATAGCCAACAAAAGTAATCGCCTCTACTCATCTCGTTTCTGGGACTATGTATTTTGCCTACTCTCATTTTAACCAGATTAGACGCCATGCCGACTACTGTTAGCCTTATTATCTGATCGATGCTAACAGTAGTCACCTTGCGGTTCTGTCTAATAATAAATGAAGCTGATGCAGGTCGAACTGTTACTTACAACTAAAATACTGAGTTTAATATTACCGTCGATAGATGGCGTTGGTTTTGGGATATCGAGATCACTTTACATCTGGTAGAGATGTGCACATCGTCGGTGCAGCGGGTAGATACGCGTAACATTAAACAATGATTTGAATAACAATTCCGACCCACACAAGCCTCTACACATAAATTAAATGCATCGTACCTCCGCTTAACTTTTCTAACTACGATATACATACAGTCCGACTTGGATTGCACTTATTTGGAACTAACGCCGCACTTCGGCGCATGTTGTATCATATCACAACTAAACATAAAGTATTATGCACTACGCACGTACTCTGTAACTGTACTTATTGACGCACCATCTTATAATATACGGATATGGTTGGTTGAGCATCCACAATTTACTTGTACCTACATCACTCATAAGTAACGAAATATGTCGGGTTAATGAGTGCATGGGTGAAGAAGGCCGTTGGTTGTCTAGCAGATATGTAGGTACCTTTTCTTACATACAAAAATTAAAAACAAAAACAATGAACCCAGAAGGGGAATACACAACATATAAAACCGACATTTAGTAAGTTAAACAGCTTCCCTACGCGTGAGAAAATGGCGGAGATGACCGAAACGTGTGTAATCGATTTTGATCAAATGTCAGAATAATGTGCGCTGACAGCGAACATCCCTGCGCTCGGATTTAACGGCTTTAAATGGTTGTCATGGCAGCCGCCGGAGGTGTATAGCTACACCTACACGTAATATGTAGCTTTTAATTTGATGAAGCACCCACCATGCGCTCACGTAGGTATTTACGGGAAAATGCGTCTGACTGCACAAGGGCGACGAATTTTCGACAGCGAAAACTCCGTTGAGTGGTTTTTTTTAACTGTTGGTTTTTATTGCAGCTTTTCTGTGGGATTTTATAAAAATATCCACTACTACTAGTAATTAATACAATTATTAGAAATAATACAGCCAACTTTCCATCCAGGTTTGTCTTTTAACAAAACGCACATCACCCAAGTAAAATATTTTTGTGTAAATTGTAGATGCTCCTAAGAGGTGGGTTTGCAATTCCGTTCCATTGAACACACATAGATATTGTGAACTTATCTGCATTACAAAAGGATAAACAAGTATATAATAATATGGCAATTAGGTGTACGCGGGTTTTTCATGTAATTGAGAGTAATCTGTCACTTCCGGTAATCTTCAGAAACATTCCTAGGCACGAGTAATTTTGCTAGTACGTAGTTTAATAAGTTATCTACCTAGGCATTAATAGAGATATTTTATTTAGGTAAGTACCAGTAACACTTTTGCCGGTGGCCTTCTTGGCCATGTGGATTTTGCTGGTACTAAGGCCCGTAGTACCCGCATAAGCCAGCCTTACATAAGGCTGCCGAAGGCGGGCATAGGTGCAGGTCCCATATAAGTTACCTACGTGTGCTTGCACTTAAAATTACGTTCTAAGTAGGTCCAATATTGATCTGGAATACTCATAAAATAAGCCCTGCTCCCTGAAGACGGTCCAGTTGCGTCATGACATCGGAATTAATATTTCAGTTGTAATTGCCTGTAGTTGTGTAGAGGAGGGTCCCGCTCGCAATTGCCTGGCCCTGCCGCGGACACCTAAATGACATCAACGTCACCGCCACGTCGCCGAGTCAATTTATGCAGATGTACCCACTCCAATTATGTACCACTCTGATGTATAAATTAAATGTAGATTTCCGAGATATTTTAAATTTAAAATGTCACAAAGTGCCTCAGCTAAGTGACGCGTAATTAACACTAAAAATTAAAGCTTTATACAGGATCGGAACGAGCTAACCGTTCCCTTGGCATCATCATAAGAAAGTTACTACCTATACAGATCAGTTCACAGGCTATGTTGCCGCGTTTTCATTCGCGACAAATCGTGCACATACGATATACATCGCCGGGTCTATGCACTTATGCATTAACGATTAAGTTATTGTGGTGTCAATGTAGATGAAAGTGCGCGATTTGTCGTGAACATTAACGTGGCCTAAAAGAGACAGTCCACGGTACGGGACTACCGCACCGAGCGACGACACGGGGGTTTCACAACATCGGACGGATCAATTCGTTCACCATTCGGGCTCAGGGGGTCTCCTTTAAAATTGCACCTTAAATCACTTACATAAAGTTCGCTATCGTGTGGCTGTCGCCACGTGGCTGTGAGGGGAATTTATTTCTACAAACTGTAACGCTAGATGATTTAAAAGAAAAGTAAAACTTAATGGCGAGTCGACTCTTTTAAAGAGTTTCTTACTGTGAATAGAATTCAATGTTTTCGCTGTACTTACAGACATATACAGGTGTCGCATCAAAAGGAAACTTAGAAAGACGTTAGTGCTAGTAATTAAGCACTATGTTCAGCAAAAACATTTGTAAATTTTAGAAATCTATTTTTAGGATAAACTCGTTTTTTATTTACAGAAACCATCATTACCATACTCTGTATACTGTGTACCGTTTAAATAAAAGTATTTTACATTAGAATTGTGGCCATCCTCTGATATAATATTTAAAAAAAAATTGAAATTGTATTTGTTACGGTTTGTCATGGCTTTAGTTCTGGTTATGAAAACATCATCAAAGTATGAAAAAGAGCGTACAACAATCAACCGTGGATAAGAAATAGTATTTTATATTTTACTTTGAATTTATGTATTATTTTAACAAATCGATTATGTAGTGTGACCGTGGATATGGATGTTATAAGAAATATGAAACGTAAGGGCCTAACCACACGGCGTCAATATTGCCCGTCGTAGACGCACGCTCTAAACTCAACTAATGCTGCTTTTACAAGGCACAAAACGTGCCGTTGATGCGCAGACGGCGCGCGTATAAAAATGTGCTTAGGCCTTAAGAATTAATATCATGGGCAGGAAACACACGAACAGCTAAACAAAAAAAAAATGTTTTTAGAAACATTACGTCAAAATGGTTAACAACATGCTAACACAGTTTGGCTCGATAGGTATAACACAGCCATAAATAATTACTGGCCAAGATTATACGTCCTTTTACAAAAAATTGATGATGTTTTCCCAAAAAAACCTAAAAGACAGGTCACGTAAACGATGACAATCAATTTGCTTATAATGATTTAGGTAGGAGCGGTTGTAATTATCTTAAAAAATATTTAACAACATTTTCGATTTGAGTCTGACACCTGTCTGACACAAAAAATCAGCCAAAAAAACCATTTTATGAAGATTAAAAAAAAATCTAGTTTCAGTTTGGTGTTAAGATTATAATTTTACTTAAAAATATGTGACGATAACGAAGTCAGAAGTCGGACAAAGTAAAATGACCGAACTATTTAACTTTATAGAACTAGAATATAACTTGGTCATGGAAAGAATATTCTCTGCCAAAGTCTGACAATAAAACTATACACATATATAAATAAATAGTATCAGTTTGTTATTATAATTTAACAGTTTAACATTGGTTTCATATTGAAGACTTGGCTATGCTGATTAACATTTGCTCAGCATATAGAACTGCATGCTTATTGCGGAACACGATCGCAATCGCAAGAGCATTTTGACTACTCATGTTGATTGCGATGTTATAGTTCGCAATGGACATGAACTGTCAAAATAAAAGCGATTGTGATTGTGAGAGTGATGCGCAATAATTAAATAGCAATGCGAAGTCACCAATATGGAGCCCACGAAAAACTAATTTACATACTACACTGTATCAGATGCGATAAGTCCGGAATACAACACGTCCATAGTCATTACAACTAAATTGTGTCATTCATAAACTAAACTGTACCAGCTGGTGATTTAGGTCGTCCAACTCTAGAGCTAAGTGTCTTTAGGTGCGTTCCCCCGGCCACTGTTCCCCAAGTTCCCCAAATTCTCCCGTTTCCCCCAAGTTCCCCATCCCCATGCGTGCTCAGCGCGGGTGCGCAGGCGGCGGTGGCGGCCCGCGCGGGTACCTCGGTCAGTCGCCGGTCGCCGTCACCGTCGGCGTTGTCCAAGGGCCGTTCCACGGGCTGTAGCCCTTGTGGCTGGAAAGAAAGAAAAATACATGTTAGAGATTATGCTTAGGTAGGTATTAGAAATATTGGAGGGTCATGGCGAAGATTAAGAAAGAGAGAGAGGATCCTCTTGTTCGTTTATGCCGAAATACTGTGATTAGGTACTAATCTGAATTGTGTTTAGTACGCACATGTTCATAAATCGCACGAACTTCAAAAGATACGACATTACTACATAAGTTAAAGTGTGTATACCTACAAGTTTTACTACATAAAGTTATAAACATCAGAATAATAAGTGAAATTATATTAAAATTAGAAAAACCCCCAACACAAACATTCCCAATTTTTTTATTCCTACTCCATCAACAGATCCTGTTCATCATCACGTATTCATTAAGATCTGTTTTATAATCATCAGAACGAAGAAGAAAAGTGTTGAGAAAGCAAAACCCCGCCAAAAGGTTCACCGACGAAGCTGGACTTGAAACAACCTGGCGACGACGTCGTTAAAAGATGCCCATCCATAGATAAATATCAACCGTCTCTCCACTATTCCGTTGTCTACTCTAGGATACATATCCAGTACGGCTTGCTAATCCGTCCTTATCCTGAGCGCACGTCTTGCCTACCATTACCGCGCCCCCCGGTCTACTCCTTGGGCTAGTGCAAATCTTGGGGTTCATTCGATTTCTCGAGTCTGGTTAAACCGCGCTGGGATCGGTGCATTTCATTAATTCATTCGTTAAAATAAAGTCGAAAATTAAATAATTCAACCATGTGCCTGTCCATGTTGATGTTTTCGAATTTTGCTTCGTTTGTTGATTATCGATTTTATTTAAACTTTTCCAAGGTTGCTTTTATTTTGTTGTGAAATTCGCATTGTGTCAGAACTTCGTCTCTGGACAAAAACTCGCTGTAGTCGATGCAATAAATTGTGAGAGAGCGAGACCATAATTATGTACATGTTGAGCTTATAGCACAAATTTTAGTGGTAGCTTTTATCTAAATCGGTGTTTTTGTCCCGACACAAACATTTCCTCATTTCTCTTTCCTACTCCATCACCAGAACCTGTTCATCATCAGTTATCTATAACCTATTAGTTGAGACCATTCCAATGAGCCCAAACACGATACCTGTGCTATAAGTTGGTAAGGGAGTTAGGTATCCTGCAAATTCCTTGTTCTAGATTACTATGTTCTTTTAATATCATTGAAGTAACAGAATACCAAATTTCTAATCGATCAGACCTGTGGAAGATGCTCACATCCTTCATCAACTAGAAAAGAGCTGATTATCTTCAAACGGCTGAAACGAATTTGATAAAAAAAATCTAAAAACCATCGCTAGTTAACCAGCTTTCAAATTTAAAAAACCGTATTAAAATCGGTTCGCCCGTTTAAGAGCTACGGTGCCACAGACAGACACACATACATAGCGGCCAAACTTATGACACCCCTCATTTTGCGTCGGGGGTTAAAAATATCATGCCGCAGGCAAAAACCTCTGACAAAACGTGATTGTCTAATACGCGAGAGTTTGTATCACGTCTATTTTTACCAAATGCATCGGGTGCATTTACGAAGCCATTCGGTACGTAGTTCTGTGGCGGAATTGGCAAGCACGTGCCAGGATGAAGGTTGGCCATCGTTAGGACTTGTTACTTATGCAAATGCACTTAATGGCACGTTATTTACAAGATCACACTTTTCCACATTTCTCTGCACACTTTATTTTTTCATCTGAGAAACCTGATATTCTACTAAAATGCCTTCTTATAGACATGAAGAAGAAAAAAAAAAAAAAAAATTAAAAGGAGATAATATCGCCCGCCTGGTAAGTCGGCCACGGTGGCAGGCAGACACAAAAACATGCGCAAACGCATCAGACTGCACAAGAAGCATTGTTTTAATGAATTCAAACAAAAAAGTTTTAGCTGATCACTTGATTATGTCAGTAAAGTTATGATGAAGAAGCGTTGTAAGGAATCACGCCACTGTGGGCCCAGAAAAGTATGTTAGTTTATGTGGCGCCTATCGGGTATACAAAAGCCTACGTTTTTCATACCTATGTGCATTTACTTTAAGATATCTTGGTAAAAATCTTGTCTAGACTACGACATAGAAACTACTCTATATTCTGAATATTAATGAGTAGGTAGGTATAGTAGTTATGCTGCGGTGTAAGTAAACGCTGTTACACACTTTCGAAGCAGATATTCCTGCTAAGTCACCATTCTCCTGACCTTATACCAATTTATTTGTGGTCGGCGCAACATGTCCCTTTCTTCCATATTTTCTCTATTAGTCGTCATCTCGGTGGTCACCCCCTTCTGGCCATATCATCTTTCACACAGCATCTATCATTTCTTTGGTCTTCCCCTACTCTTATAGCCATCGACATTCATACTTAAAACTTTCCTCACGACATTTTCCTCATATTCCGCATCACATGCCCATACCAAGAGAACCGATTTCCGTACAACTTTTCAGTCACCAGTGCCAATTTCAGACTTCCTCATATGTACTCATTTCTTATTTTATCCATTCGTGTAACACCACACATCCCTCTCAGCATTCTTTCATTCCTGCTAAGTACGAATGAAAAATGAAAACTCATTGGATTATTTACCCCCACATTAGATCGAGGTACTTATCTTAGGATCATAAAATTATGCATAAACTACTTGATAATTATATCATTTAAAAACTGATATAATTATCAAGTCGCAGCATCGGTGGTAAAACTTATAGATTCATAAAAGTGAAATGCTGAGCTACTGCACTGTTTAGCAGACCATGGTATCTAGGTTATAATCTCATAAATTGACTTCTTGACTCTCCCTCTTCCCTTAGTTATCTTGCCCCCCACTTTCAGTACATTTGCGCCAACCACAACAGAAATCTACGTTCATCTCACAATCGTCTTCTTCAATGTCCCACTCACCGCAAAAACTTCATTCACTCTTCCTTCTTCATTCAGTCTATCTCTCTGTTGAATCCGCTCTCCCAGGAAATCAGGATGGCGACCAACCGATTATCTTTTAAAGATAAAGTTCGCGAGTACATTTGCATGAAGCTGGCAGTATCAACACAACGGTAATGTTTTCCCATTGTTTGTCTTATTTGTTTTAGTATATTTATGTGTATTTATTTGTGCTTATATTTATATATGATTAGGTGTATTTATTTTATTTTTTAATAGGTATATGTATATCTTAATAAATATTTAAATTATATTTAAATAAATATTTATTCCTCAATTCTCGCTATTGCACCTACCACTGTTTGTTTCTGAATCACCCAAAGTTGACTGGTAGAAAATGCCTATGGCAATTAAGTGTACATTTGTGGGTTTGAAGTAGGTATTAAATAAAATAAAATAAATATCCAAATTCCTAGATAACTCGACTTATTTACCCAAGAATCTATATTTCTTGGCTTACCTAAATATATCTCTCACTGTAGGATCAAATAAACGCCTGGCATAGAGTTTGCATTTGCAAGTACGAACAGGTACTGAGAAATATAAAAATATAAAATAGAAATATAAAAAACCGGTATTGACCGTATTATATTCCCCGGGTCGGGAAAGGCGTTATTAGGTTTCCATTAGAAAATTCTCAGTAGCAGCCCAGAGTCTGATTCTTTTTTGCCAGGTTCCCTGTAGGCTGTAGGTAATAGAGGACGAGCGTATTGCTAAAATAGAGTCTACTGAGCCCTATAATTTAAGACTTACGATAAACCTAGCTAAATGCTGGTGTTCTAAACACCTACCTACCTTTTCAAATAACATCAATAATAGTAAATCAGCACCGATTGCAGCTGCTCAAACAGTGTGTACAACAAAGGAGGGTACCTACCTACATATTTACATATCTGAATCAATAAGCCGTTACCGACGTATTTGCTTGTCATCTCGCAAGATTTCTCGTTTCAGCGCTGCAGAATGTTCGATGCATAATGTAATTTGTGGTGGTTGACTATGAAGTGTGGCTACTGTGCGAGCGCAGAGCGGAAATGTCAAAAGTACCAAAATTATTTTTGTCCAAGATTTGCAGTGTCTAAAATTCGTTTTTCAAGTCCAGAAAATTTGACAGGTGAAAATACCAAACTCCAAATTTAAAAAAATTACATCAATGATTTGGAATGTCAAATTACGAAACGAAGTTTACATTTTGCTATGATTTTTATTATCTTCAGTTTGTGTTAAAAAACTAAAACCCAACAGGTAACGTATGACCGTCATTCAGATAAATTAATTTAAGATTTTTATTAAATAGAATATTTTAACGTTGAACTTATTGAAAGTAAGGCATTTATCACACGTTTCATAGTTAATTAGAAACTCCAATGCTTCTTTCTAATTCAATTTATCGTAACTTTAGCTTAATAATGATTAATCTATGAAAGTACCTTTCCAATAGTTAATGGAAAGTAAAACAATGTATTTCAATTAATTTTAATAAAGTGATTAGCGTTTTAATTAAACTTTATGACTTCGCAGCAGTTTCTAAAGTAATCCTGTTAATTAAACTGCATTAGTTCGCATGTGGAGGAAAGTAATTAAGCCAAGGAAGGTATTAAATGAATTCATAAAGGTTCTAAAAAAATTATAACTTATGTAGTTTCAAAATGTTGAGATATACGGAGGATTTCCTTTATAGGGAGTTTTGGAAACTACAAGATACAGCAGACATTCAAATAAACTTCATAGTTTCCAAAAAAGAAAAAGCCAGGTTCTCAAAGTTGCCAAAGTTCTCATGAACTTTGACGACTTTGAGAACCCGGCTTTCGGCTATTATAAAAACTCCACTCTGTTCTGGAAGGGGGTCAAAACACCGATGGTCTTGTACTACGTATCATTTCGATGATTTCTCTGGAATTAAGTCTCCTTCACAAGGGTATCAAAAGGACAATAATGTGTATGAAATGTGACTAATTGTCCCGTTCTGCTCTACTAACTCTGAACCCTATAATACTCAATCTGCCTGCCTTGTCCCAAATATGTTGGGGTTGGCTTCCAGTCTAACCGGATGGGTCAATTGCCTCGAGGGAAGCCAGTATTCGTCAAGCTTGTCTAAATTGACGATCATTCAGATGTACCTAACCCGTCAGAGCGGTAAATATGGAAAATATCCACAGCACAGGTGAATACTAATGTAAAAGCGATGCAGCTGGATAGGTACCAGTGTTTTACATGGAGCGACTGCCTATATGACCTCCACAACCGATATACGACTGCCAAGTGAAACGAAAATGAAGAATCTAACCCTCTACTCGCCACCACTACCACCTTACCCCACGCATAATGACTGAATTTAAACACCGCCAACAAAACGTTGCGTGCCAACGTATACGGTAAATAATTCATAACTTCCAACAAGTAGGTCAAGTTCGTGCGTGTGCGCATCTCTTCACGCCGTCTGCGAATATCGGGGAAAAAATGGGTTCCAGGAAATATTGCTGATGGATGCATCATTACAGACTGATTGAGATGTGGGCTGCATTCATTTGAGAAGAAAATTTGTGCGTCAATGAGATGTCTGTTGGCTTTCAATGCTTTCATTCATGTTTTGACGGGGGCGTGTTGAGTTTGTTGTACTTCATGTTTCAGGTTAAATGCTAGGACGGAAGCGGTGAAGTGTGGGCGGATTTGGTAACTGTGTTTTGTTATTACGACGTACCAAAAGCCAGATTTAAAAGCAATTTTGAATGAATAATTTGATCATGTCTTGCAATTTTTATATCTAGTACCTAAGGTAGCTTTTCGGGTAGATCGAAGTAGTCTTATGTATTTAGTGCGGATTTCACCAATGAAATTGAACGCGTATATCACATTTAAACGCGTTCTAGAGCTGTCAGTGTAAAATATTCCATAAATTTTTTGACACTGACTTGTTCTTGAACACGTTTTAGAAATACTGATCGCGTTCATCCCTTAATTGTTGAAAAGAGGAATGCGGAATTTACTTAGATAAAGAAACGACAGCAAGATACTAAGTTGAACCAGTAGAATGTTCAACTGCTTGTATACAATGTCTTAACAATAAAAAGTCACAGGATTAACTAAAAACTTATGAAGAAAAACTAATCTTATTTGCGACTTTATCTTTCCCTAACTCAGATTAAAGCATTTTCTATCTAATTTCCTAAGTAATAACGACACATTTAAGCTCTCCTCTACATCTTCATATGTACCTACATACAGATAGACAAGTAATAATAATATTAATAGTTTAAAAAACACTAAAAAACACGCTTTTACGTGCACCTATAGGCGTATTCAGACCTTGAAACCTAATCGTGGTCAAAGTTCATTACAAGACCTTTCTAACAAGTCCAAACACGGCTATGATACGATCATCCATCATGAAGTTCCAGTTCATATCTTCCGGCTCCATCATCAGATCAGCTCGACAGTACCATGTTATTGTATTGTCATCAAAATCACATACAACTGCCAATTTTCATAACGCTACGATCTTTAGAAGATGGTTAAATTAGTTTTCTTAGATTTGATTACATAGTTACATACATACAGGTCGACCTAACAAAAGCATGTTAAAAACGACGTTGATTCTCTAATGCCATTAGGTTCTATCTCAAAATAAATCCACGTGTTCAGGCGCCCTTGATCTGTTTAGGACTAAGTAAACATCCTTATTTATAAAGGACGCCGTCAAAATAGCAGTAATTTTAGATGCCAACACAACAGTTATCTAACAGTAAATTGTGTTTGTAAGCGAAATATAAGATATCAAGGACTACTTCAAAAGAGATTCCCGATTAGTTACGTTTATTGAGATTGGCAACTCGCCTGCGTGGCGTCTACGTAACTTCTACGCGGCCTCTGATCAATGACTACACAGGTTCTACGCGGGTTCTACGCAGCGTCTACGCGGGTTTTACGCAACATGTACGCGGGTTCAACGCAACATCTACGGGGGTTCTACGCAACGTCTACGCGACTTCTACGCCTACTCTGTCCGAAGTGCAAATACACTCTTGTTGCGGCAGCCACATGATGAGAAGTGTGTAAATACTATGTTCCAATAATAGGTTTGAAATATGGTCAGAAAAAAATATAATCATTTCATTTTGCCATTCGACGCATTTCTATCGAAACTGCCACACAGCTATACGTTTACATTAGGTATTTTTATTTTCAATCGAAATAGTTTTCCTTGCAGACAAATAAACAGTTGAAGCCGTCAATACAAAACATATCGCATTCTTTTACAAATAAGGAAATATATACAAGTAAAGCACGCGATATTCACTAATCGGGAAAAAATCGGCATTTGCGTGCGACATTTGTAATCGATTACGTTTCGCATGCGATATCCAGAAACGATTTATGGCTATTAGTATCGATTTTGTTATATCGCTGGCTTGTAATTAGACATGTTTGTCGTAAAAACGTAGTAAAACACGCTATAACTTAATTAATGGGTATCAAAAATGGTATGATTATTTGTTTTAAAATAACAGTTAGCCAGTGATTTTTAAAAGGGAACAAATTACCTTTGTGTATTTATTTATATATTTATTGATTTAAACTTCTCGCACACAATGAGGTAAAAAGGCGGACTTAATGCCTTAGGCATTCTCTTCCTGTCAACCAAGGGTGGTGAAGAGATAAGATGGCAGTTGCTCTGATTGAGAGGAGACAATAATAATAATAAAATATTTAAAAGATATCAAATTATAAATAAAACAGGTGCACACACAAGTACATAAATAGGTTATAAACATATAATATATATACATATGTACCTACATTATATATATATACAGGGTGTCGAGGGACATCGACGCAAAAACTGATACCATGGATTCAGTATATGATTCTGAACAACAAATTTATTTTTTTATAACCTACGAAAAATTTCACGCACGTTCAGAATCATGTATTGAATACAGGTAACAGGCTTAGTGTCGATGTCCCTGCCACCCTGTATATACATAGGTATATAGGAGGAAAAGAGGTAATTGAGATGACTCGATGTCTTGCATACTATGTATTTACCTATGATGTTAGTACCTTATGCTGCATGAGTCTTTTCTTTCAAGAGCAAAAAATATAGGAAATTTACATTTTTTTTAATAAATCTAATCTAATTTATGACCGATTCCTATAATTTACGGACCGTTAATGGTTATATTTAAGACTCCTGTATCTTTACCAATAATGAATCAAAGTCCTCAGCTCAGCTTTGCATAGTAGACCCTGCCTAAAATTAGCTTTCGAATCTATTTATATGCCCAGTTTGGCAATAAAAATGTTACCATTGGTACGCAAAACGATTCGTTTTTGTTTATAGGAACTGAGCATTAATCTGTTTATCCCGTAAAGTCCCACTGCTGGGCAAAGGCCACATAAATATCTAGAAAAAAATAACCTCACTCGGCAAAAAGTTTTTGTGAAACACAGAGAAACAAAACAACGCCAATACCTTCCACTCGCTTAACGAGCTTCCGTCTTTCAGGAAATCCATTACAGCTCTTGTATGCGACGTTCTCCTCAAAATATTAAGTGATGGAGCGATGGACGTAATCCCATAGACGGCTAACGTGTTAGCCGAGCAAAGTACTGTGTGACAAGGATTAGGTCTGAGTGATGGGACGTAAATGGGTTAGTCTAGGACGCCATAGTGCAGGGGGAATTATAGGGACTCTCACTCTTCATTTTGGGATGGATTTCAGACTCAGAACGTAGATGGGATCTATGTCGAATTGAATTATTTCAGTCTGAGCTGGTAGTGCGCGTTTTGCACGGTTTCCGATGGGCAATCTTTTAATCCAATTATTTACAGTATGTTTTGTGAAGTAATTCGAATGGCCATAATTATAATTATGTTTTCATCTGTGTTTGTATTTAAATTGAAAATATAGGTACATAACTCCCTCATAAACATAGTGTTAATTTTGCATTCTATAATATTATTTGAAATAAACGTATAATATTTTATTTTTACGTCCTTATACGTTTTATAACATTTCTCCTGCCATTGGTTATATAACCAGCAATTCTTAAATAATTGTTTTTAATAAAAACTGTTTTATCGTCTCGGCTATTAATATTTTATCGACTATTGCTGCTACCGTCACTGTATTTATGGGTATGACTCAGTTCACGTAAATACCGTGGTGGATGTGTTTGTCGCTCCTTCGGTGGAATAAAGCCGTAAGTTGAGATGACACGCAAAAAAAATAACAAAAATAAAATAAAAATAATAATAAATAAATAATATATATCATATATGATAAACAGTCGAAAAAATACGTCGAAATTATACGTCTTTTCTCTTAACTACAACGGTTTATCGTGAAAATTTGTAATTGATTTTCTATTTCTGAATATTTATTTTTCCGGTTTTATTACTGAAGCGGAAAATCGTACTTGTGGTTTGTCTGCTGTTGCAGTCAATAACCTTTTGCGTAGAGTATTGACCGCATAATAAACGTTTTATAAGTTTATCCGCTGTATTGTTTCGAAATAACAATATTTTATGGAAAAAAATCGGAAAAAAAAAAAATATATATATATTTTATTATGATGTTATAAAACCTAGGACTTTATTCTCCCGAGAATGCGTGACTCGTGAGTGTGTCTATGTATCTATAGATCAGATGGAACTGCACGTCCAAGTCAATTAAATATGTTTATAAATAACTTTGTGTGTAGGTACATTGCGTACTTAATACTAACGCAAGATTACTGACATTTAGTTGCTGCATGAAGTAAGAATGTTAAAACAGGACTCAAGCGCTGATTATAATCTTCAAAGTAGAATTTATTTTTATAGGTTTTATTTTTAAGATCGTCAGAAGTACCTACAATGCTAAATTTAATGGCAATACCGAGATAAAAAAATATGGTATTAAAAGCGAAATAGACTGGCATTTCGTTAAAAGTTTATGCAACTATATAAAGTTTTCTATTTTATTTTCTAAGATTCTTATCCGCGTAGCTGCCATGTTTATAACTTGCATTTTACATGCTTCATCGCCAACATACTACCGACTCAAACTCATGCACGTAGGGGCCTCTTTAGAAACACATGGTGCTCAATCATCAATCATAACGATACTCAAGTCATCAAGCATGCGTGGTGTTGTGGTGAAGGGTTTAGGGCACGTCTAGGTCTAACGATCATGAAGCAAAGACTTTGCTAGAGCTATAAAATATTTTAGTTCGGAATGTACAGAAATAAACATCCAAACTCAAACTCAAAGCATTTATTTCAGGCAGTTTTTAATTGTCAAGGAGTCATTTTGTCAAAAAGTTGAAGCTAGTTGCCCGTTCCAAAACGTAGATCTCTAGTACATTGGATTGAAAGAAAGATGATGTGGCTAGAAAGGGGGGAACAATTGAGAAAATGACTAATAGAGAAGTAGGAAGAAGAAGACATTCTGCGCCAACACCAAGTAAATTGGGATAAGGGAATGATGAGAATGGTGATGGTGGCTTGTTCTGTACTTGCCCAGAGAGCTGTGCTGCTGGGGAGTTTGTTGCGCCACTTCTTCTTCGCAGCTAAAGCACTAAGAAGTGGTGAAGGGTGGCCGTTTTTGGGGGACTCTCTTATGTAATTTTGACGTTCGAAAAGTGCTGATTCTCAGCCTAGTTTGAATAAATGACTTTTGAATTTAGAATTTTGCCCTCTGGTGATAAGTATTGGAACTAATAAAGGGGCCAAACACTAAAAAAAAAACACTCAAAAGTATTTATCTACCTATTTACTTTCGATGAAAACTACATATTTCTTGAAATTGAAGTCGTGCAACTTTAAATTAAATGATTAACTCTACATCATCAAACCAATGATAATTTACAAGAAATAAGAGCTAAATTAATCATTCCTTTTAGGCTCTGCACGTTTGAGAAGTCATGAAGCCGATGCATTAGTCTGTTATCTAAAGTTGTAAGATTCGACGGGCAATATAGGCTAATGCAAACTTCGTGAGCCCTCGACTAGTGGCGGTGCTTCGTCAATTCGTGCTGTTACTATTACTATAAGGTGAAACTTCATGCTATGAAAATAATCTTGAAAGGTGAAAACGGACAGTCAAGCACACGACTGTATTTCATCCTTGAACTACGAGAACCGACTTTATTGCTCCGAAATAAAAGTGCTGTCAAAGTAGAACTGTTTAGGTACCAATGTCGTGCGGTTGACTGTACCTAATAATTAAGGTAAAAGGAAAGTAATTCATTATATTCTATTCGATGATACACCTAAAGCAATGAATGGGCGGTTCAGAAAATAGGTTCTTTTATTCCATGTAAAATAATTAATTTAGTTCGTGGAGAAGCTACAAAAGACAAAATTAACGATCAAAAATAAAAGATACCTTAATTAATTAGGGGCGACTTAGGATACCCATTTAATAAGGGTCAAATAAACTTACAAAGATCAAACTTCGGGTCAAATATATCGACATCGCGTAATTTACGAGCAAAATAAAATTTACCGACACGCTAAAAATAACTAGTAGGTACCTAGGCATTTTTATGTGCGGAATTAGCTACTTACCTACTTACTTACTTACAAGCAAAATGTTTCGTTTAATTGCAATAAATAAAGCCGGAGTCTGGATTTGTGCCCGGTTGTGGGCAATATGCTCGCCCCCTTTTACATGGGACTTAAACATAACTGGCGAAGTGTGGGTGTACTATAGGTACACCTCTGCCCAACCCTTCGGGGATTACAGGCGTGATGTTATGTGTATTCCTCAGAAATAGTATTATTAAAATATTGCGGTTTACCTTCTAGATTTTATGATGTTTTGTATGGCATATATTTAGATTCGATCAACTGCGCATGAGATATCCCAGAGGCCATCGCCCAGAGGTCGAAATTCGACGATAATAATTCATTTAAATGTCATGATTCTAAGGTAAACACTGTCAAACGCATGGTAGTGTTTTTTTTAAATTATCAATTTAATTTATTTCTAATGTATATTATATAAAAATATCAGCTTTCTGCACTCCTTCTCCATATAAACTTTAACTGTGCCAAATTTCATACTCCTCCGTCCGCGTAATTTTCGTAAAAAGGGGTACAAAGTTTTTGCTTCACGTATTAATGTAATAATATCTAGTAATTGTGTGGATATATTGAATATTGATTAAATTCGTTAATTCGCAGGGCTGTGCTTGCTTGATCAGCAGATACTGACCATGTCATGTCTATGCTGCTGTCAAACTAATCAAATTGCATATTGAATAGCTCACGCGCGGCATCGAGCTCGAATTGATGAATTAATCCATTTATCGTCGTCGCTGCAAATCAATTTCACTTAACGGTTTTGGCGAAAAATAATTATGAAGTACTATTTGGAAAAAACTACCGTACCTACATGATATTATTTTATTCACCTAGTCAGTAATGCCTCTAATTAAAATCTTCACTAGGAATAAATATTTATTTGATCTACGTCATAAAATGTCACTCTTGTTTAGAAAATAATATTACTTCTATTAAAAATTGCACTACGAATAATTTTAATTATCTATTTACACCTTAAAAATGTCTCTATTACTTGCCAGGTGTCATAATTTCATTTTCACAGCTGGACTTGTTTTGTTTTATTTAAAAAGAAACGTAAGCACATATGACATTAATAATTTTAAAATATTTTGTATCGAGTTGAATAATGTCGCAAGACGAATGCTAGTGAAAACCGATGTCTCCATTCATACTTGTAGAATTATGTTTCTGTGACTTATGTAAATATAACCGCTTTTCAATATGCAAACCTTAAGCATTATTGATACTTGTAATAATTCTCGTTGACTATTAATAAAAACCGCAACACAAACTTGTTGATTAAAGTTTGTAGAAACCTGTGTAGACTGTCGTGTTTGAATATGATAATGTCTTAAGAATTATTACTATGTTAATATTGTCTCACTTAACAATTCTATTGATTTTTAGGGTTCCGTATGTCCGATTAAAAAAAACGGAAGCCCTTATATGTGTTTGTCTGTCTGGCTGGTTGACTGGCTGCCTGTGTTTCTGTCTATCTGTCCGTCACAGCCAATTTTCTCCGAATCTAATGGACCGATTAAGTTAGAATTTGGTACACATATCAATTTCTGTGACCCAAACACGGACAATCAATCTGCCTAGCCATTTCCCAACTATATTGGTGTCGGCTTCCAGTCTAACCGGATGCAGCTGAATACCAGTATTTTACATGAAGTGACTACCTATCTGACCTCCATAACCCAGTTACTGGGTAATACCCGTTGATAAAACTGGTTGTCAGACTTTCAGGCTTCTGACGACCCGTAACGACTGTCAAGGATCCACGAATGACAGCCGGGACTAACGGCTTAACGTGCTTTCCGAGGCTCGGAGCACCCCCGGCAAGCATAGCTTAACCTGATGGATCGACCCGTGCAGCTGTTATTACTTAGCCACGAGCTTCTTTCTATTCGACCCAAACACGGACGTGTTAGGTAAATAAATTAATTTTGAATATGGGGAGCAATTTTGAGAGACAAATAAGAAAATTATAAATAATGTTTTGCGCACTGTACCGTGTGACATATCAAATAAAAGGGGTATTAAGTATATTTTTTTTATAATTTTAAAATAAATAGTTTTAAAGTTATTTAAGAACGAAGACCTTAACTCCGAAACTAATGAAACAATCTTTTTTTTCCAGCAATGTAGTTCTATACTCATAGATTACAGGGAAACTTATGTGAAACATGGTAAATCTCCCAATATTGTGCGTACAAACTTATGTTTGCAGTTGGAATGTATGGGAGAACATGTTTTTCAAATATGATGTCAAGTTTGTTCTTGGGATAAATTCATCCTAACTGCGGAACCCTTCATTGTGCATGGTCCGACACGCAATTGGCCGCTTTTTTCACACTTCATTATACACAAATCTAAGTTTACAAAAAAAAATACACACTGGTGAGAAGCATTCGATATCACTAAGCTATTGTAACTAATCATCATTTATGATAAAGGCAAGTATAGACAAGCAAGCGTGGCTACTGGCTAGATACAGGGTTAAAAGCTCCCGCCATAAACATTAAAGGGAATTAGTTATAAGCATCTGTAACATGAAACTAAATACCGACATTGTAACAGTATCGAATTATAACATAATGTTAAGTGAAACCGTCCCATAATTTAGCAGTTACCCGTAAGGTCGGCTAACGATCATGTACGGTGGTATTTCACGCGAATGTCATAATAAAGTCATAGGGTGGGTGAGGCGTCTTAAATGTCAGCCCTTTGTCTCTTGACTTTTGTGAAACTGTGTAGAAACAGGGCCTAAAAGTTAATGGGTTGAGTTTAAAGATTACTTTTCATAAGCTATCGCCAAATGTCGAAGGAAAACATATTAATGTACTTTCTATTGAGATCTGTATTGATTCTTTCCTGAAAATAACGTTTAGGATTAAGTTAAATGCCTTATAAAAAGACACCCTAGTTAAAACCTGAATGATCGTTTTATCCAACAATACTATCTGCAGTTACGACTTTATGCCCTAGAGCATAAAAACTGTTTTATAGCTTTTATACAATACTACTAGATCAGTGGTGGGGCCCCGACTTAAGAGTTGTAATAGGTCGTGGGTTGGACCCAGGCATGCGCTTTACTTTGAGTCAATAATTTCATCAGCTCTGCGCTCAAAAGGGTGAAGTAAAACTTCTACGATAACTGACATCTACAAACACGCACTGGGCCCGCGTGGTAGCCCACTCCTTATCGGAGTGAAGAAGCCTGTGTCCCAGCAGTGGCAACATTATAGGCTGATTATGCTTATCATATGCTATACAATACTATCTTCACTTACGCCTACATGTTTAGCCTTTTAGTGGCAATAACTTTAATCCATTACTATTCAGTCGCAAAAAGCGGCCAATTTTTATCTCCTACCTCAAATTGCCGTGTAACAAAAATTAGTAATTTCCTACAATTTGCTTTGACAAAACAGAATATGGCGGTCGGGCCCAACTCCCATGCCAATTGGAAGCAATTGGGCCTCAGGCCCGAGGTCGGGACCCGCGCGCGCCTCGGCGGTTAATGTCAATCGTGGTATTAACTATCGCCATTTTATTGATAATATAAAACTATGAGTTAACGTAAGATTTATAGAGTTTGTTTGTGTTGCAAGTTAGGTAATTTCTGAATGGCAGGCATTTTTTTTTTATGTGTGTCATGTTTCCTTTCGGTTTCTTGCAATCTGTGCACAGGACATTATATACCCTAAAAATCTGTGGGAGTGATTTCGTGAAAAGGGACGGAAGTGTGTAACAGGAAGCCGGGGAAGCGCGCGCTATTTGATTTCACCAATGAGCGCGCGGTGCTTGAGTTGGCCGTCAGAAACAACCTTGACGAGGCCCCGCCGTCAGATATACACATCATAATGTGCTCGCTCGTTTTTTTTCGGAAGCATATCACCCCAAATGGAAAGTACCTATACTGATTGATTCTGGTAAAACCACTTTCGTCTGCTCTATACTAAAAATATCGGTATAGAATATGCCCCTTCGGTAGTACTGAAGTGAAACAGATGTCATTTTAGAGATGGATTTTAAAGTTAATGATAAATGAGGGAACGAAAATAGAGACAGACACGACTTGTACAGAGCTAAAAGCGTTTGCACATTTCATGAGGTAATTTATGGTTAATATTTAGGGCGTCGGCACATGGTCAACTAGGTACCTGTGTTTACTGACAATTTGTACAATAATTTAAGTTTAAATACTAACATAAAATAATTTATTAAGCCAAAGAGGTCAAGTCAGTTTTAATAGCCACTCCTTTATTAAAGAACCATGCTTTTGACGACAAAAATATATGTCTAAGGTACGTATACAACAGCCAACGTTTTTTTACAATGTATTTTATTCCCCAACGCAACAGAGGAATCACAACCCAAAATGTAACATCACTAACAGTAACAACGCAATAACGAACGTCACTGTCGAATAAAAGCCGCGCCGCTCCGCGTCGCTCCGCACCGGAATCCGTCAAATTACGGAAAGTAAAAACGCGGCGAGTTTCGCTTTAGCCGGAGTGCTCGGAAAATGGATGGGGTACAGAGTAGGGATGCCACCTGGTGCTGTTAATAAATTAACTATTAGTTATGTACGTTATGTGAACATGGACTTGTGTAGGTGGATGTGTGCTACCTATCTATTTTGATGATAGAAATGTCGACTGTTTCGACATTTCGGGATGAAAGTGGATATAATATTTGGCGTATTTGAAATGTTTGAATGAGGAATTATTACTCCACTATTTGGATTTACTTACATCAATACCGCAGCACTCGTACTCTCGATTTCAAAATATTTCACTAACCAGCCATATATGTTATATAGGGCTTATTATAGTAAATGGCTTTATAGGTATACACTTCAGAAAAGACACATAATTTAATTATTTACCCTGCCAACATTCTATGTACAACTACGAAGAAAATAAACAAACAGACTTTGCATTTTAAATTCCTATTCATTATCTCTTTTCCCTCCCCATCTCACCCACCCATGTTAAAGCGTATCAGTATTCAAACAACAAACTTTACACAAAGTTAAAGCAAAGTTAAGTTAATGAGAAAGTTAAGAACACAAGTACGGAGACAACCCTAAGGCTTGGTGAGGAAGGGCGTGTGAAACTTTAGGCCCATGAATTGTATTGTTGACGTAACTTTCAAAGTGTGTAGGTGTATGAGAGTGTGGGTGTTCAGTATTGATTCACAGATAAGAATGGGTTAAGATGTCTTTGAGCTGCTTTGATTGTTTCGTTAGTACGTAAATATTGTATTGCTGATCTTACTTTTAAAATTAGTGGGTGTATGTGGGTGTGTTGTATGTCAGTATTGATTAATTGATAAGAATGGGTTAAGACGTCTTCGAGCTGCTTTGATTGCTTTGTTAGTACGTAAATATAGTATTCTTGAAGTTACTTTTAAAAGTTTGGTGTGTGTGTGTGTGTGTGTCAGTAACAATTCACAATTGAGCTGCCTTGATGACTTCTACTGTGCAACTGTGTGTAGGAAGGTACAGTGTCAGGAATTTATTTTGGTGAAACTTTCAGTAACTTATTGAAGTACAAATCTGCATAGAATTAACGAAAAGAAAAAGAAAGAATATCACTTTATTTAGCAACAGTATACGTGAAACACAAAATACAAATAAAAAACATTGAAAATAATAACAGCAACACCGAACACCATATAGTATTGTGGTCTACCCCCAATCGTTACCAATTAAGTTCTGTCAGTAAGGGCTGTTTCCGTGTTGACATACGGTTGATCATACTATACATGTACCTTTGTAGGTTTCCTGTAATAACCACAACGATCAAAGGTCTTGGACGTCAGTGTAATTTCCTTGTGTTTGGCTCGTATGTCGAATTGTGGACCGCAGGATAAAGTAATTAGCCTCAAAGGTGGTACATTCGGTGCAGGTACATAGGTGATTAGGTGGTCGCGTCAAGAGTAATATGGCTAATTGCCTAATATGGGTGTCGGGTGCCTGTTAGTGCGGTGGTGTGTTTGTTGTGGAAATGGCAGCTAATCAATGCGCCATTGCAAGCGTAAGGATGTTGTTGAAGTCCTTACTTGTGTATGAAATCAAAAACGAATAAATGTGTTTCTGATCAATTGCATCCTTATTCAGTGAAAAATGTAATAAACGAAAGCATTTTACTTCTGTGGTGTTAAAAAAATATCCTGAAAAATTGGTATGCTCTACTACGCTGCATGGTTTTAAGGGTTCCGTAACCGAAGGGTGCCAAACGGAACCCTATTACTAAGTCTCCGCTGTCTGTCCGCCTGTTTGTCGGTCAGCGGTCTGTATTTCATGAAACGTAATAAAAATTTAATTAAATTAAAAAATTTGGGGTCCGTATAAAAGAAACGTGTTTTTTTCGGTATTTTATGCTCGATCTTAATACGGTACGGAACCCTTCGTGTGCGAGTCCGACTCGTACTTGGCCGGTTTTTTCAACATGATAAGTAGCAGCAAAGCCTAGAATTCAAGAACATAGATTATTTCTTTCAGCAGAAACTCAATCTAAACAAAACTAACTTGGAAGACATACACACACATACACACACACACACACACACACACACACATATTTCACACACACACACACACACACATTGACATATTTTACTTATTCAAAAAAAAAGAATGTCATTAGTATTTAAAACAATAGTGTTCAATTCTACATAACACTTAAAGTCGTATGTTTATAAAATACTTAAGTGAGAAGCTCTAAGCAGTAAACATCGTTTGGCACCAACTTAGACTTAAGTCTAAGTCTAACGAAGCTAATTAGACAAGTAGACGGCAACGAAATGTTTTTATCTTAGTCCAAAATTGGAATTGAAATAAGATATTCAATATATTGTCCGTAGAGTAGTAGACTATATAATAAATGTACTACTGTTTATTTCATAGACTATTTTAAGTAAAAATCAGTAGACTGAATAACAAAACGAATTAGACAACTTGAGAGCGCAAAACTTTTATTTAACTCCATAATTAGAATTCAAATAGCATGTTTGTATTGAAAACCTACTATGTATGTTTACGGGAATCGTCAGCGTGTTCATTTTATTATTATGGATGAAAAAAAAAAAGAGTTCCCTACATTTTGACGAGTTATGCGAACATAAATTGTAGGGAACAGCAGATTTTTTTTTTGCAATTTCATTGTTGGTCCCATTGGGATAGTTGTTCATAATGATGAGTACAATGACCCCTTAATGTCCATGAATTCAATTCCACTCTGTATATCTAAGCTAAATAAATCTGAAGACATTCTGGGAGACTGGATTTAAATCGAAACAACACTAGACAGACACAAAAATAATTTTATCTTATTCCCAAATTAGAAAGGAAATCGAATATTCAATGGTACCGTCTGGCAGGCATAGACAGTTTTTAGCAGCTTCTCAGTCGTTTGGCAGCTAACAGATAGCTAAAACTAATTAGTCGTCTAGGCTTTCAGCCAACGACTGGTAACATGTGACAAAACATAGGGTGTGGCTTTTTACGTACGTCTTTTGTTTTTATTGTAAATCGGGTTTTCCTTGATTGGAGGCATTCTGAAAGGAAATTGAACTTGGAACAGATTTTTTTTCTAGATTGTCTTTTGAGAACTAGCGATGTGTTACATTATTGTCTTTTGTTTTTTTTTTGTTGAAGATTGGCTTCACAAAAAAGGAGTCAATTTTATGGAAAATGATTAAATTATTTTCGGTCAGAGTAGAAAATAAATAGAACTTTTAGTTTCCTAAATCGATCAGTAAAACACACACTGCGATCATCGTTATGAACTTACCAAAAATAACTACCTACCCATCAAGTCATAAATCTAAATTATGAGTGAATAACATTAACAACCAACATCTATAATTCAACCAACATTTAGGGTAGTGGCACACTTGCTTACCTTAAAATATTTCCTTAATGCAGTGTATTAAGGAAATGTTTTAAGGTATTTTATTTATTTATATGTGTGTATCCATACACACATACAAATAAATAAAATTGAAATGTCTGTTTGTAATGTCAAAATAACAGCTTTTAGTAAAAAGCGGTACGGCATACGGTATATACGGTACTTATACCGAAAAAAAAAAATTAAAAAAAAACTATCTGTGTTTGTTCCGGATAATCCCGGAAACGGCTGGACCGATTTTGACGGGAGGAGTACCTTAGGCTACTTTAAAAAATTAATTAGTGTCCACGCGGGTGAACCCGCCGGCAGCAGCTAGTTACTAACTAATAGTATATACTGGCTTCTGCCCGCTACTTCATTCGCGTACAATTTCTTATTACCCCAACCCACCGCTTCGCATCGCATCGCATCGCATCGCCCGCCCGCGCTATTAGCCCAGGTTCGCATGGGCGATTTTTTTTGCAATGGATTTTCAACCGCTCTGCTTAGCGTCGAGAGTTGAAAAGCCAACAGTCTGTTTTTCCAACGCGCTGGGACGAGAGTGCGACCCAGCGCATTGGATTCTCAACGCTCGGCTTAACATCGAGAGTTGAAAATCCAGTGAAATCGATAAAATCCCGCCGCGATATTTTTACGTCCGTGCATACGTGGGTACGTGGGTTTATTTCGGTTTCACTTAGCGTTCTTTCTGTCTTTTTTTTATTTTTGCTCGGCGCCTGAGCTTTGTAGCGTAATGTAAAATAGTCTTATAACCTTTTTCAAGAATTGGGCTATCGAAAGTAGAAATAATTTTTGAAATCCGACTGGTAGTTTCAGAGATTAGCGCGTTCAAACAAACAAACTGTTCAGCTTTATTATATTAAAGTACTATAGAATATACTTGAATATTATATTGACTATGACTGTACTCGTTTGTATTACTCTAATCGCTTTATCCTACTTCAATCGAGGTAATGCGCGTTTAGAACGTAATTAAGAAAGGTAAATGTTTGCTGCAAACACTGAGGACTTAGCTCTTACTGTCTTCTTCTTAATAATAATATTTAATTGGCTGCACAATTTACCGTTTTCATATTATTTTCGAAGAAAAATTGCCCAGTAGGTACCTACCCATATTTCTAAAAGAAGGTGTCCCAAAAGATGACTGACCTGAGTCATTCTTGTAAGTGTTACTAAACAATTTATGACTATTATCCACGATTTATTGTTAAAATGTTCCAAATTACAACAAATATTCAAGTTTTTGTTTTTCACGATTCGACGCGCGCTTTACTTGTGGTTACCAAGTGTACTATAAACACGCTGTGAATCTGTATGTAAGCGCAGGAGCTCTCAGTACCGTCCGAGACAATGTCGAAGTCGTAAGTGTGTGTGTGTGAGTGTGTGAGTGCGTGTGTGCGATATGTGCTGACGCTCAGAGTATTTAAATATTGACCTGTGTGTTAACCCTTTTATGTTTTAAGTCACAAGGATATTGTTAAAGGGTTTCGGTGAAATAAATAAATTAATTAATTAGGTACCTATACCTACAAACGTGATGGTTATGTCAATGAAGTTCGCACTAATACGATACACGTTCATTAATAACCCATTTCTGCTAAGACTATAGGACCCAACTCTTTACTAAAATATAAATATAAGCAGATAATTTAAATTACCTATCTTTTATTAGATTAATCATGGAGCTAATTTTATTATCTAGACAGATCTCGGGCGTTAGGGGCTTAGCCATAATTGTTTCTGAAATAATAAACTAGAAAGAATACAATTGAGTTTTTCTTTTTCTGCCACGTCAAGTTTGTACCGAGTCACGTCTTGAGATAAAAATGGCGGACACTTATCTAATAAAAGGCGGTAATAAATGTGAGACAAACAGACATTACGAGTTACTTTCTTCTTAAACTAGGTACTCTAAAGAAGACTTGAAATAGAAATAAAAAAAAGATAATTGAAACTGAAGATCGCGTTAATGAACCAATCTCATTTTATTTTAAATGCTGAGACAAAAGAATATATTTTCACAAATAAATGAAATTCTGATGACATTTCAATATTTAACTCTATTTGGTATTCTGTTCTCAATATAAGCTAAGTTTTAAGCCTAAGTTTGGTATGGACACAATAGCGTGTCGTAACTTTAAATTGAAGAACAACACAACAGGAAGTGTCCCATAATGATATAATATAATCAGCCTGTATTGTGCCGCTGTAAGAAAGGGTTCCCTTGCCTTTTTTCTACTCACATCAACTAAAAACAAAACAAGTCAATTAGTAACGAAACCGTCCTCGCAATTAAGACCCAAATGAAAGATTGTCCTTAGTTCTAAATAAAACAAACAAAAAACAGAAAAAAAATACTAAAACTTCTAGGGAGTCCCAAAATAAAAAAAGCAAGACCCGAAAGACGCTCTATTGGTACACACACAGGGTGTTACCCTCTAGCATGGGGTGGTAAGGGTGGCCCCACCCCCTGTGACCCAGAAACCACCCGGTGCGTACCCCGCCTTACGCCTAGTGCCGTAAACAAAGTCTCGCGGGTTTTTATCAAAACCCGACCTTTTTGGGATGGTGACTGGTGATTGTATTGTTTTAGTATTTTTTTTACGAGTTGCAGCTTTATTATTTTAAGCTCGAATATTTTATAAAAAAATTACTGGCTTCGCCTTTATTTTTATCAATTTTCCGGGATGAAAGGTGTGGGTGGAACTTTATAAATATAAGCGCGGAACAAGTAATTTTTTATCATTTTCATCTAAATCAGTTGCTACAATGTTATTGAGTGACAAACAGACAAACATTCGCTTTTAATATAATCATAGTGAAATAAAAATCACTTCCTTATTCCTATAAAATTAGAAACGCTTATTTTTAAATGTGACATCAAATATATATTTTGTAGATAATTATTTGTTTGAAATGTGTAATTTAATAATAAATTATTAACGTTTCAGATTACCGCCCACAGATGGCGCATATTGTGTGGTTAGTTAATTAGCCAGTTTTGTTATTAACCTAATAATGTACCTAATGATAATTTCATACGTTCAAAGTGAAATTTGAATTAGCAATTGATAGCAATATCATTTATTTAAAGTTTTATTGGCTATTTAAAGGTAATTTCTTCTAAACAGTTTTTTTTATTTTTTATTACGAAGTCATAAAATAAAAACGTTCTCAAAATACAAATAACTAATCAATATTTTGTATACAATTCCTGAAATAACTGATAGATACAAGCTATGAAGCGAATATTAATTTCGTTACATTTTTTTTTGGAAATTGCTAATTTTGTATCTTCACAACCCTTTTAAAACCTCGTCAAAACTTTACCTTCACGGTAAATTCTTCATAGAAACACCTTGCCCACACCCTGTATGTTAGTGTACCTATATACTCATAATAAAATGACACAGTATGATTAAAATGATTCATTTCTGAAAAATAAACCACGCGAGATAAATGAGTGACACAATTTCAGATAAATAGTCGTACTTGTGCAATATCTTTGCCGTAATACCCGAGAGCCGTCAATGTCGCGTTCCTAACTGGATTACTTGTAAACCCGCACAGCTGTGGTTTAATTAATTATGTACTGCGCCCTATTTATTTTAGTACCGTTATTTATGAAGGAATCTGAGATTTGTGCTACATCATACATGTTTATGGTTCTGGTGCCACTAATTCTGAACGCAAACTTTAAAAAAAAGGTCGTTTGAAGGAACAACCATACCATCAATATCGATTGACGATTTGATCGCCATTATCGATTGTGTTTCAATGCAATCAATATCGATTAGAATCGAAACGAATCTCGAATCTGTTTGCACCTCTGCGTTTATGCTTGTCTTGGGGGTGATACATACGGACTTCTAGCAATTCATGAAAACGAATGTATCCTCAAATATCAGCCGTTCTATACTGTAAAATAATAACATGGTCAGATTTTTAAAGAGTAAACGTCACCTAGCACGACGATGAAGAATATTTGAGAAGTGAACAACTCTTCTGCTCAACATGGACGTCCCAGTTTCAAGCCGACTAAATCTTAGTTGAGGACTAAGATTTAGTCGGCTTGAAACTGGGACGTTGCTCCTCTTAACATTATGCCATCGAGAGCTCTAACAACATCTACAAAAACATTACCCTCCTTCTGGGGCAATCGGGTAAATAGGAGTTATTTTATGCCAGACACAAGTCACGTTTTTTTTCCGTGGTGATAGCCTCAGGGACACCCTCCGTCTTGGGAGAACTGAGGGTTATGTCGGACTCCTACCGATTAAAACCCCAATGATCCTACTACTACCATGAGTTGGGGGGACCCCCGGGAGACAAGACCTTGGCAAGACTCCTTTTATCACTCACCAGATCTGTTTTTTGCACTAAAAAGCTTCGGTGTAGACCGTGCATCGCGTGTTTTTTAGCTGCCCCTCATAATTAATGCTTTATGCCTCACTAATTATAATTACAGCAAAGGGAGAATAATAAGGTCAGCAGGAAAATGTAAAGGTGTCTATGGGTCATAATTACAAACCAGGGACTACTACTGACTTATTGAGAAATATTCTACGAGAAAGCGAGTAGGTAGTACCTACAAGCAATACCACGAACATTTTAACTAAAAAAGGAATGAAAACAGCGCCACATAAAACACACGTGTGTATTTGGTACTAAACAAGTTAGGACGTGAAGCAAATTGGACTAATGAATTGGTAGCGAAAACCTTTTATTTGACACACTGTATCGAGTTTAACTAATTCTGGCTGGTGAAAAACACGTTGCTGAAACGTTACATAGATCCATTTATTCGTGTATGCTGCAGGACTTATAAATGCAGGATGTCCTTCATCAAAAGACAAGAGCATTCAATAAAGTAATTAATAATGCATCAATGAACGTTAAATCAATGAACTGTAAGTGCAGTATAGTAGTAGCTACATCTCTGCCCTTCCCCTTGGAACTCAAAGGCGTGACGGTTATGGACTGGAAGTGTCTCCATTGTTACGACGACAGCCATTATGTCTCTACTTATACTTTGTTAATATAGAGCTAAGGCTATGATCACATTGAAGGATTTCGGGACGAAAATGAGCAGAAACTCTTATTTTACAAATATAATGTAGGTAGATACTCAACATAGACTTCAAATACATATCCGACAAGTCTATAATAGGTAGCCGACAATTTTCCTTTATTAATCTTAGCACAGCTTCGCTACAAGCCTTTTATGCTGTCAAACGCCAGATGAGTCGCCCAAACAAGACACTTTCGACAAAGCAGGTTAGTAATAGGCAAGAAACATGTAAAATATCGTCATTATGACACTTTTAGAGGAGCTTGTGGCTAGGTTATAACAGCCGCACGGGTTGATTTATCAGGTCAAGCTACGCTTGCCGGGGTTGGTCCGTGGATGGTTGACCATCTTTACATACCGAGACTCGTCCGTGCCTCGGAAAGCACGTTAAGCCGTTGGTCCCAGCTGTCATTCGTGGATCTTTCACAATGGTTACTGGTCGCCGGAAGCTCGGAAGTCTGACAACCAGACCTACCTGACATTGGTGAAGGAAAACATCGTGACGAAACCTGGACTTTATAGTTAATATACTCGTAAGTCTAAATCACCAACCCGTCTTGAGCAAGCGTGGTGATCAATGCTCGTGTCTTCTCTGTATGAGAAGAGACCTTTGTCCTGCAGTGGGACAGTAACAGGGTGGTATTATTAACTGATACAGCTGATACTGAAATACCCTTAGTTAGTTTCTGGGCTGTTACAATTTAGATTGACATCGTTACGTTAAGAGAAGCCCAGAAGGACTGCAATTCGGACCGAAACATTCCGAATTTACCATAGCAGACAGTAAATGCTCCTGATTAAAACAGCACCGTACTACACCCAACCAAAACAACACACATTCGACACGCAAATGATACTATAGCACCAAAGGGACGTGTAAACCGCACGGTATTAGGACCTCACAGTCTGGCGGCCCATCTAAATGACGCCTTTGTTCGGCCACGTCACGTCCGCACTAACAGGATTACGTGAGTGACGCGCGACGGATAGTGTGGACCTAGCTTTATGTTGTAATTAATTTTGCTGCGTACACAAAATCAAAATCATCATTCTCGCTGCGTACAGCGAGAATGATGATTTTGATTTTGTGTTATTGGATTACCTGCGATGGTTGATAAAAATTGCAGCAAGGCGCGGAAAATCTAGTCACCGTGAGACACTGATTTACTAGATAAAAAATGTGACTTGAAAATGATATTATTATGATAGTCGAGCGAAAATTTATCACATGCGGAAAGCCCGAGACTTACAAAAGGAAGAGTAGAAACACATAGGATCCTGATTCCTGAACACTGAACACAAAAACGTAAGCATAGGAAATATGCATATTTATGCACAAGTTGAGTTGACCCTATTAATCTCCCTCCTTTTCGTTTCCTACCTTTCAACAAAAGTACACATAAATATTGAATGGACATCCAAAAATATTTACCTTAAATAAGGAAGAAGGTTCCATTCAACAAAGTACACATCTGGGAGAGCGGAAACTGAGTCTACACACATATAAATATTGTGGAATATGTTTTACGAAATTCTACCAAATATGTCAAACGCAGTTCCCAAGTTCGGCTCAAAACTTATTAAATTAATGACGTCACGACACGTCATCCGAAAAACATTTCGCCCGAGTGCGGCCCTGTGGCGAATTAATCCGACATGTTTTGTAGGTCATAGCTTGTTACGCGAAAAGCGGTCATACGTCACACGTCATAAGAATTGTTTTCCAATGTGTCGGATGTTACAGTGATGTATGTGGTATATATATTTTATATTATATCTTGTCGGGATCGATAAGACCGTTCGTAGGGATGTGACTATGTTTGTGGAGCGAGTGCGAATTTTAAGTAGAATATATTCGCGAAGCATGGAACGGTTCGCTCCTGTTTACTAGCTCGAAAAGCGTAGTAAACAGACTAGGCTTTGATGACTGTAGGTATTTGAATCTAGCCTCTAGATTCAATAGTTTCATTTTGACTGAATATAAAATGGTTCTTTGATGTAATTTCAAAAGATTTTCTTTTTCTTTTCAGAGGCTCGTTGCTGTTAAATTAATTAGGCTTTTCTCTTGTTTTTCTTTTAATATAAGGACCATTTATAGGAGAATAGGCGTCCCTAAGATACTATGATGAATCAAACTAAATACCAAGCCCAAACAAACAGTCCTCCAATCTAAAAATATCACAATACATATTTACTTTACTTGTATTGTATCTTCCGATTACCGCAAGAAGATAACAAGATGAATCACTACAGTTTTTCTTTATTTCCAAATGAGTAATACTGTTATCTGTTAGAGCATCACGTTAATTACATTTTCCATTAGCTCTTAGTTATCTCTAATAATTACCTCACTGGTCGTTATTTTCGCTGACTCATGATTAAATTAACGTATGCACGTAAAAGTTTATGTGATTCGTTACGGAGTTGTACAGTTAGTACTTAAAACTGGAGATAATGTACTGCTGTTTAATATCCAATTTTACACTGAGTTTCAGCCGGTTAATTCTGTAAAAAAACTCATAGTGAAATGAGTTGTCAAAAGTGCTAATCCCTAGCATCAGGTGGAATGACACCTCAGTTCTCAGATTTACAAGAGCATCCACGAGTTGCCATTGCTGCTTAAAACGAAAGTCGAACTCTTTGGCTAGTCAATCCATGACACAAAGCTCACTCTCGCAAACCACGTTTCGACTCTGTATTCCTCATTGGTTGGGTTAACTTCTGATTTTTTATCTTGGTACTTATTCCGCAAAGCAATTCATTGGATTCAATTTCGAATGGAATGAAATCAAAGTCTAACTCAAATGCGAAATCTGATTCGTAAATTCGCAATTCGTTTTGCCACATCACTAGTAATAGGCACGCTACGTATATCTGTTTATATACTAATATACGAGAATATATACGTATTGTATACCTAAATATATATACGGGAAGCGGATGTCGTTAGAGATATGTTAAAGGAAGATGTTTGGATGATTAATTGAACGATTATGTAGGTCGGTTTTGGCACGAGATAAATGTTCTTTTGTTTCATCTTGGTGGTTTATATCTACTCCTATCTATGTCTACTTCGCCACACTGGGAACGAAGCTAAACGAAGCTGAGTTCGTTTAGCATTCCTTCGCGACTTTTCATACTTCCGATTTCGTTTCGTTTAGTACGCGGTGTGAACCGATGTATCAAAAGACGCGGAAGAAAGCTAAACGAACTTAGCTCCGTTTCGCTTCGCTAATGTAGCTACCGCGTCCTTTCATTCTTCGGTTCGTACTTCGCGGTGTGAACCGAAGTATGCAAACACTCTCGTTTCCAGTGTAGCCTGCGCTTCAAAAGTTTAAACTATTGCCAAGCCGCTTCAAGACTATTGCCAGTACCATATAGATCACAGGGTCTTGTCAAAGAACAACAACTTTTAGCTTAGAGACGTACATAGCATAAAAAGGAGGGCTCGTGGCTAAAAATTAACAGCCGCACGCGTCGATCTTAGTTTAAGCCACTCTTGCCGCGGTCGGTTCAAGGATGGGTGACCATTCAGTACATATCGAGACCCCTCCATGCTTCGGAAAGCACGTAAGTCGTTGGTCCCGGCTGTCATTCGTAGATCTTTGACAGTCGTTACGGGTAGTCAGAAGCCCAAAAGTCTGACAACTAGTCTTACCAAGGGGTATCGTGCTACCCAGTAACTGGGATGTGGAGGTCAGATAGGTAGTCGCTTCATGTAAAATACTAGTATTCAGCTTAACCCCAACATAGCTGGGAAAAGGCTAGGCAGATTGATTGATTAAGTAGATTACGTATTTACAGCTATACGCGGTGTTGTGTGCGTTCTTCCTAGATTTCTTAGCATAGCTGCATAGCATATGATGAACACCTTTAAACATAAATGCTTAAAGTAACCTCTGACTTTTCGGATTCATGTGCGTATTGTATAATTATCACTGGCATTAAAAACGGTGAAGGAAAACATCGTGAGGAAACCGACATGCCTGAGAGATTTTTCTCGACGGCATGTGAAGCCAAGTTAGAGCGCATGGGCGGCTTTAAAACTCTGACACCAGTTTAGTCACTAACCACACGAAAAGAAGAAGAACGCTGTCCTATGGAGGTAGGCAGAATCTACAGAAAGCCACGTGGTACGATCTTAACATGGTCCTCGTCTGGTTCATACATCTAGTCATACCATTACCTTCCTTATATGTATTCGTTAATCACTTTATCAAAGCTTGGCTGAACTAATTAAGTACACAATGTGGTCGGTGCGTTCTGTTGGATTAATAAGATCATCACGACCTTGTGTGTGGGTGACTCCAATGTTAAATGTACGATGTGTGTCAAACAAGGATCTGTTTGTATGGCGTCTTTATTAGCTCATGCCTTGTTAGACTAGACGGTATCTTAACTTCTGAACTAATATTCGTAATCATTATAATCAGCCTATAATGTTCCCACTACAGGGACACATGCTTCCTCTCTTCGAGAGGGAGTGGGCTGTAATCTACCACGCGGGCCCAGTTGTAGATGTCACATGTCTTCGAATTTTTGGTTCTAAGACATGCTGGTTTCCTCACGATGTTTTCCTTCACTGTTTTGAGAGCAGTGGTGATGAATTAATTTACACAAAGAAAAGCGCCAGCCTGGGTTCGAACCAACGACCTACAATTCGTTAGTCGGGGCCGTTACCACTGGGCGACCTGCTCGCTCTAATATTACTGAACTAATATTATTAGAAGGTACAATTTAAGTTTGTTTGTAAGAGGTAACATCTGGAAGTGCTGATCCGATTTCAAAACATCTTTCACTGATCGGAAGCTTATGGTATAGTTGGCTTCCACGCGGACGACGTCGCGTGCAGAAACTAGTTTTGTTAAATAATCTGTAAATATCGAATCAGTTTTTAAAAGCATTGAAAACCCTTTTGACTTTAAGTAGCTTTATTTGTTAATACAGTCTATCCAAAGTTTTAGTTAAGCATTCCTAACATAATACCTACTTTGTCCCTTTTTGGAACTATCTAGGCTATTTATTGTTGTTCTAAATGTAGTTTCTACTGTTAGGCTTACTCCTGAAGCCTTTAGATAATGTACATGCCTTGAACTACGAAATAGTCGGGCTTCTTCGTTTCCGAGTCGATACTAGATGTGAATACATGTATTATGGTAAATGAGTTGGGTCCAGTAGGTGGGCACACCAATTGCAGCATCAGTGGCATTTTTAGGTCCTCAGAAATGCAGGTGTGTGGACACTTTGGGCACTCCAGGTCTCCAGCGTATGGGACATGGTGGTATGGCTCACTGGGTATCGATGGGATCTATAAACATACATTTTTAACCCAGTACGGCGAAGCAAAAAGTAGGGCTAAGATTTTGACCGGTATGTATGTATGTTCATCTGCTACCTCATAACTGATGAGGTATCGTTGGAAGCGTCTTGAACGTCCGTTGGTAAAAGGCTATGTGACTTCATATTACATTGAATACGAAGCCCTCTTGAGGACATAAAACGATGAGGACAAAAAAAAAAAGATGCCATGTTGGGTTTCACATGAAAGGGCTTAATTAGCCCATTTCAAACAAGATATCACAGGCCGACAATTTAAAAATCCGGAGTCACATGTGTTAGGGCATAAATCGAACAGATTACGTGTGACTCCGGATTTTTAACACGCTTTTATTAGGTCGACCTGTATGTATGTAACTATGTAATCAAATCTAAGAAAACTAATTTAACCATCTTTCAAAGATCGTAGCGTTATGAAAATTGGCAGTTGTATGTGGTTTTGATGACAATACAATAACATGGTACTGTCGAGCTGATCTGATGATGGAGCCGGAAGATATGAATTGGAACTTCATGATGAAATATCGTATCATAGCCGTGTTTGGACTTGTTAGAAAGGTCTTGTAATGAACTTTGACAACGATTAGGTGTCAAGGTCTGAATACGCCTATAGGTGCACGTAAAAGCGTGTTTTTTTGTGTTTTTTAAACCATTAATATTATTATTTGTTACATTGTGCTTATAGATTGGGGCCACAGTTGATTGCTTTTTATATAGGCTACTTCCCTTGTTGTATAGTTTTTCAGTTATATTTTCGTTACGGGTTTTCAATGCAAAAACTCAGTTAATTATTGATCTCAAGCACCACTGCATAGTTTGAAATCAAAGCATTTACTCGTAAATCCTAGACCGGATAAAGGTTTTCCAATAAAATAATAATTACAAATAAGGTTAACTGCTAATCACATTGCGTATACAATAATACGTGTTTCCCTTCACTTTCAAGCAACCGACGCCAAGTACAAAACAAGATTAACATTTAAACATAAAATCACGCTTTGTAACAGTCAAGTTATTTAAAACTACAATTAGTGCGACTGATCCCCTGTCGAGATTAGCCTACCCCTTCCCCCAAGGGTGTCGTGAAGGGCGATCAAAAGATTACGCAGTTTGATTGACTGTACTTAATATCCTTTTATCGTGATAAGTTTTACTGTAGAAACTGGGTCTCTAAAGTGTTATGCCGTTGGTTCCGGCTGTCATTCATAGATCTTTAACAGTGGTTACGGGTAGTTAGAAGCCCGAAAATCAGACATACCAGTGTCACCAAAGAGTATCATGTTACCCAGTAACTGGGTTGTGGAGGTCAGATAGGCAGTCGCTCCGTGTAAAATACTAGTATTCAGCTGCATCCGGTTAGAATGGAAGCCCACCCCAACATATGTAGTTGGGTAAAGGCTAGGCAGACTGATTGGTCATTTGGTTGAAGAGTTGCAACTGTCATTATCGTCATTAGCCTTTATATTATACTCGCTTTTGCCCGCGGCTTCGCCCGCGTAAATGTTGGAAACTATCCCACGGGAACGTAATAGCGGAATAAAAAGTATGTTAGGTGTGTAAGCTACATGTGTGCCAAATTTCATCCAAGTCCGTTCAGCCGTTTGATAAAACAACATTCAAACACACAAACATACAATTTATAATATTATATAGTAGGATTGACATACTATAATGTGGGAATTATTTGGGAGCATTATTTTCTACACTGCTATAACCAAAAGTCATGGGGGTAGATGTTTGTGCCAAAATCACTATAATTCACACACACACACACACTTCCACTCACACTCACTCAACTCACTCACACACTCACTCTCTCTTTTCTCTCTCTCTCTCTCTCTTTCTCTCTTTCTTTCACTTTTTTTTTTGTTTTTTTTTTTTCGTCAGTCTACCGAGCCTTTTCCCAACTATGTTAGGGTCAGCTTCCAGTCTAACCGGATCGAGCTGAATACCAATATTTTACATAGAAATCACTATTTGTACCATAGCAAAATATTTCGTATATATTCACACGTTAAGTTGTCTCTACTTATGAGTTGACCACGCTTGCAAGTGAATCGGTGACCATATATGGCCAATATTTCCATATTCATTCAAATATTCCAAGAAAAATTAAACATAAAAAGAAAATAATTTCCTATTAGATCAAATGAGAAAATATTTTTTCGCTCATTTCTTGTGCCCCGTTCGACATGGAAAATAATTAGCTTGATTACCGGAACTAATGCAAAAACGTGCTCGCTACACGACTATGAGAACATACTAATTAATATAAAACAAAGGAAGCTCTTCATGTATTACGCTTTTTATTATCTACGGGATTAATTGAACTAAAAGGTATTGTATGGTCATCATTGTTATCGAAGAAAAGGCAGACTTACTGAAAGCCTTTTTTTATTCATTTATTTATTGAGGATCTCCAATAAAGATCTATTGTCAAATTTTCAATCACCAAGATTTCTGATGAGAGCCTTAACCAGCCTTTCAAAAGCAGGCAAAGACTAGGTATTTCTACTTGTATGTGTACTTAGTTTTCTTTCTTTCTTTTTTTTCTTTCTTTTCTTACTTTCTTTCTTTACTTGTGGAATTCGGAATAGATGAATGAGAGACCAAGACAAGAGGATGGAGCGTGGTAATGTTTGTGTTGTTGCTAGTGACGACAAACTGATTACCATCGTATGAATGTGCCATTGAGCATGTACAGTACATGATCCCAAAAGTAGTGATTTTGATAAGGAAAATTATGATTTACCTATTTATGTTCAGTCAGGTATATTAATTAATAATTATTAAGCAAATTGGCACCCTACGTCAATTTGCCGTGTTATAACCATTTCATACCGACGGTTAAAAATTTGTTGTGATTTGAATATGCGGAATTTTTTTGTTCGTAGTCAATTTGCTGAACAATTAGAAGAGCAAATTTATGGGCAGTTATAATGTAAGAAAATATTTGGGTTGGGTTTAGAAACGTGCCGTCTCGCTTGAAAGAATGTGAGGTTATTTAGGGGTTATAGAGGGTTTCCCAAACCCTCCACAACAATTTTTTCTTGCCGACGATGATTTTTTTAAATGTAAGTTTTAAAAAAAGCTACTTACTTACGGGCCAAAGACCCCGCCATACTTCATGGTTATTTTTTTTTAAACCACACAGAAATAGGAACCCCGCGAAGCGGGGCTGCGTCGACTATGACTTACTTAAAAAATTCTAATTACCATGTAACATTATTTTTGTTATTGGTCCTTGACCTTCGAAACGTTTGACATTGACCTTGTAAATGTTTCTCCTGTGCCCCGAACTCGCTTCGATCGCTTTTGCATCCGTAAATAAGTAGAATTTTTTGAAAAAAAATGTTGTAGTGGGTTTAGGAGACACTCTAGAACCCCAAACTAACCTCACATTCTTTCTAGCGAGGCGGCACGTTTCTAAACTTTGACCATTTTTTTTTAAGAAGCTACCTACGGTTGGCAACCTACGGTTGGCAATGGGTTGTAAGAAAAATATTACCTACAAACCTCATTTCAGCTGCATTGTTAAAAAGAAAATTGCTTAGCTATCCGTACCCTCCCTTGCAAGCAGTGTAGTTATTTCAATCCAATTCTTATAGAACTACGACAACACAACAGATTGTGGTTGATCCCTGCCAATTGAAAACTATCCCTTCTTATCCCGGGACGATCGATCCCCCGGGATCGTGGAGCCCGGGACACGGGATCTCAATATCCCGCGGTTGCACGACGTGTATTGTAAGGCCTGGATTAAGTTCAGCACTTTCATTTATTTTGGGATTGACAGAATTGAAAGTGGTATTCTGGGAAAACTGCTGTTGTTGTAATGAAATTATTTCGGAAAGAAAAGACAGCTGAAAAGAAATTGGAATAGTAGGTGTGTTTCGAACGAATCCCAAATGCACAGAAGAGAGTAATTTCTTAATGACTGTGCATGCGACTCACGGAGTCAGGCTAGAAACGGACCTGACAGACCACAATTTCACCTGATGGTAAGGAATGATTGGGTCGACGGTGGTGCACTTATTCACCTGACGCCCAGGCTACAGCTATAGACAATCAGATTATTGGTACCTTAATCCCAACGTTTGGTACCGGTGCGCGGGGTGAACTCCTGGTAAAGTCAACCTCGTCTCTGGTAACGGTTTGACTTTGACTGCAGGTTGTTTTCCTAGTTCACGTGTTGTTACTTAACGTGAGGCTGACCGTACATTCTTTACCAATGACCAAACATTGGAGAAAATGTTTGTCTTTGGACTCTCCTATCATTCTAAACAAGCCAGAGACCATCCAATGCTGGTTTAGTATCTCTTAACCCCGATCGCTAATCGCACGTCGGTACGTAAGTGCTCAGATGATTACAGTTATAATAACCGACTGCTGGTGTACAGTTACTGTGAAATGAACGTGGAACCAACTTTGAAATGTGGTAGTGACAGTGACTGTCAAGTTGTGTATTTACAATGTCAGCTATTGCTGGCTAAAGGGCCTCTTGTTACGCAGAGAAGGCAAGAGCAATGGTAATCACGATGGCTGATTGAATGAGAGTAAGCTCTTGCAAATATGTCCAAGTTTTCTTCTTTCATCATATTTTCCTTTCAGAATGATCGTTGGCTGATAACCATGCGCTCCAAAATTTTGGAGCGCATAGCAAAGGTACAATTCCGTAGCCGACCGCAGACGGCAGCAGCAGGCGACGTGTCGCCGAGACACGACTGGTTTCTATGTATTTCTATGAAATACCTTCCGTAGCTAGCGACACCAAGATATACATAGAAACCAGTCGTGTCGCAGCGACGCGTCGCCTGCGGGCGGTTTCGGAATTGTACCTTTATAAGCCACTGGAATAAAACAATTGAAGTCGTTTCCATAAGCTCCAAAGATCAGAGGGGCTATTCTTGTATTTTTCAGAACGTCTGCATTCTGATCTAAGTCACAATCTGTCAAAAAGGCCTCTAAATTACCTAATTTTTTTTAAAGGTTTTGACATTGACTGTTAGATATGTGATTGCGACTGGATTTTGAACGTTTTTAATTCCCGGAATTGGCCTCAAGATTGCGTAAAAGTTTAATGCTGTCTATGTGTGCCGTTTCAATAAAATATAGAATTCCATTAACTTTAAACCCATCTAATATTAGCATGATAAAAATATTTATAAGTACTGCTGTTCATATTATTATAATTCCTTTTTATCCCAGGGATCAGAGGCTTGTAATTACATGCAAGAATGTAAATGTATCTACCACATTTTTTACTTTTTTCGTGACGTCATCCCCTTTGTAACATTATGCACGGTCCCTTCCGGCATGATAAGTAACTTTGGTATCATTAATATTAATTACGAAAACGAATATAAGTTCAGAATATTATAATAGGCATTATGATTCTAAATGCCCGATTACAGCGATGAGAGTGGGAGGTAATGTGTTCAACGTGTATGCATGAGTACCTACGTAGTTAGGTACCTATGTAGGGTTGGCGAAGATAAATGAAAAGGTAAAGGTCAAATAGCTCAGATGCCGCAAATTCCGTACATTTTTTGTGGCTACGTAGTGCTACGAACTTTTTTTTGCGTAGCGCTACGTTTTCTCGGGTTTTCAAAAGAAACTATGTTTATCTCGGTTCTGACTAGGTATTTCTGTAATCATTGCGATCTAATGCTGAATGAATTTTTTATTTACATTTCATGATTTGAAGCAAAAGGTATACAGTAAGTATTGTAGCAAAAGAAGGCATGTATGTATTCTAATACAATTTATTGCAAAATTACTAACTCTAAGATCTAGAATATTTGCCAAGAATTTCGTTTGACAGCCCTATCTACAAGGCCTCGAATGGATTAGGCAAATGAGGTGTCATTAGATTCGTATTGTCGGTGTCATAGACTAACATCCAAAATGGCGGCGTGCCATAACAGCGATATCATAGATGTTGCTGTTTAAACACTAAAAAACACTTTAATGTCATAACACGTTCGAAACTTCGAACTATAGACTTGGCGTGTATGTTGACGAGTTTCAATCTGCCTAGCCTTTTCCCAACTATGTTGGGGTCGGCTTCCAGTCTAACCGGATGCAGCTGAATACCAGTATTTTACATCGAACGACTGCCTATCTGACATCCACAACCCAGTATTGGGTAACAGGATACCCCTTTGTAAGACTGGTTGTCAGACTTTTGGGCTTCTAACTACACTTAAGGACTGTCAAAGATCTACGAATGACAGCCGGGATCAACGGGTTAACGTGCTTTCCGAGGCACCGAGGAGTCTCGATACCTAGTGGATGGTCACCGACCGCGGCAGACTTAGCTTAACCTTTGATGGACCCTTGCGGCTGTTATACGATTTTAACGATAGGAAATAGTAAGGTAGAGCTATGGTAGAGAAGATATTTTATAAGAACGTCTTTATGGTAATATAACTAAACTGATTTAAAAGGCGAAAGTGTTATTTAAGAGCAAAGCTAGTGACCTTTGATCTGTCTAAGCATTTATTTTCAGGATTCGATCTTTATTGAAAGCCTTTTGGCAGCTTAGCATGTTGAGGATAACAGGATAAGCCATTTTAATTGATTCATACAATCTTGTAATTGTGTTTTTTTATTGATATCGAATGATTGGATTTCAATAAAAAATGTTTCAAACTCGACAGAGTAAAGTAAATTTTATCCTCCTTTTCCTAAAATTCAATTTTATCAATTATCTGCGCCGATATGAATGTAAACGAAGCAAAACGACTATGTGAGGATCGTAGTAGGTGGCGTTCAGTAGTTCCTGCCTACCATACCAGGGAACATGCTGTGAGTTTATGTATGTTTGTATGCACAGATATTTAACCACTCTCATGCCACTGCCCCACCCTTAAAATTCCACAAACAGCAGATACCTACATTCGATCATATTCTAAGTAAATGTAAGTTAATAACGAAGTCAGTCGTGCCTGCAGTCCCCTTGACCTAGTGGCTTTGTGGTTCACATGTCGCTCGCTAGCTCGGGGTCGCGGGTTCAACGCGTTCCACGAGTCTGTACACTGGGAATTATGCCATTTCCAATTAGATTATGCATTTTTAGACTTTATTAGTAAAAGTAGACCTCTATAGAAGATTGCTTACTGCTTTTTCTAAAAAGATCAAGTCTCCAAAATGTATTTGTATTTTATTTCCTCTGAACCAGTAACAAAAATAAACATGACCAAAAATAAATTTTCACGAAAATCTCCGTGAATACAACGAAATACCTACATAGGAGCAACGTTCTAAACAATATATTTAACGTTACACTACGAATTTCGCCGACACCTTAGCGCGAAGAAAATCAATACTCGACAGGAAGACGAATGAGGGCTCGTTCGTGCTCGCAAGATACGAAAATACGGAAGCAAAGAAACTCCTTAAAACTACACATAAGAGGCTTTCAAAGACGTTGAAAGTTTCGCACAATAATAATACGAAAAGTTTATTACTTATGTAGAATTCCTAAGTACGATGAATCGGCTCTGCGGCCGCGCGCAGGAGGTCGATGACCGCGCTCGGAGACGGCTTGTCTCCATTGACACGGTACGAGATGACGTGTCGTGTTTTGTTTTTTTTTTACTTTTTTTTGTTGAGTAAATTAGGTTGAACTAGTTTCTTGTTCGCGGTATTGGGTGTGACGCAATTTCAGGTTCGGCATCAACGTACCTATTGTTTGAGCAGAAAATGAAAATGTTTTTTTTTTGTGGAAGTCGTTTGGTGTATTATGTAATCATTTTGTTAATTTATCATGGAATGGAAATGTTAGTTTTCCATTTTGTCTGTATTTTTTTTCTAATCGCAAGTTATACTTTGCAGACTTCGACGTGTCAAACAAGAGCTAGACCGAAAAAAGAGTAACGTTTTGGCCGTCACGAGACTTTTGTTACGCCAAGTATGCAAAAACGAAAGGAACTTCGCTTCATCGGGTGTCCCACGACAGCTCTCGGTTTTTATCCCTTACCCGTGTTTAGGAATACTAAGAACTAAAAAAATTGATACTTTATTTAATTTCAACAAAAAACATCAAACTAACTAAATTAACAAACATTGCAAGCAACATATTTGCTAAACCAAAAACAATATCTACCATAAACTTATTTTCATAGTTGCTAAGTATGATCAATTACCTATATATAATAAATATGTATTCGTTTTATCATAAAGTAGGTATAGGAAGCTAGTAAATATTTATATTTACTTATATACTTGTACAATATAATTAATGCTTTCTAATTAAGAGAGAATCTCCTATGTATGTGGTAATAAAATTAAATAGGTTACGTTAATTAATTCCCAGCAGGCTTTCAACGTATTCCTCTGAAAGGGAACGTTCCTATTGTGCTCATGAATTTTATTGTATGGGTACATGAATGTACCTAGGGAAATACATAGGTATTATGTATAACGAAAACGAATTTACTATGAATACGGATACGGCTTACGAAGGTAATAGAGCTTTCATAGCATTATTTATCCAGAATAAATACAAAAGAGTGAACAAAAATATGAAATGAAATGGCAAAAACATAACGCAAATAAGATATAAAGTATTAACTTGTTCCAGTGGCACCAGAGGCCTCATTATCCGCTGTTTAACGTTAAAAAGTAGCAGAAAATAGTTTCGAAATCATTACTGTGGAAGCCTCACTTCCTTTTACAACTATGTAGTGATTATGGGCCATAAACTACAGTGTTCGCCACCGCACTGGTGTATTATTTAGTGGAACATTTCTGTCTGTAACCGCAACGGGTGTTCGTTGCCCATTGCGCGGTCAGCACTGCCCGACCCTCTGCGGTTACGGTCGGGAGGCGCAATGGATGTGTCGGTTTTATGGACAAACCGACGCGTGTTTTATTATTTTGTTGCATGTCTTCACATGTTGTTATGGGATGTGAATATGATGGGGTTTAATGTTAAGTGTGTTTTATGGATGGTGTATTTACAATATTAAATGGTTAGTTTTTGCAACATCTACTAAGTTTTTTTAGTTTTTAATAATTACTTAAATAATTATGTCAAGACATGAAGAACATAACATAGAGCCAGAAGGTATATTCGGCGTTATAAAACATTTAGGAAAATTTTAAGTTATGAAGGCACAAGAATTCAGCTTAAATCATAAAAAATCAATTGGGCAATCAATAAACACATCTGGTCAATAAAAGAAGATTAAGCTGTTACCAAATAAACACCATGTTACCCATAATAGTGCAGATGTGAGCATTACTATTCAATATGAAGATCCAAACGTGTGATACATACAAAACTATTAACATAAATTGGTTTTATGGCCATTTTATTACCTCAGCCGACATTCAATTTAAATAAATACAATTGAAAATTGACATTATTTTATATTATGATCTTGTTCTATACATGAACATTGGTGTGATAATGGGTTTAGATGCTGTTATAGTTCAACTAAATAGACTCAATAGTGGTTAGAATTATTTAACACATAACTTGTAAGACTTGTAACTATCCCGCTAATCTTGGCTTGTTGTGTATAAATATTTTATACCCCAGAGAAGACATAAAACATCGCTGATAACTACTTATAGTAAGAACATTAATTCAGTTTATTAGTCTCATTTCCTTTCGGTAATATAAATTTATGATACCCTTTCCCCGATGCCCAGTTTCTAGCATATGTGACACGTGAAATGAGGTAGTATTATTAATTAAATTATACATATAATCGTATAAGTACCAACAAGACGACTTTAAAAAACACTTACTTAATTAATTTTTTTTACAAAGGGTCTTAAAAATAACTTAAAGTATGTCAAAAGAAACACAACTCAAGTTTGTAGAACTTCCAAATAAAACAAACAAAACTTAATTTATAAAACGTACCGTGCCAACAAATGGAAACCATACGAAAAAACTTTACGATCAAGCAAAGACCTTTTACGTTATGCAAGCAAGGAATATTATGTCTGCAGCTACTCAACCACCCCATAGCTGCGGCTAATAACATCACTCGCCCACTATCTGGGTTACTCGCCATATATAATAAAATATTCAGAATACTCCACAGCACCGCCATAAAATATTTATATGAAACATATATTTTTGATGACTCACTTGTTCGGACCTCGTGCTGCGAACATAACAGTGATAAATGAATGAAAGTTTCCAGTTCGAATGACTGTAAAAGAAAATGACAGGGAAGACAAATGAGAAACTAGAAATTTCTTTTTGTCTTAAGAAAATGATTGAATCACTATCATTAAGTTTATAGTTTATTGTAGAGGAAGAAAGGCTACGCCGGTCATTAAGATAAGTGTGCAGCTTTAGAAGTTTTATGTATCAATCAGTCTCGGTCCTAGTATAATATAGATTTACGTTTATAATTATAATTTGAATATTGTTCTATATGTCTGTCGCTCTGAAGCATGTTTCCCGAGTTTAATGAAGACACATTTGCCTGAGGAAATCCCGCGAGGCGGAAAGACGCACTTCGACATATCCGTTAACGAGCTCATTACTCTTGAATATATTTTATGCTTATATTCTGGCTATATTTTCGAACCCTGTGAGCAGAAATTCAAATACTCAGTTATAAATTCTACGTATTTATGTGCTAAGTAAAACGGCAATTCGTACTGTTTAATTTGACAGCATGACAGGGTAATGAAGGGTTGTTAGCCTAAATATTTCCCCTGGGTCGGTCCACATGTCCCCTATACATAACAGTCAATTTGAGCTACACTTCAACGTCTGTTAGCTACTAAATACGGATGGACAGGGCTCTCGGACACGCATCGAGTAATGGACAATGTCAACGAGGGTCGTCTTGCTCAGCAACCATCACTTACACGAGATATTAAACAGACACCGTATTTCCCAGAGCAGTTTACAAAATTCATATGATGACAATAATAAACACACTTTATCAGAAAGATTTTCAAAGTAAACAAAAACTGTCAGTGACGAAGCGCGAATAAGCAAAATCTGTTTTAAATTGCTGGACATGTCACTTTGTCATACGCGTCTGTCCACGTGTGCTAATGCCTTCGCAGTTAGCAACAACTAACAACCTTGGGGCGTTGCGTTGAACTTAATGCACTACTACATAAATATGTATGAATTCGGACGACTTGACTAACATCGTGCGAAGAGGGATATGTTAAAAGCGAGCTTTTAATGTCAGTTGGAATAAAAAATGGCGGACCTATTGTTTTATTGTGCTAAGTATAGCTTTGCGAGTAATGCTGATTCATAGGGAATAAAGCTCTTAAAAGTACTTTAACATAACGTCACTTTGAGACAGCAAAGTTGTGAAAATAAGTATACCTCCCATATTTTTCACCTTCTTAAAATTATTACTTACGACCACGACTTGTTTTGACTGCGCCGTGCCAGTGAAATTATGCAAAATGTAAATGTGCTAAATGTGCACTGGATCATAAAATACATAGCAAATAAAAATTCAGTTAAGTGCTAGATAAGATAATACAATATGTAGCAACAAAATATAGTTAGTATTTCAACTTCATTTCCATAATATACTAAAAAGCAATGACTCATACCGTTATTATGATATGCATTTAATTCAAGATGCCAACATAATAATGAAATTCAATAAAATGATAATATTTGGTATGTCCGCAGCAAAATTCTTAATTGGTATGCAAAGTAAAAATAATAATGCTGAAAACGTTCAGAATATTGACAAAACACTTTGCTCTGCAAACACATTTATTTTCCGCCGTCCATTTTTTATAGATCAGTTGTTCCGTTTTTAATTACTTTTTCATCAAAAAGGGTTCTACTTGATGGATTACTTTTCAAAATGCTACATTGAAATTATGTTAATAAAAACCCGCAATAAAATTGATAATTCCCTTGTTTCATTTTTATAGCCACAAAACAGGGTTTGCTCTATCAAGCCTGTTTGCTACAATGCCTTTACAAACTCGCATTCTCAAGCCTAATTTGCCCTCATAAATTATTTAACTCCGATATATATCATTACGTTTTTAATAAAGAAGTGTTGCCGCCAGCGGAGGTACAGTTTTTATTCATTCCCTCGCTCTCACCAAGAAAAAATAAATTATATTAATATGAATGGGGAAGGTCTTACGCTCATAATTTTCGATTTAAATGCTGGCACACGTATTTTACACTTTTGCTGTTTTAGAACGATTGGCCACAGCATATTTCTAAGCTGATCTTGGAATGAATGAAAGACTGTGTTTCCGGTTATTGCAAGATAAAAGTGAACGATTTACCACGGTGCTCATAGCAAAAGAGCCAGTAATTTTCTACGTGTGCAGTATTATTAAATCCGACGGGTTGGAGCTGCTTGTTCCGTAAAGTTCTTCCACACAATGGGCCACGTTGGACACACTTCAGCGTCCATCACTCCATTTGTTAACAAAAGAGCCATTAAAGTAGTTAGTCGGCCGGTAATGGATGTTGAAACGTGTCCAACAAACGAGCCATTATGTACAGAAGTCCTGAGAGAACAGCGAGCGTAACTACCATATACTGAATAATACATACTGTATAATCTTTACATAGACGATATTTAAGCCTAAGATAAAAGAAAAATAGATGCCAAACAGCCTGCCGCAAGTAAGTAGCTGTATCATAAATTCATAACCAATTTCTTAAGTACAATATCTACTTACTATACAGCCAACAAACATTATTTATTCATCAATAACAAAAAATAAAGAAAAATATCAAAGACACAGAGAGCCACTAAAACCAACAAACTGAGCATAAAGTAAAAATAACTTTTTTTGTGGAGCCGGCATCAAAGAGCTTAGAGAACAAAAAAATGTGCGGTGTCATGAAATGACTGTTGGTTGTGCTGTGATGTTAATCCTCTGGGCTTCGTTAGCTCTGCTGTGGCCAGAGGCTCTTGCGCAAGCTTATATTATCGGGCGATTTTCGATTATGTTGCTTTTTTCCGTACTTACGCAGGCTTTTACATTCTGTTAAAGAACTTTCAAAGTTAAAATTACTGTGAAGTTCAATAGACTTCTTGTTTTTATTTTTTTTGTCTAACAGCGGATATTACTGTAAAGAGCGTGATTTAGAACAGTTAATTGTGCCGTTATATAACAATTCAAAGTGTAATTACTGCAGTGATTATTTACTTAATAATAGTGTAGTTCCTTGAGTATGAAAATGAGTTTAATTATTCGGTTTTAACTGCAGTTTTTATTGTAAACCTAGACGTATACCTAGCTCTAATTTCAAATTCAAAATCTTATCAACTATCTAACAATTTAAAGCGCGACAAACACGCTCATTCAAATCACGAGAGAGTGCTATTTGACTCCTGTTGCTCCGTACAATGGACACGCGCACCCCCTCACTACAAAACACTACAAATTACTCATTAATTGCTGCCCATTTAAACTTTAACACCTTGCCGTAACGTTTAAATTCCTTTGACACGATGATAAATTGAATTTTGTTTTGTTTCTAAACTTTGCATGCAGTTTACATAGCCCTTATGCCTTCTCTCTAAGGTAGAAACTTGATTGATTTTTTGTTGTTGTAAGTTTGTTGCATTCCTATAGAGCTTGAAAGGGGGAGTCTCGGTTTAATTGATAAACACATAGGGTGAGTGCTCCAGTAGTGCGGGACACTTGTCGTGTTATTCCTTAGTGCTTAGGGAGTGTTCACCTGTTATCGGATTTCAAGGTCGGAATTTACGATGGTGATATAAAATATTGCAAATAGTGACAGCTGTTTTTATTTATTAATTCAGCTTGTAATTAATATATAGGCCTTCTTGGAAGTTGGTAGGTAGGTAGTAATTTAATAGACCAACTTGGCTTCCTTGGCTGGATGCGGGAAGCACAGAATCTGTCGAAGTGGCGGTTGGGGGAGGCCTATGTCCAGCAGTGGACGTCTTTTGGCTGAAATGATGCTGAATAAGAGACAATAAGTAAGGACAGTTTTAAATTTTCTTTCTTGTGAAAAACAGTCTCGATATTTTCTACCCTGTCAAATAAACTCGACCATTGCGTGGGAAGTGTGGGAACTGCCATGCTATTCTGTAAACATCTCACCGTGAAAACTTGGGTGAAGTGAGCTGTCAATAGTGTCAATCCCTGTGGAATGACAGCTCACTCCACGCTCACTTCACCTAAGTTTTCACGGTGAGATGGTTACAGAATAGCACTGCTGCTTTTAATATTATTTAAATAACATGTGCATCAAGTAACCAGCACCCACCTTATAAGTCTAATAGCATCACATGATATAAACAGACTATAAATTCCTCTGCCAGTATAGTGTTTATCAGCATCAACCCCCCATCGCTCGCTCCATACATATGACTTTTAAGGGTTGATGATGATTGTTGTTTTACAAGCCCAGAAAAGGTAAAAACTGGACAATACATTACTGTTCTGTTTATGGAATTATCTCGGTGTGAAACTCCGAGGGAGATAAGTTATGACTGGATCTTGGGAACTGAGAAAAACTAACGTGAAAGGTATAAGTAACTAATAGAATTCTTGTAGTTTAACTTTGTGTAGTATGTATTTTGTTGATATTTATGTTTTTGATGCTTAAATTACCAGATCTATTCATTACTTATGTAAAACAGCATCGGCTTATGCTTTTTGACTTTAGCAATCAAACTCAAACTCAAGCATTTAATTCAATTAAAACATTTACGGAGTCGGTCTGTTAGCCACAAAGTTGAAGCTAGTTGCCCATTCCAAAAAGTAGATTCTCTATGGAGAAGAACGGGCAAGAAACTCCAAGGACGTTCTTTTCAATCAAGATATTACAAAATCCAGGGTACATTATTCTTGTTGCTTCATATAGGCGGCAGTTGTAGACCATTTTGATTTAAAAGTATCCGTTTGCCGTCACAAATATGATTGTGTTGCTTTGAGAACAATGTAAAAAAAAAAAAAAAACTATCATTTCAAATAAACTGCTTTTTATCTATTTATTTATTTATTTTATTTGGTACAAAAAATAGTTATACATTACAGCATTTACAAAAAGTCGTAATATTACAGCAGCAGCAGCAGCTGCAGTAGTTATCTGCCGTTTATTAAATTAATTTATTCCTTACTGCTATCTATATAACACGGGGTACCCAAATCCATCATAGGCAGACATTTTTCAATCAAATAAAAAATGAACAAAACATTTTTCTCTTCACACAAGTTTTAAATTTTTAAATTGCATGCACGCCATTCGCGTCACCCTACGAATTTCATATAAAAATATCTCTACATACAACATGTATGTAGAGATATAGGTATGTTATGTACGGAATTCTCTCTTTGTTAGTAGGGACAAACAATTGAAGTAAAACCCGGTGTGCTGGCTTTTTGTGTGAATTTATAATAAATGAACTTACATAAACCTTTTGGCAGTTTTTTTTTTGTTCTGGTTTTGTTTATCTTTAGGGAAATTGTGTTATGAAGATAGATCATGGGTAAAATGACCGGAAATTAAATGCAAGATAGTATAAAAGGTAGGTTAAGGAGGATGTAAGATCGTGGCAGGTGGCGTTCTGTCAGTTTCTGCCTACCCATGGTTGGGAAAAAGGTGTGAGTTTATGTATGTATGAAGTATTGTAAAATTATCTAATAGATTTGTTTGTAGTCACTTTGCATTTATCATCGGATTAATTCTTAAAGAGTCTTAAATTAAGAGGCCTTTAGTTTTTACCGCAAAATCTCGTGAAAATGCGGAATTATCTTACTAAGACTAGACGTACGGAAGATGGTAGGTACTCGGGAAATCAGTGAAATATTAACACAATGCTTTAAAAAAAGCTATTTTCTACTGCGAAAATAAGAAATAGGTCAACCAGTGACATAAGATTGACTAATAAATTATTTATTCGCCCTACTTCTAGAAATAACAGTGGGTAAGTGACAGCGCCAAAGACAACATTTAGATTCGTGATGCCTGACAAACTCGAGTGTCATTTTGTAAATACAGGCTGTTTTAGTAACGATCTTTTTGTGGAAGGTTTTTCTTGATTATCTTGAAAATAAGATGAGTTGGTATAGGATTATGTGTAGTAAAATAATTTGTCTCGACCATCCACATATTTTTTTTAAATTTTGTAATCGTTTAACAAAATACCTTGTATGAATGTTGTTTTTTAGTGTGTAGGAATTCAGATGGTTTAAAAATAGAATGACGGTATGTCATAAAGTACATTGTTATAAAGAGAAGCTTTATGATTATTATTATTGTTAAGGGAATTCTTGGACGATAACGATCGATAAATTTTGACATTCAAATCCTTATTATATACATCACTGACTATTGTTGACTTACTACTATTATTCTAGTTGACATTGCCTATGTTATTTTATGATTATAGTTATAATTATTTGATTATTTTTAATTGTCTAACTTATTTGAACTATTAATGGAAATGATGACCAAATAACTGTTTACCAATACTTTATTATTATGTTAAAAAAATTATTATTGTCTTTCTGCACTGTGGGTTTCTTTCATTCATTTACATTTATTATGTACTGTAGCATGCCAAAACATATGTATATATTGCTGTGCCCTGACAGGGTCAATGTATGAAACAAATATTATTGTAACATCTTGTACACTACATTGAATGCAATAAATGATGATTATGATTATGAGATTAATTATGTTGCGTTGAGCCTCAGGTTTCCGGGAAACCAGTCTTTTGTCCTCTAAACATGACAAGGAATAAAAACTTTTTTATTTCCTTTCTTTATAACATTTTCATGTTTCCAGCTACAATGCTTAGACAAACGAGTAAGTACTCGGTAAAGTGCTGAAGTGAACTTAAGTCGGCTTATGTTCTACTTTAACATTTTTGGCGAGTACAGCGACAAGGGATTTGTCTAAAAAATTACCGGTAAAATGGGAAAAGAAAATAAAAATCCGTTCAGGAAATCCTATAAAAAATATTACGGAGAATTCTGACGAGAATTTAATAGCAAAGTGGTTTTGCACCTAAGTGCAAAGGATAAAATCGTGAAAATATTCAGAACTAAAAAAGACGCTGATAATGTTTAGGAGATATGAAATCTGAGGTCGCATAGAGTGGCCAGGTTGTCATAAGATATAATAAAACTATAACAAGCAGGGGGACGAATCCCCATGGGTTCCGTGGTAGCAATAAAGATGTTGATCGTAATACTATCTTATATCGCAATCTATAAACGCTATATTTTATTAGATTTCACACCTCTGTAACTACACCTACGGGAAAACACCGATTTTACTGTGGAAACCAAAATGCAGCAACGGAAATTCTCAATGATCAACATTGAACCTTAAAACATAGATGCTAAGGTTCAAAATCTAACAACCCAAATCCGGAACTTAAGGTTTTGTGTTGTAGTGTATATGTGGTGGGGTCCGCAGACTATATTATATTATCAGATATCGGAATTATATCACATGGATGGGCAGTAGCCTCTACCTACACTCTGATAAGGTAACATCATAACAACTGTAAAACCTTCCGTCTAAAGGTCAACAAGAATGTTATTTATTATATGTAGGATTACTGAAAATATGGCCAGGTAATTGCTTCAGGAAAAAAAGAAACTGTAAAACACATAAACTAACGCGCATTGGTAGCCGTACGTTGCCGACAGGCAAATCCAGATAGACTCTTTTTGCCACTGGGATCTCTGTGAAAATGTGAAAACAACGCTAAAACATACTTTAGGATGATCGCGTCTATACCAACACACCTACAACGTTGGAGCACCTAAAAAGTAACATTAGCCAAGTTATTGCCGAGAAAAACCACGAAAGCCAAAAAGTCATCGAGAATTACCTCGAAAGAATCGATTGCTGCAGAAGGTCCAGAGGCGGCCATTTGCCTGACATTATTTTCCATAATAAATGAATAACACTAAATATTCGATTAAAGAAAAAATAACTAAGATATTATTACATTTGTGTATTTGTTTTAAATATTTTTTTTTAACCTCGAATTGGATCACCCTATCTAAAACCTTTCCAATGTATGGATAAACAATACAAATGTCTTATAGTTCTAGAATGTTACCAATATCCTTCAAAGAACACAACAGAAGCAAAACCAATTGCTTAGGGCCAAAAATAGATTGTGATGATGGCACTAGTACCCCCCGGGGCAAACTTACGCAAGGATTTCAACAAAAGGATATAAATAAACCGAACACACAGCCCTTACAACTTCACCCCATTAGTATAGTTACAATACAAAACAAGGCGATAACAGGTACATAATGATAAGAAAGGCCTTGGCGTAGTTTGAACTACAAACAAAATTACATAATGGTGGTATTTGCGAATGTAAAGGGTAACTTTTGAACTGTCATGTCATGGTTTTAATGTCTGTAAGGCTGGCTATTCATGTGGAGACAAATATTCAGAGCCATATTACCTCGACAAGACGAACGAAGCAAAAAATTATTAAAAAGCCGGCCATATGCGAGTCGGACTCACACTTGGCCGGTTCCGTACCGTATTAAGATAGGGTAAAAAACGCCGAAAATAACACGTTTTTTGTATGGGGACCCCCATTTAATTATTAACTTGATTACATTTTTATTATTTGTTGATATAGCGGCAATTAAAATACACAATCTGTGAAAATTTTAACTATCGTGCGGACGGACGGACAGCGGAAGTTTATTAATAGGGTTTCGTTTGGCACCGTTCGGAAACCCTAAAAACAAGCCGATGCGATTTCCCATCGGCAAAAAAAACAAATAAATCTTCCGTACAAACCACCTTCGTTACGAAAGGAAATTTTGTGCAAAATTACATGCTTCTAGACCCAGCAGTTTAGGCTGGTCGTTGTCTGTCAGTGAATTTAAGATATTCGTTAAGATAGACTAAAGTTATTTGTCTAGCTTACAACATTTATCTACACACTAGTCTTTTAGATACGGATAAATCCCTCGAAAATGTCTCTCTCTTGGCCTCGGTACCCTAAAGTCTAAAAGCGTCTCAGATGAATAAATCTGTTGTCTTACTTGTGTTAGAATTTTGGAATATGTAGAATATAAGTGGAAAGTTTTCTTATATTGTTTTATTAACAGCGTTTATTGATGACATCACGTCTTTTCTGTAAACTAAGTGATATTGACTTGCGACTCTGACGTTTGTCGCCTGCGACCAGTCGCATAGTGAATGCTCATCTATAGCTCCACGCAATTTTGATATATGACTGGCGTGTTATAACATTTTATACTCTAATATGATGTTATAAAAACCCACTATTTTTGGGACATTTCAGTACGGTTAACATCGTAAAATATTAGCTTGATTTGTGGTTCCTACTTTTTATAGGATAATGAAAATAAATGGTTTACTCTCGTAGGAGTTTAATGGTTTCATTTTAGCGTTTATATGGGTTACATTTGGGAAAAAATCTAGATTTATTCGTGCGAATATATTTCCCCTGCCGTATACAGGGTGATTTCTTGAGGAAAATGTAGATCTGAGTTTTAGCGATAAGACCGCCCATTGTGTCACCCTATGTACCTACAACTTCCACATTTATATCTATAATTTATATGGTGTACATAATAAATACTAGTCTATTCTCTTCTATGGGCATTATATTTCCCCTGTCTTGTTAGATTCTGACTAAACAGGTTGATTTATTTAGCGCAAAATATCTTTCCCCTATCTTGGTTAATTCTAACCATACAGGCTGATTAGTTTAAACTTGTCACTTTAGTTTAATGCTAATAGTTATTCCTGGTTACAGCCACGACTGGCAAGAGGGTGGCGGCACGTAATTGGATTATATCGTCAAAAAATCTCAGTGATAGCGGGGGATTCGATTTGCGCTGCCCCTTAAATAGCCTTGGGCTCACCCCCTGTCCCCTGGGACCACTTCGATGACACGGTGATTCATAAACCTTTTTGCTTGTTCTGGAGAAATATTTTATCCAAATATGAAGCCTGACATCATTTCCCATAATAAATGAATAACACAAAATATTCGATTAAAGAAAAAATAACTAAGATATTATTACATTTGTATTTATTTATTATTTATTTATTTAACGGTTTATGTACACACATATAAACAGACAAGAAAAAAGGAACAGAAAAATACGTACAAAGGCTTTTTCGTTACTTTTTTCAGTTGATAACACCACTATTTTTAAATTAGTACAAAAAAAAATGGGGCTCTATCTGTACCCGTTACTGATCATATTTGTGTAGTCAAAATTAAAAAAAAAAAAAAAACAAAATTGTCCACGAAATTTTGTCATAATTGGTAATATTCATATTTGAATCAATCATTCATAACCATTGCTACTACAAAATACTACGCGTAGTACTTTTCCATTTCTATCGCCATTCATAGGTCCCGGCAAACTCGCGTCGAAGCTCAAGCCCCGCCCCTTTCTTAGGCTGCGCAGTGATCCCTTTTCGAGCGAATAGTTTGCAAACACAGTGCCAATTTATTAGCGGAAGTGCGCGCGCGGTTTTTTAGTAACCAATTTTATTGTTTGTTTTTACGGTCGCGATGGCTTACCAGTTCTCTTCTCGGGAGTATGCGGCTATGATACGTGCGTACTTTTTGTCTGGTGAGAACGCGAGTGCCGCTGTACGTATGTACAGAGCAGAGTACCCAAACGCTCGCCGGCCGAACGTTCGGACTGTGGTAAATGTTTACCAGCGTTTACTCGACCATGGATCATTCCAGGCACCGGCTCATAGCCAAGGACGTGGAAGACCGGGGTATTCGCAAAACCTATACGACGATGTAGTGGACTACTTTGAACAAGATCCCCGGCGAAGTACGAATGACGCAGCTCGTCATTTTAATATTAGCCAGTACTGTGCATGGACGATCATAAGTTCGTCTGGATTTCACCCATACCACTACAGGAAGGGTCAAGAATTGACCACTGTGGATAATGAACCAAGGATGGCGTTCTGCAGGTGGATACTGAACAACACTGAAGCTAATGTGCTATACTCGGATGAGTGCTTGTTTACTCGTATCGGATTGTTCAATCAACGGAATGAACACTGGTGGTCAATACGCAATCCAATGTTAACGAAGGAGAACTCTTTCCAACACAGGTTTTCTGTTAATGTCTGGGCAGGAATCCTGAACGACAACATCGTTGGCCCTTATTTCATTGAAGGGCGTCTTACTGGAGAAAGTTATTTAACTTTGCTTCGGACTATGGTGTCTTCAATGCTAGATGACATTCCATTGGCCAATTTAAGAGGCCTCTGGTTTCAGCAAGACGGCGCACCGCCTCACTACCATAGAGCAGTGCGTGAATACCTGACGGAGGAGTTCGGGAGTCAGTGGATCGGTCGAGGCGGCCCCGTGGCATGGCCTCCACGATCTCCTGATCTCACGCCATTGGACTTTTTTTTGTGGAGTGAAGTTAAGCGACGAGTGTACGTTAGTGAGCCAACAAGTGTAGAACAATTAAAACAGCGCATATTGGACGCATTTGACGAAGTGAGAAGTGAGCGAAGCATACTTTTATCGTTAAAAAACAATTTGATTAAACGTGCCCGTCTTTGTATTGATAATGGTGGTGGACATTTTGAAGGACAGTTAAAATACCTGTAAGTTTTTTTTAAATTTTGTAAATACGTAAATTATTGTAAATATCAGCTGATTCAAACTTTTTAAATACGCCAAAATTCGCTTTTTTTTAAACTTTTGAAGTTTTATTTTAATTTATTTTTACTTCAGTTAAGAACCGAATTATTTTCTTAAAAAAGTTGGTAATTTTGTTGGTCCTAAGCCCAATAAAGTATGAAGGAAAAGTTTGAATTAAATTTATGTTACTTTATCTTAGTTTTAAATCGTAAAGCATAAAGATGCGTTTTAGTTAACTACAATTACGATAACAGCTGCTGGGGGCGGGGCAAGTTCGAGCGAGAACACGCGAGCACGTGAGCGAGAGAATATGATTAATGAATACTACTATGAATAGCCTGTACAATATTTCCATAAATTGAGTGACATTTTGGAATACAAACAAACGCTAATAACTTTGCTGTTTATGAATATTATTTATTGAGACTTTACATATATAATAACAAGACCTTCTACAATGAGCCCTTTAAGTATTTGTACTAATTAAAAATTGTATAATATATATTTTAGTACCACGTATTTCTAAATCTAGAAAGCGAACAAATTAATCACTCTTAACTTTGGACAAAATCATACAAAGCCCGATTTCATACCAAAAAAATAAAAAAACGCACATGAAAGTTTACAAATGTTTATAGTTTCATATTCGTATTGAAACAAACAGATTGGCTCGTTAAAACTTTTTCCCGGTTCGGTTGGCAACAAAAATAACTAGGTACCTATAACAACGTAACAACGCCCGCTGTTTTTGCTGTCCGTACGTAACAGTATTATTCTGTAATGATCGTCTGAGGGCAATCTCGAGGGATGGAGGATTTTTTTGCAAGAAATTGCATAAGAAAATGTAATGCGTTTTTTATCTGACGCTACGTTGACTAGATAATGCATTTCGTTGATAGGGACTTAAGTCGGTGTTTTCTTTATAAAATGAAGCTTTTTCGAGCGATTAAGCAAGATATTTGATGGCAGGATCTCGTGAGACACTTGGACAAGAACCGCTTTCAGCTTGTAGCAAAACCATTGACTGCTGAAGCGATTTATTTCGGTTTTACTCTGCACATGCACAGCACTCGTTCAGAAATTACCTACTTACCCACCTAATATGCCAATGAATATCTACTTTCTTTTAAATCGTTTTGACTATGATTAAGATGACAAAATATGAATATAATGGAAAGCTTTGTAGAATTGTAGCGCACTCTGTGAAGTCAGACTCACAGCTTACTACCGCCTTACTGACTGACCAAAACTTTTAAAATAATTCGATGCATGAAGTACACGGTGGGCAAGACCTTACGATACATCCCACCGTACGCGAGTCTAATAGTGAGTTTACTGAGTAAATACTACATATGTAATGTAGTATTTACTCAAATTCAGATAGACTCGATGTATCGTAAGGTCTTTCCCATCGTGTGACTCAGAATAGGCAGGTATTTAGAGTAAGTATTTTACGATACTCGTAGGTACTTAGTAACTATGAAAATTACCTAGCAACCTCTATTTTAGACTACAACATCTCTATGCTATCTTAGCCAAAGCAAGAGGAGAATTAATTTAAAAAAAGCTTGTAAAAATACATTCGTTCATATTCCTCGTTATAAAGACATTTACGTATGAAAACATCACAATATCACAAATCACAATAAATTGCTCGAATAATGTCCCTCGCACGTTTGTGTAGCATCTTCAAAGGATAGCGCGGAGGATGTTACGTCACAGCTTGTATTGCACTTTTTACGCCGCACCGGATGGGCAGGACTGCAGGCCCCGTGGGAGGCGGCATGATATATATGTATTGTGCTTGTTGGGCCTCGCTGGTTGAGAAGTTACGAGTATTGTGGAGTGTATGTATGTGATCTGATAAGGGTTGGTTTGATTTTGATGATAAGGTTGAGCTTGTTTGTATTTTTTCTGGGTTCTAGTGCTTAAATAGTAGTGTTAGTATTACCATTAACTAGTAGATATAGCAATTATTTTTGTCTATACGATATAAAACTGCAAGAAGCAATATCATTTTTATTTTCGAAACATGCTGTATCCATCATTAATTTATGCATCAATAATTATTTAAACAAACTACTAAACTAAACAATTATAGAAACATCGATTTTGTTTGAAAAACACGATTTCTAAAACCGTGTTTTTTGGTTGTATAAATTTAAAAGAAAAAAACTCTTTTCTTCTGTTGTTTACCACTCCTACAACCCATCAACCCTGTAGGTACAATTGTACATCTGTAGATATAAGAATAACAAAAAAACTCTTTCCCTATTTATACAATGAATACCTTATCGCAACAACCCCCCATCCCCTTCTTATGAAGCAAGAAAACTTTAATAAGAAATAAGAATGCTGAGTGAAACGGAAATGAAGAGAATATATCTTTTTATCTTTTGTAGTCGACGTCAAGCCACCTCTATTCATAAAGATGAACAATATGAAGGAACCTGCACTTTTCTAGGCCATTGGAGCTCTGTAGTGAATAATAGAGTTGTTTGTTATCTTTAAAAAAGTTAAAAAGCAAGGCAATTTTCGTATGAATGTCTTTCAAAGTTGATACCATCAGGTACCAGTATCTTATCTACCTATCTTTTTTTTGAGATTTTATTATAATATACAGTAACCTTTAGGTTACACTGATAATAAGTAGGGAAGTACCTGGGTACATTTTACATAAAATACCTAGTTTTCATATATTATGCAATATTGTGTTAGGTTTTTAGGGGTAAAAGGAACAGGGTGTAAAGTTCACTCATCCACCATAGAAAAGGGATGTTCCTCCAACCAGACGGGTGTCGTGTCTGGTGGGCAGTTGCCCAGAGGTTGAAGTCGGGAGCTTGTATATATGTCCACCGCGCGGTAAACTCTAGTTGCGCGATGCAGGATTTGAGTGACGTCAGGATGTTGTGTGACGTCAGATCTTTGATGCGTAGTTCGCATGTGGCGATGTAGATGCCGCCACAGGTTTCCCAGGTCGGGGAAAGTGTTCGGAGTCTGGATTTGTGCTCGGTTGATGGTATGGCTCGCCCCCTGTTACATGAGGCTCAAACATGGCAACATGTGGGTCTACTATAGGTATTCCCCTGCCTAATCCTCCGGGGAATAGCGTGATGTTGTTATGTTATGTGTCACCATCGTCTTTATGTTACTTTGAGAAAGCAAAATCACTGGAATCTGGACTTAATTCCTTCAGAAGAACCCGTCCTTTTGATAGGCTTAGGATCCCAGGTGGGTGGTAAACGCAGAACTTGGAAGTATTATGGTGGAATACTAAGCAAGGTTTTGTCAATGGTACAGATCATCCCTTTGTAGATAGCAACACTAAGGTGGCGCACAGACCTGAGTTAAGACTGTTTTGAATCAGACTCAGGCCGAGATCTGTAGACGTTACTTAGCTCGTGCTTTGACTAAGACATGTTCCTGTCTCTATCTTGCACTTGTAGTGCAGGTTCCATGAAAACAATGATGACGCGCGCACTCCCGAGAATAGGGTAGGTACCTGCACCTCTGCCCTTCCCTTCGGGAAACACAGGCGTGATGTTATGTCAAATATCGTTAGCTGAATACGTTTTCAAATAGGTTACTTATTTAAAACAATTAAAACGAGATAAGTAGGTTCTCATAATTTCTTTATAAAACTCGAATAACTTACTATGATCTGTTTCAAAAGAATCTGACGAAAGTATAAACAAATAGATCGTACCTGTGGGTGCCAATTTAAAGTGCCACTTACAAATTGAGTGCTTTGGTTTGATCATTTGAATACTTAAACCGTAAATTCTAATTTAAACATCAATTACAAACAATAATTGTTGGAAAAATGTGGTTAAATATAAAGCCATCAACATACAGATGAATGTGTTAGGTACTGATTCCCTTTATTGAGTAAAGATGTAACCTGAACAGGGTTTGTTTACACTTTCATCAGATACTTTTGGAACAGACAGTAGGGATTCTTAATCAGCTCAAAGAATCACGCAAGAAAATAATTATAAACTAAAACATCACAGAACCATCTCAGTTTCTCAGCCTCGCATTCCTCCTCCACTCCATTGAATCAAAAGAGGTCAACAAAGATCTGAACGGTATTCACGAATGAAATCAATTAACTGTGAGTAGTAAACAGTGCTTCCATAGTGCACTTTTCTTGTAATTAATTATTTAATGAGTATCTTGTTACATAGCGGGCTTTTAGCCGACTGTGAAGGGAGATAGGTGAGTTATGGTTGTGGCACACGGATGGGTAACGTGCGATAAGTATGTGGTTCCCAATATTTGATCATGATTTCGTAAATTGGTGATTTTGACCCCTATTTCATGGGACGTTATCAAATTTTGGCTGCTCGTTGGTCTTGTGGTCGCAAGAACTACTGTTGAGCATGAGGTCCTGGGTTCGATTCCCAGGTCGAGCTGTGTTCCATCAGATATTACTCAATAGCAGCCCGGATTCTGTATTTGCGCCCGGTTGATGGTAATAGGCTCACCCCCTATTACAAACTTAGCTGGCGAAATGTTGGTGTACTGTAAGTACACCTCTGTTTAACCCTTCGCGAAATAAATGCGTGATATTACGTCATGTAAATATATCTGGCGAAATGTATGTCTAGGTTTTCAAAACCTACACCTCTGTGCCTATCCCTTTGGGATACAGGCGATAAGGTTTTGTTACGTGTTAATGTTTCTATATGAAATGCAGATTTATCAAATTGGGAATATTGTAATTGACGAAGTACATGGATTGGTAAAAAAAGACTTTAGTATTGTTTTCATGTAGGATGTAGAAATTAAGCTTCTCTTGCAGTGACGACATCGATGATGAGACATTTACGTGATGACATATACAGTGTGTCTGGTCACTGGTGTCCGACCCGTTAATGCTAAGCAATATGATCAATTTTATCGAATAATCTACCATAATAATGCATTTTGCCCCTGTTTTGAAATGGCGGCCGTTTTATTTTATTTTTTTACTGAGCACGGGTGGGTTCATTTATTTTGCAATATCTACCGATGTAGAGGTCCTACAGGAACAAAAGTTTCGTTCGACAGTTACAAAAGTAGGCAATAAGTTGACACTAAAAAGTTTATCAAAAACTCCAATTAAAACCTTAAAAAAATACTTGAAACGTATAAAGTGTTTTTCAGACTTTATACGTTTCAAGTTTTTTTTTTTACTTTTAAAATGTTTTCAATAAATCTAAACTGTTAACATACCTTTTTTAAACTCTTTAGATGCACTAAGATATTCCTAAAAACTGGTGTCAAGACCTAAGCTCTAAGTCAAATAGTTTAGGAGTTGTGACTATTTGAATATGACCCTTTTGCTTGCAAGTTGAAGGAAAATAAAATAACAATTTAATGCCGTTTAATTTAAAATAAATTCAAATTTAAAATGCCTTATTATGGTGGATTTGTCGATAAAATTGATCATATTGCTTCGCCTTAACGGGTCGGACACCAGTGACCAGGCACACTTAGTCCTAATGTCATCACGTAAATATCTCTCGGACCTAATTAGTAAACGACAATAGGGAACCCTGAAATAATAAATGCAGCTAATTAGTTAAAGTTTAAAAATAATGTTTTTGTAAGTGGTTTTAGGTAGATGGGTATAAAGGCTTGTACAGATCAGCGAGACGCGACGGCGCGACGCAACTCGAACAATACAATTTCTAAGAAAACTTGACGTTATAACAATAACCGGTGTCGCGTCGCGCTAGTCTGCCCAAAGCTTAATGGTAATTTACAAGAAATAGGTAACTATTTAAAATAGGTAAGTAGGTAGGTACTTATTTCTTGTCCGTAATATTATTCCATGTCATACAATTTTAATCTAAATAGGTAGTAGTTTTAACGCTCTATAGGTACCTATTATTATGCATACTACACTTTATTGAATAATCATATCTATAAAGTTATTCTGAATAAATAATCTTGACGGTCTAATTGGATCAATAAATCAATTTTTAATTGCACAATTATATGTTAATGTTCAATTTAAATTGATATGAATTAAATGGCGTAAAAAATATTTTCCATTGTTTTGTTATTCATGAATAATGTTATTATTACGGGTGGCAACAAGGTGAGATATAAATAAAAAAGTGAGTAACTCTTGAATAAAAGTCTCCAAAGAGATGGAAACACCCTTGTATTTCTGATTTAAGAGACAGATAATAATCATGAAAGCCCTGTCTGCACAACCTGCGCCTGAATGTGCCATAAAAATATGTTTTTAATTACGTCACTGGACGGTCTGAAACCCATTTGGCAAATGGGTCACTTCTGTCGGAAGCAATCCGTATAGCTTAACAATTTTCAACGAATTACCGCGAGCTGTCGATACCGTGAAGTGTCCAATTTGTTCCGATATTGGAAATTTATTATTTTTAATTAATTGGGTCATGGTAAAAGCTGACACTTAATTTTTAATCCACACACGGAACTATCGTGACTTGCGAGGTAATTGCGTAACGCACTTACACTGGCACGGCCATTCATTTTGACAGTTCAATAACATTCATTGCGTTATTGACGTTGTTGAGCAGACGAATTTATCAAAAATATGAAGCAATGGATTAGGAACTACCTTCAGAATCCTTCTGATTGTGATTGAAAGTATGTTACGCAATGGGGGTGGCTAATTGTCACTGACCACTAGAGGCGGTCTCCAGAAGTCCGTATGCGAGGAGCCTTAGAGCTCTTCGTAATAAAGTTATTCAAGAAGAATTTCTCGGCCAGACTTGGCACTTAAGTCCGGCGAAATGTGATAGGCTGATAGATAGTGGTGTGGTTTTAATACCTCCCCTGCACATAATGATCAATATTGGCATTAGATACTAGATCAACAATTCGACGAGTTTACTTTCATGGATCTTGAGTACGAAAAGAGCGATGAAGAGCGACTTAAGTGGATCGTTGAATACAGCGCCCGTTATCCAAATAGGGAAAAGGAAGTACGCAAGCTATATGTAGTCATTTCTCATTCTTATATTTTATAAACTTATGTATATGTTTATGAGGAATAAAAATAAAAATAATTATGCACCGAACTTCTGACGTTTCATAAGTGCCTATGTACATAGGTTTAAGTATGTGAAATAAAATATTTTGTATTTGAATTGAACTGGATCTCTAAAATAAATACTAAAATAGTCGGTTGACAGTCCTCTATACAGGCCACTCCTCTGAAACCAAAGTATCCCACAACTTTCAGGAATAAGTTACGTAAGGCAAAGTCATCTTGATTGGTTGAACTAGTTTTAAGTACTGTTTGAGTACTTATTTCAGGACTAAGTTATACCGAAAGTTATCAACATCGTATTGGTAAATTATCTAATTAAACGTTGCAAACAGACTGAACTCAGTTTGGCATTTAGGTGAGTATAAAACATTACTTTGATAAATGTATGGCCTTATTACACGTTCGCTGTAGAGAATATTTTAACTTCAATCGCTTTATTAAACTTCAAAAGGTCCGTTTAAGTAGCCACTAATCCATCAACAGACAATAAGTGTGTCCATCCAACATAAGTTACTGGGTACGGTAACCATTAAAATTATTAAAAGCCGAAAAATGGCGTCTAATTGGCGCCCATTTTGTTTTTTTTTCAAAGACATTGACAGTAACTGCTCATACTTACAGCCAAGTTACTACGTTTGCAGACATATGCCGCCATCTACGGCATTTTTGAATTATGCTCAATTATCTTGATGTACTACATGTCATCTATTATAATACTTATAAGGCCAAATACAGAAGGAGCATATGTTTTATATTCTTTATGGTAAACTAGCAAAGTATTTTTGCCCTCAAGTGATCATTCTGCACAATTATTTTGCGAATGTATGTCAACACATAATTTTGACAAAAACATCGCCATATTTAAACGTTTTATCGTTTTCGCGTAATTAACGAAGTTGAAATAACTTGTAAAATAACATATTCATAAAAAAGGCTTCCCTTTGACTTCCTTACATATTCTACGTGGCAGTTTTTTACGTTTTAAATTGCGAGCGAAATATTTCGCAAAATACTTTATAAGTAAGGAATGTTGAACAATTTTTATACAGCCAATTAAGCTTTTTGTTATTGCAACAATTTTGTGATGTAAAAGGTTATTTTTTCGTGTGATACGAACACACTTTAAATATCAATTTATAAAAAGTATGTCTCTTTATATTAATAAAATGGTTGTAAATAGCCGTTTATTTTCAGTTTATAAAATTTATCTCGCGTTTCAAAACACAAACTATTTTCAGCTTCCATCCAAGCAATTTCACGATGTACTTTATAAAAGATTTTTCTCAAAACAATTTAAAAAGAGATTGCTAATCCTCACGTTTTATACAAAAAGCGAAGAAGCACAAAAAAAAAATCGTTTCCCCGCTCCGTAACGCTGAAAGCACTTTTAGTGAACCATGGAGATTATTTTTCCAGCGTAGATAAGTAAGAAAATAAAACACAAGAAAGTTAGCAAGACGGATAGTCAATAGAAAGTCCGACAACGCTTTTCCATCTCGAAGCTAGGTGGAAAGTTACAATGTTTTACGTATTTACTTCGCTAAAGGTACATCATGTAAGTATACCGGCAAAACTGATATAATGTAGGTTGTACCTATAAAATACATATTGTGCCCTTTTTTTTTGCGGAACATCATGTAATATCCGGATACAGAGATCCGGATATTACATGATGTTCCGCAAAAAAAAATACACTGAGTTAATTTGTGACTTTCAGGACTGAAATCTCAGACATTAGATTACAGGTTCTGAAAGTTGGTCAAAGTAAAGTGACTAACTTTCAGAAAAACTTTATCAAACCGAATACACCGAATTAACGTCGTTGCTTAAAAAAAACAAAATTCAAAATGGAACAATGAATCTAGTTTATTTTGGGAGGAAGCAAAATCGCAGTAACTAAAAATATATATATTTTTGAATAATAATATAATGTAATATCGAAATTTTTCCTTTGCAGCTAGCGCCGACCTGAAGTTTAAATAAAAACTGGTCACCCCATAATTGGAATCACATGTTGCATGCAAATGTTAATTATAATAAGAACACTACATTTCTACACCATCATTGTACAGCTGTATTGTAATAGTAATTAATTAGTTTAATCGTCCATTAGTCTGTTGATAGGTAATTTGATGAGATTGCTTGTAATTAGCAATGGCAATGCTATGTTGTTCGGAGAACTTAGCGGCCATTTTAATTGGTAAGATGACACTTTAATAATTAACTGTGTTTGCTTAGTAATTACATATCAGTTTAACGTATACGTGTGTATGTGAGGTAGTTTTATTGTTTAAACAGATAGTTGTTTGGCCGGATTCCGAATATCCGGCCACCCTTTTAGGCGGATATTTGGATATCCGGCAGAATATTGCCTGATCCAACCCGTAGACGTGAGGCAAAAACGATAGAGTTCAAAATATTGTATCGGATTTATCAAATGTACTAGGTATATTAATTGAGAATCCTACGATTTATTAACCGGCATAAAATAAGGGCGAATAAGCCGGATAGCGGATAGTTACCGGACATCTAATTATTATCTCAGACTGTGATTAAATAGTTAAATACCTACTATATTTTTTTTATTACAGCATTAAAAACCATAAATACTTAATTAATCTTAAGAATTAATGAATAATTTCCTACAATAGCGGGTTGAGCAACAGTTTCTCATGTCAAACGAATTAACATTGTTAAAAAAATGATGAATGTAATTATAATCGCTGTAAAATATGTGTAATTACATTCTCGCCATCTTTTTGTGTTGTGTGGAAGCCGCGGGCCTCTTCCATCTTCCAGGCGGAACGATCTATGTAAATAGAGTGTGAAAAGGGAACAAAATGTATGCATTGAGTGCAGACATGAATGTACTAAGTACTATTTTCTTCTCTAAAAAAAATAAGACCTCGATGAAAGACTGACCGACAGACAATGCACAATCTAAACCACTAAAGATAACATAAAAAGATAAGAAACATGAAGCCATAGAGTGGAAGAAATTATTTCAAAAAAACTCCTAAGGGGTGAAATGGGGTGTAAACTTTTGTAAGGAAAATCATATTTCCTGCGCGTTAGTACCTATGTCTTCCTTTGAAATTATTTTCAATACCAATAATAAAAGACGTCACCCTTTATTATTTTTCAAAACTACCCTTAGGTAGGGGTAAACATAATAATATGGGAAAGAAAATATCTTCATTAAAAATCAACTCCTGTTCATAGTCAGTTATAATATTGACTTTGCCTTTGAAAATATACCGCCGTGACCTCGGTATGTTCCGGGCATCCTTTTAATTAACCCGTACGCTGCTGACGGGGTATAAATTATTGTTATTAAAGATAATAATATGATATCAAAGGTTTCTGTTTTATTATATAGTTTTATTGAGGGGTCCTGGGATATGTTATTAATAGTTATTATATTAATTGCGCTTTTAATTAAAAAGTAATATGTATGAGATTCATAAAAAATAATACGATTATTAAAGACGTATTATTTCTTGGATGACTTTTAGCGCCACTTCGTTAATGCCTGGTATATATATATAATACCTTCAATAGTTCAAGATAAGTATCCTTTACTTTACGCCTACTGGGTCCAAACAGTTTACGAAACTTAGATGTAAGTTTTTTCGAAACGAAAATAAAAAGATAGATTAGTGCAGTCAAAGTAGGTTGTCTAAATTACCTTATAATAAAAATAAGTTGATAATGGATATCTGGATGAATGCATGTCAAATAAATATACAGTTTCAAACGGCCTACATGGTCTCACGTTTTGGCTGCTAGTAAGTGGTAAGCGATCCCAACATTATTCTTACTCGAAACCCAGAAACATCAATGTCCATCTCAAACGCCAAAACAAACATTTCGTAACCCATGAGCACAAACTCAACACGCATGGAAAATCAAAAATGGTACCTAATTGTGGATCATGAATGGAGTCGCGTGAACATCGGCAGTGACCTTGTGGAATAGTCGGCTGCCCGGGCAGGCTATTGCACTGCACGCGGTCCCCTGCCCCTCTCACCCCGCCCGCACCCCCCGCTCTGCCCCGCACGCAAATTATTGAGCCACCTCGCTTGCCCGCCCCCCCCGCCTGCATTTCCTTCCGCGTGCCCCGCCCGGGATTTTAGTTTCACTGGGATGCCTCGGATTGCGTTAGGTTATGATTTTCGTGTTTGTTTATTGGATCATAGCCCTCGCTGTTCTATTTTTGAAAGGGAGTTGTTAACATTTTCTTTATTATTTTGATTAAACTAGGACCCTAGTTTCTTTATGTTAGAGAGCTTTAAGAAAAAATAGTGTTTATTTTATGAATTCAAGAAAGCTTTTATAACCTCTCCTTTTTTGTATTTTTTTTTGTAAAACTTGTGGGACTTTTCCCGAAAGAGTACGTTGTTGTTTTATGTTCTAATTCGGTACCTACATTTAATAATAGAATACCACAATGAATAAGGTATTTTAATTCGAAATGTAATTTACTTTTCTAATAGGACTTATTTATGTAGGTATGTACCTACCAGCAAAAGTTACCCACTTCGATGTTATCAACGGCTCGCCCCGAGATATCCTTCTGAGCTAAAATGTGATGAATAAATGCATAAATTTACATGTTTATCCATTACATTTTATATAACTAATGCAATGTTATGCAGGCAATGCTAAACACTCGCTATTTCCAATTAAATAATGATATAAATTACGTGGACGTGAAGTTTGTTGCCCCTAGTTGCGGAGACCTTTATAAAATGAGAAGAGAATTTCCTTTTAAACATGGCGGAAGTATATTTACTTATCTTTTTTCTACAGATAGGATCCGGTCGTCGACAGACGTATAAGAAAAGCAAAGCTTTTCTTATAGTAAAACTTCGTATCGGAAAATCTCGGCGTCCGCTGAGCAACCTGTTGAGAACATAAAATAATAAGGTGGTCGGTATCTCGGTAACCCTCCAATGTTTTGATCTGTCCCACATCGGGGCCGCGCGAAACACCGTCACGTTTTTGCCGCCTGTTTTGAATTTATAAAGTGGTCCGGCCAACAGCTGATCGAGCGGTGTTGCCAGCGCGCTACACCGCCCCCGCTCTCAAAGGTGCGGTGTTGCCGCTCCGTGCGCTCGCCCGGTGAGCCAAGTCTCTGAGGCGATCGACCGACCACCGCCCCCTCCCCTCCCCACACATAAAGCACAATTTCCCCAACACAGTGCCTTCTGAAATAGTTACCTTTTTAGACTATACCCTTTTTTGGTGGTGAAATTTTCCGTACGTTGCCTAGGGTTGGGCTCGCATCGGGGTTAGCCGGTCGATTGCTGTTATACTGATGTGTTAGGTAAGCTTTCTAGTCTGGCGAGATGAGAATCCGTCAGAGTTGGCTATGTCTGCGTCAGGAACAATCCGCTAAAAGGATTGTGACAGCCTTGATTTAGGGAGTATTTTGGGAAGCTTTCAGGGGTTGATGTAACTTTAAGAGCATTGTCTGAAATGTTACCGATATAAATCTTTGTTGTTACAAAGTTCAGAAGTTTCAGAACAAAATTGTCCTACATTCTCAAGTTGATTGAAGGACGACACCGCTCAATCGATGGAGGTTAAGATGCCGCGAACCAGTCAACTAAACGAAACGGGTTCCTAGCTGGCTCCATGGCACAGAGTCTACGACCAGTTATGCATTATTACGATCTTCACACAATGCCTTATTGCTACTTACGTAGCTTCATTTGGCGTTGATATTGCTATAAATAAACACGTCAATTTAGTTGGTTTTTTCGCTCTTTTTCCTGGGGACCCAACGTAATAAAGTTACATCGGGCTCGCTTGGGGTCACGTAGCAGTTAAGGGTTTAATAGCATAGCATTATCGTCACGTACTTAATGGCTGAAGGGACAGGATTAGGTCCTGACTGTGCACTTAACTTCGTCCAAAGTTGATGAAGGTATTATGTTTCAAACATCGGAACAGCTTTCATTCCAATTTCAGGAATCTACCCGATACCATATTGATATTTCTTTCCAATACGCTCTTTGCCTGGCCTGAATATAAATTCAGGTCAAGTTCCAAAGCAATTGGGTTCACATTGAATCTAATTGGTTAGACCTCAATCATAAAGGTTAACAGAAATACAATTAGTGGCAGAGCACCACTTTAGTTTGAGTTGCGAGTGGAAGAAGATTGGGTACCTTTAATATCCGATATTGATTCAGAAGGTTTGTAACGTCAGGTTTGAGAAATTCCATTTTACACCATTAAAGGTTTTTTAGTTGTGATTGGTTCGCGTGTGACCAGCAGGTATCTCATCTGATGATAGCTTATGAAGCGGAAGAAGATAGTACACGGTTGTCTATAATTTGAGTTAAAATTCTACATCATCTTTTAAATATCCATATCTACAAATAAACAATTTTACTGTATTTTCACGTCTCCAAACTTAACATTTTCATCTATAAAAAGATACGAGAATATAAAAAGAATAGAAGCGGTATAGTTGAACGAAATGGTGCACTCTAGAGAGGTCAAAGTCCTCGGAGTGCTTACGTCATAGAATTCTGTGAAGGGGTGGATCTACTATAACCTTCGTTTCGAGGCTTCCAGTATCTGAAAGGGCTTTATTTCTCCTGTGATGTAACGAATTATTTCAACGGTCACCAACCCGAGATATTATTAGGGCAGTCTTTTTTAAGGTCGTTCATTTAGCGGTGGGCGTTGCAGGGTTAAAATTATAATAGAATCGCTAATGATGAGAAGTAGATTATCGGGAGTCACCTATTTTCAGTAGGTATATTATGCTATTTTTACTTAGTTTCAGCCCATTCACCTATGAATAGGGTTAAGTCCATCTCTGTCTCTCAAGATACATATTTAGTGAAGCTTCCAGTAATCATATTCGTGTTTGAAAATCAGATGCTCAAACAACACTCTTAGTCTCTGCATCCTTATTACTGATAGATCACATCCCTAAGGCACATACCAATTATAAAATTGACAGCGGGCAGCCCAAGGGACTGCATATAATTTTGTATTTCATGGTATATTATTAATGTATGCCAACCGTACTATCCGATTCGGATTAAACTCGATTCAATAGGAATAGGATAAAACTCGATTCAAGGTAGGTATGTAATTCGAATCAAATTCAGGTGGCAGATATTAGTCGGAAATGTTTTTAATGAGATCAACTGCTACTAAAATACCTGCTTGAAAAAAATATGCTTTTGTACACTAACCATTTTTAAGTAATGTACATGTTACTTATCGCCCCATTTCCCTACAGGGGTGCACTATCTGATCGAACGCCACTGTAGTGAATATTCGGTGCTCGATCTACGTTCTCATGAACATATCTATCGTGGTATCAAATAGTTCTTGCCACGAGCCATTAGGCATCATAAGTGTGATTTTATGTATGATTGTAGCCACCTATCACGCTGTTTCTTGGAGGGTGAGATATCTGATCAAATGGCGGTTTGCCGAATATTCAAACTAATATTAGGCGCCGTAGCTATGTTATGTTGGTTTTCTTGTCAACCATTGATGTCTCCTTAATGCCTTGTACTATTAAGTCTTATGAAGAACATGGCTAGGTATTGTAATTTATTTTTGACAAAAATATTGGTAATGTTGTAATTAGGGTTAAGATGGACGCTAGAAATTGGAAGCAAGATGTAGCCTTAGTCACACTCAAAAGTACTCGTAGACATGAAATTTTTGTTGCCAGGAATTTAGACTGTCAAATTTATGGGACGGATATTCGTCACAAATATCCGGCGTAACTATTCGTAACGTTATGCGTGTGGTAATTAATGTAAAACACCACAGGTGGCGTAAAGTATCGCGCTTGTAAACGTATTACAAGTATTTAGTTAGTAGTTATTCAGACCACAGGTGGTCTTAACTAGCGGGTTTTTATATAGCCTACCTACGTATACGTACATGGAATTCATAATAATTAAGATGTGTTTTTTAAACGAGTAAGTTTATCGTTCGGATCTGACGAACAAATTGGATATGTGCAAAGGCTCGTTCTGATCAAATGTATTTTATGTGAGGAGCATAATCATTTCATTCTTAATATTAACGAAACAAATGAGAAGGAACTTGGGTTTGCCTTCTTGCTTGAAAGATTCGAAGATACAGTAGATCAAGCGATTAAGATATTGACGGGTAGAACCGTGTTAATGTCTATGAGCATTTCTAGTCGATAAAATTATAGTGGCGATAGAGTCGTTATGTAAAGACTGGAAAACATAGCAGTAATACCTTAAAACCAAGCCGGTAGTATATAGCTAGTAATGAGGTTGAGATAATGGCTGATATAGATGTAAGCATCGATGAAAAAGACATGCAACGCTTCGACCCCTAATAAATTGGGATGACGATGCTGATTATACTAAGTACTAGTCTCATTTACCGAGAGACTATTTCAATAATTTACGCTATAGCACACTCAGAGTAAATATACTCGCCTGCTCCATATCCAGACATCATAAATTATTTAACATATTTGACACCTGAATAGAATTATTAAGTACGATTGACGTCATTACTGTTCATGCTTTAAAATTAAAAACAAAAATATTAGGTATATCTTCAAGTAACCGGCATGAAAAAGATCGCATAATATATATAAATTAGATTGTTTTTGTCCTTGTCAACTTAGAAATACTCCTGAGATGTATAAAGAAATATTATTCCCATTTGCCTTTTATTTCCTTCCCGTAGGAAGAAGAAACAAGAAGAATGGAAGAATAAACTGATAGTATAGTAGGTTAATCACTTATTAGGGTCACCGGTAAAGTATATTGTAACTAAGGGAACCTTCCACGTAGCTTTCATGTTCCAGCTAGAATATTAAGCCTTCATGCATTATTACTTGGTACCGCTACAATGATGACCCCAAGGCAAAATATTATGATCACCAAACATCGTGAACACAGTTTGTTTAGAGTTTTATATGTCTGTAATTTTACTGCCACCTTATACCCTTGGAAGTGAACAAAATAATACAGTGTGGGAGTAGAAATAGTTAGGTACCTACGGCAGTAAAACTATTATTATTTACATACTTTTGTTTGTCTTTTGTTTTTCCCCATCTCACGATTTATATCTCTGTTATATCATTCATTTCACCTTGTCGCACCCTTTTGGAATTTTACGATTTTTTCTTCCCACCTCGACTTCGCTGGTTTATCTCACAATAAAACTAAGAGCATACCTACTCGTAATAAACCAAATGAACTCAAATGTCATACGTAACATAAACCCTAGTTCCACTAGCAATCAAACTGAAGTACTAGCGAAGGTAATAAAAGCACTAGATAGATAAGTTTCTACACCAGGGTGCGATGACCGACATGACGGGAAGCTTTCACACGTTTGAAGATCGGCACCAGGATTACCATTGTATACCCTGGGAGCGAAGATATACTGATAGCATAACGATATTAATCCAGGTTGAAGTATAAAACAAGTATACTTGGCTATAGATACAGTCAACAGCGGTAATACTTGCTCTACGAAAATCACCCTAACTGCTATGACAGTAAGGTGCTGTCAATGTCGAATTGCTACCACATTGATGTGCGGCTGACTATACTATGAGACAAAAGTCTCTTCCTGTGATATTGCAAATCCGTGGGGCGTGATACAACGGGATTCGAGCAATCGCAGCAAATTGTGTGGCCTGGTATTGGCTTGAAAGGAAGGAATTTAGGGTTAAGAGCACTAATAGTACCCATTAGACTACTTGGAGTCTAAAAAGGTGCGGTTTCGAGAATTTAAATCGCGCTTTCGACAGCGTTTGAATCGTCTAAGGCGTTTGAGTCTTTCATACGTTGTTATAGACCGATTCTCTTAACGTGTAGGTGTGCAACGGCTCCCTATATTATAAAAATAGTGTAGATTGTATGAAAATGATGTGATGGAGACTTTAAAATATTTTTCTTTGAATTGAACTTTTCTAAGAACCGAGTCATGCTTTCGAATGAAACCTTTCAAACATTCCGAACACGCTTCAAGAAAACTCAGATAGGTACCTTGGTACCGACGTAACTGCAACATTTTACAAAGATAAGAATATACCGCTCCGAGCAACTCAAAGGAACGGAGCGAGACCAAAGGCTTTCAAACTGATCAATCAATACCTTGCCTTCTCCCAAGAGGAACACACAGCAACACTGTGCCTTACTCCGACACGCCCGTGCTTCAGTCAGTACAACACATCAGAAGGATCGAACGCGTGTTCACGTAGGAGGAACACGCCTCTTCCGTGTCGCGGTATGTTAGCGCCGCAACGAACATGTCGAGGAATTGACAATAGACAAACGTGATATGTCGAATTTTTTGTTATTTTTCTAGGAATGTACCTATAAAGTTTAAAAACATATGGGCGTGTGACATGGCTGATATTACATAACATTATATATTTAAGTCATGATCTTCCCTAGAAAATTCAAACTAAGGTAAATCATTGTGCATAACTGTCTAGTTAAATCTATCTACGGATCCAAGTGCCTGCATCCAAAGTTCAAAATCTTGTCAAACATGTACATTCTCATACAACAGTACGTACAGCATGACTTGCACTTAGACCTGACTATTGTCAAGTGTTTTTACAGATGTGAATATTCAACGAAGTATATTTGTCATTTGAGACTACTTTCCATACTTTTCAAAAGATGTTTGACCTTTGTCGAATGTTCTCAAATGAGATACACCTGTAGGAGTAGACTTTTATTTATATTTTCTATTATCTTCACCTAAAATAGTTTTACTGAGAACTCGTAAAGATCATCCAAATAGATTTTTCTCATTAGTACAGCGAGGGCTAAGTCCTAATTGGGTTTCATATTTTTATTTGTTTTCGCGATAAGATTTTTAGTTTGTTTTTCAGCATCATCATTTTCAGTTTTTGCGACTATTGCCACACAGTTTAATAAAATTATGTTTGAGACCGGAGCCTTTTAAGCCTTGTTTTTCTACCGATGCTTAATTTTATTTATTTTACTATAACTATGTTGTTACTATGGTGTAACTGATCGTTTTCAATATTGGTCATTTGATCCAAAATATATACGCTTTTATCAAGAAACAGCCGGTTACTTTTAACCGTCAGTAAGACATTATCAAGAAAATCTCAGTTCAAAACACTGGTTACACTGAGGGCGTTAGAACCACTTAAGATCAGCCGAGCAATAACACGCTGAGTGCAAAGAGAGCTGCAATAAGTGACAGACTGCTAATGCACTGCCTTCGGGCATCGACGTAGGTAAACATATATACTGGTATAGTACATGCATCAATGTATAGTCAAACAAGCTATTTGATTTGGTATAGAGGCAACTTGCTAACAATTTTGTGATTTCTATGAAAATAAGCATCACCTTTGTACGTTCCTTTCTTCTTGTCTGTTTATGTCTGTACATAACCTGTTAAATAAATAAAGTTTGTGATGGTGCGAAGTATTCAAGTCTTAGAAATCCCTTTTCTAAATATGCCATAAGCTTACTAGCTTATATAGCTATTATGTACACAGTAAAAATGAATATTGGCAGTGTAAAAAGAACAATATTTTTACTTCTATATCAAATAACTTGTTCCACTGTTCATACCGATACACTGGTATAGTACGGATATTGAAGTACGTAGGTTTTTTTTAGTATCGGGAGCTTTTACGTGCATGCAAAATAAAAGGATTACGCCCTTTGTTATTGTTTTTTGTTCTTTGATTAGTCGCGTGTCCTCGGGCTTATCCTTTTCTTTGTCCCTATCCGTATTGATGTTCAATATTGTGTAATTTCTTTTGTATTGCCATCGATATTCTATTGTTCGTATTGATTTCCCTCAATTAATTGAATTCGTAGTGTCTATTTCAATGTAGATGCTTGCTGCATCCTCTTGAGCAGAGGTTTGAAATATGAAAAATATTTATTTTATTTTATTTGAAAAGCTGGGCTAAATAATGTTTGGACAGTCATAAGAGACAGTATTTAAGAAATGGGAACCGTCTCTACATTTAGCTTCCAATAAGGAAGCTTTGTATTACACAGCATTTCTTTTCCAAAACCACAGCCTTGCAATGAAGTTATGCGAATGGCAAATGAGAAGCCATTCCATCACTACATACGTTTTATATAACATGAACATTCTGAAACATTGTCAACAAAATTCGAAAACAGAACATCAATGTTGCAATGTTGCGCTACACGTAACGTGTTCTGTAACATTGTTAGAATGTTACATGTTGCCGTGTTGCGATACCATCTAACAATATGGACGGGGTTCGTACGGCTAAAGTTATAATAACGCAGTTTTCTTTCATTTTGTTTTATAGAGAGAATGGAAGTTTGTAGTACTAGAATAAACTAGCACATGACAGAGAAGGGATGAGCTTTGGATTACTTTTTGACTGAAAACCAACTTCATTGAGATAGAAATGATTAAGAACCTGTTAAGAACATGAAGAAGTCAGTAAACTTAGCTGCTCATTCAGTAATTTAAAATCGGAGATTATTAAATCTTATATTTATGAAACAACGGTAGTGCCAATCCGTAAAGCCCACTTCGAACCTCAATTAAGTGATCGCGTAACCATTTCTACGAATTCACTACACGACAACGTTCGAATTTCGGAGTGATGTTTAGATAACACACTCTCCAAGAAGAAAAGGGGACCTCAACAGTCCTCAACATTGTTGTGGAACAGCTAATAATGTCGTTACCAAGGCTAAGCAAAGCCAAATATAGCTATGGGTTAATCCCAGTAACCGCATGGTCATGTAGTAATACCGTGGTTAGGTTAAAACATAACCATTTTACTGTCTAGTGCATTTAAGTAAGTATTGTTATATTTTATGGTCAGTCATGAACAAGTACTAAAATTACTGGAATAACCCGTTCGCCTTCATTTCTAACAAGTGAATAGAATAGCTTAGTTTACTTCATTATCTGAACTATTTCCAGTATTTTAGATGCCATTGTCATTGTTACGTTTTACTCTAGTAGTCAATTAAAAGAAAAATCAAAATCCCTTGAAGGCTGTCAAGTAACTTATAGCTGAAAGATATTATCATGGATATATGCTGGATAACGGAGGTCTAATAGCAAAGTTCCATGAACTGTACAAACATTACAATATTTCGTTGCTTCTGGCAAGACTCAAATTCACAAATCAAACCCAATATTCGTAGACAAAAACACTTTTTTGAATGGGTTTTTTCAATAACATTTTAGGAAGATTTACATGCAAGTAATTCTTGCAATCTCCAGTAGCAGTTAACCATTAATCGATGTGAACCTTCTTACGATTGCTAATTTCTAGCTTAACTGATGTGCTAATTTGATTAAAATACAACTAACTACATTCCTATCCCAAACAGATTTTTTGTGTCAATCAAGCAACAGTAATTTGTAGGCAACACGAGTTTTGGTCAAAGGGGTTAACCGTGCGCTGATTGGTGGACACGACACTATTGCTAATTGGCGAATTGAATACATAGGAATGTAGATTGATCTATGATTCTGAGCTGAGTTGGAAAACTGGAGTCTAGACTGGACAAGAAGGGGCGAACGTATGCTCTATTCCAAAAGTATCTTATGAAAATGTAAACAAATGGAGCAGAAAAAGTACTTGTGGATGCCAATTTGTAGTACCATTTACTAATTGAGTGTTTTGATTATTTGAATCTTCAACCCGAAACTCTAATTTGAAATGACCTTAATGATGATTTCATTTGAGTCAAATTATCATCGATAATTTTTATATTATAATTTAATCAAAAAATATTTGTTTGAAAAAGTGGTGAGATAGAGTCTGGCTAACGAAAGTTGAGACTGAAAAAGCGCGGCTAATAAAAAAAAATATCAGCATAGCAACCCCAAAATTAGTGTGACTTACCTGGAATAACCTAATTTGATACTTTAGCGTTGTTTTTGTTGAAAAACAGTAATATTTGTACACTTCTGCTTGACAGCACGTGAACAGGTTCATAAATGGGAATAAACCAATGGAATAAATCAATACTGCGGTAGTAGCAGCTACTAACCTACCTAGGCGACCTCTTATGAAAAGAAATCTATCACAAAGTTTGTGATAATTATATTGCTATAAATTCAAGTACTAAAAAAATATTAAAATGAAAATCTGAATCTAAAACATCCATGTGAAAAGGTTCATTAGAGTCACTGTTTTGTTATTGTTGAGTTAGTAGTTATTGCTCAAGGTCACAACAAATCACCAACAACACGCCATCTTGTTTTGGCAAATTGAAGTTGACATTAGTATAACATAGCCATAGAAAAGTTTGAAAATAATTCGAGTGTCAACTTTCGTTTGCCAGACTTCTATAAAGTCAAAATCTTTTAAATACAAGCTAAATGCGTTACTAAATCCCTTTAATGAGTAATTGCGTATGAATTAACCTGGACAGGGTTTGTTTACACTTTTATCAGATACTTTTGGAACAGGTTATAGACATCAATTTTGCGGGATAGAACGACGGTCCGAAGACGGCACCTAACGCAGACTGGTTGTGGAAGGCTGTGCACCTAACCTTTTAGCACAAATAATCACAGACAAACCATGACCTAGCACATCAAAGTAAATTGATCGATAATCATGGGCAACGCGATTTAAACGCAATGAACAAATAAGTACCTACAATAAGATAAACACATGTTATTGTTACTACTGCGCAAATACCAGGTGCAATAGTTCACATGCTTCAATCAACCTACAATTATAAGTACAACGAGGAATGACGGTGCAGTTGATTAAAAATTTAAATTTCATACGACCTGCCTCAACCAGAACGTAGGTAGTGTATGAATAGCATCGATCGATAAAATTGATACGGCAGTAGCGATGAAAAATTCATTAGAGACGTCGTAACTAGGACAGCGATGGGTCACCGAAGTACGGAGACCTATGGAATGATGGAACCTATCGATGAATTGTGAGACGTGTGCTTGATGTCTAGTGGCTGATATATGCTAGCGATGTAAATGATTTAGTTGAAGGGGTGTTTTTGAAGATATGTCGTTTGAAAGACGGTTATAGGAATGTCGCTTGAGATGGTTTTAGAGAAATTAACTTGAAAATCGTCTTAAAAATCTATAAAGGAGACTTTTCTTGGTAGATGTTTGTAAGAGATGATGAAAGAAGAGGTCAGCAATTACAATTCTTTGGGGTGTAAATCAAATAATTTGAAGCGGAGGAGATTTTGGGGACTCTCTTCGGGAACCAATAATACTCGGTACGACCTTAGGTAGAAGCTGGCTGAAATCTACGTTCAAGTATATATCGTCTTGCGTAGCTGTACATCGTCAATCACTGGAGGACTTACCCACGTTGAACTGAATACAAAGTGGGCTAAGGTTGTAGTATTTATCACTAATCATAATTTATTAGATACCGACCATATAAGTTTATGGACTTTAATGGACGCAGCTGTTAAAATGTACATTTTATAGTACTGCTGTTGGAATTGCTACTGTTCTGTGATATTGTAGCTAAAAGTTTAGTCTGGTTTTGGAATAGAATTTGTTAAATCCAATTTGTTTGTTTGTAGCGTAGTTAAACCTTTATGAATTTTGTTTGAAAGCAGGATTGTATCTGGGTATATCTGAATGGGTCAGATATTAAAGTTTTTGACTATCTACATAATATGGCTAATATCGTCGCGTTTTCTAGCATTCTGCCGGTTTTATAAATAAATAATAATAATTAAAATGTTAAATATACCTTATCATGCACTACTAAAGGGATGGAAGGGAATAACCGTAGCGTCCGTCCGTCGGATTGTCACGTCGAAAACGATATATACAATCATATTCCGTTCTTAGTGTAAGTATCGGTTGCTTCCCATTCGCCTCGCCTTACGTTCTAACTACTAAAATAATATAAACTACATTTACTTTTAGTTGCTGGTCTTTGCGGGGTTTACCTTGGAGTTTACCTTCGAACAATAAGAAAATATTATATGAAAATTGTATCTACGAAAACATGGGGCACAAAGGAGAAGCATCACAAATACACAAACAATTTTTAAACCTAAATAAATACGATCAATTTTCAAACAAAAACATAAGTCTTTTAATACCTTACGAAAGCTGAGAACCAAAATTTTAGCAAAACTTTTAACATAAAAAGAAAATTCAAGGCATTGTGAAAAGAAAAAAAATATTCAGAAACTCTCGAAGTGCGCATAACAAAGTTTGGAGCAAAAAAAAAGGTTGCCGAAGCTAGAATCCATTTGGGAGATGGAAATCCATCTGATTACAATTCTATTTTGGGAAAAAGAAGAATTTTAGTGACGGGAATTGTTGAATTAGATTATGGTAATGAATAAGGCACTTTGTGCAGTTGAGTATTGGTGATAGGTAATTCACGTTCACATGTTCAAAGGAGACATTAAAGAGATAGGATTTATAAAGAAATGTTATAATAAGCAACAGTCACAGCACCTTTAGTGAAAAAGATGCACTTTGTGAATTTGAATGCTTTTGCTTAGTACAAAATAAACTGCGTCTTGAACATAAAAAGTGTAGTCACATTTGTGGAGACTGGAGAATATGCTTAGGGATCTGAATTCCAGTGCCTTCTCATGCTGACTCTACGCAAAACTCAACCTTAGTAGTCTCATGCTTGAGAATTTTGAGAAATAGTAAAGTAGGTTAGAATTAGTATAGGCTATTAAACTTCGTATGCTCAATGGTCTTATATTGTGTTGTTTTTATTTTTGTACTATGTTTTGTTAGTGAAGCTATGTATTTTAATAACGTTGTTAGTTTAAATTTTTTCTAAGTTGGTTGTAAGTACTTATATAGTTTAGTTTATTAGTTTAGGTTCTTAGCTGTCGCATTAGGGTAAACCCCGTAATGATAGTTTAAGCTGTTAGAAATAAATAATAAATAATATTATCTTTGATCAGTGAGATATCATTATATTACTAGCTGCGCCCCGCGGTTTTACCTGCATAAGTCTCGATCGCGTGGGAATATCGGCATAAAAAGTATACCATATCCTTACCTAGGTCATGGTCTAACCATGTGCCGCTCACCCGTTTTAGCGTGAAAGCGTAACAAACAAACAAACTCACTTTCGCATTTATAATATAAGTTAGGATACCTCTACCCTCACTATTCTGTACCAGTATATTTAGTGTATCTAGTCCACGGCATACCGTTATTTAATGCGTAATGTAACAGGTGGCGCTAACCTGATACCAATGTATTTCACGTTTACTTTAGCGCGGTTAAGTACAGCAGGAATGTCGCATTCATTAACGTTTTTATCGACGATTTCCTTGGGAAATCCTTAGGCGCCACCAACTTGTATTTCGCCGACCTGGTAAATTCAGTACACGACGCGACTTACTAACGCGTTATTAACTAGTTCGCGGCGTACACGGATCGCCATTGAAATACTAGTGCTGTGACATTCTGGCTACTCATTGGTTATTTGAGTTTGTAACTGGTTACTTTTGAGTAGCGTCGTGGATTACGGACTTTAGTTTTCAATACGGCTAGTAGCCTTTTTACGTTGTTCAATCACATAAATTATGGCTTGAAGGCAGGTGACTACCGAGATGACGACTAATAGAGAAGTATGGAAGAAAAAGACATTGCTTTGACCCCAAATAAATTGGGGTAAGGGCAGGAAAATTATGTAATACTGATGAAAACAATTTATAGCAAATTGTTTTCATTTAATTTTACGTCTATAATTTAGATGGTAAAAGATACAAAGTTATGGGTATTGTGATTGGAAGACATGCAACAATGCTACTGTTTGTCATAGAGGCTGTGCAGACCGAAGTCTAAACAGTTTTGTCTGTTTAGATAGAACAGTTATTTCTGCTAAAACAATGCAGTTTTCTCGGAAGTGTGCGCGCCGTCATTATTTTCATGGAACCTAAGTAGGTACTAAGACCGAGATCTATAAATGTTAGGTACTTTGGCTAAGCCTTATTCTTGTCACTGTCGCACAATTTTCAAACTACAAGTTCAAGATAGAGACGGAAACATGTCTTAGTTAAAGCACGAGCTAAGTAACGTCTACAGATCTGGGCCTGAGTCTGATTCTAAACAGTCTTAACTCAGGTCTGTGCGCCACCTTAGTGTTGCTATCTACAAAGGGATGATCTGTACCATTGAAAAACCTTGCTTAGTATTCCACCATAATACTTCCAAGTTCTGCGTATAGCACCCACCTCCCTCCTAAGCCTATCAAAAGGACGGGTTCTTCTGAAGGAATTAAGTCCAGATTCCAGCGATTTTGCTTTCTCAAAGTAACGTAAAGACGAAGGTAACACATAACATAACAATTTCACGCTTGTATTACTCGGAGGACTAGGCAGAGGAATACCTATAGCACACTCACATTTCGTCAGTGTTTAAGTCCCAAGTAACAGGGGCCAGCTTATTGCCATCAACCGGGCACAAATCCAGATTCCGGGCTGCTACTGAGAAATTCCAGATGGAAAATCCCAATAACACTTTGCTCGACCCGGGAATTAAACACAGGATCTCATGCTCAGTAGTAACACGACCACTAGACCAACGAGGCTGCCAAGAAGATGGTAAATACAACCGAAATGCAGTACTTAACCTTCAATATTTGCTTTCTTTTTAGCGTGAAACCGATTTATTTTCAAAGTGTTGGCAACATTCCAAATCATGTAACAGTAAGTGTTGGGTTTAAACCTTAGTGCTACAGACTATAGTGTTAAATTGCCTTTTACCATGAAATAGAAAATTGAGGATATTTTTCTTCCAACACTATCAGAAATTATATAATGCCGTGCTCGCGATATAAAACTATAGAAAAGAACCTGAGTGTTAGGCTAGCATAGATTTAATAGAGTGCATTAGTGCTCTAGCTAGAGTGATCTAGTTACTTGTTACACAAGGTAGATTGCTCGACGTGAAAAACTTGAGTGGAACAGGCATAAACACCTACAAACTTCGTAACGCTTAGAAAAAGATCCAAATCCAAACTCGAGATGATTTTTTAATCAAATGCAAAACATTTGTAGTTATCTAGAGACCACGCTAGACACCCATGAGGTGTTTGGTAGAAAAAATATTTTCTGTACGGTGTAAGGGACATCGACCCACAAACTGTAACTATTATATTTTTCCATTTTGATGGTGAATAAAAAAAAATTAGGTAACAAAATATTTCTGTGTCGATTTCATGTTCATGTTTCATGTTGACAGCTTACGTGTAAATTACCCTTACACCATGTATATTTTAAATAATTAAAACCAAGTGCGTATGAGTCGCTTGTTCGCACTCACTTAACGACTGTTTCTCTGATGCAATCAATCAATTCCACTAACAATTTAATCAAGATTAAAACTATCGCTGGTCGTAGCAATGACGTCACCAAACTTAGCGTGACGCACTTGTGACGTCAGCATCCTAGCTGGCGACGGAATAAAGCGCGTAATAACTATCAGCTTATCTCGACTCAGATTATGTAAAGACTACCTACATTTATAGAGAACTAGCTTCTGTCCGCGGCTTCGCCCACGTGAAGGTCGGAAATTATACCAGAGATACCGGGATAAAAAATATCCAAACTCAAAGCTGGTGGCAGCTAAGAGATGACCGGTCCCTACTAATGCGACTTATTTTAATTTAATTTAATTTTTGAATTGTTATTTTTTTTTAGTCCCTACTAACGGCATCCATTTACGAACATGACGTATGGATTAGCACCATTCAGCTCAACCATTTTGAAGGGAGCTAAATGATCCAACATCCTTTTTCCTTACCAAGGAAAGAAGCTCTACCTGTCTGCCCAATATCATCAAAATACACTCAGCCGTTAGGGCGTGAAAGGTAACAGACATACAGACAGACGTTCGTATTTATGTAGACTGTCTTACTTTTGGAGATAGTCTATATCCATGTTTTTTTTTCATAGTCGACAAATTTTAATAAAAAATATTAGTTAATCCAATAAAATAACTCATAAGGTTTTAGAAATAATAAACAGAATTCAATTCGAGCCAATAATATCGGATATAAAAAAAATGATAACATGAAAAATGTTGAAGAATTTTCAATCATTTTTCATGAATATTCATAAAATACGGGCGGTCACATGCCCGTGGGCGACATTGTATAGTGGTCACAAGCGAGCTTTTTTTCCATAAAAAAAACAAGAAAGACAGAGCCACATTGCTCAGTGCTCTACAAGTGTTAAGTAGATATAATAGGCAGTGGCATGTCGTGCCCATTCACGTAACAGTGCCTTATTTTATCAAGATATATGAAACCTTGCTTGAAGATTCTATCTTTCTGCATTGCATGTGAACTAAGGTGGATCTAAACGTGTTCAACGGTGTGAAACCTAATTTCAATTAGGTTAGTGCTTTAGTGTCTCATAAAATTTAAAATACTGAGACGTAAATTTAAATTAAAGTGTCTGCTCACCCCAAATAGGGCAAAGCGTGAATAATTATAAAGAACTCACATATCAATACTCTGTACATTCATGCAGACCTGGAATTTAAAACAAAATAAAACTTTAGAACTACTGGGTAGCGATAATAAGCCAGTTATAAAATACAATAGACGACGTACATTTAATAACCTAATCCGCTTAACTGTTCCAGCTCCACAAGGGCGCATAAACTAGTTGATTAGCATTGAAAATAATGTTGCGAGCTGCTGAAGATTGCAAAAAAATATCTTTGCATTGTATAAATTCAATCTCTTAGTATTGTATAATTGCATAGCACATGTGTGAGCACTGTGACCATTACCATTTACTGGGTAAGTCTTTCATTGACTTGAATGAGCCCTGGCGGCTGAGAGTATGTCATGTTCACTCAAATGTCTCGCTGGTGGTGGCGTGTGTGTTGGATCATTAAGTTCCCTACAAAATGGTTGAGCTGAATGGTGCTGATCCATGCGTCATGTTCGTGAACGGGCGCCGTCAGTAGGGACTGGTCATCTCTTAGCTTCCATGGCTTATTTTAATGTATTTTAATTTTTGAATTTGTTTATTATCTTTTCATTGCGGACGCTTTTAACGTGCACGTCTTTCTACATTGTTCTCACATGTATAATTTAAACATGAATGATGTAACCATTATTTTGTAAGAATATTTTGATTTAAAAGAGTGTCCGTGGAGTTTCTTGCCCGTTCTTCTCCATAGGTACCTACTACGCTTTGGAATGGGCAACTAGCTTCATCTTTCTGACTGACCGACCCCTTGACAATTCAAAAGTGCCTGTAATTGGTTTATTTGAAATAAATGCTTTGAGTTTGAGTTTGAGTTGAGTTTGAGTTCTTAAAGCGTGTTTCACCACTCGACGAGGCATCAGGATGACGATTGACTTGTTGCGAACCCGGACACGACGTGTCGCCACGTCAAGCGCCGAACGCAGTGTGAGCCACACCGCCCGACAACAAGCTAGTTATATATTTGCATTCAGTCATGCATTTTTCAACAATGCTTTCTAAATGAAGAAAATATCAGGCGATAATTGTATTTGTTGTTACGAGGTATTGTAGCTGATACGAGTATATACGGGTCGAAATAAATAAGCCGACGAAACTTTACACACTCGTGATGTGAATTGACATGATAAAACATAAAAAATTGCATGATTTTTCGAACAGGTTGATCCCGTACCGCTGGGGTTACTTAAAATTATGAGTTTACTAGCTGCGCCCTGCGGTTTCACCCGCATATGTCTCGATCTCGTGGGAATATCGGGATAAGAAGTCTCAAAGTCAAAGTCAAACAATTTATTTCAATATTAATATAAGTCAATGTGTGAGTTCAAGTAATCACAAAATGTAAAATCAGTGTTATAAAAAAATTATAAATTATCAACCAGTTTGATTTTGTCTAGACTCTAAATTGTCCTATGGAGCAGGACCAGCATGTTTCCCAGCATTCTTATCTTTGATATAATCCTCTAGTTTTTTTCTTTTCTTGTCCTATGTCCTAACCCAGGTCATGGTCTACGCATGTGCCAAATTTCATCAAAATCTGTTCAGCCGTTTTAGCGTGAAAGCGTAACAAACAAAGAAACTCACTTTCGCATTTATAATAATTATTATATTATATTTACTTAGGATGAAATCTTTTGCATTTGTTTTTATCATGATAAGATATTGATACCGCTCTGGCAGTGAAGTTTCGTCAGCTAATTTAATTTAAAATGTTTTTTAAACTAATATTATAAAGATTTGATTTTTTGTATGTTTGTTTGTTTGTTTCTAATGAATAAACTCAAAAACTACTAGACCGATTTTAAAAATTCTTTCGCCAGTAGAATGCTATATTATCACAGAGTGTCATAGGCTATAATTTATAAAGATATCACGCGGGCGAAGCCGTTGACGGAAGCTAGTATACCTATATTTTTTAGTGAAGATTGAGTGTTAAATCAGAAGCTGTTCAGATACTTTGTACAACATTCGTTGTGCCTTTAAAGCTAGTAGTCTGGTGTATTCAAAGTTCTAGATGGAGACGGCCCTTTACCATTATTTATTATTATACCATTTATTTATACCTTGTATGTTTTTATGATATATGACTTCTGGACAATCACTTATTCAGTACCTATTTACTATGACAGATGCACAACATTTCTCTTATACCAGGCAATTAGGGCCATGTAGGGAGTAGGTGAATGAGAATTGCCGAAAACCGAGATGAAAGGCGTGCGATTGGACAGGCCTAGCTATGTCCAGCACTGGATTGCTGTAAGCTGATGAGGTTGAGGGAATACAGCAGGGTAAGTGCCATAAAAATCAAATTTAAATTCAAGATATTTTATTTCACATAAACCTACATGGGCACTTATGAGACGTCAGATGCTAGATGCACGGTTCCAATTGGTAATTTCGTATGGAGAAAGCTGGCAAGAAACTCCACGGTTACTCTTTAGAAAATCAGATTTACTTCACTTTTTAAAATGTTGTTATCACATCCAGGTAGACTGTCAGTCTTTTTCAGTACCAGACTTATCCATTCCTAGCCAAATGTACGTACCAACATATTTATGTGAGCCCTATCCATTATTAAAACAACGGAGTCTCCACGCATACTGTTTGTCTACAGGTAAATGAACTATTAATCGATTCTTAAAACTCACACCTCTACACTTCGTTCATTACCAAGTCGTTTCTCTATGTTATTAGCCCCAGCAAACAGTTACAAAAAGCATTTCATTAAACAATTAAAAGTAGCATCGAGGCAATTGTATCAAATTGGATAATAGCTAAAATTGTTACTAATAAAAAGACGTAAGTACTGTACTTTCTTTACAATAATTACAAGTACTAGTATATAATTTTATTATATTGTTTTTTTTACTCCGTTTTTAGCTTCAATTGTTTTTTTTACGCGATTCGATTCGTCTGATATAAAAGGTTTTGCAGCTACGATCTTGCCGATCGGGGTAGTTTCAATTGAATTGTTTAGAAGCATTTTATTTGGGGCTAGACTGGCGAAATGCTGTTTTACCAATGTTTGAGAAAAGGTGAAACTTTTTAGTAGAAGTTTTAATTAGGGGTAAAACTAATTTCAACCTACTACTCGTAATTATGGGAATACCTAACCTAGGGGCCACCAGTATATTGCTTTCGACTTAATGTGATAATATGTTTCATGAATGTTTGATACGTAGCCAAAAACGTTTGAAACCAAAATAAGCGAAAGTTTGAAGAAAAAACTATTCTCCTCTTTAAAAAAAAATTATATCTTTTTGTTTTATTTTCTCTATGGCTCTATTTTTTTCCAAAGTTTGCATTTTCAACTGTGTAGGTATGTTATTATTTTAGCTATAATCTTCAAATTCAAATTCGAAAGACATTATTTTATTTAAACTAGGCTGAGAATCAGCAGTTTTCGAACGTCAAAATTACATAAGACAGTCCCCCAAAAACGCCCACCCTTCACCACTTCCTAGTGCTTAAGCTGGGAAGAAGAAGTGGCCTCGTCAATGTCACTTAGAGGGTAAACTACTAACAGCGCTATAATAAAAATAAAGCAAATATCAAATAGCTTTGTTATTCTCTTCAAACATTAAAACATCGTATGCATTCTATTAATAAATTGTTAAAATCAAAGACTCTTTTAAAGATTAAAATGTTGAAGAATGTTTGCCTTTGAACTGTACTCAACAATATATCAGTTGCTTGTCATATCAAACGAAAAGCGTTTTGTCGCCAGACGACATTGATCGAAACCATATACTGTCTAATAAAGATTGAGACTTAGAAACTTGGCATCAAGTGTATTTTTATATGTGATGGATGATAGATTGATTGCTTCAAAGTCTTTATATTTCAGAATAGGGTATTAAATAAAGTATTAATTATATGTGTATGCATGTAGTGGTTTGGGTAGAGCAAGTTACAATTGCAAAAACAGCTGATAGTTGAGAAATGCAGGAATGTTTATGTTTGTAAATTATTGTTTTATCTTAACAAGCCCGAGTGCTATGCTTTCCGAAAATCAAAGGAGTGGAGTGCAGTAACATGAAAATTACATTGCGGAGACCACGATAAATAATCATTTGATAGGCATCAAACTGAAGTACAAAAGAAAACTCACAATGCCTGTTGTTTCAAGATAGTCTGATTATCATCGAATGTTTGGTGACACAAGAAGATTATGAAACAGCCAAGCTTATCAAAACAGAACCTTTTGCGACCACACATCTTTCCAATATTAATCCCAACCAAACACTACACATAAACAACAATAGAAAACACAATTTCCAATCCCGTTACAAAAATAGATCCGATCCTATCATCACAAAAGATGATAAATACGATTTTCCATATAGGTAATACCGAACAACATAGATAATATAGTACAGTTGGTCCATAAGCGGTTTATAGTATTAAAAACGTAACAAAAGATACATATCGGGTTGTTCTCGTAACTTTCCATTGTAACAATGGAGAATAGACAAACGGACACAAAGCCCGAAACAATACGGGTAGCTGTTGTGGCTGATTCATGGTCTAGTACCGTACGTGTGGCGGCTGAATTATGAATATGTGACGATGATGGTACTCTTGAACTCTCGTGTTTTAAAGAAATGTAATCTCAGTCTCAATCTTTCGAAGATATCTCTAATTAAATTGATTGTTGATATTGCAACAAAAAATACGGACTTTGCCCTATAAACAACAGATACAATAAGAACAAATTTAACTGTTGTGATGATACTTAGATTCAGATAGTTTTCTGACAGCTGCGCGCACAGATTACTCTATCGAAGCCGGCGGTGTGCGAGTCGATGCCGACTGTTAAATGTTGCCATTTTAAATATTATATTTTGTATAAACATGAGATTAATAAAATTATTGTATATTTATTTTATTATTATATCTCATTGTATGCTGTACCGGTCGACGTCAGAACGTCAACGCCGGCTGTCGCTGAAAACCAGCGCTGGGGCTCTGTCTCGCATAGGGTCGCAGCAATATGCTGAGCGATGGCCGTTTTGCGTGGATGTGACGCATATTCCCCAACTTGTTCTTTTTATGTTCTTTCTTGGCGTCGTGTTTACCGCAAATACACATATTTTCTTTCTTTCTGATGAGATTTTGACAATTAAATTCGTACTTTTTTAGTAATGAAAGCCACCGTGAAGTCCGGTGATAGAAAATGTCGTTTGGAAGCATGGACGTTGAGTCTGAAATCGTGAACATGCTCTGGGCTACCGTTTACAGTTGTTATCAATGCACGTTCCTTCGTCTACATGCTAAAAATCTTTACCTAGTAGTGGTACTGGTGGTGGATTGTTAAAGACTGATATTGATATGAATGATGATGATGATTGCAAGTGCAAAAATTAAACTGGGGTCTAGGAACTGGAGGCTTTTAGCCAGCAATAGACTGCAAAACGTCGAGTTGAATAGGTACTTGAAAATAGAGAGGCGGCCTCCCAAACCTTTTAAATCATAAACATGTTTTTGCGTCCTTACTCAAACAATTATGAAAGCTAGAGGACGAACTATACCGCTAGGAATAGAGTGAGTATAGTTAGTGGAACAATTACTTACTATGCAAATTTGTAAAACCGCGAATAGCTGCCGGAAAATTATAATTTTATGATGGAGGTCGGCTGCCGTTTTCATGTTTCTAGAACGTTCTTAATATATTGTTACGTGTAATATATCGCTGTACGTTGTTCAATGCATTATACTGAACCGCTAAAGGAATAACTAATGGCTATTTCAGAATGTACTGGATACTAAGTATATATAAATAAATAAATACTATATTTTAAGAAACTCATTGGGCTCATTTACACACTTCTTTCTTACATAGTTACATTAGTAAGTGTGTTGATAAATAACTATTCCAACTGAGCAAATATGCTGTTTTCAGGTTTCAAGTCACAAAAGAAAACTATCGACTCGCTACCAAAGACCAAAGTTATGAAAAAAAAACTAAGTTACAGTAATGTCAGCAAAAGTAAAATTTTTTGATTAGTTAAATGTTTAGTTAAAAACCGGCCAAGTGCGTGTCGGACCACGCACAATGAAGGGTTCCGTAGTTGGGATGAATTTATCCCAATAACAAACTTAACATTATAGTTGAAAACCATGTTCTCCCACACATTCCAACTGTAAATGTAAGTTTGTACGCACAATATTGACAGATTTACCATGTTATTTTAAGACCATAGACTTCTAATAGGATTTCCTGTAATCTATGAATACTACTAAAGAACCATGCTCTGTATTTTTTTTAAGCTGTGTTTCGGAGATAAGGGGTGGGAATGGTGAATTTTCATCTATTTCCTTAAAAATCTTTTAAAGTATTTATAATAGAACAAAAAATAAAAAAATGATATTCTTACAACAAGCTCTTTCATTTGATACGTCACACGGTACAGTTTAAAAAACTTATTTTTTTATTTTCTAATTTGCCCCCATATTCAAAATGCATTTATTTACGTCCGTGTTTGGGTCACATAAATTCAAATGTATACCAAATTTCAACTAAATTGGTCCGGTAGTTTCCGATCAAATTGGCTGTGACAGACAGCCAGCCAGTGAGAGTGATCCTATAAGAGTTCCGTTTTTTTCCTTTTGAGTCACGGAACCCTAAAAAGGGAAATAAAGCAACACTTTTCAAACTCGCTCAAATGAAATAAAGTTATAATGAAAAATAACTACATTTTACACAACAAAGTTTCAGAGTTGCAGGCTACATCTCTGTGAACAATTCAGCGAACAAATATCCAGTTTCAAGAACTACTAGATGGATTTCAGCGCGGTTTCCACCTGCTCTTCAAATATTTCCTGGAACTAATGTTTTTGAATAGAAGTACGAATGGCCACTGCAAATAACTGTTCGCAATTCTATATTCCTCGAACCTCCCATCGGCATCCGGCTTTTCCCAATTAGTGTTGGCTTTAAGTAAAATATTCGGATGAATTTTAGTAGGCATTTGTGCTGTCTGACATCTATAAGGTTATCTAGAATTAGGATACTGCCTGAAAATATTACAACGATTACTAAAGAAGCAATAACGCCAATATTCCTCGAAGGGAAGGCAGAAGTACCTACATAGGGGGCGTATTATTAACTGGGGCCTATAAAAAAGACCCCGGGCTGCTACGGAGAAATTCCTAATGGAGAACCCAATAACACTTAGTACTTAGTAGAAGGAAACAAATGGGCTGCTAATGGACGAAAGAGTCTTTAATGATTCATAGAAACTAGGCTAAGGGCGCGTTTCCACTGAAGCGGAGACGTACGGAGCTGAGCGCAGACGTGCAGGAATCGTCCAATCACAGACGAGACGAGAGACGCGATGAAGATTTCAACCATTGTGATTGCACGTCTCCGCTCAGCTTCGCTCGTCTCCGCTTCAGTGGAAACGCACCCTTATACATGTCGGGGTTCAATCTTAGAAATGGCCATATCGTGATCTGCCTGGCCAATTCACGATACGCCGCCGTTTCATGATTTGGCCGATTACATCACGATGCGCCTAATCGAAAGTCGGGCGGATCGACGAAAGCAATCTATTTATCAATATTCCCAGATGACCACTGGCATATCGCAAAGTAGTTGCATTTCACCCCGCTAGTGGCACCCCGACCTAATGGGTTAGGTAAGGTTAGAACTGAAACCAACCGTGCGCGAGCCAAGCGAGCGGAGCGAACGGTGCTGCGGCAGCGGCCGGCGAGCGCTACATCCAAGTTGGTCGCAATTACTTGGCAATTTAGTATTTTTTGGACTCAAAAATTGGAATTATTACAAGAGCAATAGGTCGAATAGGAATACTTAACCAACTGCGGGGCAGCAAAGACGTAAGGTAGTAATCGACGTAGGGTAATAATCGCTTTTACGCGTATCTGGGTCGATAGGCCCAAGCATCGCTGGGCAAATCGTCAAATGCTGAGCGATGAACGATATGGCGGATAATCCCGATATGGCCATTTCTACAATCGGACCACAACATACTTAAAAAATACAGGTCATAAATCGACTTCGAAAATCAAAATAAGAAGTCCCTTAAATATTACCATATAACTTAAAACAATTTAGTCTATCAGTGTTGGTAGTTAGGTGCACTTTGTAAGTAAAATAAGCTAAATGTAGGGGCCCTAAAGTGCCCTTTTGTGAATTTCATTAATATTCATTGCAGTGCAAAAGGTCGCGGCATGCTATTATTGAAGGGCGTTGCACCGTTTATTTAAGTATGGCAACACTCACCTAGTTGCAGATTGTTTTATGTGCTTTTAGATTAAAACCTTGTTCCACCGTTCTCTTGAATCTGTGGTTTTAGTTTAAATTGTATCATACTGCCTCGAAATTTAATTTAGCTGTTAATTTTATGATTTAATTGAATTTAGCGTAATTTAGTTGGTAGGTATAACTTGATTGATAATAAGATCATACACCCAGTAAATGTTTGCATAGGTGGTGACTTTAATATTAATAAAAATTATATTCAATTTATTGGAATTGATTCTTGTAAATTGAAACATTCAATCCTAACAAAGTTTTTGATTGATTAACTTGAACACGTGTTTCTTTTATCAGAGTGATTTCTGCTGAACTTAGGAAATTATCGGAGCCAGCGATTGCTGGCGTATTTTTAAACTTACGAAAGTAAGTACTTAAGAAATAGTAAGTAGCTGCCCACGTTTACACCGAAACACGTGGATGTTGCCTCTTCAATAGAATATACGTGAGAGGCCTTATTAACTTCGAAGACATTCATAATTAACCATCAGATATCTACACATAATTTCAGATACGTTTTTAGAATTGAACCGGGAAATCAGATAACTGGTTTTCTTATAGTTTTAATGAAATAAGGGACAGATGAACAGACGTTCATTTTAATTTTAGGGAAGATTTCGGTGATATTTGAGATGTTGCGATAAAATAATTCAAAGTTCACCTCATTCACCACCCCCAGATAAGTTTTTGTTTACACAATGATCTGAAAGCTAATTTTATAAAACACAGTTTTCAGTTTAATTTTCAAATTCTTCTGAAACTTCCCATTCTTTCTTCTTTTCTTCTTGCCATTCTAGACTAAAACAAGTCTTGAAATTCTCTTCTCTAATCGCGACAAAAAGGAGAATATTCATACATACCTAATATCACGAACCGAAAAATACTCTCCCATAATAGGGCAATGTATTCCCATAGAACTATCGACCTTAACCATAACCTCTTTACTATGCTACCATAGATAATTCTCTTCGATTTGCCAAATAGTTCTACCCACTCTATTACCTACTATATATCAGTAGTGACCCCACGTGAAAGCATGACCTAAATTAGTTAAAAGGCTTTTTAGGTTAGCCTACACGAGGAGGTACGTGTAGAAACATATATAGATTTATATACATACTGGTACAGCACCACCGTATTTCGAGAGGCTACGGTTAAATACGGCATTACGTAGGCATATAAATCAATTTGGTTCCGCGTTCTGGTTGAAGAATATTTAGTGATTATTTTACTGATCGTCACTGTCGTCACGCACCAAACTCAGTTTGGGGAGCATGTAAATAGCTTCCATGGTAAGGTAAGGCTTACCACCACTGTGCTGACTGGCTTATATTGTACCACCGTATTTTATGTTCTGAAAATCAGTGTCCATTCCAAGGTTGCCTGGAAGAGATCGCAGTAAGCGATAAGGCCGCCCATTGTATATTTTGTAGTGTATAACTTTTATTTTTGTAATGTATAATCTGGTATAAAATAAAGTATAAATAAGAAACTTATGAGATTAGATAATTACCACAACCAACTATAAAGCCAACCATTCACTGCTACAAAGGATGCGCACGGAGAGGTTTGCCACGGATAATTTCGTTGTCGTAGTTTAACTGCTAACTTTAAGATACCCGCATTTCCCTTTAGCTATCTTGCTGTGTTTAATCAAAGATGCCATTAAAAACATATAAAGAAAGAAGAAAGAAAGAAAATACGTTTATTTGCGGTACACATGACGCAAAGAAAGAACAAAATACAAAAATAAACAATTTGGGGGAAAATATGCGTCACATCCACGCAAAAACGGCCTGTCTTATATCTTAATGCATTCCACATCGATTTATTTCTTCAATAAATGCCAGGATTATATGTTATTCAAAGAATAGAAATTGCTTGAAAACGTCACCTAAATAGGCTAAATTACCGATCCATCATACTTAAAGAATGACGCAACAAAACGACCTAGCTTATCACTATATGAAGGAAATAGCTATTTCTAATGCTCGTATACTACCTATCTGCAATAATTTATGTATGACCACGTCCATGTTGCATGTTACCGTAAAAGGCAAGGAATGCCTGCTGATACAAAATGTATTGCATGACCTTTTGAGGAGTTTACCGACTGCACGGCTTAGACGATGAACAGTAATTTCAGGGTTTCAGTGTAACTGACATTTGTCGGTTTAAATATATAATTCGACCGTGTGCTGTTCGTGGCATGGGTATTCCTGAACTGCCCCATGGGTCTCGTGATTGCAAGTTGCTTGCGCGACTGCTAGCGTGGGGTCCTATTCGATTTCCAGGTCGGGCAATGTGTTAGTGGGTTTTTCCATTAAAATGTTCTTAGTACAAGCCCGGAGTTTGGAAGTTGGCGGTGTGAGGCGCGGGGATAGTGCCTCGGAAAGCACGATAAGCCGTTGCTCCTGCGCCTGATCTCTTTCAGGTTGTTTCGGATTACGTGCCGTTCCATCGGACTATGGGAGTGAGGGAAGCACCTGTGTCTGCGCACACGCTTGTGCACTATAATATCTCCCGCGCCGAAGGCTAGTCTCCGTTGAGATTGGCCGAAATACGGTCTGGATGACTATATTTTATTTATTTCACTAGCTGCTCCCCGCTTTTTTACCCACATAAGTCTCGACTCTGTGAGAATATCGGGAAACGAGTATCCTATGTCCTAACCCAGGTCATGGACTACGCATGTGCCAAATTTCATCCACATCCGTCCAGCCGTTTCAGCGTGAAAGCGTAAAAAATGAACAAACAAACTCACGTTCGCATATATAATATTATTAAGGATTATTCCTGAATTAGGAAACGTCGGGAGGGGGAGGCCCTACAAGGACATATACTGACCTTATTGGTGATGTTCTTCATTATCAGGTGCGTAGTGCTCGCAACCTGCGTGCGTGTATGACCAGATGTATGAACGTAAACGAAGCAAAAGAAGTACGTAAAGAGCTTAGCAGGTGGCGTTCTATATTTTCTGCCCACCCCTACGGGATGAAGGCGTGAGTTTATGTATATATGTGTAGGAATCAAACGATGATATACAAACTTGTACCAAGTTAGGCTAAGATTTAAACGTAACCACGATACCCACGTCTTAGCGTGGAAAATAGATTAAGACCCGCTTGCATCATACATCAGTAAATGCGTTGAGTGCTAAACGTATTTAAAACATCGTCGTTCTGATTCTGTTAATCGTTTGAAATTGACAGAGACAGAGTAATATTTTAAACGTGTTTAGTTCTAAACGCCTTAGTTTATTACAGGCCACTAACAATTGTCTTTCTACTATCAGTAATTCAACAAACATTGAGTTATGTGTGAAAAACCCGATCCAAGGTTCTTTATTCTTAAGTAAGTAAGTAAGTACCCGGCACAACGCTACGAAAACGCTACGCCGACGCTACAAAGACGCTACGAAATCGCTTCGTAGACCCAACGAAGACGCTACGAAAACGCTACGCCAACGCTACGAAACCCCTACGGAGTTGCTACGCAAACGCTTCGTAGACCCAAACAAGACGGTACAAAACCGCTTCAAAATCACTACGTCGGCAGTATGAATACCCTACGCACACATTTCGTAGACATGGACCCTACGAAAACGATGAAAATAAGTCTCTAGCAAAACAATACCAAGTGAACCACCAAGGTTTGAACATTACAGAAGTTTCACACAGCTTAGGTTCAATGTTCATCCATAGCAACAGTTCATAGTTTTGGTGCGTAACCCAAATAATGATGTAAGAAGAGGTGAACGAACCGGCCATTGTCGGGACTTGAACCCGTGACCTCGAAGTCACAGCTCAGTAATCACGAAGTTTGAGACTGTAATCTTTTGAGCTTAGTTTTGATGTATTGTGTGACCGGGTTGAGTCGGATTACAATTGATTGGTGCATTGTTATGCTAAGTTTTGGCTGCAGGAAAGGTCAAAAGCACAGTTAGCAGAACGCAGAAATAGATGGAATGCCAAATGGCGTAAAAGTTTACAAATTGGTTGTAGAAAAAATTTGAATGTTTTGAACAAACCGCTTGTCAAAAGTTGAATAGCAAAACAAAATGAAAAGCCTCCCAAACGATTTGTTTCAGTTACGGTTTTTCAAATTGTGTAACTGTAATTTTGAACTTGGACAGTTGACTGAGCGTATTTCAAACTCCTAAGTACTGATATTTACGAAAATATTGCGGTCTGTACATACCTTCCAGAACATTATAATTTTGACTTAATTTTTCGCATATCAAGACAAATACCGTCCCAAATCTTGCAAATAAAATAAAGCCAGAATAAATATACATATAAGATAGAACGTAGAAACACTGATCCTCTTCAAGATTTGCATAAACAAACAAATCTCGACAGTAAGCCAGATTAAGGAAGTCTTTGAACTAAATATAGACAATTTTAATGACCAGAGCACTAGCTCGGACATCCTGTTCTGACTTTGAATAGATTTCCATCTTTCGCATCCATTTTGCTTTGAGATTCTGATCTTAAAAAGGAGTATTATTACAATCTTCGTGTTTTGAAGAGTAAAGTGGGCTATGCAAGCTTTATCAGAGACTTCGGAACAAAACGAGACACCAAGTTTTCACATATTATCGTTGCTAAGAACTAATGTAGATCACCTCTGTTGCTCTAATTCTCTTAGCTTCCATTTTATGATAAAATCATATATCTTATAAATAAAGCCGATATCAGACGCGACACTCGAGTAAAGGCCCATTTTTAGGGTTCCGTAGTAAACAAGGAACCCTTATAGTTTCGCCATGTGCGTCTGTCTGTCTGTCCGCGGCTTAGCTCAGAGACGGTTAGTACTAGAAAGCTGTAATTTGCCATATGTATACATATTAATCATGCTGACAAAATGGTTAAATAAAATCAAGTTTTCTTTTTTTTAGGGTACCCTACACGTAGTGGGAATATTTTTTTTTCCTCATTTACACGATGTTGTGGGGTATCGTTAGAAAGATCGTTCAAAAATATTGTGAGTTTGTGAAAACTATTTTTGGATTCAGGGATTCACAGCAGTAGTATATACATATAACGAAATTAAAAGAAAAACTATCAGAGCTAAGTAGGCTGTACAGGTTAACGAGTAATAATCAACCAACTTAAATTTGCAGTTTGAAATACATGATCTCCCATACATTCCGTATGGGAGAACATGTTTTTCAACTACAATGTTAAGTTTGTTCTTGGGATAAATTCATCCCAACTACGGAACCCTTCATTGTGCGTGGTCCGACACTCACTTGGCCGGTTTTTTTGTATTCCACATGCACACAACACTGACCAAGTTATATAGGAATGAACGTTCATCTGCTCCTTTCATTTTATTTCACGGCATGTGAAGCCAAGTCAGAAGCCCATGGGCGGCTTTAAAATTCTGACACCAGGTTACTCACTAACCACACGAAAAGAAGAAGCCTGACGTTAGGCTTCTAAAAATCTATTTGGCATATTGTCAAAAACTTATCAGCACGCTTAACATGACCACAATAGAAATGGGTTTTATCGACAGAAGAATAGACAAAATGACAGATATATAATCACAATCTATCATTTTGTCTATTCTTCCGTCGACAAAACGTTTCTATAGTTGTTATGCTACGCGTGCTGATCGTCATTTGATTGGCCGTTGTAATTTCCGCCATCAAATCACGAAAGCCAACTTGAGATTTGGAGGCGGATTTGGTAATCTCTGATGTTCGTGAAATAGGCGTCTATACTTATTGCCAAAAGAATTAACTACGTTCTGCAAACTGATTTGTAAGAAATTGTATGTTGTAATTGTCGCAGAAGAGGATTCTGCTGTTGTTATTGTGACAGAAGATAATCACGCTGCCTATAATCTTTTGACATAGATCCTTACCTAACTAGCGCCACCAGTAAGCAGATTGTATAAGTATGGCATTTTCTTTACTTAGTCTTATACTTACTAAGAGTACTACCTACTCCCCCATAAAATGTAAATAGTTATTAATTGTATTATATTGACGTTGAAAAGGTCGATGTATTGTTTAGATCTCATGATACACACCTTTTAAAAGATCAATCAACATCAATCTTCAAGATTTTCAGAGAACATCATTATATACTTCACTACATATGTATAACATAGCCACGTTTTCTACTTAAATTTTGATTACGCCAATTAAATCGGGAGCGGTATATATATCATCGTCACGTGTTTGTTCACATACTGTTGTTTAAATATTTTTTACAAGAGAACCATGTTAATTGTATATTTTTTTAATAAAAAACAAAGTATAATACTGTCGTATAAGTTCGTTGGTTTAGATTATTTTTGATTCCGGTATCGTGTATGGTTTCTTCGTCAGAAAGTTTGTTACTTACTGGCCATTATAAATGAAAGTTAAGTTTTTGTAGGGATTCTTGTTTTTTTCACTTATTTCGGCATAAAGTACACACACAAACTTTGACCAAAGATTCCATAAAAATTCGAACATCAAATCCAATTTTGTCTTAAATGTTTCTGGATCCTGCCCCAGAAACAAATGATTAATTACTATAAAACGTAAAAAAACATTATTTAAAATAAGATCTCATTACGTACAGCAATCAATGCACTATACATAGGTATTAATACTAGTACTATGAAGGAGACCCAAGTGCGTCAATTAACAACCACGAACTAATATGGACGTGTTCAATACCCACACAGTAAACAACATACACACTAACACATATAGTTTAGTACTTACAAGTACCAATAACACATAAAGTACCAACACTATGTACAATAATAACGGAGAAGTAGCTGATAAATCTACCCACGTCATAGCAGGTCGGTAACAGCGTGGAGTGTTGTGATTGCAGCAATTTGCGGCAGAAGGGGAGCCTGGTGGAATTGTGAGAGACGACGGGCTGATTGGCTAACGAGATGCGCGGGAGCACGTTGTGGTGGACATGACCTATGTGTTATTGGTTTTGGCAGCACCGTGGAGAACAGGATACCAGTGTGAAATTGGCCATCATTGGAGGAATGGCAAGAGTTGTGGAAAAGGTTGAAAGAGATGTGATGAAAGAAATAAAAATAGTTTATTTGCGGTTAACATGACACAAGGAAAGAACGATGCAGCTAATTAGCGGTTTTAGTCAAATCTTCTGATTAATTTTTATCCGAATTTTTTACCCTTTACGTTGGATTGATGAGCTAAGTAAGCTTATAACATTTTACAACCATTCTTTATACCTAATTATGTCGCTCTACTATCATGCTATTTTTAAAAACCAAGTATTTACCTACATTCATAACGACATTCTCCAAGGCTATGATTATAATAAAGCGAAAAAAATCCTCATTTTTCTTACTCGAGAGCCCACGGCATAAATGAATCCTCAAAGGCGACATCATTATGAAAAAACCCCATTTAACGGAGGGTAAGCCATCCCTTTGGGGTGTTCCTCCATGAACTTCCGGCAAATTAGGATCGGGAGGGCTAAGTGATTCGAAAAGTACGAGAAAGAAAATCACTCTCGGGAACAAAATGTACACCATAATATACTTAAGTGAAGAATGAAGAAAAAAAAAATTTTTGCACCAGCATTTGAATTGGTGCTTGAAACTTAACTCAATTATTTGTTTTTGACTCATTCGGGTCTTCGGGACCTTAGGTACCTACGGTATTATAAAAGGTCTAGTGCTGAGCATGAGGTCCTGGGTTCGATTTCGTGGTCGAGCAAAGTGACATTGGGTTTTTCCATTAGGAATTTTTTAGTAACAGCCCGGAGTGTGGATTTGTGCCCGGTTGATGGCATTACACTCACACCCTATTAAATTAAACGTAACTGGAGAAATGTGGGTGTGCCTACTATAGGTCACCTCTGCCTAAACCTTCGAGGGAAAAAGGTGTTAATTTATAAAATAACATCTTATTTCCCTCATAAAAGCTGTTTTTATTTGTAAACCAAAATTGAAACCAGTGTAACTTTTGTAGCAAAATTGCAATGTTAAAATAACTCTACGAACAAACCAGTGTTCTAATCTAACCAACTGTCAAAAGTGGTTTGGACATTTTATGTGTTGTTCGAGCAGAGTTGTGGTGCCTGCGGTCCACATCAATAATTATTTGGAACACATTTTTCACCAAAACGACCGTAGTTTATATGTGTCTGTATTTTTCATCTAATCGTGGCGAATTGCACAAGGGAGGTAATTATTTACAGGCTGTGTATGTATAGATACATGTATGTGAGACTGTGTGTTATATCTACTTTGTTGTCTCGTACAGCCTAAACTTACTATACGATTAGACATCAAGTTTTTTTTCTCGACCAGAATGGGGCTTATACTGAAAATTCAATATTGCTGAAAGGCGTCTTGCTCTTGATGTATTATAATACTATAAGTGTAATTACTCGAAAACCTAACGTTTTTTAAAGTAAAATGTAAAACACCAACATCGTCATTTCGCGTAATCACCGCACCGCAGATTGCTTCGGTATTTGTGAAATAAGACCGGAACGGTACACCGCGGTTGTGAACGATTATTTCAATATGGTCGCCCGATATTTACAGCATTACACTGAAAAACTAACGAGTTATGGTTTTAATCGGTTAGTTGTGCGGTCTCTTTAGAGAGAACTGTTCGTTCCGTGTGTGTCGTAAGAGGTAATTGAGAAAATAATGATAGGTACTAAGAGAATGGCAGCATCGATATCATAAAGCATAACTTGCCTTTTTTTTGTGTTTGAATTGTCAGGAGCCACGGTATCCCTTTCGGACTTTCCCGCGACCCCGGCAGGGATCGTTCCTAGCGGACCCCGTCAGTTGTGCTGACATCTCTTTGAGGCACGCGTGGAAAACAACACGCCGTCTACCCGGGCCTGCAGTGCTATTCTGTAACCATCTCACCGTGAAAACTTAGGTGAAGTGAGCGTGGAGTGAGCTGTCATTCCACAGGGATTGACACTATTGACAGCTCACTTCACCCAAGTTTTCACGGTGAGATGTTTATAGAATAGCATGGCTGGTCTATATCGGACGGCGAGCTACCCATCCGCAAACCCAAGCATAACCTGCCTTAAACTGTATTTTGTAAAGAAGAGCCAAAAAAAAAGTTATGCGTTTCCAAAAAAAACTTGGTAGACGCCAAAGCACATTTACAGCAGAAATTTTATTGTCAAAATTCATTACATAAGAGACAATTACGTTTCTTATTAGCACCCTTCTTCAACTGAACCGAGCTTTGGCATAAATCCAGGAAATACTCCACCAAAAAAGCAAAATTTTCATGCCATAACCGACCTCATTCATCACGTGCCAATTCCGCCAATACTCAACGAGCCAATCACATCAATCATACAACTAACGAGAGAACTATTGCAGCTACATACGTCAATAGAAACGCACTCCCCGCAGGAAGTAGCCTATTGACGCTGCAGCCTAGCCTTGACCTGCTTCCAGACTGAGCTCGCCCGGGAACGCAAGGTCGCCGGGAAGAGCCGAAACTGAGGATGCACCGGGTGAGGGACGCCCGGGTGAACTCAAGGTTGTAACAGCTGAATCCGGGGAGAGCGGAAAAAATGTATATAGCCATGAATCCATGATATTATGGACATCATTTTTTGATAGGTGGGAGTCAGTTTTGGGAGACAAAAGAAAATTTAAAAAAAATGGTTTGCACGCTATACCGTGTGACATATCAAATGAAACGACCGTGATCTCAAGTATAAATTTATAATAATTTTAAAATAATTAGTTTTAAAGTTATTTAAGAAAATTGATGAAAGTTGACCGTTTCCACCCCTTTATCACCAAAACTGCTAAATCATTTTTTTTATAGTTATATACTTATAGATTATAGGAAAACCTATAAGAAGTCTATGGTCTTAAAATGACATGATAAATCTCCCAATAAAGTGCGTAAAAACTATCATTTGCAGTTGGAATGTGTGGAAGAACATGTTTTTCAAGTACAATGTTAAGTTTGTTCTTGGGATAAATTCATCCCAACTGCGGAACTCTTCATTGTGCGTGGTCCGATACGCACTTGGCCGGATTTTTCCATTCTATCCGTTGCACCTGTTATGTAAACAATACAATTCTACCGTGTTATGCATGTAGCATAAATACAAACGTAACAATATGCACAGGATGCACCCAGTAAGGGTGATGCCGTGATAGGATAATAGACCTACCTACTAGGTCAGGATGCAGCGTGACAAGTGTGTTGATTGTCACGTGGAGTGCTGTGAGAAACCAATTTGCCAATGAATGCAGTGTAAGGATGCGTTAGTGTAGAGGAGAGCACTGATTGTTTATTAGAGTTGATTTGTGTGGGAATTGAGAACAGTAAGGACTATTAGCTATTACGCTGCGCTGGTAGATAGAGATGAGGAGGAGTGGAATTCCCTGCCAGAGAATATCCTGGGGCTCCGAGAGCCAAAAGTTGGAGCAGTAGTTGTCAAAGGAGAGCCTATGTATTAAAAAAAATGGTTGCAGATAAACTATCTCCTACATAATGATGAAGTTTTTAATCGTAGGAGGTAAGAAGTAGCTCAACTAGGAATCGAGTGAAACCGTGGGGAAAAGCTAGTAATATAAAAACATGTTGAAAATGTTAGTAAACACTGTTTATGCATCAGATCATGGATTACAATAAATCTTTAAAACAAGTCAATGTTTAGACAGTGCAAATGCAAAATCAACAGAACTGCACAGAGCAAGCAGAATAAACAAAATATTAATTATATAAATAAGATTTGTGATGCAACATGTTGTTTCAAGGTAGCGAATGATTATAATGTTAATGCTCTGAATGTTACAGGATATGGAGTATCGGAAATATGTAAATTTAGAGTTAAGAGTGATTCTGATCAAATTGGCGATATTGGTGTTGTAGCGGAAGACTTGGATAAAAATGTTTTAAAGAGATTTTTGTTTTAACCGGTAAAGCCCTGGGTGACCCTCAAGCACGTCAATTAGCACGTTAATTAGTTGTTTATCAGGCCTTTAACGGTTAAAAGGGACAAGTATTCAATTTTCAATCGCATATCTGATTACGACTACCAAAGGTTCATGAAAAAAAATTGATAAAAATGATGATGATCCCAAATGTGAAAATAAATTAAATAATACAGTTTCTTAAATTCAATTTAGCAAGGTGAAAAGTTTTATTGCAACGTGTATCTCCAATTTTATGTGAAAACTTCTCTATTCAATGATTGAAAATGAAAAGTCGATAACAAGATTAGTTAGGTAGGTCAGGACCTAGATCGTAGAAGACGTCGTAAAAAGGAAATAACTTGTTATTGAGTTACTAAAGAAGATGAATTTGTTGCGCAACTTGATAAATTGAAAGTCGTTTGGAGCAAGTCTCTAAAATTGGAACTACCTAATTTAGGAAGGCTTGTAATAAATTCGTTCTATTATGGACCCAGACGGTAACAAAAGGCTGTATAAAAATAGAGATCTATTCACCCTTTATACGAAGCCAGCGAAACACAGACACTAAAATAACAAAAGCGAAGAAGACATACAAAAGCCGAGGCTTTTCCTCCAAGTTTCTGAAAGCCGAAACTGGCAGCAGTGGCCGCTCCGAAGCCGCCACGTCCAATAACCAAACATCGCAGTATCGAACATACCCGAATGACAATAAAATCAATGTAGCTTGCCCCTTGCCGAAGCCTGTCCAGGCCCAGTGACGTACGTGCGAGCGAGACACCAACATCCAACACCAACAAGCAAGACAAAGACAGAAAACACACCAACCGATTTTATAGAGACATAACACATTTTACTGCACACTGCAATAATGTCCGATTTAATTAAAATTGAGTAATCAAAGTCTTTCTTTCTTCCATTTTCCTTTGACTTTGTCGGGTTATTTTCATGGATGAACTCGTGAATTTTAATATAAATCGGTAGGACGAAATTCAAAAATAATAAGCCATTTTTCTAATGTTACCTAGTTTCAGCCAAGCCATTTTACCAATGTTGTCAGTCACATATTCATCAATATTACTTCATTTGCCTACTAAGTTTCTTAGTAGAACTTCAAAAAGATTTTTAATAGCTATATTTCGGATGGCAGTGGGCTTTAGTGTTACATAAGTAATGAGGAGCAACAAGTCGCGGTTCCACGAGGATTGTGACCGCTCGCAAAACCTCGGACACATTCATACACGCCGTTTAGAATTCACTTTATCGTGGAAAATTGTGAGGTAGATCGTCATCAGCCTAGCCTTTACCCAGCTCTGTTGAGGTCGATACCTCATTTAGTTTCCAAAAGTGTAAATAAACGTTTTTATTAATAACTTTAAAACACACATAAAGTTTAGTTTGCGCCACAACTTTTTTTTTTCTGTACTACTCAATTTAACCTTAATTACTATAAAGTTGATATTTGTTTAAATGGAAGTAACATCAATTGGAAACCAGGATTTGTGTAGACTATACCTACTTCCAACGTGTTTAGTTCGAGCTTACTGTTCGTAATTTACAAATAACTACCTACCTACACCTAGGTAGGTATATTCAACTCCGAACAGAAACCAACTGAACTGAAAAACACTTGCTACAAGTTTTAGATGATTCTGATAAGAATCAGGAAAATAAGGAAAGACGATCAGTACGAAAATACTGGAATTCAAATAAACTTTTCCAATAAGGAACTGCGTCTCCACGACCTAATAAAGAATCAATGTTTGTATCACGTAAACTAAAGCACATAACAAACACCAGCCAATCTGGAGCGAGATTAAACTTTTATCGACCAATCACGACTGAGTCCGGACGACATTAGCCAATCACCAACGTCTCGGAAGACGTCAGAAAGTACTGCTAAAACTTAATGGTGTTGAAAAGCCTGGAATTTAATTTATTTAGGTACGAGCTTGTGAGAGATAAAGCCGAAATCACGGTTTGGCAACGAACAAAGTAAGTGAGGAATGTCTTCCACAAAAAGAGAAAGAATCTTGCTTTTTAATATCATTTTTCTAGGATGACAGTCTTATTATGTGCCTGCCTCTTGATATCAGTAAATGTCTATGGTCTATATCATATCGCAAGGCAGATTTTGTCTAATTTCGATCTTAGATGCTCATCTCACACTCCATCATCTCCTAAAATTCCATTTACAAATTCGTTTGAAAATGACACTTAAAAAAGAATATAAAATGATTTTTTTCTTTTTTTATCTGCAAAACAAATCAAAATTAATGTTTTGTTTTGCAGTACCCTTGCAAGTTTGAAACTTATAATCTTATTCCAACCTCTGTACAATATGTTTGCAATAAACTGATTTGATTTGTTTAAAACTTTATTTTCAGTTTTGGGACCATTACGAAACTTTTCAATAAGTACAAACTATCCTGAAATCACATAACTAGTTCAGCCATACTACTGTAACATTTAACAGCTGCAAGACATTTTAGCACCGGTCGATAGTCGATACCTACTTCTCATACAAAATGGAACACAATGTAGCCAGTAATGGTCGTTTTCACTAAGACACAGCTACCTAAATGAATGCCTAAGTAAAAGCGCGCTGTTGGATTTTCAGCGCTCGACTCAGCGACGAAAGTTGAAAATACAACAGCGCGTTTTGATTCATATTTGTGTCGCCTAGTGTTACTGAAAATGGGCATAATAATATTCTTCTATTCAAAGAAGCATTTTCTAGAACAAAGGTGGCCTACTTTCTTGCTTTAATATTCCCCATTACAGTTGAAGCCAGCGATTACTACATTTATTATTGATAGAAAATGGATGGCCAGCTAGACCTGACATGTGAAATGTTATTAAGTAAATTACTTAATTCGACTTGTGGGACACGTAGCCGTAAAGTACTGGCAGCGAATAATGGCAACGAGTTCTTTTCATGAATAAAAAAAAATAAAAACAATGTTCTTTGCAATAGTGCTATGGGAATTAAAGGGGGTCCAATTTGGCAATAATCTTCTGATACGGCCGTTGCAGGCCATTTCTAATTTCTTGCCAAATCATCATCTCATCATCTGCCTAGCGTCATGCTAAACGGATGCAGCCGAGTGACTGCTTATTATGGTGACACAGTTACTGGGTTTTACTGGGTAACACGATACCCCTTGGACCCGCTAAGTCTGGTTGGCAGACTTTCGGGCTCCCTATTCAGCTCAACATTTAGTATCTGCTGCGGCACGCACTATGCTGCCTAGACTGACTGTAGAAGAGATAGAACCTTTTAATCCGTCATTAAGTTTTATATGTCAAAAGGCACCAAGCTAAAGCTCTGTGCAGACTAGCGCGACGCGACAGCGCGATGCGACAACGGTTATTGTTATAACGTGAAGTTTTCTTAGAAATTGTATTGTTCGAGTCGCGTCGCGCTGGTCTGTACGAGCCTTAATACGGCTATTCGGAAAATGCTCAAACATAGAGAATCAGGTTATAAAAGCTGAAAGTAGGTCACTTCTATTTAAAGTTTAAAGGTGGTGACAGAAATGGCTGAAATACCTGAATATCTGGGCCGTGATTATATAATTGTTCAGGCTAGAATGCTAGGCACTATTCCTAGTTATGCAGAGTTCTGTCTTCCGTCTAAATATACGGACATGACATAAAATGTTCTGGTCTTCGTAAGGGTTCATATACTCAGAATACCTGAAATTACTTTAAAAGTTTATGTAATCTCGCGGCCTAGAAACGTGAAGTTTTAATGGAACTAATTAAGAAAGCTTCTAAAACAGGTAAGGTCTTGAGGGACAACTCAAAACATTCACCTTACCTATCTTTCAGTTACTTTGATATAACGACAAAACTTTGGTCGAATTCCTGCTACCCAGACATTATTTTTCTAAATAAAACTCTGCCAATACTCGGGCCTAATAAAGCCAGACACCTATTCTTAGAACATAATTCAAATATTATCAAAGCAACAAAGATGATCGACGTACACAAGAACACGTCTATATTGACACCTCTCACAAACAAACATTCGCTTAAATCCCACATCAAACATCTATTATGTACATAATTTATCGATACAAATATAAATCCCACAGCCTTTATATTCTCTTATATATAAATAATTCCTTTGTTATATAAATTGAATATAAAATATTAATGCCCTCAGCGAATTCTGAGTAGGTTGGTCTAATAGGATTATTTCGTCGACAGTACTTGATTTATCAATTTTTCTCTATTCTAATAATCTGGTCTATGTTTGTAAGCAACTCGTGTATCCCTTCGTGAATGTTTAAACAGTTGATTAGTCCATTTTGACTTACTCTAGATTGGTGAAATTACTGCAGGTCTTGGTAAGGAAGTGCTGTGTTACTATTTAATTATGAGAGCGTGTGCGTGTTTCAGTTTTACGGTCGAATCATTGAATCGATTGGGTTATTTGGGAATTGGGAGCATCGATTCTGGGTGCTGTATCGACATTGTTAGGTTTAATGATCTTTGTTCCTGCTTGTCTACAAGTATCTATCCGTTCACTTAAAACTTCAACTTGAAATGTTAGCTGGTAAAGGTTTTCTATATCACAAGCATGTCTACTATATCATTACCATCATTTATTAACACAGCATTATCACCACAAAATTTAGCTAATGGCCTAAGAGCGTTTATATAGAAAGAGGGGCAACGTCGGAAATAGCTGTCAATTATTTCGCTATTTTGATTAATTTGGCAATATTACTGTATGGAAATAAGAAATATGGCTAACTAGTGAACTAAAATATTGATTATGAAATGCATTAATTATATGGTAACACCGAATATTTCGTTTGAGATGTAAAAATAGTATTTGGAAGCTTTCCAAATGCCTTTTTTACACCTAAAACGGTTACAACGTCAAATTCAGTGTTATAAATTGTGATTCGTTTTAATATTCTAGTTTACTAGTTAGCCAAATTTTTTATTTCCATACCGTAATATTGCCAAATTAATCTAAACAGGTAAATATTTGACAGCTATTTACGATGTTGCAAAACTTTTTGGATGAACACTCTTAAGGTATACAGAGAACGAACTTTCAACTTTTGGAAGCTTGCCTAAATTGTAGTGTATTAAAAACACAACCGAAAGGTATACAGCTGCTGATGAAAAATGTCATGTCATTCCTTAAAAAGTCGTTCAGGTATTCTTTTAATTAACTACAGTGAGAAAGAATATAGGTACTCAGTACGGCGTACGGCGTTCTAACCTAAGTAAAGGTAGCTAGGACGGGATGATTCGTGTCAGTAACCTCAGTCTCTGGGTGATTAGCTTTAATAAGCAGATGGGATCTTCATAGTAGTTACATTTACTGGATGAGCAGAAATTAAGTGGCGGCAACACGATATGCACTGAACCAATCAGGTTTTGAGTTTACAGAATCTTTTCCTACGTAGGAAAACTACTGTTCTACGTGGAAATAAATAAATAATAATCTATCTCAAGTAATTCGTCGTTAGAAAATCTGCTTGCATCGAGGATATGGCCAATATCCGCGAAGAAAAAGCAATGGTATCCTATTATACACGTACCTAAACCTTCCGGAATAAATGATCGAAATGGTAGTGAAAACCATATCAAAATCCCTTGTGCAGTTTAGAAGGTCACACAGAGAGACAAACACGAAAAGCGACTTAAATTTATTATATGAATCAATTAGAATTACCAGATCTTCCTTCCATCGGCGGGTAGAAAAAAAATGAATCAAAGTTCCTTCAAAAATAAGAATCTCGTTCTAAAGAACGTTTATACTGAAAATGGGCAGCGTCGTAAATACTTAGATGTCAAATATTTCGCTGTTTTGATTAACTTGGCAATATTACTGTATGGAAATAAGAAATGTGGCTAACTAGTGAACTAGAATATTGATTAAGAAATGCAATAATTAATATCATAACACCGAATATTTAGTTTTAAATGTAAAAAAAGTATTTGGAAACTTTCCAAATGCCTTTTTTACACCTACAATATCAAATTCAATGTTATAATTGCAATTCATTATTAATATTATAGTTCGCTAGTTAGCCACATTTCTTATTTCCATACAGTAATATTGCCAAGTTAATCGAAACAGGTAAATTTTTTACAGCTATTTGCGACGTTGCCAACTTTTAGGATATACGCTCTTAAGTGCACCTAGCTTCTGACGTTTCATAAGTGCCCTTGTAGGTTTATGTGAAATTAAATATTTTGAATTTGAATTTGAATTTAAGAATTTTCGTACGTAAGGACCACGTGGCCAATCCATGTTTGAGTTGACTTGATATTGAATCTGAATAGAATTCAGATTGTTAGTAGAATCTATATGTCTATAGAACCAGCGTTACCTACTTTCAAGATAAGAGCTATACCTACTGACTGAAATAATAAAACAGAGATGGTAAAAACATTACGAGGTTGCTCTTAAAGAAGTCATAAAAATTATGAGTCATGCTGGAAAACCTTCGGAAAATATAAGCAATATGATTAAACAAAGCCATTTCAGATACCTACCTACGTATGAGTATGGGTAGGTATTTTTCTTTTAATAATTTCTTCAATTTGGATAAAACTGCATGTATTTTTATTCATTAAAATACTTGATTGTACACCACATTAAACAAATACGCAATATATTTAAAACTAGTGTCGAATGGGCAGTCATTTCGAACAAGGTGAAATTTTACATACCTTTGGATCGAATTCTTTCGATAAATGGAAATTTACATTTGAAATCTTTTTTTTTTCAATTGTTACGAGATAAATTCTATTGGACATTCTTGTTGAATAAGATTCAATTCTTTCAGAACAACATTCAATAAAAATTTGCTATCATTCGTGTCACCTTTTATGTCATCAAATCCAAACTTGCTAGTTTGAATTTGATGACAGTCATTTAGTTACAAACATGCAAACAAACATATTCTCAGGAATTTCTCTATTTACGATACCCCACAGTCATTTGTCTCTCTCTACATACTATCACTAATTTGTGCCTCTCCGTTAATTAATTATATCAACAGAATTGAAATTGTTTTATTGGCGGACAGACAGACTATCGAGAATTATCTTTAATTAAAATTTATGCATGAAAGCAACTGGTTTATAACCGTGAAGTGATAAACAGACAATAATTTATTTTGTTCTACTATTGTTAAAGATTTTGTACGGTTGTTATTAATTTGTTGGCTATTTATTTAGGAGAAACGTGGTTTTGTATGCGAAATCAACATGGGAAATCAGCAGTATTTTCCTTTGTGGATATCCTACATTATCCACTTATATCTTAAGTTTAGAAATCGGTCGGGTTAAAAGTACCTATGTTCAGTAATTACCAATTTACCTCTCTCCTGACTGTCATTAAAATCGGTTCTGTAGTTTAGCCGCAAAATGCATTAGTATTCGTCTGGGTTTAGGTTAAAATGACCTACCGATTCTATAGAGCCTTGGGCTCCCCAAGTCTCATGGCAATTACGAAGCTCCCGTTTGTCTCTGTGTCAGTTCTAATTAAACGTTGACAAGACGACGAACTGACCCATAGCCCCAACATATTAACTTATTAACCCTTCAACTTCGCCTCTATTTCGGAAGCCGATCGATTCTGGGCAAAATTAGCTCTGCCCGCCGGCCTGACCCAATAAACGCTCAGTATAAATAAACAATGCCTACAATATTGCCCAAGTATATTGTGTTTTGTGCTATATTAACTAGCGACGTCTCTTACAGTTTATTAACGTACTGAACCAGTTCTGGTTATGCGAGGAATTTACATTATGTATCGGCACACTTTTATGTAAATGCCGTGTACGTTTTTTTTTACGAAAGGTAGTGAAACATGTATTTACATGACACAAGTCAACACCGACGAATTTTAATTGCTGTATTGAAAGCAAAGGAAGTAGGCAACATGGAAACAGTACCTATTACCGGAATACTGATGAACAAAATTTGTGTGTACAGTTATACATATCTACCCAGCATTCATAATTATTTTCTTAGAATTCACAACGTCTCGAAGGACCGCCAGCGCTGCATAAGCACATGGTAATTACGAAATCAAAGAAACTCCAATAAGAAAAGTAAATACGGCGATATCTTAAGAACATGCAAATATTTGTAAAAGCGGTAAACATGAATGAAAGTGACTCACTTGCCGAACAGCGGATGCCACAAGTGGAAGGAGGCCGGGTCGTGCGGGTGCGGCGGCAGGTGAGGCTCGCCCAGCGGCGTCGTGCTGCCCACCTCGGGCTCCTCGCGCCGTCGGGCCAGCGCCGCCGGCGGGCCCAGGCCACGCCGCGACGACGACGACGGCATTGGCATCCCACCGTCACGCTGCGGCGGCGCCAACAAGTTTTGCAAAGATTTAACACTGATTCGAGGCCGCGGTGAATCCTGCGACCCAGTCGAACTACTCCTCTGATGGGCCTGCGCTTCGGAATGCTGCATAGACTGCAGATAGTTGTTGTTCGGAAAGTACGGCGAGGTCGGGCTCTTCTGCCCCCTCGGCGACCGTTGACTACCCATCATGTTGGGATTAAAGTATGGTATTTGAAGGCCCGGCAAAGGCATGTTCGGCCTAATGTTAGGGTTCATCCCCGGGTACATGTTCTGCAGGAATGAGTTGTGTTGCATGGCGGCTCGCTGGCTGGCCGTGTAGTTGGCCATCGGACTAGATCGAGACGACATACTGCTGTGTGATTTATTTTGATGATGATGACTCTTTGTCGAGTGAACGAAAGGATTCTGCACGTCTAATGATTTTGATGCCATTTCTTTCGCCTGAGACTCTTCGGCTCGAGCTTTGGCTTGGCTTTGCCTCTGAGCTTGTTGTTGATTCGAATGGTTCATCGCTTCTTGCCACATAGCGTACTGCATCCGATTCTCGTAGTCCATCTGTGGCATCACCGGGAACCCTGTTTGTCCACCAAAACGGGAATTTGGGTTAAACACCTGTGATAACTCCGGGTAACCTTGCCCGGCGGAATAACCAGACGAATTTAGTGCTTTTAAGAAATCCATATTTTGCGAGCACGCCGCCATAGCCTCGAGTTGGCTGATATAGGGTAGCCAGAGCATTTGGTTGAGCGCTGCGGAAGTGGCCGCGTCGATGTCGCCAGCTAGCGCGTCCATCGATGGTATCGGCTTCGGTTGAGTACTGGAGTTGATATGGTCAAGTTGACTTATAGCCGTCGTATTTTCACTACCTGATGTACTTGTTGTACTTATTGTACTTTTTGGCGTAGGAGGCTTTGGCTCCTTTTTCGGCGACGCTGGCCTTTTGGGTTCGTTCAATATTATACTTTCTAGTTGCGAAAATGATATGACCAGTATATCCGGATCTCGCAGAACCATGGGATAGTGGAACGCGTCTGGTAATCTGAACTCGGGATTAGCCATTAGCATCAAGGGAATTTCAATACCAGGAGCTGTGAGAATTTGGTTCAGCTTGTTTTTCGGAATTAGAATGGGATCGGGTATGTTGAAACTAGAACCCGATCTCAGACTTTGTATTTGTTCGAGTGGACTCATTTTATTCATTTTCTCGATATATTTCATCGGAAGCTTTTCTTCTGCCTCACTTTTCTTCGACTTAGTTTGAGTCTCGGTATGGTGATCATCCCGATCACACCTATTGAATACTTTATTTATTTTAACTGAATCGTCGGTAGACTCCCGTCTTCCCTTTTTCTCTTGAGGTTCACCAAATTCTTTATTTAACTTTCTTATCTCATCTGAACAGCTCGTTACAGTTGGACTGGCTGATTTTCGATGTTTACCTAAGTTTAACGGTTCACATTGTTGTTTTGTAATAGTTACTTCTGACGTGTACATCTTAGGCGACGGCGATGACAACAAAGTTTCTAAAAACAATGACTGTTTGCTCTTCGATTGAGGCATAGTAAATATTTCAGGTGAGGACGGCACGGCGGGGATGCCGCTCGGCTGAGGCGACTGCATGGCATCCGATTCTCTCGAAGGGGCTCGCGGTATGTCTATCCTTCTCGGCGACGCATGCGGGGTGGGTAACCTTCGTTGCACACTTAGATCTCTAGGTAGGTCGTCGCTCTTTTCTGATAAATTATCTTCCATGTTATTTGTAGTTTCAGCATCGCTAGCCACTACTCGTACAGACTTTTTAGGTTTCACATTTTTGCAACTTAAATCCGTAGCCACCAATTCCACGGCTGTCGTATCTTCTAGGTCTTTCGTAAACTCTATGCTCGGGGCTTCCACTTTTATAGTATTGGAAAAATTACCTTCGTTATCACATGCGTTATCGTCAGTTTCTAGTTTGGGAGTAAGGGCGACATTTTCTGTGGAGTCGTCATTAGTTTGAGCTTGTAGTTCACTAGGCAAAGTTGGTTCGCTCTGATCCGGCAATGGGTGATATTTTTGCTCTTCTGATGGTTCATTGATTTCAGGTACGTGTTCATGTTCGGTATACATCACTTCCGCATTATCAACATCATTCTGTAGCCTCTTCTCTGCATTCTCATCATATTCTAAATGGTTAACTTCGTTAGCGTTTTGCATTTGTGACGCCGTAGATAGCGTTTCAAGCACACAATCAGTCGGAGGGTCGGCGGGCGCGAACACTTCCTCCGTCAAGAAGGACTGTTCGATGGACTGCTGTTGGTCCGGCAGCGGCAGGTGGTCCCCTATGTGATGTAAATGTAGGAGCCCCTGCGCCGCAGTCATGCTACTCCGACTGGGTGACTCCAGCGACTGCTCGAGCCGGTCGATGATGTCGGCGACGGGCGCGCCGCCGAGCAGCATGTCGTCCTCCTCCTCCACGTAGTCGGTGCCGTGCACAAGGTGCGCCAGCTTATCGAGTGCCTGCCCGAGAATTTGATTATCTTCACAGCCCTTCTCTACGAGCGACTCGAGCAGCGCCTCGTCGTGAGGCCCGCCGAGCTCGGGCAGGTAGTGCGCTTCACTTATAGTCTCAAACAGGTCTTTATGCACTCCCATGTCATTATGAAAAACATCTTCTTCGGCAGCGCGCTCGGGCACGTGCGTCTTGCGCTGCTCGAAGAACATCTCGTCTGGCGGCTTGGGATCGCCGAGCTCGAACGACATGACGTCTTGCGCCACCTCTTCGGCCCCCGGCAGGAAGGGGTACTGCGCGCCCTGCAGCTCCAGTTCCAACTCCTCGCCGCGCTGCTGGTTGAACTCGAGCTCCGCCACCGCCAGCAGGTTGTCGAGCGGCGTGGGCTCAGGCGGCGCGGGCGGCGTACGGGGCACGGGCGGCGCGGGCGGACCGCGCGGCACCGCGATCGTGTGCGACGGGATGTGCGACTCCAGGTCGGGCGCGAGCCAGGCGGGCGCGGGCGCTGCCGCGTCCGTGCGCCTCCGCCGCGGCCTGCCCGAGCGTCGGCGCCGGCGCCGCTCAGGGGGAGCACTGGGCTCGGGGGGTTCGTGCGCCGGAGCGCTAGTCACAAGTATAGAGTCAAAGATTTTAGTACGCGGGATAACTCGCCAACCGGTCGGGGTGCGCGCGATACGGATGCGGTTACGCGGATCGTAGTCTTCACAGCGGACCTCTTGCACGGTACCGTCGCGCTGGCGCGCCCACAGGAACACGGGGCGCAAGCGCGGCGAGGGGTGCGCGGGCGGCGGGGCAGTCTCGGCTAGGTCGCGGCAGGCCAGGCTGCGCGCGCGGCGCCGGCCGGCGGCGGGGGCGCGGGGGGGGGTGGGGGGCGCTGCGACTGCGGCCGGCAGCGGCATCGGCGCGGGGGCGGGCGGCGCGAGGCTCGCCGCCGCCGCAGGGCGCCCGCGGAGACACTCCGGCGCGCCGCACCGCGGGATCAGGCGACGACCGCGCGGACGCGGCCCCGAGGCGGACTGGCGGCCGGCGCGCGCGAGCCCCGCCCCCCGCCGCCCGGCGCCCCCGCCCCCGCCCCGCGCCCGCCCCGCCCAGCGATCGATCGCCCGCCCGCTGCACCCGCCGCCTGCACCCGCATGTAAACACGGCGCGCGCCCCGACCCCCGCCGCGACGCCGCGTTTACGTGGCCTCGTTAATCTTAAATCCATATCTGCGGCGCGCGGAGTACGCACGCCGGCACGCCCCCGGCCCGGCCGCGCGCCCGCCGAGCACGTGCACCCCGCCACCACCGACACTGCATCCTCAACGCACCTCACCACGCTCATTAGACAAATACCTAAGTTTTCCGGAGGCACCAATGTTTCGACCTTCCGGTCTAGTAGTACACATTGTCAACAAAACAAAACGCACTTCAAAAATTTCAAGCAGAAAATGAATTTGACAAACCCGGAAGTAGGCAGCGCTAGGACATGAAAGGGGCGGTATTAAGTATAGCTGTCATCAACATCCGTCAGATGAGGCGCGTTCATCCGCGGTCACAGGAAGGTTCACTGCTCGCACGAGATCAATACCAGTAGAGAGTGGTGCCATCTCGCTGGGGCGCCGCGCCGGTACATACTGAACTACGGGGAAACCAAGTCGTTGCAAGTGTTTACGGTTTCGTACGATGCGGGTAGATGGAGCTTGTCAGCTGAAACCAGTTCTGTAATATGTTTATTTCTATATAACGTGTTGCTTTTGATATTAATGAGAACATGTCAAAGAATCGACTATCATAGGAATTATTTTTCAATAAGGTACCAATTTTTTTTTTTCATACGAAATAATTCGACAAAGTCACGATTATATAAATAAAACATACTTAAATGAAATAAATAATAAATTGTCCATAAAAATAAAATACAACGTCGCATTTTCTTAGCTTTATATATGAATGATTGGTTTGAATGAAAATACTTTACTCGTAGGTACTTGTCAATGAAACTTGGGATACACACATCGAGAGTCTGGTGTTATGTTGTCTTCGAAACTACCTATGTATTTATGGAACCCCATTTCTAGAACTTTTTGTATTATTTATACTTAGCATATAAACCTTAGAGTTAAGGGACCTTGTTTATTACTATTAAAAAGTCTGTCTTTGCACGACATCTATGTTTTTGATATCTCGACCCTTGAGCATGACACTGTTATTATAACAAATGCACAGTTTTGCCATGTTTGTAGTCTGATAAAATCCAAAAACTTTACCTTTTAACCAAAATACTGGTCCTTCTGTTGAAGGAAATTTCTGAGAGCTACCACCTCTTGCTGGCTGCAAAGGTTCCCCTTCTAAGATAAAAGAGCCACTTTTTTTTTGTGGGAAATTTTCAAATAACTTCTCCCGCTCTGGGCGGAGCGGGGGGGAGTGTCAGACTCTTAATGACTAAATCCCACCCGTATTCCTTCAGTTTCCTGCATGGTGCCAGGGGCCACGGTATCCCTTTCACTTTCTCGCGACCCCGGCAGGCATCGGACCTAGCGGAACCGTCAGTAGAAGAGCCACTTGTGTTTATAAAATTAATATTAGATAGAATCAGTAACCTATTACCTACCTTATTTTCAATGCCATGTTTTTTCAAACTCTAATGTCCCATCGTTTTGCTCAGATATCACGAACCGCAGTGTTGTTACCTGCTTGGATACCTTAAGTCTCGAAGGACCAGAATATGTCGCGCGGTCTACAGCATTCCATGTAAAGCTTCATAGGTATTAGTTACCTTTCAGATGGACTTATACGCTTCAGTACTTTACGAAGATATAGAAATGAGGGGACTAAACAGTACTTACCTGCCTATCCCACCAGCCACCAGGGACCAGCTTCATAGAGAGGCGTCGTATCGGGGTCTTGTCTTGGCTCTCGGCGTGTTGCAAGAATAACAGCGTCGTATCGTCTAATCTTAAGAACTATTATTTTATTTAAATTCGAAATATTACACTAATGATCTGTTTTATCACCTCCGGATTCTCATCATGTATAGAATTCGAGCCTTTGTTTTTATCATGAGGAAATCCTTGTGAATATGTTACCGTGTGAGAAAAGTCAGGGTTTCTACAGATTTAACCACACGGTGGCCATTTGCAGCACATGCTGGGATGTCCATTAGAACGCACCGCAGGCGCAGAAAGTATGAGCCTGTTTAATTAAACTGAAATTTGTTGCGCCACTTCTTCTTCCCAGCTAAAGCACTAGGAAGTGGTGAAGGGTGGGCGTTTTGGGGGACTGTCTTATGTAATTTTGACGTTCGAAAAGTGCTGATTCTCAGCCTAGTTTGAATAAATGACTTTTGAATTTGAATTTGAAAGGATATGGATCGGTTATGAGCGTGATCTTCATGAAGAAATGGTTTGTCTTGATTTCGGTTATAGCACTATTTTATAGAGACTACTATTACAATCATACATTACCTGTTTAAAATGACAGTTTTTTTTTACAGATTTTTGCCAAACTTATAAAACGTATGTTAGAACATATCCTGGTGAATCTGTAGCCTTGTTTAGCTGACATTAGAATGTTCTTGTCTAATCGGTGGTCAAATAATACATAATATACTGGCATATAGTCAACTCAATTTTAATGAGCTATCTCGCTCTTTTCTTTTGCACGTCCGCCATTGCAAAGTTCGCGTGTGTCGCTCTTGTATTTTTACTGTTATATATACAACTGATATTTTATCAAAAACTTCGTTTAATTTAACAACGTCAATCCAAATCGGTGCACACCTTTTTTTTTTTTTTTTATTGATTGTGGTATATTATCAAATAACTTCTCCCGCTCTAGGCGGAGCGGGAGAGTGTGTCAGACTTTTACTGACTAAAACCCACCCGTGTTCCTTCCGTTGCCTGTGTGCCGGGGTCGCGATATCCCTTTCGGACAAACTCGCAACCCCGGCAGGCATTGGCCCTTCCGGACCCCGTCAGTTGGTGCTGACATCTCTTTGAGGCGCGCGTGGAACACAACGCGCCGTCGACCCGGGCCTGGTCCCTATCGGACGGCGAGCTACCCATTGCTCACCGTCCGCAAGCCCGCGCCTACGGTGGCCGGAAGTCGGCTCTCGACTCCCGACGCCCGGTGCACACCTGGCGAAAGGTTGCGGATTTTATTGTTAAAGAAATAAATTCTACTTTACTTCAACGTTGTAAAGTAGATATTTCTTTGGCAAAGAAAAACGGTGCAGGCTGATAGGAAAAAAAAAGATTCAAACCTTGAATAGTAGGTATTTACAATAATATTGTTTATTTTGAATAAAATCTTACAGTTCACAATGTTATCACTATGTGCATGCGACTTATTATTTTCTATATGACTAGATAATTATTAAGATTTAAAATATGACCTGTCACAGGAAAATTACAAAAAAATATTTGTTCTATTTCTCGTGTTTTTACTATACATAATTTGTTAACTATAGTTTGACCGAGACCCCTGTACCGCGCCTTACGTGCGCACGGACATGCGCGGCGAGGCGAGTTGACGAATGAGCAGCCTGCACTGCCCCCCGTGAGCCGCGCACAAACCTAAGGCACGGTACAGCAGTATCGGTCAAACTATACTCAAATTCCGGCGATAAACAAGTGATAAAATACCTGCATATTAATTATGAATAGTTATGTAATTTTCCTACGTCATTAATGATAAGTAACCAGGCACCGACTACAACTTTGTATTACCCGACTGCACGAAGGGTAACGAAAGGTTAACCAGGTTTTTAACCCATATTGTGAGCGTGTGCTCACTAGTAAAATCTTTGACATTGTTTGTTTGAGTGTGAATTATGTTTAAAAGGTTAGTAACTACTTACGGAATACTAATGAATTTTGTCTCCGTCCGTAGTGCAATCATGTTATTTTCTGGACTGGTTATTTTTTTTTCTTATGTCGACTGTACTCCCATACATACAATAAGAGGAATGTTAAGAAGATATTGTTAACCCAAATATTTCTTACTTCTAGGAGAAATGGGCAATTTGTTACAGAAAAACTTCAATAATATGCTATTACAATGTCTAAAAAGAGGTTTTCATTTACAATAATTCTGTAATAAATACAAAATGGAATACTGAAAAGTTGTGTTACGGCTAACAGTTCAAATACTATTGAGCATATTATGGTTTAGGCATTTAAATTAGATCGCTTGCTATCAATACATTTTATATGGCTCTTCACAGACTAAACAAGCGCAAACGCGGAGATGTTTTTTTAAAGACATTGAATAATAAACCTTACTACTACTGTCTTAAAGTGCAAACATACTAGCACTGGAGGTGCCGTTTCATGTGTGTCAATGTTCGTACAACTTTGAACTTTATTTCAATAAGAATAAAGTTTCTTATTCAATGGCGTGCTTCAACTTTTAGTCATAACAAATATTATTTTAATATAATACAGTCAATCGTATTGCAACAATATCAAGACCCCGTCCTGTAACGATAATATAGAGTACCTTAGGGCTTCTATATCAGTCTTAAGTTATTTACTTCCACGTGTCTTTCTATTACTAATGATTATTTGAAATACCTATTTCCTTCCACACTTGTGATTTCTATGTAAAACTCGTAGTTTACACACACACAAATCTGATATGCACAAACGCTCAGACAAACCACCTGGTTGGTTTGTCTGAGCGTTTGTGCATACAATGTGAAATTTAATTTGTTTGCATCCTCTTAAGGGGTCAAAAAAATCAGCTGTTCCATACATTTATGTTCGCATAGCTCGTTATAATGAAGGGAACAGTGATTTTTTTTTCGCGATTTCGGGGTTGACCCCTTAGTGAAAGTTGTTCATAATGATGAGTACACTGACCCCTTAAGAGGATGCAAACGAATTAAATTTCACATTGTATACCTATATTTAGATCATTAAATACTTCTCTCGTGCTTCTATGCACACACATTTGCGACAATTTCCACATAGGAAAATCATCAACTGCGATATTAGGTATGCAATACATACATGAGGGTAACCTCAAAAACACAGTAAAGCTGGGAATTGTGCGTCATAAATACTGAAAGGATTAAGAACCCATTTCTGGGCAGATTTTTCGACAGTTTAATAACTTTTATCTCAAAATAAATATTTCGGTTTGACAATTAAAAATATCTGACGATTGAAAAATCGGCCCTAAATCAATAAATTAAACAATTTCAACATGGTACTTTGGAACGTAATCTCAACAAATTAACGAGAATTTCCACTTCATTTCCCTTCAAAACAACAAAAAAATATCTTATTTTTTTTCTTTCTTTCTTCCTAGCGTTGTTAGTGCTATACGGATTGAAGGCCATGCCTACCAGGTTGTGCTTGTGTATGGCGTTGATGAGTTACAGCGAGCCGACCGCGATGGCCAGCGCCATGTCCACTGATCTCAGTAGACATGGCGCTGGTCATCGCGGTCGCTTTCTTGCTCAAAGCCATTTTACCACCATACCAAAACGACCTGTTTAAATATATATTTTTTATTCATAACTTTTTATGAATACTGGGCTTTTGGCTGTGTTGTAAAATGTTTTCTTTTTGAAGATTGAACCATTTTTCTTTATTTATGAAATTAACTAACTAATTTCAACATGGTCCTTTGGAACGTACCTAATCTCTAAATTAAAGAGAATTTCCGCTAATTTTTTCTTCAAATAAAGAAATAGTATGTTTTCTGTCTTTGTTCGTATTTGTTCCTAACGCTGTTTCTGCAAGGAACTATACGGGTTGAAGGCCATGGTCACCAGCTTGTGCTCGTGTATGGCCTTGATGAGGTACAGCGAGCCGACCGCGATGACGAGGGCCGTGCCAATGGAGATGGCGTGGTAGTGCTCCATGTTGCCGACTGGTATCGGCCAGACTAGCGTGTCTGTTAGCTGTGGAAGATACGAATAGGGTTTTTAAAACATTTTTATTTTTTGATGTGAAAACGCATTTTCGCTTGGAGTATGGTAGTGAGTCCAATACTAAGATTTCATTCGCTAATAACTACAAGACTTTTAATGCTAGAGTAATTGTTGAGCACGCAAGAGATAGGTCATATTTGTAACAATTTTGAGGCAGGATATAATTTGCCAATGACGTCACATCTCGAGGGCAGTCGACAATAGCAAAATAATTTCATATATAGACTCATATCGGCCGTAAATCTGGTCAGAAATTTAAAAAAATCCCTATCGAAGAAAGCTTGCATCATAAGGAATGAAATTAGAGTAAAAAATCTAGTGCCAAGCAAATGCAACGGCAGTATCAGAAACCATAACTAAATTAATTGCTAATTTAAGATGTCTTCTCATATCGGCCGTAGATCTGCTCAGAACTCAAAAATATCACAATCGATGAAAGCTTGCATCATTAGGAATGCAATGAACTGATTTTTTTTTTTCTAATTTTTTGTAAATATTTAATAAAATCGTTAAAGAAATTTGTTATTATTTCACCACAAGTTTTCACGAAACTGCGGCGCGGACTCACACTGCGTCTAACTAAATGTTTTTAAACCTATAATTAATTAGATTTAAACATAGTTTTCAAGCAAAATGAATTTATTTCGTCAAAAAATCTGCTAACACAGGATCCTGTGAGGCTACACGTCCAGGGTAGTGTTATAAAAAATGACGTCTAAACATCCATACTTAAAGGTTATGCACGGTTATTGGCCAAAGAGGTTATCTCACCAAGGTGTAAGGCAACTCCTTCCAGCTGCACTTTTCCTTTGAGCTGCCGTTACAGAGGAAGTTGACAGGAGCAGTTTCCTTGCCACACATGTCCAGGCGTTGGTCAGGACAGCGGAGGTACAGCTTCGGTGGGCCTATGGTGTTTCGCGCCATGCTGGAATCAGAAACAAGAATATCATATTTAAATAGACCCGAATTTTGTAGGGCACATATTATATTATTTTCGTCGGTAGGGTTTTTCAAAGACAATCGTATTAAGGAGTAAACTCCAGTCGTGCATCGGAGCTGACACACACACTTTTTTTTAAATAGACGCTGTTATTTACCCTCTTGCAATTGCAAATTCAAAGACAATCGTATTAAGAGCGTTTATCGTAAAATTTGGCAACGTCGCAAATAGTTGTCAAAAATTTACTTGTTTTGATTAATTTGGCAATATTACTGTATGGAAATACGAAATGTGGCTAACTAGCTAACTAGAATATTAATAATGAATTAATCAAAACAGGTAAATATTTGACAGCTATTTGCGACGTTGCCAACTTATAGGATAAGGGCTATTAAGGATTAAACTCGTCGTGGGTCGGAGCTGACACACACACACTTTTTTATAAGCATTAAATTCACTTCGGCTTATTGTGGCAACATTCTAGCCTCCACAAAATGCTGCTAGGTTTGCTTCAAGCTGTTTTATAATTTGTTCCTTAAAAATAATCCATAAGTACCTGAACATTTTATTAATAGACACCAAGCTATCAATATTCTCAAGATCTATAAGACCTAGCAGGGATTCTGGTCCTGGTTGTCAAAATCATGAAAATAAGAAAGTCTGTTTATCAAACTTTTTTTTTGAGCATGTACCTAAACAATAGATGTTGTTCATTTATAGCTATACCAATTGCAAGTTCTACTCACCCGCCACCAGGCATGGCCATATGATACCTCGCATGAACAGGCAACCACATGTACACCTTGCAGTCCTTAATCCTCTCTGTTATGTATGTTGTGGTGGGGTATGAGTGCTCTGCGGGCAGCTCGGTGTTTATACGATTCTTTGGAACTGCATTCAGCTGGAATGTTAAGGAGAAGATTTAAGTTTGGTGTTGCTTATTTTTCATTAGGAGTCTCTAGTAGTAGTCTCTCAGTCTATTATATTGTGGGTAAAGAAAGTAAACATGATTTATAATACCGCCGTATCTCTACGTTGACGTCGTGGTGGGGCTTGCGCGCTCCAAACTCTAGGTCTGTGCCGGTAGAGTTTACTTTACCGGAACAGGACTAGGATGAGGAGCCAGACCAAGAGAGATACAGAAACCCGCAGGGCAGCATGTGGCGAGCTGTTAGGCAGTAGCGACCCCACGGACCCTATCTCCCGGGAGAAATCTTGTTCCTCATCTCTGGCTTGCCTTTATTGGCCGACTGGAGTGAACACTGACGAGGAACAGAGCTCCCACCTCATTCTTGCCTTAATTGGCCGGCTTGAGTGGAGATTCGCAAGAGCAAACGTGCTCGGAGGAAGGAAGTATTCCAGTAAGTGCTCGTAGGGATCTTGACCATCTTCCGGGCTCTGGGATTGTTCTGAAAGCCGTGGAATACCTCTCCACTCCTCAAGCACCTCAGGACATGTTGCCCCCTTGTCGCTACGTCACTATGTGCTAGCGACAGTTTCCGGGGGCCCATTATTGAGTGTGCAAGTCACCCCCTGCCATTTTTTCCGTGTGCATATGAAACATTGATCAGGCAGGGGCCATAGTTCTTCCATAGTTCCAAGTCACCAGTCAACTTAAGCCACCCAAACCCATAGTCCAATATCTTTGTTTCCATATCCTACAATAGTCCTACACCGACCGGGGGTTGTCCTTGGGTGCACTTGCATAGTGCATACAGGGATAATCGTCGGTTGGTGCCTCATTTCATTAAAACGCCTAACGGGCCTCTGCGAGTTGGCTTCGGCCCCTCGTACGCCTTCCAAAGGTCCGGGACCCCAGGGTCCCGAGAAATGTCAAAGACAAAAAAAAAAAAAAAAAAAAACAAATACTCAGATAACAGAGATCCATAGTGTTAGTAAAGTACCTTATACCTAGTGTTAGTATATACATAAATTAAAATACATTTTGGGTATGAGTCACTTTGTAAAGAAGACGAACCCAGTTTCTCAACCGGTCATCCTCTCCACAAAATGCCTCCTAAAAGGGGAAAACACATTCTCACGACATCATCATCGTTCGTTCAATTTTTTTTTTTCATTTTTTTTTTTTTTTTTTCTTTTTCTCATTTTATTTGTTAGAAAAATATTTTAATTAGGATGGTGAATATTAAATTGACTCTCAGACTGGTATCAGAGAATTATTGAAAAAAAATTAGAGAAAAACAACATCTTTTTTTTGAGCATTAAATTGAACTCCAGTGTTATAGGCAACATTAAAATAATTTAAAATATATCATGGACTTAGAGAAATAAATTCTTTATTTTGGACCACCCATACAATCCATATAGTATTAGTAAAAATGTGTTTTTATGTCAGTACTATGTGAGTGTGTCGAAGACTCCGATATTATACAGGGTGTAAAAAGACACATCACAAAGCCGTAAACTACGCATACTGTACGTATAGCTAAGTAGCTTTGCGCAAAAATTATTGCTGGGAACCGTATTTTTTTTTTTTTTAATAAACAAAAACAAGTTTTTATTGCGCGCAATGTAACGCGAACCCACGCTTGAATGAACGGATTCAGTGTTAGTTAAGCTCCGCCCCTACGCTACGTAGGTAGGTACTTGTTGTTCATTGCGTTTTTGTAACTTCAAATGCGTAATCTGTTAAGATAAATCTAAAATTCAGGTAATGTTTGTTTGGAAAAAAGTTTCGTATTATCGCATAGAATTCATTTTCGCGAAAAACTAAAAAAAAAAAATGCGACTTTGACCTTCAATATCTCCAGAACCAGTGGATTCCCAGGTATGGTCTAGTGGAAAAAAATGATGCAAATAATGGGTAGAATATGTGGCTTTCGGCTTCGGAAAGTGTCTTTTTACACCCGATATATTAAACACATGGGCAAGATTGCTGCTAATTAAATGAAAATATTTTTTATTTCATTTACCTTACTCAGTCTCCTCAAGGTGCTCAGCTCATCAGGGTTTGCATACACACCATGCGGCAGGGTCTGGTCTAATCCTACAACACAGTCCTTGTACAGCCAGCATTGGTCCTCATCACTGTTGAACACTATACCGTAGGTTATGTTCCTGAAACAGCAATCATTTTTATTTGTATGAGATGGTAAAAGTTACTATCCGAACGAAAATGGATTTTAGCCTAAAACGAAAATGATATAGACATTAAAAAAATATTAATATTTCTGCTGAACACTGAAATCTTGTTTGTTTTTTATTACACTTAGGGAGAGAATGTGTGTAATTTCTTGTTGAATTGATTCACCTGATATTGCCCAGCTTACGAGCTTTTTTTAGGCCGTATGACGCGCGCCAATTCACATACTTCCGGTTTTTAGCTTGGTTGGTTTATGGCCGAAAACGAAAATATGGCCGAAAATGGCTCAAAACGGAGCTTCGGTCGTTCACTAGTAAAAGTATTTCCACAACAACCAGCAAGTGTTTCAAAAATTGATGGTTAATTTGTAACCGGAAACACATAGGTACAAATAAAGTAAGTTAATAAAAAGCTTGTAAAGATGTGTTTTTAATCAAGGATAGAAATTAAACTAAACTGAAGAAATAGAAATACTATGTACTTACCATGTAGTAAAATAATGGAACAAAATTAAGAAAATGAATATCTACAGAATTAATTTGAAGTTTCTACTTATTGTGCTTCGGAAATTGCAGTATTTGTAGCTTACTGATACTGTAGTGTTTAGAATGCTAATCAATTATTTTGAAACATATTTGTGTAATATTTGTACACTGTTTAAAGGACTTTAAACCTACTATACCTAGAAAAAGGCAAATATTTTTTTATTAGAAAATGACTTGTTCATAATGTTTGGTTACCAGATATTAATGATACCTCAGCTTATATTAATAGATTTACCTGTGGAAGCCTTGATTCTTGAGAACTTGTTTCAATTTCACGTTAAAATCACAAGCACTAGCAAAAGTATAGGTGAAACAAGACAATAACACAATAAAAGAGAAATACATGTTTATATTCTTGATGTTACGCACCATGTTGTGACTATGACTTTGATATTTTACACAATATTACGTTTGCCGTGTATTTAAACATTTAATTCAAGAATTAATAATTTTATAAAGAATTTATGAAATATTTCATCGAATCATTTTATCATTGATTGATAACAATGGCACGAATTGGCATTCCAGGTTTATAAATAAATTGAAGTAGAGGCATGTGATAAAAGAGACAACGATAGCAAAACATTCGAGAAAGACAGAGATAACGACACGCTGACGCAAAAATCAATACTTTGTTCAGTTTGACACAGTGATTTTAACATTGACACATTAGTGTTTTGACAGAAAACTTCCAATGTTGCTACTGTATTAATTATTATATTTGGCTTTTGTAACTGGTACGTGTGTCAAAATGCCATCAGCTAGATGAAAAATAAAATATATTTTTTGGCTTTCTAGTGATTTTTTGTGGTATTCTAACCAGTACCTATGTCCTGTTTGTTTCAAAGAAGGCTCGCGTTCTAATGAATAATTTTATGAAAAGAATATTAAACGCATGCATTTATCGTTGGGGTAGAAAGCGATGTAGGTACTGTTGTATGTATTCCTACTGAGACACGGTTTAGCTGCGGTAAGTAACCTATCTATATTAGAAGCAAGACTGAATAATATTTATAAAATTGATCGTCATAAAACTTACTTAGAACCAACCAGGCAGCAGTGAGCAGATGTAAAATGTAGGTATATACCTGTTTATTAGCGACACGCCTCTGCTTCGAACGGTTTTTACGAGTTGACAAAAAATCGGGATTTCATACGTAACCGTATGTAAATATAATGTTCACGTATTAAACCTTCCGTAATAAATTCTGTAAATTTTGATGAAAATCGCATTTAAATACGTACCTAGCGAAGTTTAGAAGAACAACGCGGTCACACCAAGGCTCGGAAACGTTACTTAAAACGTTTCTAACAGTTCTCGTTCTTCTTTGTATAACATTTTGTTCGGAACGAAAACGAAATGAGTACGTTTTGAAAAACCGGTTTATTCCGCCGTTTAGGACGCACCCGGGCACGTGTACGGTACCCTAACTTCATTTCATTACATCATTGAGTCCAATGCGCATGCCGCTTACGTATTGATAGGGTTGTGCTGAGTTTCTTACGGATCAACCCATAATTGGTTAAAAACGTTTTATCAACCAAGAACGATTAAAATGTTGTTCTTTCAAAAACGTTTTATTAACGTTCCGTTCGAACGTATTACCGAAACAAATAGTTCCTTAGGTTATTAAGACGAAACCGTTTCGAAAAATAAGTATACCGATATCCAAGCCCTGGATCACACAGACAGACACGAAAAGCGACTGTACCTATAATGTAGAAATGAATTATTTTTGTTTAGATGCCAAATTGCCTACCATAGTTATAATAGCAATGAGTTGATGTTTTACGTAAATTTTAATCATCTTACTGAAATATTAATGTCCTAGTGGACTGGGGGCTGGGATGAGACTAATACAAGTCTGTTCTTAGTATGATGAGTCGATCTACGAAATATAGAGGAAAATGTATAATTAAATCGAAAAAAAATCATGTAAGTACAAAAATCTTAATCAATGAACTTTTTCTACAGATTACAAGTTCATTCAGTTGTTGAAAACACAAAATATACTCGTAAATAAAACTAAAAATAGCTCCTTCATCACAGTACAACAACAGAACCACTTGATTAACGAGCAAAAAAGAAAACGAATGTCACTTTTAATTGAATTTCGTTGTGACCTTTTAAAAGGCAGTCTGAGTGCGGATGTTGTTCTCTGACTTACATAATAATGTCCTAAGGGGAGGCCAACAGTGTCGTCACTCGGTGGTCGCCGTCGACTAGTCTACGCGCACCTTAAGATATTAACGACCAGTCTGCATGGTCTTTATGTCACTGAATACTAGTTTATTTGACATCGACTTGATGAATTTGAGGATAAATCATTAAAATAAATAAATAAGTATTACAGAGTTACCTTGTCCCATATAATTGATAGTTCGACTTCGATGCAGTGCTATAACGCGGAATTGTAAATAATAAACATATAAGTAATTAATAATTACTAACTTAGTTATAAGTAGGTACTTTTTACTAACAATGTATGGAATGTTTTATTCTGAAATAAATGATTCATAATAATAACTATACGTCTCAGGTCCCCAGAGGCTGAAAACGAAAAGCAAGAAAAGTTTTCTTGGGTGCGTGGATGCTAGTCCACCCAATAATAACTTGACAGTAAGATGTAATCTATGGCGGGAGCTGTGTAAAGACTGACAATTTTATCGAAAAGTCTGAGAGCCTTCCACCTGGGCACGCGTTACCGTGGTCGACTTGGAGGTAGACTTCGAACCGAAGTAGGCCGGATCTCAAGTGCGTATGTGGCATCTCCACGCACCCACCCTCCATCTTACGCCGCATAGCTGTCAGGCTGTCACCTGTGCACTTGCTTGAGGATCTTATGAATACGTCAGAGTTCGCGCAGCGAACATCGAGTTGGCGCATCGATGCCAAAACTTCTTTGAACTTTTCCCATCGATGCGCCAAGAATCTAAGAAGCAGAAGTGCATAGGCAGTGGGTTCGATGCCTGCACAAAACAATTTTTTTTTGTAGGTATCATGCTCTCTGCAATGGCTGTGAAGCAAATGGTTCTGATGCGACCATTATCTTGCAAGTTCCTAACTGAATAACATCCTTACTTAAGAGCGTTTATTCTGCAAGTAGGCACCGTCGCAAATAGATGTCTTTAACTAGCGAACTAATATAATATTATGAAATGCAATAAGTAATTAATATCGTAACACCGAATATTTAGTTTTAGATGTAAAAAAAGTATTTGGAAACTTTCCAAATATATCTTTTTTATACCTAAAACAGGTACAACATCAAATTCAATGTGTAATTGCAATTCACTATTAATTATACATATACCGCATGACTTTTTTTACCGTCTCGAAAAAAATAAGGTGAACGGAGTAGAAGCCTATGGCATAGAAATTTTAATGTTTTATTTTTTTCAATAACCTAGAATGAAATCGATTTATCGATAAATACCAAGCATATAAAGTGAACTTATCATTCCAGAACATTAAAAATAGAAAATAAAAAAGAACCCTACTCTCATACGCACCCTACTAGATGCGCGGAATTTATCATGATATATGATGGATAGTTTTCATGTTTTTTTAAGGATATTTGGAACATTTTTTTTTTTTTTTTTATTGATAAAAATTAAAACATTAAAATTTCTATGCCATAGGCTTCTACTCCGTTCACCTATTATACCCTATTTTTTTCGAGACGGTAAAAAAAGTCATGCGGTATAGTTCGCTAGATAGCCACATTTCTTATTTACATACAGTAATATTGCCAAATTAAAATTGGTAAATTTTTGACACCTATTTGTGACGTTACCAACTTTTAGGTTAAACGTTCTACGCTGTTAAATTCACATTTCACCGAGAGGGTAGGCAGAGATGAAATAAATATTTTCAAGGAATTGTCCGGTTTTCATATCGTGCTGAAAGTATATTGTAGATTCATTACCCGGAAAACCAGTACCTAAATCACCAAGGTTAGGCGTTATGATGATATCCCACCTAAAACAAGCGTGACTAGTATTAATATTTTCAAAAAGTTACAGGCTTCCCAAATACGCGTATCTACTTAATTACTAGGATAGGCGTTTGTAAATCATATCAGTACTTTTTAGGGTGTAACCAGTGGTCGTGAGAATGGGTTTGGGTGGGGCCAGTCGCAACTGGGGTTACCATCTATATAGGGGAGAATGCCTGTCACGGATGTACAAAATGCCACAATTTTCAGAAAAATGTCTGGCTTTAGAAAAAAAATTTAGTCAAAAAAAAAAATACTCAACGGTTTTTAAAGACTGAAATTTATTCAAAATGAAAAGTATGAACAATTTACGACCCCTAAACTTATTTAGAAAACGACGAATACTGAGGCATATTTTTCCGAAGATAGAACTTTTTTTAAAGTTCTTTTTTGTTCTAAATATAAAAATCTTCACACGAAACGTTTTCTTACGTTATAGCGCTTTTACCGGCTCTATTGTCACGCGATTCCTTTCTTCACTTTACTGTACATTCGCTCCACATTTGCATTGTGTGCGAATATAGAAAATACAAACTGCCAGATTTTATAAAATTTTGTGATGTCACCATTCAGGCATTCATGACCCTACTTTTCAAAAATTCAGAAAACTGGATGTGTCTAAGCTTCTGCAATATTCTTTTAAGAATAAATAGACAGTTTCATCCGGGCGGGTGGGATATATGGGCGCGAAACTGCGAAATTCAAAAATGCATGTCTCAGCTCAGCGCCGGCCGCCTGTCAAATGCGGCAAATGCCTGTCAAACTCAAACTCAAACTCAAATCATTTATTTCAATTAAACCATTACAGGCACTTTTGAATTGTCAAGGAATCGGTCAGTCAAAAATATGAAGCTAGTTGCCCATTCCAAAGCGTAGTAGGTACCTATGGAGAAGAACGGGCAAGAAACTCCACGGACACTCTTTTAAATAAAATAAATTGTTACAAAGTATTGGTTACATCATTCATGTTGAAATAATACATGTGAGAACAATGTAGAAAGACGTGCATGTTAGAAGCGTCCGTAATACAAAGATAAAAACAAAGAACAATTCAAAAATTAAAAATCAGCCATGGCCGCTAAGAGTTGACCAGTCCCAACTGACGGCGCCCGTTCACGAACATGACGTATGGATCAGCACCATTCATCTCAACCATTTTGAAGGGAGCTAAATGATCCAACACACGCGCCACCATCAGTGAGACATTTGAGTGAGCATACATACTCACAGCCGCCAGGGCACATTCAAGTCAATAAAAAAAAGTATTACCCGGTAAATGGTCTGGTATGGCCTGTCAAATGGTAACCCTAGTCGCGCCCAGACCCAGGTTGATGTTGGTCGCTGGTCGCCGCGGGAAGTCTGCACGCACCAGAGTCATATTCATATTAGATAGCTAGGGTGACATTGCTGTGTGGAATTTGAGGATATGACACATAGGTAGCCTACCCTAACTAATTAAATCACGCTGGTTTTTGCCTGCTCCCATACGAAAAAAGCGTGATTTTTAGCTTCTTGTATCACCATTACAGAATAGTGATAGGTAATAAAAATATGAGCTGGGCCTGCGAACTTACAGCTACATACCTATAGATAGGTAGTTTGAGTATAATAAAAATATGTATGTTTAGGTTGGGCTGGTAGCCCTCCTGGAGGGTTCACCTAGTCGCGTATGGGATGTCGGGACCCCTCGCGGAGGGCTCATTTTAAATGTAGGTTTTTCTTAGCGTATACAGCATTATTAACCGTGTCAATAAAATTTGATGAAAATGTGTGAATATGCGTTAGTTTTAAAATCCACGCATTTTTATTGTTTATAAATTTTTTGTTTACGCTTACAAAAATTCGCTCAAAATTTGAAAGGTTGGAAACTACGTACTTATAGCGATAAGACCCAGTAAAACGAAGTAAAATTGTGTTTTCAGAGAAAACACAACTCTACTTCGTTTTACAGTGTGTTATGACAGGGTTTTAAACCTAATGCCGTTGACCGTCCGTGATGGTTAACATTAGCGCAAACGTAATGCCGGTAACCCTCACTTACTTTAATTTAAAAGCTCTATTAAAACCAAGCTTTGTAAAAAATTGTACTATAAAAGTTGGAATCATTTTTTTTCTTTCTAACTGAACAGACAGCTGTGCTGCTGGGTTTGGTGCGCCACTTCTTCTTCCCAGCAAACGCACTAGGTAGTGGTGAAGGGTGGGCGTTTTGGGGGACTGTCTTATGTAATTTTGACGTTCGAAAAGTGCTGATTCTCAGCCTAGTTTGAATAAATGGCGTTTGTTTTTTTTTTAATTCGAATTTTGAATTTTGTTCAGATTATTTGGAAGATAAAAAGCCAGCGATTGAGTTACTCGCTCTGCTATGCCTTGCACTTGGCGACATGGCGTATGAGTTCTATGAAAAGTGGGTGGAGTCGGAAGTGTTAAAACAAATCTTTTTGCTTTGTTTGGAAAGTTGGCGTCTATTGAAATAAGTTCGACGCTATGGTATAATTGTGTACCTACCTATTATATTCACGGTAGTCAGTAACGGTCAGTCCTCACAATGCCGCATGCCGTCACATTTGCGGATAATTATTTAAATAAAGTTTCTTTAAATAATAGACGATTATGTAAAAAAAACCTAATCCGATCTGTGAGCGTTTTGTTAAGTATCGTACTGGGAGTCTATACGTGTGGTAATTTTCAGGAAAAAAGAAAAAACAATCGTCACGACGACGCCGACGTTAACAATGGGGAATTTTACTGGGTTATTATTGCATTGGGCGCAGGCGATCGTTCATTTAGCGGTGTCTACATGTCCTCATAACTTATGACCCCTGTTGAAAATTTGCTAATTTTCAACAGATTGATTGATTGATTTGTGGTAATTTTGGTACTAAAAATGTGAATTTTAAAAAGCAATAACTTTATTATTTTCAAAAATAATAAGATTTTTATCACTTTTTGGTAATATTATTGCAGTACCTATGTGCCCCTTTGGATCGGACAGGTTTAAAAAAAATGTAATATTGTATATTTAAAAAAAAAATGCTTTGTTTATTCGATAATTAGTTTACCATACATATTGTTCTGAAAACATACCATGCAACACCTGCAGTGCTATTCTGTAACCATCTCGCCGTGAAAACTTAGGTGAAGTGAGCGTGGAGTGAGCTGTCATTCCACAGGGATTGACACTATTGACAGCTCACTTCACCCAAGTTTTCACGGTGAGATGTTTACAGAATAGCATGGCAGGTATTCCTCGAAGGGGTGGCCAGAGTGTCATAGAACGTGTCAGTGGTCAAAGTAAAAATCATTAAATTTATTTCAAGTAGGTTAGTTAGGCAGTTAGTTAGTTTTCTAGGCACTTTTGAATTTAGGCACATTTACAAGTAAATATATTTTGTATACAGGGTTATTGGTTATATGTCGGCAATCATTTTATACTTACTTTTATTTCATTCATTTTAAAAGATAAAATGCCAAATTACTGGAAAATGGTTGGCATTGCCATAGGGGTCATGAGGGGTCATTTGGTTGCAAATTACTTCTCCTACATCCCCTTAACGGATTGCTGACGTAAAACCAATAACCCTGTATATTATGTATAATTATATGTGAAGACGATGTACATACGTGTAATAAAATTACTATACCTACAAAGTATTAAAAACTAAGCAATGACAGATAAATTATTTAGGTTAAAACATCATCAACAATGTAATAATTTAAAAAAAAAATTATTTATTATAATTGTTGTTTGATGTTTAATTAAAACAAATTGAAGCTCATTTCTTAATAACAGTAGCCAGTAACTAAAGAACTGCCAATTATAATTAATTACTCTGCGACCTTAGCGAGGAGGCTTGTAGGCCATTCATATTGATAGTCTTTTGAATTCAATTACGATCACTATTACGTTACTCGTATTCCTCGTTGATCTAGTGGTGTCAAGCGCTACTGCTGAGCATGAGGTCATGGGCTTTTAGGGGTATGAGGAACAGGGTGTAAAGTTCACTCATCCCCCATAGAAAAGGGAGGATCCTCCGACCAGACGGGTGTCATGTCTGGCGGGCAATTGCCCAGAGGTTGTAGTCGGGAGCTTGTATATATGTCCTCCGCGCGGTAAACTCTAATTGCGCGATGTAGGATTTGTGTGACGTCAGGATGTTGTGTGACGTCAGGTCTTTGATGCGTATTTCGCATGTGGCGGTGTAGATGCCGCCACAGGCTCGATTCCCAGGTCGGGTAAAGTGTTATTGGGTTTTTCATCTGGAATTTGTTAGTACCCGCTCCTAGTCTGGATTTGTGGCCGGTTGATGGCAATAGGCCTGTCCCCTCTAACCCTGTTACATGGGACTTAAATATAACTGGTGAAATGTGGGTGTACTAGGTGCACCTCTGCCAAACCCTTCGGGAAACGCAGGCGTGATGTTATTTTGTTTCTGTATAATTGTTTTTTATATCGTCGCATTATGCTGTTATACAGGCTGGCAGGGACATCGACGCGAAGTCTTCAGCTGAGCTGAAAATAATTAGCTGTTCCGTACATTTTGACCGCATAGGTATAGCACACTATGAAACAGGTGATTTTCTTTTAAATTGCCGAGGAAAATTTTCAACTCTGGGGGTTCAGATTCATGTACTGAATCCATGGTAAAAGTTTTCGCGTCGATGTCCCTGCCACCCTGTATTGTTCGTTTATAAATGCTTCTTTTTACTTTTTATTACTCTTTGTATTTCCTGTGCGTGGTTCAAATAAAATATCTTTCTTTTCTTTCTATCACATGGGACTCTCTCACTCTATACCCCTCCTGCCTGCCCCTTCATGCAATGTAGCCGTAATGTGATGTCATGTTTGTGGTTTTTGACAGCATTTTATATTGTAATGTAGGTACTTACCTATTGGTAGGTGACCCATCCCGGTAACCTTGATATAAACCGCGAAATAGTCGAGGAACCCTCTTTCAGTTACTTATTTAAAAAAAAAAATTGACTGTGTGATACACCTATAAGTAATCATAACTATAGTTATTAGATAGATATTATAAATGCTAAAGTGAGTTTGGGTATATATATCATTGGTAGACCATGACACAGGATGACATGACATAGGATTCTGTTTATCCCAATTCGCACGGGTTCGAGACTTAAGCTTCGTGCACAAAGCTTTAAGGCTCGTGCAGACCAGCGCGACGCGACGGCGCGACGCGACGGCGCGACGCGACTCGAACAATACAATTTCTAAGAAAACTTCACGGTATAACAATAGCCGGTGTCGCGTCGCGCTGTCGCGTCGCACTTGTCTGCACGAAGCTTTATGCGGGTGAAACCGCGAGGCGCAACTAGTAATAGGTATTATAAATGCTAAAGTGAGTTTGTTTGTTTGTTACGCTTTCACGCTAAAACGGCTGAACAGATTTGGATGAAATTTGGCACATGGGTACTATGGGTAGACCATGACCTGGATTAGGTCATAGGATACTTTTTATGCCGATATTCCCACGAGATCGAGACTTATGCAGGTGAAACCGCGGGGCGCAACTAGTAAAATAAATAAAACTGGTTCAGCACGCATGAGATTTTGAACAGACACGGTTTGATATTTCTTGTCATGGTGATTTATTATGCCATCAAGTATAATGGAATAACAATACAAATCGTAGAAATACTCACCTACTCATTGACAGACCGCAAGAGGCCTGGCTCCGCTTCCTGACTCGCATTTGTTATGTAAAAGAGCATAACCATTACGGTTCATGTTCAAAACACCAATGAGAAAATGTCTTCGAGAATTCCAAAAGTGTCGGTACCCTTCACGGCACTTACATTGCGGCTTTACTACGGGGCAATGACTCATTTAATTCTCGTAATCAAATCACAACATTCTGTCTCTCTTTTGTTCTTCAAACAAACGAAAAGGTCAGAGATATATTTTTTAAAGAAACGCGAGTGTGTGATGGTAACCCCGCCACGATCGAGGCAATAGGCTGTTTAGCTTGTTACCTCAGCTTCAGTTTGCGTACCGCTATTCCGTCGAGTGGTTGTGTGTTCGATTTTCAAATAAAAAATACGACCTTTTAAGAACTTAGTGCTTGTTGATTTAACTTTTATTATTATCGGAGAGATTCCTAGGTGAGTGGTTTTATTTCTTTCAATTAATCTTATAAGTTGTAATAAAGCGTGCACCGATTAACGGTCTCCCGCCTCAAAGTTTGTTGGGACGCGTTAGGAGTTTTTTTTTTAATTCCGCCATAACTTTTTTTTTTTGAGGAATTTTAAGGAGCATCACCACACCATACTTTTTGGTAAGTAAAAATAATGTTGATGTTAAGTAGTCGTGTGTTGTCTACTTGGCTAATAAGATTCTTATTAGCAGGTAACCCACTTTTTAATGCAAACTAGCTCAAGTAGAGTTTTTAGTGATTAGTGCAACAGTGTCACCCACGCTTTTTCCTTAGAGGGGCGTGTAGAGTTCACAGTGTTGCAAAATCAGATATTTAAAAAAGACATGCTGTTTCTATAACGGAATTAGCATTTTTTTTCGACATACATCTTAGATTCTAATAATATCCTTAGGAGCTTAGAATTTAATTTATTCATCAGAATTCATTATAAAAAACTCCTTATAATTCCTCACTTGGTTATTACAGGCAAAAAAAACAAGCCTCAACCAATAAAATTGGTTGCGTGACTCGGGACATAAACCAAGGACCCTCACGGTATGCGTGCCCTTAAATTTTACCAACCCGACTTGGCGATGAGTCAGAGCATTATATCCTTTTTTGGCCAGTAACTTTATAGAGCTGTTAAAACACTAAAAACATTTTTCGCATTAACATTTAATTGTTAATGAGACACGTTAAGAATTGAAAAGGTTTATTGCCAATTCATCACCATTGACAGTTTCAATGTTTTTAATGAGTAAGTCCCCGATATGCATACAAAAGTGTGTAAAAAGGTGCTCATTCTAATCCTAATTAATATTATAAATGCGAAAGCGTGTTTGTTTGTTTGTTACGCATTCACGCTAAAACGACTGAACGGATTTGGATGAAATTTGGCACATGGGTAGACCATGACCTGGACAAGGACATAGAATACCTTTTATTCCGATATTCCCACGGGATCAAGCCTTCTGCCGGTGAAACCGCGGGCCGAGTTAGCTACTTATACATATTATGAATATCCTATTGGAATAAAGAGACTTAGAACTTGGCCATAGACAACAGGCATGACCCAAAAACTTTTTGATAAACACTTCCTGGCTGCTTGGCTTGAACAGTTTTTAGTCTTCCCATAAAGACCACAATCGTCTTTCAATCATTTTGTTGAAGAATGCTGGTCAAGGTTTAGATCAGACAAAGTGATACCCACAACAAAGCTGCCTTGGATTAAAATTCTAAATGAAGTGCAGATCACCCATACAGGAAAGGGCAGATCAGTGAGACCACACATGTACCCAGAGGTGATATAGATGTCGAGATTTAAGGGTATTGAGTTGCACTGACGGAGTCAAATTTGTTGTTGAAGAAGCAATTTAAAAATAAAAGAACTAAGAATGAATTCTCTCCCAAAACGTCAAAAAAATTATCCCGAAGTTTTAACTTGTGAAACCTGAAGGCAAAACTTGCGCAGTCTTCCTTTTGATGATGATGTTTTGCTTACTACGGTTCAATAAAGTCTAATTTTGCTTGATTCCAATAATTTTGATTGCTCATACGCGCCGGAATTGCTAATAACGGAAGTTCGTTTTGATAATTTAATAACATTAATTGATCTATTAGAGAGCTAACGTGCATTAAACATGTAATTTTCATATCGTTTAAAAATTAGTGAATGAATTCAGTCTGGAGCTCCATAAAATCTTTAAGCATCGACCCCTAGGTCGGGTAAAGGGTATTTCTTAACTTTGTGTTCGGTTCTAATGACGGCTTAAATTTTTTTTTTACTTAAGGCCTGACGCATCCCTCTTGCCAAAGCCTATAATTTCAAAAGGAATTTTTCTGAATGTAGGACCACATTTCCTTCGGTGACTCATTCAAACTTCCCGGAATTCACATTCGCAACGTATTCCAGGATCGTCTTGAACGCACTCCGAAGGCTTTAGCATAGTTTGTATAGAAAACTGGCTTCTTTTCTGTCTCCTGCTGCACGTCGTGTAAGGATGACGTCGTGGTAAAGATACTTATTTTTTCCTACGTTTTTTCCTAATTTTCATGGTGGTTCCACTTTCAAGGCAGTTGAATCATTTCCTGGAATTTACTATGTTTTATTGTCTCTACGCTTGTCGAATTGGTTGCCATTGTAGATTCTGGCTTCCAGTTTCACACATTCATGTAAGCTGCACAATGTTGAGACGGTACGACCTTAGTCTTATCATTCTTCGTCCATTCGCGATCGTAAAGTCCGTCTCTATATATAGGTAAATACTCGTACCTATAAATCCACTTTGTTTTACCTTATAAAGCTCGTACTAACCACTAACTAGAGAAATTCTTGTTCACACTCTTTAAGTACCGAATCGAATCGCAATGATCTTTGTCTAAAGATGGTACCGGTACCAATAAATAATCAATGCGTGCAGTAATATTGGTCGTCTGTGGGTACAGTCAACCAAACATCAGTGGTTTAATACTTGCACTACAAAAACGGCCCTTAGCGCTACGACATAAAGGTGCTGCTGTCAAATGTTACCACAGATGTGCGAAGGACTGTACGACGATGTTGCCTTCGTTGACGAGATGCGTGCGGTCACGTATTGGGACGGGAGTATATTTCTTATTTAATAGGAATCTGGTTCGCGTGTGAACCATTTACCATAACTTGTATTTGATGACGCACATTTTATATCTCGTGTGCACCTTTTTGTCAGCATGCGGGTCTTTTGAAAGCAAAGACGCAGTCAGTTTGGAAAAAAAGGACTCATAAATTGGAATTTGCATCATAGCTCGGTTCTATATAAGTTGTTATTTCAAGAGGCAATCGTGGATAGTTTTTGTGATTTTCAAGTGTTAGTAGTTGGTTTCTTTTCTAAAAGACTCATACGGAACTATTTAGTGCATTTTGTTCATATGGCTTTTTCAGGAATTGATAAATCAAGACTGTTGGAAGCCCTAAAACTTGAAAAAATGTTTAATCCTCTAGGCTCTGTTAGAAGATAACCTGCTGTATTCGACGACCTCCATTTACCTCATATAAAGTAAAAAATAATCTCAAATTCCCATCAGACATTTTGTTGTTTTACCTGTACTGCCGTTTCATGGAAATCAGCACGCACATGACATCAATTTCAAATACTTGTTCACATACTTACCTGCGTAATTTTCTTATATAAGTGCCATGATCACATGATTTATATCTCCAATTTGCAAGTATACATGTTTATATGTATGGCAAACTCATTAATTTGGTTAGATTCTATACAATGCCGATTCAGTTTAGTTATGTTAGGGTCACGAATTGTGCATCGTCGTGATTCATGAGCCGTTTCTGGAACAATGAGGTGAGCTTCGTCGCCTTTCCGGGAGCTCTGGTGGGTTTGAAGGTGGCGTCATGGTGAATCAGTGTACCCTTAATTGTTTGGGGTTCCCCATCAAGGCACTTTATTGACGAACTTTACCTTAAGAAATAATTAGGCATCACTTCTTCCGAAGGTGTTTAATCTGCTGTGTTTAAGTTGTTGAAGGAAACAAAAAAAAAAAAAACTGGACGTCAAAAATTCAAAATTTATCCGAAGGGCTTTTGGCCCTTCGAATACATTTTTGACGTTTCGTTTTTTTTCATTTTTGACGTCGAGTTTTTTTCATCAAGTGTTCATTACTTTCTCGATTTTCAGCATTTATCATCGTCATCTGCCTAGCATTTTCGCAACTATGTTGTGGTCAGCTTCCAGTCTAACTGTATGCAGCTGAATACCAGTATTTTCAGTAGTCGCGTTTTCTTTTTCTACGCATAAAAGCCTCGTTTATCTACTTAATTTCAAATCAATTTCTGGTAAACAACAATGCGCATGTAAAATCATATTCGACATTTGAATAACTATTTCTAGAATTGAAATCCTACCAAACATGTTTTGTTAACCGTTCGTTAAAAATAAACAGTGAGCAATAAAAGTTAACTGTGGAATGTCAAGAATTTAGCATTAAATCCCGCAGTTTGTACTGACTTATCGTATTGATAGGGAACTTGGTATTTACGACTGTTCGATTGCATTGCCGGTGCACTATTGCTTGCTAGAACAACTATTCGATATCGGTATATATATGTATGGTAATATAGTTCCTACCTTAATTATACTAATGCACACTTAATATTGATTGGATTTCATTTATGATTTCGAACGGGTTGAGTAGTTACTGGTGGAAGGACTAAACTTTAATTACGTCGACTTTAAAAAAGAACAAGAATAATTGGTATTGTTGGTAATTTAAGGGTCTCGTGGCTAAATAATAACAGCCGCACAGGTCGATCGAGGTTAAAGCTACGCTTGTCACGGTCGGTTCGTGGATGGGTGACCATCTATTACACCTCCGTGCGTCGGAAAGCACGTTAAGCCGGTGGTTCCGGCTGTCATTTGTAGATCATTGACAGTCGTTACAGGTAGTCAGAAGCTCAGAAGTCTGGGTATCGTGTTACCCAATTATTGGGTTGTGGAAGTCACATAGGCAGTCGCTCCTTGTAAAATACAGTATTCAGCTGCATCCGGTTGGACTGGAAGCCGACTCCAACATAGTTGGGAAAAGGCTAGGCAGATTGATAAGGATAAAAAAATAACTTCTTAATGGTTGTTTTTATGTTTTAAGTTAGATGGCGTTATTTGGCTTATACCATTAGATGCGAAATTGTTATAGCTATTGATTGGTATAAAAAACTAAAAGGCCGTATCTCAGAGATAGCGCCTTTCGGCTTAGCAGTGCATAGTATATTAGAAATGTATTTATTGTAAGTTGAATATCTATCAGGAAAAATAACAATTTCTTTCACTTCATTGCGTTATTTACGTTTTAGAGCGGGCGAATTTTTCAAACATATGAAGCAATGGTTTAGTAATATCCTTCAAAATGATTCAGATTGTGATTGATCGTGTGTCAACCAATTAGGGTGCGGTCAGAGACCATTATTTCTTATGACTACAACTTTAGTAGGATCGCATATAATAAATTCTCAGCTGCTCTATCCACTTCCAGGAATTAATTATACAAGATTTCAAAAGGCCAATTCCTCTGTAGCTTTAATTCCGAATTCCGTACATTTAAACGCTATGTACAAGGAAGGAAATATTTATTGGAAAAATCTTAATGTTGCAGAGCCTTTGCGTTTCTGCAATCTGTATACGTACTGTATTTACCTACCTATGTTTAGGATTGTATTTAAACTGGCCACAACTACCTAATGGAAAACCACAGTTCATTTGCTGTACATTACATTATTTTTAATCTGTGGTTGCTTGTGGTTGGAATTAATTTTAATGGTCGGTGGAAATGCTGCAAGGGAGCGTGCCATTTTCCTTAGAATGTTAACCCATTTCCTGTTTCGTGAACGCATTACTTAATTTTATACTTCATGATGATTGTTTTACTATATTGCGTGTGCTTTGCGGACAAAAATATCTTCAATTCAATATACCTACTGTATTGACGTCATAAAATCAAACATGTTCGTACCTATTTTTCTTTAACCTGAGTACCTATCTGCATAATATTTGTGCACGCGAAGTGGGGCACTAGGTACAGCTAATAACTTTAACATGTTTATAATATGTGCAAGTTCAAGCTATAAACCAGTAACCTGTCATTACGTGGCCTATTTAACAACATGTTCAACCTTCAAATGCCTCTGTAGTACGTGACATGCGGTAACGTACCGAACCTGGGTCTTGGACTTTTGTCACGGTGCTAGGTACCGATCTACTTTGTAAAAGCTCGTTTATAGTGTACCATCGAAGAAGTTCATACCTATCTAACCACCGTAAGGACTATTCTTATTGTTCTCTAGTAGAACAATTTAGGTATGAAAATTTAATAAAAAGGGTTCTACCTGAAGCGTGTTGCCGTCACGTCGCGCACGTTTATGGGAGCCTTAAATCTGTAACTGGATGTCGACTGCGGAAAACCGTGTGTAGAAAACGCGGTTTTCGTAATCGGCTGGTTATAGCGCAACTTAGGAGAGACCTGTGGCGGCATCTACATCGCCACATGCGAACTGCGCATCAAATACCTGAAGTCACACAAATCCTGCATCGCGCAATTAGAGTTTACCGCGCGAACTGCATATATATAACTCCCCCGACATCAATCGTTGGGCAGTTGCCTGCCAGACACGACACTCGTCTGGTCGGAGGATCCTCCCTTTTCTATGGTGGATGAGTGAACTTTACACCCTGTTCCTCATACCACTAAAGACCTTTGTCCAGCTGTGGGCTTCAATAGACTGAGGCGATTGTTATTAAATCTCTCTCTAACGTGAAAGGAAGACTATTTTGAGAATTTATAACATAAAAGTGAAACTATATTATAATAAATAAATAATGATTTAACACTGAACTTCCCGCCCAACAGTAGGCCAAAGTAATAAAATTACGTTCATTTATACAATACAATAACATTTAGGTTTTTTGCATAATATTTTGATAACATTTGCAATCGGCGACCTTTCATGGCGTCATTGTGTTTGGGATGATTGTCAATGCCAAGGTTAAAAAAGAAATCAATGACTGAAAGACTATCACTATAGCCACAAGCTTAGTAGTAGTACATTAAAAATATATAATTTATAATAACCATAGCGGTAATTTTATTTTCGAGCCGTTTGGGGATTGAAACCATTGGGCCGTGGGATTCAACGAAATCTCTAAACGGCCGGTTGGCACTCCTTGTGACTTCAAGAGCTGGCCTTTACCTTGGCCAGAGGCTAAGCATTGCCATAGAACGTGGCAATGCGGCCAGTCTCTTGGGTACATTACCAGTCGACAGCGATGCGGAGGAATTTTTCGACGCCATATTTTAGTTTGTTTATAGTTTTAGTTAGATTCGGTTATTATATTTTTCTTTTAATAGTTTCTTTTAGTTAATTTCAGTATATATACTTTTTCTCAAACATGCTTGGAAATTCGAGAAATATTTTGACAACCTTCTTCGAGATCAATCGAAGTTGCTGTACTGGTCGAATATATGTGTGAGCTCCAGGCCGATAATGTTTGTATGAAAATCCATATCTGTCGTGTTTAGCAGCTGAATAAATTACTATAAAAACTTATAACTGTGGTGTTATTTAAAAATAGAACGAACTTTTTACTTCAACATAATTATGGCAAGCAAACTGAGTGACAGTAACTGATCATAGATTTTATTTAAATTTCGATTTGGCCTGCAAATAGAGGTGTTTTAAGTAAAGAAGAAACAAATGAATATTAGGCGCGTGGAAAATTATCGTTGCTCATTGATTCTGGAATTTATAATTAAATTACTTGCTACAGTGTCTATTAGACCATTACGTCAGGAAGACTTCACCAGAACATTCATAATTTTGTAACTAATTACTAGGATCTAATTAATTCCCCGCTGAAAAATATCTAGACCGAAGCTTAGCAGAGCATGTAGCGTTAATTATTTTTTAAACAGACGTGAACGGCAAATTGGCCTTGGTTATTTGCATAACTACTAGAGCACTTTGCGTAGATTTTGAATCAATTATGGCAAGGAATATAGTCAATGATGGCTAGGAAACCTTGTTTGGTTTAGGTGTGTTCGAAACTGGTTCAATGGGTCTGGGTAAAAGGCCTCGCAGACAGGCGCGCCGCGATTCTGGTTTTTTAGGGAATTACTATGGGAAACTGTTCTATCGGTGTAGCGTCGCGTCGTCGCGCCGCGCCTGTTTGCTTGAGGCTTAAGTTGGAAAATAATGTGGAAAGATTTCGTTTGAGTTCGTTTCGAATTAATTGTTGTTGAATTTGATTTCTCTTCCTATTACTAATTGCTTATTCGGTGTGGTCAGAAGTCCAAAAGTTTGCCAACAAGTCTTATCAAGGGGTTGTTACCCAGAACTGGGTTGTGGAGTTTAGATAGGCAGTCGCTCCATGTAAAGTACTGGTATTCAGCTGCATCTGGTTAGATTGGAAGCCGATTCCAACATAGTTGGGAAAAGGCTAGACAGGTTGATTGATTTGGTAGCTGAGTCGTCAGGGAGCCTAAGAGTTGTGGCTTTTGCAAGACCCTGAGGATGTCTCAGAATGTCTCCTTTTTCCTTAGACAAGCTACCTGCCAGCCTGTTACTCCAATGCAGTATTTCTACAAATGTTCTTCATCTTTAGATATCATTGGACTATAGGTACATAACATAAAAAAGAAAATAGGCATACCCTGTCTAAAAAAGTAAATAAGTTAATGAAGTGAAATGAAATAATTATTTTTCCTGATATACATCCAACTTACAATAAATACATAGTCTCTATTACTAATGCCTTACTAAGCCGAAAGGCGCTATCCCTGAGATACGACCTTTTAGTTTTTTTAATAGTTAAGGGGACTACAGGACCTAAACGTGCCTAAACGCAAGTTTTATAATGCATAAAAGAATATGATCCACTGCAGTAAACAAAATCAGAAAAATATATGATATTCTTCAGGATATATGCTAGTATGATAGTGTGTTGAAAACATAATACAACTAATTTGATACGATAGAAAAAAATCATGAAGATACCTCTAAAAATTTCTTTTAACGATTAAAAAACAATTTCGCATCTAATGGTAGTATAATATATAAGCCAAATAGCGCTATCTAACGTAAAACATAAAAAAACACTAGGAAGTATTTTTTATATACTTATGTTTCCTTAAATTACAATTAACTAAAAGTCAATATTCTCAAAACTTACTCCGATTAAGATAGCGCCTTTCGACTTAGCAGCGCAGAATAACACCAAGATAACGTAATAAACATAAACAGTAGGTGCAATACAATATTAGACATACCAGTTTATATTATATAGGTCATACCTTATTTATATACATTAGTCATACAATTGTTTGTTACTATCATAGTAAGACCGATAGTATTGACTCAATTGCTTCACGGTAAACACGGAGTTGTTTTAAACTAATTGATTTATAGCCCAATTATGTACACGTTAATATATGGCTTTAATTGTTGGGTATTAGCGTCCGATGTTGGTAAATTAAAATAGTTTGATAAAAAAATTCACTGGTATGTTTTTATGGCTTGTTACAAAATGGAACAACGCGCCTAAAACAGAACTACAAAACTAAGTTTTTTCCTGATTCCTACTACACTACTACAGAGTGCTGATGTTTTAAGATGTGCCTTATTACCCTTACTGAAGAACCTTTTGGTGCGAATCCGTACGATAGATTTTACAGTACCCGCAAGCCGTTGCAAGTTTGCAATAGGGATGTTGATTGGAAAAAAAAGAACTATTTAATCCGTCAGTCATATAATAAAAAAATATTCGACCATATTTTTTGCTTTATAATATTAATAAAAAATGATTTAGATAAAACGCATTAAAGTTGGGGAGTGGGAGCTCTGTATTGCCGTTATCTTTTGAATAGGTACGTATAAAAAGAAAAAATACGTGTTCAATATTTTTTAATAATATAGGTATCTGACGGACAAAATATTTTTTATTTTTGTCATCATTCCTATTGCTAAAGCTTCGCGCGCAAAGACTGCATCTTGAGTTTTTTCCTTAGTGTGACTTTTTTATACTTATAAATAAAACAAATTATCACTTGTCATATTAACACTAATATTACAAAAACGAAAGTGGGTACGTACGTACGTGTTCTCGGTAAAACTAAACGAATGGGCATGCCCGACAAATAGAGAGCTTGGTAGGTCATCTCGAGAACTTTAAACATTTTCGACCAAACCAGGAGCCAACCTAGCAATCATACCACATTAGACTCGGCCCTCAGGCCTCAAGAACCAGTGACATTACCACTATTACCAGCATGTCACATGAGCGCGACATGAGTCGTTTTTTCCGCAGCCATGCGCGGGTGCCGCCGGTCAACTAGCCTCGCTCGCCTCGACCCACTAATTTGGTTGCAAGCCTGCCCACTTAATTGATCGACTTTATGTACATTATCTCAACGACATGTTACATGTAAGTAAAGATAATTTGTACGGAAGACATGGGCGCGACCGCCTTTGACTTTGAAGGAACTTATTCGAACTAATATTATAAATGCGAAAGTGAGTTTGTTTGTTACGCTTTCACGCTAAAACGGCTGTACGGATTTGGATGAAATTTGGCACATGGGTAGAACATGACCTGGGTTAGGACATAGGATTGTTTTTATTCCGATATTCTCACGGAATCGAGACTTATGCGGGTGAAACCACGGGGCGCAGCTAATAATCTTATATTTGGGAAAGCTCTCGCGGGAAGAGTTTTACTCTCGTAGTGAGATTTCTTAGCTTGTGTAGGCAGTAGTCAGAAGTCCGAGAGTCTGACAACCAGTCTTGTCAAAGGGTATCATGTTACCCAGTGTGTTGTGGAGGTCAGATAAGCTGTCGCTCCATGTAAATACAGCAGTGCTATTCTGTAAACATCTCACCGTGAAAACTTAGGTGAAGTGAGCGTGGAGTGAGCTGTCATTCCACAGGGATTGACACTATTAACAGCTCACTTCACCTAAGATTTCACGGTGAGCGGTTTACAGAATAGCATGGCTGGTATTCAGCTGCATCCGGATAGACTGGAAGCCGACCCCGTGAGTGAGACTTTTTTAAATCACCATCTAGTGGTGATTTGAAGAAGTCCGGATAATCTGGGATCGCTTCCCTCCTATTTAACAAAGGCATAAGTATATTAAATTGCCAGATATGTCGAAATGTCTTTTTACCCTAAAACTACTTAGGCTCATGGTGCAAAATTGCAGTATGCAGTATTTTGTTCCGCTTTTGCAATTCAAAGAAAAACTGCAGTAACATTAATACGTGCATTACTTCAGAAAGTCTGATGGTTATCAAGTGTGATTAATAACATTAGGTTAAAGGTTAATAAAACAGCAGTGTTTCAGGGAAATGTAGATTTACTTTATACTTTAGGCTTATGTGGCTAAAAGCCATATTACGACCTCATTCCGACCCAAGCATATAATTGTGGGGAAGACAATACGACAATAAATGAAAAGAGTGTCAATATTAAAACAGGATTATTTTGATAATATCAAATAAATCCTAATTCCAATTTTAAAAAGTAGTTTTGACAAACAAACTAAATAGTGGTGATGGGCCGACTATTGGGTTGTGCCAATCTTTGACTAAACTATTGAATATATATTATATTTGGTTCAATTTTTGCACGCACACTGGGAACGGCATTAGATATATCTACGAAGTATAATTTATTGACGTACTAGCTTCTACCCGCGGTTTCACCCGCATAAGTCTCGATCCCGTGAGAATATCGGGATAAAATCCTATGTCCTAACCTAGGTCAAGGTGTACCCATGTGCCAAATTTCATCCATATCCGTTCAGCTCTTTTAGTATGAAAGCGTAACAAACAAACAAACGAACAAACTCATTTCTGCATTTATAGTATTATATATACTTAGGATTGTCGTCTCCCTAATGTAGAACCAAACGAGATACAAAAGGTATTTGATGAACTTAAACCTTTAAGCAGGTGCTATACTAAATAAAATAAAAAAGAATTGGCTTACCAAACAAGCCGAACGATTTACTTCTCATTATGGACCTATAGGCCTTTAAGGTCGTGATGCACTCGCTTTTAAAGGAAATGTCGAGTTTAAAAAGGCACGGAAATATTCCATAAGGCCCTTTAACCTTTCCACTTACGATTGGGCTTATAAATAATTCAGACTCGCCTTCTGACTGAATTATATCTTTTAGTTAAATAAGTGGTTTCGCAACAAGGAAAACCAATTAAAAATAATCGCTGCTTCCGCCCGCTTTGAGGTTTGAATAAAACAATGAAGTGTTAAAAGAAAAAAAGGATTGTGTGAATGTATTATAGCAGTTTAAGTTACATGAATAACTTGTTTAGTCTAAGTTGCAATTGTCTGTACCTAAAGACCAAATATTGGTTGTTCGGGTTACAGTAAGTGATCCTATTAGTTGTTCAGGTTGCAGTTAGGGCTCCTATTGGTTGTTCAGGTTGCAGTTAGTGCTCCTATTGGCTGTTCAGGTATTTAACTCCATCCTAAATTATAGCTAAATTAAAGTGGATAGTTCTAGTCACAAATCCATTTCCATTTTATGTAGGTACATTTTAAACCACAATTTTTAATGAGATTTGTAACAGTTTTCCAATAACTGAGAATTCCAATACACAATTTGCGATCATCTCTCATCTCGAGAATATCATATTGAATCTCACTTTTAACGTTCAGTTACCACAACCAGCTGATAAAATCTATCATTCAAATCGTAAAAGAAGGCAGTGGGTAAGTGTGTAGGCGCGTATATCACTGGCCCCTTACTCCTAAACCGACCGGTTCACCTTGCGCTGTCCCCTATGGAATTTTTACGCACGCCATCTAGTCTGCATTGTGCAACCAATAAGTACTTAAAACAGGTGCGGTTCTACTATCTCTTCATAGGTTTATTGACTTATCTGTCAAATGTTACGATTATGCAAGAATGCCGCGTCTATCGTGTTTTGAACTCAGCCATTTTTTTTTCGGTTTTATTTTGCTATGTTGTTCGCGGTGCCAATTTAAATATATAATTATGGAAATTGAGGTATTTCAACTGCTGTAAAATGAGAGGTCCTTCAAAACCTTACCACATGTGCAATTCTTTTTTTTCTGACTCAATCAAACTCAATAAAAATGTCCAAGGAGGATAATATTTTATTTCTAGCGACCCGCTCCTACTTCGCAAGGTTTTTATGACTTGAAAAAACATCGAGGTTTCTTAGGTAAAGGTAACTTTAATATTAACGTATTATACACATAAACCTTCCGGAATAAATTCTCTAAACGATGGTGAAAACCTCATCAAAATCTGTTGCGTGGTTTAGAAGAACAACGCGGACATACTGACAAACGCGAAAAGCGACTTTGTTTTAGGCATGTATTTAATGCGGCAACTAAGTAAAATGAATATAGGTTTAAAAAAAAAATAGAGTGGGTACCATATATAATGGGTTGGCAGCTAATAAGGAGTATCGTAATAAGTAATAGGTAGCATATTAATATATCAGTAATAAGCTCCGTTTTAATTTAAACTAGCATCAAGTTTTTCTTTTGGGAACAGAATTAATATCTAAGCGGAAACTTAATGGCGAAAATAAAATAGAAAATGGGCATTCATAAATAATATATTATTATTGTATTATTAGGGCAGGTTTAGATTTTCTATATAATCTAGTCGTTTCTGGCACTCGCCGGCCGCTACCGCGGCACCGCTCGCTTCGCTCGCTCGGCTCGTGCGTAGGAAGTCACAGTTTTAACCTAACCTAACCTAACCATTAAAAAAAAAAAAATAACCTACTATAACTAGACTGGTAATATATTATCTTTGCCACCCTACTAACATTATTAGTCGCCAAGTCATTATTTATAGCTCCTCGCCTAATATTTTATTTGACTGGTATAGTTTATTTGCTACCTAAACGCAGCTGCTAGTTTTTAGTTTTTATAACACCTTTAATTTTGAACCTGGCAAGTTATTTTATTTGTTGCAAACATTTAGTCGACTTTTAAGTTATTAGTCACTCGGAAAATAATAAGCTTTTGTTTTATAATAATTATGTAGATTATGAGCTTAGGAGACCATGAACATATCTAAACTCTGATTTTTTATTTGCTAGACTAAAACGACATTTGGTGTCGACATGAAAATAACCAAGCAATAATCTAGTCACCGAGTGACTCACCAGGGACCACTAAATCATTCTCTGCAGGAGGACCTTGACTGTTGTCGTATTGTCTCTGTAATTAATTATTTATCGTGTTATTATTAAAAAAAGGTCGATCGCAGCTGTCATTTTGATCTAGCAAATTATAAATCAGAGTTTAGTAGGGTCTAACTTAGAGGAATGCGTTACTAAAGCAGTAGGTACCTATGTAAGTGTTGGGTCACGATATTCTTTTTTATATCTATGGTCACGATTGACCAGTGGGCTATCTGGTTAGCCTCACATAGCTTCAGATCGGATTTTATCAGTACTAGGTATATATACGGTTTATAAAAGCAATGGAGTTACAGGAGTTGAACCCATACAGCAGTGTCTATTTTTCACATAATAATGTTATTCAGTCTACTATAAATATAGGTAGATATAGGAATATCTTGTTATAAGCGGATTTCTTTGCGGATACTTGTCCACGTCAAAGTAATTATCAGTATCAAGTTGTAATTGTTCGATTAATTACTGCCGTAAGAACAATTAAAAAAACAATCGGTAAAATAAAATATATATAAATATAAAATACGATTCTCGTCCAATCTTACGCCAAGAGCTGACAACTAAATGACTCATCCCATCTTTTAATTTGTCATGGGAGTAAACGAATAAAATTAGAAATGCAAAATCGATCGAACGGGATTTTAATTTGAAAATGCGTGAAAAAGTATAGTTTGAATGTAGTTTTCGTTACGGCTCTTACTGTAGGAAATTAATCAATGCATTCGGAACTTGTTATTGTACATTCGAATTCATTTATGGACAATCGGAATGCAGACTTGCCTATTTACTTGGAGATATTTGTATGATGCTGGATATAATGAACGCTCAGAAGGATAAGGGGCACATGTTTTAAAGTAATGAGCCTAAACCAGGTCGAAAACGTTTACAATAGGCATAATGAACTAGGTATTAGGTGGAGAACTGTTCTTATAATCATCGAGTTTTCTAACAATAGGTTGCTGTAAGCTTAGCCCTATTTTTCGAAACCTCTCAGGTATTCGCGAAAGAACAAACCTTCGAGAAAATGTATATGATGCTGTTTCCGACATTGAATTATACATGGTGTGTGTGTCAATTTATAATTATAAAGTTATTACAGAATTTATGTGAAATTGCTAATTAACTCAATTTCAGATACATTTTATTGAAAGCAATAATATCCTCAATGTTACCTAGAAATCTACTTTATAGGTTTCTCCATGTCTAAAATAATTCCGTAATTAATACTATGTAGATGTACGTGTCTTTCTTTACTTAAAAATACATACAATTCCCACGGCTCGAGTCAGATAACAATAACAGTAACACGATTAACGATTTTGTTAAATAACGGGACCCGAGCTCCTACACTATCGTCCGTCTATTCTATTGTCTATCACATAATTTTCCATTGCCACGCAATCTGAGACGAGTTTACGAAGAACCTACTTTGATATGACTCGGTCAAGATTCTATACAACGGGGTAGGCAGGCAGGACAAAGCAACAAGCTTGTACTATGAAAATGATACATATTTATAGTGATAACACATTATTATCTCTCGATTCTGAATAAAACCACGTTCAGGACTAATATAATATTTATTTATTTAGACAAGAACAAAGGAACAGAAAAATACGTACAAAGGTGATGCTTATTTCTAAAGAAATCTCTTCCAGCGTACCCAGTATCCTGCCTTAATATGGTAGATCAAGTTTTAGATAAAAAGGGGCCATGTATTTCCCACCCTCAAAAAAAAAAAAAAATGTGTGAGGATTTCGCAAAAGAATGGTTCCCAACCACCGTACATTACGTACATTACGTATTTAACACTACATATTAAAAAAAATACTTTAGTAAAAAAGCAGGTTTCCTATACATATGGGTGCCCCATTAAATTTTTAACGTTATTTTATTCTTATTATTTGTTGTTATAGCGGCCATAGTAGTCCACACTCGTTCAAAAGATACAGCCCTGTGACAGACAGACAGACGGACGGTTGGACGGTCAGCGGAGCCTTAGTAATAGAGTCCCGTTGGCAACCTTTGGGTACGGAACCCAAAAAACACAGTTTTATAGGGCTACATCTATGGTGTGAGCACTATATACCTGCTTTAAAGCTACCAATTATTGGGTACGTCTTTCATTGACTTGAATGTGCCCTGGCGGCTGAGAGTATGTCATGATCACTCAGATGTCTCTTCAAAATGGTTGAGCTGAATGGTGCTAATCCATGCGTCATGTTCGTGAACGGGTGCCGTCATTAGGAACTGGTCTATCTCTGGTAATTTATTTTACGCTTGCTTTAAACTTTGTGCATCGCTCTTACGTGTATAACTTCAACATTAATGATGTAACCAATATTTTGTAACCATATTTTGATTTAAAAAAGTGTCCGCGGAGTTTCTTCCTGACTGACTGCCCCCTTGACAATTCAAAAATGCCTTTAATTGGTTTATTTGAAATAAATGCTTTGAGTTTGAGTTTAACATCTCTGTCACTCGTACCTGAATGACGCCCCCGTATTTCTGACCATGGCGACAATGTTTATTTCCTATACGCTTCATCTTCTCTTTACAGCCTCAACTAAGTCATCACATAGTTATTGCAACACTCGCTAGAGGTCACCACTTGTTATAGGTCACCAGACACATGTGTCTTTGTCTTATTACCGGGCAATTATGTAAACAATGTTGTATAAGTATTTTGCGAATTATCTTCAATTTGCATATTTTATATGCATTTTTAATGGCAAAGACTAGGACAGTTGCTCCAAACGATAGGTATCTTATCTTGCGGGAAAAAGGTTTATGACTATAGATTTGCCCACGATTACGTAGAACCTACCGAAATAGCCCGAAGAATTGCCAAACTTAAGTGGCAATGGGCAGGGCACATTGCTCGCAGAACAGATGGCCGATGGGGCCGAAAGGTTCAGGAGTGGCGACCGCGTACCGGAAGACGTAGCGTTGGAAGGTCTCCCACAAGATGGACTGATGACCTGATGAAGGCCGCAGGACTCCGCTGGATGCGGGAAGCACAGAACCGGTAGAAGTGGCGATGCTTGGGGTCCAGCAGTGGACGTTTATTGGCTGAATGAATGAATTAACAAGGACTTATCATAGATGGCGAAAAAACGGTTTTTCGCATGACTTTGCATCACAAAACTCAGTCTGACTACCTGTAAGTGTCTTTCTTTTAACAATTTATGTGTATGCACATAAAATTTCACTGTGAATAGAAAACGAGTAAAGCCTCACATCACTGAAATGAGAAATTGTTTGTTTTATGTAAATAGAAAGAGCTTACAACTAAAATGGATACAGTGACTTGTTAAAACGTAGCTTAGGTGAAGTCTCTATGAAATAAGTGGGTAGCTTTTCCGGGAAAGTATTTTCTTATAACAAAAACAGCGTGGCTCTTTTCCAGTTTGATGATTGATAGCTTTATATAGCTTAAGACAACTGTTATTGTCAATTTCACCAATGAAACTAAACGCGATCAGCACGCCCAAACTGCGTTCTAGAGCTGTCAGTGTCGATATTCCACAACCATTATGACCTTTTTACCTCATGATCTGTATATAATTTTATTATATGTGAGCAAAAAATGTGGAACTTCTTAAATTTAAGACCACTTATGTATCATATTTTATATACGAGTATATAAATGAATCCCCATTTCCCTTGGTCACGCCATAACTTGCGAACGGCTGCACCAAATTGGATAATTCTTTTTTTGTTGAGTTCGTTATTCACAGGAACAGGTTAATAGGTAGGTGAAGGTAGGGTAGGTAGGAAGAGTAGATAGGTAGACAGGTAGGGTAGGTAGGGTAGCTAGGTAGGGTAGGTAGGTAATAAAGAAATTGTAATTCTAATTCTGAACGCGGTTTAGATGATAAGTGTTGAACGCGTTCAGTTTCATTGGTAAAATCCGCCCTGAATAGCTTTAATTTAAATTATTTTACATTTTATTTGCTTTTTTTAAATTATCTAGCTCGACAAAACCAAATATTGCGCTTAGTCGGTCGACGTTTATGTTAATAGTCACGATTCATAAGGGAAGATTAACGATGGTATCATCGCACCCATAACACTACATGTCTAAGCGTATCCATCAGGAATTCTTATTGCGTTTGATTAGAAATTCAAAACTATGCCATACCTTTACAAACATGATCACAGAACTTCATAAAATTATTATAGTCGATAACGAAGGAATCAATCGGCGAACGACACATTTACAAACCCACTCAACTGCCACCTCTAACCTTACAGTAATAAATATCAAAATCTTTTGTGGTGCTCAACAATGGTACGTATTAGCTTGTTATGCACGCAGTTCGCATTGAATTCTAATGTTTAGGGATACTGCAAGTTCGCATTGCGTCAGAGGCTTGGTTTGATCATTTATATTGTTTATTATGATGACCAATTCACGTCCTTTCGATTGATCTATAATTGACTTTAAAAGGGCTCCTTATAAAAATATTTCGTCATCCTTGATTTGATGTTTAGACGTAGGTATTGTGAATGTTTTATGCTGAGTTTTGGTGGGGTGGTTAACCATCCAGCCAGCAAAAATTAAGGCTCTACTATACCAGCAAAAATTGTGGCTCTACTATACCAGCAAAAATTGTGGCTCTACTATACCAGCAAAAATTATGGCTCTACTATACCAGCAAAAATTGTGGCTCTACTATGTGCGTCAAATGATCACGGTTAGGTATTTGGTATTGTAAAACGATGCTCAGACATGTCTGAGCTGAGCTGAGTTTGGGATAAAGATTCATGAATCTAGATTAAAAACTTACTAAATTGATGCTAATCTTAAATCAAGTCTAGTTTTTTTTTGTTTTTAATTCGGTCTGAGTTCAATAGTCTTTCATGAATTTCAAGGAGACGTATCAACTTAGTAGTGGTGTCTATTTGATATTAGGTTCTATGTTCGACATTATGTTTTTTTAAATATATTTTCATCGATAATTCTTATTTCATTTAGTAAAGGAAGCTTGCGCGGTGGTTCCATATACATTTTATTAACTTTTCTTGGTTAGTTTTTGAGTTAGCTTCAATAATACGTGTTTTTCCCACTTAGTCTATGTGGATGATGTTATAAGTTCCTGTCACTGTTATTTACATATAAGTGGTATTCGAACTTGTGTGGGGTAGAAATTGTTTTTATTTTTCAAAAAACAAACAACCGTCTGCCAAAAAAAACTTTAATTTCGGTCGGTGGCAAGAAACGAAAATTCAAAACCAAAGACACCAACTTCCAAAATTTAATTAATTTTTTACTGTTTTTTAAAGTTGTCCAATTTATTCTAATGATCATACTTCTTTCTCATTGAGCTTTAAAGGCCAGAATTGGTAAAAACCCAAGAGAAAATTCATCGAAACCGTGAGTCACTTACATCAGCTTGACTCGAAATACCGAGCTGGCGGTTATTTGGCTTCCTTATAGCCTTTTGTTTTACTGGGACTTCCGTTGCCTCTAATACCTACACAGGCTTTGAGTCACTTTAAAAGCTTTTCAAAGAAACTGTTTGGTTTGCCACTGGATAAGAATATTAAGAGCGTTTATTCTGAAAGTGGGCAACGTCGCAAATAGATGTCAAATATTTATCTGTCTTGATTAATTTGGCAATATGTTTCTTGATCAAATTCATAATATTCTAGTTCACTAGTTAGCCACATTTCATATTTACATAAGTAATATTGCCGAATTAATCAAAACACGTAAATATTTGACAGCAATTTGCGACGTTGCCAACTTTTAGGATAGACGCTCTCAATAGTGAAGACTGCAATACAAGTTTGACTTTATAAAACTGTTTCCAAACATTTTCTTGAAGGCATGTATTTAATTGAGCCCTGAATAATGCCCATTTGAATTTCCTAATAATATTAATGGACACTCTTATTTAATAAATGTGCCTCTTTTTGTGATTCTAAAAGAGTTTTTATTTTGGTGATCTAAAAAAACGAAATCGCCAAGTAACTGCGACCAACTTGCATGTATATCGTAATAGTTCACAGTTCTAACCTAACCGAACCCATTTGGTCGGGGTGACCTAGCTTAGTTGCAGCGACCAACTTTGAGACAATCACGTCGGAACCTACTTAGAAATAAACTACCTATACTCCTCAGAACTCAACCTCTCGCATAATTAAAAATATCAATAGGTACGCAAAATAACGATAACAAGCACAGCAAACAGGCCCAAAACCAATTTCACACTAGTTACATAATAAATCAGTTTTAACCTTACGACCAAAACAAGTACCTACTTCCTATAAGCCAAGGTCACAAGAAATATGCTCTGACCTCGTCCAAGGCCATACTCCTTTCAATTTGTCCACCCGGCACACTCTGATTGTAATAATGTAATTTATATGCCAGACTGACTTATTAAAAGTGGGTTTTTTGTATCATGGTACGTCAGAATGTTTGATAATAAATGGGTTTTTCTGGTAGTATCTGTCTCCTGTGGGATGTAGTTATCGAACAAAAACCACTATCTACAATTTTCAAAATGCTGCAAGCGTTACGCATAGAAATGTCAGTGAATTAATTTTAGACAACGATTATATCATCTTGAAAAAAATTATCGCGTTGCGAACCTATTACAACGAGCTTCTTATCCAGAACCTCGTACTCCTCCTAGATTTTATCTATCTATTAATCTTAACCTAACCAAATTTCTTATCTAAATTCCAGCTCTTCAAAATGGGGGGCCTAAAGACCCTCATTCTCCTGCACCTGGTCTACTTCTGCGGCTGTATGGACCAGCTGCACATCGTCTACGAATGGAAGCAGATTGACTACGAGTTCCCCAGCAATGCAGCCAGGACCCAGGCCATAGAAGCCAAGACTTTCATACCGGAAAACAATATTCCTATGGGCCTGGAGATATATGAAGACAGGCTGTTTATAACTGTGCCAAGATGGAAGTCGGGAGTGCCTGCTAGTTTGAATTACATCAATTTGAAAGGTAATGGTCGTTTTTTTAATGATTTGGTAGTAGGAGAAAATTTTAAGGAGGCAATAGTAGCAGAAGGAGTAAATTATGAATTGCAGGCAAACAATACAAATAGTATTTCAGGTATAAAGTGTCGTAGGAAGAAGGAAGTCTAGATGCAATAGAGGCTTATTTACGAAGATAATTTTTGCTGGCATAAAGAATTACGTGTGAATGGCAAAATCGCTAGGACGACACCCTGTGATAATGGCTGACATAGATGATTGTAACCCTTTCGAAGACACTGTATAAATTATGATGGATGATGTTGAGTCTTTAACAGAGAGCGAAACAGAGAACAAACAATAATAATAGTTAATAAATCAGCCTATGTTGTCCCACTCCAGGGCAATGTAATTAAACAATTTAAAAAAAACTTTGTAAGGTATTACTTCCCCCATAGACACAGCATCGTTTAATATATATTAATTATATTTATTTGAGGCTGTTTGTAAGTAATATTATAGCAGAGAAGATATCATTGTTTTAAAATGTCAAGTAAAACGTAATTCGAGTTAGGTGTACAATTAGCTGCAACTGTGAAGTGTCGGTAATCATTAAGACAGTCAATGCAGTTTTATGAGCTATTACCGGGAATTAATTGTTAAGCTTTCACCACTTCTTCTTTAATGAACAGCACATTGTTTGCGAAATTGTTTTGTACACTTCACTCTCTGTAAGATGTGATAATCATTCCTATACTTCACATCTTTCAGATTCCGAGCTGATATAAAACTGTCTAGCATATTGGTAATTGGGAATCAACGTTACCAAATCTCAAAAAAATTGCCAAAACAACGCCTTATTGGACCCGTTTTAATGTAGGCTCCCATTTTGCGAGCTCATGGCTGATTATTACTACGGCTTGCCCTCTTTGATTACTTAATCAAAGAGACACCGGTACCAGTTATTATTCTTCTTACGAACTATGAAATTCCGTTGGAAGCTTGTCTACAAAAGATAGCGGTACTCCTAATAGCTAGGTCTTGTAGATTGGTATGGCAATCACAACGCGGAAGAGGCAAGCCTCAGATCAGCCTAGGCAAATGACAGAAAAAAGTAAAGGATGATAACAAAGATATATATCAAATGCCCTGTTGTTTCTAGATCTTACGTAATTGTGCAACTTGATTTGCTTAGATACAACCGGCATACAATAGTAATGACTTCTAAGTTGCTAATCTAACACATTTATGCTTGCAAATTAGGTTGTCACGGCACAAGATGAGAATAATTTATTTACTTAGTAGGTCCTATTTGCACAATAGTTATTTTAATTTGCCAAGGAGACGTATGTCAACGCAAGTCGTTAGAATTAATTGTTTCTTTACTCTAATAATAATCATAATCATTATCACTGCTTTAGATGATTATGATTCTTACTGCCTCTTCGAGAAAAATATTTTATTCGTTCTTCCAAGAAACCAGAAACTGCAGTCTTTCCGTTTTCGTATAATTAGTCTTAGTCCTAGATGACTCTTTCAGCTTTCTCGATATTGACAACTGTTGCTTCTGACTGATATATCCTGTCTTCATCAGAAACATTGCCCTTACCAGTAATGGGAGGACAATCAATTCCATTCCATTCGTTTCTTTTATTGCATTAACATTAATTTGACTCCATTCCTATCCATTAATGTTTATTTGTGATAATATAACGTGACATGACTACTAATTGGACTTTGGCTATTGTTATTACCCAAATGAAAAATAGTTATGACCCTGAAACCATTACGAGAATTGTTCCTTTTAGTATTGAATGATGTACTCTATGAGTAATTTTATTTAAGTTTAGTTAAATTAAACTATGAAATAGTGCCATCATCAGGCAATAAATATTGTTGTATTTTGATGAATATTGACATTATTCTTTCATATGGGGATACCTATATAATCATTGGTTACAAAATATCTATCATTGGCCAATGTAAAGATGTCAAGGATGACAGTGTTTTTATATCTATTAGGTACTGAATTTGTGTGCTATTCTTTCCTGTTAGTTGTATTTTGTATTTGTATTTATGTAGTTGTTGGGCTAATCAACAGTAACATATAAAAAAAAAAACAGAATTGTCTTATTGTTATGTATGTTGTAGTTCATACGTCTATTTTCATTTCTCATTTCAGACAACTCAACAACGTCACCAAAGCTGATCCCGTACCCAAGCTGGGCAGCGCACTCCATAGGCATGGACGGCAAGCCTCCGGAGATCGTGTCACCTTTCCGCGTCAGGGCTGACCGCTGTGGACGTCTCTGGGTCCTCGATAACGGGAAAATGGGCAACTTAGAGAAGAACGTAACGAAATACCCACCCTCCATCATTGTTTACGACTTGAAAACCGATAACTTGATCAGAAAGTACGAGTTCCCCGCAGATCAGGTCAAAGAAGATTCTGGCTTCGCGAACATAGCCGTTGAAGATGCTGACTGTGAGAATACTTTTGCCTATGCAGGAGATTTGGGGAAACCTGCGATTGTGGTGTACTCCTGGGAAAAGAACGAATCCTGGAGGATCACCCACCACTACTTCCACCCTGATCCACTCGCTTGTGACTTCAGTGTCAAAGGATTTAACTTCAGTTGGACTGACGCGTTATTCGGTCTTGGGCTCTCTGCCCCCAACGCTGACAACTACAGCACCCTATACTTCCATCCGATGGCGAGTTATGATGAGTTCTCTGTGTCGACGCAATATTTGAGGAACCTGTCGGTCGCTGATGACAATTTCAACGCTTTCAAAGTATTAGGAACTCGCGGACCGAACGCTCAATCCAGTGCTTCGTTTCTCGATCCGAAAACTGGAGTCTTGTTCTATTCTTTGGTGAACCTAAACGCTGTTGCATGTTGGAAGACGTCGAACAAGGAGTACTTAATGAAGAACCAAGGCAGGATCTACATGAACGAAGTCACCATGGTGTACCCGACGGACATAAAAGTAGACTATAAGGACAACTTGTGGATTCTATCAAACAGAATGCCTATTTGGATGTACGGAAGTTTAGAACCTAACGAAGTGAACTTTAGGGTCTTTTCAGCTCCTGTTGTAGACGCGATAAGTCATACCGCTTGCGATATCACGCCTAGATCTGACATCTTGGATAAATTCGTGAATAAAGTCAAGAATGCCACGAACTCGATCGTTGCTAAAATTAAGCAGAATTCTGGCAGTGCAGCTATCAGTCCCTTGTCTGTTGTAACCGTACTACTGTTCAGTTGGATTATCACCTTTAAGGTTTAAAGGGTATTTGATACAAATTAATGTTAAGGTGTCTCTGCAATCGCGTTGCTTTTACGATCAAGTTTTGTTTTGAACGTCAGTTACACAAACTTTAATGGTACTATCTCTGTACTCTTCCTCGCCTGTAAGGGGGAAAGAGTTGGAATATAATTTAAGATATTTAAGGACTTAAATATAAGGTTGTGAACTTAGGAATAATAACTGGCGTCCAGAATGTTTGAGTACTTGTGGCTTGGAGTCTGAAGTGACAGGGGACTGACATCCCAGTTCGTATGCTAGTCGGAAGCGTTAGTATTATAATCTATTTTATTATTAGGTGCCTTGTGGTTTTATGAAAATATTTTAAAATGAATGAACATTCCAAAAGAATTGAAAAATATAGCAGATTTGATGTTCGCATGCTTAGCAGCAAAGCAGTATTCGGGTTCAAAATTAAGCCAGGAGCCTACTTGGAAAGCATTGGTTTTCATCAAATTGTACTATGCAATAGGCTCGCCCCCTATCACATGGGACTTTAACATAACTGTCGAATTGTTGATGTACTATACCGTGATATTTTAGTCGTCTTACAAAACCAGCCCACTTCATGTATCCATGTACTGGGTACATTCTTAAAAAAAAAATTATATACTTCGTGACATTTTAGTTGTCTTAAAAAAGGCCACTCAATGTACCCGACATAAAATATCTTTAGGAGCAATAAAAAAATTGTTACAATGTATTTTTTTTTCTTTAATGAATGTTTATTAGTCATTGGATACATGAAGTGGGCTGTTTTTGTCGACGACTAAAATGTCACGGAGTATATCTCTGCCCAACCCTTCGGGGAATCAAGGCGTGATGTTATGTACTGCCGATGGGCATATGCGAAAATATACACAAATACGGAACCCGAAATATATATTCTAAAATAAAAATCGTTAGACAGTCTTCGGCCTAAAGGCTCGTTAAACCGACTCTTAGTTTTGGTAGACACTGACTCTTTGCACTTCTCTATAAGTACACTTTGATTTTATAAATAAGGGCTTTGATTTTCACAAATTGTGTGTATGTGTGAAACCCAGGCCACTGGGTATATTTTGTAAATTAATCTTAATCATTCAAGTATAGTTCAGTCCCCTTACATCTTTTTTACCCAAGGCGATGCAAGTTTCCGATACTCGGTGACTTAAACCTCTGGGATAGAGATTCCCTTAGGAGACAACACTGAGCTGCCAAGCCTGAGTTCCGATTTTAAAGGTTCCGGAATAATTACACGCGCATGAGACATCAGCTTTGTCTATAGGATGGTATCGCTTATGAGATATTTCTGGTATTGCCGCCCATAAGCGGGGTTGACCAGTTAAAATCAGTGGGTGGGTCGCCAACCAATATCATATTATAGAGAACCTCTTGGCGCCTTTACGACTAACGTGGGGACTCATCTGTCTACTTTAGCGACATAAAAACTTCAATTGCTACATATCGGATACTTCAATTGCCTTGTGTACAAAGGTCCAAAAGGAATCAGCTGTGATAAACAGCGAGACAGTAACAAGTATGTTACCGCTTTATTTATTGTGATCGCATATAATGTAATGTTATTCGTACTTAGTTTGTGCCTTTACGTGATATCACATATTATAATCTAGTGTAGTAGCGCACGGTACGTGTATTTTGTAAATATTAACTTTAATAAAAAATGCTAAAAGCTTGTAAAATGTTTTCTTATTTCATGTTCTTCTGTTCTTCATTTACAGAATAGTCTCACGCCCCATGTCGGCACGAGGTAAAAATCATGCTGTGAAATGATTACCCAGTTAGCATGGTTCCGTAGAGGGGACGCCAACAGTGGTATACACCGGACGTCGTTTAGCGTCGTCACACGTCCAATGTGAACTATAATGATATATGACAAGTGACCCTGACCTTATAAAGAACGCTGATCTCGGCCTCGGTAACAAGCAAGACTCCATTTCTAGTTTAAGAAGTATTAATGAACTTTTCTACTATAACGTTTTAATTAGTGCTTGGAATTACGCCCAGGCTATTATTGGCAAACGACTTGCTAAAGGTACCATTCCGTACCCGACCGCAGGAGGCAACTGCAGGCGACGTGTCGCTGCGACTCGACTGGTTTCTATGAATTAAATACCTTCCGTAGCTCGCGACACGTCGTTGGCAGCTATGGGCGAGCGACAGACGACACCTGTAGCCCGACCGCAGACCAGTAGTACCGCCAATGCTCGAGCGATAACACGTTTTTTTATCTTCTATCTACCGACTGGAATACGGGCAGCTGCCGCCTGCGGTCGGATCCGGAATTATGACTGCAGCGACATGACGCCGCGACACTTCGCCTGCAGTAGCCGGTTACAGAATGGTACCTTTATACGTACAGGACCTATTAGTCTCCAGCCATTGTCACTGGACCTGTTCACCTTTGTACAACCCATTGGATAATAAGGCTTGATTTTCCATTTTAATATTTACATTTCAACACCATTGTCATGATCAACGCCACCTGTCGTGATCTAGAAGCAGTTGTTGCTTTCAATGTTAGTTCCCGATATAACAGCTAGATAGCGCTGTTAGTAAACATAGAAAATGATGTAAATAGATCGTATTAATATGAAACAAACAAGTGCCAAATCTTAAAAAAAATAAGAATATCGATATCACCAATCCAAGAAATTTATTCCACATAGAATGGCTGTCATAGAGAAATCTACCGGGCCACTTGTTCAAAGCTCGACACTCTAGTTGTTAAAACATCACATGTTGAAGTTTGCCTCTCTTTCTTATAAAGAAAGAAAGAAAAGAAAGAAAAAGAAAGAAAATTTATTGAGACTCGCACAGGAAATCACACATTAAACTAAAAACACACTAAACATAAATAAAAAACAAAGTAACATTAAAATTATACTATTTCTATTATATTATTTCTTATCGTGGACCAAACGCTTTGCAGCGATACTTCCCAACGATTATTTATGCAGATATCCATCACAAGGATACATATGGGTCCAGTTATATTTTTAAGACATTCTTTCCGAAACATTTTTTTTTGTTGTAGATCTCTTTTCAAAGGAGCTTATTTCAGCCACCAAGCAGTGTTCCGGTTATGCCAAGGCCGGTGAAAGCCGGGTCAGGTATATTAAACATTCCAGCGCTGCCTCTGGAATGGCAAAGCATGTGCGCTGCCTCATGTATGCCCATAGAAGGCGGTGACCGTTGGCCACCAGGAGGGCCTTCGTCGGCTTGTTTGACATCAAATATCACACACAACAAAAATATACCTTGGTCACGCATAATCCTACCATTAGATTATCCACTAAACTGCAATAAGCGCTATCTATATTAATATAATGCTATTTACGACTCAATAAATTGCCCTACAGGGAATATACCGCGTTTCATGGTCACTTTCACTTTGTTACATCTTTGTTGTGGACGGAAATTCTGTCGTGAGATATGAAAAATTAATGTGCAGGAAAATTGTAACACAGAAGATGAGTGTTGAAGAGAAGGTATTGCATTCTTTTGTTTCTGTTATCTTAGTAAGGCCAACTAAAATGCAGTTAGTTTTATCCAGTTGCTGCGCCATATCAGCCAACAACCATAGTTTGTAACTAGCTATAAACCTTTTTCTAACATCTTTTAGTATGCAGGGTGGCTCGATTGAGATGTCCGGGAGTGTATATTGAGGGTTGAGGGCATACCTAAATCTACAGTGTGTTTGTGTGATTATGTATGTATGGTTATGTAGTTTGTAATCTATTTATGTATTGTTGTATCTATTTTAGTTATAAGTCATTAGAATTTTTTTTTTTCTTGTTTTTTCTTTGTTCCTCTCAAATAGAGCACCTGCCATCTAATCTCTTCACCACCCTTGGTTGACTGGTAGAGAATGCCTAAGGCATTAAGTCAGCCTTTGTACTTTTTTGAGTGTGAAAAGTTTTAATAAATAAATAAGAACAACTGATAAGATTAAGGAACAAAATAAATGAATATGAATAATGTACTATGTACTACACAGATGTTTCAATATCTGATCATAGAATTAAGTGTTTTATAGTATATCACCATATTATTTTTGTCCGTATATTTTTGAACAAATAAATTATTCTTGTTCCTATTGCCGGTGAAATTACAGACACTTTTCCAAGATCTACGACGCTGTACGTACAAATCATACCTTTTCATGTTGTACTCAAATATCAAATAGCAAAACTCATTTATTCGAACTAAGCTGAGAATCAGCACTTTTCGAACGTCAAAATTACATAAGACAGTCCCCAAAACGCCCACCCTTCACCACTTCCTAGTGCTTTAGCTGGGAAGAAGAAGTGGCGCTAAGGAACACGGAAGTTCAGTGCACACTGTCGTCCAACCAAATAACAACAAAAAAAATCAGAACAAAACCAATTCTCAGTTTTGAGCAGCACCAAGATTTAGTGTTTAGTTATAAACTGAATTACAGAAGGGCAGGATGCACTAGTGCCTTATACTCAACCTGCAACTGAGGGAAAAGGTACCTTCCCATACTGAGTCAGATGAAACGGACACGGATTTTGGTTGCGAGCTTTGATAAACGTAGCTGCTGTTTATTTTTCGCAGATTGAAGATCCTAGATGGAAGATTCGGCAGAAGTGTGCAGAATGCATTCAAGGTCCTAATTTGATCAAAACAGTGGTCGTTATTGTATGTATTGGAGTTGTAATGCAGCAGGTACGAATAATAATACTAAATATATGCTTCTAAAGAGCTGTGGGCTGTTTTTGTAAGACAAATAAAATGTCACGGTGTATATTTAAAACTATTGTAAATCCAGTCAAAGCTTTTTATTTTAGTTACGTTAAAAAGTAGGCATGGTTTCATAAGATTTTAGTCTCATCTCAACTGGCATTACCTATTGTATAGTTTAAAATGGCGGTTTGGGGTCACACACCCTTTATCATAAGAGTTGTCGGAAAGCCCTAAAAGATATTACCATTTGCAGATAACAGTATGCATCTACAAACTGATAGACGTTCCAATCACCACGTACACGCACTTCGACTTCAACAAGACCCTTATGTACCCCAGCGTAACTTTCTGCAGAGAACCACCTTACAAGTTTGATAAAATGAGGGTGAGTACCCACTTAGCCCTTTCTCTAACATCTGAAAATGTAAGATAGTCGTGCGTCGTTGGTATAAGATATCGGTTGTGTGTAAAAAATATATGAATTCGCGAGAATGCTCAAGAAATTCCATTGTCTCAAGTCCATTGAGACGACATTGACGCTTCCCTTCCATTCTCTTTCGTCGCATTGTCTTGTGTATAGCTGGACATAGGGATCCCATTATATCCAGCTGTGGACGTTAACCAACACAACAACCTGCGGGGTAGTTGCGAAACACACATAAAATGACAATTGATCGCAATGGGTTTCATTTTGACAGATCAGACACGTTCACTGCGTTATTTACGTTGTCGAAGCAGACGAATTTTTCAAAACTATGAAGAAATGGATTAGCAATATCCTTCAAAACGCTCGGATTGTGATTGAAAGTGTGTTACGCAATTAGGGTGCGTTCCTATGCTGCCCATATATAGTGGAATCCTAAGACTTTTACTAGAATGTCACTTTCTGGGTGAACAGGAATAATTCAGGATATGGTGGACCGATGACTTGGTCAAAGTTTCGGAAATCCGTTGGATCCGAGAAGTATAGAACCGGTCGATGTGACGAAGTTTGAAGAAGCTTGTTCAGACTCTACGGACTAGTCATTACAGTATTTTTCGATCTACCAAAGTTACAATTTCCAGGAATACGGCCTGCAAGCTCATCCTCAATACACATCGGCCTGGCTGCGCTTCGACTTCGAAAACATTAGCCTGGACGACTTGTGGGAAAACATCACTTTCAATGAGGAGGACTTTTTTTTGCATTTCGGTCTCGCTGGAGAGCCTGACAGTAAGATCTTTGACTGTAGATATTTCTATATTATTATTATCCAAAACTGTCGTTAGCTTTTAAGAAAAACACAGATCGTCAACAAAAGTCAACTGCGGGAGACTCAGAACCAGAAAGTCACTTCTACCCATTATCTGATATCCTTCGTCATCTTTAACGACACTAGGTTAGCATTTATTTATTGACAGCACCACTCTAACAAAAGTAGAAAACTGTTTACTACTTTTGTTTCACAATAAATCTTAACATACAGTCAAGACATTCATGCAATTCAAGTATTAAACCATTTTCCAACCTCAACAGATGTAGAACTAACTGAGACAATGGGTTTCGCTCTCGGTCGTTGCTACACCCTGAATCCCAAGATCCTGAGCACCCATGCGACACAGCCCCTTGGCTACTCGGTGTCGCTGAAGCATACCGCCCGGGACATCGCCACCACCACCAGCATCGTACCGCCTGGGTACCACGTCTATATACATTACTCGAAGGAACCATTTACAGGTACAAGTTTGGTAAAGAATATTTTAGTAAAGGCTAATTTACATTGATCCAGTCGTGAAATCCAGTGACATTGGATCGAAATTGGACCTAGAATTCCATCTTGTCCAGCATTCAGTGACCAGCGATGGATTCAACCGCTGGATTGATATCGACCATGGATCAAGGAATCAGTCACGCCGTTCTTCTTAGTGCTAAGGGTGCCGCTCTTGACCTGCTTTGGCTGCATTTGTTCAACTTTTTTATTGATTCATTACATTTTTGAGAGAAATATCAGATATTTTCACACATATCTGAGAAACTATTTGATTGCTAAATTGAAATCAGTTTCATAACTTCTAGTTCTTTATTACTGATCTAGAGGTAACCGTATACAATGGAGGGATGGTGGACTCTTTGTACGTGAACGTGGGCGAGACCCTGACTGTGAAGCTCAAGGTAGACCAGTACAAGATGATCAGCAGCAATGACGACCCTTGCATTAACCAGGCTAACTACAGCGCTAATGAGGTAACTTGTACTTTAACTGACCATGACGTAGAAAGTTGTATCTTCTTATCGTAGCCAAAATATAAGCAAGTTAGCGATTAGATGTGGTATAATATAGGGAAAAACTGCCTAGGGTGTACAGTACGCACATTTAAGTTTCGCGACTCGTATGAGCCATTTTAGATAATGTACCCTAAAAGTGTTAGTCCATTACTTTCCGATCTTGCTTTCACAAACTGCCAATCGCCTGTAGCGACTGTTATAGGCAATTTTAGGAACAACTATAAAAACGGATTCGAGCTATCCAATCCAGGAAGGGTTCTTGACGCGTGATGAATGGTCATCTATCCAAGACCTGGCCGAAGTACTAGCAACTAGCACAGCTTATAACCTCGTCTATCATGAACAGAATTCAAATTTTGAATATGTAATTTTACTTCAAGTATATATCCAGAAGATCATCACAACTAATCGTGTCATATAAATTACTGGATTGCATATGTAGTTGAAATTAATAAATAGCTATAAAAAATTAATACAATTTATAGTTTCTAAATTAACCATTGGATTAGAAGTAATTTATTCTAGAATTCAAGTGAATTGGTGTGACTATGAATATTGAGATGAATGCTAATGCCAGCCAATAAGATGGTGAACTATGAAAGCGAGCCTAGCCCGTTGTGTCTTCGTAAGTTATTTTTTGGGAACTTAGTTATTGATTCACATCTAGTGCACCACTAAGTACGTGTGGGACGAGGCAGTGCAGCATGCGGGATGCTCTGGACCCTGGATGAAGAGCTACACGCCCCATTGTAACAACTACTCCAGCATGAGGGCACTCATCTCTCATTACGAACAGTGAGCATGTTATTTTTATTATTCAATGTCTAAGTATTTTAATGGCGGACTACCATATAATATACCAAAAAATGAGGGCGCCACTATCGCACTTTGGTCACTTCGAATGGGAAATTAATAAAATAATTTAAACAAATTGTTAAAAACGCTGCTTGTGGGTAATTCAAAACCTACTAGCACTTGTCGGCAGAGTAGTGTCATCATCATAGGTCTGTATTATTTAAGTAAAATATTTAGTTCCAAATGTCACCATATCAGACTCCTTTATGTCAACCTGTACAAGTGGTAATGCTAATGGTATATTCTGGCTACTCATTGAGTGCTTTAGAATAGCGTTGTAGAAGATCGTACGTTTTGAGTAGCCTTACTTACATTGATTGGAAAGGGTAGATAGGTTCTTTTACTTATTTTGAAAATTTCCTAGAGAGAGAATACCATCGTTCTTCAGTCTTCATTGACCATTGATTGTTAATAACCAACCTAAAGACCACCATGTTAATTTGTCTGCCAAACGAGGCGTGTTGAGCTTCCTCACACAAAGTGGGTTGTTATCTTATGTTTAAAGTCAATCAATCTTCCTAGCCTTTTCCCAACTATGTTGGGGTCGGCTTTCAGTCTAACCGGATGCAGCTGAATACCAGTATTTTACATGGAGCGACCGCTTATCTGACCTCCGCAACCCAGTAACTGGGTAATACGCTTGGTAGGTCTCGTGTCAGACATCCCGGCTTCTGACGACTCTTACCGACTGTCAAAGATCCACGTATGACAGCCTGGACCAACGGTTAACGTGCTTTCTGAGGCACGGAGGAATCTCGGTATGTAAAGATGGTCACCCATCGACGGACCAACCCCGGCACACGTACCTTAACCTGATGGATCGACCTATGCGGCTGATAGCCACGAGCTCCTCGATATTATAAAGTATGGACATCAATTAGAAAGGCTTAGGTATGGACTCATAACGTGGAAATTATTTTTTAAATTTCAGAATATACGAGAACCACTCGTGCAAGATCTGCCCTCGTATCTGTCACTCCCTTTTGTACAACGGGTTCGTCACGGATCGTCAACAATTCTACTTCTGGGACAGCTCGGCCAATATGTGGTCTGAGAGTAGCGGTGAAGCTGCTCTGCAGACGCATGTAAGGGACCACCCAAGTCTGTACACACATGTAAGGGATCTCCCAAGTCTATTGACACTTGCAAGGGGTCTCCCATAAGCAGTTCTAACTCCAAACCAGAAACTAAAATAGGGTCAGAAAGCGCATACATGCGCCTATAGCAGACGACTTTTATGATGATGATGTTCATAACGATATGCATCCACATTCCAACCCCAAGCTAATCCCGTCTAAAGTAGATGGCAAGTGGATGGATAGCATTCAGTAAAGCGTAATTGAAATGAAAAAGAAAAAATGGATATTGGGAAAAGTCCGTAGAAAATCCTAGAAGAACCTCAAAAATAAATTAGTACGCCAATATGAAGGTGGATGTGATGGGTGGTGTGTATTTCTTTTCGCAGCTGTACTTCTACTTCAACAGCATGATGGTGGCGGTGTACGAGGAGCACTACAACTACGACTGGAACCTGTTTGTGTCGGACCTTGGTGGTAGTATTGTAAGTACACAGTTTTGTTATTAACAACGTTAACTTTTAATTGTTATTGTAATATGAGTTTGGCCCTAGTTACACGTTTTTTTAACTATAGAAGATAATCGAGCATAGTAATATGGTCTAAAACTAGTGAAATATAACATCTTGATTTATTTAAAGAACAAATCTGTAGATTTTTTCTCTAAATGCTTATGGATAAAAATGATCCATTCGGAATTACTCCTGTCCAAAAAGTAGCCTTGTAGGTCATAGGAATTACAATTATATTTCATCAGATACGGCAGCGTGTGGGTTCTATGTTCTATGTTCTATGTTGTGGGGTTTGGTTTCCGCACTTAGTCCTACAGTGGACCATTGTGCGTGGGCCATAGCGGCCGTTGGTGGTTATTCCAACCAGCCCACCTCCCTCCAGAAGTTTATTAGGTCTCCTGGTCTGTTCAGAACATCTGTGAAAGATCTGGGTGTCCCGAGGGTTTGTGTTCTAATCTGGGTGACGCCTGTGCATTCAAAAAGCACGTGCGTGACGGTTTCCTCAGCCTCCATGCACGCCCTGCACAGAGGACTGTCCGTTATGCCTATTGTGTGAAAGTGTTTGTTCAGCGAGCAGTGGCCCGTGATGGTACCCGTCACCAGGCGCAGGCCGTTCCTATCCAGGCGTAGTAAACGCCGGGTTAGCCTGGTATCCAAGGATGGCATGGCTTCCTTGGACTGCCTGCAGCCCGGTGCCGAGGTCCACCAGTGCTCGGCTTGAGTGTGGGTGAACTCCTGTAGCCACCTGCGTATCTGGTTGAAGGGGATGGGTACGATGGGCTCGGGTCCACAGACTGCCGTGCTGGATCCTCGTCTGGCAAGCTCGTCAGCTGCATCGTTACCCAGCGAACCGCTGTGTCCTTTTATCCATTGCAGTGTCACCGTGTTGCGGCTAGATACCGTTATTTGTTCTAGTGCATTGTGACATTCTAGTGTCAGCTTTGAGGTAATATGTTCTTTCCGTAAGGATTGAAGAACTGAGGCGCTGTCGGAGAGTATGCGTATGTGTGTGTCCGTAACTCTCCTAGCTTTTAGGGCGTGGACCGCTTGTATGATGCCCACACACTCCGCCTGATAGACGGTGTTGAACATTCCCAGCGGGCTGGATATCTTTATGTTAAAATCGTGTGAGAAGACTCCAACTCCAGTTCCGGAGTCGGTCTTCGATCCGTCTGTGTATATTCTCATCTCTTTCGAGCCTGAGTAGTCACACTGTTCTTCTGTAAGTATTATGTTGTAGTGCCTATGAAAGTGGTGTGTTTTCGGGGCTTTATCGCAGGGTGATGCCATCATTGGTCGTCGTTTGATCGCATCTTCCTTTATACGTGTGTGCTTAACTCTAGAGTCTTTGTTTAGGGTTCCTGATACGTGGAGCCTAAAGGCGGCTAGAGTCGCCTCCTCCCGCACGATGAGGTGCAGAGGAGGCAGTCCAAGCATTACCTGTAGGGCGGCAGTGGGTGTAGTTCTCATACTGCCAGTGATTGCAACACATGCAAACCGCTGTAGTTTTTCGAGGTTCCTTTGGGCTGTGCTCAGGTCTGTCCTGGGCCACCAGACCAGTGAGCCGTATGTGATGATTGGTCGGATGATTGTTGTATATAGCCAGTAGGTGACCCTGGGGCTAATTCCCCAGTTCCTGCCAAGCAGTCGCTTGCACTGCCACAGGGATATGCTGGCTTTTGTAATAATATGGTTAGTGTGTTTTGCCCAGTTCAGCTGTTTGTCTAAAAAGATGCCCAGGTATTTAGTTTCAGTTGATAGGCTTAGGGTTGTCCCGAAGAATCGTGGTAGCTGTAGTGTTGTCAGTTTCCTCTTTTTTGTGAAGAGAATCAGTTCGGTTTTTGTAGGGTTCACTGAGAGTTGGTGCCTGTTGCACCATTCCTCTACTATTTTTAGGGCTTGACGCATGAGATTGCATAGGGTGTTTTCGTGGGTGCCGTTTATTATGATGGTTATGTCATCGGCGTAGCCTACAGTGAAGTAACCTTTGTCGTTGAGTGTTTTGATGAGGCTGTCTACTACAAGGTTCCACAGGAGCGGCGAGAGGACGCCCCCTTGCGGGCAGCCCTTCGCAACGATGGCCCTCGTAGTATCATTTACTGTGACTTGTACAGCTCTCAGTTTGAGCATGTTGGTGATCCAGCCACTCAGGGTCGGGTCTATGTTGTGACTGTTGAGTGCCATGTTAATGCTGTTGAACATGGTTTTGTCAAAGGCGCCCTCGATGTCAATGAAGGCGGCCAGTGCTGAGCATTTGTGGTCCACTGCGCATTCGATTTTGGAAACCACGCTATGTAGCGCGGATTCTGTTGATTTGCCCGTGGAGTACGCATGCTGGTGTTTGTGGAGTGGTTTCATCCGAAGAGGTCCATCTCGGATGTGCCTATCACAGAGTCTCTCGAGGGTTTTCAGTAGAAAGGATGTGAGGCTTATAGGTCTATAAGCCTTGGGTTGCGTGTAATCGGTTTTTCCTGGTTTGGGTATGAAAATGACTTTTACCTCACGCCATGCGAGAGGTATCTGTCTAAGTGCTATGCAGGCTCGATAGATCTCCACCAGCCACGGTGTCAGATAATCTACCCCCCACTGCAGCAGGGCTGGGAAGATGCCATCCAGCCCTGCCGACTTGTATGGCTGAAAGGTGTTGATAGCCCACTTTGTTCGGTCTTCTGTTACTATGTTGCGGGCTCTTGACCAGTCTTGATCCGTTGGGGTCCATTCTGGTTCAGCCTCCCATGTCCTGTCCTCCAGGATTTTACAGCGTGTGGGTTTGAAACAGCCAGTGCGCCTAACGAGCAGTCAAAATGTTAGGCACTCCACATCACCTGACACATCTTCATTGACCCTAATTTCTACCTGAACCCGGAACCGCGGCCATTTTCAATAGGCTCAATACTAAGCTCTGCCAATCTAGATATTACACAAACATCCTCGTACTCCCAGGAGATAAACATGATGCCATTGATTATGCCAGCGGCTGGCAAGGTGCCATGCTGCTATTTCAAACAGTAGGTAACTTTGTGTCTTTGGAATAAAATTTTGTGGTGCATACAGACTCACAAATAGTACCTCACATTGAGCAAATAGTTCGATGTTTTGTTAAAACTTGATTTCACATTACATACAACAAAATAATGAATGAATAAAATCCAGGTTGTAATTTCTATAAAAAAATATATTACATTATAAACCCCCGAGCACAAAAGCATTATAAAACACTGTTTTAAAAGTTCAGAGGAAAGCAACATGAAATAAAAATGCTTTTGAAGCGAGTTTTTGGATAAAAAGAATAATTTGTAAAAACGTTAGGAATAGTACATTACTGTCGCGGCCTGCAACAAGGGCATTGATAGACGAACGAGAAAATGCGGGCCGAAGTGAAGCCGAGGCACACATATACGAGTCTATCAATGCCATCTCGAAGAAGGTTGTCAAAATGATGTTCGAATTTCCAAGCATGTTTGAGAAAAATCATTGAATGTGTAATCACTTTTAGTGTTCAATTCAGTTATTCTAGAGTTTGTATATTTGGAGGTCGAGTTATATATCATATCGTGTATTTTCAGGATATATTATTAGGTACATACCAACACACATGGTTCATAGGTTCTTACACACATGTGTAAGAAGCTAATTCGAGACTGTAAAAATAACAACTCAGTTAAAAAAAATCAGTATCAAGGCAATATTTTCGACAGACTCGTAACGTTTAGGTTTTATTGGTGTCTTGATCCAAAACAAAGATTACAATTGTACTGTGGACCGCACGTTGGTGGAAACACTTTGACCATGAGCTGGCCTAGTAAAGTGCGGAGTTTTAATAGAATAAGAGGTCTGCTTATACTGCTGGTTTGGTTATAGGTAGGTACCGCAGAAGTGCCGCCTACTGTATAGCTTGTCCACTTCGAAATGACGCGCCCCATTTCGCGCATTACCCCATTACCGTGTGCGTAAAATGCGTTACTGGGGCGCGTCATTTGATGTGAATCATCAGATGATCAATCTGATGATTTCGCATGAATAGTAAACACCATCTATCTGATAAACACCAACAGTAAAAGAATGTCCTTCTCCAGGTCATGGTCTACCTATGTGCCAAATTACATCCAAATCCGGTCAGCCGTTTCAGCGTGAAAGCGTAACAAACAAAGAAACTCAGTTTCGCATTTATAATATAAGTTAAGATTATTTTAAAACCTGTGGCAACAATAAATAAAATTATGTTCTTTTTAAAACCACAGAGGACTGAAACTATCTATTATAATTATTGGAAACAGGAAGCCAAGTTTTGACCCTAATTTAGTTCTCCAACAAAGAATTTCGACCTAAATGAGGGCAAAGTTCTTTTCATTGAGGAAAAATACATGTTTCCTATTTAAAGGTTAAATTGGATAGCTTTTTGCTTACCGTTTAGAAACTAATGAGCTGGATAGGACGTATTTTCTCTACAATATGCCACTGATAGTGGACTCTATTCCACTGTAGTTATGATTACTAGGACAAGTAAGAAAAAAAAAATGTTTCCATTTCAAGAGTTCTGTTTTCTTCTCAGGGTTTCCTGCTTGGCCTGTCCGTGATAGGCCTAATGCAGATCTTCGGCAAGACCTGGCGCACCTTCATAGAGCCGTTCATCAGGTGTAAGACGAAGTCTTCCACTACCGGCAGCATCGCCTCCGCGGCTACTGTAGATGTTAACACAGTCAGACAAGAGTATATCGAGAAGTGGAATGAAAAGAATATGTCTGATCAATAGTAGATTAGATTATAGTTATTATATTAATGAGCATTCAATTGTATGGTTTTATTATATTCGTGTTGATTGTGATATGTAAGGAATCAAAGGCGTTATACAACAGGTGACTATATCAAACAGTCGTGACATAGTGGAACCTACATGGCTAAAGAAAATATAAGAAAATCAATTAATGACGAATAGAATGAGGAATCTTATTTGGTTCAGATACGAGTAGTACAGGGTAGATGATAAATGATTTTATTTCTGTAAGTAGGTTTGTACAAAACACTTTTACACGCCAATCATATTATTTTTAAACTGGATGAGGTCGGCGTTTCCTATCTGACTACTCCGAGAAGAAAGGCCGAAACAAACTCAGAGGTCACAGTCTCTTTTAAAGTCCAGACATAATCTTGGTCAGATCATGTGAAGATCAAATAGATTGGGGTCTGAAATGGTCTTTTGAGGAAAGAACCACACAGATTGAGTGGACCTGTCCAGTCAGTGCACGCATTTGTTAGTGACCGTGCAGCTCAAGTCAGAATTTAAGGAGCTCAACGATTCGAAGAACAACACCAAAGAAAGGACATTTGGGTAGGCCGCATAAATTACTCAAGCAACCATGGTAAAAACTAAATGAGAAAATAAAATAAAAAGGAACCACAGTCTTCACATTCATAATTATTAAAATAATATAATACTTTAAAAAGTAAATATTCATGTCATTGTATATATATATATATATATATATACAGGGTGCCAGGAGCATCGATGTATATGACAAGTAAAAGAGGAGGAGGGGTTGGGCGGGGTGGTAGAAACTGAATATAAAGATTGAAGTAGGTAGAGGTACATCGACTTCAAATAAACACTTTTATTTTAATCAATTGAAGAGGATTTTGAATACTTACTTTTCATCAGGAAAAGTTGAAACAAGAAGCACTCTTATTTACCGATGAAATTGCCAAAAAAGCACGGTAAAAGTTAGGAAGAATGTAATTCGTAAAAAAAAAACATGTCAGTATAAATACTGCCGATCCAGTTAATCTTAGCGTGATTACTGTACTCGGTATCCATGAATCATTAGTTGCCATATTTCTGTACGTGACACATGTTGTCCCGTGATTTGGTACAACAACATGTGGAGCATGCAATATGTGGAATTATATTGAGTATTATGTCATAATTGTATTCTTACACTGTAAGGTCAAGTTCATTCTTCTTATTTAGCCAGCAATCTGGATATTAGAGTTCTGTTTGTCCCGCGCGTATTTTCAACATACTTAAAACATTATCCTTTTCAACGTTAGTAGGTATAGCTAATGAAATAGCTGTTTCCTCTAAACCATGTTTAAATTCAGATTTAACTTAATGGTTAAGTTTGACAAAAGATATCATGATCTTCACCAACATCACCACTCTCTGTATTCAATGATTTTTTTAATTATTTTTATTCAGTTTCTCTCATATATAGTTATTGCACACGCGGTCCATATGCACCGATTGCCGCGTTTCGTGTGTCGAGTCGTTAGCTATTATTTACAACCACCACAATCAAAGCTGTTACTGTAAGAATTATTGGCGAAACACTATCGCTGTATCCGTTTTCCGTTTAGAAATAATGTTATCAAAAACATGATTATTTTCAGACGAGTTTCATTCATTTGTGCGAATTTCTGTTATTTCAGAAACACTAGTAGATAAAATAAAAGTGGTGTATGTGCCTTTCAAGGATAAGCCCTTCCACAAGTTACCTCTTTTGTTGTTTGTTCTAGTTGCAGTTTCACATCTTTTTTATTACTGGCTGGAATGAGGTCTACGATGGAATGAATTTGTCCAGAAAGTACGTACACTCTTCATCTTAGCAGATGCAATTGCTGAAGACTTACCCGAATTATACCCAAAACCCCTGTCAGTGACCCTTACAACTTAACGATCAAGTTAACCACTATCCTACGGTTATTACCATGCACGTATCATACTTTATCATAATCATCATCACGCACATGACAACTGTCATAATAACGCGTACCAAATGAGTGATACCTATTTAAATCTAGTCTCACGTTGAGTTGGTATTGCAATACTTTGACCGACTGTCAACATGTGATGACAACGGCCCAAATGCCGCACATGCCAACTACATTAGATTAAATAAATAACATTTGAATTAATTGGTTTTAAATGTAACATTTGAATATTTAGCTGGTTGATATTGAATGTTCTACGCAAGGAAGTCAACAGTCTGCCTTGTGGTAAGCTTGACTCTGTCTATGTACTTACGTGTGCAATCGTATCCAGTGGTAACACAGCATTGGATACTTCCACGTATTCAGGATGCTGTTGGGGCAGGTACGCATTCTGCTGGACAGCAAGGTATAGGTACCTACGTCCGCTTATGCATAATAATAATTATGAAAACTATCACACTCGTGTTTCACCTCTCAACGAGGCATCCTCAGGACGAAGATTGACTTGTTGCGACGTGTTGCCACGTCATCAACAACATGCCAATCTTGTCCGGCTTTGCAACAAGTCAATCGTCATCCTGAGGATGTCTGGAGGAACCCAGGGACGGCGTGGCGGGACAAGTTGTATATTCCACATTAGCCCTGCATCGCAAGAAGCCATGGGGAGACATGGCCTTTGCCCAGCAGTGATACAGGCTAACAGTTACAGTAAAAGGGCTAAGAAATTGGAAGCCTTTGCAAATTTTTTAGGGGAAGGCTAAGACGAAACTAAGGCATACCATATTCAATTCATGGACCTAACAACTGTGAAAGATTATAACCACTACCACGGTCAGTAATTTACCATCTTTCGAAAAGACGTAATGTTTAGACGCAGAGCGGTATGCGAGGTTACCTAACCCATAGATATAAAGTGATGACGTCAGCAGTAAATGTTTTAAGCTCTGTGCTTATACGTTATCTACACAAGAAATATGGTTTAGGTGAAATTGCTATATTTGTAAGGGGATATATTTACGTGAAATCAAGCCTGTATTTCTGTGAATGATTGGGCAGGGCGGGCATTTTAAGGATACGTGTTATGCAATTTTACTGAACGTCAAAAAGTGCTGATTCTCAATGTAATTTGAATAAATTACTTTTGATTTTAATTTAGACAGAGAGGTATCATAAACTCACTTTTCGCCAGTTTTGTGTGTAAGAAAAAAAGCCGAGTCAATTACCACACATTGGGATCAAATCCAAACTCCGGCTTGCTTCTGAGCATAGATCTAGGGAGTTTGTTGCGCCACTTCTTCCCAGCGAACGCACTAGGAAGTGGTGAAGGGTGGGCGTTTTCAGGGACTGTCTTATGTAATTTTGACGTTCGAAAAGTGCTGATTCTCAGCTTAGTTTGAATAAATGACTTTTGAATTTGAATTCTATGCTTCTGAGCAATCGTATTTGAAAGACTCAATAACACTACCCACCGGGGAGCAAACCCAGGACCACAAGCACGACATTATACCTTTCTGGTTCGATGTTTACCGAGTTTTCAGCTCTTTTAACTACATATCATCACGCCTTTATTCTCTAAGGGTTAGGCAGAGGTGTACCTATAGTACACCCACATTTCGCCAGTTATGTTTAAGTCTCATGTAATAGGTGGCGAGCCTGTTGCCATCAACCGGGCACAAATCCAGACTCCAGGCTGAGAAATTCTGGGTGGAAAAACCCAATAACACTTTGCCCGACTCGGGAATCGAACCCAGGACCTCATGCTCAGCAGTAGCGCTTACAACTACTAGACCAATGAGGCTCTTTTAACTATGTTTTCTAAAATTCTCGACACGTTGATTTACTGGTTATACACGGATGGAATTTCGGTGTCTAGGTATTTGTGCTTGCGAGATAAATGTCTATAAACATACCCACGATACCTAACCTACCTACACGAAAAATCATGAGGTACCTATGTATCCTGGTATTCTTTTAATGACTAATAAATATTCGCTAAAGTTCTGCAAATACTCACGTATTTGCAGCAGCTGTTGTAATGCAATGCAATTGTAATGTTGTATGCCCGGGATTACAACAGCTGCTGCAAGCAGCTGTTGTAATCCCGGGCATTATCAAACAGCTAAATGAGTCAAACAGCATAAAACACAATAGGTAGGTATTTAGTATACCTACCTACAATTGCGCGTAAGCCAAATAAATGGTTAGAGCTGTATGTTTACCAAGTTTTTAACGGGATTACTGACTTCTGTCAGGTTAACCAGGCTCTATTTATTTATTTGTAAATATTTGAATGCGACATATTTGACAAACAATTCCAAAAATTGCCACATTTTCAAGACATGTGTTGTGTAATAAAATAAAAATATTTATGAAAGCAACTTCAAAAATTGACAGAATTTCGCCTGTTGGTTTTGATTAAAGCTCATGGCTCAGTAATAATAGCCGTAAGGGTCGATCCATTAGGTTAAGCTACGCTTGCCGGGGTTGGTCCGTGGATGGGTGACCATCTTTACATACCGAGACTCCTCCGTACCTCGGAAAGCACGTTAAGCTGTTGGTCCCGGCTGTCATTTGTAGATCTTTGACAGTCGTTACGGGTCGTCAGAAGCCCGAAAGTCTGACAACCAGTCTTACCAAGGGGTATTGTGTTACCCAGTAACTGGGTTGTGGAGGTCAGATAGGCAGTCGCTCTATGTAAAATACTGGTATTCAGCTGCATCAGGTTAGACTGGAAGCCGACCCCAAAATAGTTGGGAAAAGGCTAAGCAGATTGATTGGTTTTGAATGAATAGGGTCTTGATGACGCAATCTTATAATAACCTGCTCCTCTGGTGATATTTGCCTAGACTCGATTTAAACATTTCATTTCCCTCTATTTTCATATATTCACGGCATTTATAATGTTCCCAACAAGAATTTTGACATTTCTCTCTAGTTGGAATGCGAGCGAACCCGGGAGTATCAACTAATGTTAGGAACGAGTGTCACGTTGAACCAAATCGAAACTGTTGGCAAATGTCGAACAATAAATGCATAGCAGGTGACGCATGCACTTGTACTGCTGTTACGTTTCATAGGAGGAGCGATTTCGATGCTGAAAGAAATTCTGTGAAAATTATAGAAAGAAACGTTTTTCTTTATTAGTGGATTTCGCCTTAAAGGGATGCTGAATTTGTTCTCTAATTAACCGAAACTTACTGGCGCTAGAATTGACTTTAATCCAATAGGTGGATCTAAATTCACGACATTTAACTTGCTCGTCTGTGCCTCAAACGTTTAGCTAAATATATTTCTGCTATCACCGATTTCAAAGAAAACTAACTGAGGATTTCTGAGGTAGTTGTGTCATGATTGCTTTGATTGTCACAGCTAGGCTAGTTTCATACTCTTTAGATATTTAATATTGATGATTATGTTTTATTATGTATCACCTCATGTATTACCCATATTCAAGCATACTTAAAAGATTTGATTTGATTCAAAGAAGTGATATTATGGAAAGCGTGAAACAATATTTTTCGTATTGTAATACCGACTTACCTGCGCTGCGGCCCGTGGACATAAAGGCTCGTGCAGACCAGCGCGACCCGACGGCGCGGCGTGGTGCGACTCGTAACAATACAATTTCTAAGAAAACCTCGCGGTATAACAATAACCGGTGTCGCGTCACACTGTCACGTCGCGCTAGTCTGCACAAAGCTTTATACTGTTCTTTTCCTTCTCAGCTTCATTTCTTCTTTCATTTGTTCTAAGTCGCTCCGCTTATGCAGTGACTCCGCTCCCTCACCCCACGTTACTCACACCTGATCGGTGTCAATGTTCTAATTCGGTGGCAACTCATTTGACTGATCAATCAGCGATTGGATAATATTTTATCGCTGCCTCTAATATCTTATAATTATTCGTACAGCGATCTGCTACAAAATTAACACGATGCTCGATGAGTGATCGACATTGCGACTGCGTAGTACGGTTTATAGTTGATTGGTAATCTTAATTTGTAAAATTATAATTAAACACCACCATTAATTTGATTACCTTTGATGTGGAAGCTATGTGGTCATCGCGGTTGAGGAAAAATTCAAAATATTTCTGTAGCTACTTCGAGTTGTGTGTAATTTAAGTGTAACTAAAAAGTACGTAGTTCAATGCATTGATTCTAAACGCATAACTACATACCTGCATACATTCCTACATATATTCTAGTACATTATAGCAATAAATGTAAACGGAATGAAGGAGCCTGGATCTCACGACACAGGGAATCCTAGTGTGAGTTCCAGGAATCAACGCATTCGAATGTAATTTCTTATACAATAAAATTATTCTTATTCTTCTTATTCTTATACAAACCTTCTGAAATTCGAGAAAAGCGCATTTATTATCAATATCTTGCTCAATACCACCAATTTGGATAAACATGATTTGTTTTCGCACCAACTACAGTTATTTACTCAGGATGGTTCTGAACTTTCATTTGTTGTTCTCCGATCTAGCAGGTTTTACTATCATTAGACTTTTAATTCGACCCTTAAATAAGTGCAATAGACACTTATTAATCCACCGAAAGACATCAGACATCATATTATATTATTTTAATTGTTGTGAATGTGAAGACTATATATTATATGGGTCATTGTGTTTTTTCTTTTCTCAGTTAGTTTTAATCATGGTCTGGCAGTTTGAGTACTTTTTGGCGGCTTACCAAATGTCCTTTCTTTGGTATTGTTTGTCGAATCGTTGAGCTCCTTAAGTTCTGAGTTGAGCTTCACGATTACTAATATGCAGATTATAATTCGTGCAGTGACTGGACAGGTCCAGTCAATCTGTGTGGTTCTTACCTAAAAAGACCATTTCAGACATCAATCTACATGGTCTTCACATGAACTGACCAAGATTATGTCTGGACTTTAAAAGAGACTGTGACCTCTTGTCGTTTGTTTCGGCCTTTCTTCTCAGAGTAGACAGATAGGAAACGCCGACCTCATCTAGTATTTAAAATATTGACGTGTAAAAGTGTTTATACAAACCTATTTACAGTAAATATTGGGCACATGATTGTTGGCTCTTATTGAAAGTAACAGGTAACCGGTACTATGTTGCCATTTCATAAAATAAAAGATTTGCAATGTCCAATGTTCGATTCTCACCTGTGCCACCCACCACCAGTTCACGTGCAGTCCCTCAAAGGGCCCTTGATCCCACGCCCTATTATATTAGTCCCCACCACGCAACTACGAGCATGAGCCATGATTCACGAACACTCATACAGTCTCGCCAAGCTATTTAAAGTACATTATATTTGACTGTAAACAAGGATTAGCTGTCGTTTGGCAATATTACCTGAAGTGATTTGTATTTGTAAAAAACCCTTGTCGGATCCGTGAGGGTGTTGTTAGGTATCGTACTGAGAGTCTATTTATGTGGTAATTTTTAGAAAAAAATAAAAACTTTCGGAACTTTTTTTTTCAATGTGCATTATTTCCGTGTTATTACATGGGGCGCGGCCGTCGTTTAACAGGTGTTTACAAGTATAAGATCTTCAGGGGTCATAACATATTTGTATGTGGGGTAATTTTGGTATTAAAAATGTGATTTTTAAATAGCAATAACTGAAGTATTTTCAATATAATAAGATTTTTTATTACTTTTAGGTAATGTTATACAGGGTATTTTTTACATATTGTATTTAAAGCGATAACTAACCCGAATAATGGAATTTAGTTGGAATTTTCGCACGGACTAAATTTAATATCATTTACTAAATTCCTCGTGTATATTGTGTGTACGCAGCCGAAATAGTATTAACACGAATCAATAAATATGTTAAGGTGAATAACATATTTTCTTTATTTTCCTGTGAACATAAATCTCGGTTTAACGATCATTTTATAGTTACTTCGACGTTTGCTGGAGCAACTGTGACCGCAAACGAGGCGGCGCTGCGTCGCGTCGCGCTGGTCTGTACGAGCTTTTAAGGAGTGCCCAAACAGGCTTTTGCCCAGCAATTAAAAAGTACAAGCTTAATTAAAATACATGGGCAAAGTTAGATCTGTCGGTCTGGTACATGAAGGTGCATTTCTAAACAGAAAAATAGGTTGCTTTAAAGTTCACCTAAAATACATTTATTAAATGTACACTAGTTTGTTGAAGGTACTCGTAAGGTGTAGGCACCTTACTAGCTTCAACAAATTAGTGTACTGTGTAGGAACTGTTGCCTGTTTGTTTGCATTGTGTTTGGTTTTTCCGAGAGTATACGTACTTTCGGGAAAACCAACGAAGGAAGCAGTTCGTTTCATCTAAGACTACAAATTAATTCGGTCAAAGATTTGGTAGGATCGCAAAAAAGTGATTCAAGTAATGAAAAATCGAGAACCGAATGGCATAGCATGGAAAATTACTTTGGCCGATGCTATACCTTCTTTTACACATCCCACAGTGGGCGTTGCCTTTCTCAAATGCCTATTTCTGTTGCACATTACACTTGAGTGCAAATTAAACAACCGTTCTTGTCAACACTTCGAAATATTCTCTCTTTGCAGACTAATGACCGTCTCCTGGAGCCGCCTTCTCAAGCGGGTCAGAGCAATAACAACTAAATTTGGCAAGTGGCCGCTAATCCGTTTTTGTGGCAGTGGCACACGCGGGTGACGTCATCGCTGGTAATTTTAGCCCGCACTGACTCACAACTGAGGGCCAGCCCGCACAGGAATTTGAGTATTACATGTCTTTTATGAATGCGCCTTACAAGGCAGCATGGGGGAATTTATGATGATATTCTGAACGGATAGGGTTCCTGCCTCTTGTGGTCCAAACTAGAAAGATGCGGAAGGTGGTCAAGTATTCTGGCAGCAATATGAAACGGACTTTATAAAACTGTAGTTCCACTATGTTCTTCATCTATAGCCTACTATGGTAGGATGTCGATAATCATGATCATTAATAATAATTCTTAACTCCTATTATTTTTGGTAGATATCATTAGGTAGAAGATCAGACATGGTAGTTTTTGCCACTGCACTTTGTGGTAAAATGACACAAATGAATTTGACTCAAGAAACGTGATTGTCTAATAACTTCTAACGTGACGATATTATCGTGGACGTCCACGTCCACGTCACGGCATCCCAATAGCACTGTACACAATACAGGGAAGTAAAATAAATGGAAATACAAGGTGGGGCAAAAGTAATGTCACAATGTGAATGTGCCATAATTTTTACAAATGGGGTCAAATGTCATTGCGCTTTGACATTTAGATAATAGACAGATGGAGGATTAGTTCACAATGCAATGGGGCCATACTCAGGAGCCTCAGGAGCCTCAGGCAATGACGGAGATTTTGAAACACCAATTTCTGGGCAGTATGATCTCTCGTTTTGGCGATTTGATCTGGCTGACCAGATCGCCAGTTCTGACGGTGCCAGACTACTTCCTTTGGAGCTTTTCGAAATCTCGCGTTTACCAACATAAACCACAGCCTTGCAAGTCTTGAAAGTCAACATTGAACAAGTAATCACAAAAATGGAGCCAGATTAATTCAAAATGCCGTAAAACTAGCCGAAATGTACATCAACTCTAAAGGTGGTAATTTGACCCATATAATTTTTTTTGACTTAATGTCATCAATTTTAAAGCTTTAAATAACCTTTCCGTTAAAACAGGGCCCAAATTGTTTCATGTTCAACAAAATGGCAGCCAATTCACATTATGACATTAATATTGCCCCATCCTGTATATGAAAACGCTTTTAAATTTCTGTCTACGATACCGTTACAACTTATTTCCATACATTTTATGGACGTGAACGTCCACGATAATATTGCCACGTTAGAAATTATAAAACCGCACATTGGCAGACAACAAAACTTTGTAGAACTTTGAATGCCACTAAATTAGCAAACCTTTCACTGAAAATTGCAAGCTTTTCTTCATGTGCAAGAACCGTGATAATCTTAAGATATCTTTTAAATAAAAATAGCACAGTTTGTTAAACAGCTGCTGTTTTATATGAATCATCAGATAAACACCACGAGGAAGTGCTTGTTTCATAATGAGATAATCTTGTTAGCTGAAAGAAGTGTTTTTTTTAATCCAATCCATCTTATGCCACGGCGAACAGTTCTGGCCCATTACTGTCTGTGTTTTTCTTGACCTACCTATCTTATCATGATTTACCTTGTTACCCTAGCTACGTTCTCCAAAAATCAATGACAAGAAGTTCTGCCGGTCGATTCTGTAAAAATCACACCGTGAAAACTTAGGTAACGTCAGCTTAAAGTGAGCTGTCTTAACACGATGCTTGGGATTGACACTATTGACAGCTCACTTCAACTTAGTTTTCACGGTGAGATTTTTACAGAATAGCACTATTGTTTTGAAACCAATACATCTTTATTTATGCTATAGAGTGGAGGATCCTCAGATAATGTTATAAGAATTCTGGGACCGATAACTAAATAAATAGTAACTAATATAACTGATAATCTAATAGAATGATAACTAATATATTTTAATTTGACGTGATATCAGCTCAAGAAATAATTCCATACCTCCCATAAAAATTTACAATTAAAGCCGATGAGCAATACCAAAAACACAATAACTCCATCTATCAATAAAACAATGAAATGTCTGTTGAATACTGATCGAAAACAGCTGCCAACAAAAACCGATATTATCAAAAATAACCTAATACCCGTTCTTACACGCATAGACATACAATATATACACACATGCAGTACATAGATATACATATGCAGCATTACTAGAGCTGATAATTTCATAGATTTCTCAAACGTAACAGACGTTAGTGCTAAAAATATCAAACAAACACTCATATACCCGCGCTGTGTTACATTAAAAATAAATAGTGGCTGAATCTCAGAACTGAGGAATAAATTGTTTCAGCAATACGTTTTAGCTGCCCCAGTACTTCGTTGTTTAATTAAAATAAGGTTTTTTATGCTGACATGTGATGGAAGGGGGCCTAAAATGTGTGATATATTATGCAGGTGTATTTTCTGTAAACGAAACTGTGGATAGTATTATTTTAGCACTATTCAGTTGCGATTTTGAGGCAGTAGGTGAAGGAAATTCTGAGTTTAAAATATAAATATAGTCTGCTGAATATTTTTAAGTAGAACTTGCTTTAGGAAAGGAGATTACTTGAATAACGATAACCATTTATGAACATTTGCGCCTACGCAGATGTATTTGTCCTGCCGTTTGGTAATAGGTATTGGTCTTTTAAGTAATTTCCAACCTGTCTGGCTTGTAAAGTGATTACCAATAGCAATATCCAATCCCAGGTGAATCGTGTCCCGAACCTTGTTCCCGAACTGGAAAAGTAAGGGGCGTGATTAATAAAGGACATAATTCAAGGTTCGAACAAAAAAAATACGGTTTTCTTATAGGAAATAATACCCTCAACATTTTTTACTTTTACCCGCCCCCTTTAGTACAGCCCAAGTCCCGATCGAATCGAAGGCTTTCTCGTAGTCTACAAACGCTAAGCAGAGAGGAAGGTCATACTCTTCGATCTTCTGTATAACCTGCCACAGCGTATGTATGTGGTCTACGGTGCTAAAGCCTTTACGGAATCCAGCTTATTTATTTATTTATTATTTATTTATATATACTTTATTGTACACCACAAAAATACATAACAAGAAATAATAATTAAGCACTACAAAATATACAATGGGCGACCTTATCGCTTTCTGCGATCTCTTCCAGGCAACCTTAGAATGGACAGTGATTTGCCTGGACATAAAAATGGGGCAGCTTATTCGGGAGGCGGGTCGGAGTCATCAAACCAGCGCGCGATACGGTTCGTGATGACACTTGAAAACAGCTTGTAGACATGGCTCAGAAGTGAGATGGGTCTATAATTCTTAAGCAGGGCATTGTCGGCCTTTTTAACGAGGAGTATAACCACACCTCAGTCCGCCTGTGTCTGCCTGTGGCATTTTACCCTCGAATATGACGGAATCAAACAGCTTCTGGATTTTCGGCCGGCCTAGCTACCTGCTGATGTATAATTTAAAAAAATCCCTCAATCTCTTCCTCGTTATTTTTTTAATAGTTATCATACCTTATTAAACCTAACGTTCAATCCTCATATCCATTTCTACCATGGGCCATAAATGTTTGCGACTTTAAACTAATGACCAAAATATTGTTGTCTTAAATATGATTTTTGGTACTTTCTAACTCAAATAGCAGCCAGGGTTTAATTGTAGACTTTCGTTGTATTATAAAAAAATGTTCAAGATGTTATCCATAAGAAAACAGCATTCTTTACTGGCCGGCAGTTTAATTTCCGGGTACGAAATGAATGATGTCCTTTAGAGAGGAACGTCGCGGTCGATTCAGGGATTTATATGAGGACATTTGACATTCATAGACCAACGCTAGATACCACACCCTACAAATTTAACTCCCAGACCCTACAGATTTAACTCCCTATCTAGTACTGCTATCGGCTCAAAACATTTGTGCCTGTTCAAATAGCTGCTAATAATATGTGTGATATTTTGAGTGCTGGGTATGCATCTGTTGATAGTCAACTGTTTGAAGTTGTATCGAATTGAGCTGCATTCACCGCAGCTATGCAGACACTCGGAGTTCCGAGTACTAGACGAAAATGATGAATGAAGAGTTTTGGGAAGGTATAAAGAGGGAACAAGCTGCCTCGAGGAATATTAACAAGGGGATTTAATATGCTAGCGTTAAAAAGACATTTGTGAAATATATGTAACTTGTGCTGCTTATACATATAATTTCATAAATAGTTAAGTAGTGAACTTTTGTTAAAGGAAGGTTTTTATAATTCTATAAAGAATTTAGAAACACCGAGAGATTGTATTCGGCACGAGTCCAACAAAATCCTCCATTTTCACTAAACGTATGCCCTAAACCTTAAGAAATTCCCGCAAAAAAGCCTCATCCTTTCAGGTCTCTATTTCTTCACAATACAAGCATCCACGATCTATAGATTCAATTCTTCATCATCCTTACCTCGTTTCTTCCAAGTCGCTCGATTATCGCACAATGCCATTGATTGCCGTGATTGTCCAGCGGTATTCACGGACGGCTTGGAGCGGTTCCAGTCGAGGACCATTCATAAACAACTTTGGGTATCGGGTAGTAATAGTGTAGTGTCGGTTTTGTCACGTAATGGATGATTTTGGGTGAGTAAGGTCAATGCTTATGATGCCACAGGTCGTTTGGGAACCTAAGAATGATTTCATCCTATGTAGTTTTTGTTAACCCTACACCTCTTAAGGGGTCGTTGTTCTAATTATATGAACAACTTTTTCTTCAGGTCTTTTACCGCATTGATAGCGTAGTGTTGTGACCGTCGGACTGCCAAGTCATAGATCTCGAGTTCGAATCCAAGGCATGCACCTCTGACTTTACGGATTCATGTGTGTATTGTATAATTATCAGTTACTTCAAAAATGATGAAGGAAAACATCATTAGGAAACATACTTGAGAAATATTTCTCAACTGCTTGTGAAGCCAAGGCCCATAGGCGGCATAAAAACTCAGACACCAGGATAGTCACTAACCACACGAAAAAATAAAAAAGACTACAGGACCAAACCTGAAATCTTGAAATATCAGCTGTTCCCCTTTTTTTTTTTTTTTGAAGGTGGGAAATTATCAAATAACTTCTCCCGCTCTGGGCGGAGCGGGAGGGCGTGTCAGACTCTTACTGACTAAAACTCACCCGTGTTCCTTCCGTTGCCTGTGTGCCAGGGTCGCGATATCCCTTTCGGACAAACTCGCAACCCCGGCAGGGTCAGCTGTTCCCTACATTTGTGTTCACATAAATAATTTACAAAATTCAATTCGCGTTTTTAGGATTAGGGTAAACAAAAACTAAGCTTGTATAATTGGCTTTTTACTCCTTTAATAGGAGATAAGGCATATTATTCAGCTTAAACTTATATTAATAAAAGAATTTTGATAAAAAGTTCGAATTCTGCCGGATGATGTGCTTCTTCAGAAAGTTATGAAAAGCGAAAAAGAGAAAAAAAGATCTTTAAGACAGCGTTTAGTATTTGCAATTTTTTCTAAATGTTAAGAACCGTTAATTTATATAACTTTAGTTTAAATAGTGTAAACAGCTAAGAATTCTGTCAATCATGACATATATTTTTAGACTGCGACTCTGTTGCTGTACTTTTTTATGATATTTCAGTGCAGAAAAACAAAGTATAATGACTGAAAGATTTTCAGTTTTTACAAAGATCGTAATTACAGTTGCTGATGAACCATACTGGGTATGATATCTTGTAAGTTTAGCTTCTTTATCTTAGCTTAGAAGCAAAACACAAGGGTTTGTTTAAACAAACATTATATAGATTGAAAGAATTTGAAGAAAGAAAGTAAACCTAGAAAGGCACAAATAAAATTGGCCAATGTAAATTTATCCAGCTGTCCAGTGCTACCCAATCTCTGTTTATGTACTTCGTGTACAGGTACAGTCGTTGATGTTGTAAAATTTTCTCAAATAAAAAATATTATGATTTGCACCAAAAGTAATTTAAGTCTATAATTAACTTCTACCCTTGAGTTGCATCAATCTAAACCGAATTTAGAACATCATCTGACTCATTCTAGACAGTCAACCCCAATCTGACACAAGACCAGACAATTAATCGAAACTAATTTTGAAATCGCCGCAGACTCTCGCCAATAGATCAGAAGGTACAGTCAGATATGCCTACAGATAGTCGAAAGGTAGCGCCACTCGTCATGTCAGGCGCGAAGAAGTTGCGCTTGCGCCACAAAACTGTCGCGAGCCAAGCATTCTAGCCAATGACGAGCGATTTATCAATTTTGCCACACTCAAATCAAATCTTAAGAATAATCTTACATTTTTTAGAACCCGGTTTATAAGCCTGTCCTAATAGCTCCTACACATGCCGGCGGCATAGTGTGTAGGAGCCATAAAATATGCTAGCCTATTAGGCTAGCAAGGCTACCTTTATAAAATCAGGTAGTCAAGCATTTCTCTTTTGAGTCTGTAAGTATTAGGTACAGTACTGAAATGAACAGAAGCTCAATATATATTTTTCGTTATCAAAAAAATGCCAGTGTGCATATAACTAGCGAGGCTGCTGCCTGCATTGAATGCGCCAGACGATTAAGAAGGTTCTGTTAACGTACCAACTAGTTATTATAAATATTAATTAACAAAATCGAAAGTAATAGGGAAACTGCTTCTAGGAATATCAAATAGTTCATAGATGAAAAACCTGATACGTTATAATTGCAGTACTTAACAAATAATGCGAATGGAAATAATAAATAACAATAATATTATAAATAATAATAAGGATATACATCCTGATAAAGACAATTTATGTAATGTTACAGAATAAGAAGGTATTTCCAAGGTATAGGATGGTACTCATCACAATAACCAAAATGATTGAATCGAGAGTTAAACAACTTTGGCAAATACTATTACACGTTGATTAGAGTGCAAATGATGCATGAGCATCCTCTAATTAATCTGTTAATATATAGGGCGTTATACTCATTAAGAAAGTACAGATTCTAGTAAATAATCTGGAAATATTAATGTTTGGTGTAACCTTAGGGTAGATATTTTAGATTGGATATGGAGGTCAGTCATGAAATGAAATATATGTCTAGACACTTCTATTCTAAGACTATAATATAAAGTTTATGACGTTTATTTGCTAAGTGTAGGAATAGAAGCAATAGATAATATAAGCAGGTAAGTAGAAAATGTATCACAGAATGCAGTCGATGTGGCTAAGAAGGAAGTGAACACGGAGATGACGGCTGATAAAGATGATGATGCTGATAATTGGGATAAGGCAGGGAGAAGATCATGAATTGATGATATTTTCAGAGGTTTTTAGGTAAATATTTGTTATGTTGTAGTGGAGCATGTAGGTGTAGCAGAAGGAAAAGAAGATGCTGGAAGAAGGTAGCTTCTGCCAGGCTTTCTAATTCATTGTTTATGTAAGGTTCAAATAACCGCCAATAGTATATTTTAATATATCCTTGTCCTTGAATGGATCTGGCTAAATATTAGTTCAAAATCAAATCTTGCTGAGCTGTTGGACTCTGCGTAGTGACACGTTTACCGTCATGACGTAGTAACATTCTATTGACGGCTTACAGCTTGCGTTTATTTAAATAGCAAGATCGAGTTCCACGTCACCTCGCCTGGCTATTTCAGTACCGATTATGATATAACCTTCATTGTTTTTGTGGCAAATTATTACTACACAATGTGGAACATTCCAGACATCTTCGATTATGTTCGATACACTTTATAAAATGACGTTTGGCGATACATGATTAGATTGGAACTATGCAGGAGACAGCTGCAAGCAAATTCCAACTCTCTTGTTCCCAATTTAGAACACATATTCCCGAAGCAGAAAGTTTTGGGGATCGTGCCAAAAGAAAAGGAGTTTTAGCTTCTTCAATTTGAAGTTTAAATTCGTCTGTTAATGTCGATACCTGTTATTAAGAATAGAATTGGCAGGGAACAGGTTGTGAGGTGGTTATAGGATCTCTGACGTTAGCTGGCGCTGAGTCACCGTTTGACAAGTCGGCTAACTAGACCTGTCTTCTGAAAGCAGATCTTTATTCGTATTCTCTTAGGAAAGTAATTTATTGTCATTGAGAAATATTTTATGAATTGATATGGGTGAAGACGAGGTAATTCACGATATTTGTGATTTTCGTCATTACATTTTTTTTTAAACTAAAATGTACCCAACTACTAATATTTTTTTACTAAAATGAAGAATGCCACAAAATTGTAGCTATTGACGGGTTGTTTACTATAATTAACCTTGCTATGTAGAATTGCGATGACGAATGTGGTCATCTCTTTAACCTTCGCTTGAAGTATGCTGATCAAGAAAATATTTTAGTATCGAAAAATATTTAAAACAATTTTGTATATTATTATATTTCATAATTGTACAAAATAATAAGCAATAAAATACAAATCTTGCTTGGCAACAGTGCATAGAGACTCCCAAAGTAGCTCTTTTCTTGAAAACCATGTCTTTAGTTAAATCTGAACACCATCCGAAGTTCAGAAAGGTTCCAAATTGGTAATGTGGATTACTGCAGAAAAAAATCTGCTGATTTTAAACAAACAGTTATTGTTGGCACGCGGGCAATCGCGTCTTCCTAAAATATAAAACTTTATTTTTAAAAATAGGAACGGCGAAAATTTTGCCAACAGTTGAGTTCGATACAGGACACACGGAGAGGGTCTTGCACAGCATTTGTGAAGGTCAATCAGCATCGAACTAACCTAGTCCAAAGTACTCGTATGTTGAAAACAATTTACTTACCCGAGATTTTGGAAAGTTTTAAAATTTCCATATAAATTCCTCTTTTGTTTTTAAGATTTGAGTCATTCATTTTTCAACATTTCTTCGTTTTCAAAAACGTACTTCTCGTTTTTTAATTTTAAATCAAACTAAAAGAAAAGAAAATCATCAGCTGTTAGTCGTTTCTCGGCGGCTGCCAACATTCTTAGTAAATGTGTTATTGTGGTGCAAACATTACTGTACCTCGTTCTCTTGTAACTGATATATACATATGTACATATATACCAATATCTGTATGTTTCCTTGCCTGTCCTAATCGGGCAAGAAGAGATGCATTCAATGCCAGTGGTACTTGACACTGTTGTTGGCTAAAAGTTACAATATTGTATCATGGTTTGGCGACCCTTCAACAACATCAGCTACCCTACAGCAACTATCTAGGATTGAACTATATACTTAGGAAAAAATCGAAAAAAACAAAAAACCCGATTGCACCAAAAAAATTAAAACACGTTAATTTTTCAAGCAGTCTGTTGCAGTTGGCGGTAGTTATTTTAGTTTGATATCAGTTTGTTGCCACCAACTGCAGCATGAAAGTGAACTAGATTGTTTTAAATGTTTTATTTTATTTCCAACCTTAATGTGCGTTATATTTTTGGTATCGTTTTCTCAAGCCCTTTACTTTGATACCCCACATGGTCATGACACTAAAATCTTTTTCACGCCGTTACATATTGTCGTCTCAATTCTGCTATTTTGATGTTATAGAAACAAAATCTAATCTACAATCATCGCGCGACCTTGACGAGTAGATAGATACCTCATTTGTAAAAATCCACCCAGCCGTTAGGATGCTTCCAGGGGTATAAAGAATCCAGATACCAAGAAAGATAGAAAAACATAATGATGTCTTTGCTGTCGCGCCGTCGGGTAAAAATCACAAAATCCTCGTATATTACCATGTCCACCATTCAATCACCTTCACATTCATTATTTATTCAGAATTTCCTTTTTTCTCTGCCCACTGCCCAGGGTGCGCCCACGTATATACATTGAATGCACATTTTTTGAAGTAATAGAAGTAATACTGCAACAAAATGTCCAGTTTTCCTCACGATGTTTTTCTTTCATGGATGTCAGTAATGACCGAGATAAACTCAGAAATTACATATGAATTAAAAAAGTCACATTGATACTTGTTCGGATTTGAACCCACAACCCCGTGCATGAGAGGCGTGGTCTAAGGCACAGGGCCAGCCCATCTTGGGTGCAAGCGTGGTAATCGATGCTCGTTCCTTCTCTGTATGAGCAGAGGCCTGTATTATTACTATTATTTTACTTTAGCGGGAATCATACTGCGCTAGGTTCTACGGACTCTATACGGCTGACCGATTTTGAAAATTATTTTTTAGTATGAAAGGGTATGCTCCCAAGTTGGTCCCATATAAATTTTTATTATTTTTGCTTGGATAGTTTTTGAGTAAGCTTCAATAATACGTATTTTTCCCATTTAGTATAATATGTGGATGATATGATGATAACTTCCTGTCACTGTTATTTACATAGCAGGTAGTGCAATTTACATAGCAATTCAAAACCAAAGACACCGACTTCCGAAATTAAATTTTTTTTTTACTTTCTAGTGTTTTTTTTGGAAGTAGTTTTTTTTTTTGTAAAAGTTTTTATATTTACATTACTTTCGTCAGAGAGACGATGACAGTCAAGAATTCCAAATCGCCAAGAAATAGTGACGTCAATGAATGGTATGGGAATGACATTTCACGGATCATGTCACCTCTCGACAGCTTTAATTGCCATTAACTGCATAGTCGTGTCAATTCCTTAGCAATAGCTGAACATCACTTTGTATGAGGAGCTCGACCTATCATGCATGGGCATGATGGTGATGCGACCACATGCTGTGTAGAAAGGCTTCTGCTCATACCGAGAAGGAACGAGCATTGATCAGCACGCCTGTTCCTCAGACCAAATAAAAAACCAAAGACAGAGCGCTGCGAACAATACTGTGAAGCTTGCCAAAACTACACCGCCGCTCTGTGCATACACGCTCACACGCACACATTTACAACCTTTTACAATGACACTACAATCAAACTACACCACACAAAGTGCACACATGTTTACGAAACCGGCTTCGCTACACTGTTGACAGCGCTCTGTCTTGGTTTTTTATTTAGTCCCAGGCCTATTTTTTACATGTTAGCCATTTTGTGTTAGTTTTCCTCATAATTGCTTCGTTCACCATCACCATCATCATCATCATCATCTGCAGCCTGACTTCTCCCACTCCTGGGCATAGGCCTCTTTCCTTGTGTCAATTTCCACGTTCCTCAAAATTGAAATCAAAAGTCATTTATTCGAATTAGGCTGAGAATCAGCAATTTCGAACGTCAAAATTACATAAGACAGTTCCCCAAAACGCTCACCCTTCTCCACTATCTAGAGCTGGCAAGAAGAAGTGGCGCAACAAACTCCCCAGCAGCACAGCTGTATGTTCAGTTAGAAAAACTTGATTCTATACAATAGTATGAAAAATAATTTACAATGCGCAACACAAACCTTTAAATTAAATTATTTTCCACATTTCAGTTAGCACACGCCAATATTGTACCAACAACATTCTGTGTCAGCGTCATCCAGGCTGGTTCACCACAAGTTGTTAATTATTGGTACATGTCTAAATCCGAAACTACAGACTGGTCTTTAATCTATCGAGACCTGACATTTGTGACATTTATTCGTTGTGTTGAAAGACCCCTAGGGTTTAAAGCGCATCATTCTTAACCTATGCTAAGAATCAGTTCATCAAACTCTCTCTACAATGCTTAAATAAAAGAAACTTAGATTTAATGAGTATTACTTATTCTGTTTTCCATTCGTTTCACATTTATCACCTCCGACAGCAGCTTTCGAAAATAAGACGTTTTACCTATATTTTTAGAGCGATAACCTCAACAAAAACTATTGACGTATTCCCACGTACATGAGGTATACGTATATATGCCACATTCTTATAAACATGTGTTTCTTCTAAGCGTCAACATGCTCTATCTGCCAAATATTTTTTCTACGAAAACTTATGGACATACTTTAAAAAAAATCTGGGGCTTGTTTGTACCCTAAACAACCGCAGGAAGGCAACCACGTTAACAAGAAAAAGTGCAAGATTGGTGAACAATTCAAATTCAAATTCGAAAGTCATTTATTCAAACTTGGCTGAGAATCACCACTTTTCGAACGTCAAAATTACATAAGACACATTAACATATTGAAAACAGCCTATGTAAAGAGTAGATAAGTTAATCCATCTGCCGTGCTATTCTGTAAACATCTCACCGTGATAACTTGGGTGAAGTGAGCATGAAGTCAGCTATCCATAGTATCAATCCCTAGCTTTAGGTGCAATGACAGCTCACATCAAGCTCACTTCACCCAAGTTATCACGGTGAAATGTTTACAGAATAGCACGGCTGTACTCGATGGAAAGGGAGGTCCGTATATAGGTCAGGCGAGCGTTTGAAAATTAAAAATTTTCAATTAAGGAATTATTTTTTCTTATTTATTTTTATGATTACACCACTAGCCCTACCCGTGTGTTAAATTAATATCGCCATTGTAGCGGCACGATGTATATTGCCACATTAGAAAAATGCATCACTCATGGCTAGCAATTCAACACGGGGCGAGCCTATTGCCTTCACCCGGGCACAAATCCAAACTCCGGGCTGTTACTAAGAGTTTCCTAATTTAAAAACAATTCGACACGTCACAGAAAAATCTGCTAAAGACGCACCAACAATGACGATGTTGTTCGTCATTGTTCTGGTCTGATGATCATACCTCTATATTTTATTCGTCAGAAACGAACACTGAGACTGTCTGTTAGAATGCAAGTCTATTGACTGCCATGTCGACTGCCAGTCTGCGTCAATTATCTGTGTGCAATCGAGAATGATAGACATTTAAACAATTTAGCTGATATGGTGTGCTAACCCTTTGACGTCTTCAATACGTCATGAAAAACTATGTACATAAATATTGATAATTTGGCTTGTCTCCTCGACTACGGTATGGTCGACTTCCAGCTTATCTAGGTAATGCAACAAGATTGATTGCCATTGAAACTCCGGATTCTCCTTCCTAGAATAATTCTAAAGTTCTTGAAGTATATCGCTATTCAGCTTAAATATCATTGCATAGCAATAAAATTGAGGTATGATCATCAGACCAGAACAATGACGACCAACATCGTCATTGTTGGTGCGTCTTTAGCAGATTTTTCTGTGATGTGTTGATTTTTTTTTCCACTAGGAATATCTTAGTAACAGCTTGGATTTGTGGCGTGAAGGCAATGGCTCGCCCCGTGTTGAATTGCTTGCCATGAGTGATGCATTGAGTGTAATAAGTGGGATTTAAATTCACTTTGTTGTGGCAATATACAACGTGCCGCTTAAATGGCGACATTAATTTAACACACGGGTAGGGCTAGTGGCCAGTAATCATAAAAATATAATAAGAAAAAAATATTCGATATTTGAAAAATTTAAATTGTCTATCGCCCGCCTGACATAGGGCTCTCCCTTTCCTTAAATTCGCCTTCTCTTTGCACGTTATTCGTTTTATTTTCATTGATGCGATGTTATGATCCGTGACGCCGGTAAATGACCTCTGCGCTACAGTTGATAAGTACTGGTTGCACCAAGATGCTATTTTAGAAAATTTAAAATAAATCAATAAATAATAACGTTTAATGAAACGTATACGTGTGTTAAAATTAATGACACCTTAAAGCGCCACGCTGTATTAGGCAATTATTTATTTAATTTAAATTAGAAGAGAGAAGGTTATTAGAAGAGATTTCTTAGTTAAAGATATTCTGCGCTTCACTGATTTATTTATGTAATCCCCGAAATAGAGCATACCTTGTTTAAAGTTTGCACTATTGCACAAACATTCTCCCAGTTTCCCGTTGCTAAGCTACCAAAAACAAGTACTATTTAGTGTAAAACACCATTAATATGGTTATTCCTCTCCAGCTTGTTGGCAGTGCCGTGTGACACAGGTATTAAAGCGTCTCCACACTTAATATGTAGGGTAAATCTCTAAATACACTTACGGGAAATCGGTCGTATGATTTTGTGAATCTATTTCTAAATATATCGTATGTGTGGTATGATTTTCAGTGGCTTATTTCTATCTTGAGTTGTTTTATTTTGTAGTGACTATAAATAAATATAAATGCCATATTATTTAAAATTGTAATAATTAATAATAAGTAATAATCTATATCTATATCTATACTTATAATAAATCTGTAGAGAGGTCAATTCTGTACATGATAAATATTTTCAAAATAACCATCAGGGGGTAATTAGTGATCGATACTGATGCCAAAAATAGAATCAGTGAAATTTTTGTCTGTCTGTCTGTCTGTCTGTCTGTATGTTCCTTATAGAAACAAAAACTACTCGACGGATTTTAACGAAACTTGGTACAATTATTCTTCATACTCCTAGGGAGGTTATAGTATACTTTTCATCACGCTACAATCAATAGGAGCAGAGCAGTGAAGAGAAATGTTGGGAAAACGGGAGAAGTTGCTCCATTTTTTAAGCTTCCGTCGCGTGTGAAGCCTTAATCGTTAAAGCTACATAGAAATCATTTATGACGGAAATGTTCTACATAAAATTATCTAAAAAATATCCTACAACAGCATATGTCTATCTTTTATGGTTGACTCACAATAACACGTGTAACTCCCGATAGCTTAGCAGTTCGGAGCTTTCTGATTATATTTGTTTACTCTTACGTTTATAATACTCTCACTCATCCCTAATTAAAAGAAGTTAATATTATTACCTATTCAATAAAAAAATAATCATAGTAATCGGTATAGAAACACCAAACTTATACATGAAATACGCTAATAAGCCATCGCGCCGTCGCGCGTGAATACTGAATCATGCCATAAGGATTATTTTTGTGTAACGGTTGCCGCGCTCGACGCGGTTCGTGGCGGTAGGGTATAAAAAGGCGGGAGGTCCGAGCGCGACCTTCATTCAATAATAGTTTATTTGATTTTTTTTTGTTGTTATTTTATAAAATAGGTATTAGTTGTTTTGGTACTGTTTAAATATTCGTTCAAATTACAAATTATTAATAGTTTGCATTTTATTTAACAGGCTGCGGTGCAGGTCAGGTCGGTCTTTATTCCCAGAATTCCAGAAACGCATTTCCCAGTATCGGTGTGTTATGCAATGACAATTAATAAGGCTCAAGGGCAGACTTTTCGTGTTGCTGGAGTAGATCTCGGTGTCAGTTGTTTCTCGCATGGTCAGTTATATGTCGCTCTTTCCCGGGTTAGCAGTTCTAGAAATCTTTATTTTCACGTGCCGGACGGGTCAACTTTCAACATAGTTTACCCGGAAGCTTTGCGCTGAAGTATTTTCGTTCTATAGGTACTTAAGCCTCATGTGAAAGTGATCTAAACAATATTACCAATACATTAACTTAATAACATACAAGGAGTTACACGCTGACGGAGTCGCGGGCACAGCTATTAATAATAATATTCTGCGGTTCCTTATTGCGATATTTTTCAACAGTATTGTGGATTGACATATTATATTTCCCTACTAAAATACGAAAGTTAATCTGTCTGTTACATCAAAACCACTGAACCGTGAGGAAGGACATATGGTACTTTTTTACGAAAAACGACGGAAACGCGGACGAAGTCGCGGGCAAAAGCTAGTTAATAATAAAAAAAAATAAAAAAAAATTACAGATTTAGTACATTCATTTCAGAATAACATCTCATTCGAAATACATAATTATAATTAACTAGTGGTCGCCCAGAGTTCGAAATTCGACCATAATTCAGATTCTAAAGTAGCCATCTTGTGTCAAACGCATGGTTGTGTGTGTAACGTTTTTTTTAATTAATTTAATTTATTTCTAATGTATATTATATAAAAATATTAGCTTTCTGCACTCCTTCTCCATATAAACTTTAACTGTGCCAAATATTATACTCCTCCGTCCGCGTAACTTTCGTATAAAGGGGTACAAAGTTTTTGCTTCACGTATTAATATATAGATAATAATAATAATTGGTTTGATTTCTATTAATATAATTAGTTGTTTATTATTCGCAGTTTATTTTGCTTCTTAACATGGAACCCGTCAGGTGAAGGCCTCCTCCAAAGATTTCCTCGCTGATCTCACTTATCTCTGCATTGTCCTGTTAGTATGTAATGGGGACCGGCTCCCCTTTTTATGTCGCCCTTCCATTGTGTATACGGTTTTCCTGTTCGACGCTTGCCTGGTGGTGGTCATGTCTTTTGTCCACCTTATATCTTCTAGGCGTGGCGTGCCACATGGCCGGCCCCCCTTTTTTTTTTTTTTTTTTTTTTTTTTTTTAATCAAATAACTTCTCCCGCTCTGGGTGGAGCGGGGCGTGTCAGACTTTTACTGACTAAAACCCACCCGTGTTCCTTCCGTTGCCTGTGTGCCGAGGTCGCGATATCCCTTTCAGACAAACCCGCAACCCCGGCAGGCTCCGGTGGCCGGCCCCCCTGGATTTCAACTTATGAACTAAAGGAAGCTTTAGGGCACAAATTCGCAACATAATCTCTATTTTAACAAATCAAATGTAATATCTTTATAATAGCAGATGTCATAAAGGTATTTGTGATAGCTATTACATAAATGAGAATGTTATTTGCATGCTCATTTGGCTTGTCTAAAGACTCTTAACTACTGTTTTAGAAATTATGGAGTGAGCAATGCATTTCATGTTTCTACATTACGCCAGATTCTTACATTATTAATGCATAAATCATTTCTTTTTGGACGACTACCACAATAATATTCGCTTAAATAGACATTAGCTGTATGGATGGTTACATCATAATGCTGTTGGATAAATCTTAGGTAAGTCATCTTGAAACACATGAAATGAAATGGGATGTATTTAATCGAACCACACATATTTCCCATTTTGCTTTCATAGAAATATTATTGAACACTCTAATATAAGGATTTCACCTGTTTTTGTGAACCTCAAATAATTCCTATTTCGGGGTCCTAAAATTACTTAATAGTCAAGTAACTGCGACTAACTTGGATGTAGGTTAGTAGGTCAGTTAGTTGTGCGATTTGTCACACTTTCTAATACAGTATACCCACTAAAACTCAGCGGTGCTCCCGCATCGCCGTGATGGGAGGGCCATGGGAAACCGGCTCAGCCTTTACATCCACAGCCCTCCCGGCGCATGCCCGCCTAGCTGGCGGGCCCCACATGCCCCCCACCTGGTTGGTGGGGGGCTACTTGAATGGCCGGGAGCACCTGGCCATTCCCGTCCGGCACTGGTGGAGGCCTGTGCGATACAGGCGAGGGTGCCCCCGCACCCGTTGCCTGCTGGCCTCCACCTGGGAGGAGGAGTCGGAGATGACTGTCGAACTGACGTCTCCTTCGACCCCTCCTCCGCCTTCGGAGACACTTTCTAACGTAACCTAACCCGTTTGGTCGGGGTAGCTTAGCTTAGTTACCGCGACCAACTGTGAAAAAAGGCCGGAAAGTTAAAAAGAAGCTCAATTATTAAATATCTGTGCATTATTAGAAGCCCATAAAGTTTTTAGAGGTTCATTCATTAATTTAAAAAGTGTACATCATTAGGAGGTCAATACGTTTTTAGAGGATCAAGTAAATATTTCAAAAATAAAATAAGCTAAATAGAGTCGACATTTCCTAGCTGAATAGCGTGATATATTGACTACCTTCATCTTAGCGTGTCGATGACAATCTACATGGGCTCGGCCCAAAATTCAGGTATGTGTTTGGCGCCATCACTAGCGTCCTGTAACGTGCAGCTGACAGGACATGCAGGACACGACATAAGTGTCCCATAGTTTGTGGAACAGCACCACATTTACACACTAAGGCGGAGTCGTCTATGAATCTCCAACTGAACAGATTTTCCTTGCTACGGCCAACCTGGGCCCGAAGTCTGTTTAAAAACTCCCAGATTACCCAAGTCAACTCATGTCCAGGCGGGAACTCTTCAGCAGATGGAACGAATGGTTTGAGTAAGTAAGTACTGTCTCGCCACAGCTGCAGTCTTTCTATATTGACTATCTTATGTACCATCTACGTCCCACGAACCTCATCATTTGTTCCACATTCTAACATAAAAACGGTTGTACCTACAACTTGCTCCATAACGTTGTACAGTGCGACCTCAATAGTCCGCGGGAGCTTCCGCGTACACGCTGCCAACGTTCGCACAAAAATGAACGGAGACGGAAAAATATGGAAATAGATTGATGATTTATCAATATGTGTATGTATAGGTGGATTTTCTGGTTTGATTTTTGAAAGCATTGGTTGGTTATTTCAGTTTGAAAACCGGGGATGATCAGATTTAACAAGACCTGATGTTTTTGTTTTTTCAGTTTGTAACCAGAATTTTTTTAGTGTATCCACTCCTTATGAAATGAAAATTTAAATTTAAAATGAAAATGAAAATTAAATGATTTTTTTATTTCCAAATATAAATCCACATACAAATACGTAAATTATCCTTAATGGACTGAACTAGATATAATACTTAATTAGGAATGTGCCAAAAAATACAAAAATAACTTCAAAAGTTCAGTAAAGGTTCTTGTTCCCTATAACTGAATTTTAAACCAGACTTACGACGTCGTTAGGCACCGTTTGGTTCTTTCATATGATTTTCCTATAAAGAATTCCGGTATGTACTATAAATTGAACAACAAACTTATTAATTAATATGAAAATGTATTTATTAGCTGATACTAAAACGAAGTAATAAAAACTATAAGAAATGGATGCGTTCGGATATAAATCCGACAGTTTTTTCAGTGGAATTCGTATGCTTAATTATGTGTAATAGACAGTGGTAGGCAGAATGTCAATTGTGTCGTTATTCTTTTGAATAGAAAACTCTAATTTTGATTGCGGGACGTTATCGCTATCTCAGCTGTTCACAAAGTATTTACAAAATCTTGTATAATTTGTATATAAAATGTTGACACTTTTCATTAAAACATGATTAAATTGACAACATAAGTTACATCTTGTCTACAGTTGTACAGTTAAATTCTATTTTAAAGTAAAAAAAAAAAAACAGTGAAGAAACACTGTAGTTGCTCAAAAACAATACCTAAAATCGTCTGTATCTACATAAGTATTCCAATATTTTTTCGAACAATTTTTTTTTTTAATTCATTAAAAAAACTGCTTAACCTTAAAACCTAAAACCCAGTTCACACTAACATTGCAACATTACATAAATTATTGCAAGACGTATCCGATTCAGCTGTAACATCATAGCAACGACAAGGCGCCTCCGTTAGTGACAATCGTAGAACAAACGAAACGCGATCTAAATCGGTCGTGTGCCCTGACGGCTATTTCAGCTGGTCTAAATATACCACGACAAAGATCGCGGCGCGATGTGGGTCGAGATACCTTTTTCTTTCGATCCACAATCGGCATGTGCACACCTTGCATAATTCAAGCGCCAACTAAAATATTAACGGACGTTTTATTAATTAATACAAATGACAGTTCCAATTTTGAATTGAGAAGTGCACTTTGAATTCAGATTCCATTTTTGAATTTTTTTGTGTGTTCGTCAGGTGTGGAAGTAGTGACGGTGTGACGGTTGAATTTTTTATGAGTGTTCGAATGTGTTTGTGGTAGAAAATAGCTCAACGTATAAATAAAATGAATAATTCGTTGATATTTTGTGTTCTTGGAAGTTCCGAGTGTGGAGGCTGAGAAAATGCATGTGTTTCTAGTGAGAGAGATGAAAGGAGTCTGAATGGTATGAAGTATGTGTGAAAAATTGATAAATGCAATTTAATATTTTGCTTGTGTCTGAAAGTGCCGATTCTTTAAATACTTATTTCAAATATTATTTTTATGAAAAATTACAGGACTGCAAACTTTTACGAAAAAGACAAAAATGAAAGTTATGTTTTTAAAACGATTCATATTTCTATATTACTTGAAAACCGTAAAGTTCTATATTTTCCAGTATATCTGTAAAACGTGACAAGGACGTCTGTGGACTAAGGTTGCTGATATAAAGATTAAAGTGTGGCAGACAGACGGACCGGCAGACGAATATAACGATTATAATCTTATGAACTATCTTGTGAAACTTCGCCTCAGCCCCATCATTCATTAGTTGTGTTCAGTATTCTGAAAACCTTACCTTTAGTTGATTATCTCTTGATTTAATTCTAACAAAATATTTAAAAAAATGAAGGTACATTATGATGAACCATATTTCGGATTTGTTTTTTTTTTTTAAACCCCTTATTAACGGGATTGAGATTTTGATGTTTTCAGCTAAAAGATGCTGCGACAGTATCAACGAGTCAGCCATGGCTATGAAGTCAGAATTTTTTTCGATGGTGGTTCAAATTTTGGCCTCACAACATGACCTTAATTGCACTAGGTATAACAAATACTCTTGTTAGTTTTTAGTATATTCAGTTTAGTTTGAGAATTCAACAAAATACTAGGGCCGAGCAAACTCATCTCACTTGTAGTAACCTAAAACACACGCAGTATCTCAAATGAAAACCATTTAATAAAGAAAAATTGCACCAGTATTTTGCATTTTCCAACATGACGAAATACCGTACATACCAACAACACTGTCTTTTTATATATCTCAATCTCCTCCTCAACTCATCCGACATAACTATTATGTTACATTCAACCATCGTTCAACAAATACCACGTAACATTGTGATATAGCTACAAGGGATTGATGTCTTCCTATGCGTTGTCTTGAGTGATGGCTTCCGTTTATCTGGCAGCGAACATTTATGGAACGTTTTCCATACAACTAGCTATAAGCTTGCGGGCGTGATGATGATGATGACGTCACGCTGAAGTAGTTGCACGAAGGCTGCGTTGACGTTCATGCTCGGGGTCACCAATTTAGGGGTATGAGGAACAGGGCGTAAAGTTGACTCATTCCCCATAGAAAAGGGAGGATACTCCGACCAGACGGGTGTCATGTCAATTGCCCAGAGGTTGAAGTCGTGAGCTTGTATATATGTCCACCGCGCGGTAAACTCTATTTGCGCGATGCAGGATTTGAGTGACGTCAGGATATTGTGTGACGTCAAGTCTTTGATGCGTAGTTCACATGTCTCAAACTCAAACTCAAATCATTTATTTCAATTAAACCATTACAGGCACTTTTGAATTGTCAAGGAATCGGTCAGTCAAAAATATGAAGCTAGTTGCCCATTCCAAAGCGTAGTAGGTACCTATGGAGAAGAACGGGCAAGAAACTCCACGGACACTCTTTTAAATAAATAAATGTGGCGGTGTAGATGCCGCCACAGCATATATATGTTGCAGTCAAAACTCTTAACCAGTCAAAAGTACTATTGACTAGCAAAATCAGTCAAAAGTACTTTTGACCGTATGCTTTAGTCAATTATACTTTTGACTAAAATAACAGTTAAAAGTACTTTTGCCCAATGGAGCTGGTTAAAAGTACTTCTGACTAAGTGATTCCGTCAAAAGTGGTTTTGACTGGTTGTATCAGTCAAAACTCTTAAAAAGTTAAGGTGGTCGATAAAAATAAATAAAAATAAAATAAATAACGACAAACGCACATATAAACTTTTATGAAAAAAGGATTGATGTGTAATTCAAAGTGCCATAATAGTTTGATATGCATGAATAAATAATTCGTCATTGTAGACTGATAGCCTTGTAAAGTTATTTTAAAAAAAACACGTATTTTAATTACGATGCATAAATAATGTGTAATAAGTAAAACATATATAATTTACAAGGTTCTCATTATGCTATCACGAATTAAATTTGATTTTTTAAAATTTCAATTAAAGTTACAAATTATTTAAGAAAAGCGATTAACGTAATAGAAAACGTAGGTACTGTGTTTTTATAACCTGTGAATTTTCTGATTACCTAATTGAATGACAATTTTTAAGTGTATGTTTTCTTTGTATTGATTGTGATGCCGAATTTTTCGTAATAAACGATTTCACATTTAATAAATATCTTTTTTATTCACATCTAACCAGTTAATAGTGCTTTTGACTGATGCTTTATTGCAGTTAAAACTACTTTTGACGAAGAGCGTCAGTCAAAAGTACTTTTAACCGCAAATTTGCAGTCAAAAGTACTAATAACCAATAATTTTCAGTTAAAACCACTTTTGACAAACCTGTTCAGTCAAAAGTACTTTTGACTGATTTTGTTAGTCAATAGTACTTTTGACTGGTTAAGAGTTTTGACTGCAACATATATACAAGATCCAAATCTGAGCAGTCAGAGCATAAATGCATACATGGCCAAAATGGAATGTGGGCTGCCAGAGTTGGAATAGTTATTTATGCATACAAGACTTTATCTACACCCATGATATGAATCCTCTATAAAAGATTCTGAAACCATAGCGTGTTGTACAGTGATGTAAGAACTCTATGTAAATTCATGGAAAGTTTAATTGCTGAGTAGCTAATACAAAAAAGTATGTAAGTTTTTTAGGGTTCCGTAGTAAACAAGGAACCCTTATAGTTTCACCATGTCCGTCTGTCTATCCCAGGCTTAGCTCAGAGCCGGTTAGTAGTAGAAATCTGTAATTTGGTATGGGTATACATATTAGTAATGCCGACAAAGTGGTTAAATAAAATCAAGTAAAAAATTTTTTTTGCGCGTTCATGACAATGTTCTTTTTTTTTAATTCATAAAGATACTACGAATTGAGTAGTGAGAATGTGACTGTTTGATGAGTAAGGAACTAGTACAACATTATAACACTCGTTTGGATGATATTATGGTTACACTGGTTGTTTTAATGTTGGCAATAAGCTAACTGTTTCAGAATCTTCTGTAGAGGATTTATAGCATGGGTTATAAATGAATTATAAAAGAGTGTCCGTGGAGTTTCTTGCCCGTTCTTCTCCATAGGTACCTACTACGCTTTGGAATGGGCAACTAGCTTCATATTTTTGACTGACCGATTCCTTGACAATTCAAAAGTGCCTGTAATGGTTTAATTGAAATAAATGATTTGAGTTTGAGTTTGAGTTTGAGAATTGATATCATCAATGAATTATTAGCAATATCAATAAGTTTTTATTATATTATCATCATGTCATCTTTCATTTAATAATACACATCCTTATTTGCATATCATAGTAAAAGTAAAGTAAAAGTTTTTTTTTATATTTTGAAACAACAACAATTTGACATAGTTACAATTGAAACGATGATAATAACTACAAAAGTTTTAAAAAAACAGTGTCGCAGCTATCAACGCCCGTATCAAACAGATCTGTCTGTGATTTTCAAAAATAAAAAAATAAAAAATAATTTTCTTTTAACATTATTAAAAAAATCGGAGAAAATTTGAGGTTGGTGTATCAATTTACTGTTTTTTCACAGTTATTATTACCCAGGATTTTGTAATATCTCGATTTAAAAGACTGTCCTTGGAGTTTCTTGCCCGTTCTTCTCCATAGAGATCTACGTTTCGGAATGAGCACCTAGCTTCAACTTCCTGACTAACTGACAGACCCCTTGACAATTCAAAAGTGCCTATAATTGATTTAATTGAAATAAATGCTTTGAGTTATTTTACTTCTGATTTTGATCAGATCACAGTGATCTTTATTCTCTTTGTTTGGGTTGCTGTCAGAGGTAAAATGGATATCTAAAGACTGTAGAAAGTTGGTGATATTGGTTATGTTAAACAAAAATTACTTACTTATAAATAAAATAACCATCGACTTAAATAGACTGATAAAGATATAGTATTCCTGGAAGCAAAGAAAAAAACTGATGTTTTGATGCCAAGTAAGGCAAAAGATATAAAATGATTGTATGTAGAACCAGGTTACTACCTCATCGAGCTACGAAAATAGCAGTAGCCTCGTTCTTCAGTCAGGTTTATAGTATACGTCAGATAAACAAACAGCTGATACTTTATATATTATAGATTGCAATGTACCTATTTGTTTATTTACGATAACGTTACTAGACTATTCATTTTGATTTATTTATTTTTATTTTTTATATGTAGTATTGCTAAAATCTATTAACCGACCTCTTTTATTCAATTTACAAAAGTCTATGACTTCTAGAACTCAAACTCACAAGTAAAGTATTTAATGAAAAAAAAAACAACTTTACAATCAATACAGTAATCATTGAAATAACTGTAGGATTATCAATCTGCCTACCCTTTTCTTATAAAACATTAAATCGTAAACTAGAATAACCAAGTAGGTTTATTCGCAAGCAAAACCTATTTCTATTTACATTACTTTCTATATGTATAAGAAATAAAAACACATTTGCACGGTATCCAGGACATTTTATAGCTCAACAATAATGTATCTAGATACAATTCAACGACAATTAAAGCTCAAAAATAAATTTACTAACCCAATAAAAGTCGGTTGGGGACTAAATAACGATAAGTGACGACTCAGCAACAATAAAATAGCTGGCAACAAACAATTTTATTTTTCCGTTTTACAGAAATAACATGGACTCGACTATCGTACATTCTTGGCAGCGGATAGTACAGAACTCAATACATGGCGAATGTTCGTACGTCAATCATAGGAATTAAAGGTTTTGTTGCTGATTGTATTACGAAAGTCGGAGTTCAATGTAAAGTCACGTAGAAGGTTAAAAGTAACAGCATTGAACAAAAAAGAGGTGCACAAAAAAATTTACTCTATTCTGGGGAGTGAGTTACAAAATTGTTTGATGGTATTTACTTATACAAAAATAAAACAAAAAAACATAACCCTTCGTTGGCAGTCGGGTAAAAATATCCATTTATCAGGTATATAGCACTTACTACTGTTAAATTACTTACATACACGTAGGTACTGATATTTAGTAGTGTGTTGATCTCATAGCTAGAATATGGTACAAATGTAGTATAATCTCTTTTCGGAATCTCTGCCAAAAGTAAATAAAATATATAGATATCTGATGGTGTGACTTTCTCTGTCACATTTCTAATACGAGTCGGATTTTTTTTCTTTTTAGAGCTCTACAATATACTAAACTCATTAGGCGAAGCTAAATTAAGATAAAACAAGACAATTCTATGTAACTATATTTTAATATGCATATAAGTTACATTCCACACACCATAATAGATTCCAAAACTGGCACAAAAGCTGTTCGTTTACGGTCATTAAATCACAAAGTAAGCGTTTGCTTTTAACAATAAACTGATCGCTAAACGTTCAGATTTCACTAAACAATAGAAGCATAAAGGTACAATTCCGTAGCCCACTGCAGGCAGTAGCAGCAGCAGGCGACTTCATAGAAATTTGATTCTATTTCATAGAAATACATAGAAACCAGTGTCGCGGCGACACGTCGCTTGCTGCTGCTGCTCGCAGTCGGCTACGGAATTGTACCTTAATAATCAAGCTGATAGGTCGAGTCAGATGTGACACAAACTATCGGCATTTATTAGAAAGACCATTTTAGTCACTAATCTACATGGTCTTCCCGTGATCTGACCAAGACAATGTCTGGACTTTAAAAGAGACTTTGACCTCTGAGGTTGTTTCGATGTTTCTTCTCAGAGTAGAAAATACTGACCTTATCATCATTAAAAATCAAATTACAATTGACCACAACACTGTCATCAAACAATCCACAGTCCTGGGTCCAATCCCCAGGCCAAACAAAGTGTTATGGGGTTTTTCTGCCAGGAATTTCTTGGTAGCAGCTCGGTGCTCGGTTTAACTTTCATGAAAATGAGGGCGACTTTTTACATTGAACTTAAATGTAACTGCTGAAATTTAGCAGGCCATCCCAGGTATAGGCAATTGTTTAGAGTAGTAACACAACCTACATACACCTCTGCTGAACCTTTCGGGAATTCTGGCGTTATCGGAATTAAAATATACGGAGTGCGAATTCAAATAATCGTTTTGGCAAATCAATGTTCTTCCATCCCACATGTTTCACGACAAACTCTGGACATTATAGCACAAAGTATCTTGATACTTGACGTCAGTACTAAACTACAATGTAAACGGTACTCGAGCGTCACGCATTTAGTATTGCGTAAACGACATGTGACAACAACAGTATGTGGAAACGACATAGGGAGCGAGCCATCTCGAAGGGCATAATGTGTTTTGGGATTGTGAATAATGCACTTAAATGTCGTATTAAAAGAGCATAAGCCAGTGATGTTCCATATTTAGATCCAGAGCTCCTGCAGTCAGCGCCGCTACCAACCTAACCACCTATTATTCATCTGTTCATTGTTTCCAATGTGTTTATTGTTTTCACAAACTCGGCACCAACCAGCAACGTATTAGTAGGTTTGATGGTTGTCATTTACGAAATAACAAGCTGTTTTACTGCAACAATTCTGGAAAAGATTTTACATAACATCACGCCTGTAATCCGCGAAGGGTTGGGCAGAGGTGTTCCTATAGTACACCTACATTTCGCCAGTTATGTTTAGGCCCCATGTAATAGGGGGCGAGCCTAATACCATCAACCGGGCACAAATCCAAAGTCCGGGCTGCCAATGAGAAATTCCAGATGGAAAACCCAATAACACTGCGCCTGACCCGGGAATCGAACCCAGGCCCTCATGCAAGTAGCGCTTCCACTAGGCTAACGAAGCAGTTTTCTTCCTCCATACATTTGGTGCATTCGTTCCTACAAATTATTTCTTTGTGTTATAGAGCATTCAAAAAGCAAGACAGAAGCCGAAACAATATGTTTTGCGAACAGTGATTCAAATCAGCATACAACCTCCATCCATATTGAAACTTGGTCCTTACTAGGTCCTTAATAGGTACTAATTATTAAAATGTTTTTATTTTATGAGTTGTATTGCAACTTGTGGTAATGTAAATTAATTTTGCATAACGTCGCCGTGCAGTGAAAACCTCGTGATTGCAATAAACGTTATTTTACAGAGAAGATACCTATAACTGCCGGTCATTGACGTTCTCTGATGTTCTCGTTATCAACGATAGAAGGCATTAGAAGCATCTTACATCTCGCTGTCTGTATTTTGTTCTAAGCTTGCATTACGAGGTTTTCAACACAACAAATAAATAAAAAGAAAAGCAATTAATTTTCCTTTACGAGGTTTTCACTGCCGGGCGACGATAAGCACTATTATATAGAATCAAGTCTTTTCCAACTGAATAGACAGCTGTGCTGCTGGGGGGAAGTGGTGAAGGGCGGGCGGTTTTAGGGGACTGTCTTATGTAACGTTCGAAAAGTGTTGATTCTCAACCTAGTTTGAATAAATAACTTTTGAATTTTTGACTTAGTAATACCAATAATTTTCATTTCATATACCTTAAAGAGCACTACTATTTCCAGCACAAATAATTACTGTTCAAGTGCCCAAATGGCCGGTTATAGGAGAATAGTGATAGAACCTCAACTGAGGAGTGGAGACCGCTTGGCGACGCGCCAGTAGCGCTGATGTGTCATGCAGCCAGCAAAGATTACGGAGCGGAGAGAGGGCAGATGTGATTGGTGCTAGTAGGAAAGATACTGAAAATATGACACAGCTGGATAAGCGACGGTTCCGTGTTTTTGGACTGTATGAATCCATTATATGAATCTGTACGGACCGACATAAAGCAAGATCCTCAATGGACGTTGCAGGGGGTGACTTTATTATTAACGTTCGAGACACCAACAACTAAGCTAAATACAAAATAGACGATAATGCCAATCAACATGCTAGTCGCAAAAGAAGGATTTGTCTCTAACATTATTGGTATGAGATACTCTAGGGGTGCCTTCGCCTACTGATTCTCATACATCAGTGCTGTTCATGACCTAATGCAAGAATTACAATATTCATCAAAAATAGTAGTGAATTGCGGGTTCTTGAAACGTGCTTCGAGAGAGAGCTACGCCGTAGCCTCGTAGAGGCCCAACCAACAAATTCGTAGAGCGTCTACGAATTCATTCTAATGTGACATTTTACCGTACTACAGTCTTATCTCATAATCTATGTCCAAACATTTCAGTGAGTACACAAATCATTGTATAATCTGTATAATTCTCACCGGCCAGCGACGTGTTTCATCAGATACCGGGAAGATGAGCTACTAAATGATGTTTAATTTGAGCCAAGTTGCGTCGTAATGACAGGACGCCGCCTCGATAGAGTACATTTTAATGGTCTATCCCATTAATTACATTAGATGTTTGCTAATTTTATTAGAAATTTTATGGTTCAATTAAAATTGGAATCGATTTGTTTTTTTATTGCGGGATGCGAATTAGTTTTATTGATTTTTAATCGATGCATGGTTTAATTTATGCGTTTAAATTTTTTTATTTGAATAGAGACATACCAGAATCTTATTATCTTTATTTCTATATCTTCTCTTTCTAAAATATATTTTGTAACAGATTCAAATTCTGTTCAAGTCAAACATTGCAACAGGTAAGGATCGAACTCACGATACTTCACTCACTCGTCTATTTTATTTGTGCAAAACTGCAAGAACACTTCATCAATCTTTTTTAAATCTAGACCAGTTTCTCTCTAACATATAAACAGTATTTTCTTTATTTCCGAATTAGAACGGAAATGAATTATCCTATTTATCCTCACCCAGTTTTGATTGAGTCACTTCATTCACCCAAACAGATCTGCAAGAAAAGCGAAACTTAATAATAACATAACATCTCACCTCTATTCCTCGAAGGGTTAGGCAGAAGTAGGGCACCAATAGTATACCTACATTTCACCAATTATGTTTAAATCCCAAGTAATAGGGGTTTAAGACTTTTGCCATGAATCGGGCACAAAACTAAACTCCAGGCAACTTCTCCGAAAGGGATACCGTGACCCCTGGCAACTGAAGGAACACGGGTCAGTAAGAGTCTGACCCGCCCTCCCGCTCCGCCCTGAGCGGGAGAAGATATTTGACAATTTCCCAAGATATAAAAAAATAAAACGGCTTCTTCTTAGAAATTTTTGCCCAACCTGAGTGTTGAACTCAGGTCCCTCGGACCATAGTTAATGAATATTTTTATTCGTTTATTTAAAGCTCCATAATTTCTCAGTAATGTAAACCGTAATTTCAACTTTTTATTGTAAGCAAATATCTTTAAAATATAAATAGAATAATATTCTTCGTTTAGTATTTTCATTTATTTGCTAACTAATGTACGCAGGTACGGTACCCTTCGTGTGTGACTCTGACTCGCACTTGACCAGTTGTATTGAAACGTTATTGGGTATTCAACAAACAACTACCCGTCGCCGCCAGTAGTCACCACTGCCTATGGACACCTGCGGTACCAGAACCAGCTGGAATGGCTCATGTACCTTTACCTAATTAGGTGCCAGTAGCACCTATTCACTTTACAACGTAATACAGCAACGCAGCTTGGCCGCAGGGAAATGTATGTAGGTATGGTGGAAGTACTTCTCCGGACCAGCTCGTTAGAGGTCTATCACAACTAAAAGATTTGTCGGAGACGATACTTTTTCAAGGTGCTGTTTCGTAGACCATATAGCAACAGTTAGGATTTAAACAAAGAACCTCTCACTTTGAGGTTGGGCTTTTTTCACGTCTTGTAATACCCACTATTGCAGTCAACAACCATTTTCCCAATCCGATAATCGGGAACCTGATTCATATTCGAATTCAAGCCATCAAAGACGAATTGTGGAATTGCTATTAAGGCGGGTGACGTAGGCGAGACGTAATTTTAGCCCGTCCTCGCATACCTTGGTATTTTGTCTACATTCATTGATCTTTTTCATATATTATTTGAGTCAGCTATCAAAAATGTTACGTTTTTAATCATAAATAGCCAAATTAATTCTTAATAACTGCGTAAAAATGTTACATAAGAATATTTATTACCATCACTAGGATTTAACGGAGTTCACAAATAAATTCCTAGTAGATTGCAACCGACCTGTTGCTACGTTACCTACATATAGGTACCTCCTGTTCTTTCTTCAGTTATTCTTCCCAGGGTCCCTGGTAGCTTATATGACAGAGGCCGGGGATAGAATTAAATCATGTGGGATTTGAGAGGCCTTAGAGACCAGAAACAATGAGGCACTTAATATCGTGTCCAGGGTGTCCCGTTGCCTGAACGTTACAGGAACTGATGGATGCTACTGAAGGTGCCAAACTCGTAGCCAAATTCTGGTCTATTGAGATTGCCATCCACACGCAAAGAAGAAGAGAGGCCCTTGTCCAGCATTGGACTGGCTATAGGGTGACTTCTACTATGTATAAGCATATTCGCCTTTGTGTGATGGTTTTAGCAATACTTTACATACCTAATAGTGCAACCTGCTCTTCGTAACCCAAATAAGAGCAAATGTACCATAAATAATGATCTGCATATTAATAGCTGGAACAAAATGAATATGACTCAGTCGGGCAAGGAAATGCATCATAACAGGCGCGAAGCAACGCACGAAGAAGTGACGCACAGGGAGCAAGCGGGGCAGGGGAGGTGTGTTGTTATTGTATCATCGGGGGGGAGGTGTAGGGTGTATGTTATTGTACCACAGAAGGAAAGGGGGTGTGTATTGTTGTACCGCGCGTACAGATTTAGTCTGTGGTGTACTTTATCCTTGTTAAGGAGCTCAGACGTCAATGGCGATGGAATTTGTCAGTGGTGTTGACGTATGGGATTCTTTGGTGTATGAAAGAGATGGGAGATTGTTTGTAAGTTCGTCTTTATATCAATAAACAAAAGACTAATGCTGTTTATGTGTGGTAACTAAATGGTGAGACTATAAACAAGGCTCCTATTCTAAGAAAAGGATCTAAAAACCTCTTATTATCAAATTGGTAATGTAACAGAAAAAGTTGTAGTTAGTTTGATACACCTGTGCCTACCCCTTAGGGTATTACAAGCGTGATGTTATTGTTATGTTGTGTAGTTTGATGATGAAAATCCAAAGATTTTACAATAAAATATACGAAAATAAAATTATTTATGACTCTTAACAAATATCGAAATAGACTGTTGAAAACGCCACAAACAACAAACAGCTTACCAAAAAAACAAGAAAAAAATCCTATTAAAACTTTTTTCTTGTTTTTAAACCAGTACAAAAATAAAAGTGCATTGCATCAAAACAAACTCTTGCGCAATGACTGCAGCTGTGGGACTGCGGCAAGAAATAAATTGTGTGTCATACGCATTACATTTGGCGCAGATATTTATGAGAACTTCGTAGTTGGTGGTCTGGTATGGACGTTACTGGAATGTTTGAATGAGAAATGTTGTACTATTGCTGAGCACATAGGTCTTATCTGAAGTGAGTGATTCGTTGTTACGTTGTCGGCTTGATGTTTCATTCATCTACTCAATCATTCACAGGTGGTGGTGGGTAGGTACTACTGGAAGAGGGCCTCCTGGCAAGAAACGATGCCGAAAGCACCTACTATCTTATGTATAGATATATAAGCCACTACTTGAACGTTCACAGCAACACATAGGCGTCTCAATGAAAGGTAATAAGATAATAATGCTAATATTGACGTAAAGTCATAGAACACTTTTGAATTACTAAGCAGTCGGCATTAGTCCTTTATTAAAGCCGCCCATGAGCCTCTGACTTGGCTTCACATGCCGTCGAGAATTATCTCTCAGGCATGCCGGTTTCCTCACGATGTTTTCCTTCACCGTTTTTGAAGCAAGTGATAATTATACAATACGCACATGAATCCGAGAAGTCAGAGGTGCGTGCCTTGGGTTCGAACTCGACACTTGTCAATTTGACGGTCACACCACTAGGCTATCACTGCAGCTGCTCTAATCAGCCACTAAAAGCACTACACATTGTATGGATCTTTTTACTATATTTATGTGAAAATAACAAAAGCTATAGAAAATCGTAATTTAGGACTAAGGTGGAAATATTCCGTATAGCATTCTCTAGGGGTAGACTGAAATTGGATTTCGTTTTTGGGTATAAAATACCCATAAAAATGTAATGAATCACTTACTATTATTCCCGGTAGGTATGCAAAGTTAATTTCCCGTTGTCTTTCAGAGTCATACCTATAGATTAGACCCGATATGTCTTTAGTGCCAGATCTTACCTAATGTGTGTGTCAACACCCAATTAATCAGAACAGATATTGTTTATAGTTTCTAATTAGTGAATCATGTATCTTAATATCATAGAAACGAAGCTTTCATTGTATCAGTGTTCCTTTTGCTGAAGAAAACGTAGTCATTAAAATTGTGGACGGTTTGATCCCCTACTCATGTATGTTATGGTTTTATTGATAACAAATTGTAACGGGTTTGGGTTTTTGTAAACCTATCCACACATTCACAACACAATGAAACCTCCGGTATAAGCAAAGTTCAAAAAACATGATAATTTTAAGAAAATGTTGTTAACTTTAACACTTTCGCGGACACTGAACGTGACACAATTGATTAGAAATGTTATTGTTACGACTCCTATGGGCGTTTAGTGTTTTTCAAAGTGTTATATAGTGGACTCCAAACATATAATTCTTTATTTCCCTATTATTGGTCTCAGGATTTGTTGATTTTGATAAACGTCTCATTTCTGCTGTGTTTTTTTGCTCCTAAAAGCGAGTTGTTTAATTTATTTCTCTAAAAAAAGGAATAACTTGCAGATGTTTAGACTGGTTCAGGCTCCAGAAATCCTCGTGTAGTATACGATACTATCTAAATTCCACTTCCAGTGTGTAATATATTTTTGTCTCAGTTTACTACTAGGCGCATCAAAACTGAATTATCTGACGTGTTATGACAGGGGACTCATTTTAATGAAAATATTGCTCACACGTAGTCCCCTGAATACGATAACAACTTTGATTTTATGAGGTTGTCCAGTGAAGTTAGGAAACATTTTGTAAGGTAGGTCAATACATAGTATGCATTCAAGGATTCTTAAAAACATAGGTAGGTCGAATATTTTCATATCTACATAGCAAATCTGCTGTCCTTTAGAAATTGTATTTTATTTAACTTGTAAATATTATCACAAAAGTGATTTTTTTTAACCATTGTAGATATGATTACAAATTGTATAATTAAGAATTTCACGAATATTACTATAAAAGGTAAACGAAAACACCGTATGGAAGACTGGACTAAGCAGTATCACCAACACACAGGAAAATATTGGAACCCACAACGAAAACTTACCAGTTATTTTTGTGTTGCAATATTGAATTACGTAAGAGGTAGGTCAAAGATCAATTACCTACGTTAATTAATGGAGAAACAAATGAGTATACAATGTTAAATACCAGCTATCTAATTACGCAACACATTTTCGTTAACAATTCCGACTAATCTGTTTCAATTTGACAGGTCAACAACATTCCTTGTGTTATATACGTTGTTGAGCAGATTTTTTTTTCGAACGTACGGAGCAATGGATTAGCAATCTGTTTCAAAACGATTCCGAATCTGATTGATCGTGTATTACGTAATTAGGGTACTGGTTCGCAAACCTAGTACAATTGACGGAATTCGAACTCACGACCTTTAGCTCGCTAGATCAACGACTCAGTCACTGGGCTATTGTCACTTAATGACATCTTCGAATAGCTATTTAGACTAAACCGAAGAGGTGTGTCGTGGGCGGAGATTCACTGATTGTCATTAGTTTTAATCGAGCATCAACTTCAAACAGCGCATGACAATATAATGTGTGTTTATTTTAATTGCCAACGTTTTGCGAACGCTTTTCTTTTGTTTTTCTAATCTTAACTCGGTTGGGAATCTGATATATCAGCTGATTTTTACGTTTTAGGGTCATTTGTAGAATGCCAAGCTAGTCTGAGTACAGTTTTATTTTCCCAAGTTTGACAGAAACATAATTAGGTAATTCAGTATCATTAATACAGCCCATTCTCTCGTTGAATGTGCATTCAAATCCTCCAAATATATTTCATTTCAATACAATAGCTGGTTGAAAAGGTAATCAGCTGATCGCTATAATTTTTGTTATTAACACAAAGAAGAATGGTGATTCCGCTGAACATAATCGGTTACTCTCTTTCACGAAAAGTACAGAGGTGCGTGCCTTGGGTTCGAACTTAAGACCTATGACTTGGCAGTCCGACAGTCACACCACTAGGCTATCACTGCATAAAATACCTATTAAACATTTTTTAATTGTTCCTCCATAGGAAAATCAATAAACGATTGGCTTATCCCATAAAGTATTAGTGCATCGATTAATTTTCCGATTGGGAACGATTGAGCATAATACTCGTATATTCAAGGCGTCGACGTACATTAACAGGGTGAGAACGAAGAGTTATTACGTGGCAGGCAAGGCCGGGTGAATAATACTAGTTTGAGATCGTAACTTGGTTTACAATGTCGACTGTTGAGCGTCATGCCCGGGCGTAAATTTTATTAGGTTTTCCATTCCTAATTTCTCAGTAGAAACCCTGAGCCTGGATTTGCGCCCGGTTGATGACATGCTTTCTATTACATCATTACCATCATCTTCCAGTGCTTGTTCCATGTTGCTCGTGGTCGATGCAACAAGATTTTTTCTTCCATTCAACGGGTTGTCAGCCGTCACTGGATAACATTTTATACGGAAAACATTTTCAGTAATCTGACCTAGTGGACAGACTCAGACAACACACACATACACACACCTACATCCACACACCCATCACACATCTCACCACACACATGCTACCCCTATTCAATTATAAAACAGAATATGTTTTAAAATTATTAATATTATTTTTTTTGTTCATTACATACCCTTTTTGCCATTTTTATAAATATTTTGTTTAAATTTTCTTTTCATAATTGTAAAAATTAAGTATAAATTGTATCTAGTCTAAGCCTTGTCATGTTGATCCATGTAACTGGAGAAACCTCGACCCCTGTCATACCTAGTTCAGAGGACTACACCTCATTGATGTAACGTGTACTGAAGTTTAGAAATAAATTACTATTACTTTTACTATTGCTGTATCATTCACTCATCTTGCATATCACGGGTGATATGCAAAGAAAATTATGATGATGCTCTTTGGTTTTCCACCTTCTCAACATCCATCAACATTTATATTCATCACTGTTTTAGTAACATGCGTTACATCCCGCTTCATCACATGTCCATAACAAGACTAACGATTCGATTTTAACTGTAACTTTTATACTCACTAGCTGCGCCCCGCGGTTTCACCCGCGTAAGGCTCGATTCCGTGGGAATACCGGGATAAAAAGTATTCTATGTCAGTATCAAGGTCATGATCTACCTATGTGCTAAATTTCATCCAAATCTGTGCAGCCGTTTTAGCGTGAAAGCGGAACAAACAAACTCACATTCGGATTTATAATATTATCTTAGGAACTTTATACATTCTCGTCTCTCATCTCATCCAGACACATCCATCGCAACACGCCATATCACGGACTTGTAGGATTTCCCCTTTACACGTTTCCTATAACATGGATCTTAAACATAAATGATGTAAAGTACCCTTTAAGGAATACGAATACGTAGTGTTTTGTTTTAGCTAATATTTGACCTAATACAAACGATGATGGTACACGCTTGCATAGAAGTAACCTATTCCAGTCCAGACTCCCACTCCAGATTTGAAGATTACGAGTTTATCGGAAAACACAGTCTATTTTATAGAATTGCTTCATGAATGGGGTGAAACGCCTAAAATAATTAGTAATAATAAATAATAAATACGTGGAATATTCCTAAAACGATTTGTAAATGCACTTACTCCATACATCTACATATTTATATTATGATCACCTCTGGAAATTGAAAGACTGCATGGTTAACATAAGATATACTGACCATTTGTATATTATACAATACCTCTTCCCGAAGAGATTATAAAAAGCTGTATATAAGGTAATTAATGGTGTAGCTGTAGACTAAACTATGAAGAATGCAGGTTGGTTGCAGGTCTCAGAAACTGGGACAGACAGACAAACTCGATTGATCTTATATATTTTATTTTTTAAAGTTTTTTAATAAACGGTCTGTGTTTTCATTACTTCTGCCAAAATATTTCAATGTTTTTAAATACATGGATTTGTAGGTATTCTTTATTTGGTGGAATGTTATATTTTTGAACGGGTTGATTCACTGGGCCCGTGTGATAGATTACAACCAACTCCAAAACCAGAAGTGGGAACATTATAGGCTGGTTATGCCATCTTTTTGACGACCATTTATGGTAGAAATAGTACTGTTGCGAAACTTTTGCTCTGCGTTGGACCACGATGGACTATATTGGAAATTACACTGTGGCATCACTATTTAGATTACTTAGTCTGTGGTTTTTCTATATAGTCTATGATGGTAGCTCCGCGCATAATGGTGATGTGTTGAGTGTGTAGCAATTTCATTAATTAATTAAAAGGTTTCTCTAAACAAACACTTCCTTTCTCTGGTGTCCCATATACCCTGATAATAGCCTAGGTTGGTTGAAACAAATAACAACATCAGGCTCTTAATACCGCAAAATATTTTTGAATTTACACACGAAAATAAATAACAAATATTTCACATATTCCATGCTAATTTAACGCTACATCAAAGAAAATTATAATTTATTGTACAATATTTATAACACATCATCTATTAGGCAGATACATATATTTATTTATTATATAAACACGTTCTTTACTTTGAAATACGTGACGTATCACATACGCCAATTAACGAAACTAGTAACTACTAGTAAGTACTAAGTATTTTATACAGTTTCGGTTTTAACGACGATATGCTGCTGATGAAGAGATAACAAAACTCTATATTACAGCACATCCTGTATTAGAATCAGCTGATCTGAACTGTCAATACGACAGCCTAGGAAAAAGAAAGATGGATGAAACCCAAAATGTTTGTTTTGTCAAAATAAAACGTTATTAAATATCATATTGTACTCATTTGATCAATAGAAAATTTTAATTGTATTTCTTCTTCCACCATGATATTATCAGACCATGAATTTCCATTGCCACATAGCTACAAAGAACGGTGAAGTGCGCGTCGGACCACGCAAATTCAAATTCAAATTCATTTATTCGTGTGATTTTTGGTACATGTTACATGAGATCTTAATAATAAATACGCATAATGTAGAGTTCCGTAGTTCGGATGAATTTATCTCAAAAACAAACTTAACATGTACTTGAAAGGCATGTTCTCCCATACCGATATATGGCGACGTATATATCATCGATATATACGTCACGGTCAATACTCCAACTGCACATGTAAGTTAAACTACAATTTAACGATTTTCGAACTTTTTCCTTTACTTGTACTGTGAGAATTTGCATGATTCTAGGTCAACGGGAAGTACCCTATAGGTTTTGATTTATTTGCAACAAGTATCAAAATATATCGCATAAATAGCCGTATTTTTGCGTTGACTTAAAACCTTGTTTTTTTTGAGCTCCAAGACACCGTAGACACCTCCACGCGTTCCTGAAAAAACAGGTCTTGACAGACTGACACACAGACGGACAACGAAGTGATGTTATAAGGGTTTCGTTTTTTCCATTTGAGGTACGGAACCCTAAAAAAATCGAAAGCTCAAGATTAGCACAGTTTGGTGTATGGACTGACTTGAAAGCTCTAATTTTTCTCGTGCCGACATGAGGTAAGCAAGCTCATGTCAAGGTGAGAATCCAGCCAATTAGCTAGATTAGTCTTCGTTTTGACTGGGCAAGTTGCGCTAAACGTACTTACCTACCAAAGAAGGTATTCAATCAGTTGTTGCTAAGAGGTACCCAATCCTATGACGAACTTGCTGCACCAGAGTGTACCCTAATTCTTTTTCTTTAATAACCTTAGTTACTCCTTATAACACCAGCTATCTGCCAGTGAAAATCTTTTCAAAATCGGTCAAGCCGTTTCAGAGATTAGCCTGTTACTATTAGCCTGCATCATCCCACTGCTGGGCAAAGGCCTCTCCATACCTCTACATACTATATACATTAGCTTTTGTTTATTATTTGGCGACAAACGCTATTATAAACACATTTTCGTTAATTATTGTGTTAAATACCGATTCAATTGTTAAAACCATTGCTCAGTAAATAACTAGAATATTAAATAAAAATTACTAATGCGGTAATGGCGATAACATAACCTATGAATCTTTCAAAGAGAATGCACGCTTGTATTCTGCCCTTCGGATTCCTTAACGAAGGCGTTAAGGAATCCGAAGGGCAGGATAAGAAAATCTTATTCTTACTTCCCTAAGATTTCATAACCTGATCCAGCTGGTAGTACTGAGGTAATGAAGAATTTAGTAATCAAGATATCCTCATTATGATCATCATCAGCTCCACATCAGCCTGTACTGCTACCTAAACGAACACCATGCTCAATTATGACATATCTTATCCAGATAATTGAAACATGCTCAAAGGTGAATCCTGGTGGTACCGGTCACCGGCACCACCAGGTCACCGGCAAAACTATTGAGAAAAACAATTTGTCAGTTCTGGATATGATTGCAAAGCTGTGTAGCACAGATTTCATGACGGTACGGTGACATTAAGCTCATACAGCATAGCTGTCGCTGAAATATTTTTGAACTGAAATATGTGCTATCAGATGCCTAATAAACAATAATTATGATGAAATATTACCAAAATAACTGCAAAAAAATGCAGAATCAACCCAAAAGTCAATGACACAGTAACGAGAAATATTTTATTTTATTGGATCTAATTAAATTAACGACAAACCATTGAACCCAATCATCAATATAGTTACCTTCCCTATCAAACGTGTAAATGCTCCAATGTTTATATTGAACGGTTCTTAATCACAGTATAAACCATAGGTCTGTTTTCAATTACCGCTCCATCCACCGGTCATCTGCTGGAACGCTGTTCGATAAACATAAAAACATTCATTAACAAAAATCTATAATTTATTTGAATATTTTTCTGAAGCCGCCAGCGGGAAGCGCTCCGCAGCGCGTTGCCGCCCAAGTGAAAGCTAAGCTCGTCTGAAAGTGTAGCTGAAGCCCAGGCTGGCATCCGCCTAAAATGGGGTGATCGCGCGCGGTGGTATCGTATTGCGTGTATAAAAAGCAGCGGAGCACCCCGCCGCCGGTCAGAACGGCTTCTAACGTGAGTAACGACGCACGCGCCGCGTGGTGCGACTATTAGTGGAGTGCATACCGAGTGGCCTCGCGAGTGCCTCAGTGCAAGGAGCTGCTAGTGACGTAGCAGGACGACAGCTGATCTATCGCGTGCATTGGATTGATTGTGTTCACTTGTTCAGTGGTCTCCGTGCTGTGCTGGTCGGTTTGTGTTCTCTCGACACATTTGGATTATTGAGGGTATATTGAAATTCAGTGCATTTATTTGTTATTTGAAATGAATTTTATGATACCGTATCGATTTGTTCTTAATTGAATAGCAATAGAATTTAAATATCTTTTTGAAATGAATGACGAAATAAATTAAACATTTCTTAGTTTGACGTGATTGATTGATTGATTTTGATAAACAGTTTGTTGTCCTGAGTGCAATACATTATTTGGATACACAATGTTTTGATCTTAAAGTTTAAAAAGAAAGTAGTTAACTAATTGATGTTGAAGCTATCTTGTAAATAGCATTGACGCAAAGCACGGTCGATGAGATTGACAGAAGTGATTCACTGAAAACAGAAATCAATCAAATGTCATAATCGATAATAACAACGCAATCGATATCAATGATCCAACAGGTGTTGTGAACAGTGACCCATCAGCCATCACCATAAAAGACAATAAACAATCCACTGACGGATAAATCGGTTGGCGTGCCTCCAGGCTCGCATACCTCTGTGACGTAATATCCGCGAAGGGCCGTACGGTGTAAGCTAATAAAAAACGCGAGCATAAAAGTCGGCGTTACGCAAACTAGCGAGCTGGCACCGTTCCCGCGCGGCCACTACTCGGGTTACAGCCACAAATAGCCGCACGCGCCTCTCGGCCGATTTATCTCCGTCGATAAAGTCGTGTCGGTTCACTAACGTGCCGGGTGTGTTACAGGAAGGCTCCAGGGCAACGTTCTCGTGTCTCGAATAGCCCAGAAGTCTCGTTAGCCCTCCGAAAATGCCGAAGCCAATTGTCCAAGAGGGTGAGGACCCCGACCCGACTCCGTTCCTGTTCGTTTCTCTGGAACAGAAGCGTATTGACCAGAGCAAGCCGTACGATGGCAAAAAGGCATGCTGGGTGCCTGACGAAAAGGATGGCTTCTTGCAGGGCGAGATCAAGGCCACCAAGGGTGAGCTGGTGACCGTCAACCTGCCTGGTGGCGAGGTAATTATACAGTTTTGCATATCCTAGTAGACTTAGAATATGGATCTGATGCATTCTAAGTGGAACTCAGATCAGAGAAATTAATTATTTCGGAATATGGATTATGTTCGCAGAATGATGAATAAGATATACTTTGAATAGTTATCAATACTTAACTCTTAAGTAAACATGATGATGACGTAACAGCTTTTTAGTTAATTTTTGTTTTTTGTTGAATAGTTAGAAAGTTCTGTTTACATAAACATTGTTTTCTTAATTTTTCCGGCCCTTGCTGGAAAGGACCCTTAAAAATAAACAAACATGAATCATTAGTAAAGAGGAAGACTTGAATATTTTTTTATGTTTTAATGATTAAACATTACATTAAATGAGCAGGAAAAGACGATAAAAAAGGAACTTCTCTCACAAGTTAACCCGCCGAAATTCGAGAAAGTCGAGGACATGGCTGACTTAACTTATCTTAACGATGCTGCAGTACTCCACAATCTACGACAACGATACTATGCGAAACTCATCTATGTAAGTAGGCGCTCCTAGCGCCTTTACCATTACTTTATACTAATGTAATCATTTATCCCACAGACCAAAGACTTCAAGAAAGATCTTGTTGCTCAAGTCAACCCACCTAAGTACGAGAAATGCGAGGACATGTCCAACTTGACATACCTCAACGACGCTTCTGTTTTGTATAACTTGAAGCAGAGATATTACCATAAACTCATTTACGTAAGTCGAGGGAGCGGTCAAGAGTTCCGGCCTTGCAGTGTGCATGCACCTCACCTCTCCTATCTTTCATCACAGTAGACACATTTCTCGATAGTATTGGATTGATACCAAGTTTTAAAGTGCGATAGATGTCCATGAACGGCGCAATTAATCTTGGATTGATGTCTCAATTTGGTATATAAATAGCAGTAGGCACATGCCAGCTGATGCTATTTCAGTACATTTTATTTAGCATCTCGATATTTCTGTCCCGATAGAAAAGTTTCTCTCTCATTCGACGCTATTATTTTGGCGTCCGAACTCGTGACTGCTAATTATTGCAGAAGTGATAAATGATTACCGTTATAATTACAAGTAAACAATAGTAATTATATTATTTATAAACAGAGCTTAATTAAGAATCACTTTGGAGTGTTCTAACTGTACATTTATGCACATGGGACGAAAACATAAAGAGACTACAAGAAAAAAAACTGCCGAAGCTTCCCAAAATAGATTGTTTGTAAATTAATTTCGGTAGTTTCCGCTATAGCTTTATAAACTTTATTCCTATTTGCTGTAGGGTTCTTTATCGTAGTAAATGTGTCTACAAAGCAAAATTTTGATCCATTTTGTAACTAAAAACTTCCTGGGCCGTACTTGTTTATAAGTCGGTGCAAAAGGACTCGACAGCGTCCGGAGGATCTTCTTGTGGTTGATTTTCTACATTTTTAGTATCTCTTTTCTTAGAAACGAGAACATTGTTGTCTAGAATAGTTTTATGTTGTGTTTTAACTTCCGCGTCGCTGACGTTGGGAGTGGTTCTATCTTTCTTCACCTGGAGCGGAAAGGTATCATTACTGTACCCTCGCTCTGCACTTTTTCCATTATTTTGTTTTACAGGACTCAATGACGTCCCTTTAACGAAACGTGTTAGCTTTAGAAATAGCAGGATTCTCTATAAAAACACTTACATTTTACACGAACGTTTCTTATAAATATGAATTGTGAAATATGAAATCTATAGAGAATCCTGCGTTTTTCAAGGTTTTATTATTTCAAAAACTGAGACGTAAAGTACTTGGACAGTACCCGTCTCTGTTTTGGTGTTTTTTCTTTAGATTTAGCTTTATTTTACTTTTTATAACCATGTGTACCTACCTATCCTTCCTATTTTTACACTCTGCACCTATATTTTCCTTAAGTGCTATATCTACGTTTCCTAACGTTAATTGATTATTCCGTTTTTGTAAACCAGAACATTGTTTCTGTTTACTTTCGGAGGCATTGTTTTATGCTTTTCACCGAATAAAAATTGCAGAAATGTAATTTTTAAAATATGTCCAAAACCCCTTTTAAAATCACTTTTACCTTGAAGAATTATTTCCCTAGAAACCACTCTTTTTATCATCATGATTTTCCCAATCTCCCTTTTCACCGTGCAAAAATGTAATTGTATCAATGTGTCCCAAAAACCCTTCTAAAACGTATTCTGTTGAGAATTCTCATTTCCCCTTTTAATAAATTACCCCACTGTTCCATATCACCAACCTCAACCGCATCAGCTCCATTATCAGCAGCATATCTAATCTTCTCACAATCACCACAGACTTACTCGGGTCTCTTCTGTGTGGCTATCAACCCCTACAAGAGATTCCCCGTGTACACCACACGATGTGCCAGGCTGTACCGTGGCAAGCGTCGTTCGGAAGTGCCCCCCCACATCTTCGCCATTTCCGACGGTGCCTACGTCAACATGTTGACCAACCACGAGAATCAATCTATGTTGATTACGTAAGTTTGTTTTTATTTTCAAATACATTTTGCGAAAAGAGTTCACATTTATCATTTTTGGAAAAATGCGATATTAAAAAGAGAAAAAACAGCTAAACTTAAACAAAAGAATTAAACCGAAAAACGAGGGTAAATGCCGTTGCGGACGTTGTTTTTTCCAAACAAAAACCTACCACAAAATGTTTCTCTCGCCACGGCCACTAAGATATAACCCTTTATACCAACAGCGGTGAGTCTGGTGCCGGAAAGACTGAGAACACGAAGAAGGTAATTGCGTACTTCGCCACCGTCGGTGCCTCCCAGAAGAAGGACCCCAGCATTGAGAAGAAGGGCTCCCTTGAAGACCAGGTCGTACAAACTAACCCTGTACTTGAAGCCTTCGGTAACGCCAAGACCGTCCGTAACGACAACTCGTCTCGTTTCGTAAGTATACTAAACTTTTAACTTTCCTTAGCGCACAATCGTAAAAAAACCTTTAGACTTAATAAAAACATTTTCTTGATAACAGTTTCGTTACTTTCTTTAAAGCCCAGCAAATATCTAGAATTATTCCTCTGCACATTTTTTTCGACTGTTTTTTGTTTACACTAAAACCTTTCTTCTTCCTTACCCAGGGTAAATTCATCCGTATCCACTTCGGACCCTCCGGTAAACTGGCTGGAGCTGATATCGAGACCTGTAAGTATTTCTCACACTTTGGTCCCTTGACCCACTTTGTTCGTTGGCCCATAAGTTCTTGGTCCTAATGTTCTTGTTTTTGCCAGATCTGCTCGAGAAGGCTCGTGTCATTTCCCAGCAGACTCTTGAGCGTTCTTACCACATCTTCTACCAGATGATGTCTGGCGCCGTGGAAGGACTTAAGGGTGCGTATGGACTCTGGTCTGAGTCAAAGTCTGCTAGGGTCACGGGACTTTCTTATTGGCTTCAATACTTTGATACTTGAATACAAAATTTTGCTTTTGTTGAATTCAATCGTCAATAATAATTTATTTACGAATATCGTAACGAGCAAGTCAATAATACAATGTTTTATAATTACACCGAAGTGAAGATCCCATGACACTACCATTTCAAATATATCTAAGTATTATGAATAGGAAAAAAATAGTTAGTATTTCAAAATTAATTTATCTGTTTTTTTTGTAATTGGCTATTATTTTCTGGCAATCAAGATCTGTAATTATTACGATTCTACTATATTATCCTAGTTTCAACGTTAGGATGTGTTAATTTTATTCCCCAATTCCATTTAGTAAAGCCTGGGTCAGCAACGCACACAATTACACATTTCGACCAAAAAACCGTTGAATAAACAACGTGCACAATACTGTTCATGTTGTAATTATTAATTTGTTTATTTGAAATTTAGCCATGTGTTTGCTGTCAAACGACGTATATGACTATAACATCATATCGCAAGGAAAAACTACCATCCCCAACGTAGATGATGGCGAGGAGTGTCTTTTGACCGACGTAAGTCCGGCCTCTGTATAGCAGAAGGTCGTTAGAGCGTGCCCTGTGTGATGCCAGCCACCGGCTCGCATATAACCGATCGGTGGCCGGCGTATCTCGCTCCTGTACTACCACGAGATACCTACCTTTAGTTTTTAGTTTAAGTTCCAACCAAACTCTGAGACTGAGGAGTGACCTTTCCTACCTTTAGTTTGAGACACCTTTCACTCATGACTATGATTGGTGTCATTTTTAGAAATCTGTTTACTATCGAACAACGTCAATGACTACAACATCGTAGCACAAGGCAAGACTAGTATTCCTGGCGTTGACGACGGCGAGGAAATGAGGCTTACTGACGTGAGTCCAGAACTTGACTACTGGCTCCACTCATTCTATCCTTACTATCGTGTTCATCTATCGCAGTGCTGCTTGCTTTGCTTACTTCTGAGTCGGCGCTCGGTTTTCGCATGTGTATGTCAGGTATTTTGGTGTTTACAGAAATAACGATGCTAAGCAACCGCATCTCGGACTATCCCCTCATAAGTCAAGGGAAGACACGAATACCTGGGATCAACGACGCGGAAGAGTGCGATCTCACGATCGTAAGTCTTGAACCTGTGCAAGGAGCGTGCGTCTTGATGCAGATATCCGTGTATTGGGTCCAATTTCAAATGACTGTATCGATTCCACAACGAAAGGCATAATACACTTATAGAATATTATCTGGCTATGGATGTCCATCCCTGTCTGCAACAATAGATGGATGTCCATTTATGTAATCCAGAAGTTTCATCTTGACAAAACTATTGCCTTCCGTTGCGTAGTCGATTGTCGGTCATGGGTACAAAATTTCTGACATACACATGCTGCCCGCTCCCTGCAAGAGTTCAAAGGGCTTTATGCACAGGTTTTTATTGATCACGGTGACACACCATACCCGATCCAGCACAAGCACAAACACAAGAACTAATATGTTTAATTACACGACAGGGACGGTTAGGTCTTGGGCAGCATTTTTATCAACATTTCATAGGTTTTGGTAATTACTATGGTTTTTAATAGTTATTTTATGATCTAATCGGCAGACATGTGTCAGTTGTCCAACGACATATACGATTACCATAGCGTCGCCCAGGGTAAGATTACTATCCCCAACATCGATGACGGAGAAGAATCGCAGTTGACGGACGTAAGTGGAATGAGAATGAAAAAAAGTGATCCAATTGATGTAGTCACAAGATAGACAAGAAATCTGTATAAGATAATACAGAGTCGAATGTTAGACAAAAATACCATTAACATTGACGCTAATGGAAAATTTCCGTAGTTTATGAAACCGTATAAATTGTTACACCATTCCGATCCTCTACACCTTAGAACTACACAAGATGTGTATCAAAATTTGTATAGTATAGCCGCCCCTCTGGACCTACGAAAAAAAACAAAACTGGTATCCTGTGCACCAACTCCTATATTACAAACAATTACCACAAATGCCTAATTTTGCTAACGCTTCCCTTTTACTTTACTAACCTGTCTAATATGGTAAGTACTTCCTAGAATTAAGCTGATCTCTTTTTTATCTATTTTCTAATGTTATTCGGCCCCTTTATTTGCAACTTAAACTTAACTTGATATGTAGCTTCAAAATAGAAGAAAAATTAACTTATCTGTAAATTCCATCACAAAATTTAAGTTTCTGTAACCTTTTCTTTTTCCGCTCAGAATATTTCTTTCTTCACATTAGCCCACAAACGTTCTGCTGAACAAGGGCTAACCCTTACTGTATACTCATGCGTATTTTGTACTATAGCAAGCCATGGACGTCCTTGGTTTCACCCAAGAGGAGAAGGACAATGTATACAAGATCACCGCCGCTGTCATGCATATGGGTCGCATGCAGTTCAAGCAGAGGGGTCGCGAGGAACAGGCTGAGGCCGACGGCACTGAGGTCAGTATCTAATGGGTTTTATTAATTGAGAATCCTATGTTTTGTGTTGTATTGGAGATAAACATCGCCGTTACAATTTCATCTATAGTGTAAATAATTATATATCTTCGTCCCAAGATCATTATCAATAATTATCGCATATCTAACGTTATTTACTCTCTCTCTTTACAGGATGGTGAGAAGGTTGCCAAGCTCCTCGGTGTTGAGATGCAGGACCTGTACAAGAATTTGTTGAAGCCCCGCATCAAGGTCGGAAACGAGTTCGTCACCCAGGGTCGTAACAAGGACCAGGTCACCAACTCCGTCGGTGCTCTCTGCAAGGGCATGTTCGATCGTCTCTTCAAGTGGCTCGTGAAGAAGTGTAACGAGACCCTAGACACCAAGCAGAAGAGGCAGCACTTCATCGGTGTACTGGATATCGCTGGTTTCGAGATCTTCGACGTGAGTATCATTACTTGAGCCGGCCTCAAAGGCTAAGGCTATTAGGAAAAACAATCTGAAAAATGATAATAATATGTAGTAGATTTAGTTTAGTTGTAAGAAAAAAATATGCAAATCAATCATTTCGCAAGATATTAATCCAAATTTATTTCTTAGTTCAATGGGTTTGAACAACTTTGCATTAACTTCACAAATGAGAAACTCCAACAATTCTTCAACCATCACATGTTTGTATTGGAGCAAGAAGAGTATACCAGGGAAGGAATTCACTGGGAGTTCATTGACTTTGGAATGGACTTGCTCGCCTGCATAGATCTTATTGAAAAGGTATACCGAGTGTGCAGCATCCTCGGTTGGGCTATTTGTTATCCATTTTGTGTTCAGTTTTCAGCTATAGGCTCGCTCATGTATGATACAGCGATTTAGAATAGTCAAATGCTTTAAAGTGTGTGTGTGTAACCCTCTTCATGATGTTATCAAAAGTTCAACGGTTTCGAGCAACTCTGCATTAACTTCACCAATGAGAAGCTGCAGCAGTTCTTTAACCACCACATGTTCGTACTCGAACAAGAAGAGTACAAGAAGGAGGGCATCAACTGGGCCTTCATCGATTTCGGAATGGACTTGCTTGCTTGTATCGATCTTATCGAAAAGGTAATAGTCGTCGTGTCTCGTCGTAGCCCGTCGGCGCAGGAAGCAACTTGACGGGATACCTTGTAACATTAACATGCCAAGCCACGTGGGACTTACTTGGCCGAACATCACTTCACTCAGTTCTATCACGTCATGCAACAACTGCGGAATGAGATCCGTAGCGTATTTACCCAAACCCCCAAACTTAACCCTCCACATTACTTATCTCCCTGCAGTTCAACGGTTTTGAACAACTCTGCATTAACTTCACCAACGAGAAACTCCAGCAGTTCTTTAACCATCACATGTTCGTTCTGGAGCAAGAAGAGTACCAGCGCGAAGGCATCGAATGGACTTTCATTGACTTTGGCATGGATCTGCAAAATTGCATTGACCTTATTGAAAAGGTAGTTGGCGTCAACGCAACAATGAAAGCTTGCTCACGCCACAGAGGTCCTCGAGTAGTGTAATATTACTCGAGTCACCTCACCAATGCTGTTTGCACTTTGTGTTTTTTCTGTGTGATTTCTTCTGTGTGTCTTTTTCTTTTTAGAATAATAATGTTACATTTCTAAAATCTTCAGGAACTCGCAACACACTACTCTTAAAAATAATCAGTTAACTAATAACAGTATTTCGATCGTTTTTTCCATGACGCTCCGCGATCCAGATGAACGGGTTTAATCAGCTCTGTGTTAACTTTACCAACGAAAAATTGCAACAGTACTTTAACCATTTCATGTTCGTCCTAGAACAAGAGGAATATGAACGAGAAGGCATTCAATGGGCCTTCATAGATTTTGGTATGGACCTCCAAGCGACAATAGAGTTAATAGAGAAGGTATTGAGATTATAAGTGCCTAGCTTGAAGAAGTAGGGCCGCGAGAGCTTCAAGCTGAGCCATGGCCTGCAAGAGCAAACTGCTGGCTGACCCCCCGTGCCACGGTATCACTAGGCAGAGATATGACAGTATCCGCTTGGACCACACGCAAACAATATGCAAGCGAAGCTACTGCAAAACTTATGAAATATTTTAACTTGCATCTAGCTACCGCGTCCCAAGTAAAATAAATACACCGCTCTCAGGATCGCACGCGAAATGTAGTTAATTTTGTAATATTCTCTAATCAATAAAAAAAAATGCACAGTTCGAACGATCTAATTTATTAGAAGTTTTACATAATTAATCATAAATCATTATTTTTAATCTGCACAAATATTTGTACAAAACATTGAGGTAGCGCTTTTTACCACAATACACTTTTACACGATATTTAATTCACTACTTTCTTATTATTAAATACTTGCAAGTTGCATGCTGCACCTACTAGTATAGTTTTATGTTATTTTAAGCTAAAATGTCTCATTAGAAATTTTCCTTTTGCTTATGAAGTAAATATTTAAAAAAAAACTTTGGTCTTTCTAAGTATTCAGAGAATTGATTTAAATGCTGTTTAATGTATTTTGTATACATAATGCATTTCTTCCCCATAAATTTACAGATATGAGACATTTCTTCGCATCACCCGCGCCTCCTTCGTGTTCTAATCTCCTTGGTATGTTTACAGCCCATGGGTATCCTCTCCATCCTTGAGGAAGAGTCTATGTTCCCCAAAGCCACCGATCTTACCTTCGTTGAGAAGTTGAACAACAACCACTTGGGCAAGTCTGCTCCTTACCTGAAGCCGAAGCCCCCCAAGCCCGGTTGCCAGGCCGCTCACTTCGCCATTGGCCATTATGCCGGTAACGTAAGTATCTAAAACACACTACTACAGCTACATCATCATCTTTGGGACTTACATTGTTCCTTTTTTTCTGAGCTAACTTCATCAACTTGTCCTGTGACAGGTCGGCTACAACATCTCTGGATGGCTTGAGAAGAACAAGGACCCCCTCAACGACACTGTCGTTGACCAGTTCAAGAAGGGACAGAACAATTTGCTTAAAGAGATCTTTGCTGACCATCCTGGTCAGTCTGGTGGTCCCGATGCTGGTGGCGGCAAGGGTATGTATAATTTTGACACTTGACTTTAATGAAATATTTTAATCAAATACTATAATGATGAATACTTTAGATTACAATAATCGTATTGAAGGCGACAGGTACCATGAGCTCCTTCATAAATCACATTCATACAAGTCTACAGATCCATATTATCACCCATCAGAACTTCACACCCATACCAACACCAACATTTATACTCCATTCTTTCACATTTTCTATAGAGCATCTATCTAGAACTAACGCTGACTACAAACGACAGCGGTTAGTTCTGCAGCTTTTACTTTATTCTGACACATGTTTTCAATAAAATAGGCGCTGGTGGCAAGCGCGCTAAGGGTTCTGCCTTCCAGACTGTATCATCACTCTACAGGGTAATCCGGAACATACAATCACCGCGATTTGCTTCTGTGACTCCTACGCGGCTTTACTGTCTTCGTCTGTCTACACGCTTAAGGCTGGCTCCCGTTCTATGGAATCGTTCACGAAATTATCTAAGTTCAATTATAAGATTTTGGTTTATAGATTCCAGGACGATAGGGCCAGCCTTGCATGCTTTCACTATAATCATGTCTCTGTCCAAGTGCCCATGTCTATATAAACACAGCTCATGTCGAAGCCGTCCCGCAGGTGTCTTGTCTAGGAGTATTGTGGTGTCCTATGTGACGTCATTGTGATTGTCCTGGTTCTAATTGTTGCTTGTTAATGTACGTTCATAGGCGGTCGCGGTAAGAAGGGCGGTGGTTTCGCTACTGTCTCCTCCGCTTACAGGGTATTTAAATGTTTCAAATTATTTAGTTGAATTTGTTTTTTTTTTGTTTTTTTATCACCACTGAGGCAGAAGCAACTACTTGGGAGTAGATCTGCTTCGGATTTTGAGTTTATTGTAGTTCGATACCTGGATTGACTGAAAGGTAATTTAGAATCATCTCATTACCAGACCTACATGTATTGTACTGTATGATACATGGAACGGTATGTATAATTCACCATCATCCATAGTAGAAGCACTCTACATACAAAAGGGTGTCTGAAATGTAATCTTTTGCTGCAAAGTAGTTATTGAAAAAACGTTACTATGCTACATTTGCTGCTGAATGTGAAACTAATAATTTTGTTGTTTTTTCATGTTTTAACCTAAATGTGTGATTTTATGTTTATGCACTTTTCCATAAAAATATACATTTGAGTGTCGCTTCTCTATGTTGCAAAGATAATTTCTGAACTTACGACAGAAATGATCTTCATCAAGCTTACAAGATAAATCTTTCTTGCAATCTTTGAGTGCAAAATCGTTTGTTGTGCAACTCTTACTAGCAGTATCATGATTTCTAATAAGTGTTGTATCTACAGGAACAACTTAACAACCTGATGACCACCCTGAGGTCTACCCAGCCTCACTTCGTACGTTGTATCATCCCCAACGAGTTGAAGCAGGCCGGTGAGTACTTTAATGGATTAAATTAATTTTTACATATTTTGAACATTTTGTCCAAGATATTTTTGTTCGTTAAATTAAAATGTTCAGAATCATTTCTAGATTCACAGTCACCGTACTTGGAATTTCCTCCATGTTCCGTACAACAATGTAACCTTTGTCTTGAGCGGTATGTGTAACTTTGTCACGCAGGTCTCATCGACTCTCACCTTGTGATGCACCAGCTGACCTGTAACGGTGTGCTTGAAGGCATCCGTATTTGCCGTAAAGGTTTCCCCAACAGGATGGTCTACCCCGACTTCAAGCTCCGGTAAGATTCCAACCTCAAGGACACCAACCAAATCTATTTCAGTCTTAAGTGCCCATTCGGCAAATATTTACGGTATCTCCAGTCATCAAATAACTTTATTTTATTTTCATATATGAGATTAAATTTATGAAGACACGCACATAATTTTGGTTGGCGAGTCTAAACAAATTCTTTGGACTCTGGTATATTCGACACGATTTTATTCTGGTACTGCAGCTGACTGGCGGTTGTCGTCATCAGACGTTCGTGCAGGCGTGACTAATAACATCTAAAATTATTTTGATGAGTCCCCACTCACTCGCACCTTTTATATTTTTGATCAAGGTGCGAAGTGATATTAATACTGAAGCCACTCTTATTTTATGATGATGAACTAAATTAACTTGTTATTTAATGAACAGTTACATGATTCTTGCACCAGCCGCCATGACAGCAGAAAAAGATCCTAAAGAGGCCGCTAGGAAGTGTTTGGAGGAAGTGGGTCTTGATCCCGAAAGCTATCGTATTGGCCACACAAAGGCAAGGCAGAGATTGATACCATCCTAGAATGGCGATAGCATGTGATAGTTTATAGATTTTTGAAAATCTATAAGAAACTAGATTTTGTTTTTAGATCCTACCATACATGGTTTACCTCCTACCATGTATGTATCATACCTAGTTGTCATGAATGGTATGCACCCGTAGAAATCACCTGTAATCTAGATGTTGTCATCTAGTTATACAAATCCTTTTACCCCAGTTTTAAGAATTTTCCAGAATGCAACCGTTTTTTTCCCCCCGAAGATACCAAGGACGTTGTATCTATGTATTGGTATACTCATGAACATATTATCAGTACATTCCCTCATTGTGTGTCCATATATTTTGATAATGTAGCTACAAGATCCTGGCCCCTCAAGCAGTGGAAAAGGAATCCGATCCTAAGAAAGTCGCTCAAATCATCCTGGAGGCGACTGGCTTAGACGCCGAGTCCTACCGTCTGGGTCACACCAAGGCATGTCTTTATACCCTGAAAGTAGTTAGCTGTTTGAGACGAGCGGTCCAAAACCCCCAAACACCCGGACCGCGAGGCTTAAAAATGTGCTTTGTCGAATTCAACACCTCATGAGACTGGTGTCATAATTTGACCTTAACCCTATACATGCTCACCCTCGGAGTTCAAGCTACTTAGACTCCTGTTTGTGTTACCCTATCCTTCCTTACCCCACACGTACATAATAAACACTGTTATCATATTGTGTGTACTCCTATAACGCAGATACAAAATTCTGTGCCCGAACCTCATCAAAGAACCAATTACACCTGAGATTGCTACTAAGAAAATTCTCGAGCATACCGGATTGGATGCAGAGTCTTTCAGGCTCGGAAAGACGAAGGTAGAACTCAAGCATGCCACAAACAGCCTACACGAAACTAATTTTTCCTCTATATTCTCATTGCATGACGCTGTAGCTAAAATAACCCTATCTTTCTGTTCTATCGGTCTGTTTTGTGCCACTTTACTGTTTTAGTGAGTTCTTCGTTGATGACTCATATGAGAAAAATGACTAACACAAGATTTTTTTATTTTTTTTTATTACGACTATAATGAATTTCATATTTTGAATTGTTTCAAGCACCATATGAGGTAAATTCAATATTTTAATATTCAATGAAATCAATGTCTGTATATTGCTTACCTCCACTCCATGACTTGCTCCACCCCTAACATTTGCCATGTACGAGCAGGTATTCTTCCGCGCCGGTGTCCTGGGTCAGATGGAAGAGTTGCGTGACGACAGGCTGTCCAAGATCGTCTCGTGGCTCCAGGCCTACATCCGTGGTTACTTGTCCCGTAAGGACTACAAGAAGCTGCAGGAACAGAGGTAGGATTCCTGACATTTACACTTGGACATAGCGCCATATTTGGAAATGCACGATATTTTATAATTATATTTTCTTACAAAGGTTGGCTCTCCAAGTTGTCCAGCGCAACTTGCGCAAGTACCTGCAACTCCGCACCTGGCCCTGGTGGAAGCTGTGGCAGAAGGTCAAGCCCCTCCTCAACGTCACCCGCGTCGAGGATGAGCTCGCGGTAAGCATCCATCATCGTTATTAATTAGATCGTACACTCTGACCCACTATACATGGATGTAGGACGCGTGAATCAAGGTACCACAAATAGCCCGGACCGCGCCCACCTGTCGGTTACGCGACACCGCAGCAGGTGCTGCGGCCATTTCTGGATCCGCGCCCCCTCCGCGCGCTTTTTCTCCATACTCACAATGTTGAGCGCGTGGGCGATGTTCCACCCGCTGGAAAACTCCAGCGCCGCTCAGTAGCGGAGTGGTCGGCGGCGCGCGCACCACCTACCCTACCATATACTTACGAACGACCGAACACATTTGCATTCCTATTTATTTTTGTATTGATGTTTTAATTAATAATTAATTAATTAATAAACAATGGCGGCCGCGGTTCACTTATCGGAATGGAACGGGGAAACTAACGGTGTCAACAATTTACAGAAACTTGAGGAGAAGGCCCAGAAGGCCCAGGAGGCTTTCGAGAAGGAAGAGAAGCTCCGCAAGGAGCTGGAGGTCCTCAACGCCAAGCTGCTCGAGGAGAAGACCAATCTGCTGGCCTCCATCGAAGGAAAGGAGGGTAACCTGTCTGAAGTACAGGAGCGTGCTGCTAAGCTCAACGCGCAGAAGGCCGACCTCGAGCTGCAGCTCAGGGTGAGTACTTCTCATTTATATTATTGCTAATAGAAACAAGTGCACTTATCGTTAATTAAAATGAGATGTAGTGATAAACAAATGTATATTTTAAATTTTGTTACTGGAACTGAAATAGCAACTAGAATTTAGGTCGTAAAGAGTTGACGCGATGAAAGTCTAGAGCTAATTAATCTAATTAAAATTAGTGAAGTTTCCTGCGGTCGATAAACATCACTCAGTGTTACAAACCAAATATGTAGAGTTATACAGTGTAGCGAGTTAACTCACCGCTAGTTTGCTTGACGCGATTCTTTAAATAAACTCCAGGTTTGTTTACACGGGAAATAGTTCGATCGTGTTTAAAATAACTGCACGTCTGCACCCTACAAGATTTTATTGCGAAACTTTAATTTCCTCATTCTTAGAAGTGTTCATTGAAAAGAAACAGATGCGTGCGCTAATACTTATTTTAAAGAAAAGGTCATTCTCAGAACTGACTCGAATATTTTATATTGTAGGACACCCAGGACCGCCTTACTCAGGAGGAGGATGCCCGCAACCAGCTGTTCCAGGGTAAGAAGAAGTTGGAACAGGAAGTCGCCGGCCTGAAAAAGGATGTTGAGGACTTGGAACTCTCCGTCCAGAAGTCCGAGCAGGACAAGGCCACCAAGGACCACCAGATCCGCAACTTGAACGACGAGATCGCCCACCAGGACGAGCTCATCAACAAGTTGAACAAGGAGAAGAAGCTCCAGGGAGAGTCTACCCAGAAGACCTCTGAGGAGCTCCAGGCCGCCGAGGACAAGGTCAACCACCTCAACAAGGTCAAGCAGAAGCTCGAGCAGACCCTCGACGAGCTCGAGGACTCTCTGGAGCGCGAGAAGAAACTGCGCGCCGACACTGAGAAGCAGAGGAGGAAGGTGGAGGGCGACCTCAAGCTCACGCAAGAGGCCGTCGCCGACCTCGAGCGCAACAAGAAGGAGCTCGAACAGACCGTACAGCGCAAGGACAAGGAGATCTCGTCCCTCACCGCCAAGCTCGAGGACGAGCAGTCTCTTGTCAGCAAGAACCAGAAACAGATCAAGGAACTGCAAGCCCGCATCGAAGAGCTCGAGGAGGAGGTCGAATCCGAACGCCAAGCTCGCGCTAAGGCCGAGAAACAGCGTGCCGACCTCGCCCGCGAGCTCGAGGAGCTGGGTGAGCGCCTGGAGGAAGCCGGTGGCGCCACCTCTGCTCAAATCGAGCTCAACAAGAAGCGCGAGGCTGAGCTTAGCAAGCTGCGTCGCGACCTCGAGGAGGCCAACATCCAGCATGAGTCCACCCTCGCCAACCTCCGCAAGAAGCACAACGATGCCGTCTCGGAGATGGGTGAGCAGCTCGACCAACTCAACAAGCTCAAGGCCAAGTGAGTATATTTTTACATTATTATAAAAATAGCCAATAAAATAAATGTGATGTTTCAACGCCTACGCGTGACTCATCAAAATCGGTCGACGGATACATGTGGGATTGATAGATTTATGTCGGAATTAAATATAGAGATTACATTTACTGAACTATAATGCAACATCCAGGGCTGAGCATGACCGTGCGTCTTGCTACAACGAGCTTAACAGCACTCGTGCGGCTGTCGATCAAGTAGCGAGAGAGAAGGTAACATGTCGTCCGTAGAGGCATGTGTACCGCCTGGGGTGAACCTTGCATGGAACCTTACGACCCACATTACACATCACATGGCATTGTGATACGATCGATGTTTCTCTATTCATTCCTCGACTGCGTTAGACAGTTGTTGACATTATACTAAAATGTTTTGTCATTATTTATCTATCCAGGGCTGAGAAAGAGCGCTCTCAGTACTTTAGCGAAGTCAATGACCTTCGTGCCGGACTCGACCATGTGTCCAACGAAAAGGTACAAAGGATGAAAAGAAAATTTTGTTGGCCTTTGCCATTACAGGGCTTCGCTTTGCAGCTTATTAAATCTATGGAGAATAAATGTCGAAACACCACACATGAAAACACATAATCCATCCCATGACAATGATACTCATCATAATAAACTAATAATTTCATTTGATTAGGTGTAGCATGGAAGCTAAAACCGCCTCGACTTTTGAGTGACCTCCCTTATACCTATTACAATAACCACCCAAAAAATAAAAAAATAACAATGCATGGATTTATTAATAGATATGAATTTAAAAAAAAAGATTGAATTACTCGAATAATATTAATTGGTTTTAAATGGTCAAGTAAGGAATTGGTTTATACAGTTGAAAAAATACTAATAATTTAATAATAACAATTCATTTTGATATTGATAACAAATAAAGAATCGTTTAAAAGTTTACACTTTACTTTTACAAATAAACTAACATGCAACATCATCAATACATGCATTCTAAAACACACTTATGCTCCAGGCTGCCCAAGAGAAGATCGTCAAGCAGCTGCAGCACCAGCTCAACGAGGTCCAGAGTAAGGCTGATGAGGGCAACCGCACCCTCAACGACCTGGATGCCGCCAAGAAGAAGCTGTCCATCGAGAACTCCGACCTGCTCCGTCAACTGGAGGAGGCCGAGTCCCAGGTGTCTCAGCTGTCCAAGATCAAGGTGTCCCTCACCACCCAGCTCGAGGACACCAAGAGGCTCGCCGACGAGGAGGCCAGGGTATGTACACATCTTAAAGGATCTTCCACTTATTATAGATTTTATTTAAACAATGACTAATCGAATCTTTGTATCCACAGGAACGTGCCACCCTTCTTGGCAAGTTCCGCAACCTCGAGCACGACCTGGACAACATCCGCGAACAGGTCGAGGAGGAGGCCGAAGGCAAGGCTGATCTTCAACGCCAGCTTTCCAAGGCCAACGCCGAGTCCCAGCTCTGGCGCTCCAAGTACGAGTCCGAGGGCGTCGCCCGCTCCGAGGAACTCGAGGAGGCCAAGCGCAAGCTTCAGGCCCGCCTCGCCGAGGCAGAGGAGACCATTGAGTCCCTCAACCAGAAGGTTGTTGCTCTCGAGAAGACCAAGCAGCGCCTCTCCACCGAGGTCGAGGATCTGCAGCTCGAGGTTGACCGTGCCACCGCCATTGCCAACGCTGCTGAGAAGAAGCAGAAGGCCTTCGACAAGATCATTGGAGAATGGAAGCTCAAGGTCGACGACCTCGCCGCTGAGCTCGACGCCAGCCAGAAGGAGTGCCGCAACTACTCCACTGAACTGTTCCGCCTCAAGGGTGCCTACGAGGAAGGCCAGGAACAACTCGAGGCTGTTCGCCGCGAGAACAAGAACCTCGCCGACGAAGTCAAGGATCTGCTTGACCAGATCGGTGAAGGTGGCCGCAACATCCACGAGATCGAGAAGGCCAGGAAGCGCCTCGAGGCCGAGAAGGACGAGCTCCAGGCCGCCCTCGAGGAGGCTGAGTCTGCCCTCGAACAGGAGGAGAACAAGGTCCTCCGCGCTCAGCTTGAGCTGTCTCAGGTCAGGCAGGAGATTGACAGGCGCATCCAAGAGAAGGAGGAGGAGTTCGAAAACACCCGTAAGAACCACCAGCGCGCCCTCGACTCCATGCAGGCTTCCCTCGAAGCCGAGGCTAAGGGCAAGGCTGAGGCCCTGCGCATGAAGAAGAAGCTCGAGGCTGACATCAACGAGCTTGAAATCGCTCTTGACCACGCCAACAAGGCTAACGCTGAGGCCCAGAAGAACATCAAACGCTACCAGGCCCAGATCAAGGACCTCCAGACCGCCCTGGAAGAGGAACAGCGCGCCCGCGACGATGCCCGCGAACAGTGTGGCATTGCCGAGCGTCGCGCCAACGCCCTCCAGAACGAGCTCGAGGAGTCCCGCACACTGCTGGAACAGGCCGATCGTGCCCGCCGCCAGGCCGAGCAGGAACTCGGCGACGCTCACGAACAGCTCAACGAGCTGTCCGCCCAGAGCGCCTCCCTGTCCGCCGCCAAGAGGAAACTCGAGTCCGAGCTGCAGACCCTGCACTCCGACCTCGACGAGCTCCTCAACGAGGCTAAGAACTCCGAGGAGAAGGCCAAGAAGGCCATGGTTGACGCCGCCCGTCTCGCCGACGAGCTGCGCGCCGAACAGGACCACGCCCAGACCCAGGAGAAACTCCGCAAGGCTCTCGAACAACAGATCAAGGAACTGCAAGTCAGGCTGGATGAGGCTGAAGCCAACGCCCTTAAGGGAGGCAAGAAGGCCATCCAGAAGCTTGAACAGAGGGTCAGGGAGCTCGAGAACGAGCTTGACGGTGAACAGAGGAGACACGCCGATGCCCAGAAGAACCTGCGTAAATCTGAGAGGCGCATCAAGGAGCTCACCTTCCAGGCCGAAGAGGACCGCAAGAACCACGAGCGTATGCAAGACCTGGTCGACAAACTGCAACAGAAGATCAAGACCTACAAGAGGCAGATCGAGGAGGCCGAGGAAATCGCCGCCCTCAACTTGGCTAAGTTCCGCAAGGCACAGCAGGAGTTGGAGGAGGCCGAAGAAAGGGCAGACCTTGCCGAGCAGGCCATCAGCAAATTCCGTGGCAAGGGACGCGCGGGTTCCGCCGCGAGAGGAGTCAGTCCGGCGGTGAGTTTCCTTCACTAAGTCTTTACCGAACCGTCAATACTTATTCGAGATACTAAGCATCATTCTCTGATTCAGGCGTCCGTTAAAGGGCGTCCCTAATTCAGCACTGGAGAGTAATATGTAAGTTGGCAATATATTGCACGCCACAAACAGCACTATGAGCAGTGCAGCCCCTTGATGTAGAGCTAGTACCTGTGGAAGTTCTCCCTATATACTATACATAATTATTTATTATATTATACTCTTGCATCTTTGATTCCTAGGCATGTACGAGTATCCAGGTCCTGCATGTCGTTTATGTTTGCTAGTGATTTTGAGTAAGATATTAATAAATGTTTTCATCCGCAGCCCCAGCGCACGCGTCCCGGTTTCGCTGACGGTTTCGGCACCTTCCCACCTAGGTTCGACCTGGCGCCCGAAGATTTCTAAACGTTCCACTACAGAAAAAAAACGGACTGTACAGATTTTTCGTTGAAATGTAACTAATTTTTTTTATACATAGCAGTTGAAAGTTACGAATGCGTGAAACGAAAAACTGTAAAAAAAAATTTTGTAAGCCAAACAAAAAAAAATATACACTTTAGTGATCTAATCTTTTTACCAAAGGCTATTTTGTAACTTGTTGATATTTATTTATATTATTTATTACCGTGGAGTATGTATCGAGAGTGCGAGGCCCCGAGTGACGCGCGCGAGCTGTGCGTGCGCTTGCTCGTTCGAGACACGCCCCCCACCCCCTCACCGCCGCCTGCGCGCGCGCCTCTCTCGCTTGCCTCATTTTGACATCTAATAAAGCGATATCGTTGTCATTAAATACTATTATTCGACTTTTATTTTTATCAATCCCCAATCTATTATTAGTGCTACTACATATAATTATAATCTTAATCCATATATACTTAAAGAATTAGGTGCCACACATGATACATGAAATAAGCCAGACATAACATGGAACGTTGATTCACATCACTAAAGAATATTTCCAAAGAAATGAACACTATTTTCGTAATATATATTGGTATTTAGCATAAGTTTGACACTACACATACTCATATTTAAAAACCCATACAGTTCTGGATTATAAATTCACACAAAAAAGTTGGCTTTACAATGAAGTAATACAGTTTAAATGAAATCGCAGACGCAGTCATATTTATGAGAGTATTTATAAAAGTAGGACTCGGCTGCAGTTGCTTTGCCTGGGAATCAAACTCCACTGAAAGAGAGTCCACTCAAACAATTAGGACAATATTTCTGGCCCAGTTATAATGAAACTAGACACGCCTTGTAGCAGAAATAAATACTCAAGAGTGCTACACACTTGTTCGGCTGACATTCGGCACGATTCAGCACAGACGGGCGGCAAAATATTATTTATTAGCTGTTGCTCGCGACTTCGTCTGCTATCCAGGATGAAGCCTATTTCCTCATGTGCCAAATTTCATCCAAATCCGTTCAGCCGTTTTAGCGTTAAAGCGTAACAAACTAACTATCGCATTTATAATATTACTAGCTGCGCCCCGGGGTTTCACCCGCATAAGTCTCGATCCCGTAAGAATATCGGGATAAAAAGTATCCTATGTCCTAACCCAGGTCATGGTCTATCCATGTGCCAAATTTCATCCAAAACCGATCAGCCGTTATAGCGTGAAAGCGTAACAAACAAACAAACCCACTCTTAACACAAACACTTTCGCATTTATGATAATTATTAATAGTTAGGATTACTAACTGCGCTCCGCGGTTTCACCCGTTAGTCTCAATCCCGTGGGATTTTCGGTATAAAAATTATCTTATGTCCTAATCCAGATCATGGTCTACCAATGCGCCATATTTCATCCAAATGCCTTCAGCCATTTTAGTGTGAAAGCGTAACAAACAAACTCACTTTCGCATTTATAATATTACTAGCTTTCGCTCGCGGCATCGCCCGCGTGGATGTTGGAAATTATCCCACGGGAACGTACTACCGGGATAAAAAGTATCTTATGTGTTAATCCAGGTTATAAATAATCTTTGTGCCAAATTTCATCAAATCCGTTCAGCTGTTTTGGCGTGATGAGTAACAAACATCCAAACATACAAAGTTTTACATTTATAATATTATTATAGTGGGATATATATATATTTATAATATTATATAATATAATAATAATCTTGATCCAGAAAGCGGTGCAATAGCGGCGAATCTCCTAACGATACGCGCCGTGTCCAGAAGGACACGGCGCGTATCGTTAGGAGATTCCTCTCTCAGGAGCCCTGACCACCGGTAGCTTAGACCCTGTTCCTGATACCGGTTGGCTACTATTTTTTAAATTTTTAAATGTTTTTGTTTTCTCTTTGTTTTTATAAAAATATTTAAAAATTAAAATTATATGTATATTAATGAAATAAAGGAAATAATAATATTATAATATATAAATAATAACGCGAACAAGAGAGCCCCTTAAGAAAGTTTAAACCTACACGGGAAAAGCCGAAATATAAAAGTATAGGATATAAAAAGACACCTGTACACTTAAACATTTATTTTACAAAACATAAATCTTGTTGCTGTCTTAAAATAACATTATCTTACATATATTTTAACAACTCGAGGAACTGGGTTTGGTCAGTAATTCTCGGAACTGACATCCTTACATACAATATTAATAATTGTGAAATAAACAGATGATTAAGATCACACATCGTCACTCATCTTCAAGATTTATAACATAATTTATCACGTTCGTAACTAATGGAACATCGTAAAGAAGACAGTGTTACTGAATTAGATGACATTTCATAAATAGTTATTGTCATGAATGTATCAGATAAATATCTTGGCATCACAGATACCATAAACATTCATATTCATCGACTAAAACAAACGGTTGAAGAAAGAGAAGAAAATCTAAGCAAGATTCATGCACGATAACTTCACAATGATGACTCTGTGTTGAATCGGAATTCATAACAAATATCTTCATTTCAACAACGCTATCTCTTCATTCTACAATTTATGCTCGATTATCTAAAGTCTATAAACATATCGGTTTGCTGACTAATAGTATTAACAGATGAATAGATTCTAAGTCTTACTACAGGATGGAGGAGCACGGGAATAACAAATCTATGAAACTTATGCTGCGAAATTGACTAACATCTAAGCGTAAGTGTTACCAATATCGATAGGAAGCGAGCCTAAATTAACTTGTACCTTCTTAAATACTGATGTAGGTAGGAATGTCAATTGAACACTTCCATTTTTACTTAAAATAGTTCATTTCACACTTTTAATAACTAAAAAGACCCCCAAAATTTTAATTTAGGCGCTGCGCTATTTGTTGACGGTTCATTCTCTTCGGGCTCGTAAGACATACTGCAGAAGTCTAGGTTAGCGTCAGTGAAAGGCTTGAATTTGTTCTGGAACTCTTCCCAGGTGCAGCCTTCCAAGGGGCAGATAGAAGTCTCCCTCTCGTTGATGAAGATTTGGACACGGTAGGACGAGCTGCTGGACTGACCACCTAGTTCGTCGCACCTGGAAGAATTAATAGGTGTTTATTATTATAGGTGTTGTCAATATTTCTCCGAGCAAGCGCAAGAGCCTGGAAAACAGGAGTGAATCAGAAAATATGATTATCCTGGTTAAATATTTTTTAAATATCAAATAATGCAAACAGAATAACTGTTGTACAAGAAGAGAATGGAAAAAGCATTGATACTGATACTCGTAATATTTTTGGAAGACTACATCGTATCGGCGGCATATAAATAATGATTGACAATTCAAATAAAATAAGACTAGTTGATAACAAAACACCATAAATGTTTTTATAGGGAGACGATAATAATAGACTTTGATAGTACTTGTAAAACAGTAGTGTAGATAGGTGGACTCAAGATAAAGAAGGACGCTTTAACAATAAATATCAAATCGTCAATGAGTGACAAGCTTGTGCGTAGATAACGGAACTCAATAGACACGATAAATATGTAACAGGTGATAAAGTACTCGAAAATTATATAATTCATTGGATCAACGATAACACAGTTAAGATAAATGTCAATAAAAATAAGACAGTCTCCTGCGTGATATATTAATCCTCTCAATTGCCAACAATAATGCTTTGAAATTAATCCTAGATAATTTGCATTGTAATGCTAGTTGGGTATTTTTTACTGAGCAAGAACAGAAATATGAGTATTAATCATATTTCGGTGGCTACTGAATAAAAACTTTTGTTGAAGTTTTTGTAGAAAACGAATAATGGGTAATATACGAACACTGTCTAAAAATAGAAATAAATTATTTAAATGGACAATGACCTGAGTACCCGCTTGCAAAGGTACGTACTAGTGATATTTTCAATGTAACAGAGAATTTCATTTATAAAACCGCTCATGTGAGACAGCACTGCACTATCTAAAGTATAATTTTACCTGTTAAGTACAGCAATAATATTGGTAGAGAACGCTCCAATGTAGCTGGCCCTCCATACCCTTTGAGGATCCCTGTTTAAGGCATGTAGACGAGGATCATCGTTGTAGAGCCCCAGGGCGCAGAACACCATCTCCATCATGGTGTCGTGGGTGAAGTAGGCGCTCACCTTCCTGTCTCCACCCTCAACAAATGCCAGGAAGTTATCGTACAGGTCCTTCATTGGTAAACGGCCCAGGTTCTCATTCACCTGAAAGTCGAGTAAAACATTTGATTATAAATTGTTCAATATGTCGAACACCAATTACCAATTTGTGAGTATAGAATTGCTTGTTTTCTTCGAATAATCTCTACTCAACAGCAAGTTATAATTCAATGAAAATAACGCCCATGGAGTGGCTTGCCCGTTTTTCTCCATAGAGATCAATAACAAAGGTCATGTTAGCGAACAGATAGCAACCGTTTATTTGACACATCGTCCAGCACGATTGTGTAGGAAACGGCTTGGTAAGTGTCATCGTCAAACACAGCATCGCTTTATAACATACGGAGAGATAATGGCCAAAAAATCCATTCTTTAACTCACCCAAGACCCGTATCCGTTCCTATGATAATGCCTGAGGTCATCATAGTACTCCAAGACGATGAGTTCGTGCTCAGTGAAGGCGGCACACCACGGCGACTTGTGGGCGGATTCCCAGGAGCGGAAGAACCGACACATCTCGTAGATGGAGAAGACCATGGACGCGTTCAGTTTGGTCGTGATGCCTAGACGGTCCTGGACTGCGTTTTGGAGCTGTGGAAGTAATGGAAATTACTTAATTAAAGGTCAATAGAGCTTAAGAAAAAAAAAAATCTTTAATGGTCAATGACGAAAACTCTATGGTTAGCACTTTGTGCAGAACTGCCCAAGAAACTTGTCATGTTCGAAAATATAGCTGTTAAGTTGCAATATCGAACATAGGAACACAATCATTTTGTTAATTTTCATCAATTTGCTGACTTAGTTACTCGTAGTATGCGGCTAGAGACAGTTTTGATTTCTGAAGCTATTTTTTTTTTATATCTAATATTAAAAAATGTTTGGCCCAGGAAGCAAACAACTATTTTAACGGCGAGAGTGTTCTTTGAATTCAGAGCGGAGCGAAGAATTCAAAATACGTCACTCGAGCTTAAAATAGTGTTGCTCCCGAAGTGGACACCCTACTTTTTATCACCCTCTATGAGAAAATAGTGCATTTCGCGCGTTTTTTATTTTTTCACAAACTTTATTTTTTATTTGCCTCGCCCGCGGTTTCCTTTATCACACAGCCTGTTACTTGTTCATACAATGTTCGTGACTGAACCGTTTGGAACTTTTACTAACAATATCCACATTCCAAATTCAAATCACTTTTAGTCCCTAGGGAATAAAGAGCAATTTTAGTCCCTGTTTACAAAGAATAAACTATTTCTTTATGAATAGATGTGATATAAAGCTATTTAAATACTTACAGTAACATATTCCGGAGAAACAAAATATGTTTCCAGTTCATGAGTCACAGCTTCTCCAGTTTTCACTTCCTGCTGATAACGATCGCAGTTCTCATACGGCTGAAAAAAATATAAAAATTAATTAGTAAAGTAAATAGTAAAGTAAATAGGTACAAGATGTTTGGCACCTCTCCCAGTTCAATGTCCTATGCTAAAGAGTAGTCTGATGAATATTAAAAAGATATTAATCTGAACTTTCAGCAGATCTTATCAGCTATTACTTCTGTAGCGATGATTCATAGTCCAAAGTCAAATAATTTATTTCTAAAAGGCATGGCACATAAAGGCACTTTCGAACGTCAAAATTCCCAAAAAAATGGAAATTGATTCTAGTCGCCCCTTCCATAAGATAGTTTTCGTATGGAGAAGAATGAGCAAGAAACTCCACCGTTACCTACTCTTTAAAAATGTTTTACAACATTTTGTCCACAAAAATTATAAACGATATGTAACGAGACGATGCACCTAAAATTACTATACCACAATAGGTAAAAAGAATTAAAAATGTAGCAATGACAAAAGAAATTCGCAAAAACTTACAACTTTTCAAAATAAGAAGCGATTTCCATAATACACGTAGTAAACATGAAATTCAGATACCCCGATTAAGTTAAACTAGTAAGTCATTTCTTATTAACAGTATCCGTTTTTATAACAAGTTACCAAAGTGGGTTATAGAAATTAGCGATGGAAAGTTCAAAACCCTCAGCAAACGTGTCCATATCAAAAAAGCATATTATAACATTAAAGACTACGTTGAAGACAAGAAAGTTTGGCAATCATTCCTTCTACACATGTGGCTTCCCTAGTACCTCATTAACTGAATAACTATTTAAATGTCTATTAACGGCTCCCAAATAACGATGTTTATTTTACATTTTTTCTAATCTCTCAACTATTTATTAGTGGTTTTTGTGTAAAGGATATATTCAGATTTGTTACAGTTGTAGTGGCAACCATGTCATTTGATTTAAAAAGGTTTTTATTCTTATATATTTTATTTTAAGAATATTTTATATTTTGTGAATGTGACAACGTTGTAGGCTTAACAGACTGTAGATTCGCAGACCATTTTCTATTGTATTAAGTATAGGGTTCTTTGTTGACAGGCCTCCACTGTTCTCTCATACCAATTAACACTGTAATTTGAAAACATTGTAAAAGCCACTAGACTCACGTATCTGCTCGTGCCGGCTAGTGCTCGCGTCACTGCGCTGTGTTCTTAAAAGAGTAACCCTGGAGTTTCTTGCCGTCTCTTCTCCATAAGAAACGACCAATAATAGGAACTGTGCACCTGGCTTCTGACGTTTCCTAAGTACCTACCCGTGTAGGTTTATGTTTTTTTCTTTTTTTTTTAACCTCTACTAGTAATCAGGATGTTGGGATTTTATAACAAATACCAGTAATTTGTATATGGCAATCAAGTCAAATTTTATTATATTAAGTTACCATTCCGTACCCAACCGCAGGAGACAACTGCAGGCGAAGTGTCGCCGCGACACGACTGGATTCTTTGAATTTCTATGAAATACCTTCCGTAGCCTAGCGACACGTCGTTGGCAGCTACAGGCGAGTGACAGGCGACACGTACAACCCGACCGTAGACCAGGAGTGCCGCCAACGCTCGAGCGACAACAAATTCAAAATTCAAAAGTCATTTATTCAAACTAGGCTGATAATCAGCACTTTTCGAACGTCAAAATTACATAAGACAGTCCCCCAAAACGCCCACCCTTCACGTTTTTCTATCTTCTATCTACCGACTGGAATACGGGCTGCTGCCGCCTGCGGTCGGGTTCGGAATCATGACTGCAGCGACATGAAGCCAGGACGTGTCGCCGCGACATGAAGCCAGGACGTGTCGCCGCGACATGAAGCCAGGACGTGTCGCCGCGACATGACGCCGCGACACGTCGCATGCAGTTGCTGCCTGCGGTCGGGTACGGAATGGTACCTTTAGAATACCATTTTCTTATCCTAACTCACCCTTATAACGTCATCCCTGAGCCTCGATTGCTCCACCGTAACATTTAAGTCGGTCCCATCAGTGAGCCCATGTACGAACGCCAAACAGCTGGTGATAGTCCTCTGTTCATTGGTGGGCCTGAAGTAGAACTTATCGGCCTGGCCGTAGAGCAGGTGAGGGTACTTGTCCCGGATCCTCTTGCCAATGTCATAGAGTTCGTCGTATCCGGTTCCTGTGAGGTAGGATGCGGATACATCCATGGTGTCGTTCCATTTGAAGTTTCTGAAGTCTTCGATATCCTAAAATAAGATGATTTATTGATTATAGTGGAATTAGTACGTTTAAAAAAATATCAATATGAAAAATTGCACACAACGATTCCATTGCAGAAACTGACGTTTTGAAGAACTCGAAACTATTTGTTTATTCGCATAAAATATTTTTAAATAATTGGTCGCATCAATTGCCAGGACCTCTATTGAAAGTCAGATCGTCGGATTTTCCTTTTTTAGATATTAAGTTCTGAAGGTTCTCAGAGGTTTTTAATAGTTTATTATATCCATCACCCAATTAAAGGCCAAGCTAACGAAACGACAATTATTACCAACATTCAAAGACATAAGTTATGATAGGTAGGTATTATGTACCTGAGCGCAAAGTTTGCTGGTGCTAATATTCCAGCTGTTGGCGATCTCGTCCTTCAAAAGTGCAACCTCCTTCATGCCCAGAGTGACGCTGGTGCCAGGGTTCCTGTTGCCGTGGCGGTTAAGCGACCATATGGACACCGCTTGGCAATCTGGAATAAAAGATGAAAGTATTAACACAGATGAATACAGGTTTTTAGGTATGAAGCTACAAGAACGCGGCGGGCCCGTCTTGTCAGGCCAATTCAGTGAGTGTAACGTAGTCAGAAGATCTAAGAATTACGCTATAGAAAGAGAGGCAACTTCTAGGTGAATATAACTGTAGGTCATTTCCGCTGTGCGACCTGAATTGCACTTTATTGTTTCGTTGCTAGAGTCGCTTTTTATTTAAATGATTCTGCGGGATGAACCAACTGTATTAATCTGAGGAATTAGCTTAGTTTTAGTTACAAGAGAAAAAAGGCCGACCATATAATAAGGTTAAAGTCAAAATCATTTATTTGCAGTAAATGCGCTTCAAAAGATGGTAGGTACACAGGTCAGATTAAATTAGCTAGAGAAACTGTGCAGACGCGATGTGTGATTTTAACATGATCAAACAACAAAAAAATATTTTATTTTGGGTTAACGAACGTATTTGTACTTGACAGTAGCTTCCGTCAGCGGCTTCGCCCGCGTGAATACTTTATAAATTATAGGCTATGTTACCTAGTGATAATATAGCATTCTACTGGTGAGTAATGTTTAAAATCGGTCCAGTAGTTTTTGAGTTTATTCATTAAAGTCAAATTCAAACAATTTATTTCAATAAGGCACATAAGAGGCACTTTTGTGCGTCAATTTTACACAAAAAAAAAATTGATTCTAGCCGCCCCTTCCAAAAGGTAGTTCTCGTATGGAGAAGAATGGGCAAGAAACTCCACCGTTACTTTTTTTTAATGATTTTACAATATTTTGTATACATTAATTATATAATTATTACAAACAAACATACAAAAAATCAAATATTTTCTCTTTATAATATATTAATATATATATATTCATTGTTACAAGCTTTTAATTTAACTTGCCTTGTTAGTTAGTTAGTATGTATTGGACAAATATTGCAAGCTGAATTAAAATCACTTTCTCATATATAACGGAGTTGAAATTTTTTAGATATCAGTTTAAAAATCTTTTTTTTTCTATGCAATTTCCACAGACGATAAAACAAAACAAAAAACAGATTTACTCAACTCATCTTCAAGTAACTATAATATAATATAATTAATATATCATACAAGTTGGTCGACTCAAAAAAATATTATCATTTCATATTTTTTATTGTTTTATCGTGTTTGTTTAGACAACGATGAGCATCACGTCTTCGAAGTTCTGCTAAGAGATTTAATTTGAACCTGTATACTGTTAGTGTAATGACACACTTCACCTTAAATAGGCGAGCAAATATTAAACTAACAAGGTGCTAATTTCAATAATTGATCGTCAGTTCTCTGACATCATTGTTATGTCACAGAGCTAAACGTTCCTAACTGCTTAACGATCCTATTGTTTGGCCAATGATAAACATTCGTTTTCGAGTTTCAATACCAATTTACAATATCTACTTTATTTTATTGTCTTCAGTGCCATCAATGGAGGGCTATCCATTCTGCAAAACGAAAATATTGTTGCCGTAATACATAATTATTCTGTACTAGCTTTACAGAATTTCGCCCGTTGGATGTCGGAAAATATTCCACGGGTACGTACTACCGGGGTACATACCTAATAGCCGAAGAAAAGTCATCGACTCACCTACCGCTGTGCCCGCGTTGTCGTCAACCATAATCATTTTGTAATTTTTCAAACAAACAGCTTTATAATGTTTTCATATTTGAATAGATAGAATAGAATTATAGAATTTTTCTTTATTCGAGTAACCAAGACTCAACAACAAGAGTGTTAGTAAAACTTACGGCTATGTTAGTAAGCACAGTCACTAAACAAAAACAAGGGAAACAATACAAAAAGTATCAAGAAATAATGGTTGGTCACCGTTGCGAAATCCCATGATATTAAATGTGTTTTTCGCGCTTCATCATTTTGTCGTTTATCACTTTGCTAACACTTGACAAACACCGGAAACCGTAAATCTGTGGTTAGAGTATTTATATTTAACTACCTTTTGCTGCGACTTCGCTCGCGTGGAGTTCGAAAATTATCAGACGGGCATGTACGCACGGCTACACATCAAGCTATAGGTACCTTTCCATTATAAGCTGACCTCGCATTGCACGGAAATCCTATACAGAGAGATACAGAGATCAGCATAAACTGGAACTGATATCTTGATATGTAGCCGTGTGTACTACAGGGACAAAAAGTATTCTAAAGTATGTCCTAGCCCAGGTCATGGTCAACCCGCGTGTCAAATTTCATCGAAATCTGTTCAGCTGTTAAGACGTGAAACCAACAGAGTAGCAGTCTGTAACTACTTACGCGTTTATAATATTAAGGGGGATGCGCTAAGGTAGCCCGCGAGATTTAAATTTTCTTGAATTTTTTCCATTTTGCAGGTTAGTGTCAGGTTGTATGTTGATTAAAATATTATAAAACATTTGAAAATAGTTTCTTGTCCATTCTCCTCCATACAAAACTACCTTTTGAATGGGGCGCCCAGAATCAATTCTATTTTCTTTCTTGTTCATTCCGACGTTCAAAAGTGCCTTCTTAAAATAATGATTTGACTTTGACTTTGACAGTAGGTAAACGTTTTATGTGATATGAAAAAACAATGTAATCAAACAATTACTCAGTCACTAGAAAAATGCTGTGCGTCAGGCGTCACAGGCAATAAAGTTTTATCCACACTAGCCATTTTAGACAAAACTATAATAATGACACCTAGGTATTCTTTCGAACGCTTTTGTTATGTGTGTCCGATGGGATTTCCCATCGGCAAAAATGACGAACTTACATACAAAATTTATACCCCCTTTACATACCCTGTGTACACGCCTGTCAGTGAATTTAGAATTAAAAAGAACAATTAAATTTGGATATTTATAAAGTAGAAGATACATGTCGCGTAATTTTTTTTATTAAGAAGGTACTTAGTCAGCAAGGATGGCCTAGTCAGTAGCTGAGCTGTCTGCCAAAGCAGCTCTGAACAAATAATAGACAATCTTTTAATGTAAAGGAGATCCGCCAAATCCCATACAAAAAAAACCCACGCCCGGCGCAAAAGAAATATATCTCAGATTTTAGAGTAATAATAATAGAAATATTGTGCAGTATTGCTATTACCAAATTCGGTGGCTAACATAGTTTTTTTTTTGCCCGGAGAAGTTTCATAAGCGCTTGATGTAAAAAATACTTTCATAAGGAAAAACTACCTACATCTTTCTGAATTCTGTGCTTAACTTTAGTAAGTTAAGCACAGAATTCAGAAAGATGTAGGTAGTTTTTTACCACCACATAGAAAAAATACATACTTTAGTTGGCAATATTAGTATATTGCCAACTAAAGTATGTATTTTTTCTATGTGGCATATGTGGACCTATGTATTACTTGTTTTACAGTTTTTGCATATATTATGTCTATTTAGAATAGAATAGGCTGAGCTGGGTGGGAACATCTGGGTTTTTTTCGAAAAGCATTTTTGAAACCCTGTATAGAAATAAGTATATAGATTACAATAAACCCACGGCATTTTAAGTAGGTTTATGTTTATTCTATTAAGTTTCGTTTATACATTGTTACAAGAGTTGTCTCAGTTGAGTACTTCAGTCATCCAAATCTATTAAAATAGACTCTAAACCTATAGCTGGGTGATCCAGATCATGTTCATTGTTTCTATCCCAACCAAGGTAACACAACACACAACACTCACTCACTCTGTGTGATAACACTTATTATATGGGCGCAGCTTCCAAGTGTTCTTTTACCTTGATAGCAAGAACAGTAATGTTCTTTAATTGCATCGATTCCAGAAATCGCAGTGTTAATTAACAAATAAGTAGGTATGGTACGTTTTTGATCTTACGTGGCGTAAATTTATTCTGCAGCGAATCAAGACATTATTTGATTGCGACTGTGACCTAATGACTTGATCGTTTACTATGTCGATTTGTTCAGTGTCTATACACCTCAATCTCATATACACCAGTTCTTTTCGTGTGTTCGCTGCAGTATGATCGATAATAAAGGGTATTATACACCACATACATGCACTGTTGCATGTTGTTATATAGGTACAAGAGGATGAAGTTTTTCCATAAAAGCGTAATTTTTACATCTAGCGCCTATGAAACTTCTCCGGGCAAAAAAAACTATGTTAGCCACCGAATTTGGCAATAGCGATTCTTTACAATATTTCTACTATTATTACTCTAAAATGTGAGATACATTTCATTCGCGCCGGGCCTGGGTCAAATTTGGCGGATCTCCTTTCCTATTTTGTTTGTTAAAACGATTCGACCCGTACCGTACTTAATTTGCCTGCTATATTTATGACTTTACTTTATACTCCTGACATTTACGCAAATGTTGTACAATGCGATTTAAATAAGAATAGAAACGTCAATAACTTGGTTCTGACAACTGCCACTTGAAAAGTACGGCTTGCAAAGAATACTAATTTGCGTATTAATAACGTTTTGTTTTTTTACTTCATTAAAGAGAGTCCAGTGCCTTGTATAACAAAACTTACAAGCCTACACGTTTACAGTTTACACTTTACAAGGAATCGTGGAACTTACGCTTATCAAAAAAAATCTACAGGGTTTGTAAAATTGAACGCTTGAAGATTCTACTTGTAAGTTTCTAAATCAAAAAGGTATGCCGTATGCTGCCATATTCTTTACCCGCCATTGTTTTGTATGTTTTTTAATTGAATATGCTCTACTTAAACGCATGGGCTGACAAAGCATTACGACAGACGGGACGATAAAAAAGTAGTAGCGACAAAGTATTCCCGCCTTTTTAAATTTATAATTTGAAGAGTATTTGCAACAAGGTTTTGCGATTAATCTTGAAAAATGTCTAGAAACGATGATAAAATAACGGTTTAACAATTGATTCGTGCCAAAAAAGACATTTTGTTCGGTGCATTTAGCGACAGTTTGTCCAAATTAAAATGAAGAACATTTTAATAACATGTCAGTCGCTTGGTAGAATAGATAACAACTATGTCCGAGATACATTTTTACTCAAATTTAAAAAACTCTACTTTGGTAAGTATATTTTAAACTTCCCTTATCGGTAAAATATAATTGTGAAATAAATAACGACACTTGCAACTCGTAATTTACACGTGTAGTTTTGATAAAAACATATTTGTAATAATGAACATTTTTACAGGATTTTTTTTTGTAATACAAGGTTTGTAAGTTTTGATAAACAGGGCATTGGTATTTCTAAATCTATTGAAGTACTACTGTTTATTTTGTTAAACTAGCAGCTAAGACGTCAAAATATAGCGCAAGATCCTTCCTATTCATATTTGAATCGCATCTACTAAAAGCCACCGCAGTTGCTTCTAAAGATTGCTCGGTGTGGACAAACCCTAACGGCACGTGTTTTTATTTACAAATCCATCTTCATACAGAAAATTGTTTGAATGACATATTTATTTTTATCATTAGCTATAATTACCATTTTTCATTGTTTTCATTTTTTCGAGTCACATATTTTGTGGAACGACTCAAATAAATCATTGTGTTAAGAGGTTATTGTATTTAGCCTTGTTTGTTTCCCATCTGCGACAGTGACTGCGATTTGATACAGTCGCAGTTTTTTGGATTTGTTACTCTCGCGAGCATCAATAATAGTTAACCTTACGTAAGATGCTTGTGTCTACGCAACAAAGGAATGATAGTCTGTGTGTAGACTCACCAATAATGTACCTACAGCTACAATAATTTAATGAGATACGAAGGTACGGTTACACACGTTATTTTGGCTTATTTACTTGTATATTGGCAGATGTTTTTTTCAGACAATTATCTACTTAATTAACTTTGGTAGGTACTTTTGGGAGGACCTAGTGAATATTTTATGCCGAAAAAATACTCTTACGAAAGATGCCCAATTGCGTTAAGAGTAAGAATAATATTTTTTTATTTATCTTCAAACTACATGATTTACCAATATCACCAATCAAGTGAACAATTTCTTCATATATTATATCTATTTAATATTTCACTATGGTCGCTATCATGGCAAATAGTAATAAAAATGAAAACCCAAATCCAACCCGTACTTGGCCGGTTTAAAAAAAAAAAAAAGATTAATTTTGAATTTTATAGAAGACAGTTTTATTAAAATCGAACTATTACACTAAAGTTAATCTTCATAAAACAAGAACGGAACGTTAAATAAAAAAGAGTGAACGATCTAAGAATAAAACTTATAAAATGTCAAATTTTACACAATATTTGACAAAGTAATTAAAAAAACTCTAATCGAATCAAAATGTCTGGATTTTGCTGTCACTGGTACATTATTATTTTGCACGCGACTCTAAATACAGGCTGAGTTTAATTTCACGCCGGTAGCAACTGGCTCGCGTCATGTTCCGCCACGCGACGCGGTTCGCGGCGGAGGTGTGCGTCAATGTCACAATCACTGGGAGCGAATTTACCCAAAACATCAGTCGGGAATGAAGGCATTGGAAATCACAATGGATTCACAATCAGCCTATAAAAGGTCAAATAAAATTTGCTACCGAAAACTACGCAGACGTGATAGGTACCTACCGATATCTAAACACGACAAAACAAAAAATAAATTTAATATTTTTACGAGCGCTGGCAGTTTTGTTATTTGAAGTACCTACGTATGTAGTTTTTTTGAAGCTAAATACAAGAAAAACTGATTTTTAAACTAATAATATTTCAAGTGACTACTCTACATAACTGCGGTTGATGACCCCAACAAAAAAGACTCATCAAATTAATTTCATTTTTATTTTATCATGTTCAGATATCGATACCATCATGTCTGCGGAGTTTGAAAGAAAGAAAGAAAGAATATACGCTAGTTTCGCTACGTAGTTAAATTTGATCCTGTATAGGTAGCAATAGAGAACAACAATCTACTTCCGATGAGCAGCGCTTACCCAAAGAAGGTAAGACGCAAAATATAATTGGTGAAAAATAAGGAACACACATCATAATCAGCCTATAATGTTCTCACTGCTGGGACATAGTCCTCCTCTCTGTGGAGCCGTAATCCACCACGTGGCCATCCGCGGCGTGGGTTGGTAGATGTCACATGTCTTCGAATTTTTAGTTCTAGGACATGCCGGTTTCCCTTACGATGTTTTCCTTCACCGTTTTAAGAGCAGTGGTGATGATCATAATTCAAAGTGCCTGCCTAGGTTCGAACCTATGACCTGCAACTTGTAAGTCGTGGCCGTTTCCACTGGACACTGAACATAGATCATAAAATTATAAAAAGTAATAAAACCTAGCGAATTATAATTAAACTACAGATTAAGGCAGTTACAGAGCAGAGCACTTCCTCTCAGTTTGCTAACAATAAAATAAAGTAAATAAAAAATCTCCGCAAAAAAAATTACTACTTAATTCATATTTTTTGTGATGGCATACGATTATTCGAATTTCAAACAGGGATTTCCCGAGCTCTGTTTTGCTTAAGTAAACCACAAGTAAGTACAGAAATTAACCATAGTTAACGAGACGAGATCACAATTCTCAGAACTAGTCATATAATTAACTTTTACAAGTGTTTGCGAACCATAGTTCAACTATAAGGAATTACCAGCCAAGTAAGCAATCGACCTTAAGTGAAGCACGTAGAGATGATTCTCAAGTACGTTTTATGAGATATTTTAGTGCGTGTGTCGATGACAAACAACACAACTACTGAATACTCAATCAAGTCAGCCCAAATGGGTGCCATACTTAGTTGAAATGATCCTGACGGCTTCTTAATAAATTAGCTATGTTAAATAGTTTAAGTCATTTGACATATGCAATAGCCTACGAAAATACAATTTAAAACACAAAAAAACATCATACTTTTTGTTTACTTAGTTTCTACAAATAAAAATATTTGAATTTGAAAACTTAAATGAAAAGCACTTTGTAAGAAGATTTTACAAATTAGAGGACCCAGTATACGATACAACTCGGAAGTCGCGGTCGTAACCAGACAGGCGCTTTAGTTTGTGTAAATTATTTCATCACCGATGCTCTCTAAAAGGTAAAGGAAAACATCGTGAGGAAACCGGCATGTCCTAGAACCAAAAACTCGAAGACATGTGACATCTACCAACTCGCACTGGGCCGCGTGGTACGGCCCACTCCCCCTCACTGAGAGGAGGCCTGTGTCCCAGCAGTGGGAACTTTATAAGCTGATTATGCTGTAGGTATTCAAGATAGAACATGCTGATTCTCTGCATAAGTCATTCATCAGAATTCAAACTGGTTGCTTACTTAGTTATTTATTTATTATTATTTTTATGACCTTTGATTATTTATTTATAATTCTAGATAGAGTGTCGCGCTGTAAAAGAACTAAAACAACCAGGCCAACTTTGTTATGCTGGCGTGCATGCCAGCTACGTCCTACACTCGCGTCACGTCATTCTGTTGTTCTAGTGTGAGTGCATAAATGATACCAATTGTTGCAAAATTCCCATTTTATAGGGAGAAATTTACTATAGTGTTGAGTGCATTTTCAATCTTCAAAAATATCCTCAAGACAAAAATATAATTTTAATCGGGATAAAACAATAACAATAATTTCTGGAGGGTCGGAGAGTTCGGGTAATTTTCATACTTTGCATAAAAACGTACTACGAGTACTTAGTTTTTGGCAACTTCTCGGCCAATTTTTGATGAAACTTACAATGTATTATTATTTAGGCAAAATTAATGCTTCTTTTTAAACCCTACTTAAAAATTATATAATATTACACTGGCCACATTTTTATGTAGGAGTTTTGATTTTATAAACTGGCAAAACACACACGTCAACTTTGAAGTCAACCCCAAAATGGCGAAAAGAAAAATAAAATTTTTGAAATATTTTAAAGACTTAATTTGCTGGAAATTATACGAAATAATGTTAGTTAACGATAATAGAGCCTGACTTTTTCGTTGTTTTAGATGGGCCTTTGTAATTTCTGCTCACTTTAATTACACAAACCGTCATTGTAAACAATATGATTTTGCAGAGCAACTCGAGCGTATCCAGTGACAACGCGACTGACACTGAGCGCGGGGAAGGTATTTGACGGCTAACAGTTGGACGGCATTTCTTACGACGAATGGGGCTGCTGACCGCGAAAAAAAAACTATTTAGTCCGTCAGTCAATAATAAAAAATATATGACACGTATTTTTTGCTTTATCATATTAATAAAAATGGTTTAAGTAGATAAAACGCATTAAAGTTGGGGAGTTGGTGCTCGGTACGTCACAAGTTAATATAAAATCTACCAGGGAGTGACGTCATGCCACATTTTAACGCATTGCCTACTCAATGTATTGCCGTAATCTTTTGATTTCATAAAAAAAGAAAAAATATGTATCCAATATTTTTTAATATTATACCCGACGGACAATTTTCTGGCAACGTCCCTATTCACAGGTGTCACTGTCTATCTAGTTTATGACATATTACGTCTACAAATCATGACACATACATACGAGGATAGCAAAGAAGGTCCTATATAAATCTCTCTGAACTCTCATTGCAAAGTTTGAGTGAAATGGTTATGATACGTCTTAAAGAAAATAATGAATCAATAATATCCGAACTACGAAGCTATACAAATAGAAATGAACTAATCTATTGCCAAACTCACAGAAGATCTCGAGATCTTCTGTGAGTTTGGTACCTATCAAAACAAACGAGAATAAGAAAAAGTTAACACTTAAATAACACTGAAAAAGATAATAGATATTTCGATGACCGAACAATGGTAAGATCGATTGGTAGGTTGGAGATATGGTCGATTTTTTTGATGAAAATTTACGCAAAGAAAGGCAACTTATGCGAGAAGAAATGTTAAAAGCGGGAAAGAAAGGCGAAAATTTTGAGGGAGAAATAATAAATATAAGCAATAAAACCAACCGACAAACTACACAACTAATGAGACAAATAACAAAACAATATTTTTGTTTTGTAATTGTTTTTTTGTGTTGGTCGTAGCAACGACCAACACAAGAAAACAATTGGTAACGTAAATACAGAAAACAACTCCTTTCGAAGGGTTTGACGCAGAATGTGCACTTCGCAAAATGTGCACTTCGCGTAATGTGCACTGCGCAAAATGTGCACTTCTCAAAATAGCACTTCTCAAAATGAGTGTGAATTTTATCACAAGGGGTCAATATAAAAACCGTTTGCTTACAATTTTTTTTTTAATTATTTTGCACAATTTTAAGTACGATAACAGTAGTTTCTTTGTAAAACGTAATCACGTTCAGGAAATGTTTGATTATGTATTTTCAGTACACGTCGTCAGTTATACACATAATATAAGTACTCCAGCCATTGATTGTAATGTGCTGTGCACTGCATCTATCTGTATTTACTGACGTGTACTGAAAATACATAATCAAAAATTTCCTGAACGTGAAAACTTTTTACAAAGAAACTACTGTTATCGTGCAAAATTAAAAAAATAAAATATTGTAAGCAAATGGTTTTTATTTTGACCCCTTGTGATAAAATGCACACTCATTTTGAGATATGCTCATTTTGAGAAGTGCTATTTTGAGAAGTGCACATTTTGCGACGTGCACATTACGCGAAGTACACATTTTGCGTCAAGTGCACATTTTCCGAAGTACACATTCTGCGTCAAACCCCTTTCGAAGTCACAGGACGACAATTTAACATTTTATTCCAAAACATCCAAAGTATTTGTAATAAACAACACATACTTGAAGCTTTCATTAAGAAAACCCAATATATAACGCACTGGTTATCGGATGAAAAACAAACCATAATACAATTTAGCGGATTTCAAAATGCTGCATCATACTGCGGAAACACGCGAAGTGGTAGCGGCGTCTACATCCCGCTCCAAGAACACATCGGTTTTAGAGAGAGGAATGATATCACAGATGTCCATAGAGTATGTAATAGAATTACCCAAAGAAAACATATTATTACTAGCGATATATTGGAATAAAGAGAGGAAGATATATTTATATTTATAAGTCAATTCAAAATGATTTAAAAATTGTTAAAGGCGGCGATTTTAATAATACAAGAAAACTACAATATCTAATAACAAAGTCAAAACAATGTGGATAAACGAGCGAACCAATAAAACAATAAAAAATACAAGTTGAACATAAAACTACAAACAAATAACAATATAACAACCTCGGAGCCAAAACAAGTTGCCAATATGTTCAATAACTTTTTTGCATCCATCGGCGAGGTAAGTCATGTACGACCAAACGATGAGCCGACAAGTATCCCAGTGCTCTCACCTACCGAAAATACAATGTTGCTCACTCCTGTACCCTTACGAATAAATATTATGAAAAAGAGCTTAAAAAAAAAAGTCACAGCATAGACGACGTTCCACCCTGTTTTGCTGATGAGCTTACCATTTTATAATAGTACATTATGATACAAGTGTGCTGTGTTGGTCATTACACATAAGGCGGTCTGATTCGCGCGACCCACAGGCGAGCGCGATAAGGTAGACGAGTGTGTAAAGATCAATGCACAAGCGTTTCATACGACATTCAACAAACAACATCAAACAAACAACAAACAACATCATTGTGTTTTTGTTTCATTTTTCAACAAACTTGCGAGGAAAAAAACCGACTTGTTGTAAGAACTTATGCTAGAATATTTTAACTATAGAAATGATAAATTTTGATTTATAAAGTTCAACTAATCTTTGTTGCCAGGTACCTACTGACAATCCGAAACTTCTTTTAAAAACTTTTGTACGTCGCGTCGGTTGGTGACAATACTTTAGATTTCGTATTTTTTATAAGTAATAACAAAACGAAAACGATAGGTAACAAATATTTATGGAAATTGGCGCGCTGGTTTTGTTTTTTCCGCTAGCGATGCACGCGCAGGTATAACTAAAGGCAAAACCGCTGAACAGCCTATATAAAAATATAATAAACACAAAATAATAATTTGAATACGCAAATTAAGATTAATATGTAGTGAAAAATATAAAATTTGATGAAATATTATGTTAATTTATCATATTTTATTTATTTACACAATAGGTTAGTCATAAAAAGGCAAGAAGAACCCACGCACAATGGTCCACCTGAAGGACTAAGTGTGGAAACCAAACCCCATAACATAGAACATAAAAGACAAGAAGTCTCTTTGATGAGAATAAAAAAGCACAAATCTCTGCTCGGGTGAAAATAGAGAATGCTCATTTAATAGTATATGATAATTCATACTAGTTCCATGTATTCAAAATCAATTTCTATATACATATTCCATGCTGCCATGATAGTACTTACTAATTCCATACTGCCATGTCGCGTTTCAAAATTTGGCAAACAACAATGGCCGCTAGAAATTGCCTATGGTTTAGTGATGCGGTAGTATGAACCCACTACTTAAATTATTAATATCCCACTAAATAATAACTGGGTACGTCCGTCCATGTGCCACGCAACACTCTTAGGAATACATATTATAATATGTTCCATGCACATCAATTATTTCGCATTCTGATCCAACCTTTACGCTAAGAGATGGCGAAGAAAGAATCATCTATAAACAACTTGGTACAAGCCCGTTAGTTTATACTGCATAAACCTCGGTAGATGAATCTGAATAGATTTGTGTAAAAACTATGGAACTAGCATTCTTTGATGTTTTCCGTTTGTAATATTGCATAATGTAGATGTTTATTTTTTCTATTTAATAAAATAAAATAATAAGAAAAACGAAAAAAAAATACTGCTTCTTTATTGTTTAAATTACCATTAAGTTTTTGTAATATTATTATAATTTTTTTTGTTTGTAATTTATGTAATTTTAATTTTGTTTTTTTTACTTATTTATAACATTTTACAATTTGACATTTTATTTTCTAACGATTCTGACATTTTTCGGCAATTATATTTTTTTTAATTGTTGTTGAATATTTATTTTTAATTAACCACAATTTTATTTTGGGTTTTTATCTGTTTAGAATTTAAATGTACTTATGAGAGTAAAACTATGGACTAGAATTATGTCTGAAATAAAAATAAAAAATAAAATTTTATTGAATCTGCCTACCTCAACATCAATCACATAAATCTTCATCATTAGTTATGATAACCCCCGAACGTCTGTAACCCCCGAAGGGTTAGGCAGCGGCGGACCCATAGTACACCCACATTTCGCCAGTTACGTTTAAGTCCCATTGAATGTAATAGAGGCCGAAAACATTTGTGAACAAAAAAAGAAAATTTAAGAAAACAAAAACCTGATTGCGTAAAAAGTGAATTTTAAGAAAGATGGAAACAAGATGACCTATTACTGTCTCCAAAAAAATTAACTTTTTTTATTTTACACATTTCAGTAAGATTTTTTTTTTATAGTCCTCTCAAAATAGACATATGTTTTTTTATCGAGAAAATTTTAATATTTTGTGTTTCTGCTCCACAAAAAGTTTGGAAATATAATGAAGTTACTCGTATTATTTTTATTTTATAATTAAGTCTTATCAACTTCGTGCAAAATCGAATTGAAGATAGGCAATTTTGGTTACTACCCTCTTAAACTGTCGCTAACGACACACAATAGAATTTATATTGTTATCGCCTTGTAAAGGCAAATCGACCATTGAGCGGTATGTTTTCTCATGTCCATTGTAATTGAATAACGGTTTATGCCACATTTCTATGGAAATAGAAATGTGGCTAACTTGCGAACTACAATATTAATTATTATAAACTGCAATAATTAATATCGTAACACCGAATATTTCCTTTTAAATGTAAAAAGAGTATTTGGAAACTTTCTAATTGCCTTTTTACACCTAAAACGGCTACAACATCAAATTCAATGTTATTGCCAAATTAATCAAAACAGGTAGATTTTTCACAGTTATATGCGTCGTTGCCAACTTTTAGTTTAAACGCTCTTAACAAACTCAATCCAAAAGGTTACGCGAACTCATTCAAAGTCACCTAATTCGGAGGTTTTAACCCCCGCCTGCACTTTATGACCGTGTTCACACCGGGTAAACCAATGTATGACGTATGCTTAGAAAAATATGCTAATTTATTTAGGAACTTCTAACACAGCTTAAAATTACCAAATTCTATTAAGTATTAAAACGGGCCAGATTTATATGTGACACAAATCTTTTTACACATAACATTACGCCTTGTTTCCTCGAAGGCTTAGGCAGAGGTGTACCTATAGTACACCCACCAAATCCAAATCAAAACCCAAATCTTATTGGTCAGTGAAAGTACCCTTTTTTTTTTCGTGGGTGTGAAATTATCAAATAGCTTCACCCGCTCTGGGCGGAGCGGGAGGGCGTGTCAGACTCTTACTGACTAAAACCCACCCGTGTTCCTTCCTGCCTGTACGTTGCCAGGGGCTACGGTATCCCTTCCGGACTTTCCCGCGAGTGAAAGTACCTTAGAATATATATTTGTAATTATACAGGGTGTCAGCACCAACTTTCGTCGGTTATAAATTTTGACCGCGTAGGTATTGCACTTTTCTATGAAACAGCAGTTTTTTTTTAATAACCGATGAAAAATTTCAACGTTCAGAATCATGTACTGAATCCATGGTATCAGTTTTCGCGTCGATGTCCCTGCCAGCCTGTATACTCTAAGGGAAGTACCTTTACGTAAGAATTGGACTCAGAATACAGGCAGCATTGACAAAGTTGTGTGCAGTGTAAATCACTCTGAACATCAACGAACACTTAGAAAAACCTTTTTATTTCTACAGAAATTTGAATTAATCGTGTTCTTATACAATATAATTATGTACATTTTCAAGAACTAATATTATAAATGCAAAAGTGACTTTATTTGTTTGTTACGCTTTCACGCTAAAACAGCTGAACAGATTCGGATGAAATTTGGCACATAGGTAGGCAATCACCTGGATTAGGACATAGAATACTTTTTATCCCGATATTCCCACGAGATCGAGAGTTATGCGGGTGAAACGGCGGGGCGCAGCTTGTTTTCAAATAAATATCCTAATAAAATTAATTTCTAATCATAAAAATCCCAACGGCATGCGGCAGCGGAAAGGTTACCGGCCGGCGCGCGGGTCAACCTCATACAAATAAATCAAATCATTGTTATTTAGATACTAAAAATATTTAAGTAGTACTTATATAAATGAGTGAGTATCTTTTTGTATCTTTTTTGTTTTCAACAGCATTTTTACGAAACAATTGTTTGGCGCCAAATTGAATCGATAAGTCAACGATGTAAATATCATATGTTTTATTTTTTAATTATTTTGTTATTCACTTTTCCAGCAATAAAAAATTTAATAGCAATGCACTTTTCACAACAAACCACAAAAAAAAAAAATTACAGCTTTTTCTGATATTTTGCCCTTAAGGTTCAACACAAATATTTTACAATTAAAAATTTCCATCAACTTACTTGCAGGCGTCGCAAAGTCTCGTATGTCCCCTCTAACGGTATCATACGGTGTCTTCGACCCAAACAGCTGGTAAGTGCACGGCGCGTTCCAATAACAGCCTCCCACATACACAGCGAGTAGTACTACGAGTAGTAGTTTTGACATCTTGACTGCGAGCCGACGTCCGATTGTGTTGGTTAGATCGAGTCAGCTTCCTATATTGTCCCCACCTACGGTAGCAATACGCTAGCTAAAGGTGCATCCATATTTGTGCACGATGCAATCATAAATTAATCATGAATTTTATTCAATAATTTTGTTCAACCGTTGCACATTTCAAGTTTCGATTTAGGGTTATTAAATTAGGTCTCTACACATTAAAAACATTTATGAAAATCTAGTTCCAAAATTGTATGGTTGAAAAATATGATTTGTTGCAAACTTTAACTGACACATGCACTGTTAGAACTGACAGGTGTTGTTCGCAGATGACTTTCGCCTTATATGGCCTCAATTAAACTTGTTCAGTATAACGGAGCGTACCGTTGTTTAATTGTATTGCGCCAGGTGTTCCCAGGTCATCTTGAACATTACCTACATGATAACAACGTAGGTCATAAGGCAGTTCAATTAATGAGAGCACTAGATTTATTGTCACGATTTTGACTTACTCTTTTAGTCTGTTGATAGATATTCAGACTAGTTTATACACAAAATCTTATCAAGATTTGTGACTCAGGGGTTCTGCATTTATTATGTTAATAGTAGGTACCTAAATTAATAATTTTCACACTTTGTAGAATGCATCTATGAAACCTGCCTAACGTCTGCCATATCGAATTTGTAGAGCCACTGTCGATCAAGATAAATTAAACGACACTTCATTCTTTTGTTATCTATTCAGTAAACCACAGGTATGAGTTAACAAAATACACTGGCATAGTCTGTAAAATTCATAACTTGTTTTCGTTTCTGTTGGGTAAAAAAAGGCTCGTCTCGGCTCCATTATGTCGCGTCTTTACAATCCAATAGAAGTATTTAAACTAATCTCCAAGTTTAATCTAATCTAACGTTACAATATAGATGCGATTGATATCACCGTGGCCCGGCCATGTCATGATGTCCACGCCTCCAGCCCATGTGTTTATTATACGATTTACGACCAATTGTAAACTAAATTAATTCAAGGAAAAAATTACAATTGCTCACATTTAAGCATCCCTGATTACCGTAAAACGGAATATAATCGTGAAACTTAAAATGTGTGTTGTAAACAGATTATTTTAAAGGATTGATTTTATGATGTGCTTACGAGTATAATAAAGTGTTTACTTAGTCATTTTTAATACCGTGGTGTAACTGTCTACCACGATCTCCAATTTAACCTTTCGGATATCGGCGAGACACAATGGCTTTTTAATTGTTTTTTTTTTAACTACGGGGTTGGACGGGTTAGTAACCAATTTTTTTTTACTGCCATCAGATCTGTCTGGACTATTATCAGTTTGGTTACGTGAATATAGTTGGCGTTTCAGGTCCAGGGGCCATTGCCACTGCTACCTCTTTAGATTACTTGACTTCTCTTAAGTCGATTGATTGATTCACTGCTGTCCAGAAATTTAACAGCCAGAAGATTTGGGTGGATGGCAATCTTCACAGGTTAATGGACGGGTCAAGTCTCAAGTGCGTATGTGGCGTCTCCCCACAGACCATGGTCCACCTTCCATACTGCGTTGCATGCATGTGCACCTGTAGCCTTGATGGTCTCATGACTGCGTCAGTGGGCGAAGTTCGCGCAGGTTTTCGTTATCAAAGAGCATTTTGGTTTGTTGCGGTTCAAAGTCCTGGTACAAATATTTTGGGCTTTACATGACGTAATGCAATAACAGTATTAGAGATAGCCGTACTTTTGGTAACTATCGCTAGGAAGGCTGATTCAGTACTTGGTAGGTGTAGGGCCTCGTGTAAAAATATATAATATATGTTGTGATTTACTTCCATCGTTATACTTTTCCCTCATTCTGATCAGAAGGATCAGAAGGTTGCGTGTTCAAATCACGTCGGGGTCACCAATTTGGAGGGTTCTTGGTGTATCAGATGTCTGAAACGTGGTAATTCGCTATGACGGTTGTTGTGGCTACAATGTCAAACTTCGACATTATTTTCAATTTATATATTATGGAAACATTAAAGCTTCGTGCAGACCAGCGATATTATCCAGGAGATATACATACCTACTACATAGTTTTTTATACCGTTCACATCGGTATTGTGCATACTTTAATACTATACAAGTATCAGCCTTCCTAGTGATCGTTCATTTTTGGTAACCATAACACTTCTTTCAGCGGCCATATCTAGTGAAGCGGCCGATGAATATCGTCAGTTTTTATCAGTTCGCACAGGTACTTACTACTCATATCATAATACCGTACTAGTATCAGCCTTCCTAGTTATTGATCATTTTTGGTAACAATAATTCGTCTTTTAACGGCGATAGATATTCACTTGGCCGGCCGCATGCGGGCAGACGGTCACAATTCTCACCAGAGGAGGGCCCTACACCTATCAAATACTGAATCAGCCTTTGCTAGCGATAGTTACCAAAAATACGGCTATCTCTTGGAATATAATACGTAGGGCATTTCCTAGGTCGAAATTACCAAGCTGTTACTTCCATTATCTCAAATAAATATTTCCTTATATAACCCTATGCTAAATACGATTTTGTAATTGTAAACGAGACAATTTAAGCAAGATACAGGACAATAAACAACGTCGCAAATTCTTCAAAGTTTTACGTACTCCCCTATGTTAGTTATATTACCGGTACAAACATTTCGCTGGTCAGAGGTAATACTTTCGTGCGTTATCCTTTGTGCCCATAGTTACACGCTGGCTAATTTGACCAAAAATCAATCTGGCTAGCCTTTTCCCTTCTATATTGGGGTCGGTTTCCAGTCTAACAGGATGCAACTGAATACCAGTATTTTATATGGAGCGACTCCCTATCTGACCTCCACAACCTAGTTACTGGGTAACACAATACCCCTTGGTACGACTGGTTGTCAGACTTTTGGGCTTCTGACTACCCATAACGACTGTCAAAGGTCTACGAATGACAGCCGAGACCAACGCCTTAACGTAGTTTCCGAGGCACGGAAGGATCTCGATAGGTAGGTAAGGGATGGACATTGGACACCCATCCTCGAATCAATCGCGGGAAGCATAGCTTTACCTTTGATCGACCAGTGAGGCAGCTATCATTTAGCCACGAGCACCTCCAATGTGTCTATGCCCTAAGAATTTGGTTACAAATTATAATAAGCACACGTTCGTGGACACATCGTTTATTACAATTAATTTATCATGTGAACATATTGCATTGTACAACTACCATGTGACTTGCACTTAACGTGCTAACAATATCTAAGTACTTATATTTTACTAGATACATTTGTGTTTCAATATATATTACTACCACTGATTAAAGTCATATTACACCGTGATTGAAATGGAAAATATAATAAATGAATGCTATCTGTAAAAAAACAGAATTCAAATGTTTATTGGCCAACACCGTATACAATTTGTATCTAAGAAAATTTTATTTATAAAAAGTAATAAAAACTAAAACCCAATACGACAAAAAAGTCAACTAATAAAAAGGTTTAAACAAGACATCACAGACTAATTAAAAACCCAGAGTCACACGTAATCTATTCGATATGGGCCATATATCGAATAGATTACGTGTGGCCCGGATTTTAATTTGTCTGTCTGTGATGTCTTGTTTATACCTTTTTAGTTGACTTTTTTGTCGTAGTTGGATTTAAGTTTATATAACTTTTATTTTTATTTAAATTATTTTGAGGTTATAATTATATGTATGTTTTTTAATATTATTAGTATTATTAAAAATGTGCTCGTCAAGCCCTTTCATTTGATACGCAACATGGCATAATTAAAATATATATATAGCTCAAAATAGGACCTTGATTAAACTACATTTTATTGCATAATATCTCAAAGTCAATTTTATTTGATTTCCCCGTTTTATTTGATTTTCCCGACATTCGAGGTAGAAGTTATAAAGTCCACGGCTACGTAGGATGTGCAAGGGCTGCGCGGTTCATTTGTTAGCCAGCCAAGCATGCGTGCGTAGCGTGGCGTGCGTTGTATTGGACGACCCCGAAAGCGGAGCTTTGCACACGTGCGAAGCTAATCCGTGGGCAGCTGTGGGTTATCAGCACAGGTAACTTGCATTTAATACTGAACGGCTTTGAAAAACACAAGACAAGTGACAGCTGATCAAAGCTGTCGGTACAGATTCGAAGTTCAATTGTTTTTAATTTCTGTCTTCTACTTGTTTCAAGACAGTGAAGAAAGTGTACGAAGCTTTTATGATCTGAAACAAGAAACTTAGCTGATTAGATTCGTTAACGACTTCAATGCACAAGGATCAGATTTAGCTAGAAATTAGGGAACGAATGGTTTTCTCCTCAAACTAACTGGAGATTTTCCTACCAGGTAAAACTGACGAAAATGTCGACGTGAAAAACGGTTCCGTAAATCACCCGTTCAAAACCAGGCCCTGAAGCCATAGCACGAAAGCGTGACGACATAACGTCAATAAGAACCATTTTTGAATCGAAAAACCATCTATTTTAGGTATAACATTTTGGTTTAAATTTTTGCGACAAGCACATTAAGTATCTCCCAAAAAAACGAAGTAAATATTATGTGCGAAACGAGTATTTTCAATTTTAATCGTTCGAATTTACGTCACGTTTACTCCGCGCGTTCGCAATATTGGTTAGCCCAGCCGCCATTTTGCAGAAGGGCTAATATTTATCCACGGCAGAAGCTATTGTGCTTTCTATAAGATCACCAATCCGACTGCCAACAGCGGGGGCGTGTAGGCCACACCTCTACTCCGTGCGCCGTCTACGTGATTAAGGTAATTTCCCAGTTGAACATTCGTTGTACCTGCCATTGCCTGCGTGTTCAGCGCAGTTTATGGACTGATAAGATTAGATGCAATAACTCGTGATTAGAGAGATCAATAAAAAGATCAATAGACCTATTGCTCAGTAGATAAGACTTACAGACGTGAAACAAGCAAGTGACAGCGTGGTGAACCCGCCAGCAGTGAGTCGGAGTGCTCGGCGCGTGCGCACCATGACGATAAGCAGCGCGCGACGCATGCGCAGCGAACACTTGTACCACGGACACTCGTACGCAGCACCCGCTATCTCCGAACTCTGAAAATAAAAAAAGATGGCCGTCACGGGACGCCCGGCAGATGTGAAACATCAAAATGGCAAGACAAATAAAAAAATAATTTAAAAAAATTAACCGTTTCGAAGGAAACTCAAAATTATGAAATAATATTTTTATACGAGTATATACACGAAATTAACCAACAAAACGAAATCAAAAGTACGTACGAAACAAATTAGGGGCCTACACATTTTGTTGAGGTCGGTGCCAGCAAAGGCATCGATACGATATATCCGACACAAAACGGAGTTAAGAAAAATATTACATAACAATATTTTTTTAATAATAGTTGTACTTCTATCACATTATTATTACACTAGCTTTTTCCCGCGGAAGTACAAACGGGATAAAAACTATCTGTCTGCCTTATCCAAATCCTATTAGTAGCATAACATAATGATTGAATACTATCGTAAATTCATGCAAACCTAGTACTTTTTGTTAGGTTACTGCTCAGAAACTGTGCACAACGTCTAATGATTAAAATACTATCTTGAATTCATGCAAGCCTAGTCCTTTTTGTGCCAAGTTTCAAGTTTAACTGAAGGAATTTTAGTTTGTAAATAGTTTTAGTTAAGTTAGTATATAATTTTGCTACTTTTATTAATTAATTAGTTACAAGTTGTTTGTACCCACATGTAAATAGTTAAAGTTTCAAAATAAATACTTAAAACACAAAAAAAAAACCCTTTCTTGCCCCCCCTTTTTTTTTTTTTTTTTTTTTGAGGATGGGAAATTATCAAATAACTTCTCCCGCTCTGGGTGGAGCGGGAGGGCGTGTCAGACTTTTACTGTCTAAAACCCACCCGTGTTCCTTCCGTTGCCTGTGTGCCGAGGTCGCGAAAAGGTGGAATTTTGATAAACCCCTTCTTAGTGTTCCCCTACATTATACAAGGAAGCTGTGTGCAAAATGTCACGTTCCTAGTCCCAGTAGTTTCGGCTCTGCGTTGATATGTCAGTCAGACAGTTTCTCCTTTTATATAAATATAGAAGATAGATGCTTTTCTTAAGTGCTGACACCGACCTCAAACAAAATTATAAGCCCCTAATTTGTTTCGTATTTGCTTTTGATTTCGTTTTGTTGGTTAATTTCGTGTAGATATGAAAATATTATTTCATAATTTTGAGTTAATTTATTTCGAAGTCAGTTTTTTTTTATTGCTTTTTTATTTTGTAATTTATAGTAGGTGTCGGCGCATCATATATGCGCGTGATTTACTGCGGGGAACGCGCGGGGTCTCGGGGTACCGAACCCGCTACCAACGCCCGCTGCGCGCCCGCCACACCACTCAGCTCACAGACGCGCTCCACTACGGGCATTCCTTTTACTGTCTTCCATAATAGTTGTACATATTAATTATGGTATTACACCTATTAATACAGTCCACTAGTCTTTCATTATAAATCCCGATTGAGCCCATTCAGTAGGTATTTGTTTGTAATAAATAGTTAATAGTTTTTTTTGTAAATATTTAAAGATTTCATTGTAAGCTTTTATAGATTTTTTAAGTTAAAAAAATCTAGTATAGTTTTTTTTTAAATATGCTTGTCCAAGTAAAGAACGGGTCTATATGTTCAAGGCTATAGAAAAGTCGAGGCGTGATCAACTAGAAGAAGGAGAGTTGCCTGATGCAGTGTTAGTTCTATTCAATGACGCTTCAATCAGTGAAAAATCAAAAGATGCAGATGGTTATGTGCCAATATCTCCAATCACGGTAACGTTTCAAGCTAAACGTAGTTACGGTGACGTGGAACGACGCATGTTACCGCTGATACTTAGTTGGGCTGTAACTGTACATAAGTTAAGCACAACACTTGAAACTGCAGTCGTAAATTTAGGTAATAGGTTATTTGAAAAGCGTTTTAACCCGACTCAAAGCAACATAAGCCATGTTGCTTTGAGTCGGGTTAAAACGCTTGATGGCTTTGCTATAGATGATTTAGATTCCAACAAACTTTTGAAACAACCTCACGATATACGTGCATACCAAGAAATACTCCGTTTACGTAGCAATTTAGTCACAAATCCATCTTGTTTGCCATTGAGTAACAATCTTATTAATTTTGTATTCTCGTCACGTATATTTGTACCGTGATGCCAGTTTGGTTTCGGAGACTTTGGCGTTTTTAGGGTTCCATACCTCAAAAGGAAAAAACTGATCCCTTATAGGATCACTTCGTTGTCCGTCCGTCAGTCTGTCAAGATCCATTTTCTCAGGAACGCGTTGAGGTATCAAGTTAAAACGAATATCAAATACGTAGATCTATAGTCCGTTGGAGTTCTAAAAAAATGAAGACTTAGAATCTTCTGAGACAACGCAATAAAAAAATACGGCCATTTATGTGACATATTTTGATACTCGCAAATAAATCAAACCTACAGGGTACCTCCCGTTGACCTAGAATCATGAAATTTGGCAGGAAGCAAGGTCTTACAGCACATGTAAAGGAAAAAGTCTGAAAATTGTTAATTTGTTATTTTTTTGCGATTACAAACTTACATTTGCAGTTGGAGAATTGACCGTGACGTATATCAATGTATGGGAGAACATGTTTCTCAACTACTAAGTTAAGTTTGTTATTGGGATAAATTCGTCCCAACTACGGAACCCTTCATTGTGTCCAGTGTGTGTTGTGGCCAGTTTTTTTTTTCTATCATGCACTAGAATTTGACCAAGGTTTTGAGACGTTACCCTATGACCACACTCGTAGCTCGTATCAATAAGCCAGGCCGTCTCACTTACACGTATTAGTCCTTATCTTGAAAACTACTGATACGATTTTTATGAAACTTGCACTGTTCCCTAAGTTGAAGTAAATGTAAACCAATAAAAAATATGGTCACAATCCGATTAATAGTTTCGGAGATATGCGTGGACAAACATACATACACCTATAAAAATGTATATATTTGTTTGGAAGCCCTAACAGATTATCATATGTGAATATGTTGCAGTTCCAATAATATTACATACATACTTACATATCGAATTGATAACCTTTTTTTGAAGTCGGTAATAAATGGCTTGCATTGCGACTTATATTGTTGCTTCAATTTATGGTAGATATGCAATCATATCGCACCGAGTAAATCAGCAGCCTAATTACGCAACACATTTTATTTCTTATTACATTTCTGAATCGAAAGCAAGTCCAATTTTAAACGCATGCCTTAATTCGAATTACGATAAACATTTTTTACCAATCGACGGAAATTGGTTAGGGTTGTTCTATCCAATTGGCTATAATTTGTTAGTTGATGTGTTTTGTTATACCATATAGGAATGATTAATTTGCAAATTATTGTGCTTTAATTTAATTTTGTTTTAATCACAACTGATGCTCTACTAGTGCTTATAAATGAAAATGTACAATGATTGCCGAAAAATCAAAAACCAATTTTTAAAACACTTTCTACCAAAAACTACCATAATTGAAATATGTACGTAACAAAACGTTTTTCTTTTCACGTTTTTGTTATCTGTGGCCAATGAAAAAGCGTAGAAAAGCAGTCTTGTAAACTTAGTGGGATTTCCACTAAACCTGGGGGTTTGGACACCCCTACTGGCGGAGAAATTTTGCTTTCAGTGGCCGGTGGTTTTGTCTAGTGGTTAGTTTAATTCAATTTGTAGAAAACAATACAATCAATTACTAAAACTTTGACTGGAGAAAATATTAAAATAACACGATAATGGCATGTTTTATTGTTTGTGTAAAACCTGTGTCAGTGATTTTTCGATTTATTTCTTTCAAATGCCGAAACCACTGCGAATTCGAACGCTGGTGTGGTAAGACTGACACAGCATGACGAATATACTGAAGCCACACAGAGGCTCCGCCCAAGTGGAGATCGAAAAACAACGTTATTTCAACAACAAAAAAAACACATTCTTCCGGGATAAATTTCATTTCATTTCATTTCATTTGTCATGCATTTGCTCTTTTAAAGTCCAGACATAATCTTGGTCAGAGCATATGAGGACCATGTCAGTAATCGTGCAGCTCAACTCCCACGACTCGACGACCAATACCAAAGAAAGGCCATTTGGGAAGGCCACATAAAGTACTCAAACTAACAGACTAACATAATAAGAAAAAAAAATATCCACATAGTCCTCACATTCATAATAATTAAAGTAATATAAAACTTTACAAAACAATCCTGTCATTTTGTATATAATATTCATCAATGTGAATGTGTATAGAAAAACAGTTATATTATGATGATTATCCATAATAATTAAAATGTCAAGTTTTATGGTTTTAACACAAGGCTTAGCAGAGCGAGCAGCTCAATCCCAAGCTTTTTTGTCTTCTAAATAATCAGAAATTTTATAGTACCCTTTTTTACAAAGAATGGTTTTAATACAGCTTATAAATAGTTTCACGGGTAAGTGTCGAGTGTCAATGGGAAGTTTGTTGTAAAAGCGTATACATTGACCCATGAACGAGTGCGATGTACAGCAAGATTGTGTTTTTTCCTAGTATACAAAATATAAATATCGAACATTTTCTTAAAATTTGTTATAACTTTATGTAAGATACATACAGTAGAATTGTCACTGAGATTGCGACTACGATTTTAATCGCCAATAAAAACTCGTTTCTTGTATAGAGTTGTTATAGCGGTCACAGTACAGTATACACTCTATGAAAATTTCAAGTGTCTGTGACAGACCGACGCCGACAGACGTACAGCCACACCCTTTAGGTACGGATCCCTAAAAAGACAAGTTAGCTGAGTCCTACTTAGTCAAAACAAATGGTGGTCCATGTCTTCCAGTAGGACATGATATAGTTACCTCCTCTGAGAGCTGGTTTCCCTGGTAGCAGTACAGGAACACTTGCAGCATCATGCACAGCAGGTAGGACACCATGGGAATGCTCCGGACCCAGTTTCTGTTATTTAATTCCTGAAAAGTATAAAGCTTCGTGCAGACCAACGCGACGCGACACCGGTTATTGTTATACCGTCAAGTTTTCTTAGAAATTGTATTGTTCGTGTCGCGGCGCGGCGTCGCGTCGCGCTGGTCTGTACGAGCTTTAATACACTGACGAGCAATATAAAAAAGTCACTTGCAAAGTGCCAAAAAAATGTGAATATCTCTTAAACCACACAAGTTAGCTACATGAAGTAAAAAAATCTGGAAAAGAGTTTTATAGGTGTTTTTTATGCGCTATTAAATACACTAAAATCGCGATCTTGCATAGTTTCGGAAATATTTCATGATAAGTTAGTGGCTTTTTTATATTGCTCGCCAGTGTAGATTTCATTGGTAAAGTAAAAATGCTACAACTTTTGTACTCGAATCTTATGCTACATCATTATTTATTACTATTATTTAGCACCCAGAGTCGACACTGGGTACTAAATAATAATTAGTTGCAAAATAATATATATTTTACATAATGTATACATTTTCTTATGTTCAATGGTTCAATAAATAATATATTTTATTCTGTTATTACAACGCTTATTTGAGATTTTTATGGCTGGAGAATGATTGCCTTCGGGATCAACAAGATTTTGCCGATACGTTGCCTATTTTTAACCGACTTCCAAAAAGGAGGAGGTTCTATGTTCGTAGCGTTTGTATGTTTTTTTAATATATGTCCGCCGATTTTTCCATCCGTCAATTGAGGACAGATTCTGAAAATTCTTTTTTGTATGAAAGGGTATGCTCTCAAGTTGGTCCCATATAAATTTTATCAATTTTGCTTGAATTTTTTTTGAGTTAGCTTCAATAATACGTATTTTTCCCACTTACTACTATATGTGGATGATAAACTTCCTGTCACTGTTATTTACATAGCAGGTAGTGGTATTCCAATTTGTGTGGGGTAGGTACCACAACTAAAAAGTGAAAAATAAAAACTTAAAAAAAAACGTCGACAAAGTGAAAATAACTTTAATTTCGGAAGTCGGTGGCAGAAAACGAAAATTCAAAACCAAAGACACCGACTTCTGAAACTAAAGTTATTTTTCACTTTGTAGTGTTTTGTTTTTTTTTGAAGTTGGTTGTTTTTTTTGTAAAAAGGTTTTTTACTAGGTATACATGTACTAAGTTGAAATCAGCTATATATGAGCTTGGAGTTGGTACTACAATTCATATAATAAATGTTACAGTAGATTGTTATTGTATATATGAGTGGCTATATGTTACCAATGTTTCAAAATCATTCATAATATTCAATCATCATTTTATCATGGAAAATGAAAAAGCTTATCTAATTCAATTATGTAAGGTGGAAAATGATTTATGGCATTTTATGAAATTAGCCATGCAATTAGGTAAGTAATATATATCTTTACAAGTCAAATGCGTGCTAAATAAAAAATAAAAAACAAATAACTAACAATTAAAAATAGTGGTATCATTTTATCTCACTATCTCTGTATTTTTCTCATGTGATATACTTACACGCTTTATAACTCAATGGCAATATTTCAGACAGTGAAAGTAGGTACCTACTTACTCATGGCATTGCTACGAAATCCTAACTAATTTAATAAAAGCGAAAGTGAGTTTGTTTTCTTGAACGGATTTAGATGAAATTTAGCACATGAGTAGACCATCACCTGGAGAAGGATATAGGATACCTTTTATCCCGATATTCCTATGGGATTAAGACTTGCAGGTGAAACCGCGGGGCGCAGTACTTCATATTTACTGTTGATTTTGCAATGCAATACTTACCCGATGAAAACGCATTTTGTTGAGTTTGTCTTGTTTCAATTTATGTATGATTTAGAGGCCTCGCCCACGGCGACTTGTTGTATCGATACAGCCGCGATGCTGCTTACCTTCGCCCAGATTCTGTATCGCTACTATCGCGATGCTGTCGCCTCCCCAGCACGCCCCCCTCCGTTCTCCACCCTTCGTTCCCCCGATGTCGTCAGATCGCGCGGATATATCGATGCAAACGGCATCGATACAGCCGCGCGTTTGCATCGATTCTGTCGCACGTTGCAAACGCGACTAACGCGCGATAGTAGCGATGCAGAAGCGCATTTACGAAACGTGCGACAGCATCGCTACAAAAAGTCGCCGTGGGCGAACGGCCTTAATCCTCTAAAATGTTGCTCAAAATACAAAGTCCACCTGCATACTGATAAAAATGTATAAATAAAATGCTTACCATAGCCAGCTGATAAGCCGTGACACATATGATGACGACAGACACTGTGAACTGCGCTAATATGGGGTAAGAGAAACACTCCTGGATCAGTCCGGCCGTCTTCAATGCGGCTTCGTGCTTGACCACGCACTGTTGCAGGCGTGAATGTACTGTATTTTCTTGTTCAGGGCTTAGAAGATGCTGTGAACAATGATGAACAATCCCAAATTGCCCAAAAGTCTGACTAACAGTCTTACCAAGGGATATTATGTTACCCAGTAACATATTAATAGCACTGGGTTGTGGAGGTCAGATAAGCAGTCGCTCCATGTAAAATACTGGTATTCAGCTGCAACTGGTTAGACTGAAACCCGACAACAGCATAGTTGGGAAAACGCTAGGCAGATTGATTGATTGTATAATTTGTACACCTATAAGTTATGATGATTTTTAGTAAGACGCCTATCACAAAATTTCGTTTTGACAGTTCGAGCAGCATTTAGTAGCAATTCGGCAGTTGTAATTACGTTTATTTTGAGTTTATATTTTTTTTTCTTTTTTAAGTATGCCAATTTAATTTCTTATGAACTAACGTTTATTCTGACGTAAATTAAACGTACGTAACGTAATAATATTAATGTAGTAAGGAGAAATTTACTGTTAATTCTGACCGTTGATGATTTTGAACGGATTTTTTTTTAGATATTCCATACAATTCAGAGGCCGCTATAAACTAAACCACTTTTAAAGATATGTTATTATATATTTTTCATTTCATTTGCTATGTTCAATCCACAAACTCGAAAAGGTGCTATCGCGCATTTGTGAGGTCCAAAAGCGAATCCACCACTGTTGGTCTAATTTTAGACCAACAGTGGCGGATTTGCTTTTAGACCACACATTTTACGAAAAACTTGCTTCTAAATTTTGACTGTATACGAATAGATATGAATAAATTGCGAAAAGTGAGGCCGCCATAAACTATACCAATAACTATTCTCCAACACTCAATAAGACATAGTTGTCGAAGTCTTCCAGTTTCTCAGAATAAGAACGCCAAACTTGCCAATTTAACGCAAAAAATACCGTCGAAATCGGTCAAAATGTAATAGGCCTCTTAATATCTTCTAATAAAGCCGCTCCGCCCAAATAAGAATACGTAGATTAATAAAAAGACGATGCAGTAAAAAATTAAAATTAGTATTTCAGTCAGTTTAGCCTGTACATTATAAAGAACATAATTTTAATTTGTTGTAAATAATACTACGTTTATGTACTTGTCGTAGGTATACCTTTTCAGGCAATGCGATACCCTCACACAGAGTCCTTAGGGACAGCCCTACGAGCCTCAGTCTGCAACGACAGACTGCTATCAGTGACGTCACCAAGGTATCCAGGCACATGTTCACGAGTGCAGCCACAGTCACTGCTGAGCTCTGCAACAAATAAGACAAGCAACTAATCATCATCATCTCCCTGCCCATGTGCCATGTAACGTGGGGTCGGCGTAACACTTTTTCTTTTTCCACTCTCCCCTGTCAACTGTTACGCCATCATTAATCCCCTTTTCTTTCTTATCATTCCCCACACAAGCCATCCATATATTTTTTTGGCATTCCTTCCTCTCCGTCTCCATCCATCCACTCAATAAAGGATTTTAAAATTAACCTACCTGATTGGCGTATGTTAATTCGTAAGCCGGTGACTTGGTAGCATCATATGGATACCTGCGAATAGTCCAAGAATATCTATACTTATACTAATATACTAAAACTAATATACTAATACTAATATACTAATACTAATACTAATATACTTATACTAGTATACTAATACTAATATACTAATATACTAATACTAACAATAATATGAAGAGGTAAAATTTGTTTGTTTGTACGTAGGGGGTAATCTCCGTAACTATCAGTCGGATTTGAAAACATCTTTTTGCATTGGATAGCCCAACTCCTTAGGAAAGTTATAGGCTATGTAACATCACGCTACAACCTATAGGGGACGAGCAAAAAGAAAAAAAGTCGAAAAGGACACTATGCAAAAACGGAGTATGCGACGCGGTGGGTCGGGACCGAAGTTTCGCGCAGACTAAAGCTAGTTTTATGAAAAGTGGAGAAAACTTTCAAAGAAGTATTTTTTTAATTTGCATTATTTGAAATACCTAATAATTGAAGAAGATGATAAATGGAAATCGTATCTAAATCCGCTAGACGTCATGTGATGTCACACACGATATAGTACTCCGACACCTCTTGATACTTTGGATGATATTAACCTTTTTATTCCATATCACAATGTATTATTTTTAGTATCTATAAACTTATCTTAACTCTACTAAAGCTACGATTCACGATAAAATTTAAATGACGTAAAACCATTAATAAATCTTCTTTTTTTTTTCATAGCCGATACGAAATGCAAATATAATTTTTCAAATCTGACTAGAAGTTCTTGAAATTAGCGCGTTCAAACAAACAAACAAACACTTTTCAACTTTATTATATTAATAATATATTATATTATATAGATGCTGCGTATCGTGGCCAGATCATAGAATTGATCAATTCATGAAATGGTTATATTTCATGAAATAGAACATCCACCGCTGATCACATTATGAATTGGTCTGACCAGATAATTGAATACTCAACGATATGAACAATTAAACGTACGACTACCTCATGATGTGGCCAAACATAGTGTTTATATCGTAAAATACCCATCACGTCTGCGGCGTTTTGCTAGCTAATTTATTTTGACCCTCTAGAGTCAGTCAATGTACATATGGAATAATGCATCTTTGAAATAGTGAAACAATTTTTCACCTTGGAGATGTGGTTCATACACATATATATATATACACAAACTAAAAAAATTCAATACCTCTGTTTTAAAGTATAGATTATACTAACCAGGCTCTCAGAGGCAGTTGGTTCTTCTCAGCACTGGCTGCCCAGCCGAACACCGTCACTGCACACAGCAGTCCGAATAAACACATGCTCCTGGTAGTTTCACGGTTGCAACTATGTGAATAAGGAACCCATTGCTATTTACTTTTACATTAGATCAGTAAAATATCTATACAACAAGAAAATAAACAGTTCCAAATGATACTCATTTTCCTTTAAATAATAATCACACCTTTTAATAATTTCAATTCCCTTCTCCCTATCCTCAGCCATCAGCTCATCATCAACTTCATCAATGATCTCCTGAATCTTCTTGTTCCTCATCACCACATTGATGATCTTCATCGCAAAGGCCAGGTTGGTGAAGAGGAGGAATGAAGCACTGGTCATGAGGCTGAGGTCTCCCCATATTTGGAACATTGCGCCCGTTTGAGCGATTATAATACCACCTGGAAAGGAAGGAAACAAAAAGTATCAATTACAGATCAGATGCCTCGGCGGCCGCTGCTGTAGGCGACATTGTCCACACTGCACCAGATGCCTCGGCGGCCGCTGCTGTAGGCGACATTGTCCACACTGCACCAGATGCCTCGGCGGCCGCTGCTGTAGGCGACATTGTCCACACTGCACCAGATGCCTCGGCGGCCGCTGCTATAGGCGACATTGTCCACAGTGCACCAGATGCCTCGGCGGCCGCTGCTGTAGGCGACATTGTCCACACTGCACCAGATGCCTCGGCGGCCGCTGCTATAGGCGACATTGTCCACAGTGCACCAGATGCCTCGGCGGCCGCTGCTATAGGCGACATTGTCCACAGTGCACCAGATGCCTCGGCGGCCGCTGCTGTAGGCGACATTGTCCACAGTGCACCAGATGCCTCGGCGGCCGCTGCTGTAGGCGACATTGTCCACAGTGCACCAGATGCCTCGGCGGCCGCTGCTGTAGGCGACATTGTCCACAGTGCACCAGATGCCTCGGCGGCCGCTGCTGTAGGCGACATTGTCCACAGTGCACCAGATGCCTCGGCGGCCGCTGCTATAGGCGACATTGTCCACAGTGCACCAGATGCCTCGGCGGCCGCTGCTATAGGCGACATTGTCCACACTGCACCAGATGCCTCGGCGGCCGCTGCTATAGGCGACATTGTCCACAGTGCACCAGATGCCTCGGCGGCCGCTGCTATAGGCGACATTGTCCACACTGCACCAGATGCCTCGGCGGCCGCTGCTATAGGCGACATTGTCCACAGTGCACCAGATGCCTCGGCGGCCGCTGCTATAGGCGACATTGTCCACAGTGCACCAGATGCTTCGGCGGCCGCTGCTGTAGGCGACATTGTCCACAGTGCACCAGATGCCTCGGCGGCCGCTGCTATAGGCGACATTGTCCACAGTGCACCAGATGCCTCGGCGGCCGCTGCTATAGCCGACATTATCCACACTTTACATATAAACTAAGCGCCACTGTTTACTCGCACTATGACAAAAATGACGGCTTTGAATAGCTATTCGTGACAAATTGTGCGCTCAACGCACTTTCAGCGCCACGAATTTTATCAGTACTGCCGTCTCAAAAACGTAGAGTTCTAAGAGTAGCCTAAGATTCAGACTGCTACGTCACTGATGTCCCGGGTGGTAACTGGTAACCTTACGCAAAGTTCCCGAACTTGTAGGTACTTACCAACTAGGAACATGAAACTAGAGAAGCAGTAAACCCATAAAAAGAACCCATAACTTTGTCCTGAGTGATGCGGCGTCAGGAAACCAACTACTTTGAGTACGGTCAGACAAAAACGCAGTGAACCATTGACATTTTTTACCAAGATTCCCATGATTACGATAATGATCTAGTGTTTGCCAGCCTATTGTTTGTTGAATTGATCTGATAAAGCCAAATCGTGGTGTTTTTATTGACGGTACTTTGAAAAGCAGGGTTTGATAACATTTGGTATCATTTGGCGTTTCCAGATACCTAATACCATTTGGTGTTCTAAGATTCCTTTTTGGTTAATTCCGTATTTTTAAGAACGTTCGCATTCTAATTTCAGCCTCAATCTGCCAAAAATACGTCTAATTTCCCTAAACTTTTGTCAAGTTTTTGACATTGATCGTAGCCGAGATGAGATTGCTGACTTTAAAACGTTTTATAAGTACGAGAATAGGGATGACGCTTGGGTAAAAAAAATCTAATTAGTCTGTCAGTCAGACAATAAAAAAATATTAGACACGTATTTTTTTATCATATTAGTAAAAAATTACTTAGATAAAACGCATTTTAAGTTGGGGAGTGGGAGTCGCTACGTCACAAGTAAGTATAAAATCTACATACTCGTGACGTCATGGCACATTTTAACTAAATGCATCGCCGTAATCTTTAGATTACGTAATAAATGAAAAAGTACGTGTCCAACAGTGGCGAAGGGTGAGTTTATGAGAAAGGTAAGCCGGAGCAAAAACAAAAAAAAAAAAAACAAAAATAAAAAAAATCTGCCGCGCCGTCGTAAGACTGACCAACTAACTTATTCCTACAACGATACTGGTCAAGTATTTATAACAACTGTTTGTATAAAACTTCAGCAGTTCGACTTCCGCTAAAATCGTAAAAACCTAGGAATCGTTCTTCGATTCCAGTTTCAGATAAATATTGAAAAATTACAGTCAATTGCTCCCTATGACTGACATCGGGAGTTTCGTCAATCATTACAGACAGAAATGGAGCTTTATCTATCTCGATTCTAATGTGGTCTCGTAAAACGGATGCAATACTACCTATGTATTAAATCATTTTGAATATCACTTGAAAGACCAGAAAACACGGGGTTCTGAACTGAAGAACATAGTTCCAAATGAGAGTCCAATACGGTGTCATACTTGCTCAGATATAACAAGGTTTCAATATAGTGGTTATCAGAATTCGGACGTTCATCGTGGCCGCGAAAAGCTACTTCATGTTTACCTAACAAAATAACGGTGTCGATAAACCGTTTCATTAAATTATTATTATTTCGAGCTACTTTCCTATTATGAGTTTCAAGCGAATCAGTGAAAAATGGTTCTATCCTACTATTCCCGAAGTCATGTAAATCTAAACAGCTACGAATATGCTTTTCAGTCTGCACATGTTTTTTTGATGAATTCGTCAGATTATTAATATCTGTAAAACCCCCTTTATTCCATAAACTACTAGAATTTGAGAAAAGTAAACATGGAAAACAAAACATCTTATTTAATTTACAACTACCAGTCCAACTACCAGATTGATATTTATCGTAAAGGGAAACATTCCAACCCATCACGTCGTTTGTAGTTTATAGTCATATCTGGTCGAGCACGACCTAGCCTAATTATGTGTTTCTTATTTTCAAAACTTAACCTTGAAAAGCATGTTTCCTCACGAAGCAAATAATCTGTCACACAACAATCTAAAACTATTAATGCCGCCACCCTACTAATAACTTTTCAAATCTACTCTAAAAAAGTAATTTCAACTTGCTAATCTATCGACTTACCACAAATTCCTAATTACAACGACGGCGAACGCACAATTTCACAACAAACTCACGATTATCCAATTCTAATTGTTACACTAATACTACACTAATAACTTATATGAATACAACGAACAAAATGCTAATTAACTACAAGTATCAACAAAATTAAAGGTTATAAATTCTATTAACTATTTACGTCAATCGTCAACATCAACAAACATTTAAAATTATTGCGTGCGTGGAGCGTGGAGCTTGTCCCTCCCCCCGGCCCCGTCCCGAACCAAACCGAACGCTTACGAAATTCAGCGAATGGATTCCTACACTGTACCTATCATAACTCGACTTTTTACGGCTTACTATTGCCTAAAAAAACAGCGTGTCACGTGACCTGAAGTGACGTCATGACGAGATTATTTTGTATAGAAATTTAAGTTTTCATAACCCGGGCGGACAACGAGTTATACTGGAGGCACTAGAGCAAAATTGGCGCGCACTTTAAATGTTTTGTTTTCGTTGGAATATAAAGACAATTTTTTTAATGTAGGTTAGGGTTTTGTAATACTTTAATTTTATGGTGTAAGTATTAAATAATACATTCAGTGTTATTATTAAACACTGCTGAGAACTACTGACTGTCATAATTTCCTAAGGGAAGCCGACAGGAATCGGGTTATTGGTTAGCTGCGCCCCTGGTGTCCAATATTTTTTAATAATCTCCATAACGGACAAAAAATTTTTTTTTGTCAATATCCCTAATGGCTTTCAGATCTTAAGCATCGTATAAAGCTTAGGTACTATGTAACACTAATAATTGCTATCTGTCACTAACGAGACAAAATATAAATTGTATTGTTATCGACTGCTAAAGGCAAATCGACAGTTGAGTGGAAGGTTTAATCATAACAACAAATATAATTTTAATTCTAAGTAACATCCACACAAAATGTTTACAGCACCTGTCAATGGGCGTACATAGGCGTACGACTTTCTGTTTCAGTAAAAAAATATGACATTACTTGTGATTGAGTTATTAAGTTTAATAAATACTTACAAAACATTGATGTATAGTCGCCCTCGTAATTGCTTAACCACCCTTAGGTTGACACATGCATGTTATAAAACAAGAAGTTCTATTTGTCCATGTGAAGATAGATTAGATAATGTCATTAGATAATCTTCTTGGCTTGTCGTTGGCAATCTAAATAGAGTCAGCCCAGAATTTGGCTACCAGTTTGGCATCTTCAGTAGCATCCATTAGTTCCTGTAATGTGCAGGCAACAGGACATGTTGGACACGATATTAAGTGCCCCATAGTTTATGTGGCAGCATCACATTTACACTCCAGCATGGAGTCATCTGTAAATCTGCACCTGAGCAGGTTTTCGTTGCTTCGGCCTACCTGGGTCCGGAGCCTATTTAAAGACTTGAAAGGTATTAATTATTTTAATTAATTAGATAATTTCAACCTTTAGTGAAGTTTCAATTTCCTGGGAATGCCTGAAAAAAGTGATAAAGAAATTACGAGGTCGACCAAACCAATATTTGGTATTTAGTACGTAAGTGGTCTGCAATTATAGTAACAGCATCTACTATAAAACATGAAATTAAAACTAGACCAATATAAAAACTCACTATGCTATTAATTTCACTAAATATGCGCTAACAAGAACTATGTCGCATGGTTTTCCATAATAATATTGTAACGGTACACCCACATACACACTCATATACATATACACACACACTCACACATACACCGAGAGCTGCTATATTAATGTTTTATTTTATTTTTATTTTTCTATAAACTCAATTTAATTATTAGCCTCGTCTTTGTAAAACTACCACCACCTGCTCAATTTATGTATGAGACAATGTGTTTCAACGGTCGCTGACCCCAATAAAAATTTTGATTGTATTTCGATATCACGTCTGCGGTGTTTTGCTAGCCAATTTAAATTGTACTGTTTGTCAAAAAGCTTTTCAGACTTGCAAGAATAACCACCATGTCATCACACGCGATAATTACTAGTTAGCTTTGTGTTACGGCAAAATGTAATTATATTATTACTTGCACCACACGCTGTGTTTTCAATAAACGTCGATTATTGTGAAACGTAATCAATGCTGTTTAATTATTGGTGTTTCTCTAGAAATGCTGTTTTGACTTAGCTATCATTCAGTTCAATATTGTGTTTGTTAAATTATCACTTTTACTAAAGTGTACTATTCAAAAATACCTTTTTTTTTCGTCTTCCCTGTCATGTAATTCACAGATATGGAACATTAAAATAAAACGAATTGTATTGTTATTATATAAGTTCTACTTTTCTCACAACTATGCCATTAATTTAATCAATGCTGACTAAATATTGATGAAACTGAAAACGACTATTTTTAATTAACAATTTTATTAGTTCTCGTCAACTTGTTGCAGCAGAGTGAAGAGTGAGTACGAGGCTTTGATAATCTGGAAACAAACAAAAATAATAATTGATAAAATGTATCTTAAGTTTAGTCAATGTTTTTTAGCGATGTAGTTGCTGGCTCGGTACACCTTTTTATCTCATAATATTGATTAATAATCAAGGAACAATAGTATAACACTATTAGGTCCTTGATGAAAAGTATGACTGTAATCCTAAATAATGTTATAAATGCGAAAGTGAGTTTGTTTGTTGCGCTTTCACGCTAAAACGGCTGAACAGATTTAGATGAAATTTGGCACACGGGTAGACCATGACCTGGAATAGGACATATATACTTTTTATCCCGATATTTTCACGGGATCGAGACTTATGCGGGTGAAACCAGGGGCGCAGCTAGTAGTGTTATATTTTATAAAAGTGACACATTTTAACGTGTACTTCACTCACAGAGATTCTTTTCCTGAAATTGAATTTTATCAACAACTACCTAAAAAAATTAATTTAATTTATAGAAGTCAAACAATTCGTGTCCGGGCAAAAAATTGAGATAAAGCTATCACACAACAAAGAAACTTACAGCCATAAAAGACGCCAGTGATAGCGTGGTAAATCCTCCAGCAGTGAGTCGCAGTGCTCGGCGCGTGCGCACCATGACGATGAGCAGCGCGCGACGCACGCGCATCGAACACTTATACCATGGACACTCGTATGCAGCACCCGCTATCTCCGAACTCTGGGGATACAAAATAATTATGAATCTAGTCTGCCCTAAATTATCCTCCACAGTGCCTTCTTATCTTCAAATAATAAGACACTGCAAACACATAACTGTCTGCGACACGTCCTAAATTGTCGTTGTACTTCGCATTTCCCATATTGTTGCATGCCCATGCGACGGTAAACAATGGAGGACTTTATTATTAAAAAAACATCGATGTACCAATTAAGTTACAAAGCAATAAATTATTGAGTTTGAACGTAATATCTCTTCAGACTACCCCTTTTTAAATCTTTGAATGTTTTGACTTGGCCGTGTCCTTGCTATTGCAAGGGTTATAACGAAGTCTATTTTCAGCAGTGAATGCTTACCTTTACAGTCAAGTAAAACACATAAAATAGAATGCATAACTTACCTCTTCCGACAGTTGGTTGCCCTGGTAACAGTAGATGAACACTTGGAAACACATGTTCAGGAGGTAGGTGCCCATGGACAGCAGACGCACTATGTTGTCTGGGTGCGCCATCTAAATGAAACAGACTCTATGAGTATATTAATATGAATGTGAGATAGAATGTCACTTGTCGTTCGGTGAGTGTTACAGCACGGCTAAACTAACAAACGGATTTTTAAGCAATTCGATTTTCGAAAGTAATTTGGTTAGTGGCATTAACCAAATTACTTGAGATTTTTTCAAGCAAAAGTATAAACTTTAAAAAAATCTCAAATTCATCATTCTTTTATACTCTCAATGCTGCTGCAAAACTGCGACTTAGTAGAACAAGCCTTCAGCTAGAATGTTAGACGGATCGAGGATCAGCAAAAAGGCTTCTGAAAACTGGGCTATAGTGGGGCCGTTTTTCTTGGAGTGTGTAGTAGGCTAATATATGATTGAGATTCAGCATCCAAGCCAGATTATTTAGCTAAAATTACTCACAGATTGTTGACTGCGCCTAGCTTTTAGGCCAGGACATTATACTCACCGATAGTTGAAAAGCAGTGACACAGATGATGATGAGCGACACAGTCAGCTGCGCGAAGGTGGGTTCAGAGAAGCACTCCTGCAGCTCTTTAGCAGCTTCCAGGGTCTCCTGGTGGTTCCTCACGCACGAGCCTAGACGAAGCCTCACGGTTTGTTCTTGTTCAGGAGTTAGCATGTACTGAGGGACATAAAATGCCTCATTATTCTCTTGTCCTTATCGCAATTTATTTGTGGTCGGCGCAACAAGTTTCTTTCTTCCAAACTTCTCTTTTAGTCGTCATATCAGTAGTGACCCTCTTTCTAGACTTATAGTAGAGGATCCGCAGAGGAACGACTTTCACCCATCTGTTTAATGGATGAAAAGTATTTTAAATCAAATTTAGTATGTTAGAAAATTTATCGCGAGTGGGTTGGCTAAAAAACTCCTGGCCAGATTGGGATGCATAAAAAATTAAAAAGCCTTTTTTTAAACATTGCAAGATATACACAAATTGAAAGAGCTTTTCAAGGAAAACCTTTGCTACTAACTCGACTTTTTCCAATTGTTAGCCAATTCAGAGTTAATGATCTAAATAGGTGACTAATTGGCAACCTAAGTTTAGCAATGTCCTTGGTGCCCAATAGCCATAAGTGATATATCAATGGATAGTGCTTTTCAAGAGAAGCATTTGTTACTAAAAACGAATTAATCGTTAAACGAAGGAGTGCAATAAAAATATTAAGTAATTTTTTTCAGATTTTTCATTAATAATAGTTTGGCCAGGAATTTTTTTGCCAACCCACTAGCAATATATTTTGAAATACACAAATTTTGAAATAAAATACTTTTCATCCATTAAACAGATGGGTGAAGTCCGTTTCTCTACGGATCTTAGGACTGTTATCATCTTCCACACAGTCCATCCATCATTTCTGTGGTCTTCTCCTACTCTTATAACCATCCACATTCATAAACAAAACATTCCTCACGACATTTTCATTTTAATATAAAATATAAGTACAGTCAAAGAATAAATATTTCAAGCACATTTTGAATGAAAATACAGTTCAAAAAGGTGACATGCGCTTACTATACGGGAAAGGCATTTGTTGACCGTACCTACACGTAATAATAATGCAATTTGAAATACATATAAAAAAGTTCAGGCTACTACAGAATTTTTTACCGCGACTTAATCCAAATTTTTACTACAGGCTAATAATTTAGCATCGATAAAATACTTTTCAGAACAAAGATTCTTAAAATGACTGTCTTTATTCTTAAAGTGTGGTTTAAAATAAACCAAATAAAAAAATACCCAAACCTAAAATAAGCGCCATCTCTTATCGTACCCTGAAACTTGTAGTGACCCTAAATAATATTACGTAGCGTGGCCGTAGTCTCGTAGACGCTCTACGAAAGTACCGCTACGTGAGGCTACGCTTCATTTATTTGCTGAAGGGATTTTGATTAAGATAAAGAGATGACACCGGTGGTGATATTATAGTGAGTGTATTCTTGATTCCAATACAACTTCAATGTAATAAAGTACTTTTACAACTTCGGCGTACTTCAAATAAAAAATTGTATTGAAATAAATGTGTTTTCTTTCTTTTTTGAAAGAAAGAAAGAAAATATGAATAAATGAGTAAATGAGACGATTGCATGAAGACCATTTTGACCATTGCTGTATGTGGGTATGTATAAGAAACAAAAACTAAAAGGTAAGGTGGGCATGGATTATTCAAATCACACTTTTTAAAAAGACAGATCTCTTCTCTTCTTTCTTGAGAGTCTTTGGCAGAGGTCCTGTTAAAAAACTAATTTAACCGTCGCTATCCTCTGGCTGGATTACAATTTCGAATTCTGAAACGAATTTAAAACACCAAACAGGCATAATACAAATTAAAATCGATCGATTTTTTTATATCAGGATTTCATAGTTCATGTAATTTTATGGTCTTCATCTCAATTTTACCTTCCCCATCAAAGAAGTTCCATGACATTACAAATCCCCCACACTACCTTGTCTTCGATATCCATTCCCTCAGCCAATGTCCTCAAGGCATGTCCCAGCAGTTTCAGCCGACACCTGCACTGCGCTATCAGGCCGGCCACCAAGGTGTCCTTGGCCACATTCAGGTAAGCAGCAATGAGGAGGGCCCCTACTTGATGTACGTATGTTAGTTCGTAGGCTGGCGACTTAGTCGTGTCGTATGGGTACCTGCGTGGTAGTATGAAAATAAAACCTTTATTATCAGGGAACATAGTAAATCCATACCTTCGTGTTAGTAAAGAAACATTAAAAATAATTTTTGTATCCAAATAATAATCTTATGCTAGGTAGTCTGGAGCAGGCGGTCGATTCTGTAAAAAGATCAACGTGAAACTTAGGTGAAGTGAGCTGTCACTGTCACAAATCGACCGGCAGGATGCTAGGGATTAACACTATTGACAGCTCACTTCACGCTCACTTCACCTAAGTTTCGAGGTGATATTTTTACAGAATCGATCGGCAGGAGCCGAACTTCACACTTCGTTTATATGTTCCAGTACAAACGAAAGTAAAATAACAAAACACAGTCAAACCTGCCAAATAAGGCCCTTTGTTACCCGGCACGGTTCCTTTACGGTACGGCGTATAAACCGCGCCGTAGAAAGAATTTGTCTGTGAACAAGCTTTGATCCATACAACACTGACGACCGGCAAATAAACCGTAGTTTTTCACGGCTAGAAAAACGTGTGTGTATAAAGGGGCTAATCGTCTCTTAAAACTTAATTAACACGGGGCGAATAAATTGCCTGAGGCATACCATACTCGTAGCTTGAAGCAACAATAAATAGCATCGTCTAAACAGTGTTTGGACGGTGGAAGTCAGTAGTTCCTTCAATTTTATTGTATGCCACGGGCAAGAAATTGAATCGTGTATGGGGCTTTACTTCTACACCTTAAAATAGTGGGAGTTACGTATAGTTACCACGATTAGAACCGACAGTTAAATATTTTCAGCGCTATGTTGGTATTATTAAACAACTGCAGCGCTATCATACCTCAGTGAGAAATTAACATGAGGATAGATTACACACCAGGCTCTCAGAGGAAGCTGATGATTTTCTGCGCTGGTAGCCCATCCAAGGCCGGTTATGAGAGTGAGGGAGAAGTATAAAATCTGCAGTACAATCATCTCCCGATTGCAGCTAAAACAAAGCATCAACTTATTTATACATACTAAATTCACATGTAGGTACAGTACGACACAACTTAGATGTAACATACATTTTTAAATTTGCATTCATTCATTTAAATATTACGAATGTATTTGGTTATATGACTTCACAAGTTATTGCATTTGCGTAAAGATCACTTTCACCTAAAGCAGTAATAAATAATGGTAATTTTGAAGGCGCAGTTCGGATGGTGATCGGCTTTACGAGTTTTGCCGATGCTACATCTAAGTTGTGTCGTACTGTACCGTCGTATGATTAAAATAGAGATTTTTATCAATTCATATCTGGCAAATACAGTTAGAAGTAGGTACACATATTAAAAGTGTTAGAAAAATAAAGGTAAAAATCTTTAGACTTTTCGGTATTTATTTTATTAGAAAACAAAGCTGGTTTCACAGCCTACACGCTGTTGACCACATGCCGGCGGCGGCGGGCGGTGCGCAGAATGAATGAGTTTGTTACAAAACATATTAAGGTGTTTAAATAACTTTATCCAATTGGAGACATTCAGGAAAATGTTTTTCAAGAAGGCACAAAGTTTCCTGCTATGAATTAGCTTTTACCAAAGATAACGAATTCAATGCAAAAAGCTAATAATGCACTAGAGCTCGGCGAGTTCCGGAGAAATTATTGAACTGGCTGTCACAACGAACATATTTATTTAAAAGAACGAATGAAAATGCATTTATGTAGCACAGACTAAAAGGCACAAAACGTATTCTCCAAATAAAAAGTGCAAAGTTTGCAAGAAATTTAGCAGCAATGTGTCTCACGGCTGCGCCAAATATTAGACACAGTTCAGCAAAAATTCCAGACAACTAGTGCCTGACGCTGGTTTTCAACTGGGCCTGAAATGGTGAGGTGTCGGATGTAAATCAGTTTTATACTTCTACGTGTGAAAAATCTCAAAAACCGTTCTTCAAAAGGACGGTGGGGGACTTTTTGAGATTTTTCACGTTTTTCAAAAACTAACATTTCCACTAAAATACCTGTTAACAATCTCTCTTTCCTCCCTCGTCTTCACATCCGACAAAACTTTATCACTATCATTGACGATATTCTGGATCCTGTGCTGCCTTCCCAGGATGTTCACGATCTTGGCTGCTTGGGCCATGTTGGTGAACAGCAGGAAGGCTGTACCGGTCATCAGAGTCAGGTCTCCCCAGATCAGCATAAGGTCTATCACTTGGATGATTAGGTAGGTTCCTGGAAGAAATGATCTCTTATAAATCAGAGATCTCTAGCATCGTGTACCTAATGCTAAACATGGACTAAGGGGGAAAATGATGTGATCATCACGAAAGGGAATCAGATGGATTGGTAATTGTTAATATACACACGCACTTATATACATATATAGACAGTAGGTCACATCTTTTACGATACTCACTGGTGGAAAAATCATGAACCACATCGAATATTTGTATAAGTGAATATTCTTAGATACTTAAATTGAAAAAGTAACAGTCAGTGATTCTGTAAAAATATCAACGTCAAACTTAGGTGAAGTGAGCTGTCATTGTTACAAATCAACCCGCAGGATGCTAGGGATTAGCACTATTGACAGCTCACTTCACGCTCTCTTCACCTAAGTTTCACGGTCATATTTTTACAGAATCGACCGGCAGGTCACACATACTCGATGCACATGTCGGTTATCGTGGGTGTATGAAATAATTAGTTTGATTTTTTTCGTTGTTTTGAATAAAATATGTTTTATTTTTTAGGTCATATCCTAAAAAAAGACATCTCACCACTACGACTCTCCCTAGTTTCCTACTCTCATCATTATCAGAATCTAATGATACCGACCTAATAAGAACATAAAAGAGAACACAGAGTACAAACTATACAATTGCTTCTGTGTTTCTGTCAAGTGTTCTGGAGCCCAAAACCCCACCAATTGTAGAAGTGTGAGCGAAATCCTAACTGACAACGTTGCATTTTTTACTAAAATACCCATCTTGGGAATTTTTTAAATCTCAACCGAAGACTGTGAATCACAAGACTTGAACGTCGTGTGAAGAAAACAGAAGCTCAAATCAAAATAATTATGAAATTGCTTTAAATTTTTAATTGCAGGTGGCAGTGGTGTGTAACATTGTGGGGCATTGTATAAATGGTGGAAATTATAATTACTTAGCTAGAATGGGATGCGATCTATTTTGTTTCCTTTTAAGTGAGCGCCCTTTTCACTTTTCATTTTGGAAGCAAACACATTTTGGCTAAAAATTAATTGTGTTTACAGTATTATGACAGACAGTAACTGCCATACGCTGCATAATAAGATAAGCTACATACACTTGGAAGGACACTATACGTCCATAGGCGTTATAACAATAGTCACTTTTAAGTACCTAACGAAAAAGTGAAAGATGTATCTAACTGTCTATAGCTCTTCGCTATTCTCAGTAAACGAGACCAAATCGCTGTTCCTGATTCCTAATGACAAACGTAAGCAAACTTGACGACACCCCTACTAGTGATAAGTAACATATTACTTAGGTACATTTCACAGGTAAATATATACGTAGGTTTCCAAACCTAACCTGCCTGAATGTAAAAATCTTATAACATCTGAAACTGTTGGTCACCACTGACACCTTCGCGATAATTGTCAGTTCCCTCGGTGTGGACATAACACAAATATAATTATGTCATTAAAACGTCACCCTATATTTTCAATAAACGATTACAATACATGGTGTATACTCTAACGTGTAATCAAAGCATGTTTATTAAAGTTTCAGTTCTTTAATTGATTTGATTTTCACTGTTTTTGTTTTATGTTTGTAATTTTCATTTGTTATCTTCTAATGTATGTACCTTGGAATGACTGAAGTTAGTATCTTTGTGCTGGTATTTACCCGTAATTTAAGGCTAGTGAAAAACTACAAATAGTTTAAACGTAAATGCGGCTAAATCAGTCGTGGATACATGTGTGACGACATCTACTAAGCCACATGCGAACTACGCATCAAAGACCAGACGACACTCAAATCCTGTATCACGCAAGCGAAGTTTACCGCGCGGCCGATACATATCCAACATCCCGACATCAATCGTCGGGCAGTTACCCACCAGACACAACACACATCTGGTTGGACGATCCTCCCTTTTCTATAGAGGATGAGTGATTTTTACTCCCTGTTCCTCATATGTACATGCATTAAAGAAACAAGTTAATGTAAAAAGGAATTGAGTTTCGAGAACGTGAGGGGACGGTAAAGAAAGTTAAAGTCATGTTGCAATTTGTGCCTTGAACTATAAGGGTTTGTTTTAAATTGGCTAAAACGTGTATTTGTTACTTTATGGTTTTCTTATTAATTCCTCTTGAATCCTTATAATACCGTTTTGTTCTTATTTCTGTTCAAAGCCAGGTCATTCATTTCACCGCTGTACAAACTAATTTATGATTTTGACAGCCATTCAGAAATTAACACCATTTAATGAATATAATTATTATTAACGATCCGCCCCGGCTTCGCACGAGTGCAATTTACATGTGAAGACACCATTCTGTTCACAACACGTAAAAGTACTACTAGGCTTGCATGAACTCAATAAAGTATTTCAATAGTTTTATTAAGTATTTCTTTTTCTATATTTTTACATAATATACATATAACCTTCCATCTGGAATAATGTATCTTTCAAGTGTGGTGAAAGAATTTTTCAAATACAAGCTGTGGTACCGGAGATTACCCTCCACATATACTACAAAATACGCTCTCTCTTTATAATATTACGATAGATTGTCACATGTGGTCAGGTCATGCTTTGTGACTTCTTATCAGATGACAGCGGTCGTGGCAGATGCGGGCAGCTGGATACTTATCTACTGTGTCTAATTCATGCTACTAGCGAATAGTATGTGTCTCCCTAATTGTAATACTAGTACCTATGTTATCAATGTATACGCGTTTGATGGCATTAACGTTTTGGAATAAAACGCTGTCTTGTTATACCGATTGGAGTGTTTCCAGAGGTTTATTGCCTCGCTTATTTTGAGAGGTGATGACCTGTAGCTTTTATCTGTCTGCCTGTGGCATCTGTTTTTGATTGTTACCGCTCAACTGTCGATTTTCCTTTAGAAGTCGATAACAATATAAGGATAATATAAGCATAGTAATATTTATTGAATAAAAAAAACTTTGACAAAAAGGATACAATTAGTTCACAGTAAGATTTAACAATAATTATAGTGCCTAAAAATGAACTAAATCTAAAATATGTTTAGAACAGGTGCAAGTATTGATGGTTCGGAATTACAATATTAGGTAGCGATCCGCCTAATCTAGGTTAATTCAAACCTGTGTTTCAGGCCATCACTTTACATTTGAATTAAATTGGAACACTAAAATATGAATTTAAACTGATATAAAATAATCTATTAACATCTATGAAAAAAGCATATTGGTAAATTAATATCTAAAACTAAACCTATGTAAATATACAAAAGTAAAAACTTACGAGGGAAGAAATTATCATCATGACAAAATTTCTAGAAGTTTTTCTGTGTCTGTGTAATTGAGAATCGCTAAATGTTCTGATAAAATTTTACTACATTTTTTATATCTTTCACTATAGAAGTTTAGTAACTTGTTGAGCCTATTATACAGAAAAGATCCTAAAAACACATAAAATCGATTAGCATACGCATGTTCTTGTTTGAGGCTTTATGCAAACCAATAAAAATTCTATTGTGTCTTGCTAATGACAGTTAAACTCATAAGCTTATTTAAATGCGGCAAAAAGCGATTTTTTACATCCTTTATTTGAATGATATTTAATTGTTTATTAGTTCGGAAGTGGTGGACAATTTTGATTGGTAGGTACCATCTTCCATTTAGTTCTTGTGCTACATAAATTCCGTTACGGAAAGTATTTGCTACTATTCTAGCTAGGTATATATTAAATCAACTTAACTATACCAATTCCTAACCATTCCTGCCATCTAAGCACCATCCATTACCAAACAAATCAGTAACACAATACATTCCTTCGACACAATTCTTTTATTCCCCGATCAGCATGGAGGAGAGAAAAACCGTACTTATCCGTAAGTTCGTGATAGAGATGAGCTTAGACTTATAGATAGTATCGGTTGATTGGTCAAATCTGCGAAGAGCACAAAGGGGCGGGACGCCGTAATGTTTATTTATCTATTGAGATGTTAGGATGAGGAGAGGATGTTGGATATCGTTGTAAGAATAGTTTTTGTTACTGGTTTACTGTAAGACTGTGAAGTTTCAGTAATACCTGTAGACACCGCCAGAAATGCTCTTCCTAGCCTGAAACACAGGTTCAACCTAGTTCAGGCAAATAAGCAACTGTGCTCTATTTTAATGATTAAGTTACTTATTGTAAATGTGCCCCTTTTTATATTGTGATTTTATTATTTATAACTGTTATCAATCCTGAAGTAAAAACTGCAAGTAAACTTTACCCTTTTAGCGATAGCGTGGGTCCAGAAACCTAACAGAATTTAGACATTGACTCTAATTCAAAGTTAATTTAGGACCTTTACGGAATGTTAACCAAAACCAACATCAGGTGGAAAACTATTCGTCGTCTGTTAAAATGGACTTGGAAGTCCAACAACTTTTAAATAAACAAGTCAGAGTGAACAAATCTATACTAATAATAAAGCTGAAGAATTTTTTTGTATGAACTTACAGTCGGATTTGAAAAAATCTTTTTGCATTTAATAGCCCAATTCTTTATGAAGGCTTAAGGCTGTTTAACATCACGCTAAGACACGTAGAAGCCTAGCAAAAGAAAGTCATAGCGCGTGCAGGCAATGCGATGCGACAGGTCGGGTCTGGCGAAACAGAAAAATTTCACGTGAACGAAGTCGTGGGCAGAAGCTAGTTAAAGATATAGTTTGGACATTATTATTTACATTGAGTTGAGCCCCAACGCCTCGCACAATTTCGTCACCATCAGATGCTGTACATCAATTCGTGAAGACCAAAATTCATTGTTAGACACAGAAAAACTGATTAGATCACCATTCTCTATGCATGCATCTGAGTATTTGAGCAACCACAACATTAGCCTTCTGAAACTAATAATTATCTCTACGAGTTAAAGAGTTGTTCCGTAGCATATTCCTTCATTTCAGTTTCTCAACTTGCAACGCAAACTTTGCTCAGTTTTAGTTGAAAACCTGTATGTTTCAGTCGCTGTATTTAGAAACACGTGTATTAGAAGGATTTCAAACAAAAGTTGGGTAAGCAGAACTTCAAGTCGGTTTCTAACAGCCCTCATATTTCAGCATTTTATACTCATTCATAGCTGGATTTTGATTTACCAGACTGGTTTCAGAATCAAAATGACCTCATCTCGATAGCTATCTAACGATCACCATTACTATGGCCCATACTACAATGCTTACCACCTACTACTAAACCTCAGTTTTTTGATTATATAACAAGCTATACAGTTCATATAAATTCTAGTTCCACCATAAGGTACACGTTGAAACCGTTTAGGGTATCTGAAGTGCATTACACTGCCGAACACTTTAGAAAAAAGTTAAAGATGTCGGTAAAACAAACCCAAAAACTGTTCTAGTAAGAAATACTTGCATCCCATGTACACCAGCCTCTATGATCATCTTAAAAAAACATTCGGCATCGCTGATTCTTCGTACCAGTTGGCGGCAACTTGTTGCAGTGGGCGTGTCCTGCCCCGCCCACCGCGCCATCGTGGCTGGAGCTGCTGGCTTCCTCAGTGGCACTGGAAACGCGAACAGCAGCACACGTCATGGCTACCCTCCGGAAGTTCGACATGAGAATCCTCTCGCCGGAGCGCTGACGTCTACTTCAACCTAAGGTAAGTGCTCCAGAAACTTTGGATTTGCTTTGAAAGGTATGACTTCTTTTGAAGTTTTCTGAAAGTTTTTGCGGATGTTTTTGAAAGTTTTAGTAACTTCGAATTCAAAAGAAACTTTATTCTTGATTTTTTTTGCAAGCATCATTGAAGAAATTACGATCAATAGGCTTAGACCTTGTTTCACAAGTTTTGAATAGGCACTATCCATCAGAAAAATTCAGAACTATAATAGAACAGAAATTGCTTGATTTTTTCAGCCATACACCTAAGTTAACCGGAACATATCCAGGCGTGTAAAAATGCTTTTAACATGTACAAAACTATATATCAATTAAAATACGCATCATAATCTCATTCACCTACCTAACCTACTGGGTATTTGTTGCAATAAGTTTCGACTAAAAAAAGTATTGTTTCACAACCCACGATTTTTCTTAAATTAATATTCAGTTAACACAAAGTCTACCCCTTACAATAAACTACATTCAACACATACATACATATACTCACGCCTACTTCCCACGGGGGTAGCTAGACACTACAGAACGCCACCTGGGATGATCCTTACATACTCCTTTTGCCTCGTTTACGTTCATACATCTGGTCATACACGCACGCAGGTTGCGAGCACTACGTACTACATTCACTTCAAAACCCTAATCTCCATCTAATTCCGAAAGCATCTTATCACCATTACATAGAGAAGTAAATTCAACGCGTTTGTTAAATCTAAAATCACGGTAAAATAAGGAGAAAGACTTGTTGACTATCAACCTGTATACAAAATCAACATTCGTTAAGACTCGCAATCTTTAGAATCAACACGTTTCCGAGAACTGCGGCAAACACAGCACACGTTTTAGATACCTGAAACCTATTTAAAAGTCTCCTTAGAATTGCTAGTCCAGTCTAATTAAAAACTAATCTTTGCACTTTTGAACCTCTTTTAGTACTTTTATACTCTATTTAAATGTTGACTGCAGTTGACCACGACAACATCCACTTAAAGTGATCTTCTCTTGCATACAGTTAAATAAATCGTAAAGTGTCTTGGTGGGAAAGATACTTACGTGTGCTCTTTATTAGACTCACTTTAATCTCAACATTCTGGACAAACATGCAAATTGAATCTTCGCTAAATTAGACGATTTTACTTTAGTTTGTGACGTTTGATTTTTCATATGAGAAGTGTCAGTAAACTTCGCAATGAAAACAGTTACTCCGTACTCCATTCGTTTTATAGAAAGAAATATTACTTATGTAGGTACATTGCATTGCAAACCAAATATCACACATTTTATTAGCATTTATGCTCCGTCGCGTTACCTAAAGCCATCACACTTGTTGCGCTTGGAGACCCGCTCACCCTCCAATGCCCAAATACAAATAATTTACTCGCAAACGATACTTATCTTCGAAGACTCGTCAAGCGATAGCTTACTAGAAGCCGTTTCCTCGTAAACGCTCAACGATTTTCACGATTAAACACGGTGTAATACATCGATGTGGAAACTGTTATCGGGAATTCAGTACATGATTTTATACTAACTAGCGTAGAAATTTTTCGTCAATAATAATCAACTGTTACATACAAAAGTCCATTACCGACACGGTCAAAGTTAGTGGAACAGCAGATTTTTTTATAATAAACGAAAGTATGCTTAAATTTCGGAGGATTAAGGAAATCATGTACTGTATTCTTGGTGACTGTATACGCCGATATCCTCTCTCCTACTCTGTAATTGTTGTCGTTTCGAATGCAATTTTCTTATGGAACATCGTGGCCCCATAGGCCGTTTGTCAGATACACCTTAAAGTGACAGAGAATGCACGATTACTAATGGTAACTGAAAATTGTCTTGCAGTATATAGCGTTTGAAAGTACGGCCGAGATATTTTTCCAATCTCTTAAACCATAAGTGAATCTCTCATCGACGTGCCAGAATAACCTGTGGAAGTCAACCACAGCTCACCATTAGCCACTTGGCAACAGCAAGCATATAAAAATAATAAAAAAGTTGTAAAGTTCAAGCTGCGCTCAACTTGACACAGTCGTTGTGCAAACAGCTCGCTTGCAGCCGCTTTCACTTGCTCGCTTTGCTTGTCAATTTCTACTTTTCTTTATTTTTCGCGGTTTTTGACTTGTGAGATTTAAAATTTAAAACAGCAAGTTTTCGGGAAGTGAGATAATAGTTATCTAAAAGTTTCAGCCAATCGAAATGGTTTGTAGCGCGGCTAAAGGGTACGTTTTGAGTTTTATTTGTACTAGACTTTAAAGCTATTTACAAAATATTGGTAGAAAATCTTTCATTACCTGAAATTAAAAGTTCTCATTCCAAATCGCTCATTCAACACGACTCACATTTTATCCAATCTGTGTAAGGGTGGAATTTTGAGATGGGGCAGTAAAAGCAGGTATAAAACGTTTCGTTCCTTTCAAACGTTTCGTTTTTCTTTTGCGTTATGTGGCTTTTGTCTCTTACCTCGGTTGTTCCGAAGATTCATAATTTAATCATTATACAACACTTTATTGCTTGGCATCATAATAAAAATTAATCATGAGAATGGACGTTTTACAAGCTGATTGTAGGTACCTGTTTTCCAAAATCTGTGAATACAGTCAGCAATTACACAAAAAGTAAAGGACAATCTCCTTAGAACATTTTGCTGTAACTACAACTGCTAAGGTGCTGCCCTTACTGCCCGTCTCAAAAATCCACCAAGTAAATACATGTAGCCAGCAAAATTATAAATTCTTGGGCAAAACTATGAGTAAAGCACCTCAACTACATACATTGTTTTCAATGTAAACTTACACCCAACTTACACCACTTGTCACAGTGGCTCAGCACTTGGCTGTTATGGGTTCGATTCCGGAAGGATTTGTAATAATATCACAGTAACACATCTAAACACCGCGACCTAGTTGAATCTTGTTTAAATAAATACGATACGGTACGGAACCCTTAATGTTGTTATGTTTAACCAAGTTACAAAATAATTATCATTTATTATTGACACAAATCTGAGAAAGGAAAAAAGCGGGCAAAGGGAAATATGTACCTAGTAGGAAAACCCATGAAACATTATTTGGGAGAGTTTCTGTCTTTCAAAATCGTAATTCACCATGTTATCAAAGGTTTATCAGAAATCGCATAATTCCAGGAATCATTAGATACTTTCATTTACTCTGTTTTTCCATAAAATTTAACGTAAATATCCAAATCATGAAAAAGATTTCGGCAAAAGATTATAAGCTTCCACTAAACAGCGATAACACGCTTTGAAACTCAAATTGTTTGTAAATAGTTGTACGGTCGTTGTCAAGGCCAAGTAGAAGCAAGAACCTACTTATAATGTTGTCTATGGTGAAGGTTACCCAAGTCTTTGGTCCTATATCTTCACAGACTAACATGAAAAGATCCAATTTTTGTCAACTTTCGCTTTTCCGAGGTCCTACATGAATGGCATTCAATAATGTTTTCTCAATGCCATACTGCCATTTTTCCTGCATAATCATTGCACTTACAGACACAAATCATAAACCTTCACACACAAAACAACAGTCGCGTCAAAAGTTGTCGTTCCGTCCGGGAATCAAACCTCAGCGGTCGTGACATAACAATAAACTCACCGCTATCGCTGTCCGCACCTGGACTAACATACATAGGCCTTCTACCAAATTGCGACATTAAACCCGGTTCTCAGCCTTCCGCATCGTCTGTCCTAGCCAGTTTTTGAGGTCACTCGCGTCATAACAAAAAAATAAATTTCAAACACCCAGACATTTAACATTTAAACCACAAAGCTGTGACAAAAAAGGCGAAAAATACGAAAAAATAAAATAATTGTAAAAGTATTTGTTCAAAAGTGGGAATGTCGGAATAACAGACATTCTTTTGTTCACTTTGTTCTTTTGTTAAGAAAGTTATTTTGGCTTAATTCCACTAAACTGTGTACTTTAGGCCAGTGTTACCGTTTGTCGAGTTACATTGGCCTTTACCGTTCGATTTTCCACTAGATTTGTTTAGGTTTAAAGTGTCAATTCAAGGTCAATTGAGAGGAAGGAGTCTCCTTGATTTGTTGACGATTTCGTAAACATGCTTCGTATACCTGTTATAGCCATAAATATTTTTATTATAATCACACTTTTATTAAGGGCACGAGTGATGCCTAACTTAATCGATTAGTAATTATAAAAAAGAAGGCAATTTCACAAAAGAATGGGCCCCCCAAGTAGCATTAATCATCAGTCTACCAAGCATCGCAATCTCTTACCTTTTTCTGTATCGATTTCGTAGCATTTTCGTAGCCCTAACACTTACAAAACGCTACGGATGCGCTTCGTAGAGGGGTCTACGAAGCGCATCTGTAGCGTTTTCGAAGCGTAGCTTACCATGGAAATGCCCACTTGTTTCATAATATAGTATCAGAATTTTTAACATTTTGTTACTCAAACACGCATAGATGATTGGTTAGATTTGGATGAGGTTTGGCACATCGATATAATTCATGTCCTAGCTAGATTCACTCATCAAATACTTATATCGGCGTAGATTCAAAAAGTCAAGAATTCGAGTAAAACCGCGGATGACAGCTAATACCATACAAAATCAGAATAGGTCCATATCTATCGTGGACGTATGAAGGCGCAGGGTTCGCTTGACCAGTTCCTTTCATCACGGAGCAAACGGTCCTAGTGAATGTCTTTAAGAATACACGTCTTGATCTTTGAGTATTTTGCATTGATCTCTTACTACATTAATGTGTTTATTAATTCGAATATTGATGTTATTGATATCATATGATGAAGGATATTTTAAGGAAGTTAAATGCGTAGTGTTCTATTTCAGAAATGAAAGTTTCAATATTTAAATTTGGGACTTGTACTGGCCAATGCGAAATGATTAAATGATTTCGTAGGTTTCCAACATCTTAAAAACATTATAAACACGTACACAATATTTGAAATTTCGATGAAATTACAACAGTCTCACTTTGATGTAAATGTAACTTAATCTGAATATCCTGAATTCGTAAAACACACACATTATCGTCCCAAAAAAAGACAAATTCTGCTTGACAACATCGTACGTTGTATTGTAATCTGCTTATGTGAACAATGTGTACATACACACCTATAACAAGTATATTGAGTAGGATTATCTTTCTCTGTTATAATATTTTGCAAGTGATTTGATTTCTCGACGACTGTCGTTTATTTTGGTGCCGTCATCGATGCCGTTCACATTGTGTGTGGTTTTCTTAAATGGGTCTTATTTTCAAGTATGTAATTTCAAGCCTGTAAACTCACAACCTTAAAATGTGGAACCTTAAGCTGGAACCGGTTAGACTGGAAGCCGAACCCAACATTATTGGGAAAAGGCTAGAGGCACGTGATGATAATTGATCACCCTTCAACGGTCTACTTCATGTTCTCAGATCTCTTGATATGCAGATGGCGACCCAAGTCTGCTCTTTCATTTTCACCTCCAGAATCTTCTGAACCTGGATCGGTCATCCGATGGTATTAACATTTTCCATGATAAAATTGTCACTGGCTTATTTGAAGGAGTTATCAATGGCGAAGCTTACTTATGGCACAATGGCACTCTGGTGGACAGACTTTTTTATCGCAGAATTTATCGCGAAATCTATGTGTACGAAACAATAACTATTCTCTGGAACTTCATTCCTCAGTTGTGTAGAAAAGTGATAACATAACAGTAACATGAAGTAAAAATTACCTCTATAATCATTCTGCCGTACCGCTGCGGTAGAATATCTACAAAGTAATATTAAAAGTTGATTGATCGTCAAGGACATATCTACATATTTATAATTCCTGAAACACATGTTTGAATAATTATAATCTTTCCCAAGGAACACGCGAAACTATAAACGCGACATGCAAAGCTAAGGTATTCGCATCAATATGGTTAACTTAATATGATCAGAAATAACATTTAAGACTTTTATACTTTTTACTACGGTTTATCTTACCTATTTATTACCCAGCTATTCTTATACACAGCTATTCTTATTTGGTGCCTAATACAGGCATTGTTTGCCTAAAAGGAGGCTCCAAACACGATAAAAATGTAATTTTCTATTTACACAATAAATTATTTGTATTTGTATTCTGGTGTGGTTTCTGACTAAAACAGAAATACTTTTTAACAACTTAAGCGTTTTCTTAGGTTTAGCGCCAAGACTTTCCAGCACCTTTAGGGTTAAATATCTGTGAACCATTACCAGCCTAGCTGTTGCCGACTAAAAAAGTTGTTAGCAAAGTACATACAAAGTAACCTACATATTATGATTTGAACAACTTTTGACTATAATAGTGCACGGTTTCAGTGACTGAATACTTCTAGTATCGAAAACAGAAATAAATAAAATAGGATGACCATTATCGTGAAAAAAAATCTGCTGCTCCATACCTACATTTAGTATCGAAAACGTCAAAATATAAAGGGAACAGCAGATTTTTTTTTGCGATTTCTTATTTGGTGCCTTAGTAAAAGTTGTCCATAATTATGAGTACAATGAGAGGAGAGGTTTTCAGTTATTACCATTACACCTTGTAGTACATACTTAGCTCGTACTTCATTCTCTAAGTACACCTGTCCTACAAAGGTCAAGGTGAATCCTCCCCCTCTAGCAGATAGGCAGATGGGGGGTGACCGCGATGCACAGACTCATCGCAACTTGGATACAGTTCGCAACCTTGTTTAGATAACAACTTGCATAGATCGCTCTCCGGTAAGTTTGGCGGATTGGCTAGAAACTGGAAAGTAAATACATTCATGTTGTTTTGAGTATTTGAAAAGCAGTGATCTGTAATTATAAATGGCAGTTATACAAGTTTGACGTAATATTAACAGGAACATTGATATAATCATGAGAAGAGGGCTCCGAGAAGGCTTCTGAGTTGTCTCTTATTTTTTTTAACCTCTTTTTGGAGGATTTAAATGACCGATTCGAAAACAATGCATTTATAATATACATCTCTTAGCTAAGTGTTTCAAACAGGAGACTTCCTTCTGGTGTTAATAAAGTAAAATGGCTCTACAGTAAAGATGTCAAGTTAACCATCATGACCAAAAACCTAACACACAAGTTGTATGATCTATTATGGCATTTAAAAAAGTTGCAGACTCTTCAAAACATGTCTACAGGCACAAACCGAACTTTCCCTTAAACGTTCGGGGGGAGCTTTGTCATCACAACGTTGACTCCTTGTAAGTCGCGACCTCAAAAAACGGCACATAATAAGGATTTCTTTAAAAGAAAACATTTTGTATTCGTTCATCGAACAACATGATTCCACTGTGCTTAGGTTGTCTTTTAGTAAACTCTATGAAATGTAAATGTATTATTTCAGTATTCGGCTCACTAGAAAGTTAATGGTTTTCTTCAAAACGTGATATTAAAACAAACAACATGCGTAAGTCACACACTTCAAACCTACTTGATTATCTTGAAGCACTTATTTCACTTATTTACTACTAGCTTTTGTCGGAAATATGACACTGGAACATACTCCCGGAATAAAAAGTATCCTATGTTCTAACCCAGGTCATGGTCTAGCCGTGCCAAATTTCATCGAAATCTGTACCGACAGACAGATACTTTCGCATTTATAATATTGGTGTGCAAGGATATATAGGATTAATGTGGATTGTAGAAGCACGCAAAATATCTAAGTAACGTGCACAAAATCCTTTGTAACCAAGTACTAATTTCAAGAACATGACATCGTTCTCAAAATAAAAATAAACTAAATATTTAATACTTATGAAACGTCAGAAGCTAGCAGCACGGTTCCAATTGATCGTTTCCTATGGAGAAGACAAGAAACTCTCTTTTAAAAATAAATGTTTTTTTTTTTTTCGAATTACACCTTTAATATGTAAGGATGGACAGTGTAGGCCTGTCAACAAGTACCAGGTATGTAACAAAAACGTCCTTGACGAAGAACGTAAAAACTAGTTAACAGCATAGCTGTGTTGATTAGGGCTGCGTCACAAAGCGACATAGTCGGGCACGGTATGTCGCATACCGTGCCCGTGCCGCGCATTGTTGGGACCGATATGTGCGGGACAAGGTATGGACGGCACGCGGATATCTGGGTGTATCGAAATCGAAGCCCTCGAAACTAAATCAGAATAATAGTGTATGGAAAAACATGATTTCGCTGTCAATTACGCTCTAGAAAGAATAGATATCATATTATATTATATAAACTTTAAGAAGTAGAAATAGTGTGTAATAAGAATAAGTGTTGAGTTGTAAGAGTACGATACAAATGGGAGAATTCAGCTGGATACTAAATATCAGCATGACCACAATAGGACCACAAACGGAAGAATAGACAAAATGACAGACAAACAATCACAAGCTGTCATTTTGCCTATTCTTCCGTCGACAAAACCCGTAGAAACCCGTGTCTATGGTTGTCACGCTACGCGCGCCGGAAGAAATATCTCGATGACTGCGATTCTCTCGAAAAATAAATTAGCTTGAACCTTGTAGCTTCTGACACACATCCGTTGTGCATGACTGGGATTTGCTAGAGCCTAGATGCATGAAGGTTCAGGAAATTTCAGGGAGGTTGCAAGTCGAACTAAAACATAAGCGTGCGTAGAGAAACTAGTCGTGGCAGTGTTAACAGAAATCTGAAGAGAAGAGACCTTTTTTATTATTCAAATAATACAACTACTGTCCTTTAAGAGAGTCCTAACATAACATCACGCCCGTAATCCCCGAAGAGTTAGGCAGAGACCTATAGTACATGCACATTTCGCCAGTTATGTTTGTAATAGGGAACGAGGCAATTACCATCAACTGGCCACAAATACAGACTATGGTCTGCTACTGAGATATTCCAGATAGAAAAACCCAATAACACTTTCCCCGACCTGGGCATCGAACCCAGGACCTCATGCTCATCAGTAGCGCTTTCGACCACTAGACCAACGAGGCAGTCCTGAATCCGTATCTATACATATTATAAATTAAAGTCGCGTCGTGTTTATCTGTATGTCCGTGTTGTTCTTCTAAACCACGCGACAGATTTTGATGAGATTTTTACCATTGTTTAGAGAATTTATTCCGGAAGATTTATGTGTATAATACGCTAATATTAAAGTTACATATCACTAAGAAATCACGATGTTTTGTCAAGTCGTGAAAACCGTGCGGAGCAGGAGCGAGCCGCTAGTTTCATTATAAAAGTGAATTCAGTCGCAACAGTTCGCAACAGTCAATAACATAAACAAAACAAACCAATGCAATTCTATCACCAAGTGTATCGAACCTGAACGTTAGTCAGTAAAAAACATTAACAAACATTTATCGAAGTGGGGACGCAATTACCTCTAAATTCCTGCGAGTGGAGACCAGCACAGACGGAGTGGAGCCGTCTGAACTCGCATGTTTGGACGCGATGGCTGATGATGCAAGGGAGGAACTGATAGAAAGAATGAAGACAATTATAAAGAACCATATTGTGAAGTATCTAAAGTCAAGGAAAGTATTAAGCAAATTTACTACCAACTTAAATTCTCCGTATATTCAAATTATAACTGTCATCCTTTGACAGTTGTATGAAATGGCTATAACACGGAAAATTGACGTAGTGTGTCAAGTTTTTGAACATACGCATAATTCACACACACTTTCTTCAATCACAATCTGAATAACTTTGAAGGAAATTGTAAATCCATTGCTTCATAATGTTCGAAAATGTTGTCTGCTCAACAACGTTAATAACGCAATGAACTTTGTTGAACTGTCAAAGTCGAAGTCATTGCTATTATTAGTGTGTTACCCAATTACCCCGTAGTTTTTTACTTCACAGTAACATGATTCCCATTTCCACGACAAAAAGTCTTCTATCACAATCCTAACTGTTTAATTACACAAAACAAATTTGTTTTTACTCGAAAGTGATTGCAAACCTCGTAAAGTGACTAAATTCAAACGAAACTCGATTTACATAAAGTAACTTATGTAAACAGAAGACGTTTTGTTTTATTAATTAAATACTATTCATACATATTCAAATTGATTTATTCATTGATCTGTTATTTAAAATTTTCCGATTTTCTTTATTGTAACAGGTCACCTGATGTTAACTATTCTTTTTCTGTTCTTGAGCCTGCACAAGAGAGTAGCTAGGAACCTATTTTCTGTGAAGCATCGTATGGTAATTTTACAGGCACTCTTGAAATCGGAACCCATGACCTTCATTAGTCATGTAATAACAAATGAAATTATATTAAAATGTAAAAAAACCTGACATAAATATTTCCTCATTTCTCTTTCCTACTCCATCACCAGATCCTGTTCATCATCTATCTATAACCAATTCATTGAGACCATTCTAATGAGCCCAAACACAATACCTGTGCTGTAAGTTGCTAAGGGAGTTGGGTGTCCTGTAAATTCCAGGTGACGCTGCAGCATCAGTTCAAGGTTACTATGTTCTTCTAATATCATTGAAGTAACAGAATACCAAATTTCAAATCGATCAAACCAGTAGAAGACGCTCACATCCATTCATCAAGTAGAAAAGAGGTGTTAATCTTCAGACGGCTGAACCGATTTTGGTAAAATATGTCTAAGAAGCATTGCTAGAAAACCTGCTTTCAAATAAAAAAAACCGCATTCAAATCAGTTATCCCGTTTAAGAGCTACGGTACCACAGACAGACACACAGACATAGCGGTCAAACTTTGGTCGGGGGTTGAAAACAGTAAAAAAATGATATTCAACTGATGTGTCATCCGCTTCTTCGTGTGATAGAAGTCCATCCCTATCGGGTGGTGGGTGGTCTGTGTGCATCATAAAAGGCGACTTCCAGACTTTATCAGATGGAAAGACTACAGTTAACATTATCCACAGACATGATGAAAATTCTGTAGAATACTGTTTGGCTGTATAGATATTATGAGATTCTCTGATTATATACATATCGCACACTTAGATAAAGAGTAGCACAACTCAAAATATCTCTTTTTTTTAGGAACAGCAAAAAACGGATTAATTAACAGCAATAATCCGTTTTTTGCTGTTCCTGAAAAAAAGAGATATTTTGAGTTGTGCTACTCTTTATCTAGGTGTGCGATATAGGCTATATCATAAAGGTGTGGTCCAATTTAAGAGTGTGGTACAGACGATCAAACTGAACAAGGTTCTCCATGGGACCAACATCGCTATCGCGAAAAATAACTCGTCCATGTATTTGGGTCGAGTAGGTATTTCCACACCACCGCTATCTACAGCTATAACTTTAACTAAACTGAGAGTCACTTTGATTTTCGAGTTCGTAATTTTTTAAGTTTTATATGGGACAGTTGAAAATTTTTCGCGATTTCGATGTTTGATTTGAATTAATATTTCCAAGCGTCTTATGTGTCGCGTTCTTTGACGAACAATTTAATCAAATTTTTATGCCCAATGAGCTCTTCCTATATTATCTTTTTTTCCTCTGTATACTTATACATAATTTATATATTTTAGTGTTAGATGTATATTATATTTAAGACTGTACGTTATATTTAAGATTTGTCATAAATAAAGTAACATTATATTTTATTTGTGAATTTAATTTGAGTGTTAATTTTGATTTGAATTTTAATTTTGATTTTATTTTAACCTTAATTTTTATTTAAATTGAACTTTTATTATATTTGTAAATGTATATGCCTATTCTATTATGCATCTATGTTACTCGAATTATATGATTTGAATATGAATTTGATGTTGGTCCCATTGAGAAAGTTGTTCAGTTTGATGGTCTGTACCACAGCCTTAAATTTAACCACACCTTCTGATACAGCCTGTATATGTCCATTCCCGTAATCATTCACAGTACCAAATATCAAATGTTTATACTTAATAGGTACATATTATAACACTACTGCCTCATTGGTCTGGTGGTTCCAAGCGCTACTGCTGAGCATGAGGTCCTGGGTTCGATTCCCAGGTCGGGCAAAGTGTTATCTGGAATTTATCAGTAGCAACCCGGAGTCTGGATTTGTGCCCGGTTGATGGCAATAAGATTGCCCCCTATTACATGGGACTTAAACATAACTGTCGAAATGTAGGTGTACTATAGGAACACCTCTGCCCAAACCTTCGGGGAAACAAGACGTGATCTTATGTTATGTATAATATCAGGCTACCACATCGGCTTGCCCAAATACTAACCTTATTTGGTACGTCTAATAATTACAGATAAATGCGTGTGTGAAATGTAAGTCACTTCGCAGAAAATGAGACATTTTATCAAACGTCAGGAAAAATAGAGTTAACACAAAGCATTCCTAAATTGTTAGCACTCTTTAAGATCGAATTATCAATAAAACCAAGCGCACGCGAAGCACCCAAATTACACATTAACAGATTAATGTGTAGCTCTTGAAGTCGTTCACAATGACTGATGGTAACTACCGTCCGCTTTATCGACGATAAACTTAGAATACCTCATAAAGAACGCGTTTGAGGACCCTTTGTGTACGTTTTGCATTTTATTTTTAAGTACGAGCCCTTTTACATGTATTAGTTTAAGATGCTGACGATATTGGCTGCGAGATGTTACAAAGATGTCAACACACAGTTTGGTCACATTTTATGCCCCACAAATATATTGCGTAACACATTTTTTTTCGGTGCAGGTTAATGAAACTGAAGTTTTGAAACACACTACATAGTACGGTGGCCGGTGTTCAATAGATCTGCATACAGAAATAAAAATAAAAAATTAAAATAACACACTTTTTTACCCAAAAAATCAAACTAACTACCCAAATACCTCCAGCCTTTCGGCACTCTACTAGAAATCTAAAAATAAAACATTTATTTTTCACCCACCCGCATGTTTAAATCAAAATCAAGTCCATCTACAGACACACGTTAACATCTTTCAAACAAATAAAACAGTTTCTTTAAAACCCAGTATCGTGTAAACAATTAACATTTTACACACCGGATTACTTTCACGAGCAAGAAGGCGCCTCTTAATTAGTTCAGACAATTATCTGCCACTTGATTGAGGGCGCCACTTGCTCGTCTATATGCTACTAATGGTGGAGTAATGAAAATAGGCAGATTGAGAATTGATCCTGATGTGGGGAAGAAGTGGTGATTTAATCAATTGTGTCTGTGGCTTAGATTGGTTCTCTATTAGGTTGATTTGTGCTAAGGCAGATAAAGACGAAGATAAATGGAAAGGAGATTGTTTCCCGAGAGTGACTGTATTAGATGGAGCGAAACTTGTACGAAATGATGTGCCAGATATTTTACCGGAACTTGTCAAAAGGTGGTGAAATAGGCCTTTGTATTCTTTTAATGTCATCCTGAGTAGGTTTAACCATAAAGAGATACTTCCACTAAATCAGTTAATGCACTTCCAAATACTTTATTTTTCATACCTTAATCACTTACAAAACGATTGGCAAGTTTGAAGTTCAATGATGAAAGACTTTCTATCTAAGAAACCAAGTATCATACATTTTTGTATGGTAGCAATAGATACTAAGTTTTGCAATAACATCAACATTTAAAATTCAACCAAAATAAGTATTTTGGTTGAATTTTAAATGTTGATGTTATTGCAAAACTTAGTTAACTTCAGAACCACTTGTTTACCAAACGTAATCTTCTATTTCGTCGTCAATAATGAGGTCTTAGAGCAACCGTGGGTGCCTCCACCCACAAGGGTCACTTTTCATTATTTTTATTTGCGCAGCAATCTGGTTGGTCGTCGTGTTTGCGGACGCCTGTTCTGTAAATACGACAAATTGTTCGTACACACATAAATACTGGTACTTCACAACTCTCATGTACTGGGAGAAGTCTTGATGTTCGTTAAACAAAAATAATGAGAATTTTGTGGATGGTAAATAATTTCTGGCTTACATTTTGAATTGGAGAATATTTTTCAGTGCTTTCCGTCTGCTTGAAAATGAAAATGAGTTTCGATGATTTTATTGCGTTTTTTGATAAATCTGTACTTACTTATATTATACAATTATAATAACACTTCCAACTTCCACTGTAGGTGGACAAAACTCAAACTCAATGTTCAAGAACTTGCTCCTACGGAATCAAAGTTAATTTTTGCACTCTGACTAGAACTTACTAATGTAAATACCTCCTTTTATTATATCACTCTTATCCTAATTTATTTGGGGTCGGCGCAACAGGCGAAACTTGTTTTTTTCTTCCATACTTCTCTATGTCATCGCCACCAGAGTCACCCCCTTTCAAGCCTTTTTCACACAGACCATCCACCGTTTCTTTGGTCTTCCCTTACTCTTGCATTGTCGTTAGCCTCTTATACCATTTGTTTTTAAATTCTTTGGCACATTTTATTGATATATTCAAGAACCAGTATCAAGTGTCTTGCTATTCCAGGGCGAGAGCCCCGGGCCGGAGCGGCGCAACGGCGAGTTCGGCGAGCCGTCAGAGATGCCGCCCTCAGACGCGCCGCCCGCGCCCACCGCGCCCCCGCCCGACCCGCCTGCCACCACCAACAATGTAAGTATTCCTGATGAAGACCACTCAACCTGTCATAGACACAGCGGAATATAGTCCTCCTCCTGACGCAATTTCTACCATGGCGGCCAACCTCAGTGGAGACTAGCCTTCGACGCGGGAGATATTATAGTGCACAAGTGTAGTGGAATATACCACAGTATTGACCAGACATCCCCTCCTGTCACCCTCTATAGAAACCTCTTGACGAAGGACGCACGGAATCGTGAAGACGGGCAGAAAAGACTAGTGCAGGCCAGGCCAGCAATGGGTGATTCCTAAATGATGGAGATGGGGACTTGAACTCAAGAGGAAGCTGACTTGTCGCATTCTCAGATCTCCAAGACTGGCCTCCATCTCGAAACATCTGGATTTGGAAATGAATTAGAAAATCCTTGCAATACAACTAAATTCATTCAACTTCTTCAGTTTATATTTATTATCCAATCAGTTACTAACGTCCGTAACTTTCCAACAGCCGCCGCAGAAGAGTCGCTCCCTAGTGGTGTCCCTGACCCCACCCCGGGAGAGGGAGACATGGGCCAAGAAAGCGGAGTTCTTGCTGGCTGTGGTGGGGTTCGCGGTGGACCTGGGCAATGTGTGGCGGTTCCCTTACATCTGCTATCAAAATGGCGGCGGTACGTACTACTAACATTCATCTGAGAATTAGAGTTGATTTTTCCAGAACTAGTATACACTACTGAATAAAAATGCAGGTGTGTACCGTAGGTAAAGTTATACACCAATGAATAAGCGTTTAATTGGTTAACTCGACGACCGTGTATCAATGCAGTGATCCGGCAGAAAACGAGGGTCAAATGGTGTTCACATTTCAAATTATCTGCCAAAATAATTAGTAGTAGTAGAAGATCTCCTTGTTGAAAATCTTACAGGGAAATTTCTTCGTGGTCTTAGATGTAAGATCCTGAGTTCCTGTTAAACAGATGAATGATGATAACAAATGAAACCGCGCAATTGCAAGAATTTTCCATCTGTTTGGACGTCTGCCAGTTATCCATCAATTTGAACGCACCATCTTTGCCACCAGGTGCATTTCTGATCCCGTACTGCGTGATGCTGCTGTTCGGCGGGATGCCGTTGTTCTTCATGGAGCTGGCTCTGGGGCAGTACCATCGCTGCGGCTGTTTGACGCTGTGGAAGAGGATCTGCCCAGCGCTCAAGGGTAAGTAGAGTTTCTTTAACTTTCTTGATACATAACAACGAGTGTCTAGGCTACCTATTGATTCTGGAAAATATAGTTGTCTTCACAAGCGACGGTAAATAAATTATTCGTCATTTCAACTGAAGGAAAGTGAAACTTATTTCAATTTACGATAGAGTTTTGTCGTAAAGTTTATATTACCAGCCACACTACTGACGATACTTACAAATGGATCTACGTTTCGTGTATCGTAAAACCTATTTTCATTACCCATATATTTTACAAGATCATGGTTAAGATTAAAATAGGCTTACGAAACTTGTTATTATTTTTCACAATATATAAAATAAAACTTATAACTTATATTGTAAGTTTTCAAAATAAGCAGGATCTGATACAGTCATGTTATGTTTCAAATGGTGCTTAGTAACTCATTGATATCATTCGTAGAATACCCCAACTGATGAGACTCCCTAAGTTCTAAGGAAGCTAAGTTCGTTTAGGTTCGCTCATGTACGAGTAGCTACCGCGTCTTTTCATACTTCTTTTCATGGTTCATAGTTTGCCGTGTGAACCAAAGTGTGCAAACAAGCGGTAGCTACATGAGCGAACCTAAACGAACTTAGCTTCATTCCCAGTGTAGCCTGCGCTTAAAACCCCATAAAACAACCCCCTATTGGCGAAAAAACCAAAGCAAATAGATACCGCACCAATCAAAGATATTACGACTGAACAATACTCTTCAGGAGCTTTCAGGAGGCACAGAGAGTCGTCGAGTTGTCCCCAGGGGGCAGCACCGATCAACAATCAGTATTGAGGGCTTAAAGTGTTGTTTACAGCTTCTTTGTAAATGAAAAACGCTTTTACGAGCTTTTATTAGCAGTGAAAGTTATTTAGATTTTCTTAGTTATGAGCGCGTCCGTCAAGAATTGTTGTTTCTTTAAACGTTTTGACGGAAAAGAATATTTGAATAGCATATTATTATTAATCGTAGGATCGTATTTGTACAAAATATTTCAAAACTTCGCAATATTCAAAACTTTTTGATATGTATTTTTATTCTTTTAAAAGTAATGCTCGTGTAAAAGTGCGTGCGTGTACAAGTATGCACCCTTTACTAAAATAAAATACCCCAAACATGATTCTAGACATTTCACTAGGCAAAATCCAGTCAGATTCTTTGCTTAACCCGTTGCTAATCTATGTATGTATGCCACAGTATAAAAGCCTATCAACCCACCACTTACCCATATTGTTTCCCAAACTCAATATAAAACGAAAATCTGGCATTCGTGTGTAAACGTGGAGTATCCGAGTGTCCGGGAGTGTCCGGTCACTATCAGGCATTACTTGTGGCTTATAAATATACAGGAGGCAATGCTTTTAACACCGGACAAATGGTCCGGCCGAGTGGTTGGCTGGTTAAAATGTATGAAACGGATCTAATGTGGCCACTGTTTGTAGGATTGACTTCTGACTGAGTGACTGGTGATAGCTTAGCAGTTTGAAACTGTTTGGGAGATTTGTGATTTGGTAGGTAGTAGGTATGTAGGTAGTCAATGACAAAATCATGAAGTGACGATTTTAAATTTTACAATAGATATAAGTCTGGTACGCCATAAAACATGTAAGTGTCAAGTTTTCAGAGGGCCTATCACGATATGCAGAGTAAACGTAACGTAAATCCGAACGATAAAAATATTGGAAATACTCGTTACGTAAATAACATGTAACTACTTAGTTTTAAGAATTTATTCATGTCTATGGAATACTAATTCTGCTTGTCGCAAAAATTTAAACCAAAATGATATAGGGTAGCTGTACCTATTTTCTATTAAAAAAGGAGCCTCAGAGGTTAGATAGATAGATAAATCGTTTATTTGATGCACACAAAAGACAGCATAAAATACAAAAACACGATTAAATAATAACGAAATACATGAAAATAGCTATAAGGTGCCAATATACAAAAAAATAAAATAAAGAAAAAAATAAAGACATTGTGATGACTATTGGCTAACACACTTTAAAATAGTGAAACATACAAAGTGCGGTGTGCGTCTCAAGGTTGCACCAAATGGTAGTCCAACTCAGCATGTGTCAGGTTCTCAGTTCGTCACTTTGATTATACAGTATGTTAACTAACAGAGGGCGTGCCCGTTCACCCGCAATACTATAGCGTCCATACATGCAAAAAATATATAAATATTGAAATAAACACTCTGTACACGTGCACTTGTCTTTCAACGTGGAAAGACAAGTGCATAAATCTATGACGCGCGCGTATGTACATATTTGTACAAACTTATCGCGCATCGTAAAAAAATCATGTCACGGAAATTGGAACTACTTTTCGAATGAAAAGTATGCCAATTTCAAATAAAGTAACAGAACAGTTTTAGTTTGCCCTAAGAGGAACTTAGATAACATATCGGTGCATACAGGTTAGTAATTTCTTCGCTGACATTGGTATAAGTTGGAACGAGTCGATGAAGGGCACAGCAAATGTTTGCCGAGCGGATCACGCAGCATTCAGATCTGAGTCTAGTCGGCCTAGGTAGTAGTCTAGGTACTAATACATAGTCTAGGCAGTCGCTAAGTCAAAAGTATAGACTAGTTTTTATAATGCATATTCTATTCTATTGTTTTGTGTCTATCAAAGACACTAACAAATCTTGTCAGTTGCATTTTTATCTATGTCTACGAAAATCTTGCTAAAAGAAAGAAAGAAAGAAATAATAATGTTTATTTGCTACGATGTTACACGCGTAGCCTAGTGTTACAAAACTTAGGCTGGAGTTATATGAAAAGTACGTTTTAAAAGGCATTTTAAAAGTTTAAGTGCGTTTTCATTGTTTAGTTGGCCAAATTCTGTGACCAACTAACACTAATGAAAAGATCCAATTAAGGCTTCGTTTATGTAACAATGACGACGCAACGCCCTTTGAAATTGATACGTTCTTGTTAAGGACATCGATTTAAGATGGTTGTTTATATAGACAACCTAAAATATTGTATTTAAATATAATATATGACCACGTATTATGCAGTCTTTCAAAGTCATAAATTCAAATATTTTTTATTTGTAGAACATAGGTAAAAGAAGAATACAGATGTTATCTACACTAATATAAGTGAAAAGATTTGTATTTTTGTTTGTAATAAATACACTCAAAAACTACTGGTCCAATTTAAAAAATTCTTTCACCAGTAGAATGGTATATCACTGAGTAACATCCCAACTTAATATTATAAATTCAAAGTGAGTTTGTTTGTTTGTTTGTCACAATTTCACGCCAAAACGGCTGAACAGATTTGGACGAAATTTTGCACATGGGTAGACCATGACCTGGATTAGGATAAAGGCGACTTATGCAGGTGAAACCGCGGGCGCAGCTAGTAGACCATAATTTAGAAAGATATCACGCAGGCGATGCCGCTGTTGGAAGCTAGCTATTAATAAAAAAAGAACGCTGTGTCTTGCCGTCAATGGCGTACAAATATTCTAATTAATTTTTTTCTTTTTTTAAAAGAAGTACCTATTTTTGACCACAAGCAAGTTCGGCTAAAAGAGCGAGCTACCCATCAAAACTTCCTATTGAAATCTCAACAAAAGTAACCTAATATTTTAAAAGATTCACACATCATGCGAGTTTACGACTCAGGTTTATCACATGCGGCCGTAGATCACCGTTATCAGCAAGAGGGCCGTCCCTTCGAGGTTCCGATAACAGAGGGATGCCCTCCGCCCTCCCGCCGCCGTCGTTTATGGCAATATTCCGTGGATTGATTGCGTGTCAAAATATGGTGCAACGCGGTTCGCGACTTGTGAAATGGGGATTGTTATTTTTGTAGGAAGTTGTTACACTGAGAAATGGTTATGTGTGTGATTTGTGTGCATGTTTTGCTGTGGTGAAGTTTTAGAGTGTCAATTGTGCTACTTGTTTTTGTAACAATAGTTAGTATTTAACTAGAACTATTGAACTAGCTTGACGCGGGTAGTCCGTGGATGGGTGACCATCTTTACATACCAAGCCCACGGAAAACACGTTAAGCCGTTGGTCCCGGCTGTCATTTGTAGATCTTTGACAGTCGTTACGGGTAGTTAGAAGCCCAAAAGTCTGCCAACCAGTCTTACCCAGGGGTATCGTGTCACCTAGTAACTAAGTTGTGGAGGTCTGATAGGCAGTCGCTCCATGTAAAATACTGGTATTCAGCTGCATCCGGTCAGACTGAAAGCCGACCCCAACGTAGTTGGGAAAAGGCTAGGCAGATGATGATGAGTTAGTATTTAACTAAGAAAGGTTGACGTATACATGAAAAAGAGACTGTTGTCGAACCATTGACTGTCGGGACTGTTCTGGTCTATTGTTTATGGTTGCATTTTCCAAATTTGGGCCTTGGACAGGATCTGTTTTCAACAGTTAATCCTGTTAAAGTTCAGGATATTCACTGTAAGTATATCACATCAGCAAACAGACGAAGACTCAATACTGAAAATTAGATCTGCCGTCTGTAACTAACAATATTGCCCCATTTCTGTGCCGTATAACAAACCGAATCAACAGTTGCAGTAGGTTTGAGCTACGATTGAGAATAACGTCATCTCGTATCGAGTAAACTAATTAGCGGAGGCGATGAGATATCATTTGATTACCCGCGACGACAGATGGCGCTGATTTGATTTCTACAACTTGAACTAACTTCGCGTCGCGAAAATTGACGCCCGCTGCACTGATTAATTTGATTTCGAATGTTTGAAGATTTATTATGAGATGATGAATGGATGAATGCTGTTTTATTGCCAGTTTGCGAAGATGCGGGGAAATTGGTTTTGAAGATATTAAATTTAATTAAGTATCTAGATGAAGGTTGTAAGTTGTTTGAAAGCAAAGATGTTAGGGGATTTGGTTGAACTTTTTATACTGTTTCATAATATTTTCCTGTCCAACTAATTATGAGATCGTCGAAAATAAGAAGAAAGGAATTAGAAATCCGAGCTTAGCTTTAATACCTAGGCCTGGAATAAACTCTTGACACTTTTGGCCGTATTAACATCTCGTTCAATACTATTTTGAACACCAAAGCTATGGAAGTTACAGTATCTATTTTAAAACCAGTTTTCTTTTCTTAGGTTCCCAAAACATTTTTTTCTAAACACACAGAAAATTCTAGAACCTTTTATTCCCAGGAGTGGGCTACGCGATCTGCATGATCGACATCTACATGGGCATGTACTACAACACTATCATCGGCTGGGCAGTGTATTACCTGATCGCATCCATCTCTTCCATCAACTCGGTGCTGCCCTGGACCAGCTGCAACAACGAGTGGAACACCCCGCTGTGCTCCCCCGTCACCGCGCCGCAGACCAATCCCAATGCTTCCACGCCTGCGAAGGAGTTCTTTGAGTAAGATATTGTTATTCTGCGAATTTATTCATGAACATTTCATAGTTTATCCAAATTACTTTTTTCCTTATAGAATCAGTTAATTGCACGCTAACTTTACATACATTTGCACATATTTGAGCAAGCCATCGAATTTACTTATTACAATCCAACTAACTTAAAGCTAGCGTGCTGCTGATAAATTATAATGTCGTCAAGCATATGAAGCATGACATATACCACTAGTCTATATCATATTGTATCAACAAATGTAGCCTAAGAGGTTTATATCCTCTCTCGGCAGGAACACTGGAGCAGATGAGGCATTGCATTGGCACTGTCTAACGACTAGTTACAAATACCAAGGAATGTCCTATATTATGTCAATGTCCCACACAGACGCAACGTGCTGGAGCAGCAGAGGTCCAATGGTTTGGACTACATGGGTCCCATCAAGCCGTCGCTGGCACTCTGCGTGTTTGGAGTGTTTGTGCTGGTCTACTTCTCACTATGGAAGGGAGTCAGGAGTGCGGGCAAGGTGAGTGGATAGATGAAGAAGTTGCAATCAATAAGTCATTGATAGATAAACGCAAACTGATGTACTTTGTTGAAAAGTTACTGGGAAGATGTCATCAAGTTATTTTAGGGGTTTTGTAATTTTAGGTAGTCTGTCTGTTGTAAATCGACCCTGATCTTGAAAGAATTTACGGAGTAGGTATATACTAAAAGTTTCAGTCACAAAAAATATTGATGTCAAAGTAGATAAAAACTGTTGAAACTTTTCCAAGTTTTTCTAAATTGATACTAACACTTTCCCAAGTCTGTCATATCTCATTTATCATGAACGACATCTTTTCTTTGGAATGCACAAAAAGTTGACGAATTTCTACTTGAATTTTGGCAGTTACAGCGTGAATTTTAGGTTCGTTGAACTCAGGCAGAAAAAGCTTATTTTAGCCTATATTTTAAATAACCGCTTTGGATCTATACATTCTGAATTACTTATGCCTTCAATTTTGGAGATAAAAAAATAATTCAGCACTGCAAACGAATGATTCTGAAGTAGGCCATTACAAAAAAATCTATAATTATTTAGGTGGTGTGGGTAACAGCGTTGGCTCCTTATGCCGTTCTGCTGATCTTATTGGCACGAGGAGTAACGCTGCCGGGAGCCACAGAGGGCATCCGATACTATCTTACGCCAGAGTGGCATAAGCTACAGAATTCTAAGGTGAGCAATCGAACTTTTGTTGCTTCTGTTGATGTAATAGTGTTAATATTGTTTAAGCATAATTATCCTGATTAACAATGTTCTGAACAAACTTTTGTTAATGCTGAGACGTCGCTTCTTCACAACTATCCTTGCAGTTATTTCTAAAATGAGAGGAATACATATAAGGAAACTCAATTTTACCTGCAATCATTTTGAAGACATAGCTTTATTATTCATTGAAGTTCCCTCACGAATTACCCCTCCATCAACTACTACTGATCCTTTGACCATTATACGTCACTGTACTCATCCTTTCTACCCCTAGGTGTGGATCGACGCAGCCTCCCAGATCTTCTTCTCCCTGGGTCCTGGGTTCGGCACCCTGCTGGCGCTGTCCAGCTACAACAAGTTCAACAATAACTGCTACCGAGATGCTCTCATCACGTCCTCCATCAACTGCCTCACCAGCTTCCTTGCTGGTTTTGTTATATTTTCCGTTTTGGGGTAAGTTCTCGACGTCTCTAGTCTACACGTTTGAATACTCTTTGAAAAATATAAAAAAACAACTTCTTGAATTCCAAATTCAGTTTAATTTCTCTCGCTTCCTGCTTTTATAAAATCATTAATTACTTTGTCATCGTTACTTTTCACTACCTTCAAACAATAACTAGAGCTCAGTTAATGAAAAAAATGTTCTTTGTTCCAAAAAGCACGACACAATTACACATTCTTTTGTGAGATACCCACAAATCTTGTTTCATCGCGCTGGCTATGTGTCGGCTCACTAAACTTCAATACTCGTCTCTCCTCTAGCTACATGGCGCACGTTCAGAACAAAAGCATCGAGGAGGTGGGTCTGGAAGGTCCGGGGCTGGTGTTCATCGTGTACCCCGAGGCCATCGCCACCATGACCGGCTCCGTCTTCTGGGCTATCATCTTCTTCCTCATGCTCATCACGCTGGGACTTGACAGTACCTTTGGAGGTAAGCGTGTGCTAGATAAAATAGGCACCTATCTGTAATTTGTGTTTTAAAAGCAGATTGTAATTCTCAGGCTAAATACGGATCGTTGCTTGTTGATCTATTGTGTGAGAAATCCCGTTTGCTGCACGAAACAATATCAGCTACTTTTACCTGCGTTAAAAATAAATAAATTGTAAACATGGACACCACACTCAATAGCAGACTAACCGATCAGGATCAGCCTTAAAAAATAGAGACAAATTCGTGAAATTCTTCGACAGGTCTGGAAGCAGTGACCACAGCTCTCTGTGACGAATACCCGAGGGTGCTGGGGCGACATCGAGAGGCGTTCGTCGCAGGTCTACTACTGTTCATCTACATATGTGCCCTGCCGACTACTACCTATGTAAGTAGTTCATACTTTAGGTATAGTTGACTTCGTTGTTGCTTTACCACATTTGACAACAATTCCCAGTAAATTGATACTTCATAAAGTTGAAACCCACACACACTAAACTAACTGCCACATAGAGACAACTAGACTTTGTCGTTTTATGACGTGCATATGACATTCAACCTTAGCGTGTTTAAGCACTTACGAGGACGGATATACTAAGTATCAACGCCGGCCCTGGGGTAGCGCCTTTTGAGAGGCGCGGGAGCAGTGTTGCGTGTGCCAGGTTAGATTGTTAAAAATCCGTCGAGCGACTGAAAACCCGTAGATTGCCTTCAGATAAATCCGTAGATCTACAGAGTATTTTAAAGCAAAATCTGACTTTTTTTCAAGCTAAATCTGACTGTTTGGAGCGGCTAAACTAGCCTTGAACCTAGTCCGTAAACAGCGTCTCTTGTAAAATTACATGGGTGACAGCTCATTTGTGTTTAAATTCAATAAGTATTGATATTTGAAAACTTGGAAATGATTATTTATTTAACATGAAACCGAGGTAGAATTTACGTAACGTGAAAGTGTTGATCAAAGGGCGCCGAAAGACAATCTCACTCTACCCTGATCAAGGGTTAGGACCGGCGCTGCTAAGTAGGTACTGCCTAATGTGTCCTTTTACCCTCTTATAAAAACTTACACTGCAAATTTCCGTAATGATTGGTTTCTATTTGACCGACTTCAAAGTGTAGTAACGTTTCATTGAACAAAACAATGATGCACTGAAGCTTTCTACACCATTGATTCCTATTATTTCATGTGAGTATATTTTATCTGAGAATTTCCCTGAAGCCAATGAAGTGGTTTCAATAAATTTTACTTTTTATCTTGCTGTCTGTGGTTCAGTCTTTACGGCAAAGTCGAGTAAAAGAAAATGAGTTTTTACGATACAAACTTAATCAATCGTAGTCAAATCTGTCTTTTCTCAAAATTCAATTGGCAAAATAATTTTAGCGGCTGTGTTACGGTGCCCGGTGCGGTGTACGATATTTAACGGAAAAAACACACACATTTTTTTGGGATCGGGATTTTGCCAATCCCACTGACGGCACAAGTGGTTATAACGGTTCTCAGAGATATTTGGCCTAGGTTTGGTCTACTGAGACAAGTAGTGACTGGTCATACGGTTAAAAACAAATGCCGTATGAACCTGCCGTGTGATCCCAAAATTATACAGTATCGTACTGATCGTTACCGTGCAAACGGGACATTACCTTTTCAAAGAATTATGTGTCTGAGGTAACGAAGGCCTATATTACAGACCACGATATTAAAGCCTACGTGCTATCACAACCTATCTAGTAACTTTACTGTTCGATAACCTTAATATTCAGTAAAATGATTGGGCAGTTAGGTAAGACAGCGTTTAGCGAGGTAAGTGAAAGATTACAGCCGGGGCGAGTCAGCACAAAAAGTTATTGCTTCATCATACGGTGCCCGGTTACCCGTAACTTATGACCGGACCAAACGGATAATGGGACCACGTGCACATACCAGGGTCTTGAGCCCACTAAAGTAAATTGTTATTTGTTTGGAAAATTGAGAAAATTGGTTTTGTAAAAATATGAATATGTAAGTGGAAGGTTTCTGGGACATCCTAACGCAAGTTTTTAGACTTGTTTACGGATTTAGACAATTTCATATCTACTAGGTATTATTTTTGTTTTCGCAATCCTTTTTTATCATTTGACGTCATTGTAATCGTCCAATTGTCGTCGGATACGAGGCAAACAGATTTCCATACGAAAATCGTTAGTTTTAGCGCAATTTAGGAAAAGCTCAAAAGTATTGGATATTTAGGGAACATCCTGCAAACGCCACCCATGTCTTATCGCAGCGTGGATGGCGTCTTCAATTGTTTCCATTTGTAATCATTCGGAAGCATTTAGGTTTTAAAATCATATATTCTCATAAAAGGCCACTTACATGAGAACAGACAAGAAACATTAAGTAAACTTATTTTAGATAACCGTCACCAAAGTACGAGTATATGTATAGTATATTATTTAAAATGATTCTATCCTCATTCAACAGTTCAATTCTCAACTATTGAGTACATTGGATTTATTCCTATAAAGATCATAAGTAACTCTTCATCAACGTCACTACTATTCCCTACTATTACTTGTAACAGAAAGCCCCAGCAACACAACACAGGTATCACTAATAAATTACGGTTTCGTTATCTCAGCGAATGTATTCCGTTGCATAATTCATGGTCATCACTCAGCGCGATGACCTGGCACTACATTCGTTCACTGCGGTGTAAGGAAGCTTTGTTTTGCTTTTATTTCGCCCGTTTTCATTACTGAGGTGTTGAGTGTAAGGAATTGGTTTATAGTTCTCTGGCTATAAAACTGCAGTAGTTGTCCCAAACATAAAATTTCCCGTGTACGTATTTCTGGAAAGGGTAATGCAGTGGTGTCTATTTCACGCCATGGAATGACCTACGATATCTTTGCCATCAACCGAATGAATCTAATCTTGAGTCTGAAATCATAAACATTTTAAATAACACGTTCTCTGGCCTGGGGATCCTGAACGTAGGGTCTTGAGTCTGAACCAAGGACGATTTTAAAGAAGTCCAGTATGCGATCATCAACGGGGCTGTCACGATTTGGGAAGAAAAACAACGACTCAATTCGATTTGGTGGTTGTTTTTTTTTTTTAATATACATAATGGGATGACGCACGTATGATCATGTCTTTGTGGAACCTACCACCTAAGTTCACATTGTAGAATGCAATAAATTTGAATTATGACTATTGAAACGAAAGTTAATTAGGAAACGACGATGTAGGTAATGACGTGCCGGTCGATTCTGTAAAAATATCACCGTGAAACTTAGGTGAAGTGAGCTGTCAATAGTGTTAATCCCTTTTTAGGGCGGCGTTTATCTGGTGGATCTCCTCAACGTGTACGGGCCGGGTCTGGCTATCCTGTTCGTGGTGTTCGCGGAGGCAGCCGGGGTCTGTTGGGTCTACGGCGTGGACCGGTTCTCTGAAGACGTGAGGACCATGCTTGGACACACTCCTGGGTGGTTCTGGAGAGCTTGCTGGTCTTATATCAGGTGAGTGAGACTGTTCAATAAAGTATTAACCCACTGTGTAGTTCTACGCCTTACTGTACAAACTATATCAACATTACTAGGTAACAGATATTATCAAGGTTTATTTCCACGATTGTTATTAAAACGTTAATATATTCACAGCATTACCATATCATCATAATAGAACCAGCAGACTGACGAGAGATCTATATACTTATGTCGTGATCGTAGGTATAATAGAATTTAAGATTACGTTACCTACTTGTCTCATTAGGATTTTTCGCTTTCACAACTGAATAGATTCAAAGCAATTACCACACAAAGCGTCCAGCAAGACCAAGTAACTACTGAAACCTGTGGTTAATATGTTCTCTCCCGCCCACAGTCCAGTATTTCTGCTGGTGCTGTTCATCGTTTCAGTGCTGGCCCACGAGGAGATGCTAGGTGGTGAGTACGCGTACCCTTCATGGTCCATCACGGTGGGCTGGGTCATGACCGGCACAACCGTCTCCTGCATCCCGCTCTACATCGTGTACAAGTTCGCGATCACACCTGGCAGCTTTATGCATGTAAGTAAACAGACACTTGTAGTGTTACGGTCTTATTTTCTATTTTAGACTAGAGCCATACAGATACGGTACCTACTTATACACCGTGACATTTTAGTCGTCTTACAAAAGCAGCCCACTTCTTGTATCCAATGATTACTAAACATTCATTAAAAAAAATTGATATATGTACACCGTGACAAAATATCACGGTGTATATGGCAAAAATTCAAATGTTTATCATACATTATTTGGTATATCTACTGTATGTTTATGAAGATCAATCCACTTTAACATTTTAAGATAAGAGATTTTCATGGAAAACTGCAAAATGAACCAATTTTTGCATTTGTTCTTAACGTATGAGTAATGAGTATATATTATTTCGACCGTATTTAAAATTGTAATTTTCTTCAGCGCATCAAAACGATAAAGGAACCTGAAGTGATCTCGATACCGCCAACGGACGCAACAGTATTCAGCCTGTGACCTGACCAGACCTACAGCTCAGCAACTCTGCAGACGAAGCCGGCCCTCGAGTGGCTTGTGTAAAACTTAACACTAATGAACTCTGCAAAACTGCCCAAACTCTGCAATATCTATCAATATTAGGTACTCTGCAAAACAATATATTGACAAAATACATTGCACAGTTTAGAGGTTTTGCAGACAAGAAATGTATGAAACTGGTTTATATTATTGGGATTGAAAAGAAACTCCGGTATGTTATAGTATACTTAAGATCAATGTCATGTTCTAGATTTCAAGCATAATCTGCTTTTGGTAACTTTTAAGAACTTTGGAGATATAATAATGATAAGAGTAGTTATAGGCATTTACTCGTCTAGTTTTGTAATATTATGTATAAAAGTTTTGACGAATTTCAAAAGAGGCAGAGTTAAACGAATACTTACCAAGTTGAAATAATCAATGACCATATAAGCCTGCATATTAAACTACTAAGCATGTATTAAAATAAAATTTCGTATCTAGTGTTTTATCTTCGTGTTTATAATGTACAACGAATACTAATAAGTGTATAATGGACCTAGAAATAATATATATTATAAGTATTCTGTATATTATCTCAAAAGTGTTGCTGGACAGACTATAAAATATTTGCGGGAATGTAAGAAATATTTGTACTGTCTGAAAACTACGCAAAGTATTCACGTATTCGAAAAATACGTGCTTACGTATTTGGTTACAGATGGTATATTTAATTTCATTGTGAATAAATGCTTGAATAATTTTTAAATACGTTTTTAAATAGTATTAAGCGAACCCCAATGTAAATATGCTTTTAATTAGAGATAAACAAAAATATATATATTTCTGTATTCCTGGGCAATGAGTGCAGAAATTAATATATTTACTACTAGATATATTACTAAAACGTGTGTATATAATATTAGTAATGAAAAATGAAGTTAATGGGATCATATGCATAGGTTTTCAATCTAGTTAACGTTTGTGAAACAATACCTTTAAATATCGTACTTACCTCGTAGATATATTCCATTAGAAACGTAGATATAATTTTTATAAATTATTGTAGTAAAGATATTTTTAATGATTATCTTCCATTCGGGTCTTATAACATACTCAAATCAACTATCATTAGCGCCAAGTTGTTGCTTGAGTAGTAGGTTTGTATTTAATCAATAAAACAATATATTAGTAGATATATTTGAAAAATAACACAGAGGAGTTTAGTATGTAATAGGTAAATACATAGGGATCTATAAACATTTTTTTTTCAAAGCATTTTCCGAGCTTATGTCCCAGCATCTCCTAGCTTAACAAATGAAAAATCTAAAAATCTTTCAATAATTCTCATATTAGTGAATAAAATATACAATAATATGTTAGGGGTGTTTATATTCACCCACGTGTGATAAGACATTTTACAATAATAAATATATGTACTTAGTCAACAAAAAATCTTAAATCAGTAGTTCATCTAGTAAAAATGTAGTAAAAATTCATAATAAATCATATACAATAATCTCCTTCCAGTTTATATTAGCATATATTACTTATCATTAGTAATCCTACCAATAAATGTTAAGTGTTTTTATAAAAAATATATTTAAAAAGTAGTTCATATACCCACAGAGCTATATTTACGTGACTTTACAATTTGTTGATTTATTTTTATACGTTTGATCTCTGTTGTTTGAAGATGTACTCAAGTTGATGTGTAGTGGGTGTTGTACTCGTAGCTATGTAATCGTTGGTTATACGTGTTAGAATAAACGACAGATGTGTAGACGGGGCCTGTACCAGCCATTACAGGTCCATCTAGCCATTTGTTTTACCAAATCAACGTTGTTTCTTTTTCGTCTTTTTACAGTTTTATCGTTGATCATTATCATGCTACACTCCGGCTTCATTGTCGCGATAAAGCGAACTACATTTCGCGTGCTCTCTGTTACACAGCGCGACGTCGAGCGGTGTGCGAGAGAGAGAGGCCGAAGTGTAGTTCGCCTTATCGCGATAATGTCGCCGCAGCATAATAAACTGCAATGGAAGGTGACCAAGGAACCATGCCATAATCAACACTCTTGGCAAGTGGATTCAGGATCGCAATATAGAGGCAAGCTATAGCTACATCTTCTTGACACAATCCCAGTCGCCTTTTGTCACACCCACAGGAAGAGAACAGAGGGGAATACAAACTTACAAGCACTATTATCACGAACTGGAGGTCAATCTCAGAATATAATAAAAATAATATATGTAGGTAATTTCCATGTTGATTTGAGATGTAACTCGGAACCCAGAGAAGGAGTAGGTAAATTCTCGTTAAGGTTATCAAAATAATTATGGTTGATGGCTTCGCGGGCTTAGCGGTAGGAGTCAATGACTTTTTCCTCGGCTATTAGGTATGTAATTCCGGCAGTACGTTCCCGTAGGATATTTTGCGACATCCACGCGGTCGAAGCCGCGGGCAAAAGCTAGTATAATATATTTTTTAAGAAGATTTGTTATCAACAAGTTATTTTAGGTAGAATCAAATATGGAATCGCTTTCTTGAAGTGTTGAAAAAGCGTAATACTCGTTAAGGTTGATAGACTATCCACTACCCAGGATATTACCCACATTATAGAAGTCCTTAACATCTAAAACGCGACTTCTTTTTAGTTTTAGGGATGCTCTATTGATAGGAACACACCTTCAATAAAATAAGGGATCTCTGGATCAGTCAGGAAACCGTGGAGTTTCTTGCCGGCTCTTCTCCAATTGGAACCGTGCACCTAGCTTCTGACGTTTCATAAGTGCCCATGTAGGTTTATGTGAAATAAAATATATTGAACTTGAACTTTGAAACCTTTTTTTATGAAAGGACATGCGCTCTGGGCCTCTGGCGTGTCTCTGGCTCATGCCATCCACATGCCATCTAGAATTTGACATATTTTGAATCCGTCAAAGTAGAGTCATAAATCTAACCAAAAAAATATTAGGAATAGATATAAAATCAAAAGCATAATAAAATCTATTTATGAAATCGCAAAGTGAAGATGTTTAGTAAAGGGCAAACCTGTAGCAAAAACATCCCTCCCACGCTTGTATGGCGGCCAAAACTGTAAACTTCAACACACACTGCGTAAGTACCTACTAATACGAGATGCTCTTATATCGTATCACCAACCTGCTTTCCTATCCTTATTTATTTGAGGACAGAGCAGAGCTTCCTCCGTTCGTCCTTCATCCTTATTTCCTATAGGTGCCAATATCATAAAAAAAACTCGACTTCAAACATCAAATCAATCGTAGATAGAACGAGTTCTCGTCAAGAACAGCTCGAGACGTGTAGGTATATACCGACGTATATATCATTACGGGAACCATTTTTAAACAATAACTTTCAGGATCTGAAAATACGTAGCCAATTGAAATTTCCAAGCAAAATGAAAGACATAAAAGTGCAGCTATAAATGGATTCATGATCTTTGAATCCATTGGTAATTTAAAGTTCTGCTTTTAAATTGTATGGGATAACGTGTGTTTTGTACTGCATTCCAAAGAAAACATTCTTTAGTCTTTCTTTGAACGTATTTATAAATTCTTAGTTTACTTTCACAGTTATACCCAAGCATTTAAAGTGTTCCTTGAATTACGATGATGGCTTCTAAATTAACTCCTTTTCAAGCATTATTGTCTACCTTCGTCTAACGATATAAGTTTTCCTCAGTTTATAAAAAGTCTAAAACAATAAATAGCAACAGATATTTTGGGTGTCTATTCCTATGGACACCCATGATATCTGTCGCTTAGGGACTAAGCTAACGAACCCGAAAGGAAACGATTAAGCAAATGCTGAGTTGTGGTCCGTTTATAAAATCCATCTTCCAAACCAACCAGGAGAAGGGCGCATTACGTCATTTACGAAGTATAGGATAGAATTCGCAGACGTGTGTGCATAGACGACTATGCACACACGTCTACGAAACTGATGTGAATCCCAGAAAGGCAGAAGCGTTTCAAATATACTCACATTCACCAGTTACATTATAAGTTCCAACAAACACTTGCGCAGAATCTCAGCGACTCTCACGTGGAGACAGTAGCGAAGTGGTTGAGCTGCAACGGCGAGGTATGGGGCGTGGGCCCAACGCTAGTATTCGCCAGTGCGGCCACGCTCTTCCTCTACAACGAGCTGAAAGCCACTGTCTTCGTCGGAGAACAAGGTCAAGTCTACATGCTGGAGAAAACCTTGATTGTGAGTTTCGTTTTGCTATAAGGTAGGGAAAACTTAAGGGGCCCATATACACATACCTTCAGACCCTTCTCTTCTGAACAAAATCCGGACTGTGCAGTTTTGGATCCGATCAGATCGATCGCTTATGACGGTCTACTATCAAAAGATATTTGTATGTTTGGAGTAAATAAATAAATTAAATAAATAAAAAGCGAATCGTAATTTTTTTACTGTCCGATCATTTCGAGTATGTGCAAGTATCCAGTCAAGCGGATCAGGTTATTCAGTTCAGTCTTACCTCTCCGTATAATTACCTACTACCTTAATTACTGTATTATTGTTGCATATTCTAACTAATATCCTAACTATATTATATTATATAATATATATACAGGGTGGCAGGTACATCGACACGAAAACTGTTACCATGGATTCAGGACATGATTCTGAATCCATTGAAATTCCTCGTAGGTTATTATTTTTTAAATCTGCCATCCTGTATACAATGTCGCCCATGGGCATGTGACCGCCCATATTTTTCTAAATATGGCTGGACGACGAGTTTTTTTTATTTTGAACTACAATATAAAGAAAATTCATCGACCAGCCATGTAACCTTGAATGAGGGTACAACTTATATATTTCATTAATTGATTCTTGTATTGTTTGATATACTGTACCATAATCCGTGGAGTGCTATAATGACCTTTGACCTTCGATAGTTTAAATTGCCCAAGGGTGCGACAATTTAAACTATCAAAGGTCAAAAATCACGCGTGACAAAGATCACTAGGGTCAAAAAAGCTGAACCACGCATTTTTATTGCGAATTAAGGGAAATCGGTCCACCCAAATCTAATATTTGTTATAATATATATTATTATACCTAACTACAAATATTAGATTTGGGTGGACCGATTTCCCTTAATTCGTAATAAAATGGTTTTTTCAGCTTTTTGACCTTGGCTATCTTTGACCTTCGATATTTTAAATTGCCCAAGCGTGGGCACCCTTGGGCTCTAGTACCCAACGGATTATAGTTCAATATATCAAACAATACTAGAATCAATCATAAAATATAAGTTGTACGCTAGTTCAAAGTTCAAACTTTTTTTCTTATTTTGCGTGGATACTAAATAATCCAGAAACACAGTGTGCTGTGTGCAAATCTATTGGTCATACATATCTTTGTCAATGGAAAGAAGGATCACAAATCACACAGGCTCAGAAAGAGAGCGATGTTTTTTACGTTTAAATTAACACGAAGTTTTTAAATTCCGCAGTCTACAATGGTTCTTGGCATGCTGGCCCTGATGATTCATCTGTGGGTGTGCTCCATGCGCTTCTTCCAATACTACCTTGATACCCTCATTAGAGAGGTAAGTACGAAACCAAAACCTTGTATTATCATTTACCTACTTAATTCTTACAATCCTAGACAACTTTATATTTTTTGATAGCTACTCCGTTCCAAGATTGTCAAAGGCCTAAGAAAAGAACATCTCCAAAATAGGTTTTTGATTGTTTTTTTTTAACATTCGATTTTTCGAAACCTAAAAGCAAAATAGCCACATTTTTTTAATACAAATATCTCAAAAATTGGCGATGTAAAGCGTTTTAGGGCTGATTTCAAATGCGTTCAAGAGTGTACAATGTTCCATACCTATCAATTTTGACACTTTGACACCTTCAGTTTCATTGGGTGAAATCCGCACTTAAAGTCTATGCTAGAAAGAGACAGCACTGCTAACATCTTAAGCGCCATAGTTACATCGCACCGATCGTTTTCCGTGTCAACGATAGAAGAATAACTTCAAAAGCGTGTGTAACTTCTCCATTAATAGTTTTATTTTCCTTTGTTTTTTTTGTTTTTTTTTGTTTCACCTTTAAAATAAGTATTAATTAATAGGTATTACTTCAACTATGAGATAGTAGTCAAATAATCTATGTCTCAGCAGAGTCCAAACATGCTACTAGAGATGACGACGGCTGGTCTCCTGGGGGGGAAGGCGGAGCTGGTGGCGCTGGGCCCGCTGACGAGGTTCCTCCGGCAGCAGCAGCCGCAGATCCATATCACGGTCTGCTGGTTCCTGTCGCTGTGCTACGCAGACTACATCCGCAAGAACTACTGCCAGAGATTCAACCTGCCGTATTTGGAACAGTGGTTGGTATGGTTGATGACTATACTTTTTTTCTTGCACGATGTCCGCATCGTGAAAGAAGAAAAGTACAGTGCTATAGAAATAGCAAGCTTTTCATCCTGAACTTGGGAGTTCAGAATTAAAAGCTTGCAGAGTATTTCAGTTTATTTTTTTTGCATTTTATTGTTTCTGCAGCGGCTCCGTTTTAGAATTGACGTCATTGTACCATAAAATGTTCAACAATTCTCACTTAAATTTGCTAGAGGATGGTTCCTACTATCGTAAGCTATGTTTATGGTTTTATTTACGTGGTTGAATCTCGCGAGTGATCAGCCCTTAAACGTCGTCCACCGTAAAACTCAGATAGGACCTACACCTATTTCGAAACGAACACGTGCATAAAATTGACGACTAGTTCTGGTAATTTAGACGATTCATTTTCTATAGTAGTGTCCGTAATATCTTATAATCCAGAGGCTTGTGGCCAAGTATAATAACTGCCGCAAGGGTCGATCGATTAGGTTAAGCTACGCTTGCCACGGTTGGCCCATAGATGGGTGATCTTTACATACCAAGACCCCTCCGTGCCCCGGAAAGCACGTTAAGCCGTTGTTCCCGACTGTCATTTGTAGATCTTTGACAGTTGTTACGGGCCGTCAGAAGCCCGAAAGTCTGACAGCCAGTCTTACCAAGGGGTATCGTGTTACCCAGTAACTGGTTTGTGGACGTCAGATAGGCAGTCGCTCTATGTAAAATACTGGTAATCAGCTGCATCTGGTTAGACAAGAAGCCGACTCCAACATAGTTGGCAAAAGGCTAGGCAGATAATGATGACCTATATAATTATCGAAATATTTCAAAAAAAAAAACGCGGTCTCAATCTGCCAAAAATATCTACATTTTTTACAAGTTTTTGATGTTGATTGTCGCTGAGATGAGATGGAGTCTAGATTTGAACGTTTTTAATTACGGCAATTAACCCTCTGATCATATAATAATATAATGTGCCTGTCAAGTCGTCTCTCACCTGCGCCACCCTTCGTTAGTAGACAATACCTAAGGCATTATGTCCGCCTTTGTACCTTTTATGTTTCATAAAGTTTAATATATACCTAAATACCTACCTAAACATAGATAGAATACACCACTACCACCACCCCCACCACTTCATCTTCTTTTCTTCTCTTCAAATCACTTTTTTATTCAAATAAATTATATATAATTACTTTTATTTGTGTGTCGCGGTGTAAGCAGGCAGTCAGAGTTGCACGAACGCGCAGTGCAGTCAGTCAACCGCACCATGCAGAGCGTCAACAGCTTCGTGGGCTCTGTGCACCAGCGGCTGCGGGGGTTTGCACCCACCGAGGAAGAGTGCAACCCGGCGACCGACGTACAGCGGACTACGTAATGATTTTAGTTCAATGTAACTTCCGTTTACTCAGGAAGTCAAGACCGCCTGTCGCGCAGACCGTGCCCAAAGTGAACTAGTACATTGGGTAGTAGAAACACTTTTGAATGAATCCAATGGAATGTTACGTCAAGGCCCGGTTCTGAAGGGTATCGGTTCCAGAAGGGTACCGGGTTCAGGCACCGCGTACCACAAATCTCGTACATGACGAGGAACACCTATTAAGTACCCTTTTTACTTACTATATCTTAGTTAGGTCATTAGACGTCAATTTTTTTTTATAATATGTAAATCAGGTGTTTATTCCCTACATTCTACCACACGGTTCTCTTTCTGCTGGCAAACGTAACTAACTTTTTATCAAGCCCGTAATCCATGAAAAACCAAGTACCTGTCTTAGACTCCTTTTACCACATTTCCAGAGAAGGGAATGAAGAATGTTGCCTCAGTCTTAGTCGGAATAAATTATGGCAAGTTTTATTATTCACCGTTTTGACTGAACAAGCTTATTTGAAACAAAAGTCCATACTTATTTGAACTAGATTTTAAGATAACATTTATTTAGATATAGCGTTGTTCACTAGAGTGAGAGCCCAGCTTGTAAAAGATCGTCTGTCGTGGTCTGTACTACCTGCAGCGGAGTCTCACGTAGCGATAAGAGTTCGTGCAGCATGTTGGACGTATGCGACGCGCCGGGCTTCAGTAAGTCGGCAAAGGAGCTCAACATGGGGCTTATTGCCAAAACAAGCGAGACGACGGCGCAAGCAATCGAGAAACTCAGAAATGACATTAAAGTAAGTGATCAGATAGGGTGGATAAAGATTGTCACTCTACACAATATCCCGATATACCCGGCGAGATCGAACAGGGTCCAGCGGAGGTCTTTACAAGCTAGGTGAGTTTTCAGACTTTGACAGAAACGAAACCGTTTGCCCAACAGTGAAAGATAGTTACAAAAACCCCATGAAATATAGATAAAGCGTCATTGTCACACCCAATCCCCTCTAACCTATCTCTTAATCTGCCAATCTAAGACCAAATTTGTTTGGTTCCGTACCTCAAAAGGAAAAACGGAACCCTTATATGATCACTCGTGTGGCTGTCTGGCTGGCTGTCTGTTCGTCTGTCACAGCAAATTTGCTTCGAATCTACGACCGAATCGACCAATTTTGTTGAAATAGAAAAACACGGCCGTGAATGGGTCTCAGAAATTCATATGTGTACCAAACACATACTTAAACGAATTTCTGAGACCCAATTACGGCCGTGTAACGTAAATAAATGATTGTTTTATATCCCCCATATTCAAAATTCATTTATTTACGTTACACGGCCATGATTGGGTCTCACTTTTTGAGGGCAAATTGGAAAATTTAAAAAAAAAGTTTTGCAAACTGTACCGTGTGACATATCAAATGAAATGGTTTGTTGTGAGGATCTCAAATATGTTTGGAAAAAATTCCCATCTTTGACTAGCTGTGTCTTCGCAACCAATGAACCTAGAGTGATTGGATTGTGCTCAAATTATAGCAAGTTTGTTTCACAAAAATATAGAACAAAGTTACTACAAACCGTATACAGGGTGGCAGGGACATCGACGGGAAGCCGGTTACCATGGAATCAGTACATGATTCTGCGCTGAAATTTTTTGTCGGTTATTAAAAAAAAAATCTGCTGTTTCATAGAAAAGTGCAATACCTACGCGGTCAAAATGTATGGAACAGGTGTTTTTTTTAAAATAACCGACAAAAAAATTAAATGTAGCTCAGAACCATGTACTGAATCTATGGTAACCGGCTTCCCGTCGATGTCCCTGACACCCTCTATATTTGAGGCAGAATTTCGCAGATTTTCGAGCACCATGGGAGTAGCTCAAAGATTTCAAGGTTGCAAACTTGGGTATAAACTAACTGAACCTAACCACATATAAAAAAATAGTAGTGACATGCGCGTTTGCGACGTTTGCTTTTTTTTGTGTCGATAAAGACTGGGCTTTTCACCTATAATCAAGTTCTGACACGTGGGCCCTTTAGTAGCATTTTCTACAGGCCGCGCGCTGACTTAATCCAGCTCTGACCTACCGTGCTGATGCTTCACTTAGTGTTTTTTTCTCCAGGATACTAGATGTACCTGCTCTAGTGCACCGGTCTCCGGCCTCCTTAATCCTGTGCCAAAGGAAATCAAGCCTTGAAGACTATCCCTGGAGGCACATCGAAAAGCTTCCGTTCGACTCACTTTTTCAATGACATCTTGGTTCTTTTATAATAACTAAGTATATTAAAATTTGTCATATTCATAGTGTTTTTATTTGTGTTTTAGTCAATGGGGAGGTATCAAGTGCGAGTTGGACTCGCGCAGATTACTAATGCTGAACTTTTAAAAGTCCTTAAAAGGAAAGGAATCTGTCTGTACTTAGATCCTTTTTGAGAATTTTAAAGAAACACTCCTTAATGTTAAAACCAATTTAGCAAGAACGACTCAAACTCCCATATTTATATCCAATAACTCGAAAAATACTCAAAAAAATATTAGTATATTTGCCCGTGTTAATATAAAAAAATAGTGCTAATACAACATCATTGCAGAAATTATAATCTACTTAAAAATAACTTTTTGTGGGTTAGGTCGTTTTTGCTAAACTACGTCCGTCACATTGGTACTAGCCCAATAGTTCATGCCTTGGTTAAGATAAGCCATGTCATCAAACTGGTAGCTGGGCTGGGCATATATCACCACTTGTGGAGTGGCTAGAAAGGGAGGCGAATATTCAGATGGATAGTGAACATGGTGGAGCGAATGAACTTGACCTTACTTGACAATCTGGTCAAGTTCAATGCTCAGAAAACACAGGCCTATCTTTTTACTTCCAAAAGGAGCCAATTCCAATTATTTCCCAATTTCCGTGGTGCATCTATATAACAGTTACCGACCGCGTGGAGCTTTTGGGCATCGAGTCAAAATCACAGACTGCAGCTAAAAAGCTGGTTATCCCAAATAAGGTGAAGTGGTAATTCACATCTGGACAACTTCCGAGTTTGTACTATGCTCACTCCGTTCCTGTATGGATTATTGCAGCCACTTATGGGATGGCTCACCAAGATACCAGCTAGCTGCACTAGACGCGGTGGAAAGCAGAGTAAAAAAGCTCGTAGGCGAGGCGCTGGGGGCTAGGCTTCACAGCCTGGCTCATCGGTGTAATGACGATAGACCTCATCCTTCGCTTTCCATCAGGCGAGATCGAAGTCAAGAGCTGGCCCATTCCGCAATAAAAAAAAAAGATGACGGACCTAGTTTCTATGAAAGTAATTTAACTGAAACGATTTAAGTGTTTTGAGACAGTTCCATTATATTAAATATAGACCTGCTCATCATCATGAAACAAAAAGTGTGCAGCCATCCATAATGTTTATTACAATTTTCACCGCTAGGGATTGGCTAGTTGTAGCCGGTATGCCACGATGTGGTATGTATGGACTCGGATGAAATCGGATACACCTAGGTCTATCCGTGAATTAATAGGCTAAACCTTAGTTTGACCAAGTGCTACCGGCCACACCTAGCCGCATTGCAGCCGGCTAAAACTAGGTATAGGCACTTCGGGTTCTAGCCGTAACATTATTTATACAACTCATTGTTGACCATAATGAGGTTTGAGTCCTTTCTGCTAAACTACGTCCAATTGTGAAGGTCCTTCACAAATCAGTCGGGCCGTTACTGTAACCCAAACAAAAATTATGTTAAAAAATCTCACTGTCAAATCATTTTGACTGACGCAAATTATGAGTGGTAAAATGTCAATGCGATCATGGTGACATAGAAGATAATATTTTTGTGTAAAATAACAAGAAAGTCTAATAAATCATAAGCCCAATGTTAAATTTCGTAGTCAACTATTTGGATTTAAAAAATTGTGATGTGGGAAACCTCTTTATGGAGTTACATGCAAAATGAAGGAACTGAGGTAGGGAGAGGTTACGGTCGAAGCTAGGTGCTTCGCTTGATTTATTTTTTTAATGGCTTTTTCTTTTGACTCTGGACGCTTTAACGTGGATGTCTTTGTACACCGTTCTCACAAGTTTAGATATTCAACATGAATGCTTGTAACCATATGATTTAAAAGACTGTCCATAGAGTTTCTTTTCTGTTTTTCTCCATAGGAGCCTACTACGCTTTTGCATGGGAAACTAGCTTCATCTTTCTGACTGACCGACTCCTTTGACAATTCAAAAGTTCCTGTAAATGGTTTAATAGAAATAATTAAATGCTTTGTGTTTGAGTTACCAAGTGAACAGGCGCATCGGCATTCGGCGGCGTGTCTTCAAGATGGTTGAGGCATAAATAAGCAATTCACCTAGTACCTAGCTCAAACTTCGCTACATACTCACCAGGCTTGGCATCAACAACGCTTCTAACTGCGCTTCTCAAGCTGCATGTGGTTCTTCTCCAGAATGGGAGTGTGCGGCATCTACAACGCCACAATGCGAACTACGCTTCACACTGACCTCACGCAAAAGCCTGCATCGCGCAAGCAAAGTTATCCGCGCGATTAACATAATAGGTATATAGGTACAACATCCCGACATCAACCGTCGGGCAGTAGTCCACCAGACACAACACACATCTGGACGAAGGATCTCTCTTTTCTATGGAGGATGAGGAACTTTATACCCTATTCCTCATACCTCTATAAGAGAAATTAAAACGTTCACCAAACATCACATTTATTAACATTGCAGCTATTCGAGTGGGCAAAGTGCGGAGAGGACGCGGTATCGGTCGTGCCGACAGTGTTATGGGCAGCGGGCGCGGGTGCGCTCGCGCAGAGGTTGCTCTCCGCGCTTTTTAGACGGTTCGTGTTCCGACGGGTGCCGCTCTGGGAACTAATTTTACAGGTATTTTTTTATCTACCCGTTGTTATTATTTTGGCACTCTTAAGAACATTGTAAACGCATAAAAAATTAGAGACGAGAACGTGAACGAGAAGAAAAGTCATATTTCTCGTAGCACGTCTACACTCAGTCTATGCCGATGCTACGCCAACGTAAACCAAAAAGATCACAGCAGGTTTCGGGTTTTGGCTGCAGCAGCTGTGAAACCGACTAGCTTATTTCCTCCAAACCCCATCACCGAAAACTTAAAACACTTCTATCTAACCGGTTTTTGTAACTATCTCGCGGAATGCAAATTTAATAAACCCTAGCGATATATGAAGATCAATTCAGTTTCTAAACTAAGAATCGATTTGTTTCCTTGCAGCATCTACTATTCATATGGATGGTGATATACAGCCTACACTTCTGGATCATGGTGGTCCAAATCATAAAAACCGTCGTAGAATATTGTTTTGATGTAAGTGGAACATTTGATAACACCTCTGAATGCTAGCTCTTGATGAATAAGTATTAGGATTGCCGTAAAGTTCTTCAAAGACGTGCCTGTAACGGATAACAGTTAAAGATTTCATTACAACGGCACTACCTACGTACTACGTATATACGTACTATAGCTGCCAATGTATTTTGATATTGGCTCAGCCTCAACCAAGCGAAAACCCTTTTTTAGGGTTCTTTTTTAACGGTGCTAACGTGACCAGGTGTTCATTGTACCTATCCAAAAGTCCTAAATAACATTACAACAGCATAACTCCCCATGAAAGGTCACACGTTTTCAGGATGGTATGATGCTAATGACAGAAGATGAGGTAGAGAGCTGCAAGATGGTGCAGCAGTGGATGATATGGGTGTGCGGGACGGCGCCACTAGCCATGTACATCAAAACGAGGCCACGACCCGAAATTCCACCGCTCATGATATGGTAGGACAGAGTATAAAATTGTATTTAATTTTTAACTACCTTGTCTGTTCCTCCAGTCGTTAGTAGCCTATTGAGGTATGGGGTTGGATACCCAGATCGATCAGGCTTGGAAGCTTGCTACTTGGCTTGTGTAGATCCGATTCTAAGTACGATATTATAAAGCACATTTTGATAATGCAGCTGTTCATTCATTTCATACATTATAAATGGAGCTATGGTCAGAGAAATTTAGAGAAAGCAATTTCTTGAGTCAGTCTCAGCAGCCAGCCAAGCGTGCGCAGTGTGCGTCGATCGGGTATATAATCATCTTTAGAACGAATGATCAATCGTAAAATTAGGTAGAAAAATACCACGCTTGGCAGTGAATATGTTCAAAGTGGCAAATATGTGCCATGATATCATTAGCTCAATCTTGCTGACCACTTTGTTGATAAACAATTGTGGGCTAATTAAAAATACCCAATAGTCCAAAACTTGGTAAGTTATACTTTCATAATTCATAGTCTCAATTTCTATTCCACAGGATTACAACCAGCCCGTGGCAACGCCGCGAGATGGGTCCCTACGGTTACTACTTGAACAGACCGCTGACCTCCTCCCTACATTCTTCAACCAACGTGTCCATACGACAACAGACCCTCACGCTCCGGAGAGCCTTCAGCGACTCCAAGATCATCATCAAAGAACCGCCAAAGAAAAAGAGACATTCCAAATCTGTATAATGTAGAATATTTTATAAATTAGTCTAGTCTGAAACTTGTAGTACCTAGTCCAGAATGTCCAATGGAAGTAATAAAATGTAATATCGTTGATGAGATGTCGCTTCTTTATTTTCGAATACCTAGCAGACAAAACTGCCGTAAGAAATGGATGTTTTATTATGATCGATACGGTCATCATTAAAATACTTGGGAATGAGTTAACAAAAGCTAACAATTTTAGATTTTTTTTATCCTACACAATCATTGTACACAATAAACTAATATTTATGAAATGAGTTCTACCTATTTACAACAACAAAATAGTTGACAGGACCGGTCTAAATTCCCGCGATGCAACGTGAAACATTTATGCCAGATAGTACCATTTATAAAAATGTGTTGAATGAATAAATTATCAGGCTATCAAAAGGATAAAATAAAACATACAACACAACGCAGACCTAAAATCTAAATATTATTTTCGCAAAAACAAAAAAATATGAAAAACTATCAATAGGTAAGTACGAATTTTTACAAAGGGTAACTCGAGATTGATTTAAAAAAATTATAACAGATGTCACTATGCCTCATATTAATTAGAAGTCGGTGTTAAGATTCTCCGACGCGCGTATAAAAGCGGGTGCAAGGCTGTCAGCGTCATACTAACCTTGCGTAGGGTGTACCGTGATCATGCAGGCGGTTGCCCCGGGCGGACTCCGGCCATTGCACTGCGGTCGGGAGTAGTCCGTCTGTGACTATCCCAAACAGGGGTACGTCGTACGTGTAATTTTTGGTAGTTGGACTAGCGTTCTGCGCGGTCCTTTATTAAAGCAAGCAATAGAAAACTAAAATAGGTAGGTTATGTACGGAATGACATTAGGTAGATGTTGATTGTAGAAGCAAAGCAACTGAATGAATTTCGGAACAAACAAACAATCTGAATAGAATGGTGATGATGAAATGATCAGATGATCCGAACTATAATTAGGAGACCCTCAGAAAGCAACAACCAACCGATTTTGGACAAAATGTTAAAGCCAAACAAAAACACAAGCAACACAATATATTTTATTAAAATGAACTAAGTAATTATGAATGAATTTTGGGGAGTAAAACTGAACAAGACTTTTAGAACTTTGGAAATCAATGTATGGCAATAATTAGCATTGAACAAGAACAATCAACTAGGGACTACTCATGCAACCAAATAGTAAAAAACTACCTATAGTTATATTGCAATTCTATAACTATTTTATTGCTGTGTAGGTACTCAAAGAGGAAACAACATTATATTGTCCTCTTATCAGACTTTGTGGTAGTATTTAGATACCTAGGTACTGCTAGAGATATGTATGAAGTAGTGGCGAGAGCTATCTAGTTTACGTTAGGATTTAGCCATTCTAATTTTAGAATTAAGCTCGTTTGTTAAAATCTAAAAGCTCAGTGGTCTACAGAATTTAGAATGATTAGGGTCGGCATTCACTTACAAGCTCATAAAAGGAACAGAAAAATCGCAGACCGCTGGGTTAGAGGATTTTAAAGTTGAGATAATTACAAAATCGAGTGGAGTATGATAACTCCTTAGGTACTCAGGAGATCACTTGGTGACGTAGAATAATAAGATTGTGTAACATATCTACGGATAACACCACCTCGACTCTGAGCATGACTAATGCCAATCTGCTACTGGACCTGGCGAATGTCCAGGTTTGACCACCACCAGAACTCAAGGTTAGATTCCATAATTGCCCACCGACCGCTTTTTAGGGCGGAACCCTAAAAAGTAGTCAGTGAGCACTTTTCTAGTAAATATATGGATGTCCTATAGAACGCTTTTACAAGTTATGATTTGCACTATTGCACTATGCTCCAGTTAGCCGTTAATCTACTTAAACAGTGTGTTCATACAACCAAGTAGTGCTTTGCGAATCATGTAACATATTATCCCTTTGCCATCTAATACTTCAACATGAACTATCCGGAGATATAGGTAACAAATGAGTGCCGACCCTAATTTTTGGAGCTACCAGAAGACGACGGACACACGTTTTTACACTCATTATTACGCAACACCACCTCCACGCTGACTAAACTGGAATGTGAAACCACCTTTTCCATTGCCTTTATAACCAAAAGACGAATAATTAGTATGAAACTAGCAATTCGTCGTAGAATTGTGTTGTGCTCTGTAGCCACGCCACCTAATATTTTTTTATTATGATATAACCCATTTTTATGTTCGGCTGACGGTCATGACGTAGGTACATGCATTGTTTGTGAATGTACGACTTTTAATTTAGAAGAAAAAAGTAAATTAATGTGGCATTGCTGCGGAAAATTCTCTGTAGCCACGCCACCTGTAATCAACATTTGTAGATACAATTTCAGCTATTTCTCTGAAGTTATATAATGTACGAACGCTGTGTATTATGTACACGTGCTAAGTATGAAAAAATATGTTAATTCTAAAGTGTAATTCTAAACTCACAAATTTTCCCTTATAGTGTATTAAATTAATGTATTTTAGCGATTACTTCAGATTGAAAGGAAAATTTTAATAAAACAGATTTAATAAATAGAAGTTATTTATTATAAATCCGTGTTATAACAATGGTTACAAAATATTTTACCTACTTATGTAATAATTTAAAAAAAATCAACAGAAAATCTCTCAAACAAAGAAAAATCTGTAAAAAATACATTACACCAGATTTACAGTGTATTTATGTATCTACATGTTATTATATTATTGTAAACTCAAAAAAAATCCCGAGTTAAATAACGACGAATTACGACGGTAACAATAGGTATGTTTTATAATGACCCAATCCTCCATTTTCATTCGAAGTAAGTACTTATATCCTATTACTGCTCCAAGTTTAAAAATTTTGTCAACAAATAACATTTTAAAGGAGAGGTCCAGAAATATATTAGGTCTTTACCTATGAAATTGCCGTTCAGCAGTACTGGCCATTTCAAATCAAAATAATTTTTGTTTGGCTAAGAATTCTAATTTCAAATTAATTTTATTTTAAAAACATGGATTTTTTTTTCCAAAATTAGTCATTTGTTTATTGATAAGTGTTACATTTTCATCGCATTTCAATCTTTTTCGTCATCATGGATACGTTAAAAATTCGAGTAATTATGGAATATGAGTACCGTCGTGGCAGCAACGCGGCACAAGCGGCACGCAACATCAACGACGTTTACGGAGCTAACACTACAAACCAACGCACCACCTGTTATTGGTTTGCTCGCTTCCGTTCTGGAAATTTCGACCTGAAAAATGAACCTCGCGGTCGTCCGAAGACTTTGGTCGACAATGACGAATTAAAGGCGATTGTGGAAGCTGATGATACACAATCTACGGCTGAATTAGCAGCAGCTTTCGACGTTAGCTTCAAAACAATATTGGTCCATTTGCGTCAAATTGGCAAGGTAAAAAAGCTTGACAAATGGGTGCCCCACGAACTCAATGATCGCTAGCGCAAAGTACGCGTCGAGACGTGCCTTGCACTGCTTAACAGACACACAAATGAAGGAATTTTGAACCGCATTGTTACCTGCGATGAAAAATGGATTCTGTTTGATAACCGCAAGCGCTCAGCAAGTTGGTTGGATCCTGGTTCAGCACCTAAACAATGCCCTAAACGAAAACTTACCCCTAGAAAAGTGATGGTCACTGTTTGGTGGTCTAGCGCCGGTGTGATTCATCACAGCTTCTTAACAAATGGGGTGAGCATTACTGCAGATGTGTACTGTGAAGAACTGAACACAATGATGGAGAAGCTGGCACATCTCCAACCAGCATTGGTCAATCGCTCGTCTCCGCTGCTACTGCACGACAACGCGCGACCTCATACTGCACAGCAGACGGTCTCCAAGTTGCAAGAACTGGGGTTGGAAGCTCTCCGTCATCCGCCCTACTCACCAGACCTTGCGCCTACAGACTAATAGTTTTTCCAGAATTTGGATAACTTCTTGGCGGGGAAAAAATTCAAAACCCGAGAGACAGTACAAAATGCCTTTGAAGAATTTGTTGCCTCCCGTCCAGCTGATTTCTTTAAGAAGGGCATCAATAAACTGCCACTGCGTTGGCAAAGATGCATTGATTGCATGGGTGATTACTTCGATTAGAACAAATAAAAAATACATGAAAAAAATTCGTTTAAATTTTTTCATACAAAACGGCAATTTCATAGGTAAAGACCTATTATTTAAATCCAATAAAAAAAAAAAAAATTGTCCGAAATTACATAGTTTGTACATATTTTTCCATTACAAGCCCTTACTTTAGAATCAGTTATTGTTACATCTTCAATCATAGATATTGCTGAATTGCTCAATGAACTTACACCATAGTCAGATAATGTAAGCAAATTTACTTAATGGTAGAATACAACATTTTCTGGTTTCAGTTTTTTCGCAGACTGAACAATTTTTTGACACAATTGCACTGAACATTTCATCATATAGAATTTTTTCTATCACAAAAGTTACTTAAATTACAAACGCAATCAATCACTTTAGTCCAGGAATATTAGGGATTTCACCTGGGAATGAGAGATAGTCAGCTATAAACTTGTATACTTGCTTACTTACTTAAAAACCTTTATTTTGGTACCCTTAAACTTGTCTCAAAACCTACTTATCGTAGTGTGTCCGCGACTACAGATATTTGGAATATCTGTAGTCGCGGTAAAAGGTCAAAAAAATGATTTTTTACACATTTATTGCAAATATCTCGTTTCCTATGGGTTTTATGCTATTTGTATTTATTATAAATTTTGTAGAGGATTAAATTCTCTACAACTTTTGTTTAAACATTTTTTTAATATATTGAGCCATTTTCGAGATAGTGGGCAGAGCGCACGCAGTGTTTAACTATTTATATATAAGTAGGTTTTGAAACAAGTTTTAGGGTGCCAAAATAAAGGTTTATACAAGTTTATAGCTGACTATCTCTCATTCCGAGATACTTGCCCTTATTCGACTAATATTCCTGGACTTCTTCTAGATATCCTTGAACTGACAATTTCGTAATAATTATTAAGAATTTCGGTTCTCATTTTTAATGGCCAGAGTGCAATAATAGGTCGGGTTCGATCCCCGGTTGGGTAAATTTGGGAAACGAACTTTTCTAAATTGGCTCGGGTCTGGGTGTTTGTGGTATCTTCGTTGGTTCAGCCATGCTATTCTGTAAACATCTCACCGTGAAAACTTGGGTGAAGTGAGCTGTCAATAGTGTCAATCCCTGTGGAATGACAGCTCACTCCACGCTCAGTCAGTTCACCTAAGTTTTCACGGTGAGATGGTTACAGAATAGCACTGCTGATTTCCATAACACAAGTGCTTAAGCTAAGTAATTGGGGTCAGATCAATGAATATGATGTTGTCTGATATTTATATATTCATTTATGTTTAAGGATTTTTTTTTCATACGTACATACTGCATAGCACGTATACGAGTACATTGGTGCCGATTCTCTTATCACAAATGCCTCTAAACTAAACTAAAAATCACTAAAATTTTGTTTATTCCTGTCAAACGACGATTTCCCATTCTGAAATAGACTTAAGTGACACAACTTAACTATATTTTAGTTTGACAGCACTAAGATAGTACTGAGTTTTTAGTTTAGTGAAAATGGCAATTTTGCTATTCTGAATTTGACGTTTTTCACCTAAAATTTTGATTGTAAAAGACCAAACCAGACTAAACCTGACAATTTTTAACCGCGATTAAAATGGTGTGGTATAAAATAAGTTGTCATGAACTAAAATTCACACCAACATCTCGACTTCACGTGCAAAAACAGTACTGTATTTATTTTTTCTTTTGCTTATATCTCGAAAATGGTGCGTCCTATCGCAAAAATAATGAAAACTTCGACCCCCTATATGAAACCCTTTAACACTCAACATGTAGGTAATATTTTTTCATATTTTCCATACAAAAAATGAAAACTTCCATATAAAATACGTCGAGGCTACACAACATGCGCGCCTCCGGCTCTAAAAAAAATCACGGGTTAGGGCAAACCACTAGTACCACTTCTTTTTTTTTTTTTTTTTTAAGGGTGGGAAATTATCAAATAACTTATCCCGCTCTGGGCGGAGCGGGAGGGCGTGTCAGACTTTTATTGACTAAAACCCACCCGTGTTCCTTCCGTTGCCTGTGTGCCGGGGTCGCGATATCCCTTTCAGACAAACCCGCAACCCCGGCAGGCCACTAGTACCACGTGGATTCGCGATTGTCAAATTCGATTTTAGTTGAGTCAAAATTATTTTTTAATTTAGAGAATTTTATTTGCAGAATAGCTCTAAGATTCTCATAGCCAAAAAAAAGTAAGGAATTTTAGTGATAGTTTCGTTAGTTTAGTTCGGTGTACAAGAGAATCGGCACCAATGGCTATATTCAGAATTTGTTATAACACGGATATATAATAAATAACTTCTATTTATGAAATCTGTTTAGTTTTATTTTAATTTTCCTGTCAATCTGAAGTAGGTAATCGCTAAAACACATTAGTCTAGTACACTGTATGGGACAATTTGCGAATTTAGAATTAAACTTTAGAATTAACATATTTTGCATGCTTTTTTACTATTATTCATATGTAATGCTGTATACAGAAGCTGTTGGTTTGCCTTTAATAAATAAATAAATAAATAAATATTTTTTCATACTTAGCACGTGTACATAATACACAGCGTTCGTACATTATATAACTTCAGAGAAATAGCTGAAATTGTATCTACAAATGTTGATTACAGGTGGCGTGGCTACAGAGAATTTTCCGCAGCAACGCCACATTAATTTACTTTTTTCTTTTAAATTAAAAGTCGTACATTTACAAACAATGCATGTACGTCATGACCGTCAGCCGTACATAAAAATGGGTTATATCATAATAAAAAAATGTAAGGTGGCGTGGCTACAGAGCACAACACGTAGAATTCCCTCAAAGCCCATAAAATAAAATAAAGAAAATAACCACAGTTGAAAATGAATCATAATTTATTTTCATCAATGCTACGCTGTAACATTGACCGTACTAACCGAACCGATGTTAAGACTAAATAGCTCGTGAAGATCACCAACGCGAACTGTGTGAAAAAAAACACAACATGAGACATGCTTTATTTGTACGTGCTAGGTACAACAGTTAGATGTAGGCTGGAACTATGCTTAGTTGTGAAATAATATTTTCTTCATATAACTGATTTGAATAATAACAGTTAAAATAAGATCTCATTTTGACTATGATTTTTCACGCATGAAATGCTTGTATGCAGAGCTTCAAAGAGTACATGGTATTACGGCAGTTTTTCTGGCCAATGCAGTCTATTCGAGTCATGAAAATCCGAATAATTCTTATCTTTGAGCAATTACGAGAGAAAATCTTGAAAAGCTTAACCAAAGCCAAAAATTTAAAACGCTTAGTTGTATTAAATCGAAGTTATTTACCTCATAGTTCCAACCTTAACACGATTATGTATAAAATCATTGTATAAAAACATGTATTGTTTAATTCATTGTCATTATATAAAGATCTATCCTTTCGGATACTAACAAGGTGTCTGCTGCTACGTGTCGCCGGTACTCGCGGCCTTCGTCTTCACGTCCAAGCTCTTCAGGGGATCGTTTTGACGAGCCTGGAACACACATGAGTTGATCAAAGATTAGTATTTGCAGTGCATTATTTGGCAAGCTGCTGCAGTCATTGTTATATACAGAGACTATACGGGAAAAGTAATACTTTAGTACTAAAGTAGTACTTTATATAATCAAATATAATGATCCCAAATGTGGGACTCAAGATCCTTTCTGTGAGGCGTTGGCCGTAATTATTATTATGCTACCCACTATGCGGACCCATTGTGGACAAAGACTAATTTGTTCACCAAAGTCCAGACCAGAGAGAATGTAGCACACAGCTGGAAATGTTTTCACAACATAAACCAAATAATTGGATGAATTCCAAGCTGCAATAGGATCTTTCTACAGACACTATCACTGCCATAATTTCCACAAGAATACCTTTCAAAAAGTGCTTCATCTCAAGTTCGTAAAATAATTAATTGGCACAAAATCTCACCTGGTACTTATGCCTTTTGGAACTCCCATACTGTCCGTGCTGTTTCCTTTTCTTCTGAGGGACAGGAGCCGGTGCCGCCGCGCCGTCCTGCTCATCTTCCACCGACTCTTCACTCCTCAACGCAGCAGGTAGCAAGTACTCTGGTACATGAGCTAAGTGGTGCTGTACTTTCACTGTGTGTAGTGCTTTGTCTCTTCGAAGTGCTGCTAAGTCTGTTGGGTTTTCTTCGAAGTAGCCCTAGAGAGAAAAATGGTTTAATCTCAGAGGAATTTTTGGGGGACATTATGATGAGTAGGAGGATAGTCAGAGAGAAGATTAGTCATTCATCAAAGTGATATGTCAGGGTTGTTCATCATGTGGAAATAATAGTGATAATTTATTTATTATTTATGTGTTGCAGGTTATTGCGTCGATCGAACACTTTTTCGGTGTATATCTACTACGTAAATTAAAAAATATGTAGTATTTCTTACTACCACATCTGCTTGATTTTGCGGTTATTAATTAAGTGCTCAGCCCACTTGGTTTTCAGTTTCAAAAAGATTTCAAAGAAAGCTAAGTCCATACCTGTAACTTCTTACAGTTGAGCAGTTCCTGCTTGATCTCCTTGAGTCGAGCCTCCCTGACTGCTATCCTGGTGACGGCGCGCCACGCGTCCCGTGACCGATAGCGGAAGCCTTCCACCTCCTCCAGGGCGAACTCGTACTTCCTGAGAGTAAGATATAAACTTTTATGAAAGGGTCAAGGACAACAGGCGTCCATTCTTTCCACTTCTTCATCAAAATCATAGTGCACAACCAAACAGAAGGCTTGCTTGGTTGTCTCTTGCCCAATATCAATGAACATGTTGAAAGTTGAAAATTCCATAACCAAGTTTGCTCTAAGTTCGTTTCTCCAAGGGGAAATAAATGCAGCACAAGTAAATAATACTTGGATGTCTTAAAAATATATTGAGGCTAGAAAATATGATATGAAACTTACTGTAAAACTTTCTGTGTCTTGAAACCTTTTGATAAATGTGCTTCTACTGCATCCATTAATGGCTTTTCTCTTATTGATACAAATGATAACACTGATCCCTGTAAACAAGAACAAAAATATTGTCAGCCAATCATTATGAGCAGGTAGCTGACCTGAGGGGCCGAGAGTCATTGTCCCTTGTGCTGTCCAAATTTCAATAATTCATACAAATACCCCACAGAAAAAATTACATTCAGGTTTCCCCAAATTTTCAAATTTTGAACATTTCGAATTTTTCTTTCCTTAAAAACCTTATTTGGACTATAATGAAAACATTGAAAAAACAGAAACATATCTGTCCAGCCGTTCTCAAGTGATGCGCTTGCCAACAATATTTCAGTATTATTTTGTAGATGAAGATACATAAAACCATCACAATGAGCTTGGAAAATAGATTGATTATGATTATTTGAGAGCATAAAGAGTTGTTAGATAGTCTTCATCTTCAACAAGCCTATTATGAGAGCCACAGAAAGAAAGATACCACAAAAATAATGAAGTGATTACCTGATTTTTCCCCCTAGCTGTCCTTCCCGCTCTATGAACATAAGAATTAACATCCAGTGGAAAGTCAAAGTTGATCACATTAGATACATGCTGAAAATCTATTCCACGAGAAACTCCTGATTCTTTATCCTTTTTACGTTTAGAAGTCTGTTTCTTTTTCTTTCGTTCTTCTATAGGCACTATACCACCATCTGGTTCTTCTAGAGCCTTCTCGTCTGATGCTATGATGATTTGGTACCTGCCTCGGTTGAACTGGTCTACAGACAAACATCTGACTGCTGCGGGAAGCTCTGAGTTTAGAACGCATGAGCTTATTTTGAACTGTTCGAGGTATAGTTTTAATCTGAAACAAATATAAAATGAAGTAAGTTCCTCGTCATTCACAAGATAATAATGTGTAGCATATTTATATTTTAGTGATAGCATACATTTTGAGAAGAAAACTTGTATTTTTCTCAGAAATTTGCAAAAATATAGAGTTCTTTTGTACAATTTAGGGAAAAAATATAGTATACATTTATTTTTAATCTATATTTATTTTTCATTTGTATTTATTATTATTCTGCGCTTTGGCCATCAAGATTTTATTAATTTTAATATAATTATAGGAATCTAAGTCATTTAGATCTATATCAAAATAAATTAACTATTTGCACCATTCGGTGTTTAAAGCATTAATATCTTCTTTGCACCATTGGTAGTCGAACTCTCATTCGCTCTTATATTTTTGAAGCCCTCTTTCTTTTCTTTGCTTATTTTTGGGAGGCGTGGAAAAACCATTGTCACTTTCCATGTTTTTATTCGAGCAGCCGAAATTAAACACTGCAATACCCTCAAAAACCGGGCGGCATAAACTGACAATGACATTGACTGCCAGAGAGTTGACGTTAAGTTACCGTGACGTGAAAAGCTGCCGTGAGTGCGTTTCGTTATGAAATTCCCCATGCTGCGCTACTTGGAGCGAGTGCCTTCCATTCCAGTCACATTAATTATAAAAAAAGCGCGACAGTGGAAATAGTGATGAAAATGTAGTTTACTTCGTACTATATTATTTTTCCATAATATATAGTACAATTGACTGAAATGTCTGGTAATAAGACAAATCAATTAGTGTTAATTTTCAGGCTACTCAATGGCCCACATTCAGCAGTTTTAACTGTCCTATTTGGGTTATATATAATGGTATTGTACTTACTTGTAACACCTATCCACAGTTCTCACAAAGATGATACTCTTTCCCCTGATAAGGTTCAACTTCAGCAGGGCATACAAGATGGCTGCCTTATCATCCTCCTCTGCGAACAGATGATAGTGCTGTAGCTGTGTTGAAGGTGCCAGTTCTGGTTCTTCCAGCTTTAACGTGACTGGGTTACGCAGGACAATCTTCTTGAGGCTCAGGACATCATCTGAGAGTGTGGCTGAGGCTAGCACTGCTTGGTAGATTTTTGGTAAATGCCTGTGAATAAACATATTGTGTTGATTCAATGTTAAAACTTAGTGACATTGATTGATTGATTATATTATATATCTCACTAACTTAGGGATGCAACAATCACATATATATAATGCTATTATACACTGGGGTTCACCAAAAGTAGGTAGCTCAAAGGAGTTCTGTAATTAAAACCCTTAGCTTCTAATCTTCAGGAGACAACCATTTTTAGTTTTTTCTTTTAACAAAAAGAACAGGATTTGATAAATTTACGATGATCTTACCCCAACAATTCTTTAATTTCATCTTCATAACCAAACGAAAACACTAAATCAGCTTCATCAACAACCAGCACTGCTAGGTCTTCTTTCAACCTCATATTACTAGCTTTCAAATGTGCAAGTGCTCTTGACGGTGTTGCCACAACTATGTCTGGTTTATCTGACAGTAGGGCCTTCTGTGTTGGTGTGTCTCCGCTTGAGGAAATGTCTATGCACTTTACTTCTCTTGCGCATTTTGTTGTTAGGTCACCTATTACAGAGGTTATCTGAAATGTTGGACTAGAAAATAATATTGTACCGATAAGTATAAATAATATTAAGTATTTCAATCAGAATTAAGTTTCTGACACAGGTAAAGGTCTCTCAATAGAAGATAACAATAATTGCATTTCATATCTTGACACTTTGTGGGGTTTTACACAAAAGGGGCATTGGGTTACAGAATAACATGGTGTATACATGTGCTCAACTCACCTGTCCGCACAGCTCCTTACTTGGTGACAATATTAGAGCTCTGATACACTGATGTGTACTTGTGTTCTTCAAATGCAATATCTTCTGAATTACAGGTATTGTGAAAGCCGCAGTTTTGCCAGACCCAGTCCTAGCCCTCATCAACACATCTTTGCCTTCTAGTAACAGCGGTATTGCTGTTTCTTGGATCAGCGTGGGCTCTGGCCATGCTAGCTGTGATATCGCCTGCGTAAATAATTATGTTAGCGGACAAACTACTAGGTACTACGCATTACCAACGTGAATTAAAACCATGCGTGATTTTTTAAGTTGCATTGCCTCAAATTGTTAATTGAAAGAATTAATAGTAAAAGCATTTATCGATATAGCTGTAAACCATTTCTTAACGTGTAATTTACCTTCAAAATCCGATCGTCGAGTTCCATTTCATGGAACATAACCTTTTTTTCTTCGCCCATTTTGATTTTAGGTGTAGAATAACACCTACTTTCACTTCTTTCTATACAAAAAGTTATACTTATTTTAATTTATCTCATAAAATTTGGTTTGAAAAACAAAGCACGTTTTACGAATTCTGTACAAGAAAACAACACAATTCAAAATATTCACGTGTGTAAATGACCTGCCGCCATTTGCATGTTTTTTTTAAGTATTACCAGCAAAAATATTTTTGTGGTGTTCTTTTTTTATTTTCTGACATGGCTACTGAGGCATTTAAGTCAAATTGGTGTACAGTATGTACGGCCTTTATAGCTTGGCTGTTCCGAACAGGGTTTATATGCTGTGGTTCCGAACTTCGCGCAGAAGGCTGCGCAATAACATTTTTTATGAAGCAAATGGTGACATGAGGTGAGTCTGAGTGAAAATTCGCAGAGCCTATGTTCAGACCTGCCAAGTTATATCGGCCGTATTGTACCACTTCTACGACACAGTCCGCTGATATTCTCATTTCTAATAATGACATACCTCATCCAAAACCACCTGTCCTAAAGTCTAAAGCTACAGTTTCCTAAAAAAGCGGTGGCCGTACTTGACGGCCGAAATGATGACAGCGGCAAAGATTTATATTGTTAGATTCGCCCTACCGCGAAAGACAGTTGGCGTTTCTGTTTCGTTTTAAATCCGCTGACACACAATTACGCTGTGACTATATTTGTTTGTCATGGAAACACTACTAATAATGTGTGAGCTCACTCTTCTCAGTATGGACACTTTTTCTTGTGACTGACCTTTGGGGGGCGGGGTTTGCTTTACGGTGTCAACAACGCTTTATAAGAAACCACACCAACTTACTTTCATAATCGACGTTCCAGTGACGTCATTCGCCCTACGTGAGCGGTCACCGCTCTTCTAGGAAATCGTAGCTTTAGACCATTTAAAATGGTGCAAGCCTAGAGTTCTAGCTGTCCCACAGACGAAAACTTAGGAAAACAACAAGATAGAGAAAAAAAAGGAAAAACTCGACGAAAGTGAAAAATAATGTTAAAGGGGTGTTAGACGCACGAGCAAGTACGCGTCATACTAAGTACGCGTACTTTAAAGCCGCTGAGTTAGTTCGTCGGCGATCCAACAGGTTTGAAATGTTGCTCGTAGCCCGCCTTGAATCGTAGTTTCATACGTCTGTCAGTGCCGCAAGTCACCATTTTGTTTCGACATTTGTGTAATGTTTGTTTAGTTTGGTTCAGCAAATTCGACAACATCGCGATACAGTGTGAGCAAGCTTCACGTGTGTCACCAACGGCGAGCCGAGTAAGGTGGGGAACTTAAAAACCGCGTACTTTAAGTTCGCACGTCTATCACCCACTTTAGGTTTAGAAGCACCTAGCTGACTTTTTGTCACTTCTTAGTTTTTGCTTTCAACACAAGAAGATAAATCTATTTACTTACTATGCGTTTGCATAAGAAAACATTCAACATGTAGATGTTTCGCATCAAAACTTATCACATGAAGCAAATCTCATAGCTTGTTTTGTTGAATTTGCGTTTGCACTGCACGAAGCAAAACAAAATATATGTAGCGAACATATTCGTTACGGTCGCACTGTTGTTTTTATCTCGCAACTTGTTTATTGCTTGTGTTTAGTAAGAGTTTAGTGTTTTCCAGCTACTACTTGAAACATCGAAACATGTAGTGGGCATTACTGTGCGTTTGCACTGGCGAAACATCACAACAAAACATATTGAAATCTCTAGTTCCTGCCCAAAATTGTATGGAACATTGACAGAAAATAGAGATTTCAACATGTTTCGTTGTGAATGTTTCGCCAGTGCAAACGCACAGTAATGGAAAATTCATACAGAAACGTTCTGATAAGTAGTGAAATTGGTTTTTAAAACATGTTAAGGGATATGAATCGTCAAACAAGTTTCGGATCAACCAGTTAGGTGACAATGCAAACGTAAATCGATACATTGACAGACAACAGAGATTTCAACATATTTTTAGAGTTTTGTACCTCAAAAGGAGAAAACGCAATCTTTGTAGGATCACTTCGATGTCCGGCTGTCCACAGTCTGTCAAGACCCTTTTTCTCAGGAACGCTTGAAGGTATCAAGTAAATACATAGCTTACGGAACCTTGGAGCTCTAAAAAAAAAAAAAAACAAGCTTTTATGGTAACGCAATAAAAAAATACGGCCATTTAGGCGACATACCTACTTCCCGTTGACCTAGAATTATAAAACTTGGCGAGAAGCAAGGTACAGCACAAGTAAAGTTCGAAAAACGTTAATTTGTAGTTTTATCACCTATTTTTTTCTTTCCTGCATTGATTGCATCTAAATCTAAATAATCAAATCTGTGGGAGTAATTTCGTGCAAAGGGACAGAAGGGTGTGTATAGTTCTTTTCAAACATAATGGTATGGTAGCTCGGAAGTTAGGTACTCGCTGCGCAGTACCGCAACCCTCACCCCCGTGGATGCCCGCGGACACATGAATTCGTTACTGCGCAGCGACTCGCCTCATGTTCCGAGCCGCCATTAATTTTGAATCGTGCTGTAACAGGAAGCCGGGAAAGCGAGCGCTATTTGATTTGATCAATGAGCGCGCGCGGTGCTAGAGTTGGCTGTCAAAAACGACCTTGACGAGGCCCCGCCCCTTTAATGTTATGTTGTCTAATACCAAGTTGAGATATCACATGCAGACACATCATACGCGACTACTGTAAGGCACGCTCGGTTTTTTTTTAATGATTACAAACTTATATTTGCAATTGGAGAACTGACCGTGATGTATATCGATGTATTTATGGGAGAACATGTTTTCCAACTACAAAGTTTGTTTTTGGGATAAATTCATCCTAATTGAGGAATCCTTCATTGTGCGCAGTCCGACACGTGGGCAGTTTTTTTTTGTGAATGTTTCACTCATGTGAACGCACAGTTAACCCAGGTTCGCACGGACGAATTTTTTTGGACACTTGATTTTCAATTTTCGGTATTGAGTCGAGCATTGAGAATCCAACAGAGCGCATCCAGCGCGTATCCCAGCGCGTCTAGAAAACACACTGTTGGATATTAACTCTCGGCGCTAAACAGAGCGTCGAAAATCCAATAAGTACGCGAAAAAAAATCTCCGCGATAAAAATACGCCCTCTGCGAAGCTGGGCAATATCAACAACATATACGAACTGGGTTAAAACCAATTATTGAAGCTAATTATTAACTACCTAAATAAAAATGGTGTTCAAATATTTACATTAAAAAAAGTCACCGAATGCATAACCTTCTCCTTTTTTGTAGTCGGTAAAAAACATATTTTATTTCGGAAAGGGCAAATGTACAGTGTTTGTGAAACATATACAAAAAATAATAATAATTAAAGTTTTTTCACATCGATAGACAAACTTACATACGGATAATAATATTTTTTCAAATATAAGTTTTTTTTGCTATGGCAAACAAACTTCGAGCATGACACAGAAATAAAAGATTTTTTTTGCGTTGAGAACACTAAACGAATGGCCGAGTTGTTTCTGCATTGCATATTTTCAATAAAACGGTGTTATTTTGATCTATTTTCAATATTTGGTGATTATTTCAACTCCAACATTTTCGCGTTAGTGTAATTTCAACCAAAATTGTGTTCGTGGCTTACAAACATGTTATACCATAACGTCGTTACAGACCGCAGTTCATTGCCTTATGTAAAACTTGAAATAGTGTTTCTTCCGTGAGTGACCGAAATATACGGTGACTTATGTGTTTAGTGTAATTGTTTAGATTTTGTGGTGATCAAGGTGTCAAAATGTCGAATTCTACCGCTCAAGTGCTTATGAAGAAGGGTAAAAGGGGTGCAGCCGCATACATACACGCGGACTGTGAGAATGGTTCCCCACAGCATTTGGGTCCTCTGCTGGACGTCCTGCTGAACCCTAGCAAGGCCATCGATGAGTGGGAGACCATAGATTGGTGTCGGTGGTTGTTGGCCGGCGGGAGAACGCCGGACGAGTTCGCAACGATAGGTGGGTTCTAGCATCTAACTGTACTCTTCAAAATATGTCTATGATAGTTTGTAGGTTATGAACAAAGTTATAACAGTTTTATTGCACCAAATGCGTAGTTTTTATGAGTAATATAGCGCTGTAGCGCCGCATGACCTTCCATTGTTTGTTGTATCAACTCTTGACTATTTGTTGATGAATGCTGCCAATTTAACTTTCAAACATATAATAAAGGAATTTTTTGCCCTTATTTCAATAATTAAGTACATTTACAGAATGAAAACAATGATATTAGCATCTCTTGGGTAAAGAACATAACTTTTGATAAAAATATAATTGAATAAATGTAAATAAGGGCTGTCATTGACATAATTACATTAGGTATGCTTATTGGACATCATTAATTAGTGCTCTTTATAAAGTTTCAAGCATTGTAAACATCAACTATTGTGCTGTTTGCCATACTAACATTATGAGAATTAAAGAAAAAAAAAAGTTAGGTAACAATTGTAATTTTGGGTACCTCAGGGTACTCAAAATTACAAATGTTACCAAACTAACAATTGTTATTGAAATTTTTCCTTCATGGAAGCAAATAGCCAAATATGGTTTGTTGTTCTGAGATCTAGTAAATGGTATTGTTTTGCATGCTATCAAAATGTGATAGTAATTATAATTTGACACTATAATAATTGTTTGAAGCAACAAAATAAAAAATATATACTTAGATCAACAAATTGCAAATAAAGAACAACTTGTTTTGCTGTGCAAAATAGTAAGAGAGAGGAATTCTCAATGTAACACTGTTCACACACAAATAATTTGATTAGTATAGTGTTTACATTTTTAACACAAATATAACTTAAATTTTATTAACTGCTGTACAAACTAAAACCTGATATTCATTGAAAAAATTTTTGTTGTCATGCAACATTTTAGCCAGAATCATTTGGAGTACCAAGATGTTCTTTTGTTTATGGAACATAAGCAAGCTGCCAGCAACGAGGCAAAATTCCATTCTGCCAGTAAAAAATGGTTCGTGCAACACCACAACATGTGCTAAAACAATGTGGTACAACTTTGTCCCCAATGAATTTGTGGCTTTATTGTTCTGAGCTACTTTGCCACAATTAGTAGGCAAAGAATGTGCGGTTCATTTGTTTACTTAGTGCCTGCTCAAGTATAGGTTGATTGCACACTCACTTCTACATGAAACACTGTTATTCAATAGTTCACAGTTGTTTTATGTCTATGGTATTGTTCTAAGTCTGGACACAACACCGCACAGAAGTCTAGGGTCTCTTAGGTCCTAAGCAGTTGTTCTGTATTGGAAGTGCAAGCAAACTAAAACATTACTGCAGTGTGTAGTACATATTTGGTTTTCATGCAATTAATTGCATAAAAACCAAATCAAATAACTGCAATTTTACAGCTAGATTGTAGTCCGAATGCAGACCACCGCCACAGGACCTGAAATCCTTCATTCATGGTAGAAACAACGTCCTTACAAAGAGATGTCAATCAGATATAACTAGTCATACAAAGGGGCATAAAAGGAAGTAAATATGATGTCAATATGTAACCTCAGTAAATAGGTAGTATGTTTACCTGCACCAGTCGCCATCTTTGACCATTTTGGCGTTTCCAATGTCATGCAGATGCTTCAAAACCTTGTTGAGGTATGATTCATAATTACCTACAAATGGAGGTATCAATTATTGTAAACAATCTTGAGATGATATTATTAAAAGGTAATACATACTTTGGTATTTCCCTTGATGCAAAATTATAATAGAAATATGTTTTTAAATGGCTACAGTATGAGGTAATGGATCTATCTCTGAGGTCAGGCTGCACTTACAGTTTTATTTATGCCTTTGGTTTAAGTTTTGTGTTACAAGTAAGAGAAAGATACCGCTTAGAGGATGGCCTTCCCTTATAATAGACCTCTTTTCTGAGGTATCCAATCGCGTACCTGCAAGGCCAGTAATTTTCCGATATGATTCACCCAGGTGGTGGCGACCGATTCACTCCAATGTCGAGTGCTCTCGATCGTATTTGCTAAAAGGGACTTAACGACAACCTTTACGACGGACAAAAGTATTGATCGCAAATCTATCTAGAATTTTATTATAATCGGTGGAATTACCGATCATATTCAAGTAGTTGGTTAGTGGAGGTCAGAAAACAGTCGTCCGCGTGTAAAATTCATATATTCCGATGCACCTGGGGGCGCAGCCTGGAGGTCGATCTTATACGTAGTTGAATCAACAATAACAATCAGCACGAACTTTTTAAGAATACCTCATATGGTGGTAAAACTATTAGCCCAGGGATTGGGAACCCCTGATCAGCCACTCAGCAAGGTGGTAGCGGTACTACCTGCCCAGGGCGCGCGGCGCCGGATATACATATATAGTATCGTCAGTCGTGAAGGCGATATTTTATATTATACATCAAAGGCCGGATACTTACTTTACTATGTCAGTAGTAATAGATTCGTCTTGAGGTTGCGTGATCAAAAAGGATCTTTTCTGCTCAACTGAACCGCGTACGTTAGCCTCAAGGCATTTTATAGGCACCAAAGTAATTCGGTTCTTAGGAAAAAACATAATAATGGTGTAACATTTCATTACGGTCCTCAAATAATTTCCGTGCGGATGCTAAGTTGTTATTGATATTTTGAACTCTATGTTATGCCTCAGAAGGTGCACAAAATTAAAGCATGAAGCGTTATTTGGCCTCTGATTAGAACAGAAAACTGACGCGGCCATATCCTTCTTTGTTCTTAAAAAAATATTTGAAAAACTGTTGAGTGCAACAGCAATCGCATATTATGTCTAATTGCGTCATAAATTCATGATATGCTAAAAGGCACTAGATTACACAGAATCTGCTGTTTAGTATAATCTAAGTTTTTACAATGGCATCACTGGAGAGAGACCTGCTCTCCTCTCCCACACAATGATTGGCAAAACGAAATGTGAGAGAGATAAACTAAGATCCGGCTTTTTTCTCTCTCATCTCTCACCTCTTGCGGGCGGATACACCTTCTGATATTAATTGATATCAACTAGACACTGAACTTGGAACTGGACATCTGGCTTGAGTCTCTGCTTCTCGGCTGGTGAGTTTGCAATTCCAGGTCGGCATCGGACCGTCCATGCCCGAATTGTAGATGGTAATGCTACTCATCTCATCTTACGTAGCCATAACTAATCACCGTGCCAACCCATTTTTCCAAAATGTCTTACTTTTACCTTGAGTAAAGAAACAGCTGATGCATGCAGTTAATTTTGTTTTTATTCGCACAGCTTATGTTAACAGTGAAGTCTCTTTGTCCGTAAATATAACCCGATGAATTCGCATATAAATGAAGAGAAATAGACTTGAATGCATTGGAGACTTCCCTACAATACGGAAGGCTTTATGCTCACAATTATTTACGTAAGCAGGCAGATGCCTTATGGCCTTGATACTCGGCTCTTGGGTTTTTTAAGGTAAAACGGAACCCTTATAATTTCGTTACATCCGTCTCTCCGTCCGTCCGTTCAATCATTTATTTTGTCTAACGTGAAAGCATGTTGTTTTGCGGAAACCTTTCACGTATGTTTGTTTTCCCCATGTTTGGATCCTATGAATTAGTAATGTTTTTGATTTTCACCAAATCTTGGATTTCCACATGACGCAGCTCTTTCGCGATAAATACATGAACTAGGAAGAAAGAAAGAAATAGTATTTATTGAGACTCGCACAGGAAATCACACATTAAACTAAAAACACACTAAACATAAATAAAAAACAATAAAAAATAAAGTAACATTAAAATTTAAAGAATGAAGTCCTGTACGAGGCCAAAGGCTGCTATCACAGAACGATGCCGCGACATAAAAAATAAAAAATAAATCGCAGCGCTGGTATTCTGATTGGGCCCGCAGTGATGTCACGGGTAGATACAGAATTAAATAAATATAATAAAAATAAATAGGTGTAACTAAAACTATAAAACTGTATAGCATCTTGGATGACGTCCATGAATCGGCAAAATTAAAAACACTACCCTGAAACGTCTTGCGATGAAAGTTGTTTGGCAGTTTTCCTGGTTAAGTACCTACCTATAATGATGCATAATAATATGCTGAAATTTATACTTAGTAGGTAATACTTTAATTTCTAGACCAGATAATAGTTTCAGATCGCCTGAGCACCAGTATCTTACCCAGATTCTACAAGACACCATGAAGCCCCTTGACCATGACCATAAAACAAAGCTGACCTTCTAAATCTAAAGCAAACTAGACATACATAAAAATTCAAACAAGAATAGCAAAAAATACATTTTCGGGAACTAGTTAGCATAATCTTGGACGCGGGAACCTTGACCTTGGCTGGGACCTCGGCCGGGTCAAGACTCAGGTCCGTGAAGGCCGGTGTCGGACGGCGCGGCGGCGGTCCTCACAGCAATTATTCTAAGGCGTACTTAAATATTGAGCTCGGAGGCTCGGAAGCTCGGACCTTCTTTAATAATAGGTACTGCAATTAAATATTTTAATGTATCCGCAGGTTTATTGAAAACTTTCAATGTTGTCACGAATTGCTGGCTGGTCTTTAGTGTCAGAAGTTTCCGCAATAAAGTCAGGAATGTCTGTCTTGTCTATCGAAGTAAATAGATAATGCCGATCGAAGTGAACCAGGAAATGAGAAAAAGTCACAATACCTATATATACCTACTCCCTTTATTAGGGTTCCGCAGTGAACAAGGAATCCTTATAGTTTCGCCATGTCCGTCTGTCTGTCCGCGGCTTAGCTCAAAGACGGTTAGTACTAGAAAGCTGTAATTTGGCATATGTATACATATTAATCATGCCGACAAAGTGGTAAAATAATATCAAGAAAAATGAAAAAATTTAGGGTACCTCCCCTACACGTAAAGTGGGGATGTTTCTTTTTCTCATCTACCCAATGGGGAAAAGAAAAGAAAGAAAGAAAGGTAGTTCAAAATTATTGTGAGTTTGTAAAAACCATTTTTGGATTCAGGGATCCGTTCGCGAAATATTAAGCTTTTAACTGAAATTTTTTGTTAGTCAAGTGTGCCCCCCGCCAGCTAAATGGTTGTACTTACTTGGATTTATGAAAAAAAAATGCAGTTTGAAATACATGATCTCCCATACATTCCGTATGGGAGAACATGTTTTTCAACTACAATGTTAAGTTTGTTCTTGGGATAAATTTATCCCAACTACGGAACCCTTCATTGTGCGTGGCCGACACGCACTTTCGTGGAGAACAAAGCGAGGTTCTGTCTTGATAGAGAGAAAGAAATATTATTTATTTATTTATTTTTGTATATATTACCACTTACCACTACACTCAATAATTCGTTTTAATTAAGTGCAGGCTACTTTCGGAGACAACAAAAATCGCAACTAACATTTTATAGACTGTGTTTCCTGCCCAGCAGATGCCACTGTGGTCAAACGCAAGTTTAAAGTTAAACAAAAAAATATGCAAAATCTAACCACTCATTTGCTGAACGAGGCCAAGATTACTAAAAGTAATAACATATTTTAAATATTTAATCTAACCGAGCTAGCGATGTATCATCATAGCAAGTTATTATTAGATATAATGAGGGCGCCACTAAACTGTGTTTTTTGCCACCTGTCTCACAATGTCATCGCACCTGACTTGCTTGACCTAAATGCCAGGCTAACATAAACGATAATCGTTGTAAGGCGCTCTCTTCGCTCACTGGCGAAAGAATAACAGATAAAGCCTGAATGTTATAATGCTGTGACACAGAAAAACAAAGGTTGAGGAAAAAATATGTTTGGTGTTTTTAAAACATTGACTATTTTTAGGATGGTTGTGTTTGATCAGCAGTTTGTAGTGCCAGAAATAATTATATGTAAGTTAATAATATGAAGGCTATTTAATAAATCGATACATTTTTATCATGGTTTCAAGGTGCTCAAACTGACTAAAGCATACTTTTTAGAAGTTTAGTAGGCCCGCCATATCATATTTTATGATAATAAATGATAGCAACTAATGCTAAATAAGATGACGTCAAGAGTGACTGGCAAAAAAAATATTGTAGCGTCATCACTGCCTTGTCTCACGTTAGAGGTGATCAAGCCAAAAATAAAAACCTGATCTGTTAAGACAGTCTATTTAAAGTTTTCTATAGGGCAACAGCCCAAGGACCGGAAAACTTTAAAACATCCTTAAAAAAGTATTATTATATATTTTATGGATCGAATGTGCAATCAACCCTGAGCTAATAAAGCCTCGTGCAGACTGGCGCGACGCGACAACGCGACGCGAACGCGCCTCTAACAAAACAATTTCTAAGAAAACTTGACGGTAGAACAATTACCGGTGTCGCCTGTCGCCTCGCGCCACCGCGCCGCCGCCGCCAGCCGCGTCGCACCTGTCTGCACGAGGCTTATGAGCCTTTGAGAATTCGTCTTTCAGATGTAGCATTGCATTCTTAATCCTCTGCATCCCTGGTAGGGTGAATAAGAGCTGTATGCAGTCGATATCAGTAATAGGCGTGTTTACTTCTAATCTAATACATATTACAAAACAAAGTCGCTTTTCGCGTTTGTCTGTATGTCCGCGTTGTTCTTCTAAACCACGCAACAGATTTTGATGAGGTTTTCGTCATCGTTTAGATAATTTATCCCGGAAGGTTTATGTGTGTAATACGTTAATATTAAAGTTCCGTTTACGTAAGAAATCTCGATGTTTTTTCAAGTCGTAAAAACCGCGCGTGCGGCAGGAGCGGGTCGCGAGTGAGTACCGCATTATAAATACATGCCGTACTTGTATTCTTTATGCTAGCTCTGTAATCATTTGTATTTTGCTGTTAAACAATGTTACTGAAATAAAAGATTTAAGGTCTTCAATCTGAATCTTAGCAATATTTATCAAAAGAGCCTGAATCAAATTTTCCGCATTATGTCAACAGCATCGGACAAAAGAACATAAATTAAGCTTTCGATGGCACGTAGGCAGGCACTAAGCTTTTTTTATTTATAAGCGTAGAATCAACGGACATCGCGTTCGGAGCAATAAATTCAATCACCGACTCCCACGCATGTGATTAAGTGATCACTGTGATCGGCCGATCCCTAAATAACTTATATTTCGCAAATATCGTATCAAGCACTGAGTAATCGTTACAGCTTCTTATTTTTCCTTAGCTACATGATTCAGCATCTTTATGACAAAGATCTTTAGGCATTTGATTCCGTTTTTAATAACTCTACCGAAGGTTCTAAGAACGCTTGACCACTTAATTATGTATCACATGTCCTTGAGTTTAAACAAAATCGTATCGTATAGATAGCCTATAGAATTAACTTGCTTCTGCCCGCGATATCGTCCGTATGTTTTTTTTTAACATAGAATATGTATATCCTATGTAACTCTGTCGCAAAACTTAGTGTCATGGCGACTCATGGACCCCGAACATCACAGTCGTCTTTTACGAAACCCCCAGGAAGTTTAAGTTTAGCTAACAGCTTACCGAATATTCAAAATTCATTTATTCAAACTAGGCTGAGAATCAGCACTTTTCGAACGTTAAAATTACATAAGACAGTCCCCTAAAACGCCCACCCAAACTGCTGCTGGGGAGTTTGTTGCGCCCACGCGCAACAAACTCCCCAGCAGCACACCTCTCTGTTCAGTTAGAAAAAAAAAAAAACTATATTATATAATAGTATTCAACATAATTAACATAATTTAAATTATTATCCATATGTTAGCTAGCACACGCCAATATAACAAACAAAAAAAAATCATCGAGAAGTATACTCGGGCAGAAATAAAAACTAAACGTAAACAGAACTTAATATCTAAATAAAAGCCTTCAGGTATAAAGGGCGTGCCCGCTTACATAAAGCTGTAACTGGAAGTTACATATGATAAACTAGGACCATCGAGGTAAAATGAATAAACAGTTAATTACTAATAACAATAAATAATATGATCAATTGTCGAAGTCACTAGTTAACCACATATTGTAATACAACTCATAAAAAAAACATTGCAATGAGTAGATTATGTCAACAATAAATTAAAATAACTTGACTAAGTCAAATAAAATAAACAATTATATAAACTCATCTATCCTGTCAGTAGGTAAGCTAACTGTCATAAATAATAATATTACCTGCCTAATCAATGTAAACATTATTTTTACTCCCGACGGAAAAAGAGGGATGTTATAAATTTAACGTGGTATCTGTCTGCGCCATCGTAGCTCCTAAACGGCTGAACCGATTGTGTTTTTTTTGTTTGAAAGGTGAATTGATCGAGAGTGTTCTTAGCTATGATTCAAGAAAATTGGTTCAGCCGTTTGATGATTATCAACTCTTTTCTAGTATGAATAGATATGAGCATCTTCCTCAGGTCTGATCGATTTTAAATTTCGTATTCTTTTATTTCAATTATATTAGAAGAGCATAGTAATTGTAAGATGCTACAGCATCACCTGGAATTTGCAGGATACCAAACTCCCTTACCAACTTACAGCACAGGTATCGTGTTTGGGCTCATTGGGATGGTCTCAAGTAATAAGTTATAGATAGATGGCGAACAGGGTCTGGTGATAAATGAGTAAATGTTTGTGTCGGGGGTTTTAAATTATAAAATTTATGGTTACTTGTTTTCATTCACCTAACGAATTAATAATCAAGTGTCGTCATGAACAGCAGAATTGCCCATAATTATGGTTTACGACCTGCCTCATGAATATGGCAAAGATCCACTTCACTGATTCACTATCTGTACTCCTACTCCTACCTACTACTATTCATTGAAAGTATGATTATGTATCCATTTAAAGACAAGATTGTTACTTACCTAGACAATCATATTGACGATTTATCTGATAGCGCTGTGATTGTTTCGACAATGCTGTCTATTCGATTTCTAGGACATCATGCGACATTTGGCGAAACCCCCTTGCAATAGGACCTTATGTATACTGTACCTGTTCTGGGTTTTCCATGTAATCTTCCGGTACTGTCCTCAATACATTTCGCGTACATGAGGAAAATTGATAAGTTCTTATTACTTCACTTTATTGCACCTCGCTGGTATTATCTCAGTCACGAATGTCATGATTACGTGGCCACAGATCTCATATCTACTCGTACGCATGTTTTTTATTTTTATATTCGCAAATGGTCCTCTGGTTCACACGACGAAGGAAGGAGATAAATTCCTTTAAAAAAAGTACGAGTTGTTACATTTTATTCCAACTAAACTATAAGAACAAGTTTCTTTGAAAGTGTGGTTGATGTAAAGCGGTTTTCCTTGTTATGCCTTCAGAAATTGTGTTGTGGGATTGCGGCAAAAATGAAAAGATTTAGTTCTACAAGGCAAATGAGGTTTCCGCTAGATAAAAGCCTTTTGGACACTATTTGATAATGAAATAAGTATGCAATTTAATTTAACGTTAACCTGGCAGATGTATTTGCTGAGTAAACACATACGATTCGCAAGTCAAACATGAATATCCAAAAATGCCAAAGGTTTTAATGCCAGTGTTGAATTTTCGCATTTGTCCGCAAATTGTCAGGCGGACGTGATGCTAAAAACAAATATTGGCAAAATAATTCTGCCTTTATCCCCCAGAGGTGCAAAAGCCGCTCATAAACTTTATGGTCACAATTGAAACAATTACTCGATCACAGTATTTCAATTTCGTTTGATACTCAAGTACGCAAACAGACAATGACGAAATGCGCTCATGCACGCCATCGAGTGACTTTCCAAGCAATTTGACAACCATTTTGGTACTCGCATCTCGTATGCAAGTTTGATTTACCCGCACATTTTGAGACGACCCCAGTTTTCTTAGCCAGTGCATTGACACCGGTGCGTTTCGTATCGGACGGTGTTATTCACCGGCCGTGGCGGGCGTCGACCCCGTCTAACAGCTGATCGCGGTCCAACAGCCACGTGCCGTGTTCCTCCCTGCTCGGAGATAAGCACCCGCTTTGTTTCTGTTATTTATGAGACATGAATCTCTAGGAGACGATGCCTTGGTTAACTCCCTTCTTTTCTGGATTAAACTGTAATTTTGCGAGTTATTTTAAATGTAGCTGAGCTAGTTTTTTTTTTAGCTTTTGCGAGCAAACATTTTGCGAGTTCACTGTCGGTTAGCTAGAGACCCACTACTTTTAATGATACAAAGGAATTGCGATTAAATGCTGTGGAATCTGCGGCTTTAATACACTCGAACTAAAATCCCTCATTTATGATGGAGTCATTGCAAAACATGTAAAACATTCTTGGATAGTTGGATTCCCCCAAGAGCGATGCCTTCACTATTATTTTTATCAATAAACAATTAATTATCTTTGCATTATGTATGTTATATCGAGTGCCTAACGTTATGGGATTTCCCTTATACTAGATATTCTTCTTATTTCAAGAAAAAGATTCAACCTTTAGATTTTCTACATTTTTTTCACACCAATCCAAACATTTGCTTCTCCATTTTTTTTCTCACGTCAAAAACCTGTTACCAAAAGGATGAAACATTTCATTATACATTTATTATACACCAATGACCTCTTCAATATTCTTTAATAGATGAAATGATGTCAACCCATCACTGGTTGCCCAAAGCGTCAGCACCGTCACGGTTAGGGCAATAACCACCTATACGTGTACAACGAACGTTGATACGAACGACCGTCCGTTCGGCGCGCGCGCATGCCGCTCGTAATTATCGATGCGACGCCTTGTTGCAGGCAGCTAATGTTGCGTAATGTTTCATATTGGCGCACTAATTGCTTTTATGTGTTTACTATGTTTGATATTTTTTTCTATCTTTAAAATGGCTGTTTTACGGTTGGTCGATGGTCGTCATTGATGTTTAAATGCTATCGGTGGACGTTATAACAAGTGTAAATGTTTGCCCGTTTGAATAGCTTTGCATTATTTACCCACTTCGAAATGTTGTTTACTTCGTAAACAGTGAAAAAAGGATAAAATTGGATTGGTATGTTTCATACCTATAGGTAGGTTAGTACCTATAGTAGGTTTCATATATATTCATACCTATTGGTATGTTTAAAACCTATATAATACTAGTGTTTTTCTCGTGTCAAAAATACCAATATTTGTTACCATCAGGCAACATCTCTCTGGTATCAAATTAATGTGTATACATTCCTTTAAAACCTTGCAAAACTTACTGGTATTTTTGGTACCAAAAACAATCGTTGAACCATCGAATATATTCAATGTTTACCAAAACATACTACAATGCAATTAAGAGTGTGAACAATTTGAACTAACAAGGTGCCTTTTTGTCTGTCTCATTTGACATAAATTCAAAATGAAAGCAGGTTCAGCTAGGCAGCCGGTAACCTTCCTATGTTGCCGGAAAATTGGCAACGTTTGAAACTGGGTCCGCAGATTGAGGTTACCTAAATGTTAGGTACGCTAAATATTTTTCTATTGGACCAGTAGACACGAAGCTTACGCTTTTGTGAATTTGTAAAATTATTTAAGGAATCAAAACAGAGATACTAAACTTATTTAATCAGCTGAATGATAAAGGCCTTATTTATATTGAGTAATTTAGAATCGTGTTTAAACCCACTCCGTTCCACGAACGTGGAATTCTTCTGAACTGCGTGTTCTAAGAAAAAACCAACATAGATGAGTTATATCGCAGCAGATACGTAATATATTATATTATGAGTGTGTTTATTGTACTCCCTCTTTAAATAGGCTGGGTTCATAACCATAAAAAAATAAAAACAGACAAAATTTACAATATTTTATTTCACATAAACTCTTGACAAGTGCTCTTGTAGCACTTATGAAATGTCAGAAGCTAGGTGCACAGTTCCAATTGGTCGTTTCCTATGGAGAAGATCCGACAAGAAACTCCACCATCAAACCTAGTAATCGTTGGAGTCATTTCTTTTTGATCTTTTGCCAAACGTTCCGAATAGTGATGCGCGTCTCCTGTGTTTCTCAATTGAATGATAAGTTGGAGATTATTTCTGCTACCGCAGTGTCGTCGATGCTAACGTACTGTGTTGACCTTCGAACATTAGGGCCATTAGCTGGAGATCAAAGAGCCATTCAGTCGGGAAGTTGACCCTGACGGCGAGCGGAACAAGTCATCTATCATTTGGAAGTACAAGAGACCATCCGAGGCGTTTAGATAGAACCTTGTTACTAAAATGGTAATTTACTATCAAATGTATTTAATTTAAGTTCTAAAAGATGTCTCATGTTTTATTATGGTATCTTTATTGGTGTTGCATTCCTTTTGAACAAAACAAAGCAGTTAAGATCGTGTTATTTTTATAGCATCATTACTATACCCAGAATTTTGAACTATTGTTATCGAAATGAATAAATAAACATTTAGAAGTTATCGTGCCTACCTATTCGATTCACCGTGAAAATGGAATCCGTTAGATGCTGTATCAGTCAACTGTCTTACCAAATTGTCTATTGTAGATCAAAACCTGCTTGGGCCTGCAGTAGTAAACTCCAAATCAGTCTACACACACCAATAACTCAGGATTCCATTAGATATGGTCTACAAAAAAACATTAATGACTATTGTAATTACATGAGATGACTTGGCTATTTTCATGACAGGGTGGGACCAGCCATTGTTGGATGACGTTTTTCTGGCAGATTTTAATAATACAAATATATGAGATCGTTTTAGAAATAGGAGCCGTGAGTGATTAATGTTGTAGACGTTTAGTCATTTTTACCGTGGCAATACCAGTGTCCACTGGTATTGCCACGGTCAAAATTGGATTGTTTGATTGTTGAATTTGGTCATGGGAATTCGGATATGTAGAATTTGGAAGTTGGAACCATCTGCATCAAGCTTAAACCGCACTGCAGCATTTCCCAGTTTATTGCCTAGACTAGACTACTGTAGATTTCAAATGCCGCATTTGAAAATCTCTTACATGACCTAAAAGTCTTTTAGATTATGTAAGAGATCAAGCAGTAGGTCTGAATCATTTTGAAAGAGATTGCTAATCCATTGTTTCATAAGTTCGAAAAAAAAATAGCTGGTCATTATAAACTTATGGGTGTATCTCTAGGATTTAGATTAGTTGAGCGGTGGTTTGCAGTTTAATTGTGCTTTAATAGAATTTCAAATGTCATGGTTGTGTTTGTTTAATGTGCATGAGTTTAAATTAATTTCTCATGGCTATTAATTTCCTAGTATTATAAAAGCTCGTCATCTGGCTAGCCTTTTCCCAACTATGTTGGGGTCGGCTTCCAGTCTAACCGGATGCGGCTGAATACCAGTATTTTACATGGGCCGATTGCCTATCCGTCCTCCACAACCCAGTTACTGGGTACAGCTTCTTGGTAAGACTGGCTGTCAGATTTTTGGCTTTCTGGCGACCCGTACAGTCTGTCAAAGATCCACGAATAACAGCCGGGACCAACGGCTTAACGTGCTTTTCGAAGCACGGAGGGGTCTCGGTATGTACTGTACGTCACCCATCCACGGACCAACCGCGGAAACCGTAGCTTAACCTGATTGATCGACCCGTGCGGCTGTTATTACTTAGCCACAAGCTCCCCTAGTAGTATAAAAGCTATCAGATAACATTAATATTGATTTAATTTGGCTACAGCTTGTCAGCAGGATATGATAACGGGCCTACATTGAATCGGCCTTTATTAATTTAGTTGATCAAATATCAACAGATTTTCCTTTTCAACTGTTGTGTATTGTAATCAACTTTGATACACGTGTTTACTAATTTACATAATATGCCATATTCAGAAGGTCACGTTCGTTAACATGCTACTAAATATTGATTGAAGGATCTACACTCAAGGCTGTAGCTAAAGCTTTTGTGCATTATTGAGAATGTCAATGTCAGTCAAATAAGCTGTACTGGTTTTGGGATCCAAATTCAAAACAATTATAAGTTACCATGAAGTTTGCATTAACTGACATTTTAGACTGCTATCCCCTAATCCTACAGGCTCGTGCAGACCAGCGCGACGCGACGGCGCGACGCGACTCGAACAATACAATTTCTAAGAAAACTTCACTGCATAACAATCACCGGTGTCGCGTCACGCTGGTCTGCACGAAGCTTAATTTGTATATTATATTTATAGTTTTAAAACGTGTATGTATATCTTTATATTATTCCTCAATTCTCGCTATTGTACCCACCACTGTTTGTCTCTGCATCACCCAAAGGTTGACTGGTAGAAAATGCCTATGGCATTAAGTCCGCCTCTGTACGTTTGTGTGCTTGAAGTATTAAATAAATAATCCTCTTCTGAACCTCAAAGTCATCAATTCATCAATATAGATGGTATACTAACAATTGTATCCTTTTGTCCACAGTCCGGAGTTACGACAAACACGATAAATGTGGGCTTGTCTGGATTCCGCGCGTTGTCGCGTACCGATGTCGCACGTGCGGCATTTCGCCGTGCATGTCGATATGCCGCGAGTGCTTCCACCGCGGCGACCACTCCACGCACGACTTCAATATGTTCCTGTCGCAGGCTGGCGGCGCTTGCGACTGTGGCGACAAGTCCGTTATGAAGGAGGATGGGTAAGGAAATATCTTGGCAGTATTTAAGATAGCTGATATCCTGGTATAGTCCAATGAGACGGCAATACAGAGCATACTTTCTTGCTTGAGGGGTCCTCCATCTGTGGAATTCTGCACTGCGACAGGCTTAGTGGATCCCGCGCGTAGTCTATCGCAAATTCCCAATTCAGATTCAGTTGGCAGCACAATGTAAGGTCATGAATAAGAAGTCGATTCTTAAAGCTTGTCGTATCATAAACGAAGTCCCTATCTTAACTGACGCATAATCGCAAAAAGTGAAATATGTACAACCAGTTTATTTTTTTCACGTTTTAATACTGCAATTTGGGATGTGAACCGAGAACCCATCAGGGTCAAGGCTATCTTGTCTCAAGTGGGCTGCAAATGGCGTTTTCGCGTCATCCTGGCGCAAAATAACCTACCGACTATAAAACATATCAGACTGAAGTCAGTTCCTAACTTAAGTTATTTAGAGATAGATTTAGAAATTTTATTCGCTAGAGACGCGAAGAATTTTCAATCATAACTTTGGAAATCTTAAATTTTCAATATTTCCGTACAAAATAAATAACATACATACGATTTGCAGTATATCGGAACAAATTGCAGTGCTTTGTGGTAATAGGTGGCTTTATCAGACCGATTTCTCTTAATGAATATGCTCATGTTAGGGTAGGACGCTCCATTTTAATAGCCCCGGTCCTTACCTTGTGGATATCTAATAAGCAATATGGATGTAATTATAATAAAGTGGTCCTAACTGCTTATGTTAAGTCTTAGATGGTAAGACATATCTACTAATATCTAGGTTCCTGTCAAATGCGGGGGCGGCTTTCTGTATGACGTCAGGGCCTTTAACGATCTATGTTGTACAAAGCTGGACCGTGTTTCAACGGCTATCTAGGAGTAAATGGAACAAAGTAATGGCGATTATCATCCCACGTAAGTCAGATAAGTTGCCAGAGAAAGGGATATAGAGATATCGAAATACGATGGACTGCAACGTGCAATTCGTTATCAATTTTATTGGTCTTATACAATAGCATGCAATGCTATTGCTACACGTGGTTTAATCAGATAAAACGTTTATCAGCCAATTCTTGACTTGCTTCGTTCTTCTTTCTTTCTCTCCGGGTTCTTAGAATGGATTGGTTTTCGTCCAAAAAAACATCTTCTTTTTATGTTCTTCTACATTGTGGTTATTTTAAAAGCATCACAATTTTTGTCACCCAAAAATATAGAAACAGGTTTCGATACCGCACCCAAAATGTAGATACGATACAAAATAAAGTCAACAAGCAATCGTGGTAACATGATACATTATGAGAGGACGGTAACCATGGGATACACAGCAAACGGAGTGCTCATACACGTTATGAGAGAAAATGGTCACCTAACCCCTGATACGCCTAACGTTTCTGATACTCTGCAAGGGTCCAATGCTTCTGAAAGACATTGCCTGAGTATTACTTCGTATATTCGCTGCCAAGTTATCTTTGTTAGCTTATTCCTCCATGTTTGCAAAGTAGATGTGGTGTTTATTAAACAGGTTTATTTTCTATCTATGTTATTAGTGAAATTATGCGCTGCCATGTCTCATGTTTGCTCGCTAGTCGTCAGCGCGAATCTGCTAAGTGGTGATTTTATTTATGCCGGAAACCGTTGGGCTTGGTTCATGATTATTTATATTTTTAGTCGTTTTCTTTTAATTACGACGGTGTAAATGCGGTTGTTAGTTCATTTATTGATTGTAGCTCGTTTTTGCTTCTGTATATATTTTTGTAATGTTCATTCAGAACTACTTTGACTTTGCTTCTGTCTTTTATTTTCTTTTTTTTAAGTGTGCATTCAAAGCCACTTAGATTGTAGTCTTCTTTAGGAATGCAAATGGAAAATAATATTATGTTTGTATGCGGAATCAATAAAGAACCTCAAGGCGTTTTGTAGGTGCAGTACTGCAAAGAACTGCAGTTAAATTTTTCAATGTAGTAACTTTGCAGTCAATGCGCCACTTAAAGGCTTGCAGTCTATCTGTGATATTCTGGAAACGTATTGATTATTATGTTTATGTGAAAAGCGAATCCGTAAAGTCGTTTAGATAACGAGTGTGGCCTAAAATTTAGCCTTACATAATTAAAGCAATCTAGTTCAACCTTGATTATGTCATAAAGTGTTTGTATTACTTATATGACCAAAGTTTCCATTAGCTAATTAACAGGCATTCAATCAAGTCTGTACCATTGAGATGTGGTTTATTACTTTCATGATGTTAATTTCTGCTTGTTGATATTGACACAGGCAGGCATGATTAAGGCTGTAGGTATGATCAAATAAATAACAGGTTGAACCCAACCTCACATTGTTTTGAACACAGATAAACCACTTCATTGGTTCTATTACCAAAATTAAATATAATCGATACTTACTTTAAATTATTGTAAAGTCGGTTTACGTGTCTGTTTGTGTGACCGCGTTGTTCTTCTAAACTACTCAACGGATTTTAATGCGGTTTCGCCATCATTTAGATAATGTATTATATATAAATCTAATATTAAAATATTTTACACATACCCTATGTGTAAAATATTTTAATATTAGATTTATATATAATCAAGAAATCACGATGTTTTGTCAAGTCTAAAGAGCGTTTATTCTGAAAGTGGGTAACGTCGCAAATAGATGTCAAATATTTCGCTGTTTTGATGAATTTGGCAATATTACTGTATGGAAATAAATATGGCTAACTAGCGAACTAGAATATTGGTTATGAAATGCAATAATTAATATCATAACACGGAATATTTAGTTTTAGATAAAAAAAGTATTTGGAAACTTTCCAAATGCCTTTTTTACACCTAAAACGGGTACAACATCAAATTCAATGTTTTAATTGCAATTCAATATTAATATTATAGTTCGCTAGTTAGCCACATTTCTTATTTCCATACATTAATATTGCTAAATTAATCAAAACAGGTACATTTTTGACAGCTTTTTGCGACGTTACCAACTTTTAGCATAAATGCTCTTAATAAGCGTACGAAGCAGGGGCGGGTCGCTAGTTGTAATATATTATTCCGTCACGTTCCGACCCCCACGTCAGGCTACAATACGACAGTCACGTTCAGGATACAGTCGTTCTAAATCGCAAGGGTAAAATGTAGGGCAGTCGATCAAAGTCAGAATTAAATTAGAAATAAGTAGGTAATAGAACCATAATGAGTTGTCTAGCGTATTGAACGTGTAGGTACAGTCATTCAATTTGATTGTTATCGCAAACACGTGCTTCTTACGATGTTTTCCTTGCAGTGCGAAGCTAGCACATTATTATAAATTGTGTACCATCAAAGAAGTTCATATCTAACCAGTTTCAAAACAAAATCCCGTGAACACGATGACCACATCTGTTACCGGCCCGGTGCTATAACCGCTGAGCGCTGCAAGCAATAATAGTCCTTACGGTGGTTAGATATGAACTTCTTCGATGGTACATTAGTTATGGAGTTATGACAAACACGCGGCTTGCTATCGGTGCCGGCTGATAGTGCCACATCAAGGCTATCGATTTAATTTAATTGATAACTGAAACAGCATAGGCAACCGAAATTGGCAGTATACGCTCACTTTCGTAAACTGTTTTAACCTGTACCACCACCTCTTATAGTACTACTAGCTTTTTCCCACGGTTTCGTTCGCGTGGAAGTCGGAAACTATCCCATGGAAACGTACTACCGGGATGAAAAGTATCCTATGTGTTAATCCAGGTTATAAACTATCTGTCTGCCTTATCCAAATCCTATTAGTAGCATAACATAATGATTGAATACTATCGTGAATTAATGCAAGCCTAGTACTTTTTGTGCAAAGTTTGAAGTTTATTACTCAAGGAATAAGATTTTTCATACAAACGAAATCACCCCTTTTTGCCCCCTTAAAGGTGGAATTTTCAAAAACCCCTTCTTAACGCTCCCCTACATTATAAAATGAAGCTGTGTGCAAAATTTCACGTTTTCATAGTCCCAGTACTTTCGGCTCTGTGTTGATATGTCAGTCAGTCAGTCAGTTTCTCCTTTAATATATCGTCGTCTTAGAGTGAAAACCTCTTATATGCGAAAAAATGGTGTGCAACTGGGAATTTATGTTATATGCTAATCGCTCGGTAAAATCTGTTTAACCGATGCAAGATTTAGCGTGACGTATGATGCGTAAGTCGCATGTGGCGATATAGATGCCGCCATAAAACTGCGTGTGTTGCGAGGTTTTTTTAATTCAAAAATGTTATAAAATAAAAAGTCAAAGTTGCATTCCCGAGCTTTTCACTCTAAGGCGACGATATATAGATTATATGGTTGTGTGGTTGGCCCCCCTGAAAGGATCGTGGATAGAATCTGGGGAAGAGCTATTCGTGATAACGGACAGTATGGCTAAATTGCCATTTTCCCTATATTTTTGTACACATCTCCATTAAAATGTAACACAGCACGCAAATATTGATCACAGTGATAGCCCAGGCTTGTTTATCAAGCTGATAAGTAATCTGTCTAGACACGTGCGTCAGATAAGAACGACTAAATGAAAACATAGTGGCAGCGTTGAACTTGACCGGGACTAGACCTTCGGCGCAAGGTGACCACGCCGCGCCGTTCTAATGCAAACAGGAGATGTATGACGTTCATAACGTAGTCTCCAGTTTGTGGGACTTAGATTTTATCAATGCATTGATAGTTGCGTAGGCAGTTCAGGATCATTACGCCTGAAGGCTCTGTCTGTGTCTGTCGCAACTTAGCTCCGAAACGAATATACCTATTTCAATGCGGTCTTTTTATTTAAATAAAGAATATTGATTGATTGATTGAATGCTGGTATAAGCCTCGTGTAGACTGGCGCGACGCGACGCCGGTAATTGTTCTACCATGAAGTTTTCTTCGAAATTGCTTTGTTAGAGTCGCGTAGCTTCAGTCTGCACGAGGCTTTAATCAGCGCGGTCATTCTCTTTCTTTTTTGATAAACATTATATTTAGCTCAGCCGCCAAAAGATCATCAGCTCTTTTCGTTCGTTATGTGTGGTTTAAGATTATTGGGATTTGTTCAAAACACAATAAAATACTGGTCTAGAAAAACTAACGAGAGGTAAATAAATTATCTACAAAAAAAATATCGTGCGGTGATGGTGTACCTTCTAAGCACAATGAACTCCTATAGGTAGTGCTTTTTTTTGCGCGGCAAAAAAGTTGAATGGTGTAATTTTTATAAGAAAGCCCAGGGAAGCATAGCAGAAATTGCAGGCCTGTACTGGAACAAGCAACCTCCAATGATGATCTTAATTGTAGTAATTTTTTATGTTTTGGGGCGCTGCCATCGTTAAGCTTCGTACAGACTAGCGCGACGCGATACCGGTTATTGTTATACCGTGAAGTTTTCTTAGAAATTGTATTATTGTTCGAGCTGCGTCGCGGCGTCGCGTCGCGCTGGTCTGCACGAGTCTTTAATCTTTCCTCGTATTGGCCCGAATAGTTCCTGGTATGGTAAACATAATGAGTCAGTTAACAAGATGACAAAATCACAAGACATTTATTCAAATCAGACCGAGCCAAAGCTGGGTGGACTGCCCAAGTGCCCGTAATTGCTTTATCGCACTAAGGTTGAATATTTCCCTATATTGTCCCTTGCACTTCATAAAACAATGGTCTATTTACCTATGTGACAGTTGAATGTCACTTGCACTTCATAAAACAATGGTCTATTTACTTATGTGAAAGTTGAATGTCACTTGCACTTCATAAAACAATGTTCTATTTACATTGTGACATTTGAATGTCACTTGCCCTTCATAAAACAATTTTCTATTTACCTATGTGACAGTTGAATGTCACATGCACTTCATATAACAACATGGTTTATTGCATAGGTGACAGTTAGATCGGTTCAACTTTAGTGAAGTTTTAATTTTCCGGGAATTGATGTCAAAAATGGTATAGCAATTACGAGGTCGACTATACAAGTATCGCCAATACCGTTAGAATAAATTATCTAATCAACTATCAGTTTACCAGGATATTATATTATATCATATCGGATATTGATAGCATAACACATTTCTGGTCGATTGTTATTCGCGTCGGTCGATAAGCAGCTGGCACATTGTTTTGTTGACATTTTGTATAGATAGAATTAGAATTAGAGTTGCCGCGAATACTCGCTATTATTCGGTATTCGGCATTACTCGTCATTTCTTTGATATTTGTCGAATACCGAATAATAGCTAGTATTATTCGACATTCGGCGAATAGTCCTCGAAAATAAACTTTTAACGAACAAAAGAACTAATGAGTTAAAAATAATAATTTTTTTAATTATTTTCCTTAATAAAACAATACACAATATCAATTATTATCTGTAATATGTGTCTGTGCCTATCATATTCATGAAATTAAATTAGTAAGGCTTTTTAATTAATATTTAAAATCCAACAGAGGCAGATTGTGGTGCAAAAAAACAATTTTTTCTGCACGTTGTGGAGCAAGTCGGTTTCGTTTTTCCTCGTAAATTATACCTGCCTCGGAAAATAGTCTTTCTGAATAAACAGAGCTTGCTGGTGTGATTAAGTATCGTTTAGCAAGCTTACTTAAAATAGGAAATCTATTCTTATTGGTACTCAAAGCCCACCATTCATATGGGTTTATTTTTCTGTCAGCCTTTGCTAATGCGATGTAGTTCGTAGGTAGTAGTAGTAGTAGGTATGTATAACATGAAACAGATTTCTTTAACTTTATTTTTTTCTTTTCTCACAACCTTATTAGAAATTAGAAATATTTTTAATGTGTTTAATGTTTTTTTTATGTCGAATAGTAATGTCGAGTTATTCGACTATTCGCCAAAGTGAATGGCGATTAATCGGTATTCGACTATTCGCTATAAACACTATTCGCGGCAACTCTAATTAGAATACATTGCAAGCTTTACATACGTGGAATGTTTTAATAATGGGGTAGGCAGTAGATACTTGATAACACCTGTCGTTACTTAAGATCGGTGGGAGAGTGCTAGTGCTCGTTAAGTATACAAATAATCAGGGACTGAATTACCCAAAAATTACGGTACCTTTAAATTTCGGTATGACGTCATACCGGTAATAAGTGTTACCAAAATATTTTGATACCGTTCTTTTTTTCAATAGCGGAATTTTGAGGTTGGAAATGCATACCGGTATATTTTGGTAGAAGTATCGGTACCTTTATAAATGTATCGGTAGCAGACCTTAACCTTTATAAATGTATCGGTAGCAGTACCTAAATCTTCATAAATACACAAGTTCTAACGTGTTCGACCCCCCGCGCACCCGCGCCGCGCCGTCTGACATGTTTTAGGTACCGAAATCGTGTAAAGGTAAAATAACGGTTTAGCCCAACCTTAATTTAAAAAGGTATCGGTATAGCTCAACCCTTATTTTAAACAGGTACCGGTATATTTTTGAGGTATGTTACCTTTAATCGTAACCGCTTTCAGTCCCTGCAAATAATATAACAAACACCACGCTTATATTACCTGCTGTATAGGCAGGGGTGTTTGTTGTTTGGGTGTATTACCAATTATATTTCACCAATTATGTTAAACTGCCATATAATAGCGGACGAGCGTATTACCATCCATTGGGTTAAATCACAACTCTGACTTGACTACCACAGTTACCACTAAAAAGCACTGCCCGAACTGACTAGTAGGAACACAGAAATAGGGCAGATAGGCAGATAGGTATACAGTATACCTATCTGCCTATCTGCCCTATTTCTGTGTAGTTTACGGTATACTCGAACAGGGCAGCTGAGTTGAAATAATCGTAAACATTTGTCAATACTTACATAACAATAACTATTTGCATTTATTGAGTTGTTTGAGATAAGCTTAAATATAATATAAAAATTAACAGTAAAATTAATTTATATTATGTACAAGTAAGTAGGTACCTATATAAAAAAGGGGAATATTTTAAATGAATCAGTAGGTAAATATTTTAATCTTAATACTATAAAAACTCTTATCAATGAATCATTAAAACTTATTTTACAATTCCAAGAATAACATTCGATCGTAAACATTTAAAGATTTTCCTTATTTTGATACTCCACCCGTAGGCGTAGCTTGGGCATGGGTGACTTGTTTAATATTAATAACTTAAATTTTTGATCAAAAAGGAAAATTCGCTTAATATCATCAATCTAAACTCCGTCGTTGTCAAAAATTCCAAAGACGTAAACAACAATGGCCGCTTGATATTTTCTATGGTTTAGTGATGCGGTAGTATGAATTTAAAGTTCACTTGTTATCGATAATAACATGGTCCACACATCAATAACAAACACCTGTTGCTTCAATTTGAATGCAACTGTCAACAAATGCATATTAAAACAAGAAACCAATCAAGATGAAACGATAAACAATCTACCTAACAGCTGATATCAGAATGATTACATTTCGTGGATAAGCCATGATTTATCTCAGATAACGGAGTTGATAACGGGGTGATTGCCACTTTCAATACAGACATGCTGTTCTTATCAGTTATATTGTTGCCATTAATATTGACATAGATCTTATCAGAGAAATGGGTTTCTCTCTGCACGCGTAGCATGACCACCGTAGAAACGGGTTTTGTCGACGGAAGAATAGACAAAATGACAGATATTGATTGTTTATCCGTCATTTTGTCTATTCTTCCGTCGGCAAAACCCGTTTCTAAGGTGTTCATGATACGCGTATATAATTACTTTCAATGTCCTACATTGAAAGTAATTTATCACAATTTTTGTCTGGGTGACATTCAAAACTGGCGATAATAATAGTGAATAAACGACTTCGTAGGAAATTGATTGAAACACAGCAATGTTTTTAAATGTTATAAAAATAAAGATGGCACTTTTGTTATGAAACATTGCTGACTTTTAATTGCAGATTACAAGAAAGATTGCCTTGTGGATCTAGTGGTTGCAAGCGCTACTGTCTGAGCATGAGGTTATAGATTCGATTCCCGGGTAAGGTAAAGTGTTATTGGCTCTTTCCACCTCTAATTTCTCAGTAGCAGCGTCGAGTCTGGATTTATGCCCGGTTGATGGTAATAGGCTTGCCCTTTATTACATGGGACAACAAAAAATATGTGCGAAATGGGCGAAATATGGGTGGACTAGGTCTATAGGTACACCTCTGCCTTACCCCTCGGGGAATACAGGCGAGATGTTGTTTTAAGTTTTAACTAGCTTTTGCCCGCGGCTACGCCCGCCTAGATGTCGCAAAATATTTCACGGGAAAGTACTACCGGGATTACATACCTGATAGTCGAGGAAAAGGTCATTGACTCCTACCGCTGCGCCCGCGTAGCCGTCAACCATAATTATTTTGTTATGCGTAATTTTGAATCTGTGATATTTTTTAAACTATTCATTTAAATGATATGATGTCGAGGTATATTTTAATCTAAATTAAATTTTCAATATAAATACTATATTTTATTGGGTATGGATTAATATAATACCGGTCAAAATAGCTTCGGATATAACAATGAAATTTTTATTTTATACACAATTTATACAAAACCTTACTGAATTACATACTAAAACCTTCCGCGTGAATCACTCTGTCCATTGGTGAAAACCGTTTGAAAATCCGTTCGGTAGTTTTTGAGTTTATCGCGTTCAGACAGACAGACGCGGCGGGAGACTTTGTTTTATAATATGTAAGGATAGCAAATTAATCAAGAAAGAGACTATTAAAATGTAGCATTCAAAGCTGTAACATGATCTTATAGTTTCAATTCAATCAACTGTCAAAGCTTAAAAAACCACCCACATCCACATATTTTCCTTATTTTACATTGCCATACGGTACGGCACAATATCCAAACCAGAACACCCTTCCAGAGAGAACAAAACAAAGAATACTACGTCCACACTGCTAACAAAACTACAATAGACGCTAGCGGAGACACTGCAACAACGACCAGCCTTTACTCTCAAACAAAGCATTATAGGACTTGCTCCAAGATAGAAGGAGATAGCAGATCTTAGTGACCTTTCCATGATTCAGACGTCCGTTTGAACTTGTCCCTAGACCTTCGCAATGACCTTGGAGAGATGTGATGACGTCATTTCTGTGTTACGTCACACATCTCGATTTAATGCTTACGTTTGTGATGAAATGGATACACTTACTATAATAGATGCATGTACTTTACAGCAGATGTTAGCTTGATGTTTTGATTAATAAATAATGTTATTGTGGGTTTAAAACTGATTTTTAAACAATGGACATGGAATTTGTGTAACTTGTATTCCATTTCCATGTGTAATAATTTAATCTTGTATCTGTTTGATATGCATGTATGCAACTTTATCATGTATTTTTGAATGGAACATGGAACAAGAATTTTGTAATAAAATGTTTACAACCGGATGAACTAAGTGCTCTGTGGTCGGGTGTTAATGTCCCATCCGTAGTTCCGCATTGCAGTATCATAGTACTTATACTTATGTCAGAGAATTTCATCTGACAAGAGACGTTTGACAGACATGCTTATAAAAATAAACCCAACTATTTGAGCATGGGGTTCGATACCAAGATCAAGCAAAGAAAGAGTTATTGTTTTTATCAAAAATTTCTCAGTGGTAGACCTGAGACTGACTTTGTGCCCGGTTAGCGGCCTATTACCTATATGGGACAATAAATGACTATCGAGGGGTCTAGGATTTCTATCACGGATGGTCAGTAGAACAACTCAGCGTCTACCAGACCCGATTTTTAGTTACTTTTGTATACTTATGAAAATAATGTCTCGTTACAGATTTTGCAGTAACCACGGCAACAAATGTCCTCGTCCAGGAGACGTGCCCGCGGCTCTCATGTGCGTCGCTGAGGCTATGATGCCGCGCCTCATACTGCGTCTGCTGCAACACTTCAGAGAGAACAGGTAAATACTGCAGCAACAGAAAGCATAGGTTTACAAGATACTGCCTGAAGCAGGTCTGTTAGAGGAACACCCTCTAACAGACCTGCTTCTGGCAGTATCTGACCTGTATTAAGCTTCGTGCAGACCAGCGCGACGCGACGCCTCGACGCGACTCGAACAATACAATTTCTAAGAAAACTTGAAGGTATAACAATAACCGGTGTCGCGCCGCGCTGTCGCGTCGCGCTGGTCTGCACGAAGCTTTACTCTTTTGAGGGGGAAATCACCGCAGAGCAAAACGGAGCATCAGTTAACAATTAGCTTATTACCCAAAAACTAGAAAGTAAGGCCCACTTGCACCACAAATTACTAAATACGTTTAGCACTAAGTAATTTGAAACATCGTTCTATTTCTGTCAATCGTTTGAAGATGTCAGGGACAGAGTTATGTTTTAAATAAGTATAGAGTTAAGTAAATTAAGTGATTTGTGGTGCAAGTGGGCCTAAATGCTGTTTCTGCTTATTACCGATCTGGGTTTCAAGGCCAGGTTTGCAGGGCATTGGTTAGTGTCCGGTGGCCTTACATTTCGAGCTGAAATTATAACACCGTTTTGGAAGAGTATTGATACCATAGTTGAACTAGCCGTCGTTAGTCCCAGCCGGGCGATTTGAATGTCTATTCCACCAGCACGCTTAGCATGAAGAAAATATAAACGAGTTTTGTCGGCATTTTGTCTATTCTTCCGGCGACAAAACCGGTTTGTATGGTTCTCATGATACGCGTGCAGCTGTCGGTCAGAGTCCTACAGTTAAGATGCGTGGTGCACTGTACCTGAATACAAACGTTTTGAAACTACTATATTTTGAAACCATAAACTGTTTCCGTAGTTTAAATAATCCAATAGAAGCAATTCCTATAATCCGCTCAACTGACACGAATTTAACCGTCCTAGTGATTTGCGAAGCCACACACGTGTGCCCCTAAGGTTTCTCACGGCAACCGTGTCAAGTATTTTTAGTTCGTTACGTTCAGCGTATTCAGATGTAACCTAGAACTGGATTTATGACGTTAAATGGGTCGAGCCTTAAGTAGTTAGGTTGAGTGAATTACTCGTACAAGGCTGTGAGCATCAGGCCATTAGTCGGAAGTATGCACGGTCTTAAAAAGACAATGGCCCACTGTACTTGTAGAGGGATTTTCTATGTAGGGAATTTCTTTACTGCTACTAAGCAGTAAAGAAATTCGAGGACGTGTTGAAGAGATCGTCAAAGTCACGGGAAACCCTGGATGAGGGACGCACGGAACCGGGAAGTATGGTAGAAGAAAGGGGAGGCCCATGTCCAGCAGTGGGTAGTTCTGGGTTGAAATGATGATGAAAGAAATTCACATTTTATTCATGTATGAATGTCGCAAGGTATCATTAATCAGAATCTCAATCACTCACATTCAACTGAGAATTTTTATGACTTATCTGATGATTCATATGTACCTACTGCGGTAATAAGCAGTGGTGGCGGATCGATAGATAATTTGCGAGGTGATAGATCACGATAACTACCGTCGAGGCACATTCTGTTTAATGGGCTATTTATCATTGTATTATGTGTTAAAGCCACAAAAGACATTGACTGCTTTGTATTGGGCTCCCCCACGAATTTTAACGAAGGGTTCCCTCCGAGTCTACATTCAACAATTCCTCGCGACCTTCACACGTCGAGCATATGACATATTTTTTCCGACGACTGTCCTGACTCCTATACTTCACATACTAGCTGATAGAGATGGGCTGAGTGATGATTTTTCTGTATCGGTGACTGCATGACAATGACAAAAAAATATCGGTGACGGGAACAATGACAAAATCATTAATGATTTTTATTTGAGTATTAGATCTCGTCACTTCATTTGTGAGTAGATACTAAATGATCGCGGAACGGCTTAGTGAAATTATCATTAGTTATTTATGTAGGCATGAGTCGAGTTTGTCAGTTGGCCGCGTAATTAAAATTTTCTTAGTTTGTGACATTCATTGCAGGTTATTTAGGTATTGATTTATCGTTATGGAAATCATCAATATGTTTCCATTAGTGATATTTGCTGCAAGATATGACTATTTAGTATATCATGGCAATTTGTCGTAAAAACTTGGTCGCGTAAATATGCACCTCCCCAACAAGTAATATTCCAATCTTCCCTTCATGCTTTTTCCAGGCTTAGGACTAGCAAAGACTAGCAAAGTAATAGTACATACTTAGTACCTAATAAAAGAAATCTATCAGTCTGCTAATCTTTGGCGTAAACGTCGCAATTCACAGTCACACCGCCCGCTGCGCCCGAGACGGCCCGATACCGTCCGATCCGAATCACCGAACTTCGCGTTCATTGTCATTCTTGTAATGATTTTTAAGCATTGATGATTTTGTCTTTGTCATGGCATGATGAAATGATTTTAAAATATCGATGATTTTTACATGTGACATGATATCGGACTCATCTCTACTAGCTGACAATAGACACTCAGGCAATCCTAACGACTTTCTTCAACAAAGGGCCGCGGGTCTTGATGATACTCGAGCTTTCTACAGCCCTCTCGACTTCTGGGAACTTTGTTGGTTTGTCAGCTAAGGGTTCAGGGCACGTGTTTTTGTAATACGTAAGTATAGATAACTAGGTCTAAAGTCAGAGTCTCCAGTATGGATAAATAAATACAAAGTTTCGTCAAAAAATGGGATGTCAAAAATCTTTTTGTAATCATCATTCAAATGGACGAAATTAATCTCACCTCCATGGTGCTACGACTGTCGTAAGTTGACATAAAAGTGCACGCCGCTGACATCAGGCAGCGCAACGCAAACCATCCGAGATTTCCTACCATTTTTTAGAAGAAAGCATTTTTTTAACATATTATTTTCTTTATTCTCAGTTGCGGCACACAGACAACATCAGACAGCTACCGGATCACTGTCCAGGAGTGCGAGGGCTACGTCAAGATGCTGATGGAGTTCAACAACATGGGCGATCTGATGCGCTCCGCCATGACCAAGGCTCTCATCAACCCACAGGTGAGCAAGTCCACAAGACTTCATAAGTATAGCATAATCAGCCTAAAATGTCCCCCTACAGCTGGGACACAGACGTCCTTTTTGTGAAAAGGAGTGTTTTATCAATATTTATTATATTCACCTCACAAGAGTCCTCAGACCCAGTCCATAACACTTTATAACTTCTGGAGCAGTACTTTACTCGGCTTGTATGGCTAGTACATTACTAGCGAATGTTGAAACATAGGCTGTTTCTGTCCAGTCCAGTTTTTTCGGATTGATCATTGTTTTGATATATGACCGTATCTACTTACAGTATTTTAAAGGCTTGGATGAGCTAGCCTTGCTCGAGGATATCGTACAAAAATAATTCAGAATCAAACTTTGGTGTTGTCAGTGGAATTACAAGAAGGAAGAATCGCGATTTGTTTAGCTTTATTATTTCTGATGGATTTTTAAACAGAAAGCTAACGATTTAGACACAAACGTCTATTCCTTGAGAAACTATTCTCTAATACTCGGGTTACATAGGGCAAGTACGGACGCCATGACACTTCTGTGAAGTGTTGCCAACTTATTAAACAAAAGACTATATATATTTTAATTTTTTTGTATTTGCGTATTTTGCCTGAAATAAAACACTATTTATTTTTATTTTATTTTTAATTTATTACATTACTTTTACGTCTTACAACAATTTCTAACTGAACCTCGTATTTCCTTACTCCAGATGTACCGCAACCTGGTGGAGCCTCCGTTTCCGGAGACGGAGTACGGCGGCTACATGGCCGAGTCCAACAAGATGTACGAGAAGGCGCTCGAGATGTTCCCCGCGCCGGAACCGCCTGACGAGTGAGTTTACATTACTAGAATAACAGGATATCATCCTTAATAAGTTATAATATGGCTGTTAAAACAATGGTGAAAAGGGAAATTGTCAGAATCTGTCAACTTGGAGAGGGATCTTGGTAAATGTAGCAATCCCTCTCCAAGTTGAAATTCTGCAAAGTTGGATTGGATAAATGATATTTATTAGAATTAATTGGTTTAAAAATATTTATACCCGTCAAAAAAAAAAACACGTTAAACTAGATGAGGTCAGTGTTTCCTATAACCGACTACTTTCAGAAGAAAAACCGAAACAAAGTCAGAGGCCACAGACTCCTAAGTCCATACATTATCTTAATTAGATCATACTATGAGGACTATGCAGATTAGTGTCTAACCACTTTGCCCGTGTCCATCCGTCATGATGGATTATACAATTTCTCATATTATTTATTGCCTGACAAGACAATGCTTTGCACAAGAGTTTCTTTTATAGCGAAGCACTGAGGAATGATTTTCGAAAATTCATCCCCTTAAAGGGGTTAAATGGGGATGGAAGTTTATATGGAAGCATCGTACACACGGCTACTTTTAACATAAAAACATTTTCCTTTCTCCCCAGGTACCGCCACCTGCCCGCCCTGGCGCCTCGTCTGCAACACAATACCTTATTAGACGAGTTCATATTCTGGACGTTTAAGTACGAGTTCCCGCAGAACGTGGTCTGCTTCCTGCTCAATATGCTGCCAGACCAGGACTATAAGGTAACCAAACATTTTCTTTATAAAATTCCGGAAAAAACCTCCAGATTGTTCATGTAAGTGAGGTCCCCGTGGCTTTTTCGCTGTTTTACTACTGTCAGGGATCACGCATCCAGTATACTAGCCCAGAGATCATGATAACCTGTATGTACCATCGAAGAAGTTCATATCTAACCACCGTAAGAACTATTCTTGCTGGCAGCGCTCGGTGGCTATAGAACCGGGCCGGTAACAGATGTGGTCATCGTGTTCACGGGATTTTGTTTTGAAACTGGTTACATATGAACTTCTTTGATGGTACGTTAACTATCTGTTCTAACAGACCTATTTTGAGACGATAAATTGTTGATACTCCTGTATAAGATTTGACAGCAGAGTTGCTAATCAGAGGGTTGATCAGACTAGTATAAAACGATCATAAAAATACTACCAAAAAGTTTCACCTCGGCTAGATATTAACCCAATCTACGTCATTCTTGTTCCAGGAACACCTAACCCGTACATTCGTGATGCACTACGCTCGCATTCCTCTCGTCCTAGAAGACGCCGCAGACCCCGACACTCTATCCAACCGAGTCGTCCACATGTCTGTACAACTATTCTCCAACGAGGCCTTAGCATTACGCTGTGTACAGCAACTACATCTCCTACACGTAATGGTTTTATCTCTACGTCTGATGATGGGAAAGATCTTAGTACAGAATACACTACATGATCCAGATCAGAATTTTCATTACGTCATAGATTGTACGCGTCGCGTAATGAAGGAGCATTGCTATTGGCCCTTGGTGTCGGACTTCAATAATGTATTGTCGCATAAGAGCGTTGCGTTGCTGTTTCTGCAGGATGATGCGCTTGTGGACATGTGGTTCGAGTTTCTGTCTATGTTGCAAGGTTGGTAGTTTTTATTTATCAAAACACACTTCTGTTTGTAACACAAAGTAAGATCTACGTTATGGAACTGGGCAATTAGCTTCAACTTTCTGACTAACTGACCGACTATTTGACAATTCAAAAGTGCCTGTAAATGGTTTAATTGAAATAAATGCTTTGAGTTTGAGTATTATTTTCTACCCAACTGAAAATACAAACAGTGAAACAGACCAGTTTTTTTTTGTTTTAGCATTCCCTTTTTAAGTACTTTTCGACGAAATAGGCTTCAAATCGGTGTGCATAATGTCAAATATTCAAACAAATTATTTTTTTCAGGCATGAACGTAAACATCCGCGAGGTTGGCGGACATATTGAATTCGAGCCGTCCTCCTACTACGCGGCGTTCTCCTGCGAGCTAGAAGCGGCGGCGTACCCTATGTGGTCGGTACTGTCGCACCTGACGGACGCGTCGCACGCGCCGCTCGCGCGACGGATCATCGCGGCCGCGCTCACCTACCTGCAGGAGTGGCTCGACGCGGTACACTTCACTACACCGCACATGGAGAGGGTGAGTACATGTACTGTCGTACTGGACGGACACGTAGCACGTCTGGACTATATTACGGAGTATGGAAGTCGCGATAAGGTTTGGTTTCCGGAAGGTGAACAGAGCCCATAACTCTGAGCTTGAGTCTGACTCTGAGTTTTTTGTTGTAACAGAGAGGTGGTGAAATCGAGAGTGAATTTCGCTCCCTATGTACCTATACAAAATATTGTAAAACATTATATGAGAGTAACGGCGGAGTTTCTTGCCCATTCTTCTCGACACGAAAACTACCTTTTGGAAGGAGCAACTAGAATCAATTATTTTTTTTTGTAAATGTTGACGTTCAAAGTGCCTTACAAGGGACTATTTGAAATAAATGATTTGACTTTGACATGTTTCCTCCGGCAAGTTTTAAATTGTATCACTTGCTAATATAAGATGTTTGTCTGCAGTCGGAGGTGATGCACGCGTCGTTCCACTTCCCGCTGCACCGCTACCTGGGCGCCTTCCTGTGCGCCGGCGTGCGCGCCATGGGGCTGCGCGCGGCCGACGTGCTGCCGCCGCCCGAGCTGCTGGCGCTGCTGGCCGTGCACCCGCTCCGCGTGCAGGTACGTCACGCTGCCTCATGTGCGAGAGAGAAGCTCGCGGTACGGATAACTGTCTATATTTGAATTTAGAATCTCAGCTAATGACATACATGATAAAGTTCAAATTAAACTGCAATAATTTAGGACCATTTATTACAAACGATTACTTTAAAAAAGCAGTGGTGGGCCAGTGGTAACGGCCGCGACTTACGGTCTTAGGTTCGAATCCTGACAAGCGCTTTACTTTGTCTAAATTATTTCGTCACCACTGCTATCAAAACGGTGAAGGAAAACATTGTGAAGAAACCGGCATGTCCTAGAACCAAAAATGCGAAGGCATGTGACATCTACAAACCCGCGCGGGGCCCACGTGGTGGATTACAGCCCGCTCCCTCTCACACAGAGCAGGCCTGTGTCAATGGGAACATTAAAGGCCGATATGCTAATTAAAAATCAACTTACATTATGAAGTAGATAGTTGAATAAGCTTCTCTTACTCAACATTACAAATAGAATGTAAATTATCCAAGATTCTAAATTCAAATACAGTTATTCTAGTGGTCCCGAGCATGACTACTGAATCGCGAGATCCCGAGTATTTTCCTGTACGAAATCACTCCCCTCTACCTACATATTGCTACTCCGATGCGGGGCATGTTCACTGTACTTGCAGTAACGCTAAATACGGTAACATAGATGTTATGTATGTTTGTGTATCCTTGCTGAGCCGCGTGACGTCATGAACTCGACCTATAACAATACACTTGCCGAGTTCAACGCCTGACTCTTGAATCTCCGCCAAATTAGTCCCTGATACTAGTTAAGCTATTTCTCAAAACTACCTTGCTTATTAAACTGTCTAGCGGGAATACAAGCGAACGATGACAAGTTTTATAAAAGCTGGATATTCTAAGCTTTTATTTTAACACGAAAGGTAACGTATGTTTATTATTGGATGATTTCTTACATTCTTCTAATTGTTATATGTTCATCTTTGAATTAATTATTATTACACACGAGCTATGATAAAATTATATTTGACATAGTAAATGCAAATAAAATGAGACCGTGACAATTTAACTTTGAAGTATTTCAAGGTAATGATTCATGATCTGTGGTTGAACCTTATATGTATTTATTAGCTAAGTACGGCACTTTTTACATTACAAGATAGTTTCACTATTTTTCTAGAAATCTTCCGTCTTATTTTCACTGTGTTGAACGGCCCCCTCATTGCCTATTACTTACCATAGCCAACTATTTTGCTTCCGTAGAGGTGTATTGTGCACCAGTTGTAATGGTATTCTTCCTTCGTGTACTGCTGGCATTACACTAAGCGTATTTGCGCAAATATTCACGTTATTTCAATATGAATACGGTACATTTTGTATGTATGCAAATATTTTGACAAATAAGCCAGTAGTGAAGTGCCAGCATAATGTTTATATCACTGATAAAACAAAATAAGTAAAGACAAAGTCGCAGACTGCCCACAATTTACGTTTGATCCCTTATGATCTATCTTAGCGGTGGTTTCAGAATGTGTGAAGTAATAACAAAAACGAATCTGCACCATAATAATGTTTATTGCTCATATTTGGAGCTGTATGTAGACTAGAAAGTTGGAGTAATCTATTTCCTACATGGATGATACATGAAACAAGATCACATTTCCAAATAAATTAAGATATTACTAATTTTTTTTTTTATCTTTAAATAATTTGCTTTTTATGATTCAAAATGTCCGATTGAATGAATACAAATACCATAACTATGATAACTTCCCTTGGTCAATTTGAAATGTCAAAATAGCTCCAAAGAAAGGTAATTACGCTTGTCGGTGTAAGAAGTAGACCTGTCGAGTAGGTTTAGAACAATGAACCTGAATTATCGCTGTACTCCATTCACTGGAATGTTTACATAAATCATGTATAACATTCATGTTGGTACTCATCTCTCACATATTTATAAATGTTCATGTAAACACACAACGCAAACACAATAATGTAATGTATCTTGTTTGATAACATTGCTTTTTTACATACCCTACCATTGTAGGCCACGTTATATCCCGAAATAAAACTCAGTACAAGACTTAAAAAATACGTATTATTAAAAGTCACAATTACGCTACATTACAAAATAAAATGAGTATATGAAATTGAACTGTATTCTAATTGACGATGGGTACGAATTCGGTTGTTTCCGCTTCGTCGACGAACTCTGATGGAGGTGGTTCTGCCTTCACGTGTTTTGAGTAATCGTAGGTGATGACCTTGACAGCGATGAAGCCTCCGGAGCCCTTCGCTCCTCTGTGGTACAACCCAGCACCGCTGAGTAAAGTCGCTCCTTTGGTATTTAGGGCTGAGGGCGAAAATTTGTTGTTTTAGTTATGTTTATCAGTATCGTAAAATTAATTTAACTACTTAAAAAATATTGTAATTCCAGCCCTTTATTGTCTCACTGCAGGGCAAAGGCCTCTGCTCATACGGAGAAGGCACGAACATTGATCACCACGCTTGCTCAAACAGTACCTACAGTAAAAGTTCCCTAAAAAACGTCACCATATTCTAGATCTTGTGTTTATTATTTCTAATTTATCGTCGCCAAATAGCTATCTCTAAAAATTAAATTAATAGTAAAAAATCCATGCATACCTTTGGAAGGCACGACGGGCTGTATATCAACAAACGGCACCGTGCTTTGCGCTGCGTCGGCATCGAAGTCCGAATGCGTGAACTCCATGTACTGGTCGTGCTGTGAGTCTATACGCAGTGGCGTCTGCGCGCGCGTTGGAATGTCTGGCTTGTATAGCTCTAGACGTGATCTGGAAAGAAATTGGATATGCTAGGTTTAGGAGAATCCCTAAAATAGCTTCAGACTCGGATTCTGACAAAAATTTGTCTCGTCTAAAGACTAAGTTGAGTTAGATAATTATTTTCTCTGAAGTCATCAAGCTGGTTTGGCCGACTTCGTCTATGTCCCACTCGCCGGGATTGTTTTTTACCTACAGTTCTTTTAATCCAATCATGCTAGGTAATAAGCTGTATTTACCGAGGTGTGTGTGATCCTTCTGTGTTGTCGTTGCTGATCCATTGACTCTTTTCTGGTGAAAGTTTTCCTGTCGTGTAGTTGAACGGTGTAGCGCGAATCTCGAAGTGTAGATGGGCACCGATCATTCGCAATCTATGAAAGAAAATGTTGTTAGTGCAAAAGTTAAAACCGACAAAAGATTTAGAATTTTTGGTTGTTTTTTTTTTTCTTGAATTTTCTCACCTGGCTCCAGTCAAAATATGTCCTGAAGGTGAATCCAACTGGTCCAAGTCTATGGCTCGCCTCTCGTAGGTCAGCGTGTGGTAGTCTACGCCCTCCATGACTCCTGTTTGCGTCGGTTCGAAGGCTTGCGCCTTCACCTCCTCCGAAGACTCCACAAAACCTCGCTCCACCAGCTTACCCTGATATATCTGAATGTGGAACACTTTACCGTGCTTCACTAGCCGCATTCCTGTTACTACCCTGGAAAATTGAGCTAATGTTAGTATCGAACTAAAAATGGAAAAGAAATAGACAACCCACCCGCACACCCAACCATGCTGTTAACACAATAGAGATGACAAGATGGCACTAAGTCCGAATCGCTACGCTGAAAATTTAGTTCATAGACAGTACTCTACTATCCCTGTAAGCGGTATGTACATCGAAAGCCAATGAGGTCGAAAAGACACCTAGGTTAGTTTCTCTACTTCTCCAAGTACTGACTTGTTGTTTTCAATATCTGCCAATGCCTCTCGTAAGCTGAAGAAACGTTCTGCCACGCTGGCATCGTCCTCGCACAGACAAAAGCAATACGAGCAGTGAGTAAGTGTCCATCTCCACCAGGAGTCGACCTTAGAAGGAAAAACTTTCATTAGGTATAATCTTCGTTTTAGTTCGGATTTCTTGGGGCAAGTTTTGGAATGTCCCTAAAAGTGTGCGGGTGACCCGAACATTTAAGGGACTAACTTGTTGTTGTTGATGTCTGATACTGCTTCCCGGAGACTGAAGAAGCGGTCGGAGTGGCTCTTGTCATCGCAGAGGCACATGCAGTAGGAGCAGTGCCAGAACAACCAGCGCCACCACGAGTCCACCTGGACATAGCCACTGAATTGGACACTGAGCTTAAGATTAACAGGGGTTATTTGATTACGTGCTGCATATTCTCGAGGTCAGGTAGCGGTCGCCTCGTTTGAAATTGTTATACCTATTTCACATCTAGTTGTTTGGAAGTTGTCTCCAATAGAAAAAAAATAAAGATCATTATGATGATGACATGCTGCAAAAAACCAAGATCAAGGCAAGTGAGATTAAGAAATACATGAAAATATGTTCATTATGCATTTTCAAGAAAATACGAATCACATAAAACGACTTGATATCGTATTTGCGTTCCGATTTGTTTCCTTAATCATCTGACCTCATTAACTACTCTCCAAGTCTGGCAGATAAGCCATGCAATATTTAACTATTGCTCTGTAAACGAAACGTTTGTCGCCAATATACAAACATTGGTAGCCAGCGGTATTTGTGGGTTATTGAGATGTTCGGGCCAATGTTTGTTATTTAGTGTCAAATAGCTCTAACCTTGGTTGTTCCCAGTCTGCAGCTGCCGACCCTTCCCAGCGTGCGTCCGTTTTCGTACTCGATCCATTCATACCGCCTGGGACTGTTGTAGCTCTGTAAAGTGCAACGTATACAAAATACAATTATTCGGATATCTTCGCAATATTTGTTCGCTCGTGATGAATTATCGTGATTTGTTTGTTTACGAACGAGGTCACGGCTACTACTTTAGTTCGTTACTGTTCTTAATAACAAAACTAAGAAATATTTGCTCGTTATTTTTCTTTTGTTGTTCATGTCCCAGTTTGTTTTTGAAAGTTTTAATAATATTATCTGAAGTTTTTATTTCCTCTTTGTCTTAGTTGTGCTCGTCATGTGCCATGTTTAACTTTAATTGTAACAACAGTATAATCAGACTGGACAATTAAGATATGACTCCACTCTATTCTACATCAATTAAAGCAATTTAGCTCTGTGTGAAGCCGTTATAATGTATCATCTGTAGCTTCTTTGTTTATTTACAGATTTTATTATTTCATTTATGTCTGCTTAGTAAAACCTGCCATAACCTTCTCATAGTGGTAAAAGATTTCGTTTCCTTACCGCTGGACACACCCACATGTCAGAATCAACATACTGGCAGTCAATAATCCTGCCGTTGCATTTGCTCTGCTTGGCACAGAACTGTTCCTTGAAGCAGCCCTTGTTCTCGGTCAGCGTATAGAAGGCGCAGTTCTCCTTGCACGTGCCGTCGCTGTTCAGGTCCACCTCATTCTCCACGTAGCCTTGCAACAGGCGAGTCACTTCCGCGTAGGTCGCTGGAAAATAGACATTATCGACTGTGGTTGGAAAGTTCGAGAAATGTTTTGAGGTGTAAAGTTTGTTAATAAGGCGGAGTTTCTGTTATGTTGTCGCAGCTTTGTTTTTGCTGCTATTTTTATCTTTTGTCTTAGGTCGTAGATTATTTTATCACTATTGAGTAACCTATGAACCGTTAAAAATAATAAGGATTTTGTAAATGATTTTGTAGGTACTCCCGTACCATTTCTTGCGCTTTGTTTTATCAAAGATTGTTAGTGACTCTTTTTGTGAGCAGCATTTAGACTTAATATATGGGTAGAATATCTCTTTTGTGAAGAACTAGTTGTGCACATGGGGTCTTTCCGCCTTGTCTCTTTTTCTTTTGGGATGAAAAGAGTCCACTAACCTTTCAGTTACCAATTTCTTCCTTAAAAAACATTTCACAAAATCGTTCATTCCTATACCGTTTAAATAGTACCAAACAAACGGACAAACTCTGACTGAATAATACTCGTAAGGTTGCTTACCACTGGTATGTACAGACGGGTCACACCGGTACAGGTCTCGGTTAGCCGATGCTAACGCTGCTCTCGCTGCAGTAGCCGTCTGTCCCGTTCTCTCAGAGTACCTTTGTCGTGTTAAACTCGCTTCCTGTGTGAAATTACCTGAAAAAAACCATGAATAACCATCCATTAACACGGAAAACATGGCTGTAAAAAAAGTAAATTGATTTCTAAAAGATAATTACAAAAACAGCTCTGTAGCGTTGCCCAATTTTCATATTAGCATTTCAAACATAATCCATTGTATTCATCAAGTTATGTGACATGGATTCTTAAATAAACATAATATTACTGTATTGAACATTGTTGACAAGTACCCGAAATACGCAATACACGATCAATCAGAATCTGAATCGTTTTGAAACAGATTGTTAATCCATTGCTACGGACGTTCGAAAAAAAAATCTGCTCAACAACGTAAATATCACAATGAATGTTGTCGACCTGTCAAATTGAAACAGATTAGTCGGAATTGTCAAAGAAAATGTGTTGCGTAATTAGATAGCTGTTTTATCATATTAGCATTTCAAACATAATCCATTGTATTCATCAAGTTATGTGACATGGATTCTTAAATAAACATAATATTACTGTGTTGACCTGTTTTAATGTAAGATACTACTGATCTTACAAATTCTCATTTGGCGATGTCATTTCATTGTAATAGTGGGTATAATTTGTATGAATAAACAGCTAATAATTATACTGACCAAGAAAACAACGGATAAATGCCTATATTGTTATTATTTACTTCATAACTGTCATTAGTCACTCTTTAATAGTGCAATATTCCTGGTTTCAGATAAAAATATATACAAACAATATTATTTATTTATTTATTTGTGGTTGCAATATGACGTAGATGCTACAGTGTACAGTTATCGTAGAAACAGTCAAATAGACTACTCTACACAAGTTATCTAAAGTCAGAAAGGTGATAAATTATTAAAAAATATTTTCATACACAGAAATAGTTATCGACTACTTACGGATGATTTTATCATTCATCATCCATTCGTCCATTTTATTCGTGGAATAAAATGGGCGTCTGTTTTTGTTTTCAAATACTGTAAAAATTTAAAAGTTTGATCGAATCCACCCTTAATTAATAATTTCAACAATAAAATCAAAGCGATTTCATGAATGCGTTGTTTAATAAATTACCGTTTTGTCACAAATTAAACTGTAGTTGATGTATAAAGTAACCTTGTATAAAAATCAATTGTGTCAATATCACACGGGTACATACTTGGTGGTAATGAAGATCAATTGATCAATATTCATTATTTTAACTTCCTACTACTTTGTTCTTGTTTTCCTTGCTCCACATTTTATTTTAAATAATGATTCCAAAGGAAGTTTGACATGAATGAACAAGTATAAACACACTGTCTAAAGTAGTATAAGTTTTTAACAACATTATCATTTCAGATATTTAATTTTGAACCGTATTCCTTATATTGATAAAACAATTGACTTAAAAAAAAAACACTACAAAGTGAATCATTACTTTAATTTCAGAAGTAGGTAGGTGTATTTGATTTTGTTGTTTGAATTTTTGCTTAAACCTATTGACCGCCTCAGTCGAATTAATACGACAAATGTTTTCGTGCCCGTGACGCCTCAGTCGTATATAAACAACTGTGAACCTATGTTCGTGTTTTATTTTATTGCACGACCTTATTTGTCGTAGATATTTATTTGTCGATTTATGAGTAGGGCACTGGGGGCACGGCAGTTAATATAAAACCAAGCGGTCAATGGGTTATGTTATTTTTCACTTTGTAGTGTTTTTTTTTAAGTCGGCTCTTTTTTTTTGTAAAAAGTTTTTATTCTCCACTTTTTTAGTTGTGGTACCTACCCCATGCGTTGTGGTAAATACCTGCCATGTAAATAACAGGATCTTATTATAACATCATCCACATAGACTAAGTGGGAAAAATACGTATTTTTGAAGCTAATTCAAAAACTACCAAAGCAAAGTTAATACAATTTATATGGGACCACCGCGGAAGCTTTCAACAAAATGAAAAAAAAAAATCATTTTAAAAATCGATCCACAACTGACGAAAATATCGATGAACATACATAAAAACAAAATACATTAAGTCGAACATAGAACCTCCTCCTTTTTGGAAGTCGGTTAAAGAGACGATGTGAGACGAGTACTTTAGGATCTTAACAAGTTGCTTTCTGATGCTCTTGCCCATCCACAGGTGCAACATTCTCGAGTGTATGTATAATTTGTCTTAATTTAAAATTGTTGCAATTCTTTTGTTCTGTACCGTTTGTAAACTACATGAGGCATTTACAATTATTTGGAATGGACATGAGTTTATTTAATTGAATGTTTCGCATATCATTTTGTTGATAGCGTACATGTAAATGTTCTCGCATTGACGCATGCTTGCGACTTACAATGACAAAACGAATTGTGATTCACGTATAATACTTTTAAAACGAGATTTTTAGTCATTGGTGAGCTTTTTATAAAAAAGCTTGTGCTATTTTTGATTTTGAGAACTACTTTATAAATAGACTCTCAACATACTTGTAGAACATAATACATTTTAAGCCCTGCTACTCATCTAATTATTACTTTATCATTTTACTGATTATTATATATTTTATTTTCGTGTTAGAAAAATAAACACGAAACTATAAAAATCTCGATTCAATAAATTTTCATTGACTATTTTAAAATATGCAATGCCTCACTGCGCCACTAACTGTTCAATTTCTGTATTTTTGAATAATAGTAATTAATTAATTATTAATTATAATTTAATTATAACTTCAATCCCCCCACAACGGCCAGATGTGATCATCTGCGGGCTAAAAATGCTCCTATTTCTATGAAAAAGTAATTACAAGGAATAATTATTATATGAACCCCTCGTTCATATAATTATTATTCCTTGTAATTACTTCCGCAGCTCTGATAATTTAATATTCATACTTTAATAGACACTCCTGATCAGTGTTCTAATCTACTTAACATGTACGTAAAATAAATCACACGGCCTATTTACCTATTCGAATCACATCAATTACGGTCATCGCTTGACTTAGAAAACAAAGATTACCTCTTTCAATGTCAATAGACTCTCTCGTATTGCATAGGATAAGACCTATAACAAATCTTGCTAAACAGACGTGATATTAAGCTCACCTCTTCCGTAAATCCTGAGCAGCATCCAAGAGAACTGCATCATGGCGTAACCCTTGATCTCAGTCAGGGCTATGGTGTTGTACATGTCGTATATCAGCTGGTGTGGGGACATCTGAAGGTCACAAACGTCGGAATCCTCCTCCTGAAAATAGAAGACAGTAGTTTTTTGTTATCTTGGTATTGGTAAAATTGTGGTCTGTTTTGAACAAGAAAAGGTAGGGTATTTTTCTTCTTGGAGTTTCAATGGAAATCTAAATTGAGTTCGCACAAAATTTAGGCACGAATTTGGAGCCATATAAGTAGATCCCGGCAGTTAGATAGAGTATTAGGGATTCTTTCAGTCAATTACAAAATGAGTGATAGTATGGAAGAAAAACACTCTTTGTGGACTCCAAATAAATTGAGATAAAGGCAGCAGGGCGATCATTTGTAAGTTTACAGAATGGCTATTACACTTTTGACTCGTGATCATAAAATGATTATGCAAGCAATTATTCGTACCGTATGACTAAAGGTCATAACATACATATCAACTCGGAAAGGGTTCGTCACCGTATCGCCGCGGTTCGTGAGCGATTCCGATTAGTGTGCGTTGCAGAAGGGAGTTTCATACAAAGAATACTTAATGGCTCGAGTTGATACGGTGACGATCCCTTTCCAGTTGATATGTGTGCTATTTCCATAGAGTATTGTAAACGTTACCTCTATTGTATGTTACAAGCTTATTGTAATTTTTATAGTAACCGAGTTTTTCTCAGATAGAACTTCTCATTGTTGACTGAAAATACTAAAGCCTAAAGCCGGTTGTACACCCGCATTTTTTTGCCGTGAAAGGCTACAGTTGGTTCCCCGTGTGTAGGCACGCTTTTCAGTCTTGTATGGATCACTATACATAGAAGCTTGTTGACTTGACAGACACGGGGCACTACGGCACGGCTGCGGAGCCGCCGCATGTGCTGTAGTTTTTCAAGGCAAAACAACGTGTGTACAACCGGCCTAAGAGGAGTAAATAAATTCCTTTCAGTGACAGTCATATTATTGCTCAAATGTCGTATGAAGTCATCTTCGCGAATAAGCATATTATGCATAAGTCTGTTATCAAATCCCTGTGGGAATAGTCAACATTGGATTGATAACGATTAGTAATGTTTATTGTATGATACCGTTATTTTCTTGAGCGGGCAGTTTCTGGGAAAACAGGGAATTTTATGTAGGTATGTTGATAACACTGCGTTTTTCCTGTTATTGACCTTCAGGTAATGTTATTCAGAGATCGGAATCTCGGAATATTTAATGAAACTCCTTAATTTGTACTATTTACGTATTGGTCTATAAGAGAATATAAAATATGACCATCCTTTTGATGCAATCGGGTAGGAAATGCTTGATGCGTGGTGGTCACGCATTGTCCTCATAAAACTAATCATGTTTAATTAATCTAATTGGCTACAGTCGTTACGATTAAACTGAAATAAACAACGTCGTATATTTATCATCCAAATCGCAATGAAGTTTTAGTGCTGTAAAAACGACAAATAGAAACGGTTTTCCGAAAACGTTAAACGAGTTTAAACTGTTCTTCGGATATTTCACTCTCGGATGTGGGTGCAGCATAGATAATGTTATGTTTAAATAACCATAAAGTACGGGACATAAGCTGTGTTGCGGTAGTCTCAATGTTGACAAGTCATACGACACCTTAGTATATACAATGCATGCATAACATCTAATTACTCGACAAATACGGGATAATTAACGGAATGCATTCTTTTCCTCATCAAGACCTTCCGGTGATTTATAATTATGATGTTTTTGCTAATAGTAAAGTAATCTACTACCTCAACCTTGGAAACTCCGCCCTGAAAATATTATTAATTGCATAAAGGGTTATGCTTGAGTATTGACGTTTTTGGATACTTAAAAAATAACAAAAAAGTTAATTTTTTTGCTACCTTCCTTTTTTATATCATTTTACAGTCTTCAAGCAATTATTGCTTTTTACTTTTTTTTACTAATAATTAGTAGGTTGTTGTCTAGTATTCTTGGCGTACTAATACATCATTTTGGCTCATAGTAAATTGAACCTACTACTGCGTTAATCGTTTATTTACAAATGTTGTTATAATCTCAGTCTTGTTTGGAACAATGAAACCTCGACTACATACTGTAACGTACGTAATAAATAATATAATTATACAGTTTTAACTTTCACGTTTTGTCCTTATAACTTAACGAGTATCGTTGGCATTCCAGAGTGCCTTAGAGAATATTAAAAGGGAGAAAATATGAAAATCTAATGTAGGTTTTCTTTTTGTCCCAGTACTATGACCCGCATTCCAATGTTTTAGTGACATATTTACTACTCAATTATAAAAGCGGTATTTGTAAAATATTTTATATATTTAGGTAAAACCAACACGCGCTATACTAAAATAACCTGCTTTTTGATATCCAAAATGTTTGCCGTAGTCGCAGTAAGCAGTCACCTGAGTAATGAGGGCATTGCTTCAACGAACGCGAACAAAATACGATTACTCAATAGCAGTCAATACGCTTTAAACAAACAAGACACCTAAATGCGACGTTCTCCAAAAATAATCATGCTATTATATAGGGAAATTGTAAACATTCCGATTGTTTTACGTTAAACATCAGGTCACTGACATGTTGCCAAACATCTCTTGTTACTCAAGTTTCCATTGCTGTCGTTCTACCCCAAACTCGTTTATTGTTAGTGACTAACTTTACCTTGAGAGCTGAGCGGAAAATATCCCCATGCTCCAAGAAACCGTGAATCTTCCTCACAGCTTGGGCGACTGAGGTCTTCGGGTCCATCAGAACCGACTCGGCCATGTCCAGCCACTCTCTGACCGGCGCTGGAACTGTACCAGGCGATGCCTGGTGCCTCACGAACTCCATAAAGTTCTTGTAGAATCCGTCCACCACCTGCAGTTTTTCCGACACTTTGCCCCATAACCACGAGTTCAGCGTCAGTCTCTTAGGCCTTGGAATTAACTCGATCTGCTCGTTCAGCGCATAGAACGCCTTTGTCAGTTCGACGTCCCCGCCAAGGCCGGAGTCCCTCCACATAGGGTCCGTCACGTTCCTCCATAGCTCCTCTTCTAGGTCGTAAAACTTCTGTCGAACTAAATCCGTCGGCGTAAGCTCGGTGGCTAACCCGATCGCGAACAGCGCAGAAAGCGCTGCGATTCTCATTGTGGCACTGGAAGTGAAACGTTTTGTGACGCGGCACGAGTTACACTGACTGACGCGAAGTGAGGGGACCGCCGGAACGCAAACGCAGTGAGTGGGGTCGCTCTAGTGATGTGCCGTGCAATGCGTAAGGTCGATTGTCGCTATCGATGTTTTATTTCAAATAAACATTTAAGACGTTTTATCCGAATGTCGCGTCAATCGAAAATGAAAAGCTTTTTCTTGTATCCTCGTGTTTGTCCTTTAAAATGTATAAATATAATTTGCATTGTGTCTTATCGGAGTTAGCCTGAGTTCAAGGAAACCTTAATTCTTTATCGTTTCATTGTTTTAGTGTTTGTACTTTAATTAGTTTTTATTTGGAGATATTTTAAGAATTCGATTTGATAATTATTTTCAACGGTTATGTACAGTCGCCGTCAGGTATATTGTAGCAGACAATGTGACCAAATACTTCTGAACAATTTAAAATGTCAATATGTTCCATACACTACAAGTTACCATTCATATCTTAACATTCATTACTTCATTAATATCTGAGTAGATGCTTGTCAATAATTTCTATACACACAACTAGTCAAAAATATCTGAACACGTATAACGTCAAGTGCCATTTGGCTGGATAAGACTTCTTCAAAATTTTTTTAAATGCAAAATAAATATTTTTGCCGTATTTTTATATTGCATTGACTTAGAAGTTTGATTTTTTAGAGCTCCAAGGGACCGTGACCTACGTATTTAATATTCATTTCAACTTAATACCTTCACGCTTTCCTGAGAAAAAGGGTCAACGAAGTGATCCTGTATGGGTTCCGTTTTTCGTTTTGGGGTACTTCCGTACCCCAAAACGAAAAACGGAACCCATAAAATAAAATACATCGCAAAAATAATTGCTATGAAGCATTGATTTTGACCGTAATTATCGTCTGATGAATATCAATCAGCTGTATCGATGTCGATTAGCTACGCTTTCGCTTATCCCATCCTTACGCACCCGCATGTTAATACTGTTAGCTGTGCTATAATAAATCTTCTCCTGTTTTGACCTTTATCTCCGCGGAATAAGATACAAAATTGTTCATATTGTCTTTTATACTTATAATGGTAACAGTAGCATTGTTATTATTATTTGCTCATTACATGTGCGGTGTCAGCTGGCAACTCCCGCGCAATATGTCGCATGCGCTGCTATATTTTTTACACTTACATGGAATACGAGACTTATGTTTTCTTTGTTGAGTTCTCAGAATTCAATCTACATAGAAACAGGTTGTCTTGGAAATCTGTACGTGAAATCCGTGCTTCCGGACTGAGTCATGGCAAACGAAGCTCTTGGTGACACGAAAATTTAAATTTTTGTGACTATGACTACCTATAAACCGGGCGTGGCCTGTTTGTTAATCACATCCGAAAAGAACTAAAGCGGTAAAAATATTAAATTAAGTAAGCAGTTTCCGTCACACATAAGAACGTATTTTGAAGTAGGTACCTAACTTCTTTTCATTCGATCAGCAAATACCAAGTTGTTTATTTTAAAGGCCGTAAAGGAGAAAACTCATAACGGCTTTCATGGGCATTTAGTAATGAAAGTGTAATAAAATCTCCGACATAAATATCCACTCAGTTCATAAAACGCTGACCAATACGACAAATCGAGTATTTATTAAACGATCAAAACTTAATTATCATTTATTATTGAATGGATCAATATGCTAAACATAGTGAAAAAAAATAGCAATCATTTTAACGAAGGTTTTGTTGTACTGTAAATACTTCTTTTATCGATAACATTTTAATTTTAGACTTCTACGCCTTATTACGAGGTTATTGTTACTTATATTATTTTCTAGCGGAGTGAATGGAACTCTGAGCAGAGCAAATGAATCAGCATGAAGTAAAAAGTATGCATAACTGCATTAGTTAATAGTCAACCTATTATTTATTTACATTATAACATGGTATTTACTGTATTCCAAGCACTTCCGTGTGATGACAACTAGCTAGACATAATAAAGTTTTATTGTAGTACGAGACGGTACTTATCAACAACATTGTAAATTTAATTTAATTATATAGACTTTTTTGATGGCTAGTAAAGCTTTCTAATTTATAATATAGCACACTAGAACGTCAATATAAATATCAATCTACTTCTGGACATAGGCGCCCCTGAAAACCGATTTATTGTGGCTACAAGGCATCAGCAACAAACGTTGCAAAAAAAAAACATTAATAAAAAATCGATTGAATAAATACAGCACGGCCCATCCCTACGGCCCGTGCCATAAAACAATATTTTCATTGATACGACACCGGTGTAGTGTTGTGCGTTATGAGGAAGCGCCAATTACCGTGTGTTACCGGTCGGCAGGCGGGGAGAGGAGTCTGCGTTACCGTGGGGCGTCGCATAAAGTGGTGACGTCAGAATAGACTGCATTCGATCAGCTGTTGTTTAACTTTCGAAAGACAAAAACAACATTAAAAAGAAGAATTTATAGTTTTGTCCTTATTTTTTTTCTAATTTGGGACAATTCTTATAAAAAAAATAACACGAAACTCAATAAAACATTCGCTAGCGATCGAAGATCAGTTAAAATCGTAGCCTAATTAGCTAATTACTTTTTAATATGCTGTAAACATTTAATTCGAGTGCTTAGTCAATATACGAAAGGCAAAAGATAGCCATTTGTAATCCAAATCATCTTTATTACAAGTCAAAGAATTCAGTATAAAAATGTATTAACATTTTTTGCTGAATATTCCAAGTATCATTAATAGCATAAACAAAGCAATTGTATCACTTTAGATTTCTGCTAATAGGTACCTGCTTATTGGACGAACGTGTCTAACAGTCAATGTAGAATTATCTTATCTTAGCACTATGACGTTTTTCTAGCTCTTTGTCCGACTTACTGCGAATCACACAAACACATCTTCTAAAAACGAAATATACAGGCTGATTTTAGAAACATTGGGAATATTTCAGAGGATGACAGTACCTACTTATGAATATAATAACAACTTTTAATCAAAGGATCTGTTTCATATACATACTTTCATTAGAAACATACAATATATATTTTTGTATAAAACAGCAGATGTATTTTCATAAATTTCAAAGTTATTTATTATACCACCAATCACTATAAAATATTATATTCATGAGAGAAATAACTAACAAAGAATTTTGATTTGCAAGGCTTCCATTTGAAATTTCAATATTATTGTAATGATTCATCAGGAATTAGCTTAAAAAGCAAATTATGAGTCAAGTAACCTATCTCCAAGTATGGTGTCCCGTACTGAAACAGGTTTGTGATCACAACAAGAAGACATTTTATATTTATGTTATAAATGCGAAATCTTGATGCATTAAACCTGGTTTTGTTAAAGGTGAAATACTTTACTCATGTTATCCATGTGCAAGTTTTACATTAAAAATAAAATGAGAATAATATCAACTGCCTTGTATTATTCATGTGTCATTAACTTAATGAAAACAACAATTCTAAGGAAAATTGTATAATTTTCATTCAAATAAAGTTTTTCGTGAATCACCAAATAACTGTTTTTGGTGATTCAGCAAATACTTTATTTGAATGGAAATTTGTTAGGATAATTTAAACAAATTAATTTAATTCATTTTGTTGTTCATGTGCCTACTCAGTATTCTTTGTATCCTATTTTGCATCATACATTAGAGCTCCTGTGACAACCGCTGATCTTCGATAATCTTTAACACTGATATTAGCAGTATAGCTTTACTGTCATCACCCAAATTATCAGCAGTAAGCCGTTCATTACCAGATACATGGCCGTCTTCACAGCCTTCCACTTCAAACGTACAATATAATGTCATTGTATGTCATTTTGTTTTGTCATTGTTTGACATACGCCAGGTCAATGCCAGCGAAAGGAAGTATCTCAGGATACGATACGACCTTTATCACATCCTCCGCCACTCGATATCATGTATTTGCAAGCTCCATTGTTTATTTCGAAATCAATGGGTGACGGTCATTTACTTTCTGACGGTTTACCCTCGTAAAAATGCCCCCTTTAATTTGAAAGATTTCCTAAAATTCTACGTACCTACGTACCTAGCAAAAATTTATTGATTATTATAGGTACCTATACTGGACAAAGCGGGACAACTAAACAGTCTTTCTAAATTCTTGATTTCTTTCACCAATGATTTCGTTCGATGTCGAGTTACCTGATATTATTTTATGACGCCTGTAACGGCATCATATGAACGAAGGGTTAGGTTAGTAAATTTTTTCCTTATATTGTAATGTTGTCAACAATTTCCCACCGCAGCTAACATACATACACGATCAAATCGACTGATAGACACGTCCTTATATGTGTTTTTCATTCCTCAAGTGACAGTGTTCTCACAAGTTATATAACTTATTGTTCAATACATTTCTCACGGTAAAATGGAGTTTTAATTTGTAATACAGAAAACTTATGACTACTTAGATTATTTCTGCCTGAGAGTGACACATATTCTCTTTTGCTTTTATAAGTATTAATAATGATTTTAAGCTGCATAATTACTGAACTATCATTTTATAATGCATTTTAGGGATTTGTTTCCCACAGATGTTATACTTTATCAATACTTTTAATTAACCATACCATATTTAAAAATCATTTTTATGTGAATCACTAACAAAAACTGGCTTCTGTTTCCTGTGTTTACCAGTTTTCTTCATTGCCACCATATGAATCATTGACACTTCATACCTATCAGAAATAGCTACTACTTGCACATAATTCGAACGTGCATTGGTTTTTAATAAATCTTCAAAGCTGACAGACTGACCTAAACAGCCTAGCAGGCAACCTGCGATTGCGCAAATGAAAATCTAACTCAACAAATCTTATTGAAAACAATGCAATGCTATCAAGTAATAATGATAAACATAAACAGTAGTTTTTGTCAAAATTTAATGTATTATCAAAATCAGTATAAATATTAACCATAAACAACAAAATCGATATCTTCGTCAGTTTTCAATTCCCACATCCTTTGAAGGGGTATAAAGTTCAAATAAATGTGACCGCGGAGTCCAAATTACACTGGTTAACTGGGTGACAACCAAAACGGGCGTCAATTGTTTATCAAGGATACAGTTATTGGGACCAGCTAAGTGGAGCTCTACGGCCCAGACAGAGTTGTTTGACCCTTATATGACTCATCCTTTACTGTTAGCAAATCATCTCTTGTGGGACAGATGGTTGGTATTTATTATTCACAAAATGGTAAAGAATATTCGAAGAGTTGGTGACGTCATTTGCAGGTGTTTCGAAATAAAAATCAGCAACTGTTCGCGACGAATTGAGAACCACCTCCTATTAATTTTGAGAGTTGGTTGATCAATAACGTACACTTCTATATTGACTACTGTTTATTTATTATGTTATGTAAATCAGGTATAAGTAGACAATACAAAAAATCAACCAACCGGTTTCTTGTGCGTCTTGCTAAAGATATTAAACCAATTCAACAATGCCTACTTTGTCTTAACAGCTTGAGCAATTCTAACTTAAAACAGAATTTGCTTGTAAACCGTTACGTACACGCCTTTTGCGTCACCAAAACTAAGATAAATTTTAAAGCAGAGCTGTTATTTAAATTAACTGAATATGAAAAATAAGTTTCAACTATCATAAATGATTCAACAGGGTACTAAACTCAATCGACCGCTTGTCTTAAGTGAAAGTACTTAGGACCTTGTCGATAATACTGCAATCATTCTACCACTACCCAGTTCTATTCTAATGCCCTCCCTAAAAACAATGATCTTATAAAGTAAGTTTGTTAATAAAATGTTCGGTAACTTAGTAAATATGCTATGGACGCTGCGTGTGAGTCACACAACTGCAGTCGACATTGAAAACGAAGCCTCTCTTTAATTTGTGTAACATCTATTATGTGGACCCGCATGACTGATGTTAGAGCTAATAATGATACGAATCGACAATTCATGGCTGTTTAGAGCCGGACGTAATAATACAAACGTTCTATAAAAGACACTGAATAGAAGAGATATTTAACTTTGTTTGTAACTTAGGTTTACTGTGCTTACAAACCTGTAAGTCATCCATAAGCAGCTGTAATAAACCTCTTCCCAACAAGTTTTTGTGGGGAGGCACAACGAGCGCGTGCACCCGCTCCAGCAGGCCTGGCAACGCGCCAGGGTCGTGAGACACACACCACTCCGCGAAGTCCTGCAACGTACTCCGCTCCAGCTCCTCCTGCAGACCTACGTACTCGCGCATCTGCCTATTCGACCATGCGACCCGATTCAACAGGTCCGACATCTCATGCAACCGCAGCTCTAACCTAGGCGTCTTGTTTCCCTTCCTAGCTAAAACCAGCGCGATCGCACCAACTTTCTGCACACCGAGTTCAACTTTTTCGATCGATCGCGAAACCAACGCGAGTCGCGCCAAAATTTCCCGCTCTCGTCTACGGACCACGGGGAGGTCCACGCCGCCGGTCGCATTGAACGGCTTCCCGAACACATCCCAGGAGTTCAACACTTCTTCACCTACTTCCTTGCCTAGTTTAATAACGTCGATGACCTCGTCGACGAGCGCCCGCGAAGTATTCGCGAATACGAGTAGAACAAGAAGCGCATGGAAGGTGCGCAAGCGTTGAACGGACATGGCGGCTGACGCGTATCCACTGATGTAGCGTGCTCGAGGTCGTGGGGCTGCCAAGGCACGGCACAAAATTACCGAAAACACAATTTAAAACTATATTCACTAAATTTAAAACTTCATTTCTAAAACAGTTTTTTTTAACCGGCTTTTAGTTAGCCCCTATACGAGTAACGCGTTAATTCAATAACGCGCTTAAGTACTGACTCAGACATGTGATACCTTAGAACTGACGGAGCAAGTTTCATTTATATTTACCGTTGTTTTGACTTCGCGCGCTCTCATTGGTGGGATCTTGTTTTACTAAGTGTTTGAGAAAGTTATTCTTAAACTATACAATACATTAGATAACTTATTCTTATCTTTGGTACTTGTAATTGAATGTTTTGACTACGAACCTAATTAGAAAAAACATATTAGTAATTGTTTCTCATAATGAAATATGAAAAATAATGTTGTGACCATTTGTTTGTTTATGATAAACTCAAAAGTTTTCTCATTCAGATACTATGCTTTAGAAAATATACCACCCACATAAGAAACTACCCTAATATGGTAAATGGTTCGTAAAGCTAGCAACACTGTACCGTTGTCAGTTGCCGCCTCCCTCTTTAAAGTCAACATATGTTAGAACCGACCCATTTTTTTCAAACGCTTAAATTATAAAAGACTGACTTTTGTGTGTTGGAATTTTTAGTAGGTACCCCACGTGTTATGTGGGACCCATTTTAGCAGCCATAGCAGGTAAAAACTAACACGTAAACAAAGGATATGATTTTTGTTTTTACTTGTAATTGATTCATCTATCTATTGTACCTATAAATAAAAGTGAAATGCTGGCAAATTTTTGTACTAAAATGTTCACAATAGTCCAAATTAGGTTAATATGGAAAGAAAAATTTAAAAAGATGCCCGAAAAATTGGAAAATACGGGAATACTGCAAATGCTTCTTTCTATATGATGTTTGTATGAACAGAACATATAGATAGATAAATAGATGATAGAATATTCTTTATTATGTACACCATAATAATCTTCTATATATATAAAAGAAAGTCGTGTTGGTTACACCATTTATAATTCAAGAACGGCTGAACCAATTTGGCTGAAAATTGGTGGGGAGGTAGCTGGACTTTTTAGTAGGGTAGGTAGGGTAGGCAGGTAGGTGCGCCGTAGATAAGTACTTAGTGCTACTCGAGCGAAGCCGCGGGCAGCTAGTACAGAAATAAATTTAGAAATTTTACATAGGGTGACACAATGGGCGGTCTTATCGCTAAAAGCGATCTCTTTTACAGACAACCTTTGGATGGATTAAAGTGAGAAGGAGAAAATATATAGGAGGGTATTGAAATTATGACAGGCAGGATGACGTCGTCGGGTCAGCTAGTTTGAAACGAAACGACACAATATGTTTTTATGTTACTAGAAAATAATTTTGAATAGTTCGAAGGTATCTTAATTCATTGGGTATCCTACATTTATGATAGGTTGTATAATCATTATAGGTGTAAAAACCTTTTTTTTTTCAAACCCTTTTATACGACTGTCTTTTGTATGTCCGAATTTTGATTAGTGGGTACCCACTTATTTTGAAAAGGATGTGTTAATGAGAACTCATGTTGGTGGAACCATTTTAGCAGGTAATAAGTTAGTTTTAGGTTTTTTTAATTTATTTATAACCAAAATATGACACGTACTGTTTTTATATATGTAGGTAATTAGAAATCAATTTTTAAAAGTTGAAGAAGATGAAGGAATCCTAATTAGTAGGATATAATATATATCATTATTCGGCTTTTGCCGCGTGACATCTTTATAAATTATAGCCTGTTACTCTGTGATAATATAGCATTCTACTGGTGAAAGAATTTTTTAAATCGAACCAATAGTTCTTGAGTTTATTCATTACAAACAAACAAATAAATCTATATCTATATATATATCAAATATTCAACAACTGGGTACAAATCCAGAATCTGGACTGTGCTGAGAAATTCCAGATGCAAAAACCCAATAACACTGCCCGACCCAGGAATCGAACCCAGGACCTTATTATTATAATCTACTAGCTCCACCCCGCGGTTTCACCCGCATAAATCTCGATCCCATGGGAATATCGGGATAAAAGGTATCCTATGTTTCATCAAAATCCGTTCAGCCGTTTTAGCGTGAAAGCGTAACAAACAAACGAAATCACTCAATTTCAAATTTATAATATTAGTTAGGATGTAAATAACAGGTATAAAAATAATACCGAGACCAGTAATTAATAATAGTACGTACCTACAATGTAGGGAATGGCTGCATGGACATTTGCACCTATGTAGGTCCTATATAGGTGCAAATGTCCATGCAGCCATATCAAATTACTTGTACTCAACATTGCAAGAAGCAGTTATGAGAACATGGTGGTGGCATCATATTCAACTGCTAATCAGAAATGGAATTTCGGCCTCGTCATGAGAAAATGAAACGTGAAGCTTTTAAGGCCTATTTCACAGTGTTCTGACTCCTACTAGGCACTTTATCTACCACATAATGGATCAGTAACAGTGAACATTTATTGGTCAGATAAACTAGCCGGTAGTAGTTATCTGGAGGTCGTGATTTGCTATCCGTGCAATTAAAGTAAAAAAGTTTAGCAGTCTTGTTTAATCCTTACTCTTTTACTTAATACATAATTATTATACATTATGTGAAAGTATCTCAAGAAGTTTATTGCTCAGCCACGCTGAACCAATGAACGATTGAATGGATTAAGATGAAGAATGTGGCTCATAGATGGGCTATGTTCTGAATGAACACAAAGAATACTTTATTAATACTTTGTATTCGAGTACATGAAGTAGTTCCTCTAGGATGCGAGTAAAACCGCGGGAAACAGATAATATAATTTTATATACAGATTTTTTTTTGCGTCTAAACTGAATGTCTTCAATGCATTTTTCCAAAGACAAACAAAAAGTGTGCAGCAGCATACTTTGTCGGTGTTGACATCCTGGCACGGTGAAGAATGCCGTGTTTACACCCTCGTGCCGTAATGTACGGTTATTTGTATCTTTACTGTTGCTTAGACTTAGGTACTACGAATTTAACTTATCTATGTATGTGGTACAGTGGAGGGTATAGTTTGATACAGTAACTTTAAAGCTAAAGGAATAATTCAATCTAAGTTAATTTCAAATAATCGTCTGGCTAGCCTTTTCTCGACTATGTTGGGTCTTCCAGTCTACCCGGATGAAGCTGACCGCTAATATTTTACATGCAGCGACCCATGCCATGGTCGATCTGACCACCACAGCCTAGTTACTGGGTAACACGAAACTACATATTATAAATTAATAGCTTATGCCAATGGCTACGCCCGCGTGCATGACGGAAATTATCCCACCGGAACGTACTACAGGGATTAAAAGTATCCTATGTCCTATTCCAAGTCATGGTCTACCCATGAGCCAAATTTGATCCAAATCCGTTCAGCCGTTTTAGCGTGAAAGTGTAACAAACAAACAAACTCACTTTCGCATTATATAATATTAATTAAGATTAGGATTTTGCCCACCACGCAATGTAGGTTGTAACTTTTATATAAGTATTAAAAGCAAAGAAAAAATAACTTCCGTTTTACATTTTGGTCCCCCCTGAGTTTGTTACACCATTTCTTCACAGGGGTAAGTCAGATACGAAATGTCGACTCCATCTAGCTTATTTTTCTTTTTTAATATGACGTAAAAGTGATTCCGTTATCCTCAAACTCAACTCAAACTCAAATCATTTATTTCAATTAAACCATTACAGGCACTTTTGAATTGTCAAGGAATCGGTCATTTACAGATTAAACAATTTCATTTTATTTGGGTGACATTTTTGTTTTTGGGTGGGTCTACTATGGGTACTCCTCTACCTAACCCTTCCTTAGGCGTGATGTTATGTTGTTAATCACAAATAATGTTTCTAGACACCTACATGGGCTACATGTTATCTCTGTCAGTCTAGATGTAAGTGATGACTAGATCATAACATCGTAGCCAGCGCGTGCGCTATCATTAGCTGCTTACTACCTGCCTACATGGCCTTGTGCGGACACGCTTAAAGCGAGCCGCTCACCGCCGGCTAAACTAAATTTAGTTTTGCTCACCAGATTTTCATACATGTGGACGCAGATGTATGGAAAACCGGCGAGCTATACTAAGCTTACCTTCGACTAAGTTAGTTTAGCTGGCGGTGGACGGCTCGCTTAACAGTGTTTATGTCACTTCTGTAAACGACTGTATGAAAAGCAAATATTGAACTGACATAAAGATATGTCAGTAAATATGTTCTATACCTACCCCCAAGGCAAGAAAGCGTGGGTTTATATAAAAATACCTATATGTGAATAATTTAAAATTTAACTGAAACTCAAACTCAAAGCATTTATGTCAAATAAACCAATTACAGGCACTTTTGAATTGTCAAATGGTCGGTCAGTCAGAAAGATGAAGCTAGTTGCCCATTCCAAAGCGTAGTAGGTTCCTATGGAAAATAACGGCCAAGAAACTCCACGGACACTCTTTTAAATCAAAATATTGTTACATCATTCGTGTTGAAATTATACATGTGAGAACAATGTAGAAAGACGTGCACGTTAAAAGCTAAAAAAAATATAAAAACAATTCAAAAATTTAAATAAGCTATGGCAGCTAAAGATGACCGTCTGAGTCCCTACTGATGGCGCCCGTTCACAATTGGTACAGAACCTTAATTTTGCGAGCCCGACTTGCTTCTGACAGGTTTATTTAAGTTACATGTAGGGGGCGAGCCTATTGCTTGCAACCAAGCAGAAATCTAAACTTCCTGACTGCTAGTGTGAATTGGAAAAACTCAAAAGCACTTTGCCCAACTCGACACCACGCATCACAACGCTTAGTACTTACTCCATACAACTGTCTAAGCTCATAATACCCTATTGAATGAATATTTCATATAATCATGTCATTTGAGGCCAATTCTTACTGAAGGAGGTGTATTGCTGATTCTAATGATAATAATTCTTTAAAGCCATGTTTTTTAGGCTTCCAGTAAATGATGCAGGAGCCGCACCGGGCGGCGCCGGACCGCATGTTTGTGTACATATACGAATGAATGTCGCCCATGCCATGCCTCGCGTAGATTTTACATTCATTCTGAGATTATGCTGATTTTTTTTCATCTTGCGGTTGCGGCTCCGGTGTTGTGTACAGGAAGCCTAACGGTCGCGAAGCATATTTTAATCAACATACAAACTGATACTGACCAGCAAATTGCAAAAAACTTTAGAAAATTTGAATTTCACGGGCTACCTTAGCGCAGTTAACTACATTAAACGAATTCTGCGGGCGAAGGCGCTGGCAAAAGACATACATAACAACTTACCATAAAATCAAAAGCCAGTTGCAGCACCCCTTGACTGGTAAACAACGGCCTGACGAGCTTCCTCATCTGTTCCATCAGTCCCATCACAGCTGTATGGTCATGCGACACTATCCATTGCGCGTACTCCAGTAGCAGATCAGGTTCAGGCTCTTGGCCCTTCCTCACGTACTGGCTCAGCTGCAGGTCGATCAGAGCCATCTGCCCGATGACGTCCGCCCATTGTAGTAGCCTCATTTGTAGCAGGCCTCTGGCTGTTAAATTGTGTTTTTTTTTTACCATGAATGGAGTTATGTCCAAGTATATTTCGCCACTTAACGGTAGATAGTAGTTGTACTTATCTAGATATTAAGATAGCACTCGGATTTTAAATTTAGAATTTGAAGTTTAGAACTTGTTCTTACTTAAGCTGATTTCATCAATGTAGCACGCGAAATTCATAGTTTCTTTGCAATAACTGTAAGAAATTTAAATTACAGATGAAAGTCAACTTTTTTAAACAAAGTAGCCTGTTAGGTATCTAGTTGAATTAGATTATACCAATGAATTTAATTCTCTTTGGATGATAACCACAGGACTATTCATTCAGAACAGTCCCAGCGCACTAGCAATGCTGGCATTGTTAGCATAGTTGGGATTCAACAGAGGTTTCAAAGAATTAAAAGGACTATTTATTCTACACAATCGTAAATCCATCGAGCATAACGCGAAATAAAAATAAACAAGCACTTTAAAAAATAAACAGTTTTAACTCACCTTTCCCCATTAATTTCTCTAAAGCAGGACTCTTCTTGATCAGACCCTCCAGATTACTCTCCGTATTCTTCATATAATGCTCGTGATATTTTGCAATTGGCATGGGAGTCTCTGTTACGCTATAAGGCCATAAATCAATGAACTCCTTCTCCATGAATCCATGGACACCATATTTTGCTGCCATTGCGACAGCAAACATTAAAAAGTAGATCATTTTGATGCGTCCGGTCATCTTGACGCCTGTAAGGAGGACTGGTCAAAAATAATTGTCATTTAAAGGAAATGAACTGCTATCGCTTCGTTAGATGACCTATGTAACCTTTGTATCTTAAGGAATGGCAGTTCGTTATACACTTGCGATTTGTCAACTTTTTGCAATTTTGTGGTAGGTTACCTTAAGAGGGTTTATTCTGAAAGTGGGCAACGTCGCAAATAGATGTCAAAAATTTCGCTGTTTTTATTAATTTGGCAATATTACATTATGGAAATATGAAATGTGGGTGACTAGCGATCTTGAATATTAATAATTAATAGCAATTTTAACGCTGAATTTGATGTTGTAACCGTTTTAGGTGTAAAAACGGCATTTGGAAAGTTTTCAAATTTTTTTTTACATCTAAAACTAAATATTCGGTGTTACGATATTAATTATTGCATTTCATAATCAATATTTAGTTCACTAGCTAGCCACATTTCATATTTCCATACAGTATTATTTCCAAATAATCAAAACAGGTAAATATTTGACAGCCATTTGCGACGTTGCCACCTTTTTGGATAAGCCCTCTTAACATTAAAAAAAGACAGTCAAACCAGAATCTTTAACAATCGGTTTCGTTAGTTTCCTGCTGGATACATATTCACAAACAAAAGTTTTTAGTAACTTAAGTGCACTAAGTATGGTCAGTCACCCTCGGTACCATCTTTGTGACTGGCTATCATGGCTTCAGCTATTCTTCTGTCATGTTTACTAACCAGAATACCCGCGAAATTTTTGTTGTTGCACAACTTTTTTAATTAGTCCAGATTTTTAATTCATACTCTTTAGGGCACCTCTTTAGGTATTACCTAAAGAGGTGCCATAAAGAGTATTTTTGCTAACTAGTTGCCGTAATATTTGGCCTAGGTCTTAGGTGGAGGCGTGAAAATTGATTCGCTGTTACAATCTGTAGTAGATGCGAATACGAGAAAAAACAAAGTAACCTCGCTAGGCCAGCTTCACAACATAGCAGGTGCCGAAATACCTGTCATAATGTTTTAGAATTATTGTCTCTCCTTCTCCCTTTAATCCATTCAAAGGTCGTTGTTAAAAGAAAAACATCTACATTTAATACCTGTTATTTAATTGGTGCACCTAGTAAAGAGTATACTATCTTTCAATCTATACAAATATCAACAACTCTACAATATTCTTTTTCTTCCACAGAGCCTATTCTACGAGATCCTGGCAGGCGTATGGGTGCGCAACGGCCTACAGATCAAGGGCCAGGCCATGACGTACATCCAGGCCAACTTCTGTAACTCCATGGTCGATATGGACATCTACTGGCTGCAGGTGTGCGCGGCGCATCTGCCCGCCGACCAGTTCCTTGACATGTGTATTGATATGTAAGTATGACTTTGAGTTTGTTTCAATTCAACACCGACCTCATCTAGTTTTTTAAATATTATTGACGTGTAAAAGTGATAATCCTTTATGAATTGAAAGATGAATGAATGAATGAATGAATGATGAGGTAGTCATATGTGGAGGCTCAGAGACACGCTTTATGTTACACTTAATCCAGAAAATACCAATGAGACCTTTTTCTACCATGTATGTGTAATTGTGTACCATCAAAGAAGTTCATATCTAACCAGTTTCAAAACATAATCCCGTGAACAGAATGACCACATCTGTTACCGGCCCGGTTCTATAGCAAGAATAGTCCTTACGGGGTGGTTAGATATGAACTTCTACGATGGTACCTATACTTAAAGTTAATATTTTCCACTGATCGCTGAATGAAAAGCATAATTAATTATTAAGGGCTGATTTTGCCAAAGTCCGTCTGTTTTATCTTTATTCAGTTCCGTGGAATAAAATAACATTGAAAAATTTTGTATGGAAAAACAGTCAGAAAAAAAAAAAAAATTGCGGGCAAGACACGTTTTGAAAGGTCTGGTCATCAATGCCCTTTTGTTTCTATATTTTTGTTAAGAGGACTATGCTCTCGTTACTATCAGTGTAAATACAGCCTCATAATATTTACCACGTTTCGCTGTCGACTGTGTGTGCAGCCCCTTACGCCTTAAGGATACAAACACATCTAGCGATATATGACATGATAGCAAAATGTATGAGACAGTATCGTGTTTCGCACAGAAATCGCATTGGTCAGCGCTAGTGTACAAGGGTTCTAAAATACTATTTTAGGGCAACACCCCTATTTGATATCACAAATATTCTCGTGATTATTTAGTGAAAGAAAATAAACAGTACTCTTTGAGAAGATCAAAAAGTTGTAAGGAAGTACAGTGAAACACACAACACAACAAAGGACAATGCAACTTTTCCTTTGACCGCTGGCCCAAAAAAATGAAACCTCTTGTGCATAACTGAAACCTATGCCAAACGTTAGTACTAATCATCCATGACAACTTTTACTATGGGGACAAATAAATCTATCCTAGTAAAAAAAATATACAGGATAACAAACGTTTTGAAAAAGTGTCGATGTTTATATCACTTACTTATAGGTTTTGTACACTTTTTTAAAACATTTCTTACCCTGCATATTTTTTTTACTGGGATAGATTTATTTGGCCCCATAGTAAAAGTTGTCATGGATGATTAGTACTAACGTTTGGCATAGGTTTCAATTATGCACATTGGGTTTCATATTTTTGGGCCAATCGGTTGCATTGTCCTTTACAATGTAAATAGTTACAATTCACTTACTTGTCTGTAACTATATTTATCCAAATAAAAGACGACTGTTCTTATTTTAGGCATGTTAACTCTCGACAAGAAGAGGTTGTTTAATTTTTTTAAGTAAAAAGACTTTTTACTTAAAATCATTACTTAGTAATGATTTTTACAACAACATTTTGTTCTTCACCCTGATTATTTCCTTGAAATAAACAAAAGTATGTTTCAATCATTTGTTCAAATTGTGTTTTGTTTACCATGAATGGAGATATATCCAAGTATATTTTGCCACTTACGGTAGATATTCATTGAATCAGTAAAGTCTTTCTTACTTTTGGGAGACCCTTCGCCTTCATAATTTATTTTATTAACGTTCGACCAGAGCAGGATGAGCTCGTAAGTTTAATGTCATCCCGCATTATTTGTCCAGCTTATTTGTAATTTGTAACACCCCGCAGCGAATTTAGGTTCATCGCCTTCGGTCTTGGCTGACCGCGTTATTATAATTATTATATATGATGTTATATCGTGACATTCTACGAAAAATTAGATAAAATAGCATTTCTAAATTCTTTTATTGAAGTAAAAACAATTGTAGGTAGAAATAAAATAAATGTCAAACGACAAGGAAGAAAAACAAAACATCTTTATTGCTATTTATAACAACACTGCTAAAGACTTATAGGGACACCCCCGATGTTATTAAATCAGCCTACATACCTAATTATAATATGAGCTGTGTTTGTTATTACAAGAGCTTATCAATATGTTTGCTTATAATGAAATCACCATTGTTGTCTTAATACAAATGTCCGATTGTATTCAGTCGACGAACTTCCCCGACAATTTTGCCGACTTAATAATAATTACAGCTACAAACTTTCATCCCTTATAACATCCCCTCCCCCCATTAGGGAACGAACTTTCAAAAATTATTTAATTGTAGTGTGTGTAAATTGAAAAAATATTTTATTTTTTAAATGCATCTTTTTTGTTACTTTGAGCCTTTATGAACAGGTTTGTACTTATATTGAAAAATATCTCATAACTATTAACATAACATCACGCTTGTATTCCCCAAAGGTTTAGGCAGAGGTGTTCCTTATAGTACACCGACATTTCGCCAGTTATGTTAAAGTCCCATTTAATGGGGGGCGGGCGAGCCTATTGCCATCAACCGGGCACTATTATTATACTCCAAATTAAGGTTACAAAATACCATTAATTCAGTTTTTATGAGATGAATACTGACCGAATGCGCTCATCTCGCCATTTTGTATTCATGAGTGAAAATATGCGTTCAGTAACATAAGTTGAATGAAGTTGCTGGTATATAAAGAAGAAATTGAGTTTTTTTAACACGCTTTTATTAGGTCGACTTGTATGTATGTAACTATGTAATCAAATCTAAGAAAACTAATTTAACCATCTTCTAAAGATCGTAGCGTTATGAAAATTGGCAGTTGTATGTGATTTTGATGACAATACAATAACATGGTACTGTCGAGCTGATCTGATGATGGAGCCGGAAGATATGAACTGGAACTTCATGATGGATGATCGTATCATAGCCGAGTTTGGACTTGTTAGAAAGGTCTTGTAATGAACGTTGACCATGATTAGGTTTCAAGGTCTGGTGATGAAGCCGCAAGATAGGCACTAGCATTCCATTATGAAATATCGTATCATAGCCGTGTTTGAACTTGTTAGAAAGGTCTTGTAATGAACTTTGACCACGATTAGGTTTCAAGGTCTGAATACAATAACATGGTACTGTCGAGCTGATCTGATGATGGAGCCGGAAGATATGAACTGGAAAGCGTGTTTTTTAGTGTTTTGAAACTATTAATTTTTTATTTTAATATTAGGTAAGTTAGTATCACTGAGCAACACTTGTTGCCATTTTTCAGCAGTAGATTTAGCAAGTTTTTGATTAGAAAGAGAAATATCCAGAATTTGATTTAACTGATATTGCAAACAATAATTATTTAACTTTTCGTCGAAGATATAGTACTTAGTTTCGCCTAATACTTTTTGTTTTAGAAATGTAGTATCTAGGCCTTTAATATAGCAGGATAGGTACTATATTATACAGGGTGGCAGGGACATCGACTAAAAAACTTAAAAAATAAATAAACTGCTGTTTCATAGAAAAGTACAATACTTACCATTGCACTTTTCTATGAAACAGCAGTTTATTTCGACGAAAAATTTCAACGCAGGGGAAATTTCAGAATCATGTACTGAATCCATGGTAACAGTTTTCGCGTCGATGTCCCTGCCACCCTGTATAGTAGGGTTGGCAACCCTACTCAGTAAAAAATATATACAGATAGATATGGACAGATGTGTGTCGTGAATGTTTAAGTTTTTGTGAGAAGATGGATGAAAGATAATTAATTTATATTTTATTTTTTCTCTTGATTGCAGTTTGTTCTTATACAAGTGTTATTTTGTTTGTTAATTAGGTTGTGTGTCACTTTTAGTTTGTACTTATATTGTTGTGTACTTGGGATAATATTCTGTAGTGTTGTGGATGAAAACTTAAATAAATAAATAATAAATTAAATTTACACTCCAGGGCGGACATCTGTGAATCTCCACATGAGCAACATTCTAATTGCGTAACATACTTTCAGTGACAGCCTGAATGATTTTGAAGGATATTGCTTTCTTTTTCGTGTGGTTAGTGACTAACCTCGTCTCAGAGTTTTTGGTTCTAGGACATGCCGGTTTCCTCACGATGTTTTCTTTCACCGTTTTGAGAGTTTTGATATGAAGCAATGGATTAGCAATATCCCAACAGCAGTGATAGTAGCCTAGTGGTGTGACCGTCGGACTGCCATAGGGCTCGAGTTCGAACCCAAGGCACGCACCTCTGAATTTTCGGATTCATGAGTGTATTGTATAATGATCACTTGCTTCAAAAACGGTGAAGTAAAACATCGTGAGAAAACTGGCATGCTTGAGAGATATTTCTCGACGGCATGTGAAACCAAGTCAGACGCCCATGATGGGCGGTTTTAAAACTCTGACACCAGGTTAGTCACTAGAAGAAGAGTAGGAAGTAGTATAATAAAGTAGAAAGGTATGTCTACAATACTGCATTGTTTCTTCCACAGGTTTGGTTGCCGCGAGTGGCTTAGCATGATGCCGATGTCACCAGCACAGGCCGCGGAACAAGACACCATGGTCGAAGGCCTGCTCACCTTCCTCGCCATATTGGTGTCTTCGAGAACTAACCTTGGTAAGAACTTGATTACCTGTACAGTCACGAGCACTAATAATGTATACGATTTTCTCGTGGAATAACGATTGCAACTTTTAGATAAGACCTTTTTAATAAGTGTTACAAAATTGTATGTTCGTAACAACATAAAATTACAACAATAACAGAAAATCACTGTTAAAAGATGCTTAACGTATACATATTAGTGCTCGTGACTGTGCACACGGCTACATATCAAGCTATACATTTCCAGTATAAGATGATCTCGCATTGTAACGGATTTCCTTACAATGAGAGGTCAACTTACACTAGAAATTGTTGCTCGAGCTAGAATTTAAAGTGTAAGCATTGTGGGTAAATATTACACTCGGCTACAGATCAATCTGTAGCCGTGTGTACATTTAACGCTGTGAACTGCTGTTGCATGTAGTAAGCGATTAAGCGGTCGCTTACTAAATATTGCAGATGCTGCTGAATCTACATTCCATTCCATTGTCACGAAGACAGACAAGACATAATCTAACAAAATTTAAGCATTTTGTTTTTTTAAGAGTTCTTAATTTTTTTAGCCTAATACAATTGACTGGGATACAATTTAAAAAAAAAGTACACACGTATCTTACAGTAAGTAAATAATAATAAGTAAGTAAATTAGTATAAATTCTCTCCATTTATACTAATTTACTTATTTATTATCCTACGCGATCTTCCGATCGGACCGGATAGCTGACAAAAATAAAGCCAGAGAGGTATACCTCTTTTCCTAGTTACTTCAGAGATGTTGGTTATACAATGGATATTTTGCCATAAACAGGTAACGACGAGCTAACACAATCGCGCCTGGAAGTGAGCACACTGCTGGCTGCCGGCGACAAGACGCACTCGCAACTACTGGAGCTGATGCCTGAGAGATCTGGCAACGCGCATACCAGGAACTTCGAAACTGTGCTGAAAGAGGTAACACATTATAACTCTTAAAGTACTGATAAACTCGAGCATTAACTTGTAACAGAGCATCGAGAATTCGCCGTTTTTAAATTTGTCGAACTGAACAATGAACAGAGCCAAGCATAGAGCCAAAAATAGATACGAACATTTACGACCATTCTAGCGAACGCTCTAGTCAATGCTCGTCAAAACATATTCTTCACAAAAAGCTCGAAGGCATGGCAAAAAGCTCGAAGCAAATTTACTGTCCTTTTGCTAGAACGCTCGCTAGAATGTTCGCTATATATAACGCTCCCGTTTATTTTTCTGTAATGTGTCATTAGCTAGAATGCTCAAATCTATCAGCACCTTTACACTAGCGACCCGCGACTTGACAAAATATCGAGATTTCTTTATTAAAGATAAGTTTAATATTAATGTATTATACACATAAAGTTTTCGGAATAAATTCTCTAAATGATGTTGCAAACTATATACATCAAAATCTAATATGTTGTTTAGTAGACCACTTTATTTAATAATATGAATAGATTTTTGTCTGAATGTAAATCAATTACCTACTTGCGGGCTATTGTCCACCTGGCAAATCATAGTTGCCTACTTTGAAGATTCTAAAAGGTAATTGGTGTTATTTTATGCATACAGGCTAGCTTCAAACTCATTGGCAATTTTTAAGGGGTTGAAAATACTCATGAATAAACATTTTAGTTTTCACTAACAGTGGCCGACACATGATTGAATGCTTAAATAAGAGCGCACGACAGTTAAAATTCCAACAATGCAATAATAATTAGGCATTCATTTATGTGTCGACTAGAGTTAGCAAAAACGAGAATTAGGCTATTTTTCGTTTTTATGCTGTAAGTAATATTTGATTCTTTGTTTGGTAGCTATCAACGTACCGTCCGCCACCCAAGGGCTCTGAGAACCTAGAGCAAGGTTTGTTCGTGCCGAAGCCTATAGTTTGGGAGCAGTATTATGACCCGCTGCATGTGCTACGACGCGCCGTGCATAGGAGGGACTTTCATGCGTCCATGGAGCGGTTTACAACTTAGTGAGTATTATATTTTGTAGTTATATATTATTGTTTGTTAACTTGTGGAGGCGTTCTAGTTTATATCTCATAATTAATGTGTTTCTAGATGTATAGCATACGATTTGCGACATGGAGTCGTTCTATGCATAAATCTAAAGGATTGTGTAAACTCGTGTTACCTTCCGACTTCTTTGCGTATCTTAACTTTTCCTTTTGCCTAGGTATACACGAAAGTTTAGCAAAGCCTGGAAGTGTGTGACGAGCGCTCATGTTATCAGTTATGTCTATAGGATGTTGCCTTGCATTGTTTGCCAAGAAAAAAAAAAGTGAGTGGTCCGACCCCCGTCAGAAACGAAGTTCCTTTTCATGTATGATTTAACACAAAAACAAAATGTTCGCAGCCGTCTTGAATTAAAATTTTGAATTTCCTCACTATCGGCTTTAGCACCCTCGAAAACTTTGAAAACGATACCCTGACGAAAATATGAAAAATTTCGGAGCCGCCGCACAGTGGTCTGAAAATCAAGCTCCATACTCATAGAAACTTAATGTCAGAAATTAATAAATAAAAATATGTTTTGTGTTTAGTATACCTCCCTATGTTTTACTAATATAGTATGAAGGGTATGAGTAGCTCCATGCGTGAGAAAAAAAATATTTTAATTTTTTTTGTATGGAATGAAACACTTAAAGTGCTTTTTTTCAAAACTGAATAGAACTGATAGGCTGGTATTCACATGAGCTATTGCACCATACACGGCGATCAAGATGACATACAATTCTTGTGCCTTTCGGTGCCGCTTTGCATGTAGCAAGCTTTGGAAATTTTGAATTTACAGTTGGTGATCTTTCAAATCTTTGATGGTATTTTGTGAAGTTACATATTGCTTTGAATATGAAAATTGTATGTAAACTAATACTCATGCAAGAAGAGACAAACATACACACACACACACCCTCACACACTCACAAACTTTCGCCTTTATAATCTTAGTGTGATTATAAAGGCGAAACTTTGTGTGTGTGTGTGTATGTTTGTCTCTTCTTCACGCTCAAACAGCTGAACGGATTTGGATGAAATTTAGCACACATAATAGTTTATAACCGGGAATAACACATAGGTTACTATTTATCTCGATATTCCCACGGAATCGAGACTTATGCGGGTGAAACCGCGGGGTGCAGCTAGTAAGGAATAAATATGTACTAAGGATATTTTTATTTTTAAATATATGGTTAAAAGTGAAGAAAGATAAAAACATGTATTAAATAGTTAATGTATAATACGTTTGGGGGAGCTGTTAATGAAATAGTTAATACTAATACATTACAACAAAAATTATGTGCAAGAAAGGCAATAACAATAAAAGTAACGTCAAAATTGTCAATTTAAGACTACAACAACTATTTACAGCTCCTATAACTATGATATATTAAATATTACTGTTTAATTATATTACTAATTAATTATATTAATTAATTTAATTATATTCTTATTATTATTTTATTATAATTATTTGCTATAACTACTTATACAAAAACGATTAGCAGAGAGTATCTTTGCTGTCGTCAGTCCTCTAAATCCGAGTCCAGCATTGACGCGTTAATATCAAAAAATTCAACATTCTCTTTGTCTAGATCTGCATCGTCACCAATAAGAAGAGATTTCATATCATCAGTAATAGGTGTATTTACTGATTTTCTCAGCACAGGTCTTATGCTGGACAGGTAGGGATCTGACGAGACAAGGAGACCATTGAAAATGTCTTCGTTTGTCGCTTTTCGACAAAATTTGCGCGAATGCTGTTCTCGGATTTTCTTGAAGTCTTTGTTTCTGGCTTCCGATGCCTCTTCAGATAATTTGCCAATGGGCATAATATTGAAGTGTTTAATAACTTCAGCACCGTGCAGTAAAAGTTTGTGGACACTCGAAGGCATGTAATACCAGCCATAGAGCTCCACATATAATTCTGCTGTTTGGCGCGCAAAGTTTTTAAACGCCTCAACATTTATGGGCACCCCACAGGCCATCACACGCAAAAGTGTTGCAAATCTTTGGATCAAACTAGGATCCAAGCCTGTAATAGCTGCAGTATTGGCAGGATTACCAAAAAATTTCCTCGCTGTGTTTCCATCGTTTGTGGTTCCGGAACCTGAAAATTATAAATGAATCAAAACTAATCCACAACTTTGTAAAGAATAAATAGAACTAACGTTATTTGAAAAAATAAGATTTAAGAACAACGACTGTTATCATAACTCACCTTGTTTAACGATGTCTACTAGGAGGCCCATTTCATCACGAAACTTCTGCTGTATAGTTTTTTTTCTCCTCTTCAATGACTCTTTGCTGTCTGCATCTCTGGCTTGCCATGTTTTGAAGTCTAGTCTATACGAAATATGGAGTAGGCACTCCATACATCTAATCCAAGCATGAAGTGTAGACAAACCATACTGATATATATCTGTTGAAACAGGTTTTCTGGAAAGAAAGTGAATTAATTAATAAAAAGATACACAGCATTACGGTAATCTGAAATATAACAAATTATTCAAAACTTACTCTGAGATCTTCTCTAACTTATTCATTTCCGAAGGGGTAGCTTTACAGATGTCACAAGTCTGCGTTGAAGTATTTGACAGTTGCGAAGTGATTTTACCATCTATCATGGTCATAAGCATTGAGTGCTTAACAGTATGAATTCCCATAATAGACGGCTCCAGTGCTGCAATCTCAGCTTCAATCAAAGCCTGTTCTTCCTTAATATTTAATTTGTTTTCATTTGCAAATTTAAAATAGAGCGGTCTGCAGAACATTGTGGAAGATGGCTTTGGATTCTCCCATAACTTTTCTTCACCACAAACTAAGCGCAGAGGCACAAAAGAACACATAAAATTGCTTGAATCATCTTCACCCGCCATAGTTTGTTTGTACAAACTTTGCCCTGAAGCACCGTCAAAGCCCCACTTGCATATCAATGTTAGCTCTTTGCCATCTAGCGAAGATTCCAAACGTAGGAATTTCCCAAATCTAGCAACAGTTTTGTCCAAAATCGCTTGAAGCTTTACTTTTACCCCTCTTTCGGTAATTTCTATGGTGTCTTTTGGTGGGTAACAGTCCTTTTTCGCCTCTAAGATAGCAGTATATGAAGGATATAGTAGTATTCCTTCTTCTTTTGCACAAGCTCTTAATATTGTATACTGCCATTTTGAAAGCTTCAATGAAGTCAGAATTCCTAAAGCTTTATCAGCGGAATATATGGGCATAGCTTTCTTGGACTTCAACAATTCCTTTATCTTTGTAGCCTCTTCGGGATGCTCTGTGATCAATTTTATTATATCTGCTACATTTTTGTTATCTGCACTTAAACCAGTTGCATAAGCAAGGCTTTCAGTGCTATGCGTGAGGAGCTCTTTCACTCTTCTTCTCTTCTGTAGCGGGCTTAGCTCCGAGAACACTTTTCTTGGACTCACAACAGTTGATGTTCCAACACTGTACGTCTCCGGTTTGTATGATGTTGATGCACCCTCATTTACACCGAAGTCAAAACTGGAACATGGTTGCTGCTCTTCTAACATTAAACAAGGTGTCATCTTGTCCTTCATGAACTCAGGCCATTTTATGTCTTCTTGCAGCCATGTCTCATACTTTTTTATGAAAGTATGTCTCGTGCGATTACACGAGATCCATTTGTTCCTCAACGAACACACACGAGTCTGACAGAATTGTTTCAATTCTTTATTTTCGATTTCTGACAAATCAACGGCATTGACAAAAACTTCATATAATACACTGGGCTGTGAGAAACAGCTATTGTTAGCCACAAACATAAAAATATCCAAATTGGTACTAAAAGCTTCCATCATAACACGAAAACAAATCGAACGTAATAAGTATAGTAAAGCACAAGTGCAAAGAGCTACTGAGTGAAGTTAGTTTAAATGTCCTATTTATATTATAACTACCCTCATTAACACTCGCTGTCCCATAATGCTTATTAAATTAAAATTCAACAATAATGACGGTGATTAACAAATGAGTTATTTCGTGAAATTAATTTTGTAGTAAAATGTAAATAATCTACATCGTTTTCTAATATTTTCATTATAAAAGTCATTAGCAGGTTATTAACTAACGACAATATCAGTTATGTGGTTGGTTACTTCATTTAATTATATACCTGTGTGTTGTTAAATATATTACCTATGTGTTATTCCCGGTTATAAACTATTATGTGTGCTAAATTTCATCCAAATCCGTTCAGCTGTTTGAGCGTGAAGAAGAGACAAACATACACACACACACACAAAGTTTCGCCTTTATAATCACACTAAGATTATAAAGGCGAAAGTTTGTGAGTGTGTGAGGGTGTGTGTGTGTGTATTTTTGTCTCTTCTTGCATGAGTATTAGTTTACATACTATTTTCATATTCAAAGCAATATGTAGCTTCACAAAATACCATCAAAGATTTGAAAGATCACCGACTGTAAATTCAAAATTTCCAAAGCTTGCTACATGCAAAGCGGCACCGAAAGGCTCAAGAATTGTATGTCATCTTGATCGCCGTGTATGGTGCAATAGCTCATGTGAATACTAGCCCATCAGTTCTATTCAGTTTTGAAAAAAAGCACTTTAAGTGTTTTATTCCATACAAAAAAAAAGAAAAAAAAATTTTTCTCACGCATGGAGCTACTCATACCCTTCATACTATATTAGTAAAACAAAGGGAGGTATATTAAACACAAAACATATTTTTATTTATTAATTTCTGACGTTAAGTTTCTATGAGTATGGAGCTTGATTTTCAGACCACTGTGCGCCGTCTTGGTTTTAAATTTTGACCAAATTAACCTTTCTCTCTCTTGCGAGCCTGTTACTTGTTCATACAATGTTCGCAATTTGCGATGTGTGTTTGTGAGCTAGTTTATTCTTCGTAAACAGGGACCAAAATAGTTTTTTAATCCCTAGGGACTAAAATTTATTTGAATTTGGAATGTGGATATTGTTAGTAAAAGCATTGTATGAACATGTAACAGGCTGGCCAGAGAGAGAGAAAGTGTGAATTTGGTCAAAATGAAAATCCAAGATGGCGCCTGCGAAAATATTCAGATTTTTCGTCGTTCGTGTCGTTTTCATAGTTTTCGAGGGTGCTAAAGCCGATAATGAGGTCAAAATGTAACCTGGCTCACACTGCTCTCGACGCTTGACTTGAGGTTCACGTTGATGTTTGACGCGGTTCTTTGGAACGCTTTGATATTGCTCCTTTGTTTGCGTAACATCTCGTCTGTTTTGCTGTTTGTTCGCGATCTCAGCTGTTTCAGGCACCTTTATTGAAAGGAGTGATCGGTTACCGCGTTTAGCTCCATGTGCTGTCTGCACTTGCTCTTGAATGAGTGTTGGCTCCGATGACTTCGTCGACGGTGCCAGCTCGAATGTAAAGGCTGATTACGGGTGAAGCTAATGTTACAAGAATAAAGATCATTGTGATTTGGACAGACTTGTCAGTGGCGGCAACTCAACAGCAATTTTATTAGAACGAGAATAAAGATCAGTGTGATTTTGACAGTGGTGCAAAGTCAGAGGTAAAATAAGTGCAAAAGAACTGTAGCTACCTAGCGTCTCGATTTAGGTCATCTTAAACTTCCCTTACTCCTACAGCGTACGCGAGAAACAAAAGGCAGCCGGCGCTGCGGACGGCCCGTCGCGCACAGCGGGCGGCGTGCTGTGGCCGCCCCTGCGCGCCGCCGGCCTGCCGCCGGGCGGCGCGGGCGACCCGCGCGCGCTGTGCGCGTCCGGCGTGCTGCACGGCGCGCTGCTGGGCGTGCTGCACCGCGGCGTGCACCGCCGCACGCCCGACTCGCCCGCGCCGCACGCGCCGCCCGACCACGTGCTGGCGCTGGCCACGTACCTGCTGCATGTCGCGGCCGACCTGCACGCCGAGAGGCAGCAGCGGCACCACGTAAGTACTGTCACGACACTCCGCACGCCCACTACAGCCGCCGGGCACGCGGGCGACCCTGTACCGATTCGTCACCATCAAACTCGCACGGACTTTATCAAGTTACTGGCTCATACTATTTATAAACTACACGCCAAAACATGGATAGCCAAGCCAGGTATATATCTCACCTGCCTCCCTTTCTTCCCCAGCGCGACGTGATGGTAGCCGAAGGTTGTGCCGGCCGCAGCAGTGTGAGCGGCGTGCCTCTCCTGGGCGCGTTCGCGGGCTCGGCAGTGTGCGACAACGCGCGCACCGTCGTGGCGAGTGTACCGGCGCGCAAGCCGCAGCAGACCACGCACTCGTATCCAGCTCAATATACGCACCATCAACACTCTGACAGTAAGTGCAGGATCTTTGTATATCTAGAATACAACAGAATATAAATTATTTATTGGATACGGACACAAAAATGACAAGAGTACCTATAAGAAAAAAATAACAAAAAAAATACAACAATCATGATATTGTGCTTAGCTTGGCTATACCGGAAGGTACCCTTCCGGACTTCTTATAGTCTGTAAACGAGACGATTTAATTTTGCGGGGAAGTTGGTGTATTTTCTGTACGGAGCTGCCATCAGTCAGCGCGGACATAATATTAGGAAATAGATCGAATTTGTAAGCCCAGATAGCGGTCCTAAAACACGAATGAATGGTAATGAATAAGCGTTTCTTGATATTCGAGTGAACACCGAAAGTGAGGTCAAAATTAAAACGAATTTGTAAGCCCAGATAGCGGTCCTAAAACACGAATGAATGGTAATGAATAAGCGTTTCTTGATATTCGAGTGAACACCGAAAGTGAGGTCAGAAATTAAAACCCAAGATGGCGGCCATTACAAAACGTATCTGTTTCTATACAATGATACTTTGTGGCAGGTGACACAGAATGGGAGACTTCAGAGAACGAGACGACGCGAATACCACTGCTCACGACATCCACGTCGCTACCCGCAACTAGCACGGCATTAGCAGTACCGACAGCTTTACAGGTAACTTATAGCTTTTTATACTTTTTATACTACATAATATATCTCTACACTAGGGAATTTAATATTTGTAATTTTGTGGTAAGACTAATTGATGACCGAAAGAGTGTTAGTACCAATTAAATAATAAAACATGCCTTTGTATGTAATGTCCTTTGTATAAGTCGTCCAAATAATTTAATATCATTGTTTTTGTAGTTTACGAGTACTAGTCCAAGGCCAAACCGATTTTGAAAACTCGAATTGAAAAAAAATTCTTAGCAGTATGTGGTTGGCCGGAAAATTTAGCATACATTATAAGTAAATGAAAAAAAATTAAAAGAACTCGGCAAAAGAAGAGGGGTAGAGAAATAATTGTTTTGGGGGGTGAATAATGATTTTTACGATTTGCGGCTAAGCTACACCTCCTATCGGAAAAAGTTAAATGTAAAAGTTGTTAAAAATTAATATATCTTCAACTTTTGCATATACCAATTTCTTCACATCACATCTAAGTTGTGTCCTACTGTACTATTTTAGAAATTTTTGAAAATATTGTTTAAACAGTAACCGTACATTTAAAACATTCAGGAAATGACCGCATCACTCACACACATCACACGCATCATCATCGCTCATGAAAATGTTAAAAAAATCTTTCCACATTTCTAATAAATATATTTTATTAAAATATAAATTTCTTTATTACAATATATATTTATAATTTAGAATAATTGCACATGGTACACAATAAATGAATAACATTTGCAAGTTATTTTAAATCGCGCCTCTTCCGGAACTTTCACCGAGTTCTCTAGATTTTTTTTCATTTACTTATAATTTTATGCTCAATTTTCCGACCAACCACATACTATCAAGAATTTATTTTTCTCTTAAATTGTTTGGCCCTGGCCTATACGAGTATGGGGCACGTGGCTAAATAATAACAGCCGATCGGGTCGATCACAGGTTAAGCTACGCTGGTCGCGGTCAATTAGTGAATGGGTGATCATCCATTACATTGCGACCCTTCCGTGTCTCGGAAAGGACTTTAAGCCGTTGTTGGTCCCGGTTCTCTCGGAATCGCAGATCTTTTTCAGTCGTTACGGGTCCGAAGCCCGAAAGTCTAACAACCAGTCTTACCAAGTAGTATAGTGTTACCCAGTAACTGGGTTATGGAGGTCAGATAGGCAGTCGCTCTTTGTAAAATACTGGTATTCAGCTGCATCTGCATCTACAACAACATTGTTGAGAAAAGGCTAGGCAGATTGATTGATTGTTTTTGTAGTTTATGTGTATAATAAATTGTATTTTTAATTCTAAGCGCGAGGACTTGTAATTGGCTTTCTGGTGAATATTGCTTCCTCATTTGTTGTGTATTTGTTAGCTGTAAGTCCTCCATGTACTAAATAAATAAATAATAAATAAAGAAAAAGAAACATGTATTTTTTGTTTTTTTTTATTTATTTGATTGTAATGCCCCAGGTGGCGCGGGGTGATTCTATGACAGACGACCAGTCAGACGGCGGCGGGGACGCGCCTCATATACGAGCGTTAGAGGTGCGTGACAAAAGTCTTTATTATGACATTAATTAGATTAAGGCTCGCTGGCATCAGAAATCGCTACATATACAGGGTGGCAGGGACGTCGACGCGAAAACTGATACCATGGAATCAGTACATGATTCTGAATCCCCCTGCGTTGAAATTTTTCGTCTGTTATTTTTTTTTTAAACTGCTGTTTCCTAGAAAAGTGCAATACCTACGCGGTCAAAATGTATGGAACAGCAGATTTTTTTTTTAACAACTGACAAAAATTTCAATTCATGTACTGAATCCACGGTAACAGTTTTCGCGTCGATGTCCCTGCCACCCTGTATATATTTGTAACATCATTCTTTCTTTGTTATCTTTATTGACGATCGTCTATCGTGACTGACCAACTTTTGTATAGACTTGCTCTATTGAACCTTGAATTGAATCTTTAACTATTGAGTATCATAAAGGCGGGGCTTGCACGCGCGCTCTTAGTTCGCATGCATTTTAGGAACATAGTATGGACACCTTTGGACATGTTCGCGAGCGGTTAGGGAGCAGTTCGCGTGTAAGTTAAATGTCCGCTCACGAGCACGAACAGTGTGGCTCGCGTGCATCTTAGGAACATGTTATGGTGTGGATCCTAGCAGGCGAACCGTTCACAACATGCGTGCGCGCACGTCGAATGTAACGCGTATAAGCATTTGAGGCGCTTATCGTACGCGGTTCGTGCGCGTGCGTTGGTGTGAACGCACTTTAATATTATGTCAGACTGATCATCCTCAGCCGTCTGCGATACCTCTTTTTATACCAATCTTTGATTTCATTTCGTTGCAAACAGTTCTGTGAAGCTTACTTTAATCAACATTTTAATTGTATGTAGGATGTAACGGACGACAGTCAAGCGTTAGCACTACAGACCTTTGACGATGAGATGAGCCTAGCCATCGCCAACTCATCTGACCTGGACACGCCGCCCGTACCTATTGAATATGGTGAGTTCATGGAAAATAATAAGTAATTTTCAAGTCTGAGCAGTTAATTCAATGATAAGTGATAATGAATGATGTTTATTCCTGTAAATAGGTTTATACAAACACTTTACACGTCATTTAAATAAAAAACCTGACGAGGTCGGCATCTCCTTTGCAGGCATTTTAACTACTTTGGGAAGAAACACCAAATAAAACTCGGAGGTCACAGTTTCTTTTAAAGTCCAGATATTATCTTGGTCTAATCATGTGAGGACCGTGTAGATTAGTGTCCGAGATGGTCTTTTAAGGAAAGAACCACACGAGTTTGAGTGGACCTGTCGAACCCCAACGAAAAATACCAAAGAAAAGACATTTGGGTAGGCCGCATAAAATATTCAAACTGCCAGACCATTATTAAAACTAACAGAAAAATTTTATGACCCACATATTCCTCACATATACAAAATTAAAATTGTTATTAGTCATAGGGGACCAGCAGCCTAATTACGTAATGCGCGAAAAAAAAATTGAGCAGATATTTTTTTCGAACTTATGAAGCAATGGACTAGCAATCTGTTTCAATTCATTTCAATTTATTATTGATCGTGCATTACGTAATTAGGCTGCAGTATGTGAACGCAAATGTAACTTTCGCAGATATGGACGGCGAGGAGTGGAGCGTGTCAGTACGCGGCACTACTCCCGCGCTGCCCGCGCCTCACAACCCGCCCGCCATACAGGACGCGCCGCGACCTTCTGAGCCGCGCGCTGAGCCTTCCACCAGCAACCAGGTCAGTACACTACTCCCGCGCTGCCCGCGCCTCACAACCCGCCCGCCATACAGGACGCGCCGCGACCTTCTGAGCCGCGCGCTGAGCCTTCCACCAGCAACCAGGTCAGTACACTACTCCCGCGCTGCCCGCGCCTCACAACCCGCCCGCCATACAGGACGCGCCGCGACCTTCTGAGCCGCGCGCTGAGCCTTCCACCAGCAACCAGGTCAGTACACTACTCCCGCGCTGCCCGCGCCTCACAACCCGCCCGCCATACAGGACGCGCCGCGACCTTCTGAGCCGCGCGCTGAGCCTTCCACCAGCAACCAGGTCAGTACACTACTCCCGCGCTGCCCGCGCCTCACAACCCGCCCGCCATACAGGACGCGCCGCGACCTTCTGAGCCGCGCGCTGAGCCTTCCACCAGCAACCAGGTCAGTACACTACTCCCGCGCTGCCCGCGCCTCACAACCCGCCCGCCATACAGGACGCGCCGCGACCTTCTGAGCCGCGCGCTGAGCCTTCCACCAGCAACCAGGTCAGTACACTACTCCCGCGCTGCCCGCGCCTCACAACCCGCCCGCCATACAGGACGCGCCGCGACCTTCTGAGCCGCGCGCTGAGCCTTCCACCAGCAACCAGGTCAGTACACTACTCCCGCGCTGCCCGCGCCTCACAACCCGCCCGCCATACAGGACGCGCCGCGACCTTCTGAGCCGCGCGCTGAGCCTTCCACCAGCAACCAGGTCAGTACACTACTCCCGCGCTGCCCGCGCCTCACAACCCGCCCGCCATACAGGACGCGCCGCGACCTTCTGAGCCGCGCGCTGAGCCTTCCACCAGCAACCAGGTCAGTACACTACTCCCGCGCTGCCCGCGCCTCACAACCCGCCCGCCATACAGGACGCGCCGCGACCTTCTGAGCCGCGCGCTGAGCCTTCCACCAGCAACCAGGTCAGTACACTGTATTAAGCTAAGTGTACGGATGATCTACACAGCTCATCGCACTCTACTGCTGAACATACCTTGACAATTATAAAAAAAACGGACAAAAGTGATCTTATAAATATAGGTCTATACAGGCCCCGTTTTTCCCTTTTAAGTCGGAAACTTTTAAAATTACTAAAAATTAAGTTATGACACCTGTCAATCACTGGTACCTTCTACACGTCGTCAGTCTACGTAGCTAGTGAAAAGAGAATATCAACAAGTTCTACATCAAATTACGTAAAAAAACATTCGACAATAGTTTATGCATCTTTGAAACGTCATATGAACTGATGGCCTAGGATGCTCCAACCAGGTGGACCGACGACCTAAGTAAATTACTGCGATATTCGGTGATCAAAAATATGGTTACAATCAAACCATTCATAATTTATTTCCTTGCAGGTTCAACTACACACACAGTCAGAGGACTCGATCCCCGTGAACGAGTCGATAATATCGTTACTACTAAAACTGCACTCGCAGCTCTCTGGTAGACTGGACTCGTTCTCACTGGACGAGCCCGCTCCTGACACTCAGGAACCTATCGGTAAGTGTTCCAGAATTTGTGCGCCTTTGTGTAAAACATAAAATTTTTAGGTTGAAGTTAGTACAGTAAAGAGGAAGGTAGGAAGGAGGATATGAGGAGTTTCGATTTAATTCTTATCAACACGAATAAATGATAACCAGTTTCTTTATGTACGTGCGTGTTCATTAAAGTGAACGTGAGCAGGCCACTTGCCTTTTTATGAAGCCTCATATACACCTCAAACAAAGTTGCGCAACATGTTTATGTTTGCGGGAAACAATGTTGCAGTGTTGTTGGCAACACGCTTATACGCGCGTGTTCTTGGTAAATTAAAGAACATCTCGCAACTTCAAATGTTGCGGGAAAAAATGTTGCATGATTATTGTTGAACATTGTACCCGGTATGAATTACGGGGCTTAAATGTACTACAATGTCTGGTATTTTTGCTGCACTCGCAATTGGTATATACCCATTTGAATAGTTGGATCTGTTTGTCCAAAGGCGACGGTCCATACTTCATCGGCCGCGTACTGCGCAAGCTGGCGGGCCTGGACACGCGCTGTGCGGCGTCCATCGCGCACGTGCGCCACACGCTGTGGCCGCACCAGCGCGAGCGCCAGGCGGAGCAGCGGGCACGGTAAATATCATCTCCTGCGCTTTAGCTTATGTATTTCCAGTATTACTACAGTTTACAGTGCGCGCCGCGGATCTTTTTAGTGAATTGTGAAGGAGGAGAGCTGAAGGTCGACTTCTCATTTGTTACTTGAATAAATAAAATGTAAAGAATAAATAAATAAGGCTGAGCATTTGAAGTTCTTTATAAGCCGGACACCGTTTTCTCCGGGATTTTTTTCAGCTCCCGAAGAATTTAAAACAAAAAGTGATGTGTGAAATAATTACGTTAATACACAAACGTCCTCGCCCAAACCTGCACGAGACATTTTGATTTAGGGGTTCTCCTACTCTGATTTCGGCATCGCTAACATAAACCATTTCTACAAGAATGGCGCATCTTTTGTTTATATTGTAACCTTAAGTATTGTCTTTTATTCCCCTAACAGAGAACGTCGCGAAAAAGAAGAACGTTCCCGCCGCGCACGCGAACGACAACAACAACTAATGCGCGAATTCGCCCGTCGACAACAACAGTTTATGTCGGCCATGCAGAGCTTAGACGGCACAGAAGCAGGCGCCATGGAGTGGGAGGAGGAGGAAGCCGTCGAGAGGGACTATGACTGTGTTATCTGTAACACTACTGCGCCCACCACTGTCGCCGACCCTATAGGACTTGTGGTCTTACTGCAGGTATTATATTTATTTGTTTATCAGATTATACATTACGAAAATAAAATCAGTCGACGTAATTTGCCTAGGTTTTCGTGTATTGGGAGTAAGTTTGAGCATGTACACTTAGTGCAACGATTTTTTGTTTCGGCGATTTTTTTTCGTGCTCTGGATTTTCGCCGCTCTGATTAGCGCCGAGAGTTGAAAATCCAACAGTGTGTTTTTTCAACGCGATGGATTCTCAACGCTCGGCTCAACACTGAGAGTTGAAAATGCAGTGCGCGATAATATTTCGCCGCAATATTTTTACTGGGCTAAGGCTTTTTTTATTTCTTTCCTTATTTAATTCCTTTAGAGTCACAAAATTAAAAAAAAACTAAGGCTTTTCTGTCTTATTGCAGTAGGTACTATTGTAATAAGGAGGTAGGCAATAACGTCGAAAAGTGGTCGGGCGCCAGTGTCCTCAGATTCAGATTTATTTATTTGCCATCAATGTAGGTACAAGTTTAAGATGATACAAATAGCTGAAGGTTACCGCTACATTCTACCTTACGGCATGCAAATTCATAGAAACTAATTGATTACATACAATATTATTATAAATTAACAACTAACATGTCATTCTAATTAACACTAACAAACATAAAAAAAGGAAATAATAATAATCATCAAATAGTCAATTGCACATAAATAAATCTTGTCAATAAAATGAATTTCATTATCTAGGAATTATAATTAAGCGAAATATTATTTTACAAACATAATGTTATTTACAAATTTTATTGTCAAATTTCTTTATCATTTAAAAAGTCATTGATACAATAATAACATTTATCCAATAATAATGCAGTGAGCTTAGATTTAAATGTTCGAATAGGGTGCTCTTTGAAACTGTGCGGAATTTTATTGTATATGATAGGTCCCATCGACATAATATTTTTCCTTAGTAGTGCTGTTCTGTAATTGCCTGTATGTAATAAGTTTTTATATTGTAGTCTCCTTGGACCTGACCGCATTCTAATATCGGCTAGTGATGGAAATAAATCTAAATTAGTTCTAACAAAAATTGCGACCTCTAAAATGTACAGTGATGGGAAGGCCAGTACTTTCAGCGACTTAAACACAGGTACACAGCTGTCTGTAGTTTTCAGATTTAACATAGATCTTATGCAACGTTTTTGGGCTCTAAAAATCTGTTCCCTCTCACTGCAATTGCCCCAGAATATTACTCCGAATCTTAAAATTGGCGCCACTAGACCGTGGTAAGCTACTACGAGTATATTATTGCTTACTTTATGCGATAGATTATGCAGCACATAGGCTGACTTGCTAAGTTTACAACAAACGTCTTCAGCATGAGGTTTCCAAGTAAGATTGCTGTCAATTAAGATACCTAGGAATTTAGCAATATTTGTTGTTTCAACTTTTTGTCCATTATGACCAATGTTAACATTAAGAGGGCAAGTCCTTTGGTAAAAATGCATAATTTTTGTTTTTTTAAGATTGATGACTAAGTTATTTATGTCAAGCCAGTCAATAATGTTTTCCAATGCTGTATTGATGTCATCTTCATAATCTTTAATGTCATTACATTTTACTATCACAGTACTATCATCCGCAAATAGCACCATAGGATGTTGGATTTGACGTGGCAAATCATTGATATAGAGCAGAAATAGAGGTGGCCCAAGAACGCTACCCTGTGGAACACCATATTTGACTACTCTACCGTCTGATGCATATTTAAGCTCGCGTTTCGTTTCAAGAGATGTTCTAGATATTTCTGTTACCTGATATCGACCACTGAGGTATGAGGTTATAAGGTCCAGGACATTACCCCTAATGCCATAGCGGTGTAGTTTATATAAAAGGACGTCATGGCTAACGTAATCGAACGCCTTAGTCATATCAGTTAATATGGCACATACCGGTACTTTCTTGTCAACATTATTCATAACGGGAAATAGAAGATTAAATATTGCCATATTAATATTTTTGTTTTTTCTAAATCCCATTTGTTCTTTGCACAATATATTATATTTAGTCAAATAATTGTCAAGTGCTTCATAAATAATCTTTTCAAGTATCTTGGAGAATATAGGGATCAATGCTACTGGTCTATAGTTGGACATATCTTCTTTGCTATTTTTTTTATGTATTGGTTTAATTACAACTGTTTTCAGGCTATTAGGGAAAATACCAGAAGTAATACAAGTGTTCACTATGTGACTTAAAGGTGCACCTACAATATCACTGACAAACTTCACAACCTTGGTAGTTATACCGTCATAACCATGACTTTGTGTATTTTTCAGGCTTTTGATCACCCTTACTAAGTCGTTTGAGACAGTTGGGGTCATAAACATTGAATTCGAGTTGTAATTCAGGTCAATAGTTTTAACGTTTGTTTTGTTACTTACACTTTGTACTTGGTCAATAAAAAAGTCGTTAAATGATGTTGCTATCTCTTTAGGATCGTCAATTGTCCTATTTTGGTTAGTAATCTTTGATACAGGTTCTTTTATATAGTTATTATTGTTAATTATTTGCCATGAAGCCTTTGATTTATTATAAGCCGTATTTATAAAGTTGTTATTTTGTGCCCTTTGAGTGAGTCTGATGACTTTTTTAAACCTTTGTGAGTATGACTTAAATTTATTTTTATTTTCGCTTGATGGATTCAACCTGCATTTCCATAATAGGCTTCTTTGCTTCTTGCTACAAAGTTTAATGCCCTTAGAAACCCATTTAATTTTGTGTTCCGCTTGAATTCTAATCCACTTAATTGGAAAACACTGATCATAAAGGAGTTGAAAGATTTCTATAAATTTGTTATATGCGTCATTAGGGTTACTCTCACCGTATACATTTGAAAACGACAAACTCTGCAAATTTTTTTTTTAAACTTAACCAAATTGTCTTTAGAATAATCCCTTTTTTGAGTGCGCCAATACTTTAATTTGCAAATTCTACTAACTCGAATTTTGAGGATTTGAGCTGAGTGATCCGATATCGCAAAATCAATAATATCACTAGTGCATTTTAGGTTCGCATCAACAGCAAAATTATCTAGACAAGTAAGACTGCTTGGTCTTGTGGCCTGCCTTATTTTCAATTTAAGGTTGTAATTTAGGAGCAAATATTCAAAGTCCAAAGTGCATCTGTTACGTTTTAAAATGTCTATGTTGAAGTCTCCGCATAATACCACCTTTACATTAGTCTTATTGCACAACTTTTTTAATAAGGTATCTAAAGTTTCGAAAAAACGATTAATGTTAGACATGTAGGGAGGCCTATAAATACACACTACTATTAATTTATGTTTTGGCAGTTCTATCGCACAACATTCAAAAACACCGGTGATAGAAAAGCTCATTAAATCACTTAATTCCTTGCATTCGAGATAAGTCTTTACCAAAATACATGAACCTCCTCGTCTTTGCTCCCTTCTAGAGTAGCATGACGCCAGTTTAAAGTTAGATAATTTAATCAGTGTTTCTTGGCCAGAAATTACAAAATGTTCTGTTAAGCATATTATTTCTATGTTGATTTGATTTTGCAATAATTCCTGAATATGTACTGTTAGTTGGTCAGATTTATTTAGAAGACCAGCAATGTTTTGGTGCATGATGTGCATGTAGTTATCAAAGAAAAAGCTCCAAGTTGTTTGCTAGCTTGCTTGCTTGATCCTTTTCCATACGTTCATTTATGCAAGAAGTAGAATTTACTAGAGGTACTATTGAGGACTCCGGCGTAGAAGTAGTACTTAATAGAGGTACTATTGAGGACACCGGCGCCTGACCACTTTTCTACCTTATTGTTTAGGCAATAAGGTCGAAATGTTTACACAATACGAAATGGATTGGTACTGAGCTCGATGCAGAATGTTTATGTAGTGTGCTACAGCCAAATAATATCTCAAGATACCTTGGCACATATCGTAGGTATAATTTGAGGTTTTACTGCTCCTCTTTACATGTACTGTATTATCATCAATCATCACTCGCTGAGGCTTTTTAGACGCATAAAAGTAGGTACCTACCGATTAATATTAGTGATGAAACGGATACTCGTTTGTTTGGGTACGGATGTAAACACATTTAAACTTAGTTAGGTCTAATTTTATCTAAAGATTGGTATGTAGCTAAATATTCATTTATACAAAATATACTTAGGTTCTATCTTACGTCTAATATAAAAAAAAATGGTTGCCTGTAAAGTCGGTTTTACGGGCGAAGATTTTACGTGACAACGTCTTTTTATCGGCGGTGACTTATCGTAACAGACGTGAGCGGGCGTTACACTTTTTCATGAGTGACTCCGAGCCGCAACCTAATTTAAGACGTTGTCACGTCAAAACCAGACCAAGAAAAAAAAATCTTTAGTTTCTTGTGCTGAGTTTTAAAATATGTAAACAATTAGTAGCTAAGAAGGTAAGTAGATAGCTAAATTATATCATTGGGTTGTGAGATACAACCCCAACGTTCGAAGTCCATGAAATCGACACAACGAAATTTTTTAAAATTTTCGCAGTCGCCATCTTGGATTTACATTTGGACCTCACTATCGGCTTAATCATCCTCGAAAACTATGAAAACGACACCCATGACGAAAAATTTGTAAATTTTCGCAGCCGCCATCTTGGATTTGCATTTTGAGTTCACTATTAGCTTTAGCATCCTCGAAAACTATGAAAACGAAAAATGAGGAAAAATTAAAAAAAAATCGCCGGCGCCATCTTGGATTTACATTTGAACCTCACTATCGGCTTAGTCATCCTCGAAAACTATGAAAACGACACCCATGACGAAAAATTTAAAAGATTTCGTTGCGCCATCTTGGATTTACATTTAGACCTCACTATCGGCTTTAGCATCCTTGAAAACCAAGGAAACGATACCCATGACGAAAAATTTGAAAATTTTCGCAGCCGGATCTTCGATTTTCATTTTGACCAAATACATACTTTCTCATAGAGAATGTCGCATGGAGGGGCCGACGGGGACTATTTCTACCAGTTTACACAGTACACCTACAGTGAGCAGTACGACCACGCACACATTGACAATTATTGCTCGACGCGATAGCACTACTAGCCATCGAAAATTTATGATAAAGGATGTGTTCCGTAATACCAAAAATTATGAAAGAAAGCTAAACGTTTTTCCTTTTATTTTCGATAATTTGTAACCTGATAATATTAGCTATGCTTCTGCTGAAACAATATTACAAATATTGTTGTCAGAAAAAACAATATGAAAACATGTCATTTACGCGGTAAAAATGTGCGAAATCCAATTCGCTTAAACTTCATATTAGGTAAGCTTTTAAAAAAAAAAAAAAAAAAGACGTAGGTGCCTAGATAAATACTGTCTAAATCCGAATATCAACATAATATGGTGACAATATACTCAAATTGCGAATAAGTTTGGTATAAAGTTTGTATGGACAATTCATCCGTCACCGCATTCTTAAGATCATGGGGCTACATATTATGAACGTATCGTTTGGCCGCAGTCCACGTCGGTGCTGGGCCACCGGCGGCGCGCGGGCGGCGCGGGCGCAGGCGGCGCGCGCCTGGCGCTGTGCGAGGCCGACCGCGCCGGCCTGCAGCAGCAGCACGACGCCACGGCCGCCGCGCACCACTACCGCCTGCACGACGAGCTGCACCAGCACTTCGACCAGGTGAGGCGCACAACCTCGCGGGTAACCTGGGAGATACCCAAGTTCTGACTCTATTACAATTGCAGTGTTAATTATTAATCAGTAATGAACATGACGTGTGCGTGTACAGGAGTCGTGGCTGACGAGCGTGTCGGTGGGCTGGGAGGGCGGCGTGCACGTGCAGACGTGCGGGCACCACCTGCACCTGCGCTGCCTGCACGCCTACCTGCGCGCGCTGCAGGCGCCGCAGCGGCCGCACAACCTGCACGTGGAGCGCGGCGAGTTCCTGTGCCCCGTGTGCCGCCAGCTCGCCAACTGCGTGCTGCCGCTGGCGCCGCACCCGCCCGTGCCGCGCACGCACCGGCCTAGTGCACACATCATACACGACATGCTGGAGAAGGAGCACCCGCCGCCCGTGAGTGTAGCACGTGTCACTATAGACAGTTCCTGTGCCCCGTGTGCCGCCAAACCTGTGCCCCGTGTGCCGGAAACATCCGCTTACAGTTTTAAGAACACTTTTTCACAGTATAAAGATGACTAGTATATCAAACTAGGCCCTTTTTGTGATATCAAACGCGAAAAGAAGTCCCGAAAGGAATATCGCGACCCCGGCACACAGGCAACGGAAGGAACACGGGTGGGTTTTAGTCAGTAAAAGTCTGACATGCCCTCCCGCTCCGCCCAGAGCGGGAGAAGTTATTTGATAATTAGTACCCTCAAAAAAAAAAAAAAAAAGGCTTGTCAACCAATCTTGTAATTTGACTATTGCATATTAGTTGCTACCAGTAATGCACTATACAGGTCAAGGACTTCGCCCATATAGCCGCCATTTTGAACTTCTTGGTTGCTGAACCGATTTATGGGTATCCGCGCGTATTCGAAGTACGAATCTGTTTTGAAAATTGAGAAAAGTGGCCCTCAAGTTGCGTGTTTTTTTTTTCTGATACATTCGCTTTCAAAATCGATTCTAGTGATGATGACCCCGTATACCAATTTTAATCGGTAGTGCTAAAACAATAACTGTTTATTTCTATTTGCTACACAAAATGATTTTAATCTTGGAATTTCTTTCAGAAAACGGTGTTGTTTGAAATCGTGCTACTAAGACCAAAAAATAACCTGTGTCTTTCCTCAGGCACCAAGTCGACTCTCAGAAGCGATGGGCAAAGCAATGGAAGACATGACGGCCACAGCGGGCGGCAAGCTCAAACAGCGCTACGGCTCATCACCAGCCGCCATCTTTACTTTTGTTGCGTCACTCGTCAGGACGAACCTTGAATGTGAACTAGTGCAGAGAGGAGGCACGTTGCAGACGTGTGACGCGCCGCGGTATAAGCTGAGGAATGAGTGTATAGGTATGGAAATTATTCATAACAGATGGTTCGCTTCGCAAAATCATTTAAATAAAAGCGACCGTTGCTACGACACAATAAAGTGCAATTCAGGTTGTACAGCGCTAAATACCTACAGTTATATTGACGTAGAAGTTGCTTCACTTACTATCGCGTTACTTTTTAGATTTTCTGACTACGTTACACTTACTGAATTGGTTTGACATTCGAGCCTGTGAAGCTCGATATCTTAATACCTAAAATGCGAAGTGAACCATCTGAATTAATTTGTGCTGCTAGTGAGAAATTATTGATGGAAAAATTTAATATCACTTTGTCCGACCCGGTAATTGAACTCAGGACCTCATGCTTGGCAGGTGGGTTTGCGACCACTAGACCAATGAGGTAGTTTTGAAAATTATAATATTTGCTAAAAAGAGTTTTATATTGGTTTCTCCAGGTATCACTATGAGGTTCAGTCTTGAACTGTTTGTAGTTTGCGGATTCTCGTTATCTTTACACAAATTCATCGGTTGAAATTATGGACTGATAACCTATGCATAATGTATTGGCTGTAATGTAGCTTGTATTTAACTCAAAGCATTAATTTCAATTAAACCATTTACAGACACTTGAATTGTCAAGTCCCATAAATAAAAAAATAAAAAGCAGTGACCACAGTCTAATAGTAACGTTTCCTCCCGGCAGTCCCCCTGCTGGTAGTAGCGGGCGCCCACTCGCGCGTGCTGAGCAGCGCGGGCGCAGGCTTCGGCGCGGCGGCGGCCTGGCGCGCGCTCGTGCCGGCCGGGCCGGGCGCGCCGGGCGGGCCGGGCGGCGCGGCCGGGCCGGGCGGCGCGCCCGCGGCGCCCGTGCCCAGCGCGGCCGCGCCCACGCGGCCCGTGCCGCTGCTGCTGCGGGACCCGCTGGCGCTGCTCATGCAGTTCCTGCTGCTGGCGCCGCCCACGCCGCCCTATTTGGATATGCGTGAGTATGATGAATGGGTATATTTCTTGGTCTTTTAATAGCTATAACTTACATTATTTGTAACGTATTTATTTTGACTCCGCAAGTAAATAAAATAAAATTGTAACAACTTGAATATAATGTCTGTTCCCAAAATATCTGATGAAAGTGTAAACTCACTCATCATGTAAATTTAACCTGGACAGAATTGTCCAGATAAAATTCTTTGGAAGTCACTCACTAAAAAGAAATAATAACACATTCGTCTGTATTTAAAAAGTTTAAAATGTATATTTTCCAACAATTATAATTTGAATAAAATTATTGAAATGTAATTGAAAAATCATCGACAAATATATAGGTCATAAAAATCATGTTTTTTTTGTACTTAAATAATCTTATTGAAGAACTCAATTTGCAAGTGGCACTAAAAATTGGCATCCCACATGTACGTTTTCAGATCCATTTGTTTAGATATTCATCAGATACTTTTTGAACAGACCATAAAAAACACACAGTAGCCGACCAAAGTGTTTATGGCTCAACGAGTTCTAAAAAGAGACCACAAACATAAATAATAAAGACAACACTCTAAAAAAAAATCTAATACTCCATGACTCCACTTATCAGCCACGTACCTGTGCTCAATAAAACCAGACGAGTGTATTCCAGCATTATTAACTTTTGCTAATTTACACTAATCTAAAATCTTAACCCAACCTTATAATCAACTTATTTTTCAATCAAGGAAATAGCAATGATACTAACATTTGTAATATTTCGTTACCCACAGAGGAATTCACTTGCATAGTCCGCGCCCTATACGCCCTCAGCTATTACCAAGTGGTCTGCCAGTTCATCGCAAGTGGCAGTGCTGAAGGCCGGGCCGCACTGGCCGGAGCGGCCCGGCCCGGCGAGCCCGCGGGCCTGAGAGCGGCCGCCAAGCTTATGTTAGGAGCATTAGCTGGGTCGGACCTGTTTACTGAGGATGGGCCGCCCGCGCCCGGAGAGCACAGGGTGCCGGATCTAGCTAATATGGAGAAAGAGGTTTGTGTCCAATGTCTATTTTAAAACAAAATTATTATATTTTCCTAATTTTGTTTGCAAATTAATCCTATATCACGGTTTGAAATTCAAAACATTGACAGAATATAATGTAATAATCTACTATTCTGAGCAAAATCCTCCCTGTTTTATTTCCGAAATCCGATGTTTATAAACATAATATTCACATTGATATCACCAAAATGGGTATCTCAAAGTTACGCATTTTTCAGTTTTCATGCCAGTTGATCATAACACCGCCAAGAACTTACAAATGCAATTTTATTCCTTCAGTTACAAGAACTCCTGCTCCCATTCCTACGCATCGCGGCGCTTCTACGTCACCATCTGTACGGTGCCGAGCTGCCTGAAGTAGCCACTCCTCGCCAGGAGTTCGTGCGCCTGGCCTACTACCTGGAGCTGGTCACGGACGGCATGGAGTGGTCCGAGTGGTCGGCGGGCAGAGCCTTGCCGCCGGACTCCGCGCTCGCGGCCCGCGCCTGGGCCCGGCAGCTGGGCGGGGCCGCCGCTAGGGGCCAACTAGCTGTGAGTATACATGGTAGTGAGCTCATTGCTAACTGTTATTTTCACTTATTTGTTGGAACTTGACAATATTATGCGGAAAGTATACGTATTATAAATATTTTTAGAGTAGCGACTCACTTGTTGGCATTTAGACGGCCGAAGTATCACGAACGTTAGTGTTTTTTAAAGAAATTTCCTAATGAGTCATTTCAAACTCAAACTCAAATCATTTATTTCAATTAAATTCAGGCACTTTTGAATTGTCAAGGAATCGGTCAGTCAAAAATATGAAGCTAGTTGCCCATTCCAAAGCGTAGTAGGTACCTATGGAGAAGAACGGGCAAGAAACTCCACGGACACTCTTTTAAATAAAATAAATTGTTACAAAGTATTGGTTACATCATTCATGTTGAAATTATACATGTGAGAACAATGTAGAAAGACATGCACGTTAGAAGCGTCCGTAATACAAAGATAAAAAACAAAGAACAATTCAAAAATTAAAAATCAGCCATGGCCGCTAAGAATTGACCAGTCACAACTGACGGCGCCCGTTCACGAACATGACGCATGGATCAGCACAAAATGATCCAACACACGCGCCACCAGCAGCGAGACATCTGAGTGAGCATGACATACTCACAGCCGCCAGGGCACATTCAAGTCAATAAAAAAAAGTATTACCCGGTAAATGGTAGCTCTTTAGTACATAGTACTCACACCTGTGCTCTGGAATTATATAATACAAAGGAGATTGATTTTATACAATGCAAAGATGGTCTTAAAATCTTCAGCAGCTCCAACAGTATTTTCAGATGTTAATCAATTAGTTGTGGTTGTGGAACAGGACCAGCATTGAGCCAAGCATTTTTATCAGTGATGTAATCCCCCAACTTATAATATGCCTGCCTGCATAGTGTGCGTTTTATACAAGACTTGAATTTCGTCTCATTCAGTTGAAGTATGTGGGGAGGAATTTTTTTGTAACATTTTAAACAGTACCCCATGAAAGATGAATCCACTTTAGCCAGTCTAAAACCTGGTTTAACTAATAGGTCCCTATTTCTTGTACTATAATTATGTCTATCACCTCTTTTACTAAAAAGATGTAAGTTTTTTCTTACGTACATGATGTTTTCATAGATATATTGACAAGGTACCGTCATGATGTTAATATCCTTAAACAGTTCCCTTAGAGGGTCACGCCTGCCGAGATAATATATGGCTTTTATCGCTCTTTTCTGCAGAATAAAAATAGACTCGATGTCTGCAGCCCGTCCCCACAGTAAAATACCGTAAGACATGATATTATGAAAGTAACTAAAATAGACCAGTCTCGCGGTATCTACATCAGTAAATTGACGGATTTTTCTGACAGCATATGCTGCTGAACTTAGCCGTCCTGCGAGAGATGTTAAATGAGGACCCCATTGTAGCCTTGAGTCTAGCGTGATCCCTAGGAAAACAGTTTTATCGACGAATTCTAGTTTCTCTTGATTCAATACTATCTCACAATCACTACTTTTGACATTTGGTAAAGAAAATTGTATACACTTAGTTTTTTTTCCATTTAATGCTAAATTATTAGCAGTGAACCAATTTTGGACCTGCAATAGGACGTTATTTACGTCGTCAAAATTTGTTGCACGTCTATCTACTTTAAAAATTAAGGAAGTATCGTCAGCAAATAACACCATTTGTGGTTGATTTTTTAATAAATGGAGTAGATCATTGATATACACTAAAAAGAGGAATGGACCCAATACCGAGCCTTGTGGCACACCTATTTTTACTTTTAAACCTAGTGAATTGATACCGTTTATTTGGACTTGCTGTTGTCTATCATTTAAATTAGATTTTACTAAATTGAGTGCAAGTTTTCCAAGTCCGTAATGCTCAAGTTTCAAGAGGTTTCGTGATCGACGCAATCAAATGCTTTGGAGAGGTCACAAAAGATTCCTATGGCGTCTTGGGCCTCTTCCCACGCGTTAAAAATGTGTCTTAATAAGGTTACACCGGCGTCGGTCGTACAACGTCCTTTGGTGAAACCATACTGTTGATCATGAAGGATTTTATTTGTGTTAAAATGATTGAGCATTTGATTAAGCATTACCTTTTCAAACACCTTGCTGAAAACCGGCAACACGGATACGGGTCTATAATTATTGGTGTCTTTACTGTCCCCGGATGTGAAAAGTGGTATTACCTTACTATATTTCATTAAATCCGGGAAGACTCCTTGGTCCACACACAAATTAAATATTAAGTCTAAGTAAGGCGCTATGGTCTCAATTATGGAAGTACTTTAATGGACATTCCCCAAAGATCTTCGGTTAATTTGATCTTAATTTGCTGAAAAGCTTTTATCACTGTTATAGGTTTAATATGTTTAAAGTTAAATTTAATCGGGCAAGCTGAAACGTTCGCCCTTACTAATTCAAAAGAGAGCGAGGGCGAGGAATTTAAGGTTTCAGTAGTTTTAACTGGTAAAGAAATTTACAAATTCTTGAGCAACTTCTTTGCTATCGCAAATGAGACCACCACATGACGTCTTCAGTGTGTAATCAGAATTATGCTTTTTGTTCCTGTTCGTTTCGTTATTGATAATTTTCCAAACCGTCTGTATTTTATTGTCTGCTGATTTAACCTTGTTGCTAATGTATAAGGCTTTAGCTGTCTTACAAGAGCTCTTAAAAATTTTAGAGTACGTAGCAACATACTTATTAAAAGTTTCCGTGTTAATATAAGGCTTAAGGCCATACAGCTCGAAAAGTCTATCCCTACTTTTCCTGAGTCCTTTAGTTGCCCAGTCACTAAATAAAAACTTAGGGCTGATAGTTTTTGTGTTCTTCTTAAAATAATTATTGAACTCGGTCTGGACTAACGAAAAGAATTCCTCGTACAAAATATTAGCATTGTTCATTGTAAGGTCTTGATTATTTAACTTACAAACTAAAGTGCTATTAAATTTATTTAAATTAACTGCTGTTATTGGTCTGAATTGTATCTGCAGTTTTTTTTACTGGTATGTTGGATTCAAAAGTTACGGATTGACCACTGTGATCAGAAGGGAGATAATTAACGATGGCTTTATCTAAATAGTCGCAAGAACAAAACACATTATCAATACATGTAGCAGTAGTCGTAGTTACTCGGGTTGGTTCTACAAACACATTTGACAAATTGAATGATTTGAACAAATTTAAAAATCTACTGGTATTTGAATTATTTTCTAAAATATTAATGTTAAAGTCACCACAGATAATTACTGATTTATTAGCAGTTGCAAGTTTTGGCAAAACATCTTCCATTACTGACTCAAATATAGAGTAGTTTTGATAATTTGGGGGTCTGTAAACGCACACTATAACATGCTTATCTAGCTCAACACAAGACAGTTCAATGCTATGTTCAACCGATAGTTCAACTATGTCAATACGGGTTTTTGATTTAATACAACTTTTAATTAATATTAGTGAACCACCACGCAGCATTGATTTTCGGTTAAAACAACTGACCACACTGCAGAAAAGCAGCACTGCTTAAAAGCATCGCAGGCGTTTCCATCAGATGCGCTACAATGTAGATGTGTTCCGCGTCCCTTGCCTTGCGGTGACGTCCGTGTGCCCGCAGGTGCGGCGCCTGCTGCGCGCGGCGGCGGCGGCGTGGGCGCAGCCGGCGCTGCTGGCCCTGCCGCGCGACTACGACCGCCTGTTCACGTACTACCACGAGCGCGTGTGCCTGCAGTGCGGCGCCGTGCCCAAGGAGGCCAGCGTGTGCCTGCTGTGCGGCACGCTGGTGTGCCTCAAGCAGCCGTGCTGCCGCCAGCACCAGGTGGCCGAGGCCGTGCAGGTAGGCCAGCGCACGACGCACGCCTCTTATTTTTCATCCCAATGTCCTATCACAAGCAAACAATCTATCGGATGTAATGCAACCCGCATTACGTACGGTGAACGTCACATTTCTGTAAAAAAATATGTTCAAGCTCACATACCCGTTTCCTCAAGATATTTTTATAGGAGCTGCATTTTCTTTACTTTACGGCCCACTCGCTCCTTGCCCCACAAATTACCACCAACCACTAAGTGTATTTAGCACAAAAATTATCGTTCTCTTTCTTTGAATCCTTTGAGACAGAGACAAAATGTTATTCTAAATACGCTTAGTGTTAAAAAAATTATATGATGCACGAGAGTTTAAATGTATGAATCGTCAATAACACCATACTGTACTCGCAGCACGCGATGGAGTGCGGCGGCGGCACGGGCATCTTTCTGGTGGTGACGTCGACGTACATCATCGTGATCCGCGGCCGGCGCGCCTGTCTGTGGGGCTCGCTGTACCTGGACGACTACGACGAGGAGGACCGCGACCTCAAGTGAGTACACGCACATCGTGTACGACATTAAACGATTCGCTGCTTAGCTTACGGGTGACTGGAAACATGCCTTAACATAGCAGAGCTATGTAATAATTTAGTAAATAGTGACGTTGAATAAATGCCATCTCTCTATTAGGTTTGATGTGAAAAATTATTGCTACATTAATTTAATAAAGCTACAATTATTAAAAAACTCGTTTTTCGCTACTGTGTTAATGCTTCTATCTATTCTAATCGTAACCATTTCCTCCACAGGCGCGGCAAACCCCTCTACCTAAGCCAGGACCGCTTGGAACTGCTCCAGGCACAGTGGCTCGCCCACCGGTTCGACCACACGAAGCGCACGTGGGTGTGGCACCGCGACTCGCTCTGAAACGTGCTGCCCACCCCCCCGCCCTACCGCGCCTGACGCACACGCAGGCAGCACGACCGAGCGCTCTGTGCGGATATGTAGCCAGGGAGGTAACGGAATGTAGGGTACAGTGCTACAAGGATATTTTGGTGCCTGGATGACATTGACAGGGTGGCGTTGTTGGTAAACATTTGTGAAATTGTATTGACAAAACAAGATGGCGACTTTCGTTTCGATTTTGGCCCTGCGCCACAACAACCTTGTAGCATTGTAGTAATGCGGATAGAAAGTAAACTAGGGTTGGTATGATGTACTTTATACAGTGGTTCGGTTAAGATGTTGAAAAGGTTTGTACTGTAAAACGATCTCAAATGTCAGACGACTCCGAGTTATAACTGTCGTTGATCTACTGTATGGAGTTAGATATAAGAAGGTAGATATGTGTTGCTGTGGATCGGAAATATTTGGACATTGTATCAACTAGGTCCTACTGGAGCAGTCCACTGCTGGGGGCATAAAATCTCCACGAAGTGTTACGCTACGTTATTTGCCAACTTTACTTAGTGGAGGCAACTTAGCACTCTGGCTACGAAAATAAATAGAATGTAAGTCATCTAAATCACACAAGTTGAATTTAGCTGATTTTCATTCTATGTTTTAATCGGATTTATTTGATATGTCAAATAAAGTCGATTGCTAAACAGAGTTCGGTTTGGTCGCAGTATTAGAGCCACCTTCGAGAAAATCTCGATTGTAAGCAGTCGAATAACTAGATAAAACACGACTGCATGTGAGCAGGATCTGTCGGTCCTACTTGTTCGAGTCATAAAAAACTTGCCTTGAGTCATCGCCAATAGACATTCACTAAATTGTCTGTTAGCCAAAATATTATTGTTTCTTTATATTACTGAACAACTAACTTCACAGATTAGTCAGCAATAAGGACTTTTAGGAAACAGTTCAGTTTTAAATATTAAAATTATCACAAAAATGTAACATACTAGATTACAAAATTATATTGTTGCGTCAATTGAGCCTTACTTTAACACCAATAGCTGTCGTATTAACAGATTTTAATAGTTATTTACAAATTGTATTTAATATTTATATCTCTGTTTAATATACACGTTCGATAGTTATATTATTAATTTCCCATTCGCCGTTAGAACGCGTATTTTAAACGGTACAGTATGAAATAACAAAGTATAATATGCCTCGTACAATCAGTTAGTGTCTTACATTGTATCCAAATATTTATGAATGAATAGTGCAGTAGTTAGGAAGATATTTGCAGCCACATATATTTTCTAACTAGAAGTTATTAGCTTTCCGCTAACCCGTGTTTAGGCGCTAGAGTATGTCCCATAGCAACATTTAAACCGACATGAATTAACGAATGGATCGTGGATTAGGCTTGCATGAAGTTTCATAGTGAAAAGTTTAGTCATTTCGTTTAGAAGTATTTTTTTGTTTAGTGTTTTTATTATTTATAACTTTAACTACTAAAGTTCTAATGATGTATCGCGTAACAGCGAAATTAGAATTGTTTATTAATCTGATATACGGCTCATTGAATGTTATGTGACAACGAGAAACTTACATTTTATGTTACTTACTTAGTATTTTTTGCATCTAAAACTTTGTCGCTTGTGTTTTTATAATGGACAAGATTACATACAAAACATGCAAGATTGAATTCTCTTGAACTTTCATGATTTTCAAATTCACGGGACTTTCTGCCTGGTAATATCCCCATCACAATGGGTAGGCTTCATTTAGCCATTAGTATCAATTATACAACAAAATTTTATCTTCACTTTAAACTAAGCAATAACTAGTTGATAACGAATATAAAATTCAACATAAAGTTACATTATTTGCTTACGCTATCAATTTGTTGATTTATAAAAGTATATATTATATATTTACGTATGGTCATTGTAATTCCGTGATGATCTGAGTACTCGCAAACGTAATGTATCGAAGTATGCCTTATCAGAATTACAGTTATTTACATAATGTACAACAGAAAAATAAATGCAGTTATAAAATTATTACTTGTTTGACTATTGTAATGTGTTATAGAAGTAAATTTTATCTAGTGTTTTATCTGTGCATTAATGTTTAGGAGTGTGGCCAGAGAAAGTTAAAAAAAATAATTAAATGCTAACAACAATAAATTACTGAAATTCATCAGATCATTTTTTATTGTATCATCCGTTACATGTTATGAAGTGTGAAATGAAATGCTCAGTGTACCACTCGAATGAAATAATATCCTGAAAGTGTTGATAACTTGCGGAATCAAGAAGAATTCCACATTGTTCCCTGGTCACCCTCTAAGTAAGAAAATTTGTTGGAATATAAGGTCTATATAAAATTTTATACTGTGTCTAATGTTTGATCAAACTCAACCCAGTGATATGTTATACTTGATACGAATAATAACATAATGACTTCATTTTAATGAACTTAGCACAACGCTAAACTTATGAATTCTAATATTTTACAGCCCAAATGTTTGGTCAAACATTTGAAATATGTTGCCAAGAATGTCATGAAATTAATTGTCTTGTTTACGAGTCTAATGATCATATTCCATATATCTGATATACTCAGAGAATACAGCTTGAACGAGGAAACATTATGCATAGTTAACGTAAACAAGACAAAATGTAGAACATTGTAAATATAACCTTCGACTTCATTAGGGATGTCCAATGGGTGTTGTTAGGGCTGTGAATACGTATATTTTAAATTTTACTCGCTCCTCTGTTGACACGGTTGACGAATCACTTTAGATTTTAAAGACGATTAAATTATTATTTTATTTTTTTCATATTTTTATATAGGATTATACCGAGTACGATATTAGTGAGTAGCCGCTTGCGGACTTTCCATACCTAATAACGATTTTAAACTGTATTTCTCCAACATTCTTCCTGAAATATGAAAGCAATACTTGTTACAAAATAGATAGGTGTATTCTGAGTAAGTTATCATACATTTTGGAGCCACTGCACTGTAAGGCTTACGAGGTCCCACAGTTGACAAAAAGCTTTCTTTTGCTTGATCATGATTACGACAATAATACACGGTATACAATATTCAATCGAAGTATCATTATTGAGGTATGGTGCTTAGATCTATCGTTTTATTTCTCGTGTGCAATTTGGATGCTTTTGTTTTATTTCCTTGTATATTATTTTCTAAGTCCTCAAAAGTACATTTTTCTGTTTAAAAATTAGTGTTTGTATCTAGTTTTAGTGTTAACTAAATTGTAGTTTATATTAATAAGCTATTATCATTTAAAATTTTGTAATCACAACGAATTGATTCTGTAATGGAAATTACGAAGTGGTAGAGAAGTTCAAAATTAGTAGATGTTTGAGATGTCAATATTTACAATGATTTTTACTGTTTAGAATTTAAATATTATTGTCACGTGAATGCGACAGCTAGCGAAACCGAAAAGTAGTTTGTCAAGAACTGTGACGTCTAAAAATATACTTTAACTATATTTTTTTGTTACTATCATAATCCCTTTGCTACCATATTAACTGCTCATATTATATTCCGTATACAATAGCTGTGACGAGTATTGGTTGATTCCTTGTCCAGAGCCTGCACCGCTCCAGATAATATTGTTAAACTTGTGTATGTATATTGTTCTTGTATATATTCAATCATTAAAGTTGTTGATATTTCTATTGTTGTTTCAATTCCATACTTCCTGGTTATCTCATGGGCATGTACCATGCTACAAAAGCATGGTGATGAACACGGAATTCAAGGTAACACAAATAAAAGATACACATTCTGTTAAAAGTTTATAATATTGTACATCAACTATGATTTGTTTAGAGGTAGAACATCCTACTCTTAAATTAACGGCTAACGTGATTACAATAAAATAGTTAATTTTCCATATGCCGCGTTAATATCATTTATAGGCGGAGTGAGTAACCGAAATAACGTAAAATACTTCATTGTGAGCGGGTGCAGTCCCGACACTATAAGTTCTTGACTGACATTCAATATCGTCGCCTTACAGTGAAAAGCTCGGGAATGCAACTTTGACTTTTTATTCTATTACATTTTTGGGAAAAAAACCTCGCAACACACGCAGTTTTGTGGCGACATCTACTTATATCGCCACATGCGACCTACGCATCATACTGACGTCACGCAAAATCCTGCATCTCGTAAGCAGATTTAACCGCACGATCAGCATATAATATAACTTCGCAGTTGCCCGCCAGTTTTTCGCATATAAGAGGTTTTCACTCTAAGACGACGATATGATATCAAATCAAAACTACGGAGCTGCTCGCAATTTATGTTAAGGTGGCACTTCACATCGCTATTCGTGTTCGCGTATTCGTCCTATTTGCCCAAATACGACGATGTGAACTTATTCTGTTCGCATAAATTTGTAAATTTTTAACGAATAAAACGAATACACGAACACTCGTATCCGCCAGTTGTCGGTTTTTGGTCACATATCAAATGACTGCAAATATACCGAATAAGTTCGTTTACCGTCCACACATGGCTTGCTCTACTGAGCAAGCCATGTGTACCGCACTCTACTGAGTGCGGTGTTTTATGTATGCATAACATATATTGGTAATTAACACAGAGCAAATAATAACTGGCTGCTGCCGTCTTTGCGTTCGAATTAGCAAACATATTCTTGAATGTTCGGCATATTCGCTGTTCATGACGTTGTGAGGACGGTGTGTTCGAGTTATTCGGAGTTCTACACTGGCCCTTCCCCCCAAGGGGGGAACCGACTAAACACTAATAATACCAACAATTAGAATGCATAGCCGAATAAAACACAGTAAAAAACGCTAATACCGAATAGCGATGTGAACTGTGCCACCATTATAGAAACTATTGATTCGTTTCTTCTAAAGCCGCGTATGCATTGAAAACAAAGTTGAGAAATAGTTGGGAACAAAGTTGACAAACATTGTTGCCCACATCAAAGGTTGCTGTCAACAATGTTGAGCTGCTTTTGTTTATCATGAATGCGGGAAATTAGCATGTTGCCAGCAACACTCCAATTTTCCATATTGCCAGCAACTTACGCACAACACATGTTGCTGACACAATATTTTGCCACTTTGTTTCCTAATGAATATACGGGGCTTTTTACACATAATATGAAGGCGTCAGTTGTTATCAAGTTTTTAAACAACAATGTTTGTCCATCTTGCACCAGCTCTGAGTTATTATAAAATTAATGCTGTTAATCAATATAAAAAGTATAATTACAATAGTTGCTTCAAATGTATCGTTTAACTTACACTTACGTACATACAACATTGCAAATCAACTATCTGTATTTTAACCTTTATACATATACTTACTATTTGCGACGACACATTTGAAGGATCTATATTAAATAAAAAAATAATACAAAGTACGTCAACTTGTCATCTTCGAAAAATAAAAGGTTTTTTTTTTATCACAGAAAACAATAAATACTATCAAACAATATAAGATGGCAACTAATGGCAAATAAATCTATGCACCTCGTTATGAATGTTACGATTATTATGTCGGTATTACAAATTATGTATTTAAAAAAATAAAACTTTAAAAACTGTACAAATGTTACAGTGAAAGTGTCCTAAATATTATAACAATAACTTGTTCTAAATGTACTTCTGCGTGATATTACAAGGCCTCTAACGAACGAGATAGTTCTCATTGTAAGACTGAAATACGGCTAACATTTACCTATTTACTGTACTGCAAAACAACGTATTCTACTGAATTCAAATACATAAACAAAATAAGAAAAGGACACTTTCTGAATAACATGCGTTACACTTCTACTCCGGGACACATTATACACTCGTTAATTCCGCACTGATTAATTATAATTTTTTTACAAGCGTTTAGGTAAATTTACCGAAATATTTTGCAAGAAAATGATAGTTAAAAACTTATTAGGACTCTCAATTAGCAATTTTATACGACAAACTCTGGAATTTCTCAGTAGCAGCCTGGAGTCTCAATTTGTGCCCGGTTGATGGCAATAGGCTCGCCCCCTATTACATAGGACTTAAAACATAACTGGCGAAATGTGCGTGTACTATAGGTACACCTCTGCCCAACCCTTCGGGGAAACAACGCGTTATGTTAATATAGAGAGTAGCGATTATTCAGAAGTTTTTGTATTGAGTCCTGGAGTAGAGCTGTTCGTTCATGGTTATTAGTCTCAACACTGTCAAGGAAATCTAACTACTAAAAGTACAATGATCTTTTAATAAAACTAAAGTATGTTACAAAAAAGATTCCATTGACAGTCATGTCTGAAATACTGCCGGTCTCGCTACTCGCTCCTAGGCTTTAAAAATAAAATCTAAAATAAAACTCCATATATCTAAATAAATATAATGCAAGTAGCGAAACCACTGATAGTCGTATAATATTATTTAGCAAAAATAGACAAAAAATTATAACATTCTATTTATAATACATGGCGATGGCAGAGGAATGTTTAACCAATGTTACACAACGTTTTTTGTAAAGGAATCTAACTGAATTTATCATCTAAAGGTTTAACATTGACCACAATGACAATGAATCATACTCGGTGCGACCACAATCATAGTTTATTGCAGGAAATAAAACAACAACGAAGTAATTGCATGGGAAGAAAGTTTTCTGATATAAATTATTGATTTACTTTAAAAGCAAACTAAGGCTAAGCCTCACTCGACATCAGCACAATAAATACAACTTATCGTACCGAAGTGTACTTGTTCATCGCATCAACCATAGTTTGACCGAGACCGCAGTTCCACGGTTTAAGTATGTGTGCGGCGAGACGGGGGGGGCAGTGCAGGGTGCTCATTCGTCAAAGGTCACGCCGTCCCGCCGCTCATTGGTCAACTCTACCCGCCTCGCCGCGCATTCGTAAGGCGCGGAACAGCGATCCCGGTCAAACTGTACTATGATTGCGGCCACCACATCATTGACTCACACAGATACATAATGCTCACATATTAACCACATACCAAAGCTTCAATATAAATGAACAACTCACTAAAAATCTACAAATATGTGAGCACTTACATATAAAAATTCGTGGCTCTCGCACTATCAATATAAACGGGTAAAAATGTTACAATACATAACATCCCCAGTGTTTCAGTTAATATTAAAATAATTACTACTATATACACGTACTAATGTTACTCGTGTATGTAGGTACAACTTCTAAAAAACTTTTTGAACACATTTTTCAATAAGATATGGGACAGTTTTTATTTTCTTTTTATTATAATTCTAAGTGTTCAATGCCATCCTTCAACCCATGCTATTATGGCACAAAAATACGTATCTGCACCTTAAAAATAAACTAGAAATTATCGTTAAAATTTAGGCAAGCGGAACCTAACAGAGCGTACGTTTGGGTACTTTTTGTTATAAAACTATTTATAACATTTCTTAACAATTCATAACGTTTTTCTTAATATCATTATTAAGTAACCCCACTTACTAAATATATATTAAATTATGTACTTTAATGTCAACTTTCGTAAGACAAAATATGACAACTGGCAACCTTTTACATAAAACTTACCAGAAGTGATATTGATCTCTGAAGTAGTCTTATAACAAAGAGTGCCCCCAGCATGCACTATAACATAAGTATTATCAATAGGCCGATATACGATTTCCTAAAAAGCAATATTTACGTATATAAGTGTGACTTCATATTAAATACATTAATAGTTACATACTTTATATTTAAATTATAAATTCGTACAGACTAACTCATATTTATTTTTATGTTATAACTAAACGTAACTAATATTACATTATGCACAAGTTAAATTATAAAATATTAGCACACTATAATAATATTATATATTTTTAATTATAATAATATATTATACTGGTCATTCTGAGATCTGTTCGTCACCACTCTGGCTCCAATACTGTCATATTTTTATTACATCGTTCGTTTATATTAAATATGCTACCTTCGGGGGTACAGGTGCCGCGAAAACATAGCTTACCAGGTTAATCATATTCCCCCTTATTTATAAACGTTGCGTAAAGTTACGAGACGTTTAAACGAATGGATAAGCAGACGCTAATCATTACTAAACTTTTATAAATAAGTGGGTAAATGTTGAAATAATCATTTGAAATACATGGCGACCTAGCTAGTAACTAATGAAGCTATAAATATTTTAAGGTTTAAACTATACCTAAAGAAAGTGTTCAGGCAGTAGTATTACAGAAGGACTAGCAGCAGCCAAAAGAGTAGACAAGAAGCTGCTGTTTCTCCTACCGATATCGACTGAAGTGAGCCTCAAAATTTTACAATTTTTAATTATTTTTTATTATAAAAAACGGTTGGGGAGACGTGGTTGACATTTATCCGACAGAGTTTTGAATCGATCGAATCGGATTTGCTCAACTTGACATTTATTTGTATCGAATTTATGCCGACTAACCTAGAGCAAATCCGATTCGATCGATTCAGAACTCAAACGGTTCGAATGGGGGTTTATAGAAAGTAGCATATTCAATGTTCCTGCTGAACATCAAGCCAACCATAACGCACGCACCATGGTCCATGGAATCGTCACGTATACGCTATACAACGCTTACATAACAATACAACAAAGTTCCTCGCCTAAGGTAACTACGCCTACTCTATATAATCGTAATTCGACAGATATGTTGGTGATCTGATAATATTCTCTGTAATCAGTTTGTGGTATAAAACTTTCAATATACTTACGTATATTTGTTACTTGTTATTTAGGGTATATCAATTTTTTCGACGTGGCAACGACGGAGATTACGGGCAATTTTTGTTTTTTTTTTGTATATTTTTATATTATTTGTGTTGCCAGTTTTGTTAGAGTTGGAGTCGTTGAATGTATTATTTGGCTGATTGGGCAATCATTTTAGTTTGTATAAACTGTTTAAAAAGTGTAAAATTGTTGGGAAATTTTCCGTTATTCCCATACTACTAACACAAGTTGACATTGTTTACCTTTGTTTTCCATTTCCTTTTAAATATCACGCCCTCTTCCCTCCTCCGTCCATTACCACAGTCAAGTATATAAACTTCAAAACGTGTCAAAAATGGCAAGCTTCATTCGAACACATGTCCTAATTCCTAGCTATTTACTTCAAGCTAACTTTTCAATCCAAACAAGCAAAATGTATTCTGACCAAGTTTTTAGGAGAAGTAATTTTATATAAGGATTACAATAATTAATTAAGATATTAGTATTTAACATATCTTTCAAACTTGATCAAAACGTTTGCGTACAATCCGTAACTTCTAACCTCGCTTACTATAATATTTGCTCTTAAACTACGTCAAGTTTCATTAAGTGTACTCGAACGCAACGTCAAGACTGGACGTTTTAGAATCTAGAAATAGAGTGAGGAAAACAATTGACATGGAAATAAACAGTGATATGAAGGGTCAACCAAACGTGTGGGGACTGAGAGTCAGACGGTCAGTGTGTGTGGGTGCGTAAGCTCGGATGTTATAAAATCTCGGAGTGCCAATAGGGCAGGGCGGCGTAGCCGGGCGAGCTGGGCGTGAGCGGCGGGGCCGGCGTGGGCGGCGTGGCGGGCGCGGCGGGCTCGGCGGGGCAGTCGCAGTCGTACGAGCGCACCACGAAGTTGCCGTAGTCGTCCGTCAGCGAGCTGTGGCGCAGCACGCCGCACACGTGGCGCCGCCCGCCGTCGCACCACGAGCGCTCTGCGGACACAACCGGTCAATGTTCCATGGTCATGTTGGTCATGTTCGTGTCGGGCCATTACCAACAATATCGACAGCCTAGTTCTTTCAGCTCGAATCATTAGTAATGTGTTAGAAACACAGTCTTCATATTTATGGAGACCTTTAGCGGTGTAAAACCATTAACCTCCCGTAAATAATCTGTGCCTTAAGCAAAGTATAGGTAAACAGCCTCTCTGGAACCCCAGACAAACTTATCATTAGCAGCAGCCGGCCAGCAGTATGGCTGACACTTCTTACATCTTCAGTGATGAAGAGAAAGCATCCTCACAAAAATGCAGAAATGTATACTCACCGCTGCTGATATCGACGTCCGTCATTAACTCCTCATTCATGAGCGCCGACAATGCGTCGTCTGTGTGCTTTGAATCTGTAAATAGATTAGTTGATGGAAGATTTTAAAAATTAATGTAATAATAGTTGAGCCTAATGCTTGTCTGAAATTAAATAGTTTCTACAGAATATTCATATCTCCATGCCATTTTCACAGATAGAGTTGATTTTGTCAATGTACATCGTGAATCGGTGGGATCAACCAGCTTATGACACAAGAAAATATTTTAAGGACCTTCATACTGTTTATTAAAACTAGTGCACGCAATTTAAAAGTCGAATTCACCTGGTTCCTCCTTGATAACTATTTCCTCTTTGATAGCCCCGGGCACGGCGGGCGAGGTGGGCGTGGTGGGCGTGGCGGGCGGCGTGGGCGCGGCGTCGGCGCCCGCCGCGGCCGCGCCGCCCGCCTCGCCGCTGCTGTTCGAGCTGCATTCTGGACTGTATGGTGCCATCTGGAGAGATGAAAATAAAGTGAAATTCATTCATTTGAGTCTTCTTCTCAGCCTTGAGATCATAGCAGTGATAGCCCAGTGGTGTGACCGTCGGACTGCCAAGTCATAGGTCTCGAGTTCGAACCCAGTGCACGCACCTCTGAAGTTTCGTATTCATGTGCGTATTGTATAATTATCACTTGCTTCAAAAACTGTGAAGGAAAACATCGTGACGAAACCATGCCTGAGAGATATTTCTCGGCGGCGTGTGAAGCCAAGTCAGAGGCCCATGGGCAGATATAAATTCTGACACGAGGTTAGTCACTAACATGGTGTCAACTAAAAGGGAGAATTCTACACAGATAACTCCTGAAATATGAACCTTTGCTATCAAGTTACTTGGATGAGATACTGATTATACAGAGTGGGACATTGACGCGAAAACTGTTACCATGGATTCCCCGAAACCCCCTGCGTTGAAATTTTTCGTTTATTAAAATAAAAATCAGCTGTTTCATAGAAAAGTGCAATACAATAGAATAGAATAATTTTATTTATTTTCTGTATTTTTTGTATGAGTGTGGATCAAAATCTTTATGAGCTGCGTTAATCACGTAAGTCGCTGTTGAACACTTAAGAATGTTCTCCAATTCTGAGCGTAACTGCGATTCATAGATCTTTTATCTACATCACCAGGATCAACACTTACCCTAAGACTCCTACGTCTTCTGGGCGCGACCTCTGCCATTTTGTAACTAGTGTCCATCGCCCAGTACGAGCCCTTGCCCGGGTCGTCTTTACTGCGCGCCACTTTCATGAAGCATTTGTTCAGCGATAAGTTATGCCTTATTGAGTTCTGGAAGTAAAAGATTTTTTATGAGAGTGGATTATTAGAAACTGATTTGAAACATGAACATTATGTGCAAGGGTTAAATAAAGGCAGCTATCTCAATGGAAATGTACGATTTGGTATTTATTAGTCGCCTCCTACATTAGCACGAGAAATCCCTTAATAAGCACACCCTTTTCTTGTTTTCTCATATTAGGTCGTTATACGATTTCCGCTGTTAGGGTGAAGACTTCGATTAGCTATAAGCTTATAGTTTTCAGCCTACAGTGTATACTGCAATGTGAGTAGCTAGAAAATAATATCTGATGGCCAACTCACCATCCACCCTTTCCCAGCCTCCTTATAATATGGAAAAGCGTTGCATATGTACGTGTATATCTCGTTCAGCGTCATCTTGCCGTTTGGTGAACTACTGATCGCTAGCCTGATCATGCTGGCATAACTGAAAGAGAAGAAAGGAGTGAAATTAATGTTAGCACTTTTTTATTCATATATACTTAGGCTTTGGTCTAATTTTTCTTAGGTTATGCGTGTTGTTAGAGTGGGGTGTATCTAAAAGCACTGCTTTGGGAGTGAACAGTGGTATGTGAATCAGATCATGGCGACAGACGTGATCAGCGCTGTTTAGCGCGTTTATTTGTTTCTTGCATATCACTTTGCTTCAAGTGAGATTATTTAGAGTTTATTAGAGGTTTTCAGATTTATTATAGTCATTGAAATACTTAAAGGTTCTGTGTTGAAAGAAGGTAAACATGAGGGAGAAGTCCTTTAGAGGAACACTTTTGGTTGGCCTCTAATCTTAAGACTTGCTTAAATTAGTTGTGATACTAAGTTACTGTTTTCCTATTTACAAAAGCAAATTTCAGCATTCAAAATTAACCCTATTTATTTTATTTATTTGCCAGAACATTCCTAACCCATTTACAGCACAATAAACCCATCGTATCAGATACATTGTCTTTTAATCTTTTGGATAACATGCATACGTCACTGATGTATAATCGAATGCTTGATATAAATACTTATCTGTCAGTAAGCTTTGCAAATGTTGATAAAAAATTATGTCAAGACAATACATTGGTGAATTCAATTGAGTAATTCTGATGCCTTTTCACCTGTGATATTTTATGATACAGACAATGGCAGACTTATTCAGAATGACAGATTGATAATTGACAGTGAATAAAAAAGTCTTAATTTGTGAACATACATTAAAAGTACATATTAATAAAATAATATATAATATTTATATTCCATTTATGACACAACTAGGTATGTCTGTTTAATACATTTGAGAGGCAAATTGCAAGCCCTATGTGAGCCCCCTGTATCTACCTACAGTACCTAATAAGAGGAACACTATTATTTTCCTTAGTTGAATATACAGCTTACGGTGAATCACTTTTCAAGGATGATGTGACATAAGAAAAAACCATACTAATATTATAAATCTGAATGTGTGTGACTGTTTGTTACAATTCCTATTATTTATTGAACACAATACATATAATTTTTAAGTACTAAACCAATTTCAACAGAATTTTGTAGAGATGCTTTAAGCTTGATACAAAGGATTAGAAGTCAATCCATACTAAAATTATGAATGCATAACTCTGTGCCGACAGAGTTACAGCTGTCTGTTACCTGTTCACACTTTATCAGCTGATCGGATATGGATAAAATTTGGCATATGGACCAATACCTCGTTTCAACACAGGATTTTTTTATCCTAGTAGTAAGTATGTTCCCATAGGATAATTTCTGGCAACAAAGCCTCTGGAAAAAGCGAATAAACTAAAAAGGCTTTTAGTTGTTGCAGCACATCTTTATTTTTCTGATGAAAAATTGTAACTCCCCTTTTTATACAAAAGAAAAAATAAAATAATTTATAATAAATTAGTATTGTAGAAGAATCTTGAAATAAGTGAAATATAAAATTATTGTATTGTATATGTGCTTGTATGCTGGGGCTGCCGCTGCAGGTGCGGAAAACGTCAAACGGCGCAAGTATTCCAATCTTATTGGGACTTATATGTTTGAGCCGTTTGGGGTTGAAACACTAGGGCCATGGGGTCCGAGTGCCCGCTTAGTTTTTCAAGACATCGCAAAGCGGTTGGTCGACTCTTCATGTGACCAGAAGGCTGGCCTATTCTTCGGCCAGAGAATCAGCATTGCCATACAGCGTGGCAATGCTGCCAGCCTTTTGGGCACTTTTCCTGTTGACAGCGATGCGGACGAATTTTTTGATGCCCTATGATTGTCTTCCCCCTTTATATTTGTATACTTAGTTAGTTAATAGTTTATATATATTTTAGTGTTAGCTTGTATATTATAATTAAGATTATGTATTGAATTTGAAACAAAAAATATAAAGATTCCCAATACTTATATATGTACATAATTTATTATTTTGTGACTGCTTTTAAATTATATACATATTTTCTTGGAAATTGAAATAAATGCTTGATTAATAAATAACAACAAAGGGAAAAATAATTGCTCTATAGTAACTGCAGCTGATTTTACAATACAACTTCAAAGACCATTGACCTCTTACTCTAGTAAATATTAATGTACTTTTCCTCATCCCAGACAATAAAAAAATAACCAGAGTAAATAACTTATTACAAGTACCAAGTACCTATGGAAGTTTAAAAAAATGTGTCATGTGTGCCTGCTTAGCTATTTATGAAAGAGATAAGCATAAATTATAAAAGGATTAATTTAGAATAATCATGTGTCTATTATGCTTATCTAATATAATTATCATTATTCCTAGTCAGAAGAAAATTAACAAATAACTTGATAATTTTATAATAAGGTTGTTTTTTTTTAAATTGTTATTTGTTGTAATTATTATTGGTCTACCGAAATAACAACAATTAATTGTGTGTTAATAAAAAAATAAATTGCAAAGAATTTAATAAATCTGGAAACAAGGTGATGAATGAAGAAGGGGAAAGCCAAGATTTTTTTATTGGGCCATCGATAATTTGACTGTAGTTGTAGTGATATTCAAATATATACTCTGCAGCCTTTTCACTTTTTTAGATGTCTGTGAAACTCAGAAATAAGATTCAAAGTTCCAAATACTTAATAGATTTGTGTAGAAAAGGTTCTTCGTTAACTGTCAAACTGAATAAAACAGAGACAATGCTGTTGATTGGGTATAATTTTTGCCAAACACTAGTTCAGGGCTATAGTAAGTGTCCCAGATTATATTTGGGCAGAAAGCAAGCAAAAATTATGAACATTTTACACTTTCAATAAGATAAAAATCCTACATGTATTTAATTGGATTACGAGTAAGACTTTGATATCAAATCTAACACCAGGTAACAATGTTGATAAGGTTCTTCTTGGAATTTCATGATTACTCAAACATTTGCGTTTCAACAGCTACAAGACCTGATTTAGTCATCCTTGTGTCAGCATTTCCAATAATATTGCCTACCTCATGAAATCCTCCATTTGCATACATTTCATTACTCATCAATTTAAGGGTCACTTACAAATGACTCATTCACACGTATTAGGAAGTCTTCGAGGTTTTAACATTGGAAAAATCCTTTACCTGTACGCGGGCTTCGCGTGTTTGATTTTATTCGTGTTTTCTTTCTGGTCGGCCTCTTTGTTATTGTTCTCCTGCTGCAGGCCGAGCGGCTGCACATCTTCGTACAGAAACCGCGGGATGGGGCCTAGCGGGCTGTGGCGTGGCGGGCCAGGGCTGAACGCAGGGAGCCACTCCACGCCTGGGGAATCGCTCATTGTCCCATCAATATACGCGCACTTTCACCACTCTTCGCGTTCTCATCACCATATGAACACAAAAACATAGGTTTTATCTTCACACTGTGGGCGTAACGCTCTTGCTACCTTTTATGAAGATGATCCTCATTGTAGGACATTGAGAATCCTTGAAATGACGACTAACTTGAACTACTGTCACGAGACTAATGGACACGAACGAACCCAGTATGAAAACTTATAAATACATTGATACGTTGCAAAACACTTAAATTAAACTATCGAATAACTTAAAAAATGAAAGAAAATCCTATTTTACATGAAAATTGAAATTATTATGACATTTGAGGCACCTACAACAAGGAAAATGGCGGCGTTTTGGGTGTGCTCAGTTCAGAAACGCATTTTGTTGGAATAAACATGCGCGAATTTTATCTTCTGAATGAAAGTAACAATTTTATTTTATTTTTCTTTGCGATATATTACAATTGTTTTCTAACAAAGATAGAAACATGCAATAATGAAATCTAAAATATTACAGTAATTTTTAATTATTTCAATGTTATTATTTATGGCAACATCAATCCAGGGTGACAAAGTTACATGCTCTGTGGGTGACAGCTTGAATAAATTTTAAAAAACTGACAGTTTGAACAAAGTGGTCGAGAGGAGGACATGTGTCTTGTGTTCTTTTACTTTTAACGGTTTGTTGACAATAATTTAAAAACGTGTAAATTATCTAAGTTAATTTATCTGTGAACTTTTATACTATTATTGTGGTGAATTGCTAAGTGAAAGCTTAAACGATGGCGCTGCAGCCAGAAGTCGGTGTGCCCGACTTCGTCCTACTGGACAATTTGACCACCGATACCTTTATCGAAAATTTGCATTTGAGGTGAGTTATTTCTAATGTTATCGTCAGCTTAAAGACTACTATTTACTGTTTGTTTATTATTGACTCTAAATTCTAATAAAACTCCAGCTTTTATTTATGTTTTGACCAACTTAACTTTGATTGTAAATAAAAGTATTTTAATGAAAAATAAAATGATGCTAAATTCTTATCACTGTGTTATGTGTACCATATGACTGAACACAATAGACTATAAATAAAATAATTCAAAAGTTTTATAAAGGGCTTCGTGGGAGGTACATAATGAAAATAAACATTATTTTGAACAAAACTAACTCACTAGTGTGGTTAGCAGTACTATCATACTTGTTGACCTTGCATTTTTACACCTGTTTCAACAGTTTCATGTACTGGTACTGTCTTCATATAACACAATGGCTACTTAATATTTACCCATGTATATGAACTGTAAGTTAAGGTTTATTTTATGATTTAAGTATTCGAACTTTGTATAGATATTAGATTTTATCTGTGTGAGATAAATAAAAAAAATCTTTAACATATATCACATGGCAGATGTAAACAACAGTCATGCTGTTGCTAACACGTGCCTAGTAACATTCAAAAGTTATGCAAAACATTTTATTATTTAGAATAAATAAATACATAAATTATTTTAGAATATTTCTTACTAAGAATAACAATAAAGTAACTTGTAATAAGTAACTAAATATAATGTTATTGACTCTAAGATAACTATAAAATGACATCATCATTTGTGACTCGCTGTTCAGTAACATAACATCAGTAACATCTAATAAGCAATATTTATTTATGCCTACACCTATGTTTCTTTTATCAGTAAAGTTTTAGATATGTTCTAAAACAATTTGTTCTAGCTTTGATGCCAGAAGTTGTCAAATTCTAATTCCGTCATACTCATCCATATTACTTAATAGGGATGTTTACTGGGAAAAAAAAACTATTTAGTTCGTCAGTCAGATAATAAAAAAATATTAGAAAAATATTTTTTGCTTTATCATATTAATAAAAAATGGTTTAGATAAAACACATTAAAGTTGGGGAGTGGGGGCTCACTACGTCATAAGTCAGTATAAAATCTACCGGGAAGTGACGTCATGCCACATTTTAACTTATTGCCTACTCAATGTATTTCCGTAATCTTTTGATTATGTAAAAAAAGAAAAAATACTGTGCTAATATGTTTTAATAATTGACCTGAAAGACAAAAAAATATTTTTTTTGTCAACCCTATTCTTAAAAATTTTCTAAAAAGTTTCTTTTAAAATTCTTAAGAAAACAGTCATGAAACTTAACAAGTATGCAGAACAGTTAAGTTTTTAAATTAGTTTGGTAGTAGTAACTACTACTGATACTTTTTAACACAATAACATGTATACATGTCATACATACAGCCAGATATCATAGCCAAATCAAACCATATCATGTAGAGAAATTCCTCAATTACCTAATCTTACATTAAGGAAAGATACTGTAAACACACTAAGCTGATATGCCTGTCGCCTGTCCAACTAATTACCGAACACTGAGCAGACAGTTAAGTATATAAGTAATTATCTTCAGCAGTCCATGGTTAAGAATTTTTTGTGTTGTTGTTTGTTAGTTCCCATAGAATATTTTAAAAGTTGAATGCAAATATTGTGTTGTATCATTGTTATTTTGATTGCTGGCTGCACTGGTTTTTTTACATAAATCGTTGTGTACATATATCCTTGATTGTCTGAAGTGCAATTAGTTTGTGCCCAGCGCAAGATTCATAGTTGTCATATCATATTACTTCTATTAGATCAATTGGTCCATTATAACTAGGGTTGTCTTTCATCCTAGTTGACCAATACATTTAAATTATGTTGGGATCTCTGGCAAGAGGAGCTCGTGGCTAAGTAATAACGGCCGTACGGGTCGATCCATCAGGTTAAGCTACGCCGTCGTCAGAAGCCCGAAAGTCTGACAACCAGTCTTACCAATGGGTATCGTATTACCCGGTTACTGGGTTGTGGGGGTCAGATAGGCAGCCGCTTCATGTAAAATACTGGTATTAAGCTGCACCCGGCTAGACTGGAAGCCGACCCCAAAATAGTTGGGAAAAGGCTAGACAGATTGATTGGGATCTCTGGCAAATATGTGGCGGACTCTAGGACGTATATAAAATTAATACGCTTTTAGGGGTATGAGGAACAGGGTGTAAAGTTCACTCATCCACCATAGAAAAGGGAGGATCCTCCGACCAGACGGGTGTCATGTCTGGCGGGCAATTGCCCAGAGGTTGAACCCGTGAGCTTGTATATATGTCCACCGCGCGGTAAACTCTAATTGCGCGATGCAGGATTTGAGTGACGTCAGGATGTTGTGTGACGTCAAGTCTTTGATGCGTAGTTCGCATGTGGCGATGTAGATGCCGCCACACGCTTTTGTAAAAGTCGCTTATGGCAAGGTTTATGGCCATTTTACAAATGGCAACCCTGGCATTCTCAATACAGAAGCTAAAGTAAGTGTAATTATGCAGGCACATTGTCAAAGGCATCTAGAACGAAGTGGAGGAGCAAGAAAAGATAAGGAAGGATGACTCTAGACTTCACCATAATAGCATGCCATGCGTGTCACCGCGTGGGACGCCCGCCCATGTGCATTTTGATCTATATGAATACGTTTTTAAGATTCAGTACACACTGGTTTGGTTTGTGGCGTCATCTTTACCGCCAATTACGAACTACGCAAGACATCTGACGTAACACAAATCCTATCGCGCAAGCAAAGTTTACCACGAAATGTGCAATATCCATTGGCCAGTAATGGCCAGTAGCAGTAACCCATACCTTTATACACCCGGTCGGAGGATCATCCCTTTTCAATGAAGGATGGAGGAACTATCCACCCTATTCCTTCATACCCCCAAAATGAGATCCCAACTTACATGGTTGAACAGTTAAAACATTAATGATGAATTAATTATGATTATTTATAATTTATGAGTAATTATCAAATTAATTATATCTTAGCTCACCAAAAAACAACAAATAACCCACCGAAAAGGCGTATAAAGAAGCAAATGACCTCCACAGTCCATATGATCTAATCGCTACAAGAATAAATGCAACACCTAATATTTAAATAAACAGTGTTTGCTTAAGTAATACTAGTCATCTTCCTCGAAAAGGAGGTGCGATTCGGATGCTCGCAACGTAAATAAACAATTAATAATATTGCTTTACGTACTGTAAAGCAATCTGTGTCACAGCTATTTCTGTAACAACTTCATGAAAAGCATTGCGTTTGAAATAAGTCAGAAAATCTCCTCGGAGTGCTTATTTTGGCGCACTGATTCAATCTTTATAAGTCCGTTGACATCCACTGACGCAACTGCGGTCGAGATGTGGGTCGATGCAGTGATTTTCGCGGTATGAATATAGCTGGTTGATCTAGTGGTGGCAAGCGATACTGCTGAGCACGAGGTCCTGCGCTCGATTCCCAAGTCGGGCAAGTGTTATTGAGTGTTTCTATCAGGAGTATCTCAGTATCAGCCCGGAGTCTGGAGTTTGCCCCTATTACATGGAACTTAAACATAACTGGCGAAATGTGGGTGTACTATAGGTACGTAGTTACCTGCACCTCTGCGTAACTCTTCGGGGATTACTGACTTGATGTTATGTTATGAATATAGCTACCGCCTTTGTACAAAGCAATAATTGTCAATTTCCTGCTGACTGATTCTTTTCTTGGCGATGTGAGATTGCGCGTTGCGGAGTTGCGACATCACGACATGTCATCAAGGAAATTACATTTCGATACGAATGTCTTGCCGTAGAGACATTTTTGTTCAGTCGCGGTTGGAGGTTGTAGTCTTGTCTTGTATTGACGCTGATGTCCTTTAGATGATCAATTAATGGTTAACTGGAATAGACTAGGTTAATTACTTTGTTGTGCCAGACCGAACTTTCGTAAAGTAGCAGTTTCGTTCCCAAATCCCGTCTGATTGGAATGATTAGGACTAAACTTGGCAACATCCTCTACGCTACCGAACATAAACTTCGGGATTCTATTTGTTTCACAAAAGCAATGCGAACTAACGTTTAGGACTTGGAACGTTAGACTAAGCTCGAGTGTGTCTTGGGCAGAATTCCTGTTTCGAAAACACTTCTTTTCGATCACATAAATATTCTAATCGCGTTGCATCTAAGTGCCTTAACACCTTTATTTACACTCATTACGATAGAACCCTGTGTCTTAAGATGACACACATCTCTGATGTCATCGCTCAAGGTGCCGACTGAGTGGCCTTTCATCGTGTTTTCCTTGTATTATTGTTTGTTTAATGTATAATTTTATAAAAGAACTGAGTACACCTTGTTCTATTAAAAAAATATCTTAAGGAAGTATAATGCGGTCTGTATTATGAATTAATAAAACGATTGTCATTACCACCTTCGTTGTTGAGCTAGACTACACTACGCCCTTCAATATTTCTTGCATACTTTAAAATTTGAAATAAATAGGGTCGACCGAGCTCTGCTCGGGTGAAAGTAGATAAACATATCGTTCAGGTATATCAAAGTTGTATCACACTCCCGAGGCTGTAAAAATAGAGAAAACGAATATTCCCAGTTCTGAGACCTAGCTAGATGCCTAGATCAATTTTTCGTCCCCGTAAACCCCTATATTGCAACTTTCATTGAAACCGTTAGAACCGTTTTCGAGAACGTGATTACAAATATATATACAGGGTGTTTGGCAGAACGTTGAACATTTCTATCAGAAAAAAAAAAAATTGTTTTCTTCTAGAAGAAAACAAAATTTTTTTTTTTACATATCCAGGAGGCCAGAGCCAAATAAATTAGGGCTGAGTAAGTAGCAGATGACCCCACCTATCCACCAGTTTCGTATGTTCAACGTTCTGCCAAACACCCTGTATACAAATATTGCTCGTTTAATAGTATAGGATAGGATATTCAAAACAAACCGGGCTTTTAAAATGTATGCCAATAACTTGAAATAGAATAGAAGACACCGCAAATACGCATACCAAACATTTCGCAACAGCGCAAAATTATATCAACAAAGCCTTCCTTTGAAAATTCACAATATTACAGAACTCACCACATAAGTTAAATCTAGTTCAGCCTACTGACGTCTCAATCAGTCTCGAGGTAGACTACAAAATTCCTGTGCCTTGACCGTAAGTAACCGTTCAATGTTTGAATTTCAAGCTGCATTTTAATCTCTCAAAGTCTCCAAGTTGGTTAGAGCGGCCTTCCTTTGAAATGGTGCCAACGACACATGACATAATTTTAAATGAACTGTAGTAAAAGATTTTATGGGTTTCCACCATTTTGACGAATTCAAAATCCTGTTAAGCTAATCTGTGGTTAAGTTCTTAACATTGCTGAATCTATTAAAATTTTCAACACCATCTCTGCCTAGGTTTATATTCTTTTACCGTTATTTGGTTTTACGATGCAAAGGAAATGCAATCTCTGCTTCAGTCTGGTACTGAGTTTTACCTTTGATATTGATAGTTTACAACATGAAAAGTACTTATAATAAGTTTACCACTATCTCCATTAAAAAAATATTTGTGATAAAAAGTTATTTATTGACTGGATCTACACACAAACACTTCATTACCGCGATTTTAGTTAAATCCTTCCACTAGCTACAAAAGTACAGAAGACATTATTCATTTGAAAATAATGGTCACACTCTCTACCTACAAATGATTTATTTTTAGTTCCATCCTAATTATAAAGTGACCAGCTTAATTTAAATAAAGATCGATGACTCAAAATGTATATTTACATACTTATCAATATGCAGAATATGAAACCGGTTAGATTTGGTGTTGCGTGCCTAAATGTTCCGGTTAAAGCCCCAGACAAAATAGACTCTCTTTAAAAAAAACAGTTCACTTTTTTAGGAAATTCATCTGAAAATATTGTCTTTATGACTGTCAGTAATCTTTGCTGTTTTATTAATGCAACATTCTGCTGTGCTGAGTGTCTGATTTTTTTCGCTAATTCACGTTTCTGGCTATTTATACAAGCAATGTGCAAATTGGCACATATTTCTGTGCATAATTTCGAAGAAAGGAGCCAAATTACACATACAGAATGGTGTTTGGAGTAAATACTTCTTATGGTAACGCCTCTAATGCTATTTTGCTCATATCATATTGTTATTATCTTTCTGTATTTACTTAACTATCGTGGTGTTTTCCGTTTCTCAGGCTTAAATTCTCCTCATTAATATTGGCTTCCCGTGGGAGCTTCAAAATTTCCCAGCCACTATTCGCACAAAAAAGTTTACCTTCACAGCGTATGTCTGGCTATATTTTATAGCTGTTGAATGTAGTTTAAGACCGACTGCAATCGACTGTGTGTGCAATCTTAGCTACTATTGTTTGCTAATGTATCTAGTTTTGTTTTTATTTTCACTTGCAAACTGTAATGCCCCTGAATTACTAAAAGGCTAGACAACAAAACTCAAGTCTTTTGCATCTAATCGCTTGCTTAGCCAGATGATTACAACATTTTCGGGAGACGTCGAACTCCAACAACAGACAGAAAAATACAAATCAGCAGTTACAGTGTGCACTACCCTCCCTTTGCCACATTTCAAATTAGGAGCACATTAAATACATATTAAATCCATTGTAGTATCTAGGGCAGCATCACATGCATAACTCATAAGAAGTCACACAAAACAGTACTTGTCAAATACTTTCACGGCATGCGCACACGCACATTAACGAAATAGGTCGCATCAGTTTAATGGTTTATTAATAACGTATTTGTTGCGTATGAGAGAATGCAGTAAGCATTGCAGAATGAGTGGACCGTTCGTTTATTGACATGTCGTAAAGCCAGTGGTTATTAAATAGGCGTTTCAGCATTCCTTTGCAAATGGTCTTATCATAACATACTGGTACCTATTTCCCTGAAATTGAATATCTTGTTGATGGCATAGTCTTAAAACACAAAATGACGAGTAGAGATGGTCATTCGTAAGTGAATTACTGACCAAGATGACCATTAACTCCTCAGCACTGCCCCGCCATAAACCTTTATTCAAAGACAAACCGTTACAATGTGATGAGGAACATGACAGAGCTGTTTCATGTTACTGTACTGGAGAAATACTTAAATTATATTCTAAGAATAATCTCCTAAACAGTGGTCCGAATGCCTGAGAGATATTTTTCGATGGTATGTGAAGCCCAGTGAAAGGCCCATGGGTGGCATAAAAACTCTGACACCAGGTTAGTCACTAACCACACGAAAAAGAAGAAGGGGATGAATTTTAAAAAACCTTCCTCAGTGTGAGCCCTATGGAAGGACAAGGGTGAGACCTTGTTATTGTATAAGGAAGTCGTTGTGCAAAATTTCTTGCTTCTAGACCCAGCGGTTTAGGCTTTGCGTTGTCTGTCAGTGAATGAATTTAAGATTGTTAACAAGTAGAAGAATAGGTCGTGCCGGCAAGCAACTAAGAAGAATGTAAACGCTTAGCATTAACTTAACTACGTCAATAACAATATCCACAAAGTGCGCACTTCTCCATACGCAAACTGGACGCTAATTGACCGGCTACTAATTAAGGACAATGAGCCCAGTTAGCGCACTACCATGTGCTGCATATTTGCATTTAACTGCACATATTATATCCGTTTTACCGTCTTGGGTTGTTTAGGCATGTGGGTTGTCTAATATTACATTACAGCGCATGTGCTGGTCGAAGAGAGCGTTCGTTGTATCTTGCTGGATGTTGTGTGATCCAACTATCTCGTACTTATCAGATTAGAGTTTATTATATCAGCACGTACCTTAACGTCTTGTGCTGAATTTTGGCGTATCAATGGAGTCAGAAAGAAATTCTGTTTGTCTCTACGAAAAAGTTTTTGAAGAACTATCTTGGGAAGTTCATGATTTTGGCCTGGATGCCTATGAAATTGTTGCGTTCGCCTACTCGCTATAATCATACCCTCCCAAACTAGCATAATTTATAGCGTTATTCATGAGAAAATACTGCAATATTGCCGTGGGAAGAATGACGACCATCGTTAACCGGAAACCGAACACGTTTTCGACAGCATTGGAAACATGGTCAGTATCCTTTGGTGGGCGAACACGTCTATTAACAACATTAGAAACATCTCGAGTACTTTTGACAATCCTTCAATGCCCTCATCACACAGTCACGACCGCACCTGCCTCGTAAAACTAAAAGTATTTATGTAGATAAAACAAACGTAGTCACGTTTCTAACACCACTAAAGACTAAGCTAGCTAACTATGTAATTATTTTTACACAATGGTATTAGCACGTGTCTTAGCTTATGATGTCATTAAATATTACTACTATTGCACGCGAGTTATAACATCTGGAGCCTGGACGAGTTTAATAAATAAATAGTTTTAGAGGTTGTATGCAGCATATATCAGAAAGGTGCTGCTTTAGCTAACTGTGGAGGCTTGTAAATGGCTTGTAGTCAATTACATCACTATTACTTATGCATTGATGGTTGTAAGCCACCCAAAAACAATAAAATAAAGGGTGTGACCATCAAACTAAACAACATTCTCCATGGGACCAATATCGTAATCGCGAAAAAATATCAACTGTCCCATACAAAGCTTCAATACCTAAACGACCCAAATGTATGGGACGTCTGATATTTTTTTGCTAAACGCTCAATTATTCAATTTGTGGCGTCATCTACATCGCCACATGCGAACTACGCACCTTACTAATGTCACGCGAAATCCTACATCGCGCAAGCAGAGTTTACCGCTAGATCAGCATATATATAACTTCCCGACATCAATCGTCGGGCAGTTCTCCACTAGTCACGACACCCGTCTGGTCGGAGGATGCTCCATTTTCTTAGAGGATGAACTCATACCTCTATAAATTATTAGTCTTCAAAAAAAATGTCAACCAATTACCATCAACATCAACCTCATTTTAATCACGCTTAACCTAAATAGCGGTAGTTAGGTTAAGCCAGCTTTTGGCGTTTCCAGCATGCGGTTGATAATAATCTACTTAAGGATATCGATACTCCCCTTGGGTCAAGGAAGACTGTATCGCATTCGCCTCATTAAGCCTCCTTTAACCCAACGGCCACAACTAATATCCAAGATCGGTAATTGATTAGGCTTTCACCACTGTCTGCCTGTAACGAGTAACGACTGACCAGAATGGAAGAGACACCTCCGAACCCAAGCAGCAAGATGCAACTACTAACTCGCAAAGTGGAGCTCTCGACGGTACAGGAGCTGTAGCGCAAACTATATCCAACCTCCTATCCTACCCCTTGTGCCACAAAAAACCAGCCATAGCGACCTCTGCGCTGCCACCGACGATACCGTGGAAGTGGCGATATTTTGGGCCAACAACATTTAATACACGCACCATCGACACGATGGAGAAGAATGGAAGAGACAGAAAAATCTATGTTGAATCTAGCATTGTCAGCTGCAAAGAGATTCAAGGTTAATTGTTCGTGACTCTTGTAATTTAGAGATGATGTCTAGATCTTTTTGCTGGCATACTTATTTTGGATTCGTGACTAAACCCAACAGCCTTATATTGATTCATGTTTCTTTTACAGAGACTTTTATTTATTGCTTTTGTCATCACGAGTAGTTTCTTTGTCTGGACACTGGAGAAAAATTACCCGTTCCACCTATAGCATCTATTGTCGAATATGACACGGTTCCGAATTTAATAAACCTTTTTCTTCTTGCCCTTTCCACTGGAGCTTCTAACGGTACAATGAACTATACCCGTGACATTTACACGACACCACAATATCATAGTACATTCACTAGCACAAGTGTTCGCTGATCTTTTTCGTACACAACAGTGTTTTTATGCTCTGATTCACCGTGAAAGGTCGTCGAGGCGGTAGTGTGGGCGACGATCGCGACTCATTACGAACCTTCTTACAAGTAATCATCTAAGTACATACATACATCATTATTCTTCATCATAAGTATTAAAGAACAACGCATGGTTTTATTTTAATCTAGGTGAAAATAGCTTGTTGTTGTGAAAAACGCACTCATATCTTTTCCCACATCTTTCTGTCCATTGCCATAAGTCTGATTTACTGGCTTGTTGATCTTGGCCTTCTTCTTTCTTCATGTTATTTTTAGGCGTTGCTTTCTTGGTCAACAAAAGTTTCGCAACATGTTTTTGTGTGTTGCTTTGCTCCTGGAATGTTGGAAGGGTTACTACTACTGTTACATTTGAAATTTTAAGACAAGTTCTCTTGCCCAACTTTACAGCTTTCCGCTTGCTTGCATTTCAAAAGTCAGAAGTAAATAATTTGGTTTTTTATACTGGATATTGTCATATTCCGGTTGATGTCGCCTGTAAAGCAGATGGCAGTCTGACATCTGCAGGTACAATGTTATTAGAATACTGGTGATGCTATGGGATTTAACTGAGGAAAATGGCTACGTGACACCTGTTACTATTTATACGCTATTAGTGAGTTTGTAGTCTATTGTCACACTTATTATATGATTAAATGCTTATGGCCTTATGCTATAATCGCCTAGGTATAAATTGAAAAGGCCTACATCGTCAAACTTAACCCATCATTATCATTGTCATCCAAAGCCTTTTTAACCCGCAACGTAAAATGAGGGGGGTTATCAGTTTTAATCTGTCTGTCTGTGGCATCGTAGCTCGCTAACTCGATGGGCTGACGGTTTTGCAACCCTCTTTCTTCTCCTTTTACGCTATTCTGTTCTATTCTATCGTTTAAATCATAGAAAAATAAACACTCGTGTAATTAATGTTTTATGTTTGTAGTCATAATATTATCTAGTTTCGCCATTCAAAGTTACGTACTGCTGTTCAGTTATCCATTTATGTGACGGAAAACAGGTTCAGGGAAAAATACCTTCCTTACAATAATATTATGTTACATATCCAATTCACTGTCATACTTCGCCATGACGTTATTAAAATAACAATGTCCGTCTTTTAAATGAAAATGTACTGTTTTCCTATATTTCATAACAAAACATGACCACGGTTTGTATTCATCAGTTCCTCCACTTGCTCACTAATTAGACAATTATATTTAATTGAACTAGGATGAATAATAGATATTGAGCAACCAGCAAGCACCTGTGTTGACAATGAGTCCTGCAATCTTTGGAATCAGAATGTTCTAAGAGAAGTCTTTGTGATGCGCCCTTGTTGAACATAGAAATATTAAATTTCATTCAAATATTCATAGAAAATTTTCTATGAAAACTTGCATGGAATATTTTCTACCAGAATCGCAGTCTTTATATGGCCCTCGACTCTACATTCAGGATTTGACTCCTTGGACATTGGAGAGATCAATGTGCAGCAGTGAACTGCTACGGGCTGCTGATGATTCACCTTGGACTATTGTGCACCACCCTACTGACATATCTTAATGATAGCTTTATTATACTGTTCTCTGCTCTTTTATTTCTGCTGATTGGCTGAAGGGGAAATTACAGGCATGCAGGAATTTCACCCATTATTACAAAAAGTCAGATAGTATCAACAGTCTTATTGTTATGTGTTTCAATGTTAGTCTGCTATATTGCTGCAGTGGTGTCGTTATCTCCAGATACCGATCGATTAGGTATCGATGGGTTTCGAAACATTGAATGTTATCACTGTTATCAGGTACTGTGAATGCCACTTCAAACAGGAAAAGTTTGTAGAGGTGTTTTGTTGTGACAAACATTCTGAATTACCTTGATTTGTAATATGAACATACGGTCAGCATGAGTAGGTGGTGGTGGTGTTGCCTTGGTAACGCATCACAGACTTTCAACAATGCTCCTGTGCATTTAAGTGTTCTTAATTCCTATTTGTCTGAAGAACGGAAACGTAAATAATACTCAAGAAAAAGCTTTTATTTCTTCGTCGAAACTATCTGCTGTCTAAAGGCTTTTGCCTTGCTTCTTATTGAATGAACGAATCAAAGGAGACAGGAATAGACTTAGAGGCCTGAACCACATTGATGCTAATATGTGCCCTTTCTTATAACAAAATGGTAACAGACAAACAATCCTACAGTAGAAGTACTTAGTAGTATTCTAGAGTTCTACAAAGATCTTTTGGCGCGTGAATAGCATTGACAGGGGGGCGTTGTTGGTGAAAATTTGTCTTAAAAATTGTGAAATTGTCACAGAATTTGTATTGACAGATCAATATGGCGGCGTTAGTTCCGATTTTGGCCACGCGCCAGAAGAACCTTGTAGCGTTGTATCTTTATATTCTATCCTTCTTTCATGACCCTCAACACACGACCTCCTTGTCCTGAACCTCCCGGCGAACAATAAGGACATCCGCACACGATCGTTTCGTAGTTACAAATCTCTTGGCTGTCGCGAATTGTCTCCCGTCCTGCATCCGCTACGCTCACGTGGTCTAATGAACAATAAGTGCTCGAGACATTAGCGAGGTCGCTGACCGGGTCATAAGGTGAGGTGGGAGCGATGACGGAGCGAGAAGTGGAGCGAATCGCAAACAGCAAGTAGACTAAAGTATTGGAAGACAGAAAGATATTCGTTCAGCTGTTGCGAGAAACGCATTTAACAAACATCATTTGAAAAACTGGTTAAAGAAAAAGGGTTGTGTATGACTTGCGACTGCATCAAATACATAGGTTGTAAAAAACCAGACGAGGTGCTTACCAGATTTTAACTGTTTCTTCTTCTGGTCTAGTCTAGTCTCCAATTAGTGTAGTTTAGTCATCAACGAAGTAAGTAAAATAAGATCTTATTAAGTTTACGATGATGTTCGGTACTTAATTATAAATTGAATGGACTTAAGCTTGTCAGATCATTAATTAATTATCTGCATAACGGTGCTTCTGTTCCTCATTAACGTGGTTTTAAAAGCCCTGCCTTATATGCCAACGAGACAAGGACAAGATTGCTCGCATACAATGATACAAGCAGTATCAATGCACATTGAAATTTAGAAAGAGACTGTCACTCAGGTAGGTACTTGTGACAGAGACGACGTGCGAGGCTCTAAAAATCCAAACTTTTAAAACTAAATGTGGCATTTTAAGGCCGCGAGTACTGCTGGTCAATTCTGGAAAAAGCTCAGCGTGAAAACGTGAAGTGATCTTTCATTCCACCATAACTCATACTGACTAAATATCTCCGTGAAAACTTAGGTGAAGTGAGCTGTCACTGTCACAAATCGACCGGCAGGATGCTAGGGATTAACACTTTTGACAGCTCACTTCACCTAAGCTTTTACAGAATCGACCGGCTGATGTACCTAAGTTGTCCGCTCAGCGTATAGTAGGACCTCGCCTATAAACAGTGTCGCTATGATTACGCGAAGGCTCACGCCGATTACGTTGACAGCATTATGCAGGGTTCTTGCAGAAATGCAGAACGGACTTTTTACTACACACGGAAGCTTGGAGAGAACGTACTTACATTTCTATGTCAGTTAAGTTTGCTTATTTAATTTCATGTGGAGCTAGAAAGGTAAAAACGAGGTTCTAAGTTACTTTATTCGTTTCTTGGTCTGGGTTAAGTTTATCACATGGCGATAAGTAGCAAATGTACGTAATTTAATATGATTCCGATTGTGACAACGGTTGATTATCTGTATTTATTACTAAGTCTAATAACATATTTCGGCAGATAATAAAAAAAGTTGATAATAAGGACATAATTGGTTTAGTGTTTCCGATTCGAATGAATTAATTTAAATTCTTATTGCGAATGATAACAGTTTATAAATCCACATACTGTTCATATGATACCTTAAAAATAAACCTACCTACATTACAAATTCATAAGGATCCATAACTAAATCTATCCTTCGGACTTTATCCTCGAAAAATGCTCAGTATGTATATTCAGTCTCGTGGAAAACTTAATAAAGCTACTACCAAAATTAACAGTTCTAAGCCTATCCATCAACAACTTTATTTTCAACTTGACTTTCAATTATTTAAGCTAAGTAAGTGTAGTTTACAACTGCAAGTAACGCACGCGTCAAGTGATTCATTTAATAATCACTGTGCGAGTTTTAACTACTTTTTGCAATATATGTAGTTACTAAATTGCTTTAAGGTTAGTTAAAGATTTACTACGTGCAAAGCAATTTCAAAGAAAATACTTAGCTACTAATAAGCCTTTCGTACCTTAAGTACCTGCAGATTTATGAACATGAGGGAATCTAAATCGAGAAAAGGTAATTAAAATCTTAAAGTCTTAGTGCACATACACACGAGCGGCACGCGTCAACGGCAGAGGGAACTGCAGCCGTCGACACGTCCACGCTCGTCGAATTCCTGCGGCCTTCACCAGGTTATCGGTCCACCTTATGAGGGGCCTTCCAACGCTACGTGTTCCGGTACGCGGTCGTCACTCCAGAACCTTTCGGCCCCATGAGCACCGTACACAAATACACAAGCGACACGTTGTCGACGGCTGCAGTTGCCTCTGTCGATGAAACGAGCCGCTCGTGTGTATGAGCACCTATGTAAAGAATCCTAAAACGATACATACCTACCTACGTGGGGCGTTCAGAAAGACCTGCGAATAAAACATAAAAAATCTATGGGTTAAGTTATTCTTATTAAATCTTTTCATTCATCTATACAAAGTTGCATGCGTCTGAACCAATTTTGTAACTTCTTCAATATTTCATTACACGTATCTCAAAAATGCACAAATGGCGCTCCATGTGTCTTTGAAATGGAGATATTGTTGCATCTAAAGATAAGATACCAGTAAGTATAAAAATTTCAGCACGAAAATCGGCAAAAGCTTAATAATTTATAGGTTTATACGATTAACTCCTAAACTATAATGCCCATCTCAAAAACGTTATCTTTACAATTAATTCCGTTTTGGTAGAGGAATCGAATGGAATACCCCTAGTATACTAATTTAGTTTTGCGGAATTGGAGCTTTGATTGTTTTAGACTTTTAGAATCTTATGCCCGACGCCTTGTATGGGCACCTTCTTATATCTATGATGGCCAAAGACCACAGAGCACTGTGGGCAGGTCCGTTTTTCATTAGCTCGTAAAATACATAACATCACGCCTTGTGTCCCCGAAGGGATAGGCAAAGGTGTACCCATAGTAACTACACCCACATTTCGGTACTTAGGTAAAATAATGAGACTGAAAACTTTAAATTAGAACGTTTTTTTTTCCTAGTTCTAAAATAATCGTTATTTTAAAATAAATCGTTACTAGCCAGTGTCTCATACAAAAAATCTTTTTTCGCAAAACTTTCCGAATCCCTACAGGTACTATACTTACGGCTGCCAAGAAAATTGTATTATAAATATGGTGGGTTATATTCTTTAATATCTAGACGAGGTGATAAGATTAGGATTACCTCCCAAAACTTACTCCTGTTTTCGTGATTAGTTGGTACTCGAACGCAAAAATACAAGGATAAACATAAAAAATATTTAAAATACAATCAACAGTAGGTACTTAACCGTTTTGCACATAGGAAGTATGAACGACAAAAATACGATAAAGTATCCGAATTTATTGGAATTACCACACATTAACTATACCTAAGTGAGAATAAGGGAAACTATTTATGAAATATGGGTCACTTAGCCATAGACGTTCCTTAACCATAGAGGCGCTAGGCGTAGAAATCAGTACCCTAATTACGTAATACACGATCAATCAGAATCTGAATCGTTTTGAAACAGATTGCTAATCCATGGCTTCGTACGTCCGAAAAAAAATCAGCTCAACAACGTAAATAACACAATGAGTGTTGTCGACCTGTCAAATTGAAACAGGTTAGTCGGAATTGTCAACGAAAATGTGTTGCGTAATTAGATAGCTGGTCAAATCAGGTAAATAGATGAGAGGCCTGAGAGGCTTGGATATATCTAAACGACCATGCATCTGGAGAGAAATGCTTGGCTGATTTTCACAATGTTAACACTAGAAATAAGGAAAAACTAAGAGTTCCTTTTCACCGGCTTCATAAGGTTCATAACTCATTTGTTGGGCTTGGTATAACCTTTTATAACAAGTTACCCTCTTCTTTGCTAGATTTGCCTTTTAATGCGTTTAAAACGAAAGTAAAATCCAACCTTTGTTCAAAGGCATACTATTCTATCAACGACTACTTAAATGATAAGAATAGTTGGTCGCTGTGATTAACTCAAGACAATTTTTATGTTCTTTCACCAGAATTAGCTTACCTACTGACAGGTTATATGAGTTCATATAATTGTTTATTTTAATTTAATTTTAATTTATTGTTGACATAATCTACTCATTACAATGTTTTTTTTTAATGAGTTGTATTGCAATATGTAACTAGTGACCTCGAAAATAGATCATATTATTTATTGTTATTAGTAATTAACTGTTTATTTATTTTACCTCGATGGTCCTAGTTTATCATTTATAACTTCCAGTTACAGCTTTATGTAAGCGGGCACGCCCTTTATGCCTGGAGGCTTTTATTAAGACGTTAAGTTTTGTTTACGTTTAGTTTTTATTTCTGCCCGAGTATAGTTCTCGATGATTTTGTTTGGTATATTGGCGTGTGCTAGCTAACATATGGATAATAATTTAAATTAGATTAATTAAGTATGTTGAATACTATTATATAGAGTCATTTTTTTTCTTTCTAACTGAACAGACAGCTGTGCTGCTGGGGAGTTTGTTGCGCCACTTCTTCTTCCCAGCTAACGCACTAGGAAGTGGTGAAGGGTGGGCGTTTTGGGGGACTGTATTATGTAATTTTGACGTTCGAAAAGTGCTGATTATCAGCCTAGTTTGAATAAATGACTTTTGAATTTGAATTTGAATTTGTAAGATTCTTTAATTTCATTTCTTTAATATGATTTAAAGAAATGAAATTAAAGATAACCGAAGTACTTATTATGTATTTACAAAATGATGTGAGGTAATAGACACAAGAAGTATTTGCTTTCTGCAGGTCTGTGGCAAGCGATAGAGGTCACACAACGCTGACCGCAAGATGACGAAGCTCTGAGGGATACGGAATGTTATGTCAATGTGTGCCTTTATGTTTGTTTCACTATACACTTCTATAGTCTATAGGAAGTAGGTGCGAGGTACTTATGGTACGTAAGAATTCCGTTATACAATGTCATGGTTAACTTTTCATGTTAATGTTACTTGCCATCAATACCTCTATGACTGGACAATCTTGGGCTTCGAATTTTAAATCTTTCATGCTTGCGTTTGTGAGAATCATTTTCTCACGACCTACAACCTGCAACCTCATTGGTGGGTGATGATAACATTTCCAGTATCTGCAGAACAATAATAGAAGTAGGACGTCATTTTACAGCTTTTCTCATTACGCAAGTTCCGAAACCAAATGTAAGTAATTAAAATACTTATGAATCAAAATATCATACTACGGATTCAATGCATATCTATGTAATAAAAACTTAAATGAGTCCCATAATCCTTGAGAGCGAGCTATAAGAAAGAAAAGGACGAATATATTAATAAACATTATGACATTCACATACCGATGGGTTCCACGGGCAAAACGCCTGGAATAGAAGCGGGATGAGACGACACTCCAGAAATAGACGCAGGGCTTTTGACATAACGTTGGATAATCGAATTGGATTCTTGGTAAAGATTAAAGAAATGTTTGTACCAAACGAACAGTATTATTGATAGTCTGAAGCTGTTCAATGGGTATGAATGAGATGGCTCTCAATTCAACAAAGTGATAACATTGGAACCTGTCTGATGTGATTTATATAATGATTTAAGAATACCAAATCCAACGTAAAACTATTTAAGATTTTGTTGAACACCGTTGAAGACAATACAGCCGAGGCCGGAGGCCAATCTCCAGAATAATACATTAACAAACACTCGGCAAAGCAAGCTGCTTTAACTCAATCACTACCGTATAATAACAACTGACCTGACCATCCAACTACAAAGGATGATTAACGTATGACTCACGCTAGGAAAACAAGCTATCTACCAAAGACGCCATGTTTGCGCCGAGAATATCGCGAACCCTACTTCCTTACATTTTCCGCGGCAAGGACGCTTGAAGCGCAGCGTAACTCAGCGGAAGCGCTTTATACATCCACACACACGAAGAAACACGACGCAACTATAGCCTCGTCCAGGGTGAGGAGCTTACGCGGATGTTAAGGCGGGCGCGAAATATCAAACAGATGAAACCGCTGTTTGCGTCCATATTGACATGACTATAGTGGACGCCTAACGCGACGGGAATTGAAGGTAGACGACCGTTTATTCGACCATTGCTGCTATACTGACAGGCCCGGCGAGCCAGCGACGGCCTATTGTTGTACCCTGAGGAAACACACCTACAGTCTACTGCCGGCTACAATAACTCGATGCACTGTGGCCACCTAACCGCACCCGCACCCGTCACCGCTTCCTCTACCGCCATAGTCACCACTCGTTCACCCTCTAAGAGGCCTATTACTGCCACAGGGAAAGTGATCTCTTAATTGCATTAGTGTGAGTTTCTTTGAACGTGATTTGCATCTGTTCCGGTGACCTGCTGAATTTGATTCGTGCTAATTCTGTTCACGTTACTGTCATAATGTTCTGTTTTGTTTTTACGCTTTCATTGCATATTAAAATGACATGATGAATGGTTTTAAAAGGAAGGCTAGCAATGTGTGTTGCCTTATTAGTTGACTCCTGTTTGAATGAGTTCACTTTAGTTTGTGTATGGGTTCTAAATGGTTTCTTAATTAAATTGTTGGAAGGAAAGTTGAATTTAGACTATGGATACTAACAGGAACACAACACACAGGACATTTCGGAATGGGTAATAACAGGAAATTATTACTTTCCGGTATGTACATAACGTAATACTCATATTTGTCGATAACCAGTTAATTTACAGTGTAATACCTAAATTCCTATAAACTCATTCATTTCCATTCATCATTAGTCGTTACGTATAATGCCGCTTCAAATTCAATAAAAGTAACTCTAATTTCTCACTCTTCATTTGCATTTGCTATAGTAGTTTTGCCTGTACATTAATTCTCTTTGAAACCAAACAAATTTTCAATCAATTCAGAACTTCTGAAGCCGTAATACTGCAAGTCTGCACTATTTATCAAGTTCGTCTGCTACTTGATGTTCGTGTCTCAATCTATATTTTATCGATCCATGTCTGCCGTTTAGTTAGATTGATGAGCCAAATTTTGCAGAAGCGTCGCCAATGTAATATTTATGTTATGAGAAGTTTTCTCGTTTACTTTAGTTACGGCATTTAATACTTTGTGAGTAGAGTTTTAGTTTCAACTGATGCTACCGAAGGAATCTTATTGAATTTGTTGATCCTGTAACAAGATTACGAATCTTAATCATCATAGTCAAACCTTTATGACCTTTTGCAGTTTCAAAGTAAAAATTATTTCCAAAAAGTACTCCTCGTTTCACATACAGTGGGCACATGTTCTTCAAGAACACTCTTTCCATTCACAGCCAAACAAAAAGCCAGATGTTTCAACAGCTCAGTCATCAAACAAGACATATAGTCGTAATATGTAAAATTAACAACATACAGACATAATTATTGTAATATGCAAATGCCTTAGTTGAATCATCATATTTAAGAGAGTGACGTCATTCTACATAACTATGATAACAGTCTTCCTAGATGACCAACTATTTATCATATTTATGAGCTTCCGAATTTGCTATTATAATTTCAGCTCTATGACTAATACGGCCTACTAACGTACAAGTGTTTATTTATAAACATTATGTTATCGTGAGTTTTCCTCCATGCCGATAAAAATATAAGAGGTAAATAAATATTTTATACAATACAACCACAGGTGCTATTTTCATCTTAGGTACCTGTAGAAGGAAATCGGCATCATTATAACGAAATTGGAAACGACAAAATTAACTTTATTTGCTGTTTGATTGACCTAACTCTTCATGTTATACGAAAGCCTATAGATAGGACTGAAAACCAAGTCGAAAACAAACTGTATCTAGCTATCAATTCATGCTCGTTTTCAATCGTCTAACTAGTCCTACCAGATTACTTGCACTTATCCTTACCCTGAATCCATCCCCGCTAGATAACAAACTGGAAACATTCTAAGCCTGTTCTCCCTTATGACCTTACCTTGAACTTCATATATTCCACCAGTGAGTGAGTAACACGAGATCCAGTGTGGTTGCAGGACCAGGCGCAGTGACACGCTTTCTCCCTTCGGTATTAAGTGCACATTTGTATGCGTGTCCCGTGCCAACGTTGCTCAACCATCGTCTAGCAAAACTGGTCGCCGCCGCACTCTATTTACTGTGGTTGCGGGTGGTATGATGATGGGTGATGGAGTTGGGGAAATGGGGACGACAGCTGGGGCCTTACTCCCGACTGGGGCCTTATCGATGTTGTTTACTACTGTGTTAAGGGAGATCTATGTTATTTTACATTCGGATGCTGCAGCAAATCCTCTCGATCTAATTTAAACGATATCACGCTTAGTTCCGTCTTACGAGTTAAGACATCCATAGGATGTGGGGTGGGTGGACTATTCTTAGATTAGATCTCACACAAAGACAATAATACTTTTTGGTTGATCCTAAGAATAAAATCTGTGTCTTGATCGTTGAGTGTTTTAACGTGAACTGTATAAGATTGTACGCCCAAATCTTCGAGTAGGATTAAACCGACTTTATTACTAGGCCAACTACTTCAGACTACGTGTCAATGCCGACCGTATCTACCTACATAATTATTATATCACTACTCAAATTAATTTGATTATCGATATCTACTAGTCTAATTTCGATATCGCGTTTATCAATTCGACACCTTATGCCTAAAAGTTGCAGTAATTATGTGAAGCCAGGTCAACAATTTATGCCTTTTGTAGCCTTTCAATTCTGCAGCGTCAGTTAGGCATAAAACATTGTGATACTCAACTAATATCCCTGGTATTACCGGCTTCGACTGAAGCGTTTAATTTATCGTCTGATAAAGTGATAATTCAACAGTTGATAAACAGCGATAATTCGCGATAACAAAAACGATAGTTCAACTACACATGAGTCATTTGTAGGCAATAATGCACAGCCGAATATGTATATGTTACGTAAGCGTTTGAGTAAATATGGATTATGTTAGTCCTTGGCCTTACGGGTGTGGACACACTGAATAGGACAACTGGTCCGGATGGTATTAATCCTATCATGAACATACATGTAGAAGGCAATCTTCTGGACCAAAACGACCGAAATGTAATAAACTGCAAATCCAGAACAAACTTGGAAAGTTTTTACTAAAAACCTGAGCAATTTTGAAGCCTTTTTAAAAAGCTATTCAAGAAATGGGTCAGCGCTAATGTACTCGTAATGTTACTAGGCCATGTCGCCTGCGCCAGTTTTTATGCCTTCGGGATTCGTTTTCAAACATTGTTTTGCTTACCTACTTTGTATGATTCAAACTTAAATATTTACTGGCCCTGTTGCTAATAGAGGAATTTTGTAAAAATATTTTTAAGAAAATTAAATAATATTAAAATTACACACGGCGCGTGCGGTACGTTGCCTGGCGTACTCTGTGTTCCCTGTAATCCTTATCCAAAAACCAATTAATTCTCAACTGAAACAAATAGATCTGCAATGTAGATCATTGTCTGTAGGAAAATTATACGAGTCTAAACTACCACATTTTTCAATCGAATATTTTTTTTTTGCAAATTATTTAATATCGACGATTTTTGAACTAGCATCTGATACTATTCAAAGAACATCTTGAGATAGTAACCATTTTCAACAGTCCAGTCAAGTGTTGAATCATTTATTCCCAGTAGTTAACTCAATATATGACCATCCTAAGAAATGAAGGTTGATTGCCACTTCACAGCAATGGCAAAAGCGCACTGATAAAGGGAGGCCTTGACGGTGTTATCAAGTCGTTAATGGAAGTAATTATCAAGTCCTTAAGATATTAGCAGTTGAAGATACGGAAGGGAAATATTCCAGATATTATCTCTACCGATTTAATGCCCATCGTCCAGGACGCTACTCAAAAGTTACCAGGTACCGGCTCAAATCACCATGGGCAGCCAGAATGTCACAGCACTAGTATTTCAATGGTGGTTCCTACACGACGCATACATAGGAATAAGTTAAAGAGCCTTGCCACTGATGATTTTGGAAAAAAAGCACAAGCAGATTTGAAGTTCATAATAATATACTGTTCCTATACCCAATATGGAAATCGTAATCTGGAGGCTAAATCTAAGAAGTTTCCAAATAATAATTAAAGATGGTTCCTAAGCACTTCTCAGCTTGAACATACATCAGATTAGAATAAATGAACATAAGGGGCTCGCTATCCAGCGAATGTGTGAGTCATCGGGGGGAAATCCTGCCCTTATAATGTAGGACAAGTAATCCCACAATACTCGTTAGGATGAAGTCATCCAACCTCAACTACTTATTCAGTTTCTACTATTTTATTACTTCTTTAAACATTGTGTCATGGGTTTTGTTGGTTACCAGTAAAATATAAACATCACTAGGATTGCCGTCCAAATGTCTGGAAATTAAAGCGACGTTTTGTGATTTCTTATTTTACATTGCAGAAATAGCTCCCAAATTGACCCTGGAAAAACTTCAAGAAAGTATTTATAGTTTGGAGACTCCACGACTCCACCACTTTTGTAACTGTTATCTTTGATTATATTATTATATAAGTCTGCAGGATTCATCTGTCTTATGACCAAGAATTGTTTTATCTAAAACGTTTCTGCGTGCTCAGAATGCAAATAACAACTAATCATGGGAACCATTTTGAATACCTTAAGCTTGCAATTAAGAATACCGTGCTGACATAATTACGGACCAATTACAGTGTTTACACTCAAGCTCACGGTACTTAGTCAGAGTATTATATCGCCCAGTGATGCATGGAAGACTAGCCGCAGCGATGAGTCAACTTATAGCCAATAAAAGTCTTCATAGCTTGTAATTTATTTGCTTTGACACGTATAGATTATCTTTGTAAAGCCTCCAAGTCCTTTTGGTCTACGTTCTGAGTAGCATTAGCATACAATGCAGGGTCTAAATGTGGTGAGTGTGTACGGTCAGCCTTTAGGGAAGTTCAAGGTATCGGCAGGTGTCATGGCACTGCCAAACTGCAAGTAATTAATTTATAATAGGGTAACGAATTGGAGCCAAGGTTCCAGACAGCTTCCTTATAAATGGTTTTGTAATGATGAGCCGTCATTTAGTATGTCTGCACATATCGTTCAGCCTTCAGCTTCCTTTTCTTAACCATCTCTAGAAAGGCTGAGATGAATCAAAATTCGGCCCCGATATGTTCTGTAGCTCTACCCAGGAGACTTGCGTTCTATGAAATATTGATGAGCATACCATGGACTGATATTCTTACTTTTGCACAAATACTATCAATTATATTTTAGAGTGCTTGAGTAAAACATGGTTAAAATCTCAATTTTAATCCTAATCTTGATAGCTCCAACCGGCATCAAACAGCCATTAAGCAGAGCACAAGTTTACTTATAAGTCACACCTTAAGATAATTTACACAAATTAATTCGGGGTTTAAATGTTAACATTGGTTTGCACGAGTGCCGGGAATGTAATGTATGTGCTAAGATCATGGCACAGCTGACCTCGGTATCTGCTCTTGAACCAAAACCGGCCTGCGAGGCTCTCGGCCGGCTTGCGTGCTTCATGACGTCATCAGCGCGCGCGCCGGCCGGGCTTTACACACCTTTTTTTTTTTTTTTTTTTTTTGAGAGTGGGAAATTATCAAATAACTTCTCCCGCTCTGGGTGGAGCGGGAGGGCGTGTCAGACTTTTACTGACTAAAACCCACCCGTGTTCCTTCCGTTGCCTGTGTGCCGAGGTCGCGATATCGAGGTACCTGGATTTGTTTTCGTTGTTTGCTGTGCTTTCGTAAGTTAGCGGATTTCTGCATTATTCGCGTGTCGGAGGAGTTGGGGAATATAAATTGTTGAATTTTTAATTAGAACAAGTGGATTAAATAAGATTTTAGAATGAAGATATTAATAGAGGTTAGGACTTCCTACATTCGTCTAATTAGAAATTCTGCTATAATAAAGGCCGTATTTAAAGCCGCAGGGATTTATGGACTAAGGCTACTAAGGGATAAAGATCAGCAGCATACCCTAAATCCATATCAGGCTACGTCGCTAACAGTACCAATTAAATTTAAAAAAATGGCGCACTAATGGATGACCAAATACGAATTTGGGACTTCTGACGAGATTTTTTATCGTATATAAATCTTGACTCATCCTCATGACGATATACGAAATCCAGACTACAGAAGATCGGCTCACACAAAACATTAACTGACAAATCCTGTATAAGTCAAGGAAGCCTTCATCGAGTTAAAAATATTGTCATGTTTGAAGGCTAAACCCATATAATTTATTGTAAATGGATGAGCAAATGATCTTGCTCGTGAATTTATAAGCCCACTTACTCATAGGATCAAATATTCATGTAACGTATCGCTCGATATCTTGTGTGACTCACCAATGATCGTATTTTAAGCAGTTTTTGTTAACGCATGTGTTGTTTATTTACTTATTTTGATATCCGATTTTGAGGATCGTCATAATTAGGAACTATTTTAGTTTTTTGTATCACTTTTCGTATAGCGTGCAAGTATTTGTGGTAGTAATTTATTTAGCCTTCCAAGTTTTGGGAACGGGCCAGCTACAAATATCGTTCGTTAACTGCAGTGCAGCAGAGTTACACTGTTAACCCAAATATGTTCTCAATAACTCACATTCAGCTGAATTTAGAACTGCAATAGTTCTGGATCTTCCAGTTACTTAACATCGCTGGACTTTAAGGATGACTTTATAATCTCAGTGAAGACCTGGCTCTCTGGCTCTGTAATCTCAGATCTATTCTCCAGATGTTACACAGTTATATCACTCGTTTATTACCACACTAGTACCTACTACCTACATAAAGTTACATATTTAGCGTCATGTCGACAGCTATTATGGTTCGCATCTGGCCGAGTCCGCCATTGTCGCGTGCATCAGGTCGATGGCCTAATAACCCCGGAGGTTATGAATTTCGGCACGGCAGGCTTTTTGTATTCAAATTGCTGAAAGCTTTATTGGGGATGGTTTTTGGGGTATCATTTTTTCATTAGCTAAATTGAGAATGTTTTTCTAGTTGCAATTTCATTCGTTTAACAGAGTACCTACAAATTATTGAGAGTTTCAGACTTATGTGCTAATAAAGGCTAGCCTTGTGTGCTATTTTTGTAATTTGATATCTGAAAACTTGCATCACATTTGTATTACCATTACGGCAATTTTTAACCTTAGTTTGATCATTATAACGTGAATGAGCAGCTACAGTCTCAGTCATCTGTGATTGATCTTATGTAGCGAAAACCTGTTTAGGCTCCCGGTATTGAATTTAAAGTAAAAAAATATTTGTCGATTTGTGCGCTTGGCAACTACTACCAAAAGGAATGGATTCTTAATATTATTATTATGGTGGTGTGTGTATTATAGAGGAATCAACTCTTCTTTTTGTATTGATCTGTTACATCAAGTGCCTTGCCTTCTGCATTTATTTGTAGTCACTCTGTTGTTGTATACTATTAATCAAAATCCTACTTCCTTGAAACAGATAATGGTTTCCTCTTCAGAATATCCCGAGTAATCCCATCATTCACACTCAGCTCCATCAGAAATTGCAAAAGAAATAGATTAACAGCGCACAACAATTTGTTCAACGAGCCGTGTTAAAATCTTAATGGAGTCAATGAGCCACGACTAACGTGCTATTGAAAGATTTTACACTTCATTTGTCGTTAGTATTAATTGATTTATAAGTGGTTTTCATGTTATCTGCTGTTTGTTGGGTTTTTGGTCATTATGTCATTGTTTTGCTGTGAGAGAATGTGGTCTGTCATCAGCGTATCTTAGGGCAGCTTAGTAAGCGCCATGTTGATTTACGTTATTTGCTGTATGATCGGATTTTTGTAATTAAGTATTTATTTCACATTTACATAAATCTTCATAGGTGACATAACCTTAAGTTATCACTAATCTAAAGGTCAATTTATACCTAACGAGAGAAAGCACACTCTGCCCTCGTTTTACTAAAATTATTTTTGGTTAAACAGGGACAGAACATGCGTTCGTTGGTATAAGAATATCAACAAAATAATGCTCTAGTTCTTGTTCTAGTTCTATGCTCGTTTTGTGTAAAGCCACCTTAACATAATGCTTATCAAGTTATCATACAAGATTACCAACATATGGCTACACTGGCACTACCCATTCAAACAATAGAACTTGACTAAATTATTTCTAAAACATACCATTCCCATGAGTGGCAGTATTATCTGTAGTATGCCATTGTTTGGCTTCGAGGTATTAATTATCAGCCGATCTTGGGCCAGGTTCAACCATGTTCATTAGTGCCTATTTGAAGTTGTAAATATTCACGTGTTCCGGAGCTATTGCTGTCAATGTAACCGTTTCTTGCACAAGCATGTGTAACTTACTTACATGAAGTGTTAAAATCCGGTTTGTTAGAAGTCAATTAAGAAGTGAAGTAAGTATTGACAGCTGTCCACGCCTGCTTATAACATGATGTAGATGTTTAAGTATCTTCGCGCCATATATGTGTTTGGTAATGACTGCTTGCTTCCCACGCGTCTAGTTCAAGTTAAGGTTAAGTTCAAATGACATAAATCAAACGTTTTATGGTTGCTAGTGACGAGTTATCTCCCTCAGGGACTGTCAATGACAGAATTTCCTTGGTCTTGAGAAGGTCGTCGAACAATTTTTAAGGCGCCTTTGTAGAAGAGAAATAAAATGTTTATTTATAATATAGGATGGACGACCTACTATAAAGATATCCATTCCTTTCCTGAACTTTAGGTCGTAAAAGTGATAAATATAAGTTCCTATCACAAAAACCGCGAATCAGATGTATTAGCTACATCTGAAATCAAATGATTACAAAAAAAAATCATCTTCGTTCCTTGTTACCAATGCTAAAAAGCTGTCTAACTTCTTCAATTTTGTTAAACAAACACAGAGTTTGGTTATCGGATTATGCCGATTATTCTAAGCCATAATCGGCTTATAATGTCCACACTGATGGGACACAGGCCTTCTCTCTGTGAGAGGTAGTAGGCCGCAATCCGCCACTCCGGCTCAGGCGAGATGGTGGACCAACTCCTTAATCATCCAGTAATCTAACCATGTACTCTCTTGCCCCCAGGTTTCAACACAACAAAATCTACACATACATCGGAGAGGTGCTGGTGTCAGTTAATCCGTACAAAAACCTGGATATCTACAGCATGCAGCACATGGCACAGTACAGGGGGAGAGAGATGTTCGAAGTCACGCCACACGTTTATGCTGTTGCAGATGCCTGCCAGAGGGTGCTTAGGCAACAGGTGAGAGGTCATACCAAGGAAAATTTATTAGGGATATCGGAAAAGGCAGGCTGAGATCTTTCTTTATTATAATATGAACTTCTGGACTAAAACGCGATATAAAGTTCCTTATTAATTTTGGACAGTTTAGGCAAGTTGGCCGACTCCCTCTCATGAAGAGGAGGCCTATGTCCCAGCAGTGGGAACATTATAGGCTGACCATGCTTATGCTTAGGCAAGTACCGACAACATTCTATGGCTATTAAGTTCAAATCTAGACAACTTATACTGTCAGAAAGGTATTCTTAGACATTTTTAATTCTTCATCAAAATGGTATAAAAAGTAAACAAAACCTTAGTACTTAACGATGTCAGTTTTATTTCTCTGGGCTATTTAGTGTCCAACTTTATATGGCACCTGTACACTACCCCAGGATTTTCGAAATTTGACGGAGACTAACTGTCAGGCTCTAAATCTAATTAGCCACCTAAAAAGCTTTTACAATAAAAAAAACCCGAAGAATCAAAGTTTGGAAACGAACCGGGGGGAGGGCAAGTCATCCCCCGGTTCATTTTCAAGGTCAATGTCAAACGTCTCGAAGTTAAGGTCAAATAACAAAAAAAAGGTTATATGCTATTTCTGTCTGCAAGGTTTAATTAAAGGAACCTAACACCTGTCTACCACCTAACCGCTGTGTCCTTTGATCCATTGAATGGTAATATTAATGAGGCTACCCACCTGGTTAAGGCGGTGGTGGCACTCGTATATCAGCCCAGAGTCAACAGTGTGGCTGTTTAGCGCTAGCAGAACAGCCATGCTGTCTGAGAGTATACGTATCGAGTAGTCCTTAACTTCCCTGGCCATGATGGCTAAAGCGGCAAGATATACCCAAGATATACCCATGCATTCGGCCTGGAACACTGTGTTATGGACCCCCAAGGGTGTGGCTATCTGTATGTTGAAGTCCTCCGAGAAGATTCCAGCACCTGTACCACTACCTGTTTTGGATCCATCAGTGAAGATTCGTAGCTCTGTGGGGCGTAAACCCTCGCATCGGTGATCCTCATGAGGTTGGATCCTGTATCCAGGTGCCATATAAAGTTGGACACTAAATAGCCCAGAGAAATAAAACTGACATCGTTAAGTACTAAGGTTTTGTTTACTTTTTATACCATTAGTAAGTTGTGTCGTACTGTAATAAAATTTATATGGGACCACCGCGCAAGCTTCCCCTACCAAATGAAAAAGAATATTCAAAAACGGTCCACAATTGACGAAAATATAGATGAACATACAGACGAACATAGAACCTCCTCCTTTTTGGAAGTCGGTTAAAAATCAATTGTAAACTCGAAACGACATTCCGTAGAATTTTAAATATACTAGGATACCATAAACAGCAAAATGGTCGTTCAACACCTTTGGAATGTGGCCATTACTTCCCCATGTACCTAGCTTTGATGGTGTTACCATAAGAGGCAGTCTTGAATCTTGGTTAGAGATCGTAAAAAGGTTTTACTGCACTTTGCAAGACCACCCAGGTTAGGCTATTTCGCCACGCCTCTTAACACGAGTATAAAGTCCAGAAGCACTTGTTGCGTGATCGCAATGCGCCAGGACAATTTGTTTTAATAAAAATCCAGGAATAATAAACAAAGTCTGTTTTTCTCACGCAAGGAGCAACAGCCAATGACAGTTTTAAAATATAGTGATTTTAAAACTCTCTCTTGTTGTAGACTACTACAACAAGGGAAATCCTCGTCGTAGAGTTTTAAAATCGTTTAATCAGTCTCATAGCTTTATCTTCTTCGCCCGCGTAAGTCGGGATCCCGTGAGAATATCGGGATAAAAGTATCCTATGTCATACTCATAATGCAGGTCATGGTCTACCCATGTGCCAAATTTCATCCAAATCTGTTCAGCCGTTTTAGCGTGAAAGGGTAACAAACAAACTCACTTTCGCATTTATAATATTACTAGCTACCGCCAGCGGCTTCGCCCGCGTGATATCTTTATAAATTGTAGCCTATGTTACTCAGTAATAATATAGCATTCTTTCTACAGGGGATTTTTTTTTTCGGTCCAGTAATTTTTGAGTTTATTCATGACATACAAACATACAAAAAATCAAATCTTTTCTATTAGTTTAGATATAGTTAGGATTAGGATGTACTGATCATGTGGATGATGTTGACCATTCTGATGACATAATCCCTTTGTGGCGTTGTACTGACTACAGAGTCAGCCATCGCCACAAAGGGATTATGTCATCAGACATAATCCCTTACTACAGAGCACTCACACGCTTACTACAGAGTAAGCGTGTGCTATGGTTTTGCGAAATGCACACGATTGTATCATTCATGACAATGATTGTATAAGACGGACAAATGGGTGCGTTGACGACGATTGCGAGCACAGTATATCAGAGATTTTTTCACAACCCGCGGCGATAAGCACAAAGACCGATCTGTCAGATACAAAAATATGTTAATGTTACCCTCTTCGCGCATGAAACTACATTCAAATAGCCCCTACGTAATGTCCATAAAAATATTTAATAAACTACCAGATGCAATAAAAGATGCAACCAGCGATACGAAATTTATAAATAAGATCAAGCAAATATTAATTAAAAAAGCATACTACACAATAAATGAATACATACATGACAAAAAAATTGATTTAACACTAACAGACACCGTATACAGTTAGTCGTATAGATACAATTTATACATACATAGACAAATATTATAATATTATATACTTATGTTTAATTAAATTGACCTTATTAAATAATTATTATGCACCACACTTACACTTATATCTGATCTCAAATAATGTTAAGAATATATTTAAAAATTGTTGATTGTTACTTAATGTTTTTTTTTTTTTTTTTTTTTTTTAATTATTTTATTATTAGGAATTTATTTAATACTTTTTGCTGTGCCCTACAGGGTCCGTAATTGTACCTTAGCTCTAAGCCATTATAACACCTGTATACTTACATTATGGAATGCAAATAAAGATATGAATATGAGAAAATTGACAGGGCAAGAAAATTTTATTTTACGAGTAATACAATACTAGGTTCAGCCCGCACCTTCCTTCCGCGTGGAAGTCAAGTATGCCATAATAAAAAATCCGGCGATAGTGTAGCTTCCTATCAATGAAAGAATTTTTGTAATCGGATCAATATCCTTCAAGAAAATTACCTCTTACAAACAAACAATTTTACCTCCTAACAATATTCTGCATATCTATATAGAATATAATTATACAGTATGTTAAATAACAGAGGGCGTTCCCGTTAACCCACAATAGTATAGCGTCTATACATGCAAAAAAAAATATTAATCTCGAAAAAAATAAAAATAAAACACAATAATATTAAATTGATACTAAAAGAAACACTCTGTAAAGAAGCATTTGTTGCACTTGTCTTTCCATGTTGAAAGACAAGTGCATGTATACAGAGTGTTTCAGTTTCGATATTAATATTTTTTTAGCACGTATGGACGCTATACTATTGCGGGTTAACGGGAACGCCCTCTGTTTGTTAACATACTGTATAATAAATAATTTTAATAATATTATAAAGCGGTCAAATTAGTTTTTTTGTAAGTTTATATGTAGTGGCTAATCTCCAGAAATACCAGTCGCATTCGAAAAATTCTACTTGCATTCGATAGCCCAATTCTTGAAGGATAAAGGAAGGCTATATAACAATTTCACGCGGACGAAGTTAGTAGAGCAGAAGCTAGTATACAATATTCTGTTTGCTGACCAAAGCTTTGGTCTCATGCAAGTTGATGAAGATAATAATAATGGTAAACATTTTGTTTCAGGGCAAAGACACATGTGTGTTAATATCAGGCGAGTCAGGTTCTGGCAAGACAGAGGCCTCCAAGTTCATAATGAAGTACATAGCAGCAAACACAACACAAGTCCACAGGGATTATATTGATAGGTGAGTTACAAACGAAAATGTGATGTCCCGAAGATGGGCGAAAGGGGCTAGAGCTGCTTAGCAAAAGGGTCCGCTAGACCCTTTTGCTAAGCAGGCTTAGCCCCTTTGAACGATATGTCGATGACACCAATCATGAAAAAGTTTTAAGTAGGTGGCTTTAAGAACAGGGAAACCCTAAAAAGACGATGCATGGGTTCTGTGAGTGATGATTTTGCTAGAAAGAGAGGAACAAATGGAAAGCGTGAATACTGAGGTGATTGATTGCCACGATGATCTATGATGATGATCTATACTAAATATTATATATGTAATAAAGTCAATTTTAGTGACATCTGTGTGTCGGAACTACGAAAATAAATATTTATGCGAGTTTTACCATCATTTAGAGAATTTATTCCGGAAGGTATATGTGTCTAAAACATTAATATTTAACTTGGATATAGCACGCAAATCTCGATGTTTTGACATGTAGTCGCGTTCAAACATCACATAGTAGCACCCGTGCTAAGCAAGGGCGGGTCACTAGTATTGAATCAGACGAGGAACAAAAGGATGATGAGAACAACCTAGAATTAAAAGAATTAATCCGAACCATTTTTTCCAGGGTAAAAAACGTTCTAATCCAGTCAAATTCGATACTAGAAACGTTTGGCAACGCGAAGACGAATCGCAACGGCAATTCGTCCCGGTTCGGCAAGTACATGGACATACACTTCGACTACAAAGGGGACCCTGTGGGTGGCCACATCAGCAACTATCTGCTGGAGAAAAGCAGAGTTGTATCCTTGCAACCAGGGGAGAGGAACTTCCACGCGTTCTATCAGGTAAAAAAAACTGACATATATTGACTTATTTATTTAAGGCCTATATGCAAATGACGTCTTAAACTTGAAAAGACAGCACTAAATAGTTGTGTTTACATCAGGTTTTATTGCGTCATAAGCGCGTCTACGGCGCGTAATAAAGACTCGTGCGCATAGGCACTTATTCATTGTTGGGGTGATTACACATAAATGTTTGGTGTTTGATGCCTTATTGTTCTTTCCAAATTTAAAAAATATTTAGTAAATACCTATTTGAAGAGCCATCTGTACTAGATACAGAGTGTTCCGTTTATTGGTTATCATCATCGAAGAGTCTTAGTATGCGTAAGGGCTATACTTTTGATTACACAATGGAGTAGACTATTACAGATCCTATTTGTAAATAAGAAGCATTATATCATCGGTTTACAAGTGACTGCTCGATGAAGTCACCCATTTCGACTATTGTCTAGCGTTCGTATAGTTGTTGCGTAATTAATTATCTTTATACAGGAATTCTTCCAGCACTTGTTCCCTTTCAATTGTATATAATAGTCTTTATGGCATTGAAATGATAGGAATGTGGCTTTATTATGAACTAGCACCTTGTCAGAGACTTCGTCCGCGTAGATTTAGAACTTTTTCATACAAACTTTCATCCACTATTTTACCCGTTTGTAGTAGAAATTTCGAAAATCCTTTATCAAGTGTTTCATAATTTTTAAAAGAAACCCTTAAATACAAATTTTCTTTGATTTAAAAAAAGTAGTGCCCCCGCCAGGTCGAGCAAAAAAAAAACTAAGGCACAGCCGTACCATCCTTTTCTCGAAATCATTCAGGACATTTTCGACCCCCTGTAACTTCGTTGTGGATAAAGTCTGAATTTTCAGTGACCAAGAGGGCATAATAAGAATAAGAATAATTTATTGGTCCATTGTTACGAAATAAATTTCACAAAATAATGATATTGTATGCTTACTGTAACAAGAATATTTAACATAGTATTAAAACAGTGGTCCCCAAACTAGGCAGCGCCTGTATCTTGGGGGCCTGAGTTGCGTGATCTTAAATTTTAATTCGAAACATGTTTGCGTTAGCTTAAATTTTATTTCAGGATGTTTGAAAATGGACAGAATAGTTAATAAATAAGGGTAGCGAATAACCAAAATAAAAATAAATTGAACAAAATAAATTTAGAGATAAATTTAAAAGATTAAATAAAGAGAATTTTAATAGGTGTGCAGTCTCGTAGTTTTTTCATGACTAGACAGGTATATTCCCAAATTACATTAAATTTGAACCTGTAGTTTACTTATTCGTTTATTTATTAATGAAATAAAGATGTCTAATATTGATACGGTCAGTATAAAATGTTGTTAGTTCACTAATTAGGTAAAAATTTATGACAAAGTTGTTGGATAGATGCTTGGTGATGGATGATGCGTTGTTGCAAAGTTGTTAGATAGGTAGATACTGAGTAAATTAACCGACTTGGTTTTACATTAGATCTCACAATTTTTTGCGGTAGAAGAGCTGCGTTGCGAGACTTGCATTTTTTTACATGTTATGTTTTTTAATGGGTTTAACTCTAATATACTCATCCTGAATGTGGGTAATACAATTACGTTCTAGGCCTAACCGTAATTATACTAATACAATTACAGTTTCCGGTCTATTATTTACTAAACAAAATAATGATTAGTACAATAATCTATTGTTAAACAGTCAATATTATGACTGTAGTGATGATCGTAGGTTGTGATTAGTTTACGTACACAAAACTGACATAATATGCGTATGTTTTGCCCTAAATATGCCTATTGAAAACAGCAAGTGTGGCAAAGCAAAAGCCTTATTTACACGGTGCAAGTTTATTGCCTGTGGCATACCATAAAATTGATTCAATTTTATTGAACGACAAAACTTGGTTACAATTATTGTATGACAATAATTATTATGATTCAAGAATTGCATGCAAGTGTATACACGCGTGCGATATCCATAAAATTAAATTCACAGGAATAAGTTTAACATAAAATAAGCCTATTACACCAACTCTTCGCCAGTTATGTTTAAAGTCTCATTTTATAAATACCCAGTTCAACAGAACAAGGTAAACCGACTGGGTTATTTCCAAAGTACTCCATTCTTTTGTTCTAAAAAGATATGAATCTCATACATTAATTCCCAAGTTACTCCAAGGAATTATTATTATTTAAAAATACTTATTATTTTGTACTCATTCTGCTCCATAGGTATCTGGAATTATTCTCAAAGTACTCCATCGATTAATAATGATCAATTCTCAAACTGCTCGATTTACATTACTACCTATAAAATATGTTTATTAACCTATATATGTTTATATTACATAGTGAAATTAATTGTAAAGTTATGTCTAATGCGGATAAAAAACGGAGAATCACGCAAAATCTATCAAGCATATTTTTCTGAAACCTTCACCATTTTAAAGATAATTTAATTATTGATATTTCAGTATACGTGTTTTATTAAAATACTGAAGATTATCATTAAGTTACTAGCTGTGCCCCGCGGTTTTACCCGCATAAGTCTCCATCCCGTAGGTGTATCGGGATAATAGGTCCTTTTCCAGGTAATTGTCTACCCATGTGCCAAATTTCAACCTAATCCGTTCAGCCGTGTAAGCGTAAAATCGTAACAAACAAACACACTTTCGCATTTATAATATTAGTTAGGATAACAACATCAACATACACAAAGTCGATTCAATACGCATTATTAAGTTAAATTAACTCAAAAACTACCCAAGCAAAGTTAATAAAATTTATATTGAGAAACGCGCGTTATTCATAAAAAAAAATTAAAAAAAATGTTTTTGCCTCTTCCGTTTTTGAAGTCGGTCAAAAACCTTATGCTCAGTAGTGCACTAGATAGACCAAAACAGTCAACTGATAAAGAAATACACTACCAGCCTAATATTCTTTTAAAATTCCAGGTGCTAAGTACAAACAACTCGACGACGAAGAAGTTCGGGCTCGCATCGAGCGCCGTGTATAAGATCCTGGGCAGTGAGCGCGCCACCGCGTCAGATTCCAAGCTGTTCTCTCAAACAAACAGCGCGTTTGATGCGCTAGGGTTCTCGCAGTCAGTGGTCGAAGATATATGGAGCGTCGTGGCTGGAGTAATTTTGTTGGTGAGGATTTTTTACTGGATATTAGATAAGGAATCTGTTAGTGTGCTTATTTTTCCATCTTTTTTTGTTAGGCTAGGTCAAGTTCTAATAGTCTAACCGAGCTTTACCACGAAATAGATCTTGAGGTCGTTTTCCCACTACCATGATTTGATACCCATCACATAACATAACATTACGGGTTAATTAATTACGGGTAAATCTAGTTTTTCTTAATTTAATTTCATGACTGTCTCTTATTAGCCTATAACTTTTGTATGTTTAGTGTCTTACTACTGTTAGTGCACGTTGGTGATTAATAAATAAATAAATAAATATTTATTCAAAAATAAAAATTGGTAAAATACAGTATAAATCTTAGAAATAATGTAGGTACTCGTATTACCAAGTACTAGGATAAACCTGTATCATAGGCGGCATGAGTTTTTACAATTACTATTTGGACAACTGATTTCTTAACCAATATTTAACATAAGTTTTAATAATAGTGACATAGTTAGTTAATTTATGAAGTTATAATCTACTTAAATACTAATAATTAAGGTAAACAATATTATTTACGGAAAATACATAGTGTTAGCACTTAGTTACACGATTATGATTGTGTTTGCAATATTTAATAATACTAAGTTGAAACAAATACTACATAACCTTCAAGGCTACGTTGGATTTTTGAAGCGGTCGACTAATGTGCTCGATGTGCATCAGTGTCAATCGAAATAATAATGAAAGGCTACCGAATAAGAGAAATGGAAAACTGACCTGTTTTGTTTCTTTTCACTTCTCACTCCTATCCTATATATACACGAGGTATAAAGAGAATAACTGTTATAATTACTGAAAGATTTCATCATATCGTCATAATCAGCCTATAATGTTCTCACTGCTGGGACACAGGCCTCCTCTCTGTGAGAGGGAGTGGGCCGTAATCCACCACGCGGGCCCAGTACGGGTTGGTAGATGTATGGGACGTCATCGAATTTTTAGTTCTAGGACATGCCGGTGTCCTCACGATGTTTTCCTTCATAGATTTAATACACCTCAATGTTGAATATGGGCCTGTTAAGAGTGCGCCGGATTTACTATAAGTAGTATCATCCTTCCTTTGGATTCTGAAACGATTGACAATTCCGATTAATACTTATCTTCATAGCTACATTCGATTCGTACCCATTTTCAACAAGATTCTCTCTTTCAGGGCGAGTTAACATTCACAGAAACACAAGACGGTCAACTATCCATCGGTGGTCCTCTCAAACAGTGCACGGCCGCGCTCGGAGTGTCCGAGCAGGCGCTGCGGGGGGCCATGGCGGGGAGGGTGTTGTCTGCAGGGGGGGACCTGGTCAATAAGGAGCATTCCTTGAGCGAGGCGAATTATACGAGGCTGGCGTTGGCTAAGGCGGCCTACGATAGGCTTTTTACGTGGATAGTTCAACAGGTGAGGTTATTAAAGAACATACATGTCTATTTTGATTGAGTTCCTTACTCGATGGTCAACGTAACGAAATTTTTTACCATGAATTCAGAACAAGATACGACACCCCAGCGCTTTTCTTAACTTCTCAGCTCTTATTCAAAAGTGCACCTACAAAACCAAAATGTATGGAACAGCTGATTTTAAACTCTTATAGGCATAGTTATTTATAATAATTATTTTTTTATGTAAATGGCTACTAATTAACGTTATTGTTAATTTGTGTATTAACAGCCGAGTTGAAAACAGCTTTAATGAGTAACGAGTAACGTCAGTCATAAAAGCTCAGTTCATTACTTCAGAAAATTTAAATATTTCTAACACCAAATAGGACTTAAAATATACGAGCCAAAACAACGAACCATTATGAACCCTATTGCATACAAATTAAGCATTTTGTATCACCATATCAACACAAACCAACACTCAAAATTGTACCGTATCTTCAAGGATATAAAGTTCAATTTCCATTTTCAGATAAACAAAGCGATAGATGTGCCCAGTGGAACGTATAAAAGTACTCTAATAGGAGTGCTGGATATCTACGGGTTCGAAATCTTCGAGACGAACAGCTTCGAACAGTTCTGTATTAATTACTGTAATGAGAAGCTGCAGCAACTGTTTATTGGTAAGTCGATATAAGCAGGTCTTTTATATGAGACTAGCTGCTGCCCGTGGCTTCGCCCGCGTGAACCTCAATGCTTTTTCTTAAATAAAAGTAGCCTAAGTTACTCCTTGTTACATCAGCTATCTGCCAGTGAAAGTCCCGTCAAACAGTCCTGGGAGCCTCACGGGAACGAAAATTTTCTATTTACGATAGCGAACCGGTTTGGCTGGTCTTCCTCAAGCGGATCGCCCCAGTCGGATTCAGAACGGCGCACAATATCGTATACATCGATAACTTAACACCAGGCCACTTTTTAGTCGGTGGACCGGTACTGGCACCCCCGATGACATCAGAGGGTGACAACAGCAATTTAACTTTACGATGACAGAAAATATGTACAAGGAATTTTGGAAGAACCAAAGATTATTTTCAAACGTTACAATTACGAGGAAAAGAAACACTTCGTACCTGTGAGGCTTCCAGGACTGTTTGATCTAGTAGTGGCGATCCGGCTCGAAGGACCAAAAATGTACGGGCAGTTTTCCGTACACTGAGATGTAGTATGTTGATGGGTACGAATCACACGGGATGTTTATAGGAAATAAAATCACTGTCATGTGTCCGTTATTGATCAGGCGATTTATTAGGAAACACATTAAAACACCTAATTTACATGTATAATACATGTAAATTAGGTGAATTGTGGTGGGCGCGATAGCTTATTCAGCGAATGTAAATAAGTAATCGGCGAATAAGCAGATGCTTGTTAAGGTAAAAAGTAAAACAATACATTTCAAGTGGCGATGCTTGTACAAACCTTATTTTTTCTTTCCCGGTTTCAAAATTTCTTAAAAAAAAAATGCCGTCCAATCAAATACCAATGAATGCTGCCAAAAGTTTGACAACATTTATGAAATAGACCTTAATAACCTGTGAATCGAAAAAAAAAAATGGTTATGTTCTTCTTTTCGTGTGGTTTGTGACTAATTTGGTGTCAGAGCTTTAAAGCCGCCCATGGGCCTCTGACTTGGCTTCACATGCCGTCGAGATATATCTCTAGTTCCATCTATCATTTTCATAACCATCACCATGACCTTTTCCAGAACTGGTGCTAAAACAGGAACAAGAGGAGTACGCTCGCGAGGGCATCCAGTGGACGCCCATTAAATACTTCAACAACCGCGTCATTTGCGAGCTGGTGGACGCGCCGCATCAAGGACTCATCGCCATCATGGACGAAGCTTGTCTCAATCCTACCAAGGTAATCTATATACAATACACTGCTAAGAATTGTGGTGACGGCTAAATTTTAGTATTTCGCTAATAGCACAGAGAAAGATAGGGTTTTTCATGTTTTTGGAACGAAGTTTTTTAAACAAGCCAAGCAAGTGTTACACGTAACGAAAAAGCGTTATGCACCCTCCATGCGACTTTCTCTCTCTCTCTGTCTCAGAGAGAAGTAAAGTGTGAATTTGGTCAAAATGAAAATCGCAAAATGGCGAATTTTTTTAAATATTTCGTCGTGGGTGTCGTTTTCATAGTTTTCGAGGGTGCTAAAGTCGATTGAGGGGTCAAATGTAGATACAAGGTGGCGGCTGCGAAAATTATGTTTTTGTTTTAAATCATACGTGAGAAGGAACTTCCTTCCTGACTGAGGTTCACGGACCGCATATAAAAATAAAAATAAATCCTTATGTAAATGTCTTAACCGCCACCTAGTGGTCGTTTTGTGATATATATGGTGTACATAATAAAGAGTACTCAATTTTATTCTATCGACTAAAGTTTCAAATGTATTTCATTTGTTGTTATTTTCTTCTTACAGATATCAGATAAGCAACTACTGGAGGCAATGGACAGGAGACTAAAAGGACACAGGCACTACACGTCGAGACAATTGGCACCCGCAGATAAGAAACTAAAACATGGCGTCGACTTCAGAATTACGTGAGTAATTTGTTTGTAACTAGCAGATTAATTATAAATGATAGATTTGAACTAATTTCTTCATTATATTTGTTGTCGGATTTAAACAAATTTATTGTTATTTGCTTTAATCAATCTCAACCTTATGGACCTATATTTTGAGTAAGTACCTACTTTTTAGTTGTGTTTGTGGGCAATAAGCACAAATATCCAAAGTCAAATATTATCATTATCTCGGTGTTTTTGGGCACGAATTAACGTTTCTCTTCAGTGAAATTCAACCTCATAAAAACCTCGCTATTTCTAAAATGGCACTAAAAATAATCTGTTTCCGCAGTCACTACGCAGGCGACGTAACATACGCCGTGGACGGGTTCATGGACAAGAACAAGGACTCTCTGTGGCAGGACCTAAAGAGACTGCTGCATTCCTCCAGCAACCGGTCGCTAGCAGAGATGTGGCCTGAGGGCGGCACTAACATACAGAAGGTAAATATTTGAAATTCAGGTCACTTTGACATAAGAACCGATATAGCTTGTGGGCCACGAAGTTTCGGTCAGCTGGCATCATAATCAGAATCTTGTTTTTTTTTTCATAGACATCTAAACGTCCACCATCAGCCGCGACCCTGTTCCGCAACTCCATGGCAGCGCTAGTGACAGGTCTGCAGAGTAAGGAGCCGTTCTACGTGCGCTGCGTCAAGCCCAACCCTTACCAGACTCCCACCAATTGGGACGACCAGCTGGTAAGTACTCTACATATTATTGAATAATGAAACCTCCGGCATTCTCGAAATTGTAGGTATTTAGGAGCGGGAGTTTTGCTTAGGGTGGGAGGGACACCGATGCGAAAACGGTTGCCATGGATTCAGTCACACGAAAAATATCAACGCAGGGGCGTTTAGAATCATGTACTGAATCCATGGTAACAGTTTTCGCGTCGATGTCCCTGACACCTTGTGTACGACCGCGACGTGAGAGCGGGTACCGCACGGTTAACATGCGGTCTGTGCGGCGGCTCACTTATTATGGTGTACATAATAAAGAGTTTTCTATCTACACGTATAAACTACCCCAGGCGGCACCTTTAGTGACTGTGACGACTACGGAACGGGATAGAGGGTGGAGACCACAAATTGACCTGAATTCCCATAGAATGTAATCATACCCCTATAACCTTCCGCAGGTCCGTCACCAGGTGGCGTACCTGGGCCTGGTGGAGAACGTGCGCGTGCGCCGCGCCGGCTTCGCGTCCCGCCAGCGCTACGACCGCTTCCTGAAGCGCTACAAGATGCTGTCGCAGTACACGTGGCCCAACTTCCGCGGCACCGCCGACAAGGACGCCGTCATGGTGCTGCTGCGCGACCTGCACATCACTGACGTGCAGTTCGGACACACCAAGCTGTTCATTAGGTACTCTAAGCTTTTAACAATAAAACGATAATTATTATTATTAATTTCAGATAAACTTATCCGTAAAGTTCCAACAATTTCTAGGTTGTTTTTGTCTTCCATAATAACCGCGGCTTTGTTTCCTGATCTATCCTACAGGGAACGTGAATTTTCCCAGGATAAAAACCTATGACACTGTCAGTTCAATAAAATATCTCGATGCAAGCTGTGTGAAAGAAGAACAAACTTAACGAACATACTTTCACATTTGTCTCATTTCACGTGATTTCTTACACTTACAGGTGGAACTGTTTTAAAAAAACAAATTGTTCCATGTTCACAAAATTATCGAAAATATACCTAGTGTGAATATGAACTACTTAGTAACATTTTTATTTATTTCCTTACCCCAGGAGTGCTAAAACCCTGCACGGCTTAGAAGCGGCCCGCGCTGAACTGATACCTTCCATCGTGATCCTGCTACAGAAGCTGTGGAGAGGCACACTTGCGCGCATGCGCTATAAGAGGCTGAAGGCCGCTATGACCATCTACAATGCTTGGAAGTAAGTATTTCTCAGAAGGTTGATAATATCTAACTTTTCAGCTCATAATTCACCCTATACAAAGAGGTAAGTCATACGTAATTTGTTAGAAGCAATAATAAGTGAGTAAATGTATGCAATGGGGTTTAATTACAAAATCTGAAACCATGCGGAATAGAGACAAATAGTTAATAGCTTGATGAGCTCGATTTTAAACAATATAAAATCTTTAGTTTTAGTTTTTGAAAGAGGGAGAACTCGTGGTTAAGGAATAAGAGCCGCACGGGTCGATCCGTGGATGGGGATTTACATACCTATACTCCTCCGTGCCTCGGAAAGCACGTTAAGCTGTTGGTCCCGGCTGTCATTCGTGGATCTTTGACAGTCGATAGGGGTCGTCAGAAGCCCGAAAGTGTGACAACCAGTATTACCAAGAGGTATCGTATTACCCAGTTACTGGGTTGTGGAGGTCAGACAGGCAGTGATTCCATGTAAAATAGCTGTATACAGCTTCTTCCGGTTAGACTGGAAGCTGACCCTAACATAGGCAGATTCATTGAGTTTTCCTTGCCTGGTTTTGGTAAGAGTCAACCAAATCTATTTAGCCAAAAACCTGTTAGCCTTCCCGTATATAATTGCATCAAAACAATGTTCTTTGTAATTTTTGCAAAGAAAAGTTATGTCTCAAATTAACAGAAAGTGCTTATTACCCGACTGCACGACGAAAACGAGGGTAATGTGTTTATCAGCCTATGTATTTATGTATTTTCGTTCCTTTGTGACGCTCTAGAGACCAAACGAGTGACCATACCTAACTAACCAACCAACCAACCTATCTAACCCAAACCCCCTCCCTCTCCCTGGTCTGTAACCATACCTATGTTAAACAAAATAAATAATTGATTGATTGACCAAATCTCATGCTGTTGGACTCTTCTTAAATCCTATACTATTAAATGAGCAATATTTGTACCTATTATCTATACATATATACAAGGTGTTCCTTTTGATATAACTCTCTAACACCCGAATACTGAAACGCCACTCAAAACTTAAGCGTTACTTATGACTCGTTTAAAGCCTTTTGATTGGTTGAAACTAGTTTTAAGTAACGCTTAAGTTTTGAGTGGCGTTTCAGTATTCGGGTGTTACTAGGATATTAATGAGACCATGTCAAAGAATTAACTGGCATATGAAAAATGTATCAAAAAAAAAAACAATGCCTTTTCCCTTTTTTTTTTCATAAAAAATAATTCCACAAAGTCACGATTATTTATGTAAAACACTTACGTTAAATATACAAAAAACGAGCGAGCCTTACAGTAGTCGCTTATGATATTTAACATCTGACATCTCACTTTGGTAATAAGCAACATTAACATAGTAAGTATCCTGAAAAAAATTATTAATTGTACGGAAAATGAAAATATAAAATAAAACATAACAAGGCTTTTAAAGTTAATTTTCGATAATTTGTCATGAATATTCAGAAAAATACGGGCGGTCACATGCCCATGGGCGACATTGTATATATTTCTAATCATGTTCTCGAAAACGGTTCTAAAGATTTCGATGAAAGTTGCAATACAGGGGTTCACGGGGGCCAAAAATCGATCTAGCTAGGTATCATATCTGGGAAAATTCGTCTTCTTAATTTTTACAGCCTCGGGAATGTGATACAACTTTGGTATACCTGGACGATTTGTTTACCTATTTTCACCCGAGCAGTGCTCTGTCGACCAGGTACTTTAACAATAAAGACCGACTGCATGAGATTGCTTATCGTTATTCGTTCGCGTATTAAGTGGGATTGGAGACATAAATAGTACATCTTGTTTCCATCTTTTTAGGGGTCCGTACCTCAAAAGGAAAAACGTAACATTTATAGGATCACTCGTGTGTCTGTCTGTCTGTCTGTCTGGCTATCCGTCTGTCACAGCCAATTTGCTCCGAATCTAATTAACCGATTAAGCTGAAATTAGGTACATATACGTTTTTCTGTGATCCAAACACGGACGTGTAACGTAAATAAATGAATTTTGAATATAGGGATTACTTTTGGGGGGCATAGTATAACAAAATAAAAATAAAACGTTTTACATAATGAACCGTGTGACATATCAAATGAAAGGTGATGTTGTGAGGATCTCAAATATTTTATTTAAATATTTTTTTAAAATAATTTTACTCTAAATACTTTTAAAGATATTTATGAAAATTTACCAGTCCCCCCCCTTATCTCCGAAACTACTGAGTCTAAAATTTTGAAAAAATACAGAGAATGGTTCTATGCTTATAGATTATAGGAAAACCTATAAGAAGTCTATGGTCTTAAAATAACATCATTGGTAATAAATATTGTGCGTAAAAACTTATATTTGCAGTTGGAAAGTATGGGGGAACATGTTTTTTAACTACAATGTTAAGTTTATTTATTTATATATACTTTATTGTACACCACAAAAATACATAACAAGAAATAATAATTATGCACTACAAAATATACAATGGGCGACCTTATCGCTTTCCGCGATCTCTTCCAGGCAACCTTTGAATGGACAGTGATTTGCCTGGACATAAAATGGGGCTGTCGTTGGTGCAAATAATATGTATACAATATATTAGAATAGATACACAGATAAATACATATCCTAAATAATAGATACATAAATACATACAAACTAAATATATAAGCAACGAAAATGAATGATGACTATAGATAATTACAGTTACAAGAACAAGATCACAACGACAAGTAATGTTCCTTCACGAGTCTCTTAAACACATGTAACGATTGCGCGCGCTTTATTTCAAATGGCAGTGCATTCCACAAACGAGCGGCCCGGACAGTGAAGGATTTGTCGAGGAAAGTTGTGGAATGCATAGGCATTTTAAACTTCAATTTATCTGAAGTTTGTTCTTGGGATTCATTTTATTCATCCCAACTATGGAACCCTTCATTGTGCGTGGTCCGATACGCACTTGGCCGGTTTTTTAAAGTTCCCTTGTACGCAGTCGGGTTTTTGAATGTTTAAATTGACTATTTTGTTTTATTTAAACTGTTTTTTTTTTTATTAATATCACATTTTCTTCCCAGACGCTACCGTCTCCGCCGCTACATCAGCGCCCTCCAAATAGAACTCAAACGCAACCGCAACGTCATCCGCACGTGGCCCCCCCCCCCCGCGCCGCGTGCACGTGCCGCTCATCCAGGCCGCCTACCGGCGCTGGCGCGCCTACCTCACGCTCCAGCCCATCCCGCGCGACCAGTGGCCGCAGCTCAAGATGAAGATCTGTGCCGCCAGCTCGCTCAAGGGGAGGAGGACGGAGTGGGGACAGAACCGCCAGTGGTTGGGTGACTATTTGGCTGATAACAAGTATAATCCTAAGGCTGGTTAGTATTTATTTGAGATTTTTTTAATGGATCGTGGTTTTTTAATTCTAATGTGAAAATACGAAACTACTTCATATTGAGTGCGTATACTAATGACATGGTTTTATATCAAGACGTTAATTGTATATTCAAAAATCGATTGATGGATTGAATTCGGACGATGTGAGTTTCGGAAAAGTGCCTGCGATTTCGTACGTAGCATAATCAGCCTACAATGTTCCCATGTTGGGACACAGGCCTCCTCTCCGTGGAGTGGGCCGTAATCCACCACGCGGTCCCAATGCGGGTTGGTAGATATAACATGTCTTCGAATTTTTGGTTCTAGGATATGCCGGTTTCTTTTCCTTCACCGTTTTGAGAGCAATGGTGATGAAATAATTTACACAGAGTAAAGCGCCTGTCTGGGTTCGAACCTACGACCGACAGCTCGTAAGTCCCAGCCGTTACCACTGTACCACCACTGCTCTCCGATTTCGTACTTATTCGGTACGAAATACGGCTGACCTTAGTAGAACTGCAGTAAAGAAGATCTTTTTATTTCTTTCTCTTTTATTTCTCTATAAAAAACACTATCTTCAAATAAGAAAAAAGAATAGAAGAAGAAGAAATTTTCCAAAGACAAAAATTAAATTATTTTTTCCTTCCAGCAACCTACCAATCCCAAGTGGCCTCGCTACAGAAGACGCAACAGATCGGTCGGCCACTATTCTCGTGTCGCATCCACAAGTTCAACCGCTACAACAAGTTAGCTGAGCGATGCCTGCTCATCACCGAGTCGGCGATATACAAGCTCGATGCTAACTCCTTCAAGCCGCTCAAGAAACCTACTGCTATCACTGAGGTGAGAAATTAGGACTAGTTAACTGTGCCAATTTTAGATATTCAATATTAGCTACAGCCAAAACGCAACAATAATACCCAAAGAAAAATACAAACTTTATTAACGTTCAAATTAAGTTGTAAATGAGTGATTCTGTCGTTGGACGTTGAACTAACGCAGGACTCAGTGACCCCGTGCAAGCTAATTTGGTGAGATTTTACCATATCTTTCAATCTGCTGAAGAGTTCCGCCTAACCTAAGTCCTGAGTGGATGTCATTATAAATCCATACATCTTAAGGCTGTATTTACAATTTATTCGACTAACTTTTAACTACGTGTGTGACAATTATAATAATATTATGTGCAGTGCAGTGCTATACTGTTCCAAAATTGTTTGTTTTTTTGTGAGTGCGCATTCTAATCGTCGGCTCAGGTAGCTGTCGACCAAACAAACATTCCTTTTAGATTTTATGTTTATTTCAACTCTTCCAAGGATGTTTTTATTTTGTTGTGTTGTTGTGTTTCGCACTGTGTTGAACTTCGTTTCTGGACAAAAACTCGCTGTAGTCGATGCAATAAATTTGAGAGAGCGATAAACCATAATTATGTACATGTAGAGCTCTTAGCGCTAATTTTAGTGGTAGCTTTTATCTAAATCGGTGTTTTCGTTCAGCAATTCACTTCAAATTAGATATTTTATAATACAAGGTTTCAAAAATAACTTCTAAAGACTAGGGAAACACGATTGTTCCAATTCAGTAAATGTGATCAATCTTTCTTTCTGATACTCATAATAATATCTTCTTTCCTAGGTCGGTGCCATCCGCATAATGAGTACGGACGTACAACTGGTCGTGATCAGCATCCCTTCAGCCAAGAATGACCTGGTCGTAGGCCTGGTCGCGCCCGTAGTGAACCAGACCGGCGTGCCCGGCGACCTGGTCGGGGAACTGCTGGGAGTGCTGGCTAATAGATATCACATGTGAGTATAAATAATTACCTCATAGGTTATGACAACCGATTGAAGTCTTCATCTTCACGTATAACCTTCATTTCAATAGTTGGAGATCGCCTAAGAAATTTTTATGCAGTAATATTGCGTCCGTGACCGAAACGGTATTGGCCCTACATAGCAGCGCGGCTAAACTCAACTCAAACCATTTATTTCACTCCACAACAAAAAAAATCTCCTCAATTCAAATATCCTGAACAAGTAAACGTATGGAAGCTAGCTGAGATACTCAAGCCCCATCTGAGCGTCAATTTTTGAAGTAACGGCTTCCAGAAAACGTTTACTTACCAGCAATTTTCTTTCAGGATGACCGGCCAAGAGCTAGCAGTGGAGGTAGAGTCCGGCGCCACGACGCGCTGTACGCTGGGCGGCAAGACGCGCGCGCTGCAGCTGCCCGCGCCGGCCGCGCCCGCTGCGCCCGCGCACGCCGCCGCGCCGCCCTTCACGCACGCGCACAACGTCATCACCTACCACCCCGCGTCCGCGCGCGCGTAGGCCGGGGAGGGGACTTCGACCATGCTGGAGGAATAAACTGATCAGAAGGCCAATTGTCGTAAAGCAACAGCGTTCAAATTCATGTCGCAAATGTTTGACAGATTGATACCGAGATTAGAATATGAACGTTTTCTAAAATACGGGAATTGCTCCTCAGATTTTTAGGTCCGTATTAGTAAAGCATATTCATTATAGAGTTCTAAATTGTCATCAGATAATTTTCCCAGAACAATGTCAAAAACAAATAAACATCAATCAGTGTTCTATTGGCCCTAAAAAGAAAAGTTAGGCAGATAAAAACTCGCAACACTCGATTCAATACCATGTATAAACAAGCAGCCATATCCTCTTCTAGGGATGGGCAATGTTCTTATCGATAACTTACTTGCAACAATTTATCGATAACGGTGCAGCGACTTTTTATTTATTTTTTACTTTGTCTTTGTGCATGCTGCGAATGTGACACATATGACGGTGTTCTTTTAAATCAACATTAATTAAACGAGACAATTAATGAAAGTGAATTATTGATACGGGCCATCTTAATCGGGAATAATCTAGCTAGATTTCAATGCAGTCTTTTGAAGTCTATGCTGGATTGATTTTCAACCTCTATTGTTCTATCGTGGACGAAGTGCTTTAGGTAATCACGCCTAATGGAGTCAGGAAGAAGAAAACTTAATAAAATATAGAAAAAAACTTGTTAAAATATTGTGGACAATTGAAGAAAATTTATAAAAATGCTTGACTAGTTATGGTAAAGAGTGTGGGGGTAATGGCTTAAAGAATATGTTGCTTATTATAACTAAATTGTGATCACACAAAATATGAATTTACCCTCTGATTAAAAAAACTAAAAATGAAGATAAGTGAGCCGAAGAATTAACAGCATTTTAGCTAAATATTAATAAAACACCAATTTAATAAGTTTATTATTGTTAAGAAATGTTGTGGAAAATGGTAGTGACTTAATAGTCTTATTACATATTAGAGTGCTAAAGGCATATTTGTAGTTATTATTCTATTTAATAGTCAAATAGTATACAAATAATATTTGCAGTATCTGTGTTATACATTATAATTTAAAAATACATTTATGTTGCGTATAGTTTGAAAACAAATATGGACAAATTATCCGATCCACATTAATTTACTAACGTTAAATCGTTTAGGATTTGAATTCGCGTCTTTTTTATTGCCAAAAAAAGCCGGTCTAAGAGGTAATAAAAATTAAAATAAATAATAATAATAATAATAAATATTTACTAGAAATTCAATTACATTCAAAATTCAAAAGTCATTTATTCAAAATAGGCTGAGAGTCAGCAGTTTTCGAACGTCTAAATTACATAAGACAGTCCCCCAAACACGCCCGCCCTTCACCACTTCCTAGTGCTTTAGATGGGAAGAAGAAGTGGCTCATGATGTTTGATCCTTGATTATAAATACAGAACGTTTAAAAATACATAATATTTGACTGATATGTGGCATTTGATAGAAAACTAGCGGCCTTGTGTATTTTAGAAATAAGTTTAAGTACCTTATTAACTTATTCGAGAAATGTTAACGATAGTTTTTGTTTAGGGTATTAGAATAGTCTGTTATATATATATTTTTTTGTTTGATAATAGCAACACTATTAGCTATTGACGAAATTAAAAGTCGTATATTGATTTATTTCCTTCAATGATATCATTTAAATAATAATGGGAAGCTAAGTCGTCATATTTTACATTTCACTAAAGGTTATTTATTTGCTGTGCATCTTACAACACAAAGTGATAACAAAGCCCTCTTCTATATTATTCTATTCTATTGTAATTAATGACAAACTAGTGTACTTTTGTTAATCTACACTAATATTATAAGGAGAAAAGATTTGTTTTCTTTGTTTGTAATGAATAAACTCAAAAACTACTGGACCAATTTAAAAAATTCTTCACCAGTAGAATGCTATATTATCACTATATAGGCTATATTTTATAAAGATATGTCGCGTGCGAAGCTGCTGGCGGAAGCAAATGATAAATAAATAAATAAATAAATAATAATGAAATAGGGCTAAATAATAGACATCTGATATTTACAACTTTTGTGAGCGTCGTTAATTGGCACCTGGGAAAATACAGCATTGCTTGTACACTACATGTTTAATTACATATGCATAGCTCATAATGTTGTTGTTATTAAATAAAGTATATAATACGTGCCTTAAATATTATGTTGATTATTATTTTTTGATGATTTTTATATTAGTGTAAAGACATCACATTATGGTATACATAAATTGTAAATAGATTTTTTAATAATTTTTAATAATTTTTAATAATTATAATAATTCAACGCACTTTTACATAATAATAATGTACAGTCAGTAAAATAATGATGTTGAACAATTAAATGTGGTACTAAAATAATAAATTGTTACTTATAGTTCACTGCTAGAGTTTTTTATCACCCTATATAAAAACGAGGGTGATGTTAAAGATTTTGTAGGAAGTATCGCTAATACAGTGGAGTAATGCTGTGTATAATAAATAACTTATTGCAAAGCGCACAAACAAATAATTAAATAAATCCCTTGTTTTTATGTCATTAATTCCCGTCGTTTCTAAGCGTAGGAAACGTAGGAAAATAATAATGAATTGGCACGAGTGTCAGAAAGTTAGTCAGATTATTAAAGTGGTATGCCCTTAGCGCTTACCACTGTGTACGTAATGTTTCGAGTCATTTGCCAGTTATTATCTGAGCGAGTGAGCTGGTAACGCTGCGTCGCGAGCTTCCTGTAATAAAGCAAATTCGTGCTAATAGAAACGCTGACCCTACTGTACTATACCCAAAGACTCGCGGCAGATGCGGTCATAAAACGTGTGAGCAAGACGGAGAACGAAATTATTTAAAACTGTATCGAGCCAGTCTCGTGTCCTCTCGCTCCAACGTTTTATGACAGCGCCTCACACGAACGTTTGAAAAAATGTAACGTGCCAGGTCGCTGTAGCTCAGTTTCTTTGTTATTTAGATGTTGCTACTCGATCTTTTTCTTAGTACGCGTTTATATAACGTGTACTTACAGAATAGGTCGAATTCGCTTGAGTTTAAACTTTTTTATCTTGCTTTAAACGACTATGGCAATTGTAGGAATATAACTTGTCTAAAAATTACAATATTATGACTTAAGCGGCCGAATCAGTTGTCCTCTAAAGTCTGCCCTTTTGACGGATCAGGGCTCCAAAGCTAGAAAGAGATGAAGCTATACAGGCCGAATATCGCCATCCTTTTTAAGCAACTGGCTATGAAATATCTGTTGTCATCGTCGTGTAGAGCCAGATGTTATTACAATGTGATGAATAACGCACAGTGATGTATTTTATTTATTAATTTAGTTCAGTATTACATGTAGCATAGAAATAAATAAGGTTTACAGGTTATTTGTGACAGAATTTTAACAATATTATTATGACACAGGACATACAAACATTTTTTGAAATTAAATCTTTAGGCGCACTTTGTGCTCTTTCTGAACTCGGGTATACTCGGTTCCAGTCGGTCGGTGACGCTGAATCCCGATACTCGTGGCTGAATCGCGTATGCTCGGCTCTAGTCGTAACTTTTCACTAGTATCGTGTGGTTATAAAGCACATACCCTCGTTTTTAGGGTTTTTATTATTATTTAATGAAAATTATGTTGTGAAAGTTTTTAATTCATTTTTGCTAAAATATCCCTGGTGGACTAAAACATTCTCTGGAAGAAAAAAACGAAATAAACTGTACTAACAGTATAATGGTTAAAGTTCCGTCAAAAATAACCTCAAGAAAGGCCTTACAATGTTAACAGCGAGTTATTCTAGTTATATGTATATAGATGTTATTATTTGTAACGAGTGATCGTACGTGCCTTGATGTGGTGCCATGAGATTCGCAATGTGTTGATTAAAATAATTTTACACTTTATACATGACTTTTTGTTTGGTTTCTTACCCCCATCATCATTATCATCAGCCTACAGCACATACAGCCTGTTGGACTGTTGCCTCTCTGATTGCACGCCATTCAGCTCGATTCTCGGTGCCTCTCATCCAGCTGCTACCAGGCACCGCGCGAAGATCGTCGCTCCACCTAGCCTGAGGGCATCCTACCTCACGTTTGTCAATTCGCGGTCTCCACTCAAGAACACGTCTATCTCAACGGTCTTCGGTTCTACGGCTAATATGGCTGGCCCATTGCCACTTCAGCTACGACAACTTTAGTTCTCTGTCGGTTTCTTACCTTAAAAGCCTGGAATTAAGTAGCTATAGTTGACCTCGTAATCACTCTAAGGTTGAAGATCTATTGGACTGTGACATAGTGAGAGATAGGATGAAGTTTCAATTCCGTAAGAATTGTATTCAAAGAGCAATTACGAGGTCGACTATACCTAAAACTGGCTTCTGATATCTGCAGCTTTTTAATATGCCAATAGACGTGTTTACAAATGATTCTTCATCTCAACAGTTGTACGGGGTTGTGATAAACACAGATCACTATATTATATTTATTTATTTATTTATATATACTTTATTGTACACCACAAAAATACATAACAAGAAATAATAATTAAGCACTACAAAATATACAATGGGCGACCTTATCGCTTTCTGCGATCTCTTCCAGGCAACCTTAGAATGGACAGTGATTTGCCTGGACATAAAAATGGGGCTGTCGTTGGTGCAAATAATATGTATAAGTACAATATACTAGAATAGATACACAGATACATATCCTAAATAATAGATACATAAATACATACATACTAAATATATAAGCAACGAAAATAAATGAAGACTATAGATAATTACAGTTACGAGAACAAGATCACAATGACAAACGATTAAACGATGATTATACGTGCTAAAGAAGCCTTCGGGCAGACAAGCTACGAATGCTTTAGAACAACACATGAGTTGACTTGAGGCGAAGAAGAGAATGTGTTGTGTGTGTACGTAAACGTGTTTAAAAATGTTTCTTCATGCCAACGCTTGCACGGGTGTTGTCCTAAAGAAGAAGAAGCATTTGTTAACACGCTGCCAGTAAAATCCAAAAGCCCTACCTATCGGTAAGGAAGACGGAAACTGGATCAGTGACTGCGGCTCATAAACCAAAAAAACATTAAAAAAAAAAAAACTACTGACTTCCAATAAAAAGCACTACAAGGTGGCATAAAACGAAAATTCAAAACCAAAGACACCGACTTCCGAAATTAAAGTTAATTTTTCACCTTGTTGTGCTTTTTTTGAAAAACGGTTGTTTTTTTTTGTAAAAAGTTTTTATATTCCACTTTTAGTTGTGGTACCTACTTACCCCACAAAAAATTAGCTCGCAGTGACGTATGCGAAACGCGTGCATTTATCAGCATACTCGCACAAAATACGCAAGTACGGTTGGCAATAAAAGTCGATGAACACTTCAGTTTTTTCAAATCTTTATTATTCAGCAAAATATTCATAAAAAAACCTGAACTGATATAATTCAAATTTAAACCTGCTGAAAAGCAATGTATCAATTTAGATGATATTTAAAAGTAAGTGTTAATCGACTTCTGTATACAGGTGGGGATTTTTGAGACGGGGCAGTAAGGGCAGGTACCTGAACCGTTAGAGCAATACGACTGACCTTAACTTTTTGCGACAATTTAATCAGCATTCACAGATTTTGAAAAAATTGCACAGTCAAAAACAAAATGGGCAGTTTTTACAAAAACTTTTCTTGATGCCAATCAATCCTGTTTCTTATAAGGATTAAAAAACTCTGGTTTGAGTACTTACTAGAAAAATCAGAAATCGCAAAAATACTATTTCCATACATTTCGTAGGAAATGAGACTCTAACCCTGTATATACGTACTTACCTACGTATTTACTCGTAGCTAATAATCAGCATTCTGAACAGAAGTTCAGAATGCCAAGTTCATACGCACGTTGGTATGGGCAAAGGAACGGCATTAGTCAAACTTGAACTACGAAATCCGCTCTTTACTGAACCGCGGCCAGTGTCACATTTTTACCATGGACGTGCTCTTGTACCAATGTCCCTATAATCTTGCGTAAAATACGCCTTTTCTGGATAGCATAATCGGCACATTCAGTGCCGGGAGCCCTCCTGGAGGGTTCACCTAGTAGCATATGGGATGCCGGGGATCATTTTAAATGTACTTTTTCTTAGCGAATACAGCATTAAAAACCGTGAAAATAAAATCTGATGTGTATTTTAACAAGATTTATTAGTATATGCGTTGGGTTTCAAATCCAAACATTTTTTTTTTCGTTGTTACTCATATTCACAAAAAAATTAAAAGGTGATAAACTACGTACAGCAAAAAGACTCCGTGAAAACACAATTTTACTTCGATTGACAGTGTTTTTTTATCAGGGTTTTCAAGCTAATGCCGTTGACAGTCCGCGATGGTTAACTTTAGCGCAAACGTCATGCCGGCAACCCTATCGGTGGGTTCACTTCGAATGTGTATGTCGGCATGGCGTATGAGTTCTATGAAAAGTGGGTGGAGTCGAAGGTGTTAATGTTGTAGCACAAAGGCCTCCTCTCTGAGAGGGACCGGGTCATAATCCACCACGCGGGCTCTCTGCATAGGTGATGCCTGAAAATGTTGGCAAAGCCTTACAGTGTGTCTCAATAAAAGTATCTCCCTAGCTCTGTCTCCGACTTTAAACAGCTGTCGTAGTGAAATAACGATATCTTTCATTCCCACGCGTAGGGTTTTGACAATGTTATTAATTTATTTGAGAAACCATAGCAGTGTTCTACGTAGGTAAATCGTTTTCAATTCAGTACTTAATTAAATTTCATGATTTGGGATCATTATTGTTTGTGTATTAGGTTTGATAACACTCTTACATGAATCAACATCATCATCGTCATTGACATGGTAATTATAGCCTATAGGTATACCTACCCACATAACAGTGGAATTGCAAATTATTTGAAAAAAATAATCTTTTATCTAAAATTTTGTTGATTGTTTTAAAACCAATCTTAATGTTCCCCGTCAAGGTCGTTTCTGACGGCAAACTCTAGCACCACGTGCGCTCATTATTCAAATCTAATAGCGCGCGCTTCCCCAGCTTCCTGTTAAACACTTCTGTCCCTTTTCACGAAATCACTCCCACATATTTTTATTTTTAAGGTATATAATATACATCGACGCTTAAATTGTTACCATGGATGCAGTACATGATTCTGAACCCCCTGCGTTAAAAAAATTCAAATCAAATCATTTATTTTTTGCCAATATGAATAGGGAGGGGTATCGATGTTACAGATGTCTCGATAATGTTCTCCATGCTCTGCAGTCACTTGAATAAATCTGCTGTTCCATACATTTTGACCGCGTAGGTACACTTTTCTATGAAACAGCAGATTTTTTTAAAATAACCGACGTAAAATTTCGTCGCAGAATCATGTACTGAATCCATGGTAACAGTTTTCGCATCGATGTCCCTGCCACCCTGTATACATTGTGAAAATCGTTAATGAATAAACGAAATGAACAAGGTTAATATAACATTGTTGTATGTTGTTAGGTATTAGGCTGATTGCTGTGTTCGTCTAAAATTTCATACCCAAAAACGAAAGCCCAAATCACTGTAAGTAATTAAGTATTAACAGATCAACAGACCAACCAAAATAAATACCAAGACTAGGTCTCTCCTAAGTAAAATTTTTCAACTTGCAGTAAACTCAAGTCAACATAAAAGTGCAATAAGCAACAATTTAATAAAGTCCACCACACTACGCCGTAGCCGCGTAGTTCGTAGCTTCGTAACTCGTAGCGCGTAGGGCGGGATATAAGCTAGGTCGGGCGGGCGCCACCGTCAGTCCCCGATAAAGCATCGCGCCATCGACGTCCTACTCATAGCAGTCTGCCTACCCCAGATATTATTGCAGGTATGAATATATATTTGATACTTTGAATGGATAGACGTGGTGATTGCATTTAAGATTACTTAGAATGTGTTTTAAATTAAAGTTTTAAAGTTAATTAAATGCTTTTAAAATTGATCCTTGTTATTGCGTCTAAACTTGGTTAATAAACTCGTTCTTTTTCAACAGTGCATACATATGCTGTTGTTTCTCTTAATGAATAGGTATAATCTCTACCATGATTTACAATTTTCATGAGAACAGTAATTAGCCAAAGAAGTGCCTAAATTGACGATTATAGGTACCGGTTTGCACAGGGCTTCACTGGTCGTAGTTTAACTAGATTACTAGAATATTTTCATCATGCAATGCAAAAGTATATGAGGCAGGATCATTTGTTTCAACAGAGGCTGATTTTCAAATATAATTTAAATATCAAGGCTTCAACGTCGCCACAAACGAAAAGTAATCACTTCAATCACTAAATTGTTCACAAAAAAAGTTCTCGGGTACCTACCTACCTATCTTCTTAACCCGTAGAACTCAATACCAAACACAACAAATGATCTAAATCGGTGTCCACCCACGACACCCACTTTTCATTAAGTTCAACATCTTGGGTGAAAAAGCTATTTATAGAATTTCGTGTTCTATAAATAGTAGGGATGTGACCATACATAATTTTCCCGATACGAAACTTATACCGATTATTGTAGTAAATAATCGGCGATACCGATATCGATGGCTTAGTAGATAATAAATCAAATAAACAATGATGTATGTATCTCGGACGTTTCTATGTATTTTGTATTTCGGGCACAACTATTTAATAGTGCGTTATAGTAACAGTATAAGGAATAGCGGTGACGTGAAACGACGTGGCAAACGTGACACGAAACAATACATCGCTCAGCCAACGCTCAGCAAACTGCAAAAACTGCCGTTTGCCGTGTTGCTATGTCGCTAAGCATGCGCTGCGCGGCTCTCCTGCCAGTCCCGCCTGCAACGAAGCGACAATGCAGCGCGCGCGTCGTCATTTCGCACGCTTTTCTAACTGTTTGTTATCGGTTGTATGTAATCGGCAATGCCGATATATCGCCCTGCCGATTATATCTGCATCGGAACCGGAATCGTTACATCTCTAATAATAGTTATTTGTTATACAAGAGTGCAAAGTTGCTTTTTAACCGCGTGTTCAATTTTGATGACCGAGCAAGCGAAGGATTCTAAAATTGAATCACGAGCGCAGCGAGTGATTCAAAATTTGAATCCTGAGCGTTAGCGAGGAAATCAAAAGAGCACGAGGTGAAAAATCTTTGCACTCGAGTGCAACACGTAACTTTTCATTCCACCTCAGCGAGGAAATGACTAAATGCAAAAAAAAAAACGTTTACAATCACAAGATAGGTACACTTTTATTTCAGTTTAGGTATTAATTACTACATTATGACAGGTAAGTATTACAGAATAATCTTTAAATTATAACAAAATAATAGGTACTAAGGTATAATTAAGAAAATTTTAAAGTAACGTTGCTACAGTTATTTAAATTGAGTGTAATATTTTTGTTTGGTACTGTAATATTGGTGTTAGTCACTTGTGTACTGTTTTTCGGTAAACTATCTGTCATACTTAATAGTTGTACCGATTCATCGGATTCCCTTGGCGTGAATGTTGGAGAGAGAGGGAGATGGTTAGGTGTTTCATAACGGCTTATTTTTGATGTAGAAGGGCCAGTCCAAGGATCCGATTGAGGCTCTTTCAGTGTAATGGCTCCTACGATGCTTTCACATATTTTAGACTTATTTTGGATGGAATCCTCTATGTATCCCTCTACAACTGCATTGGACTTCCAGCCTCCGTGGCGCTTAAGGGACAGGAGATCAGCTCCGGAATCAGCCAAAAGTGTGGCTGAAGTTCGTCGGAAACAATGACCCGTGTACAACAGGGGTTCTGGAAGTTCAAGAAATGTTGCTATTTCTCGTGGGATACTGCCAATTTTATTAGTACCCATAGGCTGTCTAACACACTTTCCATTGATAAATGATAAATGATGATAAATGATAAATGATTTTTATTTCTGTAAATAGGTTGTACAAAACACTTTTACACGTCAAACATATTATTTTTAAACTAGATGAGGTCGGCGTTTCCTATCTGACTACTCCGAGAAGAAAGGCCGAAACAAACTCAGAGGTCACAGTCTCTTTTAAAGTCCAGACATAATCTAGGTCAGATCATGTGAAGATTATGTAGATTGGTGTCTAAAAATGGTCTTTTGAGGAAAGAACCACACAGATTGAGTGGACCTGTCCAGTCAGTGCACGCATTTGTCAGTGACCGTGCAGCTCAACTCAGAATTTAAGGAGCTCAACGATTCGACGAACAATACCAAAGAAAGGACATTTGGGTAGGCCGCATAAATTACTCCTGCTGCCCGACCATGATAAAACTAAATGAGAAAATAAAATAAAAAGGAATGATCCACATAGTCTTCACATTCACAAATTATTAAAAATATAAAATACTTTAAAAAGTAAATATTCATGTCATAGTATATAAAAAATTCATTAATGTCAATGTGTATAAAACCCAGAAATAATCTTGGTCAGATCATTTGATCATTTGAGGACCATGTAGATTTGTGTCTGAAATAGTCTTTTGAGGAAAGAACCATACAGATTTGAGATGACCTGTCCAGTCAGTGCACGCATTTGTCAGTAATCGTGTAGCTCAACTCATAACTTAAGGAGCTCAACGACTCGACGAACAATACCAAAGAAAGGACATTTGGGTAGGCCGCATAAAGTACTCAAACTGCCAGATTATCATTAAAAGTAACTGACCCACATAGTCCTCACGTTCACAATAATAAAAAATAATAATGATATTATACTTCACAAAGTAAATATACATATCGTTGTGCATAAGATTAAAAAAAAATAATAAAAAAATTACAAAATTCAAAGTTCTGACTGTAAAAAATAAAAAATAAATAAATAAATTGGAGCAGCTTAATCCCAGGCCTTTTTGTCCTCAACGTAATCTTTAATGGTATAAAACGCTTTCTGGCACAACTTACGTTTAATGAATGATTTGAATTTATTAAGGCTTAGATCTTGTACATGGCTTGGAAGCTTATTATAAAAGCGTATACATTGACATCTGAACGAGCTACCTATTTTCTTGAGCCTTGTTGTAGGTACTACAAACTTGTGTTTGTTCCTAGTGTTTATGTTATGGATATCACTGTATTTTTTAAACAATTTTATATTTTTATGGGCATATAAAAGATTTTCAAAAATATACTGAGAAGGCACAGTCATTACATTAATTTCCTTAAATTTCTCTCTGAGAGAGTGTCTCGGGCTTAATTTATAAATTGATCGAACGGCTCTTTTCTGCAAAACAAAGATAGTTTGAATGTCGGCGGCATTTCCCCACAACAGAATACCGTATGACATTACACTATGAAAATAGCTAAAGTACACTAAACGGGCTGTCTCTATGTCAGTTAAATTACGTATTTTTCTAACAGCATATGCTGCGGAGCTTAGCTTTTTTGACAATTTATCTATTTGTGGGCCCCACTGAAGCTTAGCATCCAAAGTTAAGCCTAAGAATACTGTGCTATCTTCAGGATTCAATTCTTCGCCCTTTATCAACACCTTAGTTTTCACCTGCCTAACGTGTGGTAGGGTAAACTTAATGCATTTGGTTTTTTTTTCATTAAGAAGTAAATTGTTAACATTGAACCAGTGAACTACTTGTGAGATCGCGCTATTTACGTCGTCAGTAACCAGCTGCTGACGTTTAAGTTTAAACAAAAGTGAAGTATCATCCGCAAACAACACAATATCATGGTTATCCTTTATGAGGTAAGGCAAGTCATTAATATAAATAAGAAACAAGAAAGGACCAAGAATCGAGCCCTGTGGGACTCCCATTGTTACTATAGATCCGGGAGATCTTTGTCCATTAACGTCAACGCTCTGAATCCTATTACTCAAGTATGAAGTAAGAAGATCCAGAGCGGTGTTCCGGATCCCGTAGTGGCGGAGTTTCCTGATTAACGTTTCGTGAAGAACGCAATCAAATGCCTTGGACAAATCACAAAAGATGCCCAAGGCATCGCATTTATCTTCCCAAGCATTATAAATATGTCCTAAAAGTTCAACACCGGCATCAGTTGTAGAACGACCCCTTGTAAAACCGAACTGTTTGCTATGTAATAATTTGTGTTTATTAAAAAATCTTTGCAATTGCTCTAAAATTAATTTCTCAAAAATTTTACTAAAGGTAGGTAGTACTGAAATAGGTCTATAATTTGTGGGGTCTGATGTACTACCTGATTTAAACAAAGGTATTATTTTACTATTTTTCATAAGGTCAGGAAACTCCCCACAGACAATACAATTATTAAAGATAAGAGCTAAACTAGGTGCTACAATGTCAATAATAGACTTAGCAACTTCTACAGAATTACCCCACAGATCTGTGGTCTTTTTTACATTTAAAGTGTGAAAGGTTTTAATGATGTCTCTACAGGTAATATGTTCAAAAATAAATTCTGAATCGCAAACATTAACATTTTTCATTAGCAAAGACTCAGCAACAGAAGGTGATGAGTTTAGAGATTTAGTAGTTGAAATAGGAATATCCGAAAAGAAATTTTCAAAAGCCGCTGCGACTTGTGAATCTGATTTTATGATGTTGTCATTAATAGATAGGCTGTAGTCAATAGTTCGGTTACCAGACCTTCCCGTTTCACTATTAATAATATTCCAAGTCGTTTTAATTACATTACTACTATTTTTAATCTTCGAACTCAAATAACGCGACTTGGCCATACAACAAACTTTCTTAAATAATTTTGAATAATTTCTAACATATAAATTAAATTCAGCCGTGTTTACATAAGTCCTTTCATTATACAGCTCATAAAGCCGTGTTCTACTTTTATGAATACCTATGGTAGCCCATTCACTGAAAGATGCGTTACTATTAACCGAGATAATCTTAGGAATAAAGGTAGAATTAAATTGTTTACAGTATATATTAAAGAAATCATCATATAGATGATTAGGATCAGCATGAATTGATAAAAGTGGTAATTTATTAATTAGTTTAGCTTTAAAAACTTCCAAGCGACTTGCAGTTTTGGGGTTAACAGTGATATCCTTTTTAGCCACTTTGTTGTTTTGGTTTGGGATAGTAATCTTCTGCCCGCAATGATCAGAATCTAGTAAATTTATAATTTCTTTGTGGCTTGGTATAACATCTGTATAAATATTATCTAGGCATGTGGCACTAGTAGGGGTTATTCTTGTAGGCTCCAAAAATAGGTTTACAAGATTGTAGGACTGAAACAGACTTATTATTTTACTACAAGAACCTGTGTTTTCTAGTAAATTAACATTAAAATCACCGCAAGTGATAATGGACTTGTTCGAGTTACAAATCTTGTGTAACACCTCATCCATTACCTTTTCAAAGCAGTCATACAATCCTGAAGGGGGTCTGTATATACTTAATACAACACATTGCGATACTGTAGAAAAAATCGATTGATTGGAGTGTTAGGCGGGCGTAAGGCTTGATATTTCTCAACAATCGTTACGTATTCCTTGCGAATGACGAAGTTGCGGTCTCTTTTTGTCTTTGTATTAGGTAAATTAATTAATAGTAAGTAAGTCATCTGAATGTTTCTCAATGTTTTTGACATTAAGTTGTGTTAGTTCATTAGTTCGACATGCTCCGTTTATTCCAATAATAAGAACAACCTGTAACGTAAAGAGTATTGTAGTAGATAAATGAATAAAATTGATATGAACGCATAATTATGCCTATCAACATCTACTAAGTATACTATTTAATTGAGATTAATATACTTAAGTAGATACTGAATGTGCAACTGACTTACTTTTGCCGCCAAATATACGGAATCGGGTGCTTCGTTAAGAAACTTTTCAATATCAGATACTGTGAAAACCTTCGATTTTTTTGGTAGATGACCACATGAGGCTCTTTTTAAAAATGCCACTAATTTAGGATAGGTATCGATATGTTTGTCTTTTTTCATCTTTATTGTTGCTTTTAGCATCGAATACGTCCTCCATAGAGTGCTTGCTTTCTTGTTCTCGGATAATTCTATAAAATATGCCAGCAAAACGTTTTCTGAGAAAGTTTTGGCTCCTTTTGCTAGTCGCCACGTGTTGAACATATCGTACTGTTTTAAATACTTCTCGCGTGATTGTTGAGGGAGAAAGCTCATTTGCGCATTATTAACAGTTTCAGTCAATTCTGTTGGCGTCAAGCAAACTTTCTCGTCGCTAGAATCACTCATTTTAGTTTTTTCACTTGTTTTTAATATAAGGTTTAACAATGACGTGAAAAAATGCCGCGTAAAGAACCGCGTACAAAGCAAATTGAAAAAAGAACACCAAGAAGGTTCCGAGTCTGAGTTTTTAACAAATTAAAAAAAAGTTGTATGATATATTCGGCACCATAGAGGTAGCAGTAAATAGGTTTAATGTTTTTTTTAATTCACAAACTTAGTGTACACGATGTTCTAAATTCAATTTACTTTATCCTCTAGAGAATAAAAACGGCTTTTCCACTCAGATATTGAAGATTAAAAATACTCTTTCCGAGATGGTGGGATGAAAATAGCTTTTTCACTCTAGATATTGAACTATTTAGTTGCAGCGTAGAGCAGAACAGTGACAGGAACTTATCATATCATCAATATAGACTAAATGGGAAAAACACGTATTATTGAAGCTAACTCAAACGCAAACCAAGCAAAGTTAATAAAATTTATACGGGAACATACCCTTTCAAACAAAAAATAATTTTCAAAATCGGTTCACAATTGACGGAGAAATGACGGTGGACATACATAAAAAAAAACATAAGTAGGTACTTTTGTTTTTTTTTAATGAAGTCGGTTAAAAATAATTTGATAATCTACTTTTTAGCATTTCATATATTAGCTAAGAGTTAATATTCTTTAAAATTTACTTATTTTATATTTATTAAACTTGCACTATATAAAGGTACAACGGCAGAATTAAATTAAATATTAAGTCGATTTTAATTATATGAAACCTGAAGTGTTAATCAAGATTTAGTGCTGACTGTAGGTACCTATTGTGTTCACCACACTGATGCTAAGCGTTCAACTAATTTGTTCAGCAGTTAAGCTGTCGATGTTAACAGGCTGCTATGCAACTCAAACTGTTATTAGTTATCACAGTTATGTGTTTATAAGTCGTTGAAATATCCTTCAGGCTGAGGTAACTACAGATAAAAGAGAAGTTTTTATTCTCATTCGCTTTACCTTCAAAGTAATAGGATTTAGGTTTGGGTTTTGCTTACCATAGATTAGGTACTCTACATTAGTAACTTACTTATTTAGTTAGCTACATTAATATTGTCGCTAGATTAGAGAATTAGATGGAGAAGCAACAAACAACAAAGTTAACAGCAGACAATAAAATACAGACGGTTTGGAAAATTATCAATAACGAAACGAACAGGAACAAAAAGCATAATTCTGATTACACACTGAAGTCGTCATGTGGTGGTCTCATTTGCGATAGCAAAGAAGTTGCTCAAGAATTTGTAAATTTCTTTACCAGTATCCCACTTAAAACTACTGAAACCTTAAATTCCTCGCCCTCGCTCTCTTTTGATTTAGTAAGGGCGAACGTTTCAGCTTGCCCGATTAAATTTAACTTTAAGCATATTAATCCTATAACAGTGATAAAAGCTTTTCAGCAAATTAAGATCAAATTAACCGAAGATCTTTGGGGAATGTCCATTAAAGTCTGTACTTCCATAATTGAGACCATAGCGCCTTACTTAGCCTTAATATTTAATTTGTGTGTGGACCAAGGAGTCTTCCCGGATTTAATGAAATACAGTAAGGTAATACCACTTTTCAAATCCGGGGACAGTAAAGACACCAATAATTATAGACCCGTATCCGTGTTGCCGGTTTTCAGCAAGGTGTTTGAAAAGGTAATCAAATGCTCAATCATTTTAACACAAATAAAATCCTTCATGATCAACAGTATGGTTTCACCAAAGGACGTTGTACGACCGACGCCGGTGTAACCTTATTAAGACACATTTTTAACGCGTGGGAAGAGGCCCAAGACGCCATAGGAATCTTTTGTGACCTCTCCAAGGCATTTGATTGCGTCGATCACGAAACCTTACTCTTGAAACTTGAGCATTACGGACTTGCAAAACTTGCACTCAATTTAGTAAAATCTTATTTAAATAATAGACAACAGCAAGTCCAAATAAACGGTATCAATTCACTAGGTTTAAAAGTAAAAATAGGTGTGCCACAAGGCTCGATATTGGGTCCATTCCTCTTTTTAGTGTATATCAATGATCTACTCCATTTATTAAAAAATCAACCACAAATGGTGTTATTTGCTGACGATACTTCCTTAATTTTTAAGGTAGATAGACGTGCAACAAATTTTGACGACGTAAATAGCGCCCTATTGCAGGTCCAAAATTGGTTCACTGCTAATAATTTAGTATTAAATGGAAAAAAAACTAAGTGTATAAAATTTTCTTTACCATATGTCAAAAGTAGTGATTGTGAGATAGTATTGAATCAAGAGAAACTAGAATTCGTCGATAAAACTGTTTTCCTAGGGATCACGCTAGACTCAAGGCTACAATGGGGTCCTCATTTAACATCTCTCGCAGGACGGCTAAGTTCAGCAGCATATGCTGTCAGAAAAATCCGTCAATTTACTGATGTAGATACCGCGAGGCTGGTCTATTTTAGTTACTTTCATAGTATCATGTCTTACGGTATTTTACTGTGGGGACGGGCTGCAGACATCGAGTCTATTTTTATTCTGCAGAAAAGAGCGATTAGAGCCATGTACTATCTCCGCAGGCGTGACTCTCTAAGGGAACTGTTTAAGGATATTAACATCATGACGGTACCTTGTCAATATATCTATGAAAACATCATGTACGTAAGAAAAAACTTACATCTTTTTAGTAAAAGAGGGGATAGACATAATTATAGTACAAGAAATAGGGACCTATTAGTTCAACCAGGTTTCAGACTGGCTAAAGTGGACTCATCTTTCATGGGGTACTGTTTAAAATGTTACAATAAAATTCCTCCCCACATACTTCAACTGAATGAGACGAAATTCAAGTCTTGTGTAAAACGCACACTATGCAGGCAGGCATATTATAAGTTGGGGGATTACATCTCTGTTAAAAATGCTTGGCTCAATGCTGGTCCTGCTCCACAACCACAACTAATTGATTAACATCTGAAAATACTGTTGCAGCTGCTGAAGATTTTAAGACCATCTTTGCATTGTATAAAATCAATCTCCTTTTTATTATATAATTCCAGAGCACAGGTGTGAGTACTATGTACTAAAGAGCTACCATTTACTGGGTAATACTTTTTTTTTATTGACTTGAATGTGCCCTGGCGGCTGTGAGTATGTCATGCTCACTCAGATGTCTCGCTGATGGTGGCGCGTGTGTTGGATCATTTAGCTCCCTTCAAAATGGTTGAGCTGAATGGTGCTGATCCATACGTCATGTTCGTGAACGGGCGCCGTCAGTTGGGACTGGTCAACTCTTAGCGGCCATGGCTGATTTTTAATTTTTTAATTGTTCTTTGTTTTTATCTTTGTATTACGGACGCTTCTAACGTGCACGTCTTTCTACATTGTTCTCACATGTATAATTTCAACATGAATGATGTAACCAATACTTTGTAACAATTTATTTTATTTAAAAGAGTGTCCGTGGAGTTTCTTGCCCGTTCTTCTCCATAGGTACCTACTACGCTTTGGAATGGGCAACTAGCTTCATATTTTTGACTGACCGATTCCTTGACAATTCAAAAGTGCCTGTAATGGTTTAATTGAAATAAATGATTTGAGTTTTGAGTTTTTGAGTTTTGAGAATTAAGCTTTCGTAAAAGTCTTTTCATTAATCCATCATTAGATTGATACATAGTTCTTTGTCAGCAGATATTTTTCTTCTCGACATTGCAATAATTGAATAAGGTACTCGAGAGTAACCTACTCTCGAGTACCTTATTCAATTATCGTTCATTGGAAATACTTCTAGCTTTCGTAGACTTGATAACATGTGGTGCCTGCTACGGCCTACCTAATGTTTTATTACAGTAGGCTGTAGGTGTGCCATGAATTTTATGATTCTTCTTTTGACCGACGTATTTAATAGGCTACCAAGAAGCCGAATTAATTTGGTGTCTATTTAAATAGTATTACTCATTATCGACGTTGTGATTATGTCCCAAGCCACCATCATCTTTGTAATAAGAACTGTTAGAAGAATTATATGACTGTTCTTTTGGCGCCTATTAACATGGCTCCCGACAACTACGTGATTGTCTCGAGAGAATGTCGCGGAACATTTTGCAAGCCAGACTAGTCAGTGTTTATAGAAATGACGCCCGAGGAGATTGTGGCGATTACTGCTGCGTAAAACGTAATTGAAAAAGGAGGTGGTGGATGCGGAATTAGTTACTTACTACAACGAGAAAAAATTATTAATACTTATTGCTTTTCGGTTTACCTCCGCTATACGACAAGGAGCTGCTAGTGGAACTCGAGCTGCCGGAACTATTTGACCGAGCTCGTCGCTTGTACGGCGTAGGAGGGTCTGGTAGCGCAGCACTGACGCGCAACACTGCGTGCACTCGCTCTCTGAGCTCCCGCTCAGAGAGCGAAGCTTAGCAACATGGTCCACGTCGCGTAAATGTGTCTCCAGATGTTGCGCGGCATGTTGCAGGACACAGGGCAACGTTGCAGCGTCATGTAGATTGAACGTTGCTCGTCATGTTGGGGGACATTTTGGTCCCTAATATATTTTCGGCTTCAAAAACTCAAAACAATCATACTTCAGATTCATCCCGACATCAACAACGTCCAAACTACCGACATAAATCACTATACCTGTATAACTATAGCTCAACAAATCCGTCAGTCGTACACAGTACACAGCTATTGATAATGACCTTAAAGCTTCAATCAATACATTGCATAGATACACACTAATACACAGGTATGATTTACATGAAGGCTGTATGAACACAGATGCATCCCGGGAATCAGGGCGAGGCCGTGGGCCTGGTTAGGGATGGGCTGCATTTAAACTAAAACTCAAAACATTTACAGGCAGTTTTGAATTGTCAAGGCATCGGTCAGTCGCCCATTACAAAGCGTAGAAGGTTCCTATGGACAAGAATGGGCAAGAAACTCCATGGTCACTCTTAGCCGTGTTTCTTTCTTCTCGGTATTGTTAGTGTAGCTATGAACTGAAGAAACAGGTGTCCAGTTAATTACATTCTAAAGTATCTGTAGATTGTCTTCTAATTGAGAAAAGAATGAACTAGAGATATCAGGTATCAACGAGTTCAAAAATGAAAACCCGCTTCATATCGTGTGCGTCTTGGCTCACAAAATTGGAGTTTCCATAGAGGAACAAGATTTAGACTACGTGAACAGAGCGGGTCCACGCCGACAACAATCTAAAGATTCAGCTGAAACTCCACGCACACTTGCTGTCCGTTTTGTGCGGCGCTACAAGCGTGACGAATTCTTGAAGGCCGCAAGAACTAGAAGGACTCTCACCTCGACTGATATCGAAATAGCTGGTGTATCGAGAAATATCTACATAAATGAGCGCCTCACCCAAGGAAACAGGCAGTTATTTCGTGCAACCAAACTTGCTGCGAAGGAACATAGTTACAAGTTCTGCTGGATTAAATATGGTAACGTTCTCGTTCGGAAGCAAGAAGGCAACCCTTCCATCCACATACGGAACTTTGAAGACCTTGCCCGCCACTTGGGTTCTGCGACCCCAGAGTGATGTAACGTACACACATTTTATTATTCTTAGATCTCTTATTTTAAGATCTCATCTAACTTTAAGATCGCACAATATTTTTAGGTTTTATATTCCTTTTATATATTATTTTACGTTCAAGTTTTATTCTGATGTCTTTTCTCTGCAATTTATAAACACACTGTGTACCTTAACAATATTATTGCAACATAATCACACCTACACAAACTTTTCCGTAGTTTATGGTACTATCACTGTAACAAACACACGAACTCCTACCCACCTCACGAACACAATCAAAACACACCTACACATACATCTTCACATTAATGCTCTCCTACATCTTCATATTTCCGAAACTTCTTTAGTAACAGTTACAACACACATAGTGACTACAAATAACATCTTCATCAACTACATCAATGGCTTTACTTGACATCATCCACGACATTGACGAAAATGTTACTATAAATTGTCTCACTTGTTATAAATTAGAAGAATGTAGGAAACTGCTACCTAACTTTAACAATTTTAAAATCCTTTCGCTTAACATTAGAAGTTATCAACATAATTTTGATAACTTTTACACAGCCTTCCAGCGCCTTGACACCGAATTCGATGCTATAGTTTTAACTGAGTGTTGGTTAAACGACATGACAGTACTTGACCCACTACCAGGGTATTTCGCATCCCGGACTTATACTCAACAAAATAAAAACGGAGGTGTAGTCATCTACACCAAAACCTCTTGGAACACTTCTGTACTGGATACAGAAGTCGCAGAAGCGGACAGTCTTCTTACTATACTAGACGATAAGGTGGCTGTCCTGGGAATTTACTGCTCTCCCTCTTTTCCGAACATTGATAATTTTATGACTTCCTTAGACACAGTCCTTACGCAATTGAAAAAGTACCCAACTATTATAGTAACCGGAGACCTTAACATTGACATTTATAACACAAACAACAACAAGCACACTGAATATCTAAGTCTGATGGCAACGCACGGACTTTTGCCTGCGATAACCGAGCCTACCAGGGGGCGCAACTGTCTTGACCACATTTTTGTCAAGTCAAACTTCACATCTGTAGGTATCATAGGGAAATCATCTATTACAGATCATGATATAACCATGGCTGCCATAGCCCAAAAACACACTCCCATCAAAGCTAGACCCCGGTATAAAATTAAAATTGACGAAGAGGCAGTCGCCGCAGAGATGAAAAAAACAGATTGGTCTCACGTATTAACTACCAATTGCACAAATTCCTCAGTTAACTCACTAATTGAAACGATTTCCAACTCAATCGCTAAAAATTCACGTAGAATCACCGTCAGTCGAAGTCAATACAATATAAAACCCTGGATAACGCCAGGCCTCATGAGATGCATGAGGCATCGTGATAACCTTCATCTAGCTTTAAGATCCTATCCAAATGACGAAATGCGACGCCTAGTGTACACTAGGTACAAAAATTTTTGTAACGACTTGCTACATAAACTTAAAACTGATTATAACAGTGAACTCATAATCAAAAACCAAGACAACCCTAAAAAGCTCTGGAATACCATCAAATCTATTTACAACCCAAATACCGAAAAAAGTGATTCTTCCCAGTTATTATCTAACTCTCAGGACCCTGTCGATTCTTTAAATAATTGTAATGCTTATTTCACTTCCTTAGGCAAAAATCTTTCTGATATCATACTTATGCGACTGTCCGAGACCCAAGCATCCCTTGCGGGCAAATATAAACCACGTGAAACTCCACCACACTCTTTTTTCTTCCACCCAACGGATGAGGACGAAATAGAAAAACTTATAGATCAACTTAAAATTGACAGCGCTGGCGGACTGGATGAAATTAGTGTCAGACAAATTTTACTTCTTAAAAAAATACTGTTAAAACCACTCACTCACATTTTTAACTTAAGTTTGGAAAACGGTATCTTCCCGGACTGCTGGAAGGTTGCCTGTGTCCGACCCATTCATAAAAGCGGTCTTAAAGAAATACCGGAAAATTACCGTCCTATCGCACTCCTGTGCATTCTATCAAAACTTCTCGAAAAAGTTGTAAATAAGCGATTAGTTGATTTTTTAGAACATTACAATCTAATATCTGAAAGACAGTTTGGCTTTAGAAGAGGTAAGTCGACCGAGGACGCTGGTATATTATTGACCAACTCCATAGCTTCTTTTATTGAAAAGGGCGAACACGTCTTGGCAGTTTTCCTTGACCTAGCCAAGGCGTTTGACACAATTTCGGTAGATCTACTCCTGTCAAAACTAGAGGGTATTGGAATACGAGGAAACGCGCTAGACTGGTTTCGAAGCTATTTAACAAATCGCCGGCAAATAGTAAAAGTAGGTGACTACTTTAGTGGATTACTACCAATCAACTTTGGAATTCCTCAAGGTAGTACTCTCGGTCCGACTCTTTTTGCTTTCTATATGAATGACATCCTTAATGCACCGCTTCAAAACGCTGAAATAATTTCTTATGCAGACGACACGGCAATCATATTACATGCCAAAACTTGGGAACAGGCGTATGATCTTGCCGAAAATGGTCTGCTTATAATCTCCGAGACTCTGAGTAGGAATTTACTTACACTTAACATAAAAAAAACTAAGCTGATCACTTTCTTCAAAACCATAGCTTCCAGTCCTCCTCGCCAATTGAAACTCAAATTCCACACATGCCGCAACGATCACAATTCACCACTCACAAACTGTATCTGTACTCCTATAGAACGCATTTCCTCCCTTAGATATCTAGGTATTACAATAGACGAAAATTTATCATTTCAACCTCACATACACTTGTTAGCGGGCCGCGTCAGAAAACTAATCTACGTCATGAAAAAGCTACGAGACTGCACACCTATTAAAATTCTCCGAGTAATATACCTAGGGCTTTGTCAGTCTGTACTCCAGTATGGAATCTCCGTCTGGGGCGGAGCCGGAAAAAACATATTTATTGAAATTGAAAGAGCTCAAAGAGCCGTAATAAAAGTGATGCTTAGAAAGCCTTTTAGGTTCCCGACAGATCTGCTATACAACCAATTTCCGGTTCTTCGAGTACGTCAACTATACATACTCAGTGCCGCACTGCTTACACACAAATCTATTAAAAACAGACCTGACTACCAAACCCTGCTATCAAGACGTATCTTACACGTCCCTCTTCCTAATGCAAACAGTCTTCTGGCCCGACGGTGCCCCTCTTACTCACACACTCATATCTACAATAAAATAAGCAAGCGCTGTAATACTAAAGGTCTTAACATCCACTCGTTTAAAATAATGATAAAAAGTTGGCTTCTCTCCCTGTCATACAACGACACGGAGGATATAGTGAGTTAACACCAAAATATACATGCAAGTCTTTCACAAAAAACTCACACCGGCAACTCACCACCACACCCACTTCACACACAAACTAACACACACACTCTCACGCACACTCTCACACACACATTATTTAGAATTATTTTATTTTGTTCAATTTATTATTAATTTTTTTTTTTGGTAATACGCTACCCTTATTTAATTAACTATTCTGTCCATTTTCAAACATCCTGAAATAAAATTTAAGCTAACGCAAACATGTTTCGAATTAAAATTTAAGATCACGCAACTCAGGCCCCCAAGATACAGGCGCTGCCTAGTTTGGGGACCACTGTTTTAATACTATGTTAAATATTCTAGTTACAGTAAGCATACAATATCATTATTTTTATTGAAATTTATTTTGTAACAATGGACCAATAAATTATTCTTATTCTTATTCTTATTCTTAATTAATTCTTCAGCTGTGACAAACTTACTCGATCTAAGTAAGTATTGGTAGAGACCGAGGTTTATGTTTCCCGTTCAATCAACTCAGCGTAAGTTATATTCGAATTTATGTTTACAATTTGAAATTATTTTCAATTTCCACTATGTATTGAAAAGGCCATAAAAATGTTGAAGTTGTAGCGCAAACTGAACTTTATGTGTAGGAATCAAAGTTATTTTTCCAAAAGCTGCATCAACACCGGAGTTACTTTTTGTGCAGCAACCTTTGCAAGTGGTAGTAGGCAACAACTGTTAACAAAAAGTTATAGCAAAAATAGCAAAAGTTATGGAAACATGTTGCAAAATGTTGCTCTACAAAAAGTAACTTCGGTGTGCATGCACCATGTAAAAGCTCGTAGGTATTGTTGTTGTTGCTTGTTATGTTTGGAAAACAAATTGTGAACATTGTGATTAAGTACATAATAGTATGTAGTATCATTAGGTACTGGACATAGAACTCTCCCAAGTTGCGGCATGCGACCCAGTTTCTATGTTTATTTTTAATCGACTTAAAAAAAGGAAAAGCTTCTATGTTTACTGTATGCTTATCGATATTTTCGACTAATTGTGGACCGATTTTGAAAATTCTTTTTCATTTGGTAGAGGAAGCTTGCGCGGTGGTCCCATATAAATTTTATTAACTTTGCTTGGGTAGTTTTTGAGTTAGCTTCAATACGTATTTTTCCCACTTAGTCTATGTATCGTCGCCTTAGAGTGAAAAGCTCGGGAATCTTTTTACTACATTTTAGGAAAAAAAAACTTCGCAAGTTCGCATTTTTGTGGCGGCATCTTAGCAGGTAGTTAGTCGTATTCGAATTTGTGTGGGTTAGGTTCCTACAACTACCGATTAATATAGATGGGACACTCCCCAGTTTACGTATGAAACTATAAGTACACGGCAGGCCCGTTTTGCTGTGTGAAAAAGTGAAAAATAACTTTCATTTCAGAAGTCGGTGGCAAAAAAACTAAAATGCAAAATCAAAGACACCGATTTCCGAAATAAAAGTTATTTTTTTTTAATTGGCTACCATTTTGAATACTTGATAATAGTATCTCCGATTCAGTCCACTAACCGCGCAGCTTCCAAGATTTCGCTCAGGTAAGTAAGTAGGTTAGGTACTGTGCCACTGTGGTTAGGTAGTCGAGAAGTCGGAATTCAATTTTGTTTCATCTAGTTAAGCAAGCTAAGATCAACTTGGGAATCCTGATTTGATATTTCGAAAGCTCGTCTAAGTTAAGTTTATGTCAAGGACTCTCTTATTGGCTCTCTGCAATGAAGGTTGCAGACTCGATTCCGGCTGGGCTATGATGATGCGCGTGGTAAGTTCTTTTAAATATTTATTTCGAGAGAAACTGCGATACTGAATACCTACTGCGATGGAACAAAATTTTTAATTGTCTAATAAAACATGAAAACTTACCCATAACAGGCTTCAATTTTTTCCGCTATAATATATAGGTACTAATAATACTACTTATAGGATACGTGGAAATATACGAAATGAAAAAAAACAGCTTTTGAATTTTTTGTTTGTACTTTATTTGAAACGAGATTGAACAAAATATGCTCGCTATTATTCTTATATTTTTATTTCACAGCAGCCTGTAAAAATTAAAAAACATGGTAATAAATGCTTGTTAGAGTGATTGGTGATCGCAGTTTGTTGTTATTGGCAGGCAGGACGATGAGTGTTCTCTTGCCTTAGCCTTCTGGGTGGGGAACCTACCCAAGAGAAGAGGCAAGTTACCATTGCATCAACTTTCACCTAAGTATTTAGATCCAGCCGTGCTATTCTGTAAACATCTTACCGTGATAACTTGGGTGAAGTGAGCTTGATGTGAGCTGTCATTGCACCTAAAGCTAGGGATTGGCACTATGGACAGCTCACTTCATGCTGACTTCACCTCACTCTTCACGGTGAGATGTTAAGAATAGATCGACAGAATTATGTTGTGATTTTCTCGTAACAGATTTTGAAGCCAAAATGATGAAGAGACTTGTATTCTGGATGCTGCTCCTCGCCTTTAGTGTGGCGTTTGAGATGTACGATGAGAACCGCGCTTTCGGGAAGGACCAGAGTGGAGATGAGAACTACAACGTAAGATATTTTAATTTTAAAATAAGTATCTTAATGGATCATAAGGACAGCTAATTCGAGCCTCTATCTAATTTCACCTACGAATTTACCAGGAAGCGAACTACGACTACCAAAACCTGGGCCCGTACCGGCCGGACATCCGTGACGATGCCGCGCAGAACCTGATGCTGTACCAGCTCTTCAACTCGCTGCAAAACAGAGATGATGCCCGTCTTCATATGCGTTACAGGTAATTTTAATTTGTAAAGTCAATTCATTGTTAAGCATATTGAATACCTACTAACTTAAATTGTCCGTATAAATACTTATTCAAATCACAACTTTCAACAATGATTGCTGAATGCTTTGTTTAGAGTCCACTGGAGTCCGGGGGAAAATTATGGAACTATTTTCATTTTTTTAATGCAATTTGATGCAATGACATCACTCTCTTCGAAGCTTACCTGCAACTGGTACTTTTCTTGGAATCACGTGACTTCAGAAGATGGTTATAATTTTAAACAGCTGCCCTACATCGACCAAGATGATTAGAGAACTACACCCCAATTGCGTAACATACGGTCTTTCACATTCATATTTCGAAGGACATTCCTAATCCATTGATTCATAAATGTTTGATAAAATTCGTCTGCTCGACAACGTAAATGTCACAATTAATGTTGTCGAATTGCCACAATGAAAGACACTGCAATTGTTAGTGTTACCCCGCTGGATGGATCAGTTTTTCGTTACCCTTTTGCCATCTAAAGGGCCTTAGGGTTTAAAGAACAAAATGTTATTCTGCATAAATAAGACGCACATTATAACATTTTGAAACCGATATAAGAATATGTTGCTGGTCATGTCGTTATCCGCAAATTCGGTTAGGAACCTCCTATTACCCGAATCATAAGTCTAGGTACTTCTTCTTACAAGACTATTCTTTCAGGCCAAAGTTCATGACAATGGAGAACCCTCTAGCCGGTAACGGTCATGTGCCATACTCCGAGCTGATGGATCTTAAACATGCAGTTGCTAAGAGGCATGCCGGAAAGACGTACCATAAGGTGAAGCCAGAAACCCCGAAGCCGGCTAAAGAGGATGTCAAGATAGTTCGAAAAGGTTACTAACCACGAACCAATCCTTCTAATTCTATGGAATCCTATAGGTACCTAAGGCCGTTTGTCCACCGCACCGTGAACTGGACGTTGACTAACGCAAACGAGATGACGACGCGGAAGTACCGACAGTACATTTACTTTGGCCGTGTAATCTCGTTTCTCGTCGACGCATGACGTCGTGTGCGTTACCCAGGCCAGATGTTGTCGAAAATGGTCATTTGAATCTAATAGATAATTAGTTTTGCGACTTCTGTAATTGTTGCGCACATTTTTAAATTTGTTGCGCTTATAGTTTTTTAATTATTTCACAAAAACATTTCCTGCTGGGGTAACGTTATCCTAGCCAGACCTTTTTCTTTCTAATGGGAATATTTAAATAAATACTAGCTATAAAATTAGTTGTCTAGATGAAGTAAATAATAATAATAATAATAATAATAGGTTTATTAGTACATAAAAACAACAACACAGTACATAGCATCATTATGGAAACAGTGGGTTGTACTACCAAGTTTAAAATTTTTGTCAGCTTTCCGGGCTCCTAAACTAGGTACGCAGACCTGTATCTTAGGAGTCGGAGATTTTGCGGCTTCAATTTATCTAATACAACCGTGACTTTTCTATTAGCTTACAGTGGTTGTTAACACAGCAAATGGAGTGAATGTGGTTGTGTATCTAGGAGTGTGTATATGAGTGTAGTTTGTGTGTAGGGAGGTGTGTATGTGAAGTGTTAGTGTATGAGCTTTCTTTCAATGTAGGTTTGATAAAGTTATGATTGAATAGCCAATATATTTTCTGTTTCATCATAATTTAAGGATAAGAGCCATGCTCTTAATTTATTTTTAACTTCATGTAAGGTATGTCTGTACAGCGGAATAATTTTGTTTATTTTATTATACATGAGTGAACTTTGAGCCAACAATTGTCGACTTGTAAATGCAAAACGACAGGGGTTTGTTTTACAAATAGGGAAACCGTGGCGTCTTAGGAGTAGATTTTTATCTAACGGAAGGTTGGAGTGTCTTCGCAGGACTGAACGTAGGACATATAGTTGCCTTACTGTGAGAACTTCGGCCTCAGAATATAACTGATCAGTAGGGTAGTCTCTAGGTCTAAAAAGCATCACTTTAAGAACCGCCCGTTGTGCACGTTCTACAGGGAGTATTGCGGTTTTGTAAGTACCGCCCCACACCGGGATGCAGTACATAATGATAGACTGACAAAGGCTGAGGTACACGAGAGTTAGAGTTTCAGAACTGGCGGAGTGCCTGAGTTTTTTAAAAATATATATTAATCTTCGAACTCTAGTGCAGAGTGCCTCTATATGTGCGCGCCAGTTAAGGTTTTCGTCAATAATCACGCCCAGGTACTTAATATTGGGGACTGTGCTGAGGGCAAGACAGTTACAACCTACTGACTGATGCGGGGGACAAGTGTGAGCTTTAATTTTATGAGAGAAAGACGATGGGGTTATCGATTGTGGGCGGTAGAATCTGATTAGTTTTGTCTTATCTAAATTTAACGTCAGCAAGTTAGTTGACAGCCATTCCATTATTATCCGAAGCGAGTATTCTGCTCTATCTCTGGCTTGCTCCCAGTTTTTGTCAAACACTAGAAGTGCCGTATCGTCTGCATAAGAGAAAATTTCGCAATTAGAGATGGAGAGCTTGCATAGATCATTGATGTATATTTGGAAAAGTGTCGGTCCTAATATACTACCTTGTGGGATGCCATAGGTGAGCTTTTCATATGAACTGGTGACTGAATCAATGAGAACACACTGGGATCTATCACAGAGGTAGTCTTTAAATAATTTGAGAGTTATTCCACGCATTCCTAAGCTTTCCATCTTTGAAATAAGTCGAGGGACAGAGACCGTGTCAAAAGCTTTGGTTAAGTCTAAGAAGATGCCATAGCAGTTCAGTTTATTATCTAGTTGGCTTACCAGACTGTTAGTGAAGGCAGCAACGGCATCCTCTGTACAAATTCCAGATCTGAAGCCGTACTGGTTTTGAGCTATTAACTTGTGTTTTTCCAGAAAGCTGACTAAGCAATTGTTCAAAATTCTCTCCAGAATTTTTGAAAGTGCACTCAGAACAGAAATAGGTCTATAGTTTGTGACTTTGTCTCTGCCCCCGCTTTTATATATAGGATGCACGACGGCTCTCTTAAAAGCTTCCGGGAAGTTTCCAGACTCTATGGACAAGTTACAAATATGAGTGACTATGGGAGTTAAGGTTGTACGAGAACTCTTGATAACTCTGGTTGGAATATTATCCCATCCTGTAGCGCAGTCATTACGGAGGTTATGGATAATTCTACCTACTTGTTCCTCATCCACAGGGAGGATTACAAGAGAGTTAGATAATTGACTGGGTGGGGGTGCTACAGCAGTGGTGATGGTGCTGGCCCCAATTTTTGAAGCTAGGTTCGTACCTATATTGACAAAGAACCCGTTGACTTTGTTTGCGGATGTTTTAACGTCAACTGAATCACGCAGAAGTTCACGAGGGGATCGGGTTTGAACATTAGAATTCGTGATAGATTTAATCACTTTCCACGTTGCCTTAGGATTATTTTTGGCTTTTAGAAATTCTTCCTTTTCAAATGCTCGCTTCAACTTTCTTATTAAGGTATTACAAAAGTTTCTATACCGTGTATATGTTACTTTAAGTATGGAGTCGTCAGGCTTTTTCCTGACTTCTACATGCATTCTATCTCGGTTTCTTAGACAACGAACCAGGCCGGTGCTCATCCATGGTTTTAGAACCCTGCATTTTTTAAGTGTTCTGGTTATTCGGGTGTGATTAGTAATCACACGTTGTATATTATCAATTAACAGGTTAGTTGCTTGATCGACGTTTGTACAATCTAAGATGGGGCTGAAGTCAGTGTTGTCCAGTTCTTTACGAATAGCTTCATAATTATACTGTGATGATGTTCTTTGTCCATTCCATCCCGAACCGGATTTGAGGGGCAGAAATAAACAAATAGGCTGATGATCAGTAATGTGAGAGTCTAGGACTAGCACAGTAGAAATCTTCTTAGATTTAAGCATTATATGATCTAGACAGTTGTTAACTCTGGTCGGTAGAGAGTGTGCAGGAAGTAGTCCGAGAGTGGCGGTGAGAGTTAAATAGTCATTAGCGTGCCGGTCACTAGATCCTGATTTGATATCAACATTCATATCACCTATTAAGATAATGTTAACGTAAGATTGCAGAGAAGATATTACGCCTTGCAGACTGTTATAAAAGTTTTCTAGATTTTGGTTGGATGGAGAGCGATAGACTGAAACTATTGCCGTAGAGCCTAAGCAGGATATAATGCAGTTAGCGTCCTGAAATGGTGGTTCTGTCGTCACACACTTTAAACTTTCCCTAATATAAACTACAACTCCGTCATTTTTTATTACGTTATTAATTGTAGCGAACGATGAATAACCATGTAAAATGGGTAATGATCCAGAAACCTGCAACCAACACTCTGTCAGAACTATTACATCAAACTCAATTTTCGTTGAAGAAATCATAGTTAGAAATTGATCTAAATTTTTATTAATGCTTCTAATGTTAATATGAACGATTTTTAAGTTATTGTTTAGCATCGGGACTAATTCAGAGCATTTTTCAGGTGAGCATAGGAAGGATTGAGCGACCGAGATGTTATCCAATTCCTTGGAAATTTGGTTTAAATTAGCCATTTGTTAACGGTAAAATTGAGTACAAAATACGAAATACGGGATTTAGTTGGGCTATTTGAAAATTTGTAATTAGTCTGATAGAGGACTTTTTGTAATGCAGCAACGGTGTTTGTGAAAGGAAATAGTAAGATATGAAAGAATTGCCAGACATCAAACTGCAATATAGCTTGATGATGTTGATAGTTGATAGATGATGTTGATAGTTGATAGTTGTTAGCTTCAGTGTAATTGTGTAAGTGTGTAAAATGTATTTGTAGTTTAACTGTTACGTAAATTGACAATAAAATGTTATTGATAACAAAATAGAAATAAACCAGATATACAAAATAATATTGAATGCGTGCATAAACGCGAATAACAGATATAAGAGAAAGTGAAAATAGTCATTGTTGAAGTGGAACTTGTGCTGTTACTGGTACTGCGAACATGGTAAGGCATTTCTCTGATTTAATTTCAACGGGTTTATCAGCTGGGTCTTTCTTCAAGAGAATTCTTCCGTTAGAATACCAGCTGGAGTAATTCCTTGCCTTAGCAAACTGGCGGGCGTCATACAACAGCTTTTTGATTGCGGGAGGTAAGTGTTCGTCGACGAAAACTGGCTTCTTTTCTCCAGCAATCCCGATTAGTTGTGTGTTCAGCTTATCAGTGATGGGACGTTCTTTATTAAACTTCCTCACGTTAGCAAGGAATTCGTTTCTCTTATTGACACAGCTAAATTCAGCAACAATCGGTCTGCACAATCCTGATTTTCCGGGTATACGATATACATCCCGAAAAGCAGATGTCTGAATTTCCATGCTAACAGCCTTTCCAACCCTTGATACCGCAGAAATGAGATCTTCCGGCGTTTCCTTCTCTTTAGTCGGAATATTACGCAGCTCGATAGTAGCTTGTCGTGACACGAAATTCAAATCTTGTATCTGCTTCTTTAGACGGTTAATATGGTCTTCGTTATCAATTTTCTCCTTTTCCAGTTTCGAAACTTTAGAATTGAGACCTTCATATTTTTCATTTATAAAAGACATGCTGCGGTCCATTTCGACGTTGGATTCCTCAATCGAAAGACATTTCTGTTTGAGCTCGGCAACTTCCCTGACCAGCTTGGATAAAATGACAGCTTGTTCGTTTTTCCATGATGTGAGCAGCTGTTCTTGCTCGGACTTCCAAGTTGTTAGCATCTCCATTAACTCCGATTTGAAAGCCGAAAATGCTGTGGACCGTACGGTATCTACTTCGTTATTTGGAGAATCGGCAAGACGTTGTCGTTTGTTCCGTACGGTGATATTAATAGCGTCTGCTTTTTCGGTAGTAGCAGTCGGGATGTCGGGCTCAGAAAGAGATTGCCCATGACTCAAACCTGTATTAGGCGGAGTTCTATGCATATTGTTGCAGAATTAATAATAAAATAATTTGGAAAATGAAATATAAAAATAAAAAATAAAAATTATAAAAGGCAAAAAGAAATGCAGTGTGCCAGATTCGAACCGTCGACTACTTAGTTCGCCTTCGTAGGAACGCGCTACTCCACAGTGCCAAGCGAACAATTATAATATTGCTTGAAATACGTGGGCGCTTTGCTGCGCATCGGTGTACGTGATTCCTTTGTGTATATAATGAGTTCAAAGTCCAAAAAATGAACACGTTTTAAAAAATTTAGTTCGTTACGATATTAAAATTGTTTCCACACTGAGTTAGTTTCTTTACCTACTTGTTTCACTGTTATTTTGCACTTAGTTTGTCACTCGTTTATTGTAGGATACAACTGTATAGTTTTGTCGCTGTAATAAGCACTTTTTACTTAGTTTTGGAATTAAAAACACGGAGGTGATTACTGGTACGTAAGTGCGCGGTGGCGTCACGGCAGACGAGCCCTGAATGAAACTTCACATACATTTGAAGGCAGTTACAAGCTTTAAAATAACGTTTAAAGTAAGTCTTTACACCTCTTATTGAGAGTGCTGGAACCAATTGAAGTGTTTTTCTATTTAATGAAATAACCTTTAAACTATGCATTATTTTGGTTTTTATATTGCAGAACAAATTTAAACTAATTCCTAAGAAGTCATGTACAAAATATGATAAGAATCCGCTTAACCGTTTCAAAGATCTAGCAAAACCAAAAACGTTACCCCAGCAAAATCTCGAATAACTTCGCAACCGATGAAAGAACAAATACAAAATAAGGCACAACATTTACTTCATCTAGACAACTAATTTTATAGCTAGTATTTATTTAAATATTCCTATTAGAAAGAAAAAGGTCTGGCTGGGATAACGTTACCCCAGCAGGAAATGTTTTTGTGAAATAATTAAAAAACTATAAGCGCAACAAATTAAAAAATGTGCGCAACAATTACAGAAGCCGCAAAACTAATTATCTATTAGATTCAAATGAGCATTTTCGACAACATCTGGCCTGGGTAACGCACACCATGACGTCCCGTTCACGGTGCGGTGGACAAACAGTGTTAGTGTACCGCTGCCGTCAAAATTCTTCTTGTAGTAGGTACAGTCAGCCTTACTAATGGATATGTATAGGTACTCGACAAGAATTCATTTATTGTCTACAATTTGTGTTAAATAATTCAGAGTCAATGTGTCGCTACAATTAAATAGGTACAAACCCAATGTGTAATATCAAATTTATTTATTTTACAATATTTAACACAACTAACTACCTACCTATTTACATTATAACTAAATTAAATGACTAACTAACTTATAAAAAAAATAAAAAAACATATCAATATGTTTTGTGGCTACACAGTAATACAAATTTTGGAACAAAGATTGTAGACGATTAAATGAATTCTTGTCGAAGCAACCTATTCATGTTTTTGAGGCTGACTATACCTAGAAAATTTGTATACCAATGTGTTGATATTTTTTTACAGGTCTGTTTTGGGTGTGCTACTTGAAGCTGTGCTCCATCCCTGACATACTTTGATCTATGAAGAATAATTTGTAATGAGGAACTATATTCTCGCATGTATTTTTCTAGTTATTATCTCCAAATGATAATCTTCAATTAGGGATATACTTAGGTAGTTTTTTTGTCCGTTTTATGAATATACTTACTGTGTAGAATGCAGATATTTGGTGTAGCTACTTAATACAGAATTTTAAAGAAAATTTAAAAAAGTAGTTTTTTAATTGATACAAATAGTTATAAACATCAAAATAAGTATGTACATAGCATACTTATATTATCATAAAATGATTTGTTTCACAATGTTTTAACTATTATTTTATAAGGACTTTATTATCGGATTCTCCAATTCATATTAATTATCTACATAAATTTTATGTAGATAATTAATATGAATTGGAGAATCAGAGTTAAAGATGAAAGGGATATGGCTTAAACTAACGGCGAAATATCTTATTTCTCTTTTAGTAAACCAAACTCTTAATATCTTTGAAATAAAATTTAAACTAAAATCACAATTAAAGTGTAAATGGTTATTCTTGTTGTGTGTTTGATTTAATAAATGTGTTTTCACTTGCAGTATATAATTTATGATCATTCAGACCTAATGGACCTTGAATTAATTCAAGTACAATTCAGACAAACAACATGAGAAGCGTAAGATTTATTATTGTGATCGATGCCGTTTAAAATCAGTTTTCTGTGAACGCACCCATAGATGATGCAATATTTGACGTTTTAACATCGGATTCGTTTCGGTTTAGTAGTGACGCCCTTATTTTCAATATAATCGACTCACATTGAAAACATTCCTTCCTAATAATCAATGTCCGTTGGTTGATTTAATTTGACGATAATTGTGGCAAGATGAAAACAGTATCATTTGATTCAAGCATTCATTTTCAAATAATCCAGCAGATTTCGGTTTAAAAGTGAAAACTTTTTTAGGTGCGTTGAGTGCTTTTTGGTAGGGGAAAATCTTATGGGTGGGACGCGAGTCAGTGACATGCTAATGTTAACAGTAAATCTGTAGCTATCATAGATTTAAGTTTTCACTTCAGTCTGTTGGCAGTCCCCATGACTGAACATGTTTTTGATGTGTAACATCTTTCCTCTCGCTTTCTTGCAATCAAAATATAATATTAAAAAATCTAAATACTTAATCAAATCTGTGGAAGTGATTTCGTGAAAAGGGACGGAAATGTGTAACAGGAAGCCGGGGAAGCGCGCGCTATATGATTTAACGAATGAGCACGCGCGGTGTTCGAGTTGGCCGTCAGAAACGGCCTTGACGAGGCCTTTAATGTTTCTTGTTGTTAATGTTTCTTATTACTATAAGTTGCTTATTACCAAGGAAGGTGAGATGTCAGATGTTACCATACAATTTGCTGAAACGATCAGTTAGATCGTTTCCTTGACAATTCAAAAGTGCTCCTTGAATTTTGGTTTGATCAGGAGCACTACTTTATGTTTACCACTAAAAGTTTATATTTTTATTGACCGAGCGAGCGAAGCGTATCTGCTTCAAGTCTGGAAAAATTGCTTCGTGTGTCAGTTTGCTGGTGCTCCTTTACAGGTCGTATATTTTACCACCGATCTAGATGAAACTTGGTTAGGTGTAACCACTTTATAGATTTTTTTTTCGTCGGGGATTTTTGATTGATGCTTCCTCCAAAAAGGCGCCAAAAGATAGCTACTGGATATCTCTGCTTTATGAGATCCGATTTCGATGGTTCTTTTTTTTATTGAAGCGTAGGAACTTTAAGTTGGTCTCATAAAAAGTTGGTGAAGATCTGGTGAGGATCTTCGGCGTGATGAGCAGAATAGCTCCTGAAAGTGCAGTGCTCACTTTTAGATTTCGGCCCTTTAATTATTAGGTAGGGATTGGTGGAGCACCTGGAACCACCTTCTCACAAAACTTGAGAATTCGGATTTTTACCATGTTTCTAAAAACAAAAAAGTTTGCGCTCGCGAGGTCTACTGTTCGCAGAACTACTAGTCTTATGACAAGAAATAAGACTTTTTCTTAAAACTTTTAATAATAAATTCTATCGACACCTTTCCGTGACCATCCCTATTTTAAACTGTCAGTCAGCTAACGAACCTTTTGCTGCTGTCAAAGTCAATGTCACTTTCACGTTTCACCTGTGATTTTACCTGTGCGGCTATGGCTTTCGAACGTAAATTTTAATTAATAAACCCCATTTTCGAACTTATTTCTTAACTTATTATAGTCTGCAATGAAATAGCGTAATTCTGTGATAAGTTTTACACATTTGCATGGTGTGTAAGCAAATTATGTACGAATAGGTTAGGTTTTCTTATTGGTTTCCTAAAATGTCTTTTCCGGGTGATAATTTAATGGAAAACTATGAACCTGTGCGTGGCCGTGATGACCAGAGCCTCACAGTGCAACAAGCGTATGCTGAAGGTAAGTTTTTACTTACTTTACCTTATAATTTATTCAAAATCGTTGGGACTTCTACTCTTTAATTTATGAGTTCACTTGGTTGAATTGCCATGGGTTTGTGACGTGGCTAAAGAAATTTTAGGGAAATTGTATGCGGTATGTAGGTCTAATTTTCATTATCATTTTGTACCTACCTATTAAAAAAAAAACGTGAGTTAATTATTTATTTTTAAATATTTTCTAGGACATTGAACAACCACTGGATTATATGCATGTTTTTGTACTAACATGCACGTTTTATGTCATAAAATGTTATCGGAAATACCCAAACATTTCGTTTTCCTTATATGTAAATGGAGCATAATTTTATTATCAATGTTTTTTCAATTTTATTTTATATTGTCCGTTTATATCACACTTCACACATACACTGCCTCGTTGGTCTAGTGGCCAAAAGTGCTACTGCTGAGCATGAGGTCCTGGATTCCATTCCCGGGTTGGGTAATTGGAATTTCTTAGTACCAGCTGAAAGTCTAGATTTGTGTCCGATTGATGGCAATAGGCTTGCCCTGCCCTATTATATAGGACTTGAACATAACTGGCGAAATGTGGTGTACTATAGGTAAACCTCTGCCTAACCCTTTGGGGAATACAGGGGTATTATATCACTCGTACACATTACCGATTAATGTAAGTAAACATCAATCTGCCTAGCCTTTTCCCAACAATGTCAGGATCGGTTTCCAGTCTAACCAGATGCAGCTGAATACCAGTATTTTACATGGAGCGACTGCCTACCTGACCCCACAACCCACTTACTGGGTAACATGATACCCCTTGGTAAGACTGGTTGTCAGACTTTCGGGCTTCTAATGACCCGTAACAACTGTCAAAGATCCACGAATGACAGCTGGGACCAACGGCTTAACGTGCTTTCCTAGGCACAGAAGAGTCTCGGTATGTAAAGATGGTCACCGATCCAAGGACCAACTCTGGCAAGTGTAGCTTAACCTGATGGATCGACCCGTGTGGCTGTTATTACTTGCCACGAGCTTGCTCCTAATATATACATAAAAACTTAAAAGATAAAATAAAAACAATATGAAATACTGTCTGCAATGCTGTCTGAACTAATATTAACCAGTAAAAAATGTAATGAAGAATGTCTATAACTCATGTCTGTGTAAAAGGATTTTATTGATATCACATATCACTAAATTTGCGTAATCTGTCTGAAGTACTCATCATTAAATTAATTCTATGGGTAATCATAATAATGATGCTTTAATCAGTCCAAAGTAATAATTCTAAAGAAGCTGTTTGTTTTCTGAAGATATAAGTGTGGTCTTGTTCTTACGAATCAGTGGCATTTTATACATGCCATGCTATTCTGTAAACATCTCACCGTGAAAACTTGGGTGAAGTGAGCTGTCAATAGTGTCAATCCCTGTGGAATGACAGCTCACTCCACGCTCACTTCACCTAAGTTTTCACGGTGAGATGGTTACAGCACTGCTGTAAGAAAGAAAGAAAGAATGATCATTTATTTGTCAAACATGCGTATACATAAACTGACAAGGCAGACGTGCAAGGTATTGAGTTAATATTTTGTTGTGAGCATCCATGTTTTGCCAATAGCGGCGTACAAATTGTGTAAGTTGTAAGTTATTAGTTAACAATTTCATTTAATTGGATTAACATTCATAATCATTTTATTAATAATTTATGTCAAGATTTAAAGTATATTATGGTCAAAAATAAATTAAATTATATATATTATATATATTTTATATGTAATGTATATTTTATTAATTGGGTCTATTCCTGATGTAAACAGTACAGGGTGTTATAAAGCAAGTTCGGATATGGTTAGGTATACCTATTTATTTCTGGACTAACTGTTAAGGAGAAGACAATGCTCTGTCATTTGAAAAGTTGACTGTTTTAGCAATAAATGTAACTAAAGCCACAATTTTTACATAAAATGTAGGACTTATTACCCAATGTCTAATCAGTCAAGTGTGGAAATGTAAATAAAATACAAAAAATGTGCTTTCACTCAGATAAGATGTAAAAGCAGAGCACTTTCACTTATTGAGAGACATATTTTTTGCTGGACTCAATTCCACTAAATAATTTACGTTTAGAAGTAAAGAACTATTCTTAACAGATTTGATACTTTGCCAGTTATAACATAACCATAATAAACTTAACGAAATTCAACTACCAAAGAATCTATTAATGCAATTACTCTCAGAAACTGTATGCATGGCTTGCTGACTTAGCGCATATCTCAGGTGGGTTAATCGCTTGTTCGGGTTGGCATGATTCGGACCTTTTCCTGCTGGCTGAGCCTAATCATAATCATGTCGACCCGTGTACGTGTATAGCACCCCTTACACATATATAATAAATGTGTAAAGAGGGGAGGTATACAGTGATACATGATATATCACTTGAACATTGGACATAATAATTGATTGCTAATAAATCAACAGACCAAAAAAGCCAAATATAACTGGACCATCTAATGAATACACCCTATACACCAGCCTGGCCAAAGGTCAACTGAGCAATATTAAATAAGGCCCACATTCTGTATCAATTGGTGTGCCCAGTATTGATAATATCTTAATGTCTGAGCCATCAATTGAATGGTATTGGGCGGTCAGTTCTGCCTGAATTACAACAGTCTTGTCTAACGGTGGCTGGGTTGTAGTTGTCAAATATGTGGGTGTTGTTGATACTGCTATGTAAGTTTGATTTAATTATTATTTGGATGGAATTTATTTCAATAGTCTTTTTCTGGTCTTGTCTCAGTGGTGTTATAGTTTGGCATTGTATGATAATATTTATTGCTGGTTGCAATAAGATCATAAATACCTTGCATTGCTGGATGAGGCCTCTACAATTACAACCACTGAGCTCGATTTTGGAACACTCTCATCTAGCTACTACCTGCCATCCTACGAAGATGGTCGCTCGTCCTAGCTAGGCTGAAAGTTTCCTACCCTACGTTTTATGATTACCAATTCAGTCTCAACTCAAAAACTAGTCTACGCTACGATCATCAGTTCTAAATAGAACGTAGTAAAAGTGTCTCTTGAAATAAATAAAGAAGTACCTATATGTGTAAGTTGCGTCACTCGTGTCCAATAATAAATGCTAAACTGACGTTTTCTGAAAATTGCTACTTCAACAATCATAATTGGTACAGTCGCCTTCGAACCACAACGAACGAAGCTTATCGTACTGAAATGTTTTTCAGTTGGATCCTAATCTTTCCGAATTCCATGCACCCCGATATGAATTCACTCTGAAAGAACCTGCACTGAACAACCATGTCAAAAGCCAAGATACTTTAGATTTTATAGAATGACCTATCTTTTTTGTCGGTAACGCAATGTCGATTCGACAATTCTTCTGCTATTCCTAAATATCCATGGGCCATCGTAGTAGTCTCTTCTGCACACTGATAGCATAAAAAACATCGCTGTCCTTTCTAAATATCTTAATAGATTGAAGCTTCAATGGCCTAGCTTCTACGTTCAAGTTGTGGAATGCAATAAATATATTGAGTATTGTTACATTGCACTTATTTTTCAATGAAACCGCTTTGAGCGCGATTGTATTTATCATAGGCAACAGACCCACTATGCGCTTTGTTTAGACTCAGCAGTTTTGCTGACCATACTCTGTCGTTAAGGCGTTTTTAACGCAATACACAATGTTTGGACTAGATAAACAAATAGACAATTTGTTTCATATACTAGATTTGTTTGAATTTAAATATTTGAGTAAATATGTTTTTTATGTGGTAATGCGTAAATTAGGGCAAGTGTCAAAATTGTATTGAAACGAACAGTGTATTTTTTGTAAATGTATTCTTGAAAACAAATATTTTATAGAGTAAAGAAATTGAGTGCTTGGTCTAAGGCAGTTTAAAATAATAGAACTAAATTCAGTGAAGCCAAATTTAGCGGTCTCGTTTCATCTTCGCAACAATTAGAAATATTCGATTGTCGGCTACAATCCTTTGAAGTATGTCCCCGATCCGTGTGTCCTAAGTGGCCAGAACAATAAAATTGATAGTAGTTTTTATCACTGGCATCCAGTTTTACTCGCGGAGTGCTAGATGAATGACCTCTTCAATGGCTAGCGTCGTTTTATTGACCATCGGTACGTATCGTGTTAATATTCTTTCATTTATTTTATGGATGTGTAATGTATTTCAAGAATAAACTGATTCACTAGCAGTCTCTTTGATAAGGCCTCACATTTGCATGAATTGGTATAAACTAGATTTTCATAACAGCTTCTCTGAAGGCTTCATGAATGTTTGTGGGAAAAATATTGGGTTAAAGGCCGTCAATATGCACTAAGTCGGATGCTCACTCAAATATAATCTAGTTTCCTCGGAAATTATCGCGTATCATCATACGGTGACGATAATGAAAGACATAACAAATTGTCATTTTGTTCATCAGGCATTAGTCCACTGCTAGACGGCTTCTCCTAGTTACTCCTTTACGGTACCAATATATAACTGACAGTAGCACAAAATCAGGGCGATACATACCCTGGCACTGGTTACAGTTTCGGAGTCTAGTAGTTTGACAATACTACTTTGACTAAAATGGCAAATTTTACCAATTAGACTGACCGCGATCATCACGTCAAAACTACGTTCTAGAGCTTTTAGTGTCAGTATTCAACAACACTGATAGTTCTTAAACGCGGTTCCTTTATAGTTTAATAAATCCAAGTAGTAAACTAAGATACGAATGGAAGTCGAAGTATTCATTTGCTGGTAGGATAAAAACTGTAATGACTAATTAAGTGTTTTCTATCCACAGGTGGCCTCAAAGCCGGCGCGACCCGCGTAGCCCGGATAGCATACGGCGTCCTCTCCCGTCGTAAAGTCGCAGAGGAAGGCGCTGCTCGCCTAGCACGAGTGCTCTCTGCCCTAGACCTCACTGCGCTAGGCGTAGGCAGTACGCTAGGAGTAGGAGTCTACGTGCTAGCTGGTGACGTCGCGAAGAACTATGCGGGCCCAGCAGTGATATTATCGTTCCTTTTGGCGGCAGTTGCAAGCGTTTTTGCAGGTGAGTTGGGAGTTTATAGCCACGTATTATCTTAACCAGTCACATATAAAGAAACAGGTAAAACATTAAAACTGTTTATTACCTTAGATTAAATCAACCTGCAGCGATCTGTACCGGAAGACCCGTTGCTTTATGCAAGTCCGCTTACGCTTGCCGAGGTCGGTCCGTAGATGGGTGACCATCTATTACACACCGCGACCCCTATGTGCCTCGTGCACGTTAAGCAGTTGGACTCGGCAAAAAATTCGTAGGTCTTTGGTTTGATAGTCGTTACTGGTAGTCAGAAGCCTGAATGTCTGTCAGCCAGATTTACGAAGGGGTATCGTGTTACCCAGTAACTGGGTTGTGGAGGTCAGATAGGCAGTCGATCCACGTAAAATACTGGTATTCAGCTGCAACTGGTTAGACTGGAACGGGTGGTCTCAAAGATGCATTTTCCGCCTTACACTGAAGGTTGACGAATTGTAGTGTCATGTGGAACTAGTACCACATTTCGACTGTGCACATAGTAAACATTTTCAGAAAACAATGACTTAATTAATGTTGTTAATTAAAATGCAGGTAACGATCGACAGTTTTATCGCTACAATGCAAGGAAGCCATTAAGTGCATCTAACTTGGAAATGAAAGTGTTTTTCAGTCGATTTTGTAGGTATATTGTGGTAGTTGGTCTTTGTCATCGAAAGCGAATATAATGTGAAATTTTGATCGGTTTCATCATGGTGTGGTGATTCTATTTCCATAGTATTATGAGTTGACTGCTCAGTGAACTACTTTTAAAATGAAATAGTTAAATAGAAGTGTTAATAATAGTTTAAAAAAACTAAAAAACACGCTTTTTATAGAAAACCGAACTAAAAAATAGAAAATAAATTTTAATGAATTTAAATAAAGAAAATAGTGTTAAAAATTTAAATGAATATAAATTAATAATAGTGTGAATAAAAATAAAAAAAAAATATTTTAAAAAAAGCGTGGGGTGCATGGTGTCAATAGTTATAAATATTTTATTGACAGATATGAGTAGAGTGATTATCATTTCGATAATATCTTAAAAAGCACCCCACGCTTTTTTAAAAATATTTTTTTTATTTTTTTATTCACACTATTATTAATTTATATTCATTGAAATTTTTAACACTATTTTCTTTATTTAAATTCATAAAAATTTATTTTCTATTTTTTAGTTCGGTTTTCTATAAAAAGCGTGTTTTTTAGTTTTTTTAAACTATTATTTATTTTCTACTTTTTAGTTTGGATTATTTATAATAGCTTGTTTTTTTAATTTTAAACTATTGCACGACTCATGATGCGAAGCATCAGAGAGTGATTTACGATCGAAATTTTTTTTATTTTATAATTATTATATATTTTATTTTTTTTATTTTATCAAATTAGTGTATTGTCATCGGTCCTCAATAAATCTACAAAGTTTGAACGAAATCTGGCCGTTTAAAGTGGGTCAAAATCGCGCACAAAGAAGTCGGTTACAAACAAACATACAGGTGAAGCTAATATAAAGCGTGTAAAAAGCGTGTAAAAAATAACAAAGTTGTTGTAGATGGAATGTTGGAAAGTTATTCCGAACTGTGGCAGGACTTGGAGACTACAATTGTATAAAAACAATCTGCCTTTCTTTTGATACACCTGGCGCTGAAAACGATAAGGGTCAGAGTTAATTTCAATAGCGATCATGGGATGAAAAGGGCCGGGCGTCAAGTTAGCGAATCTTCCTTCCCCTGAGCCACAGTATAATAAATAAATTTAATCTGTGCCTGAGTCCAGTGGCATTTCTAGGTATTAAAATGATTATCAGACTGAAAAGCGGTCGCATGTTTATCGCTGGTCTTCGCCTGGGTTCTAGGGCCTTCTTATCAGCTCTGTACCTAACCTGGGTGGGGGTAGGCAGTTGTCTAGGTACCGGAGTCTATTTGTTGCCAGCTGATGTGTCTAAGAACTACGCTGGGCCTGCGGTTGTGGTCTCCTTCTTGTTGGCTGCAATTGCTAGTTCTTTCGCTGGTGAGCTTTTCTTTGCTTTATTATTTAATTGTTAATGTTGGCCCATAAGCAGGAAAGTAGAAAGTTTTTGCCGTTTTTTGTGGGACGTCTGTACTGAAAAAATAAGGTATTGAATGCTTCGATCAACACTACCAACATTAAATGTCATAAATGTTCTATTCTCACCGATTTTTGATGATCATGGTTTGCGTTCTCCCCAGCAGTCCAAAAAGAATGACAGCAGTCAGTCATATAAAATCACTACTACAATAGTTTCTGGTGTCACCAGACGGTGACACCAGAAACTATTGTAGTAGTGATTTTATATCAGGCTGTGCATTGTTTTACTACATAGGAGCTGGCTTGATAAACTAATGGCCTAAGCTATGTGTGTTGTTGCCAATAACCGTATCAGTAAGATATCATTCCGCGTGCCGATTATAATGAGCATGCGACGTCTCAATTAATTGACATGGAGTTAATGTTGATTGTTGGAATTGATGATTGTCAATCGAAAATTAATGAACTTAGAGCGCATTGTTCTGTCGATGGTAAACATGAGAACTTGGTTGTGATATCAGCAGGGTAGTTGCGTTCCTTAGTTCCTTTCGTTGTATATGTATTATGTACTAGCTTCTTCCCGCGACTTCGTTCGCCTGGAAGTCGTAAGACACCACAATATACTACAATAACAGCCACATTTTTACAAAACTGCCCTGTATACTACGTTTGTAGTTTTGTTCTCAGCAGCCAAAATATACAGAGAGTCAGGACTGGTGACTCGGGAGCAAGCGACGTACAGTTGACCTGTGAAAAATCCATTTATTCTTATCTTGTCTTTAGCTCTAAAATGATCAGAACACAACTTTGAATGTTTTGTGACTGTAAAGTGCTTGTGATGCCGCAGTTTCCCATAGATTACGAAGTTTTCCCTTTTTAGTGAATTAATACATTCTACGTACTATTATATACATAATAAATAAAAAAACAAATAAAATTGTATTAAAAATGTAATCGATCCCAGGTCTTGTAGCAATTACTTTTTTTCAAAAATATTCAATGTTCAGTTTTGATTTCGCTATAATTTTATTATATGTATAGATTAATATAAAAAAAACAAAACCTTTTGACACCTGAAACTTGAGACCTTGAAAATGACTTTTTCGGGCATAACGATTTTTCCTTACGTGACGATTTCTACCAGTCAACTCCTACTGCAAGCCGCGTTAAAGAAGTTCATTCCAAAAGTCGAATATGTTATCAGTGATAATAGCTACAATGATAGATTGTTTGTTGTGACAAGGACACATTTGATGGAAAAGATAAAATGATAGCGTAATAATGTGACATTGATACGCAATCGCTTAGTAAAAGGTTTAGGCAAAGCCTTCATAAAATGATAAAAATGTCATATGGTACCTACTCATTAGTAACTGGCTGTTATGAGTATTAAGGCGACGATAACTGACTTAATGATTTTATACTGAAGATCACGTCTAAACGAGTAGTGTTAATGATTTGGAAAAAATATGTTAAATTAGAGCATTTTCTTAATAACTTAATGTATGAATATTTTAGATTATGTTTATATTACTGAAATTAATTTGTAAAGTGTCTAACGCGGATAAAAACTGAAAACCAAGCAAAATTGAAAAAAAAGCGTATTTTTCTGAAACCTTCACTGTTTTAAAGATAATTTAATTATTGATCTTTTAGTACACGTGTTTTATTAAAATACCTTTTGTGTTTGTATAAGTAATGAATTAATAATGAGTCCTATTACTGGCTGGACGTACGACGCGTTGCGTGGGCTCAGTACAGAACACGCAAGCTAATCACTCAAGGTCACTGACATATTTCTGCGTTTTAATGTACTTTTCTAGATTCATAAGTTAGCAATTTAAGAGCGTTTATCCTAAAAGTTGACAACGTCGCAAAAAGCTGTCAAAAATTTACCTGTTTTGATTAATTTGGCAATATTACTTTATGGAAATAGGAAATGTGGCTAACTAGCGAACTAGAATATTAATAATGAGTTGCAATTATAACATTGAATTTGATTTGTAACCGTTCTATGTGTAAAAAAGGTTAAAATGGCACTTGGAAAGTTTCCGAATATTTTTTTTACATCTAAAACTAAATATTCGGTGTTACGATATTAATTATTGCATTTCATAATCAATATTCTAGTTCGCTAGTTAGCCACATTTCTTATTTACATATAGTAATATTGCCAAATTAGTAAAAAAAGCGAAATATTTAACATCTATTTGCGATGTTGCCCACTTTCAGAATAAACGATATTAAGGAAAACTGAACAATAAAATGAATGAAAAATGTGTTGTTGTTTAAGGAAATGTAAAATAGCTGCCGTGTAAAATAGTTTTCCAAAGATTTTTTAACTAGCAGATTTAGACCACCGTACAAAAAGTACTTCGTGATTTAAACTACGGGCTTTTGGCTTACCAGATATCAGTCTTTCGACTGGAAAACTGACCATTGGGGTCTTTAAATTCCATTTTATACAGGGTGGCCATTTAGTGACCTGCATCCCTCAAGGGGGTAATTCTATCAGCTGTGCTTAACAACTTTCGCTATGAAACACATATATGTACAAGATTTATTAAAAAAAAATATACGTGAATGGAAATAGTCTGTCTACTGTTGTATAGGAATTTGTTTTTTTTTCCACGAATCGGATATGAGTTTCATGGTGAAAGTTGTTTAGTAAGACGGGTAGAATCACCCCCTCGACGGATGCAGATGTCTAAATCGCCACGCTGTATAAGAGAACAAGTTACGTACCTTTGTAAGTATTTTCTAGTCTCAATAGTTCGGTTGTTTTATTCGGGGCCGAACAAAACCGAACTACTGAGACTAGAGGGTAGGTCCGTAACTCCGTACTGATAATTTTATGTAGATGTCTTAGGTATTCGCTAAACAAAGTGTTCTCTTGTTGCAGGCTTATGTTACGCAGAGTTCGGCGCTCGTGTGCCCAAAGCGGGCTCAGCCTATGTCTACAGTTACGTGTGCGTCGGCGAATTCATCGCCTTCATTATAGGATGGAACCTTATACTCGAGTATATTATAGGTAAGTAATTCAGCTAGAGTTTATGTTTTGTATTCTTATGACAGAACTGATAACATAACATCACGCCTGTCATGTATTCCCGGAAGAATTAGGTACACGTGTACCTATGGTACACCCACATTTCGTCAGTTATGTTTCTAGTCCCATGTAATAGGGGCTAGCCTACTTCAACCTGGCACAAATCCAGACTCCGGGCTGCTACTGAGACATTCCAGATGGTAAAAACCGAATAACACTGCCCGACCCGGGAATCGAACCCAGAAACCCACGTTATGCTCAGCAATAAAACCACACACACACACACAGTAGCGCTTGTGACCTATAGACCAACTAGGCAGTTCTACTGATAGATTTTAGGTTAAAAAAAATTACACCTCGTCCAAATAACAGTTTTTTTAGCAAACATCTGAATGAATGCTTGCAATTTTATCACTGAATTTAATGTTGTAACCGTTCTATGTGTAAAAAAGGTTAAAATGGCACTTGGAAAGTTTCCGAATATTTTTTTTTACATCTAAAACTAAATATTCGTTGTTACGATATTAATGATTGCATATCATATTCATTCGTTCAGCCATATTTCATATGTCCATACAGTAATATTGCCAAATTAATCAAAACAGCGCAATATTTGACAGCTATTTGCGATGTTGCCCACTTTCTGTATAAACGCTCTTAATATTCTAGTACATATCGTCGCTCGGCATCCAATACCGTGAATGTGACATTTTTGACGAAAATCAGTTTTTTTTTTTTTTTTATCTACACTTTCAAATACGTGATCCTGCATTAAAAATCAGATCTAGTGAAAGTGTTATTGGGTTTTACCATCTGGAATTTCTCAGTAATTTAATTATTGTGATCGTTTTTATTGCAGTTTTACTTATCTGTATTTTCAATTTATATTTCTTGGAATAACTCAAAAACACTTACCAATATCCAAAAAGATATCAGTAAGATAAGATACAAATCTTACGACAGTCTGGCTTATTCTATTGTGGGGTTATTTTGGCTGAACCAGATTATTATCTGTTACGATTAAATAATGCCAATAAAATATTTAGTTATAAATTATGATTATTTATAAGCCTTAGTAAGGTCACAAAGCCAAGAATGGCAAGAATTGCCCAGAATTGAATATGTAAGTGCGAATTTCACTAATTAAATTAAACACGATCAGTTCATCTAAACCGCGTTCAAAATCTGTCACTGTCATTATTGTTATGGAATACTGACACTGACAGTTTCTGATCGCGGCTTAAGCTGGGAACAAATTATCGGACGCGTCCGTAAGCCGCGGCTGACAGTCCAACAGACGTCCGAACGTTCAAGCATACGTCCGCCACTTACGACCGATAGTTTGCACAGTGTAGTGCTAAATGTACTATCCAGATACAATACAGAACGGACGCGTCCGATAATTTGTTCCCAGCTTTAGATGTGTTGATCACGTCAGTTTCATTGGTAAAATTAGTCCTTAGAGATCAACCTCTTTACATCTGCACCAATATATGTACGGTACAACTATTTTCTTAATGCCACATTAAGAAAATATGTAGTTGTACTGTATAGGTCTATTGCTCGCATACATTTCGCCAGTAATGTTTAAGAGTCCATAATACCTTAGCTCAAATTCACTCCTTATCTCGCTCGCAAGATACTGCTCGCGGACTGAGTAAGAGCGACACTGAGCGGCGGGGAGAAGGCTCCAAGGCGCCAATAGTTTAGGTCTTTTTGTACGGCGAAAATAATGGTAGTTAAAAAAAAACATAGTATCTGCTTTATAGTTAGTTCAGTTATTATGGAAAGTTTCATGATCTAATTTAAAGTATTTTTGTAATACCAGCGGTTTATTGTTCGGTTTGGAGGTAACTGTGGATTTTTTTCTATAGATATTTTTTAATGGAATCATCTTTTCGTCACACATAGTACCTTAACATTAATCCTCAACTTTACACCATATATTTATTTCAAAATGAATGCTGCAGTATTTTCGATATAATGGAGGATAATGCTAAGCAATTAAAGTATTATAGACTCTTAAGTCCATGTGACTTAGAGTCTATAATACTTTAATTGCATAAGTAATGTGGGTTATTTCAGATTATATTATATTTAACAAATATTTCAGGTGCGGCATCCGTAGTGAAAGCTCTCAGCGAGTACTTAGACTCGCTACTGAACAAGGCCATATCCACCCACCTGGAGGCGGCCATGCCTATCGACACGCCGCATCTAGCGCGGTACCCTGATGTCTTCGCCTTCTCAGTTATTATGGCGTTCTCAGGTCAGTTATATTAAAAGACTTATTTTTTTCAGTAATAACGAGAGGACACAGGCCTACCCACAGATAGGAGGTCTGTGTCCCACCAGTGGGAACATTATAGGATGTATATGCATTTTCTAGTCTGGATTCTGGATTGGACTACAATTTCTCGTTTGTAATTTTACTTTAATATCAAGGCGGTTGGCAAAGTTAAATTGTACGAGTATTTCAGGCATTGTCATCTAAACATAAAATGAGTCTTTGAGTCAATAACACGGAATAGTACAGAAGGTGCATTCCGCATTTTAGCATGAAGCTACAAGTATGCGGAGGCCTCGTCTTGTCGGGCCAATTCAGTGAGCGTAACGTAGTCAGAAGATAAAAGAGTTACGCGATAGAAAGAGAGGCAACTTCTAGGTGAATATAATTGTAGGTATTGAACTTTTACATTTCTATTCACCTAGAAGTTGCCTCTCTTTCTATCGCGTAACTCTTTTATCTTCTTAGGCCGATTCCCGGCCACCGTAGGCGCGGGCTTGCGGACGGTGAGCAATGGGTAGCTCGCCGTCCGATAGGGACCAGGCCCGGGTCGACGGCGCGTTGTGTTCCACGCGCGCCTCAAAGAGATGTCAGCAGCAACTAACGGGGTCCGGAAGGGCCAATGCCTCCCGGAGTTGCGAGTTTGTCCGAAAGGGATATCGCGACCCCGGCACACAGGCAACGGAAGGAACACGGGTGGGTTTTAGTCAGTAAAAGTCTGACACGCCCTCCCGCGCCCAGAGCGGGAGAAGTTATTTGATAATTTCCCACCATCAAAAAAAAAAAAAAAAGGTATTGAACTTTTGATCGGGTGTGTTAGAGGTTCTATACTAGATGAAATTAAATGTTCAATCAATATTACACAGTGTATTTAATGACCAAGTTACTATAACTAAACAGGGTTTATAAACAAGTAACTAAGATTAGATTAATATAAAATGACGCGAATGACGCGGGGCGCAGTTAGTGACTGGTTGTGTGTAGTATCGTATTCGGACTGTATCTGGGGGCCTACTCCCTAAACAAAATCCTTAGTTTCGGCCGTCGTTACGGGCGCTTCGTTCTCCGTCTCACTTAAAGACATACCGTCAAGTTAAGTCAGAAGGAGAGCGAAGCGCCCATAATGACGGCCGAAACTACGGATTTCGCTTAGGGAGACTTAAGATGTCGCCGTCTGTGAGTTCAGGAGGCCTACCTCCTGAACTCACAGACGGCGACATCTTAAGTACTTGAGTTCCAAGTTTGTGTGTATGTGCGGGTTACATACCAATACATTATGTAATTAGCGCTGTGTGACCTGGATTGCACTTTATTGTGTCGTAGCAAGAGTCGCTTTTTATTTAAATGCTTTTGCGGGGCGAGCCATCTGTACTAATCGTTAATAATTACTACTAGCTGTGATTGTCGAGTCTGATTTTGCTGATGAGTACCCTAGGCACAGATTGTTCACCGTGGCTCGGAGTCGACCCGTCGCTCGGACCCTGTCTCCTGTCCCTCGCAGACTCTCTGCGCTCAACGTTCTCTTGGCCGCTAAGCCTGACTGTGATGTGTTCGCGGATGAATGGAAAAAGATCTTGTCAGTCTGTCTGGAGTGTTGTGAGATGAGCGTATGACTGTCGCGTAGTTGTATACTTTTGTTTTTGTACCTAAAAAATGTGTTTGTGTTTTTAACTAATGTAATTGGTAAAAAAATCCCAAGCTAGTTGTGTTGATTAAATTGTTACTTCTTGTTTCCAGTGGCGCTTGCATTCGGGGTGAAAGAGTCGACGAAGTTCAATAACTTCTGCACGGGTGTCAACTTATGCGTCGTGCTGTTCGTTATCATATCCGGATCTTTCAAAGGTAACAATGGTAGACAACTTATTGTCTACTCTCTTCTCGGCAAACCGTTTTTATGCAATGTTTCATTTAGGCGGTGGACCTCGTCATTATTTAAGGGTGCAACTACAGCCAATGTAGCGGATAAGGGCGAGAACTAATGTACCACCATTCCATCACCACCATTTCTTGAGTGTCGCAGTACGTAGCCATAATGTTACTTATTATTTCATTAAACCTTGAGCATTATCTAATGAGGGTTTTCTGAAATGACGTTCATTAGGACACTAGGACAGGTGCCGACTTGTCAGGTCCGGCACCTGGCAAAAGTGCCAAAGCGCCTATATTTTTATTTAGTCGTGACTGAATGGTGAACGAATGATGAACGTCATCATATATTTTACATTCATTGGAAAAGTTTAAGACGTCTTGTCAAAGTAGCACTTACGTTAAATTGGTGTGAATTTTCAGGAAAACTTTCATTGGCATTGTGTTCAATTTTTTGTCGCTTAAAACCTTGTCCAAACTTTTGAAGCTCTTACATTACATTTATTTTCCTCTTACAGCGGACACAAAGAACTGGCGTATCCCAGCGGAAGAGGTCCCGAAGTCACCGCACAAAGACTTCGGGACGGGTGGGTTCGCACCCTACAGTCTCGCTGGCATCATCAAGGGAGCTGCCGTCTGCTTCTACGGGTTTATTGGTAAGACCATCAACTTCTGCTTTCTCTTTCTTACGTTATCTGCGAGAAAAGGACGGGGGTAGTAACATAGAGGAAGAGGTCCCGAAGTCTCTGCACAAAGACTTCGGGACGGGTGGGTTCGCGGCCTACGTTGTCGCCGGCATCATCAAGGGAGCTACCACCATTGTTATGATATGGATGTCTTCTGTCTATTTATTATCCATTTCTCTCATATCGGCACGAATTGTATACGTCAGACGACATTTGTGAATGCGAAACCTAATTAAGACCACCCCAATTTTAGCTACAAATAAACGATAGCCCCAGTTCGAATAGCTGGCGGGTTTTGTTGGATGATACAGTCAATGCCAAACTAGACTTTTTGGAATTCAAGATATTTATTGGAACGAAGTTCTTTATCGCGGCTTGCGGTAGGACTTGACTGGTAGAAATCGTCACGTAACGCAAAACTGTTATACCCCTCCATGTGACGTTCTCTCTCAGTCTCTTTCTATTGTATGAGTGAATTTAATACGCGTTTTTAATACAGAGCCATCTAGTATAAGTTTCTCAAAACGCGTCTGTGGGTGGGTAAAATAGCCTATGCGAACTGGAAGAAATTTCGAATAAAAAAGTGAGTTCAAAGTCTCTAGTTTCAATTGACAAAAGTTTTTTTTGTTTAGTTTTAAATCATACGTGAGAGGGAACTTCGTTTCTGACGGGGGACCAACGACTGCACATGTTATTTTCTATTATTTAAATCCTGTGCTTGGCTTAATCAACGATTATTTCCACGTGCAGGTTTCGACTGTGTCGCCACAGCGGGCGAGGAAGCGCGTCGTCCTCAGAAGACGATCCCGTTCGCCGTGGTCGCCTCGCTGCTCGTAGTGTTCCTGGCTTACTGCGGAGTTTCATCTGTGCTCACTCTCATGGTGCCTTATTATATGCAGGTAAACATTTCTATCTAGGATATCTCCTAAGAAGGTTTTTTGAAAGGACCAGTTTCCCTCCCGAGCTCCGTTTTGTTTTGAATCTAAAGATACAGAAAAATAATTGAGTGTACGTGAAACGACGTATTATACGCCCGTAGGTGATTTCTAATGCGTTCAGAGGAAGTTTGTTATACTAAATATTATTAATTTTCCTCAAAACCCCTTTTGTAGGACGAGAAAGCCCCGTTCCCGTTCGTGTACGACCACCTGGGCTGGCCGTGGGCCAAGTACGCCGTCAGCGTCGGAGCCATCTGTGCGCTCTGCTCCAGGTAAACCTTTCTCTGCTCAATACTCAATATTTTTTTGCTTAACACACTGTGATCTTACGTGGTAATTAAAAATGTTATGAGATCAGTATAGATTCTGACGGGCACAGCAAAATAGTAGAAGAGGGAAGCTTTTCAAACCCAACTTATCAGTCTACTTATTTATTTCTAATGTTATTAAGGTTTTGTTTCTAATATTTATGAATTTTGTAGTAGTTTCTGTTCTAATAATTATTAGACAACTAGGGTAACTAACTATGGGTTAGTTATCCCGGCAGTAGGATCTCGTGAGATAGTTTTTGACTTCTACGCGGGTTAAATGCAAAATGTGATAAATATAAAGGACTACCTCCTTAGTCCTTTATATTTCTCACATTTAACGCAAATAAAGCTACTCGGCAACAGTGCACGAACTGCAGTCATGTCGTTCTCCCCTGCAGCCTGCTGGGCGCGGTGTTCCCGCTGCCGCGCATCATCTACGCGATGTCGTCGGACGGGCTGCTGTACCGCTTCCTGGGGCAGGTCAGCGAGAAGTACCAGACGCCGCTTATTGGCACCATGATCGCCGGGCTCTTTACAGGTAATACCTATTTTATTAATGTGGAGCCATTTTACCTTTGGGTAAGGACACCACGTGTAACTTCAGGTACTCATCGTTCTACAGGTATGCGAAAAGAATATTACCATGCTAAAATCATGAACTAACTAACTAACTAATCTTATGTTAGTGTGATTTGGCAAACCGTTAATGTGATTTGGTAAACCGTTACTGTGATTTGGTAAACCAGACCAAAAACCTATTCATACTTATAGCGCTACAAGGTTATTGTGTCGCGTGGCCAAAATTGGAACCAACGCCGCCATCTTGTTTATTGAATAGATTTCACATAACAATTGCACAAATGTTTGCAAATTTTGTACAGTGGTACGGAAACTTTCGTGTGCAAGTCCGACTCGCACTTGGCCGCTTTTTAATTGTAGCTGTGGTGTCTTGGTTTAGGTTAGGTATGTGCGTACAATAAAACACTGTGTCCAATATTACTGCTTTAGGCCTGCTGTCGCTTTGGCCGCCCGGACTGCGAGCGCGGCGCGCCGCCCCGCACTGTCCCGCGCAGCCCACACCATAGCACGCATCACTTATTTATAAGACATCAGCCATATTATGCGTTCTAATTAAAATATGTAAAAGATTTAAATAAAATTACAACATCAAGTTGAATATATAGTTCAGAAGTTGGTTTAGTTCGGAAAACTTTTGAATAAAAAAGGACTCATTAATGATAATCGTTTGTAAGTGCAAATGTGTAGACATAAAATATTTATAGACTAGTAGACCTTTTGGCATATAATTTTCCTTGGATAAGATTTAGGTAAAAAAATGTGGTTTAATTTAATCGTCCTTTGCAGGCACATTGGCGATGATCTTCCGGCTCGAGCAGTTAATCCACATGATGTCCATTGGCACATTGTTAGCCTATTCTATGGTCGCGTCCTGTGTACTGTTACTCAGGTAAGAAACCAGAGGATTACTTATAAATAAAACATATTGTATGTAGCTCTGTATTTCTAGGAGGAGCTCGTGGCTAAGTAATAGCAGCCTCACGGCTCCATCACGTTAAGCTACGCTTGCCGGGGTTGGCCCGTAGATGGGTGACCATCTTAACAGCGTTTATTCAGAAAGTGGGTAACGTCGCAAATAGATGTCAAATATTTCGTTGTTTTGATTAATTTGGCAATATTACTGTATGGAAATGTGGCTAACTAGCGAACTAGAATATTGATTATGAAATGCAATAATTAATATCGTAACACCGAATATTTCGTTTTAGATGTAAAAAAAGTACAGTTCTTTTTTACACCTAAAACGGGTACAACATCAAATTCAATGTTATAATTGCAATTCGATATTCATATTCTAGTTCCCTAGTTAGCCACATTTATTATTTAGTATTGCCAAATTAATCAAAACAGGTACATTTTTGACAGCTATTTGCGACGTTGCCAACTTTTAGGATAAACGCTCTTAACATACCGAGACTCCTCCGTGCCTCGTTAAGCGGTTGGTCCCGGCTGACATTCGTGGATCTTTGACAGTCGTTACGGGTCGTTAGAAGCCCGAAAGTCTGACAACCAGTCTTGCCAGGGGGTAGCGTATTACCCAATTACTGGGTTGTGCAGGTAAGATAGGCAGCCGCTCCATGTAAAATACTGGTACTTATTCAGCTGCATCTAGTTAGACTGGAAGCCGACCCCAACAAAGTTGGGGAAAAGGCAGATGGATTGCTCTGTATTTCTAGATATTACTGTATATATGAGACTCTCTCATAGTCTAAGTTATATCTTATCTGTCACTCTGTATGTATTTGCGAGGGCTTGTAATTAGCAATTTAGTTAAATATTGTTGTTACTATAATGTTATAAGTCTCTAAGCCTTAAGAAAAAAAAAAAAAAAACTACTATATTTCTCTGTATAATGTTGGGATCACACGGCAGTTTCATGCTGGGTTTGTTTTTAACCGTATGAACAGTGGGATGTAGACGTGTGATGCCAACATTTTACCGTAAAATTCTGTACAGTACTGCGCCGTGTGAACGGCCGCTATAAGCATTCTTTATTTCTGTGAGTACAGTTATAGAAGAATAGATAATGACTACAATTTCAAAACCTTTCCCCCTCCAGGTACGAATACAGTCAACCCGCGCACCGCACACAAGAGCCCCTTAACTTCTCGTACCGCAACGCGTTGCGACAGATCGTCAACGCAGACAGGCACTTGTTGCCGACCAAGCTCAGTTCCTTGACCGTGTCCGTACTTGTTACGTTGTATGGTAAGTAGTGAGATATTATTGTTATAAAATCATGTCGGAAAGAAAGTGTGAAACTCAATACATGCCTTATGAAACAGATGGTAAGGTTCAATTTTAATTGTTAGTGCAGAGAAGCAAAAATGAGGGTTATGATTTTGACCGGTATATATGTATGTGTTCATCTGTTCCCTCATAACTTCTAATCTACTCATCATAATTTGACAAATGAGGTAACGTTAAGCGTCTTGGTCGTCCGCTGCTTATAGGCCGTGTGACTCTGCGCCCTCTGGAGGGCATAAAGTAATGAACATTTTTTTTTAAATTATGCCCTGTTGGGTATCAAATGAAAGGGCTTAATTAGCAAATCTCAGATATGTATATATTATAACCCTTAAAATAATTTAAATAAAAATAAAAGTTATAAAACTATAACCCAACTACGACAAAAAAGTCAACGACAAATCACACAAAAATGTAACAAGACATCACACAGACAAATTCAAAATCCAGAGTCACAGTTAGTCTGTTTGATTTATGTCCTAGCACATGTGACTCCGCATTTTGAATTTGTCTATCTTGTTACCTTTTTAGTTGACTTTTTTTGTCGTGGTTGGGTTATAGTTTTTATAACTTTTATTTTATTGGCTTCTGGAATCCAAAAAATGGAATGAAAACATAATTGCTTTGACAGTTCAGTACAATAATTTATGTGTTTTAGTGCTTTACTGATTTATTTAACAATATTATTTTCCAAGTACTTACTTCACATATTTACAATATCTTTTCTATTGTCCAGGTGTATGGTGCTTCATAATGATGGCCAGCATAAACCAGTACGGTGACTTGATCCTGGCCGGCCACTCGGGCGCAGTGGCCATGCTGGCCGTGGGCTCCGTGCTCGTAGTGACCACGCTCATCGCCATATCCCGCCAACCTGTGTCTGACAAGAAGCTGGCCTTCTCTGTAAGTATACTATATAATGTAGCCATGCTATCTACCTTAAGCCCCATTTACACGGTGCAAGTTTCTGGAACGTTCAAGAGCAATAATCGCTTGCCATAAAGCATGTTCAATTATTTCCATTCAAGAATTGCATGCAAGTGTTTAAACGTGTGCGGTTTTTCAATTATTGTATAAAATGGCATGCAATAATTGAATGCGAATTCTGTTTACACCAAGGCAATTATTGCAAGCAAGTTTTGGCTCGTCTAAACACGTTGTTACACGTCCTTGTACAATTATGTCAAGTATTACCCATATTTGCGCTGCCAAATATTTCATCATTATTTTTTAACTTTGAATGGTAGTAAATTATCATGCCAGAATTGAATGTGATTTTATTGTACGTGCTTTTTACACATATACCAGTTTTGAGCGACAACTGAGTTGCCCGTATCGTGCAACACTTGAACGCGTCTTTAGACGGTGACGTCAATTATTGCTTCACTTTTATGGAATGCTACAGGCAATAAATAAACTTGGACCTTATAAATAATAGAGCAGTGATAGCCTAGTGGTGTGACCGTCGGACTGGCAAGTCATAGGTCTCGAGTTCAAACCCAAGGTACGCACCTCTGACCTTTCAGATTCATGTGCGTATTGTATAATTATCACTTGCTTCAAAAAACTGTGAAGGAAAAAATCGTGAGGAAACAGCCTGAGAAATATTTCTCGATGGCATGTGAAGCCAAGTCAGAGGCCCATGGGCGGATTTAAAACTTTGATACCAGGTTAGTCACTAACCACACGAAAAGAAGAAAGACTTGCAAATGGATCTTTTAACCGGGATAGGACAGATTCTCATATAGTTACAAGCCGAGTCTAAAGGAGTCGAAACCTACGAGGGATCCAAGGACTATCCTATTTGCAGAGATAAGAATGAATGAAAATGACGGCGCGGAGTAACCTATTGCTAATCTAGAGTTTCTTTAAATAAAGCAGCTTTAAAAGCTTAAGTATTATTTCTTGCGATGTAGAACTTAGAAAGCAGAAACTGTTTGCTGTTTACAAATCACCAACTGCCGATTTGATAGATTTCAATCAATCAATCAACTAATCAAATCTTTTTTATTGTATAGGGCATAGGTTATACAGACAGATGTTAGGTAAATTACAGTTCCATTATGTCGTGCCTAATAGGCATACAATAATTATGTCAACATGCTGTATAAAACAATTCATAGCTATAACTTGTAAAGCAAATCTTACAAAATAACAATTAGGTGTATGGTGACAGATTGTAGTAGGTATTAATTATTAAGAAAATCTTGGATCGTATAGTTAGATTTGTCAATAAAAAAAAAATATAAAAAAAATCTACTGTGATAAGGCTACATTTATTTGATTGAAACGACAAATTGGAATCGTACACCTAAGTTGTGTCGTTTCATAAGTGCCCGTGTAGGTTTACCCGAAATATAGTAGGGGTCAAATATCCATAACCTCTAACAGTCCAGCCGTCGAGAGAATGCGTTCCTGACATCTGTCAGTTGTACAATTTCTAGTAGTAATAAGGATCAAATTCGCAAAACATATATTCATTAGTATGAAACTGATAGGTGTCAAGAACGCATTCTCGCGACGACTGGACTGCAGTCTACCATAGGACCTAGTATAAAGTTTAAGTGGGTATTTATATTATTTCGCTTGTGCCAGGTACCGCTAGTGCCCTGGCTGCCAGGTATCAGCATCCTGATCAACGTGTACCTCATGCTGAACTTAGACTACATGACGTGGCTGAGGTTCGCTGTGTGGATCGCTGCTGGTAAGTGAATTTGAACTTTATTTCTACAGCCATAGAGTGGAATATGTTTTTATATATTTAATAAAAATAACTTAATAATCTATACTTCTATTATACAGAGGTAAAATTTGTTTGTTTGTATGTCTTTTTGTATGCCCAATTCTTGAGTAAGGTTATAGGCTCGCGGGCAGAAGCTAGTTATTTATATTTTGTTTTAAATATTATTTTATCAATGAAATTATAATACGTGGGGCATACGTGGGGGTACTAGATTTTTTTTGATTTCGTGTTGATATTTCGCAGACACATTTTGCTAGTTAAAAAAACCGGCCAAGTGCGTGTCGGACCACACACAATAAAGGGTTTCGTCGTTGGGATGAATTTATCCCAAGAACAAACTTAACATTGTAGTTGAAAAACATTTTCTCCCATACGGAATGTATGGGAGATCATGTTTTTCAAACTGCAAATTTAAGTTGGTCGATTATTACTCGTACCTGTAAGCCTACTTAGCTATGATAGTTTTCCTTTTAACTTCGTTATATATACTAATAATTGAATTGAATAATTGAATTTTTTCATAAATCCAAGTACAACCATTTAGCTGGCAGGACACTTGACTCTAACAAAAATTTGCACTTTAAAGCTTAATATTTCGCAAAGGTATCCCTGAATTGAAAAATGATTTTCACACACCCGCAATATTTTATATACTTTGAAAAAAAAAAAATCTCCACTTTACATGTACCCTAAAAATATATATGTATTTTTCTTGATTTTATTTTACCACTTTGTCGGCGTGATTAATATGAATACCCATACCTAATTACAGCTTTCTACTACTAGTGCTAACCGTCTCTGAGCTAAGCCGCGGACAGACATACATACAAACGCTTTAACTCTTAAACGGCTGAACGGATGGAAAAAAATTGACGCATGGGTAGACCGTGACCTGGGTTAGAACATAAGATACTTGGTATTCCCACGGGATCGAGACGTATCCAGGTGAAACCGTGGGGTGCAGCTAGTAATGAATAAATTCAACCATCAATAAGACTAATTAAAAAAAAAAAACTCCCCAGTAGAATGCTATATTATCACTGAGTAACATAAGCTATAATTTATTAAGATATCACGTGGGCGAAGCCGCTGACGGAAGCTAGTATCGAATAAACAGGATATATTTAAAAGTATGGAACAGCAATTTTTTTTAAAAATATAATACGAAAAATTTCAACACAGGGGCGTCCAGAATCATGTACTGAATCTATGGTAACAGGTTGCATGTCGATGGTCGTGCCACCTTGTCCTAACTGTGACCTTAATTAATAATTCATTGCTAATAACATCGGTTCTATTTCGTAGTAGTGTTGTTGTGTTCCGGTTTTATTTTACCTTCACGTGGTGATGGCGAAAATGTTCCGTAAAGTTTATAATTTATAGTACCTATCCGTTAAAAATTGAGTAGCATTTGGGTAGTTTAATTTAATGCCTATCGGCCATATCCGGCAATAGGCCGCGCCGTATTGTTTTACATTATTATAATTTTTATAAATTAAAATTTCCTTATTGCTAAATCAGTGCAGAATTAATATTATACTGAATTTAAGGAAGCACCGATTTCCGAGACTGATATACTTTTATATTTGTTATTATTAGTTAAGGTGGATGTATAGACAGGCCTCGCCATACATTTTTCAGGCGTTCTAATCTCCGTAAATAAACGGTTTCTGCAGAATAAAAGCAAGTATAATGAGACTTTATAATGTATTATGTCCGCCTAACGCCAAAATTTTATAAAAAAAACTGTATTTCTAGGAGAATTAGACCCAATAAAAAACGAAAAATCTTTACATGTGTGAGTGACCTGAATCGCGCCATCTAACAGAAATTTAAAGAACCACCGAGAAAGAGTTATTTACATTGCGTTACGAGTTTACGTTCGGTAAACATTTATAATAGATGGCGCTGTTCGAAAATTCGAACGTAACGAAGGTTACACGTCGAATGACGCGGCGATGCAACGGGCGACGTTGCCATTCAAGACGCACCCCGCGTTGTTGCCAAATTTCTCCAGTCAGTTCATGCGTGATTGTCTTGACAACTTGCGAATCGTTTCCAAAATTGTGTTTCTAGAAAGTTAGCGCCGGCGCGCGGGTTTGCCCGCGGGTTTTACATTTTATGATTGATAAAATGTTTTTTATTAGGGAATGAGAAAGAATGCTAGAAAGTGAAAAAAAATATCTGCGATCTGCATTTGGTTCACACAGATACAATACTAATGTAATTATTGTAATATCTACTTTAAATATAAAGTACCTAAAGATTTAAAAATCTTTCTACTGTATGTAAGTAGGTACTGATAATACATTTTCTGACACGGTTAGGTACTAATTCATTGGTTTGGTTTGAATAAAATCAGAGAATAGAAGTTCATGTAAACTTAGGGTATACCTAAATCAGGCGATCAGCGTAGGCAAATTTACCTATTTTTTTTCTAATTACCTACCTACGCAATGGTGACACGTAGGTACTACTTACATCTATTGATTGAATCATATTTAATTTATGTGAAACCATCAAGATAAGTGAATACACAGACAAACCACATTGATTTTTCATAACAATTGCACATTTTAGTATTATTAGCACACGTCAAAGTGCGTCTAGATAAATTGGTCTTGCCATCTAAGAAGTTTACCAAGAAAAAGGGGAAATAAAACATAGGGCAGTATTTTAGTAGTAAGTTGTAGGATGTTCTGATATTTAAAACGATGAATGATATAGGTACAGCAGTGGTGGCTCTGACTTACAAGTCAGAGCCACCACTGCTGTACATCATTCATTTATGGTTTCGGGGTTTTTAACTGTCAGCGAAATGACGTTCTCAAAATGGTAGCTGTAGTTCCAATTTCGCTCGTCTGAACAGCTAAGTAAGTAGTAAGCACCATTCAGGTTTAGAATTGGTGACTGGGGCTACTACTGAGAACCATTCATACGAGTGCCATCCGTGAAAGAGTTTTTATTTAAAAGTGTTTTTGTGTTTTATTGACGGTAAGTGTTATTTTTATGTACAAAGGATGCTTTTCTGCTTGAAGGTGATACAGAGTTATATTATAATAGTAATTCCCCTTAAAACTTAAAAAAGTGTAAGATTTAGAAGAGGAAATACAAAATCAAACGTTAGCAACACTCGTTGATTGTCATCACATCACATACCTACCTACTCTAAATTTCAAATATTTCCCCCTAATAGGGACGTCAATTCTCTCTAAAAACTCACTTTGCCTGTCCCAGAGGGACGAAAGCAAATATGAAAAATCGATTCACAAATAAAGAAATGATTTTCCAAAAATCAATCATTCGTTTTCGATGAAATTCGCAATATAGGGGTTTACGGGGTGTACGTTACCCTAGCAAGAAAGTGTCTCCTATAGTTATATGAGTGGAACGTATAGTTGGTGCCTAATCTGCTGTAAATGTGCCCCTACATAAAAAATTGGTGCCCCTTGTCGTTTTGAAAAAAAAAAAACGAAAAAACGATTCCTGCTAGGGTAACGTACACGTTTACGAGGGCGAAAAAACGATCGATGAGCGAAAAGAATTTAACTAGTCTCATATCTGGAAAAAATCCGTATTTTTACGCAAAAGGATTTGCACTGGATGTGCTTCGTAATTTTCCCGCCACCACAATTCTTAACAATTCAAACAAACAAAAAACTGATGTTCTAGGGTGAAATATCGATTCCCTGTATCGATTCAGTACTAGATATCGATTTGAAAAAACGTTTTTATTTGTTCCAAAAAATCGATTCTTTGCTCAATCGATCTCAGATTGACATCTCTATTTGGTCTGTTCTCATGTTCTGTCAGTTGTTTTGCATTTTGCAAATTTTCACACACAGCTTGACAGCTTGATTGATGGTGACAAATGGTGGTGTTATTTCTGACTAATACAAATTTCTTGAAGCATTTCATAATTACGATACTTTTGCTGTTGTGTTTAATTATTCTTTTTGATTACAGATTGAATTGCAACTCTGCCTAAGATGAATCCGACTAATAAACTTGCCTATATACGACATATGTATTCAGGGCCGCGAAAATCGCGGAAAAAAGTGCAAGCAACATTGAAAAGACATCATGGAAATTCTTCTAATGATTTTTAGTGAGTAAATCAGATTCCTATAAGATTTCGAATCAGATTTACGTGAATGTACCTATGAGTGTATTTGATACTCGTTGGCCCGTGATGTAATGTCTTCGTTTGCCGTTGGTTTGCCGCCATTTCTTCTGTAGACCCTTGTCTGTAACGATACCTCCAGGAGATTTATGACAATTGTTTATCTATTGTGTCTCGTCGATAACAGTAGGAAAAAAAGAAACGGCTAGCTCGATAAGGTTAGTTTCAAGTAGTGTATTGAGCAAGTTTTATCAAATTGCAGCCGGCTGGAAGCATGGCGTAACAAGAAAAAAAAAGTAGTGGAAGAAACCGCGGACTGCCCTGTTGTGTTTAGGTAGGTACAGACATATCAATATTTTTCTGTCTCTCAACATTGTTTTTAATAACTGTACCTATTTCATTTATTTATTTTTTATTTCAGTCCAAATACAACTCAAGATCATGATCAGCTATCCAACCCTTCCACAGCTCAAGATACGCCCAAAACGTATTCACGTGGTATACCACAAATTCGTTACGAAGCCATAGCCTGCAGCTCTAGCTCTAATAGAGTTGAATCTGTTACAGAGCAAGTAGAGACTGTTGATTTTGATTGGCCGCAACCCGATCCACAGACTGAAGCTTATCAACTAACTGTGGAAAGAACATCAAGTGACAACTTATCAGGTTTGGTAGGGTACCGTATTGTTGACTTGAAACATGTTATCCAATGGGCATTTCAAATGGAAAAACATCGTCAGTCTTGTGAGTCATCTCAAATTGAGTATATTAGTGAACACCGGAAAGGATTTCACAGTTTGTTAACATTTAAATGTAGCATGTGTAATAAAATATGGCAGCAAAGCACAGAGAAGAAGCAGAAAATTAACACTGCATTTGTATGGGCAACTGTGACTGCTGGAAGTTACTACACGCAAGCAGCACACATCACTAGTCTAATGGATATACCAACAATGACCGGACAAACGTTCCGTTCAATTGAAAAACAATTGGGCAATGTATGGCATGAACATTTGACCGAAGAAATAAAGAAAGCTGGTGAGCAAGAAAGGTCTATTGCTATTGATAAAGGAAATGTTTCTACAGATGGTATTCCATACATTACTGTATATGTAGATGGCGGATGGTTGAAAAGGTCATATGGTCACAACTTTGATTCTTCATCTGGAATGGTAAGTCCCAACTTGATACCATATTTTTGTGTTCATTTCATTAGTACTCTTTTGCTTGTCAACATATTTTACACAATGTTCAATGTTTTGATTTATGATTTCTTACAATATTTGAACTAAGAACCTTTATTTTAGGCCTGCATTATTGGAAAGGAAACCAAGAAATGTCTTTTTCTTGGTGTCAGGAACAAATATTGTTATACATGCCAGTATTATGAGCGAACAGGTTCAGACACTAAAAGTCATGGTTGCTGCAAAAACTTTACAGGGCCATCTACTGCGATGGAATCTGATATAATTGTTGAAGGATTTCAACAGAGTGAGAATATGCATAATCTTCGGTACCTAAGTTTTGTAGGAGATGGGGATTCTTCAGTGTTTGCTAATTTGAAAGAAAAGGTGTCTTATGGTAACCAAATAAAGAAAATTGAATGCAAGAATCATGTTATAAAAAACTACACGAGTGCACTTTACAAGGTATACAACCACTTCTTAGTGTTATAATAATTATTTTACACTAGCTTTTACTTGCGGCTCTGCCCGCGTTAAAATGTTTACCTGGATAAAAAGTATAGTAAGTCCTATGTCGCGGTTATAAAATATCTGTGTGCCTAATTTCATCCATCTCAGTTCAGTAATTTTTCAGTGCTTGGTATACATTTAATATGAAAAAAAACAAAAATTTCACATAAAGTAGGATTTAGCTACTATAAAATAAATGTTGCTCTCTTTTTCAACCAACTTCCAAAAAGTAGGAGGTTATCAATTCGACTGTTTGTCCACCGATTTCTCAGCCAATTGTCAACCGATTTTCAAAATTCTTTGTCAAAGTTTTTTGTCACAAATGAGGACCTGATAATGGGATCCCAGGGAAATTGAGGGTAAACCTCAAATTTTATTGGCATTTTCAATGTTTTTTGTTGTTTTTAGAAGTAGGTTGTATTTTTTTCAAAAAAGATTTTTTCTCTTCCTATGTTTTAATATTTATATTTTATTTAAGATTTTAGGTAATACGAAACTCCCTCTGTATGGACGAAATATTTTGAGGCCTAAATTGATGAAATTGACACTAGTAGCGCGAAAGATTATTGTTCACAATAGCAGTCAGCCAGGTTCAATGGCTGATGATTTAAGGAATAGTCCACTTCATGTATTTGGACAGCATAAAAAATGTAAGGAATATTACTGTTCAGTGAAGCAATTACCACCTGACGAGAATAAACAGCAAGACAACCAAGTAGAAATCCTAAGAAATACAGCACCAGAGGTCTGGGCTCTTATTTATGCTGCAAATGAAAGAATTGCTTTGAAAGCTGGACGGTTGTCTAACGAGACAACAAACGTTGCAGAGAATTTTATGAGTGTCGTTAATAAATTTAACTGTGGAAAACGACTCAGTCTTGGAAAAGGAGGCTCTTATCAGCGGCGTGTTCATGTAGCAGGTAAATAAGTTTTTTTATAGATATTTTAAAACAATATATGAAATCTCTAGCAACCCCCATGACATATGACTTCTTCTCTTCATAATATAAGAGGTTTTTCTCAACTTATAGAACTTTCAATGGTCATCAATGAAAGCTTAGGTTGCAAACAGACATGTACTCGTATGTGACTATGATTTGGTTTTTCAGGATTGTCTCATTCTGTAGGACATAAATGGCATCAAACTGCATGGAAAAAGAAGACAACACAGAGCCCTGGACAATATTTAAAAAAATATATCCATCAAAAACAGAGAAGTAGATTGCGCCAACAGAAAATGACTCGAAAACGGGTTTTTACTGAAAAGACTAAAACTCAACCTGATAAGGACTATGGCCCAGAAGCAAGTGACCCTGTCGACATTAATGAGGTAGAATTAAAACGGCTCTGTGAATTGAGATTGCTTAAATTCCAAGAAGATACACAAAAAATAGTACTAATTGAAAACCAGACTGTGGGTCAACATGATAATGAAAAGTATCTCTCATACAGATCTGACCGTCTCACAGCAAGTCAGTTTGGAATGGTAAGATATCAGCCATCCTCTTATTGTTTCTTACTTTCTAAGAAGCCACAGCTCAAGCCAGTACAAGAATTATGATTGTCACTTTGTTCATTTTAGGTTTGCAAACGTCGTAATGCCACACCATGTCACAATCATGTGAAATGTATTCTCTACAAAAATAATATTTGTACTAAAGATATGATGTATGGACAACAAAATGAACATGTTGCAAAGAGCATGTTTATGCAACAATATGGCAAAATTGTCAGGCCATCAGGTCTATTTATTGATGAAGACTTTGGATTCTTAGCAGCTAGCCCTGATGGTAAGATTATTCAATAATAAAAATATACAAATAACTAGCTTTTGCCTGTGGTTCCGCCCCTATGGATCTTGAGTGTCGCGTGGATTTTTTAATTTGGTTCAGTGGCGTAGGCCTAAAAACTGTTCTTTTTTACAGGTATTATAGAAGCAGAAAATACTATTGTAGAAATAAAATGTTTTCCCTCCTTGAAAAGGAAATCTCAAAATATTAGAGAAGCATCAGAAAATAGAAATTTTCCTATTCATTTGGAAAATGATGTTTTAGTTATGAACAAAAAGCATAATTATTATTATCAAGTAAGTAACAAAGATCATTATTTCTTGGTTCATGTATGTATAAATATAATGTATTTCTTGGATTGTTTCTCAGCTATTATTATTTTGATTCTAGGTCCAGGGTCAATTGCGAATTACTAAAATGAGTAAATGTTACTTCATTTGCTTTATATCTGTCACCCAACCATTGACTGTCATAGAAGTTAACCGGGATGAGGAATTTATCAACGCTATGATGCCGAAGTTGGTAACATTTTTCAAAACATGTGTACTGCCGGAAATTATTTTGAGACGAGTTGAGAAAAATGCTAAATGTCTAGACATCAAGGAATTAAAAGGTATGAAAAATATAAGTCTTACTCATTTCCTAACTTGTTGAGGAACAAGTTAGGAAATGAGTAAGACACACACCTCACACACACCTCAGGTTTCTGAGGTGTGGGTTCAGTAAGAATAGTCTAACAAAACTGTGTAAATTCATTTGTTGCAGCAAAAACTGTGTCTCCCAGCAATTGATTCAGATCGCACGGAAATGATATAAATGGAAGTAAAAAGTGACAAGCAGAAGATTGATACTGCGCGGCGAAGGCGGCGCAGCAAAAAGTAGCGTGTAGAAGAGAAGATATTTTATTATAGTATTTTTTATGTATCTTTGTATGGTGTTACGAGTCGATGGTTCGAATCCAAGCCGACACTTTGCTTTGTGTAAATTATTTCAACACCACTGTTCAGAGGAGGCCTGAGTCTCAGCAGTGGGAACATTATAGACTAATTATTATGCTATTTTTGTACGTAGCGATGTATAGTTTATGTTATTTGTTAGTTTATAAGATTTTTCTGTGTACATATGTTTCACTCATGTATTTAGGTACCAGCCAAACAATTCAATTGTAAAAGAATATTTATTGTTCAAAGTTGTATAATAAGTGGGTATTCTTGAAACATAAATGTTATGGTTAGCTAGCAACCACTTGTGTGTTGTTGTGTAAGATACTTACACTTACGTGTGATGTTACATAAATTGTAATCTACGTACATAATTCTTTCTAATACTAAATTCAGAATCATAATTGTAAATATCAAAATATTGAAAAAAGTATGTTATCTTTGTGTGGTGGTACGAGTCCAATGTTCGAATCCAACCAGAAAATATTTAGGTAAATGCAGTGAGAGTAAATAAAACTATATTTGTATGAAAATATTAACCATAGATAAATATTATTAATTTATAGTAAGATACATTAAAACGCTTTACAATTGAATACATAATCTTTTATTTATTTAGTACAGGTCACAATTTATTTACACGTTAGGTACTATTTAGGTTCAGTCACATTACAACAACCTATATAGGTACAATATACCTTTATTACCCAAAATAATTTATCTGAATAATTTGTTATGGTGAAAAGGTATCTGATATCGAGCCTAGAAACAAAAGTAATGCATATCCCAATAATTATATTATTAAGAAATAGATTGGAACATTACAATCCTCTAGTAATTTAAAGTATGCTTAATTAGTAAATTAATATTTGTTTTCAGTTTTTGCTATAATGTAAGGATATTCATCTTATAAATAATTTGGTCCTCTTTCTTTAAATTAACGCCATCTGGACATTTTAATTTCCAACCATGTTTTAATAAAACGACATCTAGTGGAGTCGGAAGTTACTACTATTTACTTTGCATGTGTGTGTAAAGAGTAAATTCATGCGGCTAAATCATTAAATTGTTCTAATCTTTGTATGATACCAGTTAACAAGCACAGTGATGATCTAAAAAAATCAAGTTAATGCCCTAGGTTCCGCTTATAATAAAGTTGTTTATTAAAAATTTCTATGTTAGGTGTAAAAATTGAAAATGTTCGAAATTGTGGATGTGTCGCCATCTAGCGACAAAATGGCAGTGAGATCATCTATGCATCCGCCTTAAGGTAAACACCTTTACTCTGCTGAATTGCACTTGGTATAAAAATTCAAAACAATATTTGTACACACAACATTAGTTTTTTAACGCACAGACAGATTCGCGGAAAAGAAATCAAGTACGACGTTTTATCTAACAATAAAAGAAACGTATCATTTAAATTACTGCTAATATAAAAAAAATATCAAATAAACCGGTAATTAAAATTAAATTATGCGGGTACTTAATTAAAAATACATTATTGTAAACAGAGGAGCGAATAATATCAAAGCTTAAATTCACCGACAGACTACGAATAGCCTAAACTACTAAGTGTAGCAGCATGACATTTTGCACACGATTTCTTTCCATAACGACGGTGAGTAATAGGTCTTTACCTATGAAATTGCCGTTTTGTATGAAAAAATTTAAACGATTTTTTTTCATGTATTTTTTATTTGTATTAATCGAAGTAATCACCCATGCAATCAATGCATCTTTGCCAACGCAGTGGCAGTTTATTGATGCCCTTCTTAAAGAAATCAGCTGGACGGGAGGCAACAAATTCTTCAAAGGCATTTTGTACTGCCTGTCGGGTATTGAATTTTTTTCCCGCCAAGAAGTTATCAAAATTCTGGAAAAAGTAGTAGTCTGTAGGCGCAAGGTCTGGTGAGTAGGGCGGATGACGGAGAGCTTCCAACCCCAGTTCTTGCAACTTGGAGACCGTCTGCTGTGCAGTATGAGGTCGCGCGTTGTCGTGCAGTAGCAGCGGAGACGAGCGATTGACCAATGCTGGTTGGAGATGTGCTAGCTTCTCCATCATTGTGTTCAGTTCTTCACAGTACACATCTGCAGTAATGCTCACCCCGTTTGTTAAGAAGCTGAGATGAATCACACCGGCGCTAGACCACCAAACAGTGACCATCACTTTTCTAGGGGTAAGTTTTCGTTTAGGGCATTGTTTAGGTGCTGAACCAGGATCCAACCAACTTGCTGAGCGCTTGCGGTTATCAAACAGAATCCATTTTTCATCGCAGGTAACAATGCGGTTCAAAATTCCTTCATTTGTGTCTGTTGAGCAGTGCAAGGCACGTCTCGACGCGTAATTTGCGCTGGCGATCATTGAGTTCGTGGGGCTCCCATTTGTCAAGCTTTTTTACCTTGCCAATTTGACGCAAATGGACCAATATTGTTTTGACGCTAACGTCGAAAGCTGCTGCTAATTCAGCCGTAGATTGTGTATCATCAGCTTCCACAATCGCCTTTAATTCGTCATTGTGGACCAAAGTCTTCGGACGACCGCGAGGTTCATTTTTCAGGTCGAAATTTCCAGAACGGAGGCGAGCAAACCAATAACAAGTGGTGCGTTGGTTTGTAGTGTTAGCTCCGTAAACGTCGTTGATATTGCGTGCCGCTTGTGCCGCGTTGCTGCCACGACGGTACTCATATTCCATAATTACTCGAATTTTTAACGTATCCATGATGACGAAAAAGATTGAAATGCGATGAAAATGTAACACTAATCAATAAACAAATGACTACTTTTGGAAAAAAAAATCCATGTTTTTAAAATAAAATTAATTCAAAATTAGAATTCTTAGCCAAACAAAAATTATTTTGATTTGAAATGGCCAGTACTGCAGAACGGCAATTTCATAGGTAAAGACCTAATACTAAGGACAGATTTTTCAAAATTCATCTCCTAATGGGGTTAAATAAGGGATGACAGTTTGTGTGACAGTTCGTCATTTTTGGCGATAGGATCGGATCGGGCCAAAAGATTTTTTTTTTTTTAAATTAAAATGACATGAATAAACTCAAAGTATTCATTTCAATTAAACCATTTACAGGCACTTTTGAATATTGTCAAGGAGTCGAATGTGTGCAACAAGATCTCTATGGAGAAGAACGGTCAAGAAACTTCAAGAACACTCTAATCAAGATATTTAAATCATAGGGTACATTATTATTGTTGCTTCTATATGTGAGAACAATGTAAAACAATCATTAAAAAGAATTCAAAATATAAGATTGAACATTAGCCCTGGCAGATAAGAGATGACCAGTCTCAACTGACGGCGTCCGTTCACGAACATGACGCGTGGATCAGCACCATCCAGCTCAACTATTCTATAGGGAACCGAATGATCCAACAAACTACGAACCACCATCAGCGAGACATTTAAAGATGAATAGAAATGAGTTTTTTATTTATTTTCGAGTGTCTGACCACAAGTTTTAAACATTGCTTGGCGGTCAGAACTAAAACGTCATAAAATAATTAACTAACATCATTCTACCGAACAATCGTTTTTATTAACTTGTTTAAGAAATTGTACGTTTCACGTTTCATTAAAGGTCAAGATAAAATACAAATAAGAATATGAATAATTGCTTATAATAACTTTAACACGGAAGTCGCAATTACATGCGAACATAACGTAAGTCATTACATTATAATTTAATATCACGATGTTATTAAATATTAACTCAAATATAACTTAGTAAACTTTTTTTAACCATCAATTGTTTCAAAAATTATCGCAGTCAGACAGACTGGCCTCGAAGAGTATTATTTACATAAAGTATTTAATCATTTTGTTTATGGATTAAAATTAAAACAAGTTAAGTTACTAAAATAAAACACAGTTTTGCCGAAATAACAAGTTCAGACTGATTTGGAAGATGATGTAATTTGTGTTACTTGAGTTACCGAATTCAGCCATTGTATGTAAATAATACCTAATTTATTAATGAAAAAGCACCACACCTCAGCACATCCGACACGTCGTCTTAACACAAATCATTTACCACATAACTTTTGGTCTTTATTAACCAATAGTTAACTGAAACACTAACAGCTGACATGTCATTAAACAACACAACACATTTCGCCATATATCCCTCTTGGTTATCTAGTATGCAGTACCACTACGAATGATTTCAAAGTCATCAAACTCCATACTTATCTTGGTTTTCCACCACTTTGTTAACAATTCAACATAAGCATCTATTTTCCCAAAATATACAAGTTTCCTTATCGCGATCGTTCATCTATTATACTTATTCAAAATTCTGAATATATGCGGAAACAATGTCTTGTGGGTAGACTTTCCCCAAACATAATCAACATGATTGAAAGCGCTATTCTCCATCACCTTGTAATCGACTACATTGGGTAGTCGCTTCCTCAGTAGTTCGACATCTTTGATGGTAGATATCTTATCATTCTTCGCGACAATAAGCGATATCTTCATCGTCACTTTACTCAAGTTATATTCTGGCGGCGTTGGCTTTTTGTATTTTGCCATATTTTGTGCAAGCCCATAATCGTAATTGGAAAATTTCTTTCTCTGACTTATCTGCACTAAATGGTTTAAATTCGTCCTTGAAGTCCCGGCAGGAAAGTGTCCTAATATGATAGGAAGGAACTCCGGTTCAATTTCGTCGGCGTTTGAACCTGTCATAAGGAACAGGCCATTTATAAGGCATGTTTGATAGCCTGAGTATTTTTGGCTACACAATTCGTCTATTATGGCTTTGGTTATTGAGTTGTGGCCGATAAGTTCATCACTATTTTTGGCTTTGAGACCAATGTTCAAAATCGGCGCCAATTGTAAAACAAGGGATGTAAAAAGTCCTGTGTTTTGTAAGAAACATATTGGTGCCAATGAAATTAAAATCTTAATTTTGTCATTGTATTCTGGGCGCGTTGCTCCTAACACGTACAATGACATTGTCCCTTCTGAATATCCGATGACACTTAAGCTTTGTTCTCCTGTTTTGTTCAAAATGAAGTCTATGGACGCGGGTACATCGTAGTATCCTATTTCGTGGGCGCTAAAGTTCCAGAAGGCTTGGTCCGAGTCTGGGTCCATTCTAGTGTGTCGTCGAGAATATTTGTTGCCTCGATAGTTCATTGCCCAGACGTCGTAGTTGTCTCTTGCTAGGGCGATAGCCAATGACGTGTTTCCCCGCATGATGAAGCTGTCTGCGGAATCTACGGCGCCGTGTACGAAAAGAAGCGGTCTTGTCCTGTCTCCTGGAATATGAAAGACCTTCAGTATGTATCCACCTTCAGACATGACGTCATATTCTTCAGCCTTCTGACCATATTTGTTGGCAATTTCGCTGAAGCTCATTCTGGCTTCTTCTGGCATTTCCATATGTGTGGAAATCTGGCTTAAAACTCCACTGGCAAAGATCACAACTCGAAAAAATACGCGGTTCATTTTGAAGTCAAGTTTGTTATTTTAACCGAACGAGTTTCTTCACGTCCGCTTAGTCCGTATGCAATAAAGGCGAACGTATATGTTCCTCGTCTTATATACTTACTGTGCAACCTATTTTCTGTTATAACATCGATAAATACTATGTTGTTTTTAGTCGCTTCGTCACTTTGCTTAACAAATAATTTGCTATCTTGTCTCGATCCGTTCTTTTAATTTTTTTGTTTAAATTATATTAAATGTTATTAGTGTGTTGATAAAAGGATCAGGAACTTAAATTTTTGTTCCTGTTTGATTTTTTCTGTTTTATTAAATATCTCCATGCTGCTCACAACTTTTTGAGTTGCATTTCAAGAGTAGCGACTCTCGATAATGCACAAACTTAAAATGCATAAGTAGTAAATGGAATTATGTTTGTTTTTGTAAAGATATGAATTCATGATAAATGTGAATAATAAATCATTTAATTTCTGTAGGTAGATTTATACAAACACTTTTACACGTTAATCAACTTTAAAAACTTGATGAGGTCGGCGTTTCCTATCTGACTACTCTGAGAAGAAAGGCCGAAACAAACTCAGAGGTCACAGTCTCTTTTAATGTCCAGACATAATCTTGGTCAGATCACGTAGAGACCACGTAGATTGGTGTCTGAAATGACCTGTCCAGTCAGTACACGCATTTGTCAGTAATCGTGCAGCTCAACTCAGAACTTAAGGAGCTCAACGATTCGATGAACAATACCAAAGAAAGGTCGTTTGGGTAGGCCAAATAAAGTACTCTTACTGCCAGACTATGGTCAAAACTAAATGAGAAAAACCCAAAAAAAAAACCAATGACCTACATAATCTTCACATTCACAATAATTTTATTAAAATAGGTAATATAATACTTTCAAAGTAAATATTCATGTCATTGTATATGTAAAATGGTTTATAGAACTCAGAAGAACGTCACTGTGTAAATTGGAGCAGCTCAATCCTAAGCCTTTTTGTCCACAATATAGGCTTTAACAGTATAAAAAGGCTTTCTGGCAGTTTCCGCTTTATAAAAGATTTGAATTTATTAAGGCTTAGTTCTTGAATGCGGCTAGGAAGTTTATTATAAAAACGTATACATTAGCATACAAACGAGCCACCTTTTTCTTAAGCCTGCTTGTAGGAACTACAAGTTTGTGTTTGTTCCTTTCCTAGTATTTATTATTATGGATATCACTGTATTTTTTAAACAGCTTAATATTTTCATAAATATACTGAGAAGGCACCGTCATTATATTAATCTTTTTAAATGTGTGCTGATTTATAAACTGAACGAATTGCCCTTTTTTTGTAAAAAAAATATTGTCTGAATATCGGCCGCATTTCCCCACAACAGAACACCATACGACATCACACTAAGAAAATAACTAAAGTATACTAAACGGGCTGTCTCTAAATCAGTTAAATCACGAGTTTTACCTAACGGCGTATGCTGCAGAGCCAAAGTTTTTCGACATTTTATCTATATGGGGCTCCCCGTTGAAGCTTGGCATCCAAAGTTATGCCTAAGAACACTGTGGTATCTTCAGGATTCAACTCCCTATTCATGAGCACACTAGTCTTTCCTTGTCGAACATGAGGTATCGTAAACTACACACCACTACTATACATTTAGTTTCTTTGTCATTATATTATTAGTTTCTGAGTACCATTTACATAAATCATAATAATTAAACAATAGTAGGCCGTAATAAAGTTAAGTAAAATTATGATTATTCAAAAAAAATACATTTATGATAAGTAATGTAAATTATGCCGAAAAAAACCGGCCATGTGCGAAACCGACGCACACACGACGGGTTCAGTACCGACGTAAAATATATAATTGGTCCAGGCCATGGTACGGCCATGGCCTGGACCAGGGCCGGACGCGAGAGGTCAGCGCCGCGCCGCCGATCGTCTCCACGAGTACACGGCGGTGCTCCGCTCAAGCCGAGCAGACCTCCACCGTGTCCTCCGGGCGATCCACACAATGATGACACCCGGGCGTTTCCTCCCGCCTTATCCGGAACAGGAACCTCCCGAAAAAATATGTCACAGCCTTATATGTAATTGCACCATCTCTCTATCGATTCTGAAAGAACTATTTGATATGATCATAATATTATTTAAAATTTTCTGATTAGTATTAATTTTGTTTTTTAGTTTGCATAGCAATTTATCATTCATTGTTCGCGAATACCAAATATATCAATAAACAAGAAAAAAAAAGTAATTTAAAGTATGGGACATCCGGAGAACGGGCGAGTAAATACGTGCGAATCGACCAATAAGCCAAGGCAATCTCTTTCCGACAACCTTTGTAGGGACTGAAAGGAAGGAGATACATTTTGGACTGTCATTGTACAAAAATAGTACTGCAATAAATCAATCTGCCTAGCCTTTTCTTGAGTATGTTGGGGTCGGCTTGCAGTCTAACCAGATGCAGCTGCTACTGGATACCAGTATTTTACATAGATAGACTGACTGCCTATCTGACCTTCACAACCTAGTTACTGGGTAAGACCCCTTCACAACAAGACTGGTTGCTTGACTTTCAGGGCTTCTGACTACCCGTAATGACCTAGCTTACCTATCTCTTTGTTTCCAGGTCTCATAATCTACGCGACGTACGGCGCGTGGCATAGTTCAGAACGCAAGCGTAAGATCGACTCTGTCCAGATGGCTGACTTACACAATGACAGTCAGACTGCCTTGCTGAACAACGGTCTGACGCACGCCCTCGGCTGACAAATACCTAAACCGGGACCTAAACCTGACGCCTGTGAGGAACGGGTCGTCAGTCCCACAAGTACTGTTGTGTCGTTTATTTCTAGCATTTAGTAACTTAAAATATGTTTTGATAATACTTTGCCCAGTATTGATTGCGGATAGTGTTGAGTGTATTGTAGTGTGTACATGTGTCAAGATTTTATTAAAACATAAAATCTAACTTTTAGAAATAACGGGTATTAAAAAGACGTTTAACAAAGCCGAAAGTCACTAGTTCTTCCCATCATTGTAGTTTTTTTTCTTTGTACTAGCCCATACCTTCTGGTTACTGAGATATTGAAGGTCAAAGTTCCAACTTTATTTTTCGTACGAAACCAAGTTCCCGTAAATAGAGATTTTTCACACCGAAAATAAAAGTCGTTTCCCAGCAATTATTTTTGTACGATGTTACTTAGTATGTACAGAATGCGTAGATGACGGCTTTGTGATGGGCCCTTTTACACCCAATATTGTACTCGTATATTACGGCTGATGAGTCATGGCCGGTCTGAATGTAGGCACTACGAACTTTCGCGCATGTTCTTTCACTCACACTCGCCTCATGGTTCCATTTGGTTCCTAAAAATGTTATTGCGCAGCCTTCTGCGCAAAGTTCGGACCCGCCATGGTTCATCGGCCGTATTGTAGTTAGTCTCATTCATAGGTGAATGACTTAATGTTATCTGGGGAGGTATTCGGCCACTTTGATATCGCGCAAATCTTGAAGCTAGACGAGCCGACCGTAAAGTCAAGGTCATCTCACGTTGATATTCGGATCTATAAAATTATAATTTATAATAATTATTATTTATATTTACATTAATATATGAATTAAATCAGCATCATCGTCTTTCATTACGTTAAGATAAAGATGTTATAGTTAGATTTCTTGTTTCGTCACTAAAACCTGTCATACTATTTTCGCCTAAGCTGATCTTTGAATATTTAAATACTTAAACGTGTCTGTATAAACATGTTCACACTTGATATTTTAATGTGACGTAGAGATCATATAATTAATTTGGTAGTCTTTTGTAATTGTGGCCATAAGGAAATTAAAAAGCTTGTTTATGTTATGATTTTAGTGTCAAAACAATAGATCATAATAAAAATGTCCTTCATACTTTATCAAAGTTACTACACATTCTTATTTCCATGTAAGGATTTTTTATAATATTATGAACTAGAAACAATTGTTTTTCATATAGAACGACATGTTTTGTTTCCAAAATTAATATTTCTTGTTGAAGGTCAAGGTCAAACATTAAACCACATGTAACATAATAAACCCAATTTAAAAGGCCGATTTTTAAATAATAAATGATTTTGTGTTATTGGACTGCGTACTGCGTGTGGTCTAATAAAGAGAAATACCACCTTTGTCTACAATGTCTACAATGTTTGGCTTTGTCTACAATTGTTATAACTTAAACCTCTTAAGGGGTCATTGTACTTATCATTATGAACAACTTATACTATGGGACCAACCCTGAAATTGCGAAAACAAATCAGCTGTTCCCTACGTTTTGTCGACTTATCCTACTATCATACTAATATTATAAATGTAAAAGTTTGTATGTATGGATGTCTTTTACTCAATCACGCAAAAACGGCTGAATGGATAAGGATGGAATTTGGCACAGGTAGGTTATATCCTGGATTAATACACAGCATACTTTTTATCCCCGTAGTACGTTTTCGTGGGATAATTCCGACATCCACGCGGGCGAAGCCGCTGGCAAATGCGAACATAAATGTATAGAGCAGCTGATTAAAAGTTTTCATTTATTTACATTACACCTTGTATAGAACATGAACTCAATAAATCATTGAATATGAATTAAATGCAGTAAACTATGCTTCTCAAAAAAATATAAATGTTAACCCATTCTTAAATGTTACTCAATATTGCGACGAAGATGTCAGCTTCCCAATCTATGCCTTATATACAATCGAATAATGAATTGATATTGTGTGATTAGTGTAAGTAATTAATATAAATATGTATTTATTATTGTGTATTTTAGAGTAGTGCCTAAGGTGAAGTACATTTTACTGTAGTACGTCAGTGGTAACAAAACTTGTATAAGCTGGCCTCATTCTGCTGAAACTCAGTACTCCGCCAGGCCAGCTCAAGGTCAAAGTGTTAGCACTGACTTGCGGGTTACTGTATAAGTGCGCTAAGTATTAACTATACAGGGTCAAATTAAATTAACTAGCGCAACTCTGCAGACGTAATGGGTATGAATATCTAAATACAATAGAATAAAAACAAAAAAGATTTGATGTTTTTTTTTGGGGGTCTTCGAAACCTTTTGTAGTTTTGTTACTTGAAGTATATATGTTGTGAATATTTATTTTGTTATCATCTCTGTGCAGTTTACACAAAAAAAAAAACGAATTTTTAAGTTGATATTTCAAGTGACTACAGTAACAGCTGTCGATGACCCCATCAAATTATTTTTTTATTATCTTGTTTATATAACGATTCCCATCACGTCTGCGACGTTTCGCTAGCTATATTTTTGACCCTGTAGATTTAGTGATAACTTAATTATAGCAAGTTATAGCTTGATAAGCTGTATTATACCCTTAAGCATCCTTTTGACATTCAAGTGGTTTCAGACCGTTAGCGATTAGAGAGTTCTGCATTGATATCATAGAAATCTAGATGTTCACGTAATGCGGTTACCGTTGACTTCAAATAAATTATGATGAATAAATTGCTTTATTAAAATAACTGTGAGCTTGTGACTAAGTGGTTTTATGAACGTGAGTTATGTAATTTTATGTAATAACAATGTCTTGCTTTGTAATTACTGGATGTTCCTAGTTAATTATTTAAGAGCCTGTCTTAATTACCCTTAAATGCGTCTGTACTTACTCTTGTTAGCTTACTCTTAATGCGTAAGTTGATTTCTGCAAGTTTTTTTTTAATCTCACAGTCGAACTACTTGCAATAAATGAATACACAGCAAGTCTGCTTGCTATGAATATTTACACTGTGGAAGTCTACTTACTGTGTATGTTAACACGCTGCGAGTATATTTGCAACAAATGTTTACACTGTGCAAGTCTACTTGTAATGAATGTTTACACTTTGCAAGACTTCTTGCAGTAAAAGTTTACATTGTGCAATTAAGTTGCAGACTTCAACTTGCGCGAGTTATAATGCATATTACATCCTGCATTTTATATTGATTAGATGTTTACTCGCTTAAACATTTATTTTATTTTTTAGAATATTTGAATCTCGATGTTAAGGTTCCTATAACGTATTTCGCCAAAGTATTTTATATTATTTTCGTTGTTAGTATTTTTACTTAGTACTTAGTACTGTAGCTGTGTTTAAATTATGTTTATAATATTATTTAACTATTTGGAGTATATTCGAAAGGTTGTCATAAGAATTGCATTGATTTCCTTAATTCCTACCATTTAAGGCTTGCTTTTGCTTTAATATTTTAACTTCATAACAGTAGGCAATCAAGTTATCCATATATATTTATATTGGTTTGTTACTTCCAAGGTCAAGGTCATCTGGTTATTAATTTCGCTGAATCAAATACATAATTTTTAACATGTTAAGTAGTTTGGATATAGTTTTAGGTACTTATTGGCTGTGAAACAGCGAGTTGGAAAATGTATCTGTAAATTTAAAAAAAATTAAATAGGTTTGCATTCAAGTAATAGTGGTGTTTTTTTTACCATAATTTCACCGATCCTGGAAATCGATTGTCATGGTACGGGCATGTGATGCGGAGGAATGAGGAAAATGTCGTGAGGATAGTAGAAGAGAGTATGAATGTGGATGGTAAACGCCTCAAGGTCTATGTCCAGTAGCTATGTGAAGGGTGTTTTGGGGGACTGTCTTACGTAATTTTGACGTTCGAAAAGAGCACTTTTCGAACGTCAAAATTCAAAAACACGTCTACTGCTGGACGTAGGCCTCCTCCAAAACATAAAATTCAAAAGTCATTTATTCAAACTAGGCTGAAAATCTGCTGATTCTCAGCCTAGTTTGAATAAATGATTTCGTAGACGTCTTTCGGCTGAAATGATAAAACACCCAGACGTCATAACAATAAAACTTCTATTGTGCCTCGTTCAGTGTCCGCGAAAACGTTACGAGTAGAGGAAGAGCGAAGAAACGATGAAAAACTTTGAACTTTGTGACAGGGGCCGACTACCGAGATGAGTAATAGAAAAGTATGGAAGAAAAATGGATGTTTCGCCAACCCTAAATAAATTGAGTTAAGGGCGAATGATGAAGGTTTTGAAATAACAGTACAAAGTAGGCAAGTTGTAATCATTTAATCGTTCTCTGAAATAATAATTAAGTCGACTCATTCAATAAATCACAGTTTGTTAATACTTAAACCTACGTATTTGATTAATTATAGCTAATAAGTTAATTTGATACGTTGGTCACTTATGAACATTGTAATATTATAAATAGTAATCACGACTAATAGAATGTGTCGAAGAAGAAAAGTTGCTGCGACCCATAATGAGAATGATGAGTGATAAAAAAAACCATTGGGCAATATAAATTCTTGAAAATAAAACAATGCTTATAAATGACCAAGGCCCTATTAATCTAACGCTTGTCGATCACACATCTATCACAACATAGTTCATTTAATAATTGTCTCTATAGTACACAACATCATAAACAACATCGTTTTGAACTTTTTTTATATCCTTAGATTTTTTCTAACATTTCTACAGTTTTAAGCCTTACATGGCAAAGACCTATTCTTACACAGTATTTTTCTAAATCAAAACAAAGGGCCATCTATAGATTACGTCACACCTTAGGGGAGAAGGAGCGATCAACAGTGTGACATCGTGTGACAAGACGGAATCGGAAGCTCTGTGACGTTACATGCACAAATCTAAAGTACGTATTAAAACTTAAATGTCAACTCTAACGAAAATCTTCAAAATATTACCATCTATCAATATAAGGCTTATTTTAAAATTGCAAAATATGTGACGGCTCACCAGGGGTCACACAAATATGACCATCAGTGACAACAACGACGGCGGGCCGGCCCTGGTCCACAAATCATGAAATTCGTGTGACGTAATATATGGATGGACCCCGATGACGATGTTACTACAGCTAAATATAAAAAATATTGTACAGTAAAAGTAAAATAAATGGAATGTCAAATTATTTTAAAGTCAAAATGGTTCTCTGGCCCTCTTGAATTTGGGTAACAGAACCCAATCTGGTATAAAGTTGGTAAATGCAGTTTAATAACATTTATTTTCTATCTTATTATATTGAAGTCAAATACAAAATAAATACACCAAAATGTGTTGATATTGAATTTCATTTGGTCATAAATTTCTAAAATATAGGTACCTATGTAATAAAATAGGTAGTACCTAACTGCGGTAGGTATTTACCTACCATCACAGTAAAAATATTCTTCTATATTTTATAAATTGTAAATGGATATCTTTCTTTAGTATTATTAACTATGTTTTACAATGAAGCCTGCCAAAATCCTATAAGTACTAACTTATTTATGAAATAAGTAACAGTTGCCTTTCAAAAATCACTTCATTTTAACTTGTACGCCTACATTTTCATATGTGAATTCAATTTTTTATCTACGTGTAGTCAATCCTAACATTAATAATTATAATATAATCTGTCCTACAAAACCCTGTAATACGCACTCTCAATCCTAATCAAATAAACTCAAATCTTAGCGTGCCTAACTTACTGGCTATTTTTTAAAGTTGCTTTCAGATTATCTTGACTTCGACGACCGATTAAATCGGACTTTCAACTTAGGTTGACAAGAGCAGTTCTCGATTGAAAAAATCAAGCAATCTGTATGGATATGACTTTCCAGGATTTTTCTAACGTCTCATACACAAAAATTATCGTGATAAGGTAATTTATTACAAACAAATTAACAATCTAGTACCATCTGTTTGCCTTTTATGACTTTCTATTCAATTCACTTTTTCTCATATGCATAAGAACTTTCCGATTTGCTGCTAGTGCCGTGCCAAAGTAATAGTAAATTAGAAAACTAAACTAGTAGTGGTAGTGTAGAGTCAAGTAATGGTGTGCTAATCTAAAATATATCGTATGCAGTACGAAATATAAATAGTTTTTGCGAACACGTTTTTGATCCCACTATAGAATAAAGCCACAGTACAACTTAAAAACTCAGAACCAAAATAAAATTCATGGGTGTTTTATCCCTATGGATCTTACAAACTTAGCAAATCAGAAATACCCCCTGGCTTAACCCTATCAAATTACCACAGTCTAAGTATTCACGATTGTACACTAATATGGCTAAACAATACGTATGTCAGTCAGCGTTAGAACTTTGTGGTGACCACATGTCGCTTCTCCTCGATGATTCCGTTGGTGGTCGCCGGTTCACTCTTCTCGCGAAGTGAGCTGTTTCTGATGCCATAGAAGAAGTAGATCAGGTAGCCTGGAATAGAGGGACGAAAAGTTGTTTAAACAGTTGCATTATGAAATAAATCGACGTTATGGAAACGAATATATCTTCATAAACCAGCAGCTGGTTTTCTTCGAGTAAAGATTTCAACGACAACGATTTGTCAAAGTTGTAGTCAAACTGAAATCGATTTTTTTTAAATGACAAGATGAAGAAGAATGGTTGATTCTAGATATGTGAGTCGAACCAGAAAACGTTACATTGATCGACAAAATCAACAAGTCTGCGTAAATTTAGCCACCAATGATTATGTAATTTCAACCCTCGACAGTTGATCGCGAGACACAATGGGAATTTTGCGTCTACCAACGATTGATTGATCAAACACCAAGGATTCAATGTAATAGAATTATTAAACAAATATGTTTAACTTACCAATGACGAGCCAGATGATGAACCGCACCCAGGTCTGGTAGTCCAGCTGCACCATGAGGTACACGTTCATGCACACGCTCAGGTATGGCACTAGGGGTACTAGTGGCACCTGCAAAATATTTAGATGTTAGAAAACATTTAAAGTAGTTTGACGTGATGTTATTTATATGACCAGAAGTCCAGGACTTCATCAAGGTAGGGTTCTAGCTTCTAGAGCATCCTTGTTCTGATGGTTACTGTATGAGGATCGTGAATAAAGATATTATGTATGTTTCTGGAGAAAATTCTCAGACTGGACCCTGTTTTATGCTATGCTACGTATATTAATGAATAGGAAACAGGCGGATAGCCCACCTGAAGGCCAATTCCCATAATTTTATTTATGTCATAAACCCTATACAATTTTTGACAGTTTGAGAAATTTAGATGCGACCGTTCTTAAAAAAACCGAGAATTGCTCCTCTGGACATCTGCAATACTAGCAACCAAGAAAGCCCGTAGTATCTCCATACACACATACCGTGAAGGAGAGGTGCTCGACGCTGTTCCTCGGCTGGCGGTACAGCACCACCAGCAGCAGCAGCAGCACGGCGCCCAGCGCGCCCAGCGCCGGCGCCGCCAGCTCCCAGCGCAGCAGTGAGCACGTCGCCAGCGCCACCAGGACTGGAAGCAAACAAATAAAATAAAAATCTTAAATACATAGATAGACAACAACGCCCGGGTTATTCCATTTTTTGGGGTGGAAAAACGGAATAACCCCAACGCCCCATCTAAACAGCTGGGTCTATAAGCTTGAAATTTTGCACAAGTGTTCCTAATCCGGGCAAAGTACCGATGTGACTTTTTCAATTTATTTCTTGTTTTTAAGTTTTTCTAGGACACCACTGATATCGGTGAAGGAAAACTTGGAATCGCCAACCCGACTTGAGCAAGTGTGGTGATCATGGATTCTCTGTATAAGAAGAGCCCTTACTCTGCAGTGGGACAATAATAGGCTGGTATTATAAAAAGGCAGGCAAAACAAATACTTACAGAATATAAGGATAGTCCACTTGGCGATGGTGTAGGACAGATGCGTGGGGTACTTCAGTCCCAGCAGGTTGAAGAGTTGTTTGAATACGCTGAAGGGAGTCTCCGGCGCTGGCTTAGTGGCGTGCACCTGGATCGATGATTCTTCTTCGTATCTGGAAGAGGGCAAAATGTTGTTTAAGATTCGGTCTAGAGTTTTAATTATGGATAGCTAGTGGTGGATGTCTCAATTTTCGCAGCAGTTCGTTTATTTGCCATAACAAGACCAGATTCTCTAGTGACTGCAAAATTAGACAAATGTATAGCCACTGCTCATTCTTAGCGTAGGTTTCCCAAGACTATGGTAGACTGTGAAAGAACTGGGTGTGGCGTTCCTCAAACAAACTGGATTTTTTTTCTGAGAAGATATGGATCACAGTAGTTGATATCAGACGCCACAGAATCCACAAATATGCTAACTATTAATGTTAAGAGCGTTCATCCGTTAGAATCACGCTGGAGGCAAAATTGATGATTTCCGACGGAAGCTAAAACTTTATTGATAATTCGCAGTTGAAATGACAGCAGGAGGGTGACAAGCATCTCAGTTACCTTAGAATAAGCACACTGGTAGCGACGATGGTGTAAGCAAGGAGTGTACCGATGGACATCATATCAATCAGCTGATTCAGGTTGAACAGAGCCGCCATGATAGCTGAAAAACAAATGAAATAATTAAAAATTATATTGATTTATTTGTGATATTTAGTTACCTAGTTCTGGCGTTTACCATGTTCAACCATGTATTTTGGAACGGAAAGTAATACTATTATGTTTGCTTATTCACCTTATTGTGGTAGGTACTTGTGTAAAAACACATTTAGTATAAAAGTATCAACTAGGTAAGTAAAGTGAGTTCTAGACAGAAATGGCTGTTTTTATTGCATTCTTAAATTTCCGTAAAATAAACTGACAGTTATTTTTGTGGTAATGTACAAGAAATTACTAGACAAAACAAATTGAAGGTGCTAAATATATATCGGGACCCTATTGTCTTTACTAATATCACAACATTGTAAGTTTGTGTCAAGAAAATAAGTAATAGGTACCTAATTCGTAAAAGGTGCAATTAGATTGCGATACGAAATAGATGCGGATTTGATGACATCGACCATTTAGGTCTATTCAATATAGCTGTAGCATGTAGCATAGCAGCCGGATCACTTGCATTGATGAGGCGATCAATATCGACCGACTGCAATCTAGTTGCACCTTTTTGTGAAGGGTGGGCGTTTTGGGGGACTGTCTTATGTAATTTTGACGTTCGAAAAGTGCTGATTATGAGGTATCCAAAAATGAAGTATGTCACACGGTAAGTGTGGGTCGATAAAATGTGAACTCGACCCCCCTTTGTTACACGAAACAAAGGGGGGTCGAGTTCATAACGGTCACATGTATAAATCTAAAGTATTCAAACTTCAACTCGACGAAAAACTTTAAAATATTACAAACCCTATCAATATTATTACAAGGTTTAATTTAAAATTGCAAAATATGTGAGTTCACACCAGGGGACACAAGACATGGCCACCTGTGACAAGGACGAGACTCCGAAAATGATTAAATTCATGTGACGTAATTTATGGATGGCTCCTTAAAGTTCGGGTGTAAATCTACCAATAAGACAAAAATACTAACCAGCCAACAGTCCACTCAGCATGGTCGCGATCACAGGCGTCTGAGTCCTCTTATTAATGGCCGCCAAAGGCCTGAACAGCACACCATCGCTGCCCATGGCATACAGCACCCTGGGCAAGGGGAACATGGCACCGAGGAGACTGGTGCACAGCGCGAAGATGGCACCGATGGTCACTATCCACTTGATGACCGGCAGGTTGGCTTCTGTGAACACGTGGGGGAACGGCGCGTCGGCGTCCTGGGAGAGGAGATAGAATTTGGATTGTTGATTAGTGAGTCTAAAATAGAAGTTGAAGACCAAAATGACTTGATGAGACTTAAACAAATAACTGTTGTAACGTGGAGGTACCTGCCAACTATATCTGCCTGCCCTTTCAAGGAAAACTGGCTTGATGTTATGATATTAAAGTTCATTATTAGCCCAGCCTTTTTCCTTAGTTGGATACGTGTTTCAGTCTACTACCATTCCTGCTACCCATTCCACCAGTGGCTGTATATGTCGTGGTAACAAGACTATAGCCAGTTATAGGGATAGCTAGAGCGGACTGCCCAGAGAGTACCGATCGCACCTTCATTCGTAAGGCAAAGTGGCCAGAGTGGCACAGACAACGTAGTTCTTAAACCAAGATTTTATATTTTTCTATATTTTATGTCTATTGTAACGGAAAATGAGAGTTTATCAGTAAGTCTCAAGTTTAAAAAAAATCTTTGAAGTAGTTTTTAAGTCATGTTTTATGTCTCATGTGTTTCTATCTCACATTTTGTCTATAATTTTTTTTCTTAAGTCGGTTAACTACTGAAGTCAAAGTCAAAGTCATTTATTTGCTATAAATGCGGTTACAAAGGTGTTAATAAATATGTATTCTTGTGCGATGACACATTTCGCCATATTTTGGCGCATACATTAATGGTAATGCTTATTTAAATAAGCAATTAACTATAACTAAAGTTGAAAATATTTACTAAACATGAAATTATTTAAAGTAAATCAATCTTCAATTTACACAACAGAACTAAAGTAATAAAAAAAAATATTAATACATTTGGCACAACAAACTAAACCAAATTATATCTACAATCGCAGATTTTATATATTTTAAGTTTAGTCTACAATGCATTCCTGAAATGATAGGACCTACAAGAAGATTTTTTAGAAATTCACCTATTGAATAATAACTTTGTGAAATGAGCCATTTTTTAGTACTACGCAAAATTTTCTGTAAGGAAGATCAGTTATAAAATTTGGAATTGAATTATAAATAAGTGGCACCATATATACGCAACTGCGTCGGAATAGTTCGATCCTAGGGACAGGCATTTTTAATAAATATTGTGTGATTTTACGTTTATTTGTATTATTATTAAGTTCAAAAAGTGAATAATTTGTTTTAACAAACTTAGCGATTTCATATATATAAATGCAAGGAACTGTGAGAAGGTTGTGTGATTTATACACTGGCCTGCAGGAATCAGTCCAGCCCATATTGAAAATTGCTCGTATGCATTTTTTTTTGTGCTAACATAACTCTAGCAATTTCAGAAGAGTTTCCCCAGACAATTATACCATACCGGATGACGGAGCAAACATAGGCGTGATACACCATTAAAGCAGTTTCTCTGGATGTCTCATTTTTAACTTTCTTTAATGCAAAAACAAACCTATTGATTTTCATACATATTTCATCGATATGCTGCTTCCAGGAGAAATGTTCATCAAGTGTTATACCAAGAAATTTTGTTTTATGTAATTGTTCTACTATTTGATCTGTATGCGATACTTTAAAGTGGGTATATTTACTTTTCTGTGTTTTGAAATTGATTATTTTAGTTTTTTCTAAGTTAACTTTTAAAGCGTTTTTATCTAACCAAGTAATAATTTTATTTAAGGTGTTATTTATATCAGACTCGTATGATTTCTCATTTTTACAATCAAGGATAACAGTTGTGTCATCAGCAAACAGAACACAATTCTGTTCTATAGCTTGAGGGAGATCATTAACATATACAAGGAATAGTAGTGGCCCTAAGATGCTGATAAAGTACAGTTGGCATTTTAGTTAATTGAGTCGATAATTACCAATTTAAAACATGCTGTGGCCTCATGTAATTGAAGGAGTGCACAAGACTAAAACTTGACTGTACAGTACCGTACATCTTTTCGTCGTGCTCAATAAATAAATAAAAGATTGGTTAACACAGCAAAAACATCATAACTAGCGCACCAACTGACCTGCAAATAATACGGCAGCATCATAGTCAGTACAGTCGCAATACTGAAGTACGACACGAAGATAATCACTAAAGACAGCACGATGGACAGTGGGATGTCTCTCTTGGGGTTCTTGGCCTCCTCCCCGGTGGTAGCCACGCAGTCGAAGCCCACAAAACCGAAGAAACACTTGGCTGCGCCGGCCATGATGCCTGCAACACCCCAGGGAGCGAACCCACCAGCTCCTGCCTGGCTTTTGTATTCCTCTGGTACGTCTTCGAGTGCTATTCTCCAGTTGGCTGGGTTGCCTGGCAAAGGAAAAGATAGAGTAAGAGAAAGAGCAAAACAAAAACATAAGTTTGTGGATACTATAGGTACACCTCTTCGGGGAAAACAGGCGTGGTGGCGCGGCGTTGTTTGTTGTGTTAGAAAGAGTGAAAAGAAACTGAGGGAAAGGTTTTGAGTAAGGAGTTTTTAGTTAACCCATCATCAGTCGTAAGACGTCCACCGTTGAACATAATGTCTCCCAACCACTGCCACTTCAACCGGTTCTGTGCTTTTTGCATCCAGCTGACTCGTGCGGCCTTCACAAGGTCATCGGTCGGTTGGGAGATTTTCCAACGCTACGTCTTCCGGTACGCGGTCGCCACTCCAAAACCGTCTCATACGAACTTAATTAACTATATCTGAATTATTTGTGTCATCTGTTCCAAGTTCTATTGAGTTCTATATATTGATAAAGAAGGTGGCCTACAAACGTGCACTAGCTCAACGACAGACCCGTAGGATTACATTGACAAGTACCTATTAGTGAAAGTAACTAGCTAGGTACAAGGCGAAAGCCGTTTGTGTTTCTTATTAACAAGAATAGCAATATTGTTTTGGTAGACACAGTGCGCTAATCTTGCCCAGATTTAGCACATCCTAACTAATTATTATAAATGCGAAAGTGAGTTTTTTTGTTTGTTACGCTTTAACGCTAAAACTGCGGAACGAATTTGTATGAAATTTGGCACACGGGTAGACCATGACCTGGAATAGGACATAGGATATTTTTTATCCCGGTAGTACGTTCCCGTGGGATAATTTCCGACATGCACGCGGGCGAAGCCGCTGGCAAAAGTGTATTGTTGTACAAGAAGCTGAGCCCTAGCTTAAGTCACTGATAACAACTCATTGATAAATAGGTAAAGTGCTTAAATCGCCATATTTTGTCACTTAGAGAAGTAATTACGACTAAGTACTTCGGCCTTTTTATTTGGACCAATCCTAATGTTTGTAGTGGCATATTATTCTTTTTACAAATCGCGAAGCCTTTCTTGATTTTGGTTTTTTATATATAAAAAAAGCATTTAATTCAGGGAAGTAAAACTCTTTAGTACACAAAATAAATTTTTATGATTATACATTTTTATTATTTTGAATTTTATGCAGTAAAGTTAACACTAACTTTAAAGCATTAAATTCAAAATGGGCCAATTGCCTAATACGTATTTCTGGATTTGTCGATTCGCCCGTTTCGGGCGAGTAAATTCATGCGAATCAACCAATAAGACCATTGAATACCTGCGTCTAAATATTTTGTTTCTCAGTGTTTTGCCCGGTCCCTATTTTCCCTATAAATCATTAGTATCTATTAAGACTTGACTCGGACGGTGATCCATGCAGATCACGGAATCGCTGCTGCGGCGGGGGTCGGCAGCGTTTGGCGCAAAAAAATCGTTGAACGCACAACTTCTGTCACATTCGAAGCCGTCAGTTTCTATACATAGGTATATCATTTTAGTCGTAGAGCGAGTAAACGATGGTTTATATGAAAAGTGTTGACAGTGCCGCGTCTAGCAGCGGCCGGCGCGGCATCTCCGATCTCCGTGCTCCGTGGTGATCCATTTTTCTCAATTGACTCTCATCCGTGGGAGATGTTAAAAATAGCTGATAGTTAGCAGGATCTCCATCTAGACAGGAATTGCTAAATGGACACACGTGGATGTCCCGTTTACGAAGTTCATATTACTGTTGTACAGTTAACAGCACACTTGAACTATGAAAACCGATCTTAATGCTTTGAAATAAAGATGCTGTTAATAATGGTTGTCACTGACGTGCGTCCGTTGCTGACAAGAAATGTGTGTGAATCACCCGTAAGTAGATAATGTAACTTAATATCTACAGACTTATGATCCATAAAAAAAGTTCTAGTCTGGCCAGTCTGGCTCCTAAATTAATGAATCTTCTAACAATTTTCACGTTTTTGTTATGCGGACATTTACATACATAAAGCACATAATATAACAAACTCAAACCACAACAATGCACGGAACTAAGCAATAATACAATAAAGGCCAAAATAATGAAACAGTTGCTTGCAATTTTGACCAATTTGTCAATCCAGTGAATTTATAGATGTTGAATCGAACATTTGTGAACGATGGTTCTTATCACCATGTTGGTGATTGATGAGACAGGCTCTTTTTGACTATCAAGGACGCGATCAAAAAGTTAAAGCTAGAAATATTATGGATATGGAGGATGCACAGAGCAAGAAACGCCACGCCTTAAAAAAGACAAGAGATGGCTCACAAAACATATACGGACCTGGGTCTTAAGGTAAACCTTGCTTACAAAACCAGACACTAGTTTAAATCATCGAGTAACTTTTTTATTTCGAACCTTATTCCGACAATATCAAAGTTCTAATTACAAAAACTAACATCAAACACGAGACTAAGTTGTCAATTTTGTACCTATTAAGAACTTTATCGTGCTCTAAATAAAGTTTATAATAAAATAACGAGCTTGAAGGTTTGGGCTTGGATTAAAGTTAGAATTCGTTTTGTAATAAGACGGATAACCTTTAGTCATATGTTTTGTGAGACGTCCTAAATAGATAAACAAGATGTACTCACTCTTGACGGCTCCAGCGATGATTACGATGATGACGGTGACCAGGTTTAGTGCTGTGAACACGTTGTTGAGCTTCGTCGACTCCTTCACACCAATGCCCAGGAGCACTGGAATCATATGGTCATTCACTATATAGTAATTGTTATAAGGGCCGCAGCTGCCTCTTCAGTGGATGAATATTTCATTTATACTTCATCATGCACAAAACGTTCTTTGTAAAGTTATTGTTGAAAGATAAAGATGACGATGTACGATTGTTAGATACGATCTAATTGACGCCTTTTACTCATCAATAGCAGAAATCAATTGATTTACATATCGTACTTAATATTCCAAAATCAAAGCACAAAGAATCTTTTTTTAAGATTATCATAAAAAACTGATGGTTGAATCTTCAGTAGTTACTACCTATGTAAAGAAAACACGTGTTCAGCAATACTATAACAAAAATTAATACAACACACTCACCAGTAATTAGAAGGACAAGCGCAAACGCAAAGAAATCAGGATAATCGGCCATGAACGCAATGTTCATAGGCGCAGCTTCCGTCATAGCCCTGGCCATGGAATTGTTGCAGAGGCTATCAATATACAAGGCCATGCCTTTGGCCACGCTGGCCGTGCCGATGACGTACTCCAGAATGAGGTTCCAGCCAATGGTGAAGGCTATGAACTCGCCAACACTGACGTAGCTGTAGACGTAAGCGGAGCCGGCCTTGGGCACGCGGGATGCGAATTCGGCATAGCAGATACCTGAAAGTTGGAAGAGCCTGTTTAGGATGCTGTCCATGTAAATTGATAAGGGAAAAGCGAGGTGTTTACAGGGGGAAAAATAAGGGAATGAATTAGTTCACATCAGTTTAGTTTTTAGCCTTTTATTAAATTAAACAATTATAATTATAAGAGTGTATTAAAATCTATGAATAGTTGCATTTTTTTAAAATAACTATTCATCTTATAATTACTAACCTACACAATTAACTCAATAAATATTTCTAATTTTACCTCATTTAAAATACACGGTAACAGTGAATATATATTCATAGATACAACATTTTTTACGGAATATTAAACACGTTTTTGCAGTTCGAGTTTTTTGTAACACTAAATACCTGGCTTTATCTATTTTAAGCTACACTATCATCATCTCCCTCGTGCCATGTTACGTGTGGTCGGCGCAACACGTTTCCTTCTCCCACTCCCCCCTGTCAACCGTCACTCTATCATTCACTCCCTTCTCTTTCATATCATTCCTCACACAATCCATACATCTTTTCTTTGGCCTTCCTCCCCTCCATCAACATTTATATTCATCACTAATTTAGCCACATGCTTTTCCTCCCTCCTCATCACATGCCAAATACTAAGCCAAACGATTTCCTTTCAACTTTTCTGTCACTGGCGCCACTTTCAAACTTCCCCTTATACTATAATAATAATTTCTTACTTTATCCATTTTCGTTTTAAGCAACACTAGATTATAAATAATTTGTCTGACTGTGTTGTTGATAAGTGGAATTTATAATAGGTTGCACGTTTTGACTTATTGTTACGAGTAAATCCAACATTGTATCTTCTATAGGTACTTACTTGAGTTTTTCATGATCATAAAATATTATGACTTATCTACGTCCATTGTCTGTCGAGTACACTATGTAACGAGTACGCGATACTTCTTCAGTATAATACCTACTTAGAAATTGATGGAAATCATTGGAATTGTCTACAAGATTCTTTATCAAAGGGTTTATGTGCCCTCTTTGTTGCTATCACTGCTTATCACTAAAGAAGTCTCTTAACCGCACTTGAACAGCAGAATATCAGTATATAGTAAATGTTTAGTTACTGATGGACATAGTAGTTATAGGTAGTGTAAATAGCTATAAAGATCCAGCTTGGCAGACAGATTGGCGATGCAAGATGATAATTAAGGCACGTAATCTAGGATGCTACTCAAGAGTGACCAATTACAGACAATTACCAATGAGTAGCTGACTACTTATATTGGTGATTGGAATCTGTAACTGGTTTGGGCACGCGACATTCGTGTTTGGACATTCTGTAATGTCATAACACTAGTATTTCAATGGTGGTCCGTAGGTACACTACACAACCAATCGCAAATTACTTAATAACGCATTAGTAAGTCGCCGCGTATACGGACCGTCATTGAAATATCTACTAGTGCTGTGACATTCAGGTCACTCATTGGTGATTTGAGTTTGTAACACTTTACTTTCGAGTAGCGTCGTGCCTGAGTCAAACGCAGTTAAAGGTAGCTGGTTGGAGTTCATGGACAATTTCAACCTGACATCATGCTAAAGCACGGTTTGGAACTTTTCGACGATAGTGACAATGCTGCTGTGTACCTACATATAGCCAAGATTTAGATGATACTATTCAAATTGCCATAGACACGCCAAGAAGTTTTAAATTCTGCTTGCAGCTACTACATCATTTAAAGAAACCAAAGATACTGATCCTAAATCTCAATACCCATAATGGGTTTTAAATCACTTGCAAGTTGAAACAAGATGCCGGAAGGAAGCGAATCATTTCCTTCAAATATACGTCACATAATATTTGACCATGTTCACATGGGTTCAGCCAATCAGTGGTGACAATGGACAACCTTGTGAAGGGAACGTTCTCCGGCCGTTCACTCTATTCACTCTTGCATGTTTCAAATTACGAGTTTATAATGATTTTAATAGTCGCTGGGAAATTCTCATTCATGGGTTCTTTATTATATTTGTAAGTACCTATATTTGGGCAATTTAATTTGATTATTTGTATGAGTGTAAATGAGGCAATGTTTCACAAACGTTGGCACACTTATTATTGTGTCCAATGTGTCCTGTTGTCTGCACGTTACAGGAACTGATGGTGCCAAACTCGTTGCCAAATTCTGACTCTATTTAGATTGCCGTAGACACGCTACGAAGAAGTGGCTGCTATAATATGACATCATTGGAAAACGATAAAACTCATTTGACTAGATTTGTTTGATAAAGTTAGATCACATCAATTGTTCGATCAAAATACATGAATATTCCTTTTTTTAAATACTGTGGTTTCCAACTGCAGTATTTGAAAGTGATTTGCAATTTTTATTCCTTACGATTGAAAAGAAATAGATTCTAGCGAACCTTAAAGCCTCCTTTACGCCAGATGAACTTCAACTACAGTGACCCTGAAAGCATACTCTTTTTATTTATCCTCAATTTACTGGTAACTGGCGGCCCGCCCCACCTTGGCAATCGTTCCATTTGTATTATACAAATATAAACCTGAACCTCAAGCCCCAAGAATTATTCTCTTCTTCTTTCGTATCGATAGTACCTCATGTCAAATTACTTGGGCTCAGTAAGTGGCCACGTCAATAGTGGCATCAGTGTCGTTTTTATGAGCATGTGTGAGTTTCTCTTTATGATGGTGAAGAGGTATATTCCATGTAAAACTTACCAGCAAAAGCAGATGCAACAGCAGCAACCAAAAAGCTGATACAGACAGCAGGACCAGCGACAGACTTAGCGACCGCTCCCGCCAGCACGTAGACCCCCAGACCGAGGGTGCTGCCGACGCCCAGGGCCGTCAGGTCTACAAGACCGAGGCATCTGTCCAGTTGTGTGGACGTGTCGCCGTCTTCCAGCTGCTTGCAGCGACGTAAAGCGTTGAATATCCGACCGCAGCCCATCTGGAAAGAAGAAAATAAATGATTTGAGATACATTTTTCCCATTAGAACTCACTCATTGACAAACACGGGAATCATCATCTGCCTATGTTTTTCCCAAATTGATTGGGGTCTGCTTCCAGTCTAACTATGCTACTGAATACCTCCTCCTCCTACCTCCACACAGTAAGTATCGTGTTGCCCAGTTACTGGGCAACACGATACTTTTTGGTTAGACTGGTTGCCGACTTTTCTGCTTCTAACTACCCGTGACGACAACTGTCAAAGGTCTAACTAGTTAATTGACTCTGGCGTGACTTTGCAGAAATCCATGATAAAATACAATAGACGACGTATATTTAGTAACCTAATCCGCTTAACTGTTCTTAAAGAGTCAAAGAAAAAAACACAAAAAAAAAAAAAAAACAAAGAAAGGAAGGTGTTTCTTTGTGTCATAAAGAATCGACACGTGTTTCACCTCTCAACGAGGCATCCTCAGGATGACGATTGTCTTGTTGCGAACCAGGACCCGACGTGTGGACACGTCAAGCCACTCACTCACACAGCGTCACTCTGCTCTCGACGTTTGAACTTACATAATGATAATACCAGAGAAAATGCACGACTTCGATTTATTGAATCTTTTAATTGCTTACAGCACTTTTTGCCAACTCCTAGATACCTACATACTAACTGAAGTTTCATTTATCGAGCCAAAGAGTCAAAGATCCATGTTTCCATATATATCGAGAAATGAGTGGAAAAACTTTTTTTGTTTGTTTGTTTGTAAACTTTTCTCGCCTAAACCACTGAACCGATCGTTATGAATGTTGACGGATAGGTAGCCTGGGAGCTAAGGAAGGACATATGCTGAAATTCAGGCAGACGAAGTCGTGGGTCACAGCTAGTAATCAGTAAATGCAATAGAAATATAAATGTTCTGCGTTACCCATGCACAGACTTCGTTTTCGTCATTAAAATGGTCTTACGTCACCTGCCAAACTTGGACTAACTAATTGGCTTTGATATTGGTGTATTGACTATAATTAATTTAATTATGGCTACCATAATATTTGGGTTCCAGCTGCCACAGACACCTGCTTTCTTCAAGTGTATAGTTGTGTTCCGTAAATGGTGGACGAATCTTAATTTTCCATCCGGTCATTGATTCTTCCCGTAGGTCATTGGTCCCCGCCCAAGTTGCGAGTACCAACGCACCTGCCCTTTTTGAAGGGCATCGCAAACATGTGTAGATGTCCTTCCTGCCCTTAAATATATGTCGGCAATACGTTACTGACTTGACTAATCAGGACGCCAGCGCCGCCTAGCGGCGCTCTACAGAGTCTACAACATAACGCTCGGACCGGCCGGAGCTAAGCAGAGTTCGTTGGTGACTGTCAAGCAGTGAGCACGTTTAGAAATTGTCGCCCGTTCCGAATAGTTGTGTCGTGTACCTACAGTATGTAGGTACCATCGAAGAATTTCATATCTAACCACCGTAAGGACTATTCTTGCTTGCAGCGCTCGGCGGCTATAGAAGCGGGCCGGTAACAAATGTGGTCATCGTGTTCACGGGATTTTGTTTTGAAACTGGTTAGATATGAACTTCTTTGATGGTACATTGCTAGTGTGATTAATTTGATCTGCACTGCAAACGGTTGTTCTATTGATAGATAGATAGATAGATAAATCGTTTATTTGGTGCACACAAAAGACAGCATAAAATACAAAAACACGATTAAATAATAACTAAATACATGAATATAAGGTGCCAATAACCAACACTACCCACAGTACGCCCACAGCATTTTTATTATTATATTGCTGATAATAACAAAAGAGACACATACCTTCTCCGTCATATAGATACTACTGCAAATTATCTATATTAACAGTGAAGTGGACTGTATTGATTTTTCTTTCTTTTCAGGATTTCCCCAATAAAAGATGTCTTGGTTTGATTCGTTCTTGTTTATTTATACACGTTATACACTGAGAGAGCTTAACTGGATTTGATCGACTTCGATCCACACTGTTTTATTTCGAACTACGACACTGTTTTACTTTGATCTACAAACTACTAATGACGACAAACGACTATGATCGACTACGAATGACTACAAATGACTACGAATGACTACGAATGACTACGAATGACTACAAATGACTACGATCGCCCTATACTTATATAAATCTACGATAGCGCAAATAGCGGCGGTATCGTGTTTTATTAAAAACATGTCATCCAATACACGTTCGGAATCAAAATGGTGATCGCACGCAATCCTAGGTCCACCAATCAGAGACAAGCGGATGGCGTCTCGATGTCGGACAAGTTCGGACAAGTTCTGACGCGTTTTGTCAAGTCCAAACTTGCTCTCGACTTGACCTAGAATTACGTACGATCATTACAGGGTTCTTATATTACTACTTATAACTATCCTTGGACGTCCTGCACATATGTATATTACATGCTCGGCGTCCGTTACACATATGTGCAGGTACATGCTCGGCGTCCGTTACATTCCTCCCCCCGGCGCAGCCCGCGTAGCCTCTTCATTCTTCATCACGACGACGAGCTTGCTCACGGGACGCCGGAAGGTGCCGGTTCTGGTGCGCACCTCGACGACTCGGATGCCGCCGTCTGGTCCGCGGTGTGTGCGCTCGACGACTCCCATCGGCCAGGTGTTCCGGGGCAGCGTGTTGTCGACCACGAGGACCACGTCGCCAGCCTGCATCGGTCGCACGTCGTTCTGTGGCTCGCCGCGAGGTACCAGGGTGGGAAGGTACTCGCGTAGCCAGCGTCGCCAGAAGTGGTCAGCGAGTGCTTGACTAACTCGCCATGTTCTTCTGTCGGCCTCGTCGCAGGGTCCCGTCGTCGGTAGCCCGTCTGATGACCCCAACAAGAAGTGGTTTGGGGTCAGGGCCTCCGGGTCGCTGGGGTTCACGCTGACGTGGGTCAGCGGTCTTGCATTGATGGAGAACTCGGCTTCTGTTAGTAGAGTTCTCAGGACTTCTTCTGCCGGTGCCTTCTCTCGCAGAGTGACGCTGAGAGCTGTCTTCACGGAGCGAACCATTCGCTCCCACGCGCCGCCTTGGTTGGGCGCGCCAGGAGGTATGAAGCGCCACTCCATTCGATGCAGTAGCCCCTCGTCTTGCAGGGCAGGCATCCACTCGGTGTAGGCGTTGCGAAGCTCTTGATCTGCCCCGCGGAAGTTGGTCGCGTTGTCGGAGTACATCAGCTTTGGCCAGCCTCTGCGCGCAGCCATACGTCTCAGCGCCATGATTGCTGAGTCGGTGGAGAGTGATGTGACGAGCTCGATGTGCACGGCGCGGGAAGTGAGGCACGTGTAAAGTGCGCCCCACCTCTTCTCTCGGCGGCGCCCCACCTTGACCATCATTGGCCCAAAGTAGTCCACCCCGCAGTTAGTAAACGGGCGGTGGAACGGGTCAAGGCGGGCGTGTGGCAGGTCCCCTGTAGCTGGTGGCTGCGGCGTTGCTCGGCGTCTCCGGCAGAAGGCGCAGTTTTTCTCTACGGCGCGTACCGTGGGTCGCAAATGGATGACCCAGTACCGCTGCCGTAGGTCGTTCGTCACGCGCTCCCTGTTGGCGTGACCCGCAGCGCAGTGCTCCCGCAGAACGAGGAGCTTGGTTAACTGATGGCGGCCATCCAGTATGATTGGTCGCTTTGTTTCGGTCGGCGCGGAAGAGGCCTCGATACGGCCTCGCACCTTCAGGACACCATCTTCCAGCACTGGATCCAGTCGATACAATCGACTCGTCTTCATCAGTGGACGAGCAGACCGGATTTTCTTTAATTCATCCCCGAAGCTGTCTTCTTGAGCTTGCTTTATCAGCTCGGCCTCGGCGCGCTGGATATGACGATGTTCCATCGCTGTTGCTTTCTTCCTGCAGATGTCGGTGAAGGCGATTGCTCGCGCGGTAGCCCTTACCAAAATCTCGTATTTGGAAAAACGGGCTGGGGTTGGCAGCCAGCTGTCTTGTTCCGCCTTCTCGGTGATGTGGAGGACCTCTTCATCCTCTTGTTCGTTCGCCGTCGCCGTGGGCCACTGTTCTTCAGGTAGGAACAGGAAGTCCGGCCCCTGGAACCAACGGTCTGTTTCATTAATGGCTGTGTCGACAAGCCGGGTGGCATCGTCGGCAATGTTGCTAGCTGTGGGCAGCCAGCGCCATTCTTCTTTCTTGGTCAGCTCGGCGATCTCTCCTAGCCGGTGCGCGACGAATGGCGTGTATCGTCGCACGTCGTGGTGAATCCAGTGTACCACGGTCGTAGAGTCCGTCCAGTAGGTCGTCTGGCCGATGTCGATGCGATGCTCCTTCCTGATGGTATCGGCCAGTCTTGCTCCGATGACCGCTGCTTGCAGCTCCAGACGGGGTATCGTCTGGACCCGACGAGGCGCTACCTTGGCCTTGGCGGCCACCAATGTGACGTTCACGCTTCCATCGACGTTCTTCACTCTCCAATAGGCCACGGTCGCGTAGGCCTGTTCACTGGCGTCGCACAGGATGTGTAGGTCGATGCGCTCATACTTCTTCGTCAGGTAACATCTCGGCAGTCGAAGCTGGGTGAGCTCGTTCAGGTGGGCGAGCCAAGACGCGAACAGCTCGTTTTCTTCCTCCGGTACCTGCTCATCCCACGTTATTTGGAGTCGCCACAAGCTCTGCAGTATTATCTTCGATCGTATGGTGTAGTGGCTCAGCAATCCCAGCGGGTCGTAGATGGACATTACAGCGCTGAGGGCTTCACGCTTGGTCGGTGCGCGGGTTCTTGATCGTACTTCGGCTGGAACTCGATTCATCGATGTGTTGAATCCCAGCTCATCTCGTTCCGCGTTCCAATACAGCCCCAGGATCTTACTCTCGGGCTGTTCTCCCCCCAGTTGTGTGGGAGAGGTGGCGTGTAGCTCCGTAGGCACGTCGCGTAGCACCGTCTTGTCGTTGGAGCTCCATCCTCGTAGCGTGAATCCCGCGTGTGCGTGTACCACTCTTGTCTCTTCGACCGTCTTCCAAGCTTCCTCGGTATTTTCGTAGCTGGCCACTAGGTCATCCATATAATGACTCCTCTTGATGGCTTCCAGCGCACGTGGACACTCCTGCCCGTATACATCCGCGTTGTGGTTGCGAACGTAGTGGGCCATGTACGGGGAGCTTGCGGCGCCGAAGATCATGCTGATCATCTTGTATTTCTTCGGAGGCTGTTCTCGTTCGTTGCCCCTCCACAGGAACTGCTGCGCTGGTTGATCTTCCGGCCTGATCTTGACCCTTAGGAACATCTCCTGTATGTCCGCTGTGATCGCCACCGCCTTCTCTCGGAATCGGAAGAGGATTCCTGGCAGCGACAGTAGTAGATCGGGTCCTTCCAGCAGTTCGTCGTTCAGACACACGCCGTTGCTCTTCGCTGCTGCGTCGAACACCAGCCTGTGCTTGCCGGGCTTGTTCGGATTTTGCACGGCAAAGTGTGGCAGGTACCAGCAGATGGCGCTGCTCTCTTCAGATCCGTCGCACAGCGTCGCGTACCCCTTGTCCAACAGGTTGGCGATCTGCTTGGAGTACTCGACCGCGAACTCTGCATCTGCGTCCATCTTCTGCTCGATTCTTCTCAGCCGTCGGAATGCTTGCCCGTAGCTCGGCGGCATGGTGACGTCGTCCCGTCGCCATGGCAGTCCTATCTCATACCCGGCGTTAGTCTTCTTTGTGGTTGTCTCGACTATCTCGATGGCCCGTAGGTCCGCCTCCTTGATTCTCGGCTTCCCCTGTATGCAGAGTGAGTCGATCTTGAAATGGCCTTCGACTAAGTCATGGAGTTCCTGGCTGCACGTTCCCGTCGTTCGGTCGGGTTCGTAGATGTGCAGCACGTTCCCTTCTTGGTAGATGGCGTTACGTGGTGCTGTTCCGTGCACCACCCATCCTAGCAGCGTTCTTGATGCGGCTGGTTGGTTAGGGCCGCCGACTCGGAGCTCGCGGGACACGATGCACTCCCAGTGGTCTGTCCCCACTAGAAGCCCGGGGCGCGCCTTCTCATAACACACCTCTTCTGGTGTCAGGTCCCTTAGATGCTCGTAGTCCAATAGCGTGTCTGGAATAGACTGCTGGTGCAGTCGAAGGTCCTTCATGGTCCTCGCTCTGACCTTGTAGCTGTCATTGTTCTTCAGCCCTCTGACTTGCACGTTCACCAGCTGACTCTCCATTTCTTGCTGCGACATGTTGACCCCGTTTAGGTGAAGTGGTTGCGAAGGTCCTACTGCCCCGATGCTCTCCGCCAGGTCCTTGTCGACGAGGGTGATGGTGGCTCCTTCGTCCAGGAGAGCATATGTCCTCGCCTCCCCTCGTGGTCCGGCCATGACGATAGGGCACATCTTAAGCAGGACTGTTTTTGATCCAGCAGCCAGGCGCGGCGCTATTGACATGACCGCTTCCTCTTTTGGTGGTTCCGCTGGCTTTGGATCTTCCTTCTTCACTTGATGGAGGGTCGCATGATGTGGTCGGCTGCACTGATCCACTCCGCATAGTTTGGCTTTGCAGCTTATGCGCCTGTGTCGCCTCTGGATGCACTTGAAGCATATCCCTTTTTCTTTTAAGAACCTCCAACGTTCTTCTATCGCTAGCGCCTTATACTTGGGGCACTGCGTCAGGATGTGAGCTTGTTCACATTTGGGGCACTTATCACTTTGTTCTTCCGCTCCTGCAGTAGTGTTGAACACGCTCGCCTTTTTCTTCAGCATTATGGTTGGCCTGGTTTCTTTCTTCTGTGGCGCAGCGCACGTAGCCGGAGCGTACGTGTACCGTAATGCTCTGTCCGCTTCGCGTATCAGGAAGCGAGACATGACGACAATCTCTGGGTCCGTTGTCCCTTCATGATCGTAGGCGTAGTCGCACCATCGGGATCGGATATGCGGGCTCAGCTTGTCCAACACTTCTCTTGTCATCAGGGGGTTGAATAAGTATCCTCTTCGGTCGATCGTTGTCAGCACGCAGATGATGTTCTGCAGCTTGATCGCGAAGCTATTGAGTTCGGCCGCTGATGCACCCGGTTTCGGCAGCTTCTTGAGGTCTTCCAGCGCTTTGTCGATGATTACTTCGGGTCTTCCGAAGCACTGCTCAAGGGTCTTCATTATGATATCTGGATCTGTGGCCGTATGCAGAAGGGCTGCCACGGCGTCTCTTGCGTCTCCCCTGAGGCAGCTCCTCAGTCGCTGGATGTTTTCTGCTGCTGATATCTGGTACATACCGGTCGTGTCTCGTACTGCTGCCTTGAACGGCAACCACTCGTTGGCCGCTCCGGAAAACGTTGGCAGGTCCATGTGTCGAGGCCTGGGCCTCGCCATCTTCTCTAACGTGGCTGCCAGGTGCTCGATGCTGTTCCTGTTCCTTGTCGGAGTCAGCGATCTCGCACGTTGAACTTCGAATCGCAGCTGTTTCTGTTCTTCGTGAGTTCCTTCTTCAACCCGTGCCTCCTCCCCCCGTGTGCTGAGGGGGTTTGTCCTCAGCCATTCATCCACCTTCTGATGTGGTTCTTCACGAGGAGGGGCGGGTCCCGGCTCATGCACGCTCTCATCGTCGTTGATAGCTGACACTTCAACGGCTAGTCGTTTCTTGACTAGGTCCGCTTCCAGCTCCAACTCCCTTCTTGTTATGGTGGCTAGTTTCTCGGCTGCCTCCAGTTCCACTATCCGTAGCCGCGTGGTTACACTAGTGGTCGACCGTTGTGACCTGACTGACCTGGTTGGTGATCCCAATCGTTGAACTGCAGTTGTTGTTACTTGAATCCCAGAAGGTCCTGCTGTGCTGGTGGCTGCTGGCTTGGAGAATGGTGACGCCGGCGGGTCCAGTGAGAGTCTTCTTTGGCGCTCTCGTTCAATTAGCTCCTGGTCCCTGCGTCGCGTTTCTTGCTGCAACTGGATGCGGCGCTGTTCCTCCATCTCTGCTGTGTCCCCTTGGCTCCTTGTTACCACCATCTTCTAAGTCCCTTTTTATAAATTTTCGTTCAATTCGGGTAGGCACGATCGGGTCGGCACGTACGGGTCGGCACGTTCGGGTCGGTTCGGCTACCAGTCGGCGACACTTCGGCTCGGCTCGGTCGATCCTGTACTAGTTCGGATCGGCACGTCCGGCACGGCTTCAGTCGGCGACTCTTCGGCTTCGGTGACGTCGGTTCGGTGACGTCGGTTCAGTGACGTCGGTTCAGTGACGTCGGGTTTAAGCCTGCGATACTGACGGGCAGGTTTAATCTTGTTACTGACGGATCGGTGACGTCGGTTCGGTGACGTCGGTTTGGTGACGTCGGTTCAGTGACGTCGGTTCGTCTACCAGTCGGCGACACTTCGGCTCGGCTCGGTCGATCCCGTACTGGTTCGGATCGGCACGTCCGGCACGGCTTCAGTCGGCGACTCTTTGGCTTCGGTGACGTCGGTTCGGTGACGTCGGTTCAGTGACGTCGGTTCGGTGACGTCGGGTTTAAGCCTGCGATACTGACGGGCAGGTTTAATCCTGTTACTGACGGATCGATGACGTCGGTTCGGTGACGTCGGTTCAGTGACGTCGGTTCGGTGACGTCGGGTTTAAGCCTGCAATACTGACGGGCAGGTTTAATCCTGTTACTGACAGATCCTTAACGTCGGTTCGGTGACGTCGGGTTTAAGCCTGCAATACTGACGGGCAGGTTTAATCCTGTTGATGGATCGTTGACGTCGGTTCGGTGACGTCTGTTCAGTGTCGTCGGGTTTAAGCCTGCAATACTGACGGGCAGGTTTAATCCTGTTGACGGATCGTTGACGTCGGCTCGGTGACGTCTGTTCAGTGTCGTCGGGTTTAAGCCTGCAATACTGACGGGCAGGTTTAATCCTGTTGACGGATCGTTGACGTCGGCTCGGTGACGTCTGTTCAGTGTCGTCGGGTTTAAGCCTGCAATACTGACGGGCAGGTTTAATCCTGTTGACGGATCGTTGACGTCGGCTCGGTGACGTCTGTTCAGTGTCGTCGGGTTTAAGCCTGCAATACTGACGGGCAGGTTTAATCCTGTTACTGACGGATCCTTGACTCTCGCAGCTTGGTGGACCAGGTGAAGGCGGGTTCTTTCTTCTTAATATTATCCGCCGCTCGAAGGACCAGACTGAAATGGACTGTATTGATTTTTCTTTCTTTTCAGGATTTCCCCAATAAAAGATGTCTTGGTTTGATTCGTTCTTGTTTATTTATACACGTTATACACTGAGAGAGCTTAACTGGATTTGATCGACTTCGATCCACACTGTTTTATTTCGAACTACGACACTGTTTTACTTTGATCTACAAACTACTAATGACGACAAACGACTATGATCGACTACGAATGACTACAAATGACTACGAATGACTACGAATGACTACGAATGACTACAAATGACTACGATCGCCCTATACTTATATAAATCTACGATAGCGCAAATAGCGGCGGTATCGTGTTTTATTAAAAACATGTCATCCAATACACGTTCGGAATCAAAATGGTGATCGCACGCAATCCTAGGTCCACCAATCAGAGACAAGCGGATGGCGTCTCGATGTCGGACAAGTTCGGACAAGTTCTGACGCGTTTTGTCAAGTCCAAACTTGCTCTCGACTTGACCTAGAATTACGTACGATCATTACAGGGTTCTTATATTACTACTTATAACTATCCTTGGACGTCCTGCACATATGTATATTACATGCTCGGCGTCCGTTACACATATGTGCAGGTACATGCTCGGCGTCCGTTACAAACAGAGTCAAATCCGTCTATTCGCCTAATCCGTTCCGTGCCATTGCTCCAATATAAACCCGTATACAATACTGCTCCTAATGCATTAGCCACGATCATGACGTCACTACATTGTGCGGCTCGCCCTTGGCCGTGACGTAGTGGCATTGTAGTATGCCTGCGTCATAATAGAATTTATATCATAGATTCGATATCATGTCGAACGTGGTATTGAGAGTAAAGCAGAGTTTGTAAACCATAAAGATTTTAGCAAACCAATACGTACTGCCTTATCAAAACAGGATTTATCTTTAGACCCAGACCCATCTAGCCATTTTATATCGAACTTTAAACCGACAACAATAAAGTTATAAATACAACAAATTATTTTTCACACCAGAAATTCAACTAAAGTAGTTGTTTACGCACGTGTATCATACAAAGTTATGCATTGTGCGAGGAAATAAATGAAAATAAATTGAAAAAAAAAATGTTATTTAAATTTAAATCCAGAGTAATTAATAACGCGTTGAAGTATTAGTTTTATTGTAACTTTTACATGAATGGAATGGATAATCTACTATTAAACCCGAGACTTGCATTACAAATCACTAAATGCATAACGCTAAACGTGGATATTTAAAATATCTTAAACGATCGAGGGAAACAGAACGATGTGTTAAGTGATTTGTGGTGCAATCAGGCCTAAGTTGTCAATTTTGTATTAAGAACTTTATTTCAGTCGGAATAAGGTTCGAAATACAGAAACTGGCTGAAACGTTTGAGCTTGGACCAAAGTTAGAATTTGTTTTGTAATGAGACGGAGTCCCTTTCATAATATTAGTCAATCATCAGTGATGACAATCACGGGCCTCCTAATGACCGCTAGGTACATATCAGTCGGATGTGAATTTGCCATAATCACAGCTGTTCGCAGATTGTTGTTATTATATGTAGGAGGTTGTTACGAGGCCTAATCCGTCTCGTGGCATTATAAATTGCTTACTCAGTTAGTCCGTTTAGGTTATTCCGGTTTGAAACCCCCATCGAGACTCTCGTCAATAGATTTGTGAAATCTAATCCTAACTGTTGTGCCTTAAACTGATAATATACAATATACTAGAATAGCTTCTCGAAACGTATTTGAAACAGTTTGTGTGGCTGAAACTGTTGGCTGAAAGAATTGCGCTTTTGTAAAAAGTATAAAACTAAGTTTTAACTAAACGCGTTCAAGAGCTGTCAGTGTTCAATATTCCATAACAATTTTAACACTGACAGCTCTTGAACGCGTTTTAGAAATGCTGATCGCGTTCAGTTTAATTGGTGAAATCAACCCTTAGTCGTTTTAATTTATGTCTCTCTGTGTGATCGCGTTGTTCTCTTAAGCTACGCAACGGATTTTAATGCGTTTTTTTAACATAATTTAGCCAATTTACTCCGGAAGGTTTATGTCTATACATTCATATTAAACTTACATTATAATATAGAAATCGTGAAAAACCGTGCTAAGCAGGGGCGGGTTGCTAGTGTCCAATACGGCAGTATTTGATTGAAATGCAGAGTATCAGACCAATGTCACGGGTCATGACGTCGTAATGAAGCCGCCACAGTAAAGAGCTGACCAGTAATGAACTAATCACGGTCCACAGAGCGTGACGGCTCACGGACGTGACAGGCAGGTATGGAGTGACGGATTCGTGCTGTGACGATGCTCTTTATTGAATTATGTTGTGACTGTCTCGCACGGTTTTGCTGTCACTTTAATAATAGTTCTAGTTATTATGTATGCTTTGCATGTACCTCCATGAGGCTATTCAACTTTTTCTCATGATATTGATGGTAAGTAGTACAGTCTGTCTTGAAGTACCAGATGTCTAGTTTCACATTCTCTTATTCATATATAAAAAGACAGGGATAGAGAGAGAGAGAGAGAGAGAGAGAGAGAGAGAGAGAGAGAGAGAGAGAGAGAGAGAGAGAGAGAGAGAGAGAGAGAGAAGAAAGCTGCATGAAGGGGCATAACGCTTTTTCCTTTCGTGACGATTTTTACTAATTAACTCCTACCGCAAGCCGCGTCCAGGAACTTCGTTCCAAAAAAATATAATCAGCACCTATTATATTTTTTATAATTCCTTTTTTATTTTATAAAAAATGTATTTTGAACGGTTCAAATAATATTAATTTCCATACATTTTGATCATCTACTTATATTATTTTTGTTACTCCTCTGAATAGTAATAATGTCCTTGTATTAGGCTTGTAGTTCAATGACACGGGTGGCAACTTGTGGCCTCTAGAAGTCTAGATCGTTCGCCAGTCAAACACTTTAGTCGTTGGAGCAAAATAGCTAGCTTACTTAACTGCTTATGGCACAGTAGGTACATTACATTGCTCCTATCAGCTCATCCACATAGTCACAGCAAAAACGTGTGAAACCAACAAAAGAAGGTATTTCCGACTTTAATCCTAGTTATAATTATTTATTCACACATGTGCGTAAGTTACAGATTACTAGTCCATTGTTCTCACGTTTTAGATCATATCAGTGTCATTATCATCTCACGGAAGTTTGTTATCTGGGACATACGTGTCGCAGCTACCAACACGCACAGGGCCCGCGCCCGACAGAAAGAGGAGGCCAGTGTCCCAGCAGTGGATCGTTATAGGCTAACTATGCTACGTGTCATAGTAGGTAGGCATGGGTGGTCACATTAGGGCATTTGCACCGTAAGTTGATTTGACCATTGTCGTTTCAACTGAATTTGTCACAATAGACTGAAAGGTCATGTGTGTGTCATGGCAAATGATACAATTTGACACGATGATAAGTATATAGACAGCCTTGATCCATCCACTGCTGAGTATAGGTCTCCTCCCTTTTGTGCCATGTTTCCCTGGCCTGTGCGGGTCTTATCCAGGTCTTCCCCGCGATCTACTGTATATGGGGCCCATATAATGAATAAGTACTGCAGCTTATCAAACGAATTCGGTTTAAAAAATTACCTGCATTTGAAGCTGTTGCAATCAAATAACTTTGACAGAGAATAGAGTAATAGAGAGAGAGGTATTGCTTTCGTTACAGCATCTATATTTCTTAATATGTTATATAGTTTATGTTTGATCTATGGTGTTGATAAATCCTAGCAGGCCTTAGCCCTCCGTAATATCCGTATAATAAACTATTGTATTGCTCTATTTCCTTGAGATATTCCATCGTTCGCCTCCTTGTTTCATACTGATTCTAATTATATTAATGGGTGAACTTACTAATCGTTATAGCCGACACGTGTCTTAAATGCATGACAATATTACTATCCGACGCATATTATGTTAACCTCTTTATTCATCTATTTTCTTGCCTACTCTACGTATGTTTTCCTTTCGGCATTGTAAAACTCTAATACTGTTATTGTCTGTTATCATTTCAGTCTGTTTATGTTAAGCCATGTTGTCTCGAGAAAATGACAAGAATTCAGAATTACGTCATTATGCACACTTTTTATCGTCATTTATTAAACAAAATAAAGCAAAGTTTCCGACTTCGTCTGTTAACAGCTAAATCTTACAAACAACTGTCATAATTTAAGGGAGAATAACATTTTGTTAGGTAACAGGATTTGGGTATCGTAAAAATAAACGCTGATTTGCTTCTATTTGAAGAATCCAGTGCGGTAATTGCGTCACGCACATAAAATGACAATTAATCGCAATTCCTTTCATTTTGACAGTTCAGCCTTAAGCGTTGCTGAGCAGACGAATATATATTTGTACATATAATACTCATGTGTCATGCTGGATTACATTCGAACGCAATGTGAAGTGATACCGAAAAATAAATTGAATTAATTTGTTTTTTTCAAACTTATGAAGCAATTAATTAGGAAGTTCCTTCAAAACCGTTGGATTGTGATTGAACCGTTGGATTGTGAAGTGTGGTACGCAATTGGGTTGCTAGTTGTTTTATTTCCTCCTCTAACACGAGTTATTCATACGGTACTAAGTTTATAGGAAAATCCGATTGCAATAATAATTAGAAATAAAAAAAACTTAATTAATTAAGAAAAAGTAGCTTTGGTCTATCCTTATTATCATTTTTTTCATAAATATAATATATAAAGTAAACAAATATTGTCTTGTATCAAAGGTAAAGTTAAAACTTGGTTAATCATCTAGAGTTCTAGACAATCAGCCTGAGATAAGAGTAATTAGACTTGTTCTTGGGATCATTTAACTGTCTGTTTAAGCTAAGCAATGCAGTTATTATCTTCCGCGTGTCATGTTTGATTTATGTAGCTACGTGATTTTTGTGAATTAGAAAAAGGGGGTCTCATATCCTTGAACCGTCAATGTGGTTTATTGTGTCTCAGAAATATAATTGTTCAAGTCATCATTAGAAGGCACAGTGTAGCCAACATAACTTTTTCCGGTATGGCACAGGAAAATTGAAATACAACCCCGTCATTTACCAACGTCAGTATGACCATCAATCGACTTGATTGCTAGAAATTATGCAAGATGACAAGTAAACGGACAAGGTGATACAAAACTAAATAATTATTATCCATTTGTAGTTCCTACACTCGCAAACAATAATGTACGAACACAGACAGGGAAAATACACATCAGATACTTCAACATGTTCCTTGACATTAGAAAAACAAAAATCAAAAACAAAAACCAACTTGATAAATAAAAGAGACTTACCATTTTAGAAATATTTATGATAAACAGAACTAGACTGTAAATCAAAGAATTAATTAATTAAAAACAAAGCTGAATTGAAAGGAGCCAGTCACTTGACACCAAATAATGACGATGTAAAATGAGTGATTACAACCATGTTTCGTCTCCGTATCTCTGTTATCACCAACTGATGGTAATCCGTATGCAAATTGAAGGAAACCTATGTCTTAGCTGATGATTTGTGCGTTTGTCTGTGATTTGAGCAAGAAGAGATTGGAGGAGAGGGTATAGAAGCACGATGGGAACTATATTGGGAAACTAACGGATACTTATTGATACAAGGTGAAGAAGCTCTAAAATTACCAGCAAAAAATAAGACGAACACAAGGAAAAGATGTAAAAAAAAATACGGAAAAGAAAATAATCAGGACACTATGGGCCTTTACCGTGAAAGTTAAAGAATCTTTATGAGAGAAATTGAAGTATCTTATATAAACATAACTTTCTTTTCCACAATTCAAGCAAGGATTGTTATTTTGACATAACAATCTTAATCATGTCGTTAATAACTACTTCGTCACTTCAATTCTTCGCAATGAAGGACATTACAAAACTATCATAAAAAACTGGATCGCATGACGATTCTATTCAGCCTTAAACTAAGTAGATCAACAACAAAAAAGACAGGTTTATTACAACCAATAATAATCTTTTACTACCCGCATAACCTTCGCTCAATCTAATTGAAATATATATATGTATAAATCAATGTATTGAATTCAACAGCAACAATAGATAGATAGAATAGGAACTCATTATTATGAACACCATAAATATTACAGATATTGATGTAGAAATTGTACATAGTGTAACACAATGAGACAATCACATATGGAACTGGTAAGTGTTACGTTGCATGCCCATTGGCTAGGTGGAACGACGCTGTCAGCGGTTGATGATCAATTTAAAAAGCATGCATTTGGAGAGGTCTATGCCCAGCGGAGAACTGCCTATAAACAGATGTTGATGGTGAAATATAGAACTAAAAAGGAAGAAAGAAATAGAGCCTGAACGTAATAAATACAATCTAATAATGTGCAACATTCACAGAACGGTCACAGGTTGCGTAAGACGACCAAGTTAAACATAAACAACATACGCAATTTTGAATGTCTCGAGAATTCTCTAAGGGTATTGACATACAAAATATTTGCTGTTGATTTCTTAAGAGCTCAAATGAAATCCGGCATAGCAGCAGGGTTCACCTGAGCCATGGCGTGTATATTATGCAATTGAAGTCAAATTTCAGTTCAGTCAGGTTTCAGGGTTCCCAAGATACAAGAGTAAAAAGACGACAAAGGCGCTACGTCAAGAAAGTCTTCAAAATTCACTTATTTAGAAAAGTAAGAGGGTATGAGCTTCACTAGTAAATGAAGAAAACAAACAATAACAGAAGAGAAATAACTTTTTATAGAAAGATATCAAAGCTTATGATGAGGCGAAAGGTAAAGTAATAGCCGAATAATAAATAGACATTTTCATTAAGCTTGCAAAGAGTTAGCAAGAAAATCCAGCCTTACCTCCTAGTATAAAACATTATAAAAATGCTCATGTCTACAAACAATGCTGGCGATGACAATTATAACAAAGAACTGTTTTATCATTGTGTGCAAAAGATTTGGAGGATTCCAGAAAACTGTTCATCATTGAGTGATAAGACCGTTGACCTTACTTACTGCATTGGTCCATTAGTTTTTGACAAGGGTGATGAAGAAAGGGTGTCTGTTACTGTGCTGTGATAAGTAAGATAGTGAAATTGGGATTTCTGTTGACTTTCTCGATTAGATTCGGGTGCCTATTGATTGTATTGTGCCTAGCAACAGTATCTTCATCGACTGGTAGTACTATGACTGCGGATATCGAAGTGTTTTTTTATAGGAACTATCTTTCTTGTGTGAAATCCTGTCCCTGTGGCCGGTGGAGGGGTCCATCAGACTCTCACTGACTAAAATTACACGGTGTTATTTCAAGTATCTCTGGCTTGGTGGCTGGATAACTCACACATTCTGCTCACTCCCCCCGCCAAGAATTGACCCATCTGGCGTTCAGGTGAACCCCGTAACCCCTCTGCGGCCGTCACCATTAAAAACAATGCTTGGATTTGGACTTGGTTTGTGGGCTGCTGTCATATATATTTTTAACTATTTGATTTGATGTTACAAACTCTAGAATTATTTATTTATTTGCTAACACAGTATTAAGAAAAACATCCTGTAAATGCACTGCAAATGTTTCATCAAATTATTAATATAATTTATTTTATTTTATTAATTTTTACTTACTAATCTTTTTACTTTTTCATTCCAAGTTTACACAAGGCTGCTTACATCTCAATATATTTCTTGATATTGATAAAGGATTAACAAAGACTACCATAAATGGTTTTGTCGCATCTGTGTTAAGGATATCAGGTATAAATGTTATTCCCCAAACAGGTAAATTAAAATAATGTTTTGACCTTACAGCGGTCGCGAGCGACGGTTCTCGACCCACGCGAATAATAATGTTTTTTTTTATTGTGATGCAAATGGCAAACATATGTTTGTGTATATATGTAATATATGTTTGTATGTAATGTATGTTCGTCGTGAATATTGAGAGAGATCATGAAACTGCAAGTAATGTTATCTTTTGGTTAAGTTGCTCAAGATATATCAACAAACAACATTTTAACATGACTTTTCTTAGGATTCACAAATTTTTATAATGTGTTCATAACTCTGGAGAAAAATTCTGAAAGTTGTCGATTTTTTTTATGCTCCCGTATTCTAGTGTACGTAGGTAATTTATTTATATTATTAAGAAAGGCACACCAAAGACATTTAACAAGAATAGTGGATAAGAGTAAGTTATTAAAAATCTTCTTAAGTTACTGTGTAAATACATAATATATATATTAAATATTGTAAAACATTATATATATTATAAACAAAAAACCTTAATATTCCTTTTAATGTTTTTAAACGAAAGAAAACGAGTATGAATAAAACGTCATAAACTGCAGTTTTGCTCATTTTTATTTACCTACCACTGATTATTTTTTATAGTGACTATAATATTTTAATTAACTCTTAAATTATTTCGTAATGTTTGTGATAATAGCCGTACCAACATTTAAAACAATATTTATATATTTACAAGGACTTAGCATTCTCGTCACTCTAAAAGGGAAACCGTTCGTGAGGATATTTGTCGCAAAACTTCTGATAAAATCAGTAAAAAAACATGCCATACATCACCTAACTCTTGTGGTCGCATAATAATTGCCAAATATGTCTTTAAAATTCATTGGTCGTACTTTATCGTCGCACTTAATGCCTATATGTGAAAGTTACGATCAGAATGGTCGCGAATTACCAAGTAACTATGTTTCATATAATGTTGCATGTTGTTATGTAATGTCAGTGGTTACAAATCAAATCGCAAATATATATAATTAGTTACTTGAGTGCTAGGCTGTCAATTATATATTGGTAGGTTATTTCCGCCTAAAATAAAGTGACCGTATTTTTTTGCAGATCTTGGATCACGGACAATCGTAACCATAACATTATTATCTTCATCCAAAAAAAAGGCAGAAATCGTGTACACTACAAACTCAAACTCAAAGCATTTATTTCAGTTAAACCCGGCACGGTATTTAAAACAGGTTCTGTTGTATTGCCAAAGGAGTCGGTCAGACAAAAAGATGATGTTCAAAATTCAAGTCATTTTTTCAATCTAAGCTGCGAATCAGCACTTTTCGAACGTCAAAATTGCATAAGACAGTCCCCCAAAACGCCCGCCCTTCACCACTTCCTAGTGCTTTCGCTGGGAAGAAGAAGTGGCGCAACAAACTCCCCAGCGGCACAGCGGTCTGTTCAGTTAAAAAACTTGATTCAACATTACGCAACACAAAACATTAAATTAAAATTATTTGCTATATGTCGTTACCCATTCCGAAGCGTAATAGGTACGTAAGGAGAAGGACGGGTATGTAAGGAGAAACTCCATGGATAGGAAACTTTTAAATTATATTGTTATAAAGCTTGTACAGTACACCCACATTTCGCCAATTATGTTCTCACCCATATAATAGAGGGCGAGCTTATTACCACTAAAATGGCACAAATGAGGACTTCGGGCTGCTACTAAAACTTCCTCGATGGAAAAACTTAAAAACACTTTGCTCCACTCGGAGATTGAACCTAGGACTTCAACCATAATTTATTTTAGTGATCGAGCTTTTTACTGCCACTGTTCTATACAGATATTATTAAATAATTGCCCATTTATTTTAAGTGCAGCAGTTTTGATGGCGTTACTGCGGAAATATATTCAGCAAATCAATGTGTGTTCTCGCGCCTGTTTGTATGTTTTTGTGCATGTGTGCCTCCTTGCGTAACCCTGCTAATGATTGATTCGTGTTTTTCTATCGCGTGAAATTAATTATGTAAGGATACACGACAGACATTCGTGAATGTGATATTCCAGAATTGGTTTTAAAAAAGACGATAAACTTGATACATCTAACAGAAGGGTTTCTGTTAGATGTTTCGAGTTTATCGTCTTTATGTCTCCTGCACTTTAGTGTCATGTAAACTCAATGGTGCTAAGAAAATATATGAATATTTACACCTTTTACTGAAAGCTATAGGTAAGTAGAGAGTGAGTCAGTGGTCTAAGAGTGAAAAAGTAACAGACAGAGTTGTCTGTTACCTTTTCACTCTTAGACCACTGAACCGATCGTTACGAAATTCGACAGACAAGTAGCCCGGTACATAGGCTTACTTTTCATTCTGTATATTTGTATTAAAAGAAATACAAAATACACGCAGACGGAGTCGCGAGCAACGGAGAGCTAGTTTATATTAAAAACCTGATAATGCAAGCAAGAATCATCAAGCCCGTCAGAGACGTAGCTATAATATAATATATTAATATACTTTGCTTTTGATTTTTCTTGCATAGTTTTTGGTGACGTACTAGAAATATATATTATAGCTCCGGCTGAGGTCACTCGAAGGTTACTATGGAAAATATATTGCGATATGTCTTGCTATAATATATATTATCGCTACGTCTGTGGTGGGCTTTAACCTTTCAATTTTCTACACGTCTCAAGGCTTAGGGTCTTAAACATAATCAGCCTATAATGTTCCCACTGCTGGGACACAGGACTCCTTTCGGTGAGGGAGAGTGGGCCGTAATCCACCACGCGAGCCGAGTGCGGGTTGGTAGTTGTCACATGTCTTGAAATTTTTGGTTCTAGACATACCGATTTCCTCATGATGTTTTTCTTCACCGTTTCACCACTGCTCCGTAAGGTCATATATTCTCTCCTCACATTGCCAGCAGGTCTTATTAAATAGTAACATCACACATGGACTGATAATTGATTGCCATATAAGAATAATACATGGTCTTTAATCTTGGTGGCTAGGTATAATAGATGAATTATTTAAAACTATAATATATCTTTGTTAACAATGGATGTCATAGGTGAGTGCCAATTGTTCTGCCGGACTTATTTTTTCAACATTACTTCCATGGGAAGTTACATGTTACATGTAACTTGTTACTACTAGTTACATGGGAAGGTTTGAATTATAGGTAAGTATTTAAACGTGTTCTTAATTGCTGCTAATATTTTTTAGAGGGTAATAATCTTTTATTTAAAGATTTGGGAGGTTATTATGATCAGTTGCAAAAATAACGGGCTGTAATTAAAATATTCGGCGCTTGGTAAATTAGTGTGACAGTAAAACATGAACAATAGGTACTAAAAGGAAAATTGGTCGGTGGTTTCATCCTACAGTAATAAATGAATGGTCAGTAAAAATTTGTAATGGGCAGTTAGATAAATAGTTCGGCAGTTCATAGTTTAGGTTGGAACTGTGACCAACCACGCGCGACCGGAATTGGTCGTAGTAACTAAGCCAGACCCACCCAGACCAAATGTGTTAGGTTAGGTTAGAACTGTGAACAGCCGCGCGCGAGCTAAGCGAGCGAAACGAGCGGTGCCGCGGCAGAGCTACTTCTAAATTAGATTTCATAACTGCCTGACTAATTCTGATTTGTTAACTGCCCACACGTAACTGCCCGTTCAATCATGCTACTGCTTAATTATTTATTTAATTACCCATTGAAATATTTGTAATGACTCATTTTTACTTAGTTTACTGCAATAAACATACATTTTGTAATTTTTTATTTACCAAAAGTACAATAAACAACTGCCGCTTATAAATCAGTGCCTTTTTAAAGATGTCTGATGTCATTCTGCGAGGTAATTGCGTAACACATGAGTTCCATTTTGACACTTCAACAACATTCATTGCGACATTTACGTTATCGAGATGACGAAATTTTCAACATTACTGAAGCAATGGATTAGCAACATGGTTCAAAATCCTTTGGATTGTGACTGACTGTCTGCTTCGTAATTGGGGTGCAGGTTGCCAAAGGTTCTAAATCTGGTGGAGTCGTACCTACGAAACAATTAATAAATCAAACTTAATAATCAAAACATTTCACCTAGGTACTAATATTTATAGTACAACATTGTCTCAAAAAGAGAATAAGAAATAAGTACATAAGAGGAAGTCTGAAAGTGTCACCGGTGACCGAAAAGTTCTGCAGAAAACGGTTAGAATGAAGAGAATGTCGTGAGGAAAGTTTTAGTATTAATGTCGATGGCTATAAGAGTAGGCGAAGACCAACGAAATGATGGATGGGCTGTGTGAAAGATGATATGGCTAGAAAGGGGGTGACTACCGAGATGACGACTAATAGAGAAGTATGGAAGAAAGGGACATGTTGCGCCGACCACAAATAAATTGGGGAGGAGAATGATGATTGTCTCAAAAAGAGAAGCCCTGAGTCCTAGCAGTGGGAACATTTTTGTCTCAAAAGTTTGTACTTTGAAAGAACGATCCGTACATACCTACTCATTTTTCTTCACCTGTCGGTCCCCCTCTGTCTCACGTCAGAGGTAAATTCGGACTACTTCAATGGTATTAGGTAAATAATATGATAATAGACTTAATAAAAAAACTGGTTTAATTAGGTTAAAGCATAATCTACCGAATTTGGCATGAATGTGTGTGATTTTTTAAATATTTACACTAACTATACCGTTTACTAGCGTTCATTAATAGAAAAAATACAGGTTCTAAAAGGACAATGTCAACAAACTGATAACGGTTAAACATCGGTTCTAAGGAAAGTGGTTTTAAAGTAAACCAACCTCTCCACTAGAAGTGATTTGAGTCCTTATCTTACTAAGGGGATTAACCTTTTTTTTATTGTCTTTTAAATTGATGGTTCGATTATTGTGTTCCAAGAGTTCGTTACACATAAGAACAATAGTAAATATAGTTAGTTACTAAGTCTTCCATTTTGTCGGATATTCCGTTTTGTTACTTAGCAACATGAAAATGGAGGAAAGTAATTAAATTTAAAACATAAAAGACTTACTAACAAACAAACTTTCTGAAAAACATGCATACATACTTGTACTAACGTTTTCAGATTGCATTCACAGATTCAACTAAGTATTTTAATTTTTTACTAGTACTGCCTCGTGGTTTCACCCGCATAAGTCTCCATCCCGTGGGAATATCAGGACAAAAATTATTCCATGTATTAACCCACGATATAAACTATATGTGTGCCAAATTCCATCCAAATCCATTCGGACGTTTTAGCGTGAAAGCGTAACAAATAAATAAACAAACAAATAAAACTCACCTTCGCACTTATAATATTAGTTAGGCTGATATGATTAAGTTTTAATTTTAAATGCAAATAAAATGGCCTATTTTAATGTAATTGGTTTCCTGGATTTAAGGTGTATACGTTAGATAAGGTACACATCATAATCATCTGGCTAGCCTTTTCCCAACTATGTTGGGGTCGGCTTCCAGTCTTACCAGATGCAGCTTAATACCAGTAGGTATTTAAGCTGGAGCGACTGCCTATTTTACTTCCACAAACCAGTTACTGGGTAACACGATACCCTTTGGTAAGACTGGTAAGTTAGACACAGGGCTTGAAATATCGGTATTTTTTGGGATTTGATACATTGGCCTTGGTGTGATACCGGTACCAGAGTAGTACCTGTACTATTAGTACCCGCAACAGACGTAGTACCTGTACTATTGGTACAGGTGCCAGATGTAGTATCTGTTGGGCACGCCACAATTGTGGCGATAAGTCCCCTCTTTGAGGAGTGGCTAGAGAGGCGCCACGGCGTCCTCACCTTCCGCCTGACACAGGTCCTCATCGGACATGGTTGTTTCGGGAGGTTCCTGTTCAGGATAAAGCGGGAGGAAACGCCCGGGTGTCACCACTGTGTGGATCGCCCGGAGGACACGGTGGAGCATACGGTGGAGGTCTGCCCAGCTTGGGCGGAGCACCGCCGTGTCCTCACGGAGGCGATCGGCGGCGGCGATCTCTCGCGTCCGGCCCTGGTTCAGGCCATGGTCCGGAGCGAGAGTGCATGGGAGGCCGTCACCTCCTTCTGCGAAGCAGTAATGCTCGCGAAGGAGGAGGCGGAGCGCGCGAGGGAGAGGCAGAATGCGCCCCCTCGCGCCCCTAGTCGCCGCAGGAGACGCCCCGGGCGTCGGGAGTCGCGAGCCGACTTCCGGCCACCGTAGGCGCGGGCTTGCGGACGGTGAGCAATGGGTAGCTCGCCGTCCGATAGGGACCAGGCCCGGGTCGACGGCGCGTTGTGTTCCACGCGCGCCTCAAAGAGATGTCAGCACCAACTGACGGGGTCCGGAAGGGCCAATGCCTGCCGGGGTTGCGGGTTTGTCTGAAAGGGATATCGCGACCTCGGCACACAGGCAACGGAAGGAACACGGGTGGGTTTTAGTCAGTAAAAGTCTGACACGCCCTCCCGCTCCACCCAGAGCGGGAGAAGTTATTTGATAATTTCCCATCCTCAAAAAAAAAAAAAAAAGATGTAGTATCTGTACTATTGGTATTTCTAATCAGTATCGGTTCTGTGACGGTACCAAAACCGGTACTAAAATAATGTTTCCGTAAGTTAGAGTGAGAAAACAGATTTAAAGGAAAAGGTTGCCAACCGTATGACGTTCCTCGTACAAATACATATTAAAGTGGGACGCACCGGGTACCTGAATTTGGTACCAGTACTTGTTAGGTGGAGTACCGGTGTCTGTCTGGAACTGGTACCCGTCTGGAACCAGCAGCCAGGTACCGAAATGGTAAGAACCGCTAACCTGTACTTTTGGTACCGGTTGCAAGCCCTGGTTAGACATGACATTGAAAAAGTCACATTGGTACACATTTAGCTTGTTGGATAAAAAGTAGACCCATAAACCTTAAGGTCACACCGTCAATAAGATTACCTTCTCGAGAAAAACAAAAAAATATGTGCAAAAAAAGTCAGAAACCAGTCCTACTAGATGCTATAGAGCTATTCATTTGGATGCAGTATGATCTAAATATAGCTCGTAATATTATAGTCAATGACATTTTGATTGTAAAAATATAACGATCATTGCTGACACGTGTAATTTTTTACACACTTAAGTAGTTGTTAAATTTCATCAATCCATTACTAACTTGTACAGAAGGTATGCAATGTTTGGTTGGTACTTACAAGTGCAACTAATAGCAAATAAGTTAAGTAGCTAGTAAATTAATATAAAAAAAAATTAAGATAAAAATTGGCTTGTCGCAGGTTCTAGCACACATCCTCGTGCTTCAGAAACGAAACTGAATATCTGTTATTTAATTCATACACAAGAACAATAATTATTATATAATACAAGGTTATTGAAATAACTGAAACCTCTGTAATCACCTGCTCCATACATTTATATTAACATTATTCGACAAAATATAATGAACAGCAAATAAAATAATAATAAAAAAATAGTCGTTTATTCACAATAGGCTGAGAATCAGCACTTTTCGAACGTCAAAATTACATAAGACAGTCCCCCAAAAACGCGTTTTTTTCTTATCTACAGATGATTTCATACTGAAAAAAAAAAAATGGAAATCTGGATCTGGTGGAATTGAATTGAATAATTCAATTCAATTCAAGGTGTCTGTATGAATTGAGGAGGCTTGTTTTCCAAAATTTTCAAAAACATCCGTGGGCTAGTTTTCAACTTCCAAGGTGGCTCCTCAATGAAATTTTTAAGGGTTTTACTGCAAATTCCAGGATCGTAACTACAAATCAATCCTTACGGACACAATTCATGATGGATGCAATGACCCCTTAAGAGGTTTTCAGTTGTTTCAATTATACCTTGTATATAAAATTACTATTTGAGTACCTACGATATGAACCATATTACATGAACCCGGACGTGTGTTCATGAGAAAAAATATTATTAACTTGACTTCATTAGTCCTAAAGCAAAAAATACTGTAACTAGGTACTAAGTACCTAATATAATTATCTTCAACAAAGATCACACAATTTAATTTCGGACGGCTGTTTATTAAATTATTATGATCATCTTTTATTTTAACTGGCTATTGTCTGTAGCACTTATTGTTAGAGGTAGTCCATAACTCAAAGTCCACGAAGCAATTAGTTACCTAATTACGTTCATACGTCAATATGTCAACTATCATTGAATATGAGCCCCCGATGTATCAAAAGAGGTTTTGCCATACAGATGTGGGCCTAGGCAAACAGATTGGGTAATGAACATTGCAATATTTAGTTATAAGCAGACAGGAACACAGTGACAACAAATTACAAGTAAGGTATAAAAAAAAAAAAACAAATTATAAGTAAAGAGGCAACGAAAAGATTGTGAGTAAGATTATAGAGCTAGAAGGGAACTGAACGCTGAGAAGATTGCTGGTAGAGATATATGGAAGAAAAAGACATGAGATAAGTTGACCATAAATAAATTGGAATAAAGGAAAGACGATTATGGGCTGGGTCCGGCTTCAATAATGCATAGTATTGATTACCATGAAGACTGAAATATAAAATACGATTCAAATAACTCATAGAAAGACACAGCTTTAGATCATGATTGACAAGGTTGAATATTCGAATCATAAACAAGTTTAGAATATTTTTTATGCAATACTATATTAACTTGTAACAAGAATGATTACAACGCATATTTTATATAATTTTATTATAATTTATTTCGAATGAGAGACATTAATAAATAACACTCAAAGTGATCGTGCTCCAGTTACTGAATAGATACAAGGTTTTTACCGACACTGTTGTAAATGTATCTTTAAATATATGTATATAAAGTAGCAAGTGACGCTTGATAAATAACCGCACTAGTTTTGTCTATCTAAAAGGTTAAGCTGTGGTTGCCACGATCAGCCCCATGATGGTGTTCGTTACTACGATTATTCGGATCACTCCGGACCTCAGAAGTAAGCTAAGTGGCACAGCAGTCGATGTGCAGTGCGACTGTGGAAGTAATTCCTGACAGTCATTTGGTTGGGGTAACCAGAAAATCATGTCTAGTCTGATCTACATTGTAACATTATTAGTATATATTTGTACGTCTAAAAAACTGCAACCATTAATTTCCTTTTTTACATTGATTACTATATTTATCTGTTTTTAATTCATTGTAATGAAATGTGTATTAAAATATTTTATTATTATTATTGGGCTATAAACATATTTAAGTAATAAATGCATCGCGTGCAACGATTTTAAAAATTATAATCAAAATATACACGATGGTAGTATTCGTGGATGGTTAGTTAATTCAATGCGCACACGTCGCTTCAAGGTTTTGACGTTTAAGGTCGAGAACGAAAGGTTTTCCTCTTAGAACACGTTTTTTCTTTAATAAATTAGAGTGCGTAAGATTAAAATGTATGCCAGTTTTTTACAATTATTAAAAAGAATTAATGGGTCTTGTATACTGGATCTCGTAATGAGTAAATAAAGACAGCAGTGGTGGCCCAGTGTTAACGGCCAGTGTTACGAGTTGTAAGTCGTGGGTTCGAACCCAGGCAGGCGCTTTACTTTTTGTAAATAATTTTATCACCACTGCTCTCAAAATGGTGAAGGAAAACATCGTGAGGAAACCGGCATGTCCTAGAACCAACAATTCGAAGACATATGACATCTACCAATCCCTATTGGGCCGCATGATGGATTACGGCCCACTCCCTCTCGAAGAAAGGAGACCTGTGTCCCAGCAGTGGGAACAATATAGGCTGATTATGCTATATACAACATATAATTAATTAACAGGCGAATTTTCACAGATTTCTGTCTCTTAAGACCCATATCTAATGACGATACACATGTCTGAGAACTTTCGAAACCGTATTAGACTTTACCTTGACTTATCTTGTAAAGCCCTTTAATGGCTAACCTGCAGAGATTATCGCTTTTCTAATGGCGAAATGTGGGTATATCTAATATTAGAATATTAGGGCTAGGCTGAGGTGTATCTAATATTAGATACACCTCAGCCACGTTCACCTTCGTGGTAAACAAGCGTGACCCTATGTGTTTGAGTATGAGCCTCTTGAAGTTCAACTCCTTTGTAATATTGATAAATAGATATTTGTAACTAGGTATTTAAGATCCCAACTAAAACATGTTGCATAACGTGAAGTGACAGGTTGCTAGCTGACTGCCTAACATGAACATATGAATAATATTAAAATATGTTGCATTTTATCGAGCGTAAATCATAGATAGATAACTTAGATAAAGAATAATCGCCATTCTGATTCATTGCAGTTTACAGTACAGTACAGCTACAGTTTCTTAATAAGTCTTCTGAATCGTCGTTAAATTAGGCTTTTTATTAAATTTGGTTGTCATACAAATCTAATCGAAAAACTCCACTCTCTCGAATACCGACTTTTATACTGAATTTTGCCAGTTCTAGACATACAATTTTCAAGGGATAAATGGCTCAAAATGTTTACCTACCATTATCATTTCTCTAATCTTTCCTTAAATGACAAGTCACATCATAAGCTAAATGGTCAGTCTGCTGTTTTATCCTATTGAGGTAAGTGCAGCAAATCAAGTAGATTAGGAATTCAGTATTTTCCTTTTATTCTTCTTTTTTGTGTAGAAATACCCAAATTAGCTTAAAAATTTCGCCGAATTATCGACATTCACACTAATTACCATACTAGGTACTTATAGAGTATAATTAATAATATAAATGGTGAAAAATTATAAAGAGTCTAAAAAAAATTAAGTTGTTGCCTATTTTTGTTTCGTCTCTACACACTTTATCTTGCTTCCGGAAACAAACCTACAAACTTTTCAGGGCAAACACCTTTTTACAACGTAATATGGAGTGGCTGAAACTATGCAAATCAGCTGATAAGTTGAAATTAGATCAAATAGGAGATTGATTTGATAACGATCTCTTGGCGACGATGTTACAAATTTTAATGAGCTTAACATGCAAAATGAATCTGAATAATAGAAATATATATATATCCTATGCTATTAAACGAGCTATATTTGTATATATTTGTAATCACGTTCTTGAAAACGGCTCTAACGATTTCGATGAAAGTGGCAATATAGGGGTTTACGGGGGCGAAAAATCGATCCAGCTAGGTCTCATATCTGAGAAGATGCGTTTTCTCCGTATTTTCATCCGAGCAGAGCTCGGTCTCCCAAAGTTTAGAACAAGATCCTTAGAATAACATGACATGGCAGCATGGAATTAGTAAGTACCTACTATCATGGCAGCATGAAATTAGTCTGTATTATTGAATGAGCATTCTGTATTTTCACCACAGCTGAGCTCGGTCGCCCAGGTACTAGAAATATCAGCACTACCAACCCAATCGATCAACATGATAGGTTTATGTAATATATACACCCGCGTTTGGATGTAGAATAAAGTTTGGTATCAGAAGGGGCCGACTTGTTTCATTAACTATGAATGCCTATGAGTATGAAGCCATTGACAAGCTGCAAATGCAAATTAGGTAACTATAACCATTTTATTGCTCTCTGACTTGCTCAGATGACCCACTACAACAATCCGTTGGAAACTCGAAATGAGGACAAATACTAGATTCCTTAACAAGTTCAGTCCCAGCTTATCAAATCATAAAATTTAAATACTCGAGAGAATCTACAGAATCCTGAACTTGCTTAAAAAGCCCTTAACTCGAACCGACGTCAAATAAATAAGTTTTAGTATGCTCTAAACTGTATTAACATAACTACTTTCTAGCACTCAGTAAAGCCGGCGACAAACGAGTTAAACCTGTAGATTTTAGCGCTAACGATCAGACACAAGTATGATCGGCTCGTTTAATAATTTCCTTCGAAGGAAATCTTGTTTCTCTTAATGCATATTCTCAAAGTTTCTCTGTTGGTTGGGCAAGTTATTTTGATCCAAATTGGTCCTTTTTTGGTGCTCAAATTTTATCGCACCGGTTACGAGGCTCCCACAAGGGAGATGCTTTTTGTACGAATGGGCTGTTAAAATATTTTACGTGTCCTCATTATTTTCTTTGCCTTTCCCAACTATAGTTGTTCGGTTTACAGTTACACTTGCGACTGATTTACGACTACCATCAGACCTCCTCATCCCCTCTGTCACTGACCTTGCCGACCGTGGCGAAACCGTGCCAAAACTCGAAGGTATATGGCCAAGGGCCATTCAAAGTGCATAATTATTTTAGTATTTACTTCATAAATATTGAGCTGCGGTTGAGGTCAGAAAAGGCTAGGCAGATGGTGAATAATGATGATGACTTCAAAAATATTCAGACCGGTTAGACTGGTAACTCAAAATGTTGCGGACAATGCCACTGAGTATTGCAGAGATACGTCCCACGCAAGGCATTCAAAGAAATGTTACAAAAAGTTTTGCATACCACATCGAAAAATGATGAGTAAATAAAACTGTTTGGATTGTATATTTTAACGCAAATATTATATGGTATTGTTTCGGTAGAATAGATGCAGCCTTCGACAAAGGGGCTATCATAAAAGAGCTTGTAAGTAAAAAATATTAAATCGTGCGTGACGTCCGGGGCTTGAAGGATACTGGGTACTGAGAAAATGGATCAGTCCTTCAGCAGACAGTAGAGGGGTGCATTAGAATTGACGATTTGAATGTACGTACGAACAACCTTGGGCAGTCAGCAAGCACCTTTCTGACCAGCTAATATTTGAATTACTACAGCATGGGCTATTATTATGTAGTTTGAGCCCAGACGAGAGCAGAGAAATTTATAATATACTTACAGGGTGGCAGGGACTTAACCGCCTCTGGTTAGGCCACTTATCTCAGAACCAAAGGTCTTGGGTTAGGAAGAAAAAGAAAGAAAGGAAAGAAAGAAGTAACAAGAAAGAAGAAAAAAGAAACAAGACAGTTTATTTGGACACAGGTCGTGAAACACAAAATATAAATATCAAAATAAAAATTGAAAATAATGTTTTAACAACAATAATGTGTGCCTCACGGCCGCGCCAAAAAGGTTCATTTCAGCATTAATGCCAGGCAGGTGCTGTCTGACGCTGGTTTTCTAATGAACCTTTAGGGACAACTGACGGTAAGTACAAACAGTTTCAACATATCTTATACATATTTGTATAAGATCGGGCGAAGCTGCGGGTAAAAGCTAGTAATATAATGATAATCGAATCCTCAAGTGGCTTTATGATAATAGGTACAGCTATTCGCTTCAGTTGACCTTATAAACAGTTGGTACTACATTTAGTTTTGATATTAAAATAAGCGTGGAAATATAGTCGTTACGCCTCTTTAAATTTACAGGAAATTATAACTTTTCATAAAGTATAGAACCAGAGGGCAACCCGCTGGATAAGAGAAGCACAGGACCAGTTGGGGGGGTGACGCTTGGAGGAGGGCTTTGTCTAGCAGTGGACGTTCTTTGGTGAATGGTGAAAGGACCAGTGGACCGAGCACGAACTCGCGAAGTAAACGTAACGTAAATTCAGATGGTTTTTGGATTGGATTGGAAATACTCGTTATACATGTATATTATTGTGTATTGTATTGTGTTTGTCCCTTCAAACGAAAATGCTATGGATAGTTATATTTAGATACCTACGTCGCGCGTTCGTGTTACTGCTTGTGAGGCCCACAGTTCTTTCATCGTCTGATGATTCCCCTTATATGTTAGAAATTGAAATATTTATACGTATAGAGGTATGACGAACAGGGTGTACAGTTCACTCCTCCTCCATAAAAAAGGGAGGATCCTCCGGCCAGACGGCTATTGTGTCTGGTGGGCTACAGCCCGACGATTGATTTCGGGACGTTGTATATATGTTGGTCGCGCGGTAAAATCTGTTTGCGCGATGCAGGATTTTGCGTGACGTCAGTGATATGCATAGTTCGCATGTGGCGATGTAGATGGCGCCACATCTACATTATATGGCAGGTCTTTCAACCACAACCACTAATACATTTTGCACTAGGTTAATCAACACGAGTACCGTTTTCATACAGCAATATTAGGCAATGTTTATTGATTCAAAATGTTGTTCTAACCATGAATTGTGCTCAGTCTAGTTTTATAAGCAATCTAAGAAAATCACAGTCGGCGGAAACAAATGTTTTCTCAATTTTGTTTATTTTTTCTAGCTCTCACAGCAACAACTCTAGCAACGGAACCCGTTATGTTTCAACCGACTTGTGAAAATTTTAGAATGATATTTTTTATGTCTATTCTGTATTTTCCATATAATTATAAAATAGGTATACCTCTGCCTAACACCTCAAAGCTTTCTTTGGCTACTTATCACAGAGAGGGACACCTGAGCCTAAGCAGTACGAAAATTAAAGGTTCATTAAATAAGATGTTGGTCTAATAAATATCATCAAAGTCAAAGCGAAAGCAAAAAGCACAAATGACATATATCCAAAAGATTTAAATCGTTAGATTTGCCCTCACACTACAAAATCGAGCGAAAAAGTGTCCATACTGAGACGAATAGTAATGGCGTTGCCAGGACAATGAAGTCAAGTCACTGCGACACTGTGTATGTCAGAGGAGAGGAGTCAAAAGGAAGCAGAAACAGGACCATCTTTTGACGGCGAACCTAAGATTGAAATTTTTGACATATACGTTATCGAAAGTCACGTTTAGCAAAATGTAAATACTACACTTTTATGATTGTTTTATTGTTAACGTTTGAAATCTGGCCGAAGTTATTGGATTTACCCAAGTAGCCAAGCCTGTAAACAACTTTTCTGTGATGATTTCGATCGTTTTTACAATAGCAATGTTGAGTGGGAAAAAAAAATGATTTAGTCCGTCAGTCAGATAATAAAAAAATATTAAACACGTATTTTGTGCTTTATCATATTAATAAGAAATTATTTAGATAAAATGCATTAAAGTTAGGGAGTGGCGGCTCGCTACGTCACAATTCAGTATAAAATCGAAACGTATCTACGTCATGCCACATTTTAACTTAATGTATTGCCGTAATCTTTTGATTACGTAAAAAAAGAAAAAAATAAGTACCTATCCAATATTTTTTAATAATCTATCTGACGGATTAAAAAAGTCCTTGTTTTAGTCAACATCTTTATTACATCAGTGAATAGTTATCTAATTATAATACGAGTAGCTTTAGGTACTCAGCCGTGGATAAATTTGTGTTCGTGCGTTACCTATTATCTAGACGCACGATATATGTCTCAAGTTTCGCTTTCATAAGCAATATAAACAAAGAATAAAAATGATAACGAGACGTTACCTGAAACACCCAACGGTCAGTAAAATAAAGAAACCCAAAAACGAAAGGTTACAAAAAAAAAACGGTCGGTAAGGTTCAGGAGCACGGTAAGAGGACAGATTCTTTGGAATATAATTATTATAGTCACACTCATTACGAATGGTCGGTGTATAATAAGATATTGTGGCCAATTATCGTTTACAAGTAATTGCCTACATTTCAATCAAATTATAAGAATTGTTTCTTTGTAAAGTTGTATAGTTAGTGTCGTTACGTAATGTTTGAAACTTGTAGATACCGAGTTTTGTTGAATCATAAATAATTGGTATGCTTTAATTAATGGATTTTTAATTGAAAATCCTTCTTCACTCAAATTGTACATGGTAGTAAAGATTGCAAAGAAAAGTTTTTATTAGAACCTAGAAATAAGCGTAATTCCAATAATCTATTAGCAATAGCTACCTATTTATATTATATCAACCTTAGGAAAGAGCCTCAATGGAGCAAACTTTTTCGGAAATCTATACAAAGAAGGTTGAACTTATTTTGGAAAAAGATCTCGATGTACATAATTATAAAATACAGGCTGTTGAATAACAATACCTATATGAACTCGAAAACATACTTATTCATATGAAAGTGAAATAAATGAGGATTTAGGTATCTCAATGGATTAAGGTAAAAGCTACGAATAATATTATTCATAGGGAAAAATATAGACAATAGGTAAGTAGGTATGTATGTAAGTAGAGAGGAAGGTAGGCAGGTAGATTAGGGAAGAGACCTACTAGGTAGGTGGGTAGGGTAAGTAGGGTAGTGTAGGGTAGGTAAGTAGGTAGGGTAGGTAAGTAGGTAGGGTAGGTAAGTAGGTAGGGTAGGTAAGTAGGTAGGGTAGGTAAGTAGGTAGGGTAGGTAAGTAGGTAGGGTAGGTAAGTAGGTAGGGTAGGTAAGTAGGTAGGGTAGGTAAGTAGGTAGGGTAGGTAAGTAGGTAGGGTAGGTAAGTAGGTAGGGTAGGTAAGTAGGTAGGGTAGGTAAGTAGGTAGGGTAGGTAAGTAGGTAGGGTAGGTAAGTAGGTAGGGTAGGTAAGTAGGTAGGGTAGGTAGGGTAGGTAAGTAGGTAGGTGCGCCGTAGATAAGTACTTAGCGCTACCCGTGCGAAGCTCATCCGGCTAAAGCTAGTTAATGATTAGGATAAACCCCTATGTCAAGTAGGTCAGTCAAGTAGCCAGCGACAAAAGTCCATCAAAACTCCAGCATTACTTAATAATTGAGGTTAATATTAAATACAAATCGGAAACGAAGTGAAATTAAAAGAATATTAACTCTTATTTACTCTTATCTCGTAATGTATCGAATAATTTTGTGTCAATTTAGGTGATGTGTGATAGTTGCAGTGTTAATGTTCGCATTATGCTAGCTGGCATATGGCAAAAACAAATATTTAAGTAAAGTTTTGTGTTTCTTTGTTTTGTAATGTTAATTACTCTGCATAATATTGTATAGAATCATGTTCTTCTAACTTAACAGACAGATGTGCTGCTGGGGAGTTTGTAGCGCCAGTTCTTCCCAGCTAAACACTAGGAAGTGTTGTAGGGCGGGCGTTTATGTAAATTTGATGTTTAAAAAGAGCTGATTCGCGGCCTAATTTGAATAATTTTTGTTGCTAACCATACCTACATAATATTCAGGCTCATCAGTTCACCTTGCTGCGTTGCGTGCGTCGAAGTTGCTTATATCGCCTGTTTGTATGTCAATGTCGCGCAGTACTCAGCCACGGTATTACCGTATTACTTGATAAGCTTGCTGTAGTTAACGATGTTTTTGCGGTTGTCGAGGTAAAGGTTTTGTTGCACCTGTGCTGTTTTCTGGGAATGCGATGTTCTTGAACAATGGTGAATTATTTAGGTGTTCGATAGGCATCACAGAATGGAGCATCCGGGCAAGTCTTAATGTGACTTTTTCAATTCATTTATGTAGTTTCTGAGTTTATCTTGGAAGCGTGGTGATCAATGCTTATGCCTTCTCTGAATGAGAAGAGACCTTTGCCCTGCAGTGGGACAATAATAGGTTGGTATTATTATAACAGAATGGGCTAGGTTAAAAGAGAGTTATAATGAGTTTTTATCAAAATTCACGTCACTAGTTGGCGCCACTTTGACAAGAGGTATTCCAATTCGAAAATTATAAAATAAATGATTCATGACGTTCATCATTCGTTTCATTCATTCGATCAACATTTAGTCACGACTAAAGAAAATATAGGTACTTTGACTCTTTTGACAGGTGCCCAGACCTGACGTCTCAGTGCTGTCATCTAGTGAACGTCATTTCAGAAAACCCTCATTATTTATTACTTCAAGCACACAAATGAACAGAGTCAGACTTAATGCCACAGGTATTTCCTACCAGTAAATTTTTAATTAGTGCTCTAGGATGATAAAAAGAACATGAAAAGGTTACAAAGATTGACGACAGGTGACAAATAGGAACTGCAGAAGACCCTAGGACAGGAGATTCCTACTCCTAGGGCAGTAGTAGGAATCTCGGAAGAGACGCCTACTTCTTTTTCGGAGTAGCAAAATAGGAGGACCACGACTCCTCACCATTATACTAACTAGTGTTGTGACACAATCCATTATGAAAGATAAATGAAAGAGGAGAAATGATTGAATGAAATCGAATTACAAAGTATCACGATTAGCTTATAAGGTACCTAAGCAGCTAGCAGGTCATGTTAAATTTTATTGCCTTATGGATAACGTCAGAATTTTGCAACTCGCTTCATAAAAAATGTAGAAATAAAAAACATATCACCTTTAAGGTTGCAGTTATTTACATAACTTCCTGTAGATGTTACAAGAACTACTTATACTTACTATACAAAACAATGGCTGATGCTGATTAAAAATATGTACAATATGTTATGTTGCACCAAAGGTTTGATATGCTGATACAACCTGAGGGCCCAGTCAAGTGGCAATTCATTTCAAAGCGTGGCGTGTTTCTACAATGACTTTCAACAGGATAGATTGCATTTCAGTAGCTTATCATCGTCATCGCTGATATAATGGCATCTTGTCTAGGCCCTCTGTTCTCAAGTCTCTTCAGAAATAATCTTAGCTCCTAATATTAGCTCCAAGGCCCTACAAATCAAAGTTGGAGAGTCTCTTAGGTATGTATATCTTGACTAGAAGAAAAAAAAGGCATACTAAACTATATAAATAAAAATGAAATGCTGTTTGTTGGTAACCGCATCACTAGAGTAAATAGTTGGAGCTACGGGTTGGACCGATCTGGCTAATTTTATTTTAAAATATTCGTAATAATACGAATAAGGTTTCATAGAAAGAAAAATTTGAAAAGTTTACCGGAAAATTATCAAATTTGAGAAAAAATAACGTTAATTTATCCATGGGATTTTTTTATGGAATCAAACATGTTGACAGGACAATGTCTCTCGGGTCAGATAGTATAGTTAGCAAAGCAAAAGTAACTCTGTCTGTCATTTAACACCTAAATCACTCAATCAATTTGACAGACAGATAGGTAGCCTGGGACAGGACCTGGGCATAGGCTACTTTTCATCCTGGAGCGCATACGAAGTCGCGGGCAATACGCCAACAGCTAGTACTAACATTATATTTAAAATGACAATATTTGCAATGTGTAACGCTTGACAGTGACTAACCTTTGAAAAGACGCAAAATATAAGTTTCTACTTCAAAATGTTTCTTAAGGTAAAGGTGATTAAAGATGACTCTTGTTGTGGATCAACAACAATTCTACCTATCCCCTTTCCCATTCGAGGGTGACGTAAAGGTGACTAACGGATCAAGTACGTCAAGAGGATAACCAGCAATGACTTCCTTCTATGCGATCACTCAACTCTCTGCTAAACGAATGATTTTGGCCATTTCTCCTTTAAATTGTTTATCGAAACTGTCTTTAATAAATTGTCCACTGAGTCTGTTCTGAAAGTGTTCCGACTACATTTTACGCCACTTTCTACGGTACTTCAGTTAATGCAATCTGTGTACAGTGACAGTTGAGATAAGAATAAGTACGTACTTATTTTACTTTGTTAAGTTCTCGTGTCACATGTAATGTAACTTGTGGAACGTAGGATAAGCATAAATTTAACAATTTACAAGGTCCTTTTTTCTTTAACAAACTTGTGAGTTTTTCTTGTACTTCAGTGGTTAGAGCAAAGGTACCTTTGCTCTAACCACGTATGTCTGTACGTCAGTGATCGTGGGTTCAAAACCGGGGTCGTGTCTTTTGCTTTTAATTCTCATAATAACAATAATGTTTTGCCATCGTAATTCACTTTACTATTAATCGTTAACGGTATCATTATCATAATGATAATGATTATTGGGTTGGGGTTTCCCAACCTGGGGTCCGTAAACCCCATGGGGTTCCGATAGCAACTAGTAAGTCACAGAGGGTCTAGAGCCAAAATTAAATGAATGTATTATTTTCGCAAACACGATAACACAATTAGGATGGCTATGAAAAATTGTTAAAGTATAAACCTTTTGGATTACCGATGCGTTGCAGACCTTGAAGACAAAATCAAGACAAGTTATTCGAACCGGAACAAAACAATGTAACTATACTTTACTGAAACAGGCACCGTCCAATCACGTACGAGGTACTTCCCGATAAACCTGTCTGTAAAAACGTAACAAGTGTGTTTCTACTTCATATTATCGAGTAGATTGAAACTAGTTGCTACAGGTTGTAAGTTTGTAACGAATCTAGGTTCCCAACAGTTTTAGCAACTTTCACTACAGCCGTAGACGTACGAGAGAACAAACAACACGCCAAAATTCTTCTCTTTTGCGTCAGCTGTTCTAAGTCCACTGTTGGGCAAAGAAAGTTTGTATAAGAATAGTCTATTGTCCTAATTCTTAGGTGTTATTTTTCTCAATAGCATCTCAAAGGTCAACCTAGGAGGTTGTCGGCATCCACAGGATAGCCGCACCGGGCTATCCTGTGGATGCCCCAGCATGAAACATATAAACTAAGCGAAGACACGATACGGGCACCCCCTGTGGGGTACGGACTTCGGCGTAGGGCGTCACTGGGGTAGGGCAGGCTGGATCGAATCAACCGATTCTATGGTGTACCGTGTATGGTACATTTATTGATTCATCAGTCCAGTACCTTTATTGGTACATAATTGAAAGTAGTAATGTTGTCCTAATTATATGGTGTTATCATCAAGCCTTGTATGTTGATTTATGATTCTAATGACATTGGCTTGTGTTGTAATATGGGGAAACTGTAGGTCATTTATCTATAAACTGGATTTGTTTTTTTTAAGTTCGTTTTCATTTTATTATCAAACAAAGATTAAACATATTTTTTTTGTAATAATGTTTCGCCATTGTTTTTAGGGTTCTTTAGCTATATAATATGCCTTAAAATATAAGTGAACAGCCGTGCCATTCTGTAACCTTCTCACCGTGAAAACTTAGGTGAAGTGAGTGTGGAGTGAGCTGTCATTCCACAGGGATTGACACTATTGTTTGCTCACTTCACCCAAGTTTTCACGGTGAGATGTTTACAGAATAGCATGGCTGATAGGTGAGTTTTATAGAACAAAAATTGATCAAAAGATTTTATCTGCTTGTTGCTTTTTGTTTTAAATATTAAACTGTAAAGAAATAAGAAAGGTGAATTTGATTTTCTATTTGAATTCCAAAGGAATTTAGTAAAATTATTATAACAAGTTAACCGGTTTAACATGATTACGATGTAATAATATTTTGCTACAAATTCTAACAAAAAAGGTAAAACTGAGCGAAAATTTATTTATTTACAAACACACCCACTTTTGAAATCGCGAAATTTAGATAACAGAAAAAATTACCTTGAAAAAAATTAATAAATTATGAATTATCTTGGCACTTTTCATAATTTAGAAATCGAGGACAAATGTCACAAATATTCTGAAAAAGACAACCACAAAAAAAAAAACAAATATCGATGTTTCAAATTCCAACGATAAAAACAACTCACCTTAATGAATAAATTTAAAAATATCCGAAAAATCACCCACAGAACACAACACTGTTACCACAAAATCAAAATAAACAACGAAAAAGATCGATGTATTTCGACTCCTGCGCAACCAATTGCGCGCGCGCTCCTTGTAACAACTGCCCGACAACTGTCGGTCAGTAGCTCCTACCTTGTTTTTCACTTCAGTGATAAATCATACAAAGTAACTAATTTTGTGGTAACTATTCGTAATTTCATACTTGTGACGTTGGTCTGAAACTCCAGGGAAAAATTTGATATGGGCTGGTTACCTACGTCATAAGTTTTGATGCCATCATGTTTTTGGTGAATAAGGGACCATTGCTCTTTTGTTTCTTTTTTGCTTAGTCTTCTTTAGAATAAACTTTTGCTTTATTTATCGTCAATAATTTTTCGCAGTCCATCTTATTAGAGTCAGGTTTTGTCGTGGCTGTTTTTCTCCACATTTGGTTGTCGTGAAAAAAGATTAAGGAGTTTCAGAAGGGTAGCAACGTAATTACAAATACCAATCTATCTGTGACCACGGGAATGTCATCTGTAATGAGAATTTACATCTGCTGAACTAAGGAATGTCTCTTTCTGAAAGAGGAACATATTCATCGCAGCGACCCTTCTCAGGTTTTGGCAGTCACAACATTTCAGTCAAAAGAACTGAAATGCCAATGAAAGGGGAATTGACGCCACCGAAGATTTGACTGGTAAGATAACTGATGTTTCGTTACATCTTTGCGAAAGTAGCCCATTAATAATTTGACTTTTGCACCAATTTTTTTCTTACATTTGTTCCTCATTGTGTTACTTCCTCCTCTTACTTGTACAGTACCAATATACTTTCTTTTTTAACAGACTTCCAAAAAAGAGGAGGTGCTGTGTTCGTCTGAATGTATTTTAAATTGTTTTTTATGTATGTTCATCGTTGTTTTCGTCAATTGTGGACCGATTTTGAAAATTCTATTTTCGACTACGGAACCCTTCATTGTGTGTGGTCCGACACGCTTTTGGCCAGTTTTTTTCAGCGTCTCTTCTCAGAGTAGTCTGATACGAAACACCGATCTCATATATTTTAAAAGCATAATTTATTTTTGACTTCAATCAATCTGCCTAGCTTGTTCCCAACTATGTTGAGGTTGGCTTCCAGTCTAACCAGATAGACCTGAATAACATCATTTTACTTGACTACATACCTTCACTTTTTGACTGGTTGTGTCTATAAGTGAAACTGGTTTTTTAACCAATTTACAGAAATAATATTAATATCATTTATGACAGTGATATGCAAAGATATAAAAGCAGTAGGATATAGGAGAATTCAGGATATTGATGATGTTATCTATTATACAACATGTAAAAACACCCTGTCCGATCCGTGAGGATGTTGTTAAGTATAAGTGAGAGTCCATTAAAGTGAATTATCTGGAAAAATTAAAAATACATTTTTTACCACATTTTTATCAATGGGGTTTTTACATGGGGCACGGGCGGCCATCGTTTAGCTGGTGTTTACAAGTAATGCCCCTATTGAAAATTTGCTAATATTTAATGCATTTGGGGTAATATTATTATGGTACAAAATATGTGAATTTTTAAATAGCAATAACTTTTTTATTTTCAATAATAATAATATATTTTTTTACTTTTTATAATGTTTTTGCAGTACCTATGTCCCTTTCGGGTCGGATTGTTTTTTTTACATAATATAATACCTAGTCATGATTTTCTTAGACTTGTTTAATAAGCTATGTTGCGGTCAGCGACGCGGTGGTACCTTAGCAAAGGGGAATACCGATATCATGAGGTATACGGTGGTCAGACTTTCATGCTTTCCTGTAATTAGGTAACTGCTTTTTTATACGGCTGTAGATACCGACAATTTATTTGAACCTAGGGGTAGATATAAATAATAATTGATGTGGACTAGGCATGACCGTTAGATGGCTAAGTTAAAAACTCACAAATTAATTGTTCCCAAACGTGTTTGCTTGAAAATACGGCTTTATTTTAAAACGTCAATAGCTTCAAGATTGACATAGAGTAGGTATGTTTTAGCACCTGTAGTTAATTAAAACACGTCCATCATACTCGATGAACAATGAAAACGACAGTTGACGACCTTAAACGTCCACTATATCAATTTGCCGGTAGTTGAGCTAAGGTCGTCCATGTGTCCTTGGAGTTTCTTGCCCGTTCTTCTCCATAGGAACCTACTACGCTTTGGAATGGGCAACTATCTTCGTCTTTCTCTCCAACTGATTTCAATGCTTTGAGTTTTGAGTTTGAGTTTGAACGTCCTGCACATCGTGACAATCAGGTGTACATAATGCGTAACGCCCTTTATTTCGGCAATCACAGATTACACCATCACTCAAAGGGTTTCAAGGGTAATGCGTACCAAACAAATCAATGCACGTAGTTTCAAGTGTCAGCAGTACAATCATAGAGGAAAAACAAATACTTCCTGTTTGTTAGGCTCGTCACAATGGGACTAAAACCATGACGTATCTATGTATACACTCAGATGATGACGTTTTTGGATACGTCGTAATTTCTTTCCCATAGGTGAAAGATGGTACGTAACAGGGATTTTTGTAAGGATAAGCAAAGCTGGACTTACTAATGAATTGGCGTTACTAATCAATTGACAATGCTAAATGCTTAATTATGAGGAAAGAGCACGAAATAAATATTTCTTCCTTCCTTTTGTGAGTTTTTTTTTCATTTCGTCTTCGTTTTGGGGTTTTTTCGAAACGTTACTGTACAAAAAAACATCATAGTTTAAGGAAAATAAATGGCAGCTAATCACGAGATCACTTTTCGTGGCCGGTAAGCAAGGTAAGATTTTAAACAATCCAAAACACAGTTGTCCAGCAGTAACATTGTAAAGCAATGCAGAATTGAATTATGCTACATTTGAAAACATTGTAAAAACCATTTATTTTTAAAAGAGTAACCGTGGAGTTTCCTGCCGGCTCTTCTCCATGGGAAACGACCAATTGGAACCGTGCACCTAGCTTCTGACGTTTCGTATTTGCCCACTTAGGTTTATATGAAATGTAATATTTTGATTTTTTAATGCATTTACAGCAAACTTAGAGAAGGACTATGTCGTTTAAAAACTAAGGCATGTCGCGTGGCTTTCCTCGAGAAATACTATAATCGACATACCGAACGTTGGAATCGGACCAAGATCACGAATTCGTTAACTGCGAGAATCGCCTGCCATATTTAAAAAATCATCCATTATTGAAGTGTTTTCGGTTAAATACATAAATAATTTGAGAAGTTGTGTGTCTTTAACTAAATGATAATGACTTCAGGAAACTTGACCAAAAAACGTGGAGTATATTTAGTAACAACAAGATCGTTTTCTGTTACATGTTCTACGTTTTAATTATTAGCCATTTTTATTTCGCCTGTTCAGGATTTGCAGCTGAATCTACAATGCTAAAGAGACACATGTTTACTTGCGCAACACTAGTAAGGAATATAGTCATAATTTACACAGAAAGTAATATTGCGAGGCTGTTGGTTCTTAGGATAGCAATGTATATATGCACCAGAGCAATGTCTTTTGTTAGAACTTGCCCCGCTCTCCCTTACCAGATCCAGATCAGAGTTGCTACGGAGGGCAGTTTTTTTAATCTTGCTAAAGGTTTGTCGAATTTTAGAGATAAGAAAATGTCTCAAGAGCTAAGTTGAAGCCGAGAGTCACGTGTTCTTTCTGTCATTTCCATGTGATCATTGTTCCTGTACTGTACTATACCTGGGAAACCTGGTTACGGAGATTTTGAAGGTCAAAGTTCCAACATTTTCAGGTTTTTATATGAAAACGAGTTTCAATTTCAAATTTCAAGTCATTTATTCAAAATAGGCTGAGAATCAGCACTTTCCGAACGTCAAAATTACATAAGACAGTCCCCCAAAAATGCCCGCCCTTCACCACTTCCTAGTGCTTTAGCTGGGAAAATGAAATGCCGCAACAAACTCGCCAGCAGCGTTCAGTTAAAAAAACTTGATTCTATACAATAGTACTTATGCAAAATAATGTACATTACGCAACACAAAACATTAAATTAAGTTATTTGCTATAAATGTCAGCTAGCACACGCCAATATACCTACCAACAAAAAATCATCGAAATCTGTAGGTAGTCAAGCGAAAATAAAAAGTAAATAGAACTTAATACCCGAATGAAAGCCTTCAGGCATAAAGGTCGTGCCCGTTTACATATATTTACTCGAAGTCACAAATGATTAACTAGGATCATCGAAGTAAAAATAAATAATATAAATAAACAGTTAATTACTAATAACAATAACAAAACCATGGTCATCAAGACGACCAGTCACCACAAGCAGCACCCGTTCACGAGCATAACGCAAAGATCAGCCACTACCCCCTCGCCATATTTGAGGGAAGGAGGCAACCCGACCCCCGACGCTACTGCAAGCAGTGACATTGGGATCACGACAAACTTGCTGCCGGTTGCTTCGGCAAGAATAACATGATCAATTTTCGAGGTCGCTAGCTAACCACGTACCTAATGCAATACAACTCATTAAAAAATACAGGAATGAGTAGATTATATCAATAATAAATGAAAATAAAACTAACATAAATTGACTTATACAGTCGAATAAAATAAACAATTATATGAATTCATATAACCTGTCAGTAGGTAAGCTAGGTAATTAAATAAAAAAATTATGCTCTAATAACTTATTATTAAATACCTCGCGACCCCTGTACCGTCGTATGCACCCCTAAGCATCTGCGTGCACTACCGTAAATACACCAAAAATAAAAGTCGTTTCCTTTTTACTTTGATGTAAATACGGCTATGTAATAAATGACGGTTATATATGTGTTGGGTCTTTTTACACCATGTCTTTTTTATTGTGAACTAGCTGCGCCCCGCGGTTTAACCCGCATAAGTCTATCACCTGTGTGCATTACGGGACAAAAGGTATATCATGTTCTAACACAGGTCACGGTCTACCCATGTGCCAAATTTCATCAAAATCCGTTTAGCTGTTTTAGCGTGAAAGTGTAACAAACAAACACACTTTCGCATTTATAATATTAGATAAAGATAAAGATATTTTATTTTGCAAATATGGGTACAAGTCAAGGTGTTACATAATATAAATACAGAAACAGCCATATTTTGCCAATTACAAGGCATGCAAAAGTAAAGAGTTTAGGTACAATTAAAATACATATTTCCTAATAATACATAATAATACTCTAATTCATAATATATAATTCATAATATTATACTAGCTGCGCCCCGTGGACCCGCATCAGTCTCGATCCCGTGGGAATATCGGGATAAAAAGTATCCTGTGTCCTAATCAAGGTCATGGTTTACCCAAGGAGCGAAATTTCATTCAAATCTGTTCAGCCGTTTTAGCGTGAAGGCGTAACAAACAAACAAACTTACTTTCTTATTTATAATATTAGTTAGGCTAGTTATGATTAGGATTATGAACTTTTTTTTAATTTGAATTTACGCAAATAATAAATAAAAAACTTATTTACAGTAGTATAAGTACCTACCTACTTCCTTGACAAGTACCAGGTGAAAGCGAAATTCGCGTTCGACAATATTGCCATGATGTCATCCAACGGTAGTTCTTTTTATTTTCCATTCGCTGATAAATTATACTAGTGACCCGCCCCTGCATCGCACGGTATTTACAACTTGACAAAACTTTGGAATTTAGGACATAACAAAACATTGAAATTTCTTTCCTATAAGTGAGTTTTGAATTAATGTCTTATACACATAAATCTTCTGGTATTAATTCTCTAAAAGATGGCTAAAACCGCATCACAATCCGGAGTTAAGAAGAATAACGTAATCATACAGACGCCAAAAGCGACGAATTTTATAATATGTTTTACTTCGAAATAATGAAACTTGTTTAGCACATAGCAATGAAGAGAAAAGTAAGCAAATATTAGTGCAAACCCTGTCAAGGTTGATTAGAACTAAAATTAATAATACAAATACATCATTACTTTAATAATACAGGATTTTGAAACTTAACGGTAGGCAACTAACGGTATGTTATTGTGTAGGTATATACCTACAAAATACCTATTATTAAGTATGTATATTATTCTTATTACATATAAATAGCATGGGTCGATCTAGGTCAAGCCAGGTTTTAGTCCCGGCGGTCATTCTTAGATCTTTGACCGTCGTTACGGGTAGTCAGAAGCCAAGGGGTATTTATTACCCATTAACTGGGTTGTGAAGGTCAGATAGGCAGGCGCTCCATTTAAAATACAGGTATTTAGCTGCATCCGGTTAGACTGGAAATCCACCCCAACATAGTTGGGAAATAGCGATACTTTAACTGATATTATTTATACTTAATTCGCTTTTAACTATGCAAATATTGTATGCATATCTTCTTTATCCTACAAAAATAGGTACAGAATCAGAGAAGCAGAACCTAACGGTATATAGCTATCCTGACTATCATTAGACAGGGTGAGTAGGTGGGTCTCAAAAAGTAAATAAGGTGGGACTCGGGTACTGATTGAATGGTATATGTAAAGGAAGAACCTAGTGCTAACTGACTGATAATATTGAATAATAGTGATCATTACGGCCATGATAACTGGTCCGCAATATTAATAAATCATTGGCATTGGGACATAGTTGATATATTTCCTGTTCTCGTCAATCATGCCAGCATTTTAATTATACTGGTATTGATCTAGCAAAGATTTGATCAATTAAAAGTGTTGCACTTTATGTAAGTAAGACTGCAGTTAAATTGTAACTCACTAAACTGATTTAGAACATAGATAACTAACTTTGTAACTGCAAGTGGGCTCATTAATTTGGTTATTGCTTTTCTGTTACCTTCCTGGGGGTTTGATAACGCAAAGCCAGAATTGTAATTGCGGAAATTTTTAATAAAAGTTGCTTTAACTGTGACAAGAAAACGAAAATTGTTTGCGAACGACGAAAAAACAATGAAGAAATCGTTTAAAAGGGACTGTTGTTAAATAAGTGATTTGTTACTGATTGCCTACTTAGCAACGGGTTGCCTTATTACTGTTGGATTTACCTAATCGGCAAAAATAGTCAGGCATTTAGCAGGCAAATGTTAATTATTTTTTTTGTTTTCACAACCTATTAATTTAGCTTATTAAATACCCCTGTTAAAAGATTACAAAATTAAGCGCCACAGTAAAAAAAATGTGAAGTTTGCGACAAGATCATTATTAGTATTAGAATTTGAACAGGCGCTTCAGTACTAAGCCCAGCTGTTGAATTATACCAATCAATTTTACAAGGAACCTACTAACGATAATCGATATTTGTAAGTTTTCGGGCGAGGGATGCTCACAGTCGTTTCCTGAAAAGGTCTGAAATGTAGAAAACCAACCCCAAAATAATAATAATAAAAAAATTACGGCTTATACAAATATCTACAGCTTTTTTATAGCATGCAATGTGAGCTTTAAAGGAGGATAGTATTGTTTGAATAGTAATGCAAATAAATTGAAGTTGCAATCAACAATCCTAGCTACACTAACGCCATCTATCGACTCTCACCAACACTACCCAAACAAAACTGACAGCTAATGCAGTGTTATTAAAAACGCTAATTAACTTACCTATAAACTGCATGTAGATAACAAATCTACAAGATTATCAGTGATCGTAATCAGTAACGTCAGCATATCCGGGCGCCCGGTGACATGAAGGAAACGTGACGCGGCCTCCAATACTGCTATCATTATTGAATACGTGATTATGTAAAAACATTGGAAAATTAGATCACCAATACCTACACAGCAAGGCAGGTTATAAGGACCAAAAAGACTTTTTCAGCAGAGCCTGAAAAGTTGTCTGTATGATCATGAAAAACAATTACTTTCCTATAAGTACAATCAATAAACTGCAAAGAAAATCACTCACTAAACATAAAACTGTAATAAAATCTCTAAATAAAAAGGGACTACAAAGGGAATAGAAAAACTACAAAAAACTTAAGAAAAGTCGAATTTCCATCAGATTATGCATTAAATAAGTTTCATGAAGGTGGTATTTTAAATGTTGTTCATATGTAGTCAATCCATACTGATCCATTGAGCACTATTCTATCTTATTGTTATAGGTACTTTTATCTCTACATATCTACAAATACATTTCAACATCTGCGGTTTGTGATACAGTCATTAGATAGCCTATTTATTCAGTATTATTCAGTCTAGATGATTATTTTATCCTATACTATTAAATGAGCAATATTTGTATATTTATATTTATTTGTAATCACGTTCTCGAAAACGGCTCAAACGATTGCAATTTCAATGAAAGTTGCAACATAGAGGTTTATGGGGGCGAAAAATCGATCTAGCTAGGTCTCAATGTGGAAAAATCCGTTCTCTCTATTTCCACCCGAGCAGAGCCCGGTCGACCAAGTACATTCACATAGATGTAATAAATAGATAGTAATTTCATTTTCATTAAATACAAATCAATGATAATTAGCATTTATCACCAAAGGGAAACCAAAAACCTAATCAAGCAGGTATAACGAACGATAAACAAAATGGTTCGCCAATTTACCCGAGTGTTCATACTAAAACAAAGATAATAGCAGCTAACTAATCGTCGACACTATCTGATAACAGCATCAGTGTGGCTACACCCTTCGGAGCAATCGCTGACTTTTCAGTTCAAAAAGTACCAGAAATGAATTAGTGACAGTTCTGAAGTGGTACTATAAGTGTGAAACTTTGTGGCTTAGTGAATTTTTGTGTTTTTTTTCTTTGGAACTTCTTTTTAAGGTAATGTTTTGTTTAAGTCTGAGCCTGTGTTTGTCATGTAATGTATGTAGTTCAATTGTTTTGAGGAATTAGATTAGATGTTATAGGTTATAAAGGTGTTTATTGTTATATAAAACGAATAGTACCTATTTACTTGTGATATTGTTAGATATGCCTTACCTTCTATAGCACGCAAGCAAGCAATCTGTAATCTAATGGAATGGAATCTGCAATCTATCTATCTATGACGGCTAATCGCATGTAAAAGTATCAAAGCAGGCAATGCTGAGTAAACAAATATTTTTGGTCTAAAATATAAAAATATAAAACCCAGATTAAAGTTGAAAGTTAAGGAAGAAAACTCGATGCCCTGTGTTGTAATTTTTATGCAAGAGAATGCCTGACGAGACTGGGTACGGTCAACGTTTTTTTGTTATATTGTAAGTAATGTTTTCTACGTAAACTTATCCTCCTTATGGCATTTGAAACAGTATGTAGATGGCTTGATGGCCGAATAACATACAAATAAAAGTTAATGAAGTAAGGTGGTAGCGGAGCTGATTGCTGTTGCATTCTACTTACCATCCTATATTTAGTATAGTCACTCGTGGAGGTTTTTGTGTATCGGTTAACAGCGGTTAACACTATTCACATTCTCCACACCGCTTAGAAATTGATACTGGACCAGTTGACCACTTTCCATTTATTGAATAAATAATGCAATAAAAAATAAACTAGTTGTTATAATATTATTAGTTAATCCGCTATAATTATACTTTAGAAAATAAGGCATGAAATAAAACTTTTTACGATTCACTGTTAAAATTAAAATAACCATAAAAGTTGAATTTAACAAATATACACCACCAATAACCCCACAACCATCATGGTTTTGTTCACTATCAATATTCTTGAATCTGAAATTGAATTACATGTAAACAGGAATCGAGTAGAGTCTACAACTGTAGATAATGACTATGTGTTGCTAAGGCCAGATTCAGTATTTGACACTTATTAATATTCTGATAGGCGGGTTAAGGTATTGTATAGATTCAAGTTCTTCTAACTGAACAGACAGCTGTGCTGCTGAGGAGTTTGTTGCGCCACTTCTTCTACCCAGCTAACAGTGGTGAAGGGTGGGCGGTTTGGGGGACTGTCTTATGTAATTTTGACGTTCAAAAAGTGCCGATTCTCAGCCTAGTTTGAATAAATGACTTCTGGTTTTGATTTCATTTTGGTCTCTCCGCCCTGGAAATCATCAATCACATGAAGGTGGTATTCAGTTATATTCGTTAGCAGAATGCGTAAGCCATTACCGTTTATCTCATTTCTATGACTAAATCTTATCAGTAGATAAGAATACTTCGTAACAATATTAGTTGGAATTTCTAAGAGAATCTTATTAATTAAATGAAAATCTCGGAAAATGGTTCGTATCAGTTTGTCGAGTATTATGCATACATTCTGCAGTAGGTAGGCTATAGCTAGCATAATGCTCTAAGAAAACTAAGATTGGGATGGTTTATCTCCATTCCAGTTTACATTTTTCCACGCCACAGATAATATAATACTACCCCACGCCAAAGATTGTAGAACAGAAAGAGTAATGACAGATATACCCACGATGATGTAACACGTGGAACTCTTGTATAGGGTAAAAATGGATCAAGTAACAGTCCTAATCCTACCTAATATTATAAATGCGAAAGTGAGTTTGTTTATTACGCTTTCACGCTAAAACGACTGAATGAATTTGGATGAAATTTGGCACATGGGTAAACCAGGACCTGGAATAGGATATAGAATTTTTAACTTTTTATCTCGGTAGTATGTTACGTTCCCTTGGGATAATTTCCGACAAGCACGCGGGAAAAGCCGCTGGCAAAAGCTAGTTTTTTTATAAAAGAAAGAAATAAAACATAATCGAATTGATCCAATTTGATACACCACGCATGAGATTACGCTTCTATATTATCTCAATTTCAACAGCGATTGCGATGGGTGCAACAAAGGAGTCCCCACGGGCAACAAATCATCTTATATTATTCCAACACAAAATCAAAGCAAATAATTCTATTAAACCATTTACAGGCACTTTTGAATTGGGCAACTAGCTTCATCTTTCTGACTGACCCCTTGTCAGTCAGAAAGATGAAGCTAGTTGCCCATTCAAAAGCGTAGTAGGTTCCTATGGAGAAGATCGGGCTAGAAACTGCACGGACATTGTTTTAAATCAAAATATTGTTACAAAAATTGTGCAACTCATGCTGACACGACATAAAAGAATAGCAGTGCTGCTCTTAACATCCAAGACTAGACGAAAACTCATACTCTCTTACATCTGTAGACACTTTGTATGACGGTTAAGATAAACAATATCCTTACTACAGTCAAGTATCTCGGTGAAACAACTTAAAAAGATCTTCCGATTATTTTTTTATCTTATCACGGGGACCTTATTGTTATCTGTTGTTTAGTTACGCGGTGTGCGCGGCCGCAGAGTCACGTTAACATTCTCCTGTTGAGAAAATGTATAGAGAAGTGTGAGAGATTTTTGGGGTGAGTTGGGGTGGGGGTGAAAGGGGAGAATATGATTGTGTTTTTAGGAGTTAGGAATATAGTTATGTGTAATTCTTAGTGTAAGGTTAGGTCTATTGTAGGGAATGTAAAAATATCCAGACTTTTTGATTAAAGTGAACACGAGTTTTCCTTCGAAAAATTTATAGATTTCTCTATGGAATAACGTTTTTAGACTTACAGTGCGTTTCAGATATATAGGTCAGGTTTAGGCCTATAAATGCACGGGTGTACATAACCTATAGGTATAGTGGAGAAAACTTATTTAAGTCCAACGTTTTACTTAAAAAATGTCGGAGAAGGCTGGGTTGATGAGGAACTAAGCCCACAATTTACGATTTGTTATTATAGATAACTACGTACGTGTGACTCAAACTCAAAGCATTTATTTCTATTAAACCATTTACAGCCACTTTTGAATTACCAAGGAGTCGGTCAGTCAGAAAAATGAAGCTAGTTGCCCATTCCAAAGCGTAGTAGGTACGTATGGAGAAGAAACTCCACGGATCAAAAACATGTTTCAAAATATTTGTTACACCATTTATATTGAAATTGTATATGTGAGAAGACTGTAGAAACACATGCACGTCAAAAGCGTGCGTGAAAAAAAAAAACAAAACAATTCTAAAATTAAAATAATTTAAATAAGCCATGGCAGCTATGAGATGACCAGGCCCAACACACGGCGCCCGTTCACGAACATGACACATGGATCACCACCATTCACCTCAACCATTTTGAAGGGACCTAAATGATCCAACACACGCACTCCCATCAGCGAGACACCTGAGTGAGCATGACATACTCACAGCCGCCAGGGCACATTCAAGATAATCAAAGACATATTACCCGGTAAATGGTAGCTCTATAGTACATACTCGTAGTACTCACACCTGTGCTATATAATACACAAATACGTTATATAATACAAAGGAGATTGAGTTTATACTCGTACAATGCAAATATGGTCTTACAGTCTTCAGCAGCTCCTACAGTATTTTCAAATGTTAATCAATTAGTTGTGGTGGTGGAACAGGACCAGCAATGAGCCAAGCATTTTTATCAGTGATGTAATCCCCCAACTTATAATATGCCTGCCTGCATAGTGTGCATTTTATAAAAGATTTGAATTTCGTCTCATTCAGTTAAAGTATGTGGGGAGGAATTTGATTGTAACATTTATACAGTACCCCATGAAAGATGAGTCTACTTTAGCCAGTCTGAAACTTGGTTGAACTAATAGGTCCCTATTTCTCGTAGTATAACTATGTCTGTCACTTCTTTTACTAAAAAGATGTAATTTTTCTTACGTACATGATTGAGTTAATGATTATAATTACAGAATAATGTAGAATCCCTTGTATTTTTAACACATGGCGAAAAAAGGAAATATGTTTACATGTACTTCAGGGAGTTGCTTACTTTGTGTGCTTACTTACAAGAAACATCTTAATGCAAGGCTAACTTGTACTGGATTTTGATTTTTAATATAATGGTATTAAAAATGGGTTTTAGCGAAAATCGAAGTGTTTGTCTAACATGTGCCTTAAGTTTACCAAAATTTGGTTTAAAGATTTTAACAGATATCATAAATATAGCCCCAGTAATCAGAACACACACAAACATGCTTGTTGACATAAAACAATCAATTTTCTTTCTTTCGAAAGACAACAAATCACACATATCCTGAAAATTTCTCAATTTTCCACAACGCATTCACCGTTAATTTCAAGTAGTTTAGTATAAACGTGCTACTTCCATACGCGCAAACACGTGAACAACACAACCTTCCTTTCGGAGCCGCGGAGTCGAGTTCGTCTAGCTATCTGTTTGCTCGAGGATTGGACAATCACTGAAATAACTATAATTGCTTTAAAATGCATGTCTGTAATATGATAATATCTCTGATAGAGGCATGAATAGTTTTGAATTGAAGGACGAAATAAATAAAATGTTGCATTGATGCAGTTAAACTCTGGTAAACAAAAGTTGCGTAACATTGTTGTACTAACTGTTCTGTTGCTTGTTGCTTGCAACACGGACTGTTGCAGTGTTGCTAGAACCAGGAGAAAATGGTGAAAAAATTGTTTTAATAATAAGAAATTGTTGCTTATCTTTTCTTATGTACTATGAAATCGAGGCCTTAGCACAGTTTCAAAAAGAGGAGCAGCAGATTTTATTTTGGTTAGCAATACAGTGTCGGCGTCGAGACAGTATGTTGTCCATTGCTAATGCACCAAAATATGAAACTGTTAACAGTGAAATCGTCAAACAGCCCACGGACCCTTGTTTATAAAGGAACCCAGGAATATAATAAACGATATTCCAGTTCTTAAATCTGCATATCAGAATTCACACTCACAGTTACCTACGCATTTCGAATAAACTAACAACGATGAATCATTCCACTATAATTAGTATATCATAGTGTTAAGTACATAACGCCATTCCACAATTAAACAGCCTGATAGCACTTCACACTAAACATAATAACACAAATACCCTCAATGTTATGTAATGCAACATTCTTGTACCTACGTCTGCTTCTGATTGTAACTCGGAAACGGCTGTATCGATTTTCATGAGTATGCTTTTGTAAGTGAAGATTGATAGTTCGAAATCGTGGATTCGTAACAGGATATCTTGTGTCCTGAATTCGATGTTAGGTAGGTCAATGTGTTTTTGAACGAGTAGGGGTCCGGGGTACTTTCGTTTATAAAGTGTACACTCAACAGCACGCACATGGAAACAAACTGACTTTTATCTTTTTACACATACATACGTTACCATTACAGTGTCCCAATTCGGTAGTGTGTAGTTAAATAACAGTTCATGAAATAATTCACAACATATTAATATCCATACCAGATTTACAACTTTAAAACATAACACGGGTAACGTTACCCTTGCGAACTCGATCAGTGAACATGAGAAAACATCTATTCTGTCGTCAACGGTTTCGTAGTTAAAACCATTCCCGGTTATATAATTACGTTTCATTTTGACAGTTCAACAACATTCATTGCGTTATTTACGTTGTTGAGCAGATTTATTTTCGAGCTTATGAAGCAATGAAATAGCAATCTGTTTCAAAACGATTCAGTATTGATTGATCGTGTATTACGCAATTAGGGTACTGATCTAGTCCTGTTGTATTATTTAAGCGGTTGCAGATACTTAGGTAGATCCAGTAAACACTGGTGATGAAATCATTTGCACGGAATCTGAATTAGTATAGTCGTTTTTTGAGAAAATTAAGTACCTACCTATTTAACTGAAGAAGAAGCACGTTTCTCTAGTGTCTCATAAGCAGCGTGTATCAGACATTAGTGTGGTCATATTTAAAGGTGTGGTACAGACCATCTATTTGAACAACTTTCACCAAGGGAGCAACACCGAAACCATCAACATTAAAAATTTATCAGCTGTCCCCTACTCGACCCAAATGTATGGGACAGACGATTATCACTGTATACTATAATTATTGACCAGTGGAAGTTTTGGACCAGTGCGTGTTGCCCGTGATGACTTAATGGCACTGAAACGTGGTCGCTAACAATGGGCCTCATTAGAAGGCCGAAAGTCACCCAAAGCGCAATGGAAAGGGCTATGTTTAGAGTTTCCCTATGTGACTGAGTCAGAAATGAAGTGATCCGTAGGAGAACCAAGATAACCGACATAGCCCGAAGAATTGCCAAACTTAAGTGGCAGTGGGCAGGGCGCATTGCTCGCAGAAGAAATGGCCGTTTGAGCCAAAACGTTCTGGAGTGGCGACCACGTACCGGAAGATGTAGGGTTGGAAGGCCCATCACAAGATGGACTGATGACCTGGTGAAGGCCGCAGGAATCTGCTGGATGTGAGTAGCACAGAACCGGTCGGTGTCGGTGGCGGTGCTTGAGGGAGGCCTATTTCCAGCAGTGGAGGTATTTCGGCTGAAATGATGATGTTGATGACTATAATTATTTAGCCAACGAGGTTCCTAGCGGGACTAACTGCTAGGGTACAGTGGACGTAGGTATAGCTACTCAAGTATCGTTACTCGTAAAAGGTCTAAAATCCTTAAAGGTAAACGTGAAGAAGTAGGTACTGAATAAAACCATAAAACGTAATCCATCTTTGAAATCTGTATACTTAGTTATTTCCTACCGTTAAGAGATTAGAGTTTTTCTTTCATTGCTGATAACTGGAAGTAACTGGCTATCAGAATTGTGAAACGCTCTGGAACGTAAGGTTACCGTGAGTTAACCGCGAGATAAGATCGCAGATTATGTGAACGAAGATTACGCAGTTACACTATCTGTTTGTCTTACACATTGTTGCTTTAGTACGGGAGCGGGGTAGGCAGAGATAGTAGAAAACTCAGTCAGTGTTAGCGTGATAGATCCATAGAATTGCAGCATCAGATGCAGTCTGGGTCCATGGAACATTCAGCTCTATCGGTCTGGGTTTGGTATTCCTCTGGTTATTTTTAAGTCGTCCTGAAGAACGATGACAGCTTACCTACAACAGTAGGACGGTGCTGTTACTGAACCAAGGACGCCGATAAATGGCAGAGGATGTTACTAACAACTCTCCACTGCTTACCAGGGGTGCAGTGGCGATATGTCAAATCGACGAGATTTCTGTGCTATATCCAAGACAAATATGAATAAACCTTTCGGAGTAAATGCTCTTAAATGATAGTAAAAACCGCATCAAAATCCTTCGTGTAGTTCAGAAGATCTAAAAGGTCACACAGACACGAAAAGTGTTTTTTTTATACTATGTAGATAAATAATAAAGTTAGAAGAACCACTTTAAGATTATCTATGCAATGCGACTCCTCAGTAGCCAATAAACTCATCGGCACAGTATATAGCAGACGGCGTTCTGTAGTTTCTGCCCAACCCCATGGGAAAAAGGCGTGAGTTTATGTATGTTACGATAGAGTAGACCTTCTTTAACACGTTCAGTATCGGGAGCCCTCGCGGAGGGATCATTTTAAATGTAAGTTTTTCTTAGCGAATACAGCATTATAAACCATGAAAATAAAATCTGATGTATATTTTAGCACGATATATTAGTATATGCATTGGTTTTAAAATCCAAGCATTTTTTAATTATTTTTTTGTTCACGGTTACAAATATTCACATAAAATTTAAAAAGTTGGAAACTATACGTAGTTTCCAACTTTTAATCGACAATACCCCTTGAAAACACTATTTTACTTCGTTTTATAGTATTTGATAACACGGTTTTAAATCTAATGCCGTTGACTGTCCGCGATGTTTAACTATACCGCAAACGTAATGCCGGTAACCCTCCCGGAAGGTTCACTTTCAATACGTGTGGCGGCATGGCGTATGAGTTCTATGAAAAGTGGGTGGAGTCGAAAGTGTTAACACAAGTTTGCATTATGTAGAATCTCATTTTCTCTAAACTCTTTCTCTTCCATCAGACTTGACAACCAGCTGTTTGTAAACTGTCAAAATAAATGATTGAATTTCTCACTGCAAAAGTCTTCAAATGTGCTCAAATGTCTGCATCAGCTGGTCCGCTTCCTTGGTCGTCAGCTGATCGTGGTTCTGTTCCAGGTGTTCGGCGTGAGTCCAGATGTGGCAGAGGAGGTACACCCTGATCAATGGCTGAGGGGAAGTGGCGGAACATCTGCAGGATCGTTTGGAGGAAACGAGTGTTTGAACCTGAAGGGACAGACTCAGGGAATCTTAGGAGGTGAGGAGGATGTGTATTGTTCCGCTTGCGTATCGTTTGGAACCATTATTTTTAAAACCATTTTTCACAAAGATGATTAGGCTGTGTATTTGTTTTTTGTTAAATACTTAATGTGTTTTTAATAAGCTTCAAGAAGCACTTTACTTTGTATAAATTATTTCATCACCACTGCTCTCAAAACGGTGAAGGAAAACATCGTGAGGAAACCGGCATATCTTAGAACCAAAAATTTGAAGATATGTGACATCTACCAACCCGCACTGGGCCCGCGTGGTAGATTACGGCCCACTCCCGCTGGCCGAAGGCCTGTGTCCCAGAAGTGGCAACATTATAGGCTGATAATGCTTAAGGGCAGGAGAATGATTATAACCTTTTTCAGCTAACAATATATAATGATGTGAGGGATATAGACGCGCAAGCTGTTACCATGAATTCAGCACATGATTTCAAACACCGTGTAGGCATTGCACTTTTGTATGAAACAGCAGATTTTTTTTTTTATAACTAGCGTAAAATTTCAACTTTTTGGTGGTTGTAGAATTATGAACTTCTCTTCCTTTATACAATACGCACATGAATCCAAAAAGTCGGAGTATCGTGATGTACTGAATTCATGGTAACATAGAAAATCTATATTATTACATCGTCATATTATTATGTGATCTTCAGATGTCTGAACTGCTGGGACCTGACATCGCTGGGCGTGGGCAGCACGCTGGGCATCGGCGTGTACGTGCTCGTGGGGGCGGTGGCGCTGAAGACGGCCGGGCCCTCCATCCTGCTCTCCTTCCTCATCGCTGCCGTCACCTCGCTGTTTGCAGGTAACATTTAGCTTTACCCAAACCCAAAAATTCTTTAAGCCTTGCGACATCCACCAAACCACACTGAGCTTGCGTAGTTGATCTTTGACACAGAGAGGAGGCCTGTGTCCAGCTGTCTGTGTGGATATTAATAATAATAATAATTTTTTATTTCAACTATGTTACAGACAACAAAATACATTGTAATTGTTAAAATTAGGTTAAAATTAGGTAAAAGATCATGGATTACAACTGGTTGGCTTAAGAGTAAAGACATATTATGCTGTAACCACAAGGTCTGTACAAGAATTGGGTGAGCCCTGCCTCTTAAACTAGGTATACCTGTATCTTAAGAGACAGTGATCAGCTATAAGGTATCTAATAGATAAACAAGACTTGTGAAGTGTGTCAGTTGACTCTGTTTGTGTTTATATAATATCATACTTAAGTATATGTATCTTGCTAGTATTATTATGTATTTTTCGTAAATATAAGATTTATGGTAAAAAGGAGGAGAGGGGAGTGCACTCAAGAATGTAGGAGAGTGTGTGTGAATGTATGTGATTGAATGTGATTGCACACCCACGTGTATATGGAGAGTGTGAGTATATTGTAGGCTGATTGGTTATGATATTTTAATAACAACTTGTTGCATCATTGTATGATCCTCTCCAAATTTGCTTTATGAATAATATGCTTGTAATAAGATTAGGTTCATGGCAACGAAGCAATGGTTGATGTTGGAACTCATGTTCGAACTCAATACCTCGAGCCCGCTAGATGCATTAGCTGTTGCAATATAACAATAATTTAGAAATACAGACGGCAAATGTAATATCGTGTAGTAACGTTGTTGGTTTATAGTTAAAAAAAACCCAGCAGGACTGCGATAGATTAAGATGACATAACTTGCAGCTTGCTGTCGTATAATCTTTCCTTGGAAGCAGACTTTCAATGGGATAACCTAGCAACTGGCACTACTCGAATAGTATGGAATAATTGTGTAATCGTGTTCGAATTGTAATCACTTTACATGTCATTGTTTGTGCTGGCACACCCAGCATTGATAACGGTCTAAATCTATTATAATGAAACATGGAGAAGATTATTATACACTAGAAAATTATGCCAACACTAGGTACTAATCAGTTAACTGTTCTATGTATGGAGAAGACTTTCATCCTCATTAAATTCTTTCTTAAATCTGAGTTGTGTCTGCCGGCACATTTGTTTCACAAAGTTATCATTTTGTATATTTTCATACAAACATCACTGCAGCATCGTCATAACTTAGGAATTACTGTTATCAGACAATTATTATTATCGATTCGATTGTCTGAATATCGTAAATAGAGATCGAATACATATTATGCAGATATGAAATGTATATCCTTATTTGTGTATAAATAATGCTTCTTGCAAATTTACAGCTAGCGTCTACAACAAGGATATTTATTTATTGTGTCACTGAATTCGTAGAATTTTGTATGAAATCGAAGCCGCTATAATTGATAACAATCATTGTTTTGTTTTTTATGTTATCTAGCTCGAAAACAGGACGATGCATGCGACGAGTCGGTCACCTGTTCGAAAGATACAACAATATTCATTACAGTAACAGTTATTGAACATTCTTATTTGATTTCCTATGTGATGAGCCTTTAACCAGCAATGTTATTAAAGTATGGATTGACTGAGCTCAACCATAGTAGTCTATTGCTGAACACAGGCACTTCCAAGTTGTGCGTTGGGACCTCTTCATCATTAGATGCCAGTAGGCGTGATGGTTATGTTTTTATCAAGACTAACGTATTTTAAACATTATTTCTAATCAGACATAAAGATGGGTTATAACACCAGCCTATTAATGTGCCACTGCAGGGCAAAGGGTGGCAAAGGCCTCTTATCATACAGAGACGAAACGAGCATTGATCGCCACGCTTGCTCAAGACGGGTGGCCAGTTTTAGGGTGTTTTTAAACCGTCGTAAATCAGCATTATATTAACTGTAATATGTGGGTGTTTCAGGACTATGTTACGCGGAGTTAGGAGCCAGGGTCCCGTTGGCAGGGTCTGCCTTCATATACACATACGTCACCGTTGGAGAAATGGTCGGCTTCATGGTCGGATGGAACAACATACTTGAGTTTATATTTGGTGAGTCGAATTGGACAGTATAATACACACACAATCGGGTCAATAACGAATTCACGAGGAAGAGTGGCATCAAGAATATCGGTGACGTTAACATTGTGAATAGTTAACAACAAAGAGTTGGTAAGAAAGGGGAAAGCGCATATCAGCTCCCCAAATATACATCCTATTCAGCACACGATGCATTATCAGGATTTTATGACCGACAATGATGAGAATGTGAAACTATATTATTTACTACCTATACGATTTCCAGCCCAATAACACAGCTGGTGCCTGTGACAGGCACCTACTCACTTGCGTTGCACAAAAACTATTAACGTTTCATAATAGGATAGGTCTTTAAGCAGTCGCTCGATGTAAAATACTGGTATTCAGCTGCATCCTAACTTAACAGACAGATGTGCTGCTGGGGAGTGTATTGCGCCAATTCTTCCCAGCTGAGTGAAGGGCGGGCGTTTTAGGGGACAATCTTTTGTAATTTTTACGATCAAAAAGAGTGCTGGTTCGCAGCTTAATTTGAATAAATCACTTTTGATTTGATTCGATTGACCTGATTTAAAATTCACTCTCTAAATTCCAGGGACAGCGAGCGTGGCGCGTGGTTTGAGCTCGTACATCGACGTGGTGACGGACCACAGCATGTCCAGGTGGTTCCAGGCGGCCATGCCCATCCCTGAACACTTCGGCATCTCCCTCTACTTCGACCTCTTCGCTTTTCTCTTCGTTTTATTAATGGGAAGTGAGTATCTGTAAAGCCGATATCAGACGCTATAAACAAAATTATGATATAATACAAAATGAATAAAAGTGAAAAACTAATTCATTCGTAAAGTGATCCAACTATGTCGGATTTCGGCATTCGGCATCTTTCTCTCACCTACCGAATGATCGAAAAATTAAATGAAAGGGGCAGTTTAGCATTAACGTTCATTCCTATCTACTATTTTGTCAGTGTCGTGTAAACATGGAATGAAACAAAAATTAGCCTTTACTCGAGTGAAGCCTGTTTCTCTTTTCCGAAGACATCAGTTGTAGCCCAAGTAGTAATTTTCTGGTGGTGAATCCAAAATGGGACTATTGTTTAGCGGTTTTAGTTTATATGATACGATCGATGTTAGCTAGCTTGTTGCTATTTCGCCACGTTCTGAATTCACTTTAAACATGAAATAAGAGAAGTCTATCTAATTCTGGGATGCCATCAGATACGTCCAACTTTTAACTTAAAACAGCAGCAGGATATGCTGCTGTTTAAAATTAGCTTACAACACATAATTTGTGTGCAGAAAGGTGCGACTAATTACAGACCATAGTCAGACAGTAATGTCGTGATGGCCCAGTAGTTAAGGCCTCGCCTCTCATGCACGAGGTTGTGGGTTCAAATCCGGGCAAGTACCAAAGTGACTTTTGCAATTCATATGTACTTTCTGAGTTTATCTTGGACGTTACTAACATCGGTGATGGAAAACACCGTGAGGAAACCTGGACTTATAGTTAATATAAGTCTGAAATCACCAACCCGTCTTGAGCAAGCGTGGTGATCAATGGTCGTGCCTTCTCTGTATGAGAAGAGGCCTTTGCCCTGCAGTGGGACAGTAACAGGCTGATATTATTACTCGTATATAATTATTTAATTACAGAACCACTTCAGCAACTGTCAATGTCCTCATTTGTTTAATTAGCATACCTACGTGTCTATGGTCCCTGACAATAGTGTTTATCTTTCGTAGTTATGTTGTCGTTCGGCGTGCGCGAGTCTTCGGCAGTCAACAATGTGTTCTCGGCCATCAACGTTATTGTCATCATCTTCATTATTTTTGCTGGAGCGTTTAAAGGTTAGTTCAACTTATGTAGTACAGCTCTGGAACATACATTTTGTGACTATCGCCTACTTTTAAATATTTGTAGGTATTTTTTATCATTTTATGAAAAGGTTCGCTCGACTGTTTTAAGCTATAATGCTTTGAATTCGATGACCGTTTGTAAAGTTAGTTTTATTCTGGCTTTAAATGTAGTTAAAAACGGCGTCATAATTTCGTCATTGGTCAATATAATTAAGTAGGTACTTTTGAAATGTTATTTGTACATTTTCAGTGAACCCGGACAACTGGAGCATACCCCCAGAACAAGTGCCCCAAGGCTACGGGGACGGGGGGTTCTTCCCGTACGGCGCGTGGGGCATGCTCAAGGGGGCCGCCATCTGCTTCTACGGGTTTGTCGGCTTCGACGTCATCAACGCCTCGGGAGAAGAAGTGAGTGGACTTGTTACTAAGGAGGTTTGAAAGGGAAACTTTTGGAAGGTTGATTGGCTTCCGAAAACTCCACTAAACAGAGTTGAGAGACTATTGCCGTAGAACAAGATTAGTGTCAAAATGAGATATATATAATAGGCACGGAAAATCATAATTAAATAAAGAACCTCGTGATTGAAGAAGTTTGTTATAAACAATGGTGTTTATTAATAATGGTAGAAAATTACGTTACGGTGCAGTCATCAATCATAATACTTACATACCTATTCAATTAGATATGCTATGAATTAAATAATCCTGGCTGGGTAAGATTTTCTGCCTGCTGCTTTGGCGGTTGGCTGAGCCATCAGCCCCGGGTGTGGTAATATTATGAAATGAAATGAATTGGAACTCTATTCCAATAGTTATAGAACAGTGTTCCCTACATTTCAGGTCAAAGAGCCGAGCAAGACGATACCTATAGCGATCCTGTCGTGTCTGTGCATAGTGTTCACTGTGTATGCTGGCGTGAGCATCGTCGTCACTATGATGGTCCCTTATTACGAGATGGTGAGTTACTTTTAAATCGTGCTTGAAATACCTGAGCACTGGATTTGCTTAACAAAGTCCTTTGAAACTGTCTTTCGGCTCTGTAAAACTAGCTTCAATTTTTTTACTAGTTTACTTACTGACTCCTAGACAAATCGAACGTGTCTGAATGGATTAATTGGTATAAATTATTCGTCTTTGTTCCAAAAAATTGCACTGGGCATTTCACGGTTTCGTTCATCTATTTTGTACATTGGCTCTAATTTTACGAAAAAGACTTGCATGTCTACAAAAGCCTGCTTTGAGGCTTTTGCATAAACACTAAAAGTAACCTACACAACATTTGAGAAGAGCTTTAATACAGCGTGGCTATCAATATTTCGCACATCAGTGGTAACAATTAATAGAGCCTTTATGTCGTAGCAGTAAGGACGATTTTCGTAGTGCAAGTTTTTCAGTGGAAAACTGTACGTTTTTTCTCATCTTGGAAGCAGACTATGTCCAGTTGTGGAGCACAGTAGTGTCTTGATAGTAATGATACGATTCAGTTCATAATTCCAGGTAGCTGTTGCCTCAGTGTCGACGGCGTTCAGCCAAGTAGGATGGGAGTGGGCTCGGTGGGTAGTCACCGTTGGAGCCGTCGTCGGTATTTCGACCAGGTAAGTTAACAACATGGCACAAAAGGGAGGACGCCTTTACTCAGCAGTGGGTGGAACAAGGCTGCCATTAATGATGATGAAGTTCAAAAGTTGGGGATCGGTCCTAACGATTATTGTAATTTTGAAAATTGGTATTTGAAATTCATAAGACACGGTTATTAACCAATCTTAACTTCTGAACTAATATTATAATAAAGAGGTAAAATTGTTTGTTTGTTGGTAAGAGATAGTCTCTGGAAGTCCGATTATAAAAATAAAAAAAACACAGGTGGTAAGCTACACTATTACCGAGTGGCATAGTCGAAACTCATTTATTCCTAGTTGGCCATTAAAAGGCACTTAGAAAGTCAAAATTTACAAGAAAATTGAATTGATTCTAGTTGATTGGTTGTAGTTGAGTTGATTCTAGTTCTAGTTGTCCCATATATGTTTTAAGCTTCGTGCAGACTAGCGCGACGCGACAACGCGACGCGACACCGGTTATTGATAAACCGTGAAGTTTTCTTAGAAATTGTATTCGCGTCGCGCTGGTCTGCACGAGCCTTTATGGTATAGTTGATTTCCACGCGGACGGTATTCGCGGGTAAAGCTATTGTTTTAAAAAGTAACCGAAATTATGTGCTCCGTCAGTAAAACCCAATACCAACATGTTAATGACCGTATCTGCTAAGGCTGAGCTCAGAACCATTAAGACACATAATATAAATAGACACTGTATCTTCATTTTCACACACTCACACACACACACACACACACACATACACTCACACTCACACACCCACTCATTTACCCTCCACTGAGACACAAACATACATACAAACACTCGCAAACTCAATACAGGCTTCTTTTAACCGTTTTTAGTTTATTTTACTTTTTTTTTTGTTGTTACCATATTCTTTTTATTGTTACCATATTCTTTTTATTTTTGTTAATCTTTTTGCATAAGATTCTGTAATATCTCCTACTGGGAGAGGGCACTGGCTCCTGTAACACACGTATATCACCTAGCACAGGAGTCAGGGACTTCACACTATTTTGTAACCACTTGCTTGTGTAATAAAGATTATTATTATTATTATTATTTTCCAGTTTATTCGGTGCGCTGTTTCCCTTGCCGCGGCTGCTGTACTCCATGGCGAAGGATGGACTGTTCATACACTGGTTCGCTAGAGTCAGTGCCACCAGGCAGTCACCCATCATCGCCACTATTGTTCCTTCTGCGGTTATTGGTAAGTTTATAGTTTTAAGTTAGTAGGAATATAGTATTATTTGTGAATAAAAAGTCAGTTAAATTAATATAGATAAATAAATTGAATACCAACTTAAATTTTCCATATATTGAAATCTTAATTGTCATTCTTCAACAGTTGTATGAGGAGGCTATAAAAAGGCAAATTGCCACTAACAGCTAATTTCCGTGACTGTACATTTTCTTTCGGGAAATAACGACCATCACATTTATTCTTGCCACCAAGTAATATTGCTTTGCGCAGCATCTCTGTAGTGGTAGACTTTCAACCAATTTGTTGATAATAATAAAGTGAGTATCACGCGGACTTTTTTTATATGTACGAACTACGATCAACGTTTGGAAGAAGAATACGATTGGCATTTATATGCAGCCTTGACCGCGCACGAGTATAATTTGTAGCATTAAAACACAAGATTAAAATAAGCTGGAACAGACAAACTGACGCCAATGTCTATATCTGCATATAGGAGTAGCAAGACTAGTCATGTAGTGTTATTTTGGAAAGGATTTATGAAGGACGTAATGTCTTCTTGTCAAAATATTTTAGAACAAGTTGATATGTAGACAAATTAATGTTGGCGTTTAAGACAAAAATTAATGCCAAAATAAGGTGAAACTATATTTTTGTCAACGTCGTGTTTGTTTTCTACCAAAAAGGTGACACTTTTATGTGTGTTGGGAAAGGCTACTTTTCTATCACTAGGTAATTCTTTTGCAAATATTATACAGCTGTACGGTAGGTAAGTTAAACCAAAACACTTATTTTGCGTAGTCATCATAATAATTCGGAGTCACGATAATAATATTAGGATTTTATCTCGTCACCCATTTTCCTGATATAATCCTTTAAAAACTCCGATGATGGAAAAATGGATTGGTTGAAAATCATCCCCAACTATTTTATAATCTACTTCCTTCATTCCTTCATTCTGGATGCGCGGCTGAATAATTATTTTACATAAAACCTTCTTAGATCTATACCTAACCATATTTTGGTTCTGTAACAGCTAAAATATTTCTTTACTGTGTTTCCAGCACTGCTGGCCGCCTTCCTAGACCTGGAGCAGCTGGTTCTGATGATGTGCATCGGAACTCTCTGCTCCTACACCATCGTGGCCACGTGTGTTGTGTTACTCAGGTAGGTGTTCTCACCCGATTGCGGCGAGATCAAAAGGAGGCTGAAGTTTTTAACAAAGAGATCAGTTATTTAAGCTTTGTTGTTGTGAACTTTTCTTTATTCTCTCTCTCTCTTAAGGTTTGAAATTATTTTTTGCCTGTAATCCCGTGAGGATTTCCCAAAGTAACAGATGTAGATATCTATAGTACACCCATATTTCGCCAGTTATGTTAAAGTTCCATGTAATAGGTCCGATTTTGAAAATAGGAGAATAATATTGGCCATAGTGATGGCATTCTAAGGTTTTAAGTTATAATTTCAATTGAAGTTGAAGTTTAATTCAGTAAACAATTGATACAATTCACTACACATTATAAAACAAAGGAATCGCACGTGGTACTAGTTTTTTGGCACATTATTGTGTGGTAATTTGGCGACTCCCTCGATGTCATGACTCCTATTTTAGTCTAGTTCATCACAATCGTAGTTTACTTACAATGTTACAATTAATGCGTCCATCTTTGGGTGTGTTAATGAACAGTTGGAACTCAAGACAAAAGATTTATTTTATATCACATACCATTTCCCTAAATATTCATCCAGCTCTGTACGTAGCGCATAGAATGATTTTATTTAGAAGATGAGAAGCTGTCGGCATTCATCACTTCAATTCGTGTTAACGACGATTTCCTGACTTAAATAACCTGAAAATTGTACCCCTTTTTTACTGCTATCACTCTAGCGACCACTAGAAGGAGCTCGTGGCTAGTTAATAACAGCCGCACGGTTCGATCCATTAGATTAAGCTATGCTTGCCGGGGTTGGTCTGTGGATGGGTGACCATCTTAACATACCGAGACTCCTCCGTGCCTCGGATAGCACGTTAAGCCGTTGGTCCTTGCTGTCATTCTTGGATCTTTGACAGTCGTACAGGTCGTCAGAAGCCCGAAAGTCTGAGAACCATTCTTACCAAGGGGTATTGTATTACCGGGTATTTATTACTGGGTTGTGGAGGTCCGATAGGCAGTCGGTCCATGTAAAATACGGTATTCAGCTGCATCCGGTTAGACTGGAAGCCGACCCCAACATAGTTGGGAAAAGGCTAGGCAGATTGATTTTGACTCTAGCTACCACTAATCTTGATGCTACATCTGGAGAGTTGATGACTGATCCTCATATTTGTGTTTCAGATACTGTTCAGAATACGAGTCCGAGTCTTCGCCAAGTATAATGAAGCAGCTCATCGGGCGAGGAGACACAAAGGCTACAAAAACCACCTCTAAAATCATGAACATTGCCATGTTTGTGTTCAGTAAGTAGCCAATTGTAATATATGACTCTTGTCCCCCATGGTCGACTGACCCGTATAGGTATAAAGGGTGGGATTTTGAGATGGGGCAGTAAGTACAGATGCCTTAACCGTTTTAGCTACAGGAAAACGTTCGTAGGAGACTGTCCTTATCTTTTTGAGTAATTGTCAAAGTCAAAGTCAAAGTCGAAACAATGTATTTCAATTAGGCACATAAGAGGCACTTTTGAACGTCAATTTTACACAAAATAGAATTGATTCTAGTCGCCTTCCTAAGTTCGGCTCCCTTCCAAAAGGTAGTTCTCGTATGGAGAAGAACGGGCAAGAAACTCCACCGTTACTATTTTAAAATGTTTTTACAACATTTTAAATACATTAATTATATAATTATATGTGAAGACGATGCATCTAGAATAAGATTATTATACCACGATAGGTAAAAAGAATGAAAAATAAAGCAATGATAGATAAATTAATTATGTGATAGATACATGGTGCTCACATACAAACATTGCAAAATTATACGATATTCCTAACATTTTAACGAGTAACTTTAATTAAAATAAGTAAAACCAGTGTTATAAAATAAAATAACAAACTATATAATTAACTTAGCAAACAGTTTGATTTTGTCTACCTATTGCTAACTGTATTCACGATGGACAGAAAAATTGTACGGTCAGCAAGAAAAAAATATAATTTCGCACGTTTTATTTTTATGATGCCAAATTGCGATGCAGTTTCGTATAAGGATAAAAAGACTCACAAATTTTAGAGTACTAGCAAAGCCACAAATCGCAAAAAAAATCCCATCCATTTGACACTTGACAGTTTTCCAGTAACTTCCAATTCATCGCGCCAGCGTTTCCTAGACGTCCCTCACATTATTTTTGAGTTCAAATGGGTCCGGTCCACCCAGCCTGTCCCAGCTCGCTTTTTAAGATAACCACAATGATCCAACATGACCAAGGCAGGTTTTATCCAGGCTGTTCTTTTGTTTTTCAGTCTGCGTTTGTCTAACGATAGCTCTGGTGGTGGTCAACGCACCACAGCCCTTGATCCCTGCCATCATTCTGCACGTGTTCGCTCTACTTATCATCGCTGTCATGGCCTTGCAACCCTGCAACCGTGAGGATTTGGCATTTAGAGTAAGTTCTTTTCTATTGCTTATTTATCTTGTTTTTAAGTTGCATAATCCGCCTATTATATTCCCACTGCTGGGACACAGGTCTCCTTTCGGTGAGAGGGACTTATATATTAGGACGATAGTTCATGCTTATATGAAACTAATTTACTGACACCGACACAACCACGCGGGGTTGTTTTTGCGATACGCGGAAGAGCATTACACATGCGGAAGTAACTGCAAACTTGCATAGACTGAGGTTAGCGCGGGGTTTACGGGAGTAGATCCTGTCTCGCACAATGTGATTTGAATTTTAAAAAACCTCAACTAATATTTCATATGAAACGTTTACCATATTTTGGATACGTATCTACCTTCGTCAAAAGTTAAGGTTACAGGTATATTTTTAGATATATTATTATTTTGGATGAGAATCGAATACTAACACTCTCCTTCAATATATCTCGTTTAACTAACACTGTATATAAGTAGGTATATTTCAAATAATATCTAATGTAGACCGATGAGACGTTTGTTTCCTCGCATGTATATTAAAATATTTATTTTCAGACACCGCTGGTTCCATTCATTCCCTGCATCAGCGTATACACTAACCTGCATCTAATGGTCCTCATCAATTTTCACACGTGGATCAGAGTTATGCTGTGGATTTTAATAGGTAAGAGGAACGTGCCATATTCAATTATTCATCGATTATTCCTCATCCTAAATAATATTATTATTTGTAAATTTCAGGAATTCCAATTTATTTTATATGCATATGCTGCTACAGACAAAATGCGGGCAAAGTTATACCTGAAGATTCAAATAATAAACCACACGTTAATAAAAATGGAAAATCACCAATTGTGCAAATCGTAGTAGAATCACCCACCCCTCCACATACATTGGCTCGAATAGACGAGCATATGGCACAATATGACGATGCGAATGAGATACATCAGGAATTAAGAGATAAGGTAACAGATAATAAAAAAGTTGAAGAAATGATTGTACAAGTACAAATCGAAAATAATGAAGAAAAAGAAGCAAAAATAATAGACTTATTAGATCAAGTATTACAAGCTGAGGAAGATACTTACGGAGAAGATATTAGCTTAAAAGAGAGCAAAGAAGACGATACCGCAACACATGAAACTGGCATCCCTCATAGAAAGTCTTTGAGCGAACTGTCAGATGCTGGTTCCGACGCGTCATTAGGCAATCAAGGATTATCTAAATACGACGTGATTGCACAAGTGCACAGGGAGGATTTGCCAAAAGTAAGTGAAGAAGAGGAAAGATTAGACAACAATGAAGACATTCATAACTTCGAAGATGAAGAAATAACTGCATTTAACGACAGTGACACGAATTCACGAACAGATGAATCTGGATATTCAGACACAATCGACAGACAAGCACTCAGTGAATCATTAGATGATACACAGGAGTCTACAATACCAGTGCCGCCGCCACCTCCACCACCACCACCACCTCCTCTAGATGAAAACTATTTTAAGCCTAATAATAACTATAAGAAATTTTATACTGTAAATTATAGACATACTGAACCAGAACTGCCACGAAAAGTAGAAGACAACGAAGTCAGTGAGCCTAGATTAAGCATACAGTCAAGCAATTCACAAGGTGACGGCAATATAAGATTTGGAAGCGATCGACAACTCAAATTCATGTCCAAGTTGAACAATATATTCCAGAAAACAATAGAACCTGGCGAAGAGGAGGAAGAACCTAGGAGAAGATCACATTCAACCGGGAACTTCCCTGATGCAGAACTGTCAGTGAGCCGCGATCGGCCATCTATGTTCGACGATTTAAAGAGAGAATTGTTGTCTAGAGAGGCAGCACAAAATTTACGACCTGTCAACACAGAAGAAAAGACTCCAGAATCTGACCCATCTGAATCCGAAGAAGAAGAAGATATGTCAATGAGTAGACAAGATTTAAAGCATAAATTAGAAGGTATATTCGCAGTAGGTGGTCCACAGCTTACGAAGCCACGACTTATGAAGTCAAATTCTGCAACACCAGAAGAGTCAAACCAAACTGGTAACAATTCTAGCTCAGAAAGTGTAGCAAAATTACCAAAAGTTGACAAAAATGATACTTTAAAGAGACAAAGAGCGAAATTCGGTTTAGTTTTGAATTCAATTCGGTTAAGTATGAATCAAGACGACCAAGTGTAGTTTGTTTAGAAAGTGATATTAAGTGAAGGAGTACAAGTTGTTTGGACATACTGTTCTACGAATTAAGTGGCTTATTGTTACAATTTGTGTTGACGTTTGATCCTGAGTTACATGAAGTTATAGCCAATTTGGGCTTATATTGATTGTAAATTATTCAACAAACTTTTCAAATATTTTGATACCCGGGTATAATACCTAGTCGTATGATAAGTGCCTTATTTTATACAGATATTTATGTATGTACGCATTTACGATTTCCAACAAAATCACAAAGCGACTGAATGGCAAAGTAGTGTCTTTTTGAAATGTCTTTTATTGTACAGTGACTATTTTGTAGACGATAATACGGATACGAATTTTAGTTTGTAAGTAGTGTGTTTTCGAAGTATAGAGAATCATGATCAGTAAGACTGACGGAACCATTGTAGACGACTTGTCCATAAATTCAACAGTGATTCAAGAGTGTATGTAGTCGCCAATTTTTAATAAAAAATACTTATTTAAGTTTTACCTTTTGTTTTTTTTTTTCACATAATTTGGGGCATCGATTATCTAAAAAAAAAAACAGTGAATCATTACAGGTAAACAAATGTATTAAAATAAAAGTGTCCAATCCACACTAGGCAAATAGTTCCGTCCCTTTCTTCTCATACGATTAAAGTCAGCACGTCTCATTCTTGTATAAGTCTTGTATCATTTCCCGGAGTTCCATCTTCGATACGCAGCTTAATAGGACCTCGTCGATGATCTGTTCGGAGACGCTGGGAATAAATTGACCGTTTTTAATATAGATCATCATCATCACGTTTTGCCCTTATCCTAATTAATTGGATTCGGCGCAACATCTCTTCTTTCATACTTCTCTATTAGTCATCAGATCATCTTCTCTAGTAGTCACCCCCTTTCTAGTCATAAAAACTATACTATTAAATGAGCAATATTTATATATTTGTAATCGCGAAAACGGCTTTAAAGATTTAGAGAATTGTAAATAAATAATCTCGTTTAATGAAATTAAACGTGGTGGCCACGTGGTAGTGGCTGCGACTTACGAGTTGTAGGTCGTAGGTTCGAACCCTGACAGGCGCTTTACTTTGTGTAAATTATTTCATCACCACTGCTCTCAAAACGGTGAAGGAAAACATCGTGAGCTAAACCGGCATGTCCTAGAACTAAAAATTCGAAGACTTGTGACATATACCAAGCCGCCTGCGTGGTGGATTACGGCCCACTTGTCCCAGCAGTGGGAATATTATAGGCTAACAATGCTAATGATATTCAAATATCTTTTTAAAACGAAAACGCGAAACCGTATACGTGTGTTAAATTAATGTTGCCATTAAAGCAGCAGTCTGTATATAACTCTCCCACTTCACAGATTCACAGGAAAATTTTCCTGTCCATCCACACAAGTGTGGCGACGATCCATTATTCACCGGGCCTATAGCATATTATATTATTATTCAACGGAGAGCGACAATTTATTCAATCTAACTACGCACGCTATTGAAATCTTCGACCGAAGACTGTGAACAATATCAGGACATCCACTTTAGCACTTACGTAGGTACTTTCAAACATACATAAATTAACTTCATAAACTCAAGCTCTTTCCTTATAGGGGTTGGCAGAAACCATAGAACGCCATCTTCTGTTTCGTCTATGTACATTCAAACATACTTTCTACCATTTTTAAAAAAAGATCAAAATCAAAAGTCAAATAATTTATTTCAAATAGGCCCTTATAAAGCACTTTTGAAACAAAACACAGGGTGAATAAATGGGTATCCAAAACCACTCTCAAACATTGGGATGTAGCTTTTACTACATAACAATAAGGTTGACTTCGAAGGGGGATGGGATAGAAGGGCAGACAGTCCGTGACGTCATCTTTCGTCCCCTAACTACTCTCCTCGGTCACGTCTTGCCATTATTTCGATTTTTTATGACTTTGACATGAAGTAATGATAAGTGATAAGTAGATAATCTCTTGACATTGGCTGTCCTTTAGTGAGATTTTCATAAAGTATTCGTAAACCAATCTGCTCCCAATTATTTGTAGGCATGGAATCGGCATTCTGAATCTTTACGATTGTTATTTTGGAGCTACATGTCATATTATTATGTCGATCATACAAGATATATCGTAATTCTCGTCTCAAAGCATTAATAACAGCCTATTAGTTCACTAGTCGTTTTGATGACAGAGGTATGTCGTAACTCTTATCAACTACAAATAATTTGGAACAGTCGTCAGCACTTGAAGGAAGGACCACAGATCGCTCATGTAATTGCATTTATCTGGTGATTTCGAACGCATACTGATATCCCTCTGATAGTCGTGCACAACTCTTAAACAGAAGGTCTCCGGTTAAACGCTCAATACTCAATACTCAATACGCTCTGGTCTACCATACTATACTTTTGACACGTAGTAGAAGGAACCCAGCACTCCAATTGTGTAACACACCTTCACATCATCACAATCCGAAGGATTTTTCAAGGACATTCCTAATTCATTGCTTCAAATTTTTGAAAAAATCGTCTTTTCAACAATGTTAATAAAGTAATGAATGTTGTCGAATTGACAAAATGAAAGGCATTGCAATTGTTAGTGTGGTACACAATTTCCTGCTGGTTTTAACAATGGGAAAACTTACTTTCCGATCATCTCCCATGGTTTCCCGACGGCGCTGTTCGCGTACATCGCACTGGTCAGCATATGCTGGACGAACTTGGTGCGGTACTGGAACAGCGAGTCGGCCGTCTGCTCGCCGATGTTGAACTGCAGCCGGTACCGTTCTGGGCTGCGCACCGGCGCAGGATTCTGGAAGAGCGGCTTTGGGATCTTCTTCTTTATAGTTTCTTCTAGTATCTGTTAGGAAAAATTATTTAAACAATTTTTGTAACAATATGTTTTATAAGTCACGGATTTTCTTGCCCGTTCCTTCAAGGTATGTAAACACTAGGAGAGGCAAGGGAACAACTTTTGGAATGAAGTAAGAAAATCAACAATACGCTTGGCTTCGCTTCACCTACCTATATGTTATTATCTAAGTGCAGAAAGATGTAGGGCTAACCGCACGTTATTAGTAGTAACTAGGATGCAGTCCTACAGCTATAATATAAAGGCGCTGTAAAAGTTTTAAATAGTTGTGCAGTCGACTATAATTTTAGATTATCATGAATTCTTTGTAATGAGAATAACACACACTGTTGTAAAAATGATAAATTGGAAATAATTTAAATATTTAGTAATAAGCTTCTTCTCTCCCTACTTACTTATTAATATGTTACTGTGCCCGACAGGTTCCATAATTGTGTCTATTTATTTATTCCTACAAACTGTATGTGTACATTATGGATTGCAATAAAGATAAATTAAAATTGAAATTGAAAAGAGTCCCATCAGCCGATCTATTCAAACTCATCGTGAAAATTTAGGTGAAGTGAGCTGTGATTCACCAGACGCTGGGGATTGACCCTATTGACCGCACTTCACCTAAGTTTTCCCACCACCAGTTCCTACTTACTCTTAGCAGCTGTGGAGTGCTCGGTTGCCGCGGACTGTTTCCGTTCACGTACACCAGCTGAACATTCTTAGCCCCCGTTACTCGTTCTGTTTTTCTACAGAAACAAAAAGAAAATTATTACGCCTCGGCAAAAACGAACGGCAGTGCAGGATCGGTCGCTGTGTGGATTCTTCGGGAAGGCCTTTGTCCAGCAGTGGATAGCTTATTGCGGAAATGATGACAGTAATAAATTATTATTTTATCTCCATAAATTAAATTTTTATATCGACTATAATTATATTGTTGACAACTATTTTGACAAAATAATGTAATCTGTGGGAGTATCTGGAATCTATTACAAATAAATGTCTGTTTGCAATGTCAAAATAACAGCTTTTTACTAAATTCATTAAGAAAGAATACATAGTGGATTTTTGAGATAAGTTCCTACAAGAAAATGGTCTTAGGAGACTGTTCTTAAATTTTTGAGACATTTTAATCTACATTCACAGATTTTGAAAAAAAAATACAGTCAGCAAGAAAATGGGCAGTTTTCACAGAAAATTTTTGATGCCAATCGATCTTGTTTCTTAAACGGATCAAAAAACTCTATTAGACCAACTGATGTTTGAGTACTAGAAAAGTCAGAAATCGCAAAAAAATTGTTCCCTTACATTTCGTAGGAAATGAGACACCAATCTACTTTTATGGTGGATAAACTGACCTGAAATCAAATGTTTACTTCTGCTCATTACATTACAAGGCCACCTCGTAAGAATCAGAATCAGAATTTATTTATTTGTAAGAATGTAGTTTTACATAGTATGGTGTATTTTTGTTAGTTCTATAAATTCTACCGCAAAGTTAGGGTGTACAAATATCAAATTGTCATTCTTAAATTAATATTGTACCTACTTGAGGTATAATATTAATTTTAAGATTTGTGATTTACAATAAGTCCAATATGAATTAGTGGTTTTTTACAATATTTCATATATTCGCCAATGTCATACAAGCAATTATCTAACAGCAAACTTGTCAGATTTTTCTTGAACATGGGGATGGGAAGTTCCTTAGTGAATTAAGTAACTTGTTACTGTTGTTTTCGATTCCATCTCGATCTTTCCCTAGTCACTATTCATTTTCCTTCAAAAGAGAATGTTGATATGTATCATGAGTAGTGTGTCTTGTAGTCAATCTTTTATTCAAAAGAGTGTCCGTAGCATTTCTTGCCTTTTCTAATCCATAGGAACCTCCTAAGCTTTAGAATGGGCAACTAGGGTCATGTTTCTGACTGACCGACCCCTTGACAATTCAAAAGTGCCTATACATTGTCTATGTGAAATAAATGCTTTAAGTTTGAGTTTGCGTCATCAAAGTGTATTTTGCACTGAGAGTAGCATGTACAAGTATACTAATCTCTATTAATTGAACAGCCGGACACTTCAAGTGGCGTACAAACAGTAATTGATCGTGTTACCTCGGTAGCAATATCATCATCAAGGCAATGAAATGATAGCTAGAGTAATGATAAACTAAATACATTATGATAGAGGTCCTTAAAACCCCATCATAGTATTTACTAGCTCATGTCTTTGGCACGTGCGATGTTACCGCCAGAGGACTTTTAAATGAACCAAGTGAAGATAGATATTATGATAAGCTTCAACTATGTGAGTTATTAGATCATGCGACACTAGTTTCGTTCTTGGCTTTGTTCGTTAGTATTATGTCGATCTTAAGCCGTGTACGCATAAACGAACAAGAACATGGTGAACACGAACATCGAACACTTTGTTCGCAAGTGCGTACCACTAAAGAACATCAAACACTCTGTTCATCAAAAATGGTCGTGGCGATCCAATTTCGAATTCATGGCTACTAAAGAGAGCGGGGCGCTTGAGTGCGAACTGTGTTCGTATGGAGTTCGTGTACGGCCTGGGTGAAGAAGCGTCTAGCGGAGCGTTCAGCGTTGCGTGCATGCGGCGAAAGAGCGTTCGCCGAATGGCCTTAGTGCACGCTTAGCGTTCGTGTGAGCCGGTCACATTTTTCATCATGGCGTCTGCGTTGTACGATATTATTGATATGTTTTTAGAAGAAAATTTGTGGCTAAAATGTAATTATGAGTCAAGACAAGGTCCTAGTAACATTGTGAAGCAAAGAAAACAATTTGGAGAGTTTTCTATGTTATTTGAAACATTAAGGGTGAATGAAGATAAATTTCATGAGTATACAAGGGTGACAGTGGCAACTTTTGATTACATATTACAGAGAATTGAATCAAGATTAAAATTGAGTAGTACTAATTTTCACACATCCTTCAAGAACGCACGTATCACCGCTGCAAAACACAAACTGGTTTGAACTTGCACGCGACGCCCCGCTCGACGCAAACAAGCCCGCTGCTGCCCACGCTCCGCTCGGCCGGCACTCAGGACGGCCACTACGGGTAGCACGTGTTTAACATGAACGCTGCACGTCCCTCCCCGCCCGACGCTCGAATAGAGCGTGCACTCAGGCCGTACACTTAGTGTTCGCTTTGATAATATAATTTACGTCCACACGTACGAACCAAATGTTCCGTGTTCGATATTCGTGTTCACTATGTTTTGTTCGTTCGTGCGTACACGCCTTTATATCGCAAACTTTATAGAAATAAATATCTAGATTGAAATAATTAAAGGTATATCTCGCAAACCCTGTGTACATAATATACCATAAGATCACAGCTATATTCCCTGAAGGGTAAGGCAGAGGAGCACCTATATATTACACCCATATTTCGCCAGTTATGTTTATTTTTATTTTATTCAAACGAAACAACAAACAGCTACAATATAAAAAATAGAAACAAGAAATTCATTAAAAAATATAGACAATATTGCAGCCCACAACGCTGTTCACAGATTAGCAACAGGATACAAATGGTGAATATAGCTAGTGTTACTTAAACATTTTTGTATATTTTTTCTTAACTAACTTGTCTAGTATATCTAATATAAATCCATATAAATCTTAAGAAATTGTGCACAAAAAAAGAGGAAGTAAATATTGTGTTCAAGAAAGTTTAAGACCCATGTAATAGGGAGTGAGCCACTGCATGGGACACATATCTAGCCAGCCTGGGTCTCCGCAGCCCTAAAATGACCTAGCGATAGCGGCGTAATTGTGTAACACACATTTTGACAATTCAACAATACTTATTGCGTTTTTGTCTTGTCGAGCTGATTTTTTTTTAAGCTTATGGAGCGAACTTAGGAACTTCCTTCAAAGCTTTTAACCGACTTCTAAAAGGAGGAGGTTATCAATTTGGATGTCTATATACAGGCTTAGTTTTTGTTTAAGGTAAACCTCTTAAGGGGTCATTGTACTCATCATTATTAACAACTTTTACTATGGGAGCAACGCTGAAATCGTGAAAAAAATATCAGCTGTTCCCTACATTTATGTTCGCATATCTCGTCAAAATGTAGGGAATAGCTGATATTTTTTTCGTGATTTCAGCATTGGGAAAAATGTATTTTCGGGGCATAACTCTTTCGTATATTTGCAAAATTCTTTTTTTGTTTGAAAGGGTATACTTCTGAGATGGTCCCGTTGTCATCAGGTCAGGATCTGATGATGGGATCCTGGCGAAACCAAGGGAACTCTTAAAATTTTAAAGGCACACCTATAGCGACTGGGTATTTTTTATAATAATTCGTGCAGCATGATGAAGACCACAGATGGCCACCGAAACTACTTAATAATAAGTGTTTCACGGGTTGCGATTCGACTACTTTAATATGGTTGCCAAGCAATTTATGCTCGTCATAATGCATATGGAGAAGTGGACCTGATGGTGAAGTACCAGGAGAACTTCTCAACGATTAACGTCCCTGCATCGGGAAAAGCAATATTTTGTAAAGTGTGATGAGTAGTAGACATTAGGCTATTGTAACTTAGATAAATTACAAACTGAGCCACTAAAAAGCGAGAAATAACAACTTTCATACAAAAAAACAAAACAGACTTCCAAAAAGATGTAATAGTTCGTTTTTTTATTTAGTATAAAAGTTTTATGCAATTGGGGAGCAGGTTTATTCTTGTTAAGATGTGACGCAGGAAAGAATGCTAGGTAAGTAGCTTGTCATAAACCTCTATAACATATTATAACTATCTTATCTTTTCTAGTTCGTGTCAAACAGAACTTAGTACTTATTTATCTAATAATTTAAAACCACAGTCGCAGAGGACACTAGAAAGTTAATTATAAGGGTTCATCTACAATATGTTCGAATCGGTAAAATTCATGTAGGGAAAACGTCTGTAGCTGGAAGATATCACACAACTTTTATTGGAAGGCTTCTCTCTGGTCAGCCTATGAGGTTGTGGAAGGGTCTTCGCTGGTCAGCCTATGAGGTTGTCGGCTGCCTAAAGTAAACGTCCACAGTTTCAAATTGTAGGAATCGGATGGATCGTCTCAAACAGATTTTAGCTACCAACTTTTAGGTACTAACCATATCCATACGAATAATCACTAAGGTTGAATAAAACTATCTAATTGTCACTTAGACAACCAATATACCTTAAATAGACAAGCGGCGTTTTCAAAACCTTTCGTATTTCTACGCCGTCATAAGCTTATGTCAGATCATTTTTCACTTTTCCATCATCGTTATCGCTGATAGAATTTCACTTTGTCTAGAGTACGCGCCACCACTGAAGTGCAGCGGAAAATTGTGGAACTAATTGAAAAAAAAATGCTATTTGATGCAATGACATAGACACTAGCGCCGCGTCTATCGAACTTGACTGGTGGCGCAGGCTCTAGGCCTACTTGTCATTTTATGACGTCCAAGTGACATTTAACCCTAGGGTGGTAAAGCAGTTACGTGGTCGACTAGACGTGTGAAAGTACTTTAATGAAGCCAGACCAGGACATCAGAAGGGCATGTGACATGACGTATGGGAGGGAGCCACCCCAAGGCGCCGCCGTCTAGACAACACCCATAAAAGCATTGCTCTATGCGACAATTGTTTGTGTGTTATAAAGTTTACCCTTCATAGATTGGACGTTTTACCCTCCATGTTTGATATAATTTAAAGGTTATGTTGAGGTATCATATGCTGCAGTTTTATACCAAGTTGGTAACCCTACGTATTTTTTTTCCACCAAAAAGTTCGCAACCAGCGTTAGGGAAACCTTTTCATAAGCGTTTCACTTAGCCCGTAAGCAATTTATTGCTTTAATAAGAGTTTGACAATACCTAGGCTTGGTTTTAAGGCAATAACCTGTTATTGCTGTTTGAAGATTGTGAGTAGCTGTCCCTGGACAGCTACTCCCAATACTCGTTATATTACGACTTGTAGTTATATAATGCTTGTGTTCTCTCTGGCCTCTGCAAGCTTGGGAAACAGCTAGATATCTAAGAGTCAGTTCAAATATAAACGCAGCCTTATAGATATTGCAGTATTAACGTGGCACAAATGCAACTGCCAAAAAGAAAACCGACTAGCATTTTAATCAGATAAGAAATTAATGATAGAATCCCATACAAAAGCATACCGTAACATGAATTGTGTTACCGTGTTTAACATATTTGCGTGTTCTCAAGACAGTACCAGTCCGTTCCTAACCCCAGAACACCTGGCTTCCCTGTTTACCCCCAAGGTCACGGTCAAGGTTAAACTTCTGATATTTGATGCGATTCGTATTTGTTTTCAGCTTTCGTGACCTGCCTGTGTTCATCATAGCCTGCCTATCTGTTGTGTTATTGGCAATTTCTTATCGAACTTAGTGGTTAAATGGAGGGTTTTAATAGTCTGTTATTTGCGGTATGTTTTTGTAAGTTGAAGCTTGGATTTTTTGGAGTGATAGGTTGAATGTTGCTTTTAAATAAGGGGTGATATTTGTTTGGAATTCTGCCCTTGTTGTTAGAAATTATTAATTGTCTCGATTTCTTCTTTTCGTGTTAGGAAGTTTAAGAGAATTGAATTATGTCTTTTATTCTTTTGAAATGGCTTAGTATTATTTAACCGTACATACGACCGAATAGCCATTTTTCACTTTGTCACCCACAAAAAAATAGAACTATTTTTAGTCCATATATGTTACAAAACAATAAATCCATCAATCTAAATCCCTCAAAAGACATCTGACAAATCTACAAAAATAACTGTGTTCTGCAACAATATCAGTTTGGGCCATAAAAGTGTTTGCTCCGAACCGGTGACATCAACTTTACTCCCAAGGTCATCTCAATCTGCTGCAACGAATGACTATTATCTCATCAAAGTCGCATCTTACCGACTTTAAGGAATCTGGTTTGAAGGATTATATAATGTGTCTGGAAGTGCGACACCTACAGGTTAATTTAAATATATTATATAACGTAAAATAAAAAGCCTTTATTGCTGTTCTTATTTACATTATACTAATATTAAGTATGCCTGGTACTTAAATAAAGTGAATATATATCGGCAAACGGTCGTTACTCTGATACAGCTTGTCTTCCGACAAAGGCCTCGTCTAAAGATTCCACTTGGACCCGCTGTTTTTCTGATGTCTTCCTCCCATCTCTTAGTCTGTCTACCTGTTTCTTTTGCTGTCTCGTGGGTCCAATCATTCGATGAAAAATTTATAGAAAAAACAGAAATAAAAAAGGCACTTAAAGAATTAAATCACAAAAAATATTGGATATCAAGCATGAAAAAGAAAGATGCTAAAACCTAATAGACAAAAATTGCTACTGAATTTTACTGAAATCTACACCAAAGTCAAAAGGTGGGACAAGCCGAAAAAGAATACGATGCACCAGCTGATGAAGAGAAAACACCTGAAATATTAAAGAAAGAAATCATAAAAGCAATTAGTACACAAAAGTTCGATAAAGCACCTGGATCAGATCTTGTTACAAATGAACTACAAAAAACTTCATAACCAGTGATTGCTCCAAAGCTTACGAATATATTTTACGAAATATTAATACGAAAAAGACTCCTGAGGACCGGACTAAATCGACAATTATACTGCTACGCAAAAAAGGTTACAAAGGAGATATAGCAAATTACAGACCCATTAGCTTAATGTCTAATATTTACAAGATATTCTCGAAAATTATTTTATCTAGAATCACCAATACCCTTGAAGAAAATCAGCCTAAAGAAAAAGCCGGATTTCGTAGAAATTTTTCAGCAATAAATCACATTCACACCCTTAGACAAATCCTATAAAAAAATATATATTATAAAGGTATTTAAAACGAACATTGTTGTTTGCAATTCCGGCAAAAAGGAATCAATTCTGTAGAATTGAGTTTGCCCAGCTCCCAGGTTTATTTAGATAGGTATGTATGTATTTAATTCTTAAAAGACAACAAAGTTCCGTACGCAACATTCACGCTTGGATGAAGCACGCGGATACCAGCCCGTAATACAATACAAGTATAGAAGTTTGCTGGCTTGATCCTCAGGTTTTAATCTCTAAGAATACGTGTTTAGTTTCTTTATCCTCTTTTACAAATTATTTCTAGAAGTCAAAAATCAATAAATCTGCTCTCAAATCTCTTGTTAACTCATTATTATAAGTAAAATGGTGAAGGAAAACATCGTGAGGAAACCGGCGTGCCTCAGATTTATTACTCGACGGCATGTGAAGCCAAGTCAGAGGCCCATGGGCGGCTTTAAAACTCTGATACCAGGTTAGTTACTAACCACACGAACAAGAAAGAAAACTTTTAACTTATAATATTAAAAAAATACCTATTTAACAAAAGACTGAACCAGCTTCTAGAAACTGGGTGTAATATACTAAATAGTACAATAATACCTCACCAACAAACTTAAGGCGTGTCTACAATGCCAACAACTTCACTGCATCACCTACCCAGGGAAAAATAATGTAAGCACATACCTAATTAACTAAGTACTGAGAGATGGGTCGTCCTTCAACCGTAATAGCGTGATTAGCATGGAGGCACACACATACATACATCATGGCGGCATCGGTAATAGGTGCAGTGTAATGCAATGACCTAATCGCACGTGAGAGTGCCCGTGTAATTGTGTTGTGGCTAAAGAAAATAGAAAACATGAACTTGCGAATCCAACAACTAGCATTGTTGGATTCGCAAGTTTATTTATCCTGTAAATATTTATGAACAAGCACGAAGAAACCAATACTTAAAAAAATAAATTTATAAGTAATTTGATCTTTATTCATATACATTCTAATAATAAAAAAATATCAATACCTCTTAAGGCGACGATAGCCGACTTTTGCTGAAGATCACGGCTAAACGAGTAGTGCCTATGGTTAAATGGAAAAAATATATGTTAAATACGAGCATTTTCTTAATAACTTAATATATGAATATTTTTGATTATCTTTATATTACATATTGAAATTAATTTGTAAAGTTATGTCTAACGCGGATAAAAAACGGAGAAACACGCAAAATCTATCAAGCGTTTTTTTCTGAAACCTTCACCATTTTAAAGATAATTTAATTATTGATCTTTTAGCATACGTGTTTTATTAAAATACCTTTTGTTTTATGTATAATAAATTAATAATGCGTCCAATTTGGGACAGTGCTCCTGGATGGGCGAGTCTTATTACTGGCTGAACGTGCGACGCGTTGCGTGAACTCAGTACAGAACACTTAAGCTAACCACTCAAAGTCACTGACATATATCTGCGTCTTAATGTAAAATCCATCGAAATAATAGATGCCTATCTTTATCTAGTCTAATTCTAATGCGATTTCTTTTAGAAATGCGGACAAAATTCAGAAAATTTTAGCAGTTTTCCACCAGCTCCGTACTAGATTGATCAGAAAAAGCCTAACAAACATATTCCCTTTATGCAGCCATACTAAAGTGTCTTTTATTGACCCAACTCCAAATAATCAGTAGTATCATCTCTGAAAACAATGGGATGTAACTACCATGGCTGCGGCCACATAAACAGTCGCGAAAGGCAGGAGTAGCCATAAGTATCGTAACGGTACGTGATACACCATGGCGTGGTATCGCAATGCCATCAGAACTCCGTGATCTCATCGGCGCACGGGAGTTATGGTGTCATTTGAAACTGTTACGTGCACTTGTAGTTAAATGTAGTGGTTGGAAAAACCGAATACCGTTGTTTTGAAACCAGAGTGGATGAAAATATAATTAGTTAAATGTAATTAGGTAAATTAGCAGAACGGGTACTGATGGTAATGGAAAGGATGCTAAGGCCAAGATGTGTATCATATGTTGCCATAGTTATGGGAAAAAATTATGTCTATTTGAATACTTTTGGAGCTGGGCAAGAGCAAGTCAATGAGCAGCAGAAGAGAGTTACCTTACAACAAGCTGTCGAAATTCAAAAGTCGATATTGATGAATGGATGAACATGCTAAAGAAAAACTTAATTTAAGCGATGAGGGAAGATGTATAGCAGCGTCCTCCAGTCTTCCGAAACCCGTCTGTCAAATGTGATTTTTTTATAACAATGTTGCTCTTGGCCGCCAGCAGATATTGGTGGGTCCAAAATAAGTTAAAAATTAGTGATAAATATTAATACTGATAACTATGACGTTGGTACAGTGGGCTGCTAAATGCGATGGCGATGACGTACGAATACAGGTAACAGGAAAATTATAGCATTGATTAAAATTGGGTAATCAAAATGATTAATAATTTTAATTACTTACGTAAGTTATCAATGAAAAATTTTTGGAAACCGACGGCAGTGAGAAAGGTGTGTTTTCAAAAAAAGTCAGATCATACAGATTATCTACGCTTCGGTTAAGTGTTGATAAATGGAACGATAATAATGTATTATTTGAGTTTAATGACAATGATACTGCTATAGCTGGGAGATTAAGTTTATTTGATAGTGAGTGCGACTTAGGAAAGATGTGTCAGTTAAAAATGGTCAGTAAAGTACATTATATTGCTCCTAGTATTCTACAAGCTCATGAGGGTTAGGGGAAGAAAATTAGTATCTTAGTAGCTGAAGGTAGATTTGACACCCCAACATGTTATAGGAAGGCAGACATATTTATAATACAAGCCATGTGTCCGATGGGATTGTCATCGGATTTTTTATAAATCCTTCCGCAGTGCACACCCTCGTTATATCAGTGAATTAATAAATTTAAGATTTTTATTAAGTAGATACTATTCTTTACTTTCCAGAAGCGTGACAAATTACATCTATCTCGCAAATTAAATAAACGTCTACATTTAATTATAGATATAAGTTGCTGCTAACGTTATTCGCCTTCGAGAAACACAAAACAAAGGCATAGAGGACATACAGTCGGGACAATACATTGAGAAAGAAATAAGTACAACGGAAGTTCCTTAAACGATCATCACCTCAAAAATAAAGGCCAAATTCACACACTACGTACTCACGCACTCCAACTTTTATCAGATTACAGATTAGGCTTTGTAGAACAAAAATACAATTAAAGCAAATGTAGGTACTACATATTAACAGTATTTACCGTGGGTGACCATATCTCAGGATTACAAGTGGATTTTAGATAGAAAACAAACGAATTCCTAGGAATTATTGATACTGTTTTTTACGTAGATTCTTATCAGTTTGTTTTTAATTTAACCTAAGTTGTTAGCGATTGTGTAAGATGAATTGATAGACTTCTTTACTTGGAGGTTAAGAAAGAAGAAAATAAAGATGAGCCTGGTGTTGCACAAATGAATGATGAAGATGAAGTAGAAGATAATTCTCACAAAATAGTGTTAGGAAAACTACCAATAAGGGTATAAGGTTCTTATCTAATTAAGTGTATTAATTTTAATCCCGTATAGATACCAATACGGAATTAAAATTACCTACCTACCTACCCTATAAAAAACCCTTAATCTTTAAGATTTGATATCTATCTTTTAGGTATGCATGTAATTTACGCATCGTTTTTACAGTTTTGCGTAAAAAGACCAAATTGAGAAATGGATTTGTAGTCTTCTGGGTTACCAAAGACAAATGAAGTTTTGCATGCGGAATCTTAAAGGTTAGCTTAGAGATACGAATGTAATGGGATAGCTATCAAGTATCAGATATCATTAAACAAGCAATCTTTAGGCGCAGTAACAAAACATGTCAAATGTCACCAAACTGATGATATTGGCAAAGAACTTCAAATTTATCCTACTTTCACCCACATGGCATAAAGCTTACAACTCTGCCTACCTCAAATCCGTCAAAAAAGAAAATAAATAAAAACAAACAAACAACTTAAGCACAAGATCAGCACAAAGCTAGTTATAAACTTGGCATCCGTTATAAACACCGTGGGTGTAGTTTGTCATGCTCTAAGTACTCATTTTGAGAGGATCAACCCACTTCACAATTACTTTTTATTAGTATAAAGTGATTTCCGAAAAAAATGGCGCTCACGGTTCGATACTGACGAATCATGTTGAAAGTATTAAGGTTCCGTCGGTCTTAGGACTTATTTATTTGATTTTATTTTAATAAAACGAATCTTATCTTCATAATAATTGTATTGTTTAACGAATTCATTGTTATCATCTAATATTTTAATTGCAGTGACGATGTTGCTTCGTAGATTTAAAACTCTTTCTTAAGTAATAGTGAACAGGCTAAACTTATAGCACTAATCAACTGTTGTTGTTTGTTTCTTTATTTATTTATACAAAGTTTACAGCAGTCTTAAACACATAAAACTATGCCCCACAAATCCGTTTTCACGGTTTGTCTGTGTGAATGGACAAACGACGCAATTATAATCGCAAATATATTAGTCGTTTTCATGATAATTTATGCATAGGAAAAAGTAACACGGGGCTGATTTAAAGTATAGGGTCTTAAGTAGGTCCCTGAGGTATTCCTGGTTAGATGGAATTGTCAAGAGCTTTTGATAGCGTCCAATTCATCTAATCTGCAAAAAGTAAACTCACAAAGGTTTACTAGTTAATAAAACGTATTCCAAGACAATCGGAACATCAATTGACAGAAATAAGAAAGCTTATTCAGTGATTTCTTGGCAACATTTCAGTTTAACGGAACCCCACGCCATAATCCTTTACATGCCCCTTCACCAAATTTAGTATTCACGATCCCGTCGTCTTACACCTCGTTTCGTCAGGTGTAATTAGTCACACCACCCGATACGGACAATATGTGGGTGTTGCATGCCACTAAACTTTTGTCATAGCTCTGACCTTGTCTAATCCTAAGGCAACGAGAGAGAGGAAAGAGTTTGCGCCCGTTACTCAACTCTGTAGTTAATGAAAACCCCAATAAAGGTAAAGCGATTGAATGGATTAATTAATTGGTTAAATAAATTGTTAAAGGTCATATAGAGATTATTTAGAATATACACACATAAATGCTTATCTCTATTCAGCTATTTTGCCACAAGGAAACCAAATTATAGAATGTAAATAATGCTACTATCAGGACCATTAAAACCTATCAGATAATACTAGGAATTAAAGATTATAGAAGTGAGAGATTAAAAGTTTTCCTCAATAAAATAGGAAAAAAACAAGTTTCCGTCAACTTCAAGAAATGACGGAAACTTGTTTTTAAGCAGGTGTCATGGGATCGATCTCTTACCTAACTCTAAAACTCATAATTATGAAATTGAATAATTCCATAAAGATACTTTAATATTAACTAATACATCGTTGAACGAGTTGAAAAAAAAAACAGAAAAAATAAAATATGTTTGTAAGCAGGAAGGAAATTCCATTTCTAGTAATTTTATGACATAATGATGATATTTATGACTTCTAGTCACGCTTAAGTTCAATATATTTCGGTTCACAGCGGTTTTGTACTAAACTTATGAGGAAAGCAATAACAAGGCATTGACCTTTTCTGCAACAATGCAAGCACACTAAGGAAGCTCTTAGCAAAGCCATTTTTTTGTACAAGAAGCACCTGCCTGCATTTGACCCGTTTGTTGTTCGGATTGGCTTAAATTGAACAAAATTATTGTTTGAATAGAATAGAAGAAATAATTTATTTGCTTATAATGCAGGTATATTAGTCTGTAAGCCTGCCGAAAATAATTAAATAAATAAAGCTCATGTGTTTTTTAGGGTTGCATACCCAAAGGATGCCAAACGGAACTCTATTATAAAAAATTCAACTGAAGTTGAATTTTTTACAGATTGTGTCTATTGGCGCTATAACAGCGGCGGCAAATAATAAACAAAAATACTACAAAGTGATAAATAACTTTAATTTCGGAAGTCGGTACCTTTGGTTTTGAATTTTCGTTTTTTGCCACCGACTTCCGAAATAAAAGTTAGTTTTCACTTTGTAGTGATTTTTTTGGAAGTCAGTTGTTTCTTTTTTGTAAAAAAATTAAGTTGTGTTTCCTATCCCACACAAATTCAAATACGACTAATCTGTTGTTGTAATTACATAAATTAACAGTGGCAGGAACTTATTATAACATCATCCACAATAAGTAGGAAAATAAGTATTAATGAAGCTTACTCAAAAACTACCCAAGCAAAGTTAATAAAATTTATATGGGACCACCGCGCAAGTTTCGAATTTACAATTGACGAAAATATCGATGAACATACATAAAAAAAAAAAAAAAACGTACACAGAGTCGAACATAGAACCTCCTCCTTTTTGGAAGTTGGATAAAAATTGAGCAAAGAGCTGTTTACAATTGGGATGTGCCCCAGAACTTTTGAAAAGGTGAAAAGACAAGTACGTTACGCTCAGCCGTGGGATTAACAATTTAGGTATTTTTTCCATTACTTATCCGTCTATAAGTCACATCCGTTTTGATATCACCATATTACCTTGTAAATAGAACAAATATTACTAATAGGACTACTAATCTACAAGGTTTATTGTAGGCATTTGTAGGGTGCGTCTAATCTTTGCTTTGTCAGCCATATCTAGTAAAATTCTGATGTTGTTTGTCTTAAAGTCAAGTTCTTGTTTGTTTGTAGCAGGTAGATTAGCAGATTTTGAAACTTCTATTGTTTTTAGGGTTCTGTATGTCTGAATGAAAAAACGGAACCTTTATACTGCCGTGCTAAGCCGAAAGGCGGTATCTCGACCGGAGTAAGTTTTGAGCAACTTGACTTTTTGTAAATTGTAATTTAAGGAAACATAAGGATATAAAGAACTTCTGAGGGTTTTTTTTAATGGTTTAAGTTAGACAGCGGTATGTGGCTTATACCATTAGATGCGAAATTATTATAGCTATTGAATGGTGTAAAAAAAAACTAGTAGGACGTATCTCAGAGATACCGCCTTTCGGCTTAGCAGGGCAGTATAGAATCATTTCGTCGTTCGTCGCTTAGAGCTCTAAAAAAATCAAGCTTCTAAGTCAACGCCATAAAAAATACGGCCATTTAAGCGACATATTTTGATACTCACAAATAAATCAAAACCTACAAGGTACTTCCCATTAACCTAGAATCATGAAGATTGGCAGGAAGCAAGGTCTCACAGCACAAGTAAAGGAAATAGTCCGAAAATTGTAAATTTGTAATTTAATCACCTTTTTTTACGATTACAAACTTTCCTTTGCAGTTGGAGAATTGACCGTGATGTATATCGATGTATGGGAGAACCTGGTTTTCAACAAAAAAGTTTGTTTTTGGGAAAAATTCATCCCAAATACGGAACCCTTCATTGTGCGTGGGCCGACACGCACTTCGCCGGTTTTTTTTTACTCAGACTAATACGAATGTGAATTCTTCATTTACCTTTATGTCATTTTCATCTTCTTCTTTATCTTGGATTGCGGTTTCACTGGCATTATGCCACCTTGTTACCATGGGTCTTGCTTCATCATGATCTCGTCTCCTAAAGACATTCACTACTGGACATAGGTCTTCCTCAAGCATCGCCACAGTGAATGGACCCGCGCTGCAGTAGATTTTCGCGATCTTCACCAGTTCGTCAGTCCACCTTGAAGGGTCTTACTAACTTGTCTAAATCTACAAAGGTATTGTGAAAATGTAAAATTAATTACCCCGATCCATCTCCACTGCATAACTGTTTGAGTAGTCTCTTCACCTCGTACCGATCTGGCGAACCGTTGGTCATCTGCGAAAATATATTCATATTTAGTTAATAGCTTGAAATGGTTAAGGAATTAATGTCTATTATCAAGAGGCTGTTAATTAAAACCTCATTGAAATCTGGAACACAGACCTTTTGTTGAGTCCTAAGGAATGGTGGCAAGACAATTGCCACAATTAACATGGTTGGTATATGTATGAGGATACCAGACATGTCTATCTGGAATAAACCATTAAACGCATTAACTTCAAATAGCTAGGAATTATTCCGTGGTTCTATTATTTATTTCTGGTTTATTGTAACGCATTAGATCAGAGATTTCCATAACAATTGCGTCAGTTTCGTTTTGTTTTGGCCTTTTAGCCTAATCTTCAGCAGGCTTTGTTTTAACCATCTTACCGATCGATATATGAAATAGCTGCTCAACTGTCGATTTGCCTTTAGAAGTCGACAACAACAAAAATCTATTGTGTCTCATTAGTGACAGTTAAACTCAAAAAACAACCAGGTTCTTGTATCAAGATGTTGCCAGCTTCCGTTATCGTCCTTACATCAAACCTTGATTGCATGCTGAATAATTTAAAAACGAACAAAAGCAACGAGTCCATTCATTATGTCTGTTAAATGACCATAATCACAAACAGCACCATACAAAAAGTTCCATAAAACAACTAAATGATCCAATTTCTTCGACAATATCGGCACACATCGCACAAGCCCGAGTCGAGCGTGCAGTCCGAATGCAAGGGTTACGTCATGCCGCGATAACAGGCCGGTGTGCCCGCGTCGCCGCGCCGCGAGCCGGCTCCAGTCACAAACGACACTCCGTACTGGACACACGTTGTATACCACACAGACATGGTAAGTGTTTATAAACTTTTGTACTTACGTCTTATTTTTATTATATCAATTAACAATATCAGCCGATTGTTCGGGATTTTATTGGTAATTTGATGAGTAAAGATGATGTTTTGGACAAGAATATCTAAGATTAGAATGGTGTCTTGACAAAATCTGTGAAATTTGAGCAGTCGAGTGTTTTAAGGAGTTTATAGGCTGACGTATCAAATAGTCGCTTTGATCGGGTTAGTTTATTATGTGTTGTTTTTCAGGGAAAGTTAATGGACAAGCGATAAGTGTAGTTTTTTTATCAAGTTAATTAATAAACTCAAAATCAAATAATTTATTTGCTTTGGGAGGGAAACGACGGTATAAACAAAAAAACGAAAAACAAACAATATTTATAATAATTTCCATCATAGTTTCAATTAATATTGTGGAAGCGACAAACAGGCTTTAGTTTTTCCAGCCATTGTGATTTATTTTCGCGAAAAATATCGTATTTCATAACATAAATCTAATTTAAATATAAAGTAACGACGAAACAGTGGCAAACCTCTTTAATATGAATTAAAATAAAATGTAAAGTTTATTTTCTTGTAAAGAGCATATCTGGAACTAATCAGTGTGTACGAAACAACTCATGTAATTGAGAGGAATGTGCATCTAATCAGTGGAAAGCTATCGACATCTGTTTCGCTACTTCAATGTGTAATATATACTGGTCTACATGTCTACAAATTGACCACCAAGTAGACACTTTATTGGTTGCAATGCAATAATTGACAAGCAAAGTACTGATACTTAAACGCATCTGGACGATAAATATAACATAACTATCAGAATACTAGGTGATAGTAATGAGATCTAAGCATTGACACGAGACTAGCAGATTTACCGCTTTGATTATTTGACACTATTGCGTTTGGTCGAAATTAAATCAAATACTCTTAAAAGTACGAAAAAAACCAGCCAGTGGACAAAGTAAAGGTTTATAAACACAGCTAATTTGAAACACAAAATAACTCAATAAAAATATTTATCCAGTGACAAAACGCCACTTTTAATGGAGCCAAATCCCAAATTATAGCGATTAGATTAATCATGTAATAAAGTACGATAACACCAATATTGCGTCACATCACCTGTGTTGAAATATTCACATATTTCAACGTGAACTCAAGATAATTCATGAAAATCTAAATCTATGTAGCAGCGTTGAAGGCCGAAACGATAAAGTTTAGAAGCACAACAATAATGAACATCAAAATAGGTAGTTATAAATACCGACTGTTTATGAATCCAACTCGAAATCCTTCCAAAACATATGAAATCTCTAGCATCTGCTTTTACTACTGCAGCATCCAGCTACACAAGATCTAGCAAAACTTCACGTTCTACATAAAATAAATGATGTTTTGAATCCGTTTTAAAATTGGGACAAGACTGTAGGTTGACATTTTTGACGGGCATTCCAGTGTGATAGAAAACGTTTTATTTAATAATGAACATAGGAGCAGCTGTTGTTATAATTCTGAGAAAGTTGTCGTGTTGTGGAAAAATTACAGGAAAATTGTGTTGTTATTGAGTGCATAGAACTTTTGACAAATAGTTTTGTGTTTATGCCCATTAGTAATGGTAAACTAACATAATGAAGTACCGTTCCTATTTTTCCTTTCAAGTATTTTGCAGTGTGGACCTATATATGTTAATGTTTTTATTTTTGGTAGGTTTGTATAATTATTCACCTTGGCTTTTTCCTTTATTATCCAAACATGTAGCCCAGTCAATAACAACATCAAACATCGCAAACGTGAATGTAACTAAGATTCTTTTATATGTTGTTAGGTCCCCCGAGAGAAGTTTATACTCAAGTTTGCAAACTTGGGTATAAACCCTGAAAACCTTCTGCTACTCCCATGGTGCTCGAAATTTTGGCACTTGTTTCAGTTTTTTTCAAACATACCTTAAGGACGCGTTTTTAGGTATCTTTATTTTTGTGAAGCATGCTAAATTTGATATAATCAGAGCCCAACCTAAGCACTCTCAGTTTATTGGTTGCGAAGATACAGATAGTCAACTATGGGCATTTTGTCCAAAACGTGAAAAATTATCGATTTAGGGTCATTTGCCAAGACACGTACCGGCTGAACTAATGGTACTAGAGAAAGTATTGACTGGGCTAATGTTTTTCTGTGTGTCTTCAAACTATACGATAATCGATTACTTATCCCATTTGTTTTATCTTCTCAACTGATTATCCCACTGTTTTGGTTTTCATCCTTCATATTATGGTATAGTCTGGAAGTAACTGTAATAGTTCTCAATATTTAAAAAAAATCAAATCTACCGTTAATTTTCAATTATCATGTAAGTAATTCATCACACACAAATCCGTCTAAACTATAAATAATTTTATACAAAATTTAATAAAAATTAACGTTTTGTATATTCAAGAATAGACAAGGAAAACTAAATTACATGCCGCCGGTCATACATGCATGATTCAACAGTTATTTTTGTGAGATAAACTCTGTTCTGAGTATTTGTAATGTTTCAGTCAAATCAAAACAAACTGCTCACCTGTTTGTATTCCATGTATTCCATTCCATGAGATTTGTGGTGGTGATGTGTAAACAGGTGATGGATTTACTTAAAGAGTTCATCATTGTTTTTTTTTTCACATTAGGACGAATTTCAACCTATGAAACATTGACACAACTGCTTTGAGCTTTGAACATAACTGACGAAATGTGGGTCTACTGTAGGTACACCGCTGCCTAACCGCCTGCGTGATGTTATGTTGTTATGTGAAGCTTTGAAACACTTGAGACGAAATAACTTAAATTAAACATATTTTTGCACGACCCCTGGGGGCCAACGCGCATCAACGTGTTAAATGGAAAGTGTGGTCAAAATCTTTATCAATAACCTAATTAATAATTATTATCGTCGAATGAACTTAAAAACGTGAAATACTTTCATTTTTGATTACCTTTCTTTTTTCTTAAATACTTTCAAATACTCGCTCCATAATAATAACCGCACTGACATAAAATTCATCGGAATATTATTCGACTGAACCCAAACAAATATTCGTGCAAACATCAGAAATCAATAGACCACGTTTATTGCTAAGCATAGGTAAGGCGTCCCCCTAGGAGCGGTCGTAGGTCACGCGGTCGCATGGTCGCGTAAGCAACGGTTCTGAGTCGCGACCTTCAACAGGTCGGGACGTCTGGGGACGGGGCTTCCGATTTGTATGTAAAACAGGGTTAACATTGCGAAACTCGGCGGAAATACTGTTTGATAACTTTTAACGTGACCCGAACTTGATTTGTTTTGGATTTCATTATTTGATTTTATGTCTACCTAAGTTTATACGAGAAGAATTAGGGCTTCATTTACTAGCTTTTAGAGTTAATATAATTTACCTACCTTCCTACGTAAGTACTTTTATACAACTGGTACGTTAAGATAAATTGCCGGGATAGTTGGAAGGATAATGATAGACAAGCAGTAGCCTGATCTCTGCATTTGTACTCAGCTCATGACTATATGATTGCACCTATATATTAGGATAATGGAACTGATTACATTACTGGTAATATTAGGTTTACTACTCACTACTCACGCCTTTTTCTTCAATACATAGGTACCTAATGTTATGTTGTGTGTCGTTTTAAGTTACAATATAGTACAAAACTACTTTCCGTATGTTAGTCACTCCTGTTCTAATATAATGTGTCTCTATATCCAACGCGTCCCACTCGGCTTGTTTCACATTCGCTTCAGTAATTTATTAGTATTGCGACATTTCTCCACCATTTGGGATTACACACACCCAGTGTATTAGTAGATTATTCAAAGTATTTGTCAGACATATGGTTCTATTGATATGTACAAATGTTCAAGATTCGAAGAGATGTGCTTTGCCCTTTAGCAAAAGGTTAGGTTAGACTAACAAAATGTTGGAACAACTTTTTACGAAGATTTAATTCGTGCTTTTCGGTGCTTTGCGATTATTTAAAGTTAAATGTTTTCTAACAACATAATAAATATACTTATTTTGTAACTACGAGTTTAGGGATTGTCTGTAGTAACCATAAATTTAGTCAATATTGAATACCTAAATGGCTAAAATCCTTCTAAACGGGCAACTTTGGAAAAAAACGAATGTAATTTTTAGTACTTTATATTCCAAAATCTCAATTTACATGTTTCCCTATGGTATAAATATCGTCAGTACATTGAACTAAAGATAACAATTCTAATCTGTTATTCTATGTAAACAAATGATTATAATTTCATCGATTCTGTATCAGCTGACAGGCTCATCTCAATGTGAAGGTTAATATAAATGTATTCAACAGTGTTTGCGCGCGCGCAATTATGAACTCGACGAGTCCTGAGTAAACTATGGAATGAAATCTGTAAACATGTTAATAAGAACTGCATGACTTGGGCTGCTAGTAGTGTTCATGTTTCTGTTTACGTGATAGAACCTAACCGCCATTTTGGAAATTAACTATGTACGTATGCATTTTGTTTTCAATATTGAAATACTTTCTTGTTCTTTGTTTTTGTTCCTTCCTTTCGTGTCAATAGTTCCACTTATTTTTATCGACCTATATATAGCGACCCTAATTTTGGATCATCACCATCATTTCAGCCCGGAATCACCTACTGCTGGGTATAGGCCTTTCTTCTGCCATACTTCCCGGTTCCGTGAGCCCCTCATCAGGATGATGGGCTCACGGAACCGGGAACCGGTGTTTCGCGCGACTTTGACGATATTGTCAAATTGTAATTTTGAATACCTACTGTAAGGTTAATCTAGGTATTTACTCGCGACTTAAAGACTCCCAGATTATAGCTATATGCTTAGCATAATCAGTCTATAATGTTCCCACAGCCCACTCCCTCTCACCGAGAGGAGGCTTGTGTTCCAATACAAGCCTCTTCTCGGTGAGAGGAACTGGGTCGTAATCCACCACGCGGACCCAGTGCGGGACTGTACCTTTGTTGACCATTTTCTATTTTGTTAAGTAGGTACCTGGTATTTGTTGAAATACCCACACTGTCCTCCCATACCTATTAATACTGTTATTAGAAAATAATGTAAAAGCCAATTATTTTTAAAACAGTAACTGGGGATTTTCTTGCCGGCTCTTCTCCATAGGAAACGATAGTTTTGAACCGTGTACCACGTTTCATAAGTGCCCATGTAGGTTTATGTGAAATACAATGTTTTGAATTCTGAATTTTTTGAATTTTGTTGTCGGGGAGAATGCAGGTCTTTGGAATTAAAAGCCTACTTCTCATATGAGAGTCCTATCTAATTAGCTTACTATTAATATTTACCTCTATCATAGAAATATTAACAACACCTGGCGAAGTAAATCATTCACCAGGAATTAACCTGGTTAACCTTACAAAAATATTTGTCTGGGCAACCGCGACTTACGTCTTACGAGTCGTTGTCCGTAAAACGTTTTACAAATATTGCTCGCGTATTTAATATTTTGATTATAAATGATCTAGTGTCGGAATGGCTGCCAACTGGTGCCAACATAGGACGTGATTTACTGCTTATAGTACCTAAGAGATAGAGTTGTAACCTTGTCAGGCTTTCGGGAGAGATGTGTTAATTTTGATATGGTGTTGACGATCAGATTAAAGATTCTGATGAGGGACACATATGTTCGGGTCGGCTCATTCAATTCGGCAGTATCAAATTCGTTCGACTTTTATTCGCCTCGTGCCGATCGGCAAATGTCAATAGGCATCTACCCCCGCTTAATCATGTTCGGGTCGGCATGGCACAATTATAGCTAAGCCGAGAGGCTTTTTCCAGAGGAAGTAGGAATCATTCAGATCGGCTATTTAGGAACTTAGCCGTCTTAAGTCGTAGGTACCATAAATCCTTTCCCAATTTCTTATTAAGATAGCTAAATTCAGAGTAGTGTCAGTAACCAAAATAAAACTTATTGCGTTATTTTGCTCTAAGTATGTGTCATTGATAATTATTGTATTTGCAATCAGTCGTCGGATCATAAGCGAATTCATTCCATGTCAAATGGAGTTGTGGTGGTGGATTGATAAATGATATCGATAAAGATAAGTTATGGACGATATAAATCACAAATGAGTAATAATAAGTCACAGATATACACAAAAAAGGCCAATCTTGTTAACATAACTATTGCTCTTGTCGGAAGGAATTTCCGGCGACATTGTTGATGTATTCACGATTTTTTGTCATTGGTCATGCATGACAGTTTCGTTTGCCTACATTACCTACGTCGCCTATAGGAAATATTTACAAGACGTAAAATCGTACTGCAATTGAGTTAAAATTGCCAGAATCTTTTACTTTTTTGTTATAACTTTTATGGGAAGTTGCACTTCAAACGTCATCCAAAGGTCAAAATACGCATACACACGCACACGCGCATGCATGCGCTTAGAATTAGAAATCTTTCAAAGATTGTGAAAGTACCCTCTCTTGAATTACAACAGCTTTAAATAACTATGGTAAAACTGCTTTTCATACAAAAATACAAATCTAATGATAACGTTGACTATTTTTTTTTTTTTAGAATTGGTCCCTTAGTAAAAGTTTATCCTATTAACAAGTACTTTCACCTCCTGAAAGATATCTGAAGAGCTCAAATTCATCCTGTATACTGAAGTCGCACATTTTATTCCAACCAATAATTCCATGATAACTATTCAGGTGTTGGCGGGTTTGCCAACACCACGGCATGACTAAGTGTTGTACAAATCCGCGGCCGCTGGTGATGCGTATCTATTATTGTTACAATTGTGTTGGTGTCGTGTGTAGCGGGCTTTATTCTGGAATAGAATTTTGCTTACAAATTCGTCGACGCGTAATCGCGGTGACATTCGATGTCTGCATGACCTTTACGGAGATGTGTTCGGGAAAATGTTACTTCGTTATTGTACCTACACTCGGAGAGGTGTTTTGGTATTTTCGTAAACAGGAAGAAAACTGATATATAAACGGTAAATATGATGACAGAGGTAGTTGTCCTGCTCACGTACACATTTTGTAGGGTAATTGTTAAACATTTTGAGCAAGGATCTGAAATTGTTACAAATTTTCCCTGGCGATATCATAAATGAGAGAAAAAAATATTTATCTACCAGTAGACCTAACGGTAAGAAAACAATCATATTAAATAAAATAAAAAGCGTCAAATGTCAGCCACAGCCAGAGTGCATGAATTAAATAAATCATATCAATTTAATAATTAACTAACCAAAGCAAACTTTGGCAGGAGGCCGAAAATACGCCAAGAAGAAGAAATTCTACAAACACTAAATAATTTTACGTGTGCAGATAAAATTCACACGTTTACGTCAAATGTGGGCAGTAATACAAGTCTAGAATAGAAAGCGGGATCACAAATACCACACAATTATCCCCAAGTATTTCTGTAGAATTAAAAAAAAAAAACATTTAATCTAATGAATGATAGGAGATTGTCTTTTTTTTTGGCATACAGTTTAAAATTAGCGAAATTATCGTTCACCTCAAAAAAGATTTACATAATAAATAAAAACTATAAATACGGCACTGTCGCCTGTAGTGATGGGACAAGCGCGATCACTTATACGATAAGCACGATTTTTTTCATAACTTCGTTGACATTTTGTTATTTTTTTTATATATTAGATAACTTTAACTATTTATTTACACAGGAAAGCAAATTTAAGGAAACAATTATATAGGAAGCATTAAGTACAAAGGTACTGCATATTTCTATAGCATTTTTAGGTTATCAATGCTTAATGTGTCTGTTTTCGTTGGAAAGGTTTGCGGACAAAAATAGCTTGAAATTAATAGTCATGCATTTGTGGAATGCAAGGCTGGTTCTTCCTCATTTTTTTCCCTATTGTGCGCTTTGGAAAATAAAAATAATCCGTACCTATTTTTTTCTTACCTCTATTAAACAAAAGTCTTCAAGACAGTAATAATATGCCGTTAATAAAAGATCATTTGAAAACTTACAAAGAACACGTGAGAATTTCGTTGTATAAATGATTCAATTACAGTAAAGTTTTTAAAGGTGTTTGAACTTTCAAGGATTAACAGCAAATGATGATACGGGGAAAACTAAAAGATACTTACTACTAGATATAAAAATAAAACAATACAAATAATTAATATGACTGACATAACGAGTCCCAAGTTATTAATGATTCAGAAGGTAGCTGCTGTAATTAAAAACGCCTACATGGCATGTTTTTAGGCACATTAGTCATACAAAAAAGCTATGAAGTTAATGATCTGTTGTTTCTAATATTGATTCGATGGCACGCGACATAAACGGCACAGACACGGAGTTTCCGCTTTTTGAGTTCAAGGTTTTAATTCTGCAGATGTGTTACAAACTCGATTGATTTTGTATCAAGTAAAGTACCTTTATATGCAAAAATAGATGCAAGTAAAAATAAAATTACGTCACAATTGCCATGCGTAGAACAATAGTTTTTAACTATAAAACGATAAATAACATAACATCAAGCCTGTAGGTATTCCCCGAAGGCTTGCACACTACAGGCTATACCCACATTTCGCCAGTTATGTTTAAGTCCCATGTAATAGGGCTAACAATCTGGCACAAATCCAGACTCCGGACTGCTACTGAGAAATTTCAGATGGAAAACCCAATTAACTTTGCTCAACCCGGGAATCGATCCCAAGACCTCATGCTCAGCAGTAGCGCTTCCGACCACTAGTCCAACGAGGCAGTCAAACGATAAATGTTTTATTTATTTCAACATAAATAACTTCTTCCTTACATGAAGAATACGACAGTTGATTCCAGTCGTGGAAAGAGTGTCCTTGGAGTTTCTTGCCCGTTCTTCTCCATGAAGATCTACGTTTTGGAACTGGGCAACTAGCTTCAACTTTCTGACTAACTGACCGACTATTTGACAATTCAAAAGTGCCTGTAAATGGTTTAATTGAAATAAATGCTTTGAGTTTGAGTTTTAGTTTGAGTCATTTTGTTCACGGCAATATTATTAAAATAGCTGGTTAGTAAATACTTTTTACCTTGTATGGATTAGCGTATTACAAATGATTCACTAATTCTGTTTGGACAAATACCAGACATTTGCATAAATAACCAGTTTGTTTAAATATTATGTGTGAAGCTTAATGTGTTTGAATAATTATTTGTTTGTATTTAATATTTAATGCAACGTAAATAAATTATTTATTATATTCATTTGCTAAAATTAGTTTACGATTGTAACCCGAGTTAAAACTCAGTGCACGGTTTAATAGCCAGTTTTCATAATTAAATCTAAAATAAACTGCAACAGCGATAAATAGGAAAAACACAGCATAATACCTAATAAACTTTTTTTTTTTTAAACAATTATAGAAAAATTACAAAAAAATAAAATTGTAACAATTCTAAACTGAATCTTGTATCATAATGCGTCCCACGCGCAATCTATTTCAGTTTTTTGTAAACGTTCAGCTGCAGCTCAGTCAATTAACAATTCAAGTCAATTTCAATTAACATTCACTCAATAACATTATGCCAATGACATAACATACAAAACACATTAACAAAAGAATCGAGAGGAAGGAAGAAGCCATGCTTGTTACGATGACACATCAACGATGCAGACGCGATAATGTTTTGTCAAATAAATTAAAATAAATTATAGAGTTGATATTGCTTCTCCCTCGATGTTTTTACTGGATAGTAGGTATTATAGCTACATCATGTATTCATATGGTGTACATAATAAACAGTATTCTATTTTAAATAGTATAATGATATTTTCGGTAATCATGAACAAAATAACTTCTAGAAAAAAATCACAGACAATAATAATGAATAAACCCGCTAGTAAGCTAGTTACATACATGTTTTAAATTAATATTTTTTTCTGTTTTACAAAATAGTTTTTGGTGGTAAATGTGATGGTAGTTAAATAAATAAATAAATTCTAAAATAAAAAAATATGAATTCAAGCCCTAAATCACTACAGACCTATACCTGTGATTTTTATTATCGCCACGCATTATAACGCGCGGCTCATCACTATACGGGACAGAGGTCGCGTATACAATGCATCCCACGCGCGAACTATTTCAGATTTCAGAGTAGCCCCGCTTGATTGCAGGGCTGCACCAGAAGGTCAGACCGATTTGATGGACTGACCGAGCAGTTTGTTGTGATGCTGTCAGTTAATATGGGTGAAATGGCTTGATGGAATGAATACGGATTACTGTAATTTACAGCATTATATTATGGTTGTTGAAAATGTAAGCCTTTTATTTATAGTTCAATTGATGTTCTTTTTTAGTTTTCGTTGCATTTAATACTAACAATGTTTGGAAATTGTTATTTTTGTTGTTGATAATAACAACAAAAAATAATAATTTATAAATAAAACTGTCGGTTAAAAGTAACGACTAATAAATTGTGTGGAATATACAGCACAGTTCACCTTTCTTTCGGTGTATAAATTGTAAAAGATTTAGGGAGTCTACAGAACAGATGCGTGGGTAGAAACGCGGTCGCTATCTTAGAAAAAATACACGTCTAAATAAAACTGCGGAGCGAACAGTAGATTTATAATATTATTCTCTGTAACACTAACAAGCTTTGGAAACAAAAAGATAAAAGCGGTGAAAATGCACTGAGAGTTATGTAACGTTGGCTGGCTCAGCTCTTCTTGTTGGCATATTTTTTGCAATTGTGAGTAAAATCAAATATTACATTATTTTATTCAAAACAGAATAATAATCACTTTATTAACGTCGCACAATCAAAGAGAGTTTCTAAAAACGCTTCTAAACTATACTTAAGAGGGCGCCTAAAGGTCCACTAGCGCCACTCTTTAAAAAAAATATTATCTCGTGACTGAGAAGGAATTATGAATAACGGCTAGACAGGACCCTCGGTAAGTGTGTCTAGAATTTTCTAATACCTTTTATAAAGTTTCATATTGAGACACGGAGCAACAAAATACGATCTAGAGGAATATGGCCGCTTTTCTTTAGATCGTATTTTGTTGCTTCGAGAGACACACTTACCGAGGGTCCTGTCTAGCCGTTATTCATAATTCCTTCTCAGTCACGAGATAATATTTTTTTTAAAGAGTGGCGCTAGTGGACCTTTAGGCGCCCTCTTAAGCTCAACACACACACAAGGCGAAATACGTCTCGGGCGCGGGTCGGGACGGCAGTACGGCGGGCGTGTATATATTGCAATTTCTTGTATTATATGGATTTCAGCACACGAAACGCGTGCGCGGGTCCTGCTCCCGATATGCCCGCCGTGTGCTGACATCGATATAATACAAGGAATTACAATATATACATATACAAACCCGTCGTACTGCCCGTGCCGTCCCGACCCGCGCCCGACACGCACCTGCCTTGTGTGTTCGTTGAGCTTAAACGTATCTCCACCAAACAGGTTAACTGAAGAAAAGCTCGTGCTGCGTTTAAACGCTAGCTAATCGTTTGAACACAGCATAAGCATTTCTCGTATAGTCTGAGACAAAAAAATAATAATTGGAGCAATTTTAAATACCGCAGCTAGGCGACACTCAAATAAAAAATTTGCGTAGGTTTCAATGAAACTTTATTGACCATGAAAATTATTAAGAACAAGAGGAAAATTCATACAATCGGAAAACAACAGAATGAGGAGATCATTAACCTGAATACTTAGTTATACACCCTATTCTAAAATATTTTTTACGGTTGCAAACCGACATAAACACGTCTGTTCTACATTGCTGATATTATTAGTCTTTAGTCTATATCCTTGGACTTTAAGCCACAGATTATTTTACGTGACTGTTTACACGTAGTTCAGAAGTCTATGAAAACGGAAATGTTTTACGCGTCGAGTAAATTGCCCGCCTCTGTTATTCGAATAAATCTTGCGTAATAATTGCCCAAAGGGTTGTTTTTATGTTAACGCTGCAATTACACGTAATTTGGATGTTTCACTCAAATTTAACGTGAATGAATGTGAACCTACTACACTTTGGAAAGGACATATAGCTTCATCTTTCTGATTGATCGACTCCTTGACAATTCAAAAGTGCCTGTTACCCCGGGTCCACACGGTCGCGAGTGCGCCTCGTGGAGTTCCTTGCACAAGCCGCGGCAAGCAGAGGCTACACGAGTGCTGCCCATCCGCACACTTGTTTTATTCAGTTGCCCGCCACGCCTCGGGTTTTGCGTCCTTTGACTCCGGTCAAAAAACCGACACCGAGCGGAGCGGGTGCGAGGCGAGGTGAGAGACGATGAGAGGAGGCGAGGGCGCCATCCACACTATCACGCTCGCTTCACCTCGTCTTGCCTCCTAGAGAGTGTGGACCCGGGGTAATAAGTTGTATTGAAATAAATGCTTTGAGTTTGAATCAATTTACTGGAACCGTGTAATATCGCCTATTTCTATATGTTTTTTAACTTTGCTTGGTCTGGTGGTCGTAAGCGGTATTGCTGAGCATGAGGTCCTGGGTTCGATTCTCAGGTTGGGCAAGTTTTTTTGGGTTTTTCTATATGGAATTTCTCAGTAACAGCCCGGATTATGGATTTGTGCCCGATTGGTGGCAATAGACTAGCCCCCTATTACATGGGAACTAAAAACATAACTGGTGTAATGTAGGTGTACTATAGGTAGACCGCTGCCCAACCCTTCGGGGAAACAAGGCGGTGGTGTTATGTTTTTTCAGTAAAAATCATAACCCTCTGTTTAGCTTCGCTCTTCGGGTAATTAAGTAGGTATTATTTAAGAGACTGTCCGATGTCTGTCGATGTCCACAATGCCAGCTGATTGAGACAAAAATAGCCTTGTTTATAACGTTTCTTCAATTACAATGTCACAGTACCTACCTACTTATGAGTTATTGATGCCTAGCGTCACATGGAAGTAATAAAGCTAATGACAGAACGCTTGTTACTCAAAGGAGTGCCGATAAAATGATAACGTCGGCTATTATCTAGTTTTTAATAATAACTAATAAGTAATAACACTTTCGTGGAAACTTTTTTATTTATTACTATTTGGTAGGTGTGCGTATTGCCCAGTAACTGGGTTGTGGAGATGATCCGATAGGCAATCGCCCATGTACAATACTAGTGTAAGTGTACATGTAATTCAGCTGCATACGGAGGCAGGTATAAGGTAGGTACGCAGTAAGGGAGAAAATAATATCTCTTTTGCGTTCCCACAAATTTTAAAAGTCATCTTTGATGCCTACCTTGCCCGAGCTGATAAAATTTTCGTTTTTCCTAATTTTGTTAATATTACTGTTAAGATCGGCTTTCCCCTGAGCGAAAGGGATCGTGCTCCTGTGACTAAGATCGGCTTTCCCCTAATCGACAGGGATCGTGCTCCTGTGACTAAGATCGGCTTTCCCCTGAGCGAAAGGGATCGTGCTCCTGTAACTGTTCCTAAATTACCTAGGCTGAATTTTAGTTTTTCCAAATTTTCGTAATATCTGTGTTTACGTCCGTTTTCCCATAGGGGAAAGGCCATGCTCCACCCCGCCCGCCCCTGGAGAGCTCGTCTAGGCAAAAGACAAATAAAGTGAGGGAAAAATCGCGTTTTTATCTTTATCTTGTTATGATGGTAAAATTGATTAGTATAAAAGCAAACCACAACATTGAATTGAAATAAAATAAATCATACGAGACAGGGAAACCACTGTTTTTCATTCATTCTCATATAGGTACCTAACAATGGAAAACTACGCCATGTTTCAAAATAAAGCCACCTGTTACATTATGCAAAATACGGTCATTATGACCTAGGCAGTTGATACTAGTACTCTTATGGTGGTCACAAATTTTCCTCGACCATTTTCCTGTAGTAATCAATTTCATTTACAATCATGTTGATATCGTTTGAAATCATTGTAAACAATATCATGGTCTTAAACAAATAGTATATAAACTGTCTGATTTATCTAAAGTGTTTAATTTATGTTGTAATGCTCGAGTTGTTTATAAATAATGACACAATTTCACACTCCATTGGTTGCGTAATCCTAATTAATATTATAAACGTGAAAGTGAATTTGTTTGTTTTTATTGTTTTGACATCGTTAAACGTCCAATACCTACCCTGCCGACTATACACTAGCACTCGAGCATTAAGGTGACGATAACCGACTTTTAATGATTTTGTACTGAAGATCACGTCTAAACACGTACCTAGTGTTAATGATTTGGAAAAAAATATGTTAAATTAGAGCATTTTCTTAACTTAATATATGAATATTTTAGATTATGTTTATATTACATAGCGAAATTAATTTGTAAAGTTATGTTTAACGCGGATAAAAAACTGAGAATCACGCAAAGTCTATCAAGCGTATTTTTCTGAAATCTTCACCATTTTAAAGATAATTTAATTATTGATCTTTTAGTATATGTGTTTTATTAAAATATCTTTTATTTTATGTATAATAAATTAATAATGCGTCTAATTTGGGACAGCGCTCCTGGATGGGCGAGTCCTATTACTGGCTGCACGTACCTACAACGCGTTGCCTGAACTCAGTACAGAACACGCAAGCTAACCACTCAAGGTCACTGGCATATATCTGCGTCTTAAGAGATAATTTTAAATCGCACTCAGGCCAAAAAATCCATTTAAACCATTCCCTATTTTCATACTGTTTATATATTCGCGAACAAAATCGTCCACCGCGGACATCAAAGCAAATCAATTATATCAACTGACAACCTTTAATAATCCATTGTACCTAATTCAGTACCGCACGCTCCCAAAATCACGAACCCGAACACAAAACGGACTGCCGGCATTCTTTCATACCTAAACCAGTAGCTGAACGTGTCCTTACTCCTTAATGGGGCCCTAACCGACGTAAATATACGTCAGACAAGGAAAGCACAAACAAAAGAAATTGTGCGACGTATATAGACGCCCTAAAAACTGGCCACAATTAAATGATGCCTTGACCTTCTGGGCGCCCTACATCCCAACTTCAATGGCGAGTGATGCAAGGGAAGAGAGTGGCGAGTAAAGATTAGATAAACTTGGTTATTTGCATGATTCAACGGAAAGAACAGAAAACTTCGGAAAATGCTAACATTTTAGGAGAATAGGAAAAGAACGTAATTATAGTTTAATCTCAAAAATACATTTTTAATGAAGCACTGCACGATTTTTCAGGAAGCAATTTTCAAAATAAGTGTCATAGTAAATAAACGGCGTTAATATAAAGTAGGTACACTCTGTACACGGTGTTTATTAAAGATTTAAAAAAACCTTAACCGTTAAAGCCACAGAAAATATTTTTCATAAACTGCTCCTAAGTGCTCTCACATCCTATATCCCGTTATTTTGTTTTTATCTTAATAATATCACTTTTTCAACTATGTAAATTAATTCTGACATCACATTATACTCGCCAGCTGTGAGTCTACAACTCGCCCCAACAAAGTGCGTATTGTTCTCCCGAACTCGTCACACTTGCCCGACATTGTTGCTCCAACCAGTAGTGTTTACGGCCTGGCATGCCACTTAGATCTATTTGTTTTGATTTAGGCACAGATTAGTAATTCAGAACCAGTCTAGCAATGTTCACAGACTAGTTTATGAGCTAGTCTAGAAATAAGACCTAGTATTGTATGTTATACAGGTGCCAGGTGACAGCTGATGGCTTGATTGACCTAATTTTAAGATAAAATAATATGAAGATAATGTTTGAAGATTATAAATAGCTTGTGGTGGCCTCAAATTGATCTGATTTTAATTTAGGAAAATGCATATTTAAAAATCTCTTTTTTCGTACCCTTGCTTTAGTGTTTCATCAAATCAATATTTTAGAAAAGACTTACTCACGTTGTGAAACGTATCCAGCTCTAAAAATACCAAGTGTTCGTCCAACAAAAATACATCGTTTACAAGAGAGAATTGATCAATTAAAAGCAAAGGCGTTTACGTAATACGCTTGTTTATTTATAAAGCAGTCACATCTGTTTGAGAAACAAAAGAATAACAGAAGGTGCGTTTCAATAGGCTTTTGGATTTAATTCACGTTTAATTTAAAAAAATACTTTTTAATTGAGGGTAATCCTGAGTTTCATTATATCATGTTTAAAAAAAATCAATCTCAATAATCAACATGAGTTCTGAAAGAAGTTTGTTTAAAAGCACACAGCCAAGTATTTTTAAAAGAAAGAAAAATAAAGAATAAAGTTTACTTGGACACAGTTCGTGAAACAAAATACAAGTAACAAAATAAAAAATTTAAAATAATGTGTGTGTGTGTTATGTGCAACGGTGGAGTTTCTTGCCTGCTCTTCTCCAAAGAAATCGACCAATTGGAACCGTGTACGTACCTTCTGACGTTTCATAAGTGCCCATGTATTTATGTGAAATAAAATATTTTGATTTCGATTTTTTGATTTTGAAGTTTACATTGGCGTATGAGTCCCACTCCCACATAACCACCAATTTTCCAAGACTGTGGTACCTAAGCATAATTATGATGTAGTGTAGATTTACTAAACCCTCTCATAGACATACTGTTCTGTTCTGCGCCGCGCGTGAGTCATCTCGTTATTCCTTATGAATAATTATAAAGGTCAGTGCAGACGTTTCTTCGCGCCGCCCGTTGCGTTTAGCTTAGCTTTCCTATACGTAATACGTTTGATTGGCTTGTTTGTAAGGGATCTCGGCTGTGTTAAGTGTTGTTTTAGTTTAATGGTGAGAAATGCAAGGTTAATAATAAGTTTTAGTGTTAGATTATAATCTTGTGTCGGCGCGGCGCTAGTTAACCGTGTCCATTATCGCTAGCGGGGCCGGTAGCCTAGGGTTCACTGGAAGAGCCCTGGTATTAGAAAAGTTAACCTGTGGAGACTGTGATTATGCATACAAATTTTTGATAGTAAAGTTATAATTTAATTTTGTTTAAGTATTTACTTTTTTCAAGATAATACATATTTACATCATTTAACAACTTATAGACTTAAAACACACACACTTACACACAAGACAGATTTTATGTACAAGTATATAAAAAAGGAGAGGAAATAATCTTAATTTGGTTGGTTGATTCTTTGCGTGACCAGAAGGCTGGCGTATTTTTTGGCCAAAGCATCAGCATTGCCATACAACGTGGCAATGCTGCCAGCCTTTTGGGCACTTTTCCTATTGACAACGATGCAGACAAATTTTTGATGCCCTAGTCTTAATTATCACATTCTAAGGATTTATAGTTTACTTTTTACCGACGTTAAAGAGACCTATAGGTACGCTGCCATATACCAACCCTGAAATCGCAAACAAATAATCAGTTGTACCCTACATTTGATCGAGTTATGTGAACATGAATGTATGGAATAGGCGACTCATTTTCGTGACTCCAGGGTTGATGTCATAGTTCAAATTTTTCACAATAACCCCTTGAGAGGTTTTCAGTTATTTTAATTCCACCTTGTATAATATATTATCTACACTAGATGATGTTAAAATAAAACGTTTGTCAAAGACTGAACCACAATTGACAATGAACGACACTGACCATGAATTATTCCAAGCTTTAAGAATTCCAAACACGGCATTGTCCGTGTTCGTTACATCTTTAAGTGTGACAAATATGACTAATAATGACAATGTGACGTGACAAACTGACAAGTAGACTCGCCCACTTCTTCCCGTAACTTGTGCGCTTAGTTTAGTCCCGTTTTCTGCATTAGTAATGCCAATTTGACATCACCGTTTAAAGATGTGCTAAATATGGCGTGAGTTTGTGACGTAAAATGTATGAGAGTTGAGAGTCGAAGACTGATTGTATTGGAGAACTATGCGGAAAGGTGAAATTTCTCAAAAAAATAAACCAAACTGATAATGCCCAAATGGATCATCAACATTTAGCGCTCGAATCGCCAAAAAGGATTTTCATGTAGTTAAATCGACATCAGTTTCCTGTCAGATAACCAGTAATATGAAATGGTAATGATTACTAATAAATAAGTTAATTAACGTTACATCTTACAAATCACAAAAAGACAGATAAGAGATAAGCAATCACGATTCAAGACTACAGAACAAACCGAATGAATGAAAAAGAGTTAGTGAAACCATTTCAATTTCCATCTAAAAGATTAAAGAGTAAAAACGCATTAACTACAGGAGTACGTATATCAATGCTCTTAAAATAAAACTGAGCGCATCACCTCTTATAAACAAAAGTATAAAGACTATTCTTATTTTTTAAATCATTGTTATTCTTTCTCCGTCTCGTTTAGAATAGATTTTCTGTCGCCAATTGCATTATTATCTCATTTGATTCTATATTTGTATCCCTGATATGAAATTGACAACGGATATACTAACACTTTATTTGTTAAGGACGCCTTATAGCGTCGATGCCCAAATGGGGACCGTACGAATTAGGGCGTACATACATTATGTCTACTTTTTGTTAAGTATCTTGTGATGTCATAGCTTAAATTTTAATCAAACAGTATCCTAGTTATCGTTGTTTATCGGACCTTTGTGCATTGAACGTTCAAGGTGAATGTTAGGCTCTTAGTTTGTATTATTGTGATATAATATAAAATACGTAATCTGTGTAACCTTTCCTCTGGCTGGAACTCAGTTCTTCTTCCTATGAGAGGGAGGGTATTAATAATCCACCACATTTGCATGTGCGAGTTCGTGGATGTCGCATGTCTTTGGATTTTAGGGTTCGAGCGCATACCGGCAATGTGAGACAGATCTTAATGAATACCCTATTGTCAAGCATTTCCAGTCAAGAGTATATTAATGACTGGAATCACATTAGTCTTGTCTATGACACTGTTGTTTTCCTTAAAGGAAAATTATTTGCAAATTATTTTATAGTTCAAACATATTAGGCATTCGTTCTTCCAAGATTCTTTGTCACAGGCATTCCAGAAACTGTGTTTATAGGGTACAACATTTGTTGTATTGATGAAGATCTTGTTTAACTAGCAAATTTTAACGATACTATTTTGTTTTGTTACAGTCGACCAAAGCAGAAACCCCTGCCGTGTGCAACAGCTGTAACTCAGTGATCAATGGAAGGGTGAGTGTTCAAACTACATAACTTGACTTTTGAACTACAAGACATATATTTTTGGCCCCTTTATTACCTCTGTGGCCACATACAACCATCTTGCAAAAAAATAAGCAGGTAATCTACTAGGATTAAGTTTTTCATATATACATACGAAAGGCTCTATTTAACTAGTACAGAAAAAAGAAAGCGCGCAATAAACGGAAAGATAGATGTTGCAGGTGTAGTTCAATTAAATTCAAATTCAAAACATCTACTTCACATAAAGAAGACGATGAAATACTAGGCACTCATTCTATCTGGAAACTACCTACACAACGCATCTACTTTTTTATGCACTCGGCACCAGAGTACTCGATAAGTACCTACCTGAGTACATGACGCCGTTGTCCATAATGATTCAGTATCAGTGATAAGTCGCTGATACCAGTCGATAGCGTTACGTGACATATAGCAATATTGTCAACTTGTGTTTATTAGGAATTGATAGCAGCTTATTACACGGCTGTACCTACCAGGAATTTTGTTGTAACTGAAGGTCGTTTTGAATGAATCGAAGGACGATAAGGATATTTTGATGAGCATATTAAATTATGACTACGTGATGTTGCTAAGCAAAAGGAAGCCGAAATAAAAGCCATTACTTGTAAAATCACTATTTCATCTGGATGAATAACTGTTCACAAGGCTAGACAGGGGAAAGGTGAATATTGAGATAAAGACAGATTTGTATTCGTATGAACAGACATGTGTGGAAGAAGAAGAAATGTTGCGTCGATTTTAAATAAGAGTATAAGGATGGTAATTATAATTAATACAATAATGTAAGTGGAGGTAAAGCTTAGGGTTTATTAGAACCGAGGTAGCTATAAAGTGGATGTAAACCTTTTGACAAAATGTAAGAGACTTCCTTGTAATATAGTGACAAGAGATGATACTAGAATTGATATCTTTGGTCGCAGATAAAATATACCAGAAAGAGCATTAATTAACTATACATTACATACAGTACATTCTATCTATTCAAGAGGGAAAACATTACAAAATCTCAAAGCAAAACAAAACGAACTCTTTGATAGTAACAACCGCATGCTTGTAGAAACATTGTTGTCGGAGCGGTCAAGGCGGGCAGGATGCCCCCCACACGGTAATTAGTTGGCAACCGACTACAACATTACTGACAAAAGACTTGGAAACTTGATGATGGATTCCGTTGATGAAATACTGGAAACATCATGGCTAGAAATAGGATTAAGTACCGAAGAGGAATTCGTGAAAACCTGGGAATTTAAGGAAAGTGGATCTGATATAACCACACATTTTAAACGTGGAGGATTTGGTCAAATGCAGGTTCAATAACGAAGGTCAAACTTAATGTAGGCAGAAAGATAGACGAGGAAAGAAATAAATTTATTTAAATAAGGTATGCTGTATGAGAGTTAAAGAAAAAATAAATATCCAAGATAAAGAAAATAATGACGCAATAAAATAAAATAACAAATCCGCCTCCCGCGAAAGTAGAGGAATTCTATAAAAAAACGCGAAGTTCACGGTATATGGACATCGATATAAATACACGAACCACGTGGTCAAGCGCGAGCGTAATATAGATACGTGTTACGTAACAAAGGTAAACAAAAAGCGTTGTACTTACAAAGATTTAGAAATAGACAAGAAAACCATGTGTTTTCTTATTTCAGAGGATAAAACTTTCAATGAGTTAGTCAATGGATTAGTGTGAATGTTATTTCAGTTAGTATTTAACGAGAGTATCCGACTATTAGATATGAAGAGGTAGCTTATAAATAAATAAAGATGGAAGCGATGAAAAGCTCCATTTTGATAATTTTACGGTTCAAATGATTACCGCTACTTCAGTACTTACTCGTAAGAATGCCGAGGTAGAAAACCAATGGAGCGAGCAATAAAAACAGTTTTATGGGAATCTCGGGAAATTGTGCACAACGAGGGAAACTGTGGCTAACCTAACAGTCTTATATCATGAGACCGCAGCATTGAATTATTAAAATAAAAGATCGGAGCTTTTTTGAGTCTCCTGAAATACTTATGACTACAAAATACTTTTGCTACTACGGAATGCTCTTCATAAATAGGAAAACTATGTACATTAGGGCAACGGTTATGAAATGTTAAGTTTTTCGATTTCGATCATTGGCTCTGGAAAAGCACCGTAATAAATAAATGCTTTTTACGGTACATTTTGGTGTTTCGCTACAAGAAAGATGACATCGAGTGCTCAGCAATGTACAGAAATCTGTGAATTATGTCAAGTTTCTGTATCACAAAATTCCACTTCCATACATTTCTATCAGTTGTACTTTCAGTATTTACTCCCTTACTAGCCATATCATCTTTCACACAATCCATCCTCCGTTTCTTCTTTTCCTCCTCTAATTATGTATGTCCTTCTTCCACAGATAGTAACAGCACTAAACAAGAAGTGGCACCCGGAGCACTTCACATGCAACACATGCCGCAAGCCGATAGATGGCGCTAAGTTCCACCAGCATGATGGAGGTGTCCACTGCGTACCCTGCTTCGCTTCCCACCACAGTCCTAGATGCCATGGATGCGGGGAGCCTATCACTGACGTGAGTTTTTTTTTTACTGAATGGGTATGCTCTCGACCTCGATCTTGTGTAATGAAAAGCGATGGATCAGGTCAATTAATGAACAAGCGTGCCCAAAGGATTCCTGTTTACTCTTGCTTAAAGCTTATGGGTTACAGGGGGTATTTTACTATTTAAGACTTTAGAATCTATTGCTTGAACAGACTCTGGTATCATGTTGGCTATCGCAAGGAAAACATGCTCAGGTGGAGATTATGTATGAAATTGGCGTTTTTTTCTCACAAATAGAGAACCTTGTCACTTCTATGAATAAAAATATTCATCAATTGCTTGGTATTATATCGAATAATGACCATCATAGACAACTACCAATAGTAAAAAAAACCTTATTACTTATAGTTTATAAACATAAAAAATATCTTATTAATGACTCCTCATTTTGTTTGCAGAAATTACCACTATTTGTTTTAATTTAGCCAAAACTTATTTTTGTCGCTTAATCTAGTGGCATATTACGTTATCTTAGTTTTTAAACATTAGCGCATAAAAGTTTTAAAACATCAGTGTTCATGGTTGTTCTATAAATTAAGAAAATGTTAGTATGAAAAAAGCAACTTCTTTAAAGTTTTCCATACAAAACGCTGATTTCATAGGTGGGGACCTAATATTATGATTTCAACATGCAGTGTAAATGGGGTGCGAACGTAAAACGATGGGACACTTAAAATCATTTCGTGCCTTAATACTTGCATGGACTTATGGAATTTACTGACAACGCAAAAATCATAGAAAGGTATGGGCTACGCAATATGATATACACGATTGTCATAGAAATGCAGAAGTAGGATCTAGTGCGGCAAACCTCTTCTTCAGAACAGAGAGATCAGCTTATGTTTTTGAGTATTCAAATGTAAGCAATGATTTTATATCCCAAAATTAAGCGAGCATAGCAACAAGGATAACACCATATCTATGACATCACTGCCGCTCCACAAGTTCACAGTGACATTCAGTCTCTAGATAAACCATGCAATGTTAATTCAAATACACATGATAAGCCAAATAGGTATTCATTCCCGTCATGGGTTTCAATATTTGATTGACGGACACGACATGAGGTTACACAAAGTCGTTCAGACAAATTCCTTCGTCGAAAATCTGGAAGGCAGGTTTAGACCTCTACTGTTCTTCACATTGAATCGCCAGAATTGACCTCGATGTTGTGGGAAAACCTATTGCATTTGTACATTTTTATGTGCGAGCAGCCCCGTTGTAATATGTAGGCATAAAATCGTTTTAGAAATTTCCTAGAATAGCCTATACCACCACCAACAGTCCATCCTAGCAACCAAATTCACAGCCTAAAAGAATCGAGACATCGTTACATCATAGCCTTAACAAGTTTACATACCTCTAACATAATACAACCAATCAATTAATCCAAATACAGAAATAAAACTAACAGCTTTATCTTAAAGCCAATGACCGAATAAAATAAGTTAAGACCTCTGAATCCCCAGTGGGTGATGACTGGCAGCAGTGACGTCACGGCGGCCATATTAGAGTTGTTAGTAAGTCAGGAGGCTCGCCCACGAGCCCACGACTCGCTAATATAGACATAGATGAAGTAATTCAGTTAGAAGCCGTAAAAATGTGAAAACTGGCGCTAATGACTCAATAAAATCTCGTTTACACGAGTAGTTACTCGACCGTCGAAAATGCCAAGCAATTTATTGAACTGGTGTTTACATTCAGCCGTGAAAGAGAGAAAGATTAAGTATGTCAAATATGAGGTAGGTGATTTTCTGGAACTATGATTTGACACCTGGAAATATGATTCTGAAAAACGTGGCGAATCTTTCCTTTCGAAATGACATGCCATCGCTTATTCGAGTCGAGAAACTCTCATCGTCTAAATGGCACTTCATTATAATTCTGTATACTTTACTATTCTGTAGGTACTGCTCTAGTAATAAAGATGGGAAGTGATTCATGTTAAAACATATGTTGGCAGACAGAGAATCGTTTGGGTGTGAATTACTCATGTCTGATCGTTTTGCCTTATTGGGTGTGCAGTCAGGCAGTGATATGGTTTCTTCTGGAGCGTGGGTCTTTAACACTATCGATCAACCAGTCCCTTAAACGATTGCTGGTTTGTCATAAGGATACATAGGTTTCTTTTTCCTCGATCCCCGTAAAATGGTTGGGCGGTATATAACCTTGCTTGGTGAAATGGTGGTGATGATAGTTTTGTTTTAATAAGCATATGTGTATTTCAATCTGCTATGTATAGTTTCTAAATACTTCTAAAGTAATCGATCGCCATAAGGTAAACCTATAGGTACATATGGAAGTTTGTAAAGAACAAATTTCCCGACTGCATGAAATCAATCAATCTGCCTAGCCTTTTGTCAACTTTGTTGGAGTTCAGTCTAACCAGATGCAGCTGACTACTAGTATTTTATATGGAGCGACTGCCTATCTGACCTCTACAACCCAGGTACTGGGTAACATGATACCTCTTGGTAAGACTGGTTGTCAGACTTTCGGGCTTTCAATAGAAACCATAGCATAGTATCTTTGAAGTCTAGGCCGTTATCCAACATTACAAAAATACTAGGCAAATACTTTTTATACTAACTGTTATCAATACGTAAATAAGTCCACGCTCAAGGCCACGGATTAGTTCTATTTTATGGCCGATCGGAGCTAGGTGAGTCACTATATTGTTTACAACTTCGTTTATCTTTCTTGCGTAAGATCTAATTGATTTTTACGTTGTTGCTCTGTTAAGTTCGTTTTTGCTGGACCCCTTTAATTAATGCAGTAAACCTGTACAGGAACTTCATTTTTCATACCGAAGAGTCTGCCAGAGCTTACTTATAATCAGTAGAAGTTTATTAATTTTTTACTTTTAATCCTCTACGAGGAAGCTATTGCCTTGCATCTCACCTGATAGTAAGTGATGAGCAGGCCGAAGGTGGAAGCGTGCTTCACCCGGAATCCCCAACCAAAGAGGACCTGGCTATCTTACCTCTTACTGCCGAAACATAACAATGCTATAGGTAAGATGGTGGTTGCTAGCCAGGCGGAGTTAGACCAAATCCTACCACCAACCAAACCGAGCAGAAAATTTTACCCCCACTAGACCTCAGAGTGGATTAAATAATTTATGAAACAAAACAAACACTATACATAAAACAAGAAAGCGATGTAAGAGAAAATTAAAGCTGACTATAAACTTTTGGAAACCTTAGAATATACGTACCTACCTTCAGTTTAGAAACAATGCCGACGAGTCAAACGATGTGAATTAGGTGGATTGCTAATAATTTCTTCAGTATTACCAATCAGTAAAGATCAGTTTATTGTAATTTATCTTTTTAGAATAATATTTTTATGCACGCGAGTATTATGGTCGAGTTTGTCATATGAACCACCTTTATAATTAAACTCATGATTATTCTTGTAAGTTATGTAGTGTTTGTAAAACCTCATAATGAATCAATAGCGAAGTTGATTTACTCTAAGTGGCAATTGTCACCGACATTACTATTCAATTTAAATATAGTATTCAGTTCAATATTTATTGTTGAAGTGTTCCTTGAATAATTTTCTAGGACTTATGCAATGACCTTGATTGTGTGAAAACAACGTAGGAACGTTACTGGGCTTATACATCGTAGGTCACGTCCACAAATTGAGCACGTGTCGTGTCACTGCATTAGCGTTATGCCCATCACCCAGAGACAGATTGTAAGTCTCATGTGACTGTTATAAGTTCTCTTGTCTACTGTAAACGTCCTCTTGGCCTTATCCTAATTTATTTGGGGTCGAAACCATGTCTACTTCCATACATCTCTTTAAGCCGTCATTTCAGTATCTTTCAAACAAATCATCCATCGTTTTTTTAGTCTTCCTCTGTTCTTCTAACCATCCCCATTCCTACTCAAAACTTTCCTTACAACATATTCCTCTTAAGCTGTACAGTACAAGACATGACATAGCGCATCTCGTTCATATGAAACTATTATAACTTCATGTTTTTTTTCTGTCCGTTTGGTTAGTGGTAGGGCTTGTTCTAAGTCCGCCTGGCTAGCTACCAGCATCTTATCTAAGTCTGTCGCCATAACAACAATGTTAACTAATGTCGTTGTTGTTTTTCGGCGGTTAGGGGGTAAGATAGCCAGTTCCTCTGTGGTTTAGGATTCCGGTTGAAGCTCGCTTACACCCTCGGCCTGATCATCACTTCCCATCAGCCGAGATGAAGGCCAAGTTCTTAGTCGTTGAGGTTAAAAAAAATATTAATCCGCTTTCTGGCGGCAGAAATATGCGTTGAGATAGAACTGTTTGAAAGCTTTGTATTAAGCTTGGAAATTGTAAATACAAAACACTTGCATTATGCAAGTGTTTTGTATTTACGGTAGTTAGTAGTGTCTACATACGCAACACGCTGCTCTCTGGCTAGATTTTAGTTATTACATTTGCCCACGGCTTCGACCGCGTGGATGTCGGAAAATACCCCACGGAACGTATTACCGGGATTAAAAGTACCCTATGTATCCAGGTTATAAACAATCTGTGTGCCAAATATCATCCGCCGTTTTTGCGTCAATCTGGAACATACATTCAGACAAACAAAAATTTTAAACACTATATTTTCACTATATTATCAGACGTTCACACACCTCGTAGCAATTACTTTTTTTTAAATATTGTATATATAGATTAGTCAATGTGAACAGAGCTGGAGCGCTTAGCTAGCTTGGTTACTTATAAATAAAAATATCCAAGGAATTCCTCTACAAATAACGCATTTTAATTACTAAGCTGTAGTATTCCTAGCACACTTTGCTAATTAGATAATTGAGTGCTATCATTCCACCGAGCAGTGAGTGACGTAATCAACGCACATTAATGATTAATTTCGATGCCGCCGCATCAACAAGCTTCATTGCATGTTGCGCTTGATTTATTAAGCTTTTATGAGGAAGAGAATTTGATGAGAATGAATCAGAATATGATAATTATATTGTAAGTGGGACAATAGTACAGGTTAATAGTCCAATAGATAGCCTAGTTGCAAGTTAACTTGGGATAGGGAAATATGATGTCATCATTTTAGACTGCGAGCGTTCATAGTTCAGTACTATATTTTAAGATTTTTACGAAGAAAGTCTTTAGGAAGTAAATCATCTTTTTAGGATTAGGATTGATCAAATAGCAGTTCAAGTCTTCTGAAAATTGAGTCAGATCACCCTGATGACAATAGGTGCATTGATACTAGGTACAACTGATAATAGGTAAATTGTTCTTATGAGAACTTGGGACTTCTGGAATTACGTTATTGACACTCTTATTAAGAAGAAGATGAAGTATTTGGAAGGATGCTTCTGTCTCTATGTTACATAAAATCACGTTTAATGACACCCATATCCATACAAAGAACAAAATTCGACTTTTATTCGTTAAGAAGTCATCTGATTCCAATTCCTATATTAATTTCTTTGGTGACATCATTGAACCGAGTCGAATCACGTGCTACTATCAACACTTCATTTGCATACTTAAAATAGCATGGTTACAAATACTACGTACACATCTGACCTTTGTGAAGGATGTCACCGGTACAGGCAGTGCATATCCTTTTAGGGAGGCGTTTCTTAACCCGTGGCCGATTGAAACTATGACTTTTAAGAAGGATGGAACTAATATGGATGGCGTATGTCCTAAGACTGTGAAACCTGTGGCAGTTTGCCAAAGAATGTGACCTTTTGCAAGGACATTACTTATTGATATTCGGTGTATATCTTAAGGAGTAGAGCTACTTGTGAAAGAACTCTTCCGGGAACATAGTATATTTCTTCCGCTAAGCAGTTTTGTTGTTTTCTCGTTAGAAAGATGCTATACCGATTTAATGACAAGCATATAAGAGTTTTCAACTTTGTCTGTCTCAACGCAACGGCCACCAGTGGTGGTGTGTCGCGCAACAGATAAAATGTTCAAACTCAAGCTAGTAAAATATTGTTTACCCAGGAGTTCCCCTGCCACGTGTTTCTAAAAACTCACAGTGTAGGTGATCAAGTCTCTGATTTGAATCATTCTGCTGGCAGCTGTGATTGATTGGCCAACTACAAAAGTTGACACTTGATGTGACCACAAACCGGGGTCGTAAGGTTCAAAAATAATAATTACCACGTAATTCTCATTAAAACCACCATACATACATGTAAGTAGGTATGATATAGTGTGACGTGTTATGATAAAGGCCAGGTGAATCACGCCGGTCAGGGTCTTCCGCGAACCCTACAAGGTATGAGGCTCCAAGTAGCGAAAGTATATTTGTCATCGTACACCACCCACGACGGTAGTCTGGTATGGCATATTATTGGCATAGGAATATGGTCATGTGCGATTTTTTATTCACTCTAATATCCGTTTAAGTAGCCAATATTTGCAAAGATATCTGAGAAAATTGTAGAAATGTGAGATCCTTCTGTCCTACAACTAGCCCTAGAACTATTGTCCTCTATACATGGACTGCACAAATTTTTGGAAGTTTCGGAACCAAATGCGGAAGCAATGTAGCTATCGCAAAAACAATCTGGACAGATTAGATACCTGTGACTCGTTTTATGTTCAGTACTTCTTTGAAGTTGTTATAAGATTTGGTGGAATATTTAAATAGTATTAATGACAGGGGACTATCGAACACGTTACATATTGAAACAGCTACTGAAGCCGCAATCAGCGTGGCCACCTACTAAGCCAAAGTAATGTAGTTACTTACTGCTAACTACACTTCGAAAAGAAGAAGATATTGTATTATGAACATTCCGGAATCTACTGCCATGAAAAATCGTGCTAGAATCGATAAAGGTTTTAAAAATAGAAGCTCGTATTCAGATAGATACAACTTAGAATTCTGCTCACCTTACAAACTTAAATGTTTAAAACAGATAATGACTAGTTGCAAATTAAACAACTCACTAAATTATTGACACATCACGATGATTACTGAATGACCAGTCACTTCCGCAGGGCACTGTGCTTCGTAATTATTTCAATAAAAAATACTAATTGCTTTTGTATAACGTATGTCAATGTTTTGTACTGACAGCTCCAAACTCTTGGAATGTTTAGTAATTGTAAATATTGTTAGTGATAATTGAAAATTAAATATTATAAACATGTTCGTTACGTAAAATACTCTATCTACAACATCCACATGAAGACATAGGTTTTCTCTAACAAAAGAAATTTAATAGATATTTGGTATATTGTTATTTGACCAAGGTTAATTTATTAGTCTGTATAGTCAAAAGGTCGACTTTGTACCTTTTATGTTGCTTAAAGTTGGATCAATAGCATCTGCCTTCAAAGCAAGCCTGTACAGGCATCGTCTGGGCACGCTCTTTCCATCATAGAGCTCATCCATATTTATCCATCAGGCAAGATCAAGGTCAAGAGCAGGAAAAATAAGTTACTATTTTTAAGTATTTTTTATGTTTGCATTCAAAAGAGTTAAAACCTCATGAAATGGCAAGATGCAATAATATCTAAACTCAATTAACAAGTGGATACGATACTGTCAATCCGTGCACTGCAAAACAGGTCTTAATTACCGGTCTTAGCTATCTAGACATCTAAATCGTCTAAAACACCAACCTCCTTTCAAACCGGTCGGCAAGGCAGGCAGGCATGGGCCAAAACAATGGCCCATCGTGTATTGGCCGCCATGGAGGTGACATCATCATGGGAAGCAACGCGCCATGATACGTCTACATTGTTATAATCAGTTCAGTTTTTATCTCCGAGCAATTACAAATTATTTATTTGTTTTTGTATGACACATTGCTGTGTTAAGATTTAATTAGTTAGTGATACACTAATATGATCGTGTCTGAATTAGATTTGTCCCTGTACTAATTTAGTTCATTTTGATCAAATGCCGCGTGGTTCGCAGAAAATAATGGGTCATCTATTTTCACGTAGATAGGTGACTAACGGATTTTAATCAGCATAATCCTGCGTCTTCATTCTTGCTGATAACAACATATATTTGTCTACCTAGCACGTTGACTAAGAAAATAGTATGACGTTTTTGTTACAATAGTCATCGATAGTCCTGTGTTTAGCATTCAGTGAATACAGTTTTGGGCTTAACTAGTGTTTACTTAAGGCTGGCGCACATTACAGCCGCAGCGGGCCGTAGCGCAACGCATTTCAATACGAAAAAAATGCGATGCGACCGGCCTGTAGTGTGTGTTCATAATGAAAGTGATGCGGGTGGGTTTTTGCAAAGTGGCTCGGCCCGCCAAAATGTACGCTGCGCTTTATTTTTGCCCATAGTATCAAAAGGCAATGCACAAATTCCCGATTTTTTTGTCTACCTAAGCTAGCTGTCAACTTCACACCCAAACTAAAGAGCTATTGTTCTGTTTCAGCGCGTGATCCAAGCCCTGGGTGTGTCCTGGCATGCTAACCACTTCGTTTGCGGTGGATGCAGGAAGGAGCTCGGTGGAGGCGGATTTATGGAACAGGTGAATATATGATTGATTTTAAAGAATATAAAAAAAAAAAAACTGACCTGAAAGCTGGATCAGATTCCCTTGACTTGGTATTGATATTACCAGAGTAGACTGATGTAGAACTTCATACGGACAAAAGTGTTAGTTCGTGAAGTGCGGTGCAGCGAAAAAAATTAAGTATAACAATTTAAATCCAAAATATTATCACAATTTAATCAGGGACCTCCCAATTCTTAAAGTACAAGTAGAGTAGTAAGTTAGAGTTAAAGTTCTCAAGCAAAGTAAGAACGATACCGATAGATTGCGATAAAGGTGATATTTCTAGCTAAAAACGGGATGTTTATTGAGATTACGGCTGATAGAGATTTTATTTTATTTTATAGACATCTAGGCGAGACGAAGATATTCTGCGTATGAGCAGGAAGATAATGATTAAGTGTGTAACTAATTTTAAAAAACTGATTTCAGGCTGGCAGACCCTACTGCTCGGCATGCTACGCTGACAAGTTCGCGGCCCGCTGCAATGGATGCGGCAGCCCCATCACTGACAAGGCCATCATCGCGCTAGACGCCAAGTGGCATCGTGACTGTTTCACTTGCATGGTAAATACGTAATAAATTGAATTATTTATAGTTTGTGCGTTTGTTTACATTTTCATCAGATAGTTTTGGAACAGACTATATTAATTATATCCTGTTTGTTCAACGACTTTGACATTCTTAGACTGAGCACTGTATAAGGGAAAAAACTTATGAAATAATATTATCAGCCCTCAGACCAAATAGAAAAGCAAAGTCAGAGCGCTGTCCACAGTGAAGTGAAGCCGGTTTCGTAAACATGTGTGCACTTTGTGTGGTGTAGTTTGATTGTAGTGTCATTAAATGGTTGTGTGCGTGTGAGCGTGTATGCACAGAGCGGCGGTGTAGTTTTGGCATGCTTCACTGTATTGTTCGCAGCGCTCTGTCTTGGTTTTTTATTTGGTCTGAGTATCAGCCTTGTTCACTGTCTAAGTATTGTTCACTTTTCCAGCTATGAGAAAGATTGCAGACAGTCGCAGTACAATTTTACTCTTTGTCTTCGTGACAGAAATCTAACCTCGTGATAAAAGTTGGAATTTCTGCAAAAAATTGATAAATAAAGGGAAGTGATAACTAAAATATCTAAGTTCAAGAGCAAAAATCATCCTTCCAGCGCCAAAATTGGCTGGTTTGACCCACCACACATAAGATGCTAACCCAAAATGCTAATAATCTCCTTCCTTTCATTCCAGAAATGCAGAAACCCGGTAACAGATGCTACTTTCTCCGTGATGGACAACAAACCTCTTTGCGGAAAATGCGCCTAAACGCACACAATGACATTACACACACAAACATATTTATACACCCATCGAGTAGCCAGGATTACGGTACCATAGCTTAGCAAGATGTGCTTCTCAAAGATCGAAGGGAACTTAGTATATCACAGTTTAAAAAAGGAACAATTTTTTTTTATAAAAAGTATTTTAGCGATTACGAACTTGTTTTTTACTTTTTTTGACCATGTGTTGGTTGTCTATTGCTTTTCACATTAACAGTTGTTAACAGTCATGTTTATTATTTATTATCTTGGCATGTTTTTAAGAACATAATATGTTTAATTTAAGACCAATCCGTCAACGAACTTACGATCTTTGAGAACGCAAACATTATGCTAACATATATAATAATAAATTACTTAGGTTTTACGTTGTTACAAAGATTACAAAAGGATACAGCAGTTATATGACAGTATTTTTTAAGGAAATAATACATTTTGTTCGTAAAGAATAGAGTATTATATTAAGGAATGTATGGTAAAGTCATGTATTTATGCTGAACAACCTTTACAAAGTAAAATGTTGTTCTAGCATTTTCAAATAAACGTTATTTTGTATGTTGGTTGGCCATTTTGTTACAAGCAACGCCATCTAGTGGCGAGGTGGGATACTCAGTCATTTTACTATCTATTTCAACTTGAAGCCATATTTTTCAATTGATTACCCATTTCGGGTGGTTTCATACAATTGTGTTTAAAAAAAATGGGGTTTGAAGAGAATTAAGTGCTGAAAGCATTTAACAATAAACACAGTTCATGTAGGTATCCCATCCAATGGCTGAATAACAGATAATTTTACTGCGCAAATACGACTGCACAAACTAAGCTACTTTAATATAAGTTTTAAACATTAATTTAAACTTTGAAAATTGTTGTAAATAATTTTAATTAAATTTTAAAAAGTCGCTGTGATGCTTTTTGGCTTTCGATTATATTTATTCAATTATATATTTACATAATAATAATAAAAAAATTAAATGAGCTAGACTATATTTTATACCTACGCTTTTCCGAAATGGTAATTTTTTCCAATAAATTATTTAATTTTGTTTTTGATGATATTGGTATTTTATTTACTTTTTACTTTTCCTGAACTGGTTACTTTTCCAGTTTTCCAGAATAAGTCTCTTCACATGATGTTTTACATTGCATGCAGTATGTTATGCATTGATCTGTCCATCACATCTTAGGTCAAGTAATAAAGTTGAAAAAATCAACTGATTCGAATCAGATAAGCCGCAAAAAAAATTGAAAAAAAAAATGGATATAGTCATCTTTATTTGTATAGAAACAGAAAAAAAAAAGTTCATAGGTTACCTGATTCCTTTCTCTCACAAGCTCGCGGCTTAGGTATTTAGTAGGTGATCCAATTTTACTGCATTCCCCGGCGTTTGTAGAGGCCTACGGAAAAATAATAGTTATTCGCACTGTAAATAAATTATACCAAGCACGCTGAATCTCCGTCGAATAATTTTCGTCAGGTCTAGGTAGGTACGTCGCTAGGGTTCACTAAGCGCAGACCCGGCGAAGCACAGCACAGCATGGTTGTCAAAGCCAAACAAATATCGATCATGCAACAGTTAAAATAAATTTGAAAATTAAATATTAACTTCCAATAGCTCATAGCCCATCAACGTGGTTAGAGGCGCGCGTTTCAAGTTAAGTCAGGTTATTTATTTTCGACTTTATTTTAAGGAAGGCAATGCTGACTTTTGTTTGGCAGGTATAACTGCGCTGTGCTGCACCTTGCCAGATGTGCGTCGACTAAGGTAGCGAAAATAATTTTGCAATATGATGTTTTAAATACCTACAACAACACATACAACTCACGCCTCTTGCCCATCAGGGTAGGCAGGAACTATAGAACGCCGCCTGCTAAGATCCTTACATAGTACTTTTGCTTCATTTACGATACACGCACGCCGGTTGCGAATACTGCGCACCTGACCTTTCTGATGAATATCACCAATAAGGTGATATGTGTCCTAGGGCGTCCCAACCAAATCTCACCTTTTTCTTCTCTTTGGGGTCCTCTCGTCCAGTGGACGACGAAGTGTTCTTCGCCGCGAGCTCCACCCTGGTAGCCTCTTGCTTCTCCTCCTCCGCCTTCAAGTCTTTCTTCATGGCACACTTGATAGTAAGTACTGGCATCACCTGCACAAAGAAACATTACATGACATTTGATGCATTTGACAAATTAAACGTCAACTGTCAGGTGTCAAGTTGTGTCCTCTTGATGCCATTGATATATGATATTTTATTTCTGTAAATTGTTTAAACACTTTTACACCGAAACAAGCTCAGAGGTCAGTCTCTCAAAGTAAGTAAAGTCCTCAATTATCTTGGTCAGATAATTGAGGACTTTTTCAGATTGTACGACACCAGAATACCCATGAAATTTCGCGGATTTATACAGGGTGTTAAAGTAGTTGCGTGCCATAGCTTCAGGCTGAGTTCAGAGTCGATGAACTCACCCTGAAGCTATGGCACGCAATTACTTTAACGCCCTGTATATAGGGTGGATTTTTGAGACGGGGCAGTGAGGGTTGGTATCATAACCGTTGAGAAGAAAACGGTCTAACGAGACTGTCCTTAACTTTTAAAATTGTTTTAATCTGCATCAACACATCTTAAGAAAAATTTACAGTCAGCAAGATAATGGTCAATTTTCGCAAAAACTTTTTTTTAACGATCCTGTTTTTTATAAGGATCAAAAAATATATTGGACCAAATGAGGTTTGAGTACCAGAAAAGTCAGAAATCGCAAAATACTTTTATATTTACTATTTATATACCTACTCTCTACCAAGTCAAATCAAATTGCCCATTTTCTTGCAGCCTGTACTTTTTTTTTCAAAATCTGTGAATGCACATCAAAATGTCTCAAAAAGTTAAGGGCAGTCTCATTAGACCGTTTTCCTGTAGCTACATCGGTGAGGGTAGCTGTAGCCCTTATTGTCCCATCTAAAAAATCCACGCTGTATATTTTTCGATTTTTAATTCATATTCTTTATGGCACTTCTCTAGGTCATGGGCTAGACGAACATAAAAAAAAAATTGAGCTAGGTCTTAAGGGGGAGGCGTGAAAATTGATGATACATAGATGGTAACTTTATAAACGAGAATTTTTCGTTTGATATCCAGCCTTAGGTATTTGTATAAAAACTGTCAAAACTTTCTCAGATAAAGATGGCGTTGGAAAAATCAGACCTAAAAGTAGTTTTATTAAGCGACATCACCTGCTGTTCTTCTTCGTTTCTGGTAAAGCTCAGGTATTCTTTTATGGCGTCGACTGATTTTGGACTCGGGTCTCCAGGCCTTGTCTTCGAAAGCGAAGGTTCATCGGAGGGTTTCAAGGGCCGCGGTGTAGGCTGGTTCTTTCTATGAGGGAAAATACTTTGATAAATAATTATAACGAGTGTAAAAAGACACAATAACGAAGCCGAAAGTCACTTAAACTCCCCGTCATTGTGATAATTTTATTGTAATGGACTACACTTTTTTTTTTTCCTTTGGGCAATCGGCAAGGATACCCTCAGTCTGGGAAGAACCGAGGGATTTGTCGGTCTCCTACCGACTAAAACCTCACTGTTCCTTTTAATACCATGAGTCAGGGGCCCGGGAGATACTTGTACATTCACCTCACCGCCGACTTGTATCAGCCCGTCCTGCCTGAAGGGCCCCATCACCAAGTGCGGCCGATCCCAGGACCGCACGTTCTCCCATTAAGGCACGCATTCAATACTGCGTGCCAGACTGACCTGTCCGGTGGCCAGTCTGAGCAGCGAGGCGCTTCGCTTACGGATGATTGCATAAAAACAATCAGTGTGTTCGTTTCAGTATAAAATTTTTGCCAAAGAAAATCTACGAGATCAAATGCCTTCGACAGATCCAAGAAACAGGCGTTAATTGCTGTTACCCTCGTCGTGTAGTACCGGACAGTCTGCTTGAGGCATAGAATTACAGATTCAGTTGACAAATCCGGCCTGAAGCCAAACTGAGCGTCATGCAAATTCAGATGTACGTATGTATACTCAGATGTTGGTCTAGAATACGGTCCAGCACCTTAGCTACAATAGTGGCCAGCGATATAGGCCTATCATTGGACATATCAGAGGCATCACCCGTTCTATTCTTAATTATTGGTACAACAACCGTATACATCAGTTCATCCGGTAAATTAGAATGACTTACACAAAAGTTAAATAACATTGCAATAGCCCTGGCAAGTGTATTCCCGCATAGTTCACGTGTTCGATGCTGAGACTGTCGTATCTACGATACCTTCCCCTCGACATTCTTTTAATCACAAATGCAATTTCCTTAGTCAAGAATCGATCGTCCCCGTGAAACTCCCTGGCATCGAACACCTCTCAGTTTTTTATCCGCATTAGACATAACTTTACCAATTAGTTTCATTATATAATATAAATGTAATCTAAAATATTCGTATATTAAGTTATTAAGAAAATGCTCTAATTTAACATATACATATTTTTATCCAAATCATTAACACTACCCGTCTAGACGTGATCTTCAGTACAAAATCATTAAAAGTCAGTTATCGTCGCCTTAAAAGTTTTTTCGGGATTCGCACATTTTATTATACAAATACCCTGATTTCGGTTTTCTATAAGGTACCCATTTCTGAAACCAGAAACGAGCCTCCCTATGAGCGAGACTAAAATAGTTTTTCCAACCCGTTACATATTTAATTTTTTTACGAAGCTTTTCCTTCCTTTTCTAATTAAAACATAAAACGACATCAAATCCAGCCTACTGATTGATGATGGTAAGTCCATCTAATGGCCAACATTAATATCAGTAGACTGGTTTTACTTTATGATTCGACACTACGTTCATTTTTTGGCAGGACATTCCTACTGATCAACCAGTGAAAGATTGTGAGTCGACTCAAAGTCAAAGTTCAGTCAAAAGTAGGCCATTGTAAGACACTTTTGAACGTCAATATTTGCAAGAAAATTGATCGATTCTAGTTGCCCTTTCCAAAAGGTAGTTTTGTATAGAGAAGAAAAATGCCAAGAAATTCTATAGTTAGGTACCTACTGTTTCTTTTCCATTTCATTTCATAAAATGTTTTACAATATTATGTACTAGCTATTTACCGCGGCTTCGCCCCCGCGGATGTTAAAAAATATCCGAACGTACTACCGGGATGTGTGCCAAATTTCATCTAAATCCGTTCAGCTGTTATTGCTCCAATCCGGAACATACATCTAGACAAACGGACAAAAATTCTAAAGCTACATTTTCGGCATCAGACTCGTTCCCACACTTCTTAGCAATTCCTTTTTTTTCAAAAATATTCAATGTACAGTTTTGACTTCATTCCTATTTTATCGTATGTATCCATTTGGGTGGTTTATTTACCTCAGGGTGGCGGGGTGGTTTTGCGGCTGCGGCGAGCCTTCCATGGGCGTCGTGTAGTGCGCCGCGTGCAGCGTGTGCAGCGCGTGCGACGCCTGCGACGCGTGCGGCGCATCCGGTGCGTGGGTGGGTGGAGTGGGTTGTGCGCGGCGCGGCGTGGGGCGCTTGCTGACGCGCGCGGCGCCTCGCGGACTATCCTCACAGCTCATGTGGCTTGATGTGCACTGCATACAATAACGGGTTTTCAAAGACGCATAGCGAAGCCGAATGTCATTTGTATATAGTAGTTGTACTCTCCGTTAATACGGTGTTTTTTTTGCACTGAACCATACCTGGGAACCTTCTGGTTACGAAGATATACAACAACTCCAACTCCAACTTTTTTTCATGAAAACAAAGTTTTAAATGTTATGTGACTTAACTACGCCTCTTTGGATATCAACGAGGCAAACAACAGAACTGTAAGGTCACTCCGTAGGTACCGGTCAGATAAGATTTGGGTACTGGCAAAAAAGAAGAACATAATAATAGAAAATAACAAGGTATAGTCGAACTCGTAATTGCTTTACCACCGTTCTATTGGTTCAATGTCACTTGCATGTCATATAACGTCAAGATCTAAAAATGTGACAGTTAGATAGTGTCAACCTAAGTGAAGTTTCAATTTACTTGGAGTTTCTGTCAAAAGTGTTAAAGTAACTACAAGGTCGTTTATATTTAGCTAACGATTTAGGCGTAAGGAAGGAGCTATATTTACCGTTTCGACAGCTTCCACCATAGTTTGTATATCAGTCTCGCGGGTGGGCTTTGGCGCGCGCGGGCGGCCCGCATGCGGGTCACGCATCAGTGGACGACGAGACCTGATGGAATCACACTGTTAATATCACGCTCCCATTGATCCCTAACTTCCTGCCAGCCAGTTGAGCCTTGGCCCTGATGGCTTATATGGATTAGGTCTAAGTTTTGTGACTAGTAGAACTCTTTGCTTTGAATATTGGCTAAGAGGCTTTTGGCTAATTTGTAAAGGAGTATTATATGTCATTTTTTTGTAATGTGCGTTGAGTTTGTGCAGAATAAACATTTTTTTTTCTTTTTCTTTGTGAACGCGTTGTTCCGGGGATGTACTATCGAAGAATTTCATATCTAAGCAGTTTGAAAACAAAATCCCGTGAACACGATGACCGTATCTGTTACCGTCCCGGTTCTATAGCCACCGAACACTGCAAGCAGAAATAGTCCTTACGGTGTATAGATATGAAGTTCTTCGATGGTACTACCAAATACCTTCATATTTCCAACTTCCGGTTTTAAGGGTATGGTTGCCGGTGTTATTACAAGCATATGAGACTTTTTAGCTCATACTCTTTGATGGCAACGCATCTGCGGTACCTATTGCAGATGCTGTCGGCTTGTTTCCACTTCAATAACATTTATTTATTTTATTTCCTTGTAACAACTAAATTTACAGGTCTTAACCTTATGTGGCAGGGTGGCAAACACCTACATTAAAAAAAAAAAAACATGCCAAAGTTGACATCCACCTTGAGCTTCTCGATAACTTTGAGCTTGTTGGGCCAAGAAGTTTGAGAGCAGTGATAGCCTAGTGGTGTGACCGTCAGACTGCCAAGTCTTAGGTCTCGAGTTCGAACCCAAGGCACGCACCTCTGGGCACGCCACAATTGTGGCGATAAGTCCCCTCTTTGAGGAGTGGCTAGAGAGGCGCCACGGCGTCCTCACCTTCCGCCTGACACAGGTCCTCACCGGACATGGTTGTTTCGGGAGGTTCCTGTTCAGGATAAAGCGGGAGGAAACGCCCGGGTGTCACCACTGTGTGGATCGCCCGGAGGACACGGTGGAGCATACGGTGGAGGTCTGCCCAGCTTGGGCGGAGCACCGCCGTGTCCTCACGGAGGCGATCGGCGGCGGCGATCTCTCGCGTCCGGCCCTGGTTCAGGCCATGGTCCGGAGCGAGAGTGCATGGGAGGCCGTCACCTCCTTCTGCGAAGCAGTAATGCTCGCGAAGGAGGAGGCGGAACGCGCGAGGGAGAGGCAAAATGCGCCCCTTCGCGCCCCTAGTCGCCGCAGGAGACGCCCCGGGCGTCGGGAGTCGCGAGCCGACTTCCGGCCACCGTAGGCGCGGGCTTGCGGACGGTGAGCAATGGGTAGCTCGCCGTCCGATAGGGACCAGGCCCGGGTCGACGGCGCGTTGTGTTCCACGCGCGCCTCAAAGAGATGTCAGCACCAACTGACGGGGTCCGGAAGGGCCAATGCCTGCCGGGGTTGCGGGTTTGTCTGAAAGGGATATCGCGACCTCGGCACACAGGCAACGGAAGGAACACGGGTGGGTTTTAGTCAGTAAAAGTCTGACACGCCCTCCCGCTCCACCCAGAGCGGGAGAAGTTATTTGATAATTTCCAATCCTCAAAAAAAAAAAAAAAAAAAAAGGCACGCACCTCTGACTTTTCGGATTCATGAGCGTATTGTATAATAATAACTTGCTTAAAAAACGGTGAAGGAAAACATCGTGAGGAAACCGTCATGCTTGAGAGATATTTCTCGACGGCATGTGAATTCAAAGGCGAATTTAAAACTGGCACCAGGTTAGTCACTACCCACACGAAAAGAAGAAGAAGCTCGGCACAGGTTAAATCCGCATGCATGGAACTTGCAAGTTTAAGTGTAATAAGTAATGAAAACAAAACGAACCTTCTCGTGCTCTTGGGCGGGTCGGCGTTCTTGTCAGGCGGTAATCTCTTCAGGTTAATATTGGTACCAGTACCAATGCGCATCTTTGTTGAACTTCTGCACGGAGGGGTGGGAAAAGATGAGAATATTATAGATAGGCTCTTTGGAGGGCTAAGACTATTTTCGCACCACCGCTTGCATTGCAAAATCTTAAGACCTAAACCTATAATTTAGTTTCCAACTTCTTTAAAACTTGTTTTATTTATGTAAATATTTTTTCATCAAAAATCTAAAATATTGATGATGATCTAATAAATCAGCAAATTAATTTATTAAGATGGTGATCTGTAACAGGGCTAATCTTCTACATCTTTTATCATTCTGTAAATAAACTTAACCCTTATTACTGGACTGTGTGAAAGATGGTAAAAGATGATGATGAAGATGGTAAGATGGTATATGTTTAAAAAGGGTCACTCTCTCTAGCCATCTCATCTATCAGTGCCTAGATGACGACTAGTAGAGAAGTATGAACAAAAGACATGTTAAGCTTTGTGCAGACAAGCGCAACGCGGCAGCGCGACGCGACACCGATTATACCGTCAAGTTTTCTTAGAAATTGTATTGTTCGAGTCGCGTCGCGCCGTCGCGTCGCGCTGCTCTGTACAAGCCTTTACGCCGACCACAAATAAATGGGGAATATATAAACACTTCAATATGCTTGGCTTTAAAATTAATTGAATGAACTATGAACTATAAATTTAATTAGTTTAAAAAGTTTAGGTTAGGTTAGGTTAGTGCGTAGGGCGTCACAACCACCAAAAACGACTAGAATATAAAGAATAAAAAACAACTTTTCGGTTTTGGAGTTGGTTTTCGACACAAACCATTATTTTTGTAGGTATTTCAGTTATGTTGTTTATGAAATTATTACTTTAAAGTGTATATTTATTTTGTAAATTTCGTTCATGTTTAATAAAGTGATAATATTAAATTATAGATGTATTATTATTTTAGAGTCCTGCCATGCTATTCTGTAAACATCTCACCGTGAAAACTTGGGTGAAGTGAGCTGTCAATAGTGTCAATCCCTGTGGAATGACAGCTCACTCCACGCTCACTTCACCTAAGTTTTCACGGTGGGATGGTTACAGAATAGCACTGCTGATATACAATTTTATAGCTATTTTCATTAAATTTTAAGTGCTATTAAATAGATCCTCAAATAAGTTGGGATGAGGGCTGGAGAATGATGATATGACCTACGAAAAATGATGACTCTAACGGTAATTAGGATAAAAAATGCGAAGCTTACCCTTGATTGTCTTTGGAGCTAGTATTCGACTTCGTATTGAGGTTCAGTCGCACGTTGTCCATGGAATACATGGAGAGTTGTGACTCGGTCCCTATAATAAACACATGGTAGGTATTGTCAGCCTTGTAATTGCTTTACAACTTTTGTCAAAAACTCCCAGTGAATTGAACATTTTTGTGGCGGCATCCACATCGCCACATGCATCAAAGACATGACGTCACACAACATCCTGACGTCACACAAATCTGCATCGCGCAATTAGAGTTTACCGCGCGATGGACATATATACAAGCTCCCGACTTCAACCTCTGGGCAGTTGCCCGCCAGACCCGACACCCATCTGGTCGGAGGATCCTCCCTTTTCTATGGTGGATGAGCGAACTTTACACCCTGTTCCTCATGCCACTAAACCTTCATTACGGTTGAATTATCTTAATGTCACATTGGTCTTAAATAGGGTTAGCTGATCAGTGGATATACAATATGTAAAAAAAACCCTGACCGATCCGAAAAGGGCATATGTGTACTGCAATAACATTACCAAAAAGTAATAAAAAAGAATTTAAAAAAAAAAAAAAAAAAGTTATTGCTAATCATTATTTAAAATTCACATTTTTGTGAATTTAACTGAATTCAGAAGAATGTGAAACCTCGTTATTAAAAATATCTGACATTCACTTAGGCTGCATAAAAATTGGTTAAATCGTATTATTTTTATATATTATTATAAATATCGGATTTTGCCAACCTTTAAAGCAATAATAGACCTTGTCGTTTTATGACGTGCATGTGACATTCAACCTTAGTGTGGTAAAGCAATTACGAGGTCGACTGGACATGAACGGTGTTTATGATGTATTAGTAGATGTATTAACAAAGAAATAGAACTCGTAACCAGCGCGCGTGTATGACTAAATGTTTGAATATGGATGAAGCAAAAAGAGTACCTACGTAAAGAGGGAAAGAAATAAGTAAGGAGTAAGTAAGACTTGCGACAGGTACAATACGGCCATTATAACTTGGCAGCTCCAAACTTCGCGCAGAAGACTGCGCAATAAAAATTTTAGGAACCAAATGGTGACGTGAGGTGAATGTGAGTGACAGAACATGCGTGAAAGTGCTTAGTGCCTATGTTCAGAACGGCCGTATCGTACCGTTCGCGTTCTGTAGTTTCCGCCTACCTTTACACTAGTATGTTTGTTTAAAAATATTAGGTATCAAAACCTGTCACTTACCACTTTTAATGGGATTTCTATTATTCCAGGGTTTCTTCTTTACTTTCGTTTCTTTCTTTGTTTTCCTTGAACATACGCTTTTCTACGAAAAACAAACATATTTTAAGTATTTGTGAATTTCTTAGCAAATGTTGCTTGCGTGATGTAGGATTATGTGACGTGAGCAGTAGTGGCTCCATCTATAACTTATGGTTCTGTAACTGACTTCATAAATATTTAATAGAAACATGCTCATTATTTCTTAGAAATTGCAAATATTATCGAAAATCGTGATCAAATCAGGAACCTGTTTGTGCAATAGGTTGTCAGTAAGAAAAATACTTTACACATTTTGTATGGTAGAATTGTTTTGAGCTAAAAATATCCAACATGGACTTAATTTTGCAAATGATATTAGAAAAATGAATGTCATTGGTCAAGTGATATTGAAGGCAGATCAGAGCACGATACGTCACTACTTGCAGCCGATTGTGTTTCAAATTGTAAACAGAAACAAACTTTATGCGCCAGACATAAAGTTTATTTTGCATTGCCTATAGACGTTACGTCTATAGGTACCTATTATTAAATGAACACTTACCGCAGTTTCAAATCTGTTCAAAAACTCTTCGCATCTGATTGCATATTCATTGACGAATTCGTCCACTTTGTCGCACGTTGATAACAAGTCCTGACAAAAACAAATGAACAGTTATTTTGACTACAACTAGGCAGAAACAATAACCTGCGTCGTGGTCTGAAAGATGGCGATGACAATGCATGGAATAGTTTTGGCGAGCTTCACTTTAAAAATGGATTGAAATAAAATTGGATCATGGATTGGTTTTTAAATTGGGGTGTATTTTTTCGCCACTTCGTCCCAGCTATGTCTAACACTAAAAAGTGGTGAAAGGCGGGCGTTTTGGGGGCTGCCTTAAAAGTAATTTTGACGTTCAAAAAGTGCTAATTCTCATCGTCAATCACGTCAAAAAACGAATTTTGATGTTGTTGGAATATTTAATGGTTTTCCCAAAGATACAATGTACTTATGGGTTCTCTAGTGTTCTTTACTTTTTTACTCTTTGTGCGCACTTCACGGCAGTTGGTCCATGTCTACTAACTGACAGTTGCGTCTCGCCAACTGTCCTTGAAGCGGCCGGCGTATGAAAAGCGTCCGTAGCTGTGTTGCAGTGGCAACACATATTTAAATTTCGGGTTGAAGTCAAATTCAAATTAAAAATATTTTATTTCACTAAACCTTATGCACTTATGAAACGTCAGAAGCTAGGTGCACGGCTCCAATTGGTCGTTTCATATGGAGAAGAGCCGGCAAGAAACTCCAGCCTACTCTTTTGCAAACACACTTTAGAACCCCACACTAACACCCAAAAGCACCTGAAGCTTGTCATCAAACCGTCTTCCTATGTATATATCATAATAATTTTAGTTAGTTATTTTTTTACTATTTTGTACTTACCTAAATGTAATATTTTTTTTTCTTTTGTTTTTTTTATTTTTTCCAAATTAATTAGTTCGCCTAGATAAATAAAAATAAAAAGAAGAAGAAGAGCCTGTCAACAAGTTCAATTGAAAATGGTTATGAAATCGAACAGTTTACTCACATCCTTGTAGAGGTCGAGGCAGGCGGCGAAGTCCCTGGGCGGCGGCGGCACGTTGAGGCACATGTGCGTGGAGTCGCGCACGGCGGCCAGCAGCGAGCCCAGCGCGCCCGCGCTCTCGCGCACGCAGCACGTCTGCGTGAGGGACTTGTGGAACACCTGCACACATAGACATATTTCAAAACCATACCAGTACTTATCCATTGTTCTTTGCAATAAAGTTGCACGGGGACGACAGAAAAATTTCACCAATTAGAATGCTTTATTTTCAGATCTTTGCCAGAATCCTCCTAGGAGTCTCAACACAACAGACTGCATTTGAACTGCATGCCAGCGTGCAGTTCACGAAAGTTGTGATCACGCCAACTGCAAGCAGACTGCGTAGCCGATTGGCAGGTTTGATGCATTGACGCCAACTGCATAAAACCAGCATCTAAATTGCAATTTTGCAGCTGGGGTGCAGTTCAAATGCAGTCCGCTTGGTTAGACTCTTAACTTCTTTGGATACTTTTGAAAACTTTTAAAAACACTATGGAGAGTAAATATTTGTACTCATTAAAACACAAACCATAAAGGACTGCAGTAGGTTCTGATGCAGCGTCACGATCCTCGTCATCTGCGACTGGAACTGCGTGTGCTTCGCGAACGGCAGAGATTGGCTGTTGTTGCGTTTTATGTCGTGGATCTAGCAACGTAATGAAACATAGACCCTTTATTATTCTTCTCTTTTGATGATAGATAATCCAATCCCAGCCCGAATCATTAGGAGAAAACCTGTTTTCTACTGAAGGAGTGATGATGAAGGAGTTCTAGCCGCGTTCATTGCAGCCAGAACTCATTATTTAACCAAAAAGAGCGAAGCGTAAAGCGTTTATTTGCCACATTATAAGCTTAGAAGACTGGTAAAATATATATATATATTTTTTAATTATTGCTAATATTTTTTTAATATATATATGATAAATATAATATATATAATCATAACTAATAAATGCGAAAATGAGTTTGTTTAATTGTTACGCTTTCACGCTAAAGCGACTGAACGGATTTGGATGAAATTTGGCACATGGGTAGAACATAATTTAAACTGGGACATAGGATACTTTTTATACCAATATTCCCACGGGATCGAGACTTATGCGGGTGAAACCGCGGGGTGCAGCTATTATATATAAAATTATAAATGCGAAAGTGAGTTTGTTTGCTTGTTTGTTTGTTACACTTTCACGCTGAAACGGCTGAACGAATTTGGATGAAATTTGGCACATGGGTAGACCAGGGCCTGGGTTTAGACATATGATACTTTTTATCCCGATATTCCTACGGGATCGAGACTTATTCGGGTGAAACCGCGGGGCGCAGCTGGTATTCCCGTTTTTGGGACTTTCAACTATTTTGACCATTCATTATTTTCGCAAATACGTTCACTACCCCAACACGGTTTAGTATGCTAAAATTATTTTGCTTAGAACTGTTAAGTTATTGAATACGATTAAAAGTATTATTAAGTCAGATAAATTAAAATCGATTCATTTAACACAGTCGTCAGCAATACTTTGGGCGTGAATTATCAATCCTAGTAAGTAGTAAGTTTCAGTATCCTTACCTGTCTCTGCAGCTGGTACATGTAGATCCTGTTGAACCTGTTGCAGAACTCTGCTGACCTCTTGACCATCCGCGAGATGTCTTCCGCCTCAGACGACAGTAGTATGTCGCGACGGTCTAGAGACGTCCTGTTACATATATCACAGTTTATAAATTATCATCCAGATTTGTGGTCTAAGTCCTCAGGGAATGTGGATGTTTAAGTAAATATGAATAAATGCTAACTGATAATAGAATACTCTTTATTATATACACCCAAGAATTCAAAATTAAAAAAAAAACAAAATTCAAATGTCATTTATTCAAACTAGGCTGAGTATCAGCACTTTTCGAACGTCTAAATTACATAAGATAGTCCCCCAAAACGCCCACCCTTCACCACTTCCTAGTGCTTTAGCTGGGAAGAAGAAGTGGCGCAACAAAATCCCCAGCAGCACTGCTATCTGTGCAGTTAGAAAAAAAAAAACTTGATTCTATACAATAGTATGCAAAATAATTTACATTACTCAACACAAAACAGTAAATAAATTTATTTGCCATAATGACAGCTAGCACACTCCAATATACCAACAAAACTAACGAAATATATACTCAAGCAAAAATTACAGAAGTAGAAATTTTGATGGATGGACTTAAGAGGGCGCCTAAAGGTCCACTAGCGCCACTCTTTAAAAAAAATATTATCTCGTGACTGAGAAGGAATTATGAATAACGTCTAGACAGGACCCTCGGTAAGTGTGTCTAGAATTTTCTAATACCTTTTATAAAGTTTCATATTGAGACGCGAAGCAACAAAATACGATCTAAAGAAAAGCGGCCACATTCCTCTAGATCGTATTTTGTTGCTCCGTGTCTCAATATGAAACTATATAGTTAAAAGGTATTAGAAAATTCTAGACACACTTACCGAGGGTCCTGTCTAGCCGTTATTCATAATTCCTTCTCAGTCACGAGATAATATTTTTTTTAAAGAGTGGCGCTAGTGGACCTTTAGGCGCCCTCTTAAAGGGAGACGGAGAGATAATACTGCAGCACGCGTAACATGACAACCATAGAAACGGGATTTTTAACCGACTTCCAGAAAGTGTCTTTTTGTTACCTTTAGTGTCTTCCAAAAAGTCAATAAATTGTGGAGCGATTTTGAACATATTTTTTTTGTATGAAAGAATAGACAATAATCCTTCTGAAGATGCTTGGTGGAAGCTTCCCACCTTTAGATATCTTTCGGCTGAGCAAGAATGCATAGATCTATTTAAATTCGATCAACTCTTTTCTAAGAATTTCTACGTGGTCTTCACGAACTAGAAGGCACAGTAATGAATATCAGACTAAGACTCATCATCATCATTTCAGCCGAAAGTCGTCTACTGCTGGCCATAGGCCTCCCCCAAGCACCGCTACTTCGACAGGTTCTGTGCTTCTCGCATCCAGTAGATTCCTGCGGCCTTCACAAGGTCATCGGTCCACCTCGTGGAACTAAAACTAAAATGAGTTAATTAAGCACTAACATCAAAGCTAGAAGCTCTTCGTTGATCTTCGCTCTAAGTTCTTTCACTCTGGCGCAGTAGATACTGCTCTCGATCACACTCGCTACGTTTTCAGATGATTTACCTGTAATGTAAGTAATTATAACACTAATTCTACGTTTACAATGCGTCTTAATTTTGATAATTATACAGCCTTGCCCATATAGACATGCTCAGTCGAACAGCTCTGCCAGGTCTGGCAGACCCAGTTTGTTTGAAATTACAAGAAATAATCAAATATACGCGGCGGTAGTCAGCACGACTGACTTAATTTATAATTTTAAGTAAATATCGTTTTCACACTATTTTTACACTGAGGACAAGATCATACGAGTCTCGTACTTTGACTTTACTTTGGTGAGTAAAGTGTTTCATATGAATGTGAACCTTATTCCAATAAAAATAATGTTCATATTCGTATAAGAGAATGTGAGTATATAAAGTTCGTATGCGTAAGCTACGTTAGCAAAGTAAAGTGTTAGTGCGCTCTGTAAATATTGCCCTTAGAAGCCGTATAAAATTAAAGCATTGGGTACATTTACTACTGATAAACATAGGTCCCGTTTGGACGTGGGTTGCCTTGGCTAACCTGGAAGTCTTTAAACAGACTCCAGATCCGGGTTGGCAGAAGCAAGGAAAATCTGCTTAGGTAAAGATTTATATACGACTCCACTTTGGAGTGTAAATGTGGTGCTGTTCCACCGACGATAGGCCATTTTAATATCAAGTCCTGCGTGTCCTGTCGTCTGTACGTTACAGGAACTGATGGACGCTAGTGATGGCGCCAAACACGTAACCGAATTCAGGGGCTTATAGGGAGTAAGCCCCTGAATTCGGTTCGTTTTTCACTTACTGACATACGTGACGTAAGTGAAAAGGAGAGCGAAGCGCCCGTAACGACGCGACGGCCGAAACTACGGATTTCGGTTAGGGAGTAGGCCCCCTGGGCTGAGACCATTTAGATTGCCATCGACACGATAAGAAAAAGAATAGAGCTGATGAAGATGTAACTTACTGGAAGATTTTTTAAGGTCGATTTCTCTTTCTAAGGATTGGTCAGCGGAGGCTTTCGCAGATTCTGGTGTTTTCTCACGCACTGTATCTGGGCTACCGTTGTCGAGCGGGGCCTCGTCTTCTGGTCCTAAAAAGGGGAACTTGTCTTTAAAAGCAAAGTGATAAATGATTTCATTTGATAAGAAGACATATTTATGAAGGTTTTTTATCCTTTTCTCAAAAATCGTTTGAATTACAAAATCCTGTTCCAAGTAGGAAGTGAATCATTGTCATTCCATATTCATTCCTCTACTTCCAACACTGCGGCACATTTATACATGATGGACGGTAGGTTCTGTTTTGCACACATTCATTTGAGAAACGAACCTTCGTTCCCGAGCACAGCTACCTACCTATTATGCAGCAAACTGTTCGTTCACGAATGAATTTTTGCTCCGGAACAAAAGCTCGCTTTTTTCGTAAACAAGGAACCCTTATAGTTTCGCCGTGTCCGTCTGTCAGTCTGTCCGCGGCTTAGCTCAGAGACGGTTAGTACTAGAAAGCTGAAAGCTAATTTGGCATGGGTAGGTATACATATTTATCACGCCGACAAAGTGGTAAAATAAAATGGTGTGGGGTATCGTTAGAAAGGTCGTTCAAAAATATTGAGTTTGTAAAAACCATTTTTGGATTCAGGGATCCATTTGCGAAATATTAAGCTTTTAAGTGCATATTTTTGCGTAACACACGATCAATCACAATTTGAATAATTTTGAAGGATATTGCCAATTCATGTTCGTGAACTTTATCTGGTCAGCAACGTAAATGACGCAATGAATGTTGTTGAACTGTCAAAATGAAACAGATTGTTATTGATCGTGTGTTACACAATAGGGTGCCGGTTACCAGAACTGTTAAGGATTCTCACCTGACTGGTCATCATCAAATATGTGGAACATGTCGCAGTCGTCCCTATCTATGTCATCTGCGAAAGTGACCACACACGTATGTTGTCCATCCTCTCCGGAAGAATTGTCGCCGGTGCCGTGTTGAGCCTGCTCCTTTGTACGAGAAATGGAGGAATGATGAAACCACGTTTTAGTTAGATGGTAGAAGATCTTTCGGCAATTTATTATCGTTTAGGAAGGTATTGTAGGTACTTTTAGGGGTTCGCTTCCAATCAAAGGTTGTCAAAGAGACTTACCCTACGAGTATTACTAAGCAGTAAGCTTACGACGTATGTCTTTCCACAAAATAGTTATAAAATCTGATAAGTATTGAATTTATGAAACATGCCTACGACCATACATACATACCTACATACTTAACTACTTATGTACTATATTGTATGGTTTGTTGTTGACTGCTCCGTTGCCGTTTGGTCTCGTGGTCGTAAGCGCGAGTGCTGAGCGTGGGGGCCCCGGGTTCGATTCCCGGGTCGGGTAAACTGTTATTGAGTTTTTCCATTAGGAATTTCTAAGTAACAGCCCAGAATTTGGAAGTTTGCAGAGTGATAACCCCGTGCCTCGGAAAGACGTTAGGCCGCTGGCCCTGCGCCGGATCTCTCTCCGATCGTGTCAGACTGCCCTCCCATCAGACTATGAGAGTGAGGGAAAAGACAGTGCACCTGTGTCTGCGCACACACTTGGCACAAAAATTATAGTGCACTAGTTTGTACCAGCTTTCGGCGCGGGATATATCTAGTCTATGATATATCCAACGCCGAAGACTGATCTTTTGTGAGATTGGTCCCCATGGCCAAAATTCGGTCTGGAGTAATATTATTATGATTTGTTGTAGGTACTTTACATACCTTGGCTCTAGCCTCCTCTTCCGAATTCTCCCGAGTCAGTTTCGGCTGTTCATTTTCCAATATGTCTTTCAGACATGATTCTGGCAACGGATCCAAAAACTGGTATGGGTCATCTAATGAAGAATATAAAATATTTGAGTCGAATCACGAAAGCGCTTCAAGGGACCATGCAAAACAAAACAAAAAAAATGATACGCATCAGCGGCTCCCCTAGTGTTGTGGATGTTCCGGCTGTTATGTTTACCCCTATATCATGTGTTGTAGATTGGGAATGGATAAGAATTCATACCATTACAAATACCCTTGACGGCATCTTGTTCTTTCACAAAGTTGTCCCATATCATTTGTTCCCGTTGTTTCATACGCTCCCTACGTGTGCTCCGCCACGCCCTCTCGAGTTCACCGCCTTCAATGTACTGCAAGTTCATGATTTGTTTATAGATGGCGTTTACTATATATGTATCAAGGCGCATTTTCAGCATGAAAAATGGACGAGTTATAGATTTACACGCAAAAGGTCGATATAAAAGCACACAATTAATGTATTATTGACATCCTTTCACGTTCCTATTGAGCCTAATTAAATCAAAGGAGTTACTGAGATCTAGGTAAATGCACGGAATGTAGCTCATGCAATAGGAGAATAGATGTCATAGTACTTTATCAGTTGTATCACAGATGGCGCTAACACACTACAAGTAGCAATCCAAATCCTGAGGGTGTTGTTGGAATAGCTCTTTTTAATCGAATTGAGGCAAAAAGATGTTCCAGCAATAGAGCAGGTTGAAAACAGAAATACAAATATAAACATTTTTTTTTTACAAACCTGCATATCAGCTTTCCTTTCGGACATAAATGAAAATCCTCTTACACAAGTGTCCATTACCAGTTCATCTTTTTATAAAATTCACACTAAACAAGAGTATAAGCACAAAAATACGATATAATTGCCGGAAAAATCCTAAATATCTATTACACTATTCGCCATTACGAATTAAAATATTATCGTGTAAACATTTGAATTTGACAAATCAAATTGATTGAAGGAAGTCGTAAATGTCATATGTGTGACACGTCATAATCAAATTCAACGATAATAATTTTTAAACTTGGTTAACCGCCCGATTTGTTCATAAAAACGTTTCCTTGTATATTTTAGTATAACCTAAAGTAGGTATTCGAATAAGTTAGACCATAAGAATATTAATTATTAATGAATTAAAACTAATTTCAAAAGCTATTTCATTGCGTGATTACTTTACGCGCCATGATGTCATGGGTCCGTTGCTAGGCAACGCTTTGTTTGTTACAACGTCAACAAAAAAAAATCTGAATTCGACAGATCGATAATTTTAATTTATTAGATACTATACATACCTAATATTGATATGTTAAAACGAATGCAGTTTATTTTTATGAATTAATTTAATAGTCTCGTAAAATAAAAAGTATTTAGTAACTAGGTTTTTAGTTTTATTTTGAATGGAACAGTCGCGTGGTTTTTAAAGGTTAGGTATATCTACGCTATTGGCAGGAGCAGCCAAGTGAATAGTTTGAACTTTGGAATAGTTTGTAGTGCGTGGGTGGTGAGCAGGGCTGTCCGGTCGTGTCCGGCATGTTATTAAGTGCTCGTCCACCGACGATGGGGGCGCCTCCAGTGCCGGCGCCACAGCCGCAATCACGGCATTTTCCACAGTGGAGCAGAACTGCTATTTTGACCTTGGCTTATGTTGCCGAAGCTGAAGATGATATTATTAATGAGGTTGGTTCCTTTGTTCTTATTTTTATGTGGATTTAAAGCTCGTACAGACCAGCGCGACGCGACGTCGCGCCGCGACACGAACAATACAATTTCTTAGAAAACTTGACGGTATAACAATAACCGGTGTCGCGTCGCGCTGGTCTGCACGAAGCTTTACTAGTTACCTACTAAGTAGATACGTAGCTAGTCGTCCGACCAGTAGGTAGCTATAACCTGTCTTTAGCCTCCAAATAATGGAACGTGTAGGTGGTTCTACATAATGGGCAGGAGAGAAGGTAAGGTAATTCCTGTGATGGGGCTGCGCACTGGCAATAAGGTTAGTTTTTACTTTATGAATATTATTTACTAACATACCTATTGGTACCTACATGAAAACGGCTGCTGGAGGGTAGACTCTGCTACGGCCGTCTGCATCTAAAAAGATTTGACATCACGGAGTAAAGCGTGGATGCAATGAATTCAAATTATAACTTAGTTTTGCATGCAAGATCCCGGAAATGGATGACAAAAACAGAGCTAAGTCAAAAATAAATCTGAGGAATTGTCCATCATCATAATCTAATCACCAACAAGGAATCTGTCACCAGTCTAGTTGTTTAGTGGAGCGCCTGTGGGTTTTGACCTCAGACTTCTAACAGTGAAATAATTTTTAAGATCGATGCGGAATTTAGTTTAGTTTACCAAAACTTTTTTCGATCTCTTTTCGGTTTTGAGAAGTTTAAGATTCTTTGAAAAAGTTCCAAACTAAATGCTAAAAAAAAAAATTACAAAATAAAAAAGCATTATTGTAGCCCTTTCAGTAACGCATCTTTTGATACCATTTTCATTTCTCTATCTTAATAATTGAGGACGCTAGCCCCCGGTCGCACTTTTCAAGAAAACGGGTACCCTCTGAAGCGATTGAAAAAGCATTTTTAATGCTAATCCTAACGAAACCAGAATTATATCATTTTGAAACCCTTTAAATTCTCCAAAATCAGTTTTTTTTTACGATAGGAAGGTACGGAGTGACCTGAGATTCTAAAGAAGATCCTGAGCGCATCATTCTACGCACTGGCCTCGCTCATGATCACCGTGGTGAACAAGACTGTGTTGACGACGTACTCCTTCCCGTCGTACCAAGTTCTCGGTCTCGGACAAATTGTGGCAACCATCACAGTGCGCCGGCCGTTACTTCAGGGTACTGCAGTTCCCGCTACTATCAACAGACATCCTCAAGCGCATCTGGCTGCTGCCAGTCATCTACTTGGGCAACATGGCAACAGGGCTGGGTGGCACCAAAGAGCTCAGCCTGCCGATGTTCACAGCCCTGCGGCGTTTCAGCATTCTCATGACGAGGCTGAGCGAGAAGATCATCCTGGGAGCAAGACCCTCCTGTGCAGTACAAACCAGTGTTTACGCTATGGTCGGCGGTGCAATGCTCGCTGCCGCAGACGACGCCACATTTTCGTGGAACGGGTATACCCTAATACTGCTCAATGATGTCTTCACTGCTGCTAATGGAGTCTACATAAAAAAGAAGTTGGATGCGAAAGACCTTGGTTAATATGGTCTGATGTACTATAATGCATTGTTTATGATTATCCCAGCAATAGTGATTACGTGGAGCACAGGAGATTTACAAAGCTCAGCTGACTACGAGAACTGGAAAGACTCATTGTTCCTTGCACAATTCCTAATGTCTTGTGTGATGGGATTTATTCTGTCCTGGAGTATAATGGTTTGCACACAATACAACAGTGCACTAACTACCACAATCATTGGGTGCTTGAAGAATATCCTGGTTACATATTTGGGAATGGTGATTGGCGGGGACTATGTGTTCTCTTTGCTGAACTTTGTGGGGCTGAACATCAGTGTGGTGGCCAGCCTGTTGTATGCATACATCACATTCAAGCGGCCCACTCCCTCCTACACCCTGATTGAGGCACATAAAGTGAACATTGATGTTGTATAGCAGTATTGAGAGAGAAAACCGACTCAGTGCTCTACGTATTTAGTATAGTATTGAAGGTGGTGCCATAGATGACTGTAAGTAACAGTGACGTAATGGTTTAAGTCATACATACGCCACAAATTGTTGGGATTTGCCGGTGCATAAATAATCTTGAATCCATAAATATTATTTTTGTGAACCTGCAGCATTTTTTACTTTTAGAATTTGGTCAGGTTTAAGATCTGTTTCATGTATAGGTTGTATTTAACCATACAATTTGTGATGGGATTATGCGATCTCTATTATGTACCTAGGTACTCATAATAATATGTTACATAAGTTAGTTATAGAAAGTGACACAAAAATAATATTAAGTAGAATAGTGTAAGTAATATTGAAATAAAAATAATGAAAACGAATGAAATATTGTTTTATCTTTCTCTTTCACTCGCTCAAATATAATGCCTGGAAAATCGTTAATATCATACTCAAGTTAAAATTCGTCTAACTAAGCACTCTAACTAAGTAACGAAAATAAGTTTGACCGTTGCAATCGAAAGAGTGGTATGTTTTCGGGAAAAGTCTTTGATTAATGTATTTTCCATTAAAACTTCTATTTCACTAATCGTATACAGTAATGACGTCCACATAAACATTTGTCTGGTCTTTCGACCTTTATGTTAACCGACTTAAAATGATGATTTTGGAGAATTTAAAGAATTGGTGCAAATCATCCTTGTTATGTACCCATCTTCGTTTAGGTAATACTTACCTGTCTATGTCTTTATTCCAGACTGCAGTTGTCCCAAAATCTACGCAGTTACTCAATTTATTTTGAAAATTCTGTATAATGCTTGTTTAAACAGAGCTTTGATCTTAAATCCACGAATAGCAGTAACGATGGGGTTTAGAGGTCGCTCAAATGCGCAATTACTTACAACTCAGTGAACTAACCTGTGGGTACCCGTAATAGGCTGAAACCCAGACTTTGTAATGAAATGTAGCATTTTTCCATCAACGTAATTAATTATGTTATGCCGTCATGGTTACCAGTTACGTTTGTATGAATAATCAAGATTTTATCGCCTAGAAAAAATTACTTAAGTATTAAATAACCGAGAAGGTATATAACGGAGTTGCTCTGATGTAAAACGAAAAGGAAAGGCTTCAGAAATATTATACAGTGCATGCTGGCCTCAAGTCTTTACCATCGTGGTACTGCAGATGCTATTAATAGGTCTCTTGAGAGACTCTTGAGCGATAACGAAAATATGATATCGGAAGGCAAACCTGTAGGTACCCTAATTGCGTAATACACGATCAATCAGCTATCTAATTACGAAACATATTTTCGTAAATGATTACGACTAATCTGTTTCATTTTGACAGTTCAACAACATTCATTGCGTTATTTACATTGCTGAGCAGATTTTTTTATGAATGAATGTTGTTGAACTGTCAAAATGAAACAGATTATGAACAGAAAATGTGTAACGTAATTAGATAGCAGTTCATACTTATTCTATTCGGGAAGACTTTGGTTACCTTTACCTACTTACCTAAATGGCAGAAAAAATACGGACCAGATATTTTTTTGGATGGAGACATTGCAAATCACGTGCAGGTTATTGTCGGGCAAGCATGCAGATTTATTTTAAGTCGGATGATGACTTTGTAATTTAATAAAATTCAGCAACAGACAGCGGGTAGCTCGATGAACTATAAAATTCATAGAACGGTTGCATGTCTGCTGTATTGCAGGTCCATTAAATTAATAACACGAAGCTCGAATCTATCTAATATAGTTGTTTTAAAACACCGGAGGGGTTTATCGTGATGGACTGACCTGATAGTGATTAAATTATATGGAAGTTTTACTGTACTACCACTAAAAGCTGGCGCAAAAAAACATTATAAAATTATGTAAAACGTCGATTGAATGAAGGTATCTTTTCCATTAGTGATCAATTTGGACTAATAAAAGATGACTGACCGCCGCCCGCGATTTTGTAACAGAAGGATCAAAAATATTTAATCTGGAGAAATCAGAAGCTTGACGCTATATCGCGGAAAAATCTCGCCGATGAATTTTGTTATTGAAAAATGACGGCGTGGAAGCGTATCGAATTCGAACCCATTCGATACGCTTCCACGCCGAATCGAAAATGAAGAAATTTTACCGAAAGAGTCCTATACCTAAACGCTGTTCACAAATCTAAAACCCGAAACCTGTCAGTTTATGCTAAATAGACGACCGCTATTCTAACCCGACGACTACTTACTGTCGGGGTCTAGGCAAAGCACGTAACCGAAACTGTCATATTCGTTTCGGAAGCCTGTCGAATGGTAGTGTATAGCTATACTGAACATTATAACATGTCAATGCAAAGAGATACGATAAAGACGTTTTCCTTATAGGTAAGGTATCGTGTTATTTACAAGGATTTCCTCAAACGAAGAGACAGGACAATGAAACAATAACCTCCTCATTTTTTTTAAGTCGGTTAAAATATAGGACGAAAACCAGACAAATGTTTGTGTGGACGTCATCTACGATACGATTAGTGAAATAGAAGTTTTAATGGAAAATACATAAATCAAAGACTTTTCCCGAAAACTTGCCACTCTTTCGTTGCAATCGAAAGAGTGGCATGTTTTCGGTTCCAACTTATTTTTGTTACTTAGTTAGACGAATTTTAACTTGAGTATGATATTAACGGTTTTCCAGGCATTATATTTGAGCGAGTGAAAGAGAAAGATAAAACAATATTTCATTCGTTTACATTATTTTTATTTCAATATTACTTACACTATTCTACTTAATATTATTTTTATATCACTTTCTATAACTAACTTAGGTAACATATTATTATACCTACTTAATAGAGATCGCATAATCCCATCACAAATTTTATGGTCAAATACAACCTATACATGAAACAGATCTGAAATCTGACCAAATTCTAAAAGTAAAAAATGCTGCAGGTTCACTAAAATAATATTTATGGATTCAAGATTATTTATACACCGGCAAATCCCAACAATTTGTGTCGTATGTATGGCTTAAACCATTACGTCACTGTTACTTACAGTCATCTATGGCACTACCTTCAATACTATACTAAATACGTAGAGCACTGAGTCGGTTTTCTCTCTCAATACTGCTATACAACATCAATGTTCACTTTAGGTGCCTCAATCAGGGTGTAGGAGGGAGTGGGCCGCTTGAATGTGATGTATGCATAAAACAGGCTGGCCACCACACTGATGTTCAGCCCCACAAAGTTCAGCAAAGAGAACACATAGTCCCCGCCAATCACCATTCCCAAATATGTAACCAGGATATTCTTCAAGCACCCAATGATTGTGGTAGTTAGTGCACTGTTGTATTGTGTGCAAACCATTATACTCCAGGACAGAATAAATCCCATCACACAAGACATTAAGAACTGTGCAAGGAACAATGAGTCTTTCCAATTCTCGTACTCAGCTGAGCTTTGTAAATCTCCTGTGCTCCACGTAATCACTATTGCTGGGATAATCATAAACAATGCATTATAGTACATCAGACCATATTGAGCAAGGTCTTTCGCATCCAACTTCTTTTTTATGTAGACTCCATTAGCAGCAGTGAAGACATCATTGAGCAGTATTAGGGTATACCCGTTCCACGAAAATGTGGCGTCGTCTGCGGCAGCGAGCATTGCACCGCCGACCATAGCGTAAACACTGGTTTGTACTGCACAGGAGGGTCTTGCTCCCAGGACGATCTTCTCGCTCAGCATCGTCATGAGAATGCTGAAACGTCGCAGGGCTGTGAACATCGGCAGGCTGAGCTCTTTGGTGCCACCCAGCCCTGTTGCCATGTTGCCCAAGTAGATGACTGGCAGCGGCCAGATGCGCCTGAGGATGTCTGTTGATAGTGGCGGGAACTGTAGTACCCTGAAGTAACGGCCGGCCCACAGCACTGCGATGGTCGCCACAATTTGCCCGAGACCGAGAACTTGGTACGACGGGAAGGAGTACGTCGTCAACACAGTCTTGTTCACCACGGTGATCATGAGCGAGGCCAGTGCGTAGAATGATGCGCTCAGGATCTTCTTTAGAATCTCAGGTCGCTCCTGTGCGCTGACGTTGACGACTCTAAGAACCGTCATCGTGGCACCACTTATAGTAATGTAACTATGCTATCGTTGATTAAACTAACATGACCAAATGATAAACGATGAGATATACATAGGGTACTTATACAGCTCTATTTTATGGCTACGATACGAAAATAAGCATTAGCACATGTACAAAGAGAACGATGCCGAGATATACTGACGGATCGGTGCCAGCTTATAAGGTAGAGACAGGAAATTCGAATCACAATGAAATTATTAAAAAAAATGCATTACCGTAAGAGATCAAACTATTGGCCCTTTCGCTATCTTTCATAATAAACAGTATACTAGCTGTTATAACATTATCACTGCCAACTGTTTAATGTTCCAACATTTCAGAAAGTTTCCACTTTCTCCGCTCGTTAAATATTTTTATTGTATTAAAAACTGTTAGTTTAGTGCTCATATGCGGGTATTTTATTCTAGATAGAGATAAAGTTATTTATTACTTATTTACTATTGCGGCACGCTATGATGGCCGTTTGTTTTATACTTAGGTAGTAAGTTTTTATTTATAATTAAAATTCGTTTAAGAATAAACAAATTATCGTAGCAAAGACCGGACTGGTAGTGGAGCGCTAGTTTTGTTGAGGTAGGTAGGGGCAGTTCGTGGCGTGTAGAGTTCTAATAAACAGAAAGGGTGGAAACTAGTTCATTTAGTTTATGCGCTTAATAAGCAGCTTAGGTAATAACAGTGTTGCCCAAATTGCGTAACCAACACCGGATTCTGTCAGACTTCAGACAAACTTATACGGTTAAGGTCGCCGTAAAAGCGCGTTACATATTACCAAATCCGTATGGTGAATTTAGCTATTAGGTGAGACTTGTGTGACACGCCATAAAGCCATCAGAAGACTTGGCAGCGCGCCACACTCGAATAGTGACAGAAACGAAGCCCGTGAGTCAGCGCCACACGGAACCTGTGCGGCGGCGCGATCGATAGACACTGCACCCCCCGCCCCCATCCCGCGCCCCGCGCCCCCGCCCGCCTGCACCTGCCGGCAGAGCCCGCAGCCAGCCCGCCGACCGACACACGACAAAAACACGCGAAAAATACTTAAAAATCAACAGAAACACCAAAAAACCAGTGCTCTCATCCAAGTTAATCTCACTATTATTACCAGTTCAGTGGTTCAAGGTCGCGACGGTCGATGACCCCGTAAGTTTAGGAGAAACGTCTACCTCATAAAGTATTAGCTGAATACGCGGCTGTTTATTATTTGTGTTGATCTGTGAAATTTTATTTTTAATTATTACGTGTAGTGGGCAAGGTCGTGGTGCGTTCTGCCGTGCACTAATGTTGAATCTTTATCATTGGAAACACGCGCGTGCTCCGCGGCGGTACACAACAAAGGAGGTTGCGCTAATCGCTTCTCCCTGACTTCTCTTTGGTTCGTGGATGTGAATAATCTGGTCTGCGATGGCGTCCAAAGTGCTAGTGCCAGCTGCTCCATTCACGAAGCTACAAGTAAGTTTATAAAATACCTACAATTTCGTCTCCAAATTCCCTTCTCATGTCACCAGCTCCAATTTTGCGTCAGAAATAGATATCCTGCCAGATATCCGTCTGTTTTCACTCGTCTTCACTTAGTGTAACGTTTGTTATGTTTATTAGTGAGTGTCCAATATAAATAATAAAGTTGCCAAGTCACGGAGCACAAAGAGCTACCTTCCGGTCATTGACATTATAGGAAAAGTGATTATGTATATCAGATGGGCTTTTCCCATCGCCTGGCTATGGGAAATTGTTACTGATAGGGGTAATTTAATTCCAATTAGGTACCTGCTGCCGTACATTGATCCCAGGTAGGTAATTATTTATTTATCTGAACAAAGGCTAATGCTTCGTATGTGTAATAATTATATACTTTTAAGTTGTAATATTAGTTTATATTAATTATGAACAGCATATTGTTGTTTTATAAACACTGGCGTAGTTTTAATTTTTTTGCCTGTTCCATGTATCGAGAAAATTGGTTCACATTATTTGTCTAAGCATAAAAGCTACCAGAACGAAAATTCAACCAGATCTTTTGTTTTCCTTAGAACGTCGAATTTTATGAAAACAAGCCAGGTCGAACTCTAACAAGAGCTATCTTTCTCTCAAATCTGGACGACAAAACACCTTTTTTTGATTGCGAATGGCATTTCGTAGGTCAACCGAGGAGGTTGTCGGATGCATCCTGTGGATGCCTTAATAAATTAAGGCTTCCAGCCAGGACTTAAAACTTATAAACTAAGCGACTAGATACACGCTAAGGGCGCACCTCCTGTGGACCAAACACCCTCAAAATACCTACGCCTCCTTTGAACCGATTCCTCTCAATCTTCAGGTTAAGAAATCTCCTCCGGAGCCAACGACCGGTGGTTTCATCATTGGCGGTGACCCTGTGGCTAGGGTAGCGCATCTGGAGCATAGCGTCCGGTTCTTGCAGGAGCAGCATCGGCAGATGCTGAGCGGTCTACACGCAGAGATCGAAGCTTTGAGGGAAAGGAACCGAGGTATCTATGGATGTAAAATGTTGGGAGCCGTTCCCAATATTATACAAACTGACATGGCTACAAAGGACTATAGATAGATTCATAAACCATATCTTACTATAAAGGTATTCAGCTGGATCCGGTTGGAATGGAAGTCGACCCCAGCATAGTTGTGAAAAGGCTAGGCAGATGACGACTTTACTACAAAGGGGTACAGTGATACTTAGATAAATAAACTAACTTCTATATGTATTAAAATAATTACTTATATGATTGTAGACATGATAACTGATGGACGGGACACTGATGAATTGAATCAGAATGTAGAAGTGGGTATGTAAGTAAATGAATGGGTGTCTATGGCTGCCTGTCCACTGGAGCGGAGAAGAGCCCGCTCCAGAGTGGTAGCATAAACAATGGAAAATCGTTGGTTCCTTTGTAGCTTTTTCAAAAATATTATACATTCCCAATAACTTGCAAAAAATTACGAGATGGCCAAAGAAACATATGGCGAGCAAAGATTATAAAAACCATGAGAATAATGTGCGGGTAATGCCGATTAAAATAATTTTACACTCATCGTTGTAGATACCTATTACAGCATTGTAAGATGAAGCTGACTTTCAGTTTTTACTTTTTTTTACCCATAACTGCTTTGCCTACGACTTGCCCCTTTGATCTGAGTTGATTTCGGCTTTTCCTCACACTGACTTGTCCTTTGCTATTGTTAGAGTTATAGCTCTACACCTAATTTAATCAAAATTGGTTCAGTGTTTGAGAGACGTGAAAATGAAACAAACAAACAAACAGACAGATGGATAGATTCACTTTCGCATTTTTATGAGTCTTGAAGTGTGTATTCGCTATGCGATCGACGTATTGGGCATACGTTTAACGAAGGTTATAATATTAATTTTCGTTTTATTTTTACCTCGTTACCAAGTTGTTTGTAACGTGAGACTGAGTCATACGTACGTTGTGCACTTAGTAGGGAGATATAAACTAAACAATGAACTGAATTGGTTCATTGGATGCAACCCGTTCAACTGTTGATGTACCCAATACCAACACGACAAGTTAAATTGTGTTATGTTAATTTACTTACTTACGCCTCTCCAAAAGTCGACAGTTGGTTTGAAAAGTGGTTTTATTCGTACTTTTTATTTGTTAAGTCACTGATTAGTTAAGTTGACACCCTTGGGTATAACCGTAATTACCTAGCTACCCAACCATAACATGTCTCATTAAGAATTTAAAATGGGAACAATAGGTACCTACGCGAACAGTTTACTGGAGTTTCAACGGTTTGTGAGATAACTACCGAAATAGTTTCTTAATCCAATAAGAAATCGCATTTGAATGTCTTTTTTTTGGGAGTTCTTTGGTAGTTTCCTTTGTTTAAATGTCATCAATTTTCTTTCTAGATTTGCAGTTCCAACTAATATTCAACAAGGAATCGTCGCCCAAAATCAGTTCGCCTCCAGCTGAAGAAAATACTGAAAACAATGAGGTAACCTAGCGAGCAAACATTAATACATAATACTGTTTTTCATACTCTGCTGCTCACACTGGAAAGTGATGTTTCAAAACAAAAGCCAATTAGTCTACTTATGTAAACTGGGATAAGTTACAAGATTTTTACATCGAAGAAAAAGGTGGCGAATAATGAACTTACCTACCAAAAAATTAAAGTAGATAATTACTTACATAATTCCTTGGGTTAACAATGTTCAAGTGCATCACATTATACCCGCCATTTTGATTACGCCATCAACACGCGCACTTTAATTTAGCGCATCACCTTTACAGCCATCTTGTTAATGAACTGCAATTTAATTTCCAAGAAGTATGTTTCTTCCATTATTTATTTTAAATTGAAACTATTATGTAGACTGTAGTTTATAGGAACGTATGAGCCCTAAATAATTCTTATTTAAAGGTTAATTTTAAAAGTGTCCATCATTAAATAGTGAATAAGTTTTTAGAGGATCAGTTAAATATATCCCGATAAGTGGTGCTTGGGGAGGCCTATGTCCAGCAGTAGACGTCTTTCGGCTACAATGATGATGATGAAGCAGATGTAATGACTGAACTCGTTAAAACCTTTCTATTGCTACAATGAGAAGCATTAGACGATATAGGTGCATAAGCGTACCATAAACGTGTAGGTACTTAACTATTCACGGATTTTCCGTAATTAACCGGAGACCGTCCGTACTGTCTCCGGTATTAAGAGGGCGCCTAAAGGTCCACTAGCGCCACTCTTTAAAAAAAATATTATCTCGTGACTGAGAAGGAATTATGAATAACGGCTACCGAGGGTCCTGTCTAGCCGTTATTCATAATTCCTTCTCAGTCACGAGATAATATTTTTTTTAAAGAGTGACGCTAGTGGACCTTTAGGCGCCCTCTTAACCGGAGACAGTAGCTGTTTGTATGCCACAAAATAATTATTTACTTAAAAGTATACCTACCTACCTACTGTTATACTTCCATCTATTTAACATTCTGTTGTGTTGTCCAGGTGAAACTGAAGCGCGAAGTGACCCGACTGGAGCAAGAAGCCTCCACCGCCCGAAGTGAAGCGAAAGCTGCCGAAGCACGCGCAGTTCAATTGCAGTTACTCGTAGATGCCCAGACTGAGTACGTGCCATACATTGTTTGTTACTTACCGCGTGTTTGGACTCGGGCTTTACCTTGTAGCGCTCTGCTGTGACGCGAAAGTGTCAACAAATAGTGACGTGGTTTGCACGTCATTAAGATTTGTGTGCGAGATTACTGAACGAGGGTCAAGGAAAGCGTTACATTGACCCAAACCAAGGAATGAATGAATCTCCCCCCATGTTTTAAATCGTGCTAGATGTTTGTAGAAAGTGAAAACGTTTTTATTAAGCTACGACCAAATCTGTTTTTTGTCTAGCCCTGTATATATGGGAAACAAAAGTTGTACAATTTCAGCAACATGATTTCAATATCAAAAATTAATAATATAAAGCTATTTACCTAATATCTAGTTCTGTGGGGTTATAGAAACCGATTTTTTATTTATTATACCTTGCGAACTATCTATCGATATTTTAAAAATATCGTAATCACCTTTTTTATCAAATAAACGGTAATTTAACTTGATACGCAATAATAAATTTAACAATTAATACAGAATCGATATCATTATATTTTATATATGTAGGAGCCTAATAAATGCAATAGCAGCAATGGACATCCTTATTATTGACAGGTGACAGTAAAAAATGGCGTATTTTACACTTGAAAGTAGGTACCTACTAATTATTGTTCAAAAAAGTATCCCATTATAAATAATAATTAAGTGTCACTTAAGAAATATATTTTTATTTTAGATCTTGCACACTGTTCAAATTTTTGAGACATGAGACATTTCTCAAGAGTGTGGTTCCTGGGCAATCTCCTTTCATATAGTTTGCGTGTCAAACATGTTTCCAGCACTAAAAAATGAAGTGGCGCAACTTTTGCTTGCCCTGAATACGGGACTTACGTCTGCGTTTACGAGACTCGTGGCTTGATACACAGTTAAGCCTGATTTACACAGTGCATTTTAATTACCTGTGGTGTGGCATACCATAACTTGAGCGAACAAAAAAAGTTGCACCTTCTAAACTGTGTTCAAACGATGCGAGTTAGGTGTTGCTTCAATTTTATTGTACGCCACAGGCAAGAAACTTGCATCGTGTAAATGGGGCGTTACTGTAACTCCGACTCCCACCCCAGAAAGCTCCGTTCGCTGGAAGTGTCATCAGCGCCTTGCGCGACATGTTGCGGCGACAGCTGCCCGGCGGAGAGCCGCGCCGAGCTGCGCGCGCGGCTGTGCGAGGCCGAGCGGCTGGTGCGGCGCCTGCGCGCGGACGCCGAGCGCCAGCGCAGAGAGGTACTCGCGCCGCGCGCGGGGGGCGCCGTCACTAACCTGTTGTTTGACGGCGCGGCCGCGCGGCACGCCCACGTACGTGTAGCCCCGCCACGCAGCTGATACGACCTGTCATTGTATACCCCTACGAACTAACCTTTAGGTAAGGTTGTTAGGAACAGAAGTAGTCACCGTAGCCGAAATCGGCATGGGATGTCTTATTATTATACCCCTTTTTCCTTTTTGATGATTTTGGCGTTTATTCCGGATTTGCAACATGTTCCGGAAATACCATAGAAAGAAAAAGGTTAATTTTTTTTAAACCTTCAAAATGTGACAATTACGCCAGCCAGAAATGTATTTGTCTATGTACATTTCTGACTAACGATTTGTAACTTACATGATTTGTGACTTTACATTTAGTAAGGATGAATGGTCCCAAAATAACCTAAACCGATTTAAGTTTTTAAACCGAACAAATATCCTGTTTCCGTTTTGAGGGACACCCAAACATAATTTTGGTGAACCTTGACAATTCAAGATTGCTGAAGAAATTCTACTTCAAAACCTGCTCAACAATCTTTAAATTCCCACTTACTTAATCTAAGTCTTCCTTTGGAGCAACTATATTCACCAATATCAATAATTCTCTGTAGAATTTTGGGATATACAAAATGGTGGTGTCGTAGAGGCTCGGCGTAGTAGCCGTAAGGCGCGCCGACGTGGACGGGAACGCGTCACGCATACACGTACCCTAGCCTAGGGGATACCAGGGCAATATGACCTCGAGGAGTCCTCTCTCGAACTTCCAGAGCATTAAGACGGAACACGGAAAGGAACAGACTTGAGCAAAAATGTTGCCTACCTACTTCATTGGTATTTACAATAAATAAATGAATATGAATATGCTCCATTGTTTCTGTATAATTTACCCCAGAAATGATTATATGAACTAGACCCTTTTTTTGCCATACAGAGCCATTAAAATGTCTCCAAATTAGCTCTGAAAACTTAAGGGCCACTCCCTAATATTGATTACGTTCATATTCAAAAACTACCTTTGGGTGTCCTGTTATGCTCTGATTATACTCTGTTCTGTGGACTTATTTTCGGGGAGGTAATAGCGAACGCCCTGGTACTCTCTTGCTATGGTATCACACATTTTCAACGAGTTAAATAATCTTTTACTAGTTTTTTGCACAGTTCAAATTTCACGAGAGTGATGTTTTAGTTTTCTACTAACCCCGCATGTGTTAGCATCTTTGTTTTGTCCCGTCCTCGTATGCGCTTACTAATGATTTTAGTTATAATTTGAGTTAAGTAGATGTGGAAAGAGGTTGCTGGTCTAATTGTAAACGAGATAAAAAGAACAGCACCCTTTATGCCACTTTTTGGGTTGCCAATTCACCAAGAGTAGCCAGAGGTCCAAAAAGTCAGAGATAAAAATGGCTTGTGACTCCAAATCTTAGAAAATCACTAGCAGAAGTCTTTCGCAAGTATAAACGATCAAGAATTTGAAAGGCAAACCCTTGGAGAGTCAGCAACCCGCTTTAGGAAACTATAACCACTAATCTATGACTCACTAGACGGCTCATGTTTATCGAAAATAATATTCTTTTACCTAGCTGAAGTCGAATTTGGACTTTGGTTTAAGCTAATTGAATTTGCACACCGTAAAGGTAATTTGTAGTTTTGTAATAAAAAATCAAGGTTGTCATCCTTAAATAGAGTATCTACTTATTAAAGGTTGTACTTACTTATTAAAGCACGAATTTTGTGTGGTTTGATATACAAGAACCTGCACTCTTTTGACTGATTAACTCACATGCACATGTTTGGTGGATTTGAAAGCACCGTTTTTTTAAACCGCGGCATCGTCCTACGAATCGATATGAAAATTTATTTTTAACGGCTATATTTAAATATAGCCGTGAAAACACAATTCAACTTATGCTTTTTCACTGAATACGACAAAAATATTTTTTTCCAAGTGTCCACTTCTGGTAAAATAATAGTTGGGATTCTATAAACCTTACTATGGCTTAATTATGAACCAAATTAAAACGACAAGTATTTTAGGAAGTTTCTCTGTCTACTAGACTCCGTCACTAAAGCCTCGGTTGAAGGCTTTCTTTCAACTTTCCCAGAACAGTTCTCGAACGTATTTGCATAAACAGTTGCAGTGTATGAAGAACTCTCTGCACGCAAGTCTTCGAGCCAGCGGGCTGGACGCATACGGCTATCAGAACAACTACCATTTCCCGCCGGTTCACACTCCTGACTTCTGGCGAGAACCACTTAGAGAGTAAGTGTCTTCATCTTCTTATTATTGTACAAGTGACCCGCCCTTGGTTCGCGCGGGTCCAATCTAATAATTTGGCGACATGTTAAAAGATTGAGATTTTTGTGCTATATCTGGATAAAGCACAAAAATCTCAATGTTTTAACAGGCAGGGACCGCGCAACCTGTTACCATGGATTCAGTTCATGATTCCGAGCTGGGGGTGCGTAGAAATTCTTCGCCTGTTATTTAAAAATAAATCTGTTGTTTTATAGAAAAGTGCAATAACTGCGTACCTACGCGGTCAAAACGTATGTTATATTATTTTCTTAATATTTAATAACTGACAAAAAAAATCTGGTGGTTTCAGAATCATGTACCATGGTGATAACTTGCACGTTGATGTCCCTGCAACCCTGTATAAGTTAAATATTAATTTATTGGAATGCATCGGTTTCTTTTGAAAGTAGATCTCGATTGCAGTATATTGCAATGACGGCTAAAGGACATCGCCCATTATAACAGCACCGCTCCGACACGGCAAATACGATGGCTATGTATAGAATAGTGGACGGCTCGCGGGCAGTGAGCGGCCCGCGAGCTGTCCTACGTCGCGCCGACAGCATGCTTTAAGCAAGGAGCCTGTTCCCCGGCGAACAAACGCCTGCAGGCGGTATGCCTCGACGGCTGCGAGGTGTTGGCTCGCCTCAAAAACCTTTTGTGTTTGCGACTAGCAATCGCCTTGCTTACGGCGCGTTGGCGACTAGGTTTTTCGAGGCGGTGCCGGGGCGTTACTGCGCTGGAGCGATGCTGTTATACTGAGCGATGTCCTTTATAGACATGTATGGAATAAGAAATGCTGCGCCGAACGCAAATAAATTGTGATGAGGGCAGGAGGGTTATTTTACTGGCTTCTTAAGCTGGGGTTTGGGAGCTGAACATCTGGTTCACCACATCAGTATTCGTGTCTGTTTTCGAAAATGGTAGACCAGTCTGTGTTTTCCGATAGCTTTAACCTGGGCGTCTTCAAGTCACGAGCGAATACGTTACTTCTAGGCAAGCGTGCAGCCTCTTCGACCAGATCATCGCTTATAAACATCAGGTGAGATAGTGGCCAAACCCCTGGGCGGTTCTGCAGACGGTTTTGGAATAAATATCTCACAAAGTGCATTGCTGATGCTTATTGCTTACTTTGCACACACTCCCAGAAATTAAATAACAGGATTAAGTATATTTACTTCATGGATAGGTAATGTAGTGCTTTGTAGATAACCACTTGGCGAGATTACTTTGACAAATCCTCGTCATGCGGAGCGGGTAGAATCCCGGATGAAGGGTATCCAACACCATTCGAGGATATATTTCTCTGTTCATTGTCATAGTCTTCCAAAAGTTGTGACATGGTAAATCAAAATTGCAGGGACTTCAACATGGTGGGTTCCCGAGGGCGAAGCACCCGCCGGCCGCTCACGCTGCCTGAGTTATCCGGTCAACAGATGCACCGCTCTACCGTCTATGCTAATAGTGAGTACCTACTACTAACTGAGTTTATCACAACAGCCAGACTTGACGTTTTGATGTTTAGTTCTGGACATGTCAAAATATTACCGCGGCTCATGAACGTACTTACTGTATTTTATGTTGTATTATTTTAATAGCAATACCTATTTTACTTTGTATCTATTAATTACATTTTATGTTGTGTTTATGAAGCTTAAAATTATTTTTTAAATTGTATGTTGAATAATTGTATTCATGTATGTATTTAGAGTTTGCATATTGAGATAAGCACCTTGTTATTTTTGTTATTTGCATGCCAATTTATGACGAAATAAGTCATTGAAATAACAATTTATAGGTATATCTACCTACCATCTTTTGTACCGCATTCACTAAATGAAATACATAAATTACTTCGAAGGAATATGCTATCTCTGTCCACGCTGACGGGAAATCATTATAAGTAGATCATATTCACTCCAAACATATTATTACTACCTTCTAGTTATTATTATTACATCAGGAATCGATTTAATGGGGAAACATTTTTTTAATGAAATAGTTTGGTCAATTGCAGATCATACACGTCCCAGAGCCAATGGATATGATAAGAATAAAAAGCCGCAGGCGGCGAACGGAGAAGCAACCAGTACCGTCACACCTAAGACTCCAGAGGAACCCACAGGTACTAATCATACTTAATTGTAACTAGGAATGCCTCGATACGCCTTTTTGCCGATACGATACCGATACCGATGCTCTTATAAAAATATCGGCGATACCGATACGCTTATTAAATAAAAAAATGAAGGTAAAATAAATAAAACACAAGTCAGGTTATTTTTTAAATTAATATTAAAAGAAAAAATAACAGGACAAACTAAATTAAACCGTTTAAAACTATAGACAGGTTGAGATTAGATCGAAATTTCAAAATTATTCCATATAGGACTTTTGTGTTTTGAAGTTGACATGACTACTATTTATTTGACTCAAACGACTAGTTTTAAATGATATGACACATAAACTAATGACAATTATGTAATTCTTAATTTTATTTGCATGGAAAAACGACCCACGACGACAGTCAACCTAGCGAAATGGAATAGTTAACGAATGCAAGGCCAAAGTGGGCGGGCGAAACAAGACACTGAATAAAGCGCGGGGTTTCCCCGAGCTTATTTAGTTCGTACCTCGTTTGCAACAAAATAGACAAGACAACACGCGCGTTTACATTACATTTTTTAAGCGCGAAATTTGAAAAGGTATCGTTGAATCGGCCATAAAAATATCGCCGATGCCGATGTATCGGCAAACTTCGAGTATCGCCGATATATCAGCATCGGTATCGGTATCGGATGCATCCCTAATTGAAATCTACAATACAGAATTAAATAAAGATGTATTCGAAAGAACTTGGACAGAAGATTCCCAAGGCACATGAAGATTATCAACATAATGCATTATTTCTAAATTTTACGGACAAGTGAAACCTTTATCATTTATATTATGATAATATGGTATTTCTGTAAATAGGTTTAAAAAAACAATTTTACACGTCAAAAATAAATAATTATATTGTAAAACTAGATGAGGAAACAACGACACAAACTCAGACGTCAAAGTCCGTCTATTAAGGCTCCGTGCACGAAAAAACCCATTTTCGTCAATAACTTATCTAATTATAAGAAAGCTTGAAATTATTGAAATATTAAGTCTGTGTAAGTATAAAAGTACAGTTTTCGTGGTGCTAAACTATTCGTGTGAGTCACAGACTCACAGCACCTGTTAAGTTAATAGTTGCATCACTTTTGTGCTCTCGAAAATATGTCGCCTTTGATTTACTTAATGAAAATATTGTATAATCATAAAATAAATTTTTGATTTTATTTCAAGGATAGCTAATGTGTGATTTTTAAATTTCTTGATATGGTTTGCTAAATAATAGAAAAAAATACATTACTGAAAGGATAAAAAAAAAAATGTTTTTTTCAACATTATTCTTAGACTATATTTTGTATCGAAATTGAAAAAAGTGGTTCAGCGCCATGCAAGTAGATCATAATATAACGATGTTGATAATATTTTTAAATGTTCAAAATCGAAATTAGTTTCTTGTAAAAAAGTGATCAAACGTCGTCGGTCTCGCATATGTTTTTGAAAAACTTGTTGCGAATATTTGTCAGTTTCCATGAATTAATCCAAATTCCATTACTTACTTGAAAAATTCCTTTCAACCACATGCAAAAAGAACTCGACTTTTCAAATCACAAGTAGTTTTGTTTAAATTCTCCTAACTAATCTCACAACTAATGAACAAATTTGATAAAAATCTGTCGATTTCGTGCACAGGCTCATAAAGTGCAGACATATAATCTTGATCAGGTTATATGAGATAACACAGATAACTGTCTGAGATGGCTTTTTGAGGAAACAACTAAACAGATTTGAGTGGACATGTCCAATCAGCGCACGCATTAAAAAGTAACAAAATCATTCACTGGTCGTGATCGTTTCACTGTCAAAATGAGATGCAGTGATTTTTTATTTTTCGTTTTAGTTTTAAAACCCATGCACAACAAGTAAGTTATTAAGTTTTTCTTTTCATTTATTTTGATATTCCAGAATGCCGAATTAGATCAATGTACGCGAGCGATTTAGCGAAACCCGACAATACTAACGTGAGCTCTAATGCCATGTACCCAGAGTTGAAAATGGTTGTCACAAAATTATTATCACACAGTCAGGGTGAGGAAAACGCACGTTTTTAATTTGGTTTTGGCTCCTTTACTAAATGGTTGATGATGGTATGTTTGTCTTTAAATCTAACAATGGTTAAGGCGCGTCCAACAGAGCGTGACGCGTAAGTCAGGAATGCAACACATCGTTTGTTTATGGGATTCGTCACTCACACCGTGTGTTATCTAGAAGCTGTTATGAGCATCTGAAATGGCTGGGATTAAACCCGAAGATCGATCTTTTATTATATGAAAGACCTAAGAGTGTCCTCGGATTGAGCGTATTGTAGTAGACGTGGAGACGCTGCGCTAGCGTCGCGTTGTCGCAGCGTTAACGTTCCGTTTGCGCAGTTTGAATTGAAACATCAGAGGGGGCGCAGTTCCCGTAATTTTAAAAACGTCTGCATTTAAGCTGTCTCAATTTGTCAAAAGACATGTAAGTTACCTACATTTATGATAAGTTTTGCAGTTTTTGACATTAATTGTCGCTGAGAAGAGGTTGTGACTTGAATTTCAACGTATAAACGTTACAGAAGGTCGATTCTCGTCGAGAATGTAGACTCAGCTTTTGTTCATCGTGAGCTATTTTGTAAAGGAGTCTTGTTGACTAACAGTATACTACAGTACTAACTGGCTTGTTGTGCATGCGGGTACTAACAATTTAGATAAAGTATTTATATTTTAGTTTAGTTACTAATTGTTTTTTAGGGGACTTGAACCGTATGGTTATTAACATACAACTAGCCACTATGGACTGAATTAACAATAACGATCAAATTGTTTTGTTGTTCGGTTTTGTATTGAACTCGTGTCTTATCAAATCTGCTGTTATCGGCGCAGTTGCACCATTCACTGGTGTATTCTAAGGCGTGCTACACACTTGGTCGTGTCGGCATGATTCGGTAGAGCCGGGCGGCAAAATATGTATTCGATGTTGCCCACCGGCTGTGCCGAAACAAACCCTAATTGTATACGATGACGTTCATGTAAACATGGGCAACGAACGTATCTATAGCATGTCAGCCGTCCCATACATTTGGGTCGAGTAGGTATTGAACTTTTGTATGGGACAGTTGATATTTTTTTTGCGATTACCATGTTTGTCCTATCCCTGTAATATGACCTTTCTGATACATGCTGTATAAGCTTTTACAAGAGTAGTATTTACTGTTCCAGTGAGCGGAACCGGCAGTGCGGAAGGACCCCGTGCGCGTGCGCGTCGCCATCACCACCGCAAGCATGCCCCTGAACACACGTAACTGACACCACACACTTCACCAAATCCACCACTCTACCCGACCGTCAACACCACACCTCGATCAACAGACAGCGACAACACACGTACGAGTGAAAGAGAGTTTTTACACAGATATGTTATCATCACATGTCAAGCATTAGAAAGAGACATCCTTATGAGTGACGGAGACAGCGCTCTACAAAGATGTGGCTTGTTTACGATCGGGTACTGCATATGGCCACCACACGCCTCTCACAAATATAGCTGCTGCTCAGCGGATATGTAACGACATCTCAGTCTGACCGTCGATGATAATTTATGAGTAGGCTAGGCTAATGCATTGCCGTTTAGCTGGGATAATATTAACAGTGCGACAAAATTTTGTCGGTGTATTATCGATTACGCATAGTCATGATTGTCTTGTTTCGGCAGGAATTAACTCGACAGCAAAATTTTGTCGCGCTGTGTATGATTGCCTAGGTTGTCGGTTTTAAATGTAAAGCGTCGTTCACACTAGAGCACAAGTGTCGTGACAAAATATGACGTTTTTGGCAACTATTTCGATACAAGTATTAGTGTGGCCGTAGCTTAAAAATAGAATGTGCTGTGCGCAAGAAACATTGCTATTGCAAATACAATAACTTATTTCTATAACCGACCATTTTTAGCGAGTGCTATATCTATATTGTAAACTAAAGAGGTCAAAGTCAGTCGATAAATCTAATTGTAAAGATTCTAATAGATTTTTCAAACGTTTTGATGCAAATAAGTCCATTGGTTTAAACGTTTCATAAAGAAACAGAACTCTTCCTACCGATATTTAAAAAGTCTCTTAGATCTTGAGGGATAAAAGTACTTTTTAAACGAGGCTGGAGCGATTTTAACGTGTGTTTGATCCACCACCTGTAGATATTTGAGATTATGCTTGATTATCTCCCAAGTGTGTGTTATATATCGTGGACGAGGCTGTAAAGATTTCTTAAAGCACTGGATATATTTGAGCGAATACAAAGCGTGTAATAACAGTGTTTTCGGCGTCTATTATTGAATTTAACAAATGACGACGTAATATCACGTCACAAGCAATTTAGCTAGACTGAAAACTGGGTCCGATGAAGCCATCATTATTACAGTGCAAGAGAGATGAAGCTATACAGAACGAATAATATCGTCTCTTTTTCGCAACTGAACAACGATGGCTCCAAAATACAGACCCTGATACCAAAAATACTTTATATAACGGTTAGAATAATGATATTTCTGAACCATTATCTAAATAAATCGACGGTTGGACTGCATAAAGTCGAAGGATTCAATTATTATGATATAATCGTAATCGCCTTCTGTAACGGTAATATTATACTAACTCGTAGTTATCGTATAGCCTGAAACGACCGTGTTGAAATTAGAGTGCTGACGTAATGTTGTACGATACGATAATAAGCGACCATTTTGTTTTAAAACGAATAAACATAAAGTTACTGGGTTATGGTTAAATGTACACTGCTATAAACATCTTTTGGCACTCGAATGACTTTGATAGTGGGGCACTGTTGGTAAGCATTTGTGTGCAATTGTTTTGTGAAATGTATTGGAAAAACAAGATGGCGGAATTAGTTCCGATTTTGGCCGCGCGCCAGAAGATCTCTGTACAGCTAGCTATACTGGATATTGTGTATTGTAGCTTCAACAGGCTTGCACCTTCTTAACCTAGAGTGTTCTCATTTAACTTGTTTTCTTTTAATTTATCAGGCATCAACTAATATCATATTATTATGGTAGAGGAAGCAAAGAAAACTAAGAATTTGTGGTCAAGGGACGTGATGTAAATGGTCTTTTCTATTCTTCTCTGCACGAGAAGAGAAACACAGGGCAAGGGCTCCTGAATGACCGTATTCTTGCCCACTTTTTTCCAACGAATATTATTAATTGGAACGTGCCAAATGAGCCTTCAAAAATAGATTCTATCGGCTTTTGATTTTCCGTTCACGATAAGCATGTCATTGTCAATTACTATTAAATCGTGACGTTTGAAAATTAAAAGTTTATATAAAAAGTTTCCTGTGATTGTCGTATCGTGCAATAGTATGGACGCGCCCTTAGGTTTTGCTCATTTGTGATTTAAAGTGCAATTTTGTACATACATGTAATAGTAACGTTAGAAAAACTTAGTACTTATGAGCAATAATGCTACGTAATAGTTGCTTAGTGTTTCGTCTCTTTCTTTTATTATAACGAATAAAAAGGACGCAAGACAAACATTGGCGAGTAGGTAGAAGTTTTTCTTTACATTAGAATATTTTTGCTTTTGGAAATTCAGTGAGATATCCTTAAATACTGCCATTAGCATTTATTTTCCTCACGACATGGAATACGTACGGCATAACGGTATGTACTAAAATATAAAGACTAAAATATTTTTAGCTGAATTTAGAATTATTATTAAATATAGTTAAAATGGTCTGCGATTTTAATCATGTTTAAAGTTTAGATAAACAACGTTTTTTATATAGTAACGCAGCTGTCCGCCCGATTGGCGTGTACATGTGAACGGTCCACAGGCTACATTTGTGAGAGTGAAGTAGACCTATTAAATGCTATATTTGTAGCCTTATCCATATTAATCTAATTTATTAAAATAATACTATTAATTATTATATTTGAATATTATAATTATTGATATGATAATATATTTATTGCAAATGGTACTTGTTTTATTGAGTTTATAAACCTAAAATTACAATACTTAGTAACGTAATTAAAATAATTTTACAGCCTTTCACAAAGTCTCCACTGTCGGAAATATAAACTCCACAGTATAACAGTGAAATATTACACAACTCAGTAAAAAAAGTTTTATTCTAATCATCTTATTAATATCTCGAACAATTCATGACTACTACAACATTTGTAAGCATTCCCTAAAAACCATAACACAGAATCGTTAACATTACCAGTCTCCAACAGCTTCTTTAACACATCCACCTTATTATTGGTCGCAAAATAATTTAAAAATATTCTAAAAACTTCTTGCGAGTCTAAATTCGCTAAGAACCTAAACAAGTAAACAATATTAGGGTTTTCAAGAGATTTTTCAATACTTACAGAAAGATAGCGTAATGCTTTTAGAACAAATTCTTCAGTTAAGAAATGGTTTGTGAAGTCACTGTGGCAGGATAGTATGAAGAACAGTTGTGATGATGCAGCGATCCTTAGAGACGGAAGTACCTGGAGGATTTTGTGAAGGTGCTCCGGTCTGGAATAGAAAATGTTATGGTTTTAGTATGAGGCTAACAAATAAATGCGCCATAAATTAATGATCAGCCTGTTCCAAAAGTATCGGATGAAAATGTTAACAAATGGATTAGAAAACGGTAGGTTTTCTAATCCATTTGTTAACATTTCCATCATGTGGCTCCCAATTTCTTTTTCCACTTACAAATTGAGTGCTTTGATTTGATTATTAGGAAATTCTAATTTGAAATCACCTTCTTGACTGAGGTTAATTTTATTACCTCATTTTTTGCCGATGATGTTTCAATTACAGTTATTCAAAGAATAGTTTTTTGGTAAAAGTGGTGAGATTTAAAATTAACAACTTCTGAATACAGATAAATGTGTTACTAAGTCCCTTTCGTGAGAGTTTGCATAAGAATTTAACCTGAACAGGGTTTGTTTACACTTTTATCAAATACTTTTGGAGCATACCATAAGTGTTTGTCACTTTTCTATAGCTATAAACAGGTAAATTAATTAATTAATAATACACTTCCATATAATACTAAATCTAACAGCCCAATAAATTATGTAGCCTTTTATGAGAAGGTAGGTACGTATGTAAAAAAGAAGTAATGCATACTTCAAATCATCCCGCAACTGATGAGCGAAGTGAACAAGGGCATACAGGACAGAGTCTCTTGTCTCTTCATTGTTGCTGAGCAGAAGGTCTATAAGCTTGGCTATGGCGCCCTGTGCCGTTAGCAGCTCACAGGCCTTTTGTCCTGAGCCTGCTAAGTTGCCAAGTGTCCAAGCACTGGTTACCTGGAAAATGAGGAGGCTGGTATGATACAGTTGCTGGATTTGCAAAGGGATCTATAACAAGCATATTTAACAGTTGTACTATTTTACAGAGTTGGTGGATATTTGATTGACTTTAGCAAGTACTTGTACATACATACATAAACTCACGCTCTTTCAAGCAGGTTGTTGGGTAGACAAATTACAAATAGGAACTTTTGAGAGTTATACAGTGTTTCAATGGGTGGTCTTATCAGTAAAAATTATCTTTTACAGATAACTTTTTGATGGACTTGAGCAGAACTTATACGTAAGAAGTCTGACGACTTTGGAGTCTGGCAGAGACACCTTACATTAGCATCCACCTGCTCATCACCTTCTTATTCTTGCATACTCACAGCCAACTCAGGACTCAGATTATCAAGAGCAGGAATAAGGTATGGCCCCGCTGCCTTTGACAAAAGTACACAAGCTTTGACTTCTCCGAGGGCTAGGTTACAAAAGCACCCTACGGCTGCACACTGTTTGTTCACTTCATGACCTGGAAAATAAAGTAAATAGAAGTCTTTTATCATTATTGGAGAGATGAAAAGAGAGAGAAAAAGACAAAAGGAAACAAGCACAAAAATTACTCTAATTCAAGGTATCATGAATAAAGGCTTATGACACGCAAGCTGTTGTATTTCTGTTGGAAATGGTGCACCAAGTCCTCAGTGCACTGGAATAATTTACTAGGTATTACCTAATATGATTATGTTTAAATTATATAGTATTTCTTAGGTTTGACATGCAGTGGTAATAAACATTTCACAGAAAACATTTAAATATTTATAAGCAGCTTGATAAATATTGAATGCTGTCAACATGCATTTCGTTTTACCCAGTACTTTTGTCAAAACAGTGAAGTTCGAAGAAGTTTACCTGTCATCTCCCTCACCAATCCTCTGAGTGCTCCATGTGTGTGTAAGACCACTTCTATGTTCATCACATCATCTATTAAAGCATTCTTCAAGGTATGGAGCTCTGGTGCATTGACTGCAGACTTTGATTTTAATTTCCTCGCTATTACTGTCACAATATCTGAATTTGTGCTGAAAAATTGTAAATTCTTTAGTCACTAAAGGAACAAACAACTCAATGTTTACTTTTTCTGTAAGTGGTGGTCTGTGAGACTGGGAAGTCACTTGTGCAATGATGGAAACATTTGCAACAAAATAAGGTTATTACCTACCGGGTCTATTAATCAGTAAGCGTAGGACATGTAGGTACGTATCGTCAATTGTGTAGGCTCTTTAATTGCAACAAAATTGATTTGATTAGAAGTGACTTCTCAAGAACTTTCATATCGTCAGAAAGAAGTTGAGAAAACGAAGTAATTAAAAGTGTTAACTGTTCTTACCGCAAACCGATCATAGACCGCCGAACATCAGCTACTTCATCACGATGCTTTCGTCTGTTTAGCACTAAAAGGTTACGGCTGGTTTCTCTGATAGTTTCTATTGATTCTTCCTCCATTGTTACACGTAAAGAAGAATTGTTTTTAACAATAAACAGAGATAATCTTCCCGTAAACACAACACAGCGGCTTAGAATAACAAAAGTATAACTGACACTGACATTAGTGACTGCCAGTTACAGATGATGGAAAATAAGCTCTGGATCCGAGGCTTTCTAGTAACTTCGAAGATGAAAAAAAACGTTTAAAAGTTTTTGAATATTTGTTCGGCGTCTCATAAAGATTAATATAAATCATAAGTACCTAGTGAATAAAAGCAGAACGATAGCGCCCCGCGATTGGTGCATCATGGTGCGATTCACAAAAATTCAATTGAAAAATGTCGTATAATATCCTCAATGAGAGCCATTAGTACCCTTCCTTCATATATTGTTTGCACAGTGAAATAGTTGGAGACTATTTCCTATAAGTATCAATCTACTTCCGTCACCAGATCTATAATTATTGTGTTCTTTAGAAGTTTTAGGTAGTTGGTTGGTTCGTCGGTTTACACAAGCTAACTAGTCTGTGGTTTACACATACCTACAATGTGTACAGCAGATTTTTTTTTCGCGATTTCAGCGTTTGCCCCATAGGTAGTGAAAGTTGTTCACAATGATGAGTACAATGACCCCTTAAGAGGATGCAAACAAATTAAATTTAACATTTTATATTGACGGAAAGAGCTCCGTGGGTTGGCCGTCTTTAACGTATATATCCACAACAGTAGTCGACTGGTAGCCGGAATACGTCGGATGCAGGCAGAGCAGGACCAACAGTTAATTGTCAGTGTAGAGATGCTTTGGGCCACTTTAAAGCATACACCGCCAGCCACCCCTAAACGTACTAGTGAGCGTGCAAACGTTTCGACGCTGACGCTGGCTTGAACAGGATAGGGTTTGAAATAAGTCGTGAGATTATACAATTTAGAATTACAATTTTACTCTTCAACCCATAATTTCGATAAATTTTCAGAAAGCTTAACACATGCAAGAGCGAGCGAATCGAGGTTGAACATTTTAGCAGTCTGCCTGAGAAAAGTTCGTTTTTTTTTTCAATTTTCGTATTATATAAAAAAATAAGAATTATGAGTTATAAAGCTGCAAGAGCGAGTGAAGCGAGCTCGAAAATTTTCTCTTATTAGGTATTAATCAAATTTCATCGATCGATAAAGTGCCAATACCAACAGGGTCGCCAAAACTAAAAAGTAAAGGAAATCGTGTCGCCTTTGTACATAGTACAGGGTTCGGAAAGGGCGGGACGCCCGGCGGCGCCCCCGAATTGCGAAGTAAAACTTCAAAAATAAAGGATTATTTCTTTAATTTATTTACCACAGAGGCGTTCATTGTGTTCCTGGTAGAATCTAACTGCGCCCGCTCGTAATCCGCTCACACTGTTTGACGACCTATGCCTACGCTAATCACTGATTTCCTCAATGCGCCACCCGCAGAGAAAGATTTTCTTAAAGTGCTGCGGAAGTGCTCTTCTCATTTATTGCAAAGTTGCGTGAATTAATTTCAATTTTAACACAAAATTTGATGTTGTAACCGTTTTCGGTGTAAAAAAGGCAATTGGAAAGTTTCCAAATACTTTGTTTACATCTAAAACTAAATATTCGGTGTTACGATAGTAATTATTGCATTTCATAATTGATATTTTAGGTAAACAAAGTATTTGGAAACTTTCCAATTGCCTTTTTTACACCTAAAACGGTTACAACATCAAATTTTGTGTTAAAATTGAAATTAATTCACGCAACTAACTGACTAACTAGTGAGTTAGTCATATTTCTTATTTCCATACCTACAGTAATATTGCCAAATTAATCAAAATAGCGAAATATTTGACAGCTATTTGCGAAGTTGCCCACTTTCATCGCTCGTATGTTAAAATACCTTGTACAAAAATATATAAGCCTACCTAGATATAGCTTTCAAGAACGTAGGTGCAGAAAAGTCGAATAAGCTCGATAACAAATTCGAATCTCGTGAGATTTGGTTCACGTCATCAATATCGCCGACTAATCACACAGATTGATGAATTACATGAGATTTGGATATAAGCCTGACAGCATCCAGCTATTTTGAGCCCTAACACTCTCAAATTTGAATGGCTGCGGAGCCCTAACTAATTTGGTGGTATTACCGACGAATTGGGTTATTCACTTGCCATTAATCAATTTACTTAGTGGGGAAATTCGCTTAATCGTGGGTAATCATCATTGTGATAAACCTCCATTTGGGTTTTATTTTGGTATTGTTCTGTCACTCATTAGTAACCAGGCCTACATAGGCACGTTTATTTACGGATTATTTATCTCTCGATTGCTTATATTGTGCAGTATTGAAGGCAGGAAGGCCTATACCTACATGAACGTATGTAGTGGTAGGTGTATATTAGGAAGTTTGGTTGAGGCTCACTGACCACTGGTTGCTTCAGGCGTACCAATTTATGCATCGTCATCGTCACTCCTGTATGTAAGTGTAAGCCTCAAAGAGATGTCAGCACCAACTGACGGGGTCCGGAGGGGCCAATGCCTGCCGGGGTTGCGGGTTTGTCCGAAAGGGATATCGCGACCCCGGCACACAGGCAACGGAAGGAACACGGGTGGGTTTTAGTCAGTAAAAGTCTGACACGCCCTCCCGCTCCACCCAGAGCGGGAGAAGTTATTTGATAATTTCCCATCCTCAAAAAAAAAAAAAAAAAAGGGCCTCTGATGTTGGTAAGTGCTTATTCTGCTAGGCAATCATCCTCTCATCTTGGGTTGTATGTAAGTTCTTTCTATGCTATGCCCTCTTGGCATCATGATTCCAGAAGACTTATTTAATGCTCCTCCCTCTGGCTGGACACGTCGTATGACTATCTACACCTCGTCGAGAAGACATTGCTAATAGAGTATTAAATAAAACATAGCCTTTGTCAATACTTATATTTATGTCACAATAATTTTACAGAATTCCCTTGCAGGTTTCCATTATTGTTATGACGTATGAATTACACGGATTTTGCGGTGTTATGCTAGCTATAAATATAATTATTAGCTGTGCACAATGTTCCTAACAGCCATGCCAACAGATTGCTGATAAAGACTTTCAGGATAAACAGTTGATTGATAGAAGCCTTTTTCATCTGCTGATCATAGTTTTGTTATGGTTACTTATTAGTAATTAATTGGTATTTATTTTACCTCGATGGTCCTAGTTTATCATTTATAAGTATAACTTTCAGTTACAGCTATAATAGCTATATGGAAGCGGGCACGACCTTTATGCCTGGGGGCTTTTATTTAGATATTAAGTTTAGTTTTTATTTTTTATATCTGCTTGAGGTTTTGGTTGATATATTGGCGTGTGCTAGCTGACATATGACTAATAATATAATTTATGTTTTGTGTTTCGTAATGTAAATTATTTTGCAGACTACCTATTGTAAATAATCGTTTTTTTCTAACTGAACAGAGAGCTGTGCTGCTGGGGAGCTTGTTGTGCCACTTCTTCCCAGCTAAAGTACTAGGAAGTGGTGAGGGTGGGCGTTTTGGGTGACTGCCTTATTTAATTTTGACGTTCGAAAACTGCTGATTATCAGCCTAGTTAGTTTGAATAAAAGACTTTTGAATTTGGATATCTTCGTGCCATGATACCTATTCATTCTGTTGAATTTAGTCAAACTCGAATTAGAATTTAAGCCGTAAAGACTTTACAAATAGATTGAGACTCACTTTTACATTCCTAAATCAGTACAAAACAATAATCACGGCTCGGGCGTTCTAACCAATCGTAGTTCTTTAGTTAAAGTCGAATAAAGTCTAGGAACGACGTCTACAGAACAGAACTCGGAAGTGCGGACGTATTCATTACAAGAATCAGTGAGGATAGTCAGCAAGTCAGTCTGGTCTCCAAGACTGTTGATCTTCTCGTAGATATACTTCAAAGGGCAGTGGACTCTGTAAGAAATATAACAGATCAGTTAGGTAGTTATCTACCAAATATTTTTTACAAAGAAGCGATCTAATGTTCTCCGCACACGCATTTACTCGCAGAAGGTAAACCGATGGGGCCGAAAAGTCTTTGACTGGTAACACAGAATCCGCAGGGTAGGTCGTAAGGTCCACAATCATGGTGCACCGACGACCTCGTGCAGGTCGTAGAAACTCAAAGGCGCGCAGGGAGTGGCAATCTTTGTGCCAAGGAGGCTGGCAAAGAGTGCTGCTTAAGTGTTTTGTAACAAAAAAATACACTTAATTGCCAAAAATTCTTGCCACCATAATCTTGGCCAGTGCTTACTCAGTTAATATTTTACAGAACAAAAAAAAATGGGAGCACAGGGATCGAGCATATTCTACTTCCTCTAATATTATAAATGCAAAGGTAAGTTTGTTTGCTTGTTAGTAGTAGGTTGCATGCATACAAGACAGTATTCTGTTCATGACACATTGTGCAAAATTTCGGACCTGCAACCTAATAAAAAGTACTAGGCTTGGATGAATGCAAGATAGTACGAGTATGTCAATCATTCGTATTATTCCACTAATAGGGTTTGGCACACCGATAGTTAAAACAACTAACAAAACGTATAGGCTTACATTAAGAGCGTTTATCCTAAAAGTTGTCAAGGTCGCAAATAGCTGTCAAATATTACCTGTTTTGATTAATTTGGCAATAAAGAAATATGAAATGTGACTAACTAGTGGACTAAAATATTGATTATGAAATGCAATATGCAATATCATATGACTTGACCAAGATTATGTCTGGACTTTAAAAGAGACTACGACCTCTGAGTTTGTTTCGGCCTTTCTTCTCAGAGTAGTCACATAGGAAACACCGACCTCATCTAGCTTATTTTTAATATATTTTTTTATATGACGTGTAAAAGAGATTCCGATATCCTATTTACAGAATAAACAATTTCATTTCATTTCATTTCATTTCATTTCATTTCAATAATTAATATCGTAACGCCGAATATTTAGTTTAAGATGTAACAAAAGTATTTGGAAACTTTCCAAATGCGTTTTTTACGGTTAAACCGGTTACAACATCAAATTCAATGTCCTAATTGCAACTCATTATTAATACATATTCTAGCTCGCTAGTTAGCCACATTTCTTATTTCCAAACAGTAATATTATAAAATTAATCAAAACAACGAAATATTTGAAATCTGTTTGCGACATTGCCCACTTTCAGAATCAACGCTCTTAATTCACGTTAAGTTTATTTTGAGTACTTTAAAAAAAACACATCTAAATGATATACTACGTCAATAACTTTGTATGTTTGTATGTTCATTACTTAATCACGCAATAACGGCTTAACGGATTTGGATGAAATTTGGCATATAGATAGTTTATAACCAGAATTAACACATAGGATATAGGATCCCGTGGGATACCTAATTTCCAACATCCAAGCGTTCGAAGCCGCTGGCAAAAGTTAGTAAGATAATAATATGCATAAATAATAAAGTAGCTAAGTAAGGTGACGAGCATACCTGGATCGTCTACCTCGTGCATCAGGAGATGAGACGATGGGGACTGCTAGCCGGAATTCCAGGTAGTCCAGAGGAATTGTCGACCAAACTCGAGCCCGAGGAATCACGTAAAAGTCTTCAGTCTGAAAACATTGATATATTCATCATGATTCAGTAGAATAGAGTGTAAGTTTCGTTGTATTCAACAGTATTATAGATCCACATATTCATGAATCATAATTTAATAGGTAGTAGACCAATGTTTGATCTATCAATTACCTACGTAGCTACTACTACAGATAGAAGCAATGACGATAATTAGGTATCAAAATACTTAGGTACTTAACGATTAGTCACTCATAAATTAATAAAGGTAGGGATGTATATAAAATATAGATAGACAATGTAGTTCCGGGTAGCAAAAGAAAAAGGCTATGGTAAGGGTAAAGGTCATGCTTTTGATTATTTTCGCGATCATAAAGATTCATGTTGTACTGGGATTTTTCTTACGTTAGATATTGAGGTTTACCAGATTCAACTGTGATTACCTGCACAATAAAGATTTTCGGCTTGTCCTGTAACGTAGGGGGCGTGAGATCCGATATGTACCGCATAACTCCGTGTTCACTGTTGGGAGTGTGACTTGACTCCACTACACCATCTCTCGTCTTCGCCAACATCATGACTGCCACGCAACCGTAGTCCGTGAAGTCTTGATGGAAGACTGAAAAATAGAGACAATCCTGTAATGATGTTTGATTTTGCAAGTGGGATGTGTTGACAAAGGCTTCGAGGCGGAATTGCTCTTTTTTATAGGAGGTTCTTTGGGTGAAGTTGAAAAAGTAAAAAGTTATTAACCAATCACAACTAAAATACCTAACTATACAATGTATCTGTATATTTTCAATGTATGAAACAAAGGGTAACAAAGGTAAGGGAGCTAAAGAAGAAGTAATATATTATATAATTCAAGAACATAGTAAGCAGTTGTTTCTTGTTTATCCATGAAGTGAAAATTATGAAACTACCCAAACATATAGATAAATCAGTTACAAATTTACAACTGCGAAGCAAATGTTTAGCTGAGATATGTCATTATCTAGGTAGGTACCTATTTCAAAACTTACATCTTTCACAAGTGCTAGCAATTTCTTCATCAGTCAAGTTTCTATAAACATTGACTTCGAAGCAGAATTTTTCAAAGGTACATTTGAATTTCATGCTCATATCGTCAGCTTGAGGTGGAGTATCTTCTTCGTTGTATTCGAAGCCAACATCTGACGCATTGCCTTCAAATATTAACATAGCGTTCTTGCTGTATCTGTAATTAGTTTAGATAGCTATTTATTAAATTGTGATTCTTGGAAATGATGATAATGATTCTTTACAAAAGGAAGATTTTGAATAACAAGTACAAGATGTAAGTCATTCTGTTTTAAAATATGTATTTGTTTTTACAAGGATATTGTTATTACAATCGAAGAAAAGTGATATTTTACGCGTAAGTAGATAGATGATGAAATATGCAATCGGATCTACACACAATGTTATAAGCACACACAAAATAAAACATTTTACTCACAATATCGATAAGGGCCACCAGTCGGCTATCTTTAAGTGTTACATTAATTTCATTATTACTATTCACCCACCTGTCTAATTCATAGGAGAATCGTGCTCTCGTAGATACCCTCAACGGATCCACCTCCTCTGAATCCTCACTAGTGGATGGCACACTCCTAACACAAGCATCTTCAGGACTTTCAGGTTCTTTTGGCGTCTCTTCAGCCTTTTGATAATCAGCTTTATTATATGGAAGAGCACATACTACAACGTTGTCTTCGATATTATATTTGAATTCGATTTCTTGCATTTTGGGTCCCATGGTGGTTACCGACACAATTGAACTGACTCACAGAATATAAGGATGAGATATCTTATCGTAACTTATCGATGCGCGTGCGTCAGTGATTACAGTAGTAATAATACGCCAATCGCTGTGTATTCAAAATTCTTGAGTAGGTAGATATAGGTTGTGTTGAGATAATTATAATCTAAATGTTTTCATCATTAGTCTTGAAAACTCTTAGGGTAATAGCTTTTCCTTGATATGCATTATACATGATATGTTGGTAGGATTGTATAGAGTACTGGCAAACTTATTTATTGTTTCTTTAAGTAGCGAATTATCATCTTTCTCAATAATGTTTAATAATTTTATTAATTTATTTGTCTACTTACCATTACAGGATTTTTAACAGGGTTATAAGAAGGTATGTATTTAGAAGATTGAGAGATATAACCTACTAGCTGCACCCCGCGGTTTTACCCGGATATGTCTCGATCCTGTCGGAATATCGAGAGAAGGTACCTACATTATTTAATTACATTCCAAGATGTACCCAGTTAGAGTTTTAGAACAACTTGCAAGGCGGGCGGCTGCGCCAATACGAGTACTAAGCTTAAAGTAACTAGCAACAGACTCACACAAGAACCGCCTTCGCCACATCACTCCCCTCCGGAGGCCGGAGGTCATAGTGGGTCGAGTCTTGTATCTTGCGATGTTTGCCAGTTCCACTTGAGGTTCCAGTGAGTTGGAACCGGGTGGCACATAGTTCGCGGTGAGTCGGAAATGTCCGAGTCGTGTGTGTGAGTCGGCTCGGGGTGGCGCTGCGTTATGATCTAGTGAGTCGGATGTGGTGTGTGAATCCTCTGCTTGTGGACCGGCCGAAAGTGTTGTGTGCTGCGCTGACGTTCATACTCGGGGTCACCAGTACAGAGGCACGAGGAACAGGGTGTAAAGTTCACTCATCCTCTATAGAAAAGGGTGTAGATGCCGCCACAAAATTTAATATGGCGGTAAAAATTGTGATGCCATGTTGGGTACCAAATGAAAGAGCTTAATTGGCACATAAAAAATATATAATTATAAACACAAAATAATTTAAATAAAAGTAAAAGTTATAAAAACTAAAACCAAACTACGACAAAAACGCCAACTAAAAAGGTATAAACAAGACATTTAAAAATCCGGAGTCACATGTAATCTGTTCGATTTACACGACGATAACACGACGTGTGACTCCGGATTTTTAATTTCTCTGTCTGTGATGTCTTGTTTATACCTTTTTAAGTTCACGCCCATTATAACAGCACCGCTTCGCAGTAACGCCCTGGCAGCAGCATCGCCTTGAAAAATCTAGGCGTCAACGCGCCGTAAGCAAGGCGACCGCTAGTCGCCAACGCGCCGCCAGCAAGGCGACCGCCCGCTGCCGGCACGCCACCGATGATGTGACCTTGTTGTTTATTCACAAGCGAGGCATCACCGCGCGGCCGGCGAAACGTCACTGCGCGGACGGCGCGGGCGAGGCGGCGGCCGCCTGCAAGCGTTTCTTCACCGGCGCGCGGGCTCCTAGCTTGAAGCGTGCTGTTGGCGCGACGTGCGACGGCTCGCGGGCTGCTGGCTGCCCGCGAGCCGTCCACTATTCTTTATAGCCATCGTAAAATAGTCTGCAATGCATTTGACTTGAAATCATAACTTGAAATACAAGTTAGGTATTTGGCGAGTCGGAGCCGTGCTGCTATAATGAGCGATGTCCTTTAGTTGGCGTTTTTGTCGTAGTTGGGTTTTTTTCAATTTCCTAGATAATATTTACGTAATTCCTTGATCAGCGGGTGCTCGAGCGGAATTGTCGCCGTCGCGACCGTTATTGGCTATAAGTATCGGCCCGGAATAATGACGGTCCGGTATAACTCTGACGGAAACGTTCCCGCATAAGGATTATAGCTGCAAACAAAAGAGAAGTATTTATTTTAAAGTAATAGTTCTTGGTAGAAAATTACATTTTCTGCAAAGTTAAAAGAATAAAAACCACCTTTCACAAAGATCTAATTGCTCTTGTATAACTAAAGTAGGACATTTACGATCAAATTACAATGTTCATTTAAGCCCTAATCATCTCCAGCCCGTTCATATTTTTAAGTATTCTTCATTCATTCAAACTAGATTTTTGATAATAGTCTAGATTTAATCAAAGCATTTGTGTTTAAGATTGAATAAAGATATTATATTGTTTGTAGTTCCTGTTACATTTTCGGTTTATTGGCTGGCTAATAAATGAAAGATTACAGTTCATCACGTTCATTCGGTCTATAAACCTGGAATATACCTTGTTTTTGAGGTAGGATAACCACAGAGTCCATAATTTTGCACAGAAGTTGAATAGACAGGTACAAAAAAAACAGAATAAAACAATGAATAAAACAGAGTTAATTAATATTGAATTATATCTAAGGTAATAAGTACTCGAATGGCTTTTGTAATTTAAATTACTTTTTCAAAAGCACATTCTTGAAAAGTGTGTGGGTAAAAAAAATATAACTGTCTGAAAACACTGAATAGTTGTCACTCGGTCATTCACTCACTTGTCACTTGTCGCCATAAATATTACTGTTTATGTCTACTGTTAAGTTCAAACGTTGTGCTCTTTGCGTGTGTTATTGTTTGTTTGTTTATTTATTGTTCATTAAACACTTAGCCGTACTTTTTTTGCACTTTAAGCTCGATATACATATTCTTGAAAGCGATATCTCATCGAAGATTTTGGTTTTCCTGATAATTGTTTATGATATTGCGGTGCTTAGACGATTGAAATCGTACATCAATGTTTCGGTGCATCAAATGTGTTTTACGCATGCAACGTATTTAATGCAGTCAGTGAAATATCCGTGCAACTGCAAAGCATCTTGATGGAGAACAAAACAACATGACGATCATTCAGTCCCAAAATAGTGAAGCTAAATGGTGCTGATCCACTCATCTCGTTGGGATAGGCCGTCTCTTCACCTCACTTCACTATAAAACTTGATCACTTTCTATCATTATTTATTAATAACTCAAATCATTTGTTCAGATAAATGAACCATAATATCATTATGTTAATGTAAAAGATTGTATATCTCTGACCGGGCAGCGAATTGAGACTATCCTACTTAACAATTACTGCTGTACATAATTGTATATAAATTATGTTTATTGGTTGTTATTACTTTTCGGGTACCAAAACGCCCATTCTCCTTTGATCATGAATGTCCTAATTTAGGTATACAAGAAGGCTTTAGCGCTCTGATTGGCCCTTCACCAGTGAAGGGCCAATCGGAGCGCCGAACGCAGTCGATGCGTAAAGTCGAGATGGTTAAAAGAAACTCACACTAGGGCCTCTGATGTTGGTAGGTGCTTATTCTGCTAGGCAATCATCCTCTCATCTTGACACAAAAGTTAGCTGGCTGGTATAGAGAACATCATGGCTAATGCTCTGAACTACATGAATCATACTGATTATGTTTTACATAATATTTGTTCAGGTACTTAGTGCATAAATAATAAATAAACAGTTGAGTCATGTTTATTTGAAGTGGATAATACTAGTTCGGAAGATAACATTGAGGAATGTTTTTTAAACGAAGTCGAAACCGATATTATTCATAAACAAAGAGAGAAAGTCGTCAGTCATAATACCTAAAGTCTATTATAAATATAATAGTTTATATTTGTATAAGTTTTAAAGCACTATATCACCTACCTGTGTAATTCCTAAGGAAATCTCGCCCTGGTGGTTACTCTGAACGGATATTGAACCTCTGAATCGTCACTAGTCGGCGGCACAACACTTCTCTCATCAGAATGTTCTACATTCTTCGCTTCCTCATCAGCGTTTTGATAATTCGCCTTATTGTATGGAACAACCATACATAACGCTAGTTTAAAATAATACATGTTTGGAAACAACAGCTTCTAAATTGATGTCTTTAGTATCTTGAACTGTTTGCGAAATATGGTTGACACAATTGGACTAACTTACACAAGGAAAATAGTCTGTGATATGGTTTTATCTCTTCGATGCATGTGCGTCAGTGTAGGGATGCAAGAAGTGCCAATCGTATCGATATGTAAAAAAATAATAATATCGATTTCGATATATCGAAAAAAACATTGATATACTTATTAGTCTTACCTATCGATAAATCGGTGAAATGTTCTAAAACATATTTTAACTTTATGAAATTCAATTGTTTGTTTTTAATTATATAAATACCAAACTAGTAACATCATTTCTGATGTCAAATGTTTAATTAAAGAAACATTTATAAAAATAAAGGACATCGCTCAATATAGCAGCACGGCTCCGACACGGCAAATAACTTGTGCAAATGCATTAAAGATTATTTTACGATGGCTATACATGATAGTGGACGGCTTGTTGGCATTGAGCGGCCCGCGGTGACGCCTCGCTCGTGAATGAACAACAAGCTGTCACCTCACCAGTGGCGTGCCGACAGCGAGCGGTCGCCTTGATGACAGCGCGTTGGCGACTAGCGGTTGCCTTGCTTACGGCGCGTTGGCGACTAGATTTTTCGAGGCAGTGCCGGGGCGTTACTGCACTGGAGTTAGTTGACAACGTTTTTAAATATTACAAAATAATATTTATAATATAATTATTTAGCTCACTACTATTATATAATACAAAATTCATAAGATTCTTTGTTCGGTCGCACCGACAGCACGCTTCAAGCGAGGAGCCTGCTCCCCGGCTAAGAAACGCCTTCAGGCGGTATGCATGCACCTCGCCAGCCGCGCTGTGACGCCTCGCTTGACAATTAACATCAAGCTGTCATCTCACCGGTGGCGTGCCGACAGCGAGCGGTGCCTTGCCGACTGCGCGTTGGTGACTAGCGGTCGCCTTTTTTACGGCGCGTTGGCGATTAGCGGTCGCCTTGCTTACACGGCGCGTTGGCGATTAGCGGTGCTGTTATAATGGACGATGAACAGTAGTCATGGGTGATTAGTCTACTTTTTATGGCTCTGAATGCCAGCGGTTTTCGTCAGCGGCGACAACGGTGTTGCTATTGGAAATATTATATCGTATTTGATACATTTTCGATACGTTTCGATTCAATATACAAAAAAATATCGATATATCTATGTATCGAAATAATAATTATCGCCAAAAAATATCGATGTACCTACCGATACTTCGATATTTTTTCCACTAGCCTATGTCAGTGATTAGATAAGTAAACGCCATTCGCTGTGCGTATTCAAAATTCTCGATTAGGTATATATAGCAATCAGAGGCGGAGATGTTTAAAAAAAAGCAACACGACCCACGAAATTACAAGTATCTTCAATCCATTCGTCACGTTTTTAAATTATTATTGAACCACCATTTTTACTCAAGGAACTAAATTATAATCATTAAAACAAACATAAATCACCACTAATAATAACTAATAGGTCTTAACTTCTGTAGTTTTCAGAACCAAATATAAAAATAATTGGGAAAATATAATATAATATAATTGGGAAATTTATTTAAAATTGGTGGCAAGGACATCGACGGGAAAACTGATACCATGGATTCAGTACATGATTCTGAAAAGCTCTGCGCCGAAATTTTTCGTCGGTTATAAAAATAAAATCTGCTGTTCCATACATTTTGACCGACACCGAGCGACACCGGTCAAAATGTATGGAACAGCAGATTTTATTTTAAATAACAGAAAAATAATCGCTTTGGGCAGCCAGGACCAACGGCTTAACGTGCTTTCCGAGGCACGGAGGAGTCTCAGTATGTAAAGATGGTCACCCATCCACAAACCAGCCCCGGCAAGCTTAGCTTAATCTGATAGATTGACCCGTGCGGCTGTTGTTACTTAGCCACGAGCTCTACTTGGTCTAAATCGACCTTAATAGGTAGGTTATATTGCTTACACACACGTCTGCTCTACTTGAGTGCCAGACTGCCAGTAGACAACTGAGAGAGCTTGAGTGGGAGTATGAATAGAATATACCTCCACCAAACAAGTGCAGTAAGCATAGGGCCGGTTGATGTGGTGAGGGCTATGGTCCGCAGTGGACGTTTTCATCTGAAATGGTGATCTTGATGATAAGTAGGTAGGTACTGTTTGCACTCCACAATGAGGATGACTATATGCATGATAAGTATTGTTTCCTATCGATATTGCTGTGCTTCGCTGGATGCCGTAGTTCAGCGCCGGCCGAATCGGGATCATCGCTGATCGCTGAAAACAATGTTCTAGTGTTGAATTTTGAGAAAGTACCTACCTATTAGTTGGCACTTAAAAATTCAAAATGAAATGTTAAAATCGGATTTAAAAAAAATATTCTTAGAAAATGGGGTCAATGACCGCTGGTAGTGTAGTAACTTGCAGTACGAGTTGAGAATAACAGTTTATTTTATTGAGTCATCGTCTTATTACAAAAAACTGCATAAGTAATGGTTTAAACCAAGACTAAAAGGTCTTGGTTTGTTACGGTAATAAAGCTAGTTCCAGGCTCAAAATGTGTTCCTATTACAAAACGAAGACTATTCGAGGATCAGTTAGTACCAAAGAAGGTTCATGGTTCAAATAATATCCACAGATAAGAAACAAAAATGGCATTCTTTCATTCGTTCACGCAGGCTTTATATGAAGAAAGGTTCTGTTTCTCTAAATGTTGATATTATAATAATACTTTGAAATGCTTAAATAATTATTTATCAATACAAAAATATGTCATAAATAGTTCTTTGTTTAGCTTACAATATATTGAACAAGCACAACTTGTAATTTTGACGCGCTTTTTATAATCATGTTCTCATATTTTTTTACACCTCTATGACATTGGTAATTAAGATAATCAAATAAATTAATCTCTACATATTGTAGCAAGCATTTTGAGATGGAACTAAAAAGTAATTTGTCAATAAAATTGAGAAAATCACAACTTAAAATATTTCTTTAAAAATTACCAGTTCATTGACTGAAGAAAATCCTTTTCTATTAATATATAACAGACCCCAATCAGCATTTACTTTCTTTACTCTTATATGAGTACAGTCTATTGCCCCAATTACTGTAGGAAAATTAGCAATACTGCGGAATTTCCTAATGCTTTCCTCGTGTTCATTTAGAGTAGATAATGGGCATTTTTATAAATCTTCGGGACATCCGTGACAAAATGTCCGCTACCTTTTTACACGTTTTGCTGACAATTGGCTGAAAATCACTATGCAAATCAGCTGTATCGTCTTAAATCTACGAATAAAACAATAATATTTGTATATTTTTTGGATTTTATCTTTAATGTTATGTTAGCATTGACCAAGCTTACATACTTCATGTCGAGCCCAGTTGCGTAATGCGCAAACTACTTCAGGACTCACAGGACATCCTCGAGGGTCGTGGGATAAATCCACACGTAAAACATCCACTATCTTTTCTCCAAAACGTTTCGTGAACCAATACTTATATCTGAAATCTTCGTCACTCAATTCGAATGGATTCTCACGATGATGATGTCTGTAAGATCGCCGAGACGTCTCCAGCATATCCAGATCTTCTAAATTCATCAAGTCGATCATATTAATATCAATTTTTTATGATTTTTATTTAAATAGACCCGCGCAAACACCAAAACAATGACAACCCAAACGTCAAATAAATTAGTACCAAAGATAAACTAGGGGACTCGGCGGACTACCTTTAGTACCATAAATAGTTCTGAAACTAGAGATAAACTTCATTTTATAATAACGTTTTATTTAGTCATGGTACTAAAGCTAGTACTAATCCCAGTACCAAATTTAGTCCGTGTTTTGGAATAAGACGGAAGCATTTATTTCTATTAAACCATTTCCAGGCACTTTTGAATTATTGTCAAGGAATCGGTCAGTTAGAAATATGAAGCTAGTTGATACCCATTACATAGATGAAGTTTACACAAAAAAAAATTATTTCAACTGTCATATCAAGTGACTACATTACATAGGGTCGTAGCCCCTAATAAAAAAAATCTTTAAAAAATTGTTCTATTTATCTTGTTCAGATATTGGCAGATACGCCTCACGTCACGCGGAGTTTTGCTACCTACTTTAAGTAGACCCTGTAGTATTTATTTATTTGTTGTTATTTACCTACCTGTGTAATTCCCAAGAATATATCGCCCTAGTGGTTATTCTGAACGGATACTGGAACTCCTCAGAATCGTCACTTGTTGACGGCACAACACTCCTTACATCAGAATTGTCTCTATTTTTCGCTATCTCTTCAATTTTTTAATAATTCGCCTTATTATATATATCTACCTTATAGGTAGCTTCGTGCAGACCAGCGCGACGCGACACCGGTTATTGTTATACCGTCAAGTTTTCTTAGAAATTGTATTGTTCGTGTCACGGCGCGGCGTCGCGTCGCGCTGGTCTGTACGAGCTTTATAACAGTTGGCGGCATGGTTGGACTTAACACACACGAGGAAAATAATATTTTAATCTCTTTGATGCATGTGCATCACCGTCTATAGAAATAATAGATAATACGCTGTAGGTATATAGTTGGGCACTTTCCAATTTATTGTATTTAGGTTGTAAGTTTAAGATTATAAAAAGCAAATAATAAAACAATTTAAATATAAAATTAAATAAACCGAATAACGGCAGGTATAATCGATTTGAAGAATCGTTAGAATCGATATGATGAATGGCCTGAGTTGGCAACACTCGGTAAGCGCGGGGATTCCACAGACTACGGGGATTCTAATCTTGTCAGCAGGGCTGCGCGGACGTGTACCTACTGGCTGTATTTTGCTGTGTAACATTGGTTGTGCAATAAAATAATTTTAAATCATAGTGACCTGAGTTTTACTACAAATTCATAATAACGACAGTTTTTTAAATTAAGTTTATATTTGCAAATAAATATTGCTTCTAACTGAAAAGCTTGTAGGGAATTGAATTTTCTTTTGCCAGATTTGTCGTTGTTTTTCTTACTTACCTACTTGAAACATTGGTAGGTATATTGAATAGGTACACTAGGTATCTTTAGTCTATTTCGATGACCATTTATATCCTAGAAAAATATGTACAGTGAAGGTCTTGCATCAATAAATGATTTACCCTTTACCAGAGACGTACGTCTGAGTGACTTAGGCACTCATTTAAAACCGTGATATCTGAGCCCGGTTTACAGTGAGGTCGAAGTAAAGTACCTACATAAAGAGCTCTAACTTGCTCTAAGCTCTAACTAAATGTATATAATGCTATAGCTGTGCTGCTGGGGAGTTTGTTGCACCACTTCTTCTTCCCAGCTAAAGCACTAGGAAGTGGTGAAGGGTGGGCGTTTTTGACGGAATGTTGACGTTCGAAAAGTCCTCTTTCTCAGGCTAGTTTGAATAAATGACTTTTAAAATTTAAATCTTATGTTTTATTAGAAAGGACCATAAAACAAAATCAGATAAGTAACATCAAACTGTTTATTTTCGTAAATACGCTCTTAATATTTACGTTCTTATTTATCTTAAAACTGTAAAATAATATGCACAGGAAGAGCAAGACAGTAGCGACAATACTATAATTATTTAAAACACTTTTAAGCTGATTTGCCCAACTAGATTGTAGTATTCAAAAATGTATGATATGTATTTTATAAGTCATATTGCAGAGATGCAATAACTCTGCAGTTCCACTTATTGAAACAAATGACATTATTAACAAAACAAAATAGAAATAACAACAAACATAACTTGACCATTATGGCAATTGTTAATTAATAACATGTAAGTAAGTAGAAATGCAGAGTTTCTTGCATAGATTAAATTCAGGTGACAATTAGAAAGTTTTAAAATATTTACACTAAATACTTTTGTCTCTACTGTCCTGGCTCAAAGCTCTACTCTGCACATATTATAATTATTCTTATGTTGTAACTTAACATTTAAATATTTAATATATAAAACGATATGCTTAACATTAAATACATTTATACGAGTATATACAATAAACATCACTATTCGTCTTTTTCTTTATATTTACATTTATTATTTACAAGACTAGATTAAGAAAGTCATAATTAACAATTTATTTACATACCCAATATGATAGCGCGTATCTTTTTATATACAACCAAAGCTTTCTACTAAAATTTTATACATTTTACAAATTGATTAGACTACAACAGGTTTTCTTTCCCTATATTTGCATGAGCAACTTTTCTTTTTAAAACTAAGATTGTTATTCTTGTGTGAGTAATCAAGGAGTGATCGAGAGGAATGTCTTTGCTATAAGGTGTCAGCTTTATCATTGGTTACTGACGTGCTGCTAGACTTTTCCTGAGTGTCCATTGGTTTGACGTTGTTGCATTGCGTCTGGACGCCCTCTTTCGGTTGGTCGTCAAGTTTCTTGTCTCCGTCGCCTATTGGTTGGATCGTTTGGCCGTTGAGGTGTTTGAAGTCGGCAGGGTCAGTTTGGGTCTCTTTGTCAGCGGTTGGTGCTTCTGGAATTGCGAAATTAATTAGATTACTAAGCTGTAGTCTGTCTGTGGTCAGCTTGAGGTCAGTTGGTAGTCAGTCTGTTGTCAGTGTATATTCAGCCTATGTTCAGTATGTCGTCCTTCCGTAGACAGTCTATTGAAATCTATGTTATTTATCACCAAGTTATCTAGCTCTATTGTCCAATTGATGTATCGTGATTTCTGTATCCATTTCGAATTATTTTTTCTGTTATTGGAAAAAAAAAGTTAATGCAAAATGATATTTACTTTTGATCGGCGGGTGCGGCAGCAGCGGCGCCGGCGGCGGCTTGCGGCTGTACCGGACCGGCATTATGCTCTGCCGGACGTTTCGCTCCGGCCGGATGAGGATTATGTATAGCTGGAAGCAATAGAAAAACCCTATTAATTTGATAGTAATCAAAATGTGCGTCTTATTTGTGTGGAATAACCTTTTCATTCAATCAACATTCTTTCTAAAAACAGGTTTCAAATAAATCTAATTTAACGAAAGGTCCCGACGTTGCTAGTAAGATAAAGTGCGACATTTTCAACTCTGTTTCCCTAAGGGGGTCTTGTTTGTTCTTACAAACAGGCTATGGTGTTTTAAAATTATATACAGTAGGTATTAGTGTCACAAGTCACTTTGAACTCTAAGAAAAAGGTACTTAATACAATTGTGAAAAATTAAGTTAATATAAATCAAGAGGGCATCAGGAAATTTCAATTGGTATTGTAATGGTGACTTATTATTTTTGTTTACTGGATTACTGTCTGCTGACCGCAATTACATTTAGTTCTCTCGTGCTGTTCTCATCATCCTGTCCACAAGGGCAGGTAGGAAACAGGGCATCAAAGGAAACTGTGTTGCGTCGACCGCAACATCGTTTCCAATTAAGTTCAACACACACACAAGACGGGTGCGTGTCGGGCGCGGGTCGGGACGGCAGTACAGTGGGCTTGTACATATAGAAATTCCTTGTATGATTTGGATGTCAGCACACGAAACGCGCGACCCGCTCTGCGCCCGACCCGCACCCGCTTTGTGTTGAGCTTTAGTTTTCTTGTTGTCGTGTAAAAATTGTCACTTCCCAGAATATGGAACGAACAAAGCAAAAATGCAGCAGCAGCACAGTTATGTGGGCGGTATTTTAGTTAAAAAAAAGCAAAGCAAATATATTTTTAGATATGTACCTTGCAATTTTTACCGCTGAACCACAAATAAATTCTGTAAATTTTATTCACATTTTTTATACGAATAACCGCAATATTATTAAAAATTCTCTGTACCTATTCATTTGATTAACAGAGAATATTGGTAAAAAATAGTTAGCCTGAAGCGTTAAGTGGAGTGGGTAAGGGATGCTCCACATTTTAATGATTGACTGAATTTATTAAAAAGATTCGCCATTTTGTTTTTTTACGTAACGTAACATCACGCCTAATCCCCAAAGGGTTAGATAGAGGTGTACAGGTACACCTCTATCTAACCCTTTGGGGATTTCACCCACATTTCGCCAAATATGTTAAAGGCCCATGTACGTAATAGAGAGCGAGCCTAGTGCCATCAACTGGGCAGAAATCCAGACTTCAGGCTGCTACTAGGAATCCCTGACGGAAAAACCCAATAACAGTTTGTCCGACCTGGGAATCGAACCCAGGACGTCATGTTTAGCAGTAGCGCTTGCGACCACTAGACCAACGATTCAGTTGTTTTTTTATTGGGGAATAAATTGCGTTTGTGTCAGTATTTCAGCTTCGACCCTTAACATATCTCGTGGCTACTGGCCCGATGCTGATCTCCGTTCAATGCTCCGTAAAGCGGCTGCTGACTTATTAAGTTTACCGACATTTTTTGTTAGTGCTTTTTTGTTTTTTTGTTGTGAAACTGTATATTGAATGAGTTGAGATTTAATTGTGTTTTGTTTTGGAATTATCTATGTCGTAGGATGATTTGATTGATTGATTGATTGATGATTCGAATTTTTGCGAAAACCCTAGGGCTTTTGTGAAAACACGGATAATTAGAAAATGGTGAAAACATTTAGAAGCCTCTCTTCAAGGGCTTTCTAAAATCCAAAATATCAGCTAAATTGTACGCGTAAAAATAGATTACTCCAAGCGGAACCATACAATACTTTAGTACTACTAAGTATGAGGTTTTTCGCCTTACCTACCATATTCGAACTCTAATTTCACCAAAATAATGTGCCGAAAAGTACTTATTCTTTTGGAAATCTGAGGGTCCGTGAAAGTTTTTGAATTGACTTTTGGGTCATTGTCATCCTTCTTTTTTTCTTTTTTTAAAGACTGAAAATCTAGAACGAATCTTGTCAACCAAAAATGTTCCCTTTGAGCGAAGTTTTAGTCACTTTGGGTGATGTTTAGATAGGTAGTAGTTTTAATCGAACGTAGACCATAATTTAAGGATTTATAATAAATAAAAAAACAATTCCTACAAATGCGACTTAAAAAGAGAAAAATAAAAAAAGTCGTGAAGTATTTCCCAAAAAAATTAATCTGTCTATAAATAATGGCTGAACATATAAGGGTGTTCCGTAAAGCCCTTGGATAGAGGCTCCTAAAAAAATTATTTGGTCTTCGTTTTACGGGCCACCCTGTATGTTTGCGTAATGGATTTTGTGTTATTTGTCCTTAAACGTTTGAATTTGTAACTTTCTTGTTCAGAAACAAGATATATAGGCCACCATAGCAACCAACAGATGATAGATTGGTTTATGATTCATTAACGAAAATTGACTTGTGCAATATTTCAGCAAAATATTAACATTAACGGAACAAATTTTTCACTTTTATAACTTAATAAAAATTTTAATTGTCATAGCGGGGCATTCTGCCATGGCGGCTCGAGTGACTTCAATACTTTCAATCTGTCTAACCTGCGAGTTTTTTTTAACAGTGTGGAGCTCTCACCAAAAGTTTATTTATTAGTTCTGTCGGAATTTTCGGTAGTCTTAATTAACAACGTTTCTAAATATTAAAAAATAATAATTATAATATAATTTAATTAAATAATTATAAAATATTTTTTTAATTATTAAATAATTTTTATAAATAATTTATTTAGCTCACAACTATTCTACAAAACAAAATTCATAAGATATTTTGTTTAACCTAGCCTATTGCGCAATTATTCTAGTGTATTTATTTACCTTCACGAGGAAGGTCCTACCTACTTAAATTCCAAGTTTTTGGCAGTTTGTTTACAGTGCAGTAATATTTACCTTAGGAGAGAACAGGCAGACGAGCGTGACGCTGGCGCTAAGTGAGATGGTGACGGCCATACTGGTGACGCGCAGGGGCACGTGGCTCGCTGTGCCGAAATACAGCGGCACGAACGCCAGCCAGATCACGCACGTCGTGTACATCGTGAAACCTGGGGATAATTGATTATGTTTAGTAGAGCTAGGGCTAGAAGGCGTCGTGGTAGAACCCTTAGAGGAACGCGGGACGAGCTAGACCAAACAAACGACCAGAACTGGGGCCTATTTAGGTAATAAAACCAACAGGCGACTGGTGACAGGCAGTAACAATATGACAATCCGACAATTTTACAAGTTCATCACCATCATCATTTCAGTCGAAAGACGTCCAATGCTGGACATAGCTCTCCCCCAAGCACCGTCACTTCGACCGATTCTTTGCTTCCCGCATCCAGCGGATTCCTGCGGCCTTTACAAGGTCATCGGTCCATTTTGTGGGAGGCCTTCCAACGCTACGTCTTCCGGTACGCGGTCGCCACTCCAGAACCTTTCGGCCCCATCGGCCATCTGTTCTGCGAGCAATGTGCCCTGCCCATTGCCACTTAAGTTTGGCAATTCTTCGGGGTATGTCCCTTGGTTTTCCTGCGGTTCTACAAGTTATTTGATATATTTATTGCTATTCGTGAGGCAATGTTGTCGTTTTTTTGACAAATCTGTCGCATTATAGCATACGAAGCAAACGGAGTATGTAAGATTCGTAGCAGGTGAGGTTCTGTAGTTTTTGCCAGCCCCGACGGTGGAAGGCGTGAATGTGTGTGTATGTATATTTATTTCATTTTCAGTGTCAAGTTCGGTCGACGAGTAGATTATAAACTACCGAATTTTATGCATTATATTGTTAACGAAATGATCTGTTCACAATTTCTCGACTGTTTATAATTTCGCGAGATGAATTAAACTAAAGGTGTTTGTAATTATCCACCATTTGCGTTATGCTGCCTTAAAATCGGATTTCCAGTACCATTAAATTTAACAGCGTACCATAATATAAGGAAGATGGGTGACACGTCGTGTATCGAAAGCCTCCTTCAGATAAATATTTTACGAAGATATATCTCCCAGTAAATTGTAACCTTCACATTTGCTGAGGTAGAGCCCTGTGACAGACGGATGGACATTGATTGATATTGGCATCCCTTACGTTCGGAAGGAACTTGAAATTGAGGCTTTTCTTTTTCGAGATAAAGTTAACCAAAACCTCTAGTATTCCCTCTTTTACGAAAATAAATTAGGTAAGTAGTGGTAATCACTCAAAAATTCTGTCTTTATATCAATAGAACAGAATGATTACATTACTATTATTTTGATGATCACGTAATCTATCTCTACTAATCACATTACAGCGTACAGTGTTCTAGGAATGATTAATATCAATTAGCAGTAAGCGTTAATCTGTTAACAATTAAGACAGCCGCAGTTCCACGAACGTCTTATACCTACTTTGATTTAATACTACAGCCATACAAAATTACGACCCCACATTCGCACACACACCCCCTCACAATCACAACGTTCACACACAATACCTAATAACATACACAAACACATACATCCCACAATGTACACTTACACAGAGACACACACACACATAGCTATGATCAATTGATCTGTAGTACATCAATCTAATTACCGTGTTGGTACTGAGGTTACCTCAGCACATTGTGTGGTATTGAAGTACGATTGGCTTAGACACAGCCGCGCGTGAATAAGCTCTCGTATTGCATTGTTTAAACAATGGACTGACAACAATAGATCCCTGTTACATTCGTAACGACTGATTTCGTTTATTGCTTGTTTGTAGTAGTAACATACATACATAATTAGCCTATAATGTTCCCACTGCTGGGACACACGCCTCCTCTCGGTGAGAGAGAGTGGGCCGTACATAATCCGCCACGCGGGCCCAGTGCGGGTTGGTAGATGTCACATGTCTTCGAATTTTTGGTTCTAGGACATCCCGGTTTTCTCACGACGTCTTCCTTCACTGTTTTGAGAGCAGTGGTGATGATATAATTTACCTGCCTGTCTGAGCTCTAAACTATTACCCAACAACTCGTAAATCGCGACTGATATCTCTGGGCCACCACTGCTCAAGTTGTTTGCCTTCGATAAATTGATTGATGTTTGGAAGATTACCACATCACACACACATTTTCAAGTAGCTTTGTCTTCACAAAGCTACTTGAAAATGTGCTTGAATTTAACTTCAAAATTATACAAAGGGTGCCTAGAGTTGTCTACATTGCACAGTCAGGGTTTATTAAGCAAATTGACACCCTATGTCAATTTGCCGTGTTTTAGCGATTTCAAACAACTGTCAGAGAATTACAGTTGCTATTTGAATATACGGTCAATTTAAGTTCGTAGTTTGATAAAAAAATTATTTCCCTGAATCGTTTTTGGAATAATATAACAAAATAAAAGTACAAAAACATGAAAACTAGACGCCTCGTTTGGCCAAGCGAAAGAATACGTTGAATTGTCTATAAGTAGCGTGTCTTATAAGTATGGCTGAAAGATAAAACGGAAAGCTTTTAGTGATTTCTGAATAAATAAAATGAAATGCCTTGTATTGTCTCTGACTAATTCAGTCGTCTGTGAAATTAGAACGTCCGTCCGGCTCGATTTCATTTATACTACTTTGCTCTCAAATTACTAATACTTGAGTAACGAGGCCTGAAATAAGGCCAATTTAAGATTGTGACCTTTAAGCCTTATGGAGCAACTTTTGAGCCAATTTGGTAATGATTTGTGAAACAAAACTTGGTTCCGACATGGAACTTAATTTTGACGTTTTGACGGCCGAATTAATTTCAATGGGCAAAGTCGAGGCGAAAGTGTTTGCATGTAAAGTGGGGATGAATGAGTTAATATTTTGACTAAACTTCAGGAATAAAATCATGAAAATAGTATTACCTAGTTTTGAAAATGTAGATTAGTGTAACAGTTTTCAGCAACACCTAGAATTTAGTTGTGAGATTTAAGCATTCTATGATTACGCCTGCATTCACCATAGGAGTAGACAGGGGTGTACTGTAGACAGTTTGTGGTCTACTGTACCGGGATTTCATACCGGTGTAGCCCCGCGGTTTGACATTGACGCGCGCTTTACGTCACTTTCGACATTTTTCTGAAATTTCCCGTGTTACCTGTAATTTTTTGATTATTTTTGGTCTAATTGTCGAGAATATCCGTCAGGCCATAGAATGCAACAGCCCACAGACGATATTAGCCATTATTTAGCCGTAAAAATAGTGATTTAAGCCGCGTGAACCGATCGTAACCAATTGGTCACAGTGGGGTTTTGTCGAAAAAAATAAATAAAAAGGGGATAAAAGACTTTTAAGAATTCAGTTATAACATCATATTTTTCTTCCACTTGCTTGAGACAGCCCAGGGGCTGACTCCCTATCAAACAAAAAACCACATTCCTTTTTTATTTCAAATACAAATTGTTAGAATGTTCGAATGCTGTTTTCTTAGCATATACTGTGTAGTAAATATAAGGTTGCATATCACATAAAACATTACAGTACCTAGGTACACGTGCAGTACAACCTATTCTGGGCGAACATAATGCCGGTGGGCCCGACTGGGGGATCTCCGACTAGGGGATTGAAACCGGGACGGTCAAACGTTCGCACTAGTTCCGCTTGCCACAAACCAGAAAAATTGGGGGGCGGATGAAAAAAAAAACATAGCTACCTATATGCTTGCTCTCATTAAAAGCCTCAGGAATCTTCCTGGTGAGCACGGCATAGACCGTGCACACGAGGATCAGCACGATGGGGTAGAAGAACGCTATCATGTACGACGCGTCGACGTAGGAGTCGCAGACCAGCATGTTGTCCTCCCGCGTTGGGTAGTGGAACATGGCCTTCGCTGGCGCCACTATCATCCATACTACTACTATCAGCACCTGGAAGGAAGGGTGAGAATGAGTTGCCTTTTCAGTATATGCTAGCAGAGAAAAGAATAGACTGAAGAGGTATTTTAAAGGTAGCACAGATTGGGGTAAGCCGCGCCGCAACGTCACACATCACTTTCGTACATGTTCAATGAACCACGCACCCGGTGTGCCTCACCGCACTGTTACTGAAAAAAGTTATTACACATTTGACGACTTCCTGAATTATGAATCACTGACTGACTGACATGCTAATATTCCATTTGACTTTTTTTTTTATTACTGTGACCTTGTTGACATTTGAATTTTCATAATTAGGTACTGTACAAAAATGTCACCTTGTTGACATTTTTGTATTATTTCGAATTTTTTTAGTGATTCAAACTATTTGACATTAATTGGTATTTTGTAATACTTAATTTATTTTCCTAATTGTTATTTGAAATTATATAGCATCGTGTAAATTCAATAATAATATTGATATTGATTTGCATGCCTACGTCACAGTAAAACATGGAGGACTCTTGTAAATATTGTAATAAAACATCTATGTACTTACTAAAATTACCCATGTTTGCAAACCAATAAATGATTTGATTTGATTTGACTGTTTAGTCTGTAAATGCGTTGCACTACGGCCCGTTATGGCTGCAATCACAGATAACTATATACTAGGCTGCAATGCAATGCAATGCGCTTGCCTGAACAGTAAGCTATAGTTAGCATAGGTTATGGCCAAAACCGATTTGTCTGCTGAGTGTTAGTTGGTAATTTTATAAATTTTGGTATGACCGCTCATTCATAATTTCATAGTAGTTCTTAAGGAAGGCCCATATGATCGTTATGTTAGACTTAGGGCATGGACAAGGCTGTCAAACAACGAAATACTGTCTCCTCATTAAGCAAAGCTATGATACCTTCATAAATCAAAGGTGAAAGGTATGGGTCTGTCTGAGAAAAAGAAACCGGAAACTGAATTGAAGAAACTTCTCGAGGAAATAGATGCATCACCTAATCAGCATATAACTATTTAAAATTTCTATTTATTTGATTTATTTGGAATCATGATACTACTCATATTTTATGAAATTGTTGTACCCGGCCCACCATTATTATATTATACACAACAAAACCATTATTATTAAGACCTTGTAAACACATGTCCAATAAAGATTTGAATTGAGCAGATATCGAAGTACCTCCTAAGAATTGTGTTCATAATGGCTTAACTTTGATTATTTAGTGTCATATGTTTACTGCGTATGTTGTAGTTTACTGTTTATGTAGTAATTTGTCTTTGTTTAGAATACTTCTTTGAAGAAAAATAATATTACCTGTATAGATATAAGAGCAGCACATATCGCCAGCTGCGAGCTCGGGGATATGAGGATCGGTCTCTTGGCGGAATGTTTGCTGGCGTTGAAGATGCGCGAGATCCTGTTGGTCTTTGTCAGTAGGGCGGCGTATACCACCGTGAAACAGAAACCCGTGCCAAACCTGCGGGACAAGTTAATAATTTTATAATTTAGCACAGTAAAATGAATGTCACGCCTGTACAATAAATGGAAAAGAGATGTTTACAGTATTCTCTTGTGTTGCAGTTAGATATCAGTTATATTCAGTTTTGTTTCTCACTACTAACTTCGACTCAGCTGAACATAGGGCCAATTCCCGATCGCCCAATTTGCGAATTTACTGCACTCCTAACAATGTATAACTCGATCAAAACTTTCCAATTCAAATGCTGCAGATTTTGCACAAGTTCTGCCTCGGGGTGAATCGGAACACATCGGTTATCTTCGGACGTCCGACCAGGAAGCTACGTCCGGGCCCTGTCTAGATATGTCATGTAGTGCTCGATCGTCTATGCAATTTGGAACGTGCTGCAGTTTGATATTTGTGCTTGTTATCACATGAGGTTATCCTTCCGACGAATTACGACGTCCGTGTCGTGTCGTCCAATGTTAGCTTTACTATTGTCGCCATGTTGACTGTCATTTTGCGATGCTTTGCAGGTTTACGAATTGACCTCGTTAGTGTGAACTAGGATTAAGCGAGGCGTGTTTTAGTGTCGATGTGATGCAGACTTTTGATGGACTTTCAAAGATATTTTGTATAGGTAGGTTTTGGATAGGAAATCGATCGTAACTGAAATATCTGCGTACATAAAGAAAACTTAGGAAGGTATTTGAGAAATTAATTAAAAGTACTCGTGTCAAAATTTTGATCATTTCAATTAATTGTTTGATTACAATGAGTACTCCACTGCGCCAGTTTAGCAAAGCGGATTGCCGAAAAGTGTTGAAAACAAATCAATTGGAGTTTCAAAAGGGTTCGCAATTAATAGACTGTCGCAAAACAGTTAGTATAATTATAAAGTAATTATAAATTCGTTTATACAATTATTAAAGTAGATTTTAACTTTTTCATAAACTTATAATTAATTAAATTACTTTTTCATTTGTCAGACTTAAATTGAAAACGATGATGGGTTGAAAATCCAACATAATGGAAATACGAAGTAACAATTTTACACAGAAAGCCTCCTAAGTAATTATTTTTAAATCCAACGCTTAAATGGGCTTTAATGTCGACATTTCAAACTTACATATAATCAACTCAGAGCCATAAAAACTGGATAAGCGAACTGTTCAAAGTTTTACGGCGTCTAGCCACTTCATCTGATATTATTTAAAGTTCAGCTCATTAAATAGCTCTTAAATCAGCAATAAATATTTTGCCTTAGGCAAACTAATGCAATACCTAGCTGTTATTAAAATAAATCCATCCACTGTCAACTACATAATATTTTATATGCAGCACTGTCAAAAATGTGGGACATTTTCTTTCAATGTCATAATTTTCTCAATTTGTCAAAACATAGATGGCAGTTATTTATAAAACTGGAATGTTTTCAAAAAGCCACAAACAAAAGTATAAAGCAAGCCAAACGCAGACAACGGAAGCCTCAAAATGTTGATTCACTCCGAAACAGTTTTCGCAATCCATTACAAAAATCTCAAAGTGCAGTAACATGATTCTTCAAAGGCGTTGCGAATCGGTAGTCCTGTCAAAGGAAAGTGAATTGTATTGTGTTTGCCATAATACCTGGTATGGTTTGAAGGAGTGCAGTCTCGGCGTTGAGAGCATGTTAAATATAAACAAGCACCTGCATTTCATTGGTAGTGATGGGATTTGGTAAAGGATTCAGTTATCGAAATTCCTTTGCTGTTCAAAGGGTACTCCTCCTACTGAGGATTTACAAACTAAAGCTTTCGATTGGCAAAGCTATCAAATACTCAACCCAATCGATTGATGGGTATCATGAAATCGGGGGTTCAAGTTAAGTTGAATCAAGAAGCTATCAAAAACTCAGAACATATTTAGCGTAAAGGAGATGTTTCATTTTCGGCCATAAAGTGTAATGAAAAAATTCCGTGAATTGAGGACAAATATGCTTTCCTGAATACACAGAAAATAATAGTTTATTAAATTATTGCCATATTCTGTTGATCATGGCGTCGTCTTCTTGTACACTGCTTTCGTCCAGAAATAATCATGTCACATGAAAACATAATAATATCACGTAGACGTTATTTATGTAAATATGAAAGGCAGGTATTTCTGTGATAAGAGAATAAGATAGCTATCTTAGGGCTATCTTGAACAACTTTTTTGATTATTTAGAAAGTGTGAATCATCGTTAAAAATATATTCTATTTTGGTGGATTTGTATGTACTTATGGACGAAAAATTCAAACATATTGTTTGTATTGCTATTTGACATCACAGCTGTCAGTCTCGTTCGTCTCGACTTCGTGTCTTTCGGTGTCTATACAAAAACGTTTTTTATGGAACAAGTCAGCGAGAATTCCAAAACGGCTTTGGCGTTCAGCCGGAAAAAGTTTTACGCAAACAACAATCACAGTTTTGATAGTTCTACATAGGTTATGTAAACGTCATCTCTCCAACCTGTCATGGCTGGCTGTCGATGGTCGTATTTCTCCTGACAAACGTCAAACATTTTCAGTTTTTATTTAGTGTTTAAAAAATATTAGATATTATGAAAAAAAACATTCTTTATTGTATTCACAAAAAAATTAAACGTCTCCTTTTTTTGAAAGAACATAAAAACATTGTTTCGCTCTGAGCTTAAATTAGACGGTAAAATTCAATTTTTTTTCTTACGATGTCAACTGTCACTGTCTAGCATTTCCAGAAAACCATTTCCTGAACTGACACCTTCATTCAAATCACAGTTCAAAAAGCACTCCAACAAAATCGATAACTCGCATCGAATAATAATCCATCCGAATGATTAGATTTCCCCCATCACTAGGTAAACGGTTTCGGTGCCAGCGACAGGGACCCGTGAGTACTTGGCCCCGATGCGAGTATGGAAGTCGAGTCCATATCTCACGTAATATATTATTATGTAAGATTTCAGTTTGGCTGAACGATTTACTGCATTTTCTTGGAGGTAGCACGTAATGTAAATGTAAATGGAGTAATACTGTGGTAGACAATGGGAAGATATATTTTGAGTTTTTAAGGTTATTTCGCTGGTGAATGTGGGAATTTTTAAGAAGAAGATGAAGAAAGTGGGGATTGTTAGAAGTGAATGACAAAGATTTTCAAAAGAAAGAGGAATTGTTCATATCAAAAAGTACCTACATAAAATAATTTACAGCAGCAGTAGACGTAATGTTGTAGGTTAATAACGGTGCTAAAAATAAAAAAAGAGGGCTTTAAACTTTCTTACGTGGCGCCAGAAAAATTCAATAATCGCTGATGCGACTGATTTAATTAGGTTGCAGGTTGGTCATTTGAGAAAATGACAACGCATAATAAAACACTTCATGATGATATCCTATCCAAATAAATACATAGAAAACCGAAAACAAACCAAACTGCGCCTAATATTATTGTTAAAGGAAAGTAACGATTGAGTTTTCCGTTCAGTTATTCTTCATACTTTACACGTGGCGTCCAAACCACGAGGAATTCACGTCACAAATTCACGCTGAATTTATGAAAAACTTCTTACATTTTCGGGTGACAATCTAAACTTTTGGATTGTTTCCGGTTTTTAGTTAAATAAGTTTTTAAGTTCAATTTTTCCCCGAACAGAGTCCTTATTTTTGATGTCATGGCTGCACTTGCCTCTGACTGTTTGTGGATGTTTTTCTTTACAAAAAACTTCCTTTTAATAGTAGTTTATGAAACTGTTGCATAATGAGGAGTATTATCTTTTAATATCTAGTTGTGTGCAGTTTCATTCACTACTTTATCTACTCTCATACATTGGGATTGAACCTAGTAAATAAAAGATCAAAGTTAAAGATCATGAATAAATAATTCCCACGAAATTCAGTACAACTTCACGTATGAATGGCGCCTGCACCCAGCACATCACCGCGCATGCGCTAGAGCGGTGCTGCTGTCCCCCGGTAACGTTCCATTACAAAAGTTGATGGGAACTCTTTGGTGATATTAACTTCTGGGATTTGCCCTGTATCGTAATAGAAAAAAAATTGTTTTATAGTATGTATTATTTTGTTCGAGAAAACGTATTGTGTTTATAAAGTATGTCACTATAAACTCGTTTTGAAGTTTATAATTCGAATATTACGATAAGAGACTAGATAAACATTATTTTCAGTTCTTAGATAAATCGAGCGAACGGTAACCAACAAAATACCACCTACTAATGAAACTGGGAAGCTTACTATTACGGATTCCCTTTATATCAGCAATTCATCACACTGGCAGTGAAATAACTTATTACGAAGTCGAATCATAAATTCATTCATATTCAGTTTATTACTATCTCGTTCAACCGTATGGCCGCGAGACCAGCGGTACATTTCATTACTCAAACTTAATTCAACGTCACAGAGGTTGTAAAGGCACAATTTTGATGATAAATGGTTTCAGTTATTTTGTAATGAACTCCGATAGTATTGTGCTTTTGACATGTAAATGTTATACTATGGAGGTAAATGAAGTGATTTGTCATTATGTGATAAAGGATGGAATGAGGGTTGAGCATGAGCATGGATGCTTGTTGGGTAACGAAGAAAGGTAATGGTTGGAAATTAGTGGTTCAAATTAAGTTGGTAGTAATGACGACACTCGTTGGCAGTTTGATAACCGAGGTTCAATTTAATATTGCTCAAATAATACCGATTGATACTACAGATATAGATATAGATGGCCTCTTTAATAAGTCATTAACTAGTTAGAATTGTGGTTTCATTCCTGCTTGTATTTCATGTTGTATTACTTTTTATTTTATTATGCTCATATCTTTTATACTCAAAGATAAATGTGTTTCTGTTCTAGGGATTTCACTTACAGCATCCTCTGTTTCTAGAGCCCCAACATCTTCAGTGACAGCTCACACGAAAGCCTTAATTAACTATTTATTTTATATTGCGTCACCATTCGCGAAGCACCTAGCTTGTTACCGTTCACAAATAGGGCTTATATTCAAGGAAACAGATAGCTTTTCTGAAATCGTAGCTTTCTGACATTTTGAAATGAATAATTTGTGTCACTATATTTTGGTTTTGCTAATTAAGTTTTTGTTCTCAATTTATTTTGTTTGAGTATTTTAAACAAAGTTAGGTATTTGTGTGTGGTTCAGTGATTTTTCTTGGCTAGAGACAAGTTTAATTTGGCAGCTATACGTAATTCGGGCATACTTTTTTCGGACGTACAAAACATTTTTAGACCATGATTTTATAGCGCAGATTATTTTCATTAATAATGCTAAAGCATCCAAACACAACTAACTATTGTTATGTAGTGTAACTAGTGTTTAAAATATAATCGAAGAAGCTTTCTTTGATTAAAAGGCATTAATTAATTAATTAATCAAAACTTCACTTTGACGGGAAGAAAATAGTCACAACGAGAAACTGATAGAAAAAAACAAAAACACTAAAACAAGTATAACAAAAATAAAAATAGTAAAACAGTTTTGACGGTCGTTTAGACTCTTACCTTTGTATGGAACAGAGGATATCTGTAGGCCTGAAGACTAACGCGAAGGTGACGAGGTAACACATGAGGATGCCAGCTAGAAGGACATAGGACACCTCTCTGCCACTGGCACGAACCACAGGGGTCGAGCTGTGGCGGACCCAGACGCCACACACGAAACTGTTGAAGATAAAGAAATATTAACAAATATAGGCCTTTAGCAAAATATTTTAAAGGTTTCGAGAATATGGGGAGAGAATACCGGTATTGAAAAGCTAGGGGATAAAAACAATCAAAGGAGAACAGAGGATACTAATTAAAATGCCCAAACCAAAGCTCTGAAAGGTAATATAGGATAGGATATTACATCGGAAACAGAAAATTGCCACTAATCCAGGAAAATTAATTCCATCAATAACATACAAATTCTTCATTTAACAAAACAATTCTAATTCTAATCACGTCGAGTTTCAGATTGTATGGATCAACATTAGATTATTCTTCTCGATTGCTTTTGTCAATCATGAATACTAACTGGCAATATTGGCATGGATTCTAAAGAATATCTAATTTGTTTTCCAATTTCAGCTTCCGTATTCTTACTTGCTTTACCTTTTCTTTTCTGATGTGGTTTCGGAATTCCAATCACTTTGTTCAATTAATTAGATTTGAGGTTGTTAATCGCAATTGACTACTGGTCGTATTTTGTCAAATGAATTTGACTTTATTCTTTTTATAAGCTCAAAATCTATTTTACGAATTTGGTTCTTTAGAATCTTGACACAAAGTTTTCGTTCGTTTAAAATTCAATAAGTTATTGATACATCTCATAGTAAAGGATGACGAAGTTTATCTGAATTTCAAGCATGCGGCTGTGGCCTGCCAACCGAACTTTATCTTGGGCTAAACTCCGTGACAAATGGAACAGCTGACTGGTGCAAATGTAGGATGTTATTACAGAGTTCTAAACAAGCTCTGCTGTTTAAACTAGACTAGTTTCTAGCTGGGATTAAACCAGCGGGTTCTATTTACCAAAATAAAATTGAAGAACCATATTCTGTGACAAGTGTTCGTGTAGACAACAAACTTGTTTTTAAGATTCTATTTATATATAATAGTTTTTTTTTTTTTTACCCTTCATTGACTATTCAAACAATAATTACCATAGTAAAATTATTATTATTATTCATAACTACCTATTTACACATCCTTAAGGAAAATCGTCAAATCACATAAATAATTTATCTGTCATTGCTTCATTTTTAATACTTTTTACTTCTTGTAGTATAGTAATTTTATTCCAGGTACATCGTCTTCACATAAAATGAAATAATGTAAACAAGATATTGTATTTCCATTCTTGTCCATACAAAACTACCTTTTGGATGGGACAACTAGATTCAATTCTATTTCCATCCTATACTATTAAATGAGTAATATTTGTATATATATAATCACGTTTTCGAAAACGGCTCTAACGATTTCGATGAAAGTTGCAATAAAGGGGTTGGCGGGGCCGAAAAATTTATCTAGCTATGTCTCTTAACTGGGAAAATTCGTTTTCTCATCCTAGCAGAGCTCAGTCGCCCAAAGTTTAGAACAAGATGGCTACCTTGCAATAATAACATAGGAGCATGAAATTAGTAAGTACCTATTATCATGGCAGCATAGAATTAGTATGTACTATACATGGAATTGGTATGAATCCTATAGTAATGAGCATTCTCTATTTTCACCCGAGCACAGCTCGGTCGACCAGGTACTGAAAATTTTATATGCCATAAAAACTCTGACACGTCAAAGTCTATTGACTTTGACGTGTCAGAGTTTTTACTACTGCACTACATGAAAAAGAAAGACAATGTTAATTTTGACATTCAAAACTGCTTTAATGACTTCACTTGACTTAATTTCGAGATCTCTATTTTCTCAACTTACGCTGTTAGCAGGATTCCGACAGACGAGAAGGACATAGCACCGATCGCCCAGGCGGAGTCAGGCCTCAGATAGGCCTCAGGAATGGGACGGCATTCAGTCTTCGTAGGGTTGGGCAGGGTGCCCCGGGGACATACCGTGCACTGGGTCTCTTCGATGGACCTTATCTGCGACAAGTGATTTTTAATAAATAAATTATTAATTCATCCTCTCTTCCTAATTTTTCTTTCTCAGACGATTTCCTTTTAATGAAACCAGTGTAATTACTTACTTTTTTACGTACGAAAACTTAGTGAACTGGAAAAGAAACCTAGAAGTGCTTTTAAATGTGTCAAACAGTGTTAGAAGAGTAAGACCAATTGCTATGTCACCTTGACTTGCCCTGCACGTCACCTGCCCTGCAAATACTTATGATGGGACAGTACCTCGTACTGCGTGCAGTTGAAGCAATGCCAGCAGCAGGACTCGCCCTCCACGTACTGCTTGGCCTGCCCCAGCTCGCACTCCGCGCTGCACACCGACTCCGGGGGGTGGCGCTCGCCCCATTTGAATTGGATGTCTGATGGACAAAGTAATGATTATAGACCATAAAGTGTGGTTCCAAATCTCGGTTCATAGATTTTAGCGTTTCCGCCCTTTAAGTTCTTTGTTTGTCTCGTTTAAATGAACAGAAACACTTAGTTGAACGATAGTAGGACTAAAAGTAATGACTAGATATTTAGTTTAGGATTAGTTCAGATTAAAAGGGCTCGTATAGGAAGTACTACCACCAGGACTAGTTCTGCCATTAAGAAGGTATATATGTCTGTGTGTAGTTTGGAGAGCCTGGATGCTGGTCTAATACAGACACAAGCGACGTTATATCTTCAGCAACAACATCGGTTAGTAATACAGATGACGGAACAGAATTGTATTTGGTTTAATTCAACTTACCATCAACTTCCAACTGCAGTTCTCCGTCCAGATACTGTCCTACATTCACCCAGCGGTAGGTCCCTTTCTTGATCTGCTTGAAGTGCAAGATGTTGTACCTTGCTGGACCATCTCCATTGTTGTCGAAGTGGAACTCGTCTCCGCTTAGACCTTGGTAGACATTCCTCATTATCAAAAGAAGCAAGGCAGTATTTTTCTATAAATAAATAAGATTTGGTTACTATCTTACAATTGGACTGGACTTAATATCTCTGCCGCGTAAGTAATTTTTAAGGGTTCGAGTATTATATTGTGGATTATCTTGGTAAAATTAGTAAGTCTTCTATTACGACACCTGCGGGTAAAATGTGGCTGACCCAGCACTTTTTAGATACTATACGCAATAACTCAAGTTGTTTCTGAATTTCTTTCTCGAAGGCCAAACCTAGCATACGAAATAATTAAATAAATAATTTTAACGATAATTATGTTTTCCAATAATTATTCAAGAGGAACATTGAATAGTAGAACATTTAGTCACTATTTGAGTAGCTCTTAGATAGAAAACTTAAAGGATTTCTTGTGAAGAAATCTTCGCGTAAGCTGTAAGCCCCACAAACCTTACTAATTGTGGCAGTCTTAGAGAAAAAGTCTGGGAAAAACGCAGCAGTTCTTTTCATGCAAATGATGTAGGTACCTAAGTTGCAAATAATAGACACTTATAACTGGTGTGAAAAGACGCTTAACAAAGCCGAGAGTCGTTTATGGTCCCCATCATTGTGATATATATATTTTTTTTGTACTAGAAACCGTACATACCTGGGAAACTTATAGTTACGGAGATATATGTCATCACATATAGGTCATGTTTAAACGTATTTGTGCTTTTTTCCGTAAATAAGTTTTAAATCTTTTAACTTTACTATACCCCCACAACTCCTGTACCATTGCATGAACCTATAAGCACCATGTTTTGGGTGCGTTACATTGCGTGCTGCCGTAAACAGTGAGTTTTCACACAAATAAATGGTCGTTTCTCAGCAATTATTTTTGCTCCACATTCTTGGTTTCATGTGTGTAGATAACTAGAGACTTCGTGATGCGCCTTTTTACTGTATTTGCTACCTATACCAACATTTTTTTATTTTTTTTGGGTGGGAAATTATCAAAAATCTTCTCCCGCTCTGGGCGGAGCGGGAGGGCGTCAGACTCCTTCTGACCACCCGTGTTCCTTCAGTTTCCTGTATGTTGCCAGGGGCCACGGTATCCCATTCGGACTTTCTCGCGACCCCGGCAGTTGCTACCTGTACCCGGTTGTATATTTCGTAATTCAATATTGTTATTAAAGGTTACAGAAGAAAATTATGATCAGAGGCTGTGATAAAATATTATACTAAGTAGTTCTTAGCAAAATTATTAATAAGGCCCTAGTTGAAAATTTAATTAAGTAATCTGAATTTCTTAATAATTGGGTACGAATTGGACGTACCTTAATTAAATGTATCTTTAGTGACCTTTAGAAAGAGGCTTAGGAAAATATTAGTTCTTAGAATAGTTTAGAAATAAATTTTCAGATATTAAATTATAAGAATGGAAGGATGGAAGTTCAACGAAATATTACTATTATTTATATTATTATTTTACTGTTTCCTTTATTTAATTACATACAAATAATTATATTTTTAAATATTAGAATAAAAGAACATAAAAACATTTAAAAATAAAAATAAAAAATTACCCACCGATATCGGGAACAGGGTCCAAGCTACCGGCGGTCAGGGCTCCAGAGAGAGGACCGCTACCGCTTTCTGAATCAAGCCCTTGATCCAGCTGCCCAACGAGAGCCTCCTTAGGTGTTGGTCGAGGCTCTTGGCAATTAAGCCATTGGCTGATACGACTATCGGCACAATGATCGATGAGTCCACATCCCACATTAATTACTAATAACAAAACCATGGTCAGCAAGACGACCAGTCACCACAAGCAGCACCCGTTCACGAGCATAACGCAAAGATCAGCCACTACCCCCCTCGCCATATTTGAGGGAAGGAGACAACCCGACCCCCGACGCTACCGCAAGCAGTGACATCTAAGGGAGTACGAACTTGGTGCCGGTTGCTCAGGCAAGAATAATATGATCAATTTTCGAGGTCGCTAGCTAACCACATATTGCAATACAACTCAGAAAAAACTAATGAGTAGAGTATGTCAATAATAAGTGAAAATAAATTGACTTATACAGTCAAATAAAGTAAACTAAACAATTATATAGTGTCATCTAGTCGTTGATTTTAAAACACATGTTTGTTGCTTAGGGGGGGGGGATATATTGGAGTAGCTTAATTATTCCCAAGCCTTTTTCTCGTCTAAGTAATCTTTAACTTTATAGAAACCTTTTTGACATCGATTCTGTTTAATAAATGATTTAAATTTATTGAGGTTCTTTAAGTTTCCTTAAGCTCGTTTTTGTCGGATTGATTCTCCCGGACCGGTGGCATGCCCGACAGATGTCAACCGTGCAGTCCTTCACAATAAATCTCCGGTAATTGTTCGTCATGATAACTTCGTCCATAATTGCACAGACAAAACCTTCGGTTTCTCCAAAGAGGTTACCAAAACGCAGCCAGGCTACGGACGCTAGTAAATCTACATCGGGTCCATGTAGGGCCCGGAAAAAGCGTCCGTATTATTTATTATTATATTATTACCTGTAATTTCAAGTCGACAGTGGTACTCTTATTGTACTACTATAGCCATAACTATAATGGACAATGAAATCAATGACTGAATTCATGGTAGACGTGATCGTCGCGATCTCTCTTACACCTTTATCCTATACTTCGATACATTTCTAATGTTCATCTTTGACAACGACAGCAGAACCCTCTGTTCGCGCTATATTTTTTGTAGGAACTTACCAACAAAGTTGACTTTCCTCAGATACCGCAGCAGGTCAGCTCCGCTAGCAGGTCGCATGGCGTCACACAGTCCTGCCCGGCCTCCGCATACAGCAGCATGCATGTCCCTGGTGACAACACATTATTTTTTATGAGTGACGGAGCGTTGATTCTAGGTCCACCAACTTCCAGCATCAATCCATACATACTAAAATACTATACTAATTATAAGTACGAAAGTAAATTCTGTCTGTTACCTTTTCACGCCCTAATGGCTGAGCGGATTTGGGTACTTTTTATCCCAGTTAGTAGTACCTACGTTCCCATAAATTATCCCATAAATTATAACACAAACCTAGTGAATTATAACGTTGCCAATGTTGCTCTAACATATCCGTTTTATGCTTTGAGTCTTGGAGTTATAATATGCTAGTCATATAATTATGAAAGCTCATGAAGAAGCAGCGAAACTAAATTCACAAATTACCAAGACCGGAAGTCGATGTGAACTCAGAACTCAATTCAACACTCACTCAACAACTTCAAGACTCTTGATGAAGGAAAATAAACCAGAAAACTACTTTGAACATTTTCATTACATCACCGCAATTTTATAAAGCACTAACTTGTACTTACGCTGATAAATTCGGTTGGACTAAAACTTTACATAGTTTAAATTGGATCAATAAACATGCTGAACTTAAACATGTACCCATTTTAACTAAAGTCTAGTTTAACAGTTGTATATCGTCACTATCCCTTTCTTGGTAGAATCTACGGGTAATTTTAGGGTGGTAATTTTTTTTAAATTGTTATTTAGGTATTATGGAGGTTATTATGATTAGTTGAAAAACATAACGAGCAGTAATTTTATTTTTCGGCGGTTGGTAAAACATGAACAGTAATAAAATAGAAAATTGGTCTGTTACTAAATTTCATCCAACAATGTCAGTACAAAAAATACTCAAGTAGCTTAATAAATGAATGGCCAGTAAAAATGTTGGAATGGCCAGTTAGGTAAATAGTTCGGGAGTTTATAGGTTAGATTGGAACTGTGATTAACCACTCGCGAGCCGAATTGGTCGCAGAAACTAAGTCAGGGCACCCAGACCAAATGGGTTAGGTTAGAAATGTGACCAACCGCGCGAGCTGAGCGAGCGGTACTTCCAGGTTAGATTTCTTACCGACTAATTCCGGTTTGTTAAGTGTCCGTTAAGCCATTTTATTGCTTAATATTTATTTACCCATCTCAATATTTATTATATTATAACTCATTTTTATTTAGGTCACTGCTCAGTTTTACTGTCGAACTTGTTAATAAACACTGAATAAAATGTCTTTTTTGTCACGAATCAGTTGTAAACCGTTATTTTATTATAATTTATAGACATTTTTCGAGATTAATCGCAAAACCTTGCCGCGAATACTCTTAAATTTATACATTTTAAAAGGCGGGAATACTTTGTCGTTACTACATACTTTTTTTATCGCTCCGTCCATATTAGGTACAGACAATAAACCACTCAGCCATGCGTTTAAGTAGAGCATATTCTCACGCCAGTTTCCAGTACCACGCACCTGACCGTTCTGAAGAACGTCACCAATAGGATCAGTATATCCTTCTAGGGCGTTCCCTCCTCTCTTTCATTTGTAAGTCGCCTTTCATTCATCCAGTCAACATGACCCAACCATCTAGGCATACTCTTCTCATGTCTGTACGAGTATGTGTACCTTTAACTTATATTCATTATGTAATAGCAACTCCTAGACACTCATACCAATTTCACTTAACGGAAACCTTAATTGGGAACCATTTAAAAACAAAAAAATCATTGTCCACCCGCCCCTATTCACGGCGCACTCAAAAATGAGCCATCTTAACAAAACTGCAGCCAGCTCTCAAGCATCAAATGCAGTTTTTAAAGAGCGCATTATGCATCCGACCCCGATGTATTCAACGTACACAAAGCGCTCTCATTTCGTCGTACAGAACCTTTGAAGCGCTGGAAATTCTAGATTGTCAGTAGAAATAATGAATGTGGATATTCAATTGAAAAATATGAGATGTGGGGAGTGCTTTTTGGAAGGATGCCGAATTAAATATTGCTGGGACGGAGTAGGTAAATACAAATATGTAGTTTTAGAAGGCTAAAGACGTAGATTATAACGATTGGAGGCTTTGCCCTATGGTAGGAAACTTACTAGTATTATCAGCTTTAGTTGAAAAAAACCGATTTATTCTTTGAGAATAGATTACAGGATTTGAAAAATCTTTGAAAAAGAACCCTTATTAAAATATTATTTTCCTGGAATCGATTTGTCGAATCGAATCGAGTCGTGGTTACTTGGACCTCTTATGATTGGTTAAAAAACAAATAGTTACTGAATCTAAGAAATAGTTTACTGTTAATACGACGTAATTTTACGCAACTATAGCTTTTTCTAAATCCCAATGAATCTTTTTTTTTCAAGTTTTAAAACATAATTAAAGCTTTCTTTGTAATCTAAATTAAAATCAACTTTCTTTGAAGCGTTTCTCTTTATTTTATTATAAGGCTCTATTTTATTTAAGTGTTACAGGAATAAAGCGTCTATTATTATACCTGACTGTCTCGTTGGTCTAGTGGTCGTTAGCACTAATACCTACTGAGCATGAAGTCCTAGGTTCGATTCCCAGGTCGGGCAAAGTGTTATCGGGCTTTTCTATCTGGAATGTCTCAGTAGCCGCCCGGAGTCTGGATTTGTGCCCGGTTGATGGCAATAGGCTCGCCCCCTATTACATGACATTTAAACATTAGTGGTGAAATGTGGGTGTACTATAGGTACCCCTCGGGCTTACCCTTCGCGGAATACAGGCGTAATGTTATGTTTATGTTATTATACCAAAATACATTTGTTTTGATAAATCAAAGAACTTCTTTCCTCCATCTTGCCATTTGACCTTTTCAAAGGACCTACTTACTTAGGAGGATTCCGCATAGTGATGTACGTAGTTTAAAACTTCATAATATTTAAGGTACGTATACCTGAAAATTAAAACGTAAATATTAATTCAAATACCTACCATTAATAATTTAAAGTAGGTATTTTATGATATTATAATTATATTTATGATAATTATTATTAAAATTATGCAAACATCGCAAACATCGCTCATAACTGAAATAGCTGAACATTTCCCCTAAAATTAATTAACGAATAGCTGAAAATTCGAACTAAATTGAGAAATAGTTTCGAACAAACCCATGCTAGTTCGCACACAACATTATGTATTAGTATCTACAATTAATGTTCGATTTAAGGTTGTCGGTTTTTGTTTTAAGCTAAGATTTTTTTTGTGCCCATTGCTTGGGTAAGAGGAACAACTTCTTCCATTACTGACTTATGTAGATTACTAAGCATTAAGCAATCAAAAGGTTTCACTAAAAGTGTCTTCAATAATGACAGCATTATTATTTTAATAATTACCTATGTCTGGCGCTGACAGCCCCACCCAACACACTTGTTGTTAATATTGGTATGAATAATTTGCGATATACCGATGCTAACAGGAGAACAGCAACGTTTATCAACGAGGATTCCATTACAAAACCTACTAGTATCCCATACAAGCAAATCCGCTATTAATTCTTAGTGTGTCTCACCCGAGGGTCGCTTTGCGGTAGCTCAGCCCTTTGCGAGTGGCGGCGATTATTGCCCCGGGCTTGAATAGCCCAAATTATCCCGGTCGTGTATTTAATTGAAACGATTATAGCGTATGAAGTTCTTGTTCCCAACTTCCCGACACATTTTACCTATTTACAGAAAGCTTCAAGTTGTTTTTTAAAGATATTATTTACATAATTCAAAAACTTTCAGACAGAAACACTACAGAATTATTACTTAATTCTGTAAGTTTTTGAATTATGTAAATAAATATATTTAAAAAACAACTTGAAACTTTATGCATATATATAGACATAAAACAGGAGGGAAATAATCATGGGGCATCAAAAAATTTGTTCGCGTCGCTGTCAACAGGAAAAGCGCCCAAAAGGCTGGCAGCATTGCCACGTTGTACGGCAAGTTGTTTAATTTATTTTTGTTTTTCGAGGAGCTAGTACCTACTGCAGATAACCAAGGAATGTTTTTAGTCATGGCACCAGTGTGTTTTCTTTTGGTTTCCAATAGCTTTATTAGGTACTAAAAGGAATCAAGAGGATGTTAGTTTGCAGCAGCTTCTTGTTAGTTCAATATCGTTACGTTCATAATCAGCCCTTCTGCTGGAATGAGTATTAAGTCTAGTCTGAATTTAGGATTTAGAAAACAAAGCCAGTCAAGAAGGCAGAAACCATCCTATTTTTGCCTGATTTAATAAGGGCAAACGGCAATCATTCTTTAACCTTTCCAGACTAAGTAAGTTTTTCCTGAGATTTCGGAGTCTTTAATTAAGAATAGATTATAAGCTTTTAGACATAGTAAGTATAACATTACATTTACGGTCACAACACTTGCTAGTCACTGAAGAAGACATAGCCATACATTTCAGGCATATACAAATACCATTTAATAGGTATATTCGCACCAACAAACTTGACCAACATTGCTCACATCTTACAGTCCGCCAATCCTGTCTCAGACGTAAGGGCCTATTCTAAAGGCTACAACAGACAGCTTTTACGTTGCCATTCCATTCAACTCAAACCCATAACGGTTTCTATTGACGCGCGCGTTTCAGTTCGCAGTCCTTTCATACGTACAGGTATTGAGGTATGCCTGTATGGGTATACTTACGCTTGCTACGTAGAGCTGTGTGTAGAGTTATCCTTGTTATGTTGTCTACAGCCTTTTCAGTCACCTCTGGTTTGTTGACTTTTGTTGGCTGTTTACGTACTTATAACGAGATGGTTTTTTGATTGAAGTGGTTAAAGTATTTTCAAAGTGGTGTTTTTATATGGTTTTAGAGAATTGGCTGTGTTGTTTATTTGTAATCAAAGGTTTATCTTTAGAATTCCTGACTGCAAAAAGTAGGTACTTACCTATTTTTAATTCTGCTCGTGGAAACCTCATTTAAATATGTTCATTACAGTCGGTACTTCTTAGGATTCTACTGGTTTATACTGCCCTGATAAGCCGAAAGGAGCTGTCTCAATCGGAGTAAGATTTGTAATATATGGAAATATAAAGATATAAAAAAGCTTCTGCGTGTTTCCTTTTAATGTTTTAAATTAGATAGCGCTATTTGGCTTATATTGTTAGATGCGAAATTGGTATAGCTGTAAATTGTAAGTGTATTGAATGGTATAAAAAAACTAAAAGGGCGTATCTCAGAGATAGCGCTTTTCGGCTTACAAGGTCACTATACGAAATTATTAATTATTCAAGGAAATCTGTCTTTTAAAACCAATGACCAATAACCAATCACTAGAATAACATAGATCCAGAAAAATTTTCTGTAAACCAAAGTACTCGTTTTTTAGCGCAAAATATTTTTTATGATTTTACAGAAAAGTAAATCTGCATCTCAAAATCAGATTTAACAAAACTTAAAGAAATACGGAAGTAAACATTTTTACTAGCAAGGAAAAAAAAATCTATACATAAGTACTTATTTCCGTTTTTTTTATATAGACACACAAAGTAACACCATTAGGTATGTAGGCCTTTGTTCCAAAAACACCTCACAACTCTACCAAGTATCCTCGCCTTCAAACTTGTCCATCTAACAACAATTGAATCTGCAACGAATATGGCATTACATAGCCACTAAGAGCTTTTGTTTCGTCACAACGAGATAACTTCTCACGCATCACTATAATGTACTATGACAAGATATCTAGCCTTAAGAGGACATTTCGGCTGATTTCAACGGTTATTTTTGCGTTAATTGGCGTTCTTATTTTCAGAAACTGAAAGACTTCGACAACTATAACTTATTGAGTGGTGGAGAGTAGTTATTAGTATAGTTTATAGCGGCCTCGCTTTTCACAATCTATTTATGGCTTAGCTACGCACAAAGCCAAAATTCCGAATCAAGTTTTTCATAACATGGGCAAAGCCAAGTTCAAGCTCGTGGATTGAACTACTGTACATAGCAAATGAAATGAAAAATATACTTATAATAACATCTCTTAAAAAGTGGTTTAGTTCATAGCGACCTCAGAATTTAGAAATATGGAATAAGTATGTAGAAAAATCCTAAACAAAATCATAAAAAATGCTCAGAATTAACTGGAAATATCTTCTTACTACATATAAATTATTACGTAAAATTTATACCAGAATAAACATTGGTTGAAATTAAAATTGCATACCTACTTAAAAAAAAACTGAATTGTATAAATAACTCAAAATAAACATAATTACAATTGCCAAATTGCTACATAATGCGATGCGTGGGCTGCTCGAACTGTCAAAACGCAATTTTTTGATAGGCCTCTTAGTCAACCGTCCACTTGTATGTAGGATGTGCCCAGCGAAGTTTACCTCGTTACCTACGTGGTTCATTTGTTTGCCAGCATTTGTTTCGTTCGTAGCGAAGCCCTGGGTCGCACTGGAAGATCCCGTCATCCTACATCCTTAGTTCCATACTAATATTATAAATGCGAAAGTAACTCTGTCCGTCTGATTCCTTTGCAGGCTACTTTTAATATACAATGCCGGCCATGGGCATGTGACCGCCCGTATTTTTCTGAATATTCGTGAAAATTGGTAATCTGTGTGACAGGTATTCCTAGTGCAGATACCAGTCTCCCACAAAGGATATATCAGATGTTGTAATTCTTCATATTTTTAAGGCGCCTTGGTGGAAGAGAAATAAAATGTTTATTTATTATTATTATTAAATACGAGTATTTTTTGAATGTTGATAGATCATTAAGTATTAAATTGCCTCTGTACGTATTTTTCCGTTCCTTTCTTCTTGTCTGTTTATATATACTCGTATGAGCATAAATGGTTAAATGAATAAATAAAATAAGTACGTAAGTACGTAATCGTAAGTAAATGATGTATCAACACTATAAGGAAAATACTGTATTTTTTATGTTTATGGTAAAAAATCTTGTCATACCTGTAGGTATACAAAAACAAGAATTAGTCTTAGTCTGTTCTTCGAATTTTAGTTCAACGATGAATCGAAATACGAAGGCCCGCCCTTGCCGCCCTTTGTATGTTTCACAATTGAAAAGTGTGTTAGCCAATAGTCATCACAATGTCTTTATTTTCTTCTTTATTTTCTTCTTTATTATTTTATTATATTAATGTATTTAGTTATTATTTAATCGTGTTTTTGTATTTTATGCTGTCTTTTGTGTGCACCAAATAAACGATTTATCTATCTATCTAAGAAGTCTCGCTTTGCTTTGATTGAGTTGAAATGGTTTTGCGGTTCCTATAAAAAGTACATACAGTGGACGTCATCTTTGATATGGCTATATAGCCACAAGATTGTGGTCGACTGAAACAATGCAGGCATGTATTTCGTAACACTACGTAGTAGGACGAACCTATGTATTGTTTTAAATATCAGCTAACTATGATATCTTTTTAATATTTTTAGCTCACACACAAACAATGTAGCTCCCTCTCTCTGTATATTATCTCTCCACCGCCCTACTTGACTGTTAGAGAATGCCTAAGGCATTAACCCGCTTTTGTACCTTTTATGTTGCACAAAAGTTAAATAAATAAATAGGTACCCACAGGCTATCTCGTCGGAATTCCTGATAGGCAGAGGTGTATTGAGAACACTCACATTTCGCCAGTTAAAGTCCCATGTTAAAGGGGGCAAGCTTAGTGTTATAAAAAACCGGAGAACGATAATTTAATAAAAGAAAAACAATAATGCTTTACTCGATCCGAGGATTGACCCCAAGACCCCAAGCTCAGCAGTCGCACGTAATCGATAAGGTTGTCTTGTTCTACATATATTAATATCAGCAAACTCATGTTTATAAAACAGGCTAAGTGCGAATCGGACTCCCAGACGAAGAGTTATATTTAGCAAAAAATGCCGAAAAAAAAACCACGTTTCTTGTATGGGGACCCCCTTACATTTTTTACTTTATATTACTTTTATTATAGCGGCAACTGAAATACATAATTTTTTTAAATTTCAATTATTTATCTATTGCGGTTCATGAGATACAGCTCGCTGACCGACAGACGGACAGACGGACGGACAGTGGAGGCTTAGTAATAGGGTTCCGTACCCGAAGGGTGCCCAACACCCTTCGGGTACGGAACCCTAAAAATAATAAATTCTATTTGTGCGACGCATCGGTCCAGTTTGTTTTCAATTGGCCGCTGGAGCTCACTTATTGGCAATCAGGCCCGGATTCGATTCGCTGCCCTCTTGTATCCGGCTGTATAGAGGAAGCGTATCCGGCTACGGCTCGTTAACGATGGGAATATCGATTTGTAGTTTACAACATTTAGTACTTACCTATAATGATCACGCTTGAGGATGCAAGCAAAAGTGTGTTGAGTAACAAAAAAATACAACCGACTTCCAAAAAAAATACCGGAACGTGAAAAATTACTTTAATTTCGGAATTCCGTGTCTTTGGTATAGAATTTTAAATTTTTTGCTAGCGACTTCAGTCGGAAAAAATTCGGTTAAAAACCTGGCTAGCAACAGTGTGATATCAATTTCAGTATGTGTTTTTCTCTTGTTTTGTTGATCCTTTTTGTGTACAGTACATGTAATGATGTGTCTAACAGTGAATGAAAATGTCGTCAGAAAATCTGGACTTATTAAGTACATAGCATGTGCCAACAGCCACTGAACGAATGTGATGCAAAGTTCGTTACACCTATGAATCACAAGAGGGCTTTCCATGCATTTGTACAATAAAAAGCTTATATTACATAGGTACTGATCTACATGTTCTGCAAACGTTACAGCATTAAATAAACATGAAATAAAACCCAAACAAACCCAACCCTAACCGAAACTCGACAGGAAATGCAAAAAAAACGTTAATCATAAATAATATATCGACGGGCCATACATCATGACTCGAACAATAGTACCTTCCACCAAGTAGTGCTAGTCCCTCCCTCCCTCCCGCACTCTTGGTTCAGGCGTGAGTGCATGTTTTGTTCTGGACTGGACCCTTTTTTATCACAATCGTCCCTTTTCTTGTCAAAAGCCGCACCCTGGGAGGGTTTGGGTAAAAGCCGGATCAGTAGCTATGGCGATACTAATATGATAATTAGGTGGCTGTTGATATGGTGGGTGCGTTAAAACGATGGGATCTTTATGTATACAGGCTTTTCTCTGAAAATATTAAGTATATCTTTTTTATTTATTTATAAAGGCGGACTTTATGCCTTTCTTTTTTATTAAGAACCTATTGATTTAGTTTAAATTGACATTCACAGAACAACACAGATTTTCTTATTTCGCGTTCCTACGTCTGGTTTGTGTATTAGTCGTTATAGAAAAGTCTAGTAATATGCAATAGCAAAGCAGTGGTGGCCCAGTGGTAGCGGCCTCGACTTACGAGTTGTAGGTCGTGGGTTCGAACACAGACAGGCGCTTTACTTACTGTAAATAATTTCATGATCACTCCTCTCAAAACGGTAAAGGATAACATTTTGAGTAAACTGACTGTCCTAGGACCAAAAATTCGAAGTCATTTGAGATGTACCCGCTCGCTCGCTCGCTTGGTATATTACGGCCCACTCCCTCTCACAGAGAGGAGGCCTGTGTCCCAGCAGTGGGAACATTATAGGCTGATTATGATGAATATGCATTAATTATCTCCCGGCTGGAATTAGATTACTAACTGGTGAATAATTTTCCTTCTTTCATTCATGATTACTTTACAATACAAAGAGGCTACATATAAATTGTATTAAAATTGCTGCTCTCTAATAGAAACCGATATTTAGCCACACAATCTCAATCAATATCAAAATATTACTCTTTATAACCCACCATTAAGAATGGCCCACCCAATCAGCCAATCATCAGCTCAACATGGCGCCTTTCAAAGCTCCTCACAGCTACTTGAGGGATCATTGATGGTCTCAGAGACACTTACTGGTTTATTGCTTGACGCCATAAAATTGGGTGGCACGGGTGACCCTTGCAACTTCAAAAGACATCTAAGGTTTATTTTATGACGATCAGTAAAATGGCTTCCTTAAATATGGTAGGTACCTATTAGTTTTAGGCATCGTCATATTTATTGTTATTAAACTTTTCTGGCACCAACTTCTGATAAGTTCTTGATAACTTTTCTGGCCGATAATTTTGTTAATTCTGCATCAGTTTTTAATATACAGGATGGCAGGGACATCGACGCGAAGCCGGTTACCATGGATTCAGTACATGATTCTGAGCCCCCCTGCGTTGAAATTTTTCGTCGGTTATTAAAAAAAAAACAGCTGCTCCATACATTTTGACCGTGTAGGTATTGCACTTTTCTATGAAACAGCAGATTTTTTTTCTGGTCTATCCGATCTTAATAGCGGCATGATCGTTGCGGTTCGCAAACAGATGATGGATTTCCAATGAAGTATCAACACACAAGATACTGTAAACTGTAAGCCAGCTTCTTATGGTTTATGGTTTAAACTAGCTTTGCCCGCGGCGTGCCCGCGTGGATGTTGCAAAATATTCCACGGGAACGTACTACCGGCTATCTAATTACGAAAAATATTTTCGTAAACGATTACGACTAATCTGTTTCATTTTGACAGTTCAACTACATTCATTGCGTTATTTACGTTGTTGAGCAGATTTATTATTCGAACTTATAATATAGCAATGGATTAGCAATCTGTTTCAAAACGATTCAGATTCTGATTGATCGTGTATTACGCAATTAGGGTCCGGGATTACATACCTAATAGCCGAGGAAAAGGTCATCGACTCTTACCGCTGGGCCCGCGTAGCCGTCAACCATAATTATTTTGTTATGTGTAATTTTGAATCTGTGATATCTTTTAAACTATTCATTTAAATGAAATGATGTCAAAGCATTTTTTCATTATTTTTTTCGACATCTTCAGCAATATCATAATTCATATTTCAGCCAATTTACACAAAACCTTAATGAATTATATACTAAAACCTTCCGCATGAATCACTCCGTCTATTGGTGAAAACCGTTTGAAAATCCGTTCGGTAGTTTTTGAGTTTATCGCGTTCAGACAGACAGACAGACGGAGAGACGGAAGCGGCGGGGGACTTTGTTTTATAATATGTACGGATCTTCTTAACATTATTTCCAAGTCCTATAAAAAGACCCACAACAAGAGGTTAGCTGCTTTAAACTTTTTTCTCAGTTTAAAAGTAGCCTACAAAGTGCAGTATCACCCGTCTTCTTAATTATCTCTTAACGAGACAGTTAATTGTACCGCTCGAAAATTCTTTTCATTTTGCTCAGAAAATGGCGGAGCTCCTAAGAAATGAAAAAAGGGTTTAAGTTTGTTCGCTCACCGTGAGCCGCCAGTATCATGTCGGACTAACTTTAACGAAAAATGTTTTTGATTAAAATAGTTGGAGAACCGCCCTAAATAGTAATGAGATAGGAATTTTGCAAGTTTCTTCTCAGTTATAACTTAGTTTTAGTTTACTTTTGACTTGAATTTTGAAATTAATATTTCTAGGAGCTAAAAATCCGTTCTTATTTTTATTCAACTTCAAGACGAATATCTTCTTTAACCTGATTATCAGAATTATCGTTGCCTAAGCTGCCAACAAAATTAATTAACAGAACCTGGCCGTTAGAGAACAAATTAGAAAGACTTCCCAGAGGATTACATTTAAATCAATGTTACTTGGATCGCGTGAAATTAATTCCACGGGGATTTCAAGACCATTTGGGCCCACTAATTGATATGGGCCAGTTACTTCATTTACATGACCACAGAACATTTGATTGAGGACCATTAAAGTAATACCGTTTTGGTCGAATTTGGTTTACGAGAATAAACCCACTGTCCCGTATGATTTATTTATTCTTTATGAATTCTGGGCTTACAACTTGATATATTGCTTAATTTGCAGGTATAGTTTGTTAAAGTGTTGTAAAAACGCTTTGGGTTATTTTAGATGGAGAAACTTTAGCAGCACTACACTTTTTTGAGCTTTTATTTTAAGTTTATGGGCTATACGCAGCGAGAGGAGTCATTTATATTACCCATGTGTCTTTTTTGTATATTTAAACGAAATTGCCCAAATAATCAGCTTAAATATCGTTTTTCAAATAAGAGAAGAGTAAGGCCAAGTTCAACAAGTAAAAAGGGGTTAGCTACATTGACCCAGAACTCAAAAAAATCAGAGAGTTGTACATATTTTGCACCAACCGAAGTTTAGCTGCTCACTTTTATTTATTTTTGCCAGTGTTGTGCACAGGGTATCATTAATAATCGCTGTATTGGATCCATGTCAGCGATTTCAAAATGCGTGCAATGTTTTCCAGCGGAGAATGTTGTTATAAAGCGGCTGTTTTGGTCGTTTTAGTTTTTAGCATGAACTATGCCATGTATCTAGTTCCTCTGAAATTGAAAAATGCCACGAATAGCAAAAACGTGCATTTCGTTTTTGCTATATTGCCTTTTGTTATCACAGTTACTTTAAAGAGGTTGAAACAACAATAGGAGAAACAAAAGAATACCAACAACGGCGACAACATTAGCACACTACAGCCCTTTCAAAGTTATTTTACCTCTTTCAGCAATAACCTAACAGCAATCTTTTTGTATCGAGCAGAAAGATCATTGTGATTTTGACAGTCGAAGTTGACAGTGATGAAAAATCAAAGGCAAATAAAGTGCGTTTCATCAAATAGTTCCTTTGCCGTAATGTTGGCTCCAGTTAATCTTTAACAACGGACCTATTAGGTAGCGCCGTAGCGTATTCGTCCTACAACAGTGGAGCCAACATTACGGCATAAGAACTATTTGATGAAACGCACTTTAACTGTGAAAGAACTGTACACATCACATATGAAAATGACGTATTCCAAACTATGCATAAACTGTACACATGGGGTACCTATATTTACTTTTATGTATGCAATTCCGCTCTCTTGATTCTGAATAACTCGTAAAATGGCAGTAACTCAGATTTATGTAGTATAAAAGCTGTATTAAATTCTACATTTTCAGAAATATAGTCGCTAATAATGCGAGAACAATGTCCTCAGGATTCGAAACAGGTTCTTGTGATGTATTCAGATACTAAAACCGAAGTCATGTTTTATTTTTATGTTTAAAGAAATATTTATAGCATAAACATGCTACCAGATGATAGCGATATAAACTTACCTATATATTTTTTTACTGTTAGTCTTATAAACGCAACGCGTCTTATAAGCAGCAACTCACCGTATAGAATAAGCGAAGGCCATAACAGCATCAGAAACAAACTGCAGTTGCCTCTCGAACTCCGTGTTGTTGACACTCAGCCGCTCTTGGCCGGTGCAGGGCATGGCGAACTGGCCGTTGTACGGGGTCCGGGGGCTGCCGGGGTAGCGGCACTGGAAGTGGTCTTCCCAGAATTCTGTGAAGAGAAATTATGATATGAAGTTTCTAAAGATAGCTATTAGTAGTTTTTTCAAAGTCAGTTCTCAATATCTTGTCTTAAAACTAAGGTTTTTGTTATTTTGAGCTCACTTCAATTGATTCAATCAACCAGCAAGCTTGTTTGGAGTTGGACATATTAAAGTAACTGAAGTAAAATTTGTTTATTTCAACATTAAAAATACAATATCTAGTTATCGTTTATCCCAAACTAGGCACAACCTGTATCTTGGGCACCATTAAATAAAACATTTAAGTAAAATAATAAAAAAGTTGGAATTAGTATATTATGCATGTTAATTTGATCATTTCTCCATCCAGGTTCTCGAGTATGAAAAACTGCTTTCTTTCAGAGTATTTTGACAGTAAACAAACTGTCGCCGCTTTTCTTAAAATATCAATATTTTATTAGAAAAATCTCAAACAGAACCGACGAAAACTACATCTCATTTTCCTAGCCCAAAGCCACACAGCTAAACAAATAAACAATTGAAAAATCTTTCGCATAGTAAACAGGAACAAAATGTTCAGCTGCACTGCACAGTTCAGATTGGACAAAACTTAAAAAAGAAAGTCAGATTCAAAGACTTTGGTATTCAACCGTTCTGCAAAGTTCCTGCGGTATTCTTGCTGTCTGGAAAAGAATTGGAAGCTTGCATTGTGTGTATGGAAATTATTTCTTTTCATGAAAACCTGAATAGTGGGAAGCCATTCGTCTTAGTAACCCCTGTGACAAGGGATGCCTGAATATCTTCTTACTCTGTAGGGTAAAGATGAAAGGCTTAAATGTTCACTCAATTAATAATAACGATCAACGAATACTAACATGGTCGGGCTAATTTGGGTTGTATTAGATACAAGAAAATAATTAAATAGAATATGTTCGTTCAGGTTCATCGGAAATTTTTCTTGCTTTAGCTTTTTTTAGAGAACAGTAATTGGCTACAAAATTCAAATTTCTAATATCCTTAAAATTCTTTGCGTCATAAAAATAGAAGAGAACAAAACTTAATTTGAAAATATTAAATTAGCAAAGTAGGTAGGTAAATAATTGAAGTTCTGCCCAAAAAGATTACAGCTACTATGTAAATGACAGGGCTGTCAGTATAACCAAGGGATCGGGTTCATACTATGCTAATTAGTCCGAGGTTTGGGACATACCAGTCTTTATTATATTTTCTGATATTTACAGGAGCTTTGTTTAAAGAAGAGGGATTTAAATTTCATCATAGGGGTTTAGGGACCCCGTGCTTAAGCAAGGATTGAGGTTCCAAAGTGTACTATGTACTAATGGGACTTTTCCATTGTTAAGTACTTTCTAATTGATAACTTTATCGATGGTTATTAAGATGCTAAATTAAAGTCACCAGGCTACTACCTAATTAAGCACAATGGCCATTAGTTGCAATAAAAAGTTAATAATGATGAATGCAGAACAGCAGACATTCAAGTGTCAATTTGTGAGAGTCCTAACTCCATGTGTAAACTATAATAAGCTTGATACTTGTTGGTACAAGTATCAAGCCTAGGTAAATAAGTTTATGTAACGACAGGCCATAATCTATAGACTAAATAACAATACCTCAATCTGGCCTAGGTAAACAGTACGTGAACTAAGCGTTGGTTAGTAGCAGTATGTGTACTTAATTCTTATATCGTATGTACTAAATCTATTTGCATTGTGTACATTTATGGCTGCACAAAGCAGACCCTGTGTTTAACTAGCAGTGGCACGAAGGCAGATAAGTATAAGTTATAGACTTAAAACCAACTTTACAGGTTAACACATATCCATACGAGCAAGATATGTTTAAGCTGGGTGAGTATTCCGGAGGCGAGTGGCTTAAAAATGCAAAGAAAGTATAAAACGACTATGTCGCTTGCGTAAACAGCTTTTCAGTGGCACAAAATCGTAAAATTTCCAAATTAAGAGGTTATTTTCACTCATTGCTGTAATTTTGGGATAGTCATAATATCAAGGAGATTTAGTTTGGAATAAAAACGTACATAAAAGGAGAATATTGATGGAAAACTGCAATGTGCTTGGGGCAAGACTTGACGAACAATACAATACGGTTGGCTTTGAGCTTACGAATCCTAAGTATCACTACTAGGTATATATAGGAAAAAAAAATATAATTGTATATATATAAGGTCCCATTAAAATAGATGGACAAACTTTTAGCAATCATTCAAACCACCAAAATAAGGACAATGGTAAAAAAAAAATTAGAAAAACGCATTAAATACTTACAAGAAAAATAAATCAGCTAACGAAAATACACTGGCCACATATTTTTTTTTTTTTTTTTTTTTTATATTTTTTTTATTTCTTGACTTTTTGTAATTTAATTTATTGAGTTATTAAAAATTTAATTTATTGACATTTGTAACTTAGTCTTCTGCCATTTTTAATTTAATTGATTGACATTTGTAGTTTAAGTTATTGACATTTTATTTATTTTTCTAATTATTATTGGCATTGGGCCTAATTCCGAATGTTTTAATATGAGTATCCTTAATAATGTTAGTTTCTTTGTTTATTATTTTTTATTTAATGAATGTTTTTATGTTAAATAATTTTGCATGCCGTAAGGCAAAATGTATCGGGACTCTCATAAAAAATACCATCATATCTGTATACCTACATTATTGGCAAATAAATGATTTATATTTCTATTACACTGAAAATGTTGTTTACCCATTGCCATTTATTATTTTAGGTCAAAATAAAATCACTTTAATCAGTGTTTTTTTTTGGTTGGATATCTTTGGTTAGACGTACTGAACGCTGTGTTAAAATTTGTCCGTCTATTTTAATGGAACCGTGTATATATATATATAATGTTATAAATGAGAAAGTTTGTATGTTTGATACTCAATCACGCAAAAATGGCTGAACTGATTTGGATGAAATTAGGCACACAGATAGTTTATAGCCTGGATTAACATATAGGATACATTTTATCCCGGTAGTACGTTCCCGAGGGATAATAAATTTTCGACCTCCACGCGGGCGAAGCCGCGGGCGAAAGCTAGTAATATTATAAATGCGAAAGAGAGTTTGTTTATTTGTTACGCTTTAGATCATAACCTGGTTTAGGACATAGAATACTTTTTATCCAAATACTCTTACGGGATCGAGACTTATGCGTATGAGACCGCGGGGCGCAGCTAGTCTTAAATAAACCTGCATCTACACAAACGATATGATTAATTATATTTACTTAGTTTCAAGATAATAATTGCACGCGAAAGTACTTTATCTACCAAGACTCAATTTCAGTAGGTTCTCACAAATTTGCGACTATACCAAAACAAATTATAATTACCTAATGGAAATGATTTTATAAATTCACACCAATTACAACAAAATCAAAGTTTAGCTCGCTTGAGAGGGGCGCAACGAAGTTTCTTTTGAGTGGAATTCCATCACTGATTTCGTAGATCCACCTTGATAAGTAACGCTTCAATGCGCCCAAAAACAAAGTTTTGGAGTGTTTTCAACTATTTGTAATGTTATAAGCGAGATAAAAGAGAATATCTTGAGATCTAAATAAGTTAGCTGTAAACTTTTCACTTCCTTATCGGATGAGTTTTCGGAATTTGAGAATTTATTATCAGCTTGGTTTAGGATGGGATGGAAAATAAAGATTTGATCAGATCCTTTTCAATTTTGAAAATTTGCATTTACCACTGAAGTGTATATCTAGTCCATGATCAGAACAATATTCTGTAAAAATATAGTAAATAAGTGGTTTTCTTGGGTAATAGGCTCTCTAGCAGCTGTAATCGAAAAAAATAATAATTTTAGTTTTTATCAAATCTTCAGTGCACACTTTCCTTCTAATATCTGCGATGCTCACAATAACTTTGCCATCAATGAATTTTACAGTATATAAACACGAGTTGAACAGTAAAATAATTTTTTAAATATCTCTTACCAACAAACCAAGGATTCCTCTTATTATTCTTCACATTCAAGCCCAGAAAGTACTCCTTAAACCCACTGACGTCATTCGCCTGTGGTTGTACACTGATGGTGCCTTCGACGGCTCGCTCATTGCCATCGGACACCAGCGACCGGGCGCTCCAGCCATCAGAACCGACCCAGCTGAAGGAGTGGGTCGCATTAGCTCGTTCTACTGCCCTCATTACGCCAGCTACTTCTTGGTCTGAGCCGAAGATGATGGCACCTGTGGGTAGAAAAAGGAGTTATTACTAGTTGAAGCCAATCCGTTACTATAGTCCAAAGATTGCCTAAACTTTCTTTCTTTCTTTCTTTCTGTGAAAGAAAGAAAGAAAGTCTGAACTACACATTTGAAGTCACGTCTTTTGCCCGTAAGGGTATTAAACTAAAAGTAAGTAATCGTATGAGTAACTATAATTTTGTTTTGTAAACTAAAATAAGTTTAAGTAGGTATACCACATTTTCTCTTCTGTTGATTTCACAATTAAATTAAATTCTTACTGAAGCAAGAGCCAACAATCTTGCTTAAAAAGTTACAGCTGCGTAATAACCTGCTATATTATTATACTGAATCTGAATATAAAAATTAATCTAATTATTTTGAGACCACGAAGACCACTAGGCAACAACCCAAAAAAAAACGACAACAAAACAATGGGAAACAACTGTTTACTTGTGCCTTAGCGAAGCTAAGATCTATATTGACGTAAAACCCGAAGACCCAAGGCCTATCGTGAACATACAGAGGCGCGTACACCAAACTAATTTATGGTCCCTTAGGCTGGACTCATACGTACCACTTTTCAATGAGAATGGAATAACAGAAACGACAACAGTTAGTAAAATAGTATAGAATCGCTGCATAGGACTCGCACATACCTACGATTTATTGCAGTCGGTTTTGATGGTATAATCACCCAATAATATTCCCACTGTTGGGACACAAGCCTCTTCTCGGAGAGGGAGTGGGTCGTGATCCAGCACGCGGGCCCAGTGCGGGTTTATACATGTCACATGCCTTCGAGTTTTTGGTTGTAGGACATACCGGTTTCCTCACGATGTTTTTCTTCACCGTTTTGATGGCGTGCGATGAAATTGTTGCATTCGTGAACTGGACGCAACACGAGTTTGACATCCCGATGACAAACTGGCGACTGCTGTCTCTTTGAAATCCATAGTAAAGCTGACTGTGGTTGGTTTGAGGTTCGATTAGCAGTTTAACCACAACACAAAGACTTTTCTTTGAGTGACTGTTGAGCATGAGGTTTGATTCCCAGATCGAGCTAAGTGTTATTGGGTTTTCCCATCTTGAATTTCTCACTACCAGCCCTGAGTCTGAATTTGTGTCCGGTTAATGGCAATAGGCTCGCCCCTATTACATGGGACTTAAAGATAACTGGTGAAATGTGGATGACACCTCTCCTTAACCCTTCGGGGCATGCAGGCGTGATGTTATGTTACGTTTATGTAATGCCATTGGAAAGTGGTAAATGTGAGTCAAGTCTTACAAGGGCTGGGAATCCGAGGGGAGGGGTTTTATTTAACAGTAGCAGGTAAAGCCTCTTAATGCTTATGTAAGACGGTAGGTACGTGTAATCCATCTGATATCCAGATTATGAGAATTATAATGGTTATTTTGTTTCGGATTTTACTACTGTTGTGTATATTAGGAACAAAAATACATTTTTGAGGTATCAATGAAATCATCCTTGGTCTTACATATGATTATTCAATATTTTTGTTTCTAGCTCTTTTTACTATTGACCTTACCTTCTATTAAATTAACAGTAGTAACCGTTAGGTACAGTACAGTAAGAAAAATAAATGGTTATGAATCTCACTAGCTTGTATTTTGTAGGTATTTATGTGAGGCAGTTTCACCCACTGAGCACGTAATTGCCGTGCGTAAAGCTTCGTGCAGACCGGCGCGACGCGACACCGGTTATTGTTATACCGTCAAGTTTTCTTAGAAATTGTATTGTTCGTGTCGCGGCGCGGCGTCGCGTCGCGCTGGTCTGTACGAGCTTTTATGCGGCAGCGTCTAGAGACGATAGTACTAATCAAATTCGTGGCGCTGAAAGTGCGTTGAGCGCTTGACTCCTGATGCGGATGCCATTCAAAGATACGTAATTTCTGTCGTATATAAAAGAGCGTCTGTGGAATTTCTTAACTAGCATTTTATTTCTGACTGACCGACCCCTTGACAATTCAAAAGTACGTGTAAAAGGTTTAATTGAAATAAATGCTTTGAGTTTGAGTGTGAGAAAACGTCGGCACGCTTGGTTTGTATGGAAAGTGTAGCCAGTGTTTCTTGCAGCGGCCACTGAGCCTTCATTATTTTCCTTTATGCAGATTTTAGTATTTATTTGTTTTTCCTGGAAAGGAAAGTATAATCTATTTATTTTGTTAGAATGAGCCGTAGTTTGCTCGAAGTAAATAAGAGATTTATTAAATGTTTGAGTATGATAGTAAGAGGGGGAGAGGAGGAAATGTGTGGTCACGTGGTCGTTGGCGTTAATTCCGTACTAATATCTGTTTTTTCCCTGGTTAATGATACTTGTCCAAGTATTTTTATTGCGATATAATGTATAAGTATCTACCACTGCCATGTCCGTATGCTTTGTTTACTGGCGTAATTATTGCCTGAGCGAGCGAAGCGTCTCTGCTTCAAGTCTGGCAAAATTTGCTTTCGTGTGTCAGTTTGTTGGTACTCCTCTACAGTTCGTATTTTACAATCGATCTGAACGAAACTTGGTTTACAGGTTTTACGACTTTATAGATTTTTTTGTCGTCCGGGATTATTGGAGGGGTACTTCTTCCAAAAAAGGGCAAAAAGGGGGCTACTGGATATCTCCGCCTTATGCGATCCGATTTCAATGGTTGTTTTTTTATTTAAGTTAGTATCTTTAAATTGGTCTCATAAAAATTTGGTGAAGATCTGATGAGGATCTTCGGCGTGATGAGCAGAATAGCTCCCCAAAATGCTGTAAATTGCTAACTTTTATGTTTCTACCAATGGGATCGGAAGTTTAACTACTAGGTAGGGATTCATGGAATGGCTGGGAATACTGAAAATAATTTTCAGAATTCTCTAAAAAGTTTTACAATAAGGTCACTTTATAGCTCTGAGGGGCAATTCCAGTAATTTTTAAAAGCGTTCGCATTCACATCTCATTAGCAATCTGTCAAAAATACAATCAATTTACCAACATTTTTGACACGTTTGACAGATTGCGATTCGAATGTGAACGTTTTTTAAGTACGAGGATTGGCCTTCTGCTATGCATCGCTAGATAAAGTAACTTCAAAAGTAAAGTCTCGTGTTTTACAGATAGTAGTTGGTTAGTTGTGGGTTAGTTTATTTCTGTTTAATTATCGTCTTGCCACCATATGTTTTTAAGTAACCTAGAGCCGCAGTCGACTTTTTTTAAAGTTGTATAGTTATATTAATTATATAATTTTAAACTGGAATATTTCCACTACGAAAATTATTTAAAACGGGATATTTAACATATTTTTAAAAACAAAAAGCCTGATTAATATCCCGTTTTAAATAACTTTAGTGGTGTATTAATTGTTGCAAAAAAGGAACTAGGTACTATAAAAAAAAAACTTATTTCTCCCATTGTATATTTAAATTATAAACCGTCTACCGTTCCGAATGAAATAATAATATGGCCAAATGCTATCTTTTATCGTAAGAATTTAGGGGTAAAAAAATCGACCCACTAAAGGCTATCGATCTGTCAACTAAGAGTCTTCTAACAGTAACCCAAAAGCGCAACTTGCAACGGCTTTATCCCGTCTCCATGTGCTGACAATCTCGAGCCGGTCGAGCTAATATCAACACGGCTCGAGCCCGTCGAGAGGTGCTCGATTATTATCGATAGGACATGTAGCTGTCGAGAGGGATGTAGCAGGATTTATATTAGTACATACACAGTTCATATTTATTGCTGCTTTATTGCGTTTAAAAGTTTAAAAGTGTCTAGATTATACTGGTACTACAATGCAGGAAATATAAAATTTTAAGGGCGTAAGGTAATTGAAATAATATTCAGCCTTACTAACGGCGTATTTCGGTGAGGGTCGCAATTTGAAAACGGCTACCTACATTTAATTCAAAACTGTGTCCCATGTACAGTATGCACACAGCCGAAATTGGTTGAAAAATCGGGCGCTAAGGATATGTCTCGTTTCAAGGATTATCTATAAGTGGAAGTTCTCAGCGTATAAGGAAGATTAAAATGAATCAATGAGTAAAAAAGACAGATAAAGTGCCTAAATAATATGCCCTCATATTTTGTTGTCACATTACCCACTAAAGAACTCATCATTCTGGTTACTTTTCACGTTCCTAATAAAGACGTAGGTATCACTTTCATGTTCCTTTGTAGCAACAAAGAACTAATACATCTAAAAGAAACTCAGTCGTAAATAATAAATCTTGGGTATAATGTAGTGCTTGGAGGGGGCGACAGGTGGCGCCATTTATTAAAGCTAAGGAATTTAACTGGATAATACGGAATATTAAAGGTTTGAGACTGTAGAAGTACTGGATAATATCAATAGTAGACTGTCTTCAAGTCACGACTTCAAGAGTGAACAGCCGTATGTTTTACCTACTGTGACGATAAGTAATAATATGTTACAACAGTGAAAGATGATATGGGTAGTAAGAGGGTGACGATATAGAAGTATGGAAGAAAAAGACACGTTGCGTTGACCCCAAATAAATTGGGATAGCGGGGACCAGAGAATGATGTGTATGATGAGAATGATATGATATTGTGACGATAAGTTGTAACAAAGACACTGAAGGATAGACTGGTCAGGAAGAAAACGTTGGAGAAAAAACTGCCAAAGGATTAGAACAGTTGGCAAAACTGATGGCTATACCCAGCAGTTTGATCAAGACAGAAATTAAACAATAGATTGGAAGTATCTTTATTTACTAGATCTCATTGATGTTGAGATGTAAATTACCGCATTGCAAAGTGTACTGCAATGCAGTAATTTATTTCGGCAACTACACGTGTTGAATAGTATTTTTTTGGTATACTTACTCTTTGTTGGTAAAATTTTTGCTATGAATTTTGTATTTTTATTAAAACTAAATTCATAGCAAAAAATTTAACTATAAAATATGTAACTAATATAACTCTAATAAATAATTTATCAGCTGCAGGCAATCTCTGGCGCAGCGCCCGTTCGACAGCGATGCACTTTCTACTTCGTTTAGCACCAGATTTATGTGCGCCAGTACATTGCGCTCGTTGACTTTATCGCAATTAATAATACGAATACTGAAGCTGTTATTTTTGTAGTGTTTGTGGATGTTACTTTGAAAGACTATCGAAAAAGCCCCAGTGTTAGCTCAGAAGCTCGCTTTAAAAATTCCAAGCTGTTAGTAAAAAAAAATAACAAATCCAAGTTCCCAAATTCTTCCACACTCTATTTACCATAATCCTCTGCTGATCATTCAAACGCCACCTGTTTTAATCCCACACAATCTGTCCTAACGCAATGCCCGGCCACCCGCGAGGAGGCAAAGTGGCGTAGTTAATGGTAATCATCTCTTATCGCCTTCACCAATAGATTCAATTTCAGTAACCGCTTTAGCGAAAAATTGTTTTACTCGTCGCAGCTGCCTATCTGTGTGGCACACGGCCACAATTTATCACGACCTTTTCCACAATATGGTGGTACTAGATAAAATTACAGTTTATAACCCCTTGTTTGTCGTTGGATTCGATTTTCGGGATGGTTTGGTAAGATTTTGGAAGGAGTGGCGAGGCGTAGAAGTTGCTTTAGATCAGGCACTTCCAGATTGAGACCACCTCTCTTTGGTGCATATTCTTATTGGCTGTTGACGGATATATTTGACTGGGAAAAGACGACAAAATCGAACACATAATCGCTTCTCATCAGGAGAGATACTGGTCAAGCACGAGCCACTCATGAATAATAATTATGAAAAAGGTGGACCACGATTAAGTCAAGACCTGTTAACGACAAACAAAAAAGATAGATAGCATTATTACTATACTGCATCAGCATTCAGCTAAAATACGCCCACTGTTAGAAGTAGATATGTACATATCTACGTACTATCTCCGACCAACAGCCTACATATCAAACAATGTACGTATTGCCCCTTTGAGTTAAGACCCTTGCAAATAATTAGAGAAATCTTTAGGGAATACAAGTTCTCTTGTACCCAATTATAAACCACTGTTCCACGAATATATTATAACAATAGCGGATTACTCCAGAAATAGTTCCATTCGAATCGATTTTAGTTTAAATCATCAAGAATTTACGTAGTAGTGAATGTGCACACTGCTTTTAATTTAATATTAGTATGTAAATTAGAGACTTGCAGCCTAACTTTTGATCCTGTCTGTATTTCTGTTCGGTATTCTGTTCTTTTATTATCAGTGTAACTTTTATAAGAGAAGTTCATGCTGATCTAGTTCATGATTATTGGTTACATGAATGATACCAATCTTTTTTAATGTAAAAGAGTGTCCATGATTCTCGCCCGTTCTTCTCCATAGGAACCTACTACGATTTGAAATCGGCAGTTTCGACTTTCTGACTGACCAACTTCTTGACAATTCAAACTTGCTTGTAGTGCTTTGAGTTTGAGTAGGTAGTGGGGCTGACTGTCAGGGTGTGCCGGACGAACATTATTATGATTAAAATATTATTTTATTGATCATATCAGTATTTGTTTGTAAAATACAAATAACAATGCACCGTGAGTTTGTTTTGTATAGTGTCAATATGAGCATGAAATGGCTTTGTAATTATTTCCTGATCTGTACAAATCATATTTTTTTATCATAAAAAAATAATTAATTGACATGCTATGTGCTTGTTTAGAAAACTCCACAGTATGAATACCGAGTCTCATTAATAAATTAATATTTAAAAGCGTACATAAAAAAAATCAGATTTAATCATAACTATGAATTTCCTGAACAAGTTTAATATTAAAGGATAATTACATTATGTTGTAAAATATGGGCTCACCGTATCATGTTAAATGTTTAGAACATGCTAGAAACCCTATATTCCCTAAAGGGAAAAGATACGTATTAAATTGTTTATCACGTATTATTTCGCGGATGATACATAGTTCAACTACTTTATTATTCAAATAAGTTAGACGAAAAGGCTACGAGCTAGGCTATTAGATGATGGATCGTAAGTAATAAGCGCTAACAATCTATTATAGCAATAAATAAGCCGTGATAACCTGGATGTGACCGTTAGACTGCCAAGTCATAGGTCTCGAGTTCGAACCCAAGGCACGCAGCTCTTACTTTTCATAACATCGTGAGGAAACCGACATGCCTGAGAGATATTTCTCGACGGCATGTGAAGCCAAGTCAGAGGGCTATGGGCGGCTTTAATACTCTGACACCAGGTTAGTCACTAACCACACGAAAAGAAGAAGATAAATAAGCCTTAGTTTGAGTTCTTTTGAAACAAGTAGGTAATGGTCGAGTCAACCAAATAAGTAATCTTGCAAATGTATTTTGTCATTTATTCTGAAAAAGGTTGAGGTGATGTAACTGTGTATGAAAACCAATCCACATGGAAAGTTAGTAATTGCCTCTTTATTTATTTATTTACTAGCCCACCCGATAAATGTTGTCCTGTCCAAATTTCAATAAATCGTGAGTTATCTTGTCTTGTCTTAAGTTCATACAAAAATCCCATTAAAAAGCACTTAAACTTTTTCCTGGCACCTTTTCCAATGTTTTTTTCCCTAAAAACCTTATACTAATTTGTTTTTTTTTTACGAATTTGGTCCAGCGCTTCTCAAGTGATGCCCTTACCAACGAATCGTATTTATTTTTTATTTATATAGAGGTACACCAAAAACCATCTTGTGACCCGTATCTGATTCTTAGGAGGATAATTATGTGCTTGTTGAAGGACGACATTCTCGGAAAATACTTATATTTTGAAATTCAGGGTATTGCATCATAACGAGGGTGATTCTTAATAGAACTCCGACTGATAAAGACTGAGTGTGTTGATCCTCTTACCTCTTGCTCTGGGCTTCGTGAGCAGCTTGGACACGATCTCGTCATAAGCTCCTTCGTGTGCTACTCCTGAGTCTTTCACCAGCTTCTCCTTCACAGCTATGCAGATATTGCTCTTGGCTAGCAATGCTTCCAACTCTTCGAATGCCTGCAACAAAAGACTGGTTCGGTAAGAGTGTAAATTATATTGCGTAATAGTTCTCGAAAATGGTTAACACTACTGCACTTTGAATGCTTGTAAAATAATGTTATTATTTATAGTATTGTTTAGGTTAAAATATATTTTTTTCAAGATTTCTGTGTAATCTGCAAAGATAAATATAATTGTCTTCAAAAACGTAGCTTTTTGAACCTTCCTGATATAAATTGTAATGTTTTATTTTGGAACATTACACTGGCAACATAATTGCTTTTATCGTGACCATGATATTGCCATATTAATGCGATAATTGCGATTGTTCGATTCAAACCACCTGTGCGGAACATTTATTGTGAACACGAGAAATGGCTAATTAAAATGGTTTCAGCCCAAGTGTATAATTAGGCAATTAATATTTATAATAATTACAGTGTTCGTGATTTGGTTAATATTAGAATTGGAGCATGAAGTTATGTTGATGAAAATGGTACTCAATTTTTGTGTGTGGCCTTTTTTCCCGCTCAGGGCGGATGGGCATTTCAGACTCTTACTGACTAAAAACCACCCGTGTTCCTTCAGTGTTGCCTGTACATTGCCAGGGGCCACGGGATCCCTTTCGGACTGTCCCGCGACCCCAGCAGGCATCGGTCCTAGCAGACCCCTTCAGTTGTGCTGACATCTCTTTGAGGCGCGCGTGGAACACAACGCGCCGTCGACCCGGGCCTGGTCCTTATCGGACGGCGAGCTCATGCCATTGCCATTGCTCACCGCCCGCAAGCCCGCGCCTACGGCGATCGGGAATCGGCCTGCGATTCCCGACGCCCAGGGCATCTCCTGCGGCCAGGGGCGTGAGGTCGCGAAGTTTGCCTCTCCCTCACGCGTTCCGCCTCAAGCCTCCTTCGCAAGCATTACAGCTTCGCAGAAGAAGGTGACGGCTCCCACTCCCTCTTGCTCCATACTATGGCCTGGATCAGGGCCGGACGCGAGAGAACACTGCCGCCGATCGCCTCTACAAGGACACAGTGGTGCCCCCGCCCAAGACGGGTGCATACCTCCACCGTATGCTCCACCGTGTCCTCCGGGCGATCCACACCGTGGTGACACCCGGGCGTTTCCTTCCACCTTATATGGAACAGGAACCTCCCGAAACAACCGAGTCCGGTGAGGACCTGCGTCAGGCAGAAGGTGAGGACGCCGTGGCGCCTCTCTAGCCACTCCTCAAAGAGGGGACTTATCGCCGCAACTGTGGCGTGCCTATTTTGTCTATGGCCTACGGCCTGAATATGGAATTTGGTAATTATAGTACAAGACAGAATTCATTAGAAATTGATCAGCAACGTGAGCTTTAACTTGATTGAAAATGGCAGACAAAGAACCATTGTAGGAGGCGCATTTCATTCTTGACTAATCGAGTTTTCCTGCAGGTGATATAAAAGATCCAATATTGTGCAAATAGTGTTCAGCATATCACAGTACAGCCTTCCAATCCGACTGGACCTGACTCCGACCTGGTCAAATACAAAATAATGTTTTAGTGCATCCATGTGAAAGCTTTAAAATTAAACGATACATTTTAGCTACTTGATAGTCGATGCACAATCTGGCAGTTAGACCCTGTAACCGGCCTTCAGCTAAGCTAAACCCCTTCATAACCAGCTCAAATCTGACTAGTTTGCAGCCTGATTGCCTTCCCATGAATATAATGACTAGACATTAGCATCTCATCCATCAGCTTACCACAAATTAAACGTGCGGTCGGCGAGTGCATTCATATTCATGATGGCATGTCAATTTACCTGGACCTAACATAGCTGCTTGTGGTAGAATGACACGCGCGGTTGCTCTGTGTTGTGCTTCTCTTGATTTTAATAGTTAGTTAATTAATTAGTCTAAGTTTATGGACTTATTATAAGTAATTAATGACTGCCTCGTTGGTCTAGTGGGTCCGAGTGCGACTGCTGATCATGAGGTCCTGGTTTCGATTCCCAAGTTGGACAAAAAGTGTAATTGGGTTTTTCTCAGTAGCAGTCCGGAGTCTGAATTTGTGCCGGGTTGATGGCAATAAGCTTGCCCCCTATTACATGGGACTTAAATACAACTGGCGAAATGTGCACTATAGGTACACTTCTGGCCAATCCTTCGGGGAAACAAAGCATGATGTGATGTATGTATGTATTAATAATTAATTTTGAACTTTCGGAGACGATGCATAATAACTTTGGAAAACAAGGAGATTTCCTAGCTGTTTTAGCATAAAGATCAATTTTAAAAGATTTAATACTATACCCATGAACTTGATTTCTCCAAAGACATTGGAACTCTTTAGAATGTGAAACATTTGGGCACTTCTGTCCATTTGAAGGCTGATATAGGCCGTTAGTGAAGTCTTTAAGGTCGCCAGTTCAAGGCTTGGTGATCTTTAAGACTTTCCAATAAACCACTTTGAACTCCCGACATGTTTACCTACTTTATTGTTTACTACATATATATGTACCTTTTACTACATTATATTTATATATCTTTCTCTGTATTTCTCAGAATAGTTCTTGTCTTTTCTGGTCGTCCTATTCATGTAGAAGTCCTCATCCTATCCTAGAAGAAGAAGAATAAAAAGAATATTCTATATTATTTTTATTCTTCTTCTTCTTTTCGTGTGGTTGGTAAAACCGCCCATGGGCCTCTGACTTCACATGCCGTCGAGAAATATCTCTCAGGCATGCCGGTTTCCTCACGATGTTTTCTTTCACCGTTTTTGAAGCAAGTGATAATTATATAATACGCCCATGAATCCGAAAATCAGAGGTGTTTTTTTTGTTTACGTATTTTCTTATAATTATACACCGTAGAGGTACTCGTATGTATGTTGTAGATATACTTTTTTGTTTTGACCAACTTTATTTGTAAACCGCCTGCAAAGACAATAAAGAATATTCTAATATATTTTATTCCTTTTATTTTGCTTAGATTCTGTGGTCTGTGACATACCGAGAAACCACGTCACTTGCTGACGTAAAAAGATTTTTTTTTCTCACCTTGATGCCATAGCTAGATTCCTCATAGATGATGGAGACGTAGCTCCACTCCAGCTTCTTGACGATCTCCACCATGGCACGCACCTGGTGGTGGTCGGAGGGGATGGTCCGCGTGAAGTACTCGAAGCGCGCCTTGTTTGATAGCTCCGGGGAGGTGGAGAAGAATGACACCTGGCGAAGTCAGATAAAAAGGACCTTACATTACTGTGTGTTTTCGTTGACCATTTACCTTTTATCCACCTGATACCTACTTGCAGTTTTAGGAAAATATATCGCTCGATTAGCAAAATGCATAAACCATTAAAATTAATATAACTAGGTAGATAGCTGTCTAATTCACATCCATCTTTATTCCATCTTGAGACCGAACCTAAGAAGCGACTTCTTACTTAGTTCAGAAAGTTCTCAACTTATTAAGCCTTTTACAGAAGTATCAAATTATTATAAATCTTACTTGTGGTATCTTGAACAGGCGTAGCAGGTTGGCGACCTGCACAGAAGTAACACTGGAGGCCGCACCGACCACGCCTGATATCACCTTCCGGACTGCTGTCGCGTTGCAAGCGTACTCTGCGTCGTCTATGTTGCTTATTGAGCCTGGTGAAAAGAAACGGTTGTGAAACAAATTTTTGATGGAATTTGCTCGTTTTTTATAATTGAATAATGCCCTTCATTTTGGGATAGCTTTTGTTAGAAACTACGGCATTACCATATAAAAAACTTTGTAGTTTTTAAGGTTACAGTTTACGATAGCCAGATGTAAACAAAATTTTGTAATAATAATATAAAAACCAACATACACACCTTTTATAAAATCCACAGCCATCTCAAGGCCATAAGTATCCTTATCACAATCATCTAAGACATGAGCTCCAACAGTCACGCCAGGTATCAGTCTCAACTCGTTATTTATAATATCCAAAGTATACAACATCGTCTCCAGCGCCTGCACGCCTCCCTGAGGCATCACCGGCCCACACGTCATGTTTTCAGACCTTTCATGGACCATCATCAGACCTCCAAGCACCAAATCGCCTTCAATCACAGCTTCCCTCTTTATCGGCCAGTGCTGATGCTTCTTATCCTTCATCTCTCCAACCTGATCATTAGACATATTCACCCAATCACTTTTTACATCTTGTTTCGGAGCAATTTCATAATCAACCAAATGCATTCCATCTTTCAAATTCAATATTGGATATAACTCTTCAGGTCTATCCGCGAAGAATGTAGGATCATACATGACTTCGCCAGGTTTGTGCTTATGCCTGTGATGGTGCCTGTTCCTCTTGTGGAAGACTGAGTCCTCGATGTTCAAGGAGTCTACGGAATGCCTCATTTCTGTGTAGTGGACCGTGGTGATGAGTAGAGTGACCGCCAACCACCGCTGACCGGGACGCATGATAGAGATGGGTGTATCATACCATTGTGGTGCAATCTATGGTCCATTTTGAACGGTGTGCGTTCATTTTAATCTGGAACAATGGAAAAGTTTAGCAAATTAGTCTGCATGGTTAGGTACTCTGTACTAGACACTCGCGAAAAGAAAGTAAAATATTCTTATGAACAAAAACAATAAGCTCCTTACTGCGTCACGGATGAATAATGAAGTAAGGAAACTTGAAAATATTGGTAAAATATTGATATTAACCGCTTTCAATATCAGTGGTCCATAGAATTGAGGATAAGGTACAGGAACTAGTAACTATCCATTTCACCTTAACAAAATAAACCGTTTAACCGCCCTTACTAAAGTTAACCCTGCCACAATAAGCCAAGCGACTATAATCCTTATGTGCATTTGTCAACTCTTCATAATCTAACGTGGTTTGACGGTGTATTATTACAAACCCGTGTTGTGTCGACCCACATTAGCTAACCAAATTTATTTAATATGACACCTTAATATAAGGTTATAGTGAGGCATAGGAAATGGATAAGGTGGGGGACATGAGTTGTTGCTCTGACGTCAGAAAGGAAATTGTTTGGTTTTAGAAACGTGTTTGTAGTAAGTTTGCAATAGATTTTACTATTGCATTTAGGGTCGGTGTGGCTAAATTTTCTTCTTGGTCCGAGTTTTTGCGGCCAAGATTACGGCCCAGCCGTGGTCGTGGTCGTGTCTCTTAATCTAAGTTTAACCACAACTTTGTAAAAAAAAATTGTGGTATAATAAAATATAAAATTGCGACATCACTAAAATCGAAAAACCCATCAAAGTGCATAATCCCTCCATTTAAAGTATGGCGGAACAAAACCGGGAAGGAAAACCCATTACTCGGAACCGAAATTTTAATACACAAATTATAGGGGGTCTTATTTTTTCGATTGTAGGGCGGGCGTCTTATGTAACTACTAGCTGCGCCCCGCGGCTTCACCTGCGTAAGTCTTGATCCCGTGGGAATATCGAGATAAAAAGGACATAAGAGTCCTAACCCAAGTCATGGTCTACCCATGTGCATTACACTCAAATCTGTGCAGCCGTTTTAGCGTGAAATCGTAACAAACAAACTCACTTTCGCATTTATAATATAGTAAGGATAGTTAGGATGACGTTCAAAACTGCTGATTCTCAGCCTATTTTGAATAAATGATTTGATTTTGTAATTTAGGAGTTTTTAAAAGTTTGCAAACGACTAATAGGGATTCTTGAAGAGCGTCTTTTAAACGAAAGCAAATCATTTAATGGAAGCCTTTTGAACTTTCTAATCTGGTTACGTTTACTTTGATTTGGACTTCTGATTATTTTGATTTCACGTTTTAGCTAATTACTCACTGATTCAGAAATGAGCGAAGAATGTTGAAAGGTGTTTTCCCCCAATATCTTTATGAATTCTGTGTCTCGTAGTTCCGGGATGATTTTACAATTTTCATAAATATTATTTTAGGGAGAATTATGAAATGATAAATGCGTTAATGAATAAGAAGTAATTAAGAGTAGAGAAAGGCCATATTAAAATGGTATATAATAATAGTATTCAACCTGAACTAAGATAAAGGTATTTCAAGTGCAAATTTTCTTATAATTTAAATATTTCCTACTTCGGTATATAAAGACAAATATCTATATAAAACAAAAGGTTACGTATTATGACTTTGATTGTTACTCTGCTGAAACTGAATTTTAAGAGTAATCTACACTAATATTCTAAACTTGATAATAATAAGAGCGGGAGAAGTTATTTGATAATTTACAAACCACAAAAAAAAAAAAAGCGATTGCGCCGTCACGCGCCGTCAACCACAATTATTTTGTTACGCGTAATTTTGAATCTGTGTTATATTTTAAAGTATTTGAAATATATTATATCGCACCTTTGGTAGAACAAGGGCATAATTGTCATAAATTGCCAAAATGACGTAAATATGCAGAAATGCTTTAAAAAGGCCCTTTGAACTGGAGGGACAAAGACATTCGTTTGGCAATTTATGACAATTATGCCCTTGTTCTACCAAAGGTGCGAATGGTGTCATCGGTATATTTGAATCTAAATGAAATCCTAAATATGGACCGGTCAAAATAGCTTCGGAAATAACAATGAATTTTTTTTATAAAATTTTGATAAATCAAAAGAAATACTGTGGGTCATCCTTAGAAGATAGACATATACTATTTCGGACTTTTTTGTTGAACTCTTAGGATGTACAATCCCGTAGAACATTAATTTTATGTATCTCTTACGGTTTACGCGGCGCACGCCAGTAAAGTTCCCATTCGGCATGATATTTTCGGACATCTTCAATAATCATCATCATACTTCAGCCATTTTACACAAAACCTTAATGAATGATACAATTAAACCTTCCTTATGAAACATTTCGTCTATTCGTGAAAACCGCTTGAAAATTCGTTCAGTAGTTTTTGAGTTTATTGCGTTCAGACAGAGAGACAGACACGGCGGGGGGACTTTGGTTTTATAATATGTAAGGATAAGGATTTTGTAAGCTTGAGCGAGTTATTTATTACCTTCCTAACGCACTGTTAATAACTAGGTAGGCAATACGGGCTGGTTTCCGCAATTCCACGTCAAAGCGAGTATTTTGCGTACCGGTAGCACCTAATAAATATATTAAATTATTATCTAAAATGAAATAATTGACATAACAGAATTGTTAGGAAGCATTCAATGCGTTCAAAATAAAACCATTGTTCCTCTTCAAAATGGATTTTCAAAACATGGGGTTTCGAATTTAATTAATGTTCTAGCTTTCGTTCAATTGTTATTTTTGGCAAAAACCTTTATTATACTCTGCTTGAAAACGAGTAAGCGTGATTCTAATGTAATTGGTGTTTAGCCGTGTTATGTTTAATAACATAACACATACATAGCATCGCGCCTGTAGGCCCCGTACATCCGCATTTTGCCAGTTATGTTTAAGTCCCATGTAATAGGAGGTGAGCCTATTGTCATCAACCTGCCACAGATCCAGACTCCGCGCTGCTACTGAGAAATTCCTGAAGGAAAACCCAATAACACTTTGCCCGGTCTGGGAATCGAACCAAGGACCTCATGCTTAGCAGTAGCGCTTGCGACCACTTGACCAAGTTGTCATAGGTAGTCTAATGTTTGATTATGATTGTAATCTAATTGGCATTTAGACGTATTAAAGTTAAACAAATAAATGATTATCTTTCGCTCTAAGAAGACATCGGAATTATAGCCGAACCACACCCAATTCTGAATATCAAAATTTCTAATCCATATCAAGAGATTTCTTCCAAAAACTTTTCATGAAAAAGGTCGTAAAGACGTCTGAGAATATTCTTGGCACACTGAAGCTTCACTGTTCTCGTTGTCAATGTATACGGTGTAAATTATCAGTGTTTGAGTGTCTCTGGTCGTAAATCTGGGCGGCTTAGCAACAATAATGTTTAACTTTTTGACTTAGCGAGTTGCGACTGAGGGATGAGAAGGTACGCATCGGCTTAGCCGCCGGTTTGAATATAAGCTGTGTTTAGAAGATTGGGCTACGTTTTATTAGGATTACACGAAGAACGTAGAGAGACGGCGAGAGTTGTGGTGGCCCAGAGGTAACACCCGCGATTTACTTGTTGAAGGTCGAACCCTGACAGGCGCTTAACTTTGTGTAAATTATTTCATAACCACTGCTCTCAAAACGGTGAAGGGGAAACATCGTGAGGAAACTGGCATGTCCTAGCGCCAAAAATTTGAAGATATCTACCATCGCACTGGGCTCACGCGGTGGATTACGATCCACTTCCTTTCACAGAGAGGAGGCCTGTGTCCCAGCAGTGGGAAAATTATAGGCTGATTATGCTTATTGTTGTTCAATGTTATTATAGTAAGCTTATGCTTGCACGAAGCAATATAATTACATTGATGGATGGCTGTACCAGGGCTAGCCACGCCAATCCAACGCACGAATGCATAACCCAAGGAAAGCTTACCTCTTTTAATTTCATATATGAAATTGGAACTTGTCGGTTTTGCCACTGTGTAACGTGAAATGAGCCATTTACTAGTCAAATACGTGCATCCATTCCTCGTCAGTATTTCAAGTCCCGGCACGGTGTCGCAATTTTATGAGGTCGTCAGACAAAATATAGTACTTAGCAACTCACATTTTATCATGTGTCTTCGAATGGGCCACCTTCTGGCTTAAATTACGTGGATGACTGACAAAACATTCTAATTGAGTACCTTATACTATTTACACTATAGTTATTTCACTACTCCATCGTGTTATTGTGATATCTCATTCATTTGTGACTCTCTAGTCATGTCTCCTGTATTATATCTGGTTTATTATGACTTCTTAGTGAGAGTTTATGCATAAGTACGTTTCCTCTAAGTTTCAAAGTTATCTTTAAGATTCCGTTAGTAAAAGCGTGTAGTCTGAACATTACCTTAAAAGCGTACATTACGGTGTAACTTTGTTTGAATAGATACTTCCTCCATATTGTGGTCTATGGGGAAGAATGGTTTTATGTGACGTGTTGTTACAAGTAATGTGTCTTGGATGTGTTCACTTTGACGGTTGTTATAGTGGTCTGGAATGTGTTTCCTGTTCTGGTATTTTGTTATTTCTTTTACTCTTGGTAGAAAACACCTAATACCTATGTCGCTCTATTATGAGAAAAAATGCTCTTACTGTACAACGTCTGGCAATTGGATTACAATCATGGTAATCGTGTTGTAAATATGGTGTAGTTTCTTTGAAGACAAGAAGATCATAGTGGTATATTATGTCAAAGGAATCAGGGAAAATATACAATGACATACAACATTTTGATACATTTTGTAGGAACAGATACATAAAAAATCCAGCCAAATGTGTAACCAATAATATTTTAAACGGAAAAACATGAAAAAGGACTTTTTACATTAAAACAAATATATATAGACATTCGAATTGAGAGTTTCCCCGTTTTGGACGTCGGTTATAAATTTAAAAGATACACGAAAAATAATCCGACCATGGATAAAAAAATCACATCAAATTAAGTCGTCATACGTTGCGTGTAACCGTGGGTTGTACCACGACCAGTTTAATGAATGTGGGTCACATATGGGTCGCATGCGACACATCCATCATCCACCTGACTGGGTCCACTCCATCATAAGTTATACTACATTAAATTTACGTGCATGGAAGGATGGTTATTATTGTGTTACGAAAACCTGCATGGTAGCCCGCCTACTGCTAATCTTGCCGTATTTGCACGCCATTGTAGGATTTCGAGATGACGGAGTAATAACAAAAAAAAATAAACGTGATTGATGTAAAAAAAAAATATGTGGTTTCTTTCTAAATGCCTTTTTTACACCTAAAACGGTTTCAACATCAAATTTAATGTTGTAATTGCAATTCATAATTACTGCCGATTCAAATATTTAACAACTATTTGCGACGTTGCAAACTTTAAGAATGAACGCTCCAGGGAAGTTTATTGTTAAGCCAATTGACTACCAACTTTAATTGTCCGTATATTCAAATCAAAATTTTGTATGAAATAGATATAACACGGCAAATTGACGTAGGGTGTTAACAAAAAAAATTTTGACTGTACGTCAGAATATTTTAAGTTACGAGTACATGTACTGTTCCAGTGTCATTTACTCGTAATTATCCTTAAGGGGCTGATTTCACCAATGAACTACCTCGTTGTTCTAGCGGTCGCAAGCGCTACTCCTGAGCATGAGGTCCTGGGTTTGATTCCCAGGTCGGGCAAAATGTTATTTGGATTTTCCATTACGAATTTCTCAGTAGCAGCCCGGAGTCTGGATTTGTGCTTGATTGATGGCAATAGGCTCGCCCCCTATTACATGGGACTTTAACATAACTGGCGAAATGTGGGTGTAATATAGGTACTTACACCTCTGCTTAAAACTTCGCGGATTACAGGCGTGATGTTATGTATGCTATGTTCACCATTGAAACTGTACGCGATCAGCATTTATCTAAACGGCGTTCAAGAGCTGTCGGTGTTAATATTCCACAATAATGCTGACACTGACATTCAGTTTTATTGTTGAAAATCGCCCTAAATAGTAAACTTCCTATAGTTGTAGTTCAAAGACTCTACCGAGTGTTGGTGTCATCTGACATCACTGCTGCGCAGGCGCCCGGCAGACGATCACTGCCAATTTTAAAATTAGAACGTTTATTTGATCCCTTCCATGTTTTATATACAGTACCTACAGCATTTGTGTTATAAAGTTTTCAATTGAAATAACGTAATTTCTACGTCCGTTCTCTCCTCCGGCTCATTTTTGAACAAACACTTTGGTTCCATTGAGGGGTTCAGAACAATTGCCAATTTTCATTTGCAAATAACGCACCAATGATTTTGGGCTCCCTTCAGAAGGGATTCTCTTATTTAAATTACTTATTTGTTTGCCGCCGGCTTACGGAATTGTATTGCTTTGGACAAAAAAATGTTACAATATTCTGGTAGAATGTTTATAAATTCTGAGGCTTAGTGGTACTTTGTTAAATTGTTGCCAAAGGAAGTAGAATTACATAATATAACATAGCATCACGCTTTGATTCCCCAAAGGGTTAAGCAGAGGTGTACCCATAGTACTACCCTTCGCCAGTAATTTTTAAGTACCATGTAATAGGGGGCGAGCCTGTTGTCATCAACCGGGCACAAATCCAGGCTCCGGGCTGCTACTGAGAAATTCCAAATAGTAAAAGTCAATAACACTTCGCCCGACCACTAGTGGTCTAGTGTTCGGGCGAAGTGTTATCATAAGGCAGTCAAAAGTCATTGTATTCTATTCTAATCTTACCATAAATACTAAGTTGTTCTATAATTATCGTACCGGTATCGTACCGAACATTCTAAATAGGTATTTTATAATGTTACACTTTCGACGTAACTAACTAAATTAACAACTCCAGAAAATACGCGAAGATAGAACTTTTCCCAACTATCGGACTATTGACTATGAGCAGCGATACATAAATCACAGCCACTTACAAAAACTTCATTTATGTTCGGAAACTTCTGGTAGTTTCTGTCGAGAGACTAGATACTTGGTGAACACTTTGACAGCGCAGAAAACTAGATGAATCGTTCAAGCGTAAAATAAGTTGTGCCTGCCTAGCAAGTTGTTTGTTGTGTAGGTATTTCACTTTTCTCTAAATATTATAAAACAAACTCGTGTAAATAAACTTCGTGTCTTTCTGTGTGACCGCGTTATTCTTTTAAAGTACGCAAAGGATTTTGAAACGGTCTTCACGACAATTTAGACCATTTATTCCGGAAAGTTCATAAGTAAATTAACTTGGATATAGCACAGAAATATCGATGTTTTGACATGTCGACATTGCACCATTATGAAGCAAGGGGCGATTCGCTGGTTATGGAATAATATATAGTGAGAATACCAGCATGCCTTAGAACTAAAACTTCGAACTTCGTAATCCACCAACCCGCACTGGACCCGCGTGGTAGTTGGAGCATTAAAGGCTGATTATGCCATAGAGTAAATGAATTATTTATTTGAATAAGACTAAGGTGGGAGAGGGAGGTCTTTGCCCAGCAGTGGGACATTACTAGTAAATAAATAGCTGATAGAAGGTACTTCTGGATCCCAAAATGTCTTCCTTGTCAAAATGATTATTTTTTTTCTCAATGGTTTTCGTTTGTTTCCTGCTTGTGCCATTTAAATAATCAAAGGAAAAGTTCAAATGCACGTGGATTTACCTGGTAATGACATCAAACAAAAGGATATGAATATTCTAAGCGTAAAATCGGCCAGGGGCGGCAGTCTCGACATAGATAGCGATCGCTACACGACCGAATTCGGTCGCAAAGTCGACCCAGCCAGTTGCCAGTTTATACTGGTTTTACCACTGACAGGCGGCCTACTGTACCAAGAGCTCGTGGATAAAATAAAAGTAACGTTTCTATTTTTGAGCGTTCTAATACAGGCATTGTTTGCCTCAAATGAGGCTCCAAACACGATTCAAATATAATTTTCTATTTACACAATAAATTATTTGTATTTGTATATTTTCATGTAGCACACCTCCGCCGTGAAACCATAGTAACGAAACCGCAGTAGTTCAATTGAACTACTGCGGTTTCGTTGCGTAGGTATGGTTAAATGGCACACTTCCGTTTTCTGAATGATTTAGACATTTAATTATTCCGTGTCAAATGATTTGATTGGCTGTTGAACTGCTGCTGTGAACCTGAGCCAATCAGGCAGCGTGTGAGTTGATTTTTGTGCTGATTAGTCTTTCTAAAATAAAGTAAACGAATGAATAACTTGGCAAACAGCACTAACTATACTGTTAAAAGATTAGCACATGTGCGGAAGCCGGCTCGGACAATTTTCTCTGAGAAACAGTTTCTTCTCATCGTTGAATTAGCTACCTACGGCAATCATCAGCTATCCAAACAACTATTGAAGCGTACAGTCGAGGATTTTTCTGCAATTTAAACGTTTGATTTTCATGTGAATATTAAGGTCTCTCTCTATTGAGATTTATGGCGTCATTGACCTCTACACGAATGGATACAGATTGGCTATTAATTCCTAAACCTTTTTCAAATAAATCATTAAAAGTCGAATATCCTAAAATCCTTTTCATACGCATTCAACCGATAAACTACTTACCCTTAATTACAATGTAACGTTTTTCGTTTAAAGGATCCTAAAAGGCATTTTATACACGGCACGGTTTCTTTACGGTACGGTATATAAACCGCGCCGTCGAAAAATAGTTGTCTATCAACAAGCTTCCATAGTGATCCATACATAACTGACGAGTTGACGACCGGGCCAACACACGGCGAATAAACATAAGTTCTTCACGAAAAAAAAGTGTGTGTACAAAGGGCCTTACCATATCCAACAATGTGTAAAACTAACTACAAGTCATGATTTATGGCACAAAACGCTAACCAGGGTCTTGTATTCAACCCACCACGTTTTTAATTACCTACCAAATAGTCGCTACTTTGAGTTTTGCCCGAAATTTTCACTGTACATTTTCAGGCTCGCAGTAATTAATCAGAGCAGGTTTTTAGACAGCCTAGAGTCGTGTGAAAAGAGTATTTTTAAACTGGGAATTTTAGCAGCCTCCGGTTTCTAATAATGTTGCTGAGGGTTGGTATATTGTGTGGACTGTCGTACTTGGTGCTTGTAACTAATGAGAAAGGAGACACTTTATTGCGATGTTCATTAATTTTATAATTTGTTAAATTCATTGGCTGGAGGCTGGTTCGAGGTGATGGGAAAAGAGTTCCTGGAAGGACTTTGGGGACGCCTTTTCCCAGTAGTGGGACAGTGTAAATAACAAAAGAAAAAAAAACATTTGAATGTATAATGTGATGAGCACCTATTTAGGGTTCCGTACCTCAAAAGGAAAAAACAGAACCCTTATAGGTTCACTCGTGTATCTGTCTGACTGGCTGGCTGGCTGGCTGGCTGGCTGTCCGTCTGTCACAGCCAATTTGTTCCGAATCTACTGGACCAATTTAGTTGAAATTTGGTACAGATATGAACTGTTGTGACCCAAATACGGACGTGTAACGTAAATAAATTAATTTTGTATATGGGGGTCACTTTCGGGGACAAATTGGAAAATTAGAAAATAAAAGTTTTCCAAATTGTACCGTGTGACATATCAAAGGAAAGGGCTTCTTGTGAGGATCTCCAATATAATTAAATTATAATTTAAAAACTCACATTTGCAGTTGGAATGTATGTCATTTTTGAACGTCATCCTCACTATCCTAACTATATCATAAATGCGAATGTGAGTATGTTTGTTACGCTTTCACGCTAAAACGGCTGCACAGATTTGAATGTAATGCACATGGGTAGAATATGACTTGGGTTAGGACATAGGATACTTTTTATATCTTTTTATTTTTTTTTTATTTTTCAAATTATACCGTGTGACATATCAAAGGAAAGGGCTTGTTGTGAGGATCTCAAATATAATTAAATTATAATTTTAAAACTTACATTTGCAGTTGGAATGTATGGGAGAACGTTTTTTTCAAACTACTATGTTAAGTTTGTTCTTGGGATAAATTCATCGCAACTACGGAAACCTTCGTTGTGCGTGGTCGGTGATGCACTTGGCCGGTTTTTAGATAGGTTTTGACAGTCCCTTAATCACTGATACCATAACCAAAAATGAGATCCGGAATTTTCAGTGGGACGCCCCGGTCTTACTCCTAAATTATTGCAAAAAGAAACATTATTAATTTGGGTGTCAGACATCCGACAAAGTATATGAATAACTCTTCCAAACAACAAGATAGTGTAGTGTCTGTAGGATTATTTTAGTATTTCATCATCAAAACGCAGCAGCCCCGAGCTACCATAACAACAAAATAATCGAGTCCTTCCTTTTTATAAGCCTCGACTACCTTCACAGAAGCTCACAAATTACCCACAGCAGTCGGCTCCAAGAATTAAATTCACTGTTAAATTTCACGCTCATTTTAAATTTAATTTAAAGTTAAATAAAAATCTCTCATTGTTCAAGTGAATCTCTGAGATTTCAAGTTTAACGAAACGTAAATTAAGATTGTTTAAGAATAACATTATTTGCTTCGAGTCTTTGTTGTAATTTGCAGAACTGTTCATTTATAGAATTTAAACTTGATATACCTTTTTTTTATGAAAAGCAACGGAAGTTTCAAAGAAAGGATTCTGAACAGTGTCAATAATTAGCAGTCTTGTCATTTACCATTCTGAATTCCCTATTATTTTTGTTAAATGTGAAAGTGAGTAAGGTTATTTCTTTCTATGTCTTCCTTCTTTACCGAAATAAAAGTAGATATTGTAAATTTATTCTGTGTGAATTTAGCTCATATCAAACATGCTGACTTTGTTATCCTTTCAATACAATATGAGCATTCTCAAAACACAATGTACGTACCTACTCCCAGAATAGTAGAAACATACCTAATTATTATCAGTACGAAATGCAGTTTTATTTTCCCGAATTTTTCAATTTACCCGACATCTATTCAAATATTTCTTTCCTTAAGAACGAATCGGACTGTTACGAACATTTTAAAATAAAAAACAAAAAATCGTTCATGGCGCTTACCTACGAACAACATTAAAAAGTTTTTATTATATAGATACCAGAATGTATCATAACAAATTAGGTTAAATCTATCAATAATCTTTTAAATTAGATGTGGTAATTACAATAGTAAGTTATTTTACAACTGACTATTCACACTAGATACTAAGTTAAGTAACTAACTAATGATCCAAATATACCAAAATACTAATATATATATATATAAACTAATATTTATATATATATATATACATAATACTAAATACAAAAATATTAATTTGTAACATGAATGACTTGGCTAATATTCTACCTGCCATATACTCGTATTATGCAGAAACGTAATATGTGTTGAAGCAGTACTTACTTATTCCAGACCCGAGAAATAGCCTAGATGTCTCTTAAATTTTATTTTAACACACGAAGCATAATTTAATTTCAACATAATTTTAATGATGAATTAATAGCTAAGTGTGGCCCTACAGTGTACAACTTTAGTTGCGTAATTGTGCGCAAATGGCCACTTTTATTACAACTAAGTGTTGTGTTTCATGTTTCACACATTAGTAGGTTACATTTGAGCGTTGTTCGCTATTTCATTACATTAGAAAACTTAATGGAATAATAAAAATATCTGCATGGTTTTGTTTTGTGTGAATTATTTGCTTAGTTTTTCGTTATGTTACGCACAACCATTTTAATGGAAGTTGAGTTAAATTATGTTATTCGTTGTTGGGTAAAGTGTTGATGCCCATCAACACTTTACCCAACAACTAATAAAATAATTTTCCATCAGTAATTTTTCAGTAGCAGCCCGGAGTTTGAATCACAATTGTATTATCAGGGTAAAATATATTCAGAGCTAAATGAAATATCATTTTAGCAATCACTCAAAGGGTCGAGGTCGTTAAGATGAATGATTACGATGATATTATTGATTAATTTTGGGTAAAATAATTTGTTTCTGCCGTGATCATTTAGAATGTTCTGAACAGAGTCCCAATCGTTTTTGTGACAATTTGACAGAAAATGTAATTGCTTCTATTCATCCTAACTATAATATTATAAATGCGAAAGTGAGTTTGTTTGTTACGCTTTCACGCTAAAACGGCTGAACGGGTTTGGATGAAATTTGGCACATAGGTAGACCTGGAATAAGCCATAGATATAATATCCGACATGCACGCGGGCGAAGCCACTGGCAAAACCTAATACATATTATACATTATAGTCGTTCTTCATGTTTGTTTGTGTGACCGCGTTGTTCTTCTCAATTATGCAACGAATATTGATGTGGTTTTCACCATACCCCAGAGTATTATTTGTTCCAGAAGGAGAAAGATCGTGTAACATAATCAGCCTAAAATGATCATACTGCTGGGACACAGGCCTTCTCTTTGTGAGAGAGGGTGGGCTCGGTGGGGTTGGTACTTGGTAGATGTTCGATTTTTTTTGGTTCTAGGACGACGCACGATGTTTTCCGTCGCCATTTTGATTGTGTACAGTACATATTAAACTTGCCTAAAATAGAGAAATATCAATGTTTTGTGGAGTCGTAAAAACCGTGCAAACCCGGGGCGGGTTGCTAGTTTGTAATAATTGGTTCTTATCGCTACTAAAGGTTAAAGTGATTTGATAAATTTATAAATAAAAAGAAGAAAAAAAGGTTACTTACGGCCCATTACTCGGGAGATACTAGCAATCTCCACATTTATTAGCCAATAAAACCCTGAGTCTAAAGTTGTAAAACAGTTGGGCCATATAAATGAAAATAGTGTGATCTAACGCTTGGTATAACGAATTTACATAACTATAAATGTGTAATTGCCTGAATATATAATAGTTCTTCGTATTTAGAGAGATCAGAATATTGGGCCACAAAAAGGATGAATGAAAGACAATTGCAAACAGCTGAGTTGGGAATGCTGGGATGTGTAGTCTCATGTGACTGTTCTATACAGTCATAAGAAATGAGTAAGTATATAAGAGAAAGTCTGAGAGTGACACCGGTGACTGAGAAGTTGTGGGGAAATAGGTTGTCATGGCATGGGCATGTGATGCGGAGGAATGAAGAAAATGTCGTGAGGAAAGTTTAGTGTGAATGTGGATGGCTATACGAATAGGGGAAGACCAAAGAAACGATGGACGGACTGTGTGAAAGATGATATGGCTAGAAAGGGGGTGACTACCGAGATGACGACTAAATCAGAAGTATCGAAGCATGCAGCGCCGACCACAAATAAATTGAAATAAGGGGAGAAGAATGGTGATATAATATAGATCGTCGAGTATAGCTCGTTAATTTAAAATATAAATGCTTTAAATGGTTGCCAAAGTAATAAGCAGTGGAGGGGGGTCTATATGCAGTACGCGAGTCATTTTGTAATTCGCAATTAGGCGCTCTTGGCCGATAGAAGGTTAAGCTATGCTTGCCGACATCGGTCTGTGGATGGGTGACCCATCATTACATAGCGAGGTTCCACCGTGTCTCGGGGTCCGTCGTAGATCTTTGACGGCCGTTACGGGTAGTCAGAAGCCCGATAGGTCGACAATCAGTTTCACCAACTGGGTTATGGTGGTCAATGCAAATTACGTATTGGAATGTAGCTGCTTCCGATTAGACTAGAAGCAGTTCCCAACATAGTTGGGAAAAGCCTAGGCAGATGATAATATAATGAGATGAGTTTACCTTTATTATATACCTATGCCTACAATGGTTTAGTATCTCATTTTAACACACCCAATTACTGTATATTAATATTCTCAATGCAATTCGGCAGATTGCCGGCAAATTGAAACGTTTGCATTTAAATATTAGATAGGCCTAACCTAAGCAAACTATCGCCTGCTCATTTACAGAATGTTAATTCAGCTGTTCCGTTCAAATCAAAGCGCTTTCATCAAGTGATTTCCATTTACTGATGGAGTGTGGGTACCTTCTGTTGATTTTCGGCAAACCTTGGTTTCTATTCAATGGGGCTTAAGAATTAATTATCACCTAACCAGACACAGGTAAGGGTCTTAAATTACCTAAATTACCTATTTTGTAAGGTCGTGGCTAAATAATAACAGCTGCACGAGTCGATCGACGGTTAAGCTACGCTTGCCGCAGTGGGTTCGTGGATGGGCAAACCGCGCATCGGAAAGCACGGTCAGCTGTTGGTCCCACCTGTCTTTTGTCGATCTTTGACAGTCGTTACGGGCAGGCAGAAACCCGAAAATCTGACAACCACTCTTATTAAGAGGTATCGTGTACCCAGTAACTGGGTTGTGGAGGTCAGATAGGCAGTCGCTTCATGTAAAATACTAGTATTCAGTTGCATCCGGTTAGACTGGAAGCCAACCCCAATATAAAGGCAGATTGAGAGAGAATTTTATGAAGATTTCAAAAAACTCATTTAAGATACAGATATTTCAATTACAAGTTATTGAAAATTTAATCATGTCAAAAATAATTATGTAAATTTGTAGAAGTTCAGTTAGTACATCAAAAAGTATTTAAGGTATTTTCCAATATAGTAAAATAAAAAACATGACAGGCGGGTGAATAATAAATAACATTCTGGATTTAAACATGATTAACAAAGGTTTCATTAATACTGTCAGGAATAAAAAATATACTGATATAACATACCTACTTAATATGCGTTCGCAATTTATTTGCCAAACATGTAAGCAAACACGAGTTTTAAGAAAAACAACTGTAATGCCTACTTATGTGGTTCAGATTGCGCTACAACTTATTATTTTCTATGACCTTTTCAACAGTACTAGTCAGTCTAAAATTAACTTTATTTACATTAGTATAAAGTTGATGTTTTTTTAAGTGGAAATAACATCAATTGGAAATAAGCCTCTCCCTCACGCATCCCGACTCCTCCTTCGCGAGCATTACTGTTTCGCAGAAGGAGGTGCCGGCTTCCCGCTCCCTCTCGCTCTGTACCATGGCCTGGACCAGGGCCGGATGCGAGAGATCATTGCCACCCATCGCCTCCACAAGGACACGGCGGTGCCCGCCCAAGCCGGGCAGAATTCCACCGTATGCTCCACCGTGTCTGTCTGTCAAGAATAAAGTTCTTTTTTGTAGGTAATTGTATGAATTACGTAGGTCTACTGGCCTATGGATAACGTTTCATTTGCCATAGGTAACGTGCTAGGCTAGAGCCTTGAAAAATTTAACTAATAACGAAAACTCGTACTATCTGTTCAAGGAAGCATCTATAGCAAGTAAAAAAATAAAAAGTTTTAAAAATCAGCCAAGATATAAAATTGTATAGTAAACGGTCAACGGTTTGAAGTCCGTATTCCCACATAAAATGTTGTTTTAAAATAAACCTCTTTTATTCCACACAAGATTTCATCTTTCCACGCCCATTTATATAAAGATTCACCACTTACTAGATTTTTACTGTTATTGCGACTTATCAGAAAGAAAAAAAATATTTTTATAAATATTAATGATCAATCACATCACGTCAAAGTAAACAAATAAAAAAAAGCTATGAAAGTAAATGTTCCAATAATTTTTCGCAACATGTTTTGGTTATAAGAGGCTTATTGTAAGCCCTATCGATACCAACTTAAGTTCTTCATAAGCCCTAAGAATAAAAGAACTAACACAGAAATATTGTGTTACAAATAAACTTGAATAGGGAGAGAAAATGCTTAAGTTCTTGTTTGTTTCTTTGCAAGATATATCTCCGAAAACTTTGGATCTACTTACAATAATCACGTTATTTATTTATTTATTTACTAGGTTTTGCGCGGAGCTACGACCGCGTGGATGTCGAAAAGTATCCCGCGGGAACGTGCTACCGGGATTAATATGTTTAAAAGCCTATTTGTTAATCCAGGTTTTTACTATCTGTGTGCCAAATTTCACCCAAATCCTTCCAGCCGTTTTTGCGCCTATCTGGAATACACATCCACACAAACGGACAAAAATTCTAAAAACTACCTCGTAGCAATTACTTTTTTAACACACTTTTATTAGCTTGACCTGTATCTATCTATCAATCTATTTATCTATGTAACGGAATCTTTCAAAGTAATTTTCACCAACTTAAAGACGTTCGATTAACTTGAAAATTTGCACACGTATCAAGGACCGATGACAATACAATAATTTAGTATCGTGGAGCTGATCTGATGGTGGAGCCAGGAGGTGGATAGTGGAACTCTTCAGCGACTTCTAGTAAACCCCTCGAGTTTGGGCTCATATGATTCGGTTTGACTAGTCCAACATATTGCACTTAAAGTCGAGGGTCTGGTGATGGAGCCAGGAGGTGGATACTGGAACTCTTTAGTGGCTACTTAACTAGTAAACCGGTCAAGTCATAACTTCGTTGACTTTAGACTTATTAACTAAATGAAAAATATATTAGACGAACAAGTAAAAAAAAAAAAAAAAAAACTAAAAAGCTCGCTTTTTACACGAACTAAAAATTATAAAATAATTAAATTGACTTGTACTAGTTACGATATAAGTACAAATCCATCTTGTCACTTCTTTTATATCCAATGATTAAATCAAAAGCGTGGAGTGCTTTGTTTAAATTAATTAAAAGTATACACCACTAAAAAACGCCCCACAATTTTTGATTTAATCATTGGATATATTTTTATTTTCAAAAATATTCAAAGTAGTGTTTTGACTTTGTTACTATTTTATCATATGTACAGATTTAAATACAGGAGAACCAACAAATATAACAAAAGGGTTGTAAAACTAACACAAATACAATTACAGATCCTCACGTGAAAACTTATCACTTTCTCTTATAGTCTTGCTTCCCTGTTTTCGATCGTCCATCTGCCTACCAAGTCTATCCATAGTACTTAATTGTACTTATGCCTGTTTTCACTAACACCACGCGACACCTAAAACTAATGCCTAATGAAATCGCTGTGTTCAATTTTCGACTCTCGGCGCTAAGCCGAGCGTTGAAAATCCAACAGACATTAGTCATTTACCATAATTATTATGAACATTCATTAGAGTGCTTAAGTTGAAGTTGACATACTCTAATCAAAATCTTAGCCTGAGGTTTAAGATTTTGTTTACTCAAAAGCTTCACTAAACCCAAGGTTAACTTTAATACACTTTATTTTTTGAATTTCATGTGATTTTAAAATATTCGAACTCGTTATTGTTAAAATAGTCCAATGATTACCACACAACCAACCAGTAGTGTAGTAGTGTGGTTGGCCAACCACACTATAGGATGCTATAAATCTACGTTCATTACGAAGACAAGCGAGTCGCTCCATGTAAAATACTGGTATTCAGCTGAATCTGGTTAGACCGAAATGCAACCCCAATAAAGTTGGGAAAAAGTGAGGCAGATTGATTTTAGTGTTTTTTTGGTTTTAAGCCGGTCGTTTTTTTTGTAAAATATTTTTACTTTTTAACTGTGGTATGTAAATAACAGTGGCAGGAAGTTATCATCATATCATCCACATTTGTATAATGTTGATGATATGATGAAAACTTTCTAGTGAAAAAAATACGTATTATTGAAGCTAACTCAAAAACTATCCAAGCAAAGGGGACAGAATTTATAAGGGACTAAGTTGAGGGCCTTTTAAATAAAATAAAAAATTTCAAAATCGGTCCACAATTGACGGAGAAATCGGTGGACATACATAAAAAAGAAAAAAAAAACATACATACGCTACGAAAATAGAACCTCCTCCTTTTTAAAATTCAGGTAAAAACGTTACATAGACTGCACCACGAGATCTATCTGCAATAATAGAAAACATATGGGCCTATACGGAACCAAATATAACGTGAATCACTCACATTCAAAGTGTATTATCTCCAAAAACCTTTCTTAATCCACACAGCACATTAATAATCTCACCATAACCTATAAAATCTAAACAAAATAACCCTTATTTATTTGGGTACACGCAAACCTTACCCACAATTCCCTATTTCATATCCTACATTAAATATAACTCGGGAAGCAAGCTAAGTCGCTAATAAAATAAATTTTACTTTGGGTACGTTCAAACCTTGGACCCTTATATTTTCAATCACGTTTTGATCTGAACGAACCAACATATTCTAAATAGCTTCGTACAGGTTTTATCGCGTAAATTCAAGGATATATGATAAATCTTGGCATGGTACTGTAAGGATTATAAATGGTTCATGGATCATGTCTGCTGGGATTAAGATGAGTTTGTGTTAAACTTTGTATGTAGTTATACATGTGTTTATACATAAATAGATTTTCACAATTGTTTAGTGAACCAAACAGTATCAAAAGACTCCTAATAAGTGTTGAAGAAATTGTAGAACCTGAAGTTCCAAATACGAGAAACCGGCCAATTTATCCCAAGAACAAATTTCATTCAAACAAAATACATTTCAACTGCAAATGTAAGTTTGTACGCACAATATTGGGAGATTAACCATGTTATTTTAAGACCATCGACTTCTTAAAGGTTTTCCTGTAAGTATAGATAATTGTAATTGTGTGTGTTGTGATAATTGTATAAAAAAAAAAAAAAAAACTATTTACGTATACTTAAATAACTTTAAAACTATTTATTATAAAATTATAAAAAAATAAAATACTTGAGACCCACTCCTCGTTCACTAAAAACACAAATCAATACGCTATTAATAATTATCCTTAAGGTACACTATATTAACTTAGTATGGGTGTACGACAATGATGAGAAAGAGCGGAGCCTTCTAATTCTTTGAGGCATTGTTTGCCTAAAAGGAGGCTCCAATCACGTTTCAAATGTAATTTTCTATTTACACAATAAACTATTTGATTGTATTGTATTGTATTTCGTTTTCAGCATAATACATATCTACAATGATGCTAATTAATTTTCATTTGGTATAGTATATTTCATTCTAAATTCAAATAGCAGGGCAAAATCACTAGCACGTAAACGTGACTGGTTAACTCTTCCCGGAAATCATTGCGAGCCTGCTATTGGTGGACAGCTAATCCCACTCAAAGGGATATAGTAGACTCCTTAAGTGATTGCAAGCGAATTACTCATTAACGTTAATGGACGTCACTGAGTGCGGGACTTAAATCGATTGATGTGGATTTCCCAAAATGTTGTACGAACTTTGGAAGGGAAGCTGGTTCAATCAAGTTCAGGTTAAAATTATTTAGACCGATGGGTAAGAAATTGTTTGAGTGACGACCGCGTATCGGAAAACAGCGACGGAAGGATATGCATGCCGCTGTATGCATGATATCGGCTGCATTTATGATGATGACGATCTAAAGTGTAGGAAATTAATTTTTAAACAAATATACTGCTTATCAACTTAAATTTTCCGTGTATTCAAATCACAGCTGTTAAAAATTCAGAAACACAATTGTATGAAATGGCTATAAAACGGCAAATTGACGTAGGGTGTCAATTTACTTACAATTATTTTCCCTGGCTGTACCTAAGTCATTATTTATTTATTGGATCTCCAACAGAGGTAATTACATGCAAATATACATCTATAACAGGGACAAATAAATAAAAGTGTGCGCTTTCAGTCATAGCAGATCAAATCATTTACTTATAATCTAGGTGCAATAAGTTTGACAAGGCAAGAATATTAAAATACATCACACGAAAGTCATACAAAGGAAACAAAGTGAATTACATAAGAAAAATGAATCATAATAATACGAAAATAAAACCGACCAAGCGCGAGTCGGGCACACGAAGGATTTTGTATTTATTTATTTATATTATATACTTTATTGTACACCACAAAAATACATAACAAGAAAAAATAATTATGCTCTACAAAATATACAATGGGCGACCTTATCGCTTTCCGCGATCTCTTCCAGGCAACCTTAGAATGGACAGTGATTTGCCTGGACATAAAATGGGGCTGTCGTTAGTGCAAATAATAAGTATACAATATACTAGAATAGATACACAGATAAATACATATCCTAAATAATAGATACATAAATACATACATACTAAATATACCACTGTACATTATTAATTTTTCATCTTAATGAAAATCGCAAAGATAAATTTGTATCTCATAATGATATTATGAATTACAGAGTTATTTTTGCAATTGCAGAAAATCATTCATATTTAAATGGACGGATGGATGGATTTATTTTGGATGGATTAGTTTTTCCTTATGGATCCTTATTTTTATATTTCTTGATAATATAGTACATAATATGGTACATGATATACAGAAGTTTCAAATTTCAAATTTGTTTAGTTGTTAAGATAGAGCTCGTACAAAAATGGTCTACAACTGACCACTTTTACGGCCCCCTTTTTCATCATTTTTTAAGATAAAAAATTAATAAAAAATATATTTGTTCTCTGCTTGATGAGCTCTAGATACACCGAGGATGCGAGGGTTAGATTTTTTTTTTTCAAAATCATAAGTTTATTGTATGGTACCCTTTACCCGGCAATAGTAATCCATAATCTGATTTTTTTTTAACTGTCTATCTATTACGGTTTCTGAGATACAGCTCGCTGACAGACAGACGGATGTACGGACAGCGAAGGCTTAGTTTTAGGGTTACGTTTGGCACCCTTCTGGTGCGGAACCCTAAAAACAAAGTCAACTAAAAAAGCTAATGTTGATAAGGAGAAAAAGTCATTGAAGAGTTATGTAATATATGGAGACTGAAAATATTATACTCATAAAAGATTAATTTAAGTAGGTATGTAAAACATTATCTTCTCTGTCTTCTAACAAAGATTTAAGGCATCTAACCACCTCGTTATTAAACGTTAGACAGTGATTAATGCTCCATTCTTGGACGCTTGCCAGTCGCAGCAATTTCGATTATATACTAAATTATTGGTCATGTCAATCAATGTGCCCAGCCTTTTCCCAACTATGTTGGGGTCGGCTTCCAGTCTGACCGGATACAGCTGAATACCAGTATTTTACATGGAGCGATTGCCTGTCCGAGCTCCACAACCCAGTAACTGGTTAATACGATACCCCTTGGTAAGACTGGTTGTCAGACTTTCGAGCTTCTGACTACCCGTAACGACTGTCAAAGATCCAAGAATGACAGCCGGGACCAACGGCTTAAAGTGCTTTCCGAGGCACGGAGAAACCTCGATATGTAAAGATGGTCACCCATCCACGGCCCAACCCCGGCTAGTGTAGCTTAACCTGATCGATCGACCCATGCGGCTATTACTACTTAGCTACAAGCTCCTAAATTATTGTTCCTGTGATTAAGTAATTTAGTACTCTGTGTTCTGTGTGTCTAGAGAAGACTGAATAAAAATCCTCAGCAAGACATAGGATCCAGGCCAAGATCAATAAGCGTTACTTAGCTCGTGTTTTGACTTAGACAGTCATGTTTCCGTCTCGATCTTGCACTTGTAGTTTCACAGTGACAGGAATAACGCACGAAAGAAGCTAGAGTACGTGCTTAGTAACGTTTATAGATCCCGGCCACAAGCCTAAGAAGAAGAATAGATAATTATATCCAGACATAATAATATCTGGAGGCTATGCCACTGTGCGAATAGTTGACAAATGATTAAAAATCTTGGTGTAAAACAAACTCTGTTGGTCTGAAGACCTATTATTAAAATTAAAAATTCAATTTGAATATCATCGATAATTTTAAGAAACCTTGGACCTACAAGGTCCAAAACTGCCATGACGCTGTTTGTCTTAATGTAGAGGTCAATAAGTGCCTTTTTTAAGTTGTCTTGTGTTTTACCCGAATACCTGCGAAATTTCGCGTATTTTTTCATAACTTTTTAATTATTTGAGATTTTAAATTCATAAGGCACCTCTTTAGGTCATGAGGTACCCGAATATCAAAAAATATTTGGCCTAGGTCTTAAGAGGGAGGCGGGAGAAGTGATTCGCTGTTACAATGTATAATAGGATGTTCAGGGACCTAAATTCTACTTTTTGTTTAGTAAAAGTCGGTTTTTACCCAACTACGGCGAAGCAAAAAAGTGGGTTATGATTTTGTGTTAATAACATGTCTTGTAAACTATTGCTTATTTCTTACAGACACGTTTCTCATTTATCGAGCAAATAGTTAACAAAAGCAATCTACTCGTAAGTAAATAAATGTCGACACATTCTCTAATTACATTCACGAATTGTTTCATTTGAAATAGATTTCTTCTAATTAAGAATCAAGGACCTAATTAAGTTTATTAAGACTGTTGCTGTGACTTTTATTCAAGGACAGCCATTTTGTTTTTTGTTTAAATTGTGAGAAGGTAAATAACGTCTGTTTCTCTAATGGTAACAAATTACGTGAAAGTACTTAATTGCCTTTCTTTTAAGATAATAAAATACATTTTTCTAATTTATTTTATTAGTACATTGTTAAGAGTGGCACAGTAGGGAATAAACACAATATCTGTGTACTAAAAACTACCTTTAGAAGGACAGATTAAGCTCTATTGTGTACCATCAAAAAAAAGATATCATTTAATTACATTAATTAAATACAGTGGCAATCTATTTGCCAATTATGAAGAATTAGTACAATTGTAATGAAATGCACGCGAATTATTAAACGTTTCCTAACAATACGTCCCTACGAAAACATCAAAATTCAGTGTCAAAATCAAAATTCGGTATTTCAGCAATGAAACTCACGATTTTTTTGTTCACATTACTATAAATTGGCGTGAAAATCCCGGGTACTTAATTTTTCTTGTTACATCTTTATGTGAGAACAATGTAAAAAAAAGGAACAATTCAAAATATTATAAGATGACCAGTCTCAAACGATGGCGCTCGTTCACGAACGTGACGCGTGGATAAGGCACCATCCAGCGCAACAATTTTGTACGGAACCGAATCATCCAACATACGCGCCACCATGAGTGGGACATACTCGCAACTGTCATGCTCTTTCAAGACAACATTCATAATAAAAGGCTCCATGGTACATGGTTCATGGCACATTTACAAAATTGAAAAAAATGCTTCTAAATTATTCAATGTATTTGTAATTTTTTGCAATGCAATTTTCTATATTACACTTAAATGTTATACACTTTATAAAGGTACATTTACGGTAAGGCGAACTCAGTGCCATAACTCAATGCATTTGTCAACTTTTTAGGTCACATAATATAAAATATATAAAAAAATACTACCGATTTACTGAAGTGCCTCCATCGTGGTTAAACGGACGGTTACATCTAGCGGATATGACGTACAGTTACAGCTCAGATAAGGGATTTATGTTCTTGGCGTGTTCATGGGGCAATTACAAGCTAATTTGATAATTTACTCAAGGGAAGTATTGTAAACTTTCTTAATATTTCCTTAAGGGTGTGTTTAAGGGTAACTTGAGAGATTTTATCAGAAATTTGGGAATGTTTTCTGGAGCCGTTTTGTGGCCAAGGCTCTTCGAACAGAAGAGATTTTAGAAAGCCCGTATTCAGAAAGGGCCATTAATGGGGTAATAAAACTCCGCCTTGGAGATTACGTGTAATTTGCGGTGTTGTCATACGTATACATACTTATTACAATCGTTACGGTTATTCGCAAGCCTTAATATCGGACAAAAAGGTCTAACTTACGGATATCGGAGCAGCCAGGGAGCTCTGGTGGGAATTAGGATTCTAACGGCAGTCCCTATGTGTGAAATAGGTCCTGATATTAAGCCACATCTGGTTAGAATAGAAAGCGACCCGAATAAATATGGAAATATAACAAATTAGGCGGATAGTAAATAGATAGATATAGTATTCTTCAGATATTACATAACCTCTATTTTTGGTTTTTGTCCAACAATAAATTAACAATTGAGCATGGAGCAATTTCCCACAAAGTGCCAAGATGTTTTATAGATAACATACTATATAACATCAAGCCTTACTCAATTACTTCAAGTAAAACTTGAAGGGATACCTAGAGGGGCACACCCGTATTTCGCCAGTTATGTAAAAGTCCGGGATAATCTATACTATAACACTCAACCGGCCACTAATCTAAACCTCGGGCTGCTACTGAGAAGTTTCTACTGTAAAAAGCTAAAAACTCTTGAAACTGCCAGGACTTACACTTTTGAATACACTAGAGCACCTCAACATAAAAAATCTTATTAAAAACCTCAACATAAAAAATAAAACCTGAATAAAGTATCAAGAAGAATGCACGTCGCTATTCTAAATATATGTTGGCTTCCTCGCCAGAAAATATGTACACGAATATTTTTACACCCCAAAGTGTGAACCAAATAAAATGGCGCTGAACAAATTTCTTGCTCTGTTTGTTTGGGCAACGAAAAGAGAATTTCGGCATATTTTCACTGCTTGGTACAAAATTGTGTGAAGCTGTTTTAAATGTGAAGTAATACATTATAGCGAGTTAATTGATAAAGTGGTTTATGCGCAGAGAAAATTAAATATTTTTGTTGGGGTACACACGGCTACACATCAAGCTATTCAAAACCAGTTTATGCTGATCTCGCATTGTATAGGATTTCCGTACAATGCGAGGTCAGCTTATATTGAAAAAGTAGCTACATGATTATGAGTTCAGAATTTAATTTATTGCAAAAGTTTATGAAGAAAATTAAGAACACAATTTAGGTTCAGGTGCAATGAGAAACACAATAAAAATCTAAACTATCGTATAAAACTGATAATTTTGATCAAAGACATGAGGAGGACAACACAAAATATGAAAAAAAAAAAAAATTGGTATTATGATAATAAACTTACGTACAATAGTTATGTTGATATAAAAATTATTGAAACACTAAAAAAACTACTTATTATCTTCAATATAATAAAAATAGGTATATAGTTTATAACCTGGATCTCACTTACAGGTATTAGTCCATATCTTGAAAACTACTGATCCGATTTTGATGAAATTCGCACTGTGTTCTGAGTTGAAGTAAATGTAAACCAATAAAAAAAAAACACAAACCGATTAATAGTTTCGTGAATGAGTGGAGATATGCGTGGACAAACATAGATACAAACATACATTCATAGCAGGTAATAATAAAAATAAAAAATAAATTATAAAATAAAAAACAAAAAAATGAGAATTTAAAAACAGAATCATAACGACCTGTGCGAGGCCAAAAATGCTCCTATCTCAGCATAATGGGGCGATATTAAAAAAAAAAAAAAAAAAATCTGCAGCGCTGGTATTCTGATAGGGCCCACTGTGATGCCACGGACACACCTACGGACTAAGATAAGTTTTATGTTTATGTAATAAATAAAGCAATAAAAAGTAATAATAATAATTTAAAAAAAACTAAAAAAAAAACTGAAACTAAGTAATAAATAAATTAATCTATTCACGCCCGACGTTCCAACATCACTTCTCCATAGTATAGACATATTATCTATGGTGACAAGCAAAGGGACGCGGGCGCAATGCGAATCTGCGATGCATTCGACTGTCAACTAAAATTGCCAATTTATCTAACAAAGAACATTGAAAGATTGGAATTTTATAGAAATTATATATTATGGTTCAAAGAATATACTACTCTGTAACGAGAGGTATTAATACAAATAAAACAATGGGTGAATAATAATAATAATATTACATACATGCATGTCGAATTGATAACCTCCTTCCTTTTTATGAAGTCGGTAATGAATTGCTGTTCGTTAGTCTCGCTAAAACTCGAGAACGGCTGGACCAATTTGGCAAATTTTTGTTTTGTAATATTTGTGGAAGTCCAGGGTAGGTTAAACGATGAGAAAATATGGAAAATGGTAAAAACAACAATTTTATTTTCTCATACAAACTATTCCTAGCTGTCGTTGCCACAAATCCTAACTAACAAAAAGTACTAGGCTTGCATGAATGCACGATAGAACCTGTTTCAAAAGCAAGTTAGTTATGTAGGTAGATAGGTGGTAGGTAAAGCTATAGTATATTTTAAAAATTAGATTTATTTCCAGAAAATTAAAAGAATCCCTATTTTTATAAGCCATCCCAAAATGCAATTCACTACAGATTTTCTCCTAATAGTTTTGAAGTAGTATCATTTAGTATTGTCTTATTCTGAGCCTGTATTAAATGGCTTTCAATGAACAATATTCTTCAGTGCTTGCTAAAGTTGTCTGCGATATTAGTGAAAGAAAACTATTACGTACAAAAATATTATTTATTCTTTCAATATTAGGATATAGAATATCATGTGAGATTTTGTGCCATTGAGGCCGTGAAAGAGAATGAAGCAGTTGGTACTAATGAAAAAACAGGCTTTTATTTTCATGTATGAGAAAAAGCACAAGTAAAAACAGAGAACTTGTATAATCTCATTAAAACCTCTCACAAAAAACAAATCAAAAACGTAATTCCAGTTAATTTAATTACGGATACAAATAAGGATCAATTGTTTGCTCTTCAGTAAATCTTTGCGGAAACCATTATTTTCTAACAACAACTTCGTTGGGAGCCTTCTAATCTATACATATAATAAATCTGTAGAAAAGTCATTTTTGTACATTGAAGAAATTGAAACAAAAAATAGCCAGCGTGTGAAAAGATAAGTAACAGAACCCATTTCCATCATTTTTGAAATTTTTGTCTGTTTGTCTGTTTGTCTGTTTGTTTGTGCGCACATCACGTAAAATCTACGAATTCAATGCTGACAATGTTTATATACAAAAATTATACGCAACTTGAGGTTTAACTTAGTTTTTGTTTCATCGAAATCGGTTCACTCTATCAAAAGATATGATTAATTTAGTGAGTTCAAGAAGTAAAATATTACGTTACGCAATTCAGTATAGTACTTGCAACGACATCTTAAGACTAAAAATAGAACTAATGTTGATAGTTGAAATCCAAATCCGATAGATGGCGTTGTGCAAATGACGTCATTTTCTGAATCGCGGTGTTAAGATTTTCCGCGCGAGAATGACGTCCACCGTGTTTACAAGGCAAATTGGGTTTCGTTAGGTGTCTTAAAAATTCTTGCGTGTGTCGTAAAAGTTCTTTGGATGCTTGGTTTATCGATTTACTAAACTGGTCGAAAAAAAAGTATTGGTTTCGTTTGGTCAACTTTGGTTCATTGGTTTGAAGTACGAAGTAAAGATTGTATTTTATTTACTTCGTAGTTTGAATCCAATAGTGCCAATCGTTATACAGTAAGTTAGTGTTGCCAATTCGTTGAGTCACGACCACGAACAGACGATACGTTGTCACACTAGACTGTTCGACGCACCGTTCCTTTAAGTTTGTAGGCTATTCAGTCATAAGTGTTGTTGGTTTTGTTTATTGCTTTAATTTTCCTTGAAAATATTGCCTCAAAGAAAAAAAACTAACCTTTCGCTGCGTAGCCGGAATACGAAAAGGATGAGACTTTGTAGGTCTCAGGAATCGGAAGAAGATCGTGAAGCATGGTTATCTGCTAACCGAGAGCACATCGCTCTTTCACGTGAATCGGAAACGTTCACCGAAAGGGAGTCACGTTTAAGTTCACAAAGAACACGGACCGCGACTTTGCGGTCTCAAGAGAGTATGCAGGAACGCGAAGTCCGGCTGTCTGCTGATCGGGAGCGCCACTCTCTCTCACGTGAGTCAGAGACATTCACAGAAAGGGAGTCGCGCTTAAGTTCGCAAAGAACTCGGACCGCGACTTTCCGTTTACTTTCAAACGTGTGCAATTTCCTGTAAGCCTCTGTTACGCTATGACTATTAATAAAGCCCAAGGCCAGACGTTATCCGTTGCGGGTGTAGACCTTACTTTTGATTGTTTTTCACACGGCCAACTCTATGTTTCTCTATCACGTGTTAGCAACCCAAACAACCTTTTTGTATATGCTCCGGGTAATTCCACCGCTAACATAGTTTATAGCATTAACGTAATCAACTATACCGAAGTCAGGACTCTTATCTAAAACATCAAAAAGGTGATATACTCTTATCTAAACGACGTTGTTTTGTTCTCGACAACCACGCGAACGAAGTCGCGGGCACAGCTAGTTAAACATAATGTTTGATTCGGTTTATGTTCCTCGAAGCTTCCACATGTTACATCTGTTTATTCCTCTTTGTTATCAGTTTTCCGACAAACGTTAGCTTTTATTAACATGACCACAAAAAAGTATCCTATGTCCTAACCCAAGATCATGGTATACCTGTACATGTGCCAAATTTCATCGAAATCAGTTCAGCTGTTGAGTCGTGAAAGCGTAAAAAGCATAAAAAAAAAATCACTTTCGCATTTATAATATCAGTTAGGGTTCAAAATAAATTTGCTGCGAAATCAGATGCTAAGAGAATACCAAATAAATACCAATACCAATATAAACACAAGTATAGCATTCGATATAAACAGTAACTAAGCATTAGAACTTGGTGTTAACTTTGTGGAGCATTTCGCTATTTGTTGAAAATCGAATGATGGATACATATAATGTGAAATGTAACATACATGGAAACAAACATGCCGTGTCCAAATATATGCAATGCACCATGAAATCTAACATACATTGAAACAAATTCGCATAGTTCTTGTATAACATTTCACGTTGCATTGCATAATGTTTGGACGGCATGTTCGCTTCAACGTATGTTACGTTTCACATTGTGTATCTACTCAGCATTACTGGCATTGTTTTCAAAGTTGAATACAACTTTTAATTACGATAGGAACACAATTACAGCTGCATATGAATTTACAGAGCAAGAAAACAAACGAGATACTATTGGTTTAAATCTAAAACAAAACGAGTTTTCTGACGAGAATCACAAGCATTTGCAAGTGTAACTATCTAACAATAGGGGACAAAAAGTAAATAAAGAAACAGAATCCTTTTCAATGAACCCGCTTGAACGTAGCTGTTATCCTTCGTTTTTCTTTTATATCAGTTTCCGATTCAGCAGTTTTATGCTTCTGTGAGGCAGTCTCTGCCAGCCCAATAAAACAAATGGCATGTATCGTGATGTTTCGGCTGGAGATAAGACCCGTGGCTGTCATACTGTCAATTTTGAGTTATGTGTTGTTGCCACGCGACGGGGAGCGAAAATAAATGTAGTGGTTAGTGAAGATGATGATGTCAATGGTTGGCAAACTGATGTGACCTATATTTTGAAAATGGACAGTATTGAGTACCTACAGGGAAAACAGCTAAGGCGCTGCGTAAGGGTGAGGAGGACCGAGCGCCTAGTGTACCTGGGTACAAGCTCAAGCACATACCGCGACCCATGTCTGTACGCAGTGGGCGCGGCGGAGGGGTAGCATTCTACATAAAAAATGGGGTTACTGCACGGGTAAAGGCTCATCCTGATCATCCCAATGTCGAACAGCTCTGGTTAACCCTTAGCGTAAACAAAAAAAAGTTACTCATTGGCACTGCATATCGTCCACCATGGTTAGACTTGGAGCTTTTTCTCGAGGGCTTGACTGTCAGTATTGGTGGTTTAGCCCCCTTCGATTATGTAATATTATTAGGTGACTTTAATGTTAATATGCTAGATGTCAATAGCCCTAAAACTAAACAACTATTAGAATTTCTCAGCTACTTAAACCTAAATCAATTAGTCCAAACACCCACACACTTTGTATGTGATAGTAGTTCACTTATTGACATAATCTGCACTGATGCTTCAATCCGGAACGTCGTGGTGAATCATATCAGTGAGCTTGGCCATCACTCGTTTATCACATGCGAGACGATCTTTAAGAAGGCTAAGGCTAAACCAAGATTGGTCGTTTTTCGTCCGCTGACAGACATATTAGTTGACTTTTTTAACATCGATTTAAATATGATTCCGTGGTCGATTATTGGAGCCATGAGTGATGTCAATTCAATGGTGGAGACATTTAATTCATTTATGATCCAATTATTCGATCTCCACGCTCCTCTTAAAAGGAAGACATTTAAAACCCGCCCTACTCCATGGATAACTGAAAACATCAGACTGATGTCGAAATTGAGAGATGGAGCCAGGGACAGATTTCGGAAATCCAAACTACCGGGTCATAAAGTTTATTATCTGGATCTGAAGCACCAAACAGTTACGGCACTGGTTAGCGAGAAGACGGCATATTTCAGCAAAAGTATCAATGATCAAATAAAGGACCCTAAACAATTGTGGCGCAATTTAAAATCCGATGTGCTTCCGGACCATAAGCAAAGACTGCTGCCAAGTCACTTCGACAATCCAGATGATATCAATGCGGCGTTTCTGGAAGTTCCAGGTAATTGTCATCTTAACAGCTCGCAATTGTCCTACTTTGAGTCTCATAGGTATGGCCCGGCCACATTCACACTCACAACAACCAGTCCTGATTCTATCCTGAAGATAATCAAGAGTCTAGGGTCAAATGCACAGGGTGTCGACGGTATAAGTCTCGATATGATATCTCTCACGTTGCCAACTACCTTGCAAGCCATTACAGATATCGTCAACCGGTCCATAGCCACGCGTACATTCCCCGAACTCTGGCGATGCGCTATTGTACGTCCTATCCCTAAAAACAATAACCCTATAAACATGAAGGACTTGAGACCAATTAGCATTTTACCTTGCCTGTCTAAGATCCTGGAACGCGTAGTATACTCGCAGGTTAACCAATACCTCGAAAGTAATGACATTCTCCCTGACCTTCAGTCGGGTTTCAGGAAGGGTAGAGGTACTGCAACGGCTCTGGCTGATGTTGTGGGTAGTATTCTTGAAGCTCGCGACCGGGGGGAGGGAACAATTCTGGCTCTGCTGGACTTTTCCCGTGCTTTTGATGCTATTAATACCGGTCTGCTGCTGTCGAAGTTAGCCTTCTATGGCTTTGACAGTGATGCAGTAGAGTGGTTTAATAGCTACCTTACTAGCAGGTCTCAATACGTAGAGATGCGTAGGGAGGATGGGTCTACAGTGTCATCCCCCCCCCTCCAGGTGTCAAGGGGTGTCCCTCAGGGATCGATTCTGGGGCCTTTGTTGTACATTCTGTACAGTGCGGATATCATAAAATCCTTTGTTAACTGCAAATATCACATGTATGCTGATGATATTCAGGTGTACATATCCTTCAAGGGGGGTGAAACATCTCTGGCAGTGCAAAAAATAAATGAGGATTTGCATAGAGTGGTTTTATGGTCGGAGGAGAACTCTCTGGTACTGAACCCCCTTAAATCTAAATTTATGGTGCTGGGTTCAAAGAAACAAGTAAGTGCAATACTGTCTGCCAACCCTGAGATAGTTATCAAGGGAGAGAAAATTGAGAGTGTGGAGCAGGCATGCAATCTAGGGCTAATTTTGGATCCAGAGCTGCACTTTGAGGCCCACGTGACTAATGTTCTCCGAAATTGTTTTTATAGGCTAAAGGTTTTATATGGAATACGGAAATACCTAAGTATACCAGTACGGAAACAACTTGTTGACAGTCTCATCCTATCCAAGCTTAACTACTGTGACACAGTCTATGGACCATGCCTGCTTTCAAGAACGGAGCGTGTAATCCAACGTATCCAGAATGCCTGTGTTCGTTTTTGTGTTAACATCCCACGTAGAAGTCATGTAACTCCTTATATTAATCAGCTGCAATTATTAAAAATGGCTGCTAGGAGGAAGCTTCATTTAGCCAACTTGTTGTTTGGTATCATAACAACCCATAAACCACACTATCTGTACGAAAAGCTTACTTGGAAACAACATCACTTAAAGCATAGTCTTCGCTCCTTTGTAAGTCCACTGTCGGTGCCAATGCACAGAACTACAGCATTCAGAGGGTGTTTCAAGTTCGCAGCCACACGCTGTTGGAATGATCTTCCACCACCAATGCGACGCCTGGAAAAAATACAATCCTTTAAATTCCAATACAAAAAGTTACTCATACATAATCAAATTTCCCTTCAATCTTAACCATGTACTTTTGTGTTGGATCACTGTACCTCGGGGGTCTTGGCATGCATGCTTTGGCTTTGGCTTGGGATCTCCTGAAGGTAGGCGTGGGCTGCTTGGAACTCACTCTTCCGACAATGGGGCTGTATTAAAGTCAGTCTCTCGCTACTGCATTCGTCCCTTATACTCAGGAACGCCACCGTGTTTCTGTAAACTATGGTTAAACCTAGTTATTCAACTAGCACACTACGGCTTGTCAAGTAGGTAGGTATAGATCCTTTGATTACAAATTTATTCTATTTATATAACTCCAATCCAATTTCATCTATTATCATCTATTTTCATTTCAATTTCATTTATTTTAATAGTGCCTAATAAAATTCAATACAATCTCGATGATAAATACAATTATTCTGCACTTACCATTTGATCTCATATATGTCACCGAGCTTGCCATTTTCACCATCTAACACTTTCACAAACACTATTTACAAGAACCATAGCTACACAATCACCCAATGCATCCTTTGTTTTTACATATTATGCATTGCATCATATCACTAATTACCTAATGCGCCATGTTATAATTATTACGTAACGTTCCACTACATAACCAATATGTCAAAACTTGACGTTTTGACATATTGGTTATGTCAACACATAGTTTTTATGACAGCTGCGCGCACAGACTGCATTAAGACCGCGGCGCGTGAGTCACCGACGGTATGAAATGTTACCATTTTAAATATTATATTTTATATAAACATTTATAACTAAGTATTGTATTTATTCATTTTATTTTTGTCTTATTTTGTTATTTAACTATATGCTGCACCGGTTGACGTCATCACGTCAACGCCGGCTGTCGCTGAAAACCAGCGTTGGGGCCCTGTCTCGCATAGGGTCGCAGCATTAAGCTGAGCGATGGCCGTTTTGCGTGGATGTGACGCATATTTTCCCCCAAATTGTTTATTTTTGTGTTTTGTTCTTTCTTTGCGTCATGTGTACCGCAAATAAACGTATTTTCTTTCTTTCTTCTTTCTTTCTTCAGCTACAATGCATAATATTTGAATTCAGAATCTGATATATTTATTAAGCTTTGGAACAACAAATTCAAGTTCATAAATGACATAGTTCAAATACCTTCGCTACTTAATTTTTAAGGAACTTTTTGTTACAAAATGGTCATTCAACAATCGACTTAGAATATATAAAGCTAAAGTAGATAAATGAGTAAGTGGCGATGAAATGTATATGATTGAGATTAAGAATATCGAAGTATAGATTTATGGAAATGTAGGATATAGTTAATCAATAATGTTAAGACGTAACAGAAGCAGCGATGTCTGTAAATTATAGCAGAACTCACCCGACAATTTTCAAATATCCTCAAAACCAATATTTTTAAGTGAGTGAACACTTTGTTTCTGCTTACAGTCTTAGAGCAGCCATTACATGAGCAGCTTAAAGCAGTCAGGACCGACTATTTCAAGCGGCTGACTGCCCGGAGCAGTCACAATTGTTCGAGCGGTTCCATGTATGTATGTAAATAGAAGACTGTAGTTCACCATGCAGTCGCAACTTGAAGCAGTCGATCCTGACCGCTTCAAGCTGCCCGTGTATCAGGTACCTTATTGTTCAATATGATGCGAAAACTTCCAATATGGCGCACTGCAAAGCTGATATGAAAATTCTTTATTAAAGTACCCACAAAACCCGCAGATTTCACTTTTACTATGCGATATCAAAATCTTCCGAAAGGTTAGGCAGAGGTGTACCTGTAGGATTTCGACAGTTATGTATAAGTCTCAAATATAGGGGGCGACCCTATTACAATCAACCGAAACCGACTACAACTTGAGAAATATGTCATATATTGCTTGCTGGTATACCGAAGATCAAAACCATATACTTATTATATCCGCATCGTTTGTTTTCATAGCACAGCAATGGCTCAATTATTTTTCCATATCTTAAGGAAGTTTTAGAGTCATCGGTATTTGTTCATGCCCGCGAACTTTTTCATCATGAATGACTTCATTTTTCCCTTCGTTCAACCATCACTAAATATATAGGTATAGACGTTGGTTGATGCGAACACACTCATTTTTTTAAATAGTTTTGTTAAAAAGAACACGTTTCTTGTACTCGTATAGGGTACCCCTTGAATTATTAACTTTATTTTAGTTCCTATTATTTGTTGTTATAGCGGTAATAGAAACAGTCTGTGAAAGTCTACATATTACGGTTCATCAGATACAGCCCGCGGACAGACAGACTGATGGACGGACGGACGGATAGCGGAGACTTAGTAATATGGTTCCGTTTGGCACCCTTCGGGTACGGAACTCTAAAAAAAACAAAAATATACACATAAAAAGTAGCCAAAAGCGTCTTATTCAAGAAATAAAAGTAGAGTTTTAATCCATCATTGTTCGATTTACATTTCTTTAGGCATTACACGTAAATGTTATCTAAGTGACTATATATTTTATTCTCATTATCATTATTCCCTTATAGCAATTTATTAGTGGTCGGCACAACGTGTCTATAGATACACCCTCCTGTTTGTCTGACTATACATTTTATATTATGCGTATTTTAAAAGGTTTCCACGTTTGTTAATATCAAATCGCGCACTCTCCTAACACAAACAAGAGTCTTTATTGTGAATTTAAATAAACGGACGTTGTTATCCCGTTTTAGACCTTGAAAATATACGGGGGATTTAATTTAGGGCGGTTCCGTAATATCCTACAAAATATGATCAGTTAACTGTTAGTGATGATCGCATCAGTAGGAGAATACCAAGATAACCAACATACCCTAAATAATTTTGGCAGTGGGCAGGGCACATTGCTCGCAGAACAGATGGCCGATGGGGCCGAAAGGTTCTAGCGACCGCATACGGAAGACGTAGTGTTGGAAGACCTCCTACAAGGTGGAGCGATGACCTGGTGAAGGCCGCAGAAGTGTCAAAGTGGCGATGCTTGGGGGAGGCCTATGTCCAGCAGTGGACGTCTTTCAGCTGAAATGATGATGATGGTGAATTGTTAGTTAGGCGTGCACTTATTGGTCGACATGATTCGGCACAGTCGGGTGACAAAATATTTATTGGATTTTGCCATCCGCGTGTGACGAAGTGTGAGCTGAATAGTGCTAATCCATGCGTCAGATTCATGAACCAGCGCCGTCAGTAGGGACTGGTCATCACTTAGCTTCAACGTCTTACTTTAATTTAATTTATGAATTGTTTTTTTTCTTTTTTATATTTTTAACATGTATGATGTAAACAATATTTTGTAACCTATTTTGTTTTGTTTTTTGTTTTTGTTTTGTTTTGTATTGTGATTTAAAAGTGTCAGTGGAGTTCCTTGTTAAAGATGTATAGACGGACAAGAAACCATTTTATTGTCAACAACCTTTGTTTCATAACATTGTATCCACCATATAGGTATAAAACATAGTATGCAATTTATTTTACCAAACCCCTATGACCAAAACAATGTTCACAGTGATAGTTCCAGAACAAAGTAACAAGAGGAACAACGTCATACGATTTATATCGAATGACACGTCTATAGCTTCGTTTAATATAAGAACAACAATTTTATTTTTGTCCTTTTTATTTCATGCATGACGTCACTGACTTGTCGTTTGTTTTTTATTTGAAATACAAATAGGTAAATCATGAATTTTCATTACGAATATTACTTAGACTTTTTAAGTTGGTCACTCACCGGGTATTCGCGTGTAATAAACATTACATGATTTGATTTTGAGCATTGCGTTACAATACTGCGCCAGCTCGACGCACTGACTAAGGAGTATTCGGTTTTGTAACCGCTTGAACTGTGAGTATTCGTACGTGTAACATAGATTCAGTTGTAATGCTCGGTTTTCCACACTCACTGCTGCAATGTTACGAATTCGTAACATTCCAGTGCGTAATGATGTATTATATAATTACAGGTATGCACTGAATGCTCGGCTGGACGCATTCACTGATGAAATACTCAAATCTGAACTGTTACATTACACGCAAATGCTCCTGGTGAGTGACTTCCTTAAGATGTGATCGTTGTCATGACAATAATAATAGGTTAGTCTGCCGCGGTAGAGTAAATACCAGATTTTTTATGACATCGCACGTTCAACTAAATACTTATTTCAAACACCTCCTCTCGAGGTTGAACTTTTGAATTGAATGATTACTGTATACATATTTGTAAGACTTATGTAGATTACCATGTTTTGGTCGTAGGGTGTATAGATGTTTTGGGACAAAATGTTAATGTAAAATATATTGTATACTATGTTTTGTACCTGTACGGTGGGTACAATGTTATGAGGCAATGGTTGTAGACAATAAACTGGTTCGTTGTCCGTGTATACATCTTTTTGGGGCTGACTGTACCTACTCCACCATATGTACTATGCTTTGGAATGGGCAACAGCACAGTACAGTTTCATCTTTCTGACTGACCGACCCCTTGACAATTCAAAAGTGCCTGTAATTAGTTCACACCGACACGAAAAAGTGTGTAGCATCCCTTAGTTTAAACAATCACATTTCCTTCAATTATAACGTTTTAGGGTTGGGTTAAATACGTACCTATATTATGCAAGTGTTTGTGGAATTTTTCGAATAAGTATAGCTGTATAACTAACTTTAACAACTTTTGCGTTCCCCTGAAACGAATCTTTTGAAGTCTCTCAGTTAAAATATACTGCATTTTTTATTTACTCTTTTTCAATCTCCGCGTTCCTATCACATCTTCTTCGTCGTATTTTTCAAACGTTTGCCGCTTGTTGATATGAGCTATGTTTGCCGTGAATGTGTAATTTGGGTGTACTACCTACACTGAGCGTGGTGTGCACCCCAGCTTCTGAATATTTATCTTTTCAATTTCCGACCATTACATATTCATCAAAGTCTGTTGAACCACTTTTTTTTGTTTCCCTCTGGCCAATGTTCGCTTATATTAATTTTTCCTTTTTTTAATTGTGCACAATTGTTTTTCACCGATTTGGATGAGGAGTGGTGTGTTGTTTGAAGTCTCTTTGTATGTTTGGCTTTAGACATAGACACAGGAATTTGTGTATTTTTTGGCAAGTGTGTTAGTAAGTTGAGATTTTTTGCCTTGGGAAGTGTTGTCTTTAGTTAAAATTTCTATGGCGCAAACATGGAAAGGAGCAAATCTATAGGCACAATCGTATTGTGTTATAACTTAGTTCTTATTCTAAGAAAAATACTATCGTAAGGAATCGGGACCGCCATAATAATTTGGTGCTTAATTTAACCTCATTTTGGCAAATTAAAAAGAAATAAAATAAATTAGTGCTAGATTCCCGATTGATAAGTTTGAGGTTTATTAAACTTTATAGATCTGCTGAACTAATATAGATTATAGGTATAATTTGACATCTATTAATTAATTTGTTCCTTAAATACTTATTATGCATGAGACATTATTTGTTATCTGTTGTTACTGTCTATAATTTTATTTTATTTTCTGTGTTTATTGGACCTTATAACTAAAGGAATGTAATTGTATAGGTTAAAATTAAAGATTTGCACACCATAAGTAATGGTAGAATGTAAACGGGCCATTATAGTTTTAAGATCATACATTTGTAAACCTACATTCTGGCAAATAAATGAATTTGAATTTGAGGTAAAACGACTCGTAAGCACTTAAGATTTTTTGAGGCACTTAAATTGGTATTGGGTTTAAAGCTGCAAAGATATGATTTGGAAAAAGATGATAAAAAATGAATTATTAGGGTTTAGAGCAATTATTATCAAGTGCTTCTTAAGTGATTCAAACAAATTTTAGATACCTTTATTAGGTTTTTAATCGGGACCCTTTTTGCAGATATTCCGGCTCTTTGGTTTTAAATTATTTAAAGTTAATGTACATAATTAGGGAATTAAGGCATAATTATTAATAGTACCTACTTAAAAATAATTTATTTTATTATTATCCGATATTAATTATCATTTGATGAACTTCTTAGGTATTTCTTGAAGTTACAATTAGTAGCTAAAAGTTTCCGTTTCTAATTAAAGGAATTGATCATGTTGGGCTTGTCACAAGCCCGATCTCTCCAGAAGATCCTCCATACAGCTATTCGCTCAAAATGAACATAAACTTCCATACAATATTTCATAACATAACCCAAAGGTCGTCCTTCCTGAATGTGATAATTTTCAAGAGAAATAGGCACCCATAAAATACGGCGTGACATAAATTTTACGCATAATAATAATAAATTCTTTATTCCAAGTTACTAGGAGTCATATTACCTTAGCAAGTGACATTGAAGGCTTGTAAGGAGATGGATATGTTTGTATGTTTATGACGTTTTCTTAGCGGATTAAGGCAAGGTTCAAAAGCAGAAGGAGGAGAATTTTGAAAGTGGCGTAAATGTTTTCGTGTTTCTGGCGTTTATTTTCTCACGCACAATAAGGATTCATTATAGTCGCAATATAGTTTGAATCCGCTGGATGCGGGAATCACAGAACCGGTTAAAAAACTTGCGGTGCTTGCGGGATGCCTATGTCCAGCAGAGGACGTCTTTCGACTGAATGAATGAATGAAAAAATACAGTCTGCTTGGCCCGGGGCTCGAACACAGCACATCTGGTCACGTTACCGGAGTAATGGACCAACAAGTCATTGATTCTTAGTAACAAAACATTTACTTACAGCGGTAGTAAAACATTTTACAAATCTGTTAAAGTCATTAGTTAAGACAAAAGGAATCTACATTTAAATTACATAAATCAGGTTGCCAACGAAATCCTAAAGATTCTAAATACTCTTGAATAATTTTCTAGAAACGAGATAGACTCCTTGTGGTTCCAGTCTAGTTTAGATTAAGGCTTGATAAATTTGGCTATTTTAGTCTGCTAGTTGAGTTATAGCAGGTTGTCTGTCTTGTCTGATTTTAATTAAAAGTTTGATATAATTAATGTTATTTATAAACAACTGCTCGAAGTAGTTTCTTAATTGTTCATAGCAAGTTTTTGTATCACTATTATAAACTGTGTGATTATAATATGCTTGAGCTGGCAATCTCCCCCTTCATTTATAAACGTTGCTTTAAGTTATGTCTGCTTAACCATACATTTTTTGACGTTTAAACGTCTCATAACTTTAAGAGGGCTTGTCCTAAAAGTTGGCAACGTCGCAAATAGCTGTCAAATATTTACCTGTTTTGATTAATTTGGCAATATTACTGTATAGAAATAAGAAGCAATTCATTATTAATATTTTAATTCGCTATATTGCCAAATTAATCAAAATAGGTAAATTTTTGACAGCTATTTGAGACGTTGCCAACTTTTACGAAAAATGCTCTTTAGCAACGTTTTAATAAGGGGCTATTGTTTAGAAGTTTGCAAAACTTTGTTACCAAAGCAAATGCCTATAACACCATAGTTTCCTATTTTACTCATGTCACACCATTCAAAATTTTTATTCAATAAATTATTCACGTCCTCATAACGGAAACATTTTATTTTACAAAATGAAGACGTCACTCCGATATGACGGATGGCATTAAAAAAATTCACATTTTACGTCGCGTCCAGCGGCGCGAAAGAGTGACGGGTGCGTGACGCGGTCGGCACGATAACGACGCCTGTGAGTGATGGTATCGGTGGCGGAGTAATGGACATCGAAATTATTTTGTTATGTTAATTTTAATAGGGGGTCCTTGTACCTTTGATGTATGGTTGCCATAATTTAGGATCGTAAGTATGAAGTAGGGCAGTGGGTTATCGTAACTTTATGTAGTGAGGCAGAACCCTCATCTCTACTAAGACACGAAGGGTTTAGTCACCAGGTAAAACACACATTTTCTTTCTTGCAAATTTCACCCAACATTTAAATTAATTTGTACTCTGTTAACTTTTAGGTGTTATGATTTACACCCAAAAGTTAACTAGTTATAAATAAGTTAAGGTTAACTTATAATTAAATTCTAGTTTTTTTTAGGTACCTACGTACCCTTCGGGGAAAACAAGTTATATGTAATGTTAATTCTAGATTTGCTGACTATCCACAAGATGTCAGGTATTCCAGGATTGAACTGGAGAAACTTGATTGCTAGCACAGATTACGAAGGAACTGAGCTAGCAATCGAGAATAATAATATGCAGCCGTATATGTCGACTGGCTGTACTGGAAACCTTATACGTTTTATATTTACGTAGTTTGTGTTTGACCCTGTGTGTAAAAGAGAGAGATATATTTTCTACCTTTATTTTGTCATTTATTCATTATTAGCAACCTACTTCGCACGATTTTCACAACTTGACGAAACATCGAGATTCCTGCATTATACGTAGGTTTAATATTAATTTAGTATACACATAAAACTTCCGGATTAAATTCTCTAAATGATAGTGAAAATCGTATCAAAATCCGTTGCGTACTTTAAAAGCACAACGTGGACACACAGACAGACACGATAAGCGACTTTAATTTGTAAGATATAGATGCACTGAAATGGAAAAGAAACTAAAATATATTTTCTATTATAACAAAGTTAATTCACGTTTATCTCGAGAACAGAACAACTTCTAAGTAATATTCAAGTTTCAATGGTATTTTAATCTGTGTGAAAATTGTTAATGAATTTACAAAAGTACAACGAATTTTGTAACTGGTAATCAAGTGCGAAACTTTAGTTGTTTGTGACATTTCAGGGTTATTTTGTGTTCTTCTTCTTCTTGAATAGAGAAGGACGCTTACTTTGAAGGTTTTTAAAGTTAGCGTTTCAAGGGTTTTATAGCGAAAAGTTGCTAACAGGATCCTAGTCAAAGCGTACAATGTCTGTGTGGTCATCTATCTGTTAAATAGTTTTATATTAAAACCAGTAAATCGCTGGTTTTTTTGTAGCCTGTTTCTCAGCAAGTAATAAAACGGTAATATTAGTGCGCGCTAATAGGTAGGTATGTATGTTTATTAAATATCCGACCTCATCTAGTTTTAAAATACACTCGAGAGCAATGAATCCGGGTCACTTAAAGAATCCTAAAAATCTCGGAAACTAAAAATGCTAGGTTAATGCAATAAATTGTATTTAATAGACAATGTAATACTCCTTAAATGAAGGTATTAAAACTTCTTAGTTATTGTAAAGTTATATCATAAAAAAATCAAATTTGAAAAAGGGCCACTTTCGAAGATGGAACTACGAAATTACAGCATTTGGTTTTGCTTTTGTTTGTAATCTGTCATTTATGTGGGTACATAAACCATGTTGATAGTGCTCTATATTCATTATTCAAGCTGAAATTATGTCGCTTACGCCTGAAGAATGCACCAGAATACTTACAATGCTGGAAACCGGCCGGAGTCAGCGCGATACAGCCAGGACTGTCGGTGTGTCGCTGTCAACAGTACAAAGAGTTCGCCGACGTTACGAAGAAACTGGTTCTAACCTACGCAGACCAGGAACGGGCAGAACCAGGTGTACCACAGCACGAGAAGACCGATACTTGGTGAACACCATGCTTCGAAATCGCTTTCTCACAGGAACTGAACTCACAAATCAGTTTCGACGCCTCGGAGGAAGTAACCCAAGTGCATGGACAGTAAGACGTCGGCTTGCTGAATCTAACTTAAAACCCCTTAGACCTGCAAACGGCCCTAAACTGGAGCGTGGGCATCGTATTTCAAGACTAAGATATGCCCAGAGCCACGTAAATTGGAGTATTGAAGATTGGTCAAAAGTTATGTTCTCCGACGAATCAAAATTTATGCTCTACAAGCACGATGGAAGACACAGAGTGTATCGAAGACCAGGGGAAAGATTCAAGCAAGCATGCACCGAAGAAAAAGTAGCCTACGGTGGTGGTGTCTGTACTTGTGTGGGCCGGAATTTCTTCTGAAAGTCGCACAGAGCTGGTGATCATAGAAAACGGCTCTTTAACTAGCGTAAGATATGTGGAAGAAATCCTCAATGATCACGTTGGTCCATTTATGGTCAATTTAGGTGAGGATGCTATATTTATGCATGACAATGCCCGACCTCATACAGGTAGGATTGTGAATGACTACCTTCAAGAGATGAACATTACTCGTATGGAGTGGCCAGCGCGCAGCCCGGATATCAACCCGATCGAGCATGCTTGGGACGAGCTAGGCAGATGCGTAAAACAACGAAACCCTCCCCCAATCACGCTTCGTGAGCTCAAAATTGCTCTCACAGAGGAATGGGAGAATATTCCCCAAAATCGTATAAGGAACTTGGTGTACAGCATGCCAAACCGCGTAAACGCAGTAATGGAAGCACGAGGAGGCAATACGAAGTATTAAAATTCAAGAAAATCGTAATAAAGTTCAAAAATTTCATGTTTCCTATTTTTGTTTTAAGGAGAGATCAGCAGTTTTTTTCTTTATGTAATTTTGTGTTAATCAAATGTATGGCGACTCATATTTTTTTTACTTTCATTTAAGGAGTATTACATTGTCTATTAAATACAATTTATTGCATTAACCTATCATTTTTAGTTTCCGAGATTTTTAACATTCTTTAAGTGACCCGGATTCATTGCTCTCGAGTGTATTATTATTGCTTTTGATGTGTCAAACTGTTTTTTACAATCGGAGGCTTAGCCAGAGGTGTACCTATAGTACAGTGTACACCCACATTTCTCCAGTTAAGTTTAAGTCCCCATGTAATAGGGGGTGAACCCATTCCCATCAATTTGGCACAAATCCAGACTCAGGGCTGGTACTGAGAAATTCCTTATGGAAAAACCCAATAAAAGTTTGCCCAACCTGGAATCGAACCCATGACCTCATGCTCAGCAGTAGGGCTTTTGACTACTAGAACAACGAGTCAGACTGTAGTAAGTTTTTTAATTATTCTTCTCCTAAACTTAAAAGCAAGCATACATTCTCTAAAAAGCCAAACAGACAACTAAATCTCCTGATTTTGCCACTCCTTCGAAAGGCCGTCTAAAACAACAAAAAATAGTCCTCAATTGGATTAGGTGTCTTCTAAGCTCCACAAACTTTTGCAGAGTAAGATATGTAAGCCGTGAAGAATAATTGCGGTTTCTCGACACTTGAAGAACTGAAAACTTGAAGAGATTAAAAGTTGTGTCTTAGCTCGTAAGGCGTAAAGTATAAGGGTACATAGCTATAAATTGTTTGCAAAAGAATAAGATTACACTGGCTTTGGAAAGAGACCTAAAATCGGGGTAATTTTTTTTCTTAAAGGAAAGTAGGTAAATATAAACTTTTACAAAAAGCAATCAAGGTCAAATAGCGACTCAAAGTGAAAAATAATGTTAGTTTCAGAAGTCGGCTTTGGTTTTTTTTGGATTGCCAAAATGCATCTACATAAAAATAAAAAACTCGAAACGGATGCATAACCTTTTATTGAAGTCAGCTTAAAATATTTTCAAATTAAGTGTGAACACTAGCTGACAAGTTTAGATATTCCACAATACAGTGTGCAAAAATGAAACAGGCATTATGTGTATCCCAGCGCAGTTTTTAGTTAAAAACTTTTCCGTGGCTCCAAAAATTTACCAAATTTTTTGTAGCGCTATCGCTTATTTGATCTAAAGCGTTAATCGCAGGCTTTCGGTTTTAAAAATATGGAAATATTTACTATCCAAAATAAATTGAGGATTATATTTTTTTGCTTTAGTTACTTATTAGCGTAAACGCCATTTTATTTTATATCCTCATGGCTTGTTAGTCGAGGAATAGGTACATTTATACAAATGTACCAAGATAAATGAACCTTGTAACACATGTAACATCATGATTGATAGATCTTGTTTTCATTTTCAAACAGTTTTTCGTATTTAATCGAAAAAACAGTATTCTAGTCTCTTAGACTAGTTGTTTTGACGAAAAATCTGGCAAAAATAATTTATCACCTACACAAGTTTTAATTTCTAACAAAGTTCAAAATAAACAGCAACACAAAGATTATAATTATCTTATCTTTCAGTAGCCGTAAAAAAAAAAAAACAGCACTAAGGCAAAATATTCCCTCTGTTTGAACTAGTTTTCAGAAAATATTCTATATCGTGCTTATTAGAAGCATTTCTTTGTTAGAAACGTGTATTAACAATAAAAGTATGGATAAAACGATACGGGTGACTCAACAGTTTTCTATGGATACAGGGACCCAGGGATCCGGGGCCCCGGACAAAACTTTTAAACGGATATTTTGTTTACTAAATTGTGACTTTTGCCCGCGACTTTAACAAAGTAAAGTTACTGGTTATTTGAGTAACAAACTCATTGTGCTAATCCGGGTTACATTATAATTATAAAGAAATAGTACTGCCAACCGCACTAAATTATAAATAATTGTATACAAAATATTGTAAAACATTTTAAAAGAGTAACGGTGGAGTTTCTTGCCCATACGAAAACTACCTTTTGGAAGGGGGCACTAGAATCAATACTACTTATTTACATACAAAAAATCAAATCTTTTCTCTTTATAATATTATTTTAGAGAGATATAATTTAAAAATATAATATAAAGTATGGATAGTATGGATTGGAGAATCTACAATTAATGACAGCGATTCAGTATGTCATAACCAAATTCGTGGCGCGGAAAGTGCGTTGAGTGCACTTCTGTCACTGTCATCATTCAAAACCGTCAGTAGTATACGTTATTTGTGCCGTAGAGCGAGTGTACGGTGACACACTTGGTTTGTATGGGAAGCGTTGACAATACCACATCTAGCAGCGGCCGCCGAGGTGTCTCCGTGCTCTAGGGAAACATAGAATGCTATCTGGTTTTGATTTAGTTGTAGAATTCAGTTAGGCAGGTTTTTGTCGAGCAGTAAATATTCTAACTAATATTATAAATGCGAAAGTGAGTTTGTTTGTTTATTAACACACGGGTAGACCATGGATTAGACTAGATTAGGACACAGGATACTTTTTATCCCGATATTCCCACGGGATCGAGACTTATGCGGGTGAAACCGCGGGGCGCAGCTAGTAATATTATAAATGTCAAAGTTTGTTTGTTTATAACACAATCTCACAAAAACGGCTGAACGAATTTGAATGAAATTTGGCGCACAAATAGTTTATAACCTGGATTGTCACATATAATGTTTGTATCCCGGTAGTACGTTCCTGCGGAATAATTTCCGACCGCCATGCGGGCGAAACCACTGGCAATAGTTAGTTTTTAATAAGATGTAAGTAACCTAGAGTGATTCACTTCGGATTTCCAAACAGATAATTCCACTGATATGCAGAAAAATCCACTCGAGCAATATCATACAATGTTTTTTTAATGAACTGCGTAGTTTGAAGACTTAATGCCAATATCTTTGAACACCACAAGGGTTACATTAAGCCAAGCCAAGCGATATCATTAGGATGCTAAAGTATTGGTATAAAAACCAATACAATTATGTTAAGTGGGCGGGTGTCCTGTCGGATGCATACGGGTTGGAGTGCGGTGTGAGGCAGGGGGGAATCAGCTCACCCAAGCTATTCAACCTGTATGTAAACGAGCTGATCTGTGAGCTCAGCAATACCAATATCGGGTGCTCCATTAACGGGTACTGCGTCAATAACATCAGCTACGCGGATGATATGGTATTGCTGAGCCCATCGATTAGTGCTCTTAGGAGGCTTCTTCGCATCTGTGAAGACTATGCGGTGGCTCACGGCCTCAGGTACAATGCGACCAAGAGCGAGTTACTGGTTTTCAAAGCGGGTAACAAATGTTATGATACTGTCCCGCCAGTCACCTTGGGGGGCGCTCAGCTTTCCAGGGTCACAAAGTTCAAGTACCTGGGGCATTGGGTCACCGATAGTCTGTCCGACGATGCGGACGTGGAGAGGGAACGCAGAGCATTGGCAGTTCGATGTAACATGCTGGCTCGTAGGTTTGCACGTTGTACTAGGGAGGTGAAAATTACACTCTTTAGAGCGTATTGCCAATCTATGTACACGTGTGCCCTATGGGTCAGCTATACAAAAAGCTCGTACAATGCTCTGCGAGTCCAATACAATAATGCCTTCAGAGTTATGTTGGGGCTGCCGCGCTTTTGCAGTGCATCGGGGATGTTCGCGGAGAATGGCGTGCCAGATTTTTACGCACTGATGCGGACACGGATAGCATCCCTGATGCGGCGAGTGCGCGACAGCTCCAACAACTTGGTAGCTATAGTAGCCGACAGGATGGACAGTCCAATTATGTGGCAATGGATGACCACTCATCGTGCGTCATTCCATTATTGTAAATAAGTTGTTTTATTGTATTTTTTGTATGTGTTTTCATGTATGTATGTATGTTTTGTGTATAAAATTGTAATGTGTGTTGTTTTATGGACTTATGGTCTGAAATAAATGTATTATTATTATTATTATTAAATGTTCCAGGTCTAGCTAAAACGACATTCGTGAGGTATTACTACCATTGCTAACCCAAACACGTAACGTCAAACAAAGGCAGGCTTGATAAAAAGATTCTAGGTCTATTTTGGGAAGTTTATTCCAACGTATTATTTATTTACAAGTAAGAAGTCTTGCGACATGGATACGGCGTGACCTTATAGCTCATGATAAATTGCGCGTTTCAAAGAAAAAAAGTTACATCATGACTCCAAAAATAGTAGTTGCGTTTTCTTTGTTTTACCAATTTTACTTATCGACTGAGGAAACTGGAAAGCGAATGTAGAATGTTTATAGGTCTGTATTCTTGGGGAGATTTTACATTATACGTTTTCTAATAAAAATAAATGATTATAGAACAGCTACGTTTTTGTAGCTACCGTAGCCGAAGTGCTACGCCGACACATTACGTCGTAGTAATTATGCTACGGCGTAGCACTGGGCCCGCGTGGATGATTACGGCCCACTGCCACTGAGAGGAGGCCTGTGTCCCAGCAGTGAGAACATTATAGGTTGATTATGTGTGGCATTGGGGCTACATTGTTGCTATCGCTTGTTGTAATACATTTGTTTACTTATTGACATTTATTTTGTTTGGATTAATTGCTGGATGATAATTATTATTGTTTTCTTCACTTTTATAATAATATTAATACCTACCTCATGCATCATTATAAGTTACACTATTGTAGTTTGTTCATAGCCGTTTGTGTTATAATAATAACTACTATCTGACCAAGATCATGTTTTGACTTTAAATGAGACTGACCTCTTGATAGGAAACGCCTAGGTTTTAAAATATAATGACGTGTAAAGTGTTGAATTAAAATCATTTATATTATTATCTGTATCTATTACTTCATATTTTACTTAACATAAAACTTTTTTTTTACTTCCCTATGGCACAACTTTGATACAATTTCTATTCGACCTTCAAAATTAACAAACAAGATTATATTAATTAAAACAAAATTTTCATTAAAAACTTTCTGACCTAGGACGTAATTTTTGAGCAAATCCTCTGGAGGCTTCGAAAGATGGTACTTAATGTTAAAAGTTTTGTCAGTTTTACTAATTACCTTAGTTCTTCTGGTTCATTCGTTTTATGTTACTTTTCGTTAAATGAGGTAGGTAGCCCATCGTTAACTTCTACGACGACTTTCGTTAAATTAACTTATAAGTTTGTCACTAGTATTTGAAAACTTTTTATCCATTCTCATAGCAATTCAAATAACTATTATTAAAAAAAAATATAATAAAAACACACTACTAAACTTGATCACTAACTTACTAAAGTTTGTGACTAGAAATTTGTGAGTCTGGGCATATTGAATTTGCCAACAGCCATAAATCGTATGTTATGGTTGTTGTTATGGTTTGTTAGCAACGAATATTGCGCAGTGATTGAACGGGAGTTAGTTAGAGCAAATTTCAATTAAAATGCACTATTTAGCTTCCGACACCCAGTGCGAGAGTGACGCTCCTGCGCAAACGTTGGACCACTTCTTGTAATGCCCAAAGTATCCCTATTACTGCCCATTCGACGTCAAAAACGCTACCAAAGCCGCGATCAGCGTGGCCACCTGCTGGGCCAAAGTAATCTAGTTACTGGACGAATGTTCATCAATTCGGAAAAAAGAAGAAGTTTGAGTGAAATCGCTGATCAATCACATTATAGCGCAGTAAAAATATTGCGCAAATTAATTGTAGGTGTAACCGCTTAAGATCAGAATCAAACCACTATACGACCAGATCTATGAACGTAAACGAAGCAAATGTGTGTAAGGATCGTAACAATTAAGGGACATTCTGTATTTTCTGCTTACCCCCCATGGGAGAAAGGTGAATTTAAGTATGTATGTGTTTGTTTGTGTTTTGTATGTAGAATCAAACCCAAGACCTCATGATACGAAACCGAACTGGCCACCACCACACCCAAGTACTCTAAGGTCTAAACGAGACTGTTTCAGAAGTATGTCGTCCACAAGAACCCATTTATGAAGAACCCTTTAAAGGTAGATGGCATTCCCAGTGTTTTATAGCCCTCGGGCTGAAAATTAAGATAATTAGTGGGTACAAGTAAGGGTTGTAAAGTAGCGATAAATATGAAAGTGTCTCCTTTATCTCTTGGAAAAAACATTCTTATCTCTGGGTGTAAAAACAAAGTAACTTTATTAAGTATTATTATACTCAGTTGTAAATGTTTCAGGAAAGGCCAAAATAGTTAAAATCGTGATGTAGGTATTCTGTGGCGGTAAGGAGAGTGAATTTCATATCGTGTTTTTAAAAGATGACGGGCAGAAATGGCTTTTGGTATTAAAGTCTTTGGGCCTAGCAGGAACGCGCGAAGTAAGCATTACGTTAATTCGAACGATTTTTAAACAGATAATTTTCTACTTAGTGGTACGACAATCGTGGAAGTTAATTGTTAAGCAAATTGACAACCTATGCAAATTCGTCGTGTTATAGCCACTTCATACAACTGTCGAACAATGACAGATGTGATTTGAATATACGGACAATTTAAGTTAGTAGTCAATCTGTTTAAAATAGTTTCCGTGAGTTTACATAGAGGTATAAAACGGGATAATTCTGATAAAGATTTTATTTATGTTACGAGTGGAAATTAATGAGTTCGTATTAAGTTTTTCTAAAATTCATACACATTTTATGCGAACTACGTGCGCCTGCTCGGTGAATGAAACCGGTTTTTCCTAGAAGGAAAAATAAGGTTTTATTAAATAATGGTTTCCTCGGCTACCTTCAAATATCATTTGACCACACTCAATTCTCCAAAAGGCAAATAATATATGAACACAAAATAAACATTTAAATATCCATGAAACTCAATATTTTTCTTTCAACCCTTCAACACACAATACCCAAAATTTTACGTGTTCATTCAATAAAAACTCTACTCAAAATCCCAGAACCACCATTTAATTTCATTCGTACACAAATGAGGATTTAGTAATTAAAACATTAGTATACCTCGGAGGCCGGAAGTCCACATTTTTCCATTATTTACGAGTCAAAGTTACAATTTTGGGTTAATTACCTTTTAGTATTCAATTCTCGTTGTGAAACTACCGGTTATGGCTATTATACTAATGGTACTGCAGCTAAATATGTGTTGTATGCTCTTGTTTACATTTTGTATAAAGGTCTAACTAACATTTTTTGAATATTATTTAGGATAGAACCTGAAACTACGTTTAATGAATTAATTTTATGCCGCAAAATCTTCAGACTGAACTTGAATTTTCCACAACATTTATTTGTATGTTGTGCAACTGTTTAACACCTACATATTTTACAGTTAAAACTGAAAACTGAAGGAATTTCTATTATTTTGATGGCTGGTATAGGCACCAACTGGAAGTCGATATTTCCACCATGCCAAATATTTGTTAGTCTAAAGGCAATCTGAAATGTTGTACTTTTGATTTCACTAGAAATGCTCAAAAGTTAAAAGTTAGCACTTTACAAACCCAATTGCCAATCACACAATCCGAAAATTCCAGTTCTACATTCCATCTGAATCAGCCTACAATTTGCATCACAAAAACACCGTACCACGAAAACCGGTTCCACAAAAACCCGGTTCCAGGAAAACTGGTTCCACAAAAAATCGGTAATACATCTCAATCAACATTCATTGATACAAAACGGACAGAGGTCAGTACCGATACATGAGGCCATTATTCAAATATATTGTCCAATATATAACAACAATCAGCCTTTTGTTTTGACCTGTCATGTCGGTAAATAAAATGAGCTCTATTTTATTTATTTTTATTCGTCCGCTTTTGTTGCGATCAGCGTCAGCTTGTTAGCATTGCTAAATAAATAATTATATATTGTAAGCGTGTGATAGTTTAATGTTGGATGTAGCGTATTCATATTAACATGAAAAAACTTGCTTAAATATAAACGTGATTTAATTTCCAGGATTACCTGATATTTTATTTCAGACCAATGGATTTTTCTGTTCAAGTTTAAATTAATTGAATTCTTTATATATTTTTTTCTCATTAGAATAGATTGAATTGGAACTAATATAAGTGCATCAGCAAGATAGAATAATATACTTTACTGTACCCCATAAGCAAGCCGATATACTTTTTTTTTCTATTAATTAAATAAAGTACTCCTTTCGTAGCAGTGCTACGAAAGCGTAGCAACACTTCTACGAGAGCTACGACACCGTAGCTCGCCAGCAAACTTCCAATAATACCAACTTTCTTCGATACCTTTCCCATAGTTCACGTCCCATAAATACAACATAAACATTATTTCACAAAAATGGGATCCGAACGTGACCGAAAACCTTAATAATGTTTGTAAAGGTGAGGGCGTTGTAAAGCAATGTTTTGACAGGTTATGTTCACCCCGCCCCAGTGAGTTATTGCTGGTTGTGTGAAGCTAAAAGCTCGGCTATGGGGCACATCCGTGGCCCGACTGAGTGACCCCTGTGCCCCATGTGATTGAGTTGAACCTTGATGGTGACCCATTTTTGTACGGCCTTTTTATGACGTTTTGCGATTTAAAAGGATCGTTTTTTATATGGGTTGTTATCGTAAATAAACTTGTATATATTTTTAGCGATAGGTTGTATTCTTACGGCTATAATGTAAGGGTTGACCGACCTACTTACTTATGTGTATGCGTAGTTTTACTTTGGAAAAAGTTCTGTAACCGTACATCCGTTAAACGAAGATAAGTTTGGGTCAGCCCTTCGAAAAGGGAAAGTGTTTATATAACAAAACACTGAATCTTCGCAAAATTGGTCGAAAATAACTAGCTTCTAAAATATCTAACAGGATAAAGTAAAACATCGTTTTTATAAAGTTTAAAGATTGTTTTAGTAAAAGAAAAAACAAGAGTAAAGACTCAATGAATAACTGTCGGAACACTTCTTAAATAACAATTGTTTTAGAATGAATCCAGTAGAGGTCGACTTTACATTGTGGTACCCTCACAGAACGATAATAGAAACCAATTAATTTAGGTCAGTTTAGGAGAAACCACTGCTATTTGGCCCGAACAACCGACCTGTGATTAGTTATACCAAGGAATTAAATGTAAGTTAATGGATTTTATTTATTATTAAAAATAGAACTATGTTCATCGTTGAAACTACTTATACTTAATTAACTAACTTACTATTTATACACATTAGTAGTCCTCCAGACCGACTTTCGGTCATGGCGACCAGTCTCAGCGGAGACAAGAAATCGGCGCGGGAGATATTATAGCACAAGTGTGTGCGCAGACACAGCTGCACTCTCTCTTCCCTTACTCTCATAATTCGATGAGACGGCAATCCGACACGACCGGAGAGAGATCAGGCCCGAGGCATCCGGGTATCACACCGCCAAAACACACAAATTAAACCTAACAACAAACTAAAATATATGGCGACAGAAATTCATACAATGGAAACGATTTCAATTTTTCCCAGATGAAATGGAAAATAAATAAAGAAATCCTCGTTTAGCCTTTATTTTTCTGTAAAGCTTTCCTAAATCTCAGCCTCGTTTTAAAATACAGTTAGTAAAATTAATCGACCGGTCGCTGGGAAGGTCTTTATCTATCAATCTTAATCTCTTTTGACATTAACGTAATTTTTCATGAGCGCTGAGAGCTTCGACATTGCGATCGGTTTTGTAGAAAATGTTTTAAGTGATAATTATTGTTTATAGGCTCTTACTTATGTTGAGCGATTTGACGTTTAATAGTTTGTTGACAAAATCTTTCCTGCTAGATAAAATTTTTATTTGTGGTTCAGCCTTTGTTGCGAATCACTCTCATATAATTTCCTCAATTGCCTTGCATTATACTACATTTGGAATATTGAATTATATTGTTTTTTAGTTTCTTTAAGTCAAAACAAAATAATTCCATAAAATAAATTTAATTAACGATCGGCACATACACGTAGGTACATAAAAGGTACGCTCCAATGAATAAAAAATCGGCGGAAACGAAACACGTGTACGTTTAAATAATACAATACCTTTTTTGTAAATGATACAGCAAGCCCATTGTCGGTTTAAATGAAGATAAATATCGAATTTACCTGAAACAAAACAAAATACTCTCATATAAAACCGGTACGTGAACAAAATTCACGTAAAATATTTACTTTATAACAAAAAATATGTGACACATATTGCCTCATAACCTTGAAAGATAGCTGTGTAAAGGAAATTGATAGAAAATATCTTTTATTTAGGTTGCCTTACCCAAAGGACGTCAACGGGACCCTATTATTAAGGCTCCGCTGTCCGTCCGTCCGTCACAGGGCTGAATATTATGAACCATAATAGGCAGAAACATGACATTTTTACAGAGGTTACTACTATGGCCGCTATAACAACAAATAATAATAAAATAGTAATTAAATTAAAGGGGCGACCCACTTTAATTTTTAATTTATACAAGAAAATTACTGTGCGATGGTACGGAACCGTTCGTGTGTGACTCCGACTCGCACTTGGCCGCTTTTTACGAAAAATAATGAGAGGGTTTACAACAAATTGGTACTTATCTAGCTTTTATGTTTGGGAGAAAATAAAAAGCGCTGTGATAGATCGCTTATGACGGTCGAGGAGGGTCTAAAGAAAAACTATGATACATGCTCGAAAAAAAGGCTCGTTTAATAACTTCGAAATAGGAAATGGTACACCACAATAGGTATTTGATAAAGCGAGTGTGGTCACAGTAAATAATAATTGTATTTTTTAATAAACCTTAATCAAGAGTATGAAGTGTGACAGTTATTAAATCACAGAATTATAATATTTGTAACTTTTGTCTTTGACAGTTTGTAACTTTTAACAGTTTAACTGTTTGTAACTTCTGACTTCAACACTGTCTCGAACATAATCATATTTTTAGGTGATAGGTACAGAAACTCCTCATCTCACTTTAAAAGATTAAATATCACAGTCCAAATATCGCAGCTATAAGATTTCCCCGGAGAGCCTTCAACGACTATTTTATAAGTTATCTCTCTATTCCGTGAGAAGGAATGCTCTCAACGATTCCTTTATTGCAGTGTTTTATACTTTATGAGTTAGTATTAAAAGGTATTTCGTTCTTTTGTTCATTGTCTTTTCACTTATTGCTTTTTACGTTTTGCTAAGGGAAACAAAACAAAGTCAAAACAATTTGAAAGAAGTTAGCATCAATTATCGAGTTCGTTTTGGTTCAAAGGTTTGGGTTAAACAAATAAACATCTCTGGATTTCGGTGGAGGAAATCTATAATACTATTTATTTAAACATCACGCCTGTGTTTCCTGACAAGGTAGACAGGCACACCTGCGTACAGGAACCTAGATATAATGGACGAAATTGCCAACATTCAGTGAGCAAGCGTGGCAATGATCACTTATTCCTACCCCGGAGGCCATTGACCTAAGGGACGTGTTAAATGCCTTTTTAAATAAAATCCTGAAGTAGCCTTCATTCACATTTCATAAGCACAGATATAATAACCGAAGAAACAGATAGTACCCGAATTAGTTAACGTAATAAGATGGAAGCCTTTCAAGGAGAGGATTCTGATGATAATGATACATGCTAATATCAGAGCTGAAAATTTTCATCCACCGTCATATTTATCAGTGAGGGTGGAGTGGGTGAGGGTATAATTGCCATCAGAGGTAAAAATATCGTTATAGAATGTGTGACTTTGCGAATTGCTAGACTAAAGCTTCGTGCAGACCAGCGCGACGCGACAGCGCGACGTGACACCGGCTATTGTTATACCGTCAAGTTTTCTTAGAAATTGTATTGTTCGTGTCGCGGCGCGGCGTCGCGTCGCGCTGGTCTGTACGAGCTTTAAAACAGAAAAAAAAATGTATTCCCGAAAATATTCAGGTCATTATTATTCGTTTTTCTTGCACAGTTCTCATCATCATCCGCCTAGCCTTTTCCAATTATGTTGGGGTCGGCTTCTAATCTAACCGAATGCAGCTGAATACCACTATTTTTACAAGGAGCGGCTTTTCTTGCACTGTCTTAAGCGATGAAAAATACGCTTTGACAATTATATTGTAAAATTATTCAACTTCATTAGTATCACGTTTGAAATAACACAGAGTTATGTATATACATAAGGCAGCAGAGATCGCTTCTGTTAATAGCTACGGGAAGCCGTTTGTTAGTCTGGCCTATTGTCTGCTTTGATTTAACGGTTCGCTTAATTATCCTGGATTTACCTTTTGAGCTATAAAGCTTATACTTACTTATCTAAAGAGAAAAGGTTACTTTCTGTATGTGCGTAGGTATTTTCCGAAAGTAAGCAATTTACGGCAAAACAAATTAAAGAGATTAAAAAGAAATTGTCAAGATTTTCTCAATTTTAATTGCCCATGTAAGCGCACTTAGCCTATACTATTAAATGAGAAATATTTGTATATATTATATATTTTACTCACGTTCTCGAAAACGGCTCTAACCATTTCGATGAAGGTTTTCGGGGGCGAAAGTTGAACTAACTAGGTCTCATAATTATCTGGGAAAATCGTTTTCTTCGTATTTTCACCCCAGCTGAGTTCGTTCGCCTAAAGTTTAGAACAAGATGGCTACCTTAGAATAATGACATGACAGCATGGAATTTGTTTGTAGGTACCTACTATCATGGCAACATGGAATTAGTAAGTACCTACCTACTATTATGGTAGAATGGAATATTTTGTAAGTAGGTACCTACTATCATGGCAACATGGAATTAGTAAGTACCTACTACCATGGCAGCATGGAATTAGTATAAATGATACATGCGATTAGTATGAACTATCCTGTACTATTAAATAAGTATTCTCTATTTTCACCAGAGCACAGCTCGGTCGCCCAGGTACTGATGTGGTAACTCAGCTAATTAGTATTTCTAAGAAACTTTATAAAAAAGCATTCATCATTTTTAAGATCCTTGAAGTAGTTTTTAATTAAAAATGCAAGTAACCACGAAGTCTACGAAATACAGGCATTAATTAACTAGAAAACTTTAAAAAAACCCGTTAATCAACTTGTTTTGGCTTCACGCTTTCAACATAGTCTCAATTTTAGACAAAAAATCGCCTGAATTTGTTAGCTTTGAAGCTGTGGAAACAGTGCCGAATTTTCCTCCAAAAATTGTTACACAGAAATAAACCATGAGCGGAATTGGAAACTTGTGGCTACTGGTGTTAAAAAAAAAATGTATGTATAAGACACGACGTTTTTGGTCCTAAATACACTTTTAGTCACCTTTAAACTGTGAAATTGTTTTAACGAAAACATGTTGTTAGTCAAACAAGAGTTAAAGTTACTTGTAAATCCTCTAATTCCCTTTTTTTTTATGTGCGAAATTCTCAAATAACTTCTCACGCTGTCCGAGCGGGAGGGCGTGTCAGACCCTTATTGACTAAAACCCACCCGTGTGCCTTCAGTGTTTCCTGTACGTTGCCATGGGCCACGGTATCCTTTTCGGACTTTCCCGCGACCCCGGTAGGCATCGGTCCTAGCAGACCCCTTCAGTTGTGCTGACATCTCTTTGAGGCGCGCGTGGAATACAACGCACCGTCGACCCGGGCTTGGTCCTTATCGAACGGTGAGCTACCTATTGCTCACCGTCAGCAAGCCCGCGCCTACGGTTGCCGGAACTCGGTCTGCGATTCCCGACGCCCAGGGCGACTCCTGCGGCGTCTAGGGGCGCGAAATTTGCCTCTCCCTCACGCGTTCCGCCTCCTCCTTCACGAGCATTACTGCTTCGCAGAAGGAGGTGGCAGCTTTCCACTCCCTCTCGCTCCGTACCATAGCCATGGTCCAGACCAGGGTCGGACGCGAGAGATCACTGCCGCCGATCGCCTTCATAAGGACACGGCAGTGCCCTGCCCAAGCCGGGCAGACCTGCACCGTATGCTCCACCGTGTCCTCCGGGCGATCCACACTGTGGTGACACCCGGGCGTTTCCTCCCGCCTTATACGGAACAAGAACCTCCCGAAACAACCGTGTCCGATGAGGACCTGCGTCAGGCGGGAGGTGAGGACGCCGTGGCGCCTCTCTAGCCACTCCTCAAAGAGGGGCTTATCGCCGCAACTGTGGCGTGCCCAGCACTCGGTTGCGACAATCGCACTCTCCATGACACCATGAGATCCCGGAACTCTATCCGCTGTGCCGCGATTTCTCGCGGCAGTGGAGTTACGCCCCAGCGTTTCGCCTCCTCGCGCCATTCCCAAATGTGCGCGAGGACTTTCACCTCCAGATCCCATGGCAGCAATCCGGCAAGAATCCTCTAATTACCTGAAACCTAATTAAGTTCTAGACACTTTGGACATATTTTAGTCCACTTGGTATTTATATTCTTAAGGCTGCTGGACTAATTAGGTATTTGAGTAAGTAGTTTCTTTATGGATTTGGACACCGAAGGTTTTAGTTCTAATTAAGGTTTAACTGTTTCCAAAGCGCCTGTAATTGTTTTGCCGTGAAACGAGTGGTCTCCAAGATAAACATTAAAAGCTTTTCGAGATTTATTTAGGCACTTAATTTTATTTTGCTGTTCACAGTTTTGTCGACATTACTAAAATATACAAACGAAAACTCTTTATAAAGCTAAAAGATTTATAGTTTGCACTAAAACTTCCCAAAAATATGACAGATTTATTTACCACAGTTTGTAATATCTCTGGGACCCGTTATTTTATTTTCAGCTGGCAGCCGTGAACAGAATAGCCCTCTTTTTTTCTTTTGACTAAAACCGTGGAGAATAATTTAGAGGGAAATACTAATCCTTTTGGCTAATGAGTCTACTTAACTGAGCCCTGACATAGCTGGGGAACATCATTTAGCTTATCTCTGGCTTACCAACACTGTGGGTTAAAAATCTAAATGAATATACGTAAAAAACACTTTTTCGTTTACTCAGTGGTAAAATTTCTATTATAAAGACTATTCTGAGTAATTTTAAAGACCTAAAATAACTAGATATTTAAATATTGGATAGTTTTGTAATGAAAGGCTTCAAAGTATGTAGGTAATTCAATTATAAATATTAATAAGAAGATCTAGATAAAGACTATTCTTGTTAAAATTTATTCGTAAGGCCTTTTGGGAATTGTTACTTAGGCCTTTGAGGATTTGTTTTGGAGGCTCCTGAAGGCTCGATTCTCAGTACGTACGATTATTGCTAGTCTTAGTATTTACAAAAAAACCGGCCAAGTGCGAGTCGAACTCGCGCACCGAGGGTTCCGTAAAAACCTGTAGGTATATAAGTAAAGGAAAGGGTAGTAAGTTTTTAAATAATTAAAAATATTTTTATTAAATGATGTAATTAAAAACGCTATTTTTCCTTTATATGTGCTATAAGACGTTGCTTCATACCAAATTTCAAGATTTTGAGTTCACGGGAAGTACCCTGTAGGTTTTGATTCCCTTGCGAGTGTCGAAAATTTGCAGCATAAACGGCTGTATCTTTTGATTGCGTTGGTTTAGAAGTTTGATTTTTTCACAGCTCTAAGGGACAGTAGACTTGAGTATTTGATATGAATTTCATACCTGTTTGATATCTCCACGCGTTCCTGAGAAAAAGGGTCTTGACAGACAGACAGACAGACGGACAACAAAGTGCTCCTATAAGGGTTCCGTTAAAAAAAAAAAAAACTAAAAATCACCACCAGATATTAGCTTTGAAATCCTCCCTTATTCCTTTAAGCAGCTTAGTATGAAAATTATAATAATATACACAATGATTTATTTCACATATTTATCTCTTTATTATTTTAGCAATCGTAATGTGGTCAATCAATCTCTAGCCAACTGTTGCTAACCGAGGCGATAAGTTTGTTTTGTCGTTTCTTATAAGCCCATCGCACGCATCCACGACGCTACTCAAAAGTAACGGGTTACACTCTAACTCACTTCAACTCACATCACTTATGTACTAGTATTTTAATGGTCGGCGGTGCACGACGCGACTTACTGTGATGGTAGCGTCATGGATGAATGGGCTAAGAAATAAAACAACAGCCTCAACAGTAGGAAGCTGTGAAGCTTTCAGGCGGCTGTCTATTGTAATTTCATTCATGGAATTTAATCATTTTGTATGAGCTTAAATTAAATTCGACAAAAAATTGGATTTTCAGTAAGACTGAAACAAGATATTAAAATTGGTCCTTTTTTCCATTAGTCGTGCATTTTATAAATCGTTGAGTAGACAAACCAACAAGAATTCTAAAACCTATATTATTTTTGGCAATTGAATCGATCCCAGACTTAGTAGAAATTTCTTTTTTTCTAAGATATTCAATGTTTTGACTTCGCTACGATTTTATTATATGTATGTACTCGTATAGATTAGTAGGTATATGTCTTGCGACGCATCAACTCGACAGAACCTACCAGGAGTTCATAAAAATTGTGGCGGTTTTACTGCAACGCTACACGCGATTTAATGGATGCAAATGCTTACTTTGGACAGCTGCGTTTTTACACAGAGTAACTTTGAACACGTTTCAGTTTTATTTTTCGCGAACGGGAATGGTGCCAAGTAGGCGTTTATAAGTGTGAAGGGATGCTAGGGACATTTGTGTCTGTAATGTTTTGAAGGATATTAATATCATCTAACTATCACTCATAATCAACTATGCGGACGAATTTTTTGATGCCCTATGATTGTCACCCCCCTTTATATTTGTATAGTTAGTTAATAGTTTATATATATTTTAGTGTTAGCTTGTATATTATAATTAAGATTATATCTGTATAAAGATGAAATAAAGTCAGAAGTATAAATAAATAAAAAGCACTATCATATATTTATCATAAAAATATGATTTCTTATCTGTCAAATTCTATGATCATAGTTAAATGATGGTTCTTCTTAATTTTTACATATAACACTTAAACGATCATAAACTTCATACTTAATCAAGATGCCATAGATATCAAGAATACAAGATCATTTAGTAATTTTTGAGGCTAGACGGATGTGATCATATTTTTACGTTTGCTGTCAAATAGGATCCGTTAACTATGATTATAGACGATATGAATCATATCCACCATAGGTTCTTCATATAAAAATGACTGATACATCTCTGATCATATTTCTATGATAGTCTAATATGGCTCTTAATAGCTATTTCAGGCCGTCAGTCTACCTTGACAGGCAGTATTGACGTGTTCATTTCAATGATCATGAAGTAAAATCGTCAATTATTTTGACACCTGCGTTTTATAATTAAATTTTAACGTGAGGTTTTAAAGGTGTGTCTGAATTTTAATGAGCGAAACATTCAAGATTTTGATGAGGTTGAACAGAAGTCAGTTGGAGTGCAATGCTTTTTGGGGTTAAACCTTTTGTTTAATTTTATAATAAGAGTTATTTCGGGTTTAGGTCTTTCAAGCGCTTCTTTTGATAATTAATGAGGCTATTATAGGTCTCTGTTAAAGAACAATGCTCTGCTAGACTAAACACTGGAGCTACTTTTAGTCTCAAAAAGATTCAAGTTTGAGTATTGTTTTAAAATACAGGCTTACAGCGTTCTACTAGCAAATTAAAGCAATGTAGACGTTAACAATAAAATTAGAGTAGCCAGTTTTTTACCACGGCTATTACTTTCGGTCAGCGCAGTGATAGCCTAGTCGTGTGACCGTCAGACTGCCAAATCATAGGTCTCAAGTTCGAACCCAAGGCACGCACCTCTGAGTTTTCGGATTCATGTGCGTATTGTATAATTATCACTTGCTTCAAAAACGGTGAAGGAAAACATCGTGAGGAAACTAAACATGGCAAACACGGCATGCCTGAGAGACATTTGTGAAGCCAAGTCAGAGGCCCATGGGTGGCTTTATAACTCTGACACCTGGTTAGTCACTAACCACATGAAAAGAAGAAGACTTTCGGTTGAAATTATGTATTTATCACGCTATGTTAAGGATAGGTAAAGTCAGAGAAATTATCAAATTGACTAACAGTCTACCAACTTATATTGTTCGTACCTATATTCGAATCACAACGTCATTCTTTGACAGTTGTTAAGCAAATTTATATAGTGTGTCAATTTAATTACCAATTCATTTCCCTGACTTAGCAGCGTCATAGATACGTAAATATACCTAATTATTTCTTATTTTTTATAACAATAAATCGGTAGCAATCACAGAAGCTCTATGAAATCTTTTTCCTTTTGACGTTCACTACACACACTTTTTCATTTCTAGCCTTTTCTGCTGCTTAGATTGCCACCAATATTACACAATATTGTGTCACCCGAAGATGTAAATGCATCCAGTATTGCATTCCCGCCAAATAAAGTGACACAGTTTCACAGCACGGCCCGTCTGCGACCATTACTCTTTTTTATTTACCACCTTTTCAACTATAAGCCCTCGACTTCGCAAGTTTGTAATTAAAAATGACTAACTGTTACAATTATGCCAGAAAAGAGTCGTATTTTTGTTCAAGCTTAGAAAGAGGACAGAGTCATAAAGCTTTGTTGTGGTTTTGAAGTGTGTGTTCTCTTGCACGACAGTATAATTTACGTATGTTTGTATTTCAGCTGTTCCCGTTTACAACGCTCCCGTGAAGATGGTAGATGACTGATACATACTGAAGTAATTCATTACATAAAAGTAGACAGATTACAGAATTAGTAAGAAAATAATTTGGAGTTTCTTTGGAACGGACTGTTTTACTTACAATGTCAGTTTCAAAGAAGCAATTGTAATATTGCTAGTTCTCTGTTTCGTTGTGCAGTAGAAGGTTATAAAAATTTCTTAGTATCTCTGAAAAGGTTGCATTTCATTTTGCAATGTGCAATTCATTTTACAAAATCTCTTACGATAAAAATCACGAAATAAAAGCTAACTTTAAGTTAGCTTTTTATTTCGTGATTTTGTGTGAAATATATGGCAGTGTTGCTGCCATATATTTCCATTAGGTACAGAGATCTTGCAGTCTGCAATTTAGTTACTATATTAAAAGTAGTAGATAGTAAAGGAGTAGTATTTTATTTGTTATTATTATTTCTTTTTCATGTCTATATTCATATAATTCTTTTCTGTGTGTTGCGTTTATATAATTCTGTCTTGAATTAGAAAATGTTTCACAATCGTGTACTACTAAATCTAGATTTAATAATATAACCCAAGGAAGCACACCAAGATTACGCGCAATTATAGAAAAAAAAAAAAAAAAAACAACACATTTGGGTACAAGAGCCCAATAAAAAGACAGATATTCTTTGATTCGATAAAATACCTATATAACGTGATGGGGATTTAATCAAGCGAGCAGAATAAAGTGTATTAAATGGGGCCAGAGTCCGGGGACATTCTGTACTTGTCTGATTTAATTTGGTGTCGACGACACTCTGACGGTACTCATTTTGGGACAGCTTTGGAGATTTAGGGGAGGGTCATAGTGTGTTTAACTACTATTGTGAACGGACGTACTGATCGCGCGCGCGTGCTCTAGTTAAGAGTATTTTGCAGACGCATCACAACACCGTCGTCGCGGTGTACGTCGATCTATCGGGGCCACCGCGATGACCCAGTTACAAGTGCGGAAATCGTCATGAAGTGTTTAATATAATAGTTTAGGTTTCACGTTCACCTTAATACTAAATAATGGCTGCAAATCAGTCTATTAAAATAAAAACTGATCTGGAAAAACAGTTGTATGACTGTTACATCCAGGAGAAAACGGACAGAGAAAACCTGCAGCAAATGGTACGTCAACTGAACGGCCACATACAAAGCTTACAGGAACAGGTACAAGATCTTCAAGGACAACTAAAATGCCTCATCGCACAAGAAAAAGAGCCCTCAGATAAACTGGTCAGTGAGACCATAACACCTGCTCAGCCTACTAAAAGTGACGTTGAGTACTGCACGGATGAGGATGAACTCGCCAAAGAGACTGGGTGGATTAGGGCGAAAAACAGGAAGAAAAGGAAGTTGAACACCTCCCTTACTCCACCACCATTACAACAAGCTGGAACTAGCGCTCAACAGCAGCAAATAAACACCAAAGAGAAGGCAACCACAAAAAAAATTCTAGCACCGCCGCCAATCGTAGTGGACGGTGTTAAGAATTATCAAACATTCTACGACTTTTTGACAAAATCTCAGTCAGTAGAAACATTTACCGCCAAAATGTTAAGCGGTAATAGTGTGAAAATAAATGCCAAAACTGAAGAGTCCTACAGAGTGATTGCTCGACGCTTAACAGAAAATAACTGTTTATGGCACTCCTACGAGGATAAGCAGACCAGGCCAATAAGAGTAGTGGCGAAAAAATTGCATTCTTCGTGCCTACCGGATCGGATTAAAGATGATTTAATGTCGCAAGGATTCCAGATAGAAAATGTCATTAACAAGTTAAGCTGGAGAACAAAAGAACCGCTGAACATGTTTATATTATCGTTCAATAATGACGAAGATGTCAGTAAAATATATGGCATTAAACATATCTTAGGGTGTAAAGTTGAAATAAACCCGCTTAAAACGTCAAAAATAATACCGCAGTGTAAGAGATGCCAGGCTTACGGTCATACCCAAAAGTACTGTTCAAAAGAACCAAGGTGTGTCAAATGTACAGGTAAACACCTCACAGCTGATTGCAACAAACCTGCACAAGAAAAACCTAAGTGTGTCCACTGTGGCTTACCTCACCCAGCCAACTATAGAGGGTGTTTAGTTGCCAAGGAGATGCAAATGATTAAGAACAAAAAGTCTAAACATAATCAACCAAACAACCCTGCCGATAAGCAAATTGTTAGAAACACCGACAAACAGACAACAAAACAAAGTGCACAGTTTGCTCAGACAACCGCGATAACTGCACATTCATCTAAAAGTGTCTCATACGCACAAGCGGTAAAGCCAAGCACACAACCATCAAGTCTTGAGGACAAGCTCAACCAGATCTTGAAGTGCATATCCTCATTTGATAAGAGACTAGAGAAATTAGAATCAAGTACTATAAAAATCAATCATGAATAACACACTAAAAATAATGGCGTGGAATTCCAACGGATTGCTGCAACACCAACATGAGCTGCAAGTAGTCCTAGACACAGATAATATTGATGTGTGTTTGATCTCTGAAACGCACTTCACTAAACAGTCTTTTGTAAAGTTTAGAGGCTATAAGGTTTATCACTCCCTACACCCTAACAACACAGCGCGAGGAGGTAGTGCGGTTATTATTAGAGAAAATATATGTCATTACGAACAGTGTAAATACGAAGAGCCATACACGCAAGCTGTGGCGATAACAGTTAAAACAGATAAATTTAATGTTACTGTAGCGGCTGTATACTGTCCCCCAAGACACACGATAAACAAAGAACAATATACACACTTCTTCAGACTACTTGGACAGAGATTTATATTAGGCGGTGACTTTAACGCTAAGAATACTCATTGGGGATCGAGATTAACTTCAACAAAGGGAAGACAGCTCCTAAGTGCAGTGAAAGATATGCACTGTGAGGTCATAAGTACTGGAAAACCCACATACTGGCCGACTGACCACCAGAAACTACCAGACCTTATCGACTTTTTCATAGTCAAAAATATCTCAACCAATTATCTGAGTGTGAAAGAGGGGCACCACATGAACTCCGATCACTCTCCGATATTATTACAATTAAGTCACAAAATATTACTAAGAGAAAACCACCTGACATTAGTTAACAAGTTTACAGATTGGGAAAGTTTTAGCTTAGACCTACAAAATATTATTGACCTAAAAACTTCATTAAAAAGCAAAGATCAGCTCGATTCTGAAGTAAACAAGTTTAGCAGCAATATTCAACAAAGTGCATGGAACAACACACCACAAATTATAAAAAAGTTTAAAGGAAATTCTTATCCAAAGGAAATAATAGACCTATTATATGAAAAAAGGACTCAAAGAAAAACATGGCAGCAAACTAGATTCCCGCAAGACAAAACTCTATTGAACAACCTTACGAAAAGACTGAAGAGGAAAATACAAATCTTTCAAGATGAAGCTTTCAATACTAACCTACGTCAGTTAACCAGCGACCATACAACGCAATACTCTCTTTGGAAAGCGACAAAGTTACTCAAAAGGCCAATTACACCAATTCCCCCTATCAGAGATGACAACGGAAAGTGGGCCATAAGCAATGAGCAAAAAGCTCTAAGATTTGCTCAACACTTAGAAAACACCTTCCAGCCAAATGACAAGTCTGAAGACAACCTACAGTTTGCCAATATTCTGCAAGAGCAAAGAATTAAGCTTGTGACCCCGAAAGAAGTTGCAAAGGAAATTCAAATTATTAGCCTAAAAAAATCCCCAGGGTACGACCTTATTACGGGAGAAATTCTAAAACATCTCCCGTGTAAAGCCATCGTTAAGCTTACTAGGCTTATCAATGCAGCATTCGTGCTAAAGCATGTTCCTGAGTCATGGAAAGTTGCTGAAGTGATTATGATTGCAAAGCCCGGTAAACCACCTCACGAAGCTTCATCATACAGGCCCATTTCTCTGTTGCCTATACTATCAAAGCTGTTTGAAAAATTGTTCCTAAAGCGTCTAAAACCTATCATAAATGAGAGAAACCTGATCCCTGACCATCAGTTTGGTTTCAGAGAGAAACACTCAACAATAGACCAAGTACATAGAATCACCAACATCATTGAGAGAACGCTTGAAGATAAAAAAGTCTGCTCCACCGTATTTTTAGATGTAGCACAAGCTTTTGATAGAGTTTGGCATAAGGGTTTGATATACAAGCTAAGGCTATTGTTGCCAAATGATTTTGCCGATATCTTGCTATCATACATCACAGATAGAATGTTTCGAGTAAGGCACGAGGATGCCTTTTCAGAGTTAAAAATGATTAAAGCTGGCGTGCCTCAAGGTAGTGTGCTGGGTCCAGTCCTCTACCTGTTGTACACGTATGATATACCAGAGCTGGAAAATAATACTATTGCAACCTTTGCGGACGATACTGCCATAATGGCGACAGGTTCATGCCATACGGAAGCAATCGAAAAAGTACAAATCGCTGTAAATAAAGTTCACGACTGGGCACAAAAATGGAGGATCAAATTGAATGAATCGAAGTCACTTCACATTGATTTCACCAACAAGAATTGTGATTACCACCCAATCTTCATAAATGGCCTACAAGTGCCATATGCAAATACAGCCAAATACCTTGGTATAACGCTTGATGCGAAACTGCGCTGGAAAGCGCACGTTAAAAAGAAAAGACAGGAGCTAGACATACGTTTTAAAAACATGTATTGGTTGATTGGACGGAGTTCCTGCCTATCAATACATAACAAAATTTTATTATATAAGCATATTCTTATGCCAATATGGACATATGGCATCCAACTGTGGGGCTGTACCAAACCAACCAACATCAAAATTATACAAACATTCCAGAATAAGGTACTCAGGAGTATAGTTAATGCGCCCTGGTATATAAGAAATGACGACCTCCATCGTGACTTAAAAATGGAACCCGTCACCAACATAATCCAAAAATTTGCTGAGGCTCATGAACACCGACTCCACCGACATGTGAACATCGAGGCCATTCAGCTGTTAGACCAAACAAATATAGTGCGAAGACTAAAACGAACAAAACCTTTTGAGTTAGTGTAGTGTAAAAGTGTAGAAATAATAGTGACAATGACACACATATAACACATGAACAAAGTGTTTATAATATTATATCAGACTCTAAGAAAGTGGAACGGACTTGTATAAAGTACCTACAATCAGCACTATTCTAAGTTTTAAAATAATTATCACGTAAAAAGTTAAGTTAGATTAAAATTGCTTATTAGTCTTATAGGCTAGATTGTAATTAATTATTAAGAACTTGGTTCTTTTTAATAAAGGATAAAAAAAAAAAAAAAAGTAGAAGGTTATAAAAATTTCTTAGTATCTCTGAAAAGGTTGCATTTCATTTTGCAATGTGCAATTCATTTTACAAAATCTCTTACGATAAAAATCACGAAATAAAAGCTAACTTTAAGTTAGCTTTTTATTTCGTGATTTTGTGTGAAATATATGGCAGTGTTGCTGCCATATATTTCCATTAGGTACAGAGATCTTGCAGTCTGCAATTTAGTTACTATATTAAAAGTAGTAGATAGTAAAGGAGTAGTATTTTATTTGTTATTATTATTTCTTTTTCATGTCTATATTCATATAATTCTTTTCTGTGTGTTGCGTTTATATAATTCTGTCTTGAATTAGAAAATGTTTCACAATCGTGTACTACTAAATCTAGATTTAATAATATAACCCAAGGAAGCACACCAAGATTACGCGCAATTATAGAAAAAAAAAAAAAAAAACAACACATTTGGGTACAAGAGCCCAATAAAAAGACAGATATTCTTTGATTCGATAAAATACCTATATAACGTGATGGGGATTTAATCAAGCGAGCAGAATAAAGTGTATTAAATGGGGCCAGAGTCCGGGGACATTCTGTACTTGTCTGATTTAATTTGGTGTCGACGACACTCTGACGGTACTCATTTTGGGACAGCTTTGGAGATTTAGGGGAGGGTCATAATTTATAAGAAGGAAAATGTTTGTTTCGGAGGAAAAAGTTAACAAAAAACAAAATGTCCCGTTATACTTTTTCAGTCATAGTCTTTATCGGCATCTGCCTAGCCTTTTCACAACTACATTTATGTTGGGGTCGGATACTTTTCAGTCATAGTGATAGTAGAAATTTCCCCTTTGATTATTCATTTATTTATTTAGTAGTTAGACATACATTTCATACAATTAAGTTGGTGCTAACATAACTCTAATAGAGTTTTCACTTACAACAAAACGACTATTTAATGATAGACCCAGTAGTGTACTTAGCATGCTGATAAACGTCACATTAAAATGACATCACAACCAGACCCGCGAATTTAATATCAAGGAATTATTAACATCAACATAGTTAACCCATCTTTGTCTATCTTTCTCATCAAAACCTAGAAGTGATTACAGTACTTAAATACGTCTTAGTTGATTGAGTAGTCAAAAGCATAAAGGCATCCATCAAGTTTCAGCGCAAATTACAAAAGGATTATACTGAAATAACGTTTGAAATTCGAGTGTAAATTTATTACGTCAAGAAATTGGAACAGAACGCACGTTTGTGACTAGTGTTTCTATGCTAGGCTTGTCAGCTTATCTTAGATTAGTAGATACAACATAACATAGCATCACGCCTTGTTTGTCTGAAGGGTTGGGCAGAAGTGTACCTTAATAGTACACCCACATCTCGCCAGTTATGTTAAAGTCATGGGTAATAGGGGCGAGTCTATTGCTAACAACCGGACACAAATCCAGACTCCGGGTTGCTACTGAGAAATTTCAGATAGAAAAACCCGATAATACTTTGCCCGACCTGGGAATCAAACCCAGGACCTCACGCTGAACAGTAGAGTTTGCGAAAACTAGACCAACGAAGCATACATTATTAAACACTTTAAAACAACAGGAAACTAAACTAATATAATGTATTTATGAATTTGAAATGTGAGAAGAAATCGTACTGATCAAACATGTATTTCAAAGATCTACGAGTATGTATAGATTTAGTGTTCTTCCTACTAACAAAACACGTGCCACGTGCCCCAAGCATGCTTTGAAATCCACCGATACCGAAATCAATATGCAAAACCGCCCCAAAATGCAATCACGAGCGCTCCTTCAACAAAAATCCGTATCATAGAGATCATACCATACAGAGGTAGAAATTGAAAAATGAATGAGCTGCCAATCACAGATCCACTGATTTACCTTCCACCTTCCCATTTCTATTGACAAACAAATAACTAGCGAAGTGCGTATCGGACCTCACACAGTGGAAGGTTCCGTAGTTAGGATGGATATTTTCGCATGCACAGCATTGATTCTGTTTCTCAAAAACTTTCTGAAAATCAAAGTTATTTCTGCGGTTGTAAAAGAAAATATTCCATACCTCAAAAACTATTGACTTATTGAAATATTCATCCCAACTACCGAACCCTTCATTGTGCGTGGTCCGACAGGAACTGGCCCGGTTTTTTTTTTCGTAATTTCACTTCACTATAACTAGTTGAAGACAAGGAAGTTTGGCAATAATTCCTTCTGCACATGTGGCTTCCCTGGTGCCTCATTAAAGGCATAACTATGTAAATGTCTATTAACTGCTCCCAAATTACGATAATTATTTTAATTTACCTTTATATTTTATTTTAATTTACAAATTACATAATCTTTTTATTATTTGACATTGTATATTTACAATATTCTATATTTTTTATTAAATTCGATTTGTTACAGCTGTAGTGGCAACCATTATCATTTGGTTTAAATAGGTTTTTATTTTTATTAGGTATTTCATTTGTCTTTTATATAGATATTTTCTTTTAAATTTTGTGAATGAGAGAACGTTGTATACATTAGAGACTGTAGATCTGTGGACCATTTAATATTTTACTAAGTACCTGCTACTTGTTGATGAGCCTAAACTGTCCTCTCATACCTTTTAACACTGTAACTTGGAAATATTGTAAAAACCATTTACTTTTAAAAGAGTAACCGTGGAGTTTCTTGCCGGCTCTTCTCCATAGGAAACGACCAATTGGAACCGTGCACCTAGCTTCTGACGTTTCATAATTGCCCTTGTAGGTTTATGTGAAATAAAAATATTTTGAAATTGACTATTGTTTAGCACTGCAGTGCACAGATTACACCTTTTTACAATTTTCATTGATATATCTAGTGCTCAAAATTCAAATTCAAAATTCAAAAGGCATTTATTCAAACTAGGCTGAGAATCAGCACTTTTCGAACGTCAAAATTACATAAGATAGTCCCCAAAACTCCCACCCTTCACGCTAATAGAGAGATACCTCTCTAAAGTCACATACGGACAGTCGAACTTGATGAAATTATGAGGGTTCTATTTTGGCCATTTTGCTACCGAACCCTACAAATGAATCGTTGGGTGTTCAGAATAAATCCGCTTGCAATCCGCTCGTCTTGTTTCACGTTATTTTTATTGGCATTCTATTAGTTTGGAGTTCAACAACCGAAGCGAAATCGCAAAGTTGAACAATGTTCAATTTGGATAGGAAACCAGCTGTATGACCATGATTAATTAAGTAACGAGCCGCTCGCCCCGACTTTGCGCGGGTAAAACAAATTACTTATTTACGGCGCACCTACCTACCTACCTACATACCTATCTACCTACCTACCTACCTATCTACCTACCTACCTACCTACATACCTACCTACCTACCTACATACATACTTACTTGCATACCTACCTATCCTAAGAACCTTGTCCTGAGAATAACGAACACAAGAAAAAAAAAATACAATTTGGTGCAGCCGTTCTCTAGTTACGACTTGCCCAGGAAAATAGGGATTCATTTTTATACAATGTGAAATTTAATTTTTTTGCATCCTCTTAAGGGATCACTGTACTCATCATTATGAACAACTTTCACTATGGGGCGAACACTGAAATCGCGAAAAATAAAACAGCTGTTCCCTTCATTATAACGAGTTAAGCGAACATAAATGTATGGAACAGCTGTTTTTTTTCACGATTTCAGGGTTGGTCCAACCAAAGTAAAAGTTGTTCATAATGATGAGTACAATGACCCCTTAAGAGGATGCAAACGAATAAAATTTCACATTGTATATAGATAATTTATGCTTGGAAACTGATTCGTGTCAATTTTGTGTACGTATACGCTTTTACTACCTGTCTATCGTCTTCTGTCAGTTTTTGCTTATTATAGAATAAAATTTTCTACGAACATTTTGAAGGTGTTGGCAAAATCAATACCATGTTTTCCTATGTCATCATAATCGCTCAGTAGCTATTGGGACTATCCATTATTAAGCATGGAATGCAATGAAAATCCAAAAAGGAGACTGCCAAAATATTTCGCTTGGTAGATGGGATTGTAATAGGTAATAGCCGAAGGCGAAAGGACAAATCCCAGATCAAAATCAACATCTATAATATCCACGGGCTGATATCGTCTGTCCTCTATTTATTGCTTCCCTGAACGTTTGGCATTCGAAGAATTTACGCCATTTTGATACGAGCCATAAAATGCCATTTAAAATGGTCGTAAGGAGGCGTGGATAATAAAATCGAACGTGTTTATTGCTTTGACGGTGGTGTCCCAACTGCCACATGGATGTTAGTTTTACATTACTATAAAGTTCGTAGAGGTGATAATGTAGGAGTCTTGAACATTACAATAAAATTGGTCTATTATCTTCACTAAAAACACTGGCTTTGCCAAAATCATTACGCATGGTTTTTAAATTGCTTATCGCAATTCTTGAAAAGGAAATAAGTCGCACTAAGTTTTACGAAAACAAGCTTTTTTTTTTAAGTATTAATTAAGTCAACTTTTGAGCATTATCTTCCTCTCTATAACTACTTTTACCAGTGTTAAGTAAACTGGACATTGTCTTCTGTCATTCTGTATTCCATAAAGGGTGAGGCGGAGGTGTGCCTATAGAACATCCATATTTCGCCAGTTAGCCTCATCAACCACATCTGCCTAGCCTTTCTCCAACTATGCTATGCTTTTTTATAACCTGCAGTATTATTTATTTATTTATTTATTTGGATCTCCAACAAAGATTACACCTTACATGCTAAAAATAAAACATAAAAAGATACAAATCCTTGTGCATCTTCAATTATAGGAGACCACAGCTTGCATTAAGATATCAAACAATCAATTATTAATATGGAAATAAAGTATACAATTTAAAGTAAAAATAACAAGAATCAAAATTATAAAAAAAAAACTACTATATATATTGAGTTGAACAGTAGGGAGTTGAACAGTAGGGAGGAAGGTCAACACTTACTCAATATTAAGTTTTGCGTGTAATAGCAACTTAAATTTACTTAGGCTATTGGAGAAAATGTCTATATCGTCGGAAGAACATGACAGTGAGTTGTATTGATTGGTCATCCTAACAATCGGCGAGTGTTTACCTAGATTTGTTCTGTGTTGAGGGGCTTTCAGTAAAGGGCCGGGATAGCGAGGAATACGGGAAGGGACGTTAATGCGTAATTTGCCAAGAAGATCTGGACAGTCAATGCCATTATTGAATAATTTATACAGGAACAACATGTCGGAGATAGTGCGGCGAGATTTTAAACCTTTGAGTTTGAAGTGATTTAGTCTATGTTCGTAAGATCTACAATTTCTTACTTTAAACCTAAACGCTAGATGACGGACAAGTCTCTTTTGAACCCTTTCAATGCGACTAATGTGGACTTGGTACGAAGGATTCCACACCGTGCTGCAATATTCAAGTTGGCTTCGTACGTAACTGTTGAATAAAAGTAATGTAGTGGATGGTTTTTTAAATTCTTTTGAAGATCTCAAAATAAAGCCAAGAGCTCGGTAAGCTGAATTAAGCATTTGGTCTATATGATTTATAAATTTAAGTTTACTATCCAAGTATACTCCTAAGTCACGAATAACTGTTACTTCTGTTAGTGTGTTTCCCTGAATATTGTAAACAGATTCGACTTTATTGTGTTTTCTAGTAAATTTTATATGAAAACATTTAGTACAATTCAAGTACATTTTATTGTTGGTACACCATTGACTCAGACTATCTAAATCAATTTGTAATAGCTGTGTATCGACATTATTCAAAATTACACGGGTCAGTTTTAAGTCATCAGCAATCTCTCCTTTTATTTATCCATTCAAAGGTGGTTTTTAAAAGGTCACCGTAAACTTTCTATGTGAAATTTCTACTTTTACTTATTCTTATGGTGTAAAGAGTTTTTTCTACCTATCTATCTATATTGGAGTCGGCTCCCAGTCTAACCGGATGCAGCTTTTTACATAAGCGACTGCTTATCTGACTTCCACAACCCAGTTACTGGGTAACAAGATACCCCTTGGACTGAAGACTAGTTAGTTACTTGGTTTTGTGACTTGGTAGTTATTCAATAGTACCTACCTACCCTTATAAAATGTAAATTAATTAAACTGAATAACGGTTCAAATTCTATCTCGCAGAATCACACAAAATTGAACCACGAGGGTAAGACCTGAGCGTCATAAAAGTGAGATTTCTTCGGAAATTCGGCATTTCGAGACAAGATGGCGGACACCCACGGATTCATTATGAAGGACTAGATTTATAACCTGTCGTAGACCAAAGGTTTGGACTCAGGATTATTAATTTCCTCTCGTAGGTGGAACTATGTGCTTTAATTTCAATGAAGGCTTATAATATAATTTACAGGATGTATATTAATGAAGGTTGATAAGATAACGTTGGAATAAGATGTTAAAAAAAGATACATAGATTCGTGTGAAAAACGTAACCCTGTCTTTTCTGTCGCGCAGTCGGGTAAAAATGGAAAGTGGTTCATTACCTTGAAGAAGTAAAAGTAACGATAGAGGATTTCCAGCCAGTTCTAATAAGCCAAAGAAAAATATTATCCTTATTATCAAGAAAACTCAAATCAATTACCTTAGCCTCTGCTGGACATAGGCCTCTCCCAAGCTCCACCACAACACCTGGATTTTCAAGAACGTTCTTATTATTAGTTTCTCTTTTATTTCATATCCCTAAACCAGCACAAACAGTTGAGTTATAACTTACTACAATAGTGTTAATTCGAGAACTTTCTACTTTAGATCCAGAAATTAAAATCAAGTCAATATACTCAATACTGCCAACTTTTGACGCCAACGACGCGTATTTTGCCCAGAAACTCTAAAACTAGTTCAAAAACGTTCATTAGGGTATAGACGCTTCAAACAATGATAGATTTGAAAACTTCTCAGACAGGCCCTGAAAAAATATTTGTGCCTCTAACTATTGAGAACAAGCAGTAGTTTGTAGTTGCTTGTATTCGGTCGGTTGCAAATCTCAATCCAGGAGAAATGTGGTCAGGTTTTAGAAAATATATATTTTTAGAACTATTAACCTTACCCGAAGAAAATTATTAACTCATCTTAATAAGTATACCCTTACTCTTGATGATCTTATTTATTATAATTGTAAGTTTTTTTGTGATGGACCTTACAGGTGCCTTACCTAATTTTTATTAATGAGGTAAATAATTTTATCATAGAATTAATTCATGAAAAATAAAAAGTTGATTAATCTCAAGTGTAGTTTCATCAACACATTTCTTTAACATCATTTTTAACTTTGGAACTACTTACAATAATCACAGTAAAGGTTTTTATTTATTTATGTATTTACTAGCTTTTTCCTGCGGCGTCGCCCGTGTCGTGGATGTCGGAAAATATCATATGGGTACGTACTACCGGGATTAAAACTACCCTATGTGTTAATCTTGGATATAAAGTACCTAGATCCGTTCAGCCGTTTTTGCGCCAAGCCGGAAGATACCTACATCCAGAAAAATACACGAAAATTCTAAAAACTATATATTCGGCATTAGCCTCGTATTTATAACTTATTTTCAAAAATATTCAATGCGCAGTTTTGACCTTGTTACTAATAGTAACAAGGTCAAAACTGCGCATTGAATATTTTTATTATTATTATGTATAGATTTAAATACACAATATATCGCTACTAATATTACTAATCCCTAAAAGTTACATAACTAAATTCTCTCAAAATTCAAAACAGTCGCTGCCCGATCTCAATTCAAAGTCAAACACGGCCGGCCTGAATGAAGTGGTCACCATTGTGAATATAACGTCGTAACTCAAACAGGTCGCTGGTCAGTTACGGACCTGCGGCGAATATTACTTATGTCCTGTTAGTGGATAACTTAGTTTGTGCTTTGCGATGTGGTTAGGTAGGATAGGAGTGATACATTCGAGTTTAATTACTGCGGGGATGTGTAACTATAATTATTATAGATTTTAAAGCTGTTGTGCGCGACTTGGTCTGCGTGTATTTTCTACAAATATCCAGGATGAAAAGACGTCTATGTCCTTCTCCAGATCATTACGATCGGTTCAGTGGTTCAGGCGTGAAAAGTTAACAAAGAGACAGGCAAAATTATGTTACTTTTTGAAACCTTCATATTTTTGAAAAATAGTCTTAATACCCTACTTATAATACGAAAGTACCAACGCTTCCGCATTTTATTAGCTGAGAAAATTACCTACGTAACGTATTCTTCATTTCCAATACATCTCTGAATACAAAGCTTATAAAAATACGAAAGAAATCACTAATATCATTATAATGCTCATACTCTCACATACATGTTCGCAAACGATTACCATAATCAAATGCTAATCCGAAATAATATAATACGTAGGAATGGGAAGCCGTATCCGAACGTTATCCGAATCGGTAATAATATATCCGAACCTTTGTAACCGTATGTAATCATAATTTGAGAAAATAGGCGGCTATTTACTATTGATATCTTCAAAGGAAATATTATTCTATCGTGTACTAAGGTTGAGTAAAATTGGCATTTTTGTACCAAAATTGACATTTGATATTTCCGAATTTTTCATGAAATACTTTACATTATAATCTTGTTTATGTTTTCTTTGTTTGTATATTTGCCAGTACCCCTACTTGTCTTCATGCTAAGGTCTAAACTGATATGTCTCAACTCAGCCTATCGCAGTCTACTGCTGGACAGATTGTTGTGCCGCAGCCTGGGAGAGGTCTATCATATGCCTCTCCCGGGCTACGTTACAACACCAATCCAGTCTGCCTCAGCCACCTTCTTACGGTCGTCGTTCCATCTAGCTGGGAGGCGTCCCACACTACGTTTGCCGATACGCTGTCTCCACTCCAGGACTCGTCTGCTCCACCAGTCACCGGTACTTCAACAAATATGGCCAGCCCACTGCCACTTCAGTTTGCTTTCTCTACAAGCTATGTGATAACTCCGGTTCTTTTTCGGATAAATTCATTCCTGATTTATCCTTCAAAGAGACCCCGCGCTGAGCGACCTTGAATTTCTGGACCAGCCCGACTGTCCACGTATGTTATGACGGGCAGGACGCACTAGTTGAACACTCTACTCTTCAAATAATGCGGGATAGGCGAAGAAACAACTTGACGAAGTTTTCCAAACTGATATGTGCCTTTGTTGAAAATATGCATGGGAAATAAATATTTTTACTAATCGAAAAAGGTTATCACTGTATGGGGTCCAGTAAAGTGTCACGCGTGATTTACTGTATTTGTAATAAGTAGTTTTTAGATACCTGTGGCCAAAAACTCAAAAATTCTAAAGTAATTTATTTCAACTAGGCTAAGAATCAGCACTTTTCTGTCTGATTCCCAAACCCGACAGTCCCCCAAAAACGCCCACCCTTCACCACTTCCTGGTGCTTAAGCTGGGAAGAAGAAGTGGCGCAACAAACTCCCCAGCAGCACAGCTGTCTGTTCAGTTGGAAAAACTTGATTGTATAATGTCTGCCACCCTGTATTGAATCAAGTTTTTCCAGGATCATGTACTGAATCTATGGTTATTAGTTTTCGTGTCGTTGTCCCTGCCACCCTGTATACTTATGCAAAAATAATTTACATTTCCACAAATTGCAATACAACTCATAAAATAAAAACATTTTAATGAGTAGATTATGTCAATAATAAATTAAAATAAATTGACTTATACTCAAATAAAATAAACTAAACAATTAAATGAACTCATATAGTGTCATGTAGTCTTTGATTCTAAAAAACTTGTTTGTTGCTTGGGGCGGTACATTGGCGTAGCTTAATTATTCCCAAGCCTTTTTGTCGTCTAAGTAATCTTTACCTTTTTGACATAGTTTCTGTTTAATATTGATGATTTAAATTTATTGAGGCTCAGTTCTTTGACATGGCTTGGGAGTTGGTTGTACTTTGGCACTTAAATGAATTACAAATTTTTTGGAGCCTAGTCCTCGGCACAATAAATAAATCTGTGTTTGTAGTATTTATGCTATGAATGTCGCTGTGTTAAGAATATAGATTTATATTCTTTTTTACACAAATCAGGTCTCATATACATATTGAGACGCAACTGTCATTATGTTTATTTCTTTAAATTTATCCCTCAGTGAATGCCTACAACTTAGGTTATAAATTGCATTTCCCCACAACAAAATGCCATACGACATTACACTATGGAAATAACTAAAATATAGTAATCGAGCTGTTTCTACATCAGTCAAATGATGAATTTTATACACCGCGTAGGCTGCAGAGCTTAGCCGCTTCGACAATTTGGTTATATGTGGGCCCCACTGATGTTTCGAATCCAAAGTAATACCTAAGAACACAGTGGGGTCCAAAAGATCCAATTCTGTCCTATTTACTAGTACATTTATTTTGACCTGCTTAACGTTAGGTGTCAGAAATCTAATACATTTAGACTTATTCTCGTTTAAAAGTAAATTATTATTAATTAACACTAAATCAAAGCACTATTTTAGAGAGAGCATTATTTACATCGTCGGTAACTGTCTGTTGTCGCTTAAGCTTAAATATAAGTGATGTATCATCTGCAAATAACACTATTTCATGACTGTTCTTTATAAGGCCTACTACGCCTTTACCGCTATCCTAACTAGTATAGTATTATAAATGCGAAAGTGAGTTTGTTACGCTTTCGCGCTAAACCGGCTCAACGGATTTGGATGAAATTTGGCACATGGGTAGACCATGACCTGGGGACATAGGCTACTTTTCTTATCCTGGATCGCAGATGAAGTCGCGAGGAACAACTAGTTTTTCGTAGTTATTAGTAAATAAGGTTAAAACAATTTTAATTCTATTTTCACTCAATGCAATGCAAAAAAAAATAATGTCCGTCGCGTGAAGCGAAATATTAAAAGGTTAATAATTAACGCGGTATTTATTTACAAGGCTGAACACGAATTGAAATAAAATTGGAGGATATTAAAATGAAAAAGCGTTAAAGTTTTTAAACTGCTATAATTATATATTTTTTTAAATCTAGTGCTATTTAATAGCTTAGGCAGTACTAATTTTGTGCCTACCTAGATTGATTAACTTATGCGCGTGGAGTATGGAAATTATTCCAAGGGAACGATCTTCCGGCGAGATAAAAAGTATCATCTGTCCTAACCCAGGTCATGGTCTACCTGTGTGCCAAATTTAATCGAAATCTATTCAGCCGTTAAGGCGTGAAAACGTAAGAAACCAATAACTCACTTTCGCATTTATAATATGATTAGGATTGCACTCTAAGATTAGGTAATAATAAGAAGTTTTGCCTGAACATTAAGGCTAAAGTAATTTGAAAATACCAAAAAATATCCGATAAAGAGATGTACCATCCCTATTGTATGGAAATATCGATTGCGATAGGCGTTGAAAGAAAATCCACATTACCATAGAAATGGGTCGCGATTGGAGCGGCGGCGGCGGCGGCGGCGCACTCGGCCGTCATCGGTGACAGTGGGAAGAAAATACACTGGCGGCCAGAGTTGTATTGTCATACTATATGGGTAAATTGAGTTTGTTTGTTGAAAGTTCCGTTTGATATGAACAAGTTATTCGTTTGATCCGATTCTGGAAATCAGATTTCCCATAAGGATTGAGCTTTGATTCGTAAAAATTCGGCCGAGGTCCATAACAAAAGTTCGGGCAAGGTTTTGGTTGAAAGCCCAGCAATATAACATTAATTCGCGAATTCGAGATTTTTACGACATTTTTTTGATGAAGACGGAAAGAAAGTTAGATTTTCTCAATGTTGTACCTGAAATGGTTATTTTTAACCAGAAACCGTAAAAAAATAAGGATGATATGAATGTTGTGTTATTCTATTTCTTTTATGTAGCTAGTGAGCGAATGGGTTGTGAAATTAATTGCTTTAAAATAGATAAGAATGCGTCCATTATGACGTTGGAGCTTATTGCGATCTTTGAAGCATTGATGTCATTGCAATAGTAGTCAACATAATAATATTATTATTTGCATAGACAGCAAAAGTTCTTTACAACATTTAGCTCGATGCGCCTCTGGCCAAAGAGGTGTAGCGCTAGCTTAGGCTATTCTTGCTAAGGTCGATTTATTAATTGTAAAGTGTGTTAAATTGAGACTGCAATGGGTTCCATCGCATATTGGGATACAGGGCAATGAAAAGGCTGATATGCTGGCAAAATATGCAGCTAAAAATGGAAAGGAAACTAATATAACACTAGATTATGCAGTGGTTCTACCTAAATTAAAAAAATAAATGTTACAGTAATTGGAAGGAGTATTTTGATAAACGTTTATTGGGAAAAGGGATCTGATATGAAATAATGCAGGGTCCGTCTGTTCGTGTACCCTGGTTTATGAATAGTAATTTAAGTAGACAATTGGTTGTTACAGCTCATAGACTCAGATCTGGATACATTCCATGTAATAAGTTTGCTTTCATGATAAAAAAAACTAGCTCGCCTAATTGTGTGGTGTGGAGTTGTGGAAGACTTACATCACTTATTGATGGACTGTCTTCGATATGAGTCTGATAGAAATTATGAGTTTGGGGTCTTGAGGTTGAACCGACTTGATTTAGGCACATTTCATAGAATTCTATTTCAACCAAATGGTGATGATGCGTAGAGTCTGTTCTGGTTTATGGCCCAAATTTAATCCATAGCAGTATGTATTTTGTTATTATTTGTTTAAGGTATGATAGGATTGTCATACGCATTGCGGTTATAAAAGTCCCGAATTAAAATAGAATATTAAAAAAAAATAAAAAACTTCATTCTTTTTTCGTTCCAGATGAAATGCATTCTAAGTCTACGAAGGTACATACGTAAATGGCAAGTCATAAAGATTTCACTTTATTTCCGTATGAAACCAATAACTTTTTACGAGCATGGGAAATGTTCATTTAACGTCAGCCAAAGAAAACATCGATATGAGATATTTTTACACTTAAGTGGGATAAGCGCAAGAGAATGATGAGGTAGCAAAAAACGTGTTATTTTGGTTGATAAGTTAATTTTGCTAGCAGTGGGATAGCATAGGTTATTAAAATTATACAAAATATACGGTATAGTATATTTGTATATCAATAAGTAGGGCCGTTATATAAGAAATTATCCTATTTATTTGGAAAACAAACCTATTTTCGGAAAATATTGAATCTAATCATTCACCGATTTTATTTGAACGCCAGTGTACCTATCCTATGTACCTTCGATTAGATACCTGCACGGAAATATTCTATTATTGAATCCCAGGATTTAGCGCGTCATATTATTAATAGTTTATTTGTTTGCTTCGAGGAGGAGCAATATTATTGTTCCGTTGAATATACACAACATATATTAACAAAATACTGAAATACCTATGTTTCAGTATTTTGTTTGTGATTTTTTTCTCATCAAATAAATGGTATTTCATAGATCTTTGATGGTGGCTCTGTCATATTTTTTGTCCGGTATACACATATTTTCTCCTCGTGCTAAAAAAGTGTTAAAAGAAATCGTTTGTGTTAAATGGTTAATAGGTTCATTGAAGAAAAAAATGCTGAATTTACAAATTAAGTGTGTACTTTCCTTTTAAATTAGACAGCTGTTTTGGTTTTATGTGGCGGCTTAGGATTTTTTTAATATTCAGAACAGAAAATGTCTGTATTAAAAAAAAAGTAACAGAGGTATTATTGAGAGTATATCCTACTACTCGTAATATTATAAACGTGAAAGTTTTTATGTTTGGATGTTTGTTACTCAATCACGCAAAAACGGCTAAACGGATTTGGATGAAAAAACGGCTAAACGGATTTAAGTGACATTATGAAATGGCTAATTAGTAATAATTTAAGAATGAACTTTGACAAAACTAAAATCATGATATTTCACAATCGTAAAGCTCAATTTACTGATATTAACATTGATTATACAGGGAATAGAATTAATGAGATAGAGACTACAAAATTTTTAGGTATGACAATTATTGATTATAATTTAAATTGGAAGTCACATATAGATACGTTAAATCAAAAATTAAATAAGCAATCGTACGCCCTACATATGCTAGCTAAAATCGTGAACACCTCTGCTGTACTTGCAGCCTACCATGGCTACGTGGCATCCTTAATAAAGTATGGCATCATATTCTGGGGTAATTCCACAAATAAGGATATGGCATTTAAGGCGCAAAAGCGGTGTATTCGGGGTATGTTTAATATCAAACAGACTGATAGCTGCAAACCGTATTTTATCAAGCATAATTTATTAACATTGCCGTGTATCTACATTTATGAGATTGCTAGCTTTGCAAGAACTAACAAGTATCTTTTTGAAAAGTACAGAAGTAAGCGGCATGGTGACAAAATTTGTTGCAAATCCAACAATACGGCTTTATATGCCAAGAGCATTTTCAGTATGGCACCACGTGTTTATAATCATTTACCTAAGTCTATACTAGAAAGTCCATCCACCGATGATTTTAAAAAGAAATTAAAAAGATTTTTGCTGTGTAAATATTATTATAGTATTCAGGAATTTTTAATTGAGGATGTAAAGACATACTGTATGGAAATATGATATATGTGAATAATGCACTAGTTTAATTATTGACGTTATTATTACTATTTATTTATTATTTATTTTTGACATTTATTAGAAATATATTTTGACAATTATTTATTAATGATGACATTTTAATTATTACTAGTGACATTTAATTTAACAAATAAACTTAATTGACCTATACTATTAATTATTTGACATTGTTCATTGTTAGTATTTGCGTTAAAAATATTGTTATTGTTTAATGATGGTTGCTTGGCTAAGTGTACGATAATGTAATGTGATATAATTAAATGTGATGTAGACAAAACATGTAATTTGCATGCCATAAGGTGTAATATGGTTGAACTGTGCTCTATTTTTAACAACTTTATTTTATTACCCATATTAGCAAATAAATAAATTTGAATTTGAATTTGAATTTGAAATTTGGCACGCAGATAGTTTATACCCCTGATTAACACATTTAATACTTTTTATTCCGGTAGTACGTTCCCGTGGAATAATTAATTTCCGACGTCCACGCGGGCAAAGCCGCTGGCGAAAGCCAGTTATTAATAATAGTTGATCGCTGACTTCACACCACCGGCGAGTACTCGTTTGTCGCAGCGATAAGACCTAGCAAAGAAAGTACTCGCTCAGCGACGCTAGGTTGGCGTGCAGAATACTCCCCGAAAGACTCACGCTTGGTAAGTACGCATACTAGCGAGTAATCGCTTGTCGCCGTCGCGCACTTGCTGATCGTTGCTTGTCAACTCGTTTTTAGTTGCTAGCTCTACTCGTTTCTCGTTAATCGCGGTGGGGCAGGTTCCTTACTGTTTAGTTAACAACGGTTACAAAACTGCTGTGTTTTTATTTTCCATTATAAGTCCTTACAAAGAACATTGATTGTCATCAAACGTTCTGAATGCACCCATCAATTTCACATTACCGTCTAATGATCCCAGAATACGAACTGTAATCTTCTTTCTCGGTTTGAGTCGTAAACCGATTTGTTGCTTTTATAATGGAGCTACTTATTCGTATTCTTTTTTGTGAATTGAATAGGAAATGTTTTATTTTTTGGAATATTAATCTTTTCTTTCCCATAAAGGATATAATGTAATATTTATTTATAATATTGTCAGTTACGCCAACGCGATACGTTGAAGTGGTAATTTGGAGTTTATCTTTTATTAAATATTTCGTAACATAAATTGTATCTAATATGTGTAAATGTATGTTAGTAAATTCAACGTTTATTTCAGTATTAAATTAATGTTATGTACGAAGTTTAGAGATAACAACGCGTAGGTAAACGTTACTCGCAAATGGGAAATGTACGTGTTCTTTGTAATTCTAACACCACATTTGTTTTACAGCTATATACACATTGAAATATGTATTTAATTAACTCTTATATTAAAATACCTTATATTATTACCGATCCATTAAGTACCTATATAAATACTCAACTTTCAAAACCAGTACCTTTCGTAGTAACAAGTAAATTTTCCGTAAAGTATAGTACACTGTAGATATACGCTCAGCACATACAAGAATCGAAGTTCTCATTCATACGAGTATATCGTCCCATCGGCACTTTCCCCCACCTGACCCAATTTTAGCCACTCTTTACTGCCAGCTTACTAAAAAAATATCCAATTTGTACCGAAATACGACTGCTTCCAAAGTTTTCGCCCCAACTCAGGTAGGTACCTAATGGAATCGCCCTTTGGTACACCCGAGAGAATAATTTGACCCCTGAATGTTCAGAAATAAGGGTTTTTATCGAGCTACGTATGTTTTTAACTTCTGAAATTCGGTGCTTAGTTTGCAGTTTCAAGTTGAATGAAGTTTAAAAGTGTTATTGGTTTATTGTTTGTAGATAAGTACAAATTCATTTAGCGTATTTACCTTAATGATTGCTTAAAATCTAGTTGATAAAATCCAATTACGATGTGACAAAATCCAATTATGGTGTGAATTGAATTTTGACTTACATTAGAGGTACACAAAAGAGTTACTTACAGGAGGCCAAAAACTAAAAACAAATTAAAGCTGCTTCTATGGCCGGTATTTGCAAAGAAATATCCTAATAATTACTCGACATTTGAAGCCGATGGAAGTTTTAAGGCGTCGCGCGTCGCCAGATTCAATTGATCGAAATAAAGTGCTCAAGTCAGAACTCTAAGACGATTTGATTCGGAAACCGCTCGCGTCACGGGCGGCGCTTGTTCACTAAAGTAGTTTCTAGTTATGTCACAGTGTAGGAAAGTATACGTAGGGAAAAGTATATCTATACATATTATATATTATGTTAATAAGTTGGAAAAATTGCAACATTGTTCGTCTTGTAATTAAATTTTTCCTTATGTTATTAATCTTAAGTTTAAGAAGTATTTTGCCATAATTTCCAAATTCTCAATTCTATTGCCTTTAGTTTTATCACCTACTTCTGTGATTGCTGGTTATCCTGTAATTGGCGACTGTATAAGTCCGAGGCTATTGTTGCCTATAGTACTTAAGATATATTATATACAGAAGCTCTTGGTGTAGCTTTATAAATAAATATGATTAAATTAATTAAAGTCGCTCGTGTATGTCTTTGTGGCTGCGTTGTTCTTCTATGTTGACTACGCTACGCATTTTAATGCGGGTTTCAGTTTATGTGTAATACATTAATACTTAACTTAGATATAATAAAACATCTTCATGTTTTGTCAAGTCATAAAAACCGTGCGAAACAGAGGCGAGTCGTTAGAGGCTAGCAGTAGATATAGCTTTTGAAGAACATTTAAAAAGCACGAAAGTTATTAATGCTGCATTATGAAGGACTCTTTAATAATCCTTTTAAATTGTGGACGTTTCCGACAGCTTCTTTTTTTGAATGAGGTCAAATGGATTTACGTATTCTGTCGAGAAAAAAAAAACGAATATGGTAAAATCATTTCGATTATTTTATTTTATCACTCACTCACTCCCAAAAGTGCAAGGTCTATTTATTTGTAGCCTTATAAGTACAGAACCCCAAGAAAGAAACACATAACAAGCCCTGCGTGATACAGTAGGACCATCCTCTTTATCGAGCAAGCCAGGAAGCTTACACGGGAAAAACTCGAGATTTCTCGCTAGAAAAAACCCAAGTAGCCATATAAAAGGCTTTTGCCCAAATTCAAGGATAGTCCCCCAAGAGCATTGAAGCGATTGCTACGGTAGAAAATATAATATCTTTCGTTATCTCACGAGTTTTCCAAAACACTGGAGGATGCTGATAGCCGTTGTAAAGGACGGGGCAAGATAACGCGGAATGAAGGAAGTAATTGAGAATTAGGTTAGCGTAAAGAAGTATTTATTATAAGTGGACATCTTATTCATAAATGTCATAAGTATGTACATTTAATATGTAGTACCGAAACACCTTTTCTTCATTGCTATTTGTTTGCTTTATAGGTAAAAAGCACGAAAAATGTATCTTGCCATGATAAATTATTTTGCAAGTGGCTCTTTTAGTCAGTCAATCTTCCTAGACTTTTCCCAACTTTGTTGGGGTCGGCTTCCACTCTAACCTGATGCAGCTGAATACCAGTATTTTACGTGGAGAGACTGCCTATTTGACCTCCACAACCCAGTAACTGGGTAATACGATACCCCTTGGTAAGACTGGTTGTCAGACTTTCGGGCTACTGACGATCCGTAACGACTGTCTGACTGCGTAGCTTAACCTAACGGATCGACCTGTGCGGCTGTTATCACTTAGCCACGAGCTCCTATTAGTAAAGTACCAAGTCTAAACAATACTGTTATTTTTCGTCATTGTGTAAAGTTGCATAATGAAAACATTCTTCACCATCAGCTCAGTCTGCTCGTTGTCGAACCACAGAACAGACAGTATTATACCGAGACGGAGCTGAGTAATTGCTTCCCAGTACTCTACATGCTTCTCAAACTGCAGTCCTTTAGACTGGGGTGTGTGACGCGACGTGGCGGGAGCGAGGACGGTGAGTCTTAGCCAATGCTGGTGGCAAAAGTATAGTAAAAGTAAATAATCGTTTATTTCAACATATAAAATTACATTATATCAAATTTTTGTTCTCCTATATCTGCCACTTCCTTTTATTTTAATATTATTTCATTTTATCTCTCATAGAATGTATTATAGATGTGTATTGAGGTCAAACAAATTTAATTTTTAAGTGTCGCCTACAACAGGGGAAGAGCGCTGATGTCTGAAATACAGATATTTTATATCTAGTTCAGACACAGATGCTTCAATATCAGCCGGTCGATTCTGTAAAAATCTCACCGTGAAAACTTAGGTGAAGTGAGCATGAAGTGAGCTGTCCATAGTGTCAATATGGACTTTAGGCGCAATGCTTTAGGTTCAATGACAGATCACATCAAGCTCGCTTCACCCAAGTTTTCACGGTGAGTTGGTTACAGGATAGCACCGCTGATCATAGAATTAAGTGTATTTTGTGTATCACCATATTATTTATGTCTTTTGAACAAAATAAATTATTCTTATTCTTATTATAGAGATAGCGATGGTCCCGAACTAGGCACAGACTGCATCTCGGGCAATATTAAAAAAAAAAAAAAGGTAAATTTTTAATAGGTGCTGAAATTGGCGACAGCTAAAAAACTACTTCGGGACAACAAAACGGAGGAAAACCAAAATCAATTCTTTATAGATCATATCAATGAAAAAAATGATAAAACTTGGTGTGATTTCCGTTTATGTTGCTGTTCTGTATTATGCGAGTGCGTGTATGTACGCGTGTGTGTATGTGTGTGTGTATGTGTGTGTGTAGGGTGTTTGTGCCTGTTCAGTGTAAGAGTTGATTTAATTTGGTGATATTAAGGATTGTTTGAGTAGTGGTGTAAGATTGTTCCAACAGTCATTATTTAACTGTGTGTTTCATTTGGGTGTAAGAGGAGTTGTGGATCTTTAGTACATAGTTTACCTTATTGTAGGTGTGAGTATGTACGAATGAAGGAAGTTGTTGGGCATACGCAGAGTTTACAGCTGGGTTCGGGATTCTTAATTTTCTCTTTCTTTGTAGGGCATTTAAATCAGCCGATCGATTCTGTAAAAATATCACCGTCAGGCTTGGGTGAGGTGAGCGTGAAGTGAGCTGTCAATAGTGTTAATACCTAGCATCCTGCCGGTCGATTTGTCACAGTGACAGCTCACTTCACGCTTACTCCACCTAGGTTTCGCGTTGATCTTTTTACGGAATCGACCGACAGTTCTCTTTGATTAAGTAACTTTTAGAAATAACGAATACAAATGTACAGTTTACGTACCTGAAGAAGTGCTATCTCTTTATATAGTCTGACAGTTGAATAAGCGGTAGTAAAGTTTGACGTTTAAAATAGCACGTCGCGCCCTCGCGAGCTTTAACATATTATGAGTTTTGGCGACCCCGCCCCAAACTGGAGTAGAGACTGGCAGAGGTCAAGGTAAATTAATTTGCGAATCACGGTAGAAGCACATACACGTAGAAGTTTCATAACATATGTCAACCTACGAACTCGTTTTGCCATAACCATAATGTGTTGTTTGAAAGTGAGATGCTGATCTAATGTCACTCCAAGTTATTTAAGGTGATCAACCCTTTCATTTTAGTTACTCGGACATGTGGATATAGTGCTATCGCAGGCTCGTTAGACCTACATGTGTGGATTTTTGTCTTCCATTCAGGTAGTTTAGTAGCATTCGTTTTTCTAAATATTATATACCAGCTGTTGCCCGCAACTTCGTTTGCTAACCAGAATGAAAAGCATATGTCTTTCTCTAGGTTATTCTCTACTCGTATGCCAAATGTCATCCAAATCCGTTCATCCGTTTTAGCGTGAAAGCGTAACAAACAATCAAACAAACTCACTTTCACATTTATAATATTAATTAGGATAGGATTTAGTTTCTTTTTCGTTGAGCGAGAGTAAATTTAAATTCAACAAGTTAGCTAACTTACTCATTCCAGACTAGCAACGATACGCGACGCCGACGTAAATTAACTTATACGAATGCTTTTGTGAATGGCAAGTTTCCACAATCAATACGAGATTTCGACAGAATTTAAATGGTTACCTTTTAATGAACACCTTTAACTCCTTAAATACTAATAGTTGGCAGCAGCTGTAATATGACCACTATCTTCAATATACGAATAACCTTACAGAACTTGAAGCACACAAATGTTATTGTTTGTTTCCCGACATACAAATGTAATAGCAATTTCAACTTATTTAACTGGCGTGTGGAAACTTTTATTAATCTATTAAACTTGGATGTCTTACACCATGATCATGTGTATCTATTAGACAGCAACCGAAATTTGAAGTACGATAACAGCATGTTTGATAGACACTCGGGTAAAATAAACAATTTTGGTATGCAATCTATATTTCTTGACTTATTAAATCTTATGAAGCAATTACAAAATTATAATAATAATAACTTAGCTTCTACTTGTTTGTCGTCAAACGAGTTTTTTCTTGACGAATAATACATCCTGTACGCAATTTAATTGTAATGAAGTTAGTGCTGATAGTAATACTATAGTAAACAGTGTAAATAATAGTAGCCTGACAGATGAACAAATAAATATCTTTCATCAAAACCTATGTGGATTGAATAATAAAATAGATGAGTTTGAATTATACTTAGAAAGTCTACAAAATAGATTCCATTACTTATGTATTAGCGAGCATTTTCTTAATGATAATTCAATTAACCTGTTAAATCTCAACCATTACAGAGTAGCATCTTGCAATACCCGAGTAAAGAAGCAAAGAGGAGGTACAGTCATACTCGCAAGAAAAGATAGAGATTTCGAGGAGTTAAAGATAGCAAAAAAATTATACAAGATGGAATCTTTCGAGGTTTGTGCTGTAAAGGATAAACCCACTGGTGTGTGTATATGTTGTGTATACCGTAGCCCTTACGATAAAAACCTGTCAATTTTTATGAATAGTCTGGAACAATTGCTTGAACATCTTTTTAAATATAACTGTTGTGTTTGTGGTGACTTTAATATAAATCTACTAGCCGAGAATAATAAGAAACATGATTTTGTTAATCTTATGACTTGTTATAACTTTGGAGCTCTTATAAATACCATAACCTTTGTAAGGAATAATTCTGAATCATGCATCGATAATATATTTACCAACATTTCAAATGACCATATAATATCCTGTAATGTTGACCATAATGGTTTAGCTGATGGGCACGCTGGTTTACTGTGCTGCTTAACTATGCCAAGTAATCAAAATAACAAACATAAAAAACCAGCAATATATGTAAGACAAAGATTATTCAGTGTAAGTAATAAAAATGTATTTAGACAGTTACTGTTAAAACAGGACTGGAGCATTTTAGGCATCAACGAGTTTGTTAAAAAGCTTAACGACACATTTAAGACAGCTTTTAAAATTAAAACCAGACAGATGCATTCAGAACGAACTTCCTTAGCATGGGTCACACAGGGCATCAAGATGTCTAGTAAAATGAAGCGTTTTCTGGTTACAAGCAAAAATTGTAACGTTCATGGTAGCGTTACAAATTACGGAAAAACATATATAAGTTTATACAGGAAAATAATTAAAAAAGCAAAAAAATTAGCAGTGCAGTCTCAAATATCACGTTCTAAAAATATTTCTAGGGATGTATGGAAAATCATAAATAAACATAGGAACAAAACAAAAAAAGAACATAAAAGTATAATGTTAAGAGTAGGCAATAAACTCGTGACAGAGCCTATTGAAGTTGCCAATATCTTTGCAAAACAATTTGCAGAAGACACAAATATAAACATCACTAAAAGCATAGGAAGCAATTCGGCATTAGAATTATTACAGCAAAGTACAAAAAGAGTAGATAAAGAAATTACTTGGGAACCCGTCACAACTAGTGAGATTGTTAAATTAATAAATAAAATGGAATGTAAGTTATCGTGCGGTTTTGATGAATTACCTATAATGATATTTAAAGATAACATAGATATTTTAGCAGGACCTCTAAAATTTTTTTATAATAATTGCTTCAGGGACAGTATTTTTCCTGATCAACTGAAAATAGCCAAGGTGATCCCTGTCCACAAAAAAGGCTCCACTCAGGATCCTAAAATGTATAGACCTATATCTCTCTTGCCAACCTTATCAAAGATTTTCGAAAAGTTAATAAAAACTAGACTAATTACACATTTAAACAGAAACAGGGTCTTAAATTATAAACAGTTTGGTTATCAATCTGGCGTAGGAACGCAAGATGCTATTGATACACTACTTAAGGAGGTCAGAAGTAAACTAAATTCAAAGCAAATGGTAGCCGGGCTCTTTTTAGATCTAAGTTCTGCTTTTGACTTAATAAACCACGACCTGTTAATAATTAAGCTTGAGCATTATGGCGTGAGAGGCAAAGCTATACAATTTCTGACATCCTACTTAAAAAATAGAAAAATGTTCGTGGAAGTGAAACAACAAATTCGCGTTAAAAATAACAATGAGAGGAATGTTTCAGACAATGCATTTCATCAGCAAGCAATTAGGTCTAAATTAAAAAACACGAGTGTAGGAGTTCCACAGGGATCTATATTGGGTCCTATTCTCTTTATTATATTTATTAACGATGTAATAGATTATGTGGAACATCTTTTAGGGGAACATACAAAGTTAGTGGTATTTGCAGATGATACTAATGCTGTCATTTCAGCAGATAACATTCAATCTCTTAATTTGCGCCTAAACGAAGCTTTAGAGGTATTTCACAATTGGTTCACTATCAATGGACTGAAAGTGAACGCTAGTAAAACCAACTTAATCCTATTTCGTACCACTGCCAAAAATAAAAGTCAACTAAATTGTTCTTTGGATGGAGTCCATGTCAGTATGGTTGAGGCAGTAAAGTTTTTGGGAGTACATGTTGATTGTTATTTAAATTGGAAACCAGAACTTGAAAGTTTAAAAAACTCCATCAGCTCAGCATGTTATGTACTGAGAAGCCTACGAGATGATATTGACATTACACAGTTAAAAAAAGTCTATTACGCGTTAATCGAGTCAAGGTTACGATACAGCATCTTATGCTGGGGAGGCAGCTACGGTTACAATATACAGAGAGCATTTGTTTTACAAAAAAGGGCCATTCGCACCATGGTTTGCATTCGTCAGCAGGAATCTTGTAAGGAGCACTTTGTAAATTTGAATATTCTTACTGTACCTTCCCTATATGTATTGGTGCTCCTAACACATTTTTCTAAATATGTACATCAATATGAGACTGAAGAGGAAAGAAAGCTTAGAGAGAGCACGAGAAGAAAGGAGTTTAAATCCACTAATATTCCTAAACTTAATATAGTAGAACACGGTACCTACCACATGTCAGTTAAAATGTTCAATAAACTTCCCGTTGATATAAAATTATCACTATACAAAAGGGACTTCAAAACTACATTGAAGCTTTACCTACTGGAAGGCTGCTATTATTCTCTTGATGATATTTAAATTGTAAACATACATATATTATACTAGTTTATCATTATTGTTGGTTCTGCTACTAGTAGTTTAAAAATCTTATAAGTATTTGTTTTTTTATTAAGTGGCATGTATTTTGTTATTTTTTTTTTTTTATAAAATCATTTTTAATAGGTATTCGACACAATGTAAAAATTGTTATGAATAAATAAATAAATAAATAAATAAATAAATAAATAAAATACAAGAATATTATTATTCTGCTTAAAATATAACGTTTCTATTGATATAACAAACATTGTTAAAGGAGCGTGGTACACCAGAAATCCCATTATACTTTAATTTTGTCTTAAGCATTAAAATAGTCTTCGTGGGTGCAGGTGATACATAGATGTGCACGAAACACACTGCACTGTCACCTTACTAAATTAATATCTAATGTTATTTTTACCTTGTCTTGATGTTTCCTCGTGCAGTTTAGAAATGAATTTAAGAAGACTCCGTTGCACTTGTTATACGCCCTGATTACCTACCTAGTATAGAACGCCGTTCGCCAAATTACATCGCCCCGCTACCGCCTATGTCCAAGCTCACATCCATAAGCCTCCGATTCTCACCCTCGTCGAAACCGATCACTTTAAACGAAAGGATTAGTGATCAGACGACGAAAAATATTTAAAACAAGCTCGTTCATTCTAATTCTTTTTGGGTTTGCTTGGTTTACTTTAAATGGTTACTCAATAATATTTAAAATTAAGGTCTTTGTGAACATAAATCCTGAATATTGTATTCGAGTCACGAAAAGCAATATTATGTTCAGAGGTCGTACTCAACTTTAAATGTTATCAATAGCTCCCAGTTTTTTTGAGCGTTTGATTACTAAACCGTCTACTTGTGAAAGAATTTTTTTTATACTGCGTATTTTCCGGTAAAAAAGATGGAATTAGTGGAGGGAGACCTAGATGTAGGAGAGTTTGGAAAATGTTAGAAATAAAATGTGTATTTATTACTCTTCATAGGATTATATTTAGACTATTTATTATATGTGCAGCGCCGTCGTCATGTCTGCTACTTGTGAACAATTTGCGACATTATAAAGCGTGTCATGTGCCATTCCTTATATTTGTTATTCCGGGGTCAGTATCGAGCAAATGGCATCTACAAGCTACCCACGATTCGTTTCAAATAGGGTTTATATATATTTTTGCCCTCATTTGGTTTGCGATTTAATATACCAGTACCTGGTCGACCGAGCTCTGCTCGGGGGAAAATAGAGAATGTTCATTTAATAGTATAGGATAGTTCATACTTATTCCATGTGTAGTACTCGTAAGTACTAATTCCATGCTGCCATGTCATTATTCTAAGGTAGCCATCTAGTTCTAAAGTTTGGGCGAGCGAGCTCTGCTTGGGTTAAAATACGGAGAAAACAAAGTTTCCCAGATATGAGACCTAGCTAGATCGATTTTTCGCCCCCGTAAACCCCTATATTGCAACTTTCATCGGAATCGTTAGAGCTATTTTCGAGAACGTGATTATAAATATATATTATATATATACAAATATTGCTCGTTATAATATATAATAATATTTCTTGTTATATCTATCCACATATTTTGGTTACGTAATAAAAATATTATAGGTCCGTCTGAGGATTCGGAGACTCGAAGATTACTATGTAAAATACATCTTAATATGCCCAGCGATATTTTATATAGCTACGTTTGTGATGAGCTTAATCCTCTTCATATATACGTTCTCTGTGCACCGGCATAAAAACAAAATCATCAACTTAGTTGGGATTTCCCTAAGGAGCTCTCGACTACAAAACTAGGTTTATTTACTGTGCTTTAGTTGGAAAATAGACTGAATTCAGAAGAACATACGCATGTTTTTTGATTGACGGATCGTAATTAAGGCTTAGGAGCTTTCTAGGATTCAGTTATTTTAGTAGATTTGTTTATATTCTATTTAACAGATATCAAAATACGTTTAAAAATAGAACTTGATTAGTAAAAAATATTTTAAGAGTAATATTGTACAATTTCTTGATTTTTACAGGCACTCATTAAAACGTACGAATCTAGAATTTCACATTTCTACGAAAAACTAACTACAAATAATGTTTTATTTTGTTTGGTCGATGATCAAAATGAAACATGATTAAATACATTTCCAGACAAGTTTTTGCCAATCAATATGACCCAATCTATTTCATGTATCCTCATAATATTCCCTTCAGAAACTTCTACCGATAATAATCTTATTTAACAAAGCCTTCCAATTCGGAGAGACCCCTTTTCGTGTAAGCTCCCCAGTTACTTCAACGATGACAATTTAACTTTCCTTAAGATCCAGTGATCGTTCAGTGAGCAATAAAAGGATTCCCTAACTCCTTTAATGTTGACTGCGCCAGTTTTTGGCCGTTCACCTAGGGACCCACTTTAAGGCTGAGTTCGAATTTTTAGGGAACGATGACATTGCAAACTGTAAATGTTGAGTCTGAATTAAAAGAAATCGGTTTTAGAGATTTTCTGTTCGAAAGAGCAAGCAAAAACAAAAAGACAGTTTAAGACAACGACGCAGGGATTTCAACTGTTCCTAGAATGTGAACAAATATCTAAAGGCCATACAAATAACTGTTCGAATCTTAGAATTAAACCTTTAGGTACCTCGAAAGTTTACGGTCAGCTACTGTGATCATTGGTTCGTCGCAAACCAGGTCCGGACTGATTTGATTGCTTGTGCGTGAATTTTCACATCCTCGAAACAAATTCAAATTCTTTATTGCGAACTAAGTGTACAGAATTTTGAAGATGTTAAAAATAGGAAGGTTCTTAGAACTTAGTTGCCTGTTAAAGCATTTCAAATTAAATGGTTATAAGTTAAAAAAAACCCAGCCAAGTGCGTGTTGGACCACGCACAATGAAGGGTTCCGTAGTTGGAATGAATAAGATTCATCCCAAGAACAAACTTAACATTGTAGTTGAAAAACATGTTCCCCCATACATGCCAACTGCAAATGTAAGTTTGTACGCACAATATTGAGTGATTTACTTTGTTATTTTAAGAACATAGACTTCTTATAGGTTTTCCTGTAATCTATAAGCATAGAACTATTCTCTGTATTTTTTTCAAAATTTTAGGATCAGTAGTTTCGGAGATAAGGAATGGTCAATTTTCATCCATTTTCTTAGATATCTTTAAAAGTATGTATTTTAATATAATTAAAAATGTATTTGAGATCCTCGCAATAACCCCTTTCATTTGATATGTCACACGGTACAGTTTGCAAAACTTTTTTATAAATTTTCTTATTTGCCCCCCAAAAGTGACCCCAATATTCAAAATTCATTTATTTATGTTACACGTCAGTATTTGGGTCACAGAAATACATAATTATGTGTACCAAATTTCAACTTAATCGGTTAATTAGATTCGGAGCGAATTGGCTGTGACAGACGGACAGACAGACAGACACACGAGTGATCCTATAAGGGTTCCGTTTTTTTCTTTTGAGGTACGGAACCCTAAAAATGAAATATACCTATACATACTCAATATTACAGTTATACAATTTACATTATATTATATTAATTATCATTATTCATACATTTTATATTATATCATACTATTCTTATAATTTATTTCACATTACAATCAAGTATCAGAATCATTTTAATATTAGATAATTATTTTTCTTCAAGGAAGTCTTTTAGCTTCCTTTTAAAAATACCAATTGGATGGAGGTTTTTAATGTCTATGGGTAACTTATTGTATATTTTTAAGCCCATACAAAAAATAATATTGCTATAAGAGTGGAACTATAAACGATTGTGTCAATAGTCAAAACAAAACGGAATCGAACATTCCATTGGTTGACCTTCAGGCTTGAAAGGCTTGTAAGGGCGCCGGTCGGCGACTTCGGCAACTTCGGCGGCAGGGATGACGGCGCCTGTTTTTGTTTTGCCTATCATGCCGAGTTTGGTCGCGGTGGACATACGATCGCCGTTACCGGGACGTCACGTTTCGTATATGTAAGTTTAATATTTATTTAATCTACACAATTTATAATACTATGTATACCTAGGTATAGACTGAAGTGGTTACTTAACAGAATCTAATCTTAATAACTTAGATAACCTAATTTATTCTGCTTCTCAATTAACAATTCAATGAAATCAAAATGTTAGTACTCTAAAATCCAGACTTTTATTCAGAACCCTTGAGTTTAATCTAGGTCGTAAACAAGACGCGACGTTACCATTTTATTTTGTTTGGTTTTATTATTATGAAAGAACTTAAAAAATACGATGTTATTAACACTAGACTTTTTATAACATGTAAAGGTTTATATTACGTTAATACTGGGCTTATACCCTATATTACTTCAATATTTTACAACGCAAATATTTATTTTATTAAACAATTTGATATTCAATTAACTCGTTCTCATATTACGAAAATAAAATAAGGTTATTTTGGGAAAAAGGTCTGGTGCTAAAGATATTTATATTCACTTTTGTGTTTATCTTTAACAAATCTAAGGTTTATTTGTTGAAACTTAAATCAACAGAGTACCTAAGTAGGTACCTGTCTATGTAAAGGCTCTGAAGTTCCAATGAAAACTTTTGTATAGCGTTGTAAAGTTGTAAAAGAATTCAAAGGAACTCAGAGGTGTAAGTTCTTCTTAAATTAGGAATAGTTTGCAAGACTCTTACTTGGAACACTTTGATGTGTAAGGTGTAACTTACCTGTAAACAAATTAAAATAACACTTTAATTTAGATCAAGAAAACATTTAGGGTTCAAATAAATCAAGCTCAAACTCAAAGCGTTTATTTCAATTCAACCATATACAGGTACTTTTGAACATCACGGAGTCGATCAGTTAGTCAGAAAGTTGAAGCTAGTTGCCCATTCCAAAACGTATATCTCTATGGAGAAGAATGAACAAGAAACTCTAAGTATACTCTTTTAAATCAAGATATTACAAATCCAGGGAATTCTTGTTGCTTCTATTTATATGTGAGAACAATATAAAAAAAAAAACAATTCAAAATATAAGATTAAAAATAAACCCTGGCAATTAAGCGATGACCAGTCTCAACGCTCGGTCACGAACATGACGCGTGGATCAACATCATCCAGCTCAACCATTTTGTAATGATATGTTTTACTTGATTTTATTTTACCACTTTGTCGGCTTGATTAATATGTATACCCATGCCAAATTACAGCTTTCTAGTACTAACCGTCTCTGAGCTAAGCCGCGGACAGACAGACAGATAGATCGACGGACATGGTGAAACTATAAGGGTTCCTTGCTTACTACGGAACCCTAAATAGATAACTTATTTACTTATGACCAAATGCCTCGGACATAAAATCAGCCTGTGTAATATGCAACCGTTGTTGAATATGAGCTACGCGGGCACAAAGTTTGGCCGTGATAACGATGTATGTGAATTTCAGTAGCTGAAATCAAATTATTGCAGCCTCGAAACTATTGCACGCGATCTGATGACGTAGGGAATCAAATTTTAACGAAAATGTAGGAATATTAATACGTTAGGTAGATAGAAAAAATTATTAAAGTTCAAGAAATTCACACCTACTCGTATTTATAGCTCACATTTTCTTTGATTTTCGAAGTTTCTAGTCTAGTGCACCACCTTAATATTGACTCAGCGGAGTGAAATTTAGCACGAGACCTTTTTAGTCTATGGATCAACAATTTATAGATAACAAAAGAAAAAACTAAATTCGAAAAAAGAAATCGCTTCTCTCTGTTGTGCGTACTAAGCTGTCATTGGCATACTCCAACTGAATGAATGAATGAATGAATGAAATGCACCGATCCCAGCATGGTTTAACCAGACTCGATAAATCGAATGAACCCCAAGATTTGCACTAGCCCATGAAGCCTCATGTTTCATGGGACTTCAAAGGCTATTGCAAATCGAGGAGTAGACCGGGGGGCGCGGGTAATGGTAAGGAAGACCGTGCCCTTAGGATAAGGAAGGATTTGAGAGCCATACCGGATATGCATCCTAGAGTAAGCCTTGGAATAGTGGAGAGACGGGTGTTAATTATCTATGGATGGGCATCTTTTGCGACGTCGTCATTATCTTCACCGGTGAATTTTGAGACGGGGTTACGCTGGTTTCTCGGCTTTTTCCTATATTGCTGCTGAGCTGTGTTACATTTTGCTGTGTCTGTGTCTTCGTCAGAAGGCTCGCTGCTATCCGTTTCAGGTTTCTTGTAGATCTCGCTGGCGGCCTTCATGATCTTGTATCGGTCTGTAGCTTTGTCCATCCAAAAATTGTATTCCTTGTCGAAATAAGTCGAGTCCTGTTTGAGATTGTCGTTCCAAGTGTAAATAGGACGCCCTACTTTCTTGGATTTGGCCTTATATTGCATTGCTGCGTGTAAAAGGTGTGGTTTGCCGCGCCTGTGGACGTGTGCGAGAAAGCACATCCTGTGGTTCTTGATGCGTTTGGTTACTGTTTTCCCATCTAAGATTTCGTGCATCTTCTTTTGTCTAGGTTTATTTCTGGCGTGGTTAATCAGGTCTCTCATTATGACTCGCTCATATCTTCTCAGTCTAGACCTGTTAGCTTTGGTGAGTGCCGATACTTTCAATCCGTATATCATACAAGGTACGATCACCATTCGATACATGAGTCTGGCCAGTTTCCAGTCCATCTTTGAATTTATTATGAATGGTAATAGTGACTTTGCGTTTCTAGTGGCCTGTTCACACCGTTTTCTAACTGTGCTTCTCCTACTTAATGCAGATGTTATGTATGTGCCTAGGTATTTTATTTCGTCGACAGTATGTAGTTTTAATCCGTTCATGGACACGTAGGTCACTTTCTGTTTAGCTAGTGGGTCTCTAATTAGAATTTTGGTTTTAGTTTCGTTTATTTGTAGGCCGACGCTACCTAGTAGGGGTTTAATATGGAATACAATTTTTTCTAACCCTTTTAAATCATCTGTAATGAAGATGAGGTCGTCCGCGAATGATAGCACCAGGGGGAGTGAGATTTCAAAGTCTTGGTCTAATTTGATTAAATGAGTTTCATCTTCGAGGGTTCTAAGGACCTCATCCATGACCAGTGTAAAGAGGCGGGGGGATAGCGGGCAACCCTGTTTGACTCCCTTTCCTTTGATAATCCAGCTGCTTTGCTGGCCACACCATTTGATGTGTGTTCGTTCATTCAAGCAAACTTTGATTATCCTGTTGGTTAGTGACTTGTTAGATCTTTGTATTAAAATGTCTCGCAATGCTTCGAGGCTGACGTTGTCAAAAGCTTTTTCTATATCCAGAGCGAGTACATAGACTCTTTTACCTGCGCGCCATTCTTCGTCCAGAACCCTTTTTAGTGTAAATATATGATCATCTGTTGATCTATTGTTTAAAAAAGCCGCTTGGTAGTTGCCCAATTCTTTTATTGTTTCGTCTAATTTTTTTAAAACGTAGGAGGCGTAGATTCTGTAGCCCGTATTGCAAACCGATATTCGTCGATAGTCATTTGCATCTTTAGGGCTGTTTTTTTTCGGAATTGGTACCTGCATTGTTTCTAGCCAGGTGTCGGGTGCTTCATTTTGTGTCCACGCTTTGTTCATGTGTTTGGTGACGGCTTCCTGTAATATTTCAGGCATCGCTTTGAAGAGCTCAATTACCACTTGGTCTGTTCCAGGCGCAGCTGTCCCGTTCCGCATGCTGTTAATTATTTCCATTATGTCATCAAGCGTGGGTCCTTCATTTTGCGCGATAGATACCGGCTTTGTTATGGTAACCGTTGGTATAGGTAGGCCCTCGGAGTTTTTTAGGATTTGCTCCCATTTGGACATTGGTATATAAGCGTTTCTTTTCCGGCATTTTGTTGCTCGCTTGTTTTTCCTGTAAAATAGATAAAGTACCTGCATGCGTTTTGAGGGATGTTTTTTCCCCAGTCCAGTGAAGAAGGCCCTGGATTCTTTGTTTTCGTCTTGAGTTTTAATCTTGTGAAGTATTGCCCGACATTCCTTTACACGATTATGTCTATTTGGGTTATCTAATTGTCTTCTTTGTAAGAATTTAGCCCTTTGGAGGTTAGCAAGAGCTATACGATGATCCCTAGAGTGACTCTGCTGAAAAATCAAGGTTTCCTGGGCCGCCGCTTTTAATACTTCAGTTATGGTACACCAAGGTATTTCGACGCTTTTATCTGTTGAGTCTATTCCTACGTTTTCCAGTTTTTTGATTATGCAAGCTTGGTATTTTGTTTTGGTTGATTTGATGTTAAGAGCAGCATAGTAACATTGTTTGTAATTGAAATTAATGGGCTCTATTGTTGTCTCATTTTTTTGAGTCTTGCGTTTAGTATTTTCATCTTTGTTTATACACTTGTTCAACTTATTGTTTGTTCGACTTGTTCTTAACTGCCCCCAAATTATTTTATGGTCGGATATGGCCCTACCTGCCCATTCGCCTTTAATAAACTTAAAGAGTTTTTCTGTTGTCTGTGGTGTAATAATGTGATCCAATTGTGATTTCTGCTTGCCGTTTGACCATGTTATCCTGCATGATGATCTCGCTTTTGTTGTTTCTATTTGGAGTTTTTCCCTGTTGGCTATATCCATTAACATTTCTCCGTTGTAATTGGAGAAGTCGTGATGTAGATTTTGATGAATCAGCCCTTTGCGTTGAAAACTTATTGTATCTTGTCTACCAATGTGGGCGTTAAAGTCGCCTAGGATTATTAAAGTACATTTCCTTGGTTTTTGTCTAATCAGGTTAAGTACACCTGTGAAGGATCTGGTTGCTTTAGAGGTACAGCTGTTGATGTGAGAGTTAATTATATAAAGCGGAGCAGGTTTGTCACTTTCCCTACCAAAATTAAGAGTAATTGACATCACGTCGGTATCGAAGTTTCTGCTTATTATTTCAATTTGGGCATCCTTTCTTACTGCAATTGCAAGTCCTCGATGAGTTTTACCTGCGGTTCCAGATAGGTGCCATTCGTAGTGGATGGAGTTGTACGTTCCTAAGTTCATCCCTGTTTCTTGTAGGCAGGCTATGTGAATGCCCCTTTTTGAAAGTTCCGCGTCTATTTTATCTTTTTTGGCCGGTTTCGAGGCCCCGCGGACGTTCCAAGTTGCGATACGCAGGTCTGAGCAAGTGTACTTAGACGCGGCACAAGGCTGGTTTCTAAGTATTGTGTAACCGGTATCGTCCGCGACTTCAACCGATAACGGTGTACCTAATGTTGGTGTTAATTGTTCACACGGTGTTAATGAGCTAGCTAGTGGTGGGCTATTCAGAAATCGGGGTTTTGTAGACAGCCCTTGTTCGTCTCTTTTGTTGCATTTTTTTCCTACCGTTTCAGCATGTTGTGGTGTAATTATGTTGGTTCCTTCATGCGTTAGACTTTGCAGATTATTGTTGTATTGTTCTTCGGCGCTCACGACCCAGCTATCATAATGTTGATCTTTGTAAAGGATATGTATGTTTCCGGGTACTGGTTCGCCGGCAGGTGAGTACACCAGTGAGTTCTCACGATTAATATGAACATGCACATTTACGAGATAGAATTCAGCCGCGGCGATTAGGATATCTTCTCCTCCCCAGAACGTCTCGTTAAACTGCGCGGTTATGTAGTTGGTTACCATTTGTTCCTGAGAGAGCTTGCTGTTAGGAATAATGTCTTGAATGTTATTCCTAAGTGCTAGGCAAATTCTGGCGTCACCGCGGTTTTCCGAAACATACGTAGCTAGATCTCGGCGTATTGACATATGGCTAAAAGTTATCCCCATTAAGAGATTTAATTGATGGGCGATCGCACTAAACAGACAATTGCCGTCCTTTTGCATGGCCACTATTCTTACCATTGTAAAACTATTGTTTGGGAGTCAGAACCCCACGGTGCTGATGGCCGGAAGGGCAGATTTAGTTTCGAGACAGAGATACAAAAGTTTGACAGGGTCATGCGTTGACTGAGATTTATTAGATACCCTTTCTTTTTCTATAGAAATTTATCTTGTTGTGCAGTTTTTGTTTTTGTTGAATGGGCTTAAGCTTGATCACACATGTGCCTTTCTTCACAAAAACTCGGGTAAATTGTTCGACAGAAACACACCACAAAAAAGAAGTTGCCTCAGACGCGGCTGTTTTATAGTGGCTAAAGAAGTTTCCAGATTGTTCCGAAATCAGAATCGACACTATTAATTATGTCAGAGTACATATACTATGTTACTTTATCTTGCCATTCTCCTTTTACTATATATTAAATATGTAGCTTAAGCATAAACGGTGTTTCTGTGCTTAGATTGCCACTAGCGGTGTTGAACCTCAATCTATCAAATACTATTCAGGACTTTGCCACCGACTCTTGGCCACGTAATTGAAATAAAGCTGGGAATTTAATTTAGTCCTCGTGATCGCTACACATACTAGAAACAATAAAAAATAAAAATAAGACGTTTTGGTATCTGGATCTATTGTTGGAGTTAAAGTTAACCATGCGTTTGAAATATGGAGATTTGATTTATTGACGGAGTGATTAGTAGAACACCCTGAAATACATGGAATGATCTCACCGGGTTATCCTTGTTACAGCTTTCCTGGTTCACACCTCACTTTTGCACTTTGAAGTTTATTTGTCGACACGTGAGTCACAGCCGCATTGAACAAACAAAACGCTGTTCGTCAATTTATTTTTTGACCGGCAGTTAACGCGTTGTAACTTGTGCGGGCGCAAGCTGCACTTTAATACAATGAAACAAAGGCACGGAGCGCTTGAGACGTCCTTCCGCGACGGCGTCCAGATGAACTCTCTCATTGGCATACTCCAACTGAATGAAACTAAATTCAAATCTTATATTAAACGCACACTACATTTGTTGCCAAGCACATAACAAGTTGGGGGATTACATCGCTGATAAAAATGCTTGGCTCATCACTGGTCTAGCTCCACAAGGGCGCTTAAACTAATTGATTTTAATGATTACTATTTTAATATGCATTCGAAAATATTGTTGGAGCTGCTGAAGATTGTAAAACTATATTTACATTGTATAAATTCAATCTCTTAGTATTATGTAATGGCATAGCACGTGTGAGCACTATGTACCTACTTTAAAGCTACCATTTACTGGGTACGTCTTTCATTGACTTTAATATGCCCTGGCGGCTGAGAGTATGTTATGCTCACTCAAATGTCTCGCTAGTGGTGGCGTGTGTGTTGGATCAATAAGTTCCCTTCAAAACGGTTGAGCTAAATGGTGCTGATCCTTGCCTCATGTTCGTGAACGGGCGCCGTGCGTGGGGACTGGTCATCTCTTAGCTGCCTCAGCTTATTTAAATTTTTGAATTGTTTTTGTTTTTATATTTTTATTACGGATACTTTTAACGTCCACGTCTTTCTACATTGTTTTCACATGTATAATTTCAACACGAATGGTGTAACCAATATTTTGTAATAATATTCTTATTTAAAAGAGTGTCCGTGGTGTTTCGTACCCGTTCTTCTCCATAGGAAGCTACTACGCTTTGGAATGGGCAACTAGCTACATCTTTCTGACCGACCGACCCCCTGACAGTTCAAAAGTACCTGTAATTGGTTTATCTATACTTATAATAAATCTGTAGAGAGGTCAATTCTGTACATGATATATATTTTCAAAATAACTATCAGGTGGTAATTAGTGATCGATACCGATGCCAAAAATGCAATCAGTAAAATTTTTGTCTGTCTGTCTGTCTGTCTGTCTGTCTGTCTGTCTGTCTGTCTGTCTGTCTGTATGTTCCTTATAGAAACAAAAACTACTCGACGGATTTTAACGAAACTTGGTACAATTATTCTTCATACTCCTGGGGAGGTTATAGTATACTTTTCATCACGCTACAATCAATAGGAGCAGAGCAGTGAAGGGAAATGTTGGGAAAACGGGAGAAGTTGCTTTATTTTTTAAGCTTCCGTCGCGTGTGAAGCCTTAATGGTTAAAGCTACATAGAAATCATTTATGACGGAAATGTTCTACATAAAATTATCTTATAAATATCCCACAACAGCATATCTCAACAGCATCTTTTATGGTTGACTCACAATAACACGTGTAACTCCCGATAGCTTAGCAGTTCGGAGCTTTCTGATTATATTTGTTTACTCTTACGTTTATAATACTCTCACTCATCCCTAATTAAAAGAAGTTAATATTATTACCTATTCAATAAAAAAAAAATCATAGTAATCGGTATAGAAACACCAAACTTATACATGAAATACGCTAATAAGCCATCGCGCCGTCGCGCGTGAATACGGAATCATGCCATAAGGATTATTTTTGTGTAACGGTTGCCGCGCTCGACGCGGGTCGTGACGGTAGGGTATAAAAAGGCGGGAGGTCCGAGCGCGAGCTTCCGAGCTTCATTCAATATTTGGCTGTTGATGCGTTCAGAGCGTTCGACCTTATTGACAGACAATAATTGATATTAACAAACCGTGCTTATCAGCGCTACTTTTAGTCTTTAAATAGTTTATTTGAATTTCTTTTGTTGTTATTTTATAAAATAGGTATTAGTTGTTTTGGTAGTGTTTAAATATTCGTTCAAATTACAAATTATTAATAGTTTGCATTTTATTTCTTTTTAGGTGAAGTAGTAGTAGAAGTAGAAGTAGTACGCATAGATTTTTAGATACCGATAGGTAAGTTTTGGCAAATTTATGTTCAATTTTATTTTTGTACAAGGAGTTACACGCTGACGGAGTCGCGGGCACAGTTATTAATAATAATATTCTGCGGTTCCTTATTGCGATATTTTTCAACAGTATTGTGGATTGACATATTATATTTCCCTACTAAAATACGAAAGTTAATCTGTCTGTTACATCAAAACCACTGAACCGTGAGGAAGGACATATATGGTACATTTTTACGAAAAACGACGGAAACGCGGACGAAGTCGCGGGCAAAAGCTAGTTTGAAATAAATGCTTTGAGTTTGAGTTTCTTGGTCTCGGAATATTTTATAAGAAATGAAACAGTACGTAAGTTTTAAGTACACATTTGTGTGCCTATTTGGTCATACAGGCAGTCGCTCCAAGTAAAATACAGGTTTTTAGCTGCATTCGGTGAGACTGGAAGCCGTGGAAAAGGCTAGGCAGATTGATTTGCTTTGTGTGCCTATTGCTTTCTGAAATCATTTTCTGCGTACAACCAAGCTAACTGTCTGCCTTATTTCATCAAAATTATTTCATTATATTAGCCGTGAAAATGTGCAAAACATAGAAAAACTCGTTTTCTTATAATATTAGTGTATTAGTAAGTGGCTCTGACATAAAGGCTGGAATACATCATGTTTCTTGTAGTCAGCCCTCGGAACAGCATGGCACTGACGACGACGGTCGACGTAATAACTTAACATGAATCATAATTCATCAACAATTGTCGCTTTGGTGTCACAACCACGAAACAACTACTTACAGAAGGTTTACCCTTTGAAAATGAATCTCTTGTCTTATAGATGCTGAAAACAATAAAAAGTTAAATGATATATTAACAATAGAAATATTTTTTTCTAATTAAGTTGAATCCAACGAGCCTTAAAAAATTTAGTCTAATTGAATTCAAACATATTTTAAACAGCATTTTGTTGTACTTAATTAGGAGACAGGTGGACGACACACAGACAGACATGAGGACACTGCTGCTGTGTGTGTCCTCATGTCTGTCTGTTTGTTACGGAAAGAGGGTGAGGAGTAGCTTAGCCTCTTACGGTAATATCTCACAAGCCACACATACCTATATTTCTTATACACACTATAATAATCTTCCCACTAATAGGCCTTTTGTTTCATGTAACTATGACGTCACATAACTCAAGGGCGCCTCTAATGACGTTATACGCCAATTTACTTGAGCTAAACCGATTGTGTGTAGTTTGCCCGCTGCCATAAGTGTGTAGTAATGATATTACTGTGAACTCAGCAAGTAATGTAGGTAGACCGGAGTGAGTTCAGCAGGTATGGTCGCAGCTTCAAAGCACTAAGTGATTAAAATTTTAGGTAATCTCTGTAGATTACCTAAGCTTTCCTAATTTGGCATGATGATATCACCATCATCATTCTTCCGCCCTTATTTTCTGGTCGGAGCAATATGTCTTTTTCTCCCACACTTCTCTATTAGTCGTCATCTCGGTAGTCACCCCCTTTCTAGCCATATATCTTTGACAATTGTCCATTAATCGTTTCTTTGGTCTATTCCTACTCTAATAATGGCTATTAGAGTAGGAATAGACCAAAGAGACCGTACATTGTTGTGGGAAGGTATTGCAGTTTTAAGCAGTACTTAATAAAGGTTTCGAATTAATACAGCTTATCCCTTCGCTGAAAGCCTAATAAAATGTAAGTTCGTGCATTTCATGGAATAATCCTGAACCAATTACATAATAAGTTTACCGATACCCGAATGCCTATTTTTGCACGTAGGTGCTTATTCTATACTTTACCAAAAATAAGTTCGTTTTTTTATAAAATCGGTTCTTTTACGTAACACTTTATTCAGCCAAGCTTCAAAGCCTAGATTGTAACCGTTTAGTACCGCTCATAACAAAAAATGGCTGCCAATATCTTATGTAACATCAATATCTATTTCTGACAAAATGTGGTAACAAAAAAATCGAATTATGGTAACCTAGGGAGAGGCTCATCTATCAGCCCAAGGCAAGATGAAGGAATTGAAAAAGATTAATATTAAACGACTTAGGAAAAGGAAAATATGAAAGCAGTTCTAGGAAAAACATGAAGTAGGTACCTACTAGTGAAGGAGGTATTATTTGATGTGCGACATATTGAATTTTTATTTGATCGCTAAACTTGTAACGTAAAACGGATCAAAGTGATTGGAAGTTTCAATTTTGATGTCAGGACAAAATTTACAAAATATTTATGCACACAGTGAAGTTAACGTGGTTTTCGTCTTAACTTAGTAGGAAGATATTTGTAGACATAGTAGGTATTTGTTAACATGGTTCTGTGTTTTATTAAACGTACACAGAACGTTTTCGATTTTCTTTCGTCTCAAAAAATGTTGATTTCCTCGAACATAAGATTTGACACCTGATTGACTACTACTAACACGTCTGTTTACCTCATAAATCCAACGGAGCATGAAGATAACACAACATAATAAAATCAGAGTAATAAACTTTATTGGATAAAGTGAGACAACTGATATTTATACGTGCTGTTGCGTGTTTTACGATTGTGTACTAAAACACATTTTACATTGTATGTATACTTGTGTTCATTGACACCTGAAGGTTTTATGGCCAATGATAAACAATATAAGTGGGATACGAAGGCCTATTCATTTATTTACTTGCTTCCAAAGCAAGAAGAACAGAAGAAGAGAAAGAGAAGAGAGAACAAATGAGAAGAGAAGAGTTTCCAGGTTCAAATATTCGTTTATTCAATTTTCTTTTTTAAAGCCATTATGTACTTTATTTCTCTTGGACACAATATTCAGGGGAGCAAATAATTAAGTTAGTTTCTACGACAAAAGAAAACATCGTTAGGAAAACGCTCCCTAAGTTTTCATTGACACTTTTGGGCTGATAATTTCTGACGATTATCAAGACAATAGAATTATTTTACCATTAAATAATAAAAAAACAAAAAATATTGCGTAACTTAGGACTAAGGTACCTATGTCAAACTATAACAAAAATATTACCAAAAAAATACTTCCGGTTCATACTTAAAAACCGGTCGGTACATTAATATTTGACATGACCCGGAATGACATCTTTCCTTATTCCGGTTATACCTACTATAAAATTGCCCTTAAAAGTTATACCTCTTGGAGGGTTTACGAGCCAATCTGATAAAGAATATAAATGCGGTCGATTTCGCGTGACGTATTGAAATAGCGATGAGCATTGCAGCAGAATATGGCCGACAAAAGAAATAGGGTATTATAGGGATTCACGCTTTTTCCTTCTGCGTTGAGCCGTGCTAGAAAGTTCTATTTAAATGTATTTTTCTTACGAGATAAACATAGTTATTTTCATAATTTGTTCGAAGTGGCTTAGTTGCCTTGTCTATTTTCAAATTTAAAGTATTACATTTCACATAAACCTACATGGGCACTTATGCAACGTCAGAATATACCTATAGAATATACATATAGGTTCCAATTCGTTTACTATGGAGAGCCAGCATTTCTTCTCGAGTCATATATAAATAAAATTCGTCCAAGTTTCCAGGTAATTCCTTATTTTGCCTCATTAATTGATATAAAACGCAAAGTTTTGAAGCCACAATCATCGGTTCTGTTAACTATTGGCAAGCCTATGTACATCGTAATTTTGCAAAATAAAATATTTGCATTGCAAAGCCAATCAAACCGCATAATGAAATAGGTAGTCATCAAAAGGGTTACGAGCATATCAATAGTTTTCTTTCCAAACATAATACCGTGACAGCTGAACTGTTCTCAATAAAATAGCTCTCGATATTCTATCGTTCTCGTTAGCCTCGTGATAGAATTGTCTGGGGAGTAACATCGAAAGTCGCACAAACTCGTACAGACTAACAATAAACTTTGATATGAGTCCCTCCCTGCCCTATGTGAGGGACGCTTTATTGTTTCAAGCGACTTTTGTGATTGTTAAAGGAAGAAATATGTCAGGAATTATGTGCAGGGGCCGGCAGGAATGTTTTTATGCTAGTCTAGTGATTTATTCCGAAAGCGATTAACTTGAATTACTTCGCACGTACATGGATACTCGCTTGTGAATGCTTTTTATCCTTTATTAAAAAGAACCAGGTTCTTAATAATATAACAATCATTTTTGTCTTGTAACATAAAATACAGTTTAACTTTATTCATACAGTTTTTTTTTTAAGTTTTTAATTTTACTTGCTCAAACTACAAAAAGAATTAATCTCCATTAAATTATCTATACAATGGTATATAAATTAAGTGGGTTTTGTGTACTACTCGTATCAGGAGTGTAACAATAAAAACAGTTGCAGAAAGGAGGCAAAACAAATTTTTCGATCGCCAAGCACTCTCTAATGCTTTGCATTATAAGTCGTGCAATATTTCACCTGACGAGTAGCAAATTACATTTTATTGCAATAACAAAAAAGTAAATAAATATTCACTTCCTACCTTTGCTCCCCTCATTTTCGTATTTCATAATATAACAAAAGTCATAAATCTCAGCACACACAGCTAATATTACCAGTTCATGTTATACTTATAGCAAAGCAGCCAATCAGTGAGACCGATGTCACTATTCTTTTTGGTTTCGAACGAAACAGAGTGATGAATGAAATAATAAGAGGCAAGCTGAATGGTGTGTCGAATGTGTGTAGGTATATACGAAGCTACAAGATTGCAAGTTACATTTTCTCAATAAACTTTTCTTCGTAGGAGTTCACATTTTTGTATAGACAAGGGGACAATGACAACTCTAGTCACTTACCACACGCAAAAGAAAAGAAGAAGGGAACAATGAGCAGTGGTGCACCAGTGGTAACGGCCCCGACTTACGAGTTGTAGGTCGTGGGTTTGAACCCAGGTAGGCGCTTTATTTTGTGTGAATAATTTCATCGTCACTGTTCTCAAAATTGTGAATGAAAAAATCGTGAGGAAACCGGCATGACCTAAAACCAAAAATTCGAAGACATGTGTCATCTACCAACCCGCTGGGCTTGCGGGATAGATTAATAGCCCACTATCTCAAAGAGAGGAGGCCTGTGTCCCAGCAGTGGGAAAATGATAGGCTGATTATGAAAAGGACAAGGAGCATGGAGATTGGCACAAGCAAAAAGAGGCGCATGAGTAGCAGTGGCTGTGGATGATGACGATGAAGGGCGACGCGACAAGAAAAAAATATCATTCTTTAGCTAACTTATAGTTGCTAAATTTAAAAAATGCGATACACATAGTATCCACTATATCGCATTATTTATACGGAATTTAGTGAATTTGCTATTGGACATCAGGGAGATGTTTGTTGTTAGGTTTAATTAGTACCACTACTAAGTAACCTGGATAATTTTCTCCTGTAATAAAATTACTTATATAGTTTCAAAATATATCGGTCGTTCTCCATAACTTGTGGGAACAGCTATCATTTTGAAAGGAAAACCATTCCTTTCAAAATGATAGCTGTTCAATCACGTGCGTGCTGGCGCTGGGCCTGCTGTGCGGCGTGTGCGGCAAGCGGCCCGACGCGTACGGCGCCGGCGACTGCTGCAACAAGGGCTCCGGCTCCAAGTGCCTGCTGTGGTACGTCGCCAGGAACCACTGCTAACACCACGCGAGTCTTTCTGATTAAGATGGCAGCATTGTACCTCGTCCCCTATATAAGTTACAGGCTTTTTTTTCGAAGAATTAAGCGCGTTACAAGTTCATAGGCTAAACGGTTCAGATAAAGTTTGTCATCAAAATGACTTTTTTTTTTTCAATATAAAACGATTTGTCAGATAAAACACAAGTTTCGTTACTTGTAAAAAATATAATAATATTTTTTTTCAATTAGAAGCCGATGAATTAAAACTTATGTACAGTGTATTGTTATAGCGGCGTCGGCGTGATCTTCCTGCTGGGCAGCCTGGTGACGCTGGTCATGTTGCTGCACTTCGTGCTGGGCCTGGCCGCTACGCGCTTCGTGTGCGACCCGCTCACGTGAGTACACAAGGCCACATCGTGTGCGACCCGCTCACGTGAGTACACAAGGCCACATCGTGTGCGACCCGCTCACGTGAGTACACAAGGCCACATCGTGTGCGACCCGCTCACGTGAGTACACAAGGCCACATCGTGTGCCACCCGCTCACGTGAGTACACAAGGCCACATCGTGTGCGACCCGCTCACGTGAGTACACAAGGCCACATCGTGTGCGACCCGCTCACGTGAGTACACAAGGCCACATCGTGTGCGACCCGCTCACGTGAGTTCACAAGGCCACATCGTGAGCGACCCGCTCACTTGAGTACACAAGGCCACATCATGTGCGACCTGCTCACGTGGGCACTTGTGACGTGATGCACAATATTATGAACCTAATTTAATAAAGTAAAGTTAGACCTAAGATCAGTTTCTAATACTTCATCATCTGCCTAAAATTTTTCCAAATTTTTTGAGCTCGGCTTTCAGTCTATCCAGACGCAGCTGAATACCAGCTTTTTACAGGAAGCGACTGCCCATGTGACTTTCACAACCTAGCTGTTACTGGGTAACACGATAACCGTTAGTAAGACTGGTTGTCAGAAAAAGAAATTGTTTAACCACTGTCATAATCTAGGGATTATGAAGGTGAAGAAACTATTTATTTTTCCAAGAAGTGTATCTAGTCTTTATGCCATGGGGTAACGAAGGGTAATAATTTTAATTTAGAGCGGATAGGGTGTGGCGGTGTTTAGCCATGGTGTCAGTTAAGGGCGGGGTCGGTTGTCTTTGATCGGCAATTCGGATTTCCTTTGTTATTATTAGGAGGTCGTATTTTGTGTCTTGTCTTTGCTTTGTTTTTGTGTATTTTATGGGGTATTTTGCTCTTGACCTACAAGGCCAATAAATGATAAATGATTTTATTTCTGTACTAGCAGCGCCCCGCGGTTTTACCCGCATAAGTCTCGATCCCGTGGGAATATTGTGATAAAAGGTATTCTATGTCCTTCTCCAAGTCATGGTCAACCCATGTGCCAAACATCCAAATCCGTTCAGCCGTTTTAGCGCGAAAGTGTACAAAACAAACAAATTCACTTTCGCATTTCTAATATTAGGTTATTAATTGTTATTAGGATCTACTAGATTGCTTTACTAGATCTAAACTAAATCCCAGTAAATAGCAACTTAACTAAGGTTTAAACCGTTACATAGACAAATAAACCTTGTCGTTTTATGGACTGCAAGTGATATTCAACCTTAGCGTGAAAACAATTATGAAGTCGATTGTATAATCGACTTCATAATTATTTTACTGTACGAGTATGTAGGTATCTACATATTCGTATTAATGTGACTATGTGTGTACATATTATTTAAAAAAAATGTCTTACGCACATATCTCGGGACCCTGGGGTTCCGGACTTTTGGAAGGCTTACGAGGGGCCGAAGCCAACTCGCAGAGGTCCTTTAGACAATTTTAATTAAATGAGGCACCAACGGACAATAGTCCCTGTTCGCACTATGCAAGTGCAGCCAAGGACAACCCACGGTTATTGCAGGACATGGAAATAAAGATATTGGATTACGGGCTTAGGTGGCTAAGTGAACTGGTTATCTTGAATTAAATGGTGATTATTATATCTCGTCAGTTAATTTAAACATTTTAGTTGTTAGGAACGTTTCAATTCCTAAACAATAATTTATATAAAGTTCAAGGTAGTTCTTTTGTTGATACAATTATTACAATGTTATATTGTGATTGTTTCGTAGTACTGAAAACTATTTAGAATCAGTGCCAAATACGAAGTTTGTTGAAATTCTATTGTATCCATTTCAAAAGGCACTGGAAGTTAGATATAACAATAGTATTGTCTACCCAAAAATATTTTGGATCTACATGTTAAATCAAATTGTATTTAAATTGACTCAGTAATTAATTAACACTATTTTAAGTCTCGAGTTAAATTAAGGATAAATTATTTCTAAGCAGTTGTATTTTATCTCTTATACTTCTGAAAGGAAATCCAGTCTAAATAAATAACCGAAATGTCATTCCTTATCATAACAGACTTAAACACTTACTTTCAGCTGAAAATATACCTACACGAATTTCGAAGTAAGCTAGGGAATTTCCAACCATATGTGTAGGTGATAAGGTCGGAAATGGAGTAAACTAAGTGATTTTCCTGAAATAAAATAAGACCATCTTTCCTTTCTTTTAATTTAATAAAAAAACTTGAACACAGGGACTCCTGTTGGTTCTTATCGAGTGACAGAAGGAAAAAGTTTATTAATCAGTCCATTTTATTGGAATCCCTGAGGACATTTTTGGCCAGATACTTCGCTGAAATGATTATTATTTCTCCTTGTTTTATTTATTTTTGTGGTCGGAATTTGGACGTTTTAGCTTTGTATTAAGGACGGTTTTTAGATGGCAGAAATGAAGACCAGTGCCAAAAAGTAGCCGATTGAAGTTAGGCTTGCTTAATTGGGGTTAATTAATCTTTTCTCAGCACAAAAATTCTGATAAAATAATAGAAAAAAAAAACCTTCTAAAGAATAGTTAAGTAATCATTTACGTCGTTTAACGTCAGCTTAACCGGTAATTTTTGTGGGCATTTTGTAAAGTTTTTTGGTATGAGGTCTGAATATAAAAACTCTTTTAAGGTGAGAACCACTTAATACTACATCCTGCTGTTTTATTTGTTACTCTCGTTGCTCCCCAAATAGCAACCAACATAGCTAAAACACTAAGACTCAAGTCAGGTTTATGCAAATTAATGATCTCATTAACCAATCTGAATATTATAATTCCGACAGTAATCTCGTTTATTAATGGAGTCGCGCTTTCAACGACCCCAGGCGGGGTACGGCGTGAACATTTGAGGGGTAAGAAATACCCTCAGGAAAATCATTATGAAACACTCCGAATGAGGTTTTGTAAGGGTATTGTCACATCTATTGAGAGGCATTTGCTGTGGCGAAGACGGAGAACAATATTAACAGCCCCGACTTACGAATACCAGTGCATGGGTTCGAAGTCAGATAGGCATGCACTTTCTTGGTGCAGTTTATTTCATCAGCACTGCTCTAAAAATGGTGAAGATTTTTTTTTAATGACCTGGGAAATCTGACAACCCTTACTAGATTACGGTCAACCTCTTCGCACAGAGTGGACATGTGTCCCAGTAGTGGGAAACTGCACATGCAATGTTACATGCTGTGATGAAACGATGTTTTCTAATTAGGTAGGTCATATTTAGGTAGAGATTATTGAAATACGTCACCACCCTCTTCATATCTTTAAAAGCCTGCGTACGTTTATAATATGATCAATATTTTCATCTTCAATATTATTAAATCTACACACGCGAACGAAGCCACGATGCACTTCTAATATAAATGAAAGCCTCAACATCGCTAGAGACGTTTATGTCGACTCGCAGACACCAATATCTTGCTTGTAGGTTATATTAAAATTTATGTTTTCAGCCCATAGACTAAAATTATGACTTACATCGCTTGAGTGTTGTTCGACTGAAGAAAGGATTATCTACAATCAACACGTCAATTTGTCTGGATAAACATCACGGTGATTTAATATGCTTACAACTGTCAGTCCGCGTATCCTTGATAAGCACGGTGAACCACATTCCTGGATTTAATACAAAAATACTTAAAGCCGTCTTTGTGGGTGATTAAAAAATAAATCCTACAATTAAAGCCTAAGGGATCTATTTTTAGGGTTCCGTACCCGAAGGCCTCCACTGTCCGTCCGTCTGTCTGTCAGCGGACTGTATCTCATGAACCGAAATAGTTACAATTGAAATTCTATTGCCGCTATAACAACAAATAAATAAAATTAATAATTTAAGGTCCATAACAAAAGGTATTCGAAACAAATTATCTTACCCTGGCATGTGGGGTATCGTTTTCTAGAACTCATCGAGTAGAGTTTATAAATAATTTTTATTTTGTTTTATCTTCAAAATTGAAGAAAGAGGGGGCTGTAGAAGTTGTTCGTTTTAGACCATTCTTGTAGGAACTCTATTGCAACAACTACTTAAACAAGTTAGGATTTTAAAAATTCTGTATAGCATGTACCAATATACTATTTAATCAACAAATATTAAAAACACCGATACATAAGGACTTATTTAAATATGGGCGATTTTCTGTAACTACAAAAATAACTTTGTAATTAACAGTATTATTATGAAATACATATTTATCTCTGCGATCTTTAAAATTTGATATGAAAAATATGCTTCGCTTAGTATTTTCATTTAACTGAACATACATATATATTTTTAGGGTTCCCAAAATAAAATAAAGTTAAAAATTAAAATTAATTAGTCTTCATAAAATAAACATTATTTGCGGCGTTCTTTGCTACATATTGTACGTTGGTACGGAACACTTCGTGTGCTAGTCCGACTCGCACTTGTCCGGTTTTTTAGCCATGTTAAGCTTAAGTGTCTGGGCCCAACATTTTTTAATCTATTCAAAGATTTTTTATCGCTTTGGCACTTTTTTTATCGGGCTCTCCTTGGCAGTGTCAGTGCCAATCCCGCTCAAATATTTTCTGATGCTTAAAATAGAGATAAAATGCTTTTGCGGGTTTGCTGTCACTAAGAAGATTTTTAGGATTTTATACGGGTGGATGGCATAAGGATAATCAGAAGCATTCCGTTGTCTGCTACTAACCTCCCGATGTTATTATATTCTATTTATTCGCTCCCCGACAAATTCTCTTTTTTTCAAATTCAATTTTGTGTAAAACAATTACAATATAATATCCCAACGCCTAAGTGTCACGAGAAAAAAATTCACGAATTGTGTATCTACTTTTTACCATTGATTGCGCGAAAATAAATACTAGTACCTATAGTATTTATATTTATCCGGCAATAAACTATGTAATTGTTGCTTTAGAAGAAAAATATTCCGGAGTCTCATTTTCGTCACTGGAAGAACTCTTTTGATTAAAAATGTTATTAGATTTTACAATGAAATAAACCAACCACGATCACAGATATTGTAACAAATAACAGATGTAACTAGAAAAGAACCTAAATAAAATTGGCGGGATATTAAAAAAAATAAATTGTATAGCTCTATGAAATATTTAGCCAGCCAGTAGGTACTTTCAGCATGTTTTATTTATTTTTTATACATAATTCGTGCTAGTTCCAAATTCAAAATGTTTTTTATCACTCAGTGAATAAAAGAGAGTCTTATTGACTGTTATCGATGAATCAAATGCCCTTTATACCATTCCCCCTCTAAAAAGCTTATTTTATTCACTGAAAACAGTGAATAAAAAGCTCTTTTAATCACTGTTTTGGTGTTTGAATTTAGAACACACCAATATATTCGACCTCCATCTAAATGCTATACAACCTCCTTACGAAAAAATACTCGATACACAGGAAATATATTTATAGCGCTTCACAAGTTGACCAGCCGAATAACAATAATAAGAAAATTACTCTTAATTGTAGTAATTGTTTCAATTGTAATGTACATTTTAATTAATTTAACCTTTTTTTTAGGGTTCCGTAGTAAACAAGGAACCCTTATAGTTTCGCCATGTCCGCCTGTCTGTCTGCGGCTTAGCTCGGAGACGGTTAGTACTAGAAAGCTGTAATTTGGCATATGTATACATATTAATCACGCCAAGAACGTGGTGAAATAAAATCAAGAAAAAAAAGATTTTTTTAAGGTACCTCCCCTACACGTAAAGTGGAGATATTTTTTTTTTCTCATTTACCCCGCGGTATGGGGTATTGTTGGAAAGGTCGTTCAAAAATATTGTAAGTTTGTGAAAATCATTTTTTAATTAAGGGATCCGTTTGCGAAATAGTAAGGTTTTAACTGAAATTTTTTGTTAGAGTCAAGTGTCCCCCCCCCTGCCAGCTAAATGGTTGTACTTGGATTTGTGAAAAAAATCATAGCAGTAGTATATATAACGAAATTAAAAGGAAAACTATCACTGCTAATTAGGCTTTATAGGTTAACGAGTAATAATCGACCAACTTCAATTTGCAGTTTGGTAAACATGATCTTCCCATACATTCCGTATGGGAGAAAATGTTTTTCAACTACTTACATTGTTAAGTTTTTTCTTGGGATAAATTCATTTCAACTACGGAACCCTTCAATGTGCGTGGTACGACATGCACTTGGCCAGTTTTTTTTCTTTTTCTCGTAGTCATGGTATAAAGTATAGTATGCAACTCATGAATAAAACGGATTTATATCGAGGGCCATGAATCACTCGCGTCGTTCAGGATTCTAACACTTGAATCACTCGCTACGCTCGTGATTCAATCATCATGAATCACTCCCTTCGGTCGTGATTCAGTCGTTAGAATCCTTCACTTGCTCGTGATTCATCTATGGCCCTCGCTTTAAATCCGTCCTTTATTCACTAATTGCATAATATACTATTTTCGAGTGGCAATGGTAAAAAAATAATGACACCACAATCACCTGTAATTATCTATAATGTGGTCCTATCGCAATATCAGCAAGAATCCCGTAATGGTGGCTAAATGGAGCCGGCAGTAGGAATGAAGGCCATTAACTCAGTAACTGTCCCTAAACCGATGGCGAGGCAGCGTATATCTTTCCAAATGAGAGGTACGATTTATGTAGGTAGTCTGGAAACAGTGTAGGTACGTAATACAAAGGAATTTAGGTTTCAGTACTGTAATCTGTTTTCCTTTTTGGCGAAGTTAGGTGGGTAATTAGTTATTTATTGAGTTACTAGCTATTGAACGCGACTTCGCCCACGTGGATTTCGGAAATCATCTCACGGGAACGTACAAACAGGATAAAAGTATTCTAAGTCCTAACCTAGGCCCCGGTCATGTGTATGCCAAATCTGTTAAACCGTTATGACTTGGTAAAATGGAAACTGACAGACATACAGCTAGAGTTACTTTCTAAGTTATAATAACTATGTGTGTATAATAAATAGTGTAGATGTATTGGTCATCTTATACAGGGTGGCTGAGACATCGACGCGAAAACTGATACCATGGATTCAGTCCATGATTCTGAACCCGTTGAAATATTTCATCGGTTATTAAAAAAAAAACAATATATTCATAGAAAAGTGCAATACCTACGCGGTCAAAATGTACGGAACAGCTGTTTTTTTTTTAAACAGGCGAATTTTTTTTTCACAGGCTTGTACAGAATCCTGTACTGAATCCATGGTTATCAGTTTTCGCGTCGATAACTCGTCGATGACCCTGCCACCCTGTAGAGAAAAGATGCTATTAAGTTTTGTGCAGACCAGCGCGACTTGTCGCGCGACGCGACACCGGTTATTGTTATACCGTCAAGTTTTCTTAGAAATTGTATTGTTCGAGTCGCGTCGCGGCGTCGCGTCGCGCTGGTCTGTACGAAGCTTTAGTTGCTGGAGACGATTCTGAACGTTAGGATGCGAAAAACATTTCGAAGCTAACAATCTTAGTCTAAGGGTTAAGGTATAATGGGTCATGTATTTAACCAGTACAGCATTTTCGATTTATCTCGGAGAAGGTTGTCAAAATAATGCTCGAATTTCCACGGATGTTTGAGAAATACTTGCGAGCGCCCGGCCGGCAATGTTTGTATGAAAATTCGTATCTGTCGTGTTTAGCGGCCAAATAAATTTCTATTTAAACTCATATCTGTCGTGTTATTTAAAAATGGAACGAACTTTTTACTCCAACACAATGGCAAATGGCAACCAAGGAGGTAACTTATCAAAGATTTTATTTAAATTTCGATTTGGCTTGCAAATAGAGCTGTTCAAAAGTAAAGAAGAAACAAACGAACATATTGACGCGTGAAAAATTATCGTTGTTCGGTATTGATTCTGGATTTTATAATTAATTTACATAGTTTGAATTTCCGCGCATTATTTGAGAAAGTACTACACATACACAAGCCTGGACCGCAACCAGGTATTAATGGACTCACGTATGTGTGCCTTCGCTTCACCTCGGTTGCAGGCTGCGACAGTAATATACTATGTTTACAATGTTAATTTTCACAGGTTTTCATTGTGACCTTAGTAACTATAATAAAAAAAAAAACAATAAGTAACTACGTAATTAAAGTACAACTTACATTTTTAACAACATCTATATAACCTTTACCCAGGCTGAAGAAAGACAATCGATTTTAAACATAATCTTATTACCCTCCGTTCATCAAAATCACGACACGGTAAACTATTTATCAGTTTAACGACCGTCAACATCTTCTATATGAGACTATAAAAAAACAAAAAGTACGATCCAGAATCCCTGTCATGTCTTCACCACCAGTCACATTCTTCCTACGGCAGTAAACCTTTCCGAAAGGATTTTATGTCACATTAGCATATTTATCTCTACCTTCGGGAAGTTGAAAATTGTTTTTTCATTTCCAAGGATTTGTCGTGATATTCTACGATGTCTAAACGGGGTGCTGAGATTATTGCTACGGTTTATGAGGTTTTAATTTGAGTTTTTTATTAGGGGAAAGGCAGTGTGTGTGTTGTTTTCTATTATGTAAGACTAAGCGTTCATCCAAAAAGTTGGTAAAGGCGCAAATAGCTGTCAAATATTTACCTGTTTCGATTAATTTGGCAATATTACTGTATGGAAATAAGAAATATGGCTAACTAGTGAACTAGAATATTAATAATGAATTGACACATATACACACACACATACACATACATATACATATTGATTGATTTTTTTTTAAATATTTGACAGCTATTTGCCACGTTACCCACTTTCTGAATAAATGCTCTTAAATGATATAACTGGCGTAAATGTTGCGAACTATACACATCTGCCTATCCCAATTAATTAATGCTTTGTTTTTATTTCGAGAAAAAATAATAACTCTATTATTAAATGTATCCCTTTTAAAACATTTGAAGAATACAAAGATTAATTTGAAAAGGTAAAACGTAAGAGAGATATAAAGTGTAACATGTAAGTAAAATTCAATGGCGGTTTTTTGCCCTTCATCTATCTAAGACCTTTGGAGGTCAAATGCTAAATGGTACTGCACCAGAAGATCACTAGAAAAAGTCAAAAGCTCTTTCTAAAAAACACTAGACAAACTATTCTGCTAAAATCATTAACATGTGTTTCCACTTAACTCCGTAAGAAGTTAATTCAAACACATCTGCTGACCACAAAAAGCATCATAAAGACGAACACACCACTAAACTGCGCTACTGGGATCCACTTGAGGTCAAGGTCACTGGTTAAGGGGCGCGTTTAGCATACGACCTTGAAACTACTGAATGAAGTTTGAAGTCGTCGAGTATGCGTGGAGTACTAGACTTGGACTAGGTTATAGGTTGGACTTAGGATTTTCTGTTGTTTGATTTTTCTGTTAAACGTGTTTGGATTTGAAGTCAAAAAGGTAATTTTAAGTTTGTTGGATAGTTGTTAGAGAAATTTCAAAAGTACCAGTTTTTATTAGGACTTTGAAATTGAGAATAAGTATACAAAGGAAATAACTTGTTCGTAGTACCTATATTATCCTTTTATTAACCTGCCCATTGAACCTGCTAAGTGGTTTTAGAATAATGTGTTTTGATTTTAACTTCATGAATCAAGCAGACCATGGATCAACCAGAGAGAAGATTTCACTCCTATGTAGGTAAGTAGGTCAATCTCTAGTATGTACAAAATATTAAGTAAGGCAGTGTACAGAGTGCCGCTCCTCTTCTTTTCGTGTTAACCGTTAGTGACTAATCTGGTGTCAGAGTTTTAAAGCCGTCCATGGCCCTCTATCTTGGCTTTACATGTCGTCGAGAAATATCTCTCAGACATGCCGGTTTCCTCACGATGTTTTCCTTCACCGTTTTTGAAGCAAGTGATAATTATACAATACGCATATGAATCCGAAAACTCAGAGGGGCATGCCTTGGGTTCGAATTCGAGCCGCTCTATCCCTATCGGATAAAGTACCAATAGCGGCATAATAGTGGCGCTGTCTCGGCCCGGCTAAAGTTCCGTAAGCATTGCATTGCCATTTTCACTGTCACTTGTTATTTTGTTTGATTGTTGAGGTTAGTTCGCTGTAAAACACCACATTCCCAAAACAATTAATTATTTTGTGCCGAAACGGACCCTGGAACTCGCCGGCCGCTGCCGCGGCATCGCTCGCTTTGCTCGCTCGGCTTGTGCGTTGTGTTCGTCACAGTTCTAACCTAATCTAACTTTCAGCCATTTTCATTTGCTACAAAATTTTTCGTTAATTCAGTCATTGTAGTGCCTTTTGAGATAATTATCTAAAACAAATACGATCAATCAATTCAAAGGGCAGCGAACTAACAATGCACAATGCATGAACAGTAACAATGACAATGCAATGCTTACGCCACTTTAGCCGGGCTGAGGAAGCACCACTATTCTGCCGCTAACACTGGCACTTTATCTGGTAGGGATAGAATGCCGCTAGCAGCACTCTATACACTTCCTTAAAATAATCACCGCTAAATCTAAAATCATTACACACTACAACAGCTTCTTATATGCCAACTTTTAATTAATCCACTTGTAACGAACCTGGAACTAACAGCCATAGACACGTCACTGGCACACCAACAAAAACGAAGTTTTCGTCAAGTAATGCCCTATAATTGAGTAGGCGCTCTTAAAAGGGCCTAAATCGACTCGAACAAATTGCTCGAACTGCCCCTCCACCATTGTGAGAAATTTTTCGACATGAAATACGTACTATAATAAATTATTGAAGAAAATAAACGATTGCTGTAATTTTTCATGATAAAGAAAGTATGAGAAATCACTTTTCTTTGTAACAGTTAAGAGTTTGGAATGAGGTTAACTTTTGGGGTTCGCTTTGTTATTATCGGTGTTGTAAACTTTTGTACGGAACCTTATTTACTATGTGAAAGAATATTGAATCATTTTTATTTGGCACAGCTTATACTTTAGGAAATTAATAGCGTTCACTGTATGCGCATTGTTTAGCTGTCGAAAAATTTGTAGAACTTTAAAGTTTTTTACCCGGGAGAATTTGAAGATGAGAACTTGTCAAACTGTACTACTACTAGGTATAACACAAAATTTCTCATTTCATCAATATTTATTTGCAAAAACGTAAGAAATGTGTATTTTCGCGGCTTCATTGAATGAATCACCTTAAGTTATGCTAAAGTAAAATTTTACATTTTCTCTTCAAATTTTGAATTAAAAAACCAAGTAATAATCAAAATAATATTTTCAAGTAAAAAGTAACAACTTTAATTTGTTTATTCGGTGTCTAGAATAACCATTGATGATTTATAACAAAGCCACAAACATTCAAAGAATGTATCGTAGTAATGTTTCTTTGAATGTAAAAACAAAGAAAATTATTTCTAAGATAAACCATGCCTAGGGCTACTTTACCAGGTCGCTTTTCTAATCCCAAAGGTCAAACGAATATAACGATCCTGAAATAGAATCTCATAGATACACCTCCCATACATGACTCCCTTGGGTATCACATTTTTCCAGACAAACTGACATGAATTCTAAACACACTGATTTCAGAGCTCCTTCATTATTTAGAAATCTCGTGGGACCTGTTTCTTCTTGAGAACATTTTATAAAACAAAACGTACGTGAGACAGAAATCTAAGTAAAAATTTATGGAAGACTGTCACAAGAGGCTTTTGGAAATATAACTTGGTTCAGTTTTGATGTGTCGCTCTCGTAACTTTTTGACTTTCGGGGTATCAATTATGTAAGTCGTCTGGTTCCAAACTATGAAAAGGTCATTTATGTTTGTCCAGTGAATTATGAGGTGACTACTGTCTAGATAAAATATAGAAAACTTAATTTTCCCTGCTCGGCACAATGTCTACACAATTTTTTATTTATAACTATATGTACAAGGGGGTCTAATAGAGAAGAATGGAAGAAAAAGACATGCTGCGCCGACCACAAATAAGTTGGGGTGAGGGCAGGAGAATGATAATGATAAACTAGTACAGGGGGGTAGGTACATGTGGCGGTATGTCTTTAATTTCCATGTTTTATAAAATAATTATTTAATATATAATATAAATTATAGTATAACGCCAGGAGGGGATGCCCTAGGAGGACAAATAGTGACCTTATTGGTGATGTTCCTCAGAAAGGTCAGGTACGTAGTACTCGCAACCGACGTGCGTGTATAAACGTAAACGACGCAAAAGGAGTATTTAAGGATCAAAGCAGGTGACGTTCTGTAATTTCTACCTACCACACGGAAATAAGGCGTGAGTTTATGTATGTTTATTATAGTATAGCAACTAAATAGTAAAATAAAAGCCCTCTTCCTCTCTCCTACTTTGCTGTGTATCACCAATGACCATGTCTTGGTAAAACCTACCATCTAAATTCACATGTACGAGTACATGTTCAAACCTACTCCGCACTGCTTCGGAAACTTGTTCGGAAAAAATTATATGGACGTGCAATTTTTGTCAAGTAACTTATCATAACAAGAATTCACACTAATCAATGTTATAATATTGGTATAATTTGTACATTTACCTCCAAGTAACTGTTTCCGATTTTCTCCTATCTCATACAGAGTCAGTAGCAATTTATGTCTTTCTGAGTTCAAAGACTTTGCTCTCAAAGACTTTCAAAGCGGTTCCGGCTTCGTGATCTCAACAAAGCTCTATAAATAAATACCTACACAAGATTCTCAAAACCGTGACGTGACCGGACAAGCGTTCTATTTCGACACGTGCCATTACATTAGGACCCGCCTATTAGCCGTGCCCGATCGGGTCCCGATCGTTTGTCATTTTGAGTGGGATACCCTGGCACAAGCGAAGTACAGCGGTTGACTACGGTAGCAAGCAATTTTGTGGTCACGTTTTCTGATTAAGGCTGCCTGTCCATTGAAGCACAGCGAGGCAGCGGAGTGGAGCGGAGTTGCGGGCAGTATCTGTTCATTGATGCGGAGTGAGTCAGCGGAGCAGAGTTACGGATTGTGCGGAGCGAGGTAGCGGAGCGGAGTTACGGACTGTGCGGAGCAAGGTAGCGGAGCGGTGTTGCGGACTGTGCGGAGGTAGACCGAGTTCACGCGGCGAGTAATTTGTGTCAAATTGTCACTTTTGTACCCCCGGTCTCCCCTAAGTCGAAACAAAGACTACCACATAATACTAGCCCAACCGGGGCACACAGGCACTGGCCGAACATCGGTGGCTCACTACTTGCCCCCGGGCCCCGCGGCTGCAATACTTCACGGCCGGTTTTTTCCGCATCCCCTCTCCGCTTCCCTGCTCCACTTCCCCGCTCTGCTTCTCCACTCTACTTCCCCGCTCCGCTTCCTCGCTCCGCTCCGCTTCCTGGTTTTGTATGAATTTTTAAACTAGTTAGCAAATCCCTGTCCACTGAAGCGGAGCGGAGATTGGCACAGCTCCGCTCCATTGGTTAATATTGGCACAGCTCCGCTCCGCTCCTCTCCTCTCGCTCCTCCTCCACTCCAGTGGACCGGCAGCCTTAGAATGGTGTAAAATCAAATGGTACGGTGCTCCCTCTTTGGCATGACCCTCTTTCACGACAATCTATAAGCCCTCATTCTTAATTAGCTAGTTCATTTGTTTGATTTATGTACGTGAAAAAAATAAACCACTTGGCCGGTGCGTGTTGAACCACGCACAATGAAGGGTTCCGTAGTAGGCATGACTTTATCCAAAATACAATCTTAACATTGTAGTTGAAAAACATGTTCTCCCATACATTCCAACTGCAAACGTAAGTTTGTACGCACAATATTGGGAGATTTACCATGTTATTTTAAGACAATGTAGTCTATTGTCTTAAAATAACATGGTTAATCTCTCAATATTGTGCGAACAAAACTTAAGGTTTTCGCCTATAGGTTTTCTTGTAATCTATAAGTATAGATCTATTTTCTGTATTTTTTTCATAATTTTAGGCTCAGTAGTTTCGGATATAAAGGGTCGGGGGAATGGTAAATTTTTATTTAGTTTCTTAAACAACAGAGACAAATATATAATATTAATTATTTATTTTATAATATTTTTCTTTTTTCGGTATGAGGAACAGGGTGTATAGTTCACTCATCCCCCATAGAAAAGGGAGGATCCTCCGACCAGACGGATGTCATGTCTGGCGGGCAATTGCCCAGAGGTTGAAGTCGTGAGCTTGTATATATGTCCACCACGCGGTAAACTCTAATTGCGCGATGCAGGATTTGAGTGACGTCAGCATGTTGTTTGACGTCAAGTCATTGATGCGTAGTTCGCATGTGGCGGTGTAGATGCCGCCACACATCTTTAAAATATTCATACTAAAAGTATTTAATTTAAAAAAAAATGAGATCCCCACAACAAGCCGTTTCATTTGATATGTCACACAGTACAGTACGCAAAACATTTATGGGTATTTTGCCTGAAATAAAACACTATTTATTTTTATTTATTTAAAACTCTTTTTTTGCCCCCAAAATGTGACCCCTGTTTGGGACAGACAGTGTGAACTCGAGTGATCCTATAAGAGTTCCGTTTTTTTCAAAAATGATTTCTGAAGACAACATTAGTAACTAAACCTCTTGTGACCTCTTAAAACAAGTGGCTTTTGTTTTAACGTAGAGATAATTGTTCCAGAAAACCGATTATTTATTCAAACCCAGTTGAATTTGATAAAGACTGAAAACTCACTTAATCAAAGATGATGAGGATGTTTTCGACATCTTTTGTAACTGTCTATTTTATTGTAAACATGAAATCCAAAATAATACAAAGGTCAAACGTTTGTCTGTCCTTAGACCTTTGTGCTATAATAAATTCATTTTTTACAGTGCTTTCCATAAATCATTTTGTCTTTTGAAAATAGCATGGGAAAAAATTGATTATGGCTTTCTTACGTTTTATTTTTATCAATAAAAAGTTTATTTATTTATTTACTAGCAGCGCCCCGCGGTTTCACCCGCATAAGTCTCGATCCCGTGATAATATCGGGATAAAAAGTATCCTGTGTGTTAATCCAGGTTATAAACTATCAGTGTGCCAAATTTCATCCAAATCAGTTCAGTAGTTTTTGCGTGAAAGAGTAACAAACATCCATCCTCACAAACTTTCGCGTTTATAATATTAGTAGGATTAAAAAACAACTTACATTAACAGTTTGCACCACAAATACGAGTTATAGGTCAATATCTATTAGTAATTAGTTAATTACACACACAATCATAAAAGTTAAAATATACTCGCCCCAAAATCAAAGAGTTCATCTTTGAAAGAAGACTTAAAGTCTCATTTTTCCGCCAATAACTTTGCAACACTCCCGTTCGATTCGAATACTTTTATTGCTCGCATAAATTCTATTCCAATCGTTTTGCCGGTTATACACTTGGAATAACTTGGAATAACTCCACGGTTACGTGAGATAAAGTTTGTGAAGATTTTATGAAAGATGTCCAGGAGTTTCAATAACATGAACTTGTACTGGCTACTGGGAATACATGAATATCTGTGGCTATTTTTAAAGTTGATAGTTTTACCGCAAAACATGGTCTGGAAGTTTCATCCGTGATTATGTACCGTATCAAAGATTTTTATTTCTACATTTTTGTCCTTTTTAACGTCAGTGATTAAATGATAGGATGGTGATCATGAACACAATCATACGAAATGCAGATCACGCGTTAATTTATTGACGACTAGCTTCTGCCCACGACTTTGTCCGCATCCCAACGCCCTCCGCATTTTTCCTTTCTGCTCGGCTCCTAAGGGTTGTAGCGTGATGTGAAGAAGAATTGGGCTATCCAATGCAACAAGAATTTTTCAAATTTGACTGGTAGTTCCGGAGATTACGCCCTACATACAAACTTACAAACAAACAAATTTTACCTGTTTATAATATTATTATGTGTACATACATACATAATTACATTTTTCACACTTAAAAGTTATTTAAGAAAAATATTTAAAAATATAAAAGTAGAGGTCCACCGGTGTCGGGAGCAGGGTCCAAGCTACTGGTGGTTAGGGCTGCATAGACAGGAACCTCCTCACAATGAGAGCCGTATCGAGGAGTACTGCCTTCTGAATCCGCCGTTAATCCAACCACCTAACGAGAGCTTCGAGAGATGTTGGTCGAGGCTTTCGGCCATCAGGCCATTGACCGTTACAACAATCGGCACAATGATAGCCGTGCTTACATTCCACATGTCAACAACCTCGCTAAGTCGAGATATTTTATTTGTTTCTCTTTCTCAAATGTCGCGAGGTTCTCGGCATGTGGGATGGTAACATATCGACTATGATAGCGCGGCGCGCTGTTCGGTCTATCACCACTATATCAGGCTTATTGGCTACTATAATCCTGTCAGTATTGATAGACCGATCCCAGTATAACGTGAGATGGTCATTTTCGAGAACTGGGTCGAGCACATACTTATAATACGGTACCTCAGAGTCAACAAGTTTATATTTCAAAGCAAGTTGCTGGTGAATAATCCTGGTCACTTGATTATGCCTGTGTAAGTACTCGCCGTTAGCCAGAAGCGAACAACTAGACCAACCTATTATTATAGTATAAGTATAGAAGTATGGATTAAGTATAGATTTTAAGAGGAATTTCGGAAGATTGTGTAAATAAATTTTCGCCAATGTTTGTTTGTGCAAATAGTACATACCTTCTCACTGCAAAAAATATATTTGAATGCACCATGCACCTATCCAGTGTATTGATAACTATTACTCTTCCTTAAATAATTTGCTTTCGTGGACTAATTACTACGTAAGAACGTATTAATACTACTATATCTTAATCAAAGAAATCAATTTTGAGTCGTATATAGAAAATATATATAACTTACAGCAGTCGTGAAAAATTTATATTAAATCAACTTTAGTCAAAATGTTACACAAATAAAATCTGATTGAAGAACGGCGTCCGAAATCGTTTATAAATGAAGAACTTGCCGCTAAAAGCGATGTATTGAACACAATAATGTATCGAGTGCCATTCTTAACTGCCACTCTTTGCGATACTGATGCTAAGCGAATATTTTCAGTAAATCTTTGATATAGTGGGGCATTAGAATATGAAAAATGCTTTGCTGTCAATTTGATGTATGTTGGGAATTTTAATATGTGTGAGAATATTGCATTTTCTCGTTGTCTTGCAGTGTAAAGTTTACTTTAAGTAAACATATTCGTAGTTGTTTATGGATAAATCTGGTTAGCGTTTTCCCAACTTTATTAGGGTCGGCTTCCAGTCTAACCGAATGCAGGATGGAAACTAGAATTTTATATGGAGCGACTGCCTATCTGACCTCCACAATCCAGTAACTGGGTAATACGGTACCCCTTGGTAAGACTGGTTGTTAGACTTTCGGGCTTCTGACGACCCGTAACGACAGCCAAAGATCCACGAATGACAGCCGGGACTAACGGCTTAACATGCACGGACGAGGCACGGAGCACCCCCGGCAAGCGTAGCTTTACCTGATGGATCGATCCGTTCGGCTGTTATTACATACTTAGCCACGAGCTTCTTCATACTCGTCCAAGTCATACATAGATCGAGTCACCATTAACAGAGCGTAAGTCAAGACTCCAGGACTGATAATTTCCTTATCTAAAAATTTAAATCCTTGCTGAACCAAATGCCCAATACGCGTTTCAAACCCAGAGACTCTCATTCATTCGCGCTGACTATCAGCGGCCAAATGAGGCAATGAGATGATAAGATAACATCTCCCTTACAATTTTTGACAAATGTTGTCTAAATTCAGAAACGACTTCTTTCAAGAAAACCTTCTGGAATTCGTGTTCCTTCTCACATAAATCATTGTCAATAATTTCAGATATCTAAGTAAATCCTAGTACATGCTTGGATTACTAAGGAATACTTATATACTTACAAACTTGTGAGGGACAAATTAATTTGTCGAGTTTCTGATTAGTTTGACCCTATTTATTACTTTAAGGTACCTACATGAAGTTACTAACAGGAATTAGGTACGATATTGAAACGGTAAATTGATTTCTAATGTCCTTAGATGAAAAAGGTAGATGGGACAAAACCCTGAATGGGCCTAAAACGGTTTTTGGGGAAATTTTTGTCAGGTACTAAAATGTTAGATAGTTACGTATTTAGCCTGCTCAGATAAACTCTAAATCTTATTCCTATGAATATATTGCTATTTTTATAGTCTAGGAGCCGAGCGGTCAGCTACAGATACAGTTATTTTATTTGCACGTTCATTGGTGATAACATTGTTGTTTTTTTAATGAAAATACTACTACTGTTTTGTAATAACACAAAATAATAACTCTTCTTGGAACAGTATATTAACTTTTATTCTAAGCACAAAAAGTCTGTTTCCTTTTGTTAGTTACATCGGTAATTACGCGCGGTACGCGTGGCATTTACGTTGTTTACGTAACCACGTAAACACTACGGTAAAGTTCACGGTTAATTGTAAAACAATCAGTGGATTGTACGGTGTAATAGCAATTACGTTTTCAATCGCTTTTGAGAGGAATTCATTTTCAGGTACAGGGGTCACTTCGCTAAACATCGCCTGACATACAACATATAAAAAAAAACCCTGTCCGATCCGTGAGGGTGTCGTTAGGTATCGTACTGAGAGTCTATTTATGTGGTAATTGTCAAGAAAAAAAAAAATCTCCACGTTTTTTTTCAATGGGTAATTTTACTGGGTTATTACATACCGGGTGTCTACAAGTCATGACTTATCACCCCTGAAGAAAATTTCCTAATTTTCAATTGATTTGGAGTAATTTTGGTATAAAAATATATATTTTAAATAGCAATAACTTTTTTATTTTCAATAATAACAAAAAAAAATTTTTTTTTTGATAATGTGTTATTGCAGTAGCTCTGTGCCCCTTGTGGATCGGACCGGGTTGTTTTATATATTACATAACATGTTGGGTATTGAATTATTTCATGTCTCAGGAGTTTAATAATTAGTTACCCAGTTGTTGTGAATGGTAAAAGTTGTCTGTATTCTATTGATTATAAAAATGATCTTGATAATGTAGTACATATGTACGTACGCAGATTAGTCGTCATTTAGTCTACGCAAAGTATTTGTTACTAGATGTATACATGTGGAAGCTTGTAATTAGCAAATTTTCCTACCTATGAATGATTTTGATTGTGTTATTAGTCTGTAAGCTTTCTGTAAAAAATAAAAATAAATAAATAAATAATTTTCTTTTTGGATGGTAATGGCTTAACTTGTTGAAAAGTCTCATGTTTCATGTCTGCAATTCCTTTGAGCCAAACAAGGGTAATATTACTTAGGCCTAACCACAACAATAGGTCCAGTGGTCCTTTCCAGTCCTTTCCTGGAAAAACACTTTACATAGAGCCTTTCAGGCTTTCACTCTACAGCGATATCCTTACCTTTACTTACCCTCATGTAAAGGTTCTATTACAGGACAAGTGACCTCTTATCAGCCGAAATGTTATATAAATTAGGTATGTGCGGTAACAGTCCTTTCATTAATAAAACATGATGTTTTTGGTTGTTTGTAGAACTGTGTGTCTTGCGAGAAAAATAAGGTTTTAAGTGCTTAAGAGCAAACACTGAAACAACGCGATCAGCACGTCTAAATCACGCTCAAAAGCTGCCAGTGTTACCTAATATTCCACAGCCAAAGATGACATTGACATCTCTTGAAAGCGGTTTAGATGATGTGTTGATCATGTTCAGTTTCATTGGTGAAAAACGCCCTTTAAAAAAATACAGGAAATAAATAAAAAATGTGCTGGATGTGTATGTCTTAAAGAGACGCCATTTAAGTTTATCTTTGACTCCACGAAATAATTATAAAATAAATTGTCTTGTAAGAAGTCTGGGCTTGACAGTTCCGGCCCATTAAGTTTAGGTTTAGTACTTGCCGATAGCTATAAAATTACCAACACATAGGGAGTACATATTTTTCTGTAAAAGACATAAAAAAAAGACTTTTTTAAATTAAGATACATTTTTCGCAGAATTTTGGAATTTCTACCTACATTTAAGTTTTCGTTCGTCCGTGATTTTGTTTATTGAAATCAGGTACTAATATTTCGACTATGTTGGAGTTATAAACAGTGAACATGTTAAACAAACTTATTGATGTGGTTCTATGTCCAAGCTGTGTTCACCGCACCGAACAACCATTAGCATGCTACCACGTGTTTGTTCCAAAATATAAACATACAAAGTTTCACCGCATACAATCTATCAGCATCTCGCTTTCCTCGTCTTAGACCCGAAGCACGAAGTTCGATGGCTAAACTTGGACGATCGGGTCATCTAAGTTTAGCCATCGAAGTTCAAATGAACGTAATGAAGCTGCCGCGAATTTCAACGTCACGACTTGAAGTTGTTATTGTAAGTTTTTTGTGGATGGATAAAACGAAGGAGCTCTAGAAAGATTCTTAAAAAAATAAAGAAAGAAGAAAATAATGAATAACAAAAATTGGTTATTCTATACAGATAAGACGTACAATATAAAATGAACATAAAATACTAATATAAAAGTAGCCATAAACCTAGTATTGGACAAATGAAAATAAAAACAAAAAGATACATTTTAATAATATTTTTCAATAACTCGATTAACAATTTATTTTAATTTACACAGCATTATGAACTTTTTTACTTCGAAATGAAAACACTAAATGTTTTTGCGAAATTATTCAGAACCGGAACCGTTTACTTTGGTAACAATAGATAATGTTCAATAAAAAGAAAGCTAACAAAAAGTTTAAGAACACGTTTAATTCTTCTATTTACTTTGAAAGTTGGTCTCTCCCTTGTTAAGATTTTTTTGCTATACAACAATATAACTCACTAAGAAATCTTATAAAATTAACTTGAGAATTCTTTTGGGACGACCTGATGACTTATAAACGGCCTGAGGGATCCTAATGAAAAGATTTTATGAAACCGGATCTTGAAGGCGTCTAAAAATAATTTCTATTTTCGCAAAATTAGCGGTACTCGTACTAACAAAAAATTTACCCGATTTGGTAAAAGAACATTATTGCTTGAGTTTTCTTGCGAAAACTGAATCTAAAAAAATATCACGTGTGGTTTCACGACGAACTAGGCTGTATTGTAAATTTATTATCTCGAATTAAAGATGAGTATCTTAATAATAATACCAGCCTGTAACAATCCCACCGCAGGGCAAGAGCCTCTTCTCATACAGAGAAGGCATAAGCATTAATGGTGCTTTTTCAAGGCGGGTTGGCGATGTCAGACTTTTATTAGTATCTACAAGAAAATTGCATTTTTGTTTGTAATGAATAAACGTAAAAATTACTACACCTATTTAAAACATTCTTTCACCATGGGAATACTATATAATCACTGAGTAACATAGCTTATTACCTATATATTTGAATATATAATAAGCTATACGGTTTGAATAATCTCGTTTCTCGTTGAAGTCTCGTTGACGGTTGCGATTGACACACTGAAACATTTTAGAATTGACATCGCCTTAAATATTACTACGCCTTTATTATTACTTATTATTTATCACAACATTAAAATAATTCGGTAGCATTTGATACTAGAACTTGCAACGAACTACATTAAAATTAAATAATCCTAAATTGATTCATTGAAACACACTCAAACGTTCGTTTACACTGACGATCTACCTACTTTAGCGTTTCAGACCAAAATGTAGGAGGATTTTACCTCCTCAAAGAGTAGAGAGCCCTCCATACGTTCAGTGTCAAACGGCCGTGCCATCTTGCTCTAGAGGTCCTTTAGGTCTCTTAAACAAAATTCGTATGCAGATGCAAGTTCCTGAAGGGAATCTGAGTAGATGTTTATATGCAAATGAAAGTGCATGAATATTTAAGGGGAGTGCTCTTGAGAATCTTGTTTGCATTCATTTCTTTTTATTTTGCGGTCTACCTTTTTTACCTATATTTGATAAACTCTGGGTTTTGGTTTTAATAATATGGTCCTGTATGACTTTTCTTGTGATTTGTTGACACTGGTTTTTATTATAGTGATAGTTAGATTAAAATCATGTGTTAAATAATGAATATGAGATATTATCTAAACGACCATACTACCAGATTTCCTATTATTTGTTTCAGTCTTGGACTCCATCCAAAAGTTATCTAGGAGTCATTACCCTATTTGTTAAGACCGTCTACTATTTTACTAACTTCATCATGTTTTCATAGTATTACTAAAATTATTATTTCTTATGTTTTATAATCTGGCGTACAATAACGTCACTTTAAATAAATAATAATAGGAACCTGAGAAAATAAATTTAAAAAACAAAATAATAATAATGTTTATTTGCCAAAAACAGTGATTACATTTCCTTATAGTCTACATTAATAACTAGGTTTACAAAAACAAAATAAGACGCAAAGGAAGCATTTTGCTTATGAACTCCACACTAGGTCGAGCCTGTCTCGTGGAGTCAATGGGTGGTATTACCATATAGTGAAAATGCGCATTACATTGATACATATGAAAAACGTAAATTTTTAGGGAATTAAAACATTGTTTACGTTTAAAAATGAAATTAAAACAAAAAACTAACAAACTAACTAATAAAAATCCCAATTTATTTTAAGTACGGATATATTTACTCATTTTAATTCAAGATCATAATCCTGGATCTTAAGCCATTTCCGTCGAAACGTCTGAAGGTATTCACGGTGAAATATTTTGAGATAACCTCAAGATTTTAAGTGGAATACCTCTACGGATTACCGGCGAAGTTTATTTATAAAGTAAACATCTTTTGGAGGGTACTTCGTTATTATTTGAATAGAAATGTTTGCTTATACGTTGAAGGAACTCAAGTGTTTACCGAGATGCCAAATTAAATTAGTATTGAATTGGCGCATGCCAATTTGGTAATTAATTAATTTTCGGGTGTTGCTTTTGCGAGAATGAAATAGATGATAATAATCAGTTTATTGGTAAAGTATTATACAAATGGAGAAATCCGATATCCCGAATCTTACCGTAACGGTAAGATTCAATTAATTTCTTCGAAAGAACAAAACATATTATAAGCTGATTCACACGTTATGTACAATACGGCCAACGTAACTTGGCGGGTCTGAACATTGGCACAACGAACTTTCGCGCAAGTTCTCTCACTCACACTCGCCTTATGTCACCATTACGTTCCTAAAAAACGTTATTGCGCAACCTACTGCGCGAAGTTCTCACCCGCCAAGTTACGTTGGCCGTATTGTATACCTACTTCTGTATATAAGTGTTTTATGTATAAAAAATGAGTAATCAATTTGATGTATAGGGGTATGTCAAAGTTGGCTGCTAAAGTTCACTCATCCTCCAAAGAAAAGGGAGGATCCTCCAACTAGACGGGTGTTGTGTCTGGTGGGCTACTGCCCGACAATTGTTGCCGGGATGCTGTATATATGCTACTCGCGCGGTAAACCTTGCTTGCGCGATGCAGGATTTTACGTGACGTCAGTGTGATGCGTAGTTCGCATGTGGCGATGCTGCCTTAAAATACTGGTATCCAGCTGCATCCGGTAATACTAGAAACCGGCCCCAACATCGGTGGGAAAAGGCTCTGCAGATGATGATGGCATAATTTTTTTCACGTCTTTAAAACTTTTTCGAGACTATGCTTTTATTCCATTGAACATGAATTATGTTAATTCTCAAAGTTACAGCTTACTCTCTAACTAAATATAAAGAGTTTAAATACCTGGTTGTTGTATCCAGGAAATCAGAAGCGTTAGTAGTCCGAAGTCGGTTTCACTTAGTCAGCTGTCACAATGTAAATCTCAGCAAATCAAAGATAGAGTTGACCTGAAACAAATAAAATGTTTGATAAAAAAAAATGTCTCGTTAATATTTTTTTAATTACTATACTTATTATATAGTAATGTATTCAACATAAATTGACCGTATGTTTAAATCAACACTGGTGCCGATTCTCTTGTACACCGAACTAAACTAACTAAACTATCACTAAAATTTCTTACTTTTGGCTATGAGAATCTTAACGCTATTCTGCAAATAAAATTCTCTAAATTAAAAAATAATTTTGACACGACTAAAACGAATTTGACAATCGCGAATCCACGTGGTACCCGATTTTTTTTAGAGCCGGAGGCGCGGGGCGGTGCAACCTCGACGTGTTTTATATGGAATATTTCACTTTTTGTATGGAAAATATGAAAAAAATATTACCAACATGTTGAGTTTTAGGGGTTTAAGGGCTTTATAAAGGGGGTCGAAATTTTCATTATTTTTGCGATAGGACGCACCATTTTCGAGATATAGGCAAAAGAAAAAATAAATACAGTACTGTTTTAAGTCGAGATGTTGGTGTGAATTTTAGTTCATGATGACTTATTTTACCCCACACCTTTTTAATCGCGATTAAAAATTGTTAAGTTTAGTCTGGTTTGGTATTTTACAATCAAAATTTTAGATGAAAACGTCAAAATCAGAATAGCAAAATTGCCATTTTCACTAAACTAAAAACTCAGTACTATCTTAGTGCTGTCAAACTAAAATATAGTTAAGTTGTGTCACTTTAGTCTATTTCAGAATGGGAAATCGTCGTTTGACAGGATTAAACTAAATTTTAGTGATTTTTAGTTTAGTTTAGAGGCATTTGTGACAAGAGAATCGGCACCAATGTCACTCTTTGAAAGTTGTATGAAGTGGCCAATAGACGTAGGGTGTCAATTTGCTTAAGAATTAATTTCCCTTACTGTACACACGTCGTCTTAAATAAACCTGACCTACCTCAAGAAAATTTTCAACGTCAGTACTCGGTTCGGTTTAAAGAATTTATTCTCATAAAGAACACAAGACAGTTCACTTAATATATGAGATATACAAATAAATCATGCAGTTATACCTAAGGTGTCAAAGACTCCGTGAGTCGATAAGAGGAAAACAAAAATAATATCTTAAAAACTAGGCTTCTAAAAATTCCATCCAATAGGTTAATTTAGTTATTTATCATGCAGGCATGTTATAATATGTGTTACATTGTTTCTAAAACATAAAATTTTAACAATTTTTTAAATATATATAATTTTTTTGCATTTACTATATTATCTGGCAACTTATTGTACAGTACCGCTCCTTCGTATAAAATGTTTTTAGTACTGAAACCAAGTACAATTAATTATCAGGCAAAGCTTGGCAACACTGATTTTAATCCCCAAATCATTGGAGACAGTTAATCACGAGCTTTTCAAAGAAACGCGCAATCATCTTGTTGCTGCTTCAGATGAAATTAATGATTCATAACAATATTTTGTCGTTCAAATGATGCCTAAGTATTAAGGGTGATCGTACATCTGTAAGAAGATGCGTCGCGTATCGTCTGCCGCGTAACGCCAGAACGGATAAGTCTATTTATAACATTCAACCTTACTTACTTACACTCAACCGGTGATGCGTTAGTGCGTCCAGCGTACTAACTGGAAGTTAACGAAGTTACGACGGAAGCATCTTCCATCAGATGTGCGACCACCCTTAATAGTATTTCTGACTGTTTAAAAAATATACTTATTGTTTATGAGGTGTGTAAAATCACTCCGCTGCCGCGAGAAATGACGGCACAGTCGACCGAGCTCCGTTCCATGGCGTCATGGAGAGTGCGATTGTCGCAACCCAGTGCTGAGCACGCCACAACTGCGGCGATAAGTCCCCTCTTTGAGGAGTGGCTAGAGAGGCGCCACGGCGTCCTCACATTCCGCCTGACGCAGGTCCTCACCGGACATGGTTGTTTCGGGAGGTTCCTGTTCCGGATAAGGTGGGAGGAAACGCCCGGGTGTCACTATTGTGTTGATCGCCCGTACACGGTGGAGGTTTGCCCGGCTTGGGCGGAGCACCGCCGTGACCTCGTGGAGGCGATCGGTGGCGGTGATCTCTCGAGTTAGGCCCTGGTCCAGGCCATGGTACAGAGCAAGAGGGCATGGGGAGCCGTCACCTCGTTCTCCAAAGCAGTAATGTTCGCGAAGGAGGAGGCGGAACGCGTGAGGGAGAGGCAAAGTTCGTGCCCTCACTCCCCGAGCCGCCGCAGGAGACGCTCTGGGCGTTGGGTATCCCAGGCCGATTCCCGGCCACCACAGGCGTGGTCCTGCGGTGGGTGAGCAATGGTTAGCTCGCCGTCCGATAAGGACCCGGCCCAGTTCAACGGCGCCTTGTGTTCCACGCGCGCCTCAAAGAGATGTCAGCATAACTGACGGGGTCCGCTAGGGCCGATGCCTGCCGGGGTCGCGGGAAAAGTCCGAAAGGGATACGTTGGCCCCTGGTAATTGAAGGAACACGGGTGGGTTTCAGACAGTAAGAGTCTGACACGCCATCTAGCTCCCAAAAAAAAAGGTGTATAAAATATGCCCTCGTAAAAAAACAAGTTTTTAATAGGAGTCTATGGATTTATTATTCGCATATTATTTTGGACGCAACGCCAATTTTAAAGCTCAATGGTCACTTATTATCTAAATATTTTTAGAATCATTTGATTATATACCATTTTATGTAATAAAGTGGTCGGTGAATCCAATAGATAGAATTAGTGACAAAGAAGTTAGTTAGTTACCAGCAAACAGCCAATATATCTCGAATTTCAATAACCTAACCAAATTATAGCACCCCAACATGGAATCTGTTTGAAACGATAGCGTCACGTCAACAAGCCTTACCGATTTGCTTACTCAAAGGCTAAACGCTAATATTCGCACTCATGAATCAATTGGCGTCATTGAATCATTCGTTCGCACATGCTGCAGTGATTTATGTGTTCATTCGTTCATTGAATGAACATGAATAATGTTTATGTTCTATGTGTTAAGTGGGTGCTGACGTTCTGATATGCAGGTTTGGTATTGGATTTAGAATATTTAATTAGATTCGATCACTGGTGATAAGTGAAGAATTAAGTAATTATGTGATTAATGAAAACAAACCATCACTGATTACTCAATGGATTAATTGATTCTATCAATCCAATTAGTTGGGTTATAGTAAAAATTTCTGTACATTAATTGATTTATTCATTGTAACGTAGGTACTTCAGTATGTAGGTAGTTACATGGTCACTTTTTAAATTCGATAGTCTAAGAAAAGTCAATTCAATCTCGAACTACTTAACTACTTCGGGAGCGCATCAAAGTTGCCCAATACCAATCCAAAACAAAAAAACATTTTAGTTTTGCACAAAAACAAAACACAGTCCTAACTCAATTCCTCTGAGATTCCCAACTTGGATGGCCCATGAATAGGAAGCGTGAAGGGTTCTGCACAGGATTATATTAAGGGTTCGGCACGTGACCACCATGAACCAAAATTTCCACCACAGCCTAAGAATGGATTAAAAGTTAAAGTCAATCAAACCCGATGTGAATTTTAGGTGCGAGATCCAAAAGTTGCAAAACGATTTTGCAAGCTGGCGTTGTTTTTGTTTAATTTTCTATAAAAAGCAATGCTGTAGTACAAAGGGAGCTATCGCAAAATTGCTTCCGATGTGATTTCGGAAGTTTTCAAGCGGATCAGTTTGATAAAGGAAAAGTAAAAGCTGCAGCTGACGATGTTTTCACGGAAGCGCTAAAGGGAATTTTCAAATTCCTCTTCCCAATATATTGTATACGTAGGTTGTGATACACGGCCCCTTTCCTCTTATGAAGGTTTTGTAGGGAAGTACTACTTAACTTTAAGTATCAATAAAGATTACAGTAAAGCTGCTGTTACAGGGATCTTTGAAAACATCAGGTAGTTTAATAACGGGAAGTTTTTGAGTTTATTTCATAACTTATATCTCTTATTTTGTTCATAGAAAATTGAGCTGAATCTGATTTGATTGGTCCAACTAAAATAAATGTTTTCGACTAAAATATTTTCGGCCTGATCCAGATAATTATGTAAAACTACTTCCTTTAAAAAAAAAATTGTTTTATTTGTAATTTTATTTCAGCCTACATGGGCGATTCTTTCAAGCGTAATTTTTAGGCGGCACGCCTAAAAATTACGCTTGTAACAATCGCCCATGTAAGTTGTTGTTGATTTATTCTAGACCATTAGCTAGATTGGTTTGATATTGATTCCTCCTCATTTTTCAAATCGAATTGCGAATTTATTTTATATATTAAAATCGTACCCAACTTTATCAATCCATGTTTTACGTCTACAAAACTTTATTTCAGTACCGATATTTCAATTTAATTGCTCGGGTCAAAACTCACTTCAAACCAGTTAGCCTATTAGCCTGATGCCCATCTTTATGGCGCTCTCTAGTTCATAAGTGCTCACATACCCATAAAAATGTTATGGACTCTTTCTGGATGACTTTCAAAATGAGGACTGTTGGGATTTGCTTTTATTTCTGCTTTAAGCTCTTTTACTTCATAAATTATGTTTAGACATAGCTTTAATGCCTCAGGGCAATGTTCATTTTGAGATGAAATTGTTTAAGTACGTTATATAGGGTTTAGCTTTAGGGTCTGAGCCGTGGGGCGTTCTGTGTTCTTTTTTCTAACATAAAATGTGTAAAGTTGGGGTCCAGCGTGTATTTCAGAAAATCTTGGCAAAAATTATGTAAAATTTTAGCTTTGACTTGCCATACAACTAGACTGTTGTCTGAAATAAACTGTTATTACTATAATCCCAATATGTACAACCATTCACTTCATTTTTTTTTGTCTCGCATAGGGTCGCAGCGTTATGCTGAGCGATGGCCGTTTTGCGTGGATGTGACGCATATTTTCCCCCAAATTGTTTATTTTTGTGTTTTGTTCTTTCTTTGCGTCATGTGTACCGCAAATAAACGTATTTTCTTTCTTTTTTTTCTTTATTCACCACGGAAAACACATAAAACTTACGCATTTTTCAAATAAGGTAAGGCAGAAACTACAGAAAAGAGTAGTTAAGGAGTATGTTAGGAGCGTATCAGGCGCAACCTGCTACGATCCTAACATACTCTTTTTGCTTCATTTACGTTCATTACACACGCGGGTTGCGGTCACTGACCTTTCTGAAGAAGAATATCATCAATAATAAAACCTTACCCATCGCGACAAATACAGTTTTCACAACCGAATCTTCTGCAGAATGTAACTTAGATTTCATTGCATCACATTGAACAGCCAAATGGGATAGAAAAATACCGTGTGTAAACCCATACGTTTGCAATAAAATGTAAAGTGCGTTTGTTTAATGACAAGAGAGTCAGCTCCCGGCTGTCAAGCGGCTTGAGGAAAAATATAATATGTTATAATTGAATTCTTAGAACCAATAATTATTCGAGTTATATCGTCAAAAATTATTTTATTTAAGGCACGTTCCCGTGCGAAACACAGCGGTAGCCGTTTTTTAGGCTGTTTTTGGGAGCCAACTTCTCTTTATCTAAAAGAACTAGCAACTAATAAAAATTTCTACATAATCTTGACTCCAAAATGGTAGTTTTTTTTTTTTTTTAAGCGGCATAGTATTTCATTATAGGGCCACAGAAATGAGAAATAATGATTTATAACATGCATCTTCTCCTAAAATAACCATTATTTCGATTTGCTTCCTAAATTAATGGATAGGTAATAAAGAACATTTTGCTAGTTAATTTTTTTTCAAAACACGAAAATTTGATTTTATAAAGATTTTATTCTAAAATCTGAGCGTACTCGTTAAGTAACTCTTGCGCAGAGTTAGTGTGCCACGAATGCTCAAAATTATTTGGTCAGGGTAGCGCCTTAATGTAATGCCGGTACCGAGTCTACAGTACCTACCTGGTACGACGAGTACGAATGACCTGGATCCTTTCGAAGACATCCCACGCCACAATTGAAATGGAAATATCATTTTTAGGGTTCTGTAGTAAACACCCTTATAGGTTCGCCATGTAGCTAATCGCTTAGAACAGGTTTTGCGTGGACAGGTCCTGTTGTTTTCATATAATTTTTGAGGCATGAATGCTGAAATGAACCTTTTAGGCGCAGCCGTGAGGCACACACTAGTGTTGTTAAAAAAATTGTTTTTTTTTCTTCACTTTTTTTATTTTGTATTTTGTGTTTCACGAACTGTGTCCAAATAAACATTATTCTTTCTTTCTTTCCATGTCGATCTGTCTGTCCGCGGCTTAACCCAGAGACGGTTAGTACTAGAAAGCTGTAATTTGGCTTAAGTAATATGTATATTAATCATGCGGACAAAGTGGTAAAACAAAATCAAGAAAAAAAGCGTTTTTTTAGCGTACCTACACAGCGTACGTACACGTAAATTGGGGGTGTTGTTTTTTCCTCATCTACCCCATGTTGTGGGGTATCATTAGAAAGGTCGTTCAACACAAAATATAGTGAGTTTCTCAAAACCATTTTTCGATTCAGGGGTCCGTTTGCGAAATATTAAGCTTTAAACTTTTAAGAAATTTTTTGTTAGAGTCAGGTGTCCCCCCCCCCCTGCCAGCTAAATGGTTGTACTTGGATTTGTGAAAAACTTCACAGCAGTAGTGTATATAACGAAATTAATAGAAAACTATAAGAGCTAAGTACGCTGTACAGGTTAACGAGTAATAATCAACCAACTTACATTTGCAGTTGATCTATGTGATCTATGTTTTTCAACTACAACGTTAAGTTTGTTCTTGGGATAAATTCATCCCAACTACGGAACCTTTCATTGTGCGTGGTCCGACACGCACTTGGCCGGTATTTGCGAATTGGGTTTAGGTTTATAGAAGTTTATTTTCTTTTGTGGCTTTATTCGGCTGTTTGTAATTTTTTCCCATTTTTGTAGAATATAAATAAAACTCGCCTACTATGTCCGCAGGAGGACATATACTGACCTTATTGGTGGTGGTCATCAGAAAGGTCATGTGCGTAATGCGTAAGTAATACTTGCAACCGGCGTGCGTGTACGTGGACGAAACAAAAGCAGTATAAAAGAATCGTAGCATGTGGCGTGCTATAGGCTCTGTCTACCCCTCATGAGAAAAAGCGTAGGTTTATGTTTGTATGAATGATAAAATTCACAGTTTAAACGATTTCCTCGTGATCAAAGTATTTCCAAATTGCACGGATCGGATTTGTATTACCAATCGACGTTTTGTTTTTCATTGTAATGTATGATCAATTTACGACCTTTGATGTTTACTTCCTTGTTTCTTGTATAAAATAACACAAAGGCTGTTTTGTACACAACGTACGAATATACATAAAGAATTTTATTTCACTCCTATCCCAAGATGAGAAACAAGAGGAAATATTGCATGTACCCCTTTCTTAAAATATTCACGACAAAACATCAAGCCATTTCATCAACACTCCTAACACAAGGGTTATATCTTTTTATTTGCAATAGTTAAGGAGCACCAATTTATGGCGCACCAGGTGTTACAAGTTCTCGTTTGTTCCAATTTGCGACATCCACATTGCTCGGAGCAATCATAGTAAAGGAATATATTGGAAAAAATTCACTCGGAGCCAGCGTTCTTTTGTGACAAATATGTTGAGCCTCGAGAAAATGGTGCCAATCAATTTTTGTTGGGTGCTTATTGTGAGGATCTAGGGAGGAATACTGGATATTGGATCTGCAGATTTATATCGAACCAGTTTTTGGTATCAACAATTTTATAAAGGTCATTGTGTAACTCAGACATTTACCAACAACTTCTTCATGATCTAACCATTAGGTACAATGTATGAACTTTAAAAGAGACTTGACCTCTGCGTTTGTTTCAGTGATTCCTCTCATAGTAGTCGGCTAGGAAACACCGACCTCATCTAGTTGAAATAAAATTAAAACTGGTATTAGCGCCATCTATATTCTATAGTAGAGCACTACGAGACGAGCATGTCGGTGACGCAAATCCATAAGTTTACCACCTACCAAAAACCGCTCAACGCGCCTAAAGAAGTTTTCACTTCCAAAAATGACGTTTGAAATTATTATTTTAAATCAATTTACTAAATGAATATCATTTAACTTTGTAAAGTTGTATGAATTTAGTGGCCTGCTAACTGATTAATTTGGGTCACATATTGCGGCGTTAGTTTAATCAATTTATCTCACCCAATAGTGATTATTTGCATAGTTTAGTAGAGCTTAATGTTGGGACGAAAACTAATTCATGATCAATGAGATGAGCTGATGAAACAATCACGGAAGGTTAAAATTGTAAATTTAGTATTTAGAGGATTAAGTTTTAGTTCTAAAAACAAGTACGTGTAAGTAGTGTAAAATCTTTTATCATGGTTCAGAGAAGGCAGTTGCTAAACTGAGGGGCAAGAACGTCTTAGTCTCAATCTGTAAAAAGTACCTTTAATTTATCTGCATTTTCACATTGATCGTCGCATAGATGAGATTGCGACACAATTCGCCGTCTGATATCGTATAGAGATAAATGAAGCCCTAAAAAGATAAGACGAATGGGTTCTAAAAATACCTCCATTCACCTATCTAAGCCTACCTTCCATAAACCACCATTTCCTAAAAAAACTGTTTGCGATAAATAAATGAAGGTTCTCGCAAGAAACTCCTAAAAGTTATCGCGTCAAATTGATGACTGCTGTAATATCCACTTACATGGCTGCTTTTGATGCGACGTCATAACGGTGACGTCATTGCTGGGCCATCAATCACGGCCAAGTTTCCGGCCTCATGTGTTACTATAGTAGTGGGATGGATGAGCGAAGGAAAGTAGGCAGGTAGGTTTTGGTTGTAATTATGTAATAACAAAACTGGTCATACTATCTGTCTGTTCCTGTGTGTGTCTTGTTATTTTAGTGTTTGTGTTCTTTCTTTGCGTGGTGTTTACCGCATGAAAACGTATTTTCTTTATTTCTTTTCTTTCTGTAATAATTATATCGTCTTGATAATACACTGCAGGGCATAGGCCTGGTGCAATGAAGGAATGTGGTTGCATTTTGGCCAGATTTTAATAGATTTTTGTTAATTTGCGTATTCTGTAGGTAATAGAGAACTAGATTATGGGTACCTTAGTTCTCTATAACAGCCATTACATCTCTAAAGAACTTACCAAAAAATGTAGGTACGTCCAATCAAATTCAAACGATGGATAATACGGCAATTTTGAAATCTCGTATCTCCCATAAATTACTGTACAGGTCGTACAACTAAATATTTTACTTAAGTAATGCAGACCTATGATGATGGCACTACTTTGCCGACAAGTGCTAGGCTTTGAGTCACCCACAAGCAGCGTTTTTATCAATTTGTTTAAGTTCTTTTACTCATTTCCCATTCGAAGTGACCTAAGTGCGATAGTGGCGCCCTCATTTCTTCCAGACTCTTTTTTGCCAAGCTGTACAAAGTCATAAGTATTATTATTACCATTCTGTTACATACATAACCTATCTAATTGCTCCAAATGTTGCCCCGAGCCTCTCTTCCACAGCACAGTCGAATGCCTTCCCTTATTCCCGTTATTATTGAATCTTCTACCACAGAAAGATTTACGCCGCGATCGGTAGAAATTAATTCGCAAAATTAATTACTGTGAGTTAATTAACTTTTTAATTTCCTAGATTGATAACTTCTTGTGAGTTCACTGAATGCTTTTCGATATTGAAACGGAATTCAATTTTTCTTTCAAATAACGTAAATTGGAATTGTGGAGTAAATAAGTAGGTCGAAAAGGTGAACAAGAAAAAATTTAATTAAATAAAATATTTATTTATTACATACATACGCTACCATTACAGTGTTTAGAAAACAACATAATAATATCAAATAGATTTACAAATAAAACACGTGTAACGTTACTCTTGCGTACTCGCTCAGTGAACATGAGAAAATATGTATTTTGTCTGCAACCAAATGTAAGATGTTTATATATTTCCTAAAAACACAGCCTAAAAAAAAGGCTACTCATTAATTCTTCAAGAGGAAATGGATATCATTGTCCACTTGTTTACGTTTGACATCAAGCTTGCTTATAACTTTTCCTTGGCTGTACTGTAGCAATAATTTTGACGATCAAAAAGTGCTTACTGTCAACTCAATTTGATTTTGATTTTGTAGTAGTTATTGGCAGGTAGTACTTAAATGTCATGAAATTACACATTACCGTGTAGATTTTCTTTTCGAATTTCTTCCCCAGGGCGGAAATTAAGCCCACGTTTCGCTTTTTCATGTTTTCATAAGCGAAAGGCTTTATTTACCTACTTATGTAGGTTCTATGTATGCGTACCTACCTACATTTATGTATTAAGTAAGGGTTCCGTTTTATTAAATCTTGAATGTGCTAATAACATTTTGTGAGTGCAGTCATATTCTGTAAATACTGATATTGGGTTTCTGTGAAGAAAATATATGTCATTACGAAATAATGATATTAACAGGAATATAATAACTAATCAAGTGACTAACATGATTAATTACTCTGTCCCTATCGTTCCGCTCCCGTGATAATGTTATAGTTATCCGGGACAACATTAATTTTCTTAAATGGGTTTATGTAATATTATTATCATCCAAATTCATTTTGCCATTACAATGTAATTCAGTACTTTGAATTAATTAAAATCGTAGTTTTTATAATTTTACATACATAAATTTTACTACTAAAACTCTTTCCATGGGAAACAGCAAAATATATTTTTTTATGAAAGATTTTCATTTAAAACGGGTCATCATTCCCCTGTCACTATTCCGAATTATTTAGTGTTGGCAGAGCAGCCTTTGTATTCTAAGCTAGTATTCCGCTCATTCTGATAATATCATCTTTCATACAGCCATAAAAAATCTGTGTAAAACTCCAAAACGCGTATTTTCATATCGCCATCACGTATCGTCTATAATTTAAGTCGTTGAATCGTTACAATACATGAACGTACCTCTATTTACAACGTTCATATTTCAACAAAGTGGCGAAGCATAAAGTCTACACATAGTGTATGTATTAGTAAACTCTATCTGGATGTGAACGTTTGACTTCGAGGTGAGTTTAAAGAGAATTTTGATAAAGGAGACTTTGACTGTACCTTTTGTTACAAATTTTGGGTAGGAAATATGTTCTATTTTAGCTGCATATTTGTTAGTTAGCCAAAGGGTTGTGGTTTTAAAATTTTCCGGCACGAAAATGACTTAATTTCCTACAAGGCAGTTTCGGTATTTTCTACGTACAATGTGCAGAATGTGAAGATAAAAAAAACTTGCATGAATTAGAATGAACAATTCACGCAGTTATTAGAACGAAACTTGTACCTACCAATTAATTTGCTACAATAATCACCTCTCACACTCACCACTCAAAACAGAAATCACCTAATACCCAACGGATTAAGCTAATTCCTCTTATTATCGCAAGTAATAGATTTTTACTATTTCTGTTAAGATCGATGGGACTTGAGCTCGTGGAACGTTCACCAGAATTAGAATATTTAAACTAAGATCAAAAAATTTAGAAGAGAAAAATTTGAGTCCTTGGTTTTCGTAGATATTTTTGGGACATACTTACACACTCACTCACTTTCTTTGGTTTATTTTTAGTATCAATAGGCTCAAAGTAATTAAAAGGTAGGTACCGTACCGTTCGGTACACATCTGTCGCATGTTGGACTCCTTCTTATAGGATTGGCCCGCAATTGCAGTAGACCGGGAATACTAGAAACAGGGAAGGGAGGCCTTTGCCCTGCAGTAGGACAACACAGGCTTATCCTATACTATTAAACGAGCAATATTTGTATATATTTGTAATCACGTTCTCGAAAACGGCTCGTACAATTTGGGTGAAACTTGCAATATAGGCGTTTCCGGTGGCGAAAAATCGATTTAGCTATGTAGGGCTCAAATCTGGAAAAAATCATTTTTTTCCTTTTTTTCACCCGACCCGACTAGGTACGAATAATAATGTACCGCTGTTTGTATTATTAGGTCAAAGCTCAGTGTTGACACATCTAAATCATTTCATAGCTCAAACAGCGCGTTTAGCTCCCACTATAGATGTATTATTTAATATATCTATGGCTCCCACTGTTGGCTCAACGGACATCAATCAACATTCAACAGCGTTTAGTTTGACAACCGTGACAATAGCATAAAGCCAAATCTAACATTAGATGGAATACTGAATTATATTCAACCGCGTCTAGACTGAAAGCAAAACTTTGAAATATTTATTATATTATTGGCGATGTCCTTTAGAACGGTCAGGTACATGGTACTTACCTAGCAACTGTAGACGAACTAAGAGGAGTTTGAAAGATCATAAGCCAAGGGAAAAGGCAGGAGTTTATGTGTTTATTTAATGAATTCAACTTTTGAGAGTATCTCAGTGGGTAAATGGTACTGCCAAACAAGAGACATTCATTCGCGGTATTTTCATTTATTCAGCGTCAACGCCCATGACAGATACTCTTAGGGGAAAGGACCAAACGAGCGAATGCAACTTTTATATCCCCACTCTACATAATTATTTTGTGTAAACAGTGACAGAGCATTGTTTCATTGGTCTATTCATTCCAAAAATTCAATAACATTAAGAATATAATGCTCTTGTTCCAGTTTTATGCTTGTTTCGTCTAAGTCCCCTTTAAGACGGCGATAGCCGACTTTTAATGATTTTATACTGAGGATCAATGAACGTCAAAACGAGTAAAGTTAAAGATTAGGAAAAAAAAAAGTTAAATTAGAACATTTTTTTAATATGTTAATATACGAATATTTTAGATTATGTTTATATTACATAGTGAAATTAATTTGTAAAATTATGTCTAAAGCTTTGTGCAGACTTGCGCGACGCGACACCGGTTATTGTTATACCGTCAAGTTTCTCAGAAATTGTATTGTTCGAGTCGCGTCGCGCCGTCGCGTCGCGCTGGTCTGCACGAAGCTTAACGCGGAGGATGTCTAAAACTGAGAATTGCACAATCTATCAAACTTATTTTTCTTTAAAATAATTTAATTAATAATTTTTTAATATTCATGTTTTGTTCACCTATTGTTTTATGTATAAAAAATAATAATGCTTCAAATTTGGGACAGCGCTCCTTGATGGGCGAGTCCTATGGCTGGTCGTACGACGCGTTGCGTGAGTTCAGTACAGAACACGCAAGATAACCACTCAAGGTTACTGGCATTTATCTGCGTCTTAAGATGCATGCTCTAACAAAGACAGTAAGGTCACCAGGGGCGAATGCAACTAAAAAAAAAAATTTTGGAACTTTGCTTCCCTCCAACATGAGCGACTTAAATAATAGGGATATTCTAATAAATGTACTTCATTGCACAGCTTTCGATGAACAGTTTCGACATAAATTAAGTTACAAATAGACTTTGGTTTTTCATTAATTTGCATTATTGTTGAATAAGACCAGTAATAGTTACATTCACCCCACTTTGGGGTAAATGTGACTATTCGTTATAACTCTGTTGTTTTCTGTTTCTAAATGTTGAGGTCAAGAGTACATGTAGATGCACACAGAATTATCTGTAAAAGCTATCTATAGTCGCTGAGAGAGAGTTCAGTTTCAAGCAAATTTACTTAATTTTTTATATGGGGCGAATGCGACTGTCTTCCATACTGACTAGTGTTGAGATGTAGTACCTACTACTTATCGATAAATATTTGTACAGACATTCGATAATTAACAATAATGAAAGGTTTTAAATATAGGTTTCTTATTGCAAAAACACAAAATCGATGTAAGTGTTCATTAAGAATAACATCAATAAAGTATATTTATTATACTCAGCTAGAGTAACTCTATTTTATTAATGGAATTCAGGACATAAAATAAAAGCAAGAAAAGATTTCTTCTTATGTAAAATGCTTTGACAATACGATAAGCAGGTACGCATTGATGACTAATCTAATATTTTGGATTTAGGTGAAGAAAAAGCGATTTCTGTATGTATATCAAACGTTTATTTAAAAACTTATTACTTAAGTATTAAAGTAAATAAATTTTAGGTTATTAAAACGTTCCGCAGCAGCATAACTCGTCAACAGTTTTTGCTGTACTAATCGTACAGCTTCAAAAAGTGTTTCACTGCAGTAACTCTTCGCCTTTTTTCTTTTATAGTTTCGGACCATCTGATAACAAAATTTGGATTTTGTATTAACTAACTAATTCTTGGTACATTTTTTTATTTAAGCTACCTATCTATTTCATTTTGTTAAAACTACGCAAAATCTAAAACACTTCATACTAATTGCAGCTAAACATTTATGCAAATACGTGAAATTCACTTATCGAAATATCGACACGGAACGTCACTAGTAATTTGCAGTTTTCGTACAAAAAGCATGGGGCGAATGTGACTGCAAAAATAGTTGCAATAACCCCCGTGCATGAAAAGTTGGGGTTAATGTAACTATATCAATAAAATGTTAATTATAACACCTAGAGTTTAACCAAATATACCAAAAACACTTACGTTTTATATTGTTTTTAGGATGCACTTCTATTTCTCCTTGCAACGACTCGAAATATTTTTAATGTACCAAAACACAAAACACGACGCGGCAACACGTTGCTCCAAAATAGCGGCTGACAGAAAATGATCTGTCAGTACTACAATAGGTGAACTAGTGATGCTATCTGTACTTTGTTTGAAAAAACTATGATTCCTCTTTACTCCAATAGATAGAGCTATCTACAAAAATGATTAGATTGAGAGAAAATTGAATTAGTTGCTTTAGCCCCATAGTTGCTTTAGCCCCGGGTGACCTTATGCATCAATTGTAAATCCACATAACCCCCTGCGAGCTTCAATTGACGAATCCTTAAAAACCGTCTAATTCAAATAGATGTTCCGCAATGGAGTATGCTTCCAGAGGGTAATATAACACCGTCACCACGTTTTATAATGAGGAAAACGTACGCCGCGCCCGCATCACGTTCTTGCCGCGTCAACGCGAGACATTTCTTTTGTATAACTCGCGCCTTGAGGACACGAGATTTCTTTCCCCTTCAGCCCGAGAATGCGACGTGTGGGACTTATTTACATTATATTTTTAAACAAAAGTAGGTAGCATGTTTGATTTCTGAGCAATTGGAGGCAGGGGTTTCTGTCTCTGTATTATATGGTACTGAACCCCAAGGGCCACATGGGATAGGTTACAAATCGTTCCGTTATTTTGATTTATTTCCAATTTGGCCCGCATTGGCCAGACATCCTTGTAGTCCACGTGGACTCCTAATAACTCTTTTGAATGCTATATTGCTGCCGCGATGAGTACTTTGATGTTACGGTTAATGTTTCAACACGTTTGAGCAAAATAAGACTTATTTGAGAACGTCTGGTTTAGTTTGTTTTAATAACATATTTGATGCTATAGATCATTCTATAGCATCAAATATGTTATTACTACCATTAGTAAACCACGGTCTGAACAACGTTTGTTCTAGCAAAATTGTGATTCAGATGTCACCGTGTATATTTCTCGAGTCTTTCTGTAAAACAGATATTTTGCAAAGTTTATAGGTCGAACACCTACGACCACCTTACGAAAACGTTTATTACTTTTAGACTTTGTCACATTGAAACTCGATCCTTGTCAATGTCACATTTTTGACGTCGCTATTCGCATCGGGGAATATGACAAGGTTCCAAGTATGGTTATGGTGCGTACAGTCACAAGCATACCTACCTAACACTTACGCAAGATTCAAAATCGACTTTCCCGTAAAGTATTGATACGAATTTTATGGTGTTACGAACATAGTATTCTCGGAGCCATCATTTCAGCAGAAAGTCGTCCACAGCTGGACATAGGCCTCCCCCAAGCAGCGCCACTTCGACCGATTCTGTGCTTCCCGCAGCCAGCCATTTCCTGCGGCCTTCACAAGGTCATCGGTCCATCTTGTGGAAAGCCTTCCGAGATACGTCTTCCGGTACGCGGTCGCCACTACAGAGCCTTTCAGCCCCATCGGCTATCTGTTCTGCGAGCAATGCGCCCTGCCCACTGCCACTTAAGTTTTGCAATTCTTCGGGCTATGTCGGTTATCTTGGTTCTCCTGCGGATCTCTACATCTCTGATTCGATCATTTATAGATATATACATTCATTTACTTGAAACCATACTAATATGAAATAGGTATTTTCTCAAAGTTACAATCATTATTTGACGAGAAAGTTGCTTTTACATGTTGCGTGAATGTAAGGTATTTATGCTCGAGAAATAAATAATGTTCTTAAGAGCGTTTATTCTGAAAGTTGGCAACGTCGTAAATAGCTGTCAATTATTTACCTGTTTTGATTAATTTGGAAATAATACTGTATGGAAATAAGAAATGTGGCTAACTAAGTTACTAGAATATTGATTATGTTATGCAACTGTAACATTGAATTTGATGTTGTAAAAAAAGCATTTGGAAACTTTCCAAATGCTTTTTTTACGCCTAAAACTAAATATTCGGTGTTATAATATTAATTATTGCATATCATAATCAATATTCTAGTAACTTAGTTAGCCACATTTCTTATTTCCATACAGTATTATTTCCAAATTAATCAAAACAGGTAAATATTTGACAGCTATTTACGAAATGCCAACTTTCAGAATAAACGCTCTTAAATCGAGATTATCTTGTGCGAGTGTGTAATAAACACATGGGTAAACAACCTCGGATAAAACTCGACGCCATTTCTTTTACTTCGGCACAAAACTCGTAACTATGTAGAAGTTACGAAGTGTCCCGAGTTCATAACAAGGTGGAGAAACAACTTGTACATCAATAAGTTACTGAGAGTTACAAGGAACCCATACGTGTAGCTTTAACTTTTATGTGAGGAAGGATAGCAATAATTGGAGCTTAGTTTATAGCCCGTCTCTCAAAATTAATTGGTATTTTCTTTTTATTGGACACTTCCAATTATTGCAAGGAAATACCAAGTCATTTACACAGACATACTGAGGTCACTGATTAGGCAGTAATAACCACATTATTCACCCTATTTTTATCGATATAAATTGAGGTTATAAAATTAACCACAATTGTAAAAAACATTTTTACGGTGCTTTAAAATTAGAATTTCAGACTAGCACTACAAAGACTGCAAATTGGCATCCACGTGTACGTTTTCTGATCCATTTGTTTACGTTATCATCAGATACTTTTGGAATAGACCATACCTTGTTGACCCATAATTTGTTTTATCCTAAAGAGACTCACGGTATAAAAGCTCGTACAGACCAGCGCGACTCGACGCCGCGCCGCGACACGAACAATACAATTTCTAAGAAAACTTGACAGTATAACAATAACCGGTGTCGCGTCGCGCTGGTCTGCACGAAGCTTAAATTGTATTATATAATTGCAGAGCACAGGTGTGAGTACTATGTACTAAAGAGCTACCATTTACCGGGTAATACGTCTTTTACTTGACTTGAATGTGCCCTGGCGGCTGTGAGTATGTCATGCTCACTCAGACGTCTCGCTGATGGTGGCGCGTGTGTTGGATCATTTAGCTCCCTTCAAAATGGTTGAGCTGAATGGTGCTGATCCATGCGTCATGTTCGTGAACGGGCGCCGTCAGTTGGGACTGGTCAACTCTTCGCGCCCATGGCTGATTTTAATTTTTGAATTGTTTTTGTTTTATCTTTGTATTACGGACGCTTCTAACGTGCACGTCTTTCTACATTGTTCTCACATGTATAATTTCAACATGAATGATGTAACCAATACTTTGTAACAATTTATTTTATTTAAAAGAGTGTCCGTGGAGTTTCTTGCCCGTTCTTCTTCATAGGTACCGACTACGCTTTGGAATGGGCAACTAGCTTCATATTTTTGACTGACCGATTCCTTGACAATTCAAAAGTGCCTGTAATGGTTTAATTGAAATAAATGCTTTAAGTTTGAGTTTGAGTTTGAGAATTAAAAAAAAAAAGTTAAATACCCAGCAGAAATTAAAGACCACATTGCGTTGAGAGTGCTCCTGCAGTTGCCATTAGGTTTAATAACCATTGCAATAATATGTGCTGAAATGTCGCGTAACCGGTATTTATTGGGCCCAAACTTTACTATTGCATGAAAATTAAACAGCCCGTTTTAGTTTGCAAAATACGAATCGTTTAAATTGCACTTACACAATTGTGGTAATAAATATTGAAAAATTGGCTTTAAAAGTGAAACATAAAGTTACGTAATAACGTCCCATTTTGTGGTATAGTGTGAAATATCTTGTAATATTACTTGAAGTAGACGTGTCGATTGTCAGATTAGACAGTGAAAAAAAAAAAAAAACTAATGCCGGACCATTAGTTTTTTTTTTTTTCCAAATCAGATAAAACTATTTAAGGAAACATTTTGTTTTCCAAATGATTCTAAGATTCAAAAGAAAACAAGCATCTAAGGTCTCGCTCAATATAAATACAAGTATGCATTTCTAATTAAAATTTTCATAACATTCAATTATACCAAAATTATTTTATTCAATCACGAAAAATATTTCAAGAAACCGTTTCTTTGATCTTCCAAAGGTTTATTGAAACATAATATCAGAGAGAAACTTCTGTTCGTTTCAATATAAGATTCTGTTCATTTTTAACTTTACATAAACAGAGAACATTCTGGAGCATCGAGATTTAAGACACGAGTCTGCAGAAGAACGTGTAGAATAATAATGAGCACTAGTATATTTTGTGGAGAAACTTGAGTAGTTGCGTGTGGCGAACCCTGGGCATTTAGGACCGCGACCTTGCTGACTATAGATAATCTTTCTCTACCTTTTATATAGCTGCTAACCTCAGACAGATAAATAGTTCTAAGATGTGACATGCTTACGCAGTCGTGTCTTGTTTCGGTTCGAGATAATGCGAAGACAAAGTTTTATCGCGCGCTCATTTTGACGGAAATAGTTGATGTCATTGTTTGAGCAGATACAAGACAATCAAGAACGATTGTCATGCTATAATCCTTATGAACTCACTATTGAATAGCTATGTCTTTAAGGTAATACTCAATAAATTATCCAGATTTTTATAATAATAATAGACATATCTATGAAAATTCATTTCCACTCAACCCTTCATCCAAAAGAGCACCAAATTGAGCTCATCTCATAAATAGCCCGACATAATTTTCCACTCAATTTCTCGTAATCTTGTTTATGACATTAAACAAATCATTCGGAAAAGTCGGCAAATTCCGTCCATCTTCGGATTTCCCCAAACCAATGAGAAAATGGAATACTCGAAAAGGTTGGTCACTTGTTTCATAATTGGCCCTTATATTTTTCGAAGATACAAAACAGAATTTAAGCCTTGTTGAGCAGCGAATGAAGCTTTATTCAATTTACCTAATTAGTCTCCATTCGGAATTAAAGACGAGTTGAAAAATTTGCTCTTTGAATCAGAATGAAGCTGAGACTCCATGTGCCTTTTAATTGCCTTTACCTTAGTGTATTGTGAATCAGATACAATATCGTTCTGATAATACGTTTACTGGTATGGTCAACATAAAAATTGATTGAATTTGAGTTCCAAAAAAGAGTTTTTTAAATCATCCTAAATCATTATTGTTAATTTATTTTAGCTTCTTCTCCTTCTGAGCGTGTCGATGGACACAGTTTATATATTAATTATTTTTGGCCCAAAATTCAGCTACACGATCTGCACTCACTTACAGTCATAACGTCATCAAATTTCAAAATATTTTAAACGAAATGACATGATTGCTATTACAACTATAAAAAATCTGAATAATTATCATGTCCACAAAATACGCTAAGAAAGAGTTGAAATTAAATCGTAGGTATATAATGTCAAATGATAAAATGATTATGTCAAGGAAGCATGTAAAAAAAAAAAGGTTATTTGGGAGCAGACAATACACTCTTACATAATTTGCCGTTAATGAGGTATCAGGGAAGCCAAATGCACAGTAACCTGGGCATACGGTGCAAGATAGAAGGTGGGCCATGGTCATTTTATTTTACCTAAAAACTCGCTTCTGCTTCTTTAACTTTATCCTCAATAGCACTTCCTAATCGGATAAGAAAAATATAAGAAGGAAAAAATTACTTAACACGTGAACGAAGCCTCCAGGCTACTCACTAAATAAATTACCGCTTATAGCCGCTTCGACAACTTTAAAGCGACCCCAAGCGCCCTAAGGCTTGAATGGGGTAATCAATTTACAGGTAAATACCCCAGTTTAATCTACGCTTCCAAACCTCTTAGAAGCCATACGTCTACCGTCACTCGAAAAAGGTCGTTTTTGTTTTGCTCCTATACTTTTTTCTCAAAAAATAGTAAAAAGTGTTTGTTCTTATGCTTAAGTTATAGCGTTGCATTACTGGTGAAGTGAACTTTCGAATGGTGAAAACTGGACATCGATACGACCACGGAGTGCAAAGTTACAAGTAAAAACATTACAAAAATTTTATTTAACGGCTGCGAACCCGGACCTACCTCAACCCGCAGAGCGCTCGATACTCCCCGCGCGCTCCGTTTCACCACCGCCGTCGCCTACGCTACTTGGACATTCTGTGAGTCAACTCATTCTGGACTCGCGATAGCCAGCTATCACGCTAGCGTCATTAGGCGCTCGGTAGAACTCAAATTTAATATAAGAATGCCGCGCGTACAACGCTCTCCACCGCCAGTTGCTGCCAATCAGAAAGTTTTGCATGTATCTGAGCCTGTCTTAACACCGACCACCCCTGGTTGTAGTACTGGTATCACAGGCGCAGCGAGTACCGTCACTATAAGGTCTAAGCGACCACGTCCGAACGACTCGCCAAAAAACGACGGTGCGTACGAGGACACCGTAGAGGAAAACTCAACCGACCAGGTTTCAGCTACTCAATCCCAAAAGCTAGATGCAGCAACAATTTCTGAACTTCGCAAGGAAATTGAGTCTGTTATAACTGTGCATTTACAGGCCTCGCTAAGATCGTACTTCGGAAACGAATTTCTCGAGTTGAAAAAGTCTTTGCAGGGACTGGAGGCGTCAGTTGAGTTTATGAGCAAAAATTATGATGATATGAAGACCGAATCAGATCAGAACAAACATGTCATAAACCAGCTGAAAAAAGAAAATGAGGAATTGAAAACCAGTGTTTCTGACTTATCCGTTAGGCTAAATAACATGGAACAACATTCCCGCCAGGATAAATGGAGATAAACGGAGTCCCTGAAAATCAAGCTGAAAACCTATTGAGCACTGTATTTCAACTAGGGAAAATAATCTCTTGCAATATCGAAGCTGATGATGTTTCATCAATAACTCGCGTCAAAAAACTCGATTTGCAAAATAACCGCCCACGCTCAATCATTGTCAAATTAAAAAACACGAGGAAACGTGATGAAGTTTTAGCATCAGTAACAAAATTTAACCGTGCTCATGTTTCAGACAAACTTAACTCTAGTCACTTAGGCTACGGTGGCCCCAAACAGCCTGTATTCGTCTCCGAACACCTGTCACCCTTGAATAAAGCCATACATGCACAATCTAGGAAAATGGCGCGTGAGAAAGGCTATAAGTATGTTTGGGTCCGCGATGGCCGCGTATTAGTCCGTAAGGAAGATGGAGCACGGCCCATACATATAAAGAGCCTACACGCCGTCTCTTTAATGTAAGAGAAAATCCAAGAGCCAAACCCGTAAGAAAAACATTAAAATTCACTGTTTACTACCAAAATGTTCGAGGAATGCGAACAAAATTGAATGACATCAATATTGCAGTTAATGTCAATAAATATGACATAATTGTGGTGACCGAAACATGGCTAAATGATACCATCAACGACGGAGAGTTATTTGACGCCCGTTATAATATTTATAGGAGAGATAGGGAATCCAGCGCACTTGCAGGAAAAGAAGGAGGTGGCGTTCTCATTGCCGTGTCTAAAGCATATGATTCTGTGCGGGCTTGTCAGTGGGAAACTACTGCAGAAGACCTCTGGGTACGCGTTAAGATAAATGAGGGGAAGAAAATAAACATTTGCGCTGTCTACTTACCACCCCCTGTCACTCAGCAGCATCTAGACATGTTTCTTGATTCGACCACAAGTGTTAATGAAACATCTGGCGAAGAAACAATAATAGTCGGAGATTTTAATCTCGGCTTCATCGAGTGGAAAAAAGACCCGAATAACTCGTATGCAAACTCTGCTGTTCCGTCAAACTACACTAACAACCTAGGATACTGTCTTATAGATTTTATGTCTTTAAACAATCTGTTACAATATAATGTTATTAAAAACACTAACAATAGAACATTGGATTTGGTGTTTTCCAATATACGAAATGCAGTGGTCGGGAGATCTGCTTCACCTATTTGTAAAGAAGACTGTCACCATCCCCCTCTAGAAATTAATTTAATTTTGATGGCATATGTGCCATTAAAACGTGTAAAATCTACTTCGTTTAATTTTAAGGCAGCTGACTACGAATTAATCAATAAAAAATTAAGAGAAATACGTTGGAAAGAGCTACTGGAACCATGTGGAAATGTTAACCTTATGTTGGGGTTGCTTTATGAATCCATCCAAGCTATTATTAATGATAATATTCCTAAAATTAAGCATGTAAGCAAAAACTTTCCCCCATGGTACTCTAAAGCTTTAGTAAGAGTTCTCAACGAAAAAGAAAAGTTAAGGCAACGTTTCAAAAAATACGAAAACCCGCGTGACGAGATTGAGTACAGACTGCTTGATGACAGAGCACGGTCGATTATGAAGAACTGCTATAAGAAATATGTCCACTCTGTGGAGAATAACATTCGGTCTAATCCTAAAGCTTTCTGGTCTTTTGTTAAGACCAAGAATTCTAAATCCGGCTCTATACCGTCCGAAATGATACTAAACGATTCAGTAGCTACGACAGGTGACGCTATTTGCCAACTTTTTGCTACTCAATTCTCATCTACATTTTCTGTCACTAGCAGAATACCTCGACCTCTTACAAACACCCAAATATACCCTCAGTTTATTCTCAGTAAAATTTCTTTTACTGAGAGGGAAGTGTTTAAAGCAATGAACAGAATTGATGTTACCAAGGGTGCTGGTCCGGATGGGTTGCCTCCGCTTTTCATTAGGAAATGTGCCCGTAATTTGGCATACCCCGTAACCCTAATTTTTAATAAGTCACTCGAAATATCTATATTTCCAACAGAATGGAAAAGGGCTAACGTGGTGCCAATATTCAAAAAAGGTGACTGTGCAGATGCTAAAAATTACAGACCAATCTCTATCTTGACTATCTTTTCAAAACTTTTCGAAGCAATGATTTGCCCAATATTAACATCCCATGTAAAAACACAACTATCCCCTAAACAGCATGGCTTCTGTACCAACAAATCCACTGTCACTAATCTGGTTTCATATGTTGACGAGATCTGTATGAGCATTGACTCTGGCCAACAGATCGATGCCATATACACCGATTTTAGTAGCGCTTTCGATAAGGTCGACCATGAAATACTCCTAATGAAACTACGTGATTTTGGTATACACGGACCCTTACTGGAGTGGTTCAGGTCATATTTGAGTCATCGAACACAAAGAGTGGTGGTAAACGGTTATCAATCCCCCGAGTACGTTGCAACCTCTGGTGTGCCCCAGGGATCTCATACCGGGCCTATTCTATTTATTGTGTTCATTAATGACATAGTGAATTGCATTAAACATAGCCAATGTTCGTTGTTCGCCGATGACCTTAAAATCTATCGTCAAATAAAAACCCAAGAAGACATAACCCTGCTCCAATCAGATCTAGACTCAATACAGAATTGGTGTACGGTAAATGGGATGACTCTAAATGCCAGTAAATGTTATCACATAACATTCACGCGGAAAAAGCACCCCCTGCTATCAACTTACTCCCTCAACGGAACATCACTTCAAAAAGTTAAAAACATACGGGATCTAGGTGTAGTGCTTAGCAGCGATCTCTCATTTGCCACACACATCAATAATGTTATTACAAAAGCAATGAAAATGGTTGGGTTTATCAATAGAGTTGGCAAAGAGTTCAAGGGAATCTTGGCTTCGAAAGTGCTGTATAACACCTTTGTGCGCAGTCTCACGGAATATGCATCTCCTGTTTGGAGTCCGACTTACAATGTTCACATAGACCGTCTCGAGCGCGTCCAAAAAAAATTTACCAGGTGCTTGCGGTTTAAAGACCACAAATGCCCTTACAGAGCCAATTACACAGAACGGCTAAATTATTTTGAATTGGACTCACTGAAGCGACGAAGGGTTCTTAATGATATGTCAACTCTTTATAAAATTGTAAACGGGATAACTTCCACTCAGGATTTGCTTAACAAAATTAGCCTAGAGGTACCTCGTCATTCTCACCTCCGGTCCAAGCGTGCCTTTAGAACGTTTGCTACTAAACCGTGCCGCACAAACCTGGGCCGCCATGCTCCCCTAAATAGAATGTTGACCTTCTATAATAAAGCCTGTTCTGTCGACAGTAGCATCGACATATTCCTTGATGCTCTGCCAAAATTTAAAACTAAAGTTATTAAGATTGACCTGTGATCAGCTGCCCACTTCTACTTTAATTTGATAAACATAATATAATTGTTAAAGTAATGTAATAATTTATTTAAAAAATAATGTAATTTCTTAATCTATATTGTAATTTTATTGTAACTTAATAATGTTTTTTTTATTAATGTTTTTTTTTTTACTTTTAAGTTAATAATAATTTGATTTTAATTTAATTTAACCCGGCTAGATTCAATTGTAGTTATTTTTTTATATTGTATTTCCTTTTGATTTCATCTTTTTAAGTTTATATTTAGTTTAATATTATTTTTATTGCAATTTAGACTCACCCTTATTTGTGAATGATGTGCATGCCTGTAAGTAACTTATTTACACAGAATCGTCTCGTGAATGTTTGTACCTAATTATTATTTGTAAATAAGTTGTTGGTGTGCCTATATATAAATAAATAAATAAATAAAATAAATAAGCCCATAGTAGGAACAAGGATTTTGTTAATGGTACATTAATAATAAAACATGCACAAAACCACGCTTTACAAATGTTATTCAAACATACTTTTGCAAGCGTTGAACAAAAGCGGCCTAAGTATTTTTAGCATATTGCCTTGCTCTCAGCACCTTCCATTGCGGCGTCGATATTGTTGCCATGTTCCATACATATTAATGGGAATGTTCCCATTGCCGTGTGCTGACTCCCTTGTAAATATTTATCGCTCACCCCTATAAGGGCAAAATACAGATTGAGAGACAGAAGGACAACTGTATACGATAATCACATGGAACAAATTGAAGTCGCACTTGCATACGTGGTGAAGCAAACAAAAATAATGATCTATACCCAGTCTTTGAATTGAGAATCTGAAGTTGAAAAATAGTTAAGCTCTACTTTAGCGTGACAGTAGGTACTTAAGGGGATTCCTTCAATGTAGTCCGTGAATATCAAAATTTCGTACGTTTTTTGCAAAGAAATTTTTGCAGGCTTTTGCCATAAGTATACTTAATGCTAAAATAGATCTTGACAAGCTCTCAACTTCAAATCCTCAATTCAAAAATAAGGTGTATATCCGCTGCTATAACTGTTCGGTGATTAGGTGTGTTATAAGAACCTGACTTTTTCAGGTTTTTGCATTGAAGGCTGACACTAAAGGGCTGAATAATTGGTACAATCCACCACTGCTCGTGTCTACTATTTGCTTTGTAGTAGAATTATCAACTTCTGTCTGTTGACCTTCTGTGATGCCGAATGGAGTGAAGGTGGAGTGAAGGTGGAAGTTCTTGTACGTGAAATGTAGTAACGTAGATATCGAGCAAAATCGTTCCAATAATGTTTACTTTAATTTTGGCATAATATTGTAAAAGCATTGGAAATGTTTTTATAACATAAGTTTAGTTTAGCTGATCTTGGCAAAACATGATAATAATTATTATCAAATAAAATTATCATGACATGTTTATCCGGCTTTGCCAAGATCAACTATACTTAATTAATATAATAATCAAATTATTGCAATATTTAACTAGAATTCCATAAGTTTAATTAGCTTAACAAACTCAGAGATTATAACATTATATTATTAGTGAAATAAAACACCTCGACTTTTTTGCTGTCGCTCGGATTTTTTTTTGCTATACACAATCCCCATTGACTTTTTCTTATTCAATGTAAATAAAGCATTCTCCGAAATGAGGAAACATTCCTCTTAAACTCGGGTTTTATATACGTTTTCAAATAAATTAAGTAAATTTGAAGGATTTCAGTTTATACGACACAAAAACATAGGTATAGCTTGTCCACTCTGAAATGACGCGCCCCACTACCGCAGTTTACGTACACACCACTCAAAGTACTACGCGACGAGCTACGGCGTAGCATGCACTGTGCTACGGCGTAGCTAACACTGCTTCGGACCGTTTTAGAAAAACTCGTTGGCCTTATGGATTCAAGTCTATCAATTCGTTTTTAGCGGAATTGTTGTCCCCAATCTATCATGCCCTTAAATTGTCATGGCCAAGATATATCCTGTATATTTTCATCATAATAAAATAGACCGCAAAAAGAAATAATATGTGAAGGTAACACCATAAAACTTACATAACGTAGCAAAAATATTTGTCAAACATCTTTATTGACACAATAAATATAGATACAGAAATATCAGTCCGTATAAACGCCACATCAGCATCTATGATACAAAAAAAAACTAAGGATGAGGTATAAATCCCATCTTTGTCATACCACTGACCTATTGAAGACCCAAGGTTTAGTGTCCTAAGACTAGAAGGTTTAGTGTCAATAAGAGTAACCTAGGAGTCTGTTGCCGGTTCTTCGCCATAGTAAACGACCATTTGGAACCGTAGACCTAGCATCTGACGTTTCATAAGTGCATAATAATATGTAGGTAATTGTGAAATATTATAATTTAAATTTAAATTGAATCTGAATTATGTCTATGATAAAGGTTCTTTAAACTAGGAGGTCAAAACAGAAAATTCATAAAATATTTTGCAATTTGCAACTGTAGTCTGATTCCAGAATCGTCCATTTAAAATACTGTAATTACACCAATGATTTCTTATCGTTATCGGCCCTTCTGCATCAACTTTACGAAGAAAAGTTCAAGAGCCAAACGATTCTGTCGAGGTTCAATAAACCGGCGATAAACGTATTTTGTTATGTTAAACTTGATTTATAGCCCTTATTTTATGGTGATTTTATATAGGAAGCCATAGGGAAGCGATGTTTTAGTATAGTGGGGGCTGGCATATTGTTTATGCCCCGCACAGATTCGGAAATAGATTAAACAATACAATAACAAACCAAATACTGTTGATATTTAAATCTGGCTTTCATTATTATTATTATTGAACACAAAAGTGATCTAAGTAAAGAATAAAACTATGTGAAACCGTTTTTTTTTTTTTTCTTCTGTTGCAATCTGTCCAACTATTAACATTCAGCATCATTTGTGTTGTTTGTCTTTAGTCGTTCTTGGTATGTGTCACCGGCTCATCCACATCAACATATCAAACCGAACATGAAAAAAGATGTTCGTGACAAAAAGTTTTGGGATATCTGAGTGATTAAACTCGAATTACCTTGAAATTATTCATTTATAACAGGCTGGCTTTTACCTGCGGCTTTGCCCGCGCGGATGTTGGAAAATATCCCAGGCGAACGTACTACCGGGATTAAAAGTTTTAAATCCCATGTGTTAGAAGAGAATTATACTGATCGAAGTCTAAATTACCTTCTGAGCATCATATATTTTAAATCGCTCGTGAAAATTGCCGATAAAAGCAATACACTTCTCGTTTGTCGGCCATACTGTTGTGTTACATACAAAAAAATGTTTCCTGTGAATATAGAATATTATATTTTCCGCGTTTATAATGTACGTTACATACGAAGTGTTTTATGCATGGGACTTGTATTGTTATGTGTAAATACGATCAATTTGTAAAGTACCATAATATCTTTTGGAGGATTATAAGTCGTAATTTTTATTTTCTGCACGTTATAGTATTCTATTGGGAAAATAATTTATTTTTTATGAAGAGAAAATACTTTTACTTGTATGTTTTTGTAAAATTCTGATCTAGTAATGTGCATTTTAATTCTAAAAAAATTTTTGATAGATTGGGCACAGAATAACGATAATTTCGCTTAAATCAAATTGTAAGCGACTGAATGAGTCCAATAAGTTTTCCTAAAATATTCCGAAGCCGTGTTAGCTACGCCGTAGCACGGTGTTAGCTACGGCGTAGCACACCTGTACTCTACAATTATGTAATACAAAGGTGATTGATTTTATACAATGCAAAGATGGTCTTAAAATCTTCAGCAGCTCCAACAGTATTTTCAAATGTTAATCAATTAGTTGTGGTTGTGGAACAGGACCAGCATTGAGCCAAGCATTTTTATCAAAGATGTAATCCCCCAACTTATAATATGCCTGTCTGCATAGTGGGCGTTTTATACAAGACTCATTCAGTTGAAGTATGTGGGGAGAAGTTTTACTGTATTATTTTAAACAGTACCCCATGAAAGATGAGTACACTTTAGCCAGCCTGAAACCTGGGTGAACTAGTAGGTCCAAATTTCTTGTACTATAAAGTATTATTTATGGCCCTACGGGCATAGGTACACACTACAGCACATACATATACAGCACTGTGCTACCACAGTGCCTGCTACGTCGTAGCTCGTCGCGTAGTACTTTGCGTTGAGTGTACCAATTTTTTTGTGCCGTTAAACTGAAATCCTTATAAATGTAAAGGTAGGATGAGTCATATAATTTTATCTTTTAGATTAATAAGAATAAAAAAAAAATACGTGTGGCACTCGAGGACTGCCGCGGTAAAGCTATTGCATAGCATATATTCAAAAATAAGAAGATAATATTGTTGAATTAAAATATTTTTTTAAAAAAATACCCCTATACCCCCCCCCTAAATCGCAGAATTTACACAACCGTCAATGACGTCTGCCCTCACGCGTCTGCCCGTGTTCGGGTCGCGCACTCGGCGATCGCGCGTCATTGCCTATCCCGCCCCTCCACCCTCGTTCTGCGCGCCCGCCGTCGACTCATCGCAGGTCATTCTTATCGTTCTAACTTTTAAAATATTAGTCCAAATTACTTAGTGTAAAAGACAAATTTTATCTACATTAAATACCGAAAGCGATGAAGGTATTTATTTTGATACGAATTAACTAAATACTCTAAAATATGCAACTTAAAAAAAGTATTCAATTTAAATGTATTTATAGCTCACTATTTTGGCTATAATGGCTTCCACATAAAAGGTAGATATATGCTGTCGCGGACTTTTATTTAGAACTCTTTAAGACAAACAACCCCACAATACATTCTTTTCATGTAACTCCAGCGGTTTAGGCAGCGCACGCAAAGATAGATCTCAGAGGGCAGGATTTTTTCCGACTTACTGGATACTTATCGTTATATTATGGCTAAATCACATAAAATCTTTATAAATTGTAGCCTATGTGTTATTCTGATATATAAGCCACATTACTGTAAAGTTTCATTAAAATCCGTTCGGTAGTTTTTGCGTGAAAGAGTAACAAACATCCATCCATCCATCCTCACAAACTTTCGCGTCAGGTTTTTTTTTCGTTACGGAATTTCTACATTCGGTCGCCGCGCTCAGAGTCTCCGATAAAAGCTATGCAATAGCTTAATAAGTTTTATCACATTTGCTTTACTTTTAATTTCCTTTTGTTACATAAAATGACGTTTACTCCAATATTTATTTGTTACATAATGGAAAACGTAAATAAAAGCCGAGCTCAAGAGGAATGTTTCCTCATTTCGGAGAATGTTTTAATTACATTCACGAGCATATCGCAAAGATCAGCCATTACCCGCCTCGCCTTATTTGAGGGAAGGAGGCTATTACTAATTAATATTATCAACGTTGTATCCTGGTAGAAATTTAAACTAATATTCTTTGTCACTATATCAACATAACTAGGCATACATTATTTGGTAAGTGACTGTCCCTTGCAAATATTTGATAATAACTGGCACATGTCTTTTCCAATGTCTTCACTAAATATCACAATATCACTATTTATTTGGGTGTTTACTCACTTAGAAGTTTTTACATTAGCTTTAGATGCTTTAGGGGAACCATCAGAGATATAACCTTGCTGCAATGAAGTATCTCATGCTGGTGTCAAACAAGCCGGTGAGGGCTTACTATTGGACAAGCTGTTGTTGGTCAATGATTGTGATCGCTCACTGGAACATGAACTAGCACTCACTATTAACTCATTCATCGCCAGCATGTATTCCCTCATTTGCTTTTCTGAGATTTTGTATTTATTTGTCATAGATATAAAATTTTGGTTAAGATTTTCTATTTCAAAATTTCAATTTTGTGTGTTATTTTCATAATGTAAAGTATTGTTTTTACGTTTTTGAGAATAATAATTCAGTTTATCGAGTAATGAAAGGCGTTCTCTATTTAATTTACCATTTTTTATGAAGAATTTCTGTCTATGAACTACCACCCTTTTTGAGATATAGACTTATGAATATTATAGACTTAATGTTAATTCGCATGTCAGATCTATAGTGACTGTGGGTTAAATGTCAATTGAAGCAGAAACCATACTTGAGGCAATGACCACCAGCTCATCGAACAGAGATTGGTTCAACGAGGCAGTGATATTATGTTGAGTACATTCTAATAGTGAAACTTTATTGTTTACCTCATGAAGCTGTTTCTCTAAAGCCTGCATGCGGTAAAGAGCAAGCTCATACTTAGAACTGCACTGATTACACCCGTCTACAATGAGCTGGAGCCTGTCCCGGGCATCGATGGCTTCAGTGTGATGTATATGTAACTGAGCCATTTCTGATTTTATGTTTTGGTTCCTTTTTGACAAGTTGCTTACTTCCCTTTCATTGTCACCAGCTTCCCTTATCGATCGGTCACACAACTCCTTAGAAGCCTTGAGGTCGCTCAAAGCCTGACTGAGTTTAGCCTCTTCCTGGCGAGCATAGGCTTTACGGATCATAATCATGATTAGAAAAGGAGAGGAAACAGAGATCAAAAGAGAAAAATTAAAGCTAGTCTATAGGATGAACGATTTACAGCGATATAAGTAGTTGAAAATTAGTCAAATAAAAAAGAGAAAAAGTTGTGTCACCTTTGAATAAGGTTATGTTTTTAAAGTTGAATTTAATGATTCCGACTTGTACTTGTTCAAATATGATTATAATGCAATGCAGATGACAATGCCAGTTTCACATAACTGGCACCGAACCACATAAGATAATTAAACTTTAATATCATATATAACGATGTTTTTGTAAGTAATACACTTTAGTTACCCTTTCTATTTAGTGATTAATTGGAATTAGGGCTTAAATATACAAATAATCAAATTATTTAGAATAAAATTACGGGACCAAATTTAAATCAGCTGTTAGCTTTAGTGTTGCCACAGAAAAAAGATTTATGATCTAGAGTATATTATACTCTCATCCTCTAACAAAGAATTCCTACCAAATAGAAGTCGAACTATTTCTCCTAAATCACAGCTAAAACGAAGAAAAAATTTCACTATTCCCGATTCCCTTTGTCTGCGTTCCGAGTTTTAGATTCTCTCAACACATGCACTGGAATCTACATCTGAAAGAATTTGTTTTGTAAAAGGTAGTAAAAAGGAAGTAAAACAAAATGCACCTTCATTTTACCAATACACTCTTTATGTTTGACTACGAACGGGTCGTAACTTAACTTTCGAAGGTCTGTTAGTTATAGGAACAGAAAATTTGAACGTTACGGCACTCAAGTACAGTCAGGGAAATTAATTGATAAGTAAATTGACACCCTACGTCAAGTTGCCGTGTTTAGCCATTTCATACGTATCTCAAAGAATGATAGTTGTCATTTAAAAATACGGACAATATAAGTTTAGAGTCAATTTGATTATTAAGTATCCATGATTTTAAAATCTTGTTGTATTTAACTCCCTTCTTTTATATCCAATAGAGCAATTTTCAAGATATAATGAGCCCAAAGACAATGCAAACAATGAGTTTGTCTAATAGATTGAACCATTAGATTCTAAAAGTATAAGTACACGGATAGATGGTGTGGCTGATCTCTCTTGCAGTCCACCTCTTTAAACAACAAGATATTAGTTTTAGCTGGATAAAAATATTATTTAAAATTCGCTTAGTAGGTAAAGTTAAGCATTTAACAAATTTGTTCCGAAGATCGCCCATTGTGACACCTAATGTAAAATTTCTACATTTATATCTGTAATTTATAAGATGTGCATAGTACAGAGTATTTCAAATATGTTGTATGTGGTTACAAACTTAGCCAACTATTGTAGAATTTAGGTATGAACACATCGACATCAGAGACCGCAACTAATTGCAGAGCATGGTAACTAAACCACGTCAAAACGACAACGTTGACGCGCAATACGTCGACTTGGAAAATTGTTGACGCTGAAATACGTCGCAGCCGCAAAAATCCGTATAGGACAGAAATAAAGACTTTACCTGCCAATTAACAATAATTAGTTTACTATCCTATGTTGTGGTGCTGATGAAATATTGGTCGAAAATTATGGACATATTCGGAACAAAATTCCCAACAGTGTTTTTTGGCGCGGACGTTTATTTATACACACGCTTTCCAATTTGTATTTCGCACTACATTTTGGTTTTTCCTGATAGCGAAATTTGCTTTGTACTGAACACGTAAAAATCAACATTTTTAATAGAAAAAGTTTCCAACATTCGCAGTAGTGAGTTTATTAACGCTTCAAAATTATTTTTGTACGGATTTCCAATTTATTTTGCATCAGACCTTGGGGTAATAATAACGCGGTAACGGCTAACCTAATTTATATAGGCACACTGATAGACCAGGACCTGTGTTAGGACATAGGATTCTTTTTATTCTCGTACGTCCCTATGAGATAATTTCTGACCTACACTCGGGCAAGGCCGCAGGCAAATGTTAATTTCAAATTATATTACCAGTAATGTAACTACTGGAGCGCTGATGATTCAACAAAAACGGCATCATATAAGAAATACCAGCAGAAATCCTTAATACCTACAACATCAAGCAAATGTGAACATTAACTAAAGTAATTAACGCAGCAATAGCGTCAAGCGTGTGGCGTCGACAAAATATGAATGGGTGTCGTTAATCAGCAGTCAATGGCGGAATATACGAGGTTGTGTTGGGAACTTGTCTGTTCAGGTTATTTAGTAAAGCAGCATAATGGATTGAAAATGCTGTCGAAGGTTTGGTACTGAGGTGTTTGATTTAGAAGCATATTAAGAAGTAGTAAAACTATTAATACTAACAGCTGTAAAGACCTCTGCTAATCAAGAGACAGCAATTAAATCAATAGACAGGTACAGTCACGACCATAAATACGTTATATTTACGCAAGATTCTAAAGCTATTTTCTCCTAAAATAGTCATAGACATTTTATGGTGTTATGATCATAGGTCTATTCTCAAAGTTGCAATCGTCGTGTCACTAGAAAATCGGTTTTGAATTATGCGTAAATGTAAGGTAGGTACCTATTTATTTATCCTCAAGACTACAGGCCAGGAGCAAAGGAGATATAATCAAAATGTTTACACATGATGCACAAACTGGTGATTGAGCATATTATTATGAGCAAAAAGGAGGATGATGACGTCTGTATCTTATTGAAATTATGTCATAGCACTATGTAAGTCGAGGAAATTTAGGATGATCATGTTCTGCAAGTGCCAAAGAGCATACACTACTATGATTATGTAATGTATTTTTATCTACTCTCATATCGTAATATTCGAATTATAAACTTCAAAGCGAGTTTATATTGACATACTTTATGAACACAATACCGAAATTTCAAAATAGAATCATATTATAACACTTTTTCTCTAACAAAATAATGTTTAAAAAATAAAAAAAAACTATTTCGATACAGCGCAAATCCAAGAAGTTAATATCACCCAGGAGTTTCCATTTACTTTTGTGATGGAACGTTACCGGGGGACAGCAGCACCGCTCTAGCGCATGCGCGGTGATGTGCTGGGTGCAGGCGCCATTCATACTTGGTAGGTTCAATTCCAATGTACCTACGAGAGTAGACAAAGCAGTGTATGAAACGGCACATAACTAGATATTAAAACACTCGTGTGATACTATTAAGAACCTCGCCTGCGGCTCGGTTTTTAATCACACACTCGTATTTTAATACCCCTTACTATGCAACTGCTTCATAAACTACTATTCTTTTAGTCATACTTGATCGAATAAAAACAAAAAAAGGGAACAATGGTGTATTCTATACTTACATACATAGGTAGGTATATTCCTTTTATCTTAGATTCTCCGAGTTCATTATGTTTTAGTATCGGATTTCTTAATGATACAGTAAGTGCTCATTAGTAAAAGTGCGACTAGTTCGTTAACCTGGCATTTGGAAGCTGATATTCTTTTTATATATTTTCTCTATAGTTTGCTAGGTTACTTGAGAATAAAACAGCCTACTTCATTCTACAAATTAAGAGCAAAAAGAAACATATTAGAAGGTATACTTACCTACTACTGACCAATTTTGCCGAATAAATAGAAATGATGATGATGGTAATACTGTGGAGGTCAGATAGGCTGTCGCTCCTTGTAAAATACTGGTATTCAGCTGCATTGAGTTAGACTGGAAGCCGACCCCAACATAGTCGGGAAAAGGCTAGGCAGATTAATTGAAATTAAAATGATAATTTACATTTTAACCCTACTACAAAACATCTATTATGAACTTCTTTAAGAAAAAATCAAGAATATTTCATATTGTAAATGTGAGAAGAAACAATGGTCAAGATAAATATAAAAACATGAACTAAATACCATCGAATCGGTAACAACGGAAAGTCCACCAGTACATTACAGCAGTAGTAGCCACAACATAATAAAATGACCACGACATCTATCGCCACTTAGGACCACACTAAACACTACATTATACACATTCTGGTCCTTAGTACCGTGACTATAAGATACGACCGGAATAAATTACAGAATCTATTGTTCGATTCGCAATCTCTCCCTTCTACACGAACCATTCATAAGCGACCACTGCCTGTGCTTTCTAGGCCATGCATGCGACAACACCTAGCTAGGCACTGAGCCAGCCTTATATTATGCTCCCTGAATGTTTGCTTTAAGATACCGAAATTCAGGTCAGATGGACAGAGATCAGTTTCTCATGGCAACTCCGATGTGTGTATGTGCCTATTATGCAGTTTGTAAGTAATAGAAACTTGCTAGCTGTTGGATTCAAAATCTTTATTGCGATCTAAGTGTACAGAATATTGAAGATGTTAACAATAGGTAGGTTTTTAGAACTTATTTACCCGTTTAAGGCATTGCAATTTAAATGGTTATAACTAAAAAAAAATAAAAAAATACCTTTAAATACTCAATATTACAGTTACACAGTTTACATTATATTATATTAATTATCATTATTCATACATTTTATATTATATCATACTATTCTTATAATTTATATCACATTATAATTAAGTATCACAATCATTTTAATATTAGATAATTATTTTTCTTCAAGAAATTCTCTTACAGAGTAGTATGCCTTTTTAATCAGTAAGTATTTTAGCTTCCTTTTAAAAATACCAATTGGATGGAGGTTCTTAATGTCTATGGGTAGATGGATAGAATGCTCTAGGTATAGGCATTTAGTCTACGGTTTTCAACTCAGGGTTTCAATTTTATTTCTGTAGACCTCATCGAGATATAAGTACTAACGTACTAGAGAAGCTACGTCAAATAACTGAATTGTCCTATTCTTCGTAATTGAATCTTTAGTTCACTGCAGCGCTAAAATAATAACAATTCGTCTAAACCGTAACTAATTTACCACAGCGCTAGATTTGCTGCGGAAGTGTATTTATTCTCGGCATAAAGGTCTTAAGCGCCATGTAAATCACGGCACTTACGCGTTTTCTTCGACAAAGTGCGGCGCGATCGCCGCAGTTGAACGAGACAAAGTAGGAATTTACGGTGTCTTCTCTAGTACGTTAGTACTTATATCTCGATGGTAGACCTACTATTATTTATTTATTAAAGTCATTCTTTATAACATCACGCTTGTAATGCCAAAAAGGTTAGAGAATGCCATGTTTCGCCCGGTATGATAAAAATCTCATGTTACAGGGTTATCAATGTAATCTATTTATTTAATATTAAACTCTGTCGCCATTACCGGTTAAAATCCAATAATTACTGCTATGTCATCCTAATAATCAAGCTGCAATATTCAATAAATCGCAGGAGACATTCTAAAATCCCGGTTTTCAATATCAAAGGAAGGTAAGTATTGGTTATAATACTATCCATACCAACAGAAAAAAAATCGTAACAACATGTCTCAGAACAACCTTATAAATTGGAAACTGATGACAACCCGAGGCTACATCAATAAACAATTAGGTACCTACACTTAATCCATTGACCCTCGATTCAGTAGCTCGATATAGAAACTTCTGATAGAAACACTCCCAAGTTATTGGGATTAAATTCTTCTTAAGAAATCAATTTGCTGATGTAGGAATAAGACGGTAAGAGCTACAGTTTATAAGAAATTAACTTTTGTTGTTTATTTTCCTCTATCGCGTTTGATATTTGTTTGTTTTAACCAACCTTCTATTCATAGTTCCTAACTAACTGTGGGTTCTGGTGTTGCTCAATCAATTAATTGTTCTAGACGTCGCAAGCCTCGTTTTAATGAACGAGTGTTGTCATTGGATTAACAGCAACAACTTTCAATAGAATACGATACTATATATGTGATGAATGAATGAAAATGAATATGATCATATTTATTTTCATTCATTTCATTATATATATATATATATATATATATATATATATATATATATATAAATAGGGAAATAAGGATCCTTTTTTCTAGGGGAATCCTTATTTCCCTTGGTCGCGGTATCACGCGTGAACGGCTGGACCAATTTCGCTAATTCTTTTTTTGTTGTGTTTGTTATTGTAAGGAGAAGGTTTTTACGGAAAGAAAAACTAAGAAAATTGCGCAGAAAATTGTAAATTTTCAGAAAACTTAACGAATATTTTAACTTCGCGCGTTGGACAGTTAGCGCGTTTGATGAATGTGAATTTACCCTAGTAGAGTTGTACCCTACTCTGCTAAATTCACATTCATCAGGTTGGTAGGTATGTATGTAGGTAGGTAGGTAGGATAGGTAGTTAGGTAGGGTAGGTAGGTGCGCCGTAGATAAGTACATAATGCTACGCGTGCGAAGCCTGGGCGGGCAGCTGGTCCTTTATAAAAAAGAACCAGGTTCTTAATAATTGATTACAATGTAGCCTAAGACTAATAAGCAATTTTAATACAACAATTTTTATTTTTGTGGTTTTTAATTATTTAAAAACTTAGAATAGTGTTGATTTTACTTTACACAAGTCCGTTCCACTTTCTTAGAATCTGATATAATAATAAAAAAATGTGAGCCGTCACGGGATGCCTGGCAGATGTGAAACATCGACATTATTTTGTAAAAGTAATATGCAGTAGCGCATGGCGACGCGTCGCCACACCGTACACACTACTGCATATAGACTGTATATATATACCATCATATAACGTGGCGATGCGTCGCCACGCCATGCGTCGCCACGCCATGCGTCGCCACGCCATAAATCGGTTTTACGTGCGGCTATAGATGTTTCACATCAAAAAACACTTTGTTCATGTTTTATATGTGTGTCATTGTCACTAATATTTCTATACTTTTTACACTGCACTAACTCAAAAGGTTGTTTTTATTTTCGCACTTTATTATGTGTGGTCTACCAGCTGAATTGCCTCAATGTTCAAAATGTCGGTGGTGTCGGTGTTGTGTGGTATTTTAGGTCACAATGGAGGTCGTTAATTCTTATATACCAGGACGCATTAGCAATACTCCTGAGTACCTTTTTCTGGAATGTTTGTATAATTTTTATGTTGGTCGGTTTGGTACAGCCCCACAGTTTGATATACCTTATTAGTCCAGTCATTATAGTAAGTTGACCTCGGAATTCGAGATACCCAGCTGTAAGTCTGTAAATACTTGTATATTGACACCCTAAAAGTTGTCTCAATACCTACATATGGTAGGGTGTCCGCAACTATTAAATTTCAAGGTCAAAGGTCACAAAAATCGGTTTTTTTTTTGCGCTTTTTTTGTAAATATCTCATTTCCTATGGGTTTTTTGCTATTTGTATTCATTATCAATATTGTAGAATACAAAATTCTTTACAAATTTTGTTCAGAAAAATGTTTCATACGGTGAACCGTTTTCGAGATAGAGGGCGGAGAGCGCGCGGTCACAGCATTACTTCAGGTCAACCGGTGCGGGGTGCTTGGACAGGAAACCTCCCCGTGTGCCTGGGGGCTGGAGTTCCCTTATGGATGCGTCCGGGGGGAAGGCCAGTCTCCAGGACGGTGCACCCTGGGGTGCGGGCAATGACTCCCCATTAGGTACTGCGTGCCTAAGGGGTCTCGTTGCCCGTATGCCAATATCCTGTCGGAGGACCGAGCGCTCTAACGTGTACTCGCTGAGAGCACACGTTGAGCAGCGTTCGAGTGGGAGCGGGCTCGACGTGCACTAACCCTGCCGTCGGGCAGGCAGGAGGAAGTCTTTTCTCCTGCCACCGTTGGTCTCGTAGCCCCGAAGAGTGTCAAGGTCATGTCTCTGGCATTTGACGGGGGTCGAGGGTCTTGGCTTAACCGCCCGGGCCGCGAGGTAGAAAACCTCTATAAAAAATCACCCCAAACCTCCAAGCGGCGGCGCACCGTGAGGGAGGTTGATAGCTTGACTAATGGGTAGCTTAATTAGTCATTAGTGCGAACCACTATTTTTTTTGGTTGGTTGGTTGGAAATATTTTTACTCGTGGGATCAAATATGGAAACAAACATAAAACAAAACCCAAAACACGATGACGTGCCAATAATATTGGCGGAGGAACCACTTGCCGGCGACGGCAACAAGAGTCGAGGAGACTCCAGTCCCTCAGGGGACAAAGCGAAGTCCGACCAGGACACGGGACGCTTGCGTTCCAAGTTCTGGAGGAAACGCTCGCGCGACGAAAAGACGGGCCGCGCAGGATCGGCAGGGCTATCCTCGAGCGAGGAAAGCCTGCCGCTCGCCAAAGTATCGACGGTGAGGAGAGGCCGAGGTCGCGCGGTGGCGGTGACCTCCAAACCAGGGCGGGGCAATCGGGGTCGCACCAAGCGGCCTGATACCCCCTCAGGAATTGGCGGGGAGAGCGACGCTGAGGTCTCGTCAGAGGCCTCGACCGAGGAGTCGGAGGGGGTCGCCGTCACCGTCCCTCAAAGAAAGACCCCCGTCCAGGACCGGGAGCGGCCGATGGAGGGGCGCCACCCTGTTGGTGGTGGGCCAGCCGCCGCCGGGGCCTCCAATTCGGAGCGAGCGGCCGGGTTTGCGGAGGTCGTAGTGGCCGCAATTAGGAGTGTGGCCTTGAAGAGACTCCAGTCCTCCAAGGACAAGGCCATATCCGCGGCCACGGCCTCCATTATGGCGGCAGCGGAGGCCTTTCTCGGGTCTCCGTCGGACGGTATGTCCGAGATGCGGGCGGAGGTCGCCCGCTTGACAGCCGCCATGGAGCTTCTCCGAAAGGAGAATGAGGAGCTCCGAGCAGACCTGGCAGGGTTCCGTGGAGCCGGCGCCCGCGTTGTGTTACAACGTGGAGCGGTGCAAGGGCAAGGCCCGCCCTTGCAGGCGGAGGACCGGGTTCTGACCCTGGTGCGGAAGGAGCTGGCTGCCTTCAACAGCCGGTTCTCCGTACTGGAGGGCATGGTCCTTCGCCCTCCTTTAGCGGCGAGCCAGCCGGCCTCGGGCCAGCGGAAGGCGGCATCGTATGCCGCCGCCGCAGCTGCCGCCGCCAAACCAGGCCCGTCAGGGCAGACCAGGGGTGGGGCTGCTACACGGGCAGCGAGGGCCCCGGCGAAGGCGGTGGGGGCCCCGGCTCCGGCTCCGGCCCTGGCAGTGGGAGCTCCGACTCCGGTGGCAAAACGGACGCCCCTGCCAGCTACTAAATCTCCTCAGGCTGATGCCGAGTGGCAAATCGCCGGGGAGAGGAAGAAGGCGGGCAAGGCGCAAAGGGCGGCCAAGAAGAAGGCGAGGCGGCAGCGGCGCAAGGAGCAGAGTGTCGCGGCTAGGCTCCGCGCCCCGAAGTCCGCAGCTGTAGTAATTACACTACAGCCGGAAGCGGAGAAGAAGGGCGTGTCCTACCGCGACTTGCTCTCCAAGGTCGGGGCGGCGGTGGACCTCAACGAGATCGGCGCCGCTCAGGGCATCCGGGTCAGGGTCACAGCGACAGGGGCCCGGATGCTGGAGGTCCCCGGAGCGGCCAGTGGCCCGGCCGCTGACGCCCTGGCTGAAAAGCTCAGGGCGTCCCTAAATGCGGATGAGGCCCGAGTGTCCAGGCCCACCAAGTGCGTAGACATGCGCATCTCGGGCCTGGACGACTCCGTGGTGGAGGCACAGGTGGTGGCCGCTGTCGTCAGGACTGGGGGGTGCTCTGCCGAGCAGGTTAGGGCTGGCACCATCCGTCCTGACTTCAAGGGGATGCGAGCCGTAACGGTGAGCTGCCCCGTGTCGGCGGCCAGAAAAATCGCCGGGGAGGGCCAAAGGTTATTGGTGGGCTGGGTATCCGCGCAGGTCAAACTGCTGGAACCCAAACCTCTGAGGTGCTTCCGCTGCCTTGTGGGTAACCACGTTGGAGCGAAATGCACCTCGGAGGTGGACCGCAGCGATCACTGCTATCGCTGTGGTCAGCCCGGTCACAAGGCCGGCTCATGTGAAGCCACGCCGCACTGCGCCGTATGTGCGGCGGCTGGCAGGCCGGCCGAGCACCGGATTGGGAGCAAGGCCTGCGCCCAACCCGCCAAAGCCAAAGCCAGGGGCAAGCCCTCCGCCACCGCCGTCACCGCCGCAACCGCCGCCGCTACTACTGTCGCCGCCGCTGCCGCCTCCACAGTCGTCGCCGCCGCCGCCGTTGCCGCTGTGGCGGGGCCCTCACGCGGGGCTCGGGGGGAGGCGAGAATGGACTGCCAATAGTGGCCCCATTACGCCTCCTCCAGGCGAACATCAACCACTGCGCCGCAGCTCAGGATCTGTTGCTCCAGAGCATGGCGCAGTGGTCGATTAACATCGCCGTGGTCGCTGAGCCGTACTTTGTCCCGCCCAGGGATGACTGGGTGGAGGACCTGAGCGGCTCAGTGACCATTATATCGTCGGCCGCCGCCGGTACCCCGTCCCTCGAGGCCGTCAAGAGGGGACAGGGTTGCGTGGCAGCACGGTTCGGGGAGATTGTCGTGGTGGGAGCGTACTTCTCCCCGAACCGAACTCTCGCCGAGTTCCACAACTCCCTTGGGGAGTTGAGAGTCGTCGTCGTCGGGTACCATCCCCTCCCCGTGGTCGTCCTCGGGGACTTCAATGCCAAGAACGTGGCTTGGGGTTCCCGGTATACGGACACACGGGGCAGGATGGTGGAGGACTGGGCCCTGGAGACAGGCTTGGTCGTCCTGAACCGGGGTTCTGTCCCCACGTGTGTGCGGATGCGGGGTGAATCAGTGGTGGACATCTCGTTCGCCAGCCCCGCTCTGTCGCCGCGTGTCATTGACTGGCGCGTCATGGAGGGGGTGGAGACCTATTCCGATCACCGGTACATCCGGTTTGACGTCTCCGCCCAGACCTCGGGCGCGTCGGTCCGACAGACCCCGAGTGGTCCGCGGTGGGCGCTGAAGCAGCTGGACCGGGAGCTCCTCCTGGAAGCCTCGATCGTGCAGGCCTGGGTGTCATCACCGGACAGGCCTGCCGACATCAATGTCGAGGCGGAGTGGTTCCGGGAGGCCATGTCCGAGATATGTGACGTGGCAATGCCCCGGGTCCAGCCCGGACGTGCTCGGCGCCAGGTGTGCTGGTGGTCGCGTGAGCTGACCGCTTTACGCGCGGCATGCGTTGCTGCGCGCCACCGGTACTCCAGGCACCGCAGGCTCCGTATCCGCCCTCCGGATACGGAAGCCATTGAGGCGGAGCTGTACGACGGGTACAGAGCGGCGAAGACCGCCCTCCGAGCGGAGATCGAGCGGGCCAGAGGACTGGCCCGCGAGGAGTCGCTGGAGACTCTGAACAGAGATCCGTGGGGACGCCCATACAAATGGGCGAGAGACAAACTCCGCCCATGGGCTCCCCCGCTGACGCAGAGTCTCCGGCCCCAGCTCGTGGAGGACGTGGTGAGCGCTCTGTTCCCTTCGCGAGGGGAATATACTCCCCCGCCCATGGCTCCGCCTTCTGCGGTGCCCAATGCGGACCACTATAGTGACGACGACGACGATACTCCGGAGGTGACCGAGGTAGATTTGAGAGTGGCGGTACGTAGGCTGAATGCCAAGAATACCGCCCCAGGACCCGACGGCTTACCTGGAAAAGCCTGGGTTCTGGCCTTGGAGGCTCTCGGGCCTCGACTAAGGGGGCTCCTAAGCGCATGCTTGGAAAGGGGCCAGTTCCCGCTTCGTTGGAAGACGGGGAAACTGGTCCTCATCAAAAAGCCGGGGCGCCCGGCGGACTCTCCGTCCGCTTACCGGCCCATTGTGCTGCTCGACGAGGTGGGCAAGCTCTTTGAAAGAGTGATTGCAGACCGCCTTGTCGGGCGGCTGGTGCGAGTGGGACCGGACTTGGCGGAGAGCCAGTTTGGTTTCCGCAAGGGGCGCTCTACGGTGGATGCCATCATGCGCGTTCGAGCCCTCACGACGGGGGATGCTATTGCCCGGGGTGGGGTCGTCTTGGCGGTGTCTCTTGACATCGCCAATGCCTTCAATACCCTGCCCTGGAGTTGCATTAGGGAGGCACTCCGGTATCACCGGATGCCGACCTACCTCTGTCGAGTGGTCGAGGCCTATTTGACGGACAGGGCCGTCATCTACCCCGGTCACCACGGAGAGTGGAACCGGCGAGAGATGTCGTGCGGTGTCCCACAGGGATCGGTCCTGGGGCCGCATCTGTGGGACATCGGCTACGACTGGGTGCTGCGCGCCGACCTCCCTAGTGGCGTCAGCGTAGTGTGCTACGCTGACGACACGCTGGTCCTGGCGCAGGGGAGGTCGCACGAGGCGGCGGCCGAACTGGCGACACGCGGGGTTGCGACAATCGTCGATAGGATCCGGCAATTGGGACTCGAGGTGGCCTTGCACAAGTCCGAGGCCATGTGTTTTTATGGTCCTCGGAACGCGCCACTGTCGGGTTCCCGGATAACGGCAGGAGGGGTTCACATCGGTGTCGAGTCGACGATGAAGTACCTGGGACTCGTCCTCGACAGCCGGTGGAACTTCGTGGAGCACTTCCGACGTTTGGCTCCCAAACTGCAGAGGGCAGGGGCTGCTTTGAAGCGGCTTCTGCCCAATCTAGGGGGTCCAAACGCCTCCTGCCGGAGGCTCTATGCGGGGATCGTGCGGTCCATGGCCCTTTACGGGGCACCGGTGTGGGCGCGTTCATTGAGGCTGCGACCAGCCCAGCGGTTGAACGCGTCCCAAAGGGTCATGGCGATCAGGCTGGTACGAGGATACCGCACGGTCTCCCGTGAGGCGGCGAGCCTCCTTGCCGGACTACCGCCATGGGATCTGGAGGCAAAAGTCCTCGCGCACATGTGGGAGTTGCGCGAGGAGGCGAAACGCCGGGGCGTAACTCCGCTGCCGCGAGAAATCGCGGCACAGCGGACAGAGCTCCGGCGGGATCTCATGGCGGCATGGAGAGTGCGATTGTCGCAACCCAGCGCTGGGCACGCCACAATTGTGGCGATAAGTCCCCTCTTTGAGGAGTGGCTAGAGAGGCGCCACGGCGTCCTCACCTTCCGCCTGACACAGGTCCTCACCGGACATGGTTGTTTCGGGAGGTTCCTGTTCAGAATAAAGCGGGAGGAAACGCCCGGGTGTCACCACTGTGTGGATCGCCCGGAGGACACGGTGGAGCATACGGTGGAGGTCTGCCCAGCTTGGGCGGAGCACCGCCGTGTCCTCACGGAGGCGATCGGCGGCGGCGATCTCTCGCGTCCGGCCCTGGTTCAGGCCATGGTCCGGAGCGAGAGTGCATGGGAGGCCGTCACCTCCTTCTGCGAAGCAGTAATGCTCGCGAAGGAGGAGGCGGAGCGCGCGAGGGAGAGGCAAAATGCGCCCCCTCGCGCCCCTAGTCGCCGCAGGAGACGCCCCGGGCGTCGGGAGTCGAGAGCCGACTTCCGGCCACCGTAGGCGCGGGCTTGCGGACGGTGAGCAATGGGTAGCTCGCCGTCCGATAGGGACCAGGCCCGGGTCGACGGCGCGTTGTGTTCCACGCGCGCCTCAAAGAGATGTCAGCACCAACTGACGGGGTCCGGAAGGGCCAATGCCTGCCGGGGTTGCGGGTTTGTCTGAAAGGGATATCGCGACCTCGGCACACAGGCAACGGAAGGAACACGGGTGGGTTTTAGTCAGTAAAAGTCTGACACGCCCTCCCGCTCCACCCAGAGCGGGAGAAGTTATTTGATAATTTCCCATCCAAAAAAAAAAAAAAAAAAAAAAGGTCAACCGGTGCCTCCGGTCGAAAACGCGCCATATATAGTTGATGAACTATCGATAAATCAATCGATTATAAATATTTGTCAATTTTTATTAACTATTATATTATATTTTATCATTTTTTTCCTAACCTATCCACTTTTTATTCAGTATTTTCTTTTTATTTCAGTTTGAATCGTATCTTGGTAACTACGGACGTACAATTTTAAGAACAATGGCTGATTTGTGTTTTCTATGTAATAAGTCAGATTCGGTTAGGTTGTAGTTCAAACTTGGTTAGGCTATGATTTGGAACCCCAGGTATGGGGTTGGGCAATGCGAAACGATTTTCTGGAGCCTATCATGACAATTTTACCACCTGCTCCAGAAGATTTGCTAAATACAATTTTCTGCAACTGCAAGAGTGGTTGTGGTTCGCGATGCGGATGCAGGAAAGCGGGCTTGCAATGCTCTTTAGCTTGTGGCCAATGTAATGGGCAAGCTTGTCTCAATGCTCTACCATATCAGAGCGACATTAACGAAGATGGAACCTTTGACCCCGAAATCATGGAAGAACTTGAGACAAATGTCGTTGAAGACGATAATGAAGACCAGTTTGAAATTTACCAGCAGCCGGAAGACGACGATGAAGAGGAATAAGATGATTAAAATTATAAATTGAAGTTTTTGTACCCTTTATTCCATTTTTATACTTTTAATAAAAATAAATGGTTTTAATGATCTTTTTTAATAAAAAGATTAATTCATAATTTATTTGTTTTTTATTTTTTCATCATGTAAGGTTATTAATATTAATTAGGTTAAAATTCAAATATAATTCCTATATTTTCTTTAACAATTCTGCAATTACATGGGCAGGTAAGTGTTGTTAAATAAATTAATACTGAATAAAAAGTATAGGTTAGGAAAAAAATGATAAAATATAATATAATAGTTAATAAAAATTGACAAATATTTATAATCGATTGATTTATCGATAGTTCATCAACTATATATGGCGCGTTTTCGACCGGAGGCACCGGTTGACCTGAAGTAATGCTGTGACCGCGCGCTCTCCGCCCTCTATCTCGAAAACGGTTCACCGTATGAAAAAATTTTCTGAACAAAATTTGTAGAAAATTTTGTATTCTACAATATTGATAATAAATACAAATAGCAAAAAACCCATAGGAAATGAGATATTTACAAAAAAAGCGCAAAAAACCGATTTTTGTGACCTTTGACCTTGAAATTTAATAGTTGCGGACACCCTACCATATGTAGGTTTTGAGACAACTTTTAGGGTGTCAATATACAAGTATTTACAGACTTACAGCTGGGTATCTCGAATTCCGAGATTCTTACCTAATTTAAGCTTAAATGACTGGACTATATGTTCACATTAGCATAAGAATATGCTTAAACATAAAATGTTGTTATTATCGATAGCCAGGAACGTACTCCAATCAACCAATACATATTTTTTAAACGTATCTCTAGCTTCTCTCTTTTTAACGTACGTGTTCCAGCGCAGTTTCGCGTCAAGCCTCACGCCAAAGTGGCTCATGGCTATATTTTTGTATGGCTCTTGTTGGCGATTTATGAAGATTGGATGGTAATCATAATTCCTGTTGGTGAAACCAATGTAAAGTGGTTTCGAATTTATTCACAAATCGTTTCAAACATTAAATGAAAAAAAATATTGACGGCAGCAGTCCAAACAAATTTGCCAATAACTATGAATTGACAACCAATTAAAATTGAATCGGTTATCAGAAATGGAGTGCAAATCAAATGATCTGTCAACACCATTCCATCGCTTTAACGTCCCTGCTTTAATATTTGATTCGTTACTCGACGTCGACAATGAAATATAACAATTCAAATTTTGCATTTCCGAAATGAATCTCGCAAAGTTTTTATCAAGAGGCACCAGTTGTTGCGAACTCATTTTGTTGATGCAAAGAAATTGACGTTGCAGAAATAAATTTCAATAGTACGGGAAGTGTTCACTGAATATCTTCATCATTTACAATGAAAGCAGTGATTTTTAACCATCGTGTCTCGAATGAATTAGTTACGAAAGATTTTTTGATTCATGCATTATTCTTTAAGTGTTTTATATTCTAGCTAAAAAGCTAGATTTCTAATGAACTAAATTCAAGTTTAAAGCAGCATTTAACGTCGTAAAAAAGTTGAAAATTCAAATATCATATGAAGAAACCGTACTCATTCGGATATCGATAGAAATGCAACCACATCCGTAACAGCAGCCAATCTTGGCAGCAATCCAAGAAAAAATAGGAAAGAACCTTTATATAAAAGTCACATTATATCGGGAACCCGTATGTTTCCAACCGTTAATATCACTTATCCGGGACTCGACAGATCGCGTCATATTTACGACGCCATTCGCTAATCTCGCTCACTCGCATGAACCATTACACTCAGCATATTTCAGTATTCCTCCAACATTGGCTAAATGCATGTCAAAAACCGTGGCTGTTTAATCTATCGTGGCGTGTTTAGCTTTGTGTGTCTCTTTATATGTGACATCATTGTGTTGTTCAATTATTGCTGTGACAGTGAGTATTTTAGAAACTTTTGTTGTGTCGTAATCTTTTACGTTGTTTTACTTTTATTTGATGTCACTTGACCATCCATTACATATTAAGACCCCTCCGCGCCTCGGAAAGCACGTTTAGCCGTTGGGCCCGGCTGTCATTCGTAGATCTTTGATAGTCGTTACGGCTCGTCAGAAGCCTGACAACCAGCCTTACCAAGGGGTATCGTGTACCCAGTAACTGGGTTGTGGAGGTCAGATAGGCAGCCGCTCCATGTAAAATACTGGTATTTAGCTGCATCCGGTTAGACTGGTAGCCGACCTCAACATAGTTGGGAAAATATTAGGTAGATCGATGTGTAATAGTGAATAAAAAAGGTATTCTTTAGTCACTGTATGCATAGGGTTTTTGCTATCACGTTTTGTTAATTAGGTATTTCATGATTTTAGTTGAGTTAAAAAAGTTAAACTTACGTGGATTGGTTAAGTGCTATTAATATTACTTCATTTCTCCACCAATTACTTCCATTCCTTATCTTTGTCATAATAATTAATGATGAAGCTAAACTATTTCTACGCAACGCATTAATTCTAATTTAGCCGGTCCCCTTATAACCTTCGCAGTGTATTTCATGAAATAAATAAAAAATAATGAAGGACGGTAAAACTGAATGTGAGTTTTTTCTTACACCTGTGAAAACCTTTTCCTTACTGCTTCTTCAGTACAAAGTGTTATTATGAGTACCTATTTTATTAAAAAATATATAAATTTTATGTTGTTGCAAACTTTCACCACTATACAAAATTAAAACTGTAATTCCTAAAGTATGCAAAACCGTTTTAAAAGTTCACAACGTCCATCAGTATTCAAATCAGCTTATCAAAGCAGATTTGCATTTTTCCTAACCGCCATTGAAATCGTTACAGTTTCATGTAAACAACCACAGAATACCTACTCTTTTAAATCGAAGTCTCGTCAAAAATGATCACGTAGAAGTAAATGTTCAGAAATTGCAGCGTTCATGCAAATGGCGCGGAATATTGCGAGCCCAATAATAGGTTTCAGACTGCGGAAGTAGCGACGTGAACAGACTTGGAACTTGTCTAAACGCTTCTTATTTTATTTGTGTGCGTAGCTTTTTAAGGAGCATTGCCTTTGTGTGAATGTTAGTGGTTTGGATTATATTATAGTTTTTATAATGAGTTTTCGTTTATTAGAATGGTAAATTAAAGCTTTGTTATCAACCACGTTTACAAAACACTATTCAATGATATTGGAATATGACAGTTCAAGTTCATTACTTTGTTTGATAATGATATTCTTTTTTAAATATTTTCATTCTCATTGTTATTTCATTCTTGGCCAGTATGAATGCATCCGGATTCCTAGGTAATTTAAACACAACTATTATTTACGAATAAAAACATTAATGTAACGAAAAAATCATGCTATTATTGCCATAATATCACGCGACATTATCTCCCTGTTGCTGAATAGATCAAATATTATTTTTAGTTAGACAATACGAGAGAATAACGTTGGATGTATTCGGAATAGTAATTCTAGATAAATTGGCTACTATCATAATTTATTCTGTTGGCAGCTGTTGTCTGGGTTATATTTATTTATTTTTCGGTGACTGAGAAAGAATGTGCGCATAAGTAAGCAGTAAGAGTTGTGCTATCAGTACTATGAGAGTAGGGAGCCAGTAAAATAGACAGCAAGAAAAGAAAAAGAAAGGTAATTCTTTATAAATAAAACGCACATATACTCGTATAGGAATTGTATTGTGAAAGGTAACTACCGAACCACAATCTGATTACTATGAATGAAGATTAAATAAGTCCAAAGGAGGCAAAGATGTGAAAGATGTGGGTTAAAATTAAATAGAAAAACATAATAATAATCTACGTGAGAACAGTAAGAGGTTATTTTAAATTGAAAAGTGTAACGAAACGAATATAAAACATTTATTCATCAAAATCTTCATCCCAAAACAACTGATAATCCAAAAAAGAATTTGTAAGAAGTTCATTTCGGTCGAAGAAAAGCAAAAATTGGGGCATTACAATTTAAAGAAACTCTTGACAAATGAGACGTCAGCGTTTTCGTCATAATCCTCACTGTGACGTGCGCTAATATTGCATTCTGTTTAATATCGCGTCTATCAAGAGCAAAATATAGAAGATTTCGAGGAAATATCTCATTGTTTTGGGCTCTTACGAATTGGGGCGTATTTTCCGAAGTTGTTTTATTATTAAACGGGAATATTATGAAAGGGAATATCAAAAATTTAAGACGAACAAAGAACATTGTTTTCCTGAATTTACTTGTAAGATCGCTATATATATCGGGTTGTTATGTAGATTTACCTACTTGTTTAATAGATTTAAACTAGTTTTCGAATCTGTGTCGTAAAAAATCAACGATTTTGAAATATTCTGATAATGCACACATATTCTAGAAATAATATTATAGACGTATTATTAATAATGGCATCGACATTTTTATAAAGGCACATAATATTATTAAGTTGATTCCATAACATTTTAGAGCTGCAACAGCTGTCTTATATCGGTAGTCGGTTCTTGTTAGACGGTCGGGTCAGGGTCGGATGCAGAAAACAGAATTCTTGGAAACGATAAGCATTGAAAATGATGATTGATGCATTAACTATTAGTCGTTCAGATTTCATTCTACATGACACATTTTTTGGATTTTTTGAATTGGCTTTGATTTTTAATTATAAGGTTATTTTCAACATATTTATTTTAACAAAAAAGTGCAGACTTGAACAAAAAAAAAAACAATTTTCTTGAACAGTCAGCACACGTTATTGACACTGAACTAGAGTTTTTGGGTCTGGCGTAGCGGAGAGTCGGAGTTTCACCATAATAAGAGGCCAGCTTATACTGGTTATACTGACGTGCAGTCTACTGTACCTACCTAATTGTTTGGTGCTTTTGTAATTGGATCCCGTATACTTCCCTAAAGTATGTCATCTGCGTATTTCATGCCAAGAATTTTAATATCGCTGGAGCGTTGTCATCGACTTGGAAATTACAATGGTAAATGATTTATGTCATGTCATCTTGGGTACCAATAACTCACATACCTACCTATGGGCTCAATGAAAACATGATGTTTTCATTATCATTCAATTACAATAACAAAAATTATTTGGAGTTTGTTGCACGTTCTTCTCCATAGAAATGTCATGTACGTTTTGGAATGGGCAACGCTTCAACTCTCTGACTATCTGACCGACTCCTTGACAATTCAAGTAAATAGTTTAATTAAAATAAATGCGTGTGCGAATAAGTTTGAGTTTTATTCCCATAAAACTTTTGAAATCATTATTTAATCTTAAAATTTAAATAATAAAACCAATTCTGCTGATCCCTAAACCTAGCCCTAAAATGAGCTCTTAATCATCTGCCCAAAAATACATCACACGAGTCCAACCTTTATAGGCCCACAGCATTAGGGTACCCACTTGACCGATATTCCTTCATTATTATTCAACGCAACACTTCGCAACCGCGGCAACCCTCACTACATCGCATTGGTATTCTGTAGATGAGCAGACAAATAAGTTAAATAAGTTTGGGGGATGGCGTACACAATGTGGATTGTGATGAGCTGTCAAATATTTCAGATTGAGGTGTCGGCAAATCGCTGAGGTAGGATTCGGTGAACCATTAAGCAAGACTGTAAAAGAGGGTCTTATGTTTTTGGGATGGAAAATGTTTTAAGTCAACCGTCTACTGCTACGTAGGATGCGCACGAAGAGGTTTGCCACGATCAAAATCAAAATATTTTATTTAATGTGAAATAACCTGCATGCCATTTATGAAATGTCAGAAGCTAGGTGCACGGTTACAATTGGTGGTTTCCTATAGAGAAGAGTCGTCAAGAAACTCCACGATTACTCTATTAAAAATGATTGGATTTTACAATTTTTTCTAATCTAATAATAATTTGATAGTGTAGGTCGGTCAAAAAGTACCAACTTCGTATCAAAATAAACAACAATAAATTAACAATAGGTATTTATTTGTTCAAGACTTAAACCTATTTACAATTTATTATTGTACCTTAAATTTGATTTTATAACTTAGTGGCAAGATACAAGACATGTGCAATTGGGCTAAGCTAGGAGGACTCCTCTGCTATAAGCACTAGTTACTTCCGTCACCACCGTGATCGAGACAAGAGTGTGGTGCGATGCAAATGTAATAAAGAAAATGGTCAATAAATCTACAGCCCACGAGATCTACGATACATTTGTTTGCCAACTACACATTCGTGCATAGTGTGATGGTCGTAGTTGACGATTCCGCCTAAATGTTAGCGAAGCTAAGAACACGTGCGTAACTTAACAGTGGGCTGCTGTGGAGTGGCGCTTGTATACTTTAGGTAAGTAAGTAATTAATGGAAGTTTAATTGAACTTCTAGTAAAAGTTTTACGTGATTTATTGATAAACTTACCTAAACATACACATGAATCTAAACAGATTAAAACAAACTACGATCAAACTTTCAATCTTTATTTCTATTCTATTTTAGAAAATAAACTTTCTCGATTGCAATAGTTTATTTTCTCGATAAAATGTGTCTGTGGTGCCAACGTGAAACCAATAAGGGACCAGTCCAGCTTTATGTGAAATGAAAAGCACGTGTATTTCCGTAGGATTCAAAGCAACACGTGTATTTACAGCGAGTTTTAGCGGTCACACAACCATTGAAAGCGGACTGAATAAAATGCCTCTGTAGGGTAATCCAATGCAAATTCAGTCAACAAAAATAGAGCAATTTCCATGGTGTAAAATTGTTCTCCAAAAGCAGTGTTTTAGTTTTGTTTCTAGGTTTCTATAAATATTTTTTTAAACCGCAACTGTTCATGGAACCGGTTTTTAAAAGCCCAATTTGATCTAACTGATAACGCCGGGAGGGACACTGAGGGATATATAGCGACCTCGTTTCTCAGAAAGGTCAGGTGCGTAGTAGCCCCCAAATAGCGAGCGCGTTGAAGCAAAACGAGTATCTAAGAATCGTAGCAGGTGGCGTTCTGTAGTTTCTGCCTCCACGGGAAGAACGCGTATGTTTATGTGTGTATGTATAATAACGTTTAATTTGGCAAAAGCCAAAATCATGTAAATGAGCACTTTACATTCATAGCAGACATTTATATTCTCAAATCGGGCCGCCATTACACAAATCACTAGTACAGGTACATCGTTCCCAACGGACACAAATGTATCGCGCAATTGTGTCGCTGTTTTTTGGTCCTAATCCCGAACTAAACGAGGTGTGGATAAAACATGAGTGTCTAGGAGGCATAAGTTGGGACTGTTTCGATGTGTCACAGGTTCAAAGCTTTTTCTTGTGAAGCATGTTTCACATAATTTAGCTACATAATGACATATAACGTCACCTTAGTAGACAAGTTTTAAGACTGACAATCGTATTCAAAAGGATTTTGAACATTATATACGGAAAACCGACTCTGCTGAACATAGACCTAATCCAAGGATTACCACAAAGACTTGTCATGCACTGTCCAGATTCAATGGACTCCCGACTCTTCAGCCAATGAACTCCATCATAAAAATAACCTGCATAAGCTCGCCCCTCAACAACTGGCAAAATGTGCGTGTGCCTACTCCTTCGAGGAAAACAGGCTTGATATTATTGTTAAAAAACCGGCAAGTGCGAGAAGGACTCGCGGCCTGAGGGTTCCGTCGCAAAGCTGTGCCGAGCTGCCCGCGGCTTCACTCAGGCGATACAGCGGGCTGCATTATAGTAGAAAAACACGTTCTCCCATACATTGCAACTGCAAATGTAAGTTTATATATCACAATACTGAGAGATTTATCATGTTATTTCTAATAGATTTTCCTGTAATCTACAAGCAAAGAACTATTTCCTGTATTTTTTTCAACATTTTTGTCTCCATAGTTTCAGAGATACGGTTGGGAATGGTCAATATTTTTATCTATTCTAATTAAATAACTTAAATATATTTGAGACCCGCACAACAACCCCTTGCATTTGATATGACAAACGGTATAATTAGCAAAACCTTTTACTTTTAATTTTATAATTTTTCCCGCCAGAATGACCCGCATATTCAAAATTCATCTATTTACATTACACGTACATGTTTGGGTCTCAGAAATGTATAAGTTTACTAAAATTCAACTTCAGCGGTCCAGTAGATTCGGATGAAATTGGCTGTGATAGACGGACAGACAGACACACGAGTGATCCTATAAAGGGTTCCGTTTTTTCATTCAGACGTACGGAACCCTAATAAAGTTGAAACAACCAATTAATCCCGCATTTTTGGCCGAAAATGAAACATGAACACTTTTTTGATTTACACAAAAGCCTGAACAAACTTACATAATTACAGGTCTTTATAAGAAGGCATTGACCACATACCACCGTTCTACCATCAACCACAGACTAAATTGAGGCTCATGAAAAATTTAAATGGCTCGTCAATCGGTCAGACCTTTTTCCCTTTAGAGGTATCAGAACTCAAAGGCTCCGATATTATATGCGTTGATACTGTTTATTGACGGTATTTTGGTTGGAAAGCAATTTCCTATGAAGTGAATTTTACATCGCATCGCTACATCCAAGTTGATCGCTACTTGGCTATTTAGTATTTTTAGGACCCCAAAAAAGGCATTATTTGAGGTTCGCAAAAAGAGACGCAATCATTATATTTAAGTGTTCAATAATATTTATAAGAGCGCAAAATGGAAAATATTAGAGGTTCGATTATATACATGCCCTCATAAATACAATGATCATCATGTTATTTTAGCAATTAATTAAAGTAATTGAATAAGTACAGTACTTATGAGTTCAATGACTTTTGCCTCTGAAAAATATTTTACAAAACTTTTTTGCTCTGTTATATACCGCAAGCTTTTAGACTAAGTAGAGTTCTAGGAAAATATAATGTTATTGAGGATTGTAACCTCCAGTTGGAGAGAGGTGAATATTTGAATAATTGAATGAGATGTTGAATCCAATTTTATCATTGACATCTTACATAAGTTTCTAAGAGTTTTAATAAATAGCCAACTAGCTAGAAGAGGAAGCATTTTTCTCGCTAGTGTCCACAGCTGAGTCAATTACTGCTCATACAGGAAATTATGGTCTCAAAGTCCAATCGAGTATGAGTTTTCCAATATTGCCACTGGGCAGGCCATTACGTCATCGCTGTAACTTGTTACCTAGCGTCCGGGAACATGCATGCGTTTATTTTGTATTTCATAATTTTAATGCTAATATACAGAATAAAAAGTAGCCTATGACCTTCTCGAGGTCCCAGGCTACCACCTATCTGTCGATACCGATCGGTTCAGTGGTTTAGGAGTGAAAAAGTAACAGACAGACAGACAAAGTTATTTTCGCATTTAATTTAAATATTTATGGAAATATGGATTAGTAAACACTTGGTAACGCTACTAAAGTGTTATATTCACAGTGCCCTTTATTCAACTTGTAATATGCTATAAATAAACGTACAATTCGCTACCACTTTTCAAGAAACCTGAGAGGTATTTAAAGAAGGCTTACACACAATGGCTTTTATCTTTTTACCTCTGAACATTTTCTTAAAAGAAAATAATGTATGTTCTCTTAAATTACAGAGTAAGATTATCATGTTTGTGATCAAAGATGAATGGGGCAGGATAATTAAAGTGTTGTACAGTCAGCAACATAATATCACCCTGTATTTTCTATTATTATTGCAGGGAAAAAGCTTCCCCTCATATGGAAAAAACATAAATGATGATATATATATTCCTTTATCATTAGTCAGCGGTGGAGTATTGTTGTCTATTCTGTGGTGGTGACGTATACCAATATTCTAAACGTATACAACTAGCGCTCTTATTGGTAAGCCTTACGTTATGTGATTCGTTTACCAAAATCAAATAACCAATCATAGTTGACAGCAAAATTAATTGCACCGTCCTGGTTTTTAAACCAGTAATTTCAGGCGAGCCTATTGCCATCAACCGAATTTAAATTGCACCTCTGCCAAACCCTATGGGAAATACAAGCAAATATACAACCAAAAAAAAAAAACTGCTGTTTCCTACTTGTGTTTGGGGGGACTGTCTTATGTAATTTTGACATTCGAAAAGTGCTGATTCTCAGCCTATTGGAATTTTGAATTTTATCTTCTTTTATCTCGTCGAAATGTAGGGAACTGCTGGTTTTTTTTTCGCGATTTCAGCGTTGGTCCCATAGTGAAAGTTTTTCATAATAATGAGTACAATGACATATGAATGATAAGACATTTAGGGTAAACAAAAACTAAGATTGTATAATTGCTACTCATGTAGCGTTCTCACCAGCTAGCGAATCACATTTTTCTACACAAAAAAACTTTATTTTTGTGTAGAAAAACCTGTATAAGTTTCAACAACCCTCACTTTATTTTGATGCAGACTATACCTGTTTTATTTCTTGTGATCCTCTTACGTTGAAGATAAGTGCGCAGTAAGATAAGCACGAGCCAAATAAATGAGTGTCTGCCTTTTACTGCGTTCTTTACATTATGTTTTATTTCAGTTTTTATTCTGGCTCTTCATTATAAAAGGCTTTTGTTTAGTTCGGCTGAAATTTGAATAAGCTAGCTGCAGGACGTCATTGCCGTTTAACTTTTAAAACTCAATTACTAGGGGATAGAAATGTTCTATTATGTATTGGCTGTCAGTTTTCGGCTTTAGTCTTTATTTAAACAACTTTTTCTTCATTTTATTATAATCAGTCAGTTCAGTGAACAGTTAAGTTACTTGCGTTTCACTGGCCTCGAGTACGGATACATTTGAAGACAGTTCAGCAGACTGGCTTCGTGTGTGCGTCAGTCAGCGGCACAAGCCTCTCATGAACCTGACTCCCTGAACTGACTCGCAAACTAATCTTGAGTTCGGAGCCCTTATGTCACTGGTATAACCAGTGACTTATGGGCTTCGAACTCAATTGGTAGGGTAGGCCGCACATCAATAGTTACACTGACCTTGAGCTGACTTAGCGTATTCCTGAGGTTCAATAGAATGAGAGGCCAGCTTATACTGGTTTTGTTTCCTATGACGTGTGGCCAACCATACATACCTAAGAAGTGGGTTCCAAAAACGCCGAGCATTTACGATATTTCCTTCTACGTTATTTATAAAGTTAGGTGTGGAGATACATTACACGCCTACCTACACGAATATGGCGTAATATGAATAAAGTGTGATCATTTGTAACAAAAGTTGTTTCTCTCGGGTAGGCCTACATTTTTGCGGGTACCAACTTCTGAGCAGGTTTCATAAGTCCAGGCACGCACTAAGCAACTGCTAGCTACTACAGTGTGGTGGAGAGTGGCCGGCACATACTGATGTGGTTATTTCACACATACTAGGCCACATCTAAGTCATCACGTTTGACCACCTTTTAGCTTAGTGTGGTGTACCAACATTAAAATGCTTGGTAAATGCTCAGAACAAACTGACCACTATGAGGCGAATACCGCGCGGGAAGCGGGACAGGACTGTGCACGTCGATCGTTCAATGTTTAATGATTAGGAGGGCACGCGATATTACTCGCACCAGTTTGAACACCTCCATAGAAATCAATTGACACAATCACCTCAATTTGACCAAAGCTTTATTTTCAGGATAACTGGGTGCACAACATCGCTCGATCTAACCATTTTCATTTAAATACTGTCCGAGCAAATATTTGGTCAATCATAAAACTTAGGCTCGTATTACAGAACCTCACTCAAGACTCAAGCATTACTTAAAACTAGTTTCAACCAATCAAAAGGCTTTTAACGGGTTTAAGTAATGCTTGAGTTTTGAGTGAAGTTCTGTAATACGGGCCTAAATGTAAGCGCAGTTTAGTAGCCATTATGGCAAAAATAGAAATAACACATTTATGAGGTACACAAAAACTAATTTTCAAGTAAAAAATTAACATTAGAGAAAAAAGTGTATTGTTGGTGCCTGTACCAATGAAAAGTCATTGTACCACTAAGCGTTTGATCTGGTTTTTAGTGGCCTAGTGTGTAACGGTTGTAAACACATACGTACAGCAGCTGTGCTGGCGCTGGTGGCTATTAGAAAGTTTTCATGTAGACTTTTTGCCGTAAATAGGTCAACTGCGTAGCTGAGTGATTTCGTAATTATCACGCGTTTTTAAGTAAATATTTTTTACTGGTATTTGAATTTTAGCTACTGAATATTTTAATAATAATTAAGAGTATTTTTTGTTTAAAAAATATTTTTGCTAGCTACGTTATATTTATGTTACATACTGCAATTCAGTTTCCCAAGTCGCTATCCTGGATTTTAGTTTTAAAATTTTTGAAACACTATTTATTTTTTACAAACACTATAAAAAATCCTAAAGAAATAATATCTTATTAAGGTAATGCTCGCGCTCTCCTTATCAAAGTGCAATCTATATATCCTTCATTACCATTAATATTTAGCGTCTTAGCCAAAGGTTTTCCCCTTCTCATTATCGCAATATAAGTGAATGGGGTGGGGTGTTGTATAAGTATCAGAAAGGTTACTGATAACGGTAACGATGTAGATTTTAACAGCTGATTGTGGTTATAGAAGGTTCGGGCATTCGTTTGGGGTATAAATGGACTTTTTTATATGAATACTAGATTTTATAGGATTATAATTATAGCCGAGATAATAATCATTTGAAACGGTGGAAGTCAAATCTTTCTATCTGTTAAGCCAAGGATTACAAGAAATCTTTCGAGTCTCGAAGTGAAAAGAGAACAGAAGAAACGTAAGTATTGTAGGTTGTATATATGCATGACTGGTTACACGCCGGAAATATTGGAGGAAATGATAAACGAATAAATAATGAATATCAATATGTCGATTTTCTTTTCAAAGTCAGTCTGTAGTAGTGAAGATAAAACTTTAATAAGTACATAACAGGTCACTGATGCTTCAGAAGATTGTTAAGAGGAAATAATCATTGACACTCAGATCAGCCAAGACCACTAATTAGACTTAATCCCGTGACCATCGATTTCAGAACCAATCTGTAGTAACATCGGTTCCGGAATCGTTACGTCACAGTCCCAATTCCCGATCTTCACGATATAATAATAACGATGGCGACCGCAACGGTCCGGAGAGCTGACTGGAGTCGGCACCAGCTGTCTTCATGCAAATAAATGTAGCTGTGTTTCTTACATAATTAGAATTTGAATCCGCTGGGTATAGCTATTAGAAATGTAGAAGGATAGTTTTTGTTCAGGATTACGCAACAACTTTATCACTGATTTTGTTATAACTTACACATAACATAGCATAACTAAACTAGGCAGAAATATACCTATACTACACACATTTTGCTTTATGTTCGGACTTTCGTGGCTACTTAGTAATCCATTTATTTAGGTTGGGGATAAAGTAGTTACAATGGCGACATATGCAGTGGAACAATAGAAGCTGTAAATAATGATGATGATAAATACATGAATGAGCAATCATTGAGATAGAAAAACGTATTGGTGATTGCAGTTCGTGTGCCAATTCAATCCGTGAACAAGTCTTTACGTCCTATCATTTTTTTTCTGACCATTATTGTCCCAGTTCTGGGCAAAGGCCCCCGTACTCTCTTTCCACATCTCTCTCTGTCTAGAGCTGCCAAGGAACAATCTTTATTAAAGGAGTCCAGCTCATCCCGCCATCACCAACCATACTAACAAAAAAAAAAGCTTTTAAAATTAAAGCAACACTTTCAACTAAAGTAGGATCCGTTAAAAATAGATAGGTACCAATTTAGGAACTTCCCGCGCAAAAGAAACTTCAAGAATTTTTTATTTTTAACTTCATAGCTTTTTCTTTGTATATGTTATAGCTGTGATATAGTTATTCCTAGGGATATAGCTATATACCGTAAAATAGTTTTAAGAAACCGGTACATTAACTGTCTTACTAGGAATTTAACTATGATACGAGCACGATCTAGTAGGGCACTCCGACCAAATAGGTCAGGTTAGGTTAGAACTGTGACCAACTACGCGCGAGTCGAGCGAGCGAAGCGAGCGGTACCGCGGCGGCAGACGGCGAGCGCTACGTCGAAATTGATCGCAATAACAAAATTAGGCACTCCGACAGTTATGAACCGCTTTCATATAACTATATTACGGTATGAAGCTATATCCCAACAGATATTACTATGTCACGACTTCATCCATCTTACTGCTATACATACACAGTTGGAAGTGTAGGTATTGATATTTAACATTGTCAATAGACAATGTTCAATATTTTTGCTCAAATTTTCTTCTAATAAGAAGAGACTTAACATTTTGCGGGACACTAAACGCCTACAGATGTAATGACAATAAAACTTCTATTGCGGCTCGTTCAGTGTCCTTCAACGGATTACCCTCCTTTATGATTCTTAATTAATTAAGAAACGAATTTGTAAACAGTCAAATGATTTGTTAGCAAAAGTGAAATGTAATTTAATTTTAACAAAATAAATGTTATCGAACCATAGCAGCCCCTTCAAGATTTAGAAATAACAATTAAAATATTTTAATCTGTTCAAATTAATTCAGAATTTAGTAATCTTACAATTTTAACTTAATAAGCGGATTGGGACAACGATTACTAAATTAAAGTCTTAATTATTAAATTATTTCACTTAGCAAGCTTAACCAAAATAATTGTTTAGGTGTTACTAAAGAACTTAAAGAGTCTGCTTTGTGTTTACTTAAGTTAAGCATGTACTACGCAAAAATGTGGGCTGTTTTATACAAAAAAAACCGGTCAACTGCGTGACGAACCACGCACGATGAAGGGTTCCGTAGTTGGGATGAATTTTTCCCAAGAACAAACTTAACTTTATAGTGTAACAAATGTTCCCCATTATATCGATACGTCACGGTCAATTCTCCAACTACAAATGCAGTTTATAATCGCAAAAATATATTTTTCTATACTAATAATATTATAAAGAGAAAACATTTGTATTTTTGTTTGTAATGAATAAACTCGATAAATACTGATCTTTAAAAAATTCTTCCACCACTAGAATGCTATTATTATCACTGAGTACAGTACATAGGCGATATACACTCGAGAGCAATGAATCCGGGTCACTTAAAGAATGTTAAAAATCTCGGAAACTAAAAATGATAGGTTAATGCAATAAATTGTATTTAATAGACAATGTAATACTCCTTAAATTAAAGTAAAAAAAATATGAGTCACCATACATTTTATTAACACAAAATTACATAAAGAAAAAAACTGCTGATCTCTCCTTAAAACAAAAATAGGAAACATGAAATTTTTGAACTTTATTACGATTTTCTTGAATTTTAATACTTCGTATTGCCTCCTCGTGCTTCCATTACTGCGTTTACGCGGTTTGGCATGCTGTACACCAAGTTCCTTATACGATTTTGGGGAATATTCTCCCATTCCTCTGTGAGAGCAATTTTGAGCTCACGAAGCGTGATTGGGGGAGGGTTTCGTTGTTTTACGTATCTGCCTAGCTCGTCCCAAGCATGCTCGATCGGGTTGATATCCGGGCTGCGCGCTGGCCACTCCATACGAGTAATGTTCATCTCTTGAAGGTAGTCATTCACAATCCTACCTGTATGAGGTCGGGCATTGTCATGCATAAATATAGCATCCTCACCTAAATTGACCATAAATGGACCAACGTGATCATTGAGGATTTCTTCCACATATCTTACGCTAGTTAAAGAGCCGTTTTCTATGATCACCAGCTCTGTGCGACTTTCAGAAGAAATTCCGGCCCACACAAGTACAGACCCACCACCGTAGGCTACTTTTTCTTCGATGCATGCTTGCTTGAATCTTTCCCCTGGTCTTCGATACTCTCTGTGTCTTCCATCGTGCTTGTAGAGCATAAATTTTGATTCGTCGGAGAACATAACTTTTGACCAATCTTCAATACTCCAATTTACGTGGCTCTGGGCATATCTTAGTCTTGAAATACGATGCCCACGCTCCAGTTTAGGGCCGTTTGCAGGTCTAAGGGGTTTTAAGTTAGATTCAGCAAGCCGACGTCTTACTGTCCATGCACTTGGGTTACTTCCTCCGAGGCGTCGAAACTGATTTGTGAGTTCAGTTCCTGTGAGAAAGCGATTTCGAAGCATGGTGTTCACCAAGTATCGGTCTTCTCGTGCTGTGGTACACCTGGTTCTGCCCGTTCCTGGTCTGCGTAGGTTAGAACCAGTTTCTTCGTAACGTCGGAGAACTCTTTGTACTGTTGACAGCGACACACCGACAGTCCTGGCTGTATCGCGCTGACTCCGGCCGGTTTCCAGCATTGTAAGTATTCTGGTGCATTCTTCAGGCGTAAGCGACATAATTTCAGCTTGAATAATGAATATAGAGCACTATCAACATGGTTTATGTACCCACATAAATGACAGATTACAAACAAAGGCAAAACCAAATGCTGTAATTTCGTAGTTCCATCTTCGAAAGTGGCCCTTTTTCAAATTTGATTTTTTTATGATATAACTTTACAATAACTAAGAAGTTTTAATACCTTCAGTTAAGGAGTATTACATTGTCTATTAAATACAATTTATTGCATTAACCTAGCATTTTTAGTTTCCGAGATTTTTAGGATTCTTTAAGTGACCCGGATTCATTGCTCTCGAGTGTATTTTGATACTCACAAATAAATCAATACCAATAAGCGTCGCTCCCGTTACACCACCTATAAAAATATCCCATACATTTCGTAGGAAATGAGACTCCAATCTACTTTTTACGGTGGATAGACTGGCTGCGAATAAACAAAAAAAAAAAAAACGTATTTTTATGTTTCGAAAATACGCCTTATAATTTTATTTGATTTGAGAACAAAACTTAGATAAATCGTAGGGATTGGAAAAAAAAAACACAAATGGAATGATTTTATTTTCTGTTAATAATATTTTAAACACTAGATGAGATCGGCGTTTTCTATCGGACTACTCTGAGAAGAAAGGCTGGAACAAACACAGAGGCCATAGCCTCTTTTAAAGTCCAGACATAATCTTGGTCAGATCATGTAAACACCATGTAGATTGGTGTCTGAAATGGTCTTTTAAGGAAATAACCACACTGATTGAGTGGACCTGTCCAGTCAGTGCACGGATTTATCAGTAATCGTGCAGATTAACTCAGAACTAAAGGAGCTCAACGATTCGACGAACTATACCAAAGAAACGACATTTGGGTAGGCCGCATAAAATTACTCAAACTGCCAGACCATGAGTAAAACAAAATGCGAAAAGAAAAAAAAACAATGACCCGCGTATTCTTTACACTCACAATAATTAAAGTAATATAACATTCCGGACGTAAGAAATAGTACCAACCCATTTCTTCCCGTGGGTGTCGTAAAAGGCGACTAAGGGACTCACTAGAGAATGGGCAGCAGCGTTGTACGAGTATGTATTTTAACACCATACTGCGATCGCCAACCCGCCTGCCAAGCGTGGCGATTATGGCAAATCTGCCAAGCGCGGCATTTGGGGGAGGGCTATGTCCAGCAGCGGACGTCTTTAGGCTGAAATGATGATGATGAATATTTTACCAAAGTATATATATATATTCATGTCATGTTTATGTATGTATCAAATTGATCAATGTATTTATAAAATCCAGAAATAATCTTGGTCAGATCATTTGAGGACCATGTAGACTGGTGTCGGAAATTGTCTTTTGAGGAAAGAACTATACAGATTTGAGTGGACCTGTCCAGTCAGTGCACACATTTGTCAGTAATCGTAAAGCTCAACTGAAAACTTAAGGAGCTCAACTACTACTATACAAAGATTTTATACGATTTCTGACTTTTCTAGCCTGCACCGTGTTGTAAACTCCGACAATTTTTTTTTTTAAATTTTAGGTTCGCTCCTATTACATGGGACTTAAACATAACTGGCAAAATATGTTGCACCAACTATAGGCACACCTCCGCCCAACCCTTCGGGTAAACAAGGCGTTAAAATGTTGTTATTAATGCTGCTTATTCGATAACTCTTCGCTCATTTTGGTAGCCATGAAGAGAGTACCTAATTATGCCAAGAATGCTGTCACCGGTCACTGCACCGACATCACTATCTTCTTTATAATTATAGCTTCAAATAAAATATCAAACTTATTGATATTACTCTGGGAACAAAATTTATATGACTACGCCATAACCTGCCGTACGTGCTCCCCTTACAAAAGCCAGCTGGGAGTAAGTTATTATTTCTGTAAAATTGGCACCTACCACCTGTGTTCTAATAATATTACACTGTGCGATATACTGCTCGTATATAAGCGTAGCATATGATGTAATATTTTCCTTATAGCTTCCTTGGTAACATCGGTTATCGAAATTGAATGGAACGTGAGTGTTTAACGGTTGAAGTGGTTTGACTACGTGGTTTGGTGGCTGATCGATTTGAGTGGTTTACTTGGATCGGTGGCAGTGAAAATTGAGTCTGTTCCACATTATCATCTGCCTAGCCAACTTTATTAGGGTTGGCTTCCAGTCTATCCGGATGCAGGTGAATGAAATGAAGCGACTGCCTATCTGACCTCCACATCCCAGTAACTGTCTGTTTCACAAGTTTTGTAGCAAGCCCTTATAACAATTTATTTGATTTCGGCGTAGCACGTATTTTTCTTCCATATATCTCAATCAGTCAGCATCCCTTCCTAGCTCTATCACAATCCATTCATCGTTTTTTGGTTGTTTCTTGCACTTATTTGCGTTGATGGCAATAGAATCGCCCCCTATTACGTGGTCCTTTAACATAGCTGACGCAAAATGCGCTGCCTAACACTTCGAGGATTATATCGTTGGGGTGAAATTATGTGTTATTTGCCTTCACATTCAGAAGTTTTGCCACGACCGATGTTCCTCATTTCTCTGCATCACATTCCAACCAATTTTCACACAACTCATCATGGCTCTGCTCATTATTCGACTGTTTAATATTTTACATCGTAGTTAAAAAGCCTCACGAACAACTTTACTGAGGATGTTAAATAGCTGATGAGTTATGACGATGTTGATGTTGTGATAATGTCATACACGTGTGTTGTAATGGCTTCCATTTTAACAGTATAACGATGTTCTTTGCTCCACTCGATCAAATGAATATCTACTTTGGAACTGACATTTTATGAACGAGTGTACTACAAAATAAAACAAAGAAGTTTTGTTTTTTTTTTATTATCTTTATCTATACGTTGTATGTATAAAAATCGCTTTTCGTTTCGGTCTGTGTGACCGTTTAGTTCTTCTGATCTACGTAATGGATATTGATGCGATTTTTATCTTAATTTTGAGAATCTATTCCGGTAGGTTTAGGTATGTGTAGAACCTAAGAAATCTCAATGTTTTATCAAGAGGCGGATAAATAGCTAGTGTATTTTATGTACCTATTTATTTTATTATCATCGTCTGTAGCAGTTAACCGCTGGATATATGCCTCTCCAATTACACTCTTAGTGTTAGGCTCGATCCTCGATAATTAATATGAATATTAATCACCTGGATAAATTGATAACGAAATCTATTAATAATAGAGAGATTTAAATATCAAAAGACTTCATTATAATTAACTTCAACTAAAGTAAGTGGATAGATAGCGGCTTTCATCTTAAATTGTATGATAATAAGCATTTGTATTTTAGATTTTAATATTAGGTAACTAATAATTGAGAGAGAAAGCTTGTCGATTGTAAATTTTATCATTTACTAGCTGTACCCCGCGGTTTCACCAGCATAAGTCTCGATCCCGTAAGAATATCGGGCTAAATTAAATAAAACTAATTAAATTAATTAAAGCTAAACAGTATCCTATGTTCTAATCCAAGTCATGGTGTACCCATATGCCAAATTTCATTCAAATTTGTTCAGCCGTTTTAGCGTGAAAGCGTAACAAACAAACTCACTTTCGTTTTTATAATATTCGTTAGGATTTAGAGTATCGTACATAATGTTGGAATAGTGGCTTTTTACTTTGAGGGACTGAAGTGCGAATTTTATAATGCATTGTGTCAGGTTTTCTTCGACCAAAAATCTGGTGCGTATTGCGACGTGCGTGTATAACCAGATGAATGACCGTAGCCGAAGCAAAAGGAGGGTTAGGACCATAGCCGGTGGCGTACTGTGGTTCCTGCCTACCCCTATTGGAAAAATACGTGATTGTATGCTCGCAACAGTATCTAAAGAACCTATTTTTAAAACTATATTGAAGTCAAGTGTCTCCAATGTGTCAATTTAAATCCTAGATTCATGACTGAGCACCATTCTAGAATTCACAACTTTATTCATAGCGACGTGCTTTTTGAATAGAAAAACCCATTCTTTGTTGTATTTACAAAGTTTCAGCACAACACACACTTTATATTTCTTTCTTCGCGTGGGTATCGAAGGAATGACTTCAAGGATTATGTCGCGAGAAGAGCATTCTCCTTTATTACCATAAGAATACATTGCGATCGATAAATTCGTTTTCGATGATTGGAAAAAATATTACACGGCAGATAAGAAGGCTATTGAGGAGGCCCATGTTAAATAAAGGACGTTTTATGAAATCCGTAATCAGAATCTGTCCTTAACCGAATAAAGGATATTAAGGGCTGTATGTATGACACATCTATAAAATATAACATGAAAATAAAACTTGAAAATATAGCGATCATTGTGCCGATAGTAGTTACGGTGGTTTATCAGCTAAGAACCATTGCCTAAAGAGGCTGAATTTGGATTAAAATACAAAATATTAAATTTTACATAAAACTGCCCATAGTAGGTTGTGAGAAATAAAATATTTTATTTTACTTATGAAACTTCAGAATCATATGGAGAAGAGGCGGCAGGAAACTCTCAGGAACCAGTTACTCTTTTAAAAATAATTGGTTTTTACAATGTTGCTAAGACTATGACAGGACAATGGTAGGCCTGCCCACAAGTACCAGCTGGTAGATCGATGCAGGAAGCGTGTGGACACGGGTTTTACGTTGAAGTTCTCTCTAGACTCTCCATACCATGATACCACAATTAAGTTATGAGTTTATATACATTTTCGAATACATTTCTTTGAGATATTCAAATATGGAAGTGATATGTGACTTAAAATGAATAAATTAAATTGAAACGTAATGTCACTGTGTCTTTTGTTGAAACATGTTATTATAAGTTTATTCTCGTTCATTTTAAGTTCGATGTAGATATACATTTACTTAAGTAGCTTGATTCAATTTTTATTTATTTTCAACCTGTGATGTTTTTGTAAGAGTGCCTTATATTCGTAATTTCTAGGCAAGCTTAAAACTTATTTTATTTTAAAAGTTAATTTTTAATGTTTACCTCCGGGTAAGTATCTATACTTATCCGTCCTTTATAATTTTCTAATCTGCTATAGTAATAAGTAATTCTTTCGTTTTACACTGATTGTGTTAAACTGTAAGTACCTACCTCATTTTTAATTAATCTTATTCGAAAAAAAATCTTCCGTGTTCCGATCGTTTTTATTTAAGCTAATTTACGTAAATTATGTGTTTTAATGGAACCTGCTTATAAAGATAATTAGACTACTAAACGTATACCATAACGCTTTACAGGCATGTAGCTGCTAATATGAAGGCAATTACTTAGTTTTAGGGCTCTCTACCAAACCGCCTTGACCTAATTGCGGCACATTCTAATTGTGTTATTCTGAAGATAGTTTGACGAACCTCGTCATCATCATCGTTTATCATCCATCCGAAGCATTTTGAAGGGAATTCCTAATCCATTAGTTTCATATCTTTGAATTATTCGTCTGCTCAACAACGTAAATAACGCGATTAATGTTGAATAATTGTCAAAATGAATAGCCTTTCCATTGTAAGTACGTTAAACGCAATCATTCTACCGAGTATAAGCCTATTTTCTTGTGCCATTATCTACCTATTGCTCATTTACATAACAATGTCCTTTGTAACTGTATTTATTCGGCAAATACCTAGCAATGAATATTGGTAATCCTTCGCCACCAATGAAAGTAGTAAGAGGCGACTATTACCACAAATGCGACCGGCTCTCTGATAACACAAATTGACTTTGGAAAATTACCAGGGATGCATGAGAGAACTGTGGTTATATGAGCAGTGCTGGCCCAGTGGTAACAGCTCCGACTTACGAGTTCTAGGTCATGAGTTCGAACCCACGCAGGTGCTTTACTTGCAGCAAACAATGTCTTCACCACTGCTCTCAAAATGGTGAATAAAAACATCGTGAGGAATCCGGCATGTCCTAGAACCAAAAAAAACGAAGACGTGACATCTACCAACCCGTATTGGGCCCCCGTCGTAAATTACAGCCCACTCCTCTCGAAGAGAAGAGCTAGACCTGTGTCCCAGCAGTGGGAACATTATAGATTGATTGTGATACATACAAATAAATAAAATTGAAGTGTCCAAATAACGCTTTTTTTACTAAATGCATAATTGAAAGTGCGGTACTTATATAATAAAAATAAATAAAAAAATAAAAAATACAAAGACTAAACCGATTTTGACAGTACTTTCACTGACAGATAGCTGATATTAAAAGGTGAAACTTAGGCTACTTTTATTTAAAAAAAAAAAATAATGGTCCACGCGGGCGAAGCCGCGGGTAGCAGCTAGTAAAAAAAATATAATTATAATTGTTGATCAAAGAAGCTGTTTAAATTTATTTTACGACGAAAATTTTATAGACTTGTAACAGTTTATTGATTTTCAATGTTAGATTTACACAGGACAGGTAGTTAAAAAAAACTTTCAGTGTAGTTTGAATACGCTTGAAATATCGGGATGGATTTCTAACATCAAATCTTATTATCTGATCTTTAAGTTGGTAGCTTACCTGCCATAGTAATCCTTGTTTAAAAGCCGATTCTTCACAGTGATAAGAGAAATATTTTAATTGTTAGCGGTGTTGATAATAACTGGTAAGTATTCTCATACATTCTTATCTTTATTACCTACTGTAATTAAGCGAGTCTTCGAAGTTTTAAAAGTTGAAATATTTTAAATTGTTCCAGTTAACTTTAAGAAAAGTTAAAAGTAGTAAATACACAATATTATAAGCTATCAATTAATAAACTGCCACATACCTTTCAAATGACGATCACCATCAGAAGAATCAGAAACCAAACTTGACAAAAAAAATCACTTTTAAAAAACAACTCACTGGCACTAGTCAAAACGAAATTTAAAAAACTAAACACAAATCCAAATCTCGGAAAAGTTTTGAATATGGAATGTGTAGTTCGCGAGCCTTCGATCGGCTTCGGCGGGAGGTGTATCCCGTTCGGCGGTCGGGTAGCTACTGGCGTAGAAGCCTACCCCTAGCGCCCTAGCCCATTGAAACTTTTATAACCTTATTTTATGCAGTGGCTCAGTTTACGCTGTCGTGTGTCTTTTGAACTTCGATTCTTCGTTATCGGCACGCAATTTGACCATTTGATGGGAGGCAGGGAGGGTAGTGTTGAAAGAGGTTGAACTAGTGGGCAGTGTAGTGCGGGAACGGGTCGCTGTCATACTTGAGTGCAGAGCGTAGTCCTACTCTCTGCGTTTTATAGTAGTTACATTGTTGTGGAGTAGCGTGTGTAGTACAATCACGATACTTCCTCTACTTAGAACTACTACTACTTGGGAGTAATCTCTGTCTCGCTGGCAATGTAACAGATTATTTTGGATGGATGGAAAACATGATGATTCTTAAAACTAGATGTTGTGTGAGGTTATTCTTTGTAGTTGTTAAATTATCAGAAAGCTTCTTCTTTCTTTTGGTGTGGTTTGGTTCTAACCTGGTGTCTGAATTTTTATACCGCCCAAGGGTCTCTCATTTGGCATCACATGCCGTCGAGAATTATCTCTCAGGCATGTCCGTTTTCCTCACGATGTTTTCCTTCACCGATTTTGAAGCAAGTCATAACTATATAATACGCACATGAATCCAAAAAGTCAGTGGTTCGAACTCGAGACCTATGACTTGGCAGTCCTACGGTCACACCACTAGGCTATCACTGCTATCAGAAAGCTGATGGATGGACATTAAAATGCGCTGATCAATGATATCATTATATAGTATAAAAAGGTAGATAGGTTACCTACCCAACATTCGATCTTTGAAAACGGCACAATGTCATAATATTAGATGACTCGTGAAAGTAGGAGGGCATGTCATTAATATCGGGGGCGAAGAAGAGACAAGGCGATACGTAACTAGGCTAATTAGCCAAGTTTTGACGTGCCACTTGCAGAGCATGTATAACCTATCTACCTCTCTTCACTTATAATATCACTAGCTGCTCCCCGCGGTAACACCCGCATAAGTCTCGATCCCGTGAGAATATAGAGATAATGTCCTAACCCAGGTCATGCTCTACCCACGCACAGTGTTTTAGAAACCCCGATTTTGTCTCATGCCCTTTTTATTGTTAAAATCGTTAGTATATATCATTCTAAGCATCACAGCGAAAATCCGGCATCGATACGACTTTTAGTTTTGCCAAAAAAAAATTCGAAAGTCTCCCTATATCCGGGTCCGGAAAATCACAAAAATATAAATATAAAATAAAATATACAATTATTTAAAAAAATACTAATAAAGTTAAGTTGGCACTCAAAACAAGAAACATTCTATCCATTGTTGGAATATGTAGTGTTAATAGATTATGAAATAATCATTGTTTTTTTGTATTTCTATTGTATTTTTTATTTCAAGTTTAACGCCATATTAGATTGAGATATTTATATAATATACTCTTCATACGTTAATCTATCAACATAAAAAAAATCACAATCTAATTCCGCGTTATTCAAAAGTTATTAATAGTTTTTGTTATATCCTGATAATATCCGGATTTTTTAGACTTAGGGTTGTCACAAAACTAAATTACAAGTAAAATTATTATTTAAAGTTCCGCATAACATTTGCCTTCTATTAATTGATTTCCTTTTAATTTATTGACGCCATGTCAACATAGTAACCCAATAAACACGGCAAGGACTGCGTTTTCCGATCAATATCGCGGAATACTTGCTGAAATTTTAAACCTTGACAAGTGGCTTTTGGATCACTTATATATAATTTCAACAGTATTGTCTAGTAATTTACCGATTGATACTGAAAAATTCGCCTCATACTGTAAAAAATTTGCATATAAATACGTAGAGAAATATGCGTGGCATCCTATGACAGTCACAGTACATAAGATTTTAGTTCATGGTGCTAAAATTATTGAGTCGTCAATACTACCCGTCGGAATGTTATCTGAACAGGCAGCAGAATCACGGAATAAATTCTGGCGATTTGATAGAGAGCATCATACTAGGAAAATCAGTCGTGAAGCCACAATGTCCGATTTGTTTCACAGAGCATTAGAATCGTCAGACCCGGTCATTTCTGACTATACATTAAATAAACGAAAACAACAAGCAAAAAAAAATCCACTGCCGGCATTAGCGATTAGTTTACTGAAACCTGTGAATGTCAGTGTAGACAATACCCCATATTATGAAGATGACGAAAATTTAGTTGTTCCGAATGTAAGCGAAGAACCATAATACTTTTACTGACATGCGTCTTAACCACCGATAAAAAGAAATATAAATCCGGATATTCGGAGGTGACAACCCTAACCTAAATAAGAAAAATCCAATAACTTTTGAATAACGCGGAATTAGATTGTGATTTTTTTTATGTTGATAGATTAACGTATGAAGAGTATATTATATAAATATCTCAATCTAATATGGCGTTAAACTTGAAATAAAAAATACAATAGAAATACAAAAAAACAATGATTATTTCATAATCTATTAAGACTACATATTCCAACAATGGATAGAATGTTTCTTGTTTTGAGTGCCAACTTAACTTTATTAGTATTTTTTTAAATAATTGTATATTTTATTTTATATTTATATTTTTGTGATTTTCCGGACCCGGATATAGGGAGACTTTCGATTTTTTTTTTGGCAAAACTAAAAGTCGTATCGATGCCGGATTTTCGCTGTGATGCTTAGAATGATATATACTAACGATTTTAACAATAAAAAGGGCATGAGACAAAATCGGGGTTTCTAAAACACTGTGCCACGTGCCAAATTTCATCCAAATCCGTTCAGCCGTTTTAGCGTAACAAATAAACTCACTTTCGCACTTGTAATATTAGTTAGGATTGGCGCTGATGATAACTCAAACTCGAACTCAAAGCATTTATTTGAATTAAACCATTTACAGGTACTTTTGAATTGGCAAGGAGTCGGTCAGTCCATACTCATTGGATACTCTTTAAAATTATATTATTGTTACAAAAGATTATTTATATCATTAATATACTATTTATATTTCACCATTTAGGTACTCAGACAATAACAAGGTATTTGCAGCTCTGTTTAATATTTCAAATTCAAATTCAAATTCAAACTAGGCTGAGAATCAGCACTTTACGAACGTCTAAATTCCATAAGACAGTCGCCAAAACGGCCCTTCACCACTTCCTAGTGCGTTAGCTGTGAAGAAGAAGTGGCGCAACAAACTCCCCAGCAGCACTGCTGTCTGTTCAGTTAGAAAAAGAAACTTGATTCTACAAATTATAACCACTTCTTTTCATGTATGTAATCACGTTAGTATGTAAAAAGTAAATTACCGTCATTTGCCTCTCATGTGCTTTATCACATAAACTTTATATTACGCGGTTAATGTTAACTCACGGAAGCTAATGTAGGTTTTGAAGTTACTTTTTATTGTTATACGTGTGTGTGACTGTATGTTTTTATTGTTATACGTGTGTGTGACTGTATGTTTTTATTGTTATACGTGTGTGTGACTGTATGTTTTGTTCGTTTTACTCTTGTTTTTTTTATGACTCTCATTAGATAGGTAAACTTGCTTTCAGAAGGTAAAAATTAAAAAAACATGGTTTTGTTATTAGCTTTTCTTCTTCTATAAGATTCTTGAATATAATTGAGTTATTTGGGTCGAAAAAATATTTTCCGTCTTTGTTTTAGGCAAAATAAATTATATTTCTAAAGACTTAAACAATATTATTAATTGAACGTAATCGAAAATAAATTACGATACCTTCAAATTACTGAATAAATATATGTAGGTTTGATTCAAACCTACATGTACTAATTACACATCAATTAATTTTCAATTTGTTCATCGTAGCTCTCAAACAAACTAAACTTCTACATTTATGTATAATGAGTTAGTATTTATGTTAAAGCTACCAGTTACCTAAATGTATGATATACTTGCTGCCCGCCCCGGCTTCGCACGGCAGCACTAAGTACTTTAACTACGGCGCACCTACCTATCTACCTACCCTACCTACATACCCTACCTACCCTACCTACCTACATTCCTACCTACCTATACCTACCTACCTATACCCACCTACCTACCTACCTACCTACATACCTATCTATCAACGTACCTATCCTACCTACCTATCTTACCTTTATACCTACTTACATACCTACCTACCCTACCTTCACCTACTTCTCCTAAGAACCTTCTCCTGAGAATAACGAACACAACAAAAACAGAATTATCCAATTTGGTGCAGCCGTTCACGCGTGATGCCGTGACCAAGGGAAATAGGGATTCATTTTTATGTATACAACAATAATATAGATAGATTATTATGTGTATGTAGAGGGAAGGGGGAGTACCTAAATAAGCTAATAAGTTGTTTAAGCCAGGAATACACATGCCTTTAAATTTGTAGAAAAGTATGCAAGTATACAGTAGCTTGCTTGCTATTGTAACATAACAACTTCTGATTGAAAGGAATGCCAACGACATAACATGCAAACTATGGTCTGTCCAAAAGTATCTGATTAAAATCTAAACAAATGTATTAGAAAATGTGCCTGTGGATGCCACTAATAAATTGGCTGCTTCGATTTGATTACTTGAATACTTAAACCCGAAATTCTAATGATAATTTACCTTAAAGATGATTTATAACCTCAACTTACAGCGATGATTTTTTAATTACAATTTAATAACGTTATTCATACAATATTTTTTTGGAAAAAGTGTGGTGTCAAACCTTCTTAATACAGATTGCCTAAAAATTTCACCTTCATGATATGAAAGTGTAAAAAACACTTTTTAGTACTGTAAGTGTAAACACTTACAGTACACACAATACTTTTGGAATACACCATATTTGCATACTTCTGTGCAAGAACTAGTATGTGTATTCCAAGCTTTAGTGACGCCATTAGCAGGTTTGTTAAAAGGTTTATTGTTATGGTTTGTTATTAGTTTAGAGGATCAGTAGAGTAGCGGGTCAGTCAATATTTACTCTACTAAGTGCTTTAGAAAATAATTGCTTCAACGTCATATTTACATCAATTTATAAGCGTCTACTAATGAGCTTCGAAGTTACATTTACTACATTTAATAATAGTATTGAGTGGTAAATGGTAATGGTAATAGAATTTTTGGTCTGCTGATAATATAACGAAAACCGTAGGATCAGCAAACTTGGGTACTTACCAAGACTGATATTGTCGTTATGTTTCCTCTATTATAACCGCCGTTTCTCTTAACAACAATTAACAGGGGAAGACCATCTTGCAACATCAAATGTTTTAAGATGGTCTTCCCCCGTCTTCTTTTGTTTACGATGAATACGGAACATTCGCATGTCGCCAGTAAATTTTTAACCACTTCACAAAAACATGTTACTGAAACAATAAAGATATGTTGCGCCACTTTGTTTCCCAACATAAACGCGGCTTGGGTGTGTACCCCGTAGAATGAAATGTTGTTTTAGTAACTAATAATATACCTATAAGCGAAAGTGAGTTTGTTTGTGTGTTACGTTTTCACGCTAAAACGACTGAACGGATTTAAATGAAACTAAGCACTTGGGTAGACCATGACCTGGAATAGGACATAGGATACTTTTTATCCCGGTAGTACGTTCCCGTTGGATAATTTTCGACATCCACGCGGGTGACGTCACTGGCAAAAGCTAGTCAACTATAAAATAGGTACCTAAGAATAAAAGTAACCAATAAAATCAAAAAACAGCACATCATACAGAACGTTATGCCAATTTTAGCTAAGTGTAAATTTAAATTGCCTCAGTAGTCGTGGGTGGTTTAGGTAAAAAAATAATTATATCGGCAATACAAGCAACAATACCTTCCTACATACTAATGAATTCACGTCATTTAGCAATTAGGACACCCACGCTAGGCCCTGAATATTACGAAATTAAACTGTTAGGCAACGTCCTTACGTAACGCGGTTACGCGATCAAAAATAATTCTCGCGATATTTGACTGTAAAATAATATTAAGTCGATAAACAACACATAACATCACGTCAGTACCTCTTCCACGAAGGGTTAGGCAGAGGAGCATAGTACACCCACATTTGGCCACTTATGTTTTAAGTCCTATCTAATAAGGGGCAAGCCTATTTTCATCAACCTGGCACGAATTCAGACTCCGGGCCGCTACTAAGAATTTCCATAATAATATAAAACCCAATAACATTTGCCAGACCCGGGAATAGAACCCAGGACTTCATGACCACCTGACGGGGTCCGTTAGGGCCAATGCCTGCCAGGGTTGCGAGTTTGTCCTAAAGGGATATCGTAGCCCCGGCACACAGACAACGGAAGGAAAACGGTTGGTTTTAGTCAGTAAAAGTATGACACGCCCTCCCGCTCCGCCCAGAGTAGGAGAAGTTATTTGATAATTTTCTACCAAATAAAAAAAGGACCTCATGCTCAACAGTAGCGCTTATCTAGTTGCGCGATATATGCATATAGCTTCAAAAGTTTAGCCGTTGCTCCCAGCTGTCATTCGTAGATCTTTGATAGATGTTACAGGTAGTCAGAAACCACAAAGTAGAAAAAACAGTCTTACCAAGGGGTATCGTGTTACCCAGTAACTGGGTTGTGAAGGTCAGGTAAGCAGTTGCTCCATGTAAAATATTGGTATTCAGCTGCATCCAGTCTATTTGACAGGAAGCCGACCCAACATGGTTGGGAAAAGGCTGGACAGATGATTATGAGCTTACAAAGTTTAATAGTAAGTGTAATAGGTACTAAACAATAATCACTACATTGGTGATGATAAAATTGGAAAGCTTTAGTCAAAGCTACGGTTTTGTGAATCAGCAATGTTGAAGATGAAGTTTTTACAGGAAATGAATTCCTCGTCTGAAAATCTGTTGTTATAGGCCCAGAGCATCGTTTTGAGCCAAACATTGCTTAGTGAAAACCTTAGTCATTTATATTCGACCTGTGTAGTACTCTTACAATAAATAATAAACTCTTATAAAGTATCGATAAAGATAATCAATAATATGAATAATTCACTCAAAATTTACATTTTATTCATGGAACATGAAAAACATATTTATGGCAAATATTACAATTATTGCAAGACACATTAAAATTATGCTGTGCTCAGACATTTATTGATTTGAAAGATTTTTGCCCGTTCTTTTCCATAGTAACTACGCTTTGGAATGGGCAACTAGCTTCATATTTCCGACTGACCGACCCCTTAACAATTCAAAAGTGCCTGTTATTCGTGTAATTGAAATAAATGGTTTGAAGCTTGTAAGTTTGGCATTTTGGCAATATTCTAATAAATTCAAGTAAATTGAATGGATCCAATAGACAGTTTTGAAGTGTTTAAAAATCCTTCAATAATTAAATTGGTATCTTTGCTCAATATTCGTTTCTAAACCGATATCAGACGCTTCAGTTTAAAAAAAAATCGTTTCAATAGGAATCTTTAATTTTAATTTTGTCTTTTTTTTCTCTTTTTCTCGATGTGAAACCACTTCGAGTGAAAGAAAATCTGAAAATCAGCACACAAAATGAACCAAAGGTGAAAAATTAATTCATTAGTGAACCGATCCAATAATAATGGATTTCGGCACTCGGCATCTTTCACTCGCCTACAGAATGATCGAAAAATGAAATGAAAGAAGCGGAATAAATGAACGTTAATTCCTTTAGTGACGTGTGATCGTGGAATGAAACAGAAATGAACTTTCACTCCAGTGAAGCGTCTGATATCGATATAACGAGATATTTAGATTTCATAGAAAATACTTAGCATTATCAGCCTATAATGTTCCCACTGCTGGACCACAGGTCTCCTCTCTGTGAGAGGGAGAGGGCCGTTATCCACCACACGAGCCCAGTGCGGGTTGGTAGATGTTACATGTCTTCGAGTTTTTGGTTCTATGATATGCCGGTTTCCTCACGATGTTTTCCTTCACCGTTTTCAGAGCAGTGGTGATGAAATAATTTAGACAAAGTAAAGCGCCTGTCTGAATTCGAACGTACGACCTACAACTCGTAAGTCGCGGCCATTACAACTTGGCCATCACTGTTCTGCACTGCTGCTAGAACATACTTGAACTAGTTAAATTAATACCTACTTAAATTCAAACATTTGTGAAATATAAAATTCATAAACCGATTTAAAAGTATCTGGGGGCACGGTAGTGCCCCCGCCAATAGATATTTCTGGCCCAGACTCAGATAATTCAATTTACTTATTCATCGCAATTTCGAGATCCAATATTTTCATAGATCCATTCTGCAAATATTTTATTCAATACAAAAATATGATTACGAAACCTAATAAACATTTGCCTAGAAAATACATAGAAGAGGCATTCTTATGAAAAAATGTGTTTTCTGTCGCAGGACGAGGACGTGCCCTCAATGAAGTATGAAGCTGAATACAAGTTTTATTTCAAACAAAATATGAGACGTGTTTCTTTTTCATAAAATTGTTGTTTTTATTAAGAGGTGTTCTTCGGAATTTTGGGTTTGGATGGGATTACCTACTTAGGTCATTTTCATGGCTTGATTTTCTCTTTGATAAGGCAACAGTACGTGTAACACAGCATCCATGGGTGATGGTACCAACCTTGGTAATCTTTTTATCGACATAAGCTGATGAATCAGCACTGAAGTGGATAAGAGCAGACAAGTCCGTGATTCCCGAGCCGCATGGCTCTTGATGGCTGTGATGGGTCTTGTTAGACCCATCACAGCCGTCAACTACGCATTCTGTACATCAAACTGAGTAAAATTGCTTAAAAACAATTGCTGGACAACGACTTTTATTTTTCGTTCAAAGAATCAATGATTACGGTAACGCTCAATGCACGCAAAACATTGTGCTTATGGGTGCAAGCAACGGTACAGGAGTTGTGGGGGTTTTTAAAGTTGAGTTATAACATTTCAGACTTGATTTCGTATAAAAAAAGGTCAGAAAAAGTTGGAATCCTGACCTTCGATATGTCCATAACCTACTGAGGTATGATCTCCTACAAAAAAAAAACGAACAACGAAGCTTACAGTAGTCGCATATGATGTGTAACATCTGACAACTCGGCTACCCACCTCTCGGAAAACGGGTCGGTACCATGTGACGGCCAACTCTAGCAGCGCGTGCTCTCATTGGTCAAATCAAATAGCGCGCGCTTCTCCGGCTTCCTGTTACACACTTCCGTCTTTTTTCACGAAATCACTCCCACAGATTGCTGGAAAGTGAGAGGAAAGATTTTACACATCAAAAATGATCACAATGACGGAAAAGTAAGTGAGTCTCGGCTTCGTTATGCGTCTTTCTATTACGCCCTTATAGTAAGTTCATTTCTAACTACATTACACATAGGCTGATATTTGAAGAAGATTATTCAAACTGGACGTAGAACGCAAAAATCCGACAATAGAAACACAATTATTATAGGAACATTACAATAATTATCTGGAAGTCACCTGCAAAGCCCGTACAGACCAGCGCGACGCGACTCCGCGCTGCGACTCGAACAATACAATTTCTAAGAAAACTTGACGGTATAACAATAGCCGGTGTCGCGTCGCGCTGGTCTGCACGAAGCTTAAAATATGCTGAGTGAGTATAATATAATATTAGTTAATTATTACTTACACTAATTTGTAGTGTCGTGCCAATGCTCGTGACGTTTGTTATTATGGTTGCAAAATCGTATAGGTAAACCTCGCTTTAATAGGTTTAGCTATCCATAAAAAATCACAATGTTCCCCTAGTCCCCTCGGGGCCCTATGAAGGCGTATCGCCTCGGCATTGGAACTTTAATGGATTAGCTTATTATTAATCTTTTGTTTTCCTTCCGGGTTCGTTAGTGTTCTTTAAAAGTTCACGATCGACGATAGGAACTATTTTAATTAGAACACGATCATATGAAGGGTATTGCTTGCTAAATTGATAACTTTTCATAGTCAATATTTATTTTGAAATGGAATTATTTTTATATGTACCTGGGCCTTAGAAAACGGTACTGTGTGAATGAAAAATCGTTTCTGTTTCCGAGTATAAGGATTGGAAGCTCTTTAATACTTTGTTAAACTTAGTTCCTAGAAATCGGGTTATGAATATTGAAACAAGAAGAATATTTCTCCAAAATTGTTAGAAATATGTTGAAATATATTATATGTTGTGTGTCTGTAAAGTTCTTTCGTAATATTTAGTGGAAACTAAAACAGGTTTTTTTTTTTTTTTCAAATTTCTAAATAGACGGTAACACACATGTGTTACATAAAAGGTATAGAACCTACACATACATTTTGCTAGTAATATGGGTCAATTTCAAGAAATATTATAGGTTACTCAATAATATTCTTCTAGAAATTATAAAACAGGTTATTTTAGCACAGACTATAAATTACTGCTTTCAAAAATATTAATGAAATCAGCACGTTCCTTCCTATTAATAAGTTTCACTGGTTCCTTTCACGCCATAAAACGATATTATCAATTTTGGGGATTAAAATTATTATCGCTTTAAAACGTCAAGTTTTCAGGAAACTCTCGCAATATTCCCAATATTGCGAGAGTTTCCTGAAAACTTGACGTTACAAGATTATTGATAACTCCCTCATCATCATTCACAGCCCGACTTCACCCACTGCTGGGCATAGTGCTTGTGCTAATCTCCACGTTCTTGTGCCACATAAATAGTTACTGGCGTTCGATATATTTGACTTTATATCATGTGTGTTAATATTAGCCGCAAACGCCTGCTGAGCTGTCCGGTGTTCGATTTCGAGGTAGAGAAAAGGTTATTATTTTATGATGGTTTTTTCTGTTGCTAACTGGAATCTGGATGTACCAGTTAATGACTAAAGACTTGCCTCATAATACGTGAGGTACTTAATCTGTACTGGTGTAATAATTAGTGTAGGTAATGTAAATATTGGAGTCACAAGCCGATTTCTGGCCACCGTAGACGCGGGCTTGCGGCCGGTGAGCGATGGGTAGCTCACCGTCCGATAAGGACCAGGCCCGGGTCGACGGCGCGTTGCGTTCCACGCACGCCTCAAAGAGATGTCAGCACCAACTGACGGGGTCCGTTAGGGCCAATGCCTGCCAGGGTTGCGAGTTTGTCTGAAAGGGATATCGTGGCTCCAGCACACAGGCAACGGAAGGAACACGGGTGGGTTTTAGTCAGTATGAGTCTGACACGCCCTCCTGCCGCTCCGCCCAGAGCTGGAGAAGTTATTTGAAAATTTCCGACACAAAAAAAAAAAAAAACCCTTCATTGTGCGTGTCGGAACACGCACAATGAAGGGTTCCGTAGTTGGGATGAATTAATCCCATGAACAAACTTATCATTGTAGGTGGAAAACATGTTCTCCCATACATTCCAACTGCAAATGTAAATTTGTACGCACAATATTGAGAGATTTACTATGTTATTTTAAGACCATAAACTTATTATAGGTTTTCCTGTAATCTATGAGTAAAGAACCATTCTCAGTATTTTTTTTTAAATTTAGTTTCGGAGATAAGCAGAGTGGTAAATTTTCATAAATTTTCTTAAATATCTTTTAAAGTGTTTAGTTCAAAACTATAAAAATAAAATAGAGATCCTCGCACCAACCCCTTTCATTTGTTATGTCACACAGTTCAGTATGCAAAACGTTTTATTTTTATTTTGTTATTTGCCCCCCAAAAGTTATAGTTAAGTTATATTCAAAATTAATTGATTTACGTTACACGTCCGAGTTTGGGTTACAGAAATACATATATGTGTACCAAATTTCAACTTAATCGGTCCATTAGATTCGGAGCAAATTGGCTGTGACAGACGAACAGCCAAACAGACAGACAGACATACGAGTAATCATATAAGAGTTCCGTTTTTCCTTTTGAGGTACGGAACCCCGGTGACTATGCGTATATAACTGAAAATTAATGCTCTTACAATAAAAGAATTTATGTCGTAATTGTAGTATTTAAAATGTCATGTTTACCAAATTATACATTGATTTAAAAAAAATAAGTAAGGAAACCCGAACCCAAATGAAATGCAAAAGACCTTGATTAGAGTGAATCTAATTATACCAAAACGTGTTCACCCAAATACTCATCATCATTCTGCCAAAAAATACTTTGTTTTATCTCTAGACTCACCATACTACACACAAAATACGTTTGACCTATAATAACATTCAGTGTAATCTCAGCAACATCATAATGCATGATATGCCGAGACATATTTACCGGTAATCTGGACGACATATAATATATGGTGTAGTAGACATATTATGTCTACTACACCGTGTTGCTATTTCGTCAGTGTTTCGACGTCGATTTACGTCAATGACTGCGTTATCATGATGGACGTAATTGTACGACGTTTATGCGGGTACTGTCGGGGCCCGTATGTTGCGTCACACGGCGTGCGTAAATAGATATGGAAACCTCAGTGATCATTGTAAAAGTCTTATGAGGTACAAGCCGTGTACCTGATAGGATTTCCCATCAGCTATGACAAACTTCTATACAAACTTCAATCCCCTAACTAATCCCGTAAGGGAAGGAAATAAAAAAATCATGTGTGCTCACTTTTATTATAAAAGTATAAATTTTGCACAAGAGTTCCATTCTTAAGCAAAATTTCATGCTTCTAGTTCCACTCTTGTACAAAATTTCATGCTTCTAGATTCAGCGGTTTAACCCAGTGCGTTGTCTGTCAGCGAATGAATTAATTTAAGATCTTACCATTTCTCTTGACAAATAGTTACCCTTTATATTAATGATATGACCGTAAGTGAATAGATAAAAGGTTGATATACTTATTTTTGCTGTGTCGATGAGGCTACATAGTTTAACTGTCGCCAATTTAACTTGTATGTATGTTTGTTTTATTTAATGGTGCCCGAATATAGGCTGTGCCTAGACGAACACCACATTACAATAGTGTTGGTTTTTGGACTAAAACTATTGTAATTTTATTTTGAATCGAACGATTTTCATTTTTACTTTTTACTAGCTTAAATTGTAATTCAGGAAACTTCTTTTTTAGAAGAATTCCAATAAAGTCTTGCGATCAGATACTTAACAGAAAAAATAATTATTGCAATCAAAAAATCTACAAAGTTGAGTGACCTTTTATTTTGACCACAACAATTTTCTTTTGAACTCACAGATTAGATTGTCAGTTCGGGAATGCGGATCATTTCCTATTACGTTGATACGTTGATTCCATTTGGATCAAACAATTCCGATTCCTTATCCCGAATGTAAGAATAAAGTATATCTCGCTTCCTACTTGAGTAACTTCCTCATACGTGGCCAAAATAATAAATAAAAGGGACCCAGAAAGAGACGTATAAAAAACGTTCCCGGAAAAAATTACGTTGCAGTGTTATTTAATAAGCAAAATACCGCCGTCCGTATGTCTGATGGTGATGTTAGGCAGCTATTTCTGAGCCTAGAGCCTATTGAGGTAGCGTTTTGTAACGAAATACTTTGTTTATGACTTAGTTTTTGTAAGTTGGGGTTGGCAGACTTCCGGATTTTGAACGTCAACCATTTCTTTTGTAGACATTTTATTCATGTTGATTGACGGGCATTGTATAGAATTAGCATTAACATTCAACGTGGCAATGCTGCCAGTCTGTGCACGTTTCCGGATGCCGGCGATGCGGACGAATAATTCGACGCCGAAAGTATCCTTTTATTTTTGTTTTTATTTGTATAGCCATTTAATTTAGGACCTAGTGTAAAACGTTAGTTGTGTTAAATATTGTAAAAAATAGTTTTATGATCCTTAATACATAGTTATAAAATAAACCTAAACTGCAACCTTCTTGTCTGTAAATCACAAAAGACAAAAAAAAAACACTATGCGTTAAGTCTAACTTTCTTACTTGTTCCGTAAATTGACACCCCTAACAATAGTTTGTTACGTCACCCTATCTTTTCGGCCCGCTTTTTATTTGAGTATAATACTGATTTGAGTAAAAGGTTAAAAAGAAACAAAAACCAAACGGCTATGCTATTTATCGTCAAGGTTGATACTGTTACAATAAATAATGATTTATTAAATTATGGTATGCTGTATACTGTCGATTATAGCACAAACCGCTTTTGCTTTGCCTCAGGCAAAGAAACCATTATAAAGGTAGAATGCCGTACGACATGACAGTCTCTTTGAACAATTAATTTACTTTTGCTACGGCGTAGCAAGCGTAGACGTAGCGTCTACGCTTCGTAACCCGTAGCAATTACTACGTCGTAGTAAAAATTGTTTTGTTCATAGAAAGAGATTTTATTTTTTATGACGACTCTCATACGATGGCAAGATTCCGGGAGAGGCTTTTAATTTGACTACACAAAAGTTGTGTTGCATCACAAACATTATAGAGGTTTCGGTCACAAATATTTACAAAATCAATTTACAAGAAACCAATCAATATCCGTTAATTTTATCAAACCTATGACAATGATGCTGAACCAGCCTTTGCTTTCATCTTACCATCACTAACAATCGCCACGACAGAATATATTTTGTTTTCTATTTGGCAGGAAGACGAACTGGCTGTATGTAATTGGTACCGACAAGCATTGTCTATACAATTCTCTGCGTCTGTTTTGTGTTATGGTACGTTAAGACTTGTGCACATCCACGTGTTTTGCTCGCCAACAAACTTGGAGAACTCTGTAAATAAAAAAATGTAAGGAAGTTCTAAAAGTATCATAACATGTCGCCTGTGTTGCCTGATGGATATGTAAGTGCATCTTTCACAGTTCGATAGTTATGTCAGAAATCCCACGTAACAGTACTGACACAAACATTTTCCAAAATAAAAAATAAAGATCCCATTTTCAGAAGTCAGTTGGACTGTCATGCAGTAGAATCTAGTGTGATTTCAACTTTTTACGTGGCGTGGCCCCCTTAGTATTGAAACATATTTCGCGAACCCCTCCGCTGGGTACCTTTAGGTTAAACAGAATACCAACAATTATCCACAGATGCTTTGAAGTGTTTGATTACATTTAAAACCTCCTATTTGTGCAAATAAACTTTTGCATTGATCGCTCAAAAAAAGACAAACAGAGAAATCGCCTAAATTTAGAAAACGATTTAATTCTATGTGTAGCAAAAACGGAGCCGTGGGGAGTTTTCCCATCACGGCCCCGATTTTGGTTAACGAGAAACAGGCGCAACGATCACATTAATAAAACACACACATCATTAAATAAATAAATAAATTAATGTGGATGGGTGCGCCTGGTCCCCATCACATTAATGATTCATGTGACTTGAAGGTATTTGTTGATTTGCGTTAACCGAAGCCTTTAATAATATTTTTCTTAATAAATAAATCATTTTGAACTAGTATGCTTTTATATTTATGAGCTTTAAATTTGAAAGTAACAGCCACCCCCTTCAAGATGCTTGGCGACCCCCACGATGAAAAACACTGCACTAGACAAGTAACCATGCCATAAAGAAGCATTCTTTTGTGTTAACACTGAGCAGTCTTCACAAAAAAATAAAAAGCTATCCAAAACAAAACAGTCGTCATTGAACTCATCCCCTAACGATACCAAAGGGTGGGGAATTTCCCTCTCAATACACAATCTATACTTCTGTTATTATCTATTTATTTATATAGTTATATACCGCAGTAAGTAGGAGAGGGTTGCATCATTGAATATGGAACAAGTTCTTCGATGATATCTCGTTGTTTTGTCGAACAAAAAGGTTTTGTTTCGATTTCTATGTTTGAGAATTTGTTTTACACTTTTTGGGTCAAGTCTAGGTTGAGTTTATGTACCTATTGTTTATTTGAAATTGGGAAAAATGAAATAACATATTTATGTTGTACTTTAATAAACACTGTTTGACAACAATATTATATAAATCAGAAAATATACAACGGCTGAAACTGGGTGTTCTCAAATACTTTGCACTTTCTTGGAACAAACAAGACATTTGTAACGTAATATGAAATATAAATTGTTAGTAGTTTCTGAGAAGTTACAATTTGACAAGAATTTTTGAAATTCAGCCATGTATAATATCTCTTTGTCGTCTCTGAACATTAAGCTCTGTTATCTACAACAACAAAAACTAAAGCACCAGCCCTGTATCTGCTGTTAATTTTCGCCAGAAATTTTCACATACTTAGGGTGTGCACCTAACGAGAATCCATCGCAAATTCAGCATAGTAGCCATGAGTTACCGCCATGGAATCCGGATAAATAACATTATTCAAATACACACCACTAAAGAATTTTATGGTTACCCAGCTTAAGTTTTAAAAGAGCAATTTTGCATGGGCCTCTGGGAGTAATAAAATGCTTTTTTGCGGAAAACCTTTTTGGTTTTTGGGTACAGAGGCTGTTTTAGTGGGTATAAAAGTAAAAAAGAGAAGAAAATGCATGGAATTTATTTTAAAACAAAAAAGGAATTTGAGTTGAAATAGTTTAAGAAAGTACCTTCAGCCATTTTACTATAGTAACAACGTGAATAGTTTTGGAAAAGGCTTGTTAAAGTTGTCCAAACCACACTCGCGATCTGACTGACAAAAAATTAAATACTGATCTTTACACAAATTTTATCCTTATTTTCTTGCTGGCAATGGTAGCCGTACAGTAACGTAACTTATTTTGTTTATCAAGCATATTTTCCCTTAAATTGTGCACGAACACTTTTTTATAGCCGATTGATCATTTCCTAAAGGCCCAATTTTATGAGTTGTGGAAAATAAACAACTGATTTCCCTTCTTTAGTTCCTGTCATTATCATAAAACCGTAAGTCCTTATTTCCTGAGCGTACTCTGGAGGCAATAAATAGGCTATTTATTTCCCAAATTTATGCAAATTGCTATAAATCGCATCCAGATAGATGGGCCCTTAATTTATTGACGTCAACATAAGAAATAGGTAATTTGGGGTAATGAGATTCTTTTGATGAAGTTTCCAATAGGGAAGGGTATTAAAGACTGGTTTTAAAACAATGAACCCTGAGCAATCATTTGTTTGGTGGATTTTCAACCTGTTAGGTAAAACACTAACTAGAGGTTATCTACCGTGCAAATGTTCTACAAAAATATGAATAAAGTGTGTTTAAAAATGTGTTTCAACCACGTCATTTCTCAGTATTTTGCTGCAAACTAAGACGGCCAAGTAAGAAATGCTGAGAATTAAGTCAAATTATGTAGAAGAGAAGAGAATTGTGACTGTCACCAAATAAAATCGCAACTTTAAATAAAATTATTAAGTAAATAAATATTTAATTATAAAGTATAAAAAGTTAATATTTGGAAAATATATATTGTACAAAACTACATGATCATAATTTTCTACTATTATAACAAAAACTGCGCTTAGCAAACAAACTAGTGACAGCAGAAATAAAGAAAAAAACACAAACAACAACTAGATTGTATCACAGCAACGTAGATTGTTTTTCTTCAATACTTGCCCTGACAACTAACGACATAACAACATGATTCATCACCAAAATTCTGGTACCTATACATAACATAATAGAATAACCGTCCTAAGGTGATAATCTTTCACTTTGCCATTAAAGGCCTGACCTCGTGAAAATACTTTGTTGACGGCAAACAATTTCGTCAGGGTCCGATAAGGCGGCTCCTAGAATCCCTCTTACATATTTTCTCACTGTTAGGGTCAATTTTCACCGAGACTCGACGTAACGCTGTGCGCAGAAAAGGAAGCTATAGTTGTGTACAGGGTACGTATTATAAAGCCGCCGCGCGTGCCGACGTGGCTTTGCGTGTCGTGAAGGTAAATCTAATTTTGCTAATAATAACACGGAGGAGCTCGTGGCTAAGTAATAACTGCCGCATGGGTCGACCCATCAGGTTAAGCTATGCTTGCCGGGGTTGGTCTGTGGATGGGTGACCATCTTAACATACCGAGACTCCTCCGTGCCTCGGATAGCACGTTAAGCTGTTGGCCCCGGCTGTCATTCGTGGATCTTTGACAGTCGTTACGGGTCGTCAGAAGCCCGAAAGTCTGACAACCAGTCTTACCAAGGGGTATCGTATTACCCAGTTACTGGGTTGTGGAGGTCAGATAGGCAGTCGCTCCATGTAAAATACTGGTATCCAGCTGCATCCGGTTAGACTGGAAGCCGACCCCAATATAGTTGGGAAAAGGCTAGGCAGATTATAACTCACGAAATACTTATGGTCACCGGCAATGCGTTCTGCAGCGTACTTCGACACAATAGATTATTGAGTCATGCTCATTTTTGTCTCATAGACAAGTTCTAGCGAGTGTAAAAGACCCATCATCAAACCGTTACATATTGTTCCCGTCGCTGCAATAATGTTTAATTCATTGCACCTTATCTGGAAATCGACTGGTTATAGATACATTCAACAAAAAATTGTAAATTATATTGGTATCTTTAAAAAAATGCGTTTTCGTCGTGTCTCGGTCTGAACCGACCTTAATATCATATTATATCAGGTCTCAGGAAGGTTACGGCTATTTGGGATATAATAACGTGTTGTAAATTTAGAATTTTGTGCGACATTTTTGGGGTAAAACTGTTGTTATATTTTGTACAGAAAAGTGGATTAGTTACAGAGGTTTGGTCTAATATTGGTGATGTACCCATGAAAAGACGTCCAATTTTATTTTTTTTATTCTTTATCCTAGCGACAGAAATACCAACATATAAGTTCGGCGATTATTTATAATTAGGGGCTAGCATTTAAAAAAAATGGGAAGTTCTCGGCTGACCGGACTTTTAAATTTTTCTGTTTCGAATATATAGAAAATATTCTTTTTGACATAAAATCCTTAAAATATAAATCAGTTTATAGTGTGATCACTAACATTTTGAAATAAATAAATAATAAGTTAAATGCTCTTTGGATAAAAGTACTCGGTGTTCTATTTCAAGTTTATTAGCAAAACAGATCACATTTTATTTTAGTTAAGTACTAAAACAATTTTGTGTAAATAAACTTGCATAGTTTAACCAACGTGTTTACGAGTATGTTAAATTAAAAATGTATGTTATTCAAACAATTTATGTTAAATCTTCACAGGTGGCTTAAAACATTTACAAAGGCTTAAGTAAATTACAATTATTTTTAGGAATGCTTTAGAGGTGTCAGAGAAGGGTGAAGTATATCAGTGTATAGTATAATTTATTTTCTTAAATATTTAAATTCATGTCTGCTCTGTATTTAAATAAGCCTTTGCCCTGCAGCGGGATTATAATAGGCTGGTATTATTATTTATTTATTACTATTTACAGTCTGGGTGTTTCTGTAATGTATGTACCTATAAGAATAATGTTTTTAGTACTCCCACGCATGATTCAGAAAATATATAGTTATTAAAGACAAACATATTACAAACGGTCGCGTTAGGTCATTCGGGATTCCGAGAAAAATATCATTAAGACCTCGTTAATTATAAACTTAATTTCAAGTATCTAAGGACTAAAAAGGTAATTACACAGAATTCTACTAGGAATTGCTGATTTTATCCTTTTTAATTAAGTATCCTTTCCTAACGGTACATCCTCTAGGTTTATACAAGCTTGAGAGATATGAAAATCTAACGACATTCGTTTTCGTAATAACGTTCGCTTATAATTCATAAGCGTTGAATGAAGTTTGACAGAATATCAGTAATTGAATTTTATTAAAAACGTGTAGTCATCACATATTTTTGCAGATCACAGGTGAATGCTCGATTTATCGTATAAAAATTTAATATTGTCACTATAATGAAATACCTATCCTTTCAATGTCATCCGAAGAAGCAAAGCAGTTTTTTGTACTATATAACATCATTACCTTTACCCTTTTATTGGGCTACGCCGAAGCAGGGTAAAAAAACCGGCCAAGTGCGTTTCGGACCACGCACAATGAGTGTCCCGTAGTTGGGATGAATTTATCCCAAGATCAAACTTTTCTTTCTTTCCTTCTTTTCCGTGCGACTAACCTGGTGTCAGAGTTTTATAGCCGCCCATGGGCCTCTGACTTGGTTTCACATGCCGTCGAGAAATATCTCTCAAGCAAGCCCATTTCCTCACGATGTTTTCCTTCACCGATGTCAGTAAAAGATATGAATTGAAAAAGTCAAATTGGTACTTGCCCAGATTTGAACACACAACCTCGTGCATGAGTGGCGAGGCCTTAACCAGATCGGTTTGGATCACAGAAATTCATATGTATATTAAGTTTCAACTTAATTGGTCCGTTAGATTCGGCAAATTGGCTGTGAAAGACGGATAGATAGACAGACGAGTGATCCTTGGGTCCCGTTTTTTTATTAGGACGTACAAACCCTAAAAAGGAAGTTTTTTTCTAAGCAAAATTTGTTTTCTCTCTCTAAGTTGTTAAAGCTTTCCTAAAAATTAATAAAGCTAATTATTTAAAGATCTATCAGAAGGAGGTATCAACAAAACTATGAAATCACCTAATTTATTAGGCCTTCTATCTTCATAAATCAATTAATTTTAACACGAAACTCTAAATAAAGACTCCACCTTAAATATACTTACAAAAACTGTAGAAAAGCCTTTTTACTGAGAAATTCCTTTCAACGCCAGACTAGCTCTCAATAAAACCCTTTCAAGCAAAGTCTTGCTTGATGTTAAGACCTAAAAAATAAAGTACCTCTAAGGTACAGCCATCCGCACGTCAATGGTCCCACTTGAACAACGAAAATCGTTCTTACTGCTACGACATAAAGATGCATTGTCAAGTTCTTAACACCGACGTGGGTTTGACTGTACCTTCTTTATTCACTTTTTTGGGAACCTCGGAATTATGGTAATACGGACTCATTCAACCTTATTTCAGCTTAAAAAAAACTTTACCCACAAAGTGGTTCCTTTACCCACTTTAATGAGCATAATAGGATTTTTTATTAGAAAAAGTTACATGGATTTTTCTGGCCTCAGCTTAGAGATTAAATTGCAACTTCACAAAGAGTTTAGATGACGTACTCCTGTGAGTTAATTTTGAGAAAGATTTCGTATTTATTTTGTTTTTAGGGTAATAGCTGGGTTGAAAAATGTCAGTGCAACTTATTTTGGGAGTTTAAACATGAAGAGTTGTTGAGTTCGGCTCTGATTACTAATGTTTTTTTATTTACACAACGGTAAAATTAAGGAAATTATTTGTAAACCAAATCTACCAACTACAAATGCCCCGTGTATTCAAATCACAACTGTCATTATTTGATAGTTGTATGCATTGGCTATAACACAGTAAATTGACGTATGGTGTAATTTTGCTTAACAATAAATATCCCGGACGTACGTACGTACGTTAAAATAAACACCACAATGTTTTTGAAACACTTAACATTTTTATTACCTCCCAATTCATACTATTTTACCACCATCTCTATGTAGTCCCAAGGGGAATGAATCCATTTCAGATATGCATCAGGAACAAAAATACTTCCACTGTTTTCCTCAATTTAAAATTTTGCAAAAAACAATTTTTATTGTTGCGTCCTTCTTTACTATAACGAAGAATTACCAGTCTTCATAGTAAAGGTCAAATGATTTATTTAGACCATTAAACGCACGTTACTCGTCGAAATTAACAAACAAATTGAATTGATTCCAGTTGACATTGTCATTTGCCCCTATAGTGAGAATTTTACGCTTAAATACTAGGGATGCTAAATGAATGCACGAACAGATAACTGTTTAATTGTAATCAGAAAACTTATCTAAGAAATGAATAAAACAACTTACCTTTAAGAAGTTACCTCGGAACGCTGCAGTAATAACATACTGAATTTAACTTTGCAATACAGTTTAAATAGTAATAAGTTTGCGGTAACTCGAATGCTAAGCTTGGAACTCGTTCTAAAGTAGTAGTGTAAGTATTTACAAGTTTTATAGTTTATTCTGCGTTCCTGTTTAGATAATGTTGTTTTGTTTTATAGGGTTCCGTACCTCAAAAGGAAAAAGCGGAGCCCTTATAGGATCACTTTGTTGTCAGCCTGTCTGTCTGTCAAAACCCTTTTTCTCAGGAACGCGTGGAGGTATCGAATTGACATTCATATCAAATACTCAAATCTACTGTCCTTTGGAGCTGTGAAAAAATAACTTCTAAGCCAACGCAATCAAAAGATACAGCCGTTTATGCTGCAAATTTTCGACACTCGCAAGGGACTCAAAACCTACAGGGTACTTCCCGCGAACTCAGAATCATTAAATTTGGTACGAATCAACGTCTTGTGCTATAATTGTGCAATAACAAATAAAGGAAAAATTACGAGAAGCATAAATTTTTAGTTACATCATATAATAAAAATATTTTTAATCATTTTAAACTTACTACCCCTTTCCTCATGAACGCGTAAAGGTATTAAATTGAAATTTATATCAAATACTCAAATCTATAATAACTTTAAGCTGTAACATAATCAAACTTCTATGTCAACGCAATCAAAAGAAACAGCAATTTATACCGCATATTTTGAAACTCGCAACTACTCACAAGGGAATCAAAACCTAAAGGCTACTTCCCGTTGACATAGAATCTTGAAATTTGAAATTTGGTAAGAAGCAATAACTTACAGCGCAGGAACAACCCACCTAAATATTTAAAGGAGGCATCATCATGTTAAAAAAGAAACTAAAAAGTTTTTTGGTAAATAAAGCATATTACAGTGTATCCGAATATTTGCAAGATAAACAGCTATAGGATTCATTTTTTTTTTTTTTAAGTACCTGCTTTGTTTTTAAACGAGTTTAACTGATCTCATTCTTAATTTTATTCTGTTTAATTTTTATTCATTCTGTGTTTTCTTCTTACGTACTTTGCATGCCGAAAGGTAAAATATGGTGATATTAACACTGTGATATACAATTATTACATGAATATAAAACATCTACAAACTGTTTACCCATATTTGCAAATAAATGATTTTGAATTTTATTTTATTTTTAATTTTGTATTTTCAGGTAACGTAAAAATTCAGAAAACAGTAAAATTTTAGGTAAATATACCACCAAAAGAATTGTGATTATAATCATAACTGAATTATATTTAAAATAAATGATATATGTTAATATAACATAAAGGATTACTGAAACGATTAAGAGACCTTTGTCTTAAATTTATGCTCCTCCAGCTTTCCACATTGTAATGTTACGGATTTCATTCAGCAATAAAAATACCATAACTTTTACTTATATACTACAGGTTTGTACGGAACCCTCGGTGAAAGAGTCCGACTCGCAGTTGAACGGTTTTTCAAATTAATTATCTAATGTACTCCATTTAAAGCTAGGTAATTGTACTGAAAAATTGCTTCATATTTATTTTGTATTTTTTACCCGACTGAATCGGAAAGAAGCGGAGTATATGCTATAGCTTCCAGAGTAAACAAACTGAAGTGGCAGTGGTGACCGACATCGGCATCGGTCCTTCGACGAACGACAGTTCAGACCAATCCTAGAGTGGAGACCGCGCACCTACTGGCAAGCGTAGTATGGGACGCCCCTCAGCTAGATGGCCCGACAACCTTTGAGCTGGGTATCCATTCGAGGCAGCCTCGGGCCGAGTGGCTGCCTCGGCCCAAGGCAAATCTAGTGGAGACCGTGCCGCGAGTTGAGGCTTACCGCGACTTGAACCAAACGAGGCGGCCGCGCAGCGAGCCAAATTATGTCGGTAAATGGCCATGCTCAAAGACGCCTCAGTGTGAGCCGTGTGTTGAGCGGAGACGTTTTGTGTGCTCGTTACGATATTATGTGGAGATGCATAAACTTTCCTCAGCCTACGGCACGCTTAGGATGAGGCAGCTCGTCACGAGGCTGCGCAAGTTGATACCCAGCTTAAGAAGGTGGAATAGGTACTGGATGCAGAAGACCGAGGACAGGGTGTTTTGTCGCAGCCTGGGAAAGGTCTATGTCCAGCAGTGAATTGCGATTATAGGCTGAGTTGATTGAATCGACTGATCTGGAGATAGTGTAAAGTATTTAATTAATAAATTCTGCCCTGGAAACAAATGATAAACTATAAACCCATGGCGAACCAGCTCAGTCAGCTATGGCAAGGAAAACCGCAAATAAATGATCTTAAGTCAACTCTGAATAAAGCAAGTGTGTATCAAGAATCATTCATTTTCATTATAAGAATATAGCGACCCCCGCCCCTGCTTCGCATGGATGCAGTTGCGACATCAATCAATCTCAATAATTGTGAAAACGGCATCAAAATCTATAGTGCAGTTTAACAGATCTGCGGAGACACAGACAGACACGAAAAACCACTTTGTTTTACAATGTGTTTAGATGAGACAAATGGGCCATTTATGATCTAAATAATGAATTATCAAATTATTATTATGAGAACATAAAACACATCTGGCACTTTTTCAAATATATATTTACTACAAGGATGCCAAGAAATACTTTCGCTCTCCATAATATTTTTTTATTTCTTATTTTCGTATGAATAATGTTAGAATTCTTACCCAGTTTTCTACAACGAAATTGGTATGGTCGGCAATTTTAGATAAAACATGGCTGATAGGTACGACAAATTATCATTTTTATAGTCTCTTTACGTTGCTATAAGTACTTGGGCGATTGAGCTCTGCTCGGGTGAAAATAGAGAATGCTCATTTAATAGTATAGGATAGTTCATACTAATTCCATGTCTAGTACGTACTAATTCCATGCTGCCATGATAATAGGTACTTACTAAATCCATGCCGCCATGATAGTAGGTACTTACTTTTTCCATGCTGTCATGTCATTATTCTAAGGTAGCTATCTTGTTTTAAACTTTAGGCGACCGAGCACTGCTCGGGTGAAAATACGGAGAAAACGAAATTTTCCCAGATATTAGACCTAGCTAGATCGATTTTTCGCCGTAAACCTAACATATATTGCAACTTTCATTGAAAACGTTAGAGAGCCGTTTTCGAGAACGTGGTTACAAATTAATATATATATATATATATATATAAAGTATATTTGAAGGGAGGTAAATGATAAAAATATATCGAGTTCTTAAGATGAATAGGAGTAATCCTGGAAGCAGACTGAATTTCCAGTAATGTATTCAAAATACGGTATTGCTTTTCAATTTATTATTGTTGAGTTTTAGGGTTAAGGGTTTTTTGTATAACTTATTTTAATCATAGCAAACCAAGCGAATATTCTGTTTTAAATAAACATGAAGATTTTTACAAAATCTACAGAAGGACCTTTTTGTTCAGCAGTGGGTAAAAAAGGGTTAGAAGGAAAATAAACAAAAGTACCTTTTTACATAAAAGTGTTAATTAAAACGAAGTATTTATTTATAATTGCCGGACGTAAACTTGTCGCGAAGACAAAGTAAGTTCAACCATGCATCTGTTAAGGTCACACTTCTAGCTGATAGCGTTTCAAAATAAAATAATTGAGGAAATAATTAAATGCTGAGAAAATGGTGTTTATTTTCCAGAATATTTTACAGTGTAATGCGATAAGTATGCTTAAAAGCTTATTTCACTCATTTTGAATATGATTTGCACTTTTGAAGTTATATTTACGACACCATTGGCTTACGCTGACGGTAATCATCTTAGTGAAAATGTTCTTTGCATACCAGAGAATTTCCCGCCAATACAGAATAGCTTAGTGACAACTTAAGGTTTCAGGGTTCTTCAATTCCATAATAACAAGATTATTAAATATTATAATTGAAGTACGCTGTTGGATTTGCAATGCTTGGCTCAACGTCAAAAGTTGAAAATTCAACATCGCGATAATATTTAAGCATTCATATAGGTGTCTCCCAAGTTTTAGTGAAAACGTGGCAACGGGCATAAAGATAATACCATCCATACTAATATTAATAGGTCTTTACCTATGAAATTGACGTTTTGTATGAAAAAATTTAAACGAATTTTTTTCATGTATTTTTTATTTGTATTAATCGAAGTAATCACCCATGCAATCAATGCATCTTTGCCAACGCAGTGGCAGTTTATTGATGCCCTTCTTAAAGAAATCACCTGGACGGGAGGCAACTAATTCTTCAAAGGCATTTTGTACTGCCTCTCGGGTATTGAATTTTTTTCCCGCCAAGAAGTTATCCAAATTCTAGAAAAAGTAGTAGTCTGTAGGCGCAAGGTCTGGTGAGTAGGGCGGATGACGGAGAGCTTCCAACCCCAGTTCTTGCAACTTGGAGACCGTCTGCTGTGCAGTATGAGGTCGCGCGTTGTCGTGCAGTAGCAGCGGAGACGAGCAATTGTCCAATGCTGGTTGGAGATGTGCCAGCTTCTCCATCATTGTGTTCAGTTCTTCACAGTACACATCTGCAGTAATGCTCACCCCGTTTGTTAAGATGCTGTGATGAATCACACCGGCGCTAGACCACCAAACAGTGACCATCACTTTTCTAGGGGTAAGTTTTCGTTTAGGGCATTGTTTAGGTGCTGAACCAGGATCCAACCAACTTGCTGAGCGCTTGCGGTTATCAAACAGAATCCATTTTTCATCGCAGGTAACAATGCGGTTCAAAATTCCTTCATTTGTGTGTCTGTTGAGCAGTGCAAGGCACGTCTCGACGCGTACTTTGCGCTGGCGATCATTGAGTTCGTGGGGCACCCATTTGTCAAGCTCTTTTACCTTGCCAATTTGACGCAAATGGACCAATATTGTTTTGACGCTAACGTCGAAAGCTGCTGCTAATTCAGCCGTAGATTGTGTATCATCAGCTTCCACAATCGCCTTTAATTCGTCATTGTCGACCAAAGTCTTCGGACGACCGCGAGGTTCATTTTTCAGGTCGAAAGTTCCAGAACGGAAGCGAGCAAACCAATAACAGGTGGTGCGTTGGTTTGTAGTGTTAGCTCCGTAAACGTCGTTGATGTTGCGTGCCGCTTGTGCCGCGTTGCTGCCACGACGGTACTCATATTCCGTAATTACTCGAATTTTTAACGTATCCATGATGACGAAAAAGATTGAAATGCGATGAAAATGTAACACTAATCAATAAACAAATGACTACTTTTGGAAAAAAAAATCCATGTTTTTAAAATAAAATTAATTTGAAATTAGAATTCTTAGCCAAACAAAAATTATTTTGATTTGAAATAGCCAGTACTGCAGAACGCCAATTTCATAGGTAAAGACCTAATATATGTCTTGTATAAGTGTTCTGTTGTCGAACCTACATAGATAATTATAATTTGTTATAATGATAGTATCATCACTCGCTAACATTACAAACAACCCCTTACTTTTGCACACACATTTCCTACACTTAAGGTATGGTTCCCACACACGCGACGGAACAACTACCGTACGTCACGACTGAGATAAAATACTATATAGTTTAATTGCACATACTTTACGTGGGACTTACTTTACTCTTAGCTACATTACACTTATTTAGTAAATTAAGTTTATTAATGTTTGATCATCTTTGTATTCTTTTAGTGATTTTTGTTGTGGCTATAATACCCCATATATGGCCTCTTGATCACTGTGGCTGATAGGATGGAGGGTGTAACACTCAGGCACTGGACCAGCACACAGGTATTACCTTCAAATCGTGCCTTGAAGTAATGCTTTGTTAATTATTGCTTGGGTGGTTATTGTCTTGTTAGTGATTTTGACATTATTGATCGTGATTTTGACATTATAGTTATGATTTTGACATTGTTATTATTGATGATGATTTTGACATTATAATTGTGATTTTGACATTATTATTGATGGTTTTGACATTGCTAGTAATTATGACCAAAATTTGCCCAATATTATTATTATGTACTAACACTAGTGTTTAAGATGTGTAACTAACTAACAAATTGGATTGTATGATCTGTAAATAAATAAATTTGATTTGATTTTGATAATACAAGGATTCAGTACGTAGGTTTTTTTATCCAGTTATTTTGAAAGTCTGTATTAATAAGACTAGATTCCTACTCTGAACTAATAGCCGACAACACAAATGTTACGATAAAATGCAGGTTTTACAAAAATGTACCTAATCAACATTGCCCTACTTATAACATCATAAAAAGTTCAATTGACTAGCCGCTACGAAAGTCAAAAATAGCAAAAAAAATCTCATATGTACAAGTTTTGAATGTCCTTAATTATTTCAGGATTTTTTTTCGCAGAGTAGCAAACCTTAGTTCTGTTTTCAAATAAAATAAAATTATAATACGTATTCGTTCGAAATTCGAAGTTTAAAATTTCTTGTAAATTTTTGGCCAGTCTCCATTGTAGCGGCCACTCTATCTATTGTACTGTAGGAAAATGAATCCCTATTTCCCCTGGGTCACGGCATCACGCATGAACGGCTGGACCAATTTCGCTTATTCTTTTTTTGTTGCGGTGGTTATTGTAAGGAGAAGGTTCTTACGTAAAGAAAATTTAAGTAAATTGCGTAGAAAATTGGAAAATTTCAGAAAACTTAATGACTATTTTAACTTCGCGCGTTGGACAGTTACCGCGTTTGATGAATGTGAATTTAGCAGAGTAGGGTAGGTCGTTAGGTATGTAGTAGATAGGCAGGTAGGTATGTAGGTAGGTAGGTAGATATGTAGGTAGGTATGTAGGTAGGTAGGTAGATGTAGGTAGGGTATATAGGTAGGTATGTAGGTAGGGTATGTAGGTAGGGTAGGTAGATAGGATAAGTGGGTAAGGTAGGGTATGTAGGGTAAGTAAGTAGGTAGGGTAGGGTATGTAGGGTACCTGTGCCGTAGATAAGTACATAGTGCTACCCATGCGAAGCCGGGGCGGGTAGCTATTTCATCATAAAAAAGCAATTGGGGTGTCATTTCTCGCTTGTAGCTTATTACTAAGTAATAGCAGCCACACGGGTAGATACCCGTGTGGATAACCTGATGGATCTCCATCAGGTTAAGCTACGCTTGCCGGGGTTGGCCCGTGGATCGGTGACCATCTTTACATAACGAGTCTTCTCCGTGCCTCGGAAATCACTTTAAGCCGTTAGTCCCGGCTGTCATTCGTGGATCTTTGACAGTCGTTACGGGTCGTCAGAAGCCCGAAAGTCTGATAACCTCTGATCTTATCTTTTATATTTTTTTGCAATCTTCAGCAGCTCGCAACATTATTTTCAATGCTAATCAACTAGTTTATGCGCCCTTGTGGAGCTGGACCAGCGTTGAGCCAAGCATTTTTGTCAGCGATGTAATCCCCAACTTATAATATGCTTGGCAGCATAGTGTGCATTTTATAATCATAATCATAATCATTTATTCATTTGTAAACATAGGTTTAACATAGATGGTATTAAAATAAAAAAATTATAGTAGCTCTATGTTTTGCTTCATTGGCATACAAATGTTTTTTGTTGAGAACTTAATAACTAGATTCACATGCTTAGATAATATTAGTACAATAAATTTAAAATATAATTAGGAACTATTACAGTAAGGTTTTTAGTTTTATAATTATTTCTCGTTTAAAAATTCGTCTACTCTGTAATAACATTTTTCAGTAAAAAATTTCTGTAGAGCTGTTTTAAATTTAACTATTGGCATGTCTTTTATGCCATTAGTAATTTATTATAGATCTTAGGAGCTAATCCAAAAAAACTTTTGGACATAAGAGCGGTTTTACATCTTAAATTACATAATTGATTTGCATGTTGAGATCTTATTGGGTTTTTATTTACTGCTGAGAATTTAGGGAACAGATTCGGATTCATTTTTACAAACAACGCAGTTTCTAAAATATATAATGACGGTAGAGTTAATATTTTTAAGGATTTAAAATAAGGAACACAGCTGTCTGTTACTTGAAGACCGCACATTGACCTTATGCAACGCTTTTGCATTCTAAATACCGTCTCACTGTTAGTCGATTGACCCCAGAAAATAACCCCGTAGCGAAGGACTGAACCAACTACTCCGTGATATGCTGTGACTAGTGTTTCAATGTTTACTTTTTTTGAAAGCTGAAATAGTGCATAGGCAGATTTACTTATGCGCTTACATAACAATTCTACATGAACTTTCCAAGTTATGCCCAAGAACTTACTATTCATAACCTCTTCTATTATTTTATCGTCGTAGGCTACAGAAATGGTAGGATTTACGCGTCGTTGGTGAAAATGCATTACGTGAGTCTCGTTTAAATTTATTTTTAAGTTGTTGTTTTCAAGCCATTTAACGATCTCGCTTAGAGTAACATTGATATTATTTTCGTGGTCGTTAGGGTCTGTACACTCAATAACTACTGTGCAATCATCAGCAAAGAGGACCATTTTTTTGTTTTACTGCTCTTGGAAGGTCATTTATGTATATAAAAAATAGTAACGGACCCAGTACGCTGCCTTGTGGCACGCCGTATTTAACCTTTTTGAATGCGGATGTATAGGAAGTCTCTAATTTAGTTTTAGGGGATATTCTACAGATTTCAGTACATTGATACCTGTTACTTAAGTAAGATTCTAGAAGGTTAAGGATGTTGCCTCTTACTCCATATCCATATAGTTTTTTTAGTAGCAGGTTGTGATCTACATAATCAAATGCTTTTGACATGTCAGTGTATATGGCGCATACTGGGTTCTTTTTGTCTACAGACGTCATTATGCTTGATAATAGGTCATAAAGTGCCATATTTATTGTAGAGTTTTTCCGGAATCCTTTTTGTTCGTGGCATAATAGCTTATTTTTTTCAAAGTAGTTGCAAAGGGCATTATATATTACTTTTTCTATGATTTTTGAGAATACTGGAATTTTTGCGACTGGCCTGTAGTTTTTAATATCGGATTTATCATTTTTTTTGAGAATTGGCTTAATAATAGCCTTTTTGAGGTGTGTAGGAAATATGCCATCGGTTATGCAGTTGTTAATAATATGAGCTAGAGGCTGTGATATTGAATCTTTAACATATTTATTACTTTTGTAGATACGCCATCGTAGCCAACAGTATTTGTATTTTTTAATTCATTAATTATTTTAATTATATCTAACGGTGTCACTGGAAACATGAATAAAGATTGAGATGTCAAATTATTAAAATTGTTATTAGTTGTATTATCACAATCGTCTTTTATATTATCATTTTCAATTAATTCTATAAAATAGTTATTAAATGTTGTTGCAATTTCATTTGGATGAGTAATAGTTCAGTTTTCTGTTTTTAATAATAATACTGAGTCATGAGGAAAATTGTATTTAGTTTTGTTGATTACTTTCCAAGCAGCTTTGGATTTGTTTTTAGAGGATTTAATAAAATGATTATTTTGGGCTCTTTGAGTTAACCTTATTATTTTCCGGTATATTGCAGAGTATTTTTTAAAAGCAAGTTTATTTTTTGGATTCCGTTGCATTCTATATTCCCAAAGTAATCGTCTTTGTTTTTTGCTGCATATTTTTCTACCATTGGAAATCCACTTGGTAGATTTGCTAGTTTTTATAGTAACGTATTTATTTGGGAAGCATAATTTATATAATAGTAAAAAGTTATTTATGAAACTCTGAAACGATTCATTTGCATCCTTGGCATCATAAACATTCATGAAAGATAGACTTTTTAGATGTGATTTGAATTTAATTAGGTTTTCTTCGCATATATCTTGTTTTATTGTTCTCCAGAATTTAAGTTTACAAGTTTTTTTGACAGGTACCTTAAGTATCTGAGAGGTGTGATCTGAGAGAATTAGGTCGATTACTTCTATACAAGATTTAAATTTAGTTTCATTTAGTTCGAGTATGTGGGGAGGTACTTTATTGTAACATTTTGAACAGTACCCCATGAAGGATGAGTCTACTTTAGCCAGTCTGAAACCAGGTTGAACTAATTAAAGATCGATAGGCATCAAAAAAAGTTTTTGTGAAAATGGCCCATTTTCTTGCTGACTGTATTTTTTTTTCAAGCTTACCTACTTAACGTTTTGAGGGAGACTAAAATGCCCATAGGCGTCATAACAATATAACCTATATTGTGTCTCGTTCAGTGTCCTTGAATGCGTTAAGTTATTTTAATTCTCTAAATTATGTAGTCGATGATTTTGGTGCACGGTGAAACTCCAATTAGTTTATGTTGGCACCAACTTGAATATGTACAAATGTGATCTACTGAAAAATAAATAAAAAAGGGTAGGGTGCCCATTAGAACTGTATGTTTGTATAATATTATTATAAGGGTTTGTAATTTACTCAAAAGTATGCTATAAGTATACAAACAAATTTTACACAGTTTAAACACCTCTTATTTAAAAATCCGCTCCTGACTGCATATCAAAACTTATCACCCATAGAAATCTTAGAATATTAAACTAATTCGTTGAACTATCAATATTAATAGTTGCAGTAAAGTTCAGGGCCCGGCTTCCATCAGTCACTTTGATGTATAGCTGAGCCGACCTTTGTAAGATATTTATTGCCCATTGACACTGACCGTGCCTTATTTGTGATATATCGGTTTAGGCGGGTTTGTTTTGTGTTGGAAAACGGAAATAGACTGGAAGAATGGCTTTTGGAAGAAAAAACCAATAAACTTTTACTTCTAAAATGGGTTTGTGTAAATCAATGAGAATGGAAAATTATATATTTTTTTTATTTATGCGTACAGTCTTAATACAGGTTCATGTTTGTTTTGTACCATTAAACCAAAAAAATTATATTCATTAGGTTGTCAAATAAGGAATATCTCTTCTTTTTTGCATAAAATAAATGATTCATCTATTTATCTATCTATAATCATAATGTTTGATTGGGTAATTAATGGCATGGCTTTTTGAGCCACGGTCGCGGATTCGAGTCCTTACATTATAAGGCTCATTAGGAATAGAAACTCCGAATTTATGTATGTTGCAGGCCTGTGTGTTTTTTCATGGTATCAGAATATCACGGAAACTAAATTTTATTATATTATTATCAGCCATTTATTTCAAACAGAATCCATATAAGTGTAGCAACAGTAACAATTTTCTTCTTCGTTTTTAGGGTTCCGTAGTAAACAAGAAACCTTTATAGTTTCGCCATATCCGTCTGTCTGTCCGCGGCTTTGCTCAGAAACGGTTAGTTCAAAAATATTGTGAGTTTGTGGAAGCCATTTTTGGATTCAGGGATACGTTTGCGAAATATTAAGGTTTTAATTGAAAATTTTTGTAAGAGTAGTCGGATTTTTTTAAATGTCTATGTTGACATTGTTCAGTTTTTATAAATACTAATTTCTATCAGCTTGAAACGCAATTTCCATTTAGTGAGTAACCACGCAAAGGGATCTAAATCTAAGTTCCATGTTGTTCCAAATTCCAATCACAACACATTAAATTACAAACTTTAAACTAAAACAATTTATGACATCGATAAGTAAAATCGGGTCCCAATAGCTCGAACATTGCATACATGCACATACATAAATACGACTGCATTTACATATAATATAAGGAGAGTTGTTTGTAAACTATGGAGAATTTATGTGAATATGTTATTGAGCACGATATGCGTTTTAGTGGGACATATTTGCTTATTTCGGTAGGTTTCACATCAAACGCTGTAGTCAAATACACCTGAGACTTGTTTCTCAGAATTCGGTTTCATTACAGATAAACATAACTGGTTATCTCGGAATGTATGAAGAAGGACCTGCTAAAGCTCCTTGTGGAGGGCTCCCGAGGAAATACTAAAATTATACTTGTACCGCTTTACACAGCTTACCCAAGCATACGTAAAATTTACTCAGGTACAGTTTGAAGCTTAGGTAGGTAAGTATTTGTCGCTTAAATTACATATGACCCTGTAACGTAGTCTTAAAGACCTCACGCACTACGCGGCCACGTCCACAGCCAGTGGTCACACAGACGAGGTTAAATTACAGAAACCAAATACCCATCCTTGGCTGCCACGACCAACTGGTCGCACTGTTGCAACGTTACAACGTGGCTTCCGACTAGTTGCAGCCAAAATTGTGGACTTTAGGAAAGTTCGTGAGCATCTTTTTCGGAGCTTCTGTGGTCGAGGTTGCCGTCACGACCGCGACTAGGCGTGTTTGTGGCCCCGTAGTTCGCGAGGCCCCTGTGTTGTTAGAGCAATAGCCTGGGTGTTGCCGATGTGTATTGGCAGCGACAAGCACTTCTCATCTAACACTGTGTTAGTGTGGCTTCCTTTATACAGGTAGTTTAGTATAACTACAGCTTTCCGAGAAATTAAATTTTAAAATATTTTTTTGCTCATAACCTACATGAGAAACTCCATAGTTACCTTGATATTCCTTTTATCAAGTTAATAAAAAAATATGATTTGGCATGGTGTATTAGTACGAAAGTGTAATGTAAATTTATTGTTAATTCTGGCATTTAAATTTCGTTTGCAAATAATTGTCCGGTATCGGTCCACTATAAAATAATATAAATTTTCTATCATTATCAAAATTATATGATTAAATTCTCATGTTCACTGAACATTAATTAGACACTATTCGTGTGGGGCGACTATGTTCAAACTACTAACAGTGGTATGTTTAAACTAATTACATGAAATTAAACTGAACAGTTAACGTGCATGATATTGAATTTAAACTAGATTTTAGTTTCATTATTTAGGATGTGAATGTTAAAGGACTGTTTAAACTGAGGCGAAATCAACGCGGGATGCGGGGCGCCACTAAGCGGGTCGGTTGTATTAACGATTAAGAAAGTCACGCTATCTTTACGCACTATTTATCAGTCTGAACTGTCAGTTTAAACACCACTATGTGTACAAGTAGTTAACACAAACAGAATTTCGTTCTGTATCTCGTGCGGGATTCGCTTCAGTTTGACCAGATCTTTAATGGGAATGAATAAAACATCAGGAATGCATGAACAGCTTTGTTGATCGAGTTGCAGAGCGTATGGCAGGACCATGCGCTCTGGTCAGTAGAATCCCCAGTATTTCCCAGTTTGGGATAGGTGTTATTAAGATTCTTCATTTGAGAATTCTCAGTAACAGTTCAGAGTCGGGATTTGTGCCCGGTTAGATAGATAGATAGATAGAAAGAATACTAAGTTAGGTTAGGTTATCTTAGAAGTTGGCAACGTCACAAATAGCTGTCAAAAATTTACCTGTTTTGATTAATTTGGCAAGATTGCTGTATGGAAATAAGAAATTTGGCCTACTAGCAAACTAGAATATTAATAATGAATTGCAATTATAACATTAAATTTGATGTTGTACACGTTTTAGGTGTAAAAAAGACATTTGGAAAGTTATCAACTACTTTTTTTTACATCTAAAACAAAATATTCGGTGTTACGATATTAATTATTTCATTTCGTAATCAATATTCTAGTTCGCTAGTTAGTCACATTTCTTATTTGCATTCACTAATATTGTTAAATTAATCAAAACAGCGAAATATTTGACATTTATTTGCGACGTTGCCCACTTTCAGAATGCTCATAATAGGTTTGACGGAGACAAGGGAGTTTTATAAGAATCGTCGAAATCTGGGTGAATATGTTATGCAGGTGCAGAGGCGTAGAACTGGCTATCTTTGCCTACTTTCGCATAAAATATTGTACCTACCTAGTTTTATTCCGTGTTATTTAAACTCAAAACGTCGGAAGTATAAAAAGACAATAGTTATGCACAATATTAAACCTGACTCTCCGATTTCCATTGTAATATCAAACTAGGTACATATTTTTCCTCACAATTCAAAATTGCACCAACAATATTTATTCTCAAAATAACAGAACCGTAAATAAAATGGAATATTATTTACATTTTCTATCGGAGCGGAATACTTTTCATCGGTTCTTGTTTGATTCGAAGTCGTTAAGGTTCAGTGAAGACTATTTGCCGTTCATTATGCGACTTTCAGTTCATTACGACTTCCAAATAGGAAAGAAAATTTAAATGCAATGAGATTTAGTTTCGCTGGAGCTTCGAAGCCATTTTTTAATGTTTTGCTTCGTATGGATTGGCGTTATGGTACAGACGTAATTAATGATCGATAGTTTTTATTCCTTTTATATTTTATGTCTGCAGTTCTGCGAGATAAGTGTTTGAATTTTTTGCCTTATTTTATTTTTAGCTAATGTAATTGGCAAATTGGCGTTTAGTATATGTTTTATTAGCCTATATTGTGTCCTACTGCTGGGCAAAGACCTCCCTTACCAATCTCTTTTTTCTAGAAATTAATAAATAAATTTTGTTAGGATTTCTGCATCCAGATACTTTAAATATAAAGATTTAGCTTGAGGCCACTACCATCAAAGTCAAAGTCAAATCATTTATTTCAAATAGAAGTAAGGCACTTTTGAACGTCCAAGTTTACAAAAAATTTAATTGATTCTAGTCGACCCTTCCAAAAAGTAGTTTTCGTATGGAGAAGAATGGACAAGAAACTACACCGTTACTCTTTTAAAATGTTTCACAATATTTTGTATATGAAGGTACATTAGTTACATAATATATGAGAAGACGATGCACCTAAAACAAAAAATACTATACTACAATAGGTAAAAAGAAGAATTAAAAATGAAACAACGAAAGATAAATTAATTACTTATGTGATAGATACAGGTTGCATGGTTCTCACATATTTACGATTTTTTTTAAAGTAGACGATTTGCTTAAAATTTTACAATGAATAAGTCAGTGTGTGAGGAAGTAATCACAGAATGTAAAATCAATGTCATAAAATAAAAATAATAATTTATAGAACTTAATTAGCAACCAGTTTGATTTTGTCTAGATTCTAGATTATCCTATGAAGCAGGACCAGCATGTTTCCAAGCATTCTTATCTTGGGTATAATCCTCTAATTTGTAATATGCTTGTTTACAGAGTGTACCTACTTTTAATATGAGTTTTAAATTTTCTTTAATTTTTGTTGTAACATTTAACACACTAACCCATAAAAGATGAAGATACTTCAGATAATCCGAAAAATGGTTGATCTATTTTATCTTTATTTCTAGTATTAAAATTATGTCTATCACTTATTTTATTAAAAATATGTAGATTTTTTTTTACATACATAATATTTTCGTAAATGAATTGGCAAGGTACCGTCATAATATTAATCCTTTTAAATAGTTCCCTGAGAGATTCGCGACGATGCGATGTAGATTATAAATGGCTCTGGCAGCTCTTTTTTTCAAATTATATATATATAACATCAGGCCATTTTAAGTGACGACGACGACGAAACTCCGGAGGTGACCGAGGTAGATTTGAGAGTGGCGGTACGTAGGCTGATGCTGAATGCCAAAAATACCGCCCCAGGACCCGACGGCTTACCTGGAAAAGCCTGGGTTCTGGCCTTGGAGGCTCTCGGGCCTCGACTAAGGGGGCTCCTAAGCGCATGCTTGGAAAGGGGCCAGTTCCCGCTTCGTTGGAAGACGGCGAAACTGGTCCTCATCAAAAAGCCGGGGCGCCCGGCGGACTCTCCGTCCGCTTACCGGCCCATTGTGCTGCTCGACGAGGTGGGCAAGCTCTTTGAAAGAGTGATTGCAGACCGCCTTGTCGGGCGGCTGGTGCGAGTGGGACCGGACTTGGCGGAGAGCCAGTTTGGTTTCCGCAAGGGGCGCTCTACGGTGGATGCCATCATGCGCGTTCGAGCCCTCACGACGGGGAATGCTGTTGCCCGGGGTGGGGTCGTCTTGGCGGTGTCTCTTGACATCGCCAATGCCTTCAATACCCTGCCCTGGAGTTGCATTAGGGAGGCACTCCGGTATCACCGGATGCCGACCTACCTCTGTCGAGTGGTCGAGGCCTATTTGACGGACAGGGCCGTCATCTACCCCGGTCACCACGGAGAGTGGAACCGGCGAGAGATGTCGTGCAGTGTCCCACAGGGATCGGTCCTGGGGCCGCATCTGTGGGACATCGGCTACGACTGGGTGCTGCGCGCCGACCTCCCTAGCGGCGTCAGTGTAGTCTGCTACGCTGACGACACGCTGGTCCTGGCGCAGGGGAGGTCGCATGAGGCGGCGGCCGAACTGGCGACACGCGGGGTTGCGACAATCGTCGATAGGATCCGGCAATTGGGACTCGAGGTGGCCTTGCACAAATCCGAGGCCATGTGTTTTTATGGTCCTCGGAACGCGCCACTGTCGGGTTCCCGGATAACGGCAGGAGGGGTTCACATCGGTGTCGAGTCGACGATGAAGTACCTGGGACTCGTCCTCGACAGCCGGTGGAACTTCGTGGAGCACTTCCGACGTTTGGCTCCCAAACTGCAGAGGGCAGGGGCTGCTTTGAAGCGGCTTCTGCCCAATCTAGGGGGTCCAAACGCCTCCTGCCGGAGGCTCTACGCGGGGATCGTGCGGTCCATGGCCCTTTACGGGGCACCGGTGTGGGCGCGTTCATTGAGGCTGCGACCAGCCCAGCGGTTGAACGCGTCCCAAAGGGTCATGGCCATCAGGCTGGTACGAGGATACCGCACGGTCTCCCGTGAGGCGGCGAGCCTCCTTGCCGGACTACCGCCATGGGATCTGGAGGCAAAAGTCCTCGCGCACATGTGGGAGTTGCGCGAGGAGGCGAAACGCCGGGGCGTAACTCCGCTGCCGCGAGAAATCGCGGCACAGCGGACAGAGCTCCGGCGGGATCTCATGGCGGCATGGAGAGTGCGATTGTCGCAACCCAACGCTGGGCACGCCACAATTGTGGCGATAAGTCCCCTCTTTGAGGAGTGGCTAGAGAGGCGCAACGGCGTCCTCACCTTCCGCCTGACGCAGGTCCTCACCGGACATGGTTGTTTCGGGAGGTTCCTGTTCAGGATAAAGCGGGAGGAAACGCCCGGGTGTCACCACTGTGTGGATCGCCCGGAGGACACGGTGGAGCATACGGTGGAGGTCTGCCCAGCTTGGGCGGAGCACCGCCGTGTCCTCACGGAGGCGATCGGCGGCGGCGATCTCTCGCGTCCGGCCCTGGTTCAGGCCATGGTCCGGAGCGAGAGTGCATGGGAGGCCGTCACCTCCTTCTGCGAAGCAGTAATGCTCGCGAAGGAGGAGGCGGAGCGCGTGAGGGAGAGGCAAAATGCGCCCCCTCGCGCCCCTAGTCGCCGCAGGAGACGCCCCGGGCGTCGGGAGTCGCGAGCCGACTTCCGGCCACCGTAGGCGCGGGCTTGCGGACGGTGAGCAATGGGTAGCTCGCCGTCCGATAGGGACCAGGCCCGGGTCGACGGCGCGTTGTGTTCCACGCGCGCCTCAAAGAGATGTCAGCACCAACTGACGGGGTCCGGAAGGGCCAATGCCTGCCGGGGTTGCGGGTTTGTCTGAAAGGGATATCGCGACCTCGGCACACAGGCAACGGAAGGAACACGGGTGGGTTTTAGTCAGTAAAAGTCTGACACGCCCTCCCGCTCCACCCAGAGCGGGAGCAGTTATTTGATAATTTCCCATCCCCAAAAAAAAAAAAAAAAAAGGCCATTTTCCATCAATTACGTATTAGTCAGCTTAATGTCATGTTTCTGATTGAATTTGAAAGTATCGAGTACGACATGCAACGCAAAAGCAAATCAAATTGATTTTGAAAGTCAATTTATCAATAATTTAAAAAGAGCCCTCTCAATGCCATCTTATTAAAATTCCAGCCACTTTTCCAAAGAAATCAAACAAGAACATAACTGTCAGAGAATATCACAATAATGGATATTCGACACGCTTCCATTATAGTACTCCGAGTAAGAGTACCCACGATCGAATTACTAGACTCATTCCAAAGTTCTAGCTTGATTAAATCCGATCAAATGGAATTAACAGTTCGATACCATTAATCAATTTATCCAGAATGAATTCGATTAACAATAGGATAACGACTATGTATAAAATTGCACACTCATTGTGGGCTTGAATAAAAATCGATTTTGAGTCTGTCTCATGAAATGCTACGATTTGATGTGATGTGTATTAAAATCGTTCTGATTGGAAACATTTAGTTCAGACTGCGTGTTTGAGTAATGTTCGTTTTCACCAACAGTAGGCGACATGATGAAATGTCTAATTATAATTGCACTGTTGGATTTTTAACTCTCTTGCGCGTTGAATATCCAAAAGTGCGCTATTATAGTGAGACTTTTTCTTCTTTTGGCTCAGCTTTTCATCTTAATCCTTAGGATATTTATGAGAATTTTAGTAGATATGGCAGCTTGCTGATTAATTTTTCGCAACTACTTATAAATTCTTAACTCAATAATGGGGTAAAATTCAAAACATTGTAAACATTTTCGAAGATAAATTGTGTGTATCTTTTATTATTCGCTTACACTGTGCAAGTAGTCTAACAAATACAAGGATTTATATCATCGTGGAATCTCATTTATCTCGCTTTTAAATTAAACTTGAATGTTCACATTTACATAAGTTTGCGTTCACGAGCTCGAGTTCAAATGTGCTGTCGAAAAAATCTTGAATGGTTTTTAGGCAAAAAATTAAATCAATTATCTTTTGGGGTATTAAACTTGTTCAATTAAACAGTTTTTATTTAGCTTTTTTTGCTGACGGTAATTTATAAGTTTAGGGTCAGTCTGTCAGCTTAAAACTTTAAATTACAGAAGATAATATACAGAATATACATTGAAAATTATTCTATAATTTTTTTCAGACTATCTGAATTTCTTGGTCTGATTTATTGTAAGATAGTGTCATTTCAAATTTAAATGAAGTCAGTACTGTGCGACGAAACTGAGTACCTATTTATATTTTATAACAATATTTTTATAATTTATTCGAAATGTAAAATTCAGAGTTTAAGGAATAGAAAATCGAGGTTTGTCTAATTTCACATTGTTGTGGTTAGTATTAAAAGACGATGACGTTACAGTTGCTTTTTACTAGTCCTACTTACACATAAAATTGATGCAGAAAATTTAATTTTTGAGTTTAAGGTAATATTTAAGTAGGATCAGATTCAAACAATACACATATCCTGATATAGTATCATGGGCGAATAATTCTGTTAATACGGTATTTTTTTATAGCAACAAAGCTTTTAATTTTATACATAAGTACAAAACCGTATTAATTAACTATTAGTTTACATTACTATTATAATTGGTATTAAAATAATATTTAATGTAGCGAGAACGTAAATATCAAATGAGATCAAATATATTATTTATTTAAAGTGCGTCTGAAAGGATCTAAATGGTAAGCTCATATTTATTCGCTACGGCATGGAGTTTGGCGGCTACAAGGCACAAGAAAAAACAGATGAATTAGCAAGTGTTTTTAACTGGCTCAAAATAAAGCCAATGTTAAAAAGATGTACGGTCGGAAACAAAAAATTGATCTGCTTATTCGAAAGAAATTTAGAGTACTAATTTTAAAACCACGTTTATTTAATAATAGCGACACTAATAAATAAATTATTTACTGGAGCCCAAATATGACTAGACGAACTATCCCTTTTTTATTTGGTGCATGTAAACGTATAACTGCCTCTACCGCGTACCTTCCGAACAACTTGATATGCAGCCCCCTACTATCACCTGCAATCCCGCCACACTCTCAAAACTTACGCCACATTTAACCGTAATGAAACGTCAACGCCACAATTTGTTGCGCGAGTCTGGTCTAGCCGCCCACTCTTCTGTCACCATTACGCGCTGTTTAGATGGTTTGCACGGAAAGGTTAATTAACTTGGATTAATAATATGAATGACAGCTGAGGTACCTATGTGTGGGGCGTGTTATTTTTTTTTTAGTTTGTCGCCAGCGATGGAGATGAATTTTTCGACGCCGCTTGTGTAGTTTTACTTGAGTTAGGATATTATATTGTTATTTTTATTTAGGTATAGGTTGTCATTTATGTAGTAATTATTTTAATTCAGAATAATTTTTATATAAGAAATAGAAGATATATAACTTTTTTCCATTGATCAAGTTCCAGAAGAAGAATCATAGAAGTCATAAAAGGTGATTACTAAAGATGTTAGCATGCTTTTTGAAAGATATAGATGTAAAAATTATGTGGTAGTTGTATAGGACATGTAATTAATAAAGTCACCAACATCGGAAAGCTCTGATGTACAGTAAGCGGTCATAATTGCAGTAGCACGCTAAGGATTACATTGCTTAGAACACGCGTAGGCCGAACCTACGTCTGTGTGCGGTACCTACAGTGATGTTCACAAACTGGCGTCGACCGAAACAAAAAACATACCGTCGCTTTCACACCCAAGAGTTCGTAATTACGTGTGACCTTGGTAGGTTCATAATATGATTGCTAAAATTCACGACCAATTATTAAGGTCCAATAGCTGATAGTGTACCGTATCGGATTGTGAGACACATAGGTCGGGGTTCCAATCTCGAGATGAGGTTTTTATTTTTCTTTTCAACAATAATCTTCATCTGTTCTTTTATTATTAGATAAATATAATTAATATTATATTATTATTCTCGTTTATTAAAACGAAAATAATAATGTAATAATTACTATATTGTTATTGAATTATGGGGTTAAGAATAAAAATGTTCAATGAGTGATTACAAAATGTTTATTCGATGTAATTATAAGAAGTATAAATAATTAAACTGCTAGTTAAAACCGTTCATTTTCTCATAAAGAACAATTGATTTATTGAAGTAAAGTAGCTAATCAATGAAATATGACAATAGGCTTAAAATAAGTATTGTATCTTAGTAATATAATAATATTGTGCTTTAATTACTCTGTGTGTGGGTAACATACCACAAATTTAGCAAATCTACCCACGTAAATATAACAAGTGCGGACTCGTTGTCACAATACAATTAAATTACTCAGTAATACTACTTTTATTCTACTGCGAGTGAGTTCGTTCTATTTCAAACTTCAAAGTTAACAAAGGACTTATTGAGGTTATAGCTTAAGTATTCATTTTCATTACGAAAAGAAGATTGAAACTAAACCTCAAAATAATTCTTATTACGGTTAAGACACAATATAACTTAAATATTACTAAAACCAATATTTGTATTTTATAACTTAATACTTGGTATAACCCCCATTATTATCAATGCAATTAAGTAATCGTTGACGCATGGATCCCACAATATTGAAGCATATATCTGTTCCCCTTAGATTTTCCCATATTTCCATGCAATGCAACTTCAACTGCTCATCAGATCGCTCATTCCGTGCTTCCCATCGCTGTATCATCAAACCCCATAGGTTTTCTATGGGGTTGAGGTCAGGAGATCGTGCTGGCCAAGGAATAACTTTTATGTCCGGGTGTTTATTAAACCACTCACGCACAGTGCTCGCCCGATGAATTGGGCAATTGTCCTGGACAAAAGTTATCTCCTTAAACTCATCAGCAGGGTAAACGTTGCGCACAGTGGGTAACATGACATCACTTAATACGTCAACGTAAGTCGAGCTGTTGGCGCGAGGAGGAATATATTCAAGTTCCCCTGGCCCTGCTGCACTCATCCACCCCCACATGTTAACTGTGATTCGACCTGATTCTGTATTGGGGACTATGTTTTCTTCACACCATCGTGTATTATTCTTACGCCATAAATGAAGTCTCCCTTTTTGGCTGGATTTAAATGTCTTTTCGTCTGAAAATATAGTCGTGTCCCAGTTGAAGTCTAAGTATTCGCGGGCAAAACGTAAACGTTCTTGTTTATGTCTTTCCGTCAAATATGGTTTTTGAGCTGGTTTTCGATGATGTAAACCTTCTGCGTGGAGTACACGGCGAACGGTTCGTAAAGACGTGTCGAATAATTCGGCAAAACGTCTTGTCGGTATGAAACCACTTGTTTCATATTCGCTGACCATGTGCTGTCGCTGCGCCTCTTTTATGAGCTGGGGTCTTCCGCTTCGCTTTCGACTGGCAAGGCTACCCTCTTCCTCATGTCTTTTCACCCACCGACTCACAGTATTTCTCTAAAACGAAAAAGGAGTAGTGTTAGGCTATTTAGCAAAATACTAGTAGATTAAAACGTTTAAAAAAAATAACTACTAGGATCAGGAGTTAGGTATACTTTAATTAGATGTTTGATAAAATAATTAAATCATAATACTCACACTCAGTCCGGTTTCATCAGATATTTGTGATATTTTAAGTCCGCTTTTACGCAGCGCAATAATATTCGCTTTCATTTCAATATTTATATTTGCTTGCATTTCGAAATCAACTTTAACACCGCTAATATATTAAATACACGTCACTAACCCACAATAACAACCAACCAACAACGTTCTATTTAGTCGCGGTGAATGAGTCGTAAGTTAACTGCATCTGTCTACCTTAATATCATTGTTTATTTAGGTTTCTGTGGGTATAATCATAAAGTTTTACGAGTTAAGTGAACAAGACGAACGTTACAAGGAACTAGACGAGTGATTTTTAAAACTTTAAAAAAACTATCACCGCGCGTGAGATTTGTACCCGCGACTCGCTACACATGAACGCGCCAACCCAAACTCGATAACCGATTAGCTATCATGCCATACACCAGAACGTTTGAATTTATGAACTACTATAATTTGTAAACTAATGAGAGTGTGTGTGTCTATAGTATAGAAATGACTTATTATAAGAAGGTCGTAAGTTAAAGCGAAGTGTCAATCTATTCGTTTGTGAGGTTGCTACTGCACTTATGACCGCTACTGTACCTATTAGGCCATTTAAGTATCTCGTTTAGCTGAGGCTTATATCCATTAGTAGATTGAGATATAATATTGACGACGTAAATAATGAATTTATGTGAATGTTCCGTGCATATTGCATTATCTCAATTTCCAAGGATCAGTAACCTCATGAAGTATTTTTTTCTTTCTCCTCAGTAAAATATGTATTCATTCAGATACGTTTATTCATTGCATTAATATTAACGCATTCAAGGCAGTGTTCTTACGAGACAATAGAAGTTTTTTTTTTTAAATCGCCTATGGGCATTTACTGCGTTTAGTGTCCCTCAAAGTGTTAATTATGTATTATGCCTATGATTTTTTGACATACTTCATATAAAAACTCATATACTTCATATACCATGTGTGTGTAACTCATGTTTTGGACAAATAAATTATCTTTATCTTTATCTAACGAGATTTAGTGCGTTTTTATTTAAAAAGCCCGCTCGTAGTATAAAAATATCAAGTATGTCAAAAAATCATAAATAAGTAATTTACATCATCGTGTGCAAGGATACAACGGCTATTCTCAGCACTAGTTTTTTTTTTTTTCAAAAAAACATTTGTTTCCAATTTGCCTTCCAGATTGTGTCCTATGATATATTTACGCATAATATTGACTATTAGAAGCCATTTCAAGCAAAAACGGACACTTTAAAATTAAGCGCCTATGTCTTCGAGAGCCATTTTCGATCCACAGTGCGCCGCCGCACTGGCGTGGCGCCTCGTAGATTTTTCCGTTTCATTCTGAGAATAATATTCTGATTTTTTTTCATCTTGCGGTTCGGCACCGGCGCCGGACCACAAGTTTGTGTATACGAATGAATATCGCACATGCGCCGCACCAGCGCCACACCGGAACCGCGTGTAAACAAGCAATGATGCCCAGTTAAATAGTAAAAGAACGACAGTTCAGTAAAGCATTGCCAATGAAACATGCGGTCCGGCGCCGCTGCGGCTCCGGCGTCATGTACAGGGACCCTTAAGGTAACTAGCTTTATAATTTGCTAAGATTCAACGGTAACAAATTACTCATCCTACTTGAAGCTTTAAACGATAAATCTTCAGTATCTGTTGTATTTTTTGTTACAACTCCTAATGAAAAATTAAAGTTGTTTACAAAGAAAAATTAGGTCGAGTCTGCCGTTAAACCTGTAGTCAGTAGTAAGTTTGTGTCTGAAAATTTAAGAATTTGATGAAAAATACCGCGTAGCAGCCCTAGGTCGAATGAAAAACAAACTTGTACTAGACGTTTACGAGTTTCATTTCAGTAATTATGCCAGTAATATTGTTGAGAGGAATTCGTTTTTAAGGTTATTGAATCAGTCAGCAAAACTTGATAAAATATTTATTGAATACAATTAATAGTAATTCATAACATAACATCACGCTTAATAATAATAAAAAGGTCCGGGACCCCAGGGTCCCGAAATTTGTCAAAGACATTTAAATAATAATAATAATTTCTTTATTTGTATAGAATGCAGGTGTTACAATAATGGTGTTAGTTAAGGATATATTCCCAGTACATTCTGCCTGTTGGCATACAAAAATATAGTGGTTAACTTACAGATAATTTAGAAACTAGGTGCTTAAATTCAAAATGAGATCATGGATCAGCTTAGTCTAAAATTATTTACATAATAAATGAGATAAAGTGAAGCAAAATATTACAATTCATCATTTATAAAATCGGTAACAGAGTAATAACATTTAAAATCGGTAACAGAGCTTGTATTCCGTTAGGCCGAGGTGTACCTTTAAAGTACACCCATGTTTTGCCAGTTATGTTTAAAAATATTATTATTAAGTACCTGGTCGACCGAGCTCTGCTCGGGTGAAAATAGAGAATGCTCATTTAATAGTACAGGATAGTTCATACTAATTCCATGCTGCCATGATAGTAGGTACTAACTAATTTCATGCAGCCATGATAGTAGATACTGACCAATTCGATGCTGCCATGATAGTAGGTACTTACTAATTCAATGCTGCCATGTCATTATTCTTCTTCTTTTCGTGTGTGACTGACCTGGTGTCAGAGTTTTAAAGTAGCCCATGGGCCTCTAACTTGGCATGCCAGCGAGAAATTCTCTCAGGCATGTCGGTTGCCGCCCAGAGCGGGAGAAGTTATTTGATAATTTCTAATACTAATTGCTCGTTTAATAGTATAGGACAGGGGGCGGGCCTAGTGCCATCTACCGGGCACAAGTGACTCTGGGCTGCCACTGAGAAATTCCTAATGGAAAATCCCAATAGGACGTCCAAAAGTGCCTTTTATGTGCCTATTTTAAATCAATGATTGTGTGTCAAATGATTTGACTTTGACTTTAACCAATTACACTCTGTCCGACCTTGGAATCGAACCCAGGATTCATTACATTAAATTCACTTCAAACAACATTATTGTAGCAGATTTCGTAGCATGCAAAGTGCTACGAGATAGCGTAGCTCGTAGCTCGTAGTACTAAAAAGACGAGAGTAAGTTAAGTTTTTCATGGAGTTTCTATTTCAGTCTTTCCTGGTACTTAATTTAAACCTGAAATGATATTTTTTGTAATAAGCGAAAACTCGTGTAGCCTTTCTCCATATTTACATAGTAATCTGAGTCTGAAAATTAACATGCAGGTTTTACAGCTGCTTGTGCTTTAGTGAAAAAAAGACGTTGGTTATAACGTAGCTAGTAATAAAATGGTGGTAGAATTCTTTAGTCGTGGTCTTACAAAAAGGTATTTTTAAACCAACCTGCTTGTAACAATAGCATAGTTTTTGGAAAAGTTTTTCTACTAGGTATTTCACCCACTGAGTTTTCTTTACTTCCGCTCTGAGACCCTCGGGGAAAAGGTGGTTCAGATCCTCTGTTGTGGTAACAAATACTGTATCCCCAAGTACTTAGCTCGATATTGTAACTGTTTGTTTATGTTTATGCGTCTAACTTATCGCGGTATGTATGTAGGTATGCTTTAATAATAATGTGGGGTAAAAAAGTTTAAAAACTATATTAAACTCACTCAACCGACTTCTACTCCTACTCCTACAGCGTGCACGCGGTTCGATTGTGGAATTCACTTCCGCCTGACATTAGGGACTGCGAAACTGTTGCAGTTTTTAAAAGAAGAGTGAAAAAACACTATCTTTTCACTTCGTCATAGTTGCATTTTTTTTGTATTTATTATTTTATACTAAGTACATTATAATTAAGTATATATATTTTAGTGATATTTATTTTAGAAGTATGTATGTAAGTTTATTCTCATAATATATGTTTATAGTTAATAAGTATTATAGTTAAATTAGTGAATAATTAGGTGTTTTTATTTTATGTATTTTATTTTCTCTTCTACTCTTACACAAGTTGTCTACATCTCTACTTGTCTACTTTCCTATCGCAGGTATGCTGGAAGAGATTTCTTTAGAAATAAGCATCACCTTTGTACGTATTTTTCTGTTCCTTTTTTTCTTGTCTGTTTGTATGTGTGTACATAAACCGTTAAATAAATAAAATATAGAAACATGTTTAGAAAATCTTTACATCAAAATCAAAAATTACTCGAAATGTTATCCTGAAATAAAGTATTTCAATTAGATTTAAAGTTTTCTTCTAAAACTAAAGCCTTAATTTCCAAAAAAAAATCCTTCAGAACCCTATAAGGGTTACATAATAGGATCTAAATTGAAATAGGCGAGATTTATAACCCTATTATAAATGAAAACTTGATCGCGCCAAGTTTCGCTTTCTTTTTATTATTACAAATAATTGAAATGCTAAATACATTACTGAGTTTTTATATAATTATGACGGCGCGTACACGTCGAGACAATTGGTTCAGCGATGCCAAATAGTTTGATTATTATTGTTGGTTTCAGAACGGATGTGTCGACTGTCTATTTGACGTAACACCAAGTACTGGGGAGGCGGCCCGCCAGAGGGACAACGGAAAAGTCAAAGAAAATACATCGATTGATCGTGGAGACGATATTGATTAGTGGCATAGTAATTATTGTGATAGAATTGATTGCGCTAACGCCCCACGTGCTTGTTGGAATGTCGTTCACGATTATTGTGCATAAGTAACTCGATTAGACGTTTTGATTGTTCACAAAGACTTTCATTTTGTTTTCAACTCCTCGCCCGCAAACCCACGCAACATGGCCTCTTCTGATAAAGATGATCTAATGCCTTTATATACAATCTAGCGTTTGAGTGTTACAAAAATATTGATTGAACAAATAATTTTATTCCATGAAAGTCTGATTCGCCCTGGGCTTTCAACCCCATTACCAGCTTTATCAACTGGCTAAACTATTTACCATTGCAAAAGTAATTGATAATATTTATTCATTTCAATATGTATCTACATATTAGACTTTATTCGCGTACACATACATAACTCGTACCTACTTTCCCTTCTTATGGGGGTAGGCAGAAACTACAGAACACCACCTGCTACGATCCTTATATACTCTATATGCTTCGTTTACGTTCATAAACACACGCCGGTTGCGAGGACTACGTACCTGATCTTCGAAGAACATCACCAATAATATTTCCTTCTAGGGCGATCTCCCGGCTTTTCCACTCACATCCCAAAGAGACTTTATATTTATTTATATCTAAAGTGCGCAAGTTCTAAAAGTTGGACAAGTTAATTAATCTGTTTTGACCCATTCATCAATATTGATGACGCGTAGTCATTATCTGGTCAATCTCTGTAATCAAAACTGTAGTTTAACTTGATTCAAAGTTTCTAACTTGCTGTGCTTTTATAACATCCGGGTTCTGTTGGCATTGGAGAAAATTGAATTAAACTTTAGTTTGAAAATTGTGGAACGGATGGCTTTAGTAATTTTTGGGATACATGAATGGGTTTGGTAAGTATATTTTTTTATGGATAGGAAAACAGGCTAGTGTCCGTAACTCTACGTCAAAGCGCGTATTTTGCGTACGGATTTTTTACGGATATACTGTCTCTGAGTAAAATATGGTTAATAAGATAATAACAGTGGCTTTTGTCATAAAAACCATATTTTACTGCTGCTGAGCGTTTAATTAGTAAGTTAAAGAGAGTATTCAAGACGTTTAGCAGTAGTTTTTAAATAGAGGAAGTTTAAAGTTGCAAGTTTTGTACTTTCCCGCACAATAATTCCCGTCAAATGATAACGAACCCGCAAAAAAAACATATACTCCCGGACTCCTAAATCGAAACATCGTGCATAATCATGTAGGGTTAAGACCTAAAATATTAAAATAATGATGGTTCAAAGAAAAAGTTTGTAAGCAGTTTGGAAGCCGATATAATGGCCATCATTTTGGTGTTATCATTGTTTCGAATTTGATTTCCGTACTATTGGATGAGGTGGCTCGATTTAGGAGTCCGGGGTGTATATCTGAGAAGAAAAAGGATGATTGAAGTGATAGTAGCGCAACAATCGCCCAACTTTGTTCAACTAACATAATACTCCACAATTTAGAATAGGTACTCGGGAACCTATTCACTTTGATTTCCTCAATTCCTAACTTCAAACATTATTGGATTCTTTGATTGACGTGGTGCCAATATAATGACGCCATTGATTCAAGGCCGTCTGTCAACTGTTCATTAATTTAAAATTGAATTATGTCCGTCTTTTGATGTGATATTAGAATAAACAATTAGTAGAAATTAATTGACTTATGTATTATAACTATTAAAAAAAATACAATGAGGAATTATTATTACCTACTTACTTTTTTTCTTTGAGAAACATACGATCATCATCTGCTAGACTTTTCTTTTTACAGAAATAAAGATAAGCTTGATATTATGTCGTAAGTATTAATACCATTTTCTCAAACATGCTTGGAATTTCGAACAATATTTTGACAAAGGTTGTCAAAATAATGTTCGAATTTCCGAATTCGAGATAAATAGATATTGCGGTACCTGGTCGAATAAATACGCCCGGCCGGCAATCTTTGTATGAAAATCCATCTGTCGTGTTTAGCGACGAAATAAATTACTATGCAAACTCATATCTCTCGTGTTATTTAAACATGAAACGAACTTTTTACTTCACCACAAGGCAACCAAGGAGGCAACATATCTTTATAGGGGACCAACTTGAGACATGACAGACATACATACGCTACGAACATAGAACCTCCTCCTTTTTGGAAGTCGGTTAAAAAGTTCGTTCCATTTTTAAATAACACGACAGATATGAGTTTGCATAGTAATTTGGCCGTAGTAGTAGTAAGTAAACTCGCTCGTATGTATTCGACCATTCCTGCAATTTCGATTTATCTCGAAGAAGGTTGTCAAAATAATGTCATGTTTGAGAAAATGGTATTAATACTTAAGACATAATGTCAAGCTCATCTTTTTGCCAGTCTACTCTTTTGTTTAAAAAAATTTAAGGTGTTTGTCTTTATGAGAAATCCTAACTCAATATTATAAATGCGTAAGTGAGTTTGTTTGTTTGTTCTACTTTCACGCTAAAACGGCTGAACGGATTTAGATGAAATTTGGCACATGGTAGACCATGACTCATTTTTTTTCAAATCACAATAATAACACCTTTACAGACTCCAAGGCGATGTTATAAGTTACAATGTGTACACAAATTTACAAAGAAGGAAATATAAAATAGATAAGTAAGCCAAAGAACTTCAAACATACTAAGCAATATGACAATTACTACAAACATGGCAACTTTTATAATATCAGTATACTTTTATCCCGATATTCCCACGGGATCGAGACTTATACGGGTGAAACCGCGGGGCACAGCTAGTAATATATAAATGTAACACGTTTTTCATTTTGTTGCGTTTATTGCAATGTACCGCGAATGTCGTGTAATGCACGAAATCTGTGAATTTTTTATATGCGTAGGAAAACGAGCTTGGTAGTGCTTTTTGGGTAGAAATATTTTTAATGCATTTGCTACTTTGCTAGTGTTTTTAGAAATGCTGGAGATAGAGAGCCCCTTTCTGTGCATCTTTCGAGTTTGCCGAGCTTGTAGCGAATTTTCAATACATTTATCTGAAATAAATATAAAAATCATTACAACAATCTTTTTTTCTTGTCGTGTCCATGGTGTAAAGTGCTACTAAATAAATTTAGCCAATTACCACACCAATCCGCCCGTTTATTAATATTGTGACCAGTGATTCAACTAAAATTAAAATGATTTGATACGTCAAGTTGACGTATGATGTAACGATGCGACGCTATTAATACGTCCCTCTGACTCAAACGAGTTCTGTCTGAAACTGTTATTCACTTTACTATTTTTATAACAATGCAAGAGTGAATGTCACTCAGTCGTAATGGAATGTTGCATACGTCCTACGTATGTGCTAGGTTTGTGAGTGGTCTGGATGTGGGAGTGACAAACAGTTGTTTTTGTAACCGTGGGTGGTTAATTACTTAGATCTTTTATTATTTCATACATAATTGTGATACTAGGAGTGCAGAAGTCGAACGGGGGCGGTTTATGGACATTGAAGAACCTTCACAAAACCCGGCGTAGTCCACATCGTTCATTTACTTTTGAATTCCATAGGTATCCGAACTGGGGTGAAGGTTGAACGCCCAAGTGTCATTAATTGATTGATTTGAAAGTATTACACAACTAACTACTGCTGCATTATTTCGACGCCTTCGTAATTATTAATCAAAATCTTATTTCTGCAGAGTAAAGGTCATACACACACATCAACTCGGAAAGGGATCGTCACCGTATCGCCGCGGTTCGTGAGCTTGCCCCGAGCCAAGGCGATTACGTTACGATTCTGATTAGGGAGCATTGCAGAAGGGAGTTTCATACAAAGAATACTGAATTGCTCGACGATCATGACGAGCCCTTTTCGAGTTGATGTGCGTGCTATTTCATTATAAAGCATCGGTTGACGAGGTAACTGAAAAGTTACGAGTACGTCGTGTAATTAATGTAATTCCATACATAACATAATATCACGCCTGTAATCCGCGATGGGTTGGGCAGAGGTGTTCCTATTATAGTATACCCACATTTCGCCAGTTATGTTTAAGTATCATGTAATGGGGGGCGGGCGTATTGTCATCAACCGGGCACAAATCCAGACTGCGGTCTGCTAAATTCTAGGTGGAAGAATCTATAACATTTTGTCCGAACCGGGAATCGAACCTAGGACCTCATGCTCAGCAGTAGCACTTACGACCACTAGAGCAACGAGGCAGTCCAGTAATGTTATTCCAATTAACAAAATAATCATGATTTGCCCACAACATTTATTGAAATTAAGCTCTTTCTGTAATATTTGTTGAAGGTACACAAATAAATATAAAGCTTAAAAAGTGATTAACAATTACCGGCACACAAACACCACGGTTAATGTTCTGTGAATAATATTGTTATTATAATTACTATTGTTGAGGGACGCACATTGTTTTTAATCGCTACGAAAATAAGTACTAGTAAAGTGTTGGGTTCTACTGATAAGATATAGAGAATCAGCTTTTCCTTCGTAGGTATTTTTTTTAATGTTCACCTTTATAAAATGTTATGAATATCTCGCTGGTTTGGTGATAACTAACAAAATATCATGTTCCATAAAAAGCAAGTTACGCTCAATTGCGTGGGAGGTATCCAAATGTTAACAACACACAAAATCAGATTATTCCACTTTGCACCACCAGGCCACCCCCACCACTGGTAGGACAAAGTGGAATGCCTAATATTTGCCAGTAGTATCTGCCCCACTATCTCGAACTAGTGGGGCAGATACCACTGCAAAACACAATTTGAGTATGATACCTACATAAATTCTAAGGTGCCAACCCTAGTGGGGCAGAATCCACAAGATTTTAGACTAGTGGAATATACCCACCAAGTCAAACCAGTGGGGCAAATTGCACTGCAAACTTTAGGAATTCCACTTTGCCCCACCGATGGGGTGGCTGGGTGGGGCAAAGTGAAATAATTCTCAAAATCTGCCAAAACGAGATAAATTCACGAATTAAATGAAATAATGTATTCTAAATAGGGCTTAACCAATATAGTCCCACTGCTGAGCAAAAACCTCTCCATATTTTTCTAGATTTCTTTTATGTTTAATTAATTACATAAAATTATTAATCATGTCTGTTTCATTTGAAATAGGGTTATCACTGTTGAAGGGTTCGTAGACGCGGTCATCAAAAAGTCCACGGTATATATAACTTTATGTACGGAGCTCGTACTAATTAGGTATACAGCTCACGCATAAAATATCTCGGAAAATCGATAAATGTAAACAAAATAACATTTAAAAAGCTTAAACCTATATTCCTAAACGAGCATGCCAAAATAAAACCTGCCTTTTTTCTTGAAAACGGATGCCTGAATTAAAGGCCGACCTGATAAAAATTCTAGCTTATAAAAAGTAACGGGTTTCATTGATGAGTCTCATGACGCAGCACTTTGAATCCTTTTCATTACGCCATCAGCCTTCAACCACATTATAGATAGGTACAGAAGGTCAGCTCCAAACAACGACCGAAAACGCACTCACAAATAGAGTCGCTTCACGTACAGCGAGTGCGCTTGCGCACTCGCGACTGTAATTTCTTTGAGATCGCCGAATGAACGCGTCTATACGGGCGTGCACCTATTTTCGCTCATTTGTCTGGAGCCGACCGCGAAATAAACATTCAGGGGCCAAGCTTCTGTACCTACCTGTATATTTTGTGCTTCAGGTATTTGTATCTTTTTTTAACAATAAACGAATAAAGAAATTCATAGTCGATATATTGGGTCCCCACCTATGAAATTGGCGTTTTTTTCTCACAAATAGAGAACCTTGTCACTTCTATGAATAAAAATATTCATCAATTGCTTGGTATTATATCGAATAATGACCATCATAGACAACTACCAATAGTAAAAAAAACCTTATTACTTATAGTTTATAAACATAAAAAAATACCTTAAAAATGACTCCTCATTTTTTTTGCAGAAATGACCACTATTTGTTTTAATTTAGCCAAAACTTATTTTTGTCGCTTAATCTAGTGGCATATTAAGTTATCTTAGTTTTTAAACATTAGCGCATAAAAGTTTTAAAACATTAGTGTTCATGGTTGTTCTATAAATTAAGAAAATGTTAGTATGAAAAAAGCAACTTCTTTAAAATTCTCCATACAAAACGCTGATTTCATAGGTCCACCTAATAAATACAGGAATTTTACCAATATTGCGTGCGAAAATGAGTGTACATTAAATTGTGCTGTTATTAATTAAAAGGTTTCTTTTGATTTATGGTTTTAATTTTTCTATTCAGGTTAAACTTAATAAAGTTTTTAATTACGCATGCATTATTTAGTAAACATTTGTTTTGTGCTTCATTATCTTAGTCGGTGATACTTTATTCACATTACAACATAGCCTATTAGCTAATAAGCAAATTAAACAGTAAACATGAATGTGAACCAATTATATTTATTGTATGCGATTATCATTATCATGACAATGATTTACGTTTAGCATTTCTTGCTCTCATTTGCGCAATTGAAGAGTCGGTAAATGGCAACATTTATTTTGAGTTAGTACTCTTAAGTTCATTTATATTCCTGGTACACATCACTATCGTTTACATAAAGCGGTATGGAAGGGTGAATATGTAAATGTGGATATTTCTGGAACGTTAGCTTATTTTTAGGAATAATAAAATAGATTGAGAATCGAAACCTTTGGCTTTTATACCTATAGAAATACTGTTATAAAATGTTTAGGAATTATCGTTTATTCTTTTTTACCACTGCCACTCGAAAAAGGGCATTTTATTCATCAATAACAGTGGATAAAAGTCTTTTTTACTCACTGAGTGAATAAAAACATTTTGAATTTGGAACAAGCACGAACTATACGAATTATGTACAAAAAATAAATGAAACGTACTGAAAGTACCTACCGGCTGGCTAGATGGAGCTATTCCATAGAAAACAATTTAATTTTTTTTTTAATATTCCGCCGTAATATTTTTAGTTAGGTTCTTTTTAATCTGTTATCGTTTTTGTTTTAATGTCATTGGAAAAACTAGTAACATAATTATAATAAACAAACAACAGACTTCCAAAAAAAAATAGTACAAAGTGAAAAATAACTTTAATTTAGGAAGTCGGGATCTATGGTTTTTTTTAATCGTTAATTTTACTTTGAGTTTTTTTTTTTTTCTTGTTGTGATAATTAACAGTAAAATTATGTTACGGCATAACGGTAAGAATATAACTATAAATGAATAAGCAATAAAAATCCGTAAAAAAGGAAATCTTTACTTATTTTATATTATAACTTACTAATTAAGGTACCTAATATTAAATCTACTTAAAACATAATACGTAAGCGAACAGATACGTCAGCTTTTCTTGTTCTTTAACTTGTTATTCTTTCCATCCTGCTAATCGTTTGTATTGCGTTTTCTTATTCTTGTAAGTGTTTTAGGTGTTTCATTGGAAATCAAATTGTGTTGTGTTTATTGAGTATCCACACTAATTAAATTGTCTGAATATATTGGTGGTACAAAATTTGCGACATTACATGCACCTAAATAGTGGACAGCTCGCAACGTGGATGTTTCTTGTATATTGTGTCTACAAATATTTTTGGGTACTCCTGAGTTTCTACATTCACACTTACAGCTTGTCTCAGCGTACCATTTTTACTATTTGCATTATTTAGTGCAGGAGGAGTAGCCATTTTATCAAAGTAATTAGAAATATTAGAAATAGCTGAAGGTGTTTGCGTATTCTCATCAATTATCTCACCAAGTAAAGAGTCTGCTCTTTCAGAGCTAGGTAGATATTCAGATAAATCTGGTGAAAAGTCTCCATCTATACTGTCATCCGAATCTTCTACTTCTTCTTACAATTTATACGTTACAGGGACTGATTTTGAGAGACATATAAAACAGGAGATCAAATATCTGAGATCCAATTCCCGTGATGGACGTGGCACTACTTCACTTGTGTGTAGTGTTTTATAAAAAATAGGTATTGCACAAGAGTGAAAATAAATAGAAAGGGACTAAGTTAGGTATGTAGTAGGTACCTACCTACTAAATATGAAAATACGGATATGTAAATAACTAATTAGGTAAATAATTTATCTTCTCTTGGTTTTCTGGTCCACATAACATTATCAACATCCTTTTTGTTCGTGGGTTTATGTTGCGATAACATAGTATTCGTTGTTTATCCATTGTACTTGTTAAAAATTGTATTACAATACACAATTAGGTAACTACGAAATGCACTCAACAGCTGTTGTCATTGACCACAAACTCCAAAGCACAACAGACCCCGCAGAGTTTGTACCACAATAGAAAGATAGAACGATATCACTTGCGTAGTCTAAAATACGATTATTTGGTTGGCAACCACGTTTACAATAACAATTAAGACGGAAAAGAAATGTAAAGGATATTATGGTTACGCGTCGTCGTCACTTACGCGTTTATTTTACGGGGGCGGCGTAATATACATAAAAAATAAAATAAAAATCATACGCGACGAACATATAACGTCCTCCTTTTTGGAAGTCGGTTAAAAATGAGTTCTATCAGTGACGAAAATGAGATACTGACCACCACTGACTCCGGAATTATTTCGTTCTGAAGCAGCTATTTTATTAGATAATTTGTTGCCGCCAAAAATGTGATAAATATAAATAACATAACAAAACGCCTTGTTTCCCGGAAGAGTTGGGCAGAGGTGTACCTGTAGTTCACCCACATTTCGCCAGTTATGTTTTTAAGTCCCATGTAATAGGGGGTGACCCTATTGTTATCAAGCGGGCAACATTCCAGACTGCGGGCTGCTACTGAGAAATTCCTGTTGAAAAAACCCAATGATACTTTGTTCGACCTGGGAATCGAACCCCTCATGCTCAACAGTAGCGCTTGCGACCACTAGACCAACGAGGCAGTCAATGATAAAAAGAGTACACAACTCGTGAAAAAAAAATCTCGGTCCTTACAGCGTTACCGTTGCTAATAATAGTAGATTATATAACAAGTGAAAAAAGGGGAATTTAATTCAAGGGACTAAGTTGGATCCCGAGAGCAGCGACGGATTCTAGATTTGAATCCTGAGCGGAGCGAGGGATACAAGGACCGAGATTATTTTTTTTTTCACGAGTTGTGTACTCTACTTTCTACAACCACGATAACAGATTAAAAAGAACCTAACTAAAGTCGGCGGGATATCTTTAAAAAAAATTAGTTGTATAGCTTCTAAGGAATAGCTCCATGTAGCCAGCCAGTAGGTATTTTCAGTAAGTTTCATTTATTTTTTGTACATAGTTTGTATAGTTCGTGCTTATTCCAAATTTAAAATGTTTGTATTCATTTGTGAGTAAAAGAGAGTTGTATTCACTGTTACCGATGAATAAAATGCCCTTTTTCGAGTGGGAAGAATAAAAAAATATTTTTCTTGGTGGATTTTATTCACAATGGGCAAAGATTTAAAAGACGACCATGAATAATTAAGATTTAAAAGTCGACCATGAATAATTAGAATTTTTTCACATCCCTGCTCTTAGTACGTTTAACTTGCTCATTTGGCAAGCATTGCCGCATGGTTCAGTCAGCGACAAATTCGTTCAATAACAGTTTCGTTACAGCTTATTTAAGCTTCAATGTGCTATTAGGGAGGATTAGCTTAGTCCTTCAGCTTGCTTGAATACGGTTTTAGCGCTGCTCCCGAAAATAGTCTAGACGTCTAACGGTTACTATCAATGGCAGATTTGAATTCCTCGTTGGGAAGACTGCCTATTTCTTAAAGTAGGTATTTGGCTTTGTAAAAAGTTAGGGATGCTTTACACCTCGTTCAGGTCGGCAAAGTATGAATGGAAGTATGGATGTTTTGGTAAGTATTTTCATATCGAACATACCGAATCATACTGACCCAAAAAAGTGTGTTGAGTTGACTTTTTTGTCGTAGTTGGGTTTTAGTTTTATATCTTTTATTTTTAAATTTTTTTGGGCTTATGTATTTTCTTTTAAATCTACTAATTAAGCCCTTTCATTTGATATCAAACATGGCATCATACAATTTTTAGATGTACTAAAGACGTGAAAATTACGCTGTTTATGGCATACTGCCAGACGTTTTACACCTGCAGCCTGTGGGTCAGGTATACGCAGAGAGCCTACAACGCCCTCCGTGTTCAGTACAATAATGCTTTTCGGGTGTTGCTGGAGCTTCCGCGGTTCTGTAGTGCGTCGGGCATGTTTGCCGAGGCAGGCATAGATAGTTTTGAGGCTATCATGCACAAAAGAACAGTATCTTTATTGCATAGGATACGTGGAAGCTCCAACAGCATCTTGAAGGTTATTGTGCAGAGGTCTGCCCTTTTCTGATGCACTGCTCCCGTAGACATAGCTGCGGGCCCATACTGAGGAGAGATATTTAAATTGATTTTAGTGTAGAAGATAAGTTATGGTCATGTTTTAGTTTAATTTTGACATAATTTTGATTTAATTTTAATGTAATGTTAATTTAATTCTGATTTGATTTTGTTTTGATTGTAATTTAATTTAATTCTAATTTAATTTTGATTTTAATATTGATCTTAATTAAATTTTTGGTTTTGATTGTAATATTGTTTTTGATGTTAATGCTACTAACATATTTTTGTAAGTTCTAATAATAATACAATATGGATTATTTCCGAAATAAATGATTGAACTGAATTGAATTAAAAAAAAATACAAAATTTTGTTCATGACTTTCTGTCCCCTAGGGGGCGCCATATTCCATTTAATGTGACGACACATATCCAATAACCAGCGGAGGATCCAGATGCTTCCAACGATACCTCACTTTTTTCAAATTATGATGAGGAGTTTAGAAGTTATGAGATAACAGAAGAACATACATACATACATGTCTTGGTGGCTTTTTGCTTCGCCGTAGTCGGGTAAAAATACAATTATATTTTAGGTTTTCATTCAATCTCTGACTCTGGAAGATTGCAAGCTGACTCCGACGTTTTTTAGAAAAACCCACGAGTTATTGCAAATGTTTTTAGATATTTTGATTAAAGAGGTAGGCACTGAATAAATAAGTAGGAGTATTATATCTCGGCAGTGAACTTAAACTAATTACCTACGGCCGCTCGGTAGGAAAGCCTTCCGCGGCCGTGCGTAAATGCTACGCACTCGATACTGTTCCCTACTGATTGATATACACTGAGATTTCCAAATGAAGATAGAATAGTGTACTTATTTATACTGTATATCTGTCTGTCTGTCTTGTTTCTGTTTTATCAGACTTAGGTTTCGTTTAGTTTTTACATTCAACCAAAAACGCCGCATGCTTTTCTGAATTTACAAAATATCGTTGCCAAAAAGCCTTACACAATTCAAAACTAGAATTTTATAACTAAAAGCTATGTCCCTAAAACTAATGCAGAACCGTAACAGTAAATCTTCATTTTTTTAAATCTGTTCACCATTCCAGCGTTGGGAATAAAAACACTCTATACGCATTTTTTGTACCGTCTAGTATCAGAGTGCAAATACAGACGCCTGTCGGATCCATTTCTGAATTACCGAGAGACAAAGAACGAAGATTGTGGCACTCCAATTTACGTGAACCTTATCTCTGTTTCGTAAGGTCTATTTTCGTTTGGCGATCAAAAATTTATTTGAAGACTCTTCCGGTTCTCTCGTGACATACAAATATGTTATTGAATTCCGGAGAAAACATGAGTTTTCAGTTTTTGCGCGGAACACGATTTCGTGCTAGGACGGACCCGATTCATGACAAGTCGTTTTGGGGGAAATCTTTTGGATTTGATCAGATTTGTCGTGAAATAAGCCTGTTGATAGTGACCGAAGGTTTTTTATTAGTTCTTTATGAAGTTTTGTTTGCAACTAATAATAATAATAGTCATGCGGTTTTTTTGCTAACATTGGCTTCTTTTTATTCAGTTTTGCACTTTGAAACAAATATTACTAGGATTTTAAATGATAGTGTGTCATAGCCGTTTGAGCTTTTAACCATTTGTATTTTCGAAATAAATTTAAGTAGTTATTAATAAATCATGTTGTGAGTAATAAATCTGGATGGCAAGCCTTCTAATTAATTAGTTTAATTCACTGTGATTTATTACACGTATACATGTACTTTGCAAAGCTCATTAATTTAATTTTGGTTTGTTTCTTAGTCATTAAATGTCTGTACTTACTGCTGAATAAAAAATGTGTCCTGTATTTGAACAAGGTAGGAAAATGTTCAAAGCATAATATAAAATGCATCTAGAATTTCATTTCCTTACAATGTTTTAAATTATGAAACTTGGGTGGGATTTAACTGCTAGTCTTGATTGGACAAATGGTTTACGCAAACACGTTTTATCAAGGACAATCTGTAATTATGGTGGTCATAATGAACAGCATTCTATCTATCTATCTGGAGAAAGTGTTACTTTTGGCGTGTTTAAGGATTATTATCGTCTGTTTCATTGAATTTATTTACGTTAGCTGTGGACTTAAATTGGCTTAGCTAGACTCTCGTAATCTTATAAAATTTATTGTTTCAATGCCACAAATAGGTAATAAGGGTCAGTTTCAATAGCCTCCTACAAGACAACGCCGCCGGTCGTAGGTCCGCTGCACGCTGGCCGGCTAATACTGACAAATGACAGTTTTAACTTTATTTAATGTCGACATTACGGCGGCCATTTTGCGGCCAAGAAATTAAGCCGGGTAGTTTCAGGTATAAATAACATTAGAAATTTAAATCATTTATTTAAAAGCGATATTTATACTGAGGCTGGTTTTTGGGTAGACAATCTGTTAGGTTTGAGTTTTTGTTTGCTTTTCCTGCTTCCTGTATTTTTATGGGTATTTTTTTTACTATTATGGGTTTGATAACTTTGATCCATTATTTAAAAAAAATCAAACTTTATCATAGAGCATTACTTTTTCGTACGTACGTTACGTATAGGCGAGATAAAACCTATAACGGTAGTTCATTCAAAATTTATTTACTCCGCTCTACAATATTTTTGCCACCTTACTTACATGCGACGGAAATCAACTAAATGAATCCTTTTCCTATCTATTTATATAAACTTAGAAAGTTACAGTTATTTCAAATCATGTTATAGCTACACTTAAAATACATATTAAGTATACCGAATTTATTATTACAATAGCGACAATTCTCACCTACTTCTGTGTGGAAGAATTATCGCTAAAACTTAATGAGGCAACATGGTTAAAATATTTGATATAATTTATATTCTGTCCTACAAAGACAGAAGATAATATAGTATTTGCGAAAATTCTCGTAATTTCCCTGAAGACTTAGGATCGCGACGATTTTTTTCAAAACCGGCCATGCTATTCTGTAAAAATCTCACCGTGAAAACTTAGGTGAAGTGAGCTGTCAATAGTGTCAATCCCTGTGGAATGACAGCTCACTCCACGCTCACTTCACCTAAGTTTTCACGGTGAGATGTTTACAGAATAGCTTGGCTGCTGTTTTTAGGCTAAACCATTTATATTATTTTGTTAACTTTTCTTTTAATGCGTTACGGTCAATTATTCGCGCAATGAGCAATAAAAAGTAATAAAGTGACGTCATCAAGGAGATTGTATCGGAGAGTAATAAAAATGGAAGTCTTTAATATAACTGGATTTTACTCGAACGCTGATTGGTTTATTTTCTGCCCTCGGGCCGACAGATTGAGGGAATCGTTGGGCATCGACATTGTAATAATTTATAACGACTCATTACTTACTTAACTTCTACATGGGTTGGCAAGCAATGTGAAAAGTGATAACCGCCAACTATTGACACCTGGAACTGCTAAAATTAGAGGTGGAACTAAAATTCTAACATTCCATTCGAATGATTAATTCAAAAGCAGCACTTTTATAGCTCACATTTTAAAAAGCAATGTAAGAATTTAATAATAAATAATACAATTTATTTATTTAAAAAAAGTGTGTTGTTACAATAAATATAATTTTCCAATTTTCGGATAATAAGAAAAGAGTAACAATAAACAGAACTGAATCTGGCGTCCTAGCTAGGGTATATGGTAACCTGTATTAAGGATCGCCAGCAATTTGCGCCGTAGTTTCAGGCCAATTTGTGAGGTTAGAAACTAGCATTGAATCATTTATCAGACACATTTGTTTTAAATCTATTTTTGTTAGTCTCCGTATTCATTTTATTATATTCTCTTCTACAATGTATATTTCTAACAAACAATAATTTTACAACTAGAAACGTAGTTGAGCATATTCAATGCAAAAACATGCACTCTTTACATCCCCCTCCAAGCTGCTCTCTCGTTGGATATTATTATTTGCATAAGTTCCACGTTACTAAACAGTGCCTGTTTTACATTATTTTTGCTATTTCCATTCTATTAAATAACCAAATATTGTTCAGTTTCAACTTGGCAAGGAATTCTGGGTAGATGTGGCAAACCATTTTAATTCATAAAACTTCCGTTTTGCTTTATAAAATTGGATAGCAGCAATATTTAACTTTAACACAAGTTTTATCACAATAGTCCAACGGTTAAGACTTGCACAGGCAGCCGAGGGATCGTCAGTTCACCTACCTCTATCTTGAACGCCAACAGAGCTACACGTAGCAGTAGGTAATGCTATCAATACAAATCTTGATTCCCTAGATAATCATGAAAAGAAGTTAAACTCAAGTAAAATACCGAAGCTCATTCAATAAAAACTGGACTAACTTCCTTAAAACATACATCCCATACAAATTCAAAGGATCTCAGTTACAAACAAACATCGCAAGCAATATTAGTCGTGGCTCCTATATAGGAATGTAGGTCAAAACATGAATAATATTACTTTATTACGAGCCTAAACGTGCTGAACAAATACTAGAATATCGTGCTTTAGTTTATCTAATAGTAGGACAAAATGCAGTAAGTCAAATGTTACTATGCAATTTTTGGAAATGGTAGGAAAGTAGGATGCTTTTTATTCAGTTTCAGTTTAGGCCCTGAGAAATATCAGAGAAACGAAAACTAAGGTACTTCAAAGTTTTTACTTTAATTGTTTCAAAGTGATTGCCTTACTGGCAATTCATTCGTTTACCATCGTAGTATTGAGGTCAAGAAAATGTTACGTATCGAACTTCTAGGTTTCTCTAAATTACTTATTTAAATTGCTTTGTTGGCTAACTACAGTTTAATCAGATAAATAATTAAATCACGAACCATATAATATTTCAGTTTCAAGTGCAAGGCTCAAATAAGCTCATAAAAATAGTGTCAAGAACCATTAAGATTTGCTCTACCACATTTCAATAACCACTATTCCTACACTGTGGCATGAATTTCAACCGTGCAATAAATAGTGCTCAGTGTTGATATATCTATAGAATGACTCTCTTCTGCATTCCACCGGGCGCTTACTATTGTCTGTAAATTCTGCGGTTTCACTCATAACACATTTTTGTTGAAATTTAGAGTGGCGTCGACGTGGAAATTGTCCCGTTGTTTTGATTAATAAAATGTGTTTTTCATTTTGCTATACAATCAAGATACATTTTCGTATGCCATGACCATAGAAATAATGTATATTTGTAATAATCTAGGTATTGCCTGTGTAAAAGTGGTTTAAGGTCTTTAAAATCTCAGCTCTGTTTAATGTTTAACTCACTCGTATTTATCCTCGAGCACTAAATCCTTGTGACAAGTACACCATAAATTAAAACGAATATAATTAGGAAGAGCAATGCAGCGAGTCCCTAATTAAATGTAAGCAACACTTGTGAGCGCAAACCGAGTGAGATTGCCGCGTTGCTGAAAATGGGCGCGAGCCAAAACGAAGAAGTGATATTAATTATAACATAATTCAAACGACATCCGAACACGGATGTATGTGCATGAATGCCCGGATGAGCGGATGCACGGATGTGCCGTACAATCGAAATTGTGAAATCCGCTAGTAAATTATTTATGGGTATGATATGCAAGCGATTTAGCCACGTTTGTGTCGCCATAATTTAAGGATTTGTTCGTGAGCGACTACAAAATTTTGCAATAGTCATTGCGCTATAGAGAGAATAATTGCTTGGCATTAAATCACAAACAACTTCACTGTGGGATAGTTAAAGCTACTGTGCTTAATTCACGCATGAGTTTATTACGACGCAAGCGAGAAATAACAAGCATTCCGTTGTAACGCAATTTCGACCATGAGATTGCAGTCTCATAATAGCCGTGTAGGCGGCATAAGAAGGCGTATATTGTGTTCAATTTAAGTATGTCCAGATAAGAAGATCTCACTCTGCTCAACTCGTAAATTGATTTTAGAATAGCAAAATACCCAGCAATAAGTTAAATAATTGTTAATGTTTAAACGCCATTTTTTATTTTTTATTTACTAGCCTACGCTGACCCACTCCTGGGCAAAGGCCTCCCTCCACTCCTTCCATCGTTCGCGAGTCCCCGCATCCTCCTTCCAGTTTTGACGGAACCTATCCAGCTCGTCCCGCCATCTCCTACGTGGTCTGCCGCGACCCCGCCTCACTGTCTCAGGGCACCAGTTCTGTGCTATTTGGGCCCACAGTTTGTCCGGCATGCGGCAGACATGTCCTGCCCAGTCCCATTTAAGTTGGGCAGCCTTTTGACCCACGTCAGCTATTTTTGTTTTGGAGCGCAGTATAGTGTTTCGAACACGATCCGTTAATTTAACTCCTAGTATACTGCGCTCCATTGCTCGTTGGCAGACCTTTAAGCTTAATAATAATTTTGTACTTTAGAAATAAACACTATATTCTTCGTTATGCATTTTATGTCTGTAATAACATCGCTAATATTCATAACTGTGAGAATTTCAGCATTTATTTCAACCAGATTCTGCGAAAAATGCATTACATTGCCCGTGTATATTCCCATTAAGTAGTCCAACGTTTGGAATAAGTGGACGTTACTAAGCACGCTAACTTAAATAACGAGCACACAGTTTAAGTTAAAAGGCGTTAATATTCACTTAGCAAATAATCTTGATTTCAGGTTATACAAACAAAATACCTAGAATGATTCTACTACTAATAAGTTCTGTTAAGGGTTGTATTCGGAAATGAATACGAGCCATATTTCCTAATATTGTAAATCTTTTATATTTAAGCGCCACGCATGCACCATGAATATAATTATTACGATAGCAGTTTCTTAATTGCCATCTAGGAGTTATGTATAACAAACCCCATTATTGTTTCCCCCACCCCCCTTTTTCTTATATACTTCTACATATTGTTATTATTTTAAGTATGTTAGTTTTTAAATCGTATAAATACGTGTGTGTAAATACATTAATAATTTATCAGGTTTATTAAATAAAATAAGAGGTTAATTTATTTAATAAACCTGATAAATTATATATGAAGGGTGCCTGTAGCACTGCCACAAAAAACCATAAATTTCCGGTAACTCCTTTTTTTACAAAAAAGTAAAAAAAGTGGCAAGTTAAATAAAAGTGTGTAATCATAAAATATTCAAAATTCAAAAGTCATTTATTCAAACTAGGCTAATAATCAGCACTTTCGAACGTCAAAATTACAGAAGACAGTCCCCCAAAACGCCCACCCTTCACCACTTCCTAGTGCGTTAGCTGGGAAGAAGAAGTGGCGCAACAAACTCCCCAGCAGCACAGCTGTCTGTTCAGTTAGAAAAAAAAAAATGACTCTATATAATAGTATTCAAAATAATTAACCTAATTTAAATTATTATCCATATGTTAGCTAGCACACGCCAATATACCAAACAAAATCATCGAGAACTATACTCGGGCAGAAATAAAAACTAAACGTAAACAAAACTTAACGTCTTAATAAAAGCCTCCAGGCATAAAGGGCGTGCCCGCTTACATAAAGCTGTAACTGGAAGTTATAAATGATAAACTAGGACCATCGAGGTAAAATAAATAAACAGTTAATTACTAATAACAATAAATAATATGATCTATTGTCGAGGTCGCCAGTTACATATTGCAATACAACTCAGTAAAAAAAACATTGTAATGAACATTGTAGATTATGTCAACAAAATTAGTATTGACTTTTTTATTACATACTTTTTGTGGCAGTGCTACAGGCACCCTTCAAAATGACTATATAAAGACAACATTTTGGAATCTGCAGTTGGATGCCAACAAGGTGATCCTCTCGGGCCAGTAATTTTCAGTTCAGCTATTCACCCCATAATACAACAACTAAATTCAAAATTCAGTGTGTGTCTGTATTTAGATGATGGGACTCTAGGAGGTGATGTAGATAGTGTTCTAAAAGATCTCCAATTTCTAAAGCAGCAGTTCTGTGGGGCTGAAACACTAGGGCCGTGGGGTCCGAGTGCTCATCGAATATTTCGGGAAATCGCCAAGCGGTTGGTCGACTCTTCACATGATCAGAGGGCTGGCCAATTCTTAGGCCAAAAAATCAGCATTGCCACCCAACGTGCCAATGCTGCCAGCCTTTTGGGCACTTTTCCCGCTGACAGCGATACGCACGAATTTTTTGATGCCCAATGATTTCTTTCCTTTGTTTTATTTTCTTATTTTTTTTCTTTACATTCTTCTACATAATATAAATAATAGTTAGTTGTAAATTAAATTAAAATAATATATTGTATTATAATAATAAAGTTATGACATATTATTACTTGCCGTGTTAGTAAGTTAGTTAGTATGTTTTGGTGAAATCTTGCAAGCTGAATTAAAACCACTTCCTCTTATCGTACAGTTGAAATTTTACATGTTGGTTCAGTTTTGAAGTCAATGCATTTTTACACCCAGGATTGGCTCCAGACGAGGGAACTCTTCAATGCTCAACAGTACAGACACGAAATTTTATATACGCATTTAATTGTGTCCTATTATTAGCATCTGCTGCCGAACTAGGTTTATAGCCTGTGTTTCAGCATGCAGCGCCTCAAGCCCTCGGACGGGGTATGCAAGTATGAGCTTACGAACAAAGGGAAACAGTTTATTTTAAAATATGAACTTAATTACTTAAAAAAAAAGAAAGGGTAGCTGTCCTCTGGGTGTGTAAGGTGAAGGAGGTGAGTGTATGTGTGTGAGAGGGTGTGTACAGAATTAAATAGATTTAGCTATTAGATTCTTTTATAGTGTCCATAGGTTTATAAAGCTGACAATTAGTAGTACATTTCAAGAATCTTATTAATTTTGTCATATACACGCTGAAATTTTAATGGTTGTTTTTCCGCAGCGAAATGATTTTCTCCTGGTAGTACAATAAGATTATAAAAAAATAAAATAAAGTATTCATAAATGGCAGATTTAGAATTGTGAAAAAAAAAACTGGAAAGTGACTAAGAACCAATAGTAGTTAAGTAGCCGCGCGAACGACCGACTGCACACGGCTGGCGCGAGCGACGAGCGGTCATTGATACTCGCGCTACAGCTGATAACTACCTACTCGTACTTCTGAATTAACGAAACACAACACTACCTAAAAGTTATTCCAATTTTCCCTTCATACTTTTACAGGCATAGAACCGTCATAAATACTTTTTACCTTCAACTTACTAAACACGAAACTGAAAAACAAGTTTATAATTTATTTATTTATTTAAACTTTTCACACTCAAAAAAGTATAAAGGCGGACTTAATGCCTTAGGCATTCTCTACCAGTCAACCAAGGGTGGTGAAGAGATTACATGGCAGGTGCTCTATTCGAGAGGAACAAAGGAAAAATTTAAAAAATACTTTCTAATGCATTATAACTAAATAGGTATAACAATACATAGATATGTTACAAACTACGTACATATGCATACATATTTACTATAATATATACCTATATTATATATATATACAAATATACAAATTCAAGGGAGAGAGGAGTTGAGATGACTCTACTCTATTTATTTTGAAAATAACTCCGCAATTTCCTCTTAAATGCATACCGACATATAATCCTGCTTATAATCTTACATAAAATTATTTTCTGAATTAAATAAAGAAAGTAGGTATTTAAGGCGTATTTAAAAAAAAAAAAACAACTTATTTACCTACAATGATTTTAATCTAACCTACTTTAAACTGTTCGCTATTTACAAATGTACGAATAGGTACTTACACTTCCCAGTAACAATTTTCTATCAACCACTGTCAATAAGCAATTCTGGCCAGCGCGGTGCATGAAGTCTACGAAAATTATAGGGAATTGGGATGCACCATACAAACACTTCACAGTTGAGTACTTTCAAGATGTGTATGTACGGCTTTCGTCAAACTTAGCCACAGCCATGCGCGTACTTCGAAGAGGATCCCATTCGAAGTACTCGATGATCTGCTGGTCGAGCTTTGGCGAATGAACGGCCGATCGACCTCTGCCCTGTGCTTAAGCTGGTGTCTTGAAATGCCCATGATCGAGTAGCCGCTGTGTAGCCACTACGATTGTCCGGGCCGGGTCCGGGTACTGACAAAGCGCATAATAGATTTGTTTTAGGATTATAAGGGTGACTACACATGTCTCAATGTTTTAAAAATGTAGGTAAGAATTCTTTTACTCAGCAGTTGAATGTGTGCTTTGAAGCTAAAATTTTCATCAATTACGACGCCCAAATATTTCATTGTCTTTGTACGTTCCAAAGGATAGCATGAACATTTAAAATAACCCGAACCGTCAAGGGAGCAATTATGTACGATTAGATTTAAACTTTTTTGTGAAGTACGGATCAAAAAGGTCAGGTACTTAGTTTTCTCAACGTTTAGGGTAAGTACATAATCATAAAGCTACCTCTTCACCAAATCAAAACCCTTTTGGACTAGCTGGTAAATCTCATTCCATGTTTTAGCAGAGAAAATGAGGGCAGTGTCATCTGCATATGAGACTATTTTTACATGATATGAGTTTAGATAAAGGAGATCGTTTACGTAAATTAGAAAAAGGGTCGGCCCAAGAATATTACCTTGCGGAATGCTATAGGTCACTGGATGATCAGAACTAGTGTAGGGACACAGTGAGTTCTGTCGGTTAGGTAATCGGTCAAAAGGCTAAGCTTTTTCTCCCTAATGGCAATTATTTTTAGGTACTCGCGGGGGTGAACTTATCGCGGTACACATTTTAACATACTCCCTTTGTCTCTACCCGACCCGTTAAATGAAAAATATCGCTGTTTTAAATTAATGCAAAGTTAGCCTAAAATTTGGCGTAAATTGCCCGGACCGGATACAAGAGATCTCCTCAGCGGTCAACAGCACAGGCACAAAATTTTGTAAATGGATTCAATTATGGTAGCCCGTACTAAAGTATAGCATGACTTGGATAGTGCAACTTGGTCGGCTTCACACCATGACTTGTATAAATGCGTTTTCGAGTTCGTTGGATTTATCTTTACAAGTACCTTTCAAGCGAAGTTGATTGAACAGACATTAAAAAAACAAGCTTTTAATGAACTAAATGGTACCAAATAAAACTTCGTAAAAAAAACATAGAACTTTAATATTTTCTTAAAACTTGAGGCTTATCTTAAAGTGTAAGAAGGACGTTCATTTGGTACTTTTTATTTAATAAAAAGCTCGTTCTTAAAAAGGTTTTTACTTAAATTTTATTTATAAATTATCTTACAAATATCTTTAATAGGTACTTTTTCATTTCAAACAAATATTTACATCCCATAAAAATAAGACTTAACGTAACTTAACTGACTGTACCTGGTGCACGCGATACATCGCTTTAGGTAAGTATATATAACGATGCCAAACGGGAGCGTTGCCAGACGGGAGCGACCCGATCATTTTTAGAATGAAAAATTTAACTAGCAACCTGTAATGTTCATGCAACATTATCTTCTACTGCACCAATCGAGCCTTTTACCCCATAAACAAACTAAGTTATCCTACAAAGTAGTTAAAATGTAGATAAAACTGCACTATGTAATAAAAAGTTGGAATCGTATTGTTTGACCATAACTCGTGTGACTGTTATCCCTCAAAATTAACGAGTTTTATGTAATACTATGTACAGTTAACCACACGGAGTGGTGGTACACTTGAACTGCAAAAACGAACCTTACTGCTGCGACATACAGGCGCTGTCTATGGCAGATTGTAACAATGGACGTCGTTCGGTTGATTGTGGAAAACGACCCTTTAGTTTGATTTGTCGTTTATATGAGAATTTTTAAATTAAAATCGTTGCCTGATGTTAGTGATATGCGCTTGTATAACTTGCCCGCCTGAATTTTAGATATATTGCCTGATAAATGTAGAAATGGACGAGTTACGAGCTTCGCAATGTAATCAAACTGGATTTTGTTGTTACTACTACAATTTATGGGTTGAGTGGAGATTTATTTGATTTTTAACACGATTTCGTTATCAAACCTATATGAATTTGTGATTACTTCTGAATATCAAACGTAATTTATAAAACAATTATCTTTCGTGCAAACTTTTACAGTAATATGTATTACTTAAAGCAGCTATGAACAAACGAATAACTAATGAACCTTACTTTAAAATCTTCACGCCTGGACCTTTGTAAAGTAAATAGAGTGAATGAATGAATAGTAAATGTCAACAATGGGAGTAAGGTCACATTAGTTATTAATAGTTGCTTGACGAAGGATTTGTAAAGGGTTAGCAATGTTCCCGGGATTTACAGGGATTTAAAGTTTCATAGTTTATGAATATGACCTGAGAAGAGGTAAGCAGTTGCAAGTTCAATGAGAACTGAGAGAATCTGAACTGACACTTGGGGTACCTCACCACCATCAGTGGACACATACAACGCCAAGAAATAATTATTGTATGGGTATGGTAAATTAGTTCTGCAAAAGTTAGGTACTACACTTCAACCTGAATACAGCAATGCTACATAGCGGTAGAAATAAATGGTGATTGTTGGTTGGTTACTAAGATTTCTCCAGGCGACGCATTTCATAAAGAACTTGGTGCCTACAATTAGTTATTCCTTAACCCTAAACCCTTAAAAACTAGGAGGTACCCACAGAAGGGTCACAGAGTCCATTATGATCAAAAAATTTTTCAACACAAATCAGCTGATCACAACTATGAACAAATTAATGAAATCCACCAGTAAAATGCATAAATAACTTCATTATTTCTCTTATTTTCTATTACTCCAACATACTTTTCCTGAAATAACTGCAGAGTTGCATTTTAAAATTAGCATACTCAGTTATGCATCGCGTGAATCCAGTCCCAATGCAATCTCAGTCGGGCAGATTTATACGAGGTAATGTACAAGTATTTCTTTCAATATTCAATAAGCCGCTATCTCCGATTGGAATGAAAATTTATTGTTGGTTATTTTGTAAGGGATCTAAGGGGAGGGAGGCAATGATTAATTTATTAATGTTATTGGTAGGCATATAGGAAATGTGGTGCAAAGTGCTTTGGGGTGTTATTACATCACCGACATGGTCATGCCAAAATCGACGTTCAGTCGATCGCATTGAAAATAGTTGCATTTGGTGGAAAATCACACGATTGACGTTGATAAATGTTGATGTTGCGAGTGTGCTAACATCCTAAAATGAGTTACTAAATTACTAAGAGACGAAAGTTAAAAATTCCAGCGGATAAGAACTCGCGTGAGTGTGTAGAATGTGTTATTTATTTAAAAAAATAACATCATCATCTCTCAAATGAAACAATTCAAACCAATCATGATTCTAAGATCAGCGTAGAAATCAGGAACCAGCTCTTTGTCGGCACCTTAACGGCTTAGATTAAGGAAATAATTCGGGATAGTAAGACGCACTGAGTCTCAGCGCTCAGCGGATCAAGTTAATCTGCAGATTACCTAGCTGATCTGACTTCCTGCTCAAGTGACGCACACACGTACACAGTCCTTATACCTTTTTAAATCTTAAAGGAACTGTTGGTATTTAAGTATGATCGTCTTCGCAATTGCTTGATCACCCTTAAGTTAAATTTCACTTGCACATTGCTCATCATAAAACGACAAGTTAAGGTTTAAAAGTGTAGTACAAGGTTCTATACCGCTTGACCAAACCGGAACTAACACCGCCATCTTGTTTTTTAATCCAATTTCTTTGACAGTTTTACAAAATACCAACAATGCCCTCCTGGTATTGTCATCAGGCGCCAAAAGATTCTTGTAGCCTACGCCAGTAGCACTGTTTGTCTATGTCACAGTTGGATAGAAGTTACAATTTATTGGGAACTGTTGTCAAAAGTGATAAAGTAATTTTGATGTCGACTATAGCTAAACAGGGCAATTTTTGGTATACAAATTATTGGTGTAAAGTCTGTCGACTCAGAATGAAAAATTATCGCCATGTTTTGCTGAAATAAATGTCAAAAACGATTAACACTTTCGCTAGATGCTCGCTGTTGCTGAATTGGTATAAAATATTGATGATAAATATAATTAATATCCTTGAGAGATTACCTACTCACGGTGCCATTTAAAAGAGTAATGCGTTTTTACGATTGTAAAACATTTTCAATTTAATGTATTTTTATTAAAATATGCCGGTAATCATTTTTGAAGCCCCCTGTTAAACAGAATACCTAATAATATTTCAGCTTAGTAGCATTCATCTCAAAATATTATTCTACCAGTTGTAGGTACAACGTATAATAATAATTTCAGCATTATACAATAAAGAAACAGTTTGGCTCCCAATTATTTTATCAAAGATTTTTCAACGTATTTTGCGGTTAAATAATAGTCACGGTTATTATTGTTTGAAAACTAAACGAGTACACTAATTCAGACTTCTACCTACCTACCATTATTTTTTTCAACCAATGAAAAAAGAGAACATTAAATTTACCGTAGGATGGAAATCCATAAAAATTATTACAGGTAGTATTTATAGAAAACAAAACAAACAAGAGTGATTTTGGCGAGTTAGTTGAAAACCACAAAACGCTATCTACTACGATCCATACACATACTCCCTTTGTTTCGTTTTCGTTCATACATCTGGTCCTACACGAATGTCGGTGCGCGGGAAGTAATAATGAACAATAAAAATCATTGATACAGGTCATACATTATTTACTATAGTTTGGTATTTACAAAATTTACAAACGTTTTACATACAGGACAACTCTTGGATTCACATCGAAATCTCATTGCAGCTGAAAGCCTAGTACATCAGACCATCAAATCCAATTCGAGAAACTAATTTTTATAGGTATTAGTCTTACTAAAACTGACATTCAGAGCCCCAAAAATACCCAAAAGACAGGTCCATCCTAAGAATATTTGTATCTTCACGCAATCCGATCGCTAACAAGATGCTTCCAGTAAATTTTTGATTTCCACCCGCACCTGGATCGAATGGATGCCGACCACGATAAAAGGCTAGCAAGATGTTAGCAAACTTGCTGCTTCGCTATACTATTTTATTTGGAATGTCTGCAGGCTCTGAAATTATAAGAAAACACATTTGAGGCATAGAGGAATATATTATTATATATACAAGACAGAGTGGTAGGATTAACCTGATTTATTATGAATGGCTAATTTACTGTACTAAATATACACGATGTAAGGGACATCGATTTCTGTTACCATGAATTCAGCTTATGATTCTAGATCCCCCATCTATATTAATAAATAGATTGATGTAATTATTATTGCTTCTTCATTAAATTTCAATTAAGTTTAATTGACAACTGATTTCATTTGTTGCCCATTTTACAAGTAACCTTCGAAGAGACTGATCGCGCCTATCTTTATATGCCATTAGATAGGTACACTAGGCACCTAGTCCCTATCTATGTAAAAAGGGTATAGGTAGCGCAGGTGATGAATAATTTTACAAACTGTTTGTTTATGTATGAAATTCAAATTTACCTACCTATCTATCTATTTAGGTAGTGTAGTGACGAAAAATCGCATGAACTACAAAAGTAAGTAAAAAGTAAGCAAGTAAAAATTAAAATTACATTATAATATAATAGGTAAATTTTAATTTTTCCTTGCTTTATAGGCTAAATACTAACTGTGTTCAAAAGCAGCTTGTGTCTGCTAGAAGTACCTTAGAATTTTGATGATCGGTGAGTGATTGAGTCACTCAGTAAGTATGTCAGTGTCAAAATTAAGGAACTTTGACCTGTTTTTATAGTTCTTAAACTTTCGGTTCAAATTGAATGTAATTTGGTAATATACCTAGTTATACTAAACCCCCTTGGTCACTGAAAACTCAGGCTTCTGGCTTTATCCATAACGAAGTTAAAGGGGGTCGAAAATGTCCTGAATGGCTTCGAGAAAATATGTTACGGCTTTGCCTTTGTGTTTCTATCGCTCGACTTAGCCAGGGCACTGCCGTGCCCCCCGATAAGCCTTTAGCTACCGTAGGACATCGTGTCATGAAATTTTATCATCATTGTCAGTGACGAAAACTCTGAACGATGGAGTTTGCGATGGACGAGCCATCTTTTGTCCTAACTGGAGCCTATTGGTCGCTTTTAGGAAACGTGTTGATATCAGTGCTTTTCTTGGTGGAACACAAACAATACACTGTAGACGGAATTCTGGGAATGGGACTTATTTTTAGAAAAAACCCCTTATTACAAAATGTTTTTAGTTATTTTGATTTAGAAGGTAGGCACAGAATAAATAAGTAGCAGTATTATATCTCGGCAGTGATCTTGAAATAGTTACCAGAATACTTATTTATACTGTGAGGTAGGTTTCCTTTAGTTTTTAAATTTAATCAAAAACGCCGCATACTTTTCAGTTTCGTTAGTCACAAAGCTGCACAAAAAAACATTACAAAAACCAAGACTAGAATTTTAAAACTAATTAATGCGGAACCATTAACAGTCAATCTTCTTTTTTTATCTGTCACCGTTCCAACATTCGGAATAAAAAACCCTATACGCATTTTTGTACCGTTCAGTATCAGAGTGCAAATCCAGCCTGTCGGATCCATTTCTGTATTACCGAGAGACAAAGGACGGACATTGTGGCACTCCAATTTATATATTTACGTGAACCTTATTTCTGTGATATATATTTTCCCATGTAAAATTTCCTAGATATAATTAAACTTATATTATGATATTTATGCCTCTATTTCTTTTACTTACTACTATCAGGGATTTTTTTTTATATACAAAAAAAATCTGATATCTGGGGCTACAGAATTCAATTTATCTCTGGTGCATAAAATCTATTTTCGTTTGGCGAACAAAAATAGATTTGACGACGCTTCCGTTTCCCTCGTGATTTACAAATATGTTATTGAATTCCGGAGAAAAGGTGAGTTTTCAGTTTTTGCGCAGGACGCGATTTCTTTCTAGGACGGACCCGAGTTGATAAATGACAAGTCGTTTTGGGGGAAATCTTTTTAATTTGATCAGATTTGTAGTGAAAAAAGCCTGTTGATAGTGACCGGAGGTTTTTTATTCGTTTCTTTATGAAGCTTTGTTTGCAAATAATAATAATAGTTATTCGGTTTTTTTGCTTCTTTTTATTAATTTTTGCACTATGAAATAAATATTACTAGGATTTGAAATGATAGTGTGTCATAGCCGTTTGAGCTTTTAACCATTTGTATTTTCGAAATACATTGAAGTAGTTATTAATAAATCATGTGTGAGTAATAAATCTGGATGGCAAGCCTTCTAATTCATTAGTTTAATACACTGTAATTTATTACACGTATATATGTACTTTGCAAAGCTCATTAAATTAATTTAGGCTTGTTTGATAGTCATTAAATGTCTGTACTTACTGCTGAATAAAAAATGTATCGTGTATTTGAACAAGGTAGGAAAATGTTCAAAGCATAATATAAAATGCATCTAGCGTTTCATTTCCTTACAATGTTTTAAATTATGAAACTTGGGTGGGATTTAACTGCTAGTCTTGAATGGACAAATGTTTTACGCAAACACGTTTTATCAAGGACAATCTGTAATTATGGTGTTCATAAGAAAGAAGCAAGCAAAAACTCAAACCTAACAGATTGTCTACCCAAAACCCAGCCTCAATATAAATATCACTTTTGGCATAAATAAATGATTTAAATTACTAAAATTAATTATACCTGAAACTACCCGGCTTAATTTCTTGGCCGCAAAATGGCCGCCGTAATGTCGTCATTAAATAAAGGTAAAACTGTCATTTGTCAGCATTAGCCGGCCAGCGTGCAGCGGACCTACGACCGGAGGCGTTGTCTTGTAGGAGGCTATTGAAACTGACCCTTATTACCTATTTGTGACATTGAAACAATTAATTTTATAAGATTACGAGTCTACCTAAGCCAATTCAAGTCCAAAGCTAACGTAAATAAATTCAGTGAAACAGACGATATTAATCCTTAAACACGCCAAAAATAACGCTTACTCCAGATAGATAGATAGGTAGACGGAATATTAAATATCCAAGGGACATATATTATTATTTTATTAATTTATATTTTTAATCTAATTTATATCCCGCTTTTCGAATTACGTGTTGCAAAATGTAATTTTATTGAATTTTGCCTACTTGAAATAGTAATAGCGTAACATAGTGCTATAGCTGCACCGCAGAAAAAAATCTCTTTAAAACGGGTAAATTACTGCTTAAAACTATATATAAAATGGAGTACATTTCAGTGTATGTATATAACTTTTCATGTTAAAGTTGATACAAATACCTAAAATCTATAGTGGTCGTGGCAGAAAGGTTCTACCTAGCACGGCCACGGTCGATATGTTATAGCAGCGAAAATATGGGACATTTTTTATAGTCGTTAGTACAATAAAGTACACATTTTTTCATGAATATGTACCGCATTAAAATTAAGGTAATCATCCATGGTCGTGCTGGAAAGGATGACACGACGGAAATCAACTAAACGAATCATTTACCTATCTATTTAAATAAACTTTTAGAAAGTTACAGTTATTTCAAATCATGTTATACCTAAACTTAAAATACATATTAAGTATACCGACTTTATTATTAGAATAGCGACAATTCTCACCTACTTCTGTGTGGAAGAATTGTCGCTAAAACGAGAAATGCGGCAATATAGTTAAAATATTTGATGTAATTTATATTCTGTCCTACAAAGACAGGAGATAATATAGTCTTTGCAAAAAATCTCGTAATTTCCCTGAAGACCTATTAAGGATCGCGACGAATTTTTTACAATAACTGCTGTTTTTAGGCCCAACCATTTATTTTATTTTGTTAGCTGTTCTTTTAATGCGACAAGGAAAATTATTCGCGAAATGAGCAATAAGAAGTAATAAAGTGACGTCATCAAGAAGATTGTATCGGAGAGTAATAAAAATGGAAGTCTTTAATATAACTGGATTTTACTCGAATGCTAATTGACTTATTTTCTGCCCTCGGGCCGATAGATTGCGGGAATCGTTGGGCATCGACATTGTAATAATTTATAACGACTCATTACTTACACCTGGAACTGCTAAACTTAGAGGCGGAACTTAAATTCCATGCCTTTCGAACTATTAATTCAAAAGCTGCACTTTTATAGCACACATTTTAAAAAGTAATGAAAGAATTTGCGCCGTATTTTCAGGCCAATTTGTGAGGTTTGAAACTAACATTGAATCATTTATCAGACACATTTGTTTTAAATCTATTTTTTTTATTCTCTGTATTCATTTTATTATATTCTCTTCTACAATTTATTTTCTAACAAACAATAATTTTACAACTAGAAACGTAGTTGCGCATATTCAATGCAATAACATGCACTCTTTACATCCGCCTCCAAGCTGCTATCTCGTTGGATATTATTATTTGCATAAGTTCCACGTTACTAAACAGTGCCTGCTTTACATTATTTTTGCTATAACCATTCTCTTAAATAACCAGATATTGTTCAGTGTCTACTTGGCAAGGAATTTGGAAAACGGAAAAATATCAGAGAAATGAAAACTTTAGTAGTTAAAATCTTTTACTTTAATTGTTTCAAAGTGATTGCCTTACTGGCAATTCATTAGTTTCCCGTCGTAGTATTGAGGTCAAGAATCTTTTACGTGTCAAACTTCTAGATTACTCTAAATTACTTATTTAAATTATTTTGTTGGCTAACTAGAGTGTAATCAGATAAAGAATTAATTCAGTGACAATATATTTCAGTTTCAAATAAGCTCATAAAATTTGTTGTAGGTACTGCATTTCAATAACCACTATTCCTACACTGTGGCATGAATTCCTCCCGTGAAATAGATAGTGCTCAGTGTTGATATATCTATAGAATGAACTCTCTTCTGCATTCCACCGGGCGCTTACTATTGTCTGTAAACTCTGCAGTTTCACTCATAACACATTTTTGTTGAAATTTAGAGTGGCGTCGACGTGGAAATTGTATGAAAATTCACCCGTTGTTTTGATTAATGGAATGTGTTTTTCATTTTGCTAGGCAATGTAGATACATTTTAGTATGCCGTGATATAGATATTATGTATATTTGTAGCACCTGTTTGTTTAAGTTGTTGAGGTTGTTGTTGAGTTGTTGTTGCTGGTTGACCTTGACGTGATGAATCGGCAAGGTTATAAGGAATGTGTTTCGTGTATTGAAATCGAGTTGTTTCTGAATAGACAGTAATAATTTAGGTTTTTGTTTTTATTTCCACTTATTTGTTTTCATTATTTAATGGGCACCTAAAGGCTCGTGCAGACCTGCGCGACGCGACGGCGCGACGCAACTCGAACAATACAATTTCTAAGAAAACTTCACGGTATAACAATAACCGGTGTCGCGTCGCGCTGTCGCGTCTCGCTAGTCTGCACGAAGCTTAAGTCGCTATGACCATTGGTCATAGCGACTTAGTTGCCAAAGCATCAGAAACCTCCTAAAAGTTTAAAGGGCTTAAAAGAGTCCTTTATGTTTTGTAGGAGTGAGTTAAATTGGTTACACAGGTATACCTCGGCAGCCTTTACTTGTTAAGTTTAGATTTAAATCTAAACTTATTATCTAAGCTGTAAAAGTGTTTTAAAGTCTTCAAAATCTTAGCTCTGTTTAATGTTTAACCCCACTCGTAATTATTCTCGAGCACTAAATCCTTGTGACAATTACGCCATAAATTAAAACGAATATAATTAGGAAGAGCAATGCAGCGAGTCCCTAATTAAATGTAAGCAACACTTGTGAGCGCAAACCGAGTGAGATTGCCGCGTTGCCGAAAATGGGCGCGAGCCAAAACGAAGAAGTGATATTAATTATAACATAATTCAAACGACCGATCCGAACACGGATGTATGTGCATGAATGCCCGGGTGAGCGGATGCACGGATGTGCCGTACAATCGAAATTGTGAAATCCGCTTGCAAATTATTTAAGGGTATGATATGCAAGCGATTTAGCCACGTTTGTGTCGCCATAATTTCAAGATTTGTTCGTAAGCCGGCGACTACAACATTTTGGGATAGTCATTGCGCGCTTGAGAGAATAATTGCTTGGCATTAAATCACAAACATCTTCACTGTGGGATAGTTAAAGCTACTGTGCTTAATTCACGCATGAGCTTATTGCGAACCCAAGCGAGAAATAACAAGCATTCCGTTCTTACGCAATTTCGACCATGAGATTGCAGTCTCATAATAGCTGTGTCGGCTAAGTAGGCTTATATTGTGTTCAATGTAACCCATCATGATTCAGTATCGACTACAAAACTAGGGCCATGGGGTCCGAGTCCCCACTTAGCTAAGACATCGCAAAGCGGTTCATGTAACCAGAAGGCTGGCCTATTCTTCAGCCAAAGAATCAGCCTTTTGGGCACTTTTCCCGTTTACAGCGACGACGTGGACGAATTTTTTGACACCCTGTGATTTTTTCCCCCCAGCCCCTTTCTTATATACTTGTACCTACATATTATTATTTTAAGTCTGTTAGTACATTATTCTGTTAGTATTATTCTGTTTATATTAGTCTGTTAGTATTAACAGTTATTCCTTAACCCTAAACCCTTGAAAGCCAGGAGTTACCCACAGAAGGGTCACAGAGTCCATTATGATCAAAAAATATTTCAATACAAATCAGCTGATCACAACTATGAACAAATTAATAAAATACACCACTAAAATGCATAAATAACTTAATTTTTTCTCTTATTTTCTATTACTCCAACATAATCCTACTGAAATAACTGCAGAGTTGCATTAAAATTAGCATATTCAGTTATGTATAGCGTGAATCCAGTCCCAGTGCAATATCAGTCAGAGAAACTAATACAATGTAATGTACAAGTATTTCTTTCAACACTCAATAAGCCGCTTTCTCCGATTGGAATGAAAATTGATTGTTGGTTATTTTTTTAAGGATCCAATGGGAGGGGGCATTGATTAATTTATTCATGTTCTTGGTAGGCACACAGGAGATGTGGTGCGAAGTGCATTGGGGTATGATTACCACTGACATGGTCGACTATACATCGATGATCAACATTGATTGTCCGGTGCGATCGATTATCAACAATATGCCACAATCAACGACCAATCGATCGCATTGAAAATAGTTGAATTTGGTGGAAAATCACATGATTAACATTGATAAATATAAATCTTGCGAGTGTGGAAAAACCCTAAGATAAGTTACTAAATGACTAAGAGACGAAAGTTAAAGCTTCCAGCGGATAAGGATATCAGCCTTTAAAAAAAAAAAAAAACAACTTCCTTGTAACTCGCCTGAGTGTGTAGATCAATCAATCATGATTTCCAAGATCAGCGTACACATCAGGAACCTGCTCTTTGTCGGCACCTTAACGGTTTAGATTATGGAAATAATTCGGGATAGTAAGACGCACTGAGTCTCAGCGCTCAGCGGATCAAGTTAATCTGCAGATACCAAGCTGATCTGACTTCCTGCTCAAGTGAAATATTTTACTTTTACTGTCCAGATTTTTTTTATCCGATACAGTGAAATGATCCTTACATGAAACGGAGTCGAATGGCATAAAACAAATTATGCCAAAAGTTTTTACACGAAAAAAGAGGAGAGAACACTCTGTATAATTATTATCGCATGAATATAATGTGAAGTTATGAAACAATAAATTCACCTTTACCAGGGTTACTGTCAGATTGGTCGGGGTCATTCCAAGGTTGCCTGGCACTGGTGCCGAAGATAATGAAGACCGTGTTGGTGATGATGTAGACACCTGATGTCACGTAGAACACGAGGTGCCATTCATCAGTGTCATACTGAAAGGAACTAATTTGTTAAAATAATTATTTGATAAACATAGACTGATTGCATTTATTTTTAACTAAAAGACAATAGGCAAAAATGGTCAAAATGTCCACCACAAGCGAGATCTATGTAACTGGATAGTCTATTAAATAATGAGTCTTGAATTGATCGTTTAAAAAGTTATTTAAAGAAAAACCAAGCCCCATACATTTTTGCCCAATGTCCTTTGTGTTGCCTCTAGATACAGAAGACGAACTTTTTTTACCTCATTCTGTAGTATACGGCCAGCAAATAAAGGCGCTATGATGGACACGACGTTGGCGAAGAAAGTGGTGATACCCATCATGATCCCCGCGAAGTTCGGAGCCATGTCAATGTGTACCAGCTGTTGGATATTAGATTCATTAGAATTAAAACTGTTCCGTGGAAGATTGATTCTATTACAAAGTTGTGTTATCTGTTGGAAATATCTCAGCAGCAATCTGAGGTTTGGGCTCGGCAAATGACTATCGGCTTTAATCCACCATCATCCTAAGACTTCTATTTTTTGCTTCCTTCTTTTGAAGGCATAATTTTCTGTTTTGTTTCAATTTTGGTTTGTGTCGTTATTTGTTTCACCCATCCTCATCGTTTTCGCACAAATGGCAACTGGTCCTGCACTACCCACTTTCAGTGGTTTCCCACAACCTTCACATAATGATTCACTAGGTGACCAGGCCGTTACGGTATACAGACAAAAAAAAACTTACCATGAATCCAGACAGGTGTCCCGCATTGAGTCCAACTACTAGTGTGAGGAGACTCACAGCCCGGGTGACGTCACCTGGAGGTGAGTGACATAATGCTATCAAGGCTAGCGCTGGCCCGAATGCACCTGCATGTTCCAAACTATAAGAAACTACAAATTAATAGAGCTTCGGAGCTAGAAATTTAGTTAACGAGCTCATGAATGTTTAAATAATGTCACAACAACAATTTATTGATTCAAACAGGACAATAAAGTTAATTCACTTACCAATAGAATTTGAAACTTTTCTGCATGTATTGAGGCTAAACCATTTTTTCTTTAGACCATAATCCGATATGAAACCGCAAGGGAAACTTAACATATACATCACGAAGTAAGGAAGAGCTGACATTATACCATTCTGAAAAGAAAATGAGAAATTCACTTTAACCGGAAATTGGTCACAATGGTGCCGATTCTCTTGTACACCGAACTAAACTAAGACTAAAATTACTTACTTTTGAATATGAGAATCTTAGAGCTATTCTGCAAATAAAATTGTCTAAACTAAAAAATAATTTTGACACAACTAAAATCTAATTTGACAATCGCGAATCCACGTGGTTTGCCCTAACCCGTGTTTTTTTTTAGAGCCAGAGGTGCGCAGTGATTGTAGCCTCGGCGTGTTTTATATGGAATTTTTATTTTTTTGTATGGAAAATATGAAAAAATATTACCTACATGTTGAGTGTTAGGTGTTTACAGGTTTCATAGCGGGGGTCGAAATTTTCATTATTTTTGCGATAGGACGAACCATTTTCGAGATATAAGCAAAAGAAGAAATAAATACAGTACTGTTTTTGCACGTGAAGTCGAGATGTTGGTGTGAATTTTAGTTCATGACAACTTATTTTATCCCACACCTTTTTAATCGCGATTAAAAATTGTCAAGTTTAGTCTGATTTGGTATTTTACAATCAAAATTTTAGGTGAAAAACGTCAAATTCAGAATAGCAAAATTGCCAATTTCACTAAATTAAAAACTCAGTACTAGGTTAGTGCTGTCAAACTAAAATATAGTTAAGTTGTGTCACTTTAGTCTATTTCAGAATGGAAAATCGGCGTTTGACAGGAATAAACTAAATTTTAGTGATTTTTAGTTTAGTTTAGAGGCATTTGTGACAAGAGAATCGGCACCATTGTAGCAATTGTTAGCGCAACGACAACTATGTTGCAAATCAGCCGTCATCGAAGTTACATGACCTGAACCGACGAACAGAGTTGAAATCGAAATTGACACACGACTGATTGTAATAAGTCTATTGTAAAAATAATTCGTCAGCAATCGATAGTATTACCCCGGGTCCACACTCTCCAGGAGGCAAGACGAGGTCAAGCGAGCGTGATAGTGTGGATGGCGCTCTCGCCTCGCCTCGCGCGCGCTCCTTTCGGTGTCGGTTTTTTGACCGGAGTCAGAGTACGCGAGGCGCGAGGCGTGGCGGGCAACTGAATAGAACGAGAGTGTGGATGGGTAGCACTCGTGTAGCCTCCGCTTGCCACAGCTCGTTCAACGGCCTCCAAGAGGCGCACTCGCGGGATTGTGGACCCGGGGTTATAGAAATGAAATGAATGACAAGAAATGTCAGATGATAGAGATGTATGAAATAAGAAGATACGCCATTGCAAAAATAATAAAACTATAAACTCACTGATTTAATATCAACATTGAGCACGAGTCTCATATAAGACGGCATTTCAGTCATAAGAGTCCAGAAACCCCAGTTATGTCCACTGTGCACAACAATCAAAGACATGAAAGGTAGGCTTGTGGCTAACTTTTTCCATGGGGTTTTCAGTATCTGCAAAGAAAAGACTTGTTGGTTTTATATATGACCAATTAAACTAAATTACCCGAAAAATTAAGAGAGAGATGAAGCTATGCAGGTTATATGGCACTTTTTTTCTCTTTTTGCAACGGAACAAAAATAGCTAAAGGCTTCATGTATATTTGCCTGCCGGGGTCGCGAGAAAGTCCAAACAGGATACCGTGGCCCCTGGCAACATACAGGCAACTGAAGGAACACGGGTGGGTTTTAGTCAGAAGGAGTCTGACATGCCCTCCGGCTCTGCCCAGAGCGGGAGAAGTTATTAGATAATGTCGCAACCAAAAAGAATAAAGAAAAAGGCTTCATGTACACTACGCCGGAGCCGCACCGCCGTCGTACCACAAGATGAAAAAAATTCATTATATCTCATAATCTACGCGGCGGCGTATGGGTGATATATATTCGTATACACAAATGTGTTCCGGCGTCGGTGCGGTTCCGGCGTCGTAGACTAAGTCTTCACAATACGACCCCTGGACACAGAAACAGCCGATGAAAATGTAATTGACGGCTTTGTTGATCAACGTACCTTCTCGTCATTTGTTTGTCCCAGTGAAGTCTGTATAAAGAGTCTCTCTTCCAAGCTGATGATCCTCGACTTCTGCGGGGAGTCAGCTCCGAGGAAGACGTAGAACATCACCCAGATGGCTGCAAAGCTACCGTTTACGTAGAATATAGCCGGCCAACCCCAATATTCGGCTATGTAGCCTGACGCAATAAGCTCCATGCCTGTTCCAAGCAACGAACCTACAAAAATCAGTAAAGAAATAAGGAACTAATAACAACCCCATTGTTAAGATAAGTTCTAGTTTACTTATCCGGCAAATTATTTCATTCACATGTCTTGTCGTGTCTCTATTTAATAATATTAATTTTATCTTTATACTGTTACCTCCATATATCAGGGTGCCGAGCCGGCCTTTTTCTTCTAACGGAACCCATTTACCTATAAGATGATGCATTGTTGGGAATAAGCATCCCTGTGATAAACCCTGAATACCACGTAGAACGCAGAGCCCTTTCCAACCCCACTGAAAAATATAAAAGGTTGATAGAAAAGCATAGCGATATCTATGTACAAGTAAATGATGACAATGATATTTTATAGTAATATGAACTGGCTGGCAAAACTAAAAAGGAACAAATGAGAGCCCAAGAGAACGGGGCTGACAACATTTTCAACCGTAGTCTGGCCAAGGCAAAACACCTTGGCCAGACTACGGTTGAAAATGTTGTCAGCCCCGTTCTGACTTGAGACGTAATGTCCACTAAATACTGACAAGTTGCTTACATGATGTGCTCCAAAAGGTATCAACAGCGATGCTATTGAGTTTACAGCGATGGCTGTCGTGATGAAGATCATGCCACCATACCTGGCAGCCAGCAATCCACTGGGGACCTGCAGCACTATGTACCCCCAGAAAAATGAGGAAAACACCACACTTTGGATCTGCATGTCCCAGTCAAATGTCTGTATGGAATAAATCGAATGAAATGGTAAACTTTCCATAATTATTAGGTGGAATCCATTTTCTACTTCATCTCTGCGTTAATCGTCTATCTAATTTCTACAGAAGCTGATCTTATAGAATTCGTAAGTGAGTACCAAAATCGTTAAAAGTGCTGCGTTTCATCAAAGAACAATTTAGTTGGAAGAAATAGTAGGCAGAAACGAATTTATTAATGAATCGTAAAATATCTACGAAAGCGCTGGTGATAAAATAACTTACATCTGTGCTTCGTTTGTCCGTCATGGCGACTATTGCCATGCTGATGTTGACTCTCATGGAAAAACCGAGCACCATAGCAAAGAATAACAGTACCGCCTGCAGGTGTCGGATCCCTAAGATCTTATCTAGAAACAATACGCAGTTTATCATTCGTTTTTAGGGTTCCGTAGTAAACAAGGAACACTTATAGTTTCGCCATGTCCGTCTGCCTGTCTGTTAGTACACGTAAAGTGGGGATGGTTTTTTTTTTCTCGCCTATCCCATAGTGTGGGGTATCGTTGGAAAGGTCGTTCACAATATTGTGGGAGTGTGAAAATCATTTTCAATTCATGAATCCGTTTGCGAAATATTAAGCTTTAAAGTGCAAATTTTTGTTAGAGTCAAGTGTCCCCTGCTAGCAAAATGGTTGTACTTGGATTTGTGAAAAAATTCACAGCAATAGTATACATATTTTATCGAATTTATAAGGAAAACTATCACAGCTAAGTAGGCTTTACAGATAAACGAGTAATAATCGACCAACTTAAATTTGCAGTTTGAAAAACATGATCTCTCGTACATTCCGTATGGGAGAACATGTTTTTCAACAATGTTAAGTTTGTTTTTGGGATAAATTCATCTCAACTACGGAACCCTTCATTGTGCGTGGTGGCACTTGGCCGGTTTTTTTCTAAAACAATTAAAGATTTTCTTTCTGAAAGCTTTCGTTAATAGCTCGCGATGTTTTGGTACTGCATGCCAAAGCACGGTTTATATTTGCTCATTCGTAAGGGGGGGGGGGGGGGTAATCTTTGAATAGCAATGATTGCGGAGCCTCCAACGAGAGGACAGGTACCTTTAATGTATAATTTAAGTATAGAGTTAATGAATAGTCCAGCTTAATTGGAACTTGGGAAAGTTGCATGTGGTACATACCTACAAAAGGCAATGATTTTGTCTATGTTTTACACTTACTGCAACACATCAGAGGCACTAATATCTACTATCCAGTAAAGTTTCTGATCCATGGAAGTTCTTTTCCTACGCTTTAACGGCTATTATTTGTACCAGACTATCGTTTTAAATAATCATAATCGGCATTATCACATCCACTGCTTTAGAAATTTACATTTAGCCCTGCTCAAATAGAATATAACTATGTATTTTATAGAAAGTCCTAATATAATCAAAAAGCATGTTATAATAAATCTGTCACAATCTGTCACAGTCAGTGGTTCTGGCAGTAGCGCAATGAAAATAATTATGTCAATTTTATTTTGAATTTTTTACTCTATGAATGAAAGCTAACGGTTACATTCCAGTAGGTTTTATTTATTCTTGCATGATAGTTGACTTTTATATTTTCATATGATCTGTTCCAAAAATACCTGATGAAAGTTTACACAAACCTAGGTTCTTACGCAATGACGCAGTAAAGGGAACTAGTAACACATTAGTCTGTATTTAGAAGGTTTCAACTTTAAATCCCACAACAATTATTTGTAATCGAAAAATCATCTATGAACATTGAGGTCATAAAACTAGCCGTAACTGTTAAATGAAAAACATCTTATTAGGGTGATTTAGAATTTCAGGTTGAAACAAAAAGTTTATGTAAGATATCATTATCAGCATCCACAGCCTGACTTTAAAAACCGACTTCGTTGGGCTATGAAGTAATAAAAAAAAAACCTTAATTCAGACCTTGATCCATATAATGTGAGTAATACACACTACATATAAGCTATGTTATTTAAAAAGAAAACCCCATTTTATGTCCAGAAAATTACTGTCCATTCCAAGGTTGCCTGGATGAGATCGCAGTAAGCGATAAGGCCGTCCATTGTATATTTTGTAGTGTATTACTTTTTCTTTATGTAATGTATAATCTGGTGTACAATAAAGTATATATAAATAAATAAATGCAATACAACATTTCAATTCATGTATCTGTTGCACTCATCTGACGCACCCAACATCATTATTTTGTTGAAACAGGAAGAATTAGTAAAGGAGACATTCATATTTTGGTAACACAATTTATTAATAAATATTTACAAAATGTATAAATGCATAACAGAAGGTATATTATTTTTCCTTACACTACTTTCTCAGCCTGCTTTTCTTCAACTGAAAATGAAAAAATGATTTCTAGATTCCAATTACAAAAAAAAACTCACTTAAAAATAAAGCTTTTTGGGAAAAATAAGATGAGTTCTTAACAATTCGGATTGAAGAAGCTATTTGCTTAGTTGAATTTCATTACAAAGATCAAAGTACTTAGTTAATTAAATATATCCGACCGAGACGAATAGTCAGGGCAAACATTTTCAGACCACATTTTGACTTTACTTTTATTTTTTTATTTTGTTTTTTCAAACGTATATTAACCTTATTGGTATAAGAACAAGATTCTTATTACTCAATCTGCCTAGATTTTTCACAACTATATTGGGATCAGCTGCCAGTCTAACCGGAGGCAGCTGAATACCAATATTTTACATGGAGTGACTGCCTATCTGACCTCAACAACTCAGTTACTGGGTAACACAATACATCTTGGTAAGACTAGTTGTCAGACTTTTGGGCTTCTGAATACCCGTAATGACTGTCAAAAATCTACGAATGACAGCCGGGACTGGCATGGTATGAAACACTTATTTAAATTTTGCTCATCCTAACTAATATTATCAATGCAAAAGTGAGTTTGTTTGTTACACTTTCAAGCTAAAACGGCTGAACAGATGTGGATGAAGTTTGGCCAAAGGGGAGACCATGACCTGGATTAGGACATAGGATACTTTTAATCCCAATATTCTCACGGGATCGAGACTTATGCGGGTGAAACGGTGGGGCGCAGCTAGTAAGAATATAAAATAATAATATTAATAGTTTAAAAAACACTAAAAAACACGCTTTTACGTGCACCTATGCACGCGTATTCAGACCTTGAAACCTAATCGTGGTCAAAGTTCATTACAAGACCTTTCTAACAAGTCCAAACACGGCTATGATACGATATTTCATCATGGAATGCTAGTGCCTATCTTCCGGCTTCATCATCAGACCTTGAAACCTAATCATAGTCAACGTTTATTACAAGACCTTTCTAACAAATCCAAACACGGCTATGATACGATCATCCATCATGAAGTTCCAGTTCATATCTTCCGGCTCCATCATCAGATCAGCTCGACAGTACCATGTTATTGTATTGTCATCAAAATCACATACAACTGCCAATTTTCATAACGCTACGATCTTTAGAAGATGGTTAAATTAGTTTTCTTAGATTTGATTATATAGTTACATACATACAGGTCGACCTAATAAAAGCGTGTTAAAAAAAAATCATGTGCATTAGATTATAGATCATAATATGGAACTCTAACTTTACTTAAGAAAGTATAGTCAAAGTACGATCAGTGAATTGTGCCCATAGCATATCCAGAGTTTTCCAGTTATCTCTCAATGTCTCAACAAGTTTTTAATTTATTCACGTCTATTCTCACCTGAAAAAACTTCTTTGGTATCTGGTTCGTTCCAAGACTGTCGTTCACTGGTGCCGAAGATGACAAAGAATGTGTTGGTAGCGAAGTAGATGGCAGAAGCAACGTAGAACACCTGACGCCATTGATCCGGGTCAGTCTGCAACAGTTCACAATATTAGAATTTTTGACATTGCAACTTCACAGATAAAATACATGCTATGAGATCGTATGATAAAACGGTTATAACTGACTACTTGTAACTTTTATTAATAATCATGAAAATCTAAAAAAATATAAACTAAATAATTATTCATAAAGAAGCTAAACTAGGCGTATCATACGCCCCGACACTATAAGCTAATAGTTTGATTTTGAAAGTGTTCGGATCATAAGACACATTCAACCAGCGAGGCTCGTAAATAGACTAAACGATAAAACACTTATTTTTCTATGCAGTGTTCAATTATAATAAAATCTCACTTATGTCAATCATTTCAAAATGGTGAACAAAAACAGCGTAAGCCATGTCATAGAACCAAAAATCGAAAACGTGCGTCATCCACCAACCCGTACTGTGCCCGGGTGGTCTGTACACTCACTCACAGAGGGGAGGCCTATCTCAACAGAGGGAACATGATAGGCTAATAATGCTTATGCATCTATTCTTCTTACCTCATCCTGTAGAATAAGTCCAGCGACTAAAGGAGCGGTGATGGACGCAATGGTTGCGAAGAAGTTGGTGATACCCATCATGGTGCCCGCGAAGTTCGGAGCCATGTCGATGTGGACCAGCTGTTGGAAAATCACGTAATATAAGCTAAAGACGTTGGTCACTGCCTAAAGAACTAAAGACGAATTTCACCAATGAAACTGAACGTGATCAGCACTTATAGACCGCGTTCATATAGGCTCCTGAAAAGGGTCTAACCTGTATAGCAGAACTTTTTATGTCTTAATATTATTTTGTATAACAGCGGATAGCATAAACTGAATTTCGCAGAAAATCGTTTGGCATACATTCAAAACTCATAATTTTGTAAGTCAGAATCATCTTTAGGCATAAATTTCATATCTATAATAATTAAAAAGAAGAACCATTATATCGCTGAGAGTTCACACAAACATGCAAACAAGCATACACCATACATGCCGTATGCAAGTGAGCATGCACCATACAGCAGGCATGTTTTCTGTCACAGCTCCGGCGCTGCGGGGCTGCGGCGGTCCCACGCGAGCTTGTCGTCGCAGATGGTTTTAACGCTCACCACCGCAGCTTCGGGTTGCTGGCCGTTGAGCCGCGACTGAAGCTGGCAGGCTCACCGGCAAGCTTCAGCCGCGGCGGCGTGTTTTAAGACCACCTGCCCCTTAGCTCGCGGGCCGCCTCGCCCCTCCGCGCCTACGCGGGCTTAAATTACACTCTAGGTGTAGGGCGTGGGTGTCAGGTTTAGGGTTGGTTTCTTATTGTTTAGTAATTTATTATCGGCAGACAAGACTACGTGGAGTCGGATTTGCAGCGATTCATTTCCGTCACTAACTTTTGTAGCACAACATATTATTACCGTTTTAACACAATATTTTAATTTTAGTTTAAGGTTAAAAATGCAATTTTATAGAAATGGCAATATCCCTAATAAAATCATTCCAAATAAAATTCTACCATCTTAAAAGTATGACATTGTAAATTCGAACATATAAACATTCGATTCGGCCAAACAGTAATAATATAATTATATTAAATAATTTTTATGCCTTTGAAATATTCGTTTAAAGAAGATTATGCCAAGTGTGTTATGCCGAATAAATTTCGGAGCATCAAGATTCTGCCAGATAGAGGGAACCCCCTAAAAGAGGTTTCGATGTGCTGATCGCGTTCAGTTTCATTGGTGATATTCACCCTTATTCTTAGTTGTTGCGTAATTTTCCATCGCAGTCTGAGTGATGAAAAGCTCGCTCTTTATCATAGTTGAGTTTATACTTTTCGAAAGTAAACCAACCAAAAATAGTTGTTCAAAAAAAAAAAAAATGGTTCTTACCATATATCCAGTCAGATGGCCAGCATTCAGACCAACCACGACGGTGAGCAGAGCGACCGCCATGACGACGTTCCCGGCGGGAACATAGGACAACGCTATCAGAGCTAACCCGGGACCATATTCACCTGGAACAATTTTGTTACGACTTAGCTTACATTTATTTTGCTCCAATATTCTAAAGCAAATTGCAAAATGTATTTCAACACAGACATTGGCTGTGCTGTGCTGTGCACCGACAACGACCACGACCACCAACACCGTTTTGTCGACGGAAGAGTAGACGTATTTAATCTGTGGAGTAGACAAAGATGACGTTCCGTGAAGACAGTACGACTGCCACTGACTCCAAAGTCACAGGAACTTACACCTAGTTTAGGAGGTAGAGTATTGAATTTTTGACCTTTGTATTAAGCCTTTTACATTTTAGTCTTTAGGATATTGGGTTTTTGGTGAAATTAAAAATGTTATAAATTTAATGTAATAATAAATCAAGATGAAGATGTCGATGGTAATAAAATGTTCATACTTACCAATACAACTGGAAAGTTTTCTGCACATGTTAATGCTAAGCCACTTCTTTGCAATTAAGTAATCTGATAAGAATCCGAAGGGGAAGCTTAACAAGTACATCGCCAAGTAAGGAAGAGCTGACATGAGACCATTCTGTGAACATTAGGAAACGAACACTTAATTGAAAATGAAAATGAAAAATGATTTATTATTTTTACAAGTAAATACCTTAACAACTAGTGATTGTAACCTCCTTTTAAGCAAATAAGCGTGTGTTAGGAGAATCCGCTCTTCCAATATCTTAAATACGTACAATTTACTTGTTTTATTTTTGATTATATACAAGTTAAGATGCTAAATGAAATAATAATACAAAGAAAAGAGAATTAAAACTAAAAACTTAAAACTAAAAACGCAGCCCGTATGCAGGTGTGCAAGTATGTGAGTGACAGTGAGAGCTCGTGAATTTGAGTGTGAAGGTGTGTGAATGTGAATGAATTAGAGTGTATGCATGAGGTTCAAAGTGTCATTAACTCCACCTAAATATTTTTTGCCATTGGTCTAGTGCTCGCAAGCGCTACTGCTGAGCATAGGTTCTGGGTTCGATTCGCAGGTCTGGCAAACTGTTGTTGTTGTGTTTTCCATCAGGGATTTCTCAGTAGTAGCTCAGAGTCTAGTTTTGTGCCTCTTGATGGCTCGCCCCACGATAACTGGCGAAATATGAGTGTACTATAAATACACCTCTGCCTAGCCCTTCGGGATTAGAAGCGTGACGATAATTTATGATGTTAATTTTAACCCGCTTTTATGATTTTGTACTCACCGCTTTAATATCAACACCAAGCACTTGCTTCATGTACGACGGTATCTCAGTCATGAGCGTCCAGAAGCCCCAGTTGTGACCGCTGTGCACCACAATCAGCGAGATGAACGATAAATTCGTCGCTAGCGTCTTCCAAGGAGTTGGCAGTCTCTGAAAGAAAAAAGGCGAAAAAACGTGAGCAAGTGCATACTGTTAAGTACTAGCCGACCACTTGGTTGGCTTATTTATCTAATCTATATCTATTCTATACGGGATCCCTTTCCACATAATGTTTTTTTTCCTAATATACTTTGGCATAACCATTTTAGCATTTTTTTTTTTTTGGTATAATAATACTGAATATGAGCCATAAATATAATCATTATTTATTATAGTTTGATAATTACTCTATTAGATTAGGTTATGGTGCGGCGGGGGTGGCCCTTGAGCCACCGCTGAGCCGCGAACATGTTTATTTTTATAAGAGTTATATTAGGGTTTATTATTTTTATTCCAAAGAACATTATGTGTAAATATCATTATGCGTTAATAAATTTATGCTTTAGAATGTTAAGCTTGAACATTATTATGAGTAATGAAATTACGCCTAAAAAAATATTCGTAAGCTTTTATGCGTAAATAATGTTATGCGTAAATATATTTAGTATAAACAATTGTAAGCTATGTTATATTATGTCTTATAATTTTATGCAAATAGATAGGGAACTATTCTATACATATTATAAATTAAAGTCGCTTTTCGTGTCTGTCTGTGTGACCGCGTTGTTCTTCTAAACTATGCAAAGAATTTTGTAGCGGTTTGCATCATAATTTAAGTATTTTATTCCGAAAGGTTTATGCGTACAATACAATAATTATTATTAAACTTACATAATTTTAATAAAGAATTCTCGATGTTTTGTCAAGTCGTAACAACCATGCGAAGCAGGGGCGGGTCGCAAGTTAACTTTAATTAGACAACTGCACAAGGCCTGAGACAGTGAATGGCTAGTGAGCCCGCGTTCCATTTTACCAGTTTTGATCAACACATGAAAACTTCTAAGATAAAAATAACTTCGGTAAAATGATATTGTTTGCCAAAAATAATCTTAACTGTGAGAAAATCGCCCGGAAGGGATTGCGTGTGCAGCGGGTCAATTTATGTACACACAGTAAAATACATAGAGATACGACATAATTATAATTTGAGTACAAAGGTACTGGTAAGTTTATTTCATTTTAAAGTTTGTTGTCTCGAGCAGACGATACATAATATTATTCCTTTAAAAATCTCTCTTATTTATTCGTAGTTGGATTGTACCATTTCCGTTCTTTTGTTTTTAGGACCATTTGCATAAGGACGATTTGATACGGAGGGATTTAATCGGTTACAGTTGTACCTGTTCTAGACGATGGAATGTTTTGCATAATTTATATATACCTGGTGATAACCAACAAGGTGTAGGTAAACTGTCGATTGGAAGATTTAGAGAGATCTGGGTTACCTTTTTTCGCTGCTATGGTATTGGTTCTGGGAATAAACAGATTTATTGAAATTGTTATGTTTCTTACAGAATCACACTATATTCTGTTCGATTGACTGGATAGGACACCGGAAGCTGAATCTTTTATCAGAAGCTAATTTCGACCAAATTATACGTATTGGACTTTCATTATTGGCTTAACCTAATAATTATTATTGGGAAATAATAAAGCTTCCGAAAAACAAATTAACTGCCAGCGATCTGTGGTTGACTGTAAATACTATCTAAGCTGTGTTAAAATAAACACCGAAAAAAGTACCACACTTAGGAAAAAAATAAAAAAAATCCGAAAACATATCGCACCTTTGGTAGAACAAGGGCATAATTGTCATAAATTGCCAAAATGACTTAAATATGCAGAAATGCTTTAAAAAGGCCCTTTGAACTGGAGGGACAAAAACATTCGTTTGGCAATTTATGACAATTATGCCCTTGTTCTACCAAAGGTGCGATATGTTCTGCTAAAATAATCGTTTTCTTAAGCTCTATACAACCTTAGTTTTTGTTTACCCGAAACCTCTTAAGGGGGAAAAGAAATCTGCTTTTCCCTAAATTTATATTCGTATATTATTATGTCGTCGAAATGTAGGGAACAGCAGATTTTTTTTTCGCTATTTCGTCGTTGGTCCCATAGTGAAAGTTATACATAATCATGAGTACAATGACCCCTTAAGAGGTTTAGGGTAAACTAAAACTAAGGTTGTATAAACCAGCTTAATTTCTACTACAATTTTAATTAAATTTAGCGCCTAGCGCTGACGGAAGCTAGTCTATACTAATATTAAAAAGAGGATTTGTAAGTTTGTATGTAGGGGATAATCTCCGGAACTACCAGTTCAATTTGAAGAATTCTTTTTGCATTGGATAGCCCAATACTTGAGAAAGGTTCGCGCTCGCGGACGAAGTCGCGGGCAGAAGCTAGTAAAGATATTTAATAAAGCTGTTTAGTTAAGTATCCTATTCTAATGCAAACTTAGCTTGTCAGTTTTATGTGAAGGATCAAGACTGTTCAACTAACCGGTTGCTCTCCAATTTGTCCCAGCGACGTTTGTATGTACAATCTTTCTTCCTTGCCGATCATGTTCGACCGCTGCGGGGAGTCAGACCCCAGGAACACGTAGAGCATCACCCAAATGACGCCGAGGGCTCCGTTCGCGTAGAAAATGGCCGGCCAGCCCCAGTAGTCCGCTATGAAGCCAGACACTATCATTTGTATTGCTGTTCCGAGCATAGCACCTAGAAATGAGAAGAAAGGTTGAAGATACATACGTCTAATTACGATCGTTTAGTTCGTACATTATTTTGCCATATACTCGTATTTATGAAGTAGGTACTCCAAATACCTTCTTGTAATTAATTCTAATTTCTATTTTGTTCTAGACAGTAGAAAAGTTCGACGATTTGGCCTGAGGAAGGCCTATTTTACCTACATAGCTAGGTACTTATTTTGTCGTAAACCAACATTACTGTGTTGGGTAAGTGCCAATTTGAAAAAGTTTCCGGTTGAATTGCAGGCACAAGAGATTTTTTCGCTGAGTCTCTCAGTTGGAAACACACCCCGATTATAAAAATAGGCAATTCGCTGGGTGTTGCAAGTATCTATTCATGACGGATACCAATTTCAAAGTAGGCCGCTGCCGTAATTTGAAAAAAAAAAAAAAAAAAAATACAAATTATTTTCTAGCATTCAATGTCAGATTTTTCCAAACTCTTTTCTTACCTGTCCTGTTCAATCTTACTGTTGCTGGCTTATCTCAAATTGAAATAAATGTGTCTTTAGTATCTAATCACATATCGATCTTATCTGGTTTTTTATCAACTGCATTTTTCACGTGAGCCTGCTTTAGTATTCTATGATGAGTGATAAGCCAGGACTGCCGATTATTTGAAGAAATAGGCGAAGTCCTAACTAATATTATAATATTATTAATATTTGATTTGAGTGTCCGTGGAGTTTCTTGCCCGTTCTTCTCCATGGGAACCTACTACGCTTTGGAAAGTGCAATTCAAAAGTGCCTGTAATTTGTTTATTTGAAATAAATGCTTTGAGTTTGAGTTTGAAATGCGAAAGTGAGTTTGTTTATTTGTTTCTTAACTTTTCACGTTAAAAGGGCTTTATTTCCAGATCGTGTCCGGATATAACCAAAAAAACAAAAAGTGAGCAATGCAAAACTATGGCATCTCGAAGTGACCGCTGAGGTCGTAACTACATATTTAACCAGGCTATCCTGTGGCTTACTTAAGCTACTAATTTAAAGCCTCCAACCAGGGCGTAATACTGATTACGATATATAGGTACTAGACAACTGCTCGTTAAGGGCACCCCTGTGGGGTACAAACCTCGGCTTAGGGCGTCGTTGTGACAAGTTTCCTAAAATCTATAAATACCAAACTATAGGCCAACATAAAGGCCACTTTGAAAACGTTGCTTAATTTCCGTTCATCATAACCGTACCTCCATAAATCAGGGTCCCGAGCCGGCTCTTCTCCTGCGCCGGAACCCATTTGCTTATCAGATTGTGCATCGTTGGGTATAGGCAGCCTTGAGAAAAACCTTGAAAGATACGACAGGCACACAGTAATTGCCAGCCTCCCTAAAAAAAAAATGTTATTGTGGTTTTGAACCAAACGAGCGAATGCTTTTTTGACCGTTCACCCACTAACAACATGAAAAAGACAAATAAAACAATAATTTAAAAAAAAAACTATTTAAACCAAATGGCTAGATTATCATTACAACTGTTACAAATCTGAATGAATATGAAGAGTTGAAAATAGAGTTGGATTTAAGTAATGTGAAATCATTGTAACATTAGTCCATAGAATTAGTTGTGTCAAAAATAAGACAAGATAAAAACATCGTTATTTGGGATCAGTCAATAGAAATATAGAACTGAATATTTCAAACCATCAAGTAACAGGGTGTGAAAGATATTATTCTACTTAGGTACTAGCTACCTATACTAAAATTATATATTTTAAGTTTACATGGCTGTAATTAAAACCTTGAAAATTTTGAATTTTTGGAAGCTACATTGAAATCGTGTTTAGAGCAGCAATTTTATCCTTATTTTTCTTTATTATGAGTAACCTGATTCACGCAGATCACAAAAACAATAATTATTATAACACACCAATTCAATTTCATTTTAGATTTTTAAGGACATCGCTCATTATAGCAGCACGAATCCGACACGGCAATTAACTTGTCATTCAAGTTGGGATTTTAATTCAAATGCATTAAAGTCCATTTTACGATGGCTATACAGAATAGTGGACGGCTCACGGCCCACGAGCTGTCAATCGTCGCGCCGCCAGCACGCTTTAAGCATTGATATACTATATATCAATGGCTTCAAGCGAGGAGCCCGGTCCCCGCCTGCAGGCGGTATGCCTGCGCCTCGCCGTCCGCGCGGTGACGCTCGCATGTGAATGAACAACAAGCTGTCACCTCACCGATGGCGTGCTGGCAGCGAGCGGTCGCCTTGCTGACGGCGCGTTGACGATTAGCGATTGCCTTCCTTACGGCGCGTTGGCGACTAGCGGTCACCTTGCTTACGGCGCGTTGGCGACTAGCGGTCACCTTGCTTACGGCGCGTTGTCGACTAGATTTTTTGAGGCGGTGCCGGGGCGTTAGTGCGCTGGAGCGGTGCTGTTACAATGGGCGATGAACTTTAGTCATCATTTCTGAGTCACAACTCTATGCTTAGATACAGTCAAGGAAAATAATTGTTTGTTAAATTCAGACACTATGCCAATTTGCCGTGTTATAAGCACTTCATACAACAGTCAAGAATGACAGTAGTGATTTGAATACACAGTCAATTTAGGTTGGCAATCAATTTGATAAATTATTGATTTTCCTGACTTTACATGAGTTACACGTTACCTACTTGAAACTTTGGGAGCTAAAGTCCTAAAGTAACTCCTACGTTATTTTTAAGATCAACACAATTTAAACATGAAACCATAACAATGCTCAACAATGCTGGCTTCACAATGTGACTGGCTAGGAAGGATCACTGACACCTGAGATACAGGACATTTCCTAGTTTTGGGAGTTTCACAAATTGGGCATGAAGTTAGCCTAGTTTCTTTAAGAATCTAAGTTATTAAGTATTTTATTGCATTTTTATACATATTAATTACATTTTGAAATATTTTTATAAAAACAAACATTTAAATATATAAAAAATAGTGGCCCATCGGCTTCTTGAACAAGGTCCAAGCTGCCGGTGGTCAGGGCTCTAGAGAGAGGAACCTCCTCACTATGCGTGCCGTGTCTAGGAGTACTGCTTTCTGAATCAAGCCCTTGACCCAGCAGCGCAATGCGAGCCTTCTGAGGTGTTGGTCGAGGTTCTCCACTATGAGGCTACAGTTACGGTTATCGGTACAATGATTGCAGAGTCCACGTCCTACATGTCAACAACCTTGTTTGCTAAGTCAAGACACTTGACTTTTTTATCTTTCTTGGCTTTCACGAGATTATCGTCATGAGGGACAGTGATACTCACAATAATTGCACGGCGCTCTCGTCGATCTATCACCACAATATTAGGCGCATTGGCTACAATTTAGTTCAGTCTGCTACGATAGATAGAAATGTTATAGATAGAAAAAAGTAGTATTATTATTACTTCACATTTCATACTCACATAATAAGCTCCAAAAGGTATCAACAGCGATACAGCAGAGTTGACAGAGATGCAGATTGTAAGGAGGATCTTGCCGCCGAACCGGGCAGCGATCTCTCCGCTCGGGACCTGTACCACCACGTACCCCCAGAAGAATGAGGACAGGATCACAGACTGGATCTGCATGGACCAGTCGAATGACTGAAAGAGAGAGATGATGTTATTATCTAAGTTTAAAAAAAAAACTGAGTAGAACATACATAGTTCACCTAAATGAGTTCTCCAAAATTTAGATGCTTACTTCTTTTTCGCCATTGTTCTATCGAATGTATCACTATCTATTCATTGAAAACAATCCATCCGCCTAGCCTTTTCCCAACTTTGTTGGGGTCGGCTTCCAGTCTAATCGGAAGAACCTGAATACCAGTACCTAATTTACATGGAACGATCACTGCCTGTCTGACATCCACAACCTAGTTACTGGGTAACACGATACCCCTTGGTAAGACTAATTATCAGACTTTTGAGCTTCTGACTTCCCGTAACGACTGTCAAAGATCAACGAATGACAGCTGGGACCAACGGTTTAACGTGCTTTCCGGGGAACGGGGGGATCTTGATATGAAATGGATGGCCACCCATCGCAAGCGTTGCTTAACCTTCGATCGACTCGTGTCGCTGTTATGTATTCATTGAAAACAAACACCGTCAATACTTGAATCTTAATCTTTATGAGATCAATGTCAGACACAAAATAAATTTTTATCTACCCCGTATAGAGTTTAAACCATCTGCACTTATCTCTGGGATGCGATATGGGACCGATCATATTTTCCTTGAAGATTTGAACTTGACAAATATAAATAAATTGTGTAGAGCCGGATGTTCTTATCAAACAGTTTTCACAATGTTTAGGAGTCCGTACCTCAAAAGGAAAAAAACGGAACCCATACAGGATCACTTCGTTGTTCGTCTGTCCGTCCGTCTGTCGGTCTGTCAGTATGTGAAGACCCTTTTATTTAGGAACGCGTAGAGGTACCAAGTTCAAATTTATATCAAATACGGTCCCTTGGAGCTCTAAAATAATCAAGCTACTAAATAATCGCAATACATATGATCCATCCAAGATAGCGGCTGGGAAAATGTAAAAAAAATTCTTCATGGGTGTCGTTTTCATAGTTTTCGTGGGTGCTAAAGCCAATATTGAGGTCAAAATGTAAATCCATGATGACGGCTGCGAGGGTGCAAAAGCAAAAAATTGCATATTTTTCAGTTTGCAGTAATAATAATAATGGATGTGTGTTAAGTGTTTTTAAATTTCTAATGCTAAAACATGTTTTAAAATAGTATACCATGGGAGCACATAACTGTTTTTGTTGTTTTTATAAATTATAATTTATCATCTCCTTGTAAATATACCCATAATGATGAACAAAAGAAAATTCATTAAGGCCTGCAATTACCCCAAATACTTCTTTAACGATTACAATTTGTATAGATTCATGGTCACATTTTTTTTACAAATATGTAAATACCGAATTAATTCTGATTCTATTATGTGCACTATTAACCTAGCTAATCTCTGAGAAGCAAGGAATTAATGACAGTGACGTTTGTTGTATGAATGAAGTCATATATTGGTAATATCATATTTATATTATATATTGGCTTATTGATAATGGTTTACATAAAAAAAAATTTCAAGAGTAGGACGAAAAAGTAAATAAATAAACATAGAAGTATAATAGAAGAAGAAACATAGAAGTATATTTTTGTTTTCAGTTGCAGAAAATAATAAACTATAAAAATAGAAGATGGCAATCTGTCCTAATCTGTACTTCCCAACTTCACGGGGGGGAAGTGGGTGCAAAGTATAATATCTATACTGTTTAAATAAATAAATATCTCTTTTTATCTTGCTCTTTTTGTTTTGACAATCGTCGGTTGCTACCGGGTAAAGTCCCAGCGGCCGAATCGGTGCCAGCGCGCCACAACAGTCAAGCCCCGCTGGCACAGAAAAAGCGACACTTAACACGCATTGACGGTTGTGGCGCGCTAGCACCGATTCGGTGCCGCTGGGACTTTACCGGTCTACTCCGGTCGCAGCTCGTCATTTATGTCATTTAAGTTTTTTGTAAAAAAACTTTTATGTCTATAGAGGTAGGCAGGTATGTCCATGGCTATAACAGCTACATAAGAGATTTCGTCATCGCGTGTTCGTTTACCGTATTTCCAAAGATAGGCGATCATAAATTGCCCAAATGCATACTTTTCCTGAGATCTGTATAAGGTTATACAAGATATCAATTCATCTTTTTCAACTGCATCGATAACCCTTGCTAATGATAACAACGCCACCCATAATAATGATAACAACCTGCGTCATGAAACGAGAAAAACCTCGATTGATAACAGTGACAGGAGATAAAATATTAGCCTATTTAAGATTACGAAAGATGCCCCATGTAAAGGTGTATTTTGAAGATATGATGAACGATCTTGATCAACTTATCAAATTGTGTTTTATGATATCTCTGACTTGTAATTATTTCGGGGTTGCCCGATTTATTTCGAGCTCGAACTAAACTTTTTACGGTAGATTAACTAATCAAATTGTGTTTTTCTGATAAATAAGAACACTTTAAATTTTTCGGGATTGCCCGACTGATTTCGAATTCGACCGGAGCTCTTAGTCATAGGTTTCACGCAGACACGTAGTCGTAGCGTCTGACAAAAGTTATTATTATTATTTATCTATTTTTAAGTAATTGCTAACTGCATTTATCTACAGATTTTATATAAAATGTACAGTCAGCTGCAAGAAAATAGACAATTTTCACAAAGCTTTTTTTTATGTTCTCATCAACTCAACTCAACTCAAATAATTTATTTCAATTAAACCATTACAGGCACTTTTGAATTGTCAAGGAATCGGTCAGTCAAAAATATGAAGCTAATTGCCCATTCCAAAGCGTAGTAGGTACCTATGGAGAAGAACGGGCAAGAAACTCCACGGACACTCTTTTAAATAAAATAAATTGTTACAAAGTATTGGTTACATCATTCATGTTGAAATTATACATGTGAGAACAATGTAGAAAGACATGCACGTTAGAAGCGTCCGTAATACAAAGATAAAAAACAAAGAACAATTCAAAAATTAAAAATCAGCCATGGCCGCTAAGAGTTGACCAGTCCCAACTGACGGCGCCCGTTCACGAACATGACGCCTGGATCAGCACCATTCAGCTCAACTATTTTGAAGGGAGCTAAATGATCCAACACACGCGCCACCATCAGCGAGACATCTGAGTGAGCATGACATACTCACAGCCGCCAGGGCACATTCAAGTCAATAAAAAAAGTATTACCCGGTAAATGGTAGCTCTTTAGTACATAGTACTCACACCTCATCATCACCATCATCATCTGCCTAGCCTTTTCCTTACTATGTTGAGGTTGGCTCCCAGTCTGACCGGATGCAACTGAATACCAGTATTTTACATGGAGCGACTGCCTATCTGACCTCAACAACCTAGTTACTGGGTAACACAAATACCCTTTTGTAAGACTGGTTGTTAGACTTTCGGGCTTTTGACGACCCGTAACAATAAATTGTCAAAGATCTGCAAATGACAGCCGACACCAACGGCTTTACGTGCTTTCCGAGGCATGGAGGTGTCTTGATATGTATGAGGGGTTTTGATGCGCTCATGTCTGGAAAATACACCCTGTATAAACCTTTCATCAGATTGCGATGAAACTTGGGTAAACCTCGTGCGTACATCTACGAACTATCGGGAACGAAGTCGCGGGCAACAGCTAGATTGAAATAAACTTAATGCTTGTGAAGCCCCTCTACGCGTGAAACTAGTTACCACCCGAAGAAGCAACCGCAGTATCCGTAGTATAACCTCACCAAAAGTACCAACTGTGTGGTGTTTGCCCATGTACCTATAGTACACGGCACATTAGTGGTAATAAAACCAGTATAAGCATATTGAAACTCCGTACTACGCCTAAGTCTCTACATACATACATTTAGACAAACAGCCATAAAGACAAACAGCCAAAAATTTAAAATTAATATTTTTGGCATTAATATCGTAACCAGACCTCTTAGTAATTATTTTTTTCATGTACTGTTTTATCTGCGCTCCGATTGTATTATACAGTGTCAAATTAAATTAGCTAGCAAAACTTTGCAGACGTGATGGGTATCGATATCTCAAAACAAAAAACTAACTGATTTAATGATATTTTGTTTGGGGTCAACGACCGCTGGTAGTGTAACTAAGTATGAGTTGAGATAATCAGCTTTTTTCATTTTATCGTGTTTAGATAATAATTAATTATCGATTACTATTACGCCTGCGAAGTTTACACAAAAAAAAAAAAAACTGATATTTCAAGTAAGTACATTACCTACGGTCATTGACATCAAACAAAAAGATCATTCATTCTTTTGTTTTATACTGAGCTATTGATACCCATCACGTCAAGTACTTAGGCTGTAATAGATTATCATCATCGCATTCATCGCGCGTTTGTATCTCGAACACCCAAGATGGTTCTCGTAGCGCATTCGTTTTTTGGTTTAACTGTATCTACGAGTATCTATTAGGTCTTTACCTATGAAATTGCCGTTCTGCAGTACTGGCCATTTCAAATCAAAATAATTTTTGTTTGGCTAAGAATACTAATTTCAAATTAATTTTATTTTAAAAACATGGCTTTTTTTTTCCAAAAGTAGTCATTTGTTTATTGATTAGTGTTACATTTTCATCGCATTTAAATCTTTTTCGTCATCATGGATACTTTAAAAATTCGAGTAATTATGGAATATGAGTACCGTCGTGGCAGCAACGCGGCACAAGCGGCACGCAACATCAACGACGTTTACGGAGCTAACACTACAAACCAACGCACCACCTGTTATTGGTTTGCTCGCTTCCGTTCTGGAAATTTCGACCTGAAAAATGAACCTTGCGGTCGTACGAAGACTGGTCGACAATGACGAATTAAAGGCGATTGTGGAAGCTGATGATACACAATCTACGGCTGAATTAGCAGCAGCTTTCGACGTTAGCGTCAAAACAATATTGGTCCATTTGCGTTAAATTGGCAAGGTAAAAAAGCTTGACAAATGGGTGCCCCACGAACTCAATGATCGCCAGCGCAAAGTACGCGTCGAGACGTGCCTTGCACTGCTCAACAGACACACAAATGAAGGAATTTTGAACCGCATTGTTACCTGCGATGAAAAATGGATTCTGTTTGATAACCGCAAGCGCTCAGCAAGTTGGTTGGATCCTGGTTCAGCACCTAAACAATGCCCTAAACGAAAACTTACCCCTAGAAAAGTGATGGTCACTGTTTGGTGGTCTAGCGCCGGTGTGATTCATCACAGCTTCTTAACAAACGGGGTGAGCATTACTGCAGATGTGTACTGTGAAGAACTGAACACAATGATGGAGAAGCTGGCACATCTCTAACCAGCATTGGTCAATCGCTCTTCTCCGCTGCTACTGCACGACAACGCGCGACCTCATACTGCACAGCAGACGGTCTCCAAGTTGCAAGAACTGGGGTTGGAAGCTCTCCGTCATCCGCCCTACTCACCAGACCTTGCGCCTACAGACTACTTCTTTTTCCAGAATTTGGATAACTTTTTGGCGGGAAAAAATTCAATACCCGAGAGGCAGTACAAAATGCCTTTGAAGAATTTGTTGCCTCCCGTCCAGCTGATTTTTTTAAGAAGGGCATCAATAATCTGCCACTGCGTTGGCAAAGATGCATTGATTGCATGGGTGATTACTTCGATTAATACAAATAAAAAATACATGAAAAAAATTCGTTTAAATTTTTTCATACAAAACGGCAATTTCATAGGTAAAGACCTATTATTAATGTTCAGCGTGTAGTTGTAGCCTCAATATTATAATAAGTTAACCAAAATTATCGAATTTACTTACGTCCTCAGTTCGCTTGTCTGTCATGACAACTATAGCCATGCTGACGCTGACTCTCATGAAGTAGCAGATGACCATCGCCAAGAACAGCATAATCACCTGGACGTGCCGGATCCCCAGGATCGGCCCTGAAAAGATTGGTGCCAGAAATTAAGTTATTAAATAGATTAGAATAGAGTAGAATAGAATATTATTTAATGTTGTTGTAGGAGATAAGTAAATAAATAATCATTAAAAAAAAAAACGGTCAAGTGCGAGTCAGACTCACACATGAAGGGTTCCGTACCACCGTACAATATTTATCAAAAACGCCGAAAAAAAAACACGTTTATTGTATGAGGACCCTTTAATTTTTAACTAGCTTCATCTTTCTGACTGACCGACCCCTTGACAATTCAAAAGTGCCTGTAATTGGTTTATTTGAAATAAATGCTTTGACTTTGAGTTTGAGTTTAACTTTATTTTATTTTGGGAACCCTAATATTATGTAGTGTTAAATATTGTACGCTGGTACGGCACTCTTCGTGTGCGAGTCCGGCTCGCACTTGGCCGGTTTTTTTTAGTTCAGATGAATGAAAATACTAAACGAAAAATATTTTTCAGTTAAACATCGCAAAGATAAAAAAAAACATAATTTTTGCTTCGCTGTAGTCGGGTAAATATTTCATAATGATGCTAAAATTTTTGTTTGCAGTTGCAGAAAATCACCCTTATTTAAATAAAATACCGTATGAATCAGCGTTTTTTATATTTTTTACCCGACTACGACGAAGCAAAAAGGACGGTTATGATTTTGACCGGTATGTATGTATGTATCTTCATCTGTTACCTCATAGCTTCTAAACTACTGATCATAATATGACAAATGAGGTATAGTTGGAAACGTCTTGATTGTCCGATAAGCTACGTGACCATTGCCATTATAATTTTGTAAGTATACTGGCATGCGACCACGGCTTTACCTTGACCATTTTTGTACCTGTCTTGATTTCTGTCTGAAATATTTTCTTGTATCATACTTTTTAGAGCGTGATTTTTCACTTAGTCGGGTTTTAGTTTTTGAACTTACTTTTACTTTTTTGATTATATACAGTATATAGTCCATGCTAAACAGAAGTATTAAATTCCTTACATGTTTAATGGTTGCATGAGAGCTCGTACAAAAATGGTCTAAAACTTTTTCATTTTTGAAGATAAAAATAAATCAAAATTATATTTGTACTCTACTCGATGAGTTCAAAAAAATTACACCCTACATGCAAGGGTTAGATTTTTTTTTAATCAATATTTTATTGTATGCGGATTTTAACTGTGTACCATTACGGTTCATGAGTTACAGCCCACTGACAGACAGACGTACGGGCAGTGGAGGTTTAGTAATACGGTTCCGTTTGGCACCCTTCGAGTATGGAACCCTAAAACTAATAACCACAACAAGATTCAAATAATTAGATAGTTTGCGGATTACAAACGGAACATCAACTCACTATCAAAGTGAGTTGAGAGAGACGCATTAATAGTTGAGTATTAGGACTTTTGGTCAAAACATTTAATTTGAACTTATAAAGTGATTGTATATTTTGGGATCGTAGCCGAGAAAAACACGAATGACCAATGGCTTCCTCGGGATATTTTTCTTCGGGATCTTTTTTTAAGAACTTAGAACTATTTGCAATTCTGATTACATTATTGACGAGGTCATGAATATTGACGTCGTCAATAAACTTAATAGACACAGACACAGATATTTAGTAAAGAGATTTATATCTCTTTACTAAATATCTCTCATAAGAGAGTAGTATATTATTTACTGAATTTAAAAATACCTATCTAAAGCTGTCGCAAAAAAAAAACACCTAGTGTAAGATTTTTTTTTTTTAAATTGTATGTACATTTCTTTTAGCAAATAAAAGAAGGAAAGAAGGAATTTCTCAAAAATTAAACTATTTATTGACTTACCTTTGCTATGATTATACGATTCTACTTCCGTCATTTTTAATCTTTTAAATAACTTAACAAATATCACAAATTATATACTGAACTGTTGATTGATAAAATTATAGCCTTTTTATTAATTTTATTATATCTATCTTATATTATTTTATTTTACCACTAAAATACAGGTTCGTTTTTTATTTTATTATTTCGAGCGCGATCTGCGCGTTTGCGTTGCGCGCGCGCTACCTATCGATAGACTAGATCGGTTTTTTTTCTTAATCACATGCATATGCGTCTCAGTCAATGCCACGGACAAGTTATGCAATAGCGAAGCCATGCGCTCTGCATTGTATGTGGTACAACAGAGTAGACGTTAGTGTGGACAGCTGGTCAAGATAACCTTATAGGCTGGTGAATATTGTTTTTTTTTTGGACAGTCAAATTCCAATTCATCGTTTAAGATAAAATAATATGTATGCAGTTGTCACAGAAAATCATGTTTTCTTTAGATTGAGAACATAGAAGGATTCTCTAAGCTCTACCTATGCTGTACCTATATCAATGCATATAACAAGTAAATATACCATCCATATATCTGTTGAAGCAAAACTACGATAAGTCACAACAGACACAGCTTGTGTATCGATATCGATTGACGGTCTGCATCTCACCAACGATAGAGACGAATTTATCACGAGCGAGGCAGCATGGCCCCAACCGAACGACGAGTACAAATACGAATGGCCGAACGTCGGCTTTCCACGCTGTCAATGCTAGCAAAAGACTTCTGCAAGCGAGACATCCTAGCCGAAGGCGATGAAGACAGGGGCAGCAACCTATGTACCTCGATTTCGGAACTTAGTTTTGATCGTGTCTGCTTTCAATGCACAAAGTTTGAAAAATTCCAATAATATGGCAATTCGGCGAGACTTGGATGGATTGCGAAAACATTGTTAAGCTCAATGGTTTCAAATTAAAGCAAACAATAACACCGCAGTTGAATATTGTAGAGATTGTTCGTCTACCTCGTCTGAACCGCCGCTGGCGCGAGTTTCTGCAACCGGAGGTTCTGTAATCTACGTACAGAGGTCCACGAGTTGAAGCGAAATCATCGTCAATGCTATCAGGCCATGTGGAAATTCCATCTTGAGATAACATAATGTCGGCGACATATATTATGCCTGGGGGAAGTGAAAGACGATGATCCTACGCTGTTTGTCCTCAGTGCCGTATATAACATACATCGGACCCGGTAATGGGTCGACCCACCGGGACCACGGGTAACGAGTGATCATAAAGCTTTGTGCAGACCAGCGCGACTTGTCGCGCGACGCGACACCGGTTATTGTTATACCGTCAAGTTTTCTTAGAAATTGTATTGTTCGAGTCGCGTCGCGGCGTCGCGTCGCGCTGGTCTGCACGAATCTTAAGGCGTGGGCCGAAGATTTCTTTATCAGTTTTTTGTACCATATTCAGCGAACTTGACAAAATTATTACCGGGCTCTCAACCAGACTTAGAGACTACAATTTTGATCTATGTAACGATTTTAATAACGATCCACGACACAACAGCTATCTCGTTGACTTCAGGAAGAACCAATTCGGCTTCAACTACGTGCACGCAACACCGACAATACTGGGCAATAATATCACTTAATAGATTGTACGATCACCAAAAATATTTTTGTTTTGCTTTATGTTTTTATCACAGACCTATCAATCTGCCTAGCCTTTTCCCAACTATTTTGGGATTCAGCTTCCAGTCTATCCAGATGCAGCTGAATACCAGTATTTGACTGCATATCTGACCTCCACAACCCAGTCACTTGGTAATACGATACCGTTTAGACTGGGTGGTCTTGACTAGTTGTCAGACTTTTGAGCTTCCGACTAACCGTGACGACTATCAAAAATCTACAAATTACGTGGTTTAACGTGATTTCCGAGGCACGGAGGGGTCCCGATGTGCAGTGGATGGTCATCCACGAGCCGACCGCGGCAAGCGTAGCTTAAGAGCGTTTATTCTAAAAGTGGGTAATGTCGTAAATAGGTGTCAAATATTTCGCTGTTTTGAATATTAGTGTATGGAAATATGAAATGTGGCTAATTAGCGAACTAGAATATTAATAATTTTATTTATTTATTAATCACCAACTTGCACTAACAGTAGCAAGACACCAAACATACAAGTTATAGGCTAATAAGAGACATATAATAATGAATTTCAATTATAACACTGAATTTCATATTTTAACCGTTTAAGGTGTAAAAAAGGCATTTAGGAAGTTTTAAAATATTATTTTTACGTCTAAAACTAAATATTCGGGGGTAGGATATTAATTATTGCATTTTATTATCAAAATTTTAGTTCACTAGTTAGCCATATTTCATATCATACAGTGTTATTGGCAAATTAATCAAAATAGGTTAATATTTGACAGGTATTTGCGACGTTGCCAACTTTTAGGGTACGCCCTCTTAATTTTCGATCGACCCGTGTGGCTGTTATCATTTTGCCACGACCCCTCTACCAACACACACAACCAATCACACACCAATGTTAAACAGAACCGTTGTCGATTATTAATCAAAATAAGTTTTTATGTAGGTACTTCGTATTCAGTATCAGCATTGCATTAAAATATTTAGAAAGAAGTCAATCTTGTTTTCATTTCAACCTACCTCTAAAAGTGACTCGCTGAAATAGACATTTCACGTTAAAGCAACGGCCGTGTGCCGCGACACAGCCCCACCCGATATTTTTGTATCTTTTGCTGAACACTGGACGCTTTTAACGAGCACGTCTTTTTTACAACGTTCTCACAAATAGTAATCTGTTGTAAATTCAACACTAATGATGTAACTAATATTTTGGAATAATATAATTTAAAAATACATATCCAAAGAGTCCTCACATTCACAATAATTAAAGTAATATAATACTTTACAAAGTAATCATGTCATTTTCTATAGAATACTCATCAGGAACTACGTGTTTAAAAAAAAAACTGGTTTATTAAGATGATTTTGCATAATAATGAAAATGTCGAGTTTTATAATTTTAGCTTAGCATAGCGAGCAGTTCAATCCCAAGCTTTTTTGTCTTCTAAATAATTCAAAATTTTATAGTATCCTTTTTACAAGGTTTGGTTTTAATACAGGTTTTTAAATCGTTTAATGGGTTAGTTTCGAATGTCAAATGGGAAGTTTATTGTAAAACCGTATACATTGACGAGTGGCCTACTCTGTGGTGCGGTATACCTTTTTTGTTTTTTTTTTTTTGAGGATGGGAAATTATAAATGCGGTATACCTACAGCAAGATTGTGTTTATTCCTGGTATTTAAACGATGATTATCGGACATTTTCTTAATATTTGATATAATTTTTGTTTACCTACATACAATAGGTTTTCAACGTATATATTAGGTCCCCACCTATGAAATCAGCGTTTTGTATGGAGAATTTTAAAGACGTTGCATTTTTCATAATAACATTTTCTTAATTTATATAACAACCATGAACACTAATGTTTTAAAACTTTTATGCACTAATGTTTAAAAACTAAGATAACGTAATAAAAATGCCACTTAAATTAAGCGACAAAAATAAATGTTGGCTAAGTTAAAACAAATAGGGGTCAATTCTATTAACAAAATGAATCATTTTTAAGGTATTTTTTATGTTTAGAAAACTATAAGTAATAAGGTTTTTTTTACTATTGGTAGTTGTCTATGATGGTCATTATTCGATATAATACCAAGCAATTGATGAATATTTTAAATCATAGAAGTGACAAGGTTCTCTATTTGTGCGAAAAAAAACGCCAACTTCGTAGGTGGGAACCCAATATAACAAATTGTAAGGCTACAGCACAGATGAGCAGACAATATTTATTTATTTGAATTTTTCTCGAAGAGAATCCCTCGGACCTTAGTTGTAAATGGCTCGAACCGCCCTTTTCTTAATTTCCACACAGGTTTATTTATTTATATATACTTTATTGTACACCACAAAAATACATAACAAAAAAATAATAATTACTTAAGCACTACAAAATATACAATGGGCGACCTTATCGCTTTCCGAAATCTCTTCCAGGCAACCTTAGAATGGACAGTGATTTGCCTGGACATGAAATGGGGCTGTCCTCATGTGGCAGGTTCCTCTGAGATGAACCCCATTATGACATAAGACTATGAAAATAACTAAAATAAACAATTCTGGCTGTATCTACATCAGTTATCTGTTAAAAAAATTAACAGCATAGCTGAACTAACCCTTCGTGACAATTTTTCTATGTGGGGGCATTGTAATTTACCGGCAATAATTATTCCAAAAAAAACTGTCGACTCAACAGAGTCCAACTCTATTTCATTAATTATTTGAGCATTGGTAGTTAGCTGCCTGACATGTGGCGTTGAAAATTTTATAAAATAGTAGTAGTCTTTTAAGTAGATTATTTTTTATTTTGTGAATGTGAGAACGTTGTAGGCCTAGACTGTAGATTTGTTGACCATTTACTATTTTGTTGAATACCTGGTACTTGTTGAAAGGCCTACACTGTCCTCCCATACTCACTAACACTTATTTTTTGGTGAAGGGTGGGCGTTTTGGGGGACTGTCTTATGTAATTTTGACGTTCGAGAAGTGCTGATTCTCAGTCTAGTTTGAATAAATGACTTTTGAATTTTCAATTGTAGCCAATTATTTTTAACAGAGGAACCATGGAGTTTATTTTCAGCTCTTCTCCGTAGGAAAAGACTAACTGAAACCATGCACCTACCTTCTAACGTTTCATAAAACAACCTTGTGGGCAAAGGTTTATGTGATAACATGAATAAAAAATTAATAATTTGTCAAATAATACGTTATAAAAAAAAAAGTTTTTCGCGTAACTATTTTCTTAAGTGAATTATTTGGCAAACTTGTTCTTGTATAGGGGTAAGTTATATATGATATAATTACGAAATCTCTAATATTAACAAGATATAACAACTGAATGTATCATTTTATTTGATATAATGATCAGTTAATATAATAAACGATTGATATAATTTTAAAATAACTAATTTTTAGAAGCTATATACATTGAATATAAAGTCATTTGATATACAACGCAAAAGACATAAAACCTATTTAGTCTAATATAATAAAAACGCCTAGTTAAAAACACAAAGCAAAATTGCATACATACACTTTATAACTTAGTCTAATTATTCATAAGTTAGAGCCTGTAGGTAGCTTAACAAATATCATTGTTTGTTGTCACTTTGTGTGCATAATCTTGCTCAGTTATGTAATAATTTATTTAATTGAGCAAGATTCATCAACAATAGATCGCATCTGGCGCTTGGCGACCGCTGCCGCGGCACGCTCGCTTCGCTCGTTCGCCTTCGCGCGTTTAATGGTCACTGTTCTAACCTAACCTAACCCAAATGATTCACCAACGAAAGAGGGGATCTGGCGCTCCACCTTAGCCTTCTAACCTAACCTATCCGAGTCACATTGCTCTGACTCGGGGTGTTAACCATATTGATGGTTAATACCATCAATATATATTTTAAACGGTAGACCTAATGATAAACGTTATATCCAATAACGATATACGAAATAAGTTTTAGAATATATAAATTTTATATGTAAAGAAATTATATCAACAGTTGGTATATCTCACGTTTATTACATTTAGTGAACGTTATTGAAATGAAAATATACCAAATAACTTTATATGATATGAGACGCACCCAAATCTACCAGCTAATAGTGTTTTAGTAGTACATAATGCACCATACCATAATACATTAATATTTAAATCCCCGAACTCAAACACTACTAAATCACAAATTATAGCTTGTTTGCAGCAACATAACATTTCTCATAACCTAAACTCATTGAAGATTGATTTATATGTATTTAATTTAAAATAAATGTATTGTGTAAACAATTGTTGGCTAACCTAAATAAATAAATATGACTTTGTAAAAAAACATAAAGAAAGATACTCAGAGTTTGCTATTGATCGCATTATGGAAGAACATGGCCATACCATTTTACGATTGCCACCATACGAGTATCATCCGGATTGCCACCATATCATCCGGATTTTAATCCAATTGAAAACATTTGGTCTCAAATTAAAGGATACGTAACTATTAAAAATGTTGTAATGAATGTGACAACAATCAAAGAAATTATATTCAAAAAAATATATATGATTGGCCCGGAAGAATGAAAAAGAAATATAGAAAATTTGAACCAATGTCTGATTCACAAATGGAAAATTTTATAATAAATACCTGTTCGAGCAGTGAAGAAAGTGATCATTCCATCGCTAGTGAACATACTGACACAGCTACATCAGATGAAGAAATATTCTGACTGAATTGAAAAGATTAATAACCGGATAAATATTTATTGTTGGAGTAGAAGTTCTTATGTTGAACATAAGAACCTCCTCTTTTTTGAAAGTCGGTTGAAGAAGTATTTTATTTTGTTGATATATTTTTCTATATGTTCACACAGTTCATCATCAAAACAAAACAACAATAAAGTACTCTGAATTCAAATTATTATACACGATAAATCTTGATGAGAATTGATAGACATGGCAATTAGCTTTCGTTTGTATTCGGAAATGCGATGATTCCCGAGGGACATTAAGAAAATAGTTGTACTGCTATATTTAATTGTAAGCACGTTCTCGAAAATGGCTCTAACGATTTCGATGAAAGTTGCAATATAGGAGTTTACGGGGGCGAAAAATCGATCTAGTTAGGCCTAAAATACGGAGAGAAAGAATTTTCCCAGATAGATTCTGGGAAAATTCTTTCTCTCCGTATTTTCACCCGAGCAGAGCAGCTCGGTCGCCCAAAGTTTAGAACAAGATGGGTACCTTAGAATAATGACATGGCAGCATGAAATAAGTAAGTACCTACTATAATGGCAGCTTGGAATTAGTTAGTAACTACTATCATGTGAGCATGGAATTAGTTAGTCCCTACTATCATGGCAAATGGAATTAATATGTACTATACATGACATTTGTATGAACTTTCCTATACTATTAAATGATCATTCTCTATTTTCGCCAGAGTAGAACTCGGTCGACCAGGTACTAAATAAAACACCACCATTTTGTTGAAAGAGAATGTAGTTAATAATAAAGGAGACAGTAATTTGGTAACACAATTTATTTCGAAGTATTTACAAAATTTACAAATTCATAACAATGAGTACTTTATTTGTTCCTTAAACTACTTTCTCAGCCTTCTTTTCTTCTCCTGAAATTGAAAAAAATAAAGTTCTTGATATTAGGTGCACAACAATTCCACTTATTTATTACATATAATATATTACGGTAGATTTTCCAGAATAATAAGATGAGTTGTTAACAATTTCAGGTTGTGGCAGATATGTGGTTAGATTAATTTAATTGGTAACCAAATGTGTCCGACAGACGAAAAGTTTATTTTCTTTTTTTTGCCCTTTCATACGAATATGAATATACTAGAGTATAAAAATAAGGTTCATATTAGTATGAAACTCTTATTCACCTTATGTAGATTATAGGAACATAATGTGCATTAGGATAAGGTTCATTCATATGGAACGCTAACTTAAGAAAGTATAGTCAAAGTCAAAGATTTAAATCGTAGATTTGCCCTTACTGTAGTAAGTACGAAACGCACGATAAATCGTCTATATTGAGAGAAGCAAGCTCACACATTAACAATGACGTTTCCATGACAACCAAGTCAAGTCTCTGCGACACTGTCCGTCTCAGAGGTGTTAAAACGAAACAGAAACGCGACCATCTTTCGACGCGGAAGGGAAAATCTACGATTGAAATCTTTGGTCAAAGTACGATCTGTGAATTTTGCCCTAGAGTTTTCCGGTTATCTCTCAATCTCTCAAGAAGTTTTAATTCAAGTCCATTCTCACCTGAAGTAACTTCTTTGGTTTCTGGTTCGTTCCAAGACTGTCGTTCACTGGTGCCGAAGATGACGAAGAATGTGTTGGTGGCAATGTAGATGACAGAAGCCATGTAGAACACTTGACGCCATTGCTCCGGGTCAGTCTGCAAATATTAGAAGTTTTTATATTGTAACTTCAAAGACTAAGAGAATTTTTTCACGTATAAAAAAAGTATAACTAAATATCGGAAACTGTAGGCAAAGTTTGATTTTGAAGTGTCCTCTTACCAAAAATGTTCTTTCTTACTTTAAAAATACTTTTATTTTTAAAACGGTGTAGGAATACAGCTTGAGGAAGCCGCGGCGTGTCATAGAATCAAAAAACCGAAAACATAAGATATCCACCAATCCGTTCCATGCCCGCTTGGTGAATTACAGTTCACTTCCTCTTCCAGAGAGGACGCCTGTGTCTCAGCAGAGGGAACATGATAGGCTGATAATGCTTATGCATCTATTCTCATTACCTCATCCTGCAGAATAAGTCCAGCGACTAAAGGAGCGACGATGGACACAATGTTTGCGAAGAAGTTGGTGATACCCATCATGGTGCCCGCGAAGTTGGGAGCCATGTCGATGTGGACCAGCTGTTGGAAAATCACGTAGTATTAGCTAAAGACTGTTAGCTGGTTTTGTTGGTTACTGCCTAAACAACTAAGGACGAATTTCAGCAATGAAACTGAACGCGATCAGCACTTATAAACCGCGTTCATAAGCTATCAGTGTCATCATTGCTGTGGAATATTGATACTGACAGCTCTTGAACGTGGTTTAGATAAGCTGATCACTTTCATTTTCATTGTTGAAATTCGCCCTTTTTCTAAGTTATTTCGTAATTTTCGATCGCAGTCCGAATGATAAAAAGTTCGCTCTTTATTGACTTTATACTTTACGAAAGTGCCCTTCTACCCAATAATAGTAATCCAACTATTGAGAACCGACTAGAAGAGTTACATGTAATTATTGAACTACTTAATGTAGATAACACAAAAACATTAATAACGGTCTTTACCATATATCCAGTCATATGGCCAGCATTCAGTCCAACCACTACGGTGAGCACAGCGACCGCCATGACGATGTCACCGGGGGGAACATAGGACAACGCTATCAGAGCTAACCCGGGACCATATTCACCTGGAAACAATGTATATACGACTTAGATTTACAAACATACATATATATACTCACGCCTAGATAGGCAGAAAGAGGCAGGCACATGCTATGATCCTAATGCTACGGCTATATTGGCGTGATAAAGCGAACTACGCCTCGTGCGCTCTCTGTTTACAGCGAGACGTCTGCGACTGTGTGCGCGAGAGTGCGCGTGTAGTGTAGTTCACCTTATCGCGATAATGTGGCCGCAGCATTACACAGCTCTTTTGCTTCGCTCATATTCATAAATCGAGTCATACATGGACGCCGGTTACGATTACTACGCATCTGACCTTTATGACCTTTATAACATCATCAATAAGGTCACTATATGTCCTTTTAGAGTTTTTTTTTTGTTATTATTGCGACGACCTTGCTTGTTTAGTAGTTGCAAGCCCAAATAACTGTGCTGAAGGTGTATCTCAGCAAGATGCTTTTTCATCCACGAATGTATCCCACTGTGCAGCTCTATACTGATTGCTGGGAACTCATCACTCAGTTAGGCAACTCTATATCTCCTTTTAGTAAGATTGTTTTGTTATTATTGTGACGACCTTGCTAGTTTAGTAGTTGCAAGCGCAATATTGGCCGTGGGATCCTGAGTCAAACAAAGTACTAATAGGTTTTCAGTAGCCTCTTGGTGTTTAGATTATTTTGTACCCGGTTTATGTAAGCAAGCCAGCCCATTAGACTATGTGAAATGTAAGTGTACCATTTAATTATACACCCCGGCCTAACACCTCCAAGAATTATATTATGTAGAAATAGTTTGTCAAACACTAGGTATATAATAATAATAATAATAAATTACGTTGACGTCCCCACCGCCGTATCTTTACGTTGACGTCGTGGTGGGGCTTGCGCGCTCCAAACTTTAGGTCTGTGCCGGTAGAGTTGTCTTTGCCGGAACGGGTCTAGGATGAGGAGCCAGACCAAGAGAGATACAGAAACCCGCAGGGCAGCTTGTGGCGAGCTGTTGGGCAGTAGCGACCCCACGGACCCTATCTCCCGGGAGAAATCTTGTTCCTCATCTCTGGCTTGCCTTTATTGGCCGGCTGGAGTGAACACTGACGAGGAACAGAGCTCTCACCTCATTCTTGCCTTAATTGGCTGGTTTGAGTGGAGATTCGCAAGAGCAAACGTGCTCGGAGGAAGGAAGTATTCCAGTAAGTGCTCGTAGGGATCTTGACCATCTTCCGGGCTCTGGGATTGTTCTGAAAGCCGTGGAATACCTCTCCACTCCTCAAGCACCTCAGGACATGTTGCCCCCTTGTCGCTACGTCACAATGTGCTAGCGACAGTTTTCGGGGGCCCATTATTGAGTGTGCAAGTCACCCCCTGCCATTTAATCCGTGTATATCTTAACATTGATCAGGCAGGGGACATAGGCCTTCCATAGTTTTAGGTAACCAACCCACTATAGCCACCCAAACCCATAGCCCAATATTTTTTGTTTCTATGTTCTGCAATAGTCCTGCACCAACCGGGGGTTGTCCTTGGGTGCACTTGCAAGTGCATACAGGGATAATCGTCGGTTGGTGCCTCATTTCATTAAAACTCCTAACGGGCCTCTGCGAGTTGGCTTCGGCTCCTCGTACGCCTCCCAAAGGTCCGGGACCCCAAAGTACCGAGAATAGTTAAAAACTAAAAATAATAATAATAATAATAAATTTTAATTCAGAATCACTTCCATATTTGTTAGTAATAATGTTCTTAACCTAGTGTTAGTAAATCATAATAAATTAATAACAATAATAATAATAACAATAAATTAGGCGCTTGCTCTCGCGTGTAGGCCTATCAAGTGCGCTGTTAGTGCGGAGTCCCATCTGCCGTCGCACGCGGTCAGGATGGCGCTGGGGCCGCCGCGTACCCGCGCCATTAAAGACGCACTTCGCTTTCTTATGACAGCGTGAAAGCCGTCTACGCGCGCCTCCGCGAACATACCACTGGCGCTGCAGTACCGCGGCAACCCCATCAGCATCCTGAACGCGTTATTATATTGTACACGCAGGGCGTCGTATGTCCTCCGCGTGTATTTGGCCCACAAACTGCACGTGTAAAAGGTCTGGCAGAAAGCTCTAAATAATGTAACCTTGACTTGTTCCGTACACCGTGCGATCGAATCGAATATGTTATAATTAATTGTAATTAAGATGAACATGGTAATCAAATTATAATACTTACCAATAGAACTGGAAAGTTTTCTGCACATGCTGATGCTGAGCCAGTCCTTCGCGATGAAGTAATCTGATAAGAATCCGAAGGGGAAGCTTAATAAGTACATCGCCAAGTAAGGGAGAGCTGACATTAGACCATTCTGTGAACATTAGAAAAGGAACACTTAATTAATTCCCCCTAAATAATTTTGTTTCTCGTTGGTCCTTGGAGGATTACAAGCGTGATGTTAATATTTATGGTTTTAATTTTACCCCGCTTTTATGATTTTGTACTCACCGCTTTAATGTCAACTCCAAGCACTTGCTTCATGTACGACGGTATCTCAGTCATGAGCGTCCAGAAGCCCCAGTTGTGACCGCAGTGTACCACGATCAGCGAGATGAATGATAAGTTCGTGGCTAGCTTCTTCCAAGGAGTTTGTAGTCTCTGGAAGAAAATAGGTGAAAAAACGTTAGCCAGAGCATAAGTAAAGCATTAGCCGACCACTTAGTTGTCTGATCTACATCTATTCTATACAAATTATAAGTTAAGTCGCTTTTCGTGTCTGTCTGTGTAATCGCGTTATTCTTGTGGCGGCATCTTCATCACCTCACGCGAACTACGTACTATTAATACGAACTACTCCAACTGACGTCACGCAAAATCCTGCATCGCGCAAGCAGGGTTTGTAGCGTGACTAGCACAATTATATACAAATTATCGATATCAATCGTAAGCACGTAGGGCAGTAGCCATCCAGACACACCCGTATGGTCGGAGGATCCTCCCTTTTCTATGGAGGATGAGTGAAGTTTAGCCTTTAGCCAACGAGCACCCACGGTTTCAGTGGGTATCTTGACCACCAGCATGCAGCTAACGCAAATTCCTGTCATCAGGCTCATCCCCATCACCAACTTTGGCACAGCTCATTGCATTTTCAGCCGGTCACCAAGACTAGCTGTAAACGCCTCTCCTGGTCGACGCCAGAAGTCAGCCACATTCCGGGGCTGTACTACATCCGACGCACTGGAGCATAACGCAGCGCTACCCCGACTCACAATCGAAAATTTCATTATTGGCTTAACCTATTGATTATTATACACTAGGATTCAAGTAACAAAATATTCGGAATTATAATTACATCTGAAATAGATGCTGACTGTTAAGTCAAACAATGATAATAATTATAATATCCAGCATCCTAAATACCTGACATTCTATGGACATGTCTACTTACTATGCCCTCTGGCCTTTGCATTAAAATATAGCTGTTGAGTTGAGTGTCCAATTCTAGTGCAAAACTTTGCTTGTCAATGTAACATGAACGGCCAAGACTGTTCAACTAACCTTTTGCTCTCCAATTTGTCCCAGCGACGTTTGTATGTACAATCTTTCCGCATTCCCGATCATCTTCGACCGCTGCGGGGAGTCAGACCCCAGGAACACGTAGAATATCACCCAGATGGCGCCGAGGACTCCGTTGGCGTAGAAAATGGCCGGCCAGCCCCAGTATTCTGCTATGAAGCCAGACACCATCATTTGTAGTGCTGTTCCGAGCATACCACCTAGAAATAGGAAGGAAGATTGAAGATACATGCGAATAATTACGATTGTTTGATTCGTAAATTATTTTGTCTGACAGCCTGCCCACGGGGATGGGCGTCACGAACGGCAGTACGTCTTGCGGGCCGGCAATCCATGCGGCAAAGTTTGTAGGCCACGGGCAGAAGCTTTCGCCACCGCGACCAGTATAGACCGAGAGCGAAATGTCAAATCAAATTATTTATTTCCTTAATACAGGTAGGTATGAACAGATGTTACAAATAAATATAAAGTCCTTTGTATCATTACCTAAAAAGGTGTGCAAATATTTATATTATTGTTAATCTAATTAAATAATTATTAAAATAACATTACAAAATTATTATACTATAAAATATAAAATAAATTCAGAATACTACAAATCTCAAAGTTTAAATATAAAAATTGTCAGATACTTTTTACAAGTCTTAGACTTATCAATCAATTAAATTAAATAAAACTATGGGTCCAAATTAAAATAAAATTATACACTATGTCAAATTATATTATTATGACACACTATTTGTATTGTCATATTATTCAATGTCAATAAATTACTGTTACTATACGTATCTATCTATATTTTTATCCTGTAAGTACCTACTTCTTGACATTATAATAACATTTATTCACTAGGAATTTGTGCAGTTTCGACTTAAATTGATGAACAGGTAACTTTTTGACATCATCAAGCAACTTGTTGTAAATCAATGATGCCATACAAAGAATACTTTTATTGATTAGTGCTGTTTTCCCTTAAGGTATATCAATTTCTAATCTTTTTTTGTCACGTAGTTGTCTATAGTAGCTTTATGAAGCAGGCTTAAAATAATTCAATGCAGATAGGATACTACCATAGGATACTACCTTGATAGGGGCCTAGCAGTTTCAGCAGTAAACTTTTCAGTATTCATTATTTCGCGGCGAATACAACAAAACTTGGTTTCTGCAGTATTCGCCGCGTCTGCCGCTCGACACCGTGGCATGCGCCGGACTGATTCATGCATTTGCTTCCCTTTTTTATTTTTTCTTTCATTACAAACTTAATGTTTATTTTTTATTTAAACATGTTGAATACTCCAATGGATAATGATTTTCTTTCTTTTTGGTAGTAACATTGTATTAATCACTCAAATACACTGCAAACTATAGTTTTGTATAATTTAGAAGCATTTTTTCGGTTCCCTACAAAATGGTACAGCTGGATGGTTCTCATCCACGCGTCATGTTCGTGAACGGGCGCCGTCAGTTGTGACTGGTCATCTCATAACTGCCAGGGCTTATTTTTAATGTTATATTTTGAATGTTTTTGATTATTTTTTGTACGTTGTTCTCACATATTATAGAAGCAACAAGAATAATATACCCAGGATTTTGTAATTTTCTATATTTAAAAGAGTGTCCTTGGAGTTTCTTGCCCGTTCTTCTCCATAAAGATCTACGTTTTGGAATGGGCAACTAGCTACAACTTTCTGTCTAACTGACCGACTATTTGACAATTCAAAAGTGCCTGTAAATGGTTTAATTGAAATAAATGCTTTGAGTTTGAGTTTGAATTTGTTTCCGTCGCCCGCCGCACCGCCAGACGCTCGTGCGATTCACTCGGCAAAATTTCACCTGTCGCCCCGCTGCACTATCGTCCTTCTAGAACATGCTAGCTGGACAATAATACATTTCTATACATTTGTTTTAGTCGCTAGATGCTTCGCCGTTCGTACTGCGCATATATTCGCTGCAGAAAATGTCCTGTGGCCAGGCGGTTAGACTCGTATTGATCAAGCAATCCAAATACTAGTAATTAGTGCAAATTTATGATCTATGTAGTAAAAATTTATCTGGCCTGAGAAAGGCTTATTCTACCCACATAGGTACCTACTTATTTTTGTTGTAAACCAACATTGCCGTTTTGGGTAAGTGCCAATTTAAAGAAGTTTCCGGTAGAAATTGCAGGCACATGAGGTTTTTTCGCTGAGTTTCTCAGTTGGGAACTCACCCCGAATGTAAAAATAGGCATTTTCCTGGGTGTTGCAGCTATTCATTACGGATACCAATTTCAAAGTACGGGCTGTCATAGACGATTGTTACAAAAAAATATACAAAAATGAGTGATAACCCAGGACTGCCTATTATTCGAAGAAATATGCGAAATAGGAGATAAAGATTTATTCTTCGTTTGGCCCTCTGAGTTTTGTCCTACATAAACAAATCCTGGGTCGTCACAAACAATATGCTTCCGTCGTCCCAAAATATAATTTTAATTATTTTATTCCCGCTTCGTCCTATTGTATATTCCTTTTACGGCCCATATTTTTCTGTATAAGCCAAACTTACTTTTTTGTACAATCGGCAAAAAAGGGTTACGTATTATTAAACATTTAACATAAATCAACTATTTAATTTTAAATTGGGCATGGTGTATTTTGAAATTTAAAAAGTTATTATGATTGTTTTTTTAATCCTATTGTTTTGATAGTCTCATTTAATTATTGGTCGGTAAGGTTTTCAGTAATTAAAATTATCAGGTTTTAAATATTGTTTATTACAGATCTGACTGTTCTATATATTTAATCTGTAGTAATGATAAGTTGATTATTATACCATTTCTGTGATTTTGATTGTGATAAGTACTAGATAATAAAGATGATTTATACCTAAATGTTTGGAATTGTTTTATTATTGAATTATTGTTGCCAAAAGATCAAATAAGTACTTTTTTTATTGACTGTACCTTTAAAGTACTTATAATTTGGGAGAACTTCAATAGTGATATGGGGACAAACTTAAAATTATTTGGAATGTGGAACAATACTTCAGGACGAACGAATAATAAATCAAGACAATGCTTAAAGTCTGAAATGAAGCTCCACATGACTGTAGTCGACCTCGCAATTGCTTTAGGTATCACTTTTCACAACAACTTCAAGTAAATTGAAACCTCACTATGCCTGAAACTATCTAACCGTGCCGTCACGTAGACAAATTGAACTTGTCGTTTTATGACGTGCAAGTGATATTCTAAGTTAGGGCGGTAAAACAATTACGAGGTTGACTGTACCTACTTATTTTCCAATCAAACAATAGGACGTTAACCATAGGTTGATATTTACCACAGAGTTTTTTTCCTTACATAGTACCTACTCGTGTATTCGAACAATAAGGACCTCGGCAGACCTATTAACACACCTAGTAAAAACAACAATAATAACAGAACGTGTACCGCTATTTACCTCAAATAGTAAATATAAGCCAATTTAATTACCTACCTGTCTTTCTCAGCCAGTATTTTTCTTTCGTTATTTTTCTATAATTTTCCATTTTTTTAAGTAGGTATTCTCAATAATAGTCTTAAATCTATAAATACAGAACTACAACAGGTCGATTTAAGCTTCTTGCAGCCTGGCGCCACTTGTCGCGCGACGCGACACCGGTAATTTTTCTACCGTGAAGTTGCATCGCGTCGCGCTAGTCTGCACAAGGCTTAAAATGCCACTTTGAAAATGTCACTTAATTTCCGTTTATCATAACCGTAATACCTCCATATATCAGGGTCCCGAGTCGGCTCTTCTCCTGCACCGGAACCCATTTGCCTATTAAATTGTGCATCGTTGGGTATAGGCAGCCTTGAGACAAGCCTTGAAGGACACGACAGACGCACAGTAACTGCCAGCCTCCCTTAAAAAAATAAAAAAGACAAATCAAATAATAAAAAATAATAAACCTATTTAAACCAAATGGCAAGACCACACCGGAGATAATGTGTTTGATTGATTCTCCCAGACGGTGGCATGCCCGACAGATGTCAACCATGCCGTCCTTCACAATTAATCTCCGGTAATTGTTCGTCATGATAACTCCATAATTGCACAGACAAAACCTTCGGTCGCCCCAAAGAGGTCACCAAAACGCAGCCAGGCTACGGACGCAAGTAAATCTACATCGGGCCCATGTAGGGCCTGGAAGTAGCGTCCGTAAAGCTGCTAACTCTGCCATACCTCCCTGCAATCGTTAGTGTCAAGCACTAACGGCTTGCGCCAGTTCTCTTTAGCCTCGATGCATCAAGGAAATATTCCCTGAGACTGCATATCTCGCTATTGTAGAGGGTCTTAGCGCTTAAAAAGCGCTATATGCGCAGTGACGTTTGACGTCTGTATCGGTGTAGATCTGTCTATAATTTTTTTATCAGAAATAATTCAAAACACAAGTTCTAGTGTAAAAATTGTATTTAATAGTAATCTTAGTACAGTATAGCGTGACATATATTGGAGTGAATAACAAATAGTGCGCTTAAGTGACGTAAATCAACTAAACAATAACAGTGACTTGGCGTAATTAGCTGCTTACCCACTTTATTGAAACAAGTAATTGCAGCACTATAACGCTAACAGAGCCATCTATCTATCCCGTGGCTATCGATCTGTATCGAGTCATCTCTGGCGCCATCTAGCGTGCAGTCCTGGTACCACTTACATACATAGCAAGTTCGTCTCACCATCATGCCAGGTGTCAAGTGTGGAGGTTGCGGTCGTTTCATCTCGACGGTAGAGGGCGCTAGGTGCGGAAAATGTCAGGTTCAATACCACCGAGTGTGTGTAGGAATTCCTACAAAAACAACTATCACTAGTAGCTGGCGTTGCCCCGAATGTAAAAAGGACCTCGTTAGGGATAACAGGGCTGAGACCCCTGTCAGAGGCACAGCGGAAAGTTCTCAATCAGTAACCCCCGTAGAACTAGCCAGCTTGGAAACCAGTACGCTAAAAACCTCTGATATCTGTTCCAAACCTGCTCCTATACAAACTACTACGTGCCCCTCAAATTACACCACTCCCCCGCCTTACAATGCCTCTATAGTCGATGTCGCGGCCCGAGAAGTATCGCTGATCGCCGGCTCCGATATGAAATTAATCATGGTGGAACTAAGGGCGGTGCGTGCAGAGATCCAAGTCTTTCGCAAGGAAATGGAGATGGAGATGATGGAGCTCAAAACCTCCATGAATACCTGCAACACGCGCATCGATGGCCTAGAGGCCAGGGTGGACGCCTTGGAGCGGCGGGCTTCTTCAGGTCCGGCTAATACCGGGGCAGTGGACAGGATCGTGGAGGATTTAAGGCGCGAGCTCAACGACAGGGATCAGGATCTCTTGGCAAATGATATCGAGATATCAAATATACCCGAGGCCAAGGTTGATAACCCTATCCACATCGTCAAGGCCATAAGCCTAAAGCTAGGGGTCAACCTTGAGGAACGCGACGTTGTCAGCGCAGAACGAGTCGGCGGGAGGCAGCTCAACGCGACGAGCTCTTCAGGAGCGACAGAAACTCGCCCTCGCGCCATAGTTGTGCGGCTGGCGCGTCGTGATCTGCGTGACGATCTGCTGGCGAGCGCGCGAGTGCGACGTGGAGCAACGACAGCCGACCTTGACATGTCAGGCCCGGCCAAGCGATTCTTCCTTAACGAACGACTTACTAGGATAAACCGCCAGTTATTTCGGAAGGCACGGGACGCTGCTAGTCTATTCGACTGGAGATTTGTGTGGACCAAGCGCGGCCGCATTCTTGCCAGGAGGAAGCCAGGTGACCCCACGCAAAGAATCCGCAGCGATGAAGACATATCTCGGATATTTGGACCTGTCAATGAAACAGTCTGATTATTATCTAATCTTATTTTTCTTTATTTTAATTGATGTTAAGTTCATGTTAATTATTTCTATTTGGGAGGATATGCGTCGCAACCATTACTATCGGGTGGTTGACCACGGATCGGCAGGTGTGCACGGTGAGATACCACTAATATTTTTTTATATATTTGTTCGACATATTTTTAATACATTTCTAACACTTATTACAATATACCCTAATCATACCCAAACATTATATACAATCAATTTTTCTACAAAGATTCTAATCTATGCTAATCACTACTACAATACAATATCATTTCATCATTTAAGATCATTGCAGCCCACTGTTGAACATAGTTCTTGTCTACGCATATACATACACTCTCAATTACTCAAAGTATATAAACTTAAACACAACACATACATACAATACACAGATGAAAAATGCAATGACTCCTAGCAAATGTATTAAGTTTGGTCTACTGAATGCGGGCTCTCTAGGGACTAATCAGGATGAATTTTTGATGGCCATGGGCAACCATGCTGTGGATATCATGGCTATCAACGAAACTTGGTTGCGTAAGGGTGAGGAGGACCGAGCGCCTAGTGTACCTGGGTACAAGCTCAAGCACATACCGCGACCCATGTCTGTACGCAGTGGGCGCGGCGGAGGGGTAGCATTCTACATAAAAAATGGGGTTACTGCACGGGTAAAGGCTCATCCTGATCATCCCAATGTCGAACAGCTCTGGTTAACCCTTAGCGTAAACAAAAAAAAGTTACTCATTGGCACTGCATATCGTCCACCATGGTTAGACTTGGAGCTTTTTCTCGAGGGCTTGACTGTCAGTATTGGTGGTTTAGCCCCCTTCGATTATGTAATATTATTAGGTGACTTTAATGTTAATATGCTAGATGTCAATAGCCCTAAAACTAAACAACTATTAGAATTTCTCAGCTACTTAAACCTAAATCAATTAGTCCAAACACCCACACACTTTGTATGTGATAGTAGTTCACTTATTGACATAATCTGCACTGATGCTTCAATCCGGAACGTCGTGGTGAATCATATCAGTGAGCTTGGCCATCACTCGTTTATCACATGCGAGACGATCTTTAAGAAGGCTAAGGCTAAACCAAGATTGGTCGTTTTTCGTCCGCTCACAGACATATTAGTTGACTTTTTTAACATCGATTTAAATATGATTCCGTGGTCGATTATTGGAGCCATGAGTGATGTCAATTCAATGGTGGAGACATTTAATTCATTTATGATCCAATTATTCGATCTCCACGCTCCTCTTAAAAGGAAGACATTTAAAACCCGCCCTACTCCATGGATAACTGAAAACATCAGACTGATGTCGAAATTGAGAGATGGAGCCAGGGACAGATTTCGGAAATCCAAACTACCGGGTCATAAAGTTTATTATCTGGATCTGAAGCACCAAACAGTTACGGCACTGGTTAGCGAGAAGACGGCATATTTCAGCAAAAGTATCAATGATCAAATAAAGGACCCTAAACAATTGTGGCGCAATTTAAAATCCGATGTGCTTCCGGACCATAAGCAAAGACTGCTGCCAAGTCACTTCGACAATCCAGATGATATCAATGCGGCGTTTCTGGAAGTTCCAGGTAATTGTCATCTTAACAGCTCGCAATTGTCCTACTTTGAGTCTCATAGGTATGGCCCGGCCACATTCACACTCACAACAACCAGTCCTGATTCTATCCTGAAGATAATCAAGAGTCTAGGGTCAAATGCACAGGGTGTCGACGGTATAAGTCTCGATATGATATCTCTCACGTTGCCAACTACCTTGCAAGCCATTACAGATATCGTCAATCGGTCCATAGCCACGCGTACATTCCCCGAACTCTGGCGATGCGCTATTGTACGTCCTATCCCTAAAAACAATAACCCTATAAACATGAAGGACTTGAGACCAATTAGCATTTTACCTTGCCTGTCTAAGATCCTGGAACGCGTAGTATACTCGCAGGTTAACCAATACCTCGAAAGTAATGACATTCTCCCTGACCTTCAGTCGGGTTTCAGGAAGGGTAGAGGTACTGCAACGGCTCTGGCTGATGTTGTGGGTAGTATTCTTGAAGCTCGCGACCGGGGGGAGGGAACAATTCTGGCTCTGCTGGACTTTTCCCGTGCTTTTGATGCTATTAATACCGGTCTGCTGCTGTCGAAGTTAGCCTTCTATGGCTTTGACAGTGATGCAGTAGAGTGGTTTAATAGCTACCTTACTAGCAGGTCTCAATACGTAGAGATGCGTAGGGAGGATGGGTCTACAGTGTCATCCCCCCCCCTCCAGGTGTCAAGGGGTGTCCCTCAGGGATCGATTCTGGGGCCTTTGTTGTACATTCTGTACAGTGCGGATATCATAAAATCCTTTGTTAACTGCAAATATCACATGTATGCTGATGATATTCAGGTGTACATATCCTTCAAGGGGGGTGAAACATCTCTGGCAGTGCAAAAAATAAATGAGGATTTGCATAGAGTGGTTTTATGGTCGGAGGAGAACTCTCTGGTACTGAACCCCCTTAAATCTAAATTTATGGTGCTGGGTTCAAAGAAACAAGTAAGTGCAATACTGTCTGCCAACCCTGAGATAGTTATCAAGGGAGAGAAAATTGAGAGTGTGGAGCAGGCATGCAATCTGGGGCTAATTTTGGATCCAGAGCTGCACTTTGAGGCCCACGTGACTAATGTTCTCCGAAATTGTTTTTATAGGCTAAAGGTTTTATATGGAATACGGAAATACCTAAGTATACCAGTACGGAAACAACTTGTTGACAGTCTCATCCTATCCAAGCTTAACTACTGTGACACAGTCTATGGACCATGCCTGCTTTCAAGAACGGAGCGTGTAATCCAACGTATCCAGAATGCCTGTGTTCGTTTTTGTGTTAACATCCCACGTAGAAGTCATGTAACTCCTTATATTAATCAGCTGCAATTATTAAAAATGGCTGCTAGGAGGAAGCTTCATTTAGCCAACTTGTTGTTTGGTATCATAACAACCCATAAACCACACTATCTGTACGAAAAGCTTACTTGGAAACAACATCACTTAAAGCATAGTCTTCGCTCCTTTGTAAGTCCACTGTCGGTGCCAATGCACAGAACTACAGCATTCAGAGGGTGTTTCAAGTTCGCAGCCACACGCTGTTGGAATGATCTTCCACCACCAATGCGACGCCTGGAAAAAATACAATCCTTTAAATTCCAATACAAAAAGTTACTCATACATAATCAAATTTCCCTTCAATCTTAACCATGTACTTTTGTGTTGGATCACTGTACCTCGGGGGTCTTGGCATGCATGCTTTGGCTTTGGCTTGGGATCTCCTGAAGGTAGGCGTGGGCTGCTTGGAACTCACTCTTCCGACAATGGGGCTGTATTAAAGTCAGTCTCTCGCTACTGCATTCGTCCCTTATACTCAGGAACGCCACCGTGTTTCTGTAAACTATGGTTAAACCTAGTTATTCAACTAGCACACTACGGCTTGTCAAGTAGGTAGGTATAGATCCTTTGATTACAAATTTATTCTATTTATATAACTCCAATCCAATTTCATCTATTTTCATTCCAATTTCATTTATTTTAATAGTGCCTAATAAAATTCAATACAATCTCGATGATAAATACAATTATTCTGCACTTACCATTTGATCTCATATATGTCACCGAGCTTGCCATTTTCACCATCTAACACTTTCACAAACACTATTTACAAGAACCATAGCTACACAATCACCCAATGCATCCTTTGTTTTTACATATTATGCATTGCATCATATCACTAATTACCTAATGCGCCATGTTATAATTATTACGTAACGTTCCACTACATAACCAATATGTCAAAACTTGACGTTTTGACATATTGGTTATGTCAACACATAGTTTTTATGACAGCTGCGCGCACAGACTGCATTAAGACCGCGGCGCGTGAGTCACCGACGGTATGAAATGTTACCATTTTAAATATTATATTTTATATAAACATTTATAACTAAGTATTGTATTTATTCATTTTATTTTTGTCTTATTTTGTTATTTAACTATATGCTGCACCGGTTGACGTCATCACGTCAACGCCGGCTGTCGCTGAAAACCAGCGTTGGGGCCCTGTCTCGCATAGGGTCGCAGCATTAAGCTGAGCGATGGCCGTTTTGCGTGGATGTGACGCATATTTTCCCCCAAATTGTTTATTTTTGTGTTTTGTTCTTTCTTTGCGTCATGTGTACCGCAAATAAACGTATTTTCTTTCTTTCTTTCTTTCTTTCTATATAATCTCATCACCGAAAACCGTGGGTGCTGCATTCGATATGCAGTCAGCAACGTACGGATCCTCTCTTCTCGAGTTCGGTCCGAGTCCATTTGAGTGCGCCGAAAGAGTACATCAAAACCGGCATAACCCAACTGTTGAAGGCGCGCACCTTCTTTCCGCCTGTTAGAAGAGTATAAAATAAAGTACCTATTATTATTACTTCATCTTTAATACTCACATAATAAGCTCCAAGAGGTATCAATAGCGATACAGCAGAGTTGACAGAGATGCAGATTGTAAGGAGGATCTTGCCGCCGAACCGGGCAGCGATCTCTCCGCTCGGGACCTGTAGCACCACGTACCCCCAGAAGAAAGAGGACAGGATCACAGATTGGATCTGCATGGACCAGTCGAATGACTGAAAGAGAGAGTTGATGTTATTACCTCAGTGTGAAAAAAAAAACTGAATAGAACATACCCACATTCACATAAATGGGTTCTCCAAGGTTTAGATGGCAATTTCTTTTATAGCCATTGTTATCTATCTCAACATCTTCTATCGAATGTATGTAATCTAGTCATTGAAAACAATCAATTTGACTAGCCTTTTCCCAACTTTGTTGTGGTCAACTTACATTCTAACCGGATGCAGCTGAATACCAGTATTTTCCATAGAGCGACTGCCTATCTGACCTCCATAACACAGTTACTGGGTAACACGATACCGCTTGGTAAATCTGGACTTCCCGTAACAACTGGCATTGATCTACGAATGACAGCCTAGATCAACGGCTTAACGTGCTTTCCGAGGCACGTAGGGGTCTTAATACCTAATGGATGGTTACCCATCTACGAACCGACGACAAGCCCGCATGAGTCGATCGAAAGTAGCTTAACCTTCAATGGACTCGTGCCGCTGTTATCTATTCATTGAAAACAAACATCGTCAATACTTGAATCTTAATCTTTATCAGATCAATGTCAGATACAAATCAATTCTTATCTACCCCTTAGACATTTTTATCTACCCCTTACCATCGATTGGCACTTATGACTCTGACTTAAATCCATAATAATATTTGCCTAAAATTCGATAAGGCACCGATTGTTTATTCCTTGAAGTTTCTCAAATACATTTAACTAAATAAATTATCTAGAGCCGTGTTATCATTAGGCGACCTTCTGTAAAATATTTATTTGTATTCGTTTTGGTTAAATTTAAAATCTGTCGGAGGTGAAGAAAAGCATCGAATAAAACCTCATTTACACGATGAAAGTTTCTTGCCTATGGTATAAAATAAAATTAAAATAACATTATTGACTTCGCATCGTATAAACACTGATACGATGGCCTAACATATTTTATTGTTGCTTCAACTTGTGGTACCTATGCCACAGGCAATTAAATGGCATTCTGTAAATCAGGTTTTCAACAATATTTTTTAAAGCAACCAATCAATCATGAGTTCTTATTCATTCTTACGTTACATTGTACAATTGCACGTGTTAAATAATGGACATTCACGTGTTAAAGTCATTAAAACAATAGCTACGGTAACAATTACAAAGTTATGACTTGCAGGTAATTAACTCATAATAAACGTGACACTTATAATCTTCGTTTCAAAAAATGATTTCTATTTTTTTCAGAGCATGCAATCTGCCCTTTTGTTATTTTTGAACCCAATACAGTGAAAGTTTTGAAGTTAAATTAAACACATATCAGTAATATCGCATGCCTGTTATAAATGTTTTGTTATCCAAAAGACATAATAATGGTAAGATACATTGTAAGGAAATGTTGTTTTGCAAGAGCATTCATGACTTTGTTCTCATTATAGTTACGTTTCATGTTTTCTAATGTGTTATTTATTTTTTACATCACATATTGAATAAAATAATTTATTTTGTGAAACATAGGTAGGTACATACAAAGATCTTAAAAAATTAGGTCGTGTGATATGTTTTTCCAATAATGGTATAAAAATGATTAATTATAAAAAAAAACTATCAAATAAGTATTATAAAATTTAACTTAATAGTCGACCTTACATTTGCTTGACAACTTTAGACAACAATTCCCGGTACATTTAAACTACTCATAGGTTTTTTCTTTTAACTAAATAAAATATTCTTATATTTCCTTAAAACTAATTGAATTGAAAGTAAAACTGTCTTACTGTCACATAGACCGTCTTTTGAATTTTCTTTTTTATTCATTCGACCAATAGGTGATAAAACAATATACGAGGTATAGTTACAGCTATGGATATACTTTGGGTAAGCATGTAAAGAAGAAAGCCATTTTCGAATTACTTGAGTCATCAACAAAAAACTAAACTTACTATTATTTTTCGTAATGTTACTGAGACTGGACAAACATAACCTTCAGAAGTTCTCACACGATTATTTTCGTCCAAGTATAAAATCAATTCTAATGTTTGTATGAGGTAAGCGTAATTAAGTAGCAAAAATTACTCTCTGTTTATCAAGTTTAATTTAAGTAATTAAATGAATATTTCAACCGGATTTACCGCGATTATGAGTTATTCAAAGTATTTTTTTTTAAAAGTAATTGTGTGTCACTTAAAAGATGCATCAAAACAGATGGGCCATGATCGTTACACAGTGGGTGACTGATGACGGACGTCGCCACCGGGACAGGCCTAAAAAGCGCTGGCGTGACGATTTGGACTCGTTCCTGACCGATTATTGGCCGGAGAAGGCACAACACAAAGCAGACTGGAAAAATATAGGGGAGACCTTTGCCCAGCGGTGGGAGAATACAGGTTAGAAAAAAAAAAACATTACAATAACAACAGTGATTCTGAAACCCAAAACATTTATTTGAAAGATTAAACTATTTACAGGCACTTTGAATAGATCGATATTGAAAGTCATTCGGTTACTTTTTGCACAGTGAGCACTAAATCGAATTCCAAAGATGCGGTTTTTTTGGGTTTTTAATAACTACTAACATAGTTATTAGATACATTCATGTGGGTCGTGCCTTTTAAATTATTTGTTTGTGTCGTGACCTTGCAATAACTAGTTTCATTTACACAAAAGTAATTTAAGAAACGTACCTATTCATGACAGTAATAGAATTATTCCGTTTATTATGTCTATGAATTGTTAAGCTCATAAATAAATTGTCTAATACATAATTATAAGCATTGGTTACGACGCACACCTACTTTTCAAATTATCCTCAAAAAAAAATCCTACGAAATTAAATAAAAACGACTATATTACTCGTATGTATTTTTGTATGCAAATACCGTCCGTACAATTTAGTACTCAATAATTGCATTCCACAATGTATGTGCTGAGGAGGTAAAAATTTGCTTGATAAACAATCGTGGACCCTGTCGAGCACAGAAAAAGAAAGGTAGAGATGAGTTAGGATATGAGGCTTATAGTATAACTTATACAGAAACTAATATTAAAAAAAAAATTTAAAAAAAAAATGAGTTACAGGGATTTATCATTTAAATATTCGTTAACACTGTAATAAAATTTACTTAATAATTAATTTTCTAATTTATTCGTGAATAGACGGAGTGTTTTTTTCTGATTGATTCGGGTAATTTATTATATATTTTTATTGACTTATGCAGAGGGCTTGTTGAGTGTATTTTTTTTAAGTTTAATCGTGTTTTGTATCGGAGTGTGTATCTTGTTTGTATGTCTTCTCGTTTAGTGTAAAAGTATTGGTGTATATTTGCAAATTTGCATATTTCAAATACATATATATACAAGGCAGAGTTAAAATGTTCAGGTTTATAAAATGGGGTTTGCAGCAATCGATCTGTTGTATATTTACACAAATTTCTTTTGGACTGTAAACATCCAAGTTATCATTTTGCTAAGTATATCATTATGGGTACTGTTTAGGTTTAGGTTGTCATGACACGGGGTGAGAATTGAGATGTCGACCGCAAACAAAACGCACGGTCCGGATTTTACTATGAATTTTGGGAGATAATTTATGTAGACGAGAAATACACACTTCCTTGTGGTATTAATGCGTTTATCACCTTCCTGTCAGAGTGGAACTTTTGACGTTGGTTCATTTTGTTATTGAAGTATTCTATTTCTACAAACTGTGCTCTATTTTCTAGATAAGATTTGAACCATTCTTGTGATTTACCGCGGATCCCTGTTCTATAGAGCTTGTTTATTTATTTATTTATTTATTTATTAAGCAAGGCACACCAACGATATATTTACAAGAGTAGTCACAATAGCATCACGAGTCTTCAGTTCTGTGTAAATACATCACTTAAAGGCATGCACAACATTCACAATAAAAGGTTAACAATTCATTACATTATAATAATATTAGAAAACATAAAATATAATTAAACTAGATAATTCAAATGACATTAAATTAAATTAAATTATTATTATAAATTTAAGTATTAAACAATAAAAATAAAAATAAATGTATATATTAAAATTATATTAAAACATACATAAATTCACTGGTTAAGTCGAGGATTATAATAATAGGCAGCTGATTAGAGGACAATTTTGCAGATTTTAGTTTTAAATATTGGCAGACTATCAAAAAAAATGTCGATATTGCTGTCGACCGAACAGGCTCTGTTGTAAGAAGTCAACATTCTGTTTAAGGGAGCATGCTGGCCCAGATTTGTGCGACACGGCTTAGCGGCAAATGTCCTAGAGATACGTTTGGACCGTACATGTGAATGTCGAGGCACGTCTAGATCAATTTTATTAAGGAGATCTGGGGTTGATGTTAGCCCGTTTACAACTTTGTACAACATTGTCAAATCATTTAGAGCTCTGCGTTGTTTTAATGAGTCTAATTTGAAGTAGTTTAGCCGTTCTGGGTAATCCGCTCTAAATGGACATTTGTGGTCTTTAAACCGCAAGCACCTCGTCATTTTTTTTTTAACGCGCTCTATACGGTCTATATAAATATTATAAGTCGGACTCCAGGCGGGAGATGCATATTCTACGAGGCTGCGCACAAAGGTGTTATAGAGCACTTTCAACGCCGAGGTTCCCCTAAACTCTTTGCCAATTCTGTTGATAAACCCAACCATTTTCATTGCTTTTTTAATGATATTATTAATGTGTGTGGCAAATGAGAGATCGCCGCTAAGCACTACACCAAGATCCCGTATGTGTTTGACTTGTTGCAGTGACGTCCCATTGAGGGAGTAAGCTGATGGTATGGGATGTTTTTTTCGCGTAAATGTTATGTGATAACATTTGCTGGCATTCAGAACCATCCCGTTTGCCACACACCAGCTCTGTATTGAGTCCAGATCAGTTTGGAGTAGAGCAATGTCTTCTTGGGCTTTTATTTGACGATATATCTTAAGGTCATCGGCAAACAAAGAACATTGGCTATGTTTGATGCAATTTACTATGTCATTGATGAATACAACAAAGAGAATTGGCCCGGTATGAGAACCTTGGGGCACACCGGAGGTTGCGATATACTCTGGAGACTGATAGCCGTTTACTACCACTCTTTGTATTCGCCCACATAGATACGATCTGAACCACTCCAGCAGTTGTCCGTGTATGCCAAGACTATGCAATTTCAGCAGCAGGATTTCATGGTCGACCTTATCGAAAGCGTTGCTGAAGTCGGTATAGAGAGCGTCGATCTGTTGGCCAGAGTCAAGGCTCATACCGATTTCGTCAAGGTATGATACCAAATTGGTGACGGTGGATTTGTTACTGCAGAAACCATGCTGTTGAGGGAAGAGTTGTGTTTTAACATGGGATGTTAATATGGGGCAAATCATTGATTCGAAAAGTTTCGAGAATATGGACAAGATAGAGATTGGTCGGTAATTTTTAGCATCGGTGAAGTCACCTTTTTTAAATATCGGAACCACGTTAGCTTTTTTCCATTCTGTGGGAAATGTACATGTTTCGAGCGATTTATTAAAAATGAAGGTAAGGGGATATGCCAAATTACGAGCACATTTTTTTATAAAGAGCGGCGGCAACCCGTCCGGGCCAGCACCTTTGGTAACATCAACTCGGTTTAGAGCTTTCGAAACTTCCCTCTCAGTAAAAGCGATTTTGTTAAGTACAAATTGAGGAAATGGTATGGCGCTTGTTGCTGTTCGGGTATTTGTGCTAGCGACAGAAAGCGTAGATGAGAATTGAGTGGCAAAAAGTTTGCATATATCATCGCCTGACGTAGCTATCGATTCATTTAATGTAATTTCAGATGGTATAGAGCTAGATTTTGAATTTTTTGCCTTAACGAAAGACCAAAACGCTTTGGGGTTTGACTGGATGTTATTCTCTACAGAGTGGACATATTTTCTGTAACAACTCTTGATGATCAACCGTGCCCTCTCATCGAGCATTCTGTACTCAATATCATCACGCGGATTACCGTATTTCTTATAACGTTGTCTTAGTTTTTCTTTTTCATTGAGAACTTTCACTAAGGTTTTGGAATACCATGGAGGAAAATTTTGGCTTACATGCTTAAAATTAGGAATATGCTCATTAATAATTGTTTGAAGAGATTCATATAGTTCCCCTGTCATAAGATTAACATTTGCGCACTGCTCCAGTCGCTCTCTCCAATTTACCTCTCTTAGTTTTTTATTTATTAATACATAATCAGCTGCCTTGAAATTAAATCTAGCTTGTTTTACATGTTTAAGTGGCACGTACGCTTTTAAAATAAACTCTATTTCTAAAGGAGGGTGGTGACAGTCTTCTTTACAGATAGGTGAAGCAGACCTTCTGACCATTGCATTTCGTATATTAGAAAACACTAAGTCCAATGTTCTACTATTCGTGTTTTTAATAACATTATATTGAAACAGGCTATTTAAAGACATGAAATCTATAAGTGAGTATCCTAGGCTGTTACTGTAGTTAGAAGGAATAGTTGAGGTTACGTAAGAGTGATTCGGGTCCTGGTTCCATTCGACGAAGCCGAGATTAAAATCTCCAACCACTATAACCTCTTCGCCTGTAGTTTCATTAACATTTGTGACCGAACTGAGAAACATGTCCAGGTGCTGCTGTGTCACGGGGGGTGGTAAGTAGATAGCACAAATGTTTACTTTCTTCCCCTCATTTATTTTTACACGGACCCAGAGGTCTTCTGCAGTAGTTTCCCACTGACAAGCCCTAGCGGAGTCATAAACCTTGGACACAGCAATAAGAACGCCCCCTCCTTCTTTACCTGTGAGTGAGCTGGAAGCCCTATCTCTTCTGTAAATATTATATTGGGCGTTAAATATCTCTCCGTCATTGATGTTGTCATTGAGCCATGTCTCTGTCACCACAATCATGTCATACTGATTGACGCTTTCAGCAATGTTGATATCACTCAATTTCGTTCGCATTCCTCGGAGATTCTGATAGAAGACAGTGAATTTTAAAGATTTACTCACGGTTATCCGCTCCTGGGTTTTTGGGTACCTACATTAAAGAGGCAGCGTGTAGGCTCTTAATCTGTACAGCGCGTGCACCATCTTCCTTGCGGACTAACACACGGCCATCGCGGACCCAAACATATTTATAGCTCTTCTCACGCGCCATTTTCCTAGCTTCTGCATGTATGGCTTTATTCAGGGGTGACAGATGTTCGGAGACGAAGACGGGCTGCTTGGTACCACCGTAGCCCAAGTGGCTGGAATTTAGTTTATCAGCAACATGAGCACGGTTGAATTTCGTCACCGATGCTAAAACTTCGTCACGTTTCCTTGTATTTTTCAGTTTGACAATAATTGATCGCGGACGGCTATTCTGCAAGTCGAGTTTTTTGACACGGGTTATTGAAGAAATATCATCAGCTTCAATATTACATGAGATAGTTTTCCCTAGTTGAAATACCGTACTCAGTAGGTTTTCGGCTTGATTTTCAGGAATTCCGTTTATCTCTAAATTATCCTGACGAGAATGTTGTTCTACAATATTAAGCCTTATAGATAATTCAGAAACACAGGTTTTTAACTCCTCATTTTCTTTCTTTAATTGTATCATAACGTTCTTGTTCTGGTCGAATCCGATCTTCATATCATCATAGTCCTTGCTCATAAACTCGACTGAAGCCTCCAGTCCTTGCAAGGTTTTTTTTAACTCTAGAAATTCATTTTCAAAATAAGATTTCAGCGAGGCCTGTAGATGCACGGTCATCACCGACTCAATTTCTTTGCGAAGTTCAGATATTGTTGCTCCATCTAACTTACGAGAGTGAGTAGCCGAAACCGGGTTGGTTGAACAGTCTTCCAAAATTTCCTCGTGTGCAACGTTGCTATTGGGCGAGTCGTTCGGTCGTGGTCGCTTAGATCTTACAGAAACATTATTGGTTGTATCTGTGACACTACTGCTACCACCACCACTGCCACCGGGGGTGGTGGTAGGCGCCAGGACTGGCTCAGACGCTTGTAGTACATTCTGCTTAGCTGTAGCCGCAGGAGGAGAACGCGGTATGCGCGGCATTTCAATGCTAATGTTATATATCTGCTGAGCACCGAGCGTTATACGACGGTAGCGTGATAGGCGTTTATTGCGAGTGCAAGCGAAGTAAGTATAGGATATCCAACTATCGCAGGCGCCAAAGGGGGTGAGGCGCGGAGCGCGCGAGGAGTATCGGGCGCTCTGCGGGTTGAGGTAGGTCCGGGTTCGAAGCCGTAAAATACTTTTTCTAAAAGTTATTTACCTATATCTTTGCAGTCCGTGGTTGTATTGACGTACACTTTTCACTATTCAAAAGTTTGTTACATCAGCAATGCAACGATATCACACACGTTTATAAACAAACACTTTTTACTATGTTTATGAATAAAATTATACGAGCAAAATGAGAACGACCTTTACGTAGTGACGGTAGATGACTTTGTTTAGTAAAATACCATACTGTACTTTGTACATAGGCTTTGGTCATGTCAAGCATATTTTTATTATTGATTATTATGTTTAAGGCTTCCTGTATAAATTTTAAGACTGCTAATGCTGTTGATCAATTTTTCCGAAAACCATTTTAGCATTCGTCAAATATTTTATATTTTTCGCAAAAGGTGTATACCCGATTACACATTGCTTTCTCAAAAATCTTTGAAACTGTAGGCAGTAGAGCTATTGGATGGTAACTACTTGGCTCTGTTTTGTTATTTTTCTTATGTAAAGGTTTCACTAATGCTATTTTCACCTGATCAGGGAATACGCCTTCTTCAAAAGACTGGTTTATTTATTTATAAAATAGTAGTGTAAACTCATCAGCGCATAGTTTCAATAAACAGGGTGGAAATTCGTCTATGCCGTGACTTTTTAATTTTTTAAGCTTTTCGTCATAATATTTATTTCGTAAGGGTACAGGAGTGAGGAACATTGTATTTTCGGTAGGTGAGAGCACTGGGATACTTGTCGACTCATCGTTTGCTCGTGACTTACTTCGCCGATGGATGCAAAAAAGTTGTTAAACATTATTGGCTACTTGTTTTGGCTCCGAGGTTGTTATGTTGTTATTTGTTTGTAGTTTTATGTTAAACTTGTATTTTTTATTGTTTTATTGGTTCGGTCGTTTATTATATTCCACATTGTTTTGACTTTGATTTTTTTTTTTTTTTTTTTGTCAATGTATTCTAGTTTTTTTGCTGTTATTGCTGTTTTTGATATTTTTATAGTATTGTGATAATATTATTATTACTTCTTTGTTTTAAATGTAAGTGTTTTTAATAATATCTTTTATTTGCAGGAGGTTTTGATACCTTTGGTTAACCATTATTTTAAAAGATAGATTTAATTTTATTATAAAGAAAGAAAGAAAAAAAATATGTTATTTGGGACACGCACAGAAAATACAAACAGTAAATAATAATAATAATAACCCCACCGCCGTATCTCTACGTTGACGTCGTGGTGGGGCTTGCGCGCTCCAAACTCTAGGTCTGTGCCGGTAGAGTTTACTTTGCCGGAACAGGTCTAGGATCAGGAGTCAGACCAAGAGAGATACAGAAACCCGCAGGACAGCATATGGCGAGCTGTTGGGCAGTAGCGACCCCACGGACCCTATCTCCCGGGAGAAATATTGTTCTTCATCTCTGGCTTGCTTTTATTGGCCGGCTGCAATGAACACTGACGAGAAACAGAGCTCCCACCTCATTCTTGCCTTAATTGGCCGGCTTGAGTGGAGATTCGTAAGAGCAAACGTGCTCGGAGGAAGGAAGTATTTCAGTAAGTGCTCGTAGGGATCTTGACCATCTTCCGGGCTGTGGGATTGTTGTGAAAGCCGTGGAATACCTCTCCACTCCTCAAGACATGTTGCCCCCTTGTCGCTACGTCACTATGTGCTAGCGACAGTTTTCAGGGGCCCATTATTGAGTGTGCAAGTCACCCCCTGCCATTTTATCCGTGTACATATAAAACATTGATCAGGCAGGGGCCATAGTCCTTCCATAGTTCCAGGTCACCAGTCAACTTAAGCCACCCAAACCCATAGTCCAATATCTTTGTTTCCATATCCTGCAATAGTCCTACACCAACCGGGGGTTGTCCTTGAGTGCACTTGCATAGTACATACAGGGATAATCGTCGGTTGGTGCCTCATTACATTAAAAATGTCTAACGGGCCACTGTGAGTTGGCTTTGGCCCCTCGTACGCCTTCTAAAGGTCCGGGACCCCAGGGTCCCGAGAAATGTCAAGAGAAAAAAAATTAATAATAATGGTGCCTCATGTCATTAAAACTCCTAACGGGCCTCTGCGAGTTGGCTTTGGCCCCTTGTACGCCTTCTAAAGGTCCGGGATTCCAGGGTCCTCAGAAATGTCAAAGACATAATAATTATAAAAAATTATAAAAATAAAAATCTAAAAAGGAGCATTTAAAAACTAACAGAATAATAACGACCTGTGCGAGGCCAAAAAGGCTCCTATCTCAGCATAATGAGGCGATATAAAAAAAAAAAAATACCGCAGTGCTGGTAATCTGATAGGACCCACTGTGATGACAAACCTACGGACTTACATAAATCCCACTAGGGGATTAGAAAATAAATAAAACAATAAAAATAAATATAAATAAAAACTGAAATGTACAATAGATAAATTAATCTACTCTCGCCCGACGTTCCAACATCACTTGTCCATAGTATAGAGCTATGGTGACAAGCGAAGGGACGCGAGCGCACTGCGAATCTGCATAACGGTATACATTTGTTCAGGACATTGGTTTAGCCTATCGTTAAATGCATTATAGTTATCGCCCATATTTTGGTCTTTTATTATTTTGTTCTAGTCTATGGCTTGTAGTGCTGACTTAAACTTTAATATATTCATATCGTTAAATAATCTCTTTTTTGCGTACAAAGTAAGTTGTTACATGTGGTAAAGAGATTTGTATTGCTGTTCCGCTTTTGTCTGAGAACCCTAATTCCACTATGGTTGTAAATATTTTGGTAGTGTTGAAGTTTGTAAATATAAAATCCAAGCAAGATGTAGTTTGAGTAATACGAATGGGATTATTTATGTGTTGTGTAAGTTTCAACTCTAACGTTCTAATGCTAGAGTTGAATTTACTAGTTTTCCTGTTGTTCTCTAAAATATTTACGAGTATGTTCAAATCCGCCTATAGCAATATCAAATTTGTAATATTCATTGTTTATGTAGTATAAAATAATTTTTAATTGGTTTTTAAATATATCTTTCTCTCTTTTATTCCAATATATCACTAGTAATAGAACTGTTTTGCATTAAAACAAAACAGTTATTATGTTATGAAAAACATAACATTTGATTTGAAGAAGCTGTCTTAAATTTTACCGATAATAAGCATAAAACGTACTTACGGGTGCCAAAAGTTACCTGTGGATCTTTCACTGAAGCAGGAATCGCGGCTGCCAGCTTGATCTGTCACTCATGACAAGTGTCAATCATGGAAGTCTTCAAAAATTCAACAGCAAGCAAATTGCTCAAATGTTATGTTTTTCATAACATAATAACTGTTTTGTTTTAATGCAAAACAGTTCTATTATGTTTCTTCAAAACATAACATTTGATTTGAAGACCTGTTTGGTATCTGCTGGTGAAAGAGTACCCGAAGGATGTAGACGCTATGTGAATTAAATATTATATGGAACAAACGAATATTTCAGTCTGTATTAATTAAATGTTCCAATAAAACAATTAAGTGTTTTCAATATATTTATCTTAGTAGATGCAGAAATGAACACATCTTCCTTATGATGTTAAAGATTAATGGCAAATTTATTTGCCTTATTTAAGGTGAATATAAATTATAAGGCTACAGTATGCTGATAATAGAAAATCAATGGGACTAAACTGAATAATAATCTCATCAATAAAGGAGAATTGGATCACTCATATCCTTAATTAATATAAGTTTAGTTACTTACTTGGAAATTATGAGATCAATCAAATGTACAGACATTTTTGAATGTCATAGTAAGCAATTTTATAAAGATGTGGAAACACAAACTCAATGTCATACATACATGACAAAGTTAAAATTTCGTTGAAACTGAAATTTAATTAGGACCTTTTATTAAAATGGTCAATAGGTTAGTCAAGTGGTGATGCATGTAAATGAAGTCTCATCATTTGTTAATTAAATTAACTTGAAATGTGAATCATGTACACAAACATAATTTTAATATTTTCTTAGGGGATTAAAAATTATCATATAATAAATCCTCTTCCTCTCTCACAGAGAGACCCTTTGTCCACTCAGTGGGAACATAATAGCCTGAGCATTATAATAATAATAATTCTTTATTTTTCGGACAACATACATACTCGTACATTATACATTCTCTTGAGAGGTAGCCCTCTCTTTTACTACTTTACGAAAGTAATTTTTCTGTCTCTAGCGGCTCTTCCAGTTTCATTTCATCTGATAATCTATTTTCCAGCCAGCCTCCCGAAGGCTACCACAGACCTTATACTTCCTAGAGGCTCCTCAATCTTAGTTTGTTTAAAAATGAATCTAGTCCATTCTAAGGAGAGGCAGTGTTGTCTTTCAAGGCAAGCTTAACCACACCTGTTATTGCAAACCAAAATCAACAAGGATTATGGTAGCTTTTAAGTAAACATCTTGATTGTCAGTGTCTTTGAACCCTATTTTGGCCACACTATTATTCAAAATCTTGAAAGTTGTGAGATGTCTTATATTATTAGGTTAAGCATGTAAATCTACGCCAAGCAAGGGGTATCTTTTTATCCCATATGGGTGGCTGGGTAATGCTTTTGAAACTTACAAATGGACAAAATCTGTTTAGATGCGATCAGGTTATTAAGGGCTAATGCCATGCAATCTACACTATGACATTCACCTCTGAATAGGAGCTTTATAAGTAAGTAGTATGGATTATCTCCAAATAAATTTTAGCAAGTACCTTGTTCCTCTATCGACCACTGCCCCTTGCAACCTGACTGCCCCCCTCCCCCAACTTTCCAAGCTAGGAGTTGCAGCTTGTCAGGTCTAAGAGGTTCTTACATGGATCCTGTACTGGTACTGGGTCTAGTATGGGGCGATTTATATATAGTACGTCCCCATCACATTACCGAGTTCAGATGGCTGAACACTCGGTCTTAAATTGGGCGAAGAGAGAACACCCATGCTAGTCAATGCTGTCACCTCTGACTAAAAGCATCGTAGAAGCATCGCAGAAGCTTGCCAAGCCATCGTTTGAGTCCCATGTGACGTACTGTTGCACAACGGCCGACTTATCTTACACGAAAAGGTCATAAACGTCGAGGACGCCCCACTTTGAAACATGGCCTCCGAGGCCTGGGGCCTGGAGCAACAGGAGCCAATCAGGCTGGTCTGTTCTTAAAAGCGGTCGGCTAAGCCGTTATAACACTTAACCTCCCCGGGAGGTAAACCGCTGACAGAGTGATGTTAAGCTAACTTCGTCGTTTTGCAAGATAGGTTCAGGAGAGCTAGGAAAATGTATCCCTCGCTCATCCTTGAATGTACGACAAATGGTCTGTTGTCGGAATGAATTAAATTACTAGAATATTTGCACTCTGAAGACTGGCTTTTGTGGCTGCTTATTACTGCGTATATGGCAAACATCTCTCGCAAATTCGAGTGCCATTTTTTTTTTTTTTTTTTCTGGTTTGGTCAAGTTCCTGACAAGAGTAGAATACTCTTTATAATTTACACCATACGAATTACAGATATAAATGTAGAAATTGTACATACGGTGACACAATGGGCGGTATTATCACTAAAAGCATCTTTTGGATGTATAGAGTGGCCCATTTATGTGGGCTTACCTTTCCTCCACGGCATGTGTGGACAGGAAGTGGGTTACCTTACCATGTGTAGAGGAACTGAGCTGTGGTCTATCAATAGCCTTTGGCCACCACATTAACTCTTGGCAAACCAATGGAGCAACCTTTTTTAATTTCTCTTGGTCTGCCCTTTTCAACTATTTTGCAGACAGGGCCTTGTGACTAGTATCAGTACACAAAAAGGCCTAAATCTTCTAAATCCTGATTGAGATTTAGAATTTGCTTAGGAAATTTACTTCTCATCCAAGCTTTTTTAGGAGTTCCAGTCTCTGAGACATAGAAATAAAAAATTTACAGGCTCGCAAATTCTCTATTCAAACAAAAATCTAATTTTGTGATGGCCCAGTGGTTAAGGCCTCGACTCTCATGCATGAGGTTGAGGTTTCAAATTCAGGCAAGTACCAATGTGACTTTTTCAATTCATATGTATTTTCTGAGTTTATCTGGCACATTACTGACATTGGTGAAGGAAAACACTGTGAGGAAACCTGGACTTATAGTTATTATAAGTCTGAAATCGCCAACCCGTCCCGAGCAAGCATGGCGATCAATGCTGGTGCCTTCTCTGTATGAGAAGAGGCCTTTGCCCTGCAGTGGGACAGTAACAGGCTGGTATTATATTATAAACAAAAAGACCTAACAAGGGAATTATTTCATGAACAGCTACCCTTCATTCATTAATAAAACATTGCTTCCATTTTACTTTTCAATTGTCATCATCTTACTTGAGTATAAACAATAGGCTATTTGATTATAATATCATAATATTAGAAAACCACATAGATTAATATTATGCGTTTAATAAAATTTGCAGAATTTTCTGAAACTAGAATTGTTCTGAATATTAATATTTTCGGTCTTTGACTTAGCAATAGAAATTTGTGGAATTTGCTAAAAATAGAATTGTTCTGAATATTATTAATTTATTTATTCGACTTCTTGTTAGGATCTTATCATTCCCAAGCTTTTACATGGTTCTTTAGACGGCCTGAATCTTGTCAACAATTTGAATCTAGGCCTAGTTATTCTTGCTATGATCCTGTTTATCATGTCTTTTAATATAAAAGAACTAATTCTTATAAAACCAGCTTCAACTAAATATACATATTGTGAGTTTTAAATTGTTTAGTGGCTGTATTTGTTCCATTTCTAATTTTGATAGAGCAAGCTAGGTCCTGATGATCATAACTATAAGATTTTCTTAATTATTACAAAATACAGCAAAGAAAAATACAGTATTAACATTATAAATTATAATGTTGTTTAAATATTTAGTATTTCCTAATAGTTATAGAACTTAATGTCATATTTAATTAGTAATTTTAATGTTCTGAATGCAATTTAGAGTTCATAAGAGGTGCTGAACCTCTTTAATGTAACAACTGCATACCACATGAGAGTATTGCACTCTATTTTAATTTAAATACACTTCTGGATGGGTGTGTCCGGACTATTTCCAAAATGGAAAGAAGGATACTATCTCAGTGGGTAGGTTGCTGCCCAATTAACAAGTCCCTGTGGACGTTGCTTTAGCAGCAAGCTCCATCTGCACTAGACCTATATTAGAGATCCCAGCCGAAACCCCCTCCGCAGGGGCTAAATAGTCTTTAGTTTTATTTAGTGGCATAAGTACTCATTTACTTCTAATTCAGTGTGTGAAACACATGGGCTGGGTGAGCATACCTACAGGTCTTCTTATAACGGATTGTTTTATAAGATGGGATGTCAAAATAAAAATAAAACTGCTTGAGTAGTTTTGCCTCCTCAAGACAATCTGTATTTGCGTTAGGAATTACCTAATCACAATATTTTACACTGAAACCTTTAAGTTGTAGTGTTTCAAGTCTCTTTAGACATGACCGGATTGTTTAGAAAACAACAATGCGCTTCTGAAGTAGATACTAGCAAGAAGCAATTTAGAAGTTTGTTGATAGTGTTTTTGAGTAAGATTAGTGATATAATGTAGAAATGTTAACAGATTTAACACTTACTTGTCTACTCGTTCAATTGTAAATGCGTGGGCCCGACTTACAGGAAATCGTTTCGATCTCTTTGCCGTTGTTCGGCAGTGGGAATAGGTGCCTTCTTCCTCCGAGGATAAAGAGCATTCTTCACCACTATCGCACTTAGGAGAATCCGCAGGCACCGGTGACAATTTAGATTTAATGTCACCTTTCGATCTCCATTTCGGCATTTCGCTGGCTCAACTATCAGCGTAACACTATATATCACTTACCACAAGCACTATTATTCACTTTCTATAAGTTTTTTCTGAAACTTTACAATTTTCTTTAAAGAAAATTATCGAAAGAAAAAATTTCCGTACGTTGGCGGCAAAATTTTTAGACGCTATGATTGACACTTGTCATGAGTGACAGATCGAGCTGGCAGCCGCGATTCCTGCTTCAGTGAAAGATCCACAGGTAACTTTTGGCACCCGTAAGTACGTTTTATGCTTATTATCGGTAAAATTTAAGACAGCTTCTTCAAATCAAATGTTATGTTTTGAAGAAACATAATAATATATTTTCTTTGGGTCATTCTACTGCACATAATTCTATTACACAACTACTCTATGGACATCTGTGATATCATTCCTCTCTCTAAAACCGATGTGTTCTTGGAGCGGGATGCAGACGCCGCTACCACCTCGCGTGTTTCGGCAGTATGATGCAGCAATTTTAAATCCGCTAAATTATATCATGGTTTGTTTTTCTTCCGATAACCAGGTTTCTGTTAAGCATATTACGTTATATATTAGGTTTTCTTCAATGAAAGCTTCAAGTAAGTGTTGTTTATTACAAATACTTTTGTATGTTTTGGAATAAAATGTTAAATTGTGGTCCTGTGTCTTTGAAAGGAGTTGTTTTTTGTATTTACGTTACTAATTGTCTCCTTGTGTTGGTCGTTGCTGTTTCCATTGTTTTGGGTTATTTTTGTTTTGTTATTTGTCTCATCAGTTTATGCACGTTTTGGAGAGTTTCGTTTAGGTAACAAAGAGGTATCACAATCAGCTAAAATAATATTTGAAAGGGTCCTCCTTACCGTTTTTTAACCCGTATCTGTCACAGTTAGATAGGTTCTCACTCGTATTTACATAAATTAACATTTATTTTTATTTTTATGACCATAATAATAATAATTTAAAAACACTCACTTAACACAATTCCAATTGTTTTAAGTGAGTGTTTTAAATTTTTTATATAATGGTAAAATATTACCCTTCTTCTGGTATGTTATGAAGGAGTTGATTTTTTGCCTGTGAAAAATAATGTTTAGGCACAATAGGCTGTAAACTGAGAGCAGTATGCTAACTTTTGGGAGCTCATAAAAATGCAAATAAATTTAAAAAATTAACTATTTAATTGTTTAAATGTTTTTGGAAATTATGAATTTATCATGATCTTGTAAATGACCTTATTATATACCGGTAATCAACCTATGCTTAACCGCTGCAATTACTTCAATCATCTTTGCATTTACAATCTGTATAAAAATACATAAATGATCGCAGTTCATTTTATAGTTTGACAACTAAATAGATACCTAATTAATCCTAATTCTTTATGTGAACTATTAATCTAGTAGCTGATCTCTGAGAAGCAAGGAATTAATTGCAGTGACGAAGTTTGTTGTATTAATGAAGTCTGTAGCATATTTGGTAATGGTTTACGTTTAAAATATATCAAGAATTATTAAGAAGAGGAAAAAAGTAAATAAATAAACGTATAAAAACTCCAACCAATTGCCATTGCCATTTTTATACGTTTATTTATTTACTTTGATGGCAATCTGTCATAATCTGCCCAACTTCACGGGGTTGAAGTGGGGTCAAAGTATCATATTAGATATTTCTTTTTATCTTGATATTTTTTCGTCTTCTCATAGGTAAGTTAAACCAGAAATGGTATGTACGTCGGTAATCTTCGTATTTTTGCATTAGCGCGGACGTTCACGTTACAGAGTTACCTAGAGGCAAAGCTTCTATGTAAGTTTAGTACCGCCGTGTTTTATCATTGCGCGTTTTTATGAATTTTCCTTTATGTCGGGTTACCTACTCTGGTCGCAGCTCGTCATATGTAATGCAAAAGTTTTAAATAAGTTTTTCGGAATCGCATAGAGCTGTATCTATAATTTTCTAACCAAAATGGGCAAGTATTTCCATGGTTGTAACAGCTCTATATAAGATTTCATCAACGCGTGTTTGTTTATCGTATTTCCGAAGATATACAATGATTGTCAAAGCTCCTGCCTGAGATCTGTATAAGATTATACAACATATCAATTCATCATTTTCAACTGGATCGATATCATAATAATGATAAACCTGCGTCAATAAACGAGAAAAACATCGATTGATAACAGTGACACGAGATAAAATATTATCCTATTTAATATCACTGAATCATCATGAAAAGGTGTATTTTCAAGTTATGATGATCTTGGTAGATCAACTTATCAAATTGTGTTTTATAATAACTCTTGTGATTATTTCGGGGTTGCCCGACTTATTTCGAGCTCGAACGAAACTCTTAGTCATCACGGTAGATCAACTTATCATATTGTGTTTTTCTGATAACTAAGAACTCTTGTCATTTTTTCGGGATTGCCCGACTGATTTCGAGCTCGACCGGAGCTCTTAGTCATAGGTCTCACGCAGACACGTTTTAGCGTCTCACAAAAGTTATTGTTATTATTAATCTATCAAAGTATGTTCATATAAAAATAAAAGTTTGTATGTCCTATATGTATTATGCATTAAGCTGTAGGTACTGAGTGGATTTTTCAGACGGGGTAGTTAAGTAGGTAACTTAACGGTGGTAGCTACCGGAAAACGTTCGTAGGAGACTGTCCTTAACTTTTTGAGTAATTGTTAACTGCATTTACAGATTTTATATAAAATGTACAGTCAGCAGAAAATAGGCAATTTTCACAAAACTTTTGTTGATGCTCTCATGTCTGAATAATACACCCTGCATAAACCTTTCAGCAGATTGAAACTTGAGTAAACGTCGTGCGTACATCTACGACGGTCTCGGGAATGAAGTCGCGGGCAACAGCTGGTTTGAAATAAACTTTAATGTTTGTGAGGCCCCTCTATATATATTATGAAACTAGTTACCACCCGAAGAAACGACCGCAGTAACCGTAGCTTTACCTCACCGATAAGTCAACCATGTACCTACGGTACACAGCACATCATTGGTAACAAAAATAGTACGCCAGGCCAGCTCAAGGTCAAAGTGTTACCACTGACGTGCGGCTTACTGCACCTAGTGTATTATTGAAATTAATTAGAAAATAAGAGAAATGCGAGAAACTTATCATCTCACGTGATAGATTGTGTAATCTGAGGGAATTGTACTTTTATCGCGGTTATCAATGTAGCACTCAATATACTTAATTACAGTTGTTCTCAAATCTAATACCTACCGGATTTATGGTATTAGAACTTTTCATCGGTTTACATGATGAAACATACTATGTGAGATCATATTTTTTACAAATTAGGTAATGTTTCCTGTTCATCATCTGAAGCTTTACAGCCGCGGGTGGGCCTGAGCCTGGTCAAGTATATTTTTCCAACGTGACCTATTTCCGGCTTTCTCTATCCAGTTTCTCATTTCAACAATTCTTAAATCTTGGTCTACGCCAGCCAATCATCTCAGATTGGGCCGCCTTCGACTTCTCCGGCCATCCGGTATACCATCCAGTAAACGTTTGGGTCCTCTGGTCTCGTGCATTCTTGCGACATGTCCTACCCATCTAAGACGTTCTATTTTGATGGTTTTTATTACACTAGGCTCGTCAAACATCTCGCAGAGCTCATGCTTGTACCACGTTCGCCATTGCTCGTTTGCCAGCACTGCACCAAATATGCGCCTGAGGATTCTGCGTTCGAATACTAACAAAGAGTTCTCGTCTTTTCTGCTTAGTACATAGCATTCTGAGCCGTATGTCAGTGTTGGTCTTAGTAAGGACTTTTAAAGGAGAAGCTTAACGCTTCTTGAAAGGAATTTTGAATGAAAATACCTTAGCAGGCTGAAATAGCATTCAATGGCCGCTATTATTCTCCTGCTTATTTCTGAAGATATATCATGTTTATCCGTTCTAAGGATCCAAGATACACGAATTCGCTGACACAGGCAAAGGTGTTATCGTCAATCGTAATATCGGATGGCAGGTCATGCAGTGTTTCCTGTTAGTCTCTACATAATCATTTCAGTTTTGTTAAACACTGGGAAACCAAGTGATCGCTGATATTTATTTATCTAATAGTAGATTACTGATCGACTTAATGAAGCAAGTCTGCAGACACCTTTATAAATAATTGCTTCACTGTATAAATTATTATGTAGGTAAATAATTTAAACTTACAGTCGGACAATATTATTGTTGCTATAATTAATTTCGCCTTATAATTTATAGCCTATAGACTGACCGGCACCCTAATTGCGTAACATACGATCAATCACAATCTGAATCATTTTGAAGGATATTGCTAACCCATTGCTTCTTAATTTCGAAAAATTTGTCTGCTCAACAACTGTTGAGCTGTCAGTTGACCTGTCAAAATGGAACAGGTTGTGATTGGTCGTGTGTTACGAAATTGGGATGCAGACTTACAGGGAATGTCTATGCAAAATTTGAAAGAATCTATCCGGTAGTATTTGTGTGATGCTGGAACACATTCAGACAGAAATAATGACAAACAAACAAAAATTCTAAAAACTCTATTTTTGGTATTAGAATCATTCGCGCTCCAATTGTATTATACAGGGTCAAAAATAAATTAGCTAGCAATACTCCGCACACGTTACGGGTATCGATATTTAAACACGATAAAACAAAAAAATTACTTATTTTCTCAACTCATACTTCAAGTAACTATACCAGCGACCGTTGACCCCAAACAAAAAGATCATAAAATTTGTTTATTTTTATTATGTTGAGATATTGATACCGATCATGACTACGGAGTTTTGCTTGCTAAATAATTTGACACTGTATGTATAGATAACTTCGTGATCATAATTATACAAAATAGGCAAGTACTTTCATGGTTGTATCGCTACTATTGTTTGTAGATAATAGCTACTGCCCGCGACTTCGTTTGCGTCGAAGTCGATAAAATACAGCTCACGTTACTCGCTGTTATTGTAGGTGTCTATATGTGGAATCGTTAAGTATTAAGTTTTTTTTTTAAGCGCTTAAGTATTTTTTTGAGTTTATCCATTACAAACAAACGTACATAAAATCAAATATTTTATTTTCATAATATTATAAGTTTAGATTAGATCATCATCATGCGGTCGTATTTTCGAATATTGACGTCAGTTCCCGAAACACATACCTCATCTGGTTTAACTGTATCTATGTATTAACGTTAGTTGTAGTCAGTATCAGTACCTATAATAAGAAGGTAACCAAAATTATCGAATTACTTACGTCCTCAGTTTCCTTGTCTGTCATGACAACTATGGCCATGCTGACGCTGACTCTCATGAAGTAGCAGATGACCATCGCGAAAAATAGCATCACCGCCTGCAGATGCCGGATCCCCAGGATCGGCCCTGAAAATGTACGAGAAATGAATTTAGTAAATAGATTAGAACAGAATTTGATAGAGTAGAGTAGAATAGAATATCGTTTATTGTTGTTGTACGTGGTTAGTAAGCAAAAAGTGTGTCTCCTGTGTTGGAATACACGATGGAAGGAACCTCTTGTTCATCTTCATTCAAAATCTGCTGCCTATGCTCCAAATTCTTTAGTCTTCCACTCAATTCAGACACAACAAAAACAAAGATCCAAAGCAGACCCCATCTTCACTTTAGTACAAACAGTAAATCAAATAACAGTTCGTTTTGAACACAGAAACGCGCACCCCGAACACATCGCCACCGATTAGGTGGGTACTTACAGAAAGTCCTTACAACGAGCGAACATTCGCATTCGCGACTGGCATTTGTCTCAGATCACCGTACAGCCGCGTATCAGACGCTTCACTTCTTGTTTATTTTTGCCTTTTATTCGACATCTTTCATTCAAAGTGAAATATTTAAACACAAAATGAATCAAAACTGATACATTATTTTCCTAGTGACGTTCGAAAAGTGCTGATTCTCAACCTATTTTGAATAAATTACTTTTGAGGTTTCATCAATTCTTGGGTATTTTGTTTGCTATTCATGGTGTTTTTATGGCTTTTTTGTTTATTTTGCAATACTTATGTTGTTCTTATTTATAAATATGATGCGGGAGTGGTAGGATTACTGATCTCAAATGTAAAATTTAATATTTTATTGTAACCTACACTTCGTTGTCAGTGTAAGCAAATGTGCTTAGAAAACCTGGAACTTTAGTCTTAAAACGTGAATACACAAGACTAAAGTCGCCTACGCAGGGACGCATATGCATACGCAGGGAGAGCAATTAGTGAGCTTTACAAAATAATGTTGTTTAAGATCGACTCATAAAACAATAAAAATAAAAGTTATAAAACTAAAACCCAAGTACGACAAAAAGTCATCTAAAAGGGTATAAACAAGACATCACAGACACACAAATAAAAAATCCGGAGTCACACATGTTAGGGCATTAGCATAAATCGAACAGATTACGTGTGAATATGCTCTTTAAGCCCTTTCATTTGATACTCAACACGATATCATTAAAAAAAAATGTTTTTTAGGTGTATGGGCGCCATATTCAATTTAATGTGACGTAACCCATAACCAGCGGATAATCAAGACGCTTCCAACGATACCTGATTTGTCAAATTGTCATGAGTTGTTTAGAATCTATGAGGTTGCAGATGAACATACATACAAACATCATACATATATACATACCGGTCAAAACCATAACCCTCCGTTTTGCATCGCCGCAGTCGGATAAAAATACTTGGGGCGTTAACTAGGTAGGTACCTACTTAAGAAAGTAAATACAATCCTTCATGTCCAAGCTGTTATATAATAAAAATATCGTTAGAACCATCCATTACAAGATGTAACGCTAATGTGAAGGTAATCGTGGGCATCATCTTGTGTTTACATATCAGAATGTCAATACTAACGTATAGTTACACTACGTGAATGTATAATCGTACGTTATTAATGTATTTAACATTAATAACGTACGATTATACATTTTACCTCGTAAAGTAATGTTCAATTGGTCGTACAAGCGCACAAGTCGCAAAAACAAAAAACTGGTGTTTAGGTACATATTGCAGACCAGTGAAGCATGGCACAAAAGGGAGGAGGCAAAATAATTCAAAATTAAAAAAAAAATCAAAATTCAAAATATTTTTATTTCACATAAACCTACAAGGGCACTTATGAAACGTCAGAAGCTAGGTGCACGGTTCCAATTGGTCGTTACCTATGGAGAAGACCCGGCAAGAAACTCCGCGGTTACTCTTTTAAAAGTAAATGGTTTTTACAATGTTTCCAAGTTACAGTGTTAAAAGGTATGAGGGGACAGTGTAGGCCCATCAACAAGTACCAGGTACTTAGCAAAATATTAAATGGTCCACAGATCTACAGTCTGTTATGTCTACAACGTTCTCTCATTCACAAAATTTAAAAGAAAAGAAGCTATATAAAAGACAAATGAAATTCCTAATAAAAATAAAAATCTATTTAAACCAAATGATAATGGTTGCCACTACTGCTGTAACAAATCAAATAATGATAATGATAAGTATTGAAACCCGTACAATCGTACACACATAATATATGTGCATGTGTGACCTATGCTAGGCAAATGTGGGTAGCAACCTAAGCTTTATCTAGACACTCAAAGCTAAATTCGGGGGATGAATTATTAACACATCTGGATGGTTAGAGCTGATCTCTGTGGGCAACTCTTGGGAGAGGCATATTATGTTTAGCTGTAGACGTCTTTTAGCTGTTATGAAACGCGCTTTTGTATGGCAATAATACGCAGTAGGTCTATGAAGCACTGTGTGATCAGAATGCTGACAACCACTTGTAACATGTATTTCAGATTATTTTCAACATTTATTATTGGATATTTTCAAAACATCCTTAATATATTCTCATTGCTGCTCCAATGAAAGATGTAATGAAATAAATTATAACATTCGTGGAAATGCACGATGATTGGATAAGAGTATGTTATTCATACTTCGGTTGATATTTGTGGAGTTACTGACATCATCTTGGCTGATCAAAGGTATGTTGTATGTTTCTAAAACAATTTCAAACCTAATATCATACTTACTGACTTTTTTCCCTGGAGGGAACTGCATGTGATATCGACTGTATCATATTCTTACGAGAAACAATCAATTCTTGAAATGAGTCAGAGTTTGGACTAGGACATAAAAAGGTCGTAATATTCCTTACTTTCATGATTATATCGATACCTCTGGGCTCAAAGGGCGTATAGCACAAAACATAAACCCATGTTTTGTGCTATACGCCCTTTGAGCCCAGAGGTATCGATATTAGAAGAAAATTAAACAGAAGCCCAGTTATGGATACTTATTCTACTCTTTGAGTTATTGCGTCAGATTGACAAAACTGACAAGCTATACTCTTTGCTGTTAAGCAAGCGGTTGACATTTCCAATTCTAACCCATTCTGTCTTGTAAATAGTAATTATGTTAGATCACTAATAATTTATTTTTAAATCGATTTATAACGTTACTTACTTACCAACATCCCGCTTAAAAATACATTCAACAAGCCCACTGGTTATGTCAATAAAAATATTTAATACGTTACCTAAATCAATAAGAAAAGAAAAAAACTCCATCTACATATTCACGAATAAATAAAAAAACCGGCCAAGTGCGTGTCGGACCACACACAATGAAGGGTTCCGTAGTTGGGATGAATTTATCCCAAGAACAAACTTAACATTGTAGTTGAAAAACATGTATACAAAATGTATGGGAGATCATGTTCTTCAAACTGCAAATTTAAGTTGGTTGATTATTATTCGTTAACCTGTAGGTACAGCCTACTTAGCTCTCATAGTTTTCCTTTTCATTTCGTTATATATATACTACTGCTGAGATTTTGTTCACAAATCCAAGTACAACCATTTAGCTAGCAAGGGGGGGGGGGACACTTGACTCTAACAATCTACCCCATGTACCACAACATGGGGTATTTTTGTTTTCTTGGTTTTATTTTACCACTTCGTCGGCATGATTAATATGTATAGGTACATATGGCAAATTACAGCTTTTTAGTACTAACCGTCTCTGAGCTAAGCCGCGGAAAAACAGACGGACATGGCGAAACTATAAGGTTTCATTGTTTACTACGGAACCCTCAAAAACTATATAAGTAAATGTTATTACAGTGTAAACGAATATTTAAATGATAAATCCCTAAAAGTCTTTATTTTTTATTTTTTATTAAGTACCTAGCTGTGCCCGACAAGTTCCACAATTTTTATTTTAAGCAAATGTTTACCACCTAAGCATATACATTGTGGAATGCAATAATGTATTTAGTATTGACTCTGTTCACTAGATTCTCATGGCATAACCACAAGAGGAAAACCTAGAAGAAGTATGAATTTACTAGCGGCCTGCCTATGCTTCATACGGGTGCAATCAACTAATGTATTGACATGTCAAAATATCGAGATTTCTGTGCTGTAATATAAAAATACCAGCCTATTATTGTCCCACTGCAGGGTGAAAGCATCTTCTAATACAGAGAAGGCACGAGCATTGATCACCAGGCTTGCCCAAGACGGGTTGGTTTAGATTTATATTCATTACATTCAAAATCAACGTTTCCTCGCGCTGTTTTCCTTCAGCGATGACAGAAATGTTAAGGATAAACTCGGAAAGTACATTATAAATGAATTGTAAAGGTCACATTGGTCTGAGACGCGGGGCATTAACCACTGGGCCATGATGTTCTGTGCTATAACTAAATTTAAATAGTACCTAATGAATTCAACACATAAAACTTCCAGAATCAATATTAAAAATCTTGACGTAAATTCACACATGATGCTCTTGCATCATAAAATTAACCATTGTACGTTCAATCTCTGTAATGAGATGGTTAAACAACTGTTTGCTGGCTTATCTTCACGCTCGTGTGGGTTTGTGTGTGAGCAGGCATCCAGCTATTGTGTGCGTTCACAAATGACTGTTCATAAATATGTTTGTGTTACAGCTGCATCAATTAGTGCGATGACATTATGGTTGATTTGATTGGGTTAACCAATTGGTATACAAACAAACAGATTAAAATGTTTATTAATTATTAACAATTGTCTACAACAATAGTACCTAATACGCTGATAACCTATGCGGATTCTAGCTAATTGCAGCTTGTTATAATTTCGTGTGTAAAATGTAAAGAATCCCTTGTCTTGTCTCAAAAAGCCAGGTAGCACTCGCAACACCATAATGCATACGTATTGATATTTAAGACAATTTTCAAATAAATCAATAGGTTAGATACCTATTGATTTATTTGCAAATTGTCTTATTTATTAGTCGTAAACTATCGGCTCAGGGAAAACCATAATAACCACAACAAGATGTTTCCTTTCTCAAAGAATGAGGTAATTAGCGAATTACAAACGGAGCATTTGACATTCAATTAATATTTTTGGTCAAACGTTTCTTTACGATTTATTTCGTGGTTATAGAAGTCATTGAACTTATCAACCGATTGTATATTTTAGGATTGTGAATGAGGAAAATACTAATGCTCGGGATATTTTCCTTCACATTTTTTAAGAACTTAGAATACTTGCAATTCTGAGTATATTATCTTACTATACAAAACTATGTAGACGAGGTCTAGAATACTAAATATTGATAATATTAATAGATACAGAAACCTCTTTACTGGATATAAAAATATCTGCTATTGCAAAAATAACATCTAAATGTAAGATTTTCTATTTTTTTAATGTAAATTAATTTTATTCAAGCGACGTTTCTTTTAACAAATAAAATATGGAGAGAAAGGTGTTCTAAAAAAAATATTATATTTATTAAGTACCTTACCTTTGCTAAGTTTATACGATTCTTCTTCCGTCATTTTTATTATTTTAATTCACAAAAAAAAAAACACAAATTTTATACTGAACTGTTGATTGAAAAAATTATAGTCTATAAAATTACTTATATTATTTATTTAACCACCAAAATAAATAATATAGGTTCTGTTCTAAAATTTTATATTCGAGCGCGGTCTTCGCGCTTGTGTTGCGCGCGCGCTACCTGTCGATAGACTTGATCGTATTTTTCTTAATCACAGGCAAAGAAATCTCAGTCAATGTCACGGGCAAGTTATGCAAGAGCGAAACCAATGCGCTCTGCATTGTTTCTGGCACAAAGTAGACGTTAGTGTGGATAGCTGGTCAAATAAACTTTAGGCTGGTGGATAATGTTTTTTTTTGTTATTATTGTGGGTAAAGGGTCCCCGAAACGATCAATTGCAATGGTCAATGTTTTGTGTGTTTATTTTCAATCGCTTCAATTGCATTTTGTGGATGATCAATTTGCGCATCAAATCACTTAAACATTGACAATTGCAATTGATCGTTTCGGGGACCCTTTACAGTTTTTTGCGCGTAATCAGCCATGTAAAAAGAAACAGGTGCTTAAAAGATACAATAATATGCAGTTGTGAGGCATTAGCGCACAGAAAAACATGTTGTCTTTATTAGGTACATAGAAGCATACTACTACTTATGACCTCTGAAATCTACAAGAGACGTGGTCAGTTTTTAACACAAACTCATTGTAAGTACGTAATATACATACAATAGATGTTTTTATGTGTTATTTTTGCCTTCCGATACGCTAAGAAGAATAGTTATTTGAATGGATTGTGTGTATTTGTGTGAGATTATGGACGGTCTGACGTCAGACATACAGGAAGACGCACCCTCGTGTAAGTTGTTTGCGAAGACATTGTTCTTGTCGGTGAAGATGGACCTGTAATCCAGTGCAGATTGGAGAAGTGGCAACAGAAGCTGGAGAATGTTGGCTTAAAAATCAACAGAACCAAAACTGAATATGTGTTCTGCGATTTCGGTGGTCTCTTCTGTTCTGGAGCCATACCGCTTGATGGCGGGCTTCTCCCGGTCTGCTCCGACTCCCGGTATTTCGGTTCACTCGTGCAAAGATGGTCTGACTGTTATGCACAGAATTATCACTGGCTGGATGAAATGGTGGCAGGTAATCCTATACTATTAAATGAGCAAAATAGAAATATATATTTGTAATCATATTCTCGAAAACGGCTCTAACGATTTCGATAAAAATTGCAAAATAGGGGTTTAGTCGAGCAGAGCTCGGTCGCCCAGGTACTGGGAATAATCTGCGACCCTCGAATTCTCATTAAACTTAAAAATCTCCTATTAAATCTCCCCGATTTAGAAAACAATGCTTTGAACTGCTGTCTTGTCTAGATCAGAATATTGAGCCACAAAAGGCATGTATGAAAAGCAATTGCATACAGCTGGGATAAGAATGCTGAGAGGGATGTATGGTGTTATGCGAATGGTTAGAATAAGAAATATTTACATAAGAGAAAGTTTGAAAGTGGCCCTGGTGACTGAAAAGTTGTGTGGTAATCGGTTGTCATGGTATGGGCATGTGATGCCGTGCGGAGGAATGAGGAAAATGTCTTGAGTTAAGTTTTGAGTATAAGAGACCAAAGAAACGATGGATGTGCTGTGTCAAAAATGACGTCTAAAATGGGTGAGACTAACGAGATGACTAATAGAGAAGTATGGAAGAAAAAGACATGGTGTCGGTCAATGCGGCATGTTCGTGAACGTGCGCCGTCAGTTGTGACTGGTCATCTCTTAGCTGCCATGGCTAATTTTAATTACCTATTTTATTTTTGATATCTTTTATTTTGTATCTTTGGACGCTTTTAACGTGCTTGTCTTTTTTACGTCGTGCTCATAAATAGTTGTAAATTCAACACTGATGATGTAACTAATATTTTGTAGCAATATAATTTAAAAGAGGGTTCGTGGGAGTTTCTTGCCCATAGGTTCTTCTCCATAGGTACCTACTTAGCTTTGGAATGGGCAAATAGCTCCATATTTCTGACTGACCGACTCCTTGACTATTCAAAAGTGCCTGTAAATGGTTTAATTGAAATAAATTTGAGTAGGCAGGAGAATAATGATGATGATATGTGTATTTGTGTATCTCTTATATGTCTAATAGTAGGTAGGTACGTTTTGTTATTTACACCTCCTTACAACAAGCTATCCAAATGTTTATTTACCTAAGAATAAACACAACACTTGATACCACCATCGAAAATACTTTACAAAAACGTCCACTGTAAGAAATGTGCCCATCTGTACCGCATTTGGTATAATCGCTGCTGTTAGCAAACACATTCATTACATTTTCCCACATTTCCTTTAGGGATAATGAGTGTAGACGTCACGTATACGTAGGTATACATTACGAGGCAGCTTATATACGTAAGTAAACATTACGTAGGGCGTACGAGAGTAAGTAAGACTTGTAACATTTATCGCGTCAATACTTTATTTCCTCAACCTTAGTCATGGTGGTTAATGAACCTATACTTATGACAGTCATACTGTCTTGTTGACTACACTATGAAACGTCTTTTAAATTACCTTGGTCGATGCGGTATTTATTTTCACGTAAAAAAAAACGCTTTTCATGTCTGCTGTGCGACGGCTTAGTTTTAAACTGCACAATGGATTTGAATGCGGTTTTCACACTTTTCACCGCTTTTCAGAATGAATTCTGGAAGGTTCATGTGTATAACACATTAATATTTAACTTATATCTAGCACATAAACCTCGATGTTTTAACATGTCGCCACAACAGTATATCTATTGCACCCGTGTGAAGCAGGGCAACTCTAATCATTCCCATTTTGCGCTCCAAGATCCAACATTTTATCAATTGTTTAATTGACTCGAGCGTCCGTAAAATACCGGTCGTCTACAGGTGAACCTTTATAAAATCAGAAATGATTTGCTAAACTCAAAACCTATTTTGGTCCATGAAAAATATCAATAAAGAGCTACCTATTCAAAACAAAATCCATTTTTAACCGACTTCCAAAAAGGAGGAGGTTATTGTTCGGCGCGTTTGTATGTTTTTATTTTTTTAATGTATTTCCACCGATTTCTCCGTCAATTGAGGACCAATTTTGAAAAATATTTTTTTGTGTAAATTATACTAATACCCTTTTATTAGTATAATTTTTCACTATTTAGTTGTAGTACCTACCCCACACAAATTTGAATACCACTACCTGCTATGTACACAACAGTGTCAGGAAGTTATTATCATATCATCCACATAGACTAGAAGTCGGTTGTTTTTTTGTTTGTAAAAAGTTTTTTATCATAATAAAAATCCGCTTTATTTACAATATTATTTTAAGTTTCAGACAATTTTATTAGCGCTTTTTTCGGGTGTTCCATCTGAAACACAAAGGACAAATTAATTAAGAGATTATGAGGTTATATTATGTAGATATAAGGGAGGGCTGTGTCCGTGTGCACGGTTGCACGTTATACTACAGCCATGCTATTCTGTAAACATCTCACCGTGAAAACTTGGGTGAAGTGAGCTATCAATAGTGTCAATCCCTGTGGATCGACAGCTCACTCCACGCTCACTTCACCTAAGTTTTCACGGTGAGATGGTTACAGAATAGCACTGCAGACGTGAAAGTGACGCTCTTTAGAGCAATAAGTACAACCTTCTACATATGCAGCTTGCGGGAGAAATATTCGCAGGCGTCGTATGGAGTTTGCGCCCTTCGTGTCCAATTTAATAACGCTTTCCGAAAACTGATTGGGTTGCCGTGGCGCTGCAGTGCGTCAGGGATGATTGCGGCGGCGCGTAGATTGTTTTTACATTATAATGCGCAAGTGCGCAGCATCAATGGTGGGTGGCGAGTCATGGTCAGCTCCAACAGGGTGCTGAAAATGATAGCTGACAGAGTGGACTGTCCATATATAATGCAATACTGTCAGTTACATGTCATGTGTCACCGTATCGTTTTGTTTACTAATACTTAATTACTGGTTATTAATTATTAACCAGTAATTAAGTATTAGTATTAGTAAACAATCAAATCTTTATTTCGAGCGAATACTTATATAGGGTTCTATCTGAGTATTCGCTCGAAGTAAAGATTTGATTTAATTCTATTTTAAGTGTCGCACTGTAAGGCAAAGGGCTCCTTCTTATTACAACATCAAGCGCTAGTTTAATATAAGATAGCATTTCAGAGAAGAGAGATTTATGAATTTCTCATTTCAATTTTCAAATAATCAAATCATTGCACTCGATTTGTAATAGGCACTACAAATTGACATCCACATTCCACATCCATATTTGTTGATCCATCTATTCACATTTTCGTCAGACTGACACTATAGGTCACTGTCTTTTAAGTTTTTGAAAGACTAGAAAATAAAATAAATAATAAGTAGGTATCTCCGGAGAAAAATTGCTGCTTTTCGCTGCCATTGAAAATGACGTCGTCGATCTTATAAGGTTATAAAACACCACCGTTTTGTTGAGAATGTAGTGTTAATAAAGGAGACATTAATTTGGTAACACAATTTATTTAGAAGTATTTACAAAATTTACAAATCCATAACAATAAATACCAATTTTTTCCTTAAACTTTCTCAGCCTTCTTTTCTTCTCCTGAAATTGAAAAAATAAAGTTATTGATATTAGGTGCACAACAATTCCACTTATTTATTACATAATTACGTAATAGGTTTTCCAGAAGAATAATATGAGTTTTAACAATTATTGCAGGTTGCGGTAGATGAATTTAATTAGTTAATCAAAAGTCTGTTTTTTTTTTAGATATGTCATACGAATAATTATGATCATATATAAAAAGAAGGTTCTTATAAGTATGAAACACTTATTCACATTAGATTATAGGAATATAAAGATCATAAATGCATTAGGATAAGGTTCATATTCATACGGAACTCTAACTTTACTTAAGAAAGTATAGTCAAAGTACGATCTGTGAATTTATTTGCCCTAAGCATATCTAGAGTTTTCTGGTTATCTCTCAATTTGTGAAACAGTTTTTAATTCAAGACCAGTTTCTCCTGAAGTAACTTCTTTGGTTTCTGGTTCGTTCCAAGACTGTCGTTCACTGGTGCCGAAGATGACGAAGAATGTGTTGGTGGCAATGTAGATGGCAGAAGCAACGTAGAACACTTGACGCCATTGCTCAGGGTCACTCTGCAAATATTAGAAATTTTTACATTGTAACTTCAAAGACAAAATAAATGCTGTGAGACCATATTATGATAAAACGGATAAAACTGACCATTTGTAACTTACAATAATAGTCATGTAAAATCTAAAAAACCTGTAACTAAATACCCAAAACTGTATGCTAATAGTTTGATTTTGAAAGTGCTCGGATCATAAGACACATTCAACCAGTCAGGCTTGTAAATACACTCCTATAGGATGAAACACTTATTTTTCAATGTAGTGTTTAATAATATATAATGAAATTTGCAACACCTATGAAAATGATCTGAGCAAAAATATTCTTTCTTACTTTGAATATACTTTTAGTTTCAAAACGGTGACGGAGAATACCGGATGTCAGAGAACCAAAAAATAATTCAAAAACATGCGTCAACGTCTAAGTCATCCAGCAACCCGTACTGTGCCCGCGTGATGGATTACGGTCCAGTCAATCTCACAGAGAGGAGGCATATGTCACAGCGGAGGGAACTAGATAGGCTGATAAAGCTTCGTGCAGACTAGCGCGACACGACAGCGCGACGCGACACTTGGTTATTATTATACCGTGAGGTTTTCTTAGAAATTGTATTGTTCGAGTCGCGTCACGGCGTCGCGTCGCGCTGGTCTGCACGAGCCTTAATGCTTATGCATCTATTCTCCTTACCTCATCCTGCAGAATAAGTCCAGCGACTAAAGGAGCGATGATTGACACAATGTTTGCGAAGAAGTTGGTGATGCCCATCATGGTGCCCGCGAAGTTCGGAGCCATGTCGATGTGGACCAGCTGTTGGAAAATCACGTTTTCTTAAAATTATTACCTCAAGACTTTCAGCTGGTTTTTTTGGTGACTGACTTAACAATTAAGGATGAATTTCACCAATGAAGCTGCAGCGCTTATAAGCCGCGTTCATGAGCTGTTAACGACATCCATCATTGTTGTAGAATATTGATACTAACAGCTCTTGAACGTGGTTGCTGAAAATTTGTCTTTAGGTTACGTTTATAAGTTAGTTTTTGTTCTTAGTTTTGCGTAAATTTCAATGGCAGTTTGAGTGACAAAAAGCTCGCTTTTTATCATAATTAATTTTATACTTTTAGAAAGTGCCCTTCCACGTAAAAGTAGTAATCCAACTATTGAGAACCGTCTAGAAGAGTTATATACCGCATGACTTTTTTTACCGTCTCGAAAAAAATAGGGTATAATAGGTGAACGGAGTAGAAGCCTATGGCATAGAAATTTTAATGTTTTAATTTTTTTCAATAACCTAGAATGAAATTGATTTATCGATAAATACCAAGCATATAAAGTGAACTTTTAATTCCAGAACATTAAAAATAGAAAATAAAAAAGAACCCTACCCTCATACGCACCCTACTAGATGCGCGGAATTTATCATGATATTATGATGGATAGTTTTCATGTTTTTTTAAGGATATTTGGAACTTTTATTTTTTTTATTGAAAAAAATTAAAACATTAAAATTTCTATGCCATAGGCTTCTACTCCGTTCACCTATTATACCCTATTTTTTTCGAGACGGTAAAAAAAGTCATGCGGTATAATTATTGAACTAATTAATTTAGATAAGACAAATACTTTAATAATGGTTCTTACCAAATATCCAGTCATATGGCCAGCATTCAGTCCAACCACTACGGTGAGCACAGCGACCGCCATGACGATGTCACCGGGGGGAACATAGGACAACGCTATCAGAGCTAACCCGGGACCATATTCACCTGGAAACATTTTATATACGACTTAGACCTTACAAACATAAACTCACGCCTTTTTCCCATGGGGGTAGGCAGAAACTATTGGCCGCCACCTGCTACGATACTCACATAATCCTTTTGCTTCGTTTATATTCATACATCGGGACATTCACACACGCTATGGTTGCGAGTACAACGCACTTAACTTTTATGACGAAGATCACCAATAAAGTCACTTATATGTCCTTCTAAGGATATCTTTTCCTTAAGATGTTTATATCTGGGACTGTGTCGTTTGAAATAAATGTTTTTTTAATTTTTTTATTGTGACTACCTTGTTAGTCGGGCAAAGTATTATATTGGGTTTTCCTGTAGCACCGTAGTATTTGAATATAACCTATCGTAACCCCTAATACATACTATACTTAAACATCTGGTGAAATGTTATTGTACTATTTAATACGAGACTTCGGCCTAACCCTTCGGGGAATTCTGATATGCAGAAATGGTTCAGCTTTCCTTTTATCAAATACTAGGTTGATGTAATGAAGATGATGGTGGTAATAAAATACTTACCAATAGAACTGGAAAGTTTTCTGCACATGCTGATGCTGAGCCAGTCCTTCGCGAGGAAGTAATCTGATAAGAATCCGAAGGGGAAGCTTAATAAGTACATCGCCAAGTAAGGGAGAGCTGACATTAGACCATTCTGTGAACATTTGAAAAGGAATACATAATTAACTTCACCCAAACCAACGTCGCAAGAGCTACCCCGAGCATGAGCTCTGGGTTCTATTCGCAGGTCGGAAAAAGTGTTATTGCGTTTTTCCGTCATTTCTCAGTAGCAGCCCGGAGTCTAGATTTGTGGCCGGGTGATGACAATATGCTCGCCCCCAATTACCCACGTAATTGGGGGCGAGCATATTGCAACTTTACCTTAACTGGCGAAATGTTGGTTTACTATAGGTACACTTCTGCCTTACCCATCAAAAGTTACAGGCGTAATGTTGATTATATATCAGCTTCTTATGAATACTTGTATGCAAAAGATTCATAATTAGTTAGATGGCGATTTGTGATGTTAATATTGCTTCGTCTACTAAGTTTTTGTTGGCAATGAAAAGTGTGTCCGCAAGAACGTTAGCTACGGGTATGGCATAATCAGTAACGTTCATTGTCCTGCTTGCTATGAGCTAACGATTAACTAGAATGTAAATAATACAGGGTCAAATTAAATTAGTAGTAGACCGATAAAACAAAAAACAGATTTCCTCAACTCATACTTCTAATCACACAACCAGCGGTCGTAAACCCTAATAGTTATTTATGATACTAGTGCGGTAAGTTGGTTTTTACAAACGAGTAGTTCACTAGTTTGTAAATACCAATTTCCGCACATGTGTCATACAACGTTTTACAACACATTTTTTGACGTCTTATTGAATGGAGAAAAGCTAGAATATATTAATCAAACAGTTTTCCTAGGAATCACGCTAGACGAGAAATTACAATGGATACAACATCTCTTGCGGGGCGGCTAAGCTCTGCCGCTTTTGATGTTAGAAAGATAAGACAGTTAACAGATGTAGAAACCGCGCGTTTGGTCTATTTTAGCTACTTCCACAGAATTATGTCGTATGGCATTTTACTGTGGGGTCGGGCTGCTGACATTGAATCTATATTTATTTTACAAAAGAGAGCTGTCAGAGCCATTTATAATCTACATCGTCGCGAATCTCTCAGGGAACTATTTAAAAGGATTTATATTATGACAGTACCTTGCCAATTCATTTATGAAAATATTATCTATGTAAGAAAAAATCTACATATTTTTAATAAAATAAGCGATAGACATAATTTTAATACTAGAAGTAAAGATAAAATAGATCAACCATTTTTCAGATTATCTAAAGTATCTTCATCTTTTATGGGGTACTGTGTTAAATGTTACAATAAAATACCTTGTGATATATTACAATTAAATGAAAGAAAATTTAAAACTCATATTAAAAGTACACTTTGTAAACAAGCATATTACAAATTAGAGGATTATATCCAAAATAAGAATGCTTGGAAACATGCTGGTCCTGCTCCATAGGATAATCTAGAATGTAGACAAAATCAAACTGGTTGCTAATTTAAGTTGTATGAATTATTATTTTTATTATATGACATTGATTTTACATTCTGTGATTACTTCCTCACACACTGACTTATTAATTGTAAAATTTTAAGAAAATCGTCTACTTTTACAATGTTTGTAAATATGTGAGAACCATGCATCTATCACATAAGTAATTAATTTATCTTTCGTTGCTTCATTTTTATTAGTTCTTCTTTTTACCTATTGTGGTAACGTATTTTTTTTTTTTTTTGTTTGCATCGTCTTCACATATAATTATGTAACTAATGTACGTACATATAAAAAATATTGTAACACTTTTTAAAAGAGTAACGGTGGAGTTTTTTGCCCATTCTTCTCCATACGAAAACTACCTTTTGGAAGGGGCGACTAGAATCAATTCAATTTTTTGTAAACTTTGACGTTCAAAAGTGCCTTACAAGGGCCTATTTGAAATAAATGATTTGACTTTGACTTTCCCATTTGCGAGAAAACATTAAAATTTGAAATAAGCCATCAAAACATTTTCTGAGAATGATTACGTATTTCATCGAGTCTTCCATGATATAAAATTATTGTAAATCATTAAATAGCGCTCTCGTGAGTTGGGTGGCAAGAGACCATTTTCTGCAATTTGCGTATCATTCAAAATATCAGGTGGAGTAGATTCCATATTAATAAGTCGGAAAGTCTCAACAATCTTTGAAGTTTCTAATATGAAAATGGCGCGAATTTGTAAATAGCGCCTCGTGCGCGTGGTCTCATTTTCTCTTTAGTAATATAGTGAGACAAACGTATTGAGCAAAAACGCTTCCAAGGAGGTTCGACGGTTCGTAGTATGTAGTAAAACAGGTATTTAGGTGAGAGTTTAGGTACCAATTTTACCGCACATTCCGTTGTATGGTTCGTAATTTTTTACTTTCGAACAATGTATACAGCCTTCGTTAATGCATTTATTGATAAAAATGTGTTGAAAAAATATTATCTTTTTTTAGTTATATTGTTTAGGTATTGGTACCCATCATAATTGCGGAGTTTCGCTAGCTAATTCAATGTACCCCTTTATTTATGATTCTGTACTCACAGCTTTAATATCAACTCCAAGCACTTGCTTCATGTACGACGGTATCTCAGTCATGAGCGTCCAGAAGCCCCAGTTGTGACCGCTGTGCACCACAATCAGCGAGATGAACGATAAGTTCGTGGCTAGCGTCTTCCAAGGAGTTGGCAGTCTCTGAAAGAAAATAAGTAAAAAAATATGAGCAAGAGCATACTTTAAAGCACTAGCCGACCATTTGGTTGGTTTAGTTGTCTAATCTATTCTATATAGGTCCTATACTATTAAATGAGCAATATTTGTATATACTGGTTATTAGGCAGACGGTTGAACTTACAAACATGGCGAATCCGTGGGGCCGTCTGCTACGTATTTAGGCCCAATAACAAGCCCCAGGCCAAAAAATTACTTTTTTTTATGTTGTCGGAATTCGTCGTTGCTGAAACTTCAAACGTAAATAATTTTATTTTAAAATAACAAAACTGCCAACATTTGCTAAACCCCCCTTAGAAAAAATAAATATTTCGTCGCTGATTTACAAAAAAAACAGCTGTTCAATACATTTTGACCACGTAGGTATTGAACTTTACTATGAAACAGTAGATTTTTTTTTTAATAACCGACGAAAAATTTTAACACGGCCGGTCAGAATTATTTACAGAATCCATGGTATCAGTTTTCGCGTGTGTTCAGTGTGTTTCATCAATCTAGCTGGGTCTCATATCTGGGAAAATGCCTTTTCTGTATTTTATAGCCTTGGGAATGTGATACAACGGTTAGTATACCTGGACGATAATTATGTTTATCTATTTTCATCCGAGTATACTTCGGTCCACCAGGTACTTATAAATTAAATTAACTTTTCGTGACTGTCTGTGTGACCGCGCTGTACTTCTAAACTACGCAACGGACTTTAATTTAGTTTTCATCATCATTTAGAGATTTCATTCAGAAAATTTTACGTGTACAAAACATTAATATTAAACCTACGTGATTTTATAATAAAGAAATTTCGATGTTTTGTCACGTCGTAAAATCCGTGCGAAGCAGAGGTGGGTCGCTAGTTAACTTTAATTAGAGAACTGTCACAAGGCCTGAGACAATAAATGGATAGTGAGTCCCCATTCCATTCCACCAGTTTTTACTAAACCAACCAAACATAAAAACTTCTCAAATGCCAGAAACAATCTTAACTGTGAGAAAAACTCCCAGATGACGTGTGCCATAGGATAACATTTTATAAAAGAAACAAGGATATTAAGATTTCTTGAATTCATTGATTCAGCTCCTTGCTTGAATTACCTAGCTTATCTACTTACTGGTTTTATGAGTTAATATAATTGTTTAGTTTGTTTAATTTGACTGTACAAGTCAATTTATTTTAATTTAATTTAAATTTATTATTGACATTAAGTAATGTACTCAATGCAGTTTTTTTTTATGGGTTGTATTGCCATATGTGGTTAGCTAGTGACCTAGAACATATATTACATTACTTACATTTATAACATTATTCTTGCCTGAGCAACCGGCAGCAAGTTCGTCAAGCTCCGTTAGATGTCACAGCTTGCGGTAGCGTCGGGGGTCGGGTTGCGTCCTTCCCTCAAATATGGGTGATCTTTGCTTTATGCTCGTGAACGGGTGCTGCTTGTGGCGACTGGTCGACTTGCTGACCATGGTTTTGGTATTGTTATTAGTAATTAACTTTTTATTTATACTATTTATTTTTACTTTGATGGTCCTAGTTTATCGTTTGTGACTTCGAGTTACTTACTAGCTTTAATAGCAATATGTAAACGGGCACGCCCTTTATGCCTGGAGGCTTTCATTCGGTGATTAAGTTCTGTTTACTTTTTATTTTCGCTTTAGAATCATCGAAATCTATACGATGATTTTTGTTGGTATATTGGCGTATGTTAGCTGACTTATAGCAAATAATTTAATGTCTTGTATTGCGTAACATTAACATTGTTGTACATAAGTAAGTACTATTGTATAGAATCAAGTTTTCTAACTGGATAGACAGCTGTGATGCTGAGGAGTTTGTTGCGCCACTTCTTCTTCCCAGCTAAAACACTAGGAAGTGGTGAAGGGCGGGCGTTTTTGGGGGACTGTCTAATGTAATGTTGACGTTCGAAAGTGCTGATTCTCAGCCTATTTTGAATAAATGACTTTTGAATTTTGCTGCCAATACTGCTAACTCAGGATATAATACTACGCTGCTAATAACGATAAATTCAGATTCCAGCCCCATTCGTCACTAAACTTACATGGGGTTGTAGGTTATATAATTTTGTAGGTTTTCAGTATAACTATAAATCTAATTGGTTACGGCTGTAGCTGTTCTAGATCCTTGTTATCGTTCCTACAAGCCCGATGGAATGTTCTGGATAATTTATATACTTGGTGATAACCCAACGAGGTGTAAACTGTCGATTGGAAGATTTAGGGAGATCTGGGTTACCTAGCTATTGGTTCTCGGAATAAACAGATTTATTGTGACTGTTATATTTTTTACAGCAACCCACTAAATTCTTTTCGATTTATTGAATGGGACGGTGGAGTCCCGATATTTATCAGAAGAAAAAAAAGTTTCACGTGTCGTAAATCTTAATAGTGGCTTATGCTATTAATTTATTATTCATTAGAGTTCAACGAGACAATGAGATATTCGGAAGAATAATAATTATGCATTTGAAATATTTGCTGACAGTAAAGCAGTTAGTGTCTTATTAAATATCGTTCTCGGATTTAATTTGATTTAGTGGCGAACTGAAAGAGCTTTTCTTTTTGCCTTAATTGTTCCTCTTATAAGCTTACGGTCAGACGGTTACGAGAGTTTCAAAATTTCGAGATTTGTAAATAACCATGGATTGTTCATTAGCATTAATTCGCTTTCATTTTAATTTTTTTATTGAGGGGCAAATCCGGCTTGGAATTGCCCCTCAATAAAAAAATTGTCTTTATTATATGTTGTATTGATTATCATCAGTTTAGTTTCGTGTGCAAATTGCAGTAGCCCAGCGCCTCCGGAATTCCTTTAGACAATACTTAAAGAATCTAGAATCATTCTAGATCTTGACTTCCTAGGAAATGATAATGTTCTTTATTGTTGTTCTTAATTACAAAAGATAGAGAAAATTATTAAATAATGTTTAAAAAAATCACCAGATCAAGGATCACGACACAAAAGATCAATTATTTCAAACAAAGCTAAAGAACTCGTGCGTATTACAACACAGCAGTAATCTATCACCGTCAGAAAAAGAAGACCTCAAAGCTCTGGACAAGGCAACAAACAAAGAAATTAAAAAAGAGAGAAATACAAAGCTTTTGCACCAAAGCATCTTTTGTATGGGCCCACGTATCTTTAATAATCTTCCATCTTTTTCCCAGAACTATGAGCGATATAAATACCTTACAGAAAATACTACATGAATTATTGATAAGTAAATGTTATTACTCTTATAAGAGAATTTCTAAATGACAATACATTGAATCAGCAGGTTTATTACAACAAACCAAGGGGTACGCAATCATGAATGTAAAAATTTGATATTCATAAACTACGAGTATGAAGTGAGCACTGTGCAATTGTTTTGTAAACTATTTTATCTACCCTCTTATCGTAATATTCGAATTATAAACTTCAAAACGAGTTATATCGACATACTTTATAACTACAACACTGAAATTTAAAAATAGAAACATATTATAACACTTTTACTCTAACAAAATAATGCTATAAAACATTATTTTTTCTATTACGATACAGGCTAAAACCAAGAAGTTAATATCACCGAAGAGTTTCCATCAACGTTTGTAATGGAACGTTACGGAGGACAGCAGCACCGCTCTAGCGCATGCGCGGTGATGTGCTGAGTGCATGCGCACTTCATACTTGAAGTTGTACAGAATTTCGTGGATTTTTTTTATTCTTGATTTATAACTTTGATATTTTATTTAGTAGGTTCAATCCCCATGTATGAGAGTAGATAAAGTAGTGTATGAAACTGCACATAACTAGGTATTAAATTTAATACCCCTCATTATGGAACAGTATCATAAACTGCTATTGTAATATGACATAAATATTATACGAGTACTAAATTAATCTTATTTATTTATTTATTTATTTATTTATATATACTTTATTGTACACCACAAAAATACATAACAAGAAATAATAATTAAGCACTACAAAATATACAATGGGCGACCTTATCGCCTTCTGCGATCTCTTCCAGGCAACCTTAGAATGGACAGTGATTTGCCTGGACATAAAAATGGGGCTGTCGTTGGTGCAAATAATATGTATACAATATACTAGAATAGATACACAGATACATATCCTAAATAATAGATACATAAATTCATACATACTAAATATATAAGCAACGAAAAAAAAAATGAAGACTATAGATAATTATTTTACAGTTACGATTATCTTAATGTATTGCATGACAATTTGATATACTGTATTTTAACTATGTTCCGATCTGTTAATATAAATTTTGTGTGCCTTAATGGCGGGACATAGCAGACTTACCTGTAACTAACACAACATCTTATGAACCTATGATCCACAATAAATTATTTGAATTTGAATTTGAAAAAGTAATTTATTTTTGCGCCAAATCCGCCATTTTGATTTTTCATAATGTTTATATACCAATTTCCCAGTGAAACTCGCGCAATAAAGACGAATTTAACGACACATCAAAATCGGTTGCGCCGTTTAGTAGTTACGAGGGTTATACATACACACATTTTTGGCTTCACGGCAGTCGGGTAAAAAGAAATTAGAAGGAGTATAAGTAGGCAAAACACAATACTAAGTCATCTCAAAACATTAGGAAGTCCGAAAAAGCTAAACAATTGATTCCACCACTCAGTTCAAAGTCTACGAAAATTCAAACCTGCCTGGAAGTAATAAACACAGGCACAAAGTTCTAAAAATAATTATAAACTGCTCTCGAAGACTCCGATAGTGCAAGTGACTCGACTATATCCTATCCTAACTTGAACAGCAGCAAGTACTCACCATTCCATGAAAGTGAAATTTTAAGGAAAATCTAAAAACGTAAATCTGATTAAAGATCGGTACTGATGATACGAGTATATCACACGAGGCAATAAAAACAGCACGAACCATGTCACTGATACCCATAACTCACCTATTCTGTTTGCACGAAATAAAGCAGGCTCGTGCAGACCAGCGCGACGCGACGCCGTGACGCGACTCGAACAATTCAATTTCTAAGAAAACTTGACGGTGTAATAATAACCGGTGTCGCGTCGCGCTGTCTCGTTGCGCTGGTCTGCACGAAGCTTAAGGCGCTTTTTTATTTTTATTTATTATATTTTTAACCTCCGTGCCTTGGAAAGCACGTTAAGCCGTTGGTCCCGGCTGTCATTCGTGGATCTTTGACAGTCATTACGGGTCGTCAGAAACCCGAAAGTATGGCAACCAGTCTTACCAAGGGGTATCGTATTACCCAGTTACGGTTGTGAAGGTCGGATAGATAGGCTGTCGCTCCATGTAAAATACTGGTATTTAGCTGCATCCGGTTAGACTGGAAGCCGACCCCAACATAGTTGGGAAAATGTTAGGCAGATTGATTGATATTTTTAACCGACTCCCAAATCCAGGCCGAGAAACAATTCGGTTTTTTTAATTTTTTTAATAATATAAAGCCGTTATAACACCGTAATCTGCGTCTCAAATACCTGATATTCTGTGGTAATGTGTACTTACTGTGCCCACTGACCACGTACTTTTTATTTAGTATAGCTGTTCAGTTGAGTGTCCTATTCTAGTGCAAAACTTTGCTTGTCAGTGTAACATGAACGGACAAGACTGTTCAACTAACCGTTTGCTCTCCAATTTGTCCCAGCGACGTTTGTATGTACAATCGTTCCTCATTCCCGATCATCTTCGACCGCTGCGGGGAATTAGACCCCAGGAACACGTAGAGCATCACCCAGATGGCACCGAGGGCTCCATTCGCGTAGAAGATGGCCGGCCAGCCCCAGTAGTCCGCTATGAAGCCAGACACAATCATTTGTATTGCAGTTCCGAGCATAGCACCTAGAAATGAGAAGGAAGATCAAAATTACTTGTGAATCAAGATGATTCTGTTAAACCTCTGGTAACAGATCGGTAATTGTATATGAGATCTTTTTTTGCAGTCATAATTATAAATTCACAATTAATACTACCAATTTCTAGAATTATTAGAGCTAGCTCAACCATTTTTCAGATTATCTAAAGTACATACATCTTTTATGGGGTACTGTGTTAAATGTTACAACAAAATACCTTGTGGTATATTACAATTTAATGAAAGAAATTTTAAAACTCATTTTAAAAGTACACTTTGTAAACAAGCGTATTAGAAATTAGAGGATTATATTCAAGATAAGGATGCTTGGGTCCTGCTCCTTAGGAAAATTTAGAGTCTAGACAAAATCAAACTGGGTGCTAATTTATTTTTTTATTTTTTTATAACACTCATTTTACATTCTGTGATTACTTGAACTCACACACTGACATATTAGTGTTACTTGTTAAAATGTTAGGAATATCGTATAATTTTGCAATGTTTGTAAATATGTGAGCACCATGTATCTAACACATAATTATTTATCTGTCATTGCTTCATTATTCATTATTTTTACCTATCGTGGTATACTAATCGTATTCTAGATGCATCGTCTTCACATTTATTTTATAATTAATGTATAACGAATATTGTAAAAACATTTTAAAAGATTAACGGTGGAGTTTTTTTGCCCATTCTTCTCCATACGAAAACTACCTTTTGGAAGGGGCGACTAGAATCAATTCTATATAATATAATATATTGTAAAATTGACGTTCAAAAGTGCATTTTATGTGCCTAATTGAAATAAATTGTTTGACTTTGACTTTAGTCTGGGTAAGTAGTCATTCGTATCATAACTTGGCAATACAAAGAACCGAGGAGGAGAGCTATTTCTGACTAGAACTTTGTTTTTGGTTCACATCAATGTGTTCCAATTTGAAGGAGGATCCGATGAAAAGCCAGGCACTCGATACCTTTTTACGTCTAACGGTTGAAAAACCATCATGATTGAAACATAGGCAATTCCCTGGGTTTTGCAAGTTTCTATTTACGACGGATACCAATTTTACAGTCCGGTAGGCTGCCGTAGATGTATGTTTCATACCAAATACAAATTCTTGTTTAACGTTCAATATCAGATTTTTCAAAACATTCTTCATATTCTGTTCAATTTACTTTTTTTCAAACTCATCTTAAATAATATGTCTTTAGTATCTAATTACGTATTGATTTAAAATGCATTTCGTACGTGGGCCCGCTTCAGTTCTCTGATAATAATTATTAAGACTGTCCCAGTACTGCCCATTTCTTCGAATACTGGTAACCTTTAAAGGCCAATTTCACTAGATACTATCTTAAGTACCCACACAATCGATTTTGTAATAAGTACCTATTAGCTTAACAAATGTTAGACCCTAACGTCCCGCTCTGTATTTTAACGTAGTATCTCATTAAGTAAAAAAAGATAAAATGTCAACCATGAAATGCTTAACCTGAGATTAAGGGCGAATTTCATCAATGAAACTGTCGGCACATCTAAACCGCCTTGAAGAGCTGTCAGTGTCAATATTCCACAACAGTGTTAACATCTTTTAAACGCTTTTTAGATGTGCAGATCGCGTTCAATTTCACTGGTGAAATTCACCCTATATGACGAACAAAGTTTGGTGAAATTGGCCTTTAGTCTGGAATGGAGCCTTCACGTAGCACGTAGTTATATATTACGTTAATGAAAGCAGCCATAAATTCTCATTTCTAATCTAAACAAGGTTTTTAGCTTATACATTTTTATTAGGTATTTTAACAGAAACATTTTTTTTACTGACAAGGTATACTCGTGTATTTAAACAATAAATAAGTATTAACACACCTAATAAAAACAGAACGTGTAACGCTATATATCTCAAATACTAAAGATAAGCCAACATAATTATGTTTTTCTGAGCCAGTGTTTTTCCTTAGTTGTTTTTATTTACAAAGAATGAGTTTAATTTGGTAAAAACGTTACGATTTCGTTCACACTTAATGCCGCTAAGTGTAGTCTACAAAAACGATCGTACTAAATACTTTTCCAATCAAAGCTAACTCTCCTAGAAATTATACAGGTTGTCCCTGGAAGTATGGATCAACTCAAATAAGGCGTGGGCAAGGTCATTTCCAAACTTTTTAACCCTGAGAATGTCGGTGCGTTTTTTTACGTTTGATATGACCAGTATTTGTTTTTCCAATTCACGTGCTCAAAGAAAAAATGATTAAAACAAAACTATTAGGGCTATCAATATAATTTTTAGGACCTTGTAGTAGAATGGGCCTTTCCGGTAGTAATACTTTTACTTTCTTTTTTTTCACGCAGCTAGAAAACATAATAATGTGTTCAATAAGAAAAAACATTGAGTGCAAAGGCTTCGGCCTGACAAAGTTTAAAATTATCTAAGTTGCAAATTTTCATTTGTTTCAGCATAACTAACGATTTAATTTCAGTCCCTAGGGACTGACACTAATGCCTAGGCATTGGTTGTCTAGGCATTGGTTTGTTGTGGTGTACATTAAAAATATATATTTTCGGTAAACTTATTGCTATCAGTCATGTTATTTGTCCTAGCTAGGAAAGTGCTGGGGAAGAAAAATGAAAAAAAAAAACCAGTTGGAACGGGTTGTAAACAATAATTTGGTTAATTAAGCTGAAACAAGTGAAAATTTTAAACTTAGAAAATTGAAAAAATACGACCTCCTAATTCTCTAACTTTTAAATTAATAAGAATATCCCAGTGAATGATGACCTCCAAAGAATTTCTATGACTTGGACAAGTTTTTCTAGTATGTGGTAAACTTTCGCTTGTGTAACTATTTCCCATGAAAATCGCTCGAAAATTTAGTAAAATCTTTGCCGGACTGAAGCCTTTGCAGTAAATGTTTTTTCTTATTGAACATATGTTTTCTAGCAGCCAAAACGTATTACCACAGAAAATGCAAACTCTTCCACAAAGTCCTGAAAAAAAAATTTATAGTTTTTTTTTTTTATGATTTTTTTCTTTGGGGACTATGCGAAAAGATTGAAGAAACTAAAATTGGTCATAACCGTAAAAAGTTGCACTGACATTCTCAGGGTTAAACAATTTGGAAGGGACCTTGCCCATGTCCCCATTCAGGACACCCTGTATGATATTATTTACAGCTTGTTACATTAGACCGCTACACCTTTGCGAAAGATTTACAAATAAACAACGTCGACATCCTTTCTTTCCGGATTCAAAACCAAAGAAGGTGACCAGTTTCCTAAAATCTATAAATACCGAACTTTACGCCAACTCAAAGGCTACTTGAAAAGGTGGTTTAATTTCCATTTATCATTATTATATCATTTATTCTACCTTACCTCCATATATCGCGGTCCCGAGCCGGCTCTTCTCTTGCACTGGAACCCATTTGCCTATCAGGTTGTGCATCGTTGGGAACAGGCAGCCTTGAGACAAACCTTGAAGGACTCGACAGGCACACAGAACTTGCCAGCCTCCCTAAAACAATAAAATGATTTGTGCAAATTATTCTGGTCTGGTCATATTTATTTTAATACCCCAAAAAGCAAATGTAAATTATAAAGAAAGAAAGAAAGAAAAGAAAGAAAGAAAAATAAGTTTATTTGTCACAGAAACACGTGCATAAAAAAAAAAAAGATGATAAACTCGAGTAAATAATAAAGAAAATGAAACAGAATAGATTTAAATACAGTAACGAGCACAAAACTGAAATAGACCCATTATTATTGTGTAAACAGGGATAGAGCATTCTTTCAATCAATCATATTCGTACAGAATACAGGTGTTTTCATAAGTGACCAGCTTTGTCGATACACTATTGTTTATGGGCCATCCATATTAAAACGTCAGGAAAAGAATGCTGTTGTTTTGGTCCTGTTTAGTTTAAACCTAAAGATAAACAATTATAGTTTCTTTAATTATTATAGAAACTAAATTTGTTTATAAAATCTGGAATATGTCAAATACTAGGTTTCAGGTTTGTACTCAGACTAGAATAATAAACATGATTTCATATAATTTAGGATATAGATTGAGTCCTTTTAAGTTTGCATGGCCGTAATTAAATCTGTATTAAAGCTAAATTGAATTCGTGTTTAGAGAAGTAACTTTATACTTATTTTTCTTTATAGGTAACGTGATTGACGTAGGGTACTCTATACAATAATTTATAAAAACGGCAGATACACCTAATCCTTGAACGCATTCACTTTCTTTTAAATTTATATTTGGTTCGATCAGCTGAGTTTGGACGACGACGTACGATCATGCTTTGGCCGATGACGGATTAGGTGTACGCCACGCGTTGCTCATCAGATTTGGGTCACTACATTTTAATGTCTACATTCACTTGAAACTTTAGCTGCTAAGTAACACCAACCTAATCTTTCGTACTAACTCACATAATAAGCTCCAAGAGGTATCAATAGCGATACAGCAGAGTTGACAGAGATGCAGATTGTAAGGAGGATCTTGCCGCCGAACCGGGCAGCGATCTCTCCGCTCGGGATCTGTAGCACCACGTACCCCCAGAAGAAGGAGGATAGGATGACGGACTGGATCTGCATGGACCAGTCGAATGACTGAAAGAGAAAGACGATATATTACTATTCATTATTTTTAACCGACTTCCAAAAAGGAGGAGGTTATATGTTCGTCGCGTATGTATTTTTTTTTTTTTTTTTATGTTTGTCCGCCGGTTTCTCCGTCAATTCTGAACCGATTTTGTTTTTTTTTTTACGTTTTATGCAAGGGTATGCTCTCAAGTTGGTCCCATATAAATTTTATTAACTTTGCTTGGATAGTTTTTGAGTAAGCTTCAAGCTAATATGTATTTTTCCCACTTAGTATATGTGGATGATATGATGATAACTTCCTGTCACTGTTATGTACTTAGCAGGTAGTGGTATTCGAATTTGTGTGAGTAGGTACCACAACCAAAAAGTGAAAAATAAAAACATATTAAAAAAAAAAAAAACTGACTTCCAAAAAACACTACAAAGTGAAAAATAACTTTAATTTCGGAAGTCGGTGGCAAAAAACGAAAATTCAAAACCAAAGACACCGGAAGTTTTGGAAGTCGGTTGTTTTTTTTTTTTTTAAGTTTTTTTACCTGTTTTCATCAAACAAAAATGATGGAACACTTAATATAGTATATAGTCCAGCGTGTACTTATTGTCTGCACGTTACAGGAACTGATGGATGCTACTGAAGGCGCTCGTAGCCAAATTCAAGACCGATGCAGTTTAGATTGTCATTGAAACGCTAAGAAGGACATGTTATTTATCAGCCTGCTATAATAAAATTTTGACTCGCAGATGTGTAAGCCATTATGTGTTTGTACTTAAAACTAAACTTTGATACATTCTTAAATAAATAAATAACATCATAGATAACATTTCATCACACCTGTAGGTATTCCCTGATAAAGGTAACTGGTGTCTACAATACGCCCACTATTCGCAAGTTGGATGTAGTAATTGGAGTAGACACTAATTGGAGTAGTCACTAACCGAGTACAAACAAACTCCGGGCTAAATATTTTAAAATTATAGTGTGCTTTCTCACGTAGATAGTCTATAAATTCATATCATCTACATTTATTTCATTCCTTGTGTGTTCGTATACAGAGGAATAACAAAAAGAAAACCCATGCTAATTATTATACATGTGAAAGTAATTCTGGTCTATCCGTCTATTTCCATTTCATGGCCTAACCTCGGAGCCCATCTTGTGTTTGTTGCAAAAAAAATCTCAAGATGTATTCCCGCCCTATTTAGAAGCGCGTATACGCGATCGGTCGCGTGCATATGTCACTTTTTGCGAATAAAAAGTTCGAACGATCGTGTATTCGCGCGACGATAACTTTTAAATACGACGCGGGGTAAGAGTTTGTCAAGGTTTAGGTTATTGGTCGATCAAGTATTCAACTTTTATTATCATTGTTATTTAGAATAGTCACAAACACCGCCAATACTTGACTCTTAATCTTTATCAGACCAATGTCAGACACAAAGCCTTTTTAGAATCTTACTTACCTATAGTTTAATATAATAGTCACCAGTTTTGTATTACCTATTACAAAGCAGGTTCAGAGGTTGACAAATAATAACCTTCAAAAGTTCTCACACAATTATTTTAGTTCAATTGTAACATACAATCCTTACGATTGTATGACGTAAGCATATTTCCATTGCAAAAGTAAGCCTCACTGTTTTAAGTACAGCAATTTCGTTCGAAATTACTGCGATTAAAGTAATTTTATTTTTTAAATCATCGTTTATAATCATAACAACAATGGTTACTCAAAGCATTTAATTCAACCATTTACAGGCACTTTGAATTGATTTATTTTTTAAATTGTTTTTTTGGGGTTTTTGTTTCGTGAACTTGTTAGAACTACTTTATCCTAAGCAAAACTAGTTTAAATAAGAAAAGTATTCAAGATAGCGATGAAATTATTAAATGCATATTTTCTATGTATTTTTAAGCTCAATAAAAAATGGAATAATAAATACAAGTATTGATTATGACGCACACCGAATTTACCACTTTATCAATTTAAAAAAAATCCTACCAAATTAAATAAAAACCGCTTTTTATGTATTTTTGTATGCAAATTCCGGCCGTATAATTTACGCACGTTTTGAAGAATTTCATGTGCGTTTCATGTCGGAACACAATCAGTTAAAACAATATTTGAAAGGGTGCTCCTTACCGTTCTGTTTAACCCGTATCTGTCACAGTTAGATAGGTATTCACATTTTCATAAATTAGCATATTTTTCAGTTCCAAACAATAATAATATGGAAGTATGTCAAGGGAGTGTTTTTAAATTTCTAAAATGGTAAAACATTACCCTCCTTCTGGGGCAACGTGTAAAAACGTTAATATAACAGCATAAAACTCTTAATGTATATCAGTCTACTTTTAGGGCGAAATGGTGGTGATATTATTTTTAATTTTTATAAGTAGGTACTATAATTATCATCATCTAGTAACGTCCAAATAGTGATGAGTAAGTTCTTTATGAATACAATGTGTAAACAGTGATGATCACAAATAAAGAGATACCTATCCAATTAATTATAATAAATATGTGCACGATATCTGAGAAGCAAAGAAGAAATGTATGTGGTTGTAACCATATAAGTGTATTGTACCTGCCATTAATAATTTTCAACAGTAATAATTGATAATGTTTATCTTAATATTAAAGAAGACTTGATCGTTATCATAATAATGATAACAACCTGCGTCATGAAACGAGAAAAAACTAGACTGATAACAGTGACACGAGATAAAAATAGCGCCTAGCAGTTTCACCCGCATTAGTCTTGATCCCGAGGGAATATCGGGATAAAAGTATCATACGTCCCCAGGTTATGCTACCCATGTACCAAATTTCGTCCAAATCAGTTCAGCCGTTTTAGCGTGAAAGCATAACAAACGAACAAACAAACTTAATTTCGCATTTATATTATTAGTTAGGATAATAAGATTACAAAACATGCCCCATGTCTCTACAAGGGGCATGTTTTGTAATCTTATTTTGAAGTTATGATGTACCGTCTCCGTAGACCGACTTATCAAATTGTGTTTTGTGGTTATTTCGGGATTGCCCGACTTATTTTGAGCTCGAACGAAGCTCTTACACGGCACCGTGAACGGGACGTCAACGAGAAACGAGATTACGCGGCCATAGTAAATGTACTGTCGCTACTTCGGTATTGTCATCGCGTTCTCGTTGACGTCCCGTTTAAGGTAAGGTAGACCATAGTCTTATCACACGCAGACATTGAAGTAATTATGATGAACGATGTCAGTTGTCACAAAATTCCTTCATTTGTGTGTCTGTTGAGCAGTGCAAGGCACGTCTCGACGCGTACTTTGCACTGGCGATAATTGAGTTCGTGTAGCACCCATTTGTCAAGCTTTTTTACCTTGCCAATTTGACGCAAATGGACCAATATTGTTTTGACGCTAACGTCGAAAGCTGCTGCTAATTCAGACGTAGATTGTGTATCATCAGCTTCCACAATCGCCTTTAATTCGTCATTGTCGACCAAAGTCTTCGGACGACCGCGAGGTTCATTTTTCAGGTCGAAATTTCCAGAACGGAAGCGAGCAAACCAATAACAGGTGGTGCGTTGATTTGTAGTGTTAGCTCCGTAAATGTCGTTGATGTTGCGTGCCGCTTGTGCCGCGTTGCTGCCACGACGGTACTCATATTCCATAATTACTCGAATTTTTAACGTATCCATGATGACGAAAAATATTGAAATGCGATGAAAATGTAACACTAATCAATAAACAAATGACTACTTTTGGAAAAAAAAAACATGTTTTTAAAATAAAATTAATTTGAAATTAGAATTCTTAGCCAAACAAAAAATATTTTGATTTGAAATGGCCAGTACTGCAGAGCGGCAATTTCATAGGTAAAGACCTAATATAATGTGTACAGAAGTTTGGAAATAAATTACTATTATTATTCTGTCAATTTATTGACAGTAATGACGATATCATGTGTCATTTCACTGGTTCCTAGTTCCATATTTTTGTCGCTTTTATTTAGGTGTAGTTTGATGCTGATTAGATTTTTCTGGAAATAAAAAACCAACGTCCCTACAAAAAGCGGACATCTTCTTTTGTTCTTATAATAACTCTTGTCTCTTGTGATTATTTCGGGGTTGCCCGATATATTTCGCAGACACGTTGTATAAGCGTCTCATAAAACTTATTATTATTAAATCTACTTCTATCTATATCTATCTATACACAGTATAAAACAAAATCGCTTTTCGTGTCTGTAATTGTGACCGCTTTAGTTCTTCTAAACCCGATAAACCGTAGCTTAACTTATCCAAAAGTCAAAGTCCAAGTTCAATCATTTATTTCAAGTGGCCATTACAAGCCACTTTTGAACGTCAAAATGATCTTCTCTTGGAAAATGATTAAAAATGAGAGAAATGTGAGGCACTATCATTTGACGTGAGTAGGTTGTGTAATCTGAGGGAATTGTACTGTTATCGTGATTATACATGTAGCAGTCAATATTATTACAGTTGTTTTCAAACCTAATACCTACCAGATGTATTGTTACCACTTCCATCAGTTTACATGACTATTTGAATTTATAATCGGTCAATATTATTGTTGATTGTTGCTACAAGAATTACGGCTATTTATATTTACAGATATCCCAAGAAAATTATGAGCTTCGGGAATGATTGCCTATCTTCGAAATTACGAAAGCGCGATGATGAGATCTAATATAACCATGGAAGTACTTGCCTCTTTTAGATTACCATTATTATAAAATTATAAATTAAAACTCTATGTTAATTCCAAAACTTTTCAATACGTTCTGTGACAAATGACGATCTGCAACCGGAGTCGGTAACCAGACAGAGGTGTGACCGACTGCAAAGTTCGGTAGTACAAAATGTAGACGTTTTCCCTCTAGCACGACGTGCGTGCTGATTCGGAACACGAGGATTACCGAAGCGCATACCTTTTAAGATTTAACTATAATTATCTCGCTTCCGGTCGTGGTTCAGTCCATCGTGGGAAGCAAAAACGCGTGGGATGTTGTCATCTCTTTTTGCGAGGATGTGATGCATGCAAAGAAGGAGGCGGAGAGGGAGAGAGAACATACCTTGGGAGATATGTTCCCTCTCCGCCACCTCCTGACCCGGCTGGTGTCGAAGGGCGCTTAACGATTTCCGGCCACCATAAGGAGGCGGGCAGCGAAATTTGGGGCTGTGTCGTCGCCCGAACAGTCAGGTTCAAAGAGGTGGCACGCAGTGTTTCATGCGCGCCTTTATAGGAGGACGTGCTGTCGTGGGATCGGCCGCACTTGGTGATGGATACCAGTCGGGGCACGTACGGCGCCGCACGGCGAATGTACAAGTATCTCCCGGGCCTCCGACTCATGGTAGTAGAGGAACCGTGGGGTTTTAGTCGGTAGGAGTCCGACATAACCCTCCGTTCTCACAAGACGGAGGGTATCCATGAGGATTTCCCCTCGGAAAAAATGCAAAAAAAAAACATTTTTTTGTACTATCTATTAATGTTTATTATGTAGTTGTAGCTTCAACATAAAAATAAGGTAGCCGAACTTATCGCATATACTTACGTCCTCAGTATCCTTGTCTGTCATGACTACTATGGCCATGCTGATGTTGACCCTCATGGTGTAGCAGATGACCATTGCTAAGAACAACATCATCACCTGGACGTGCCGGATCCCCAGGATCGGCCCTGGAAATATACATGAAAAGCCGTTATTAATTATCCATTTATTATTATTCTGTAGTACCATAGAAATCCTTCTATCTATATGTATTATACAAACATACATTTGTCCATTTATGATAATGTAAACATAAACTCATTGGAGTTTTGCTCCGTAATCATTGACTACAGAGATAATAATTACAAATTAAAAAGGTCGGTTACTGGAAATCGTGTTATGGGTTTTGGTAGTAGTCACGAAAAAAAGTCTGGCTAGCTCAAGAATTTCACCAGTCAGTGAAAAAATTCGATTGAGGATTAACCGTGTAGATGATAGATAAAAAATATTTAAAAAACACAAAAAACGTGCAAAAAGCACTGCCGTATAAAGCTTCGTGCAGACCAGCGCGACTCGAACAATACAATTTCTAAGAAAACTTGACGGTATAACAATAACCGGTGTCGCGTCGCGCTGTCGCGTCGCGCTGGTCTGCACAAGTCTTAAGTCACCTAATTAATATTAAACATCAATAAAGGCAACATAAAACAGTGTTCCAAAATCTTTTAGTCTAGTTTTACATTCGTTTTATACCGAAACGACTACTTACTCCTTATTCCTATACTACTCAATTCATACACAACGTAGTACAAAGTTCCAGAAACAAAATCTTTCTTCACTTTACAACAAACAGTAAATTAAAACAACAGTTCGTTTTGACCCGACAGAGTGTCGAGTCACTCATGCGATGTCGTATTCACCCCAAACCCATCGTCACAGATAGATGGGCACAGAAGGTCGGCACCATACAAAGAGCAAAAACGCACGCACACTTATTTGGTTGACATAGAATAAAAACTACCTGTCAAACGAAAGCCTGTTGCTGGTAAACACAAAGATCCTTGTGTTTGCTACACAACGATTTATCTCATTTACACTGACTGTACCTTTAAAAAAAGGAGATTGTGCATTTAACGCGTTTTTATATGCCGTACATCGTTCTCTAAAAAAGAATTGGGATTTCCTTCAACTTCCGATGAAATTAAAAAACATAAACTTCTTGCAAACTTCCCGAACCTAACTTCACAGTAAACAAAAGATTCGCGCGTAGGTACGTGCTGTAAGTAGACGCGTGTCTATGTGCGAGCATGCGTTTTCGCTAGTTTTATCGAGTCCTTCTGTACCTATCTATTAAGTGGCATCGGTGCCAGAATTTAATTAAGACTTCGCCTCAAACCGAACGTAATTAAATTGAATTCATACCAATATCTGCGTTAGTGAGTTTTTGCAATTTCTGCATAATATTCTCGAAGTCTGATCAATTCTTGGATGGAAGAATTTTGTTTGGTATTCATGGTGTTTTCATGGCGTTTTTGTTTACTAACAACCAGATGTTACGGATCCAATGCTTAATACGTTTGCAGATTAAATCTGGTCTTATAAATCTTATCAAAAGTCTGTAAACGCGTGAGGGTTTTTCAGGGGTATAAGTGATCTAATTAACGCAAAAGACGCTACTATTAACGTGGCCAACTACTGGACACAAGTAATTAAAACCGTACTATCGACTCGAAAAGAATAAGAGGAAGGGTTATAATTCTAAAACTTCTCTGGTATTTTAGTGAATACACTTCTGATTTACGATAAAAGGAAACTTGGAATTAATGATCTGAAAACGCCAAAACGCAGTCAGTACAACTTAGTCCTCGAATACTTCACAATACAGTGATACTACATTAGCTCGTGAAAGTGAACACATTCATGTTCAAGCTGCTACATAATAAAAACATCGTTAGAACCATCCATTACAAGATGTATCGCTAATGCGAAGATAATCGTGCTCATCTTGTGTTTACATATCGGAATATCAATACTAACGTATACATAGTTACACTATGTGTTTAATAACATACAATTACACATTCTAAGCCCATTTTCGCACTAGCGTACAAGTCGCAATACAAATAAAAACCGGCCATGTGCGTGTCGTGACCATGTAAAGGGCTCTGTAGTTATTGGGATGAATTTATCCCAAGAACAAATTTAACATAAAAAAATAAAAAATCCTTTGTCTCAAACGGTTACATTTACAAATGTGAATGAAACAGCCCCAGTAAGTAATTAATAATACTTGTGTTGGGGTTGTCTTGCTCCTTCCCATAATTGATAGTTAACAATAATGAGACTAAAAAATTTAAAAAAAGATTTGATTTTAAGAACAAAGAGAAACAATGACTTATAAAGTAATTAGCTGCTCTGTGTAGTGTGTTATTGTGAGTATGTGTGACTATAGTAGTGTGTGAGTGTGGGTTTGTGTGTGTGTTTGTGTGTGCGTGTGTGTGTTTGTTAATATGTGTTTATGTGTGAGTTTACGTGTTTGCTGATAGTGTCATTATGATCGAAGTTGAAACATTGTGGTTGAATAACATGTTCTCTCATACATTTAAACTGCAAATGTAAGTTGGTCGATTATAACTCGTTAACTTGTAAAGAATAATTAGCTGTGATAGTTTTCCTCTTTAAAACTTAGCACTTTAAAGCTTAATATTTCGCAAATGGATCTCTGAATCGAAAAATGATTATACAAGGTGACTTGTAATTTGACATACGAGTATTCCTAGAAGGAATACAAGTCACCCTGTGTCAAAGTTCAAGTACGTAGGTACCATATGATTTTTGAAAGTGGACTTGTCAAACTTCTTCTTATATTTATTATTTTTTAACTGTTTGATATTTTAGAAAATTCGGTTATATCTAAAGGTTTATTAAAGTATTAGGTACCCAATGGAATCGCATTGAAGGCCATTCAATTTGGGAGTTTAGAGAAAAGTGATATTTAGTGACGAATTCTTTTTTTTCTTCAAAATAACATAAAAATTGGGTTTTCGAATCCCATGAATTTTCGCCTAGGGTTTATGGGGTGCTTAATTGTTGCAAATATGTCACACTATCACGTCTTAAAAGGAATACGTCAAATTACAAGTCACCCTGTATAGACCCACAATATTTTTGAACGACCTTTCCAACGACACCCACAATATGGGACGGCGAGAAAAAAAAACATCCCCACTTTACGTGTAGGGTAGGTTTTTCCCTTTTAATTTTGCCACCTTTTCAGCGTGATTAATATGTATACCCATGCCAAATTACAGCTTTCTAGTACTAAGAGTCTCTGAGCTAAGCCGCGGACAGACAGACAGACGGACATGGTAAAACTATAAGGATTCCTGGTTGACTACGGAATCCTAAAAAGGTGAATATTGCAGACCAGGGAAACATGTCATAAAAGGGGGGAGTCATATACTCAACAGTGTGTGAAACAGGGCTGCGAATGAAGATGATGACCCGTATTGAGACCCGCCCTATTGTACATACCTAGTAGTAGTATCCCATAAATTCTACCGCCCAGACCAGTTTTTTTTTTTTTGTGTTTCCTCGCAGCTCTGGTTTAACTGTGTATAATGCAACGTGTTAAACACACGTGGGTAGCAACCGCTTTTGCTAAGCACACAGCCATTTTGTGCGTTCATAAATGACTGCTCGTAAATCTGTTTGTCTTTCAGCTGCATCAATAACTTCGATGACTTTACGATTGATTTGATTGGGTTAACCAATTTTGGCATAGAAACAACCAAGTTAAAATGCTGTGTTTATGCTAAGACTAAATTATTTACATGCGCCTCTAAACATTGATAAATAATAAATGATTAATTTACTTTCTATTTATTTGACATTCTCTTTTAGCCCAAAAGAAAATAGTTTTTTTTTAATTATGACATGTGAGAACAAACAGAAACATACTTATGTTAATTTAAATGTGACGATATTATATTATTTTACGATCGAGGTATCATCTTATGGGTATATAATTCTCAGACTAATCCTCGCAATAACACAACTTAGTAAAACAGTATAATTACTTTATTATACTGTGGTAAAACACTGATACACTGTGCGAATTACTAGCTAGTTGTTGCTTGATTTAATTTGGTGGGTAGTTGTTAATAAATTATAAGGATCCCTTGGCTTCACAATTTATAATCTCTCAAAAAGACAGACAGTGCTCACAAAGCGATAAAGACAGATCTGTAAATAATCTTTTGTGGTAATTTGCAAATGAATCAATATTTATTAGTTGTAAACTATCGGCTCAAGGAAAACCATAATAACAACAAGATGTTTCCTTATTTAAAGAATGAGATAATAATCAGCGAATTACAAACGGAGTGTTTGACATTGAATTGAAAGAGACGAATTAATTACCAATGTTTGTCCACAAGCCATAGTTCTGCACGGCTTGTGGACAAACATTTTTGTCAAAATCTTTTATTACTCTTTTGGTATTACTAAGGGGCTTAGGGGCAGAGGCCCATGGGTGGCTTTCAAACGCTGATACGTGGTTTTCGTGTGGTTAGTGACTAACAAATCACTAACCACACGAAAAGAAGAAGAAGAATAAGGGGCTATGGAAGTCATTGAACTTATCAAACGATTGTATATTTAAGGATCATGATGGAGGAAAACATCGATGATCAACGGTTTGTTCGCGATGTTTTCTTTTACAATGCAATTTTTATTAAATTTATCTAAAAATACGGTCTTGAATACGAAATATTGATAAACTTAATAGAATAAAGAAATGAAGAATAAAGCAATTGCCCTTGAGCTATTGCAAAAAAAAACCTAAGGTAAATTCTTATCTACCTTTTTAAAAATAAATAAATTTTGAAGTTGAATTAAAAGTGTCTTTTATTAAATAAAAGGAGGAAAAAAACGAAATTCTAAAAAAAAATATATTTATTTACTTACCTTTTCTAAGGTTATACGATTCTTCTTCAGTCATTTTTTTATTATTTTGATTTACTAAACAATATCACAAATTATACTGAACTGTCGATTGACTAAATAATTATAGTCATTTAATTTCTCTATCGCCTGTATTATTTTATTTTACCACCAAAACACAGGTTCTTTTATAAAATTTTATATTTGCGCGTGGTCGTCGCGCTTGTGTTGCGCGCGCGCTACCTGTCGATAGACTTGATCGTTTTTTTAATCACAAGCAAAGGCATCTCAGTCAATGCCACGGACAAGTTAAGCAATAGTGAAACTATGTGCTCTGCATTATTTGCAGTGTAACTTAGTGTAGATAGCTGGTCAAAATAACCTATAGGTATAATAGGCTGGTGATCATTACTTTTTTTTGTACTTTTTGTGCGTAACAGATTTTTCGACGCGTACACATGACTGGTTGTCATGTGTACAGAAACAGCTTCTTAAAAAATACAATAATTTTCGTTGTGAGGAATTTGTTAATTTATTTAATACTTCAAGCACAAAAACGTACTGTAACGGACTTAATACCATTAAAAACTATAAATATAATACATACACATAATTATAATATTAGGTTTTTGCCTATGAAATTGCCGTTCTGCAGTACTGGCCATTTCAAATCAAAATAATTTTTGTTTGGCTAAGAATTCTAATTTCAAATTAATTTTATTTTAAAAACATGTATTTTTTTCCAAAAGTAGTCATTTGTTTATTGATTAGTGTTACATTTTCATCGCATTTCAATCTTTTTCGTCATCATGGATACGTTAAAAATTCGAGTAATTATGGAATATGAGTACCGTCGTAGCAGCAACGCAGCACAAGCGGCACGCAACATCAACGACGTTTACGGAGCTAACACTACAAACCAACGCACCACCTATTATTGGTTTGCTCGCTTCCGTTCTGGAAATTTCGACCTGAAAAATGAACCTCGCGGTCGTCCGAAGACTTTGGTCGACAATGACGAATTAAAGGCGATTGTGGAAGCTGATGATACACAATCTACGGCTGAATTAGCAGCAGCTTTCGACGTTAGCGTCAAAACAATATTGGTCCATTTGCATCAAATTGGCAAGGTAAAAAAGCTTGACAAATGGGTGCCCCACGAACTCAATGATCGCCAGCGCAAAGTACGCGTCGAGACGTGCCTTGCACTGCTCAACAGACACACAAATGAAGGAATTTTGAACCGCATTGTTACCTGCGATGAAAAATAGATTCTGTTTGATAACCGCAAGCGCTCAGCAAGTTGGTTGGATCCTGGTTCAGCACCTAAACAATGCCCTAAACGAAAACTTACCCCTAGAAAAGTGATGGTCACTGTTTGGTGGTCTAGCGCCGGTGTGATTCATCACAGCTTCTTAACAAACGGGGTGAGCATTACTGCACATGTGTACTGTAAAGAACTGAACACAATGATGGAGAAGCTGGCACATCTCCAACCAGCATTGGTTAATCGCTCGTCTCCGCTGCTACTGCACGATAACGCGCGACCTCATACTGCACAGCAGACGGTCTCCAAGTTGCATGAACTGGGGTTGGAAGCTCTCCGTCATCCGCCCTACTCACCAGACCTTGCGCCTACAGACTACTACTTTTTCCAGAATTTGGATAACTTCTTGGCGGGAAAAAAAATTCAATACCTGAGAGGCAGTACAAAATGCCTTTGAACAATTTGTTGCCTCCCATCCAGCTGATTTCTTTAAGAAGGGCATCAATAAACTGCCACTGCGTTGGCAAAGATGCATTGATTGCATGGGTGATTACTTCGATTAATACAAATAAAAAATACATGAAAAAAATCGTTTAAATTTTTTCATACAAAACGGCAATTTCATAGGTAAAGACCTATTATAAATATTAGTACAAATAAATATACATAAATATACTAAAACAACTATGACAATCAATGGGAAAACATTACCGTTGTGATGATGCTGCCAGCTTCAGCTTTCAGGAATTAGCGCATAGATAAAATTATGTTGTCTTTAGAAGGATTCTGGAACTTAAGACCTAAAAAATCTAGCTATATAGAGGTGTGGTCAAGTTTTTGCTTAAACAATACCTACGTACCTATTGTAGATACGTAACACAACTGCATATGTGTGTCATATGTCAGTAAAATCGAATTTTAATATTAAGCTTAAAAACGATAGAATATGTATATGGCTATAGAAAATACTTTACAAAAACTGCCACTGCTGGAAATGGGCCTATTTGTACGGCATTCGGTATAACGACAGCTGTTAACAAACACATGCATCACATCTTCCCACACTTCCTTCAGAGATAATCAGTGTAGACGTCACATATACATAGGTATACATTACGAGGCAGTTTATATACGTAAGTAAACATTACGTAGGGCGTACGAGAGTAAGTAAGACTCGTAACATATCGGGTCAATACTTTTCCCGGCCTTATTTCCTCAACCTTAGTCATGGTGGCTAATGAACCTATACGACATCATACGACACATTATGACAGTAATTCTGTTTTGTTTACATTGACACGCCTTTTTTCTAATCTCCGTCCTTTCCATTATTAGTTATTTTCATTCTAAATAAATAAAACACGGCATTTTCTTTTCAAAATAAAAATCTGCTATATTTACAGAACGGTTTCAGATTTCAGACAATTTGTCAGCACTTTTTTCGGGTGTTCCATCTGAAACGAGAAAGTATACATGAATGAGAGAATATGAGGTTATAGATAATAGAAACAAAGCCTGTGAAAAATTTGTGGCTATTGAAGGCCTTTGAGTTTAATATTTTTCGCAAACGCCAGTAATTAATAAAAACTAAGAAAATTGTTCATAAAAGTGAATTTTAAAAATATAGTTAACCACTTCTGTACCGTCAGTCTCTTCCGGTGGTTCGTTCCATTTCTGCCTTACGCTGGTGCCAAATATAAGATATAATGTATTTCCAGCGATGTATACCGCCGATGCTATGTAGAAAACTTTGCGCCATTCATCGGGGTCTGTCTGTAAATTTAATATAATACCTTATTAGAAGATCACTATTCAACAAGGAAAATCCATCCTCTCGAGATCTGAGATTGTAACTAGATTTTTATAATAATACTATAGGAATACTGACCTCATCTTTTAGCACGACTCCTGCAACTAGAGGCGCTATGATAGATATGATGTTGGCGGCCATATTGGTGATACCTAGCAGAGTGCCCACGTAGTTAGGAGCCATGTCTAGGTGCACCAACTGAGGGAAGAATAAAATTATACTTAAAAGTTGGACGTACATAAACGAAAATACTCAATTTACTAAGCAATCTTTCTAAAATCTTTAAAGGGTAATTTATAAAACTGCTTCAGGGTAAGAAGCACTATCCCCAGTGTCCCCCTTCTGTTCCTTGCCATGGCACACCAGGTACCACTGTCTACCATACTCTGGTCTCAAGTTCCGATATAACACCCGACCTTACGCATCCAATCTAACTCCATGTGACGACCTAGTACGTATCCTATTCAATGTTTGCCAAGTCATGCTTGCCGCTGAAGTGACATTAAATAGAAGAGCAAACCATAAGTCCAGTAAGATGTCCAACGTTAAGGCCAACCACGATGGTAAGAAGAACGACTGCCAGAGTCACGTTACCGGCTGGCACGTATGACAGGCCAATCAGGGCGATGGCTGGACCGAAGAAACCTGATGGAGATAATACAGTCTGGTGTTAGTTTTGACTTTTCAGACAGGGGCGGGAAGAGTTGTCATATAAATATACTGTTAGCTTTGGAATCTAGAAATGAAGGAATGGGTTTAACAAGACACGGGAAATCAAAACTTAGAATATATTTTATGACGAAGGCATACCCACTTCATATTTCGATGGCAAACGGTTTAGTATTTGTTTTTGGTTTTTATAATATGTTTACGAGTGAGTTACCCTCAAGACTTTACCTTCCTCAAGTTTCTTTCCTATACCTACTCGTGAACACCCAAAACGCATTTTTTCACCTGCATAAACGGGCCCTGCCTCTTGCAGGTAAAAAGAAATGCGTTGAGATAGGTACCTACCTACAATGACGTTATTTTAATACCTACCCATGGAATCATACTTGCCTATAGAATTAGAAAGTTTCCTCGTTGCTGTAACACTAAGGCACTTCTTGTTCGGGAGATAGTCAGACATGTAGCCAAAGGGGAAGCTTAAGATGTACACAGCCAAGTAGGGTAAAGCTGACATTACGCCATTCTGAAAAGAAGAGAAATTATTTTATTGGTAACTGATACCTACATTTATTAAATGATTAATGTTTGGTTGACCATCTCGTTGGTCTAGTGATCGCAAGCGTCACTTCTGATTATTGTATTTTATCGGTAGTAGATTCTCATTAGCGACACGGATTTTGGATTTATGGGACATAATATGTCCTATAAACCATGCAATCCTATTTTAAATATGACTTAAAAAATGTTACTTGCAAAATGTGGGTGGCCGTCACTTTAGGTAATGGCCTGTTAAGATTACCTTATTATAATTACGCACTTACTGCTTTTATATCAACCCCCAATACTTTCTTCATGTAGGAAGGCATCTCCGTCATGAGAGTCCAGTATCCCCAGTTCTGACTGCAATGCAGCACGATCAGCGATATAAACGGAACAGACGTCCATATAGCCATCCATGGAGTTTTGAATTTCTGAAGCAAGAATATAATTAGTTGTGTTGGAAACATTCGGTGGTGGGGTCCGATTCATCTTCTTTTTAAAGAGATCTCGAAATGGTTGGTTGAATTTTTCTCGTAATTTAAGGGATTACTTTTACCTTGGCCTAAGGTCATAACACGTGGCAATGCCACCGATCTTTTGGGCACACTACCGGTTCAAAGTAATATGGAAGAATAATATGTCGATGCCATCTTTTAATTGTAGTTAGTTTTTAATTATCTTGGTTTTAGGATATTTTGTTGAGGCTTATGTTAGGCCAGAACATTAGAAAGTACTAATAAACCTTTGGTTCCCCAATCTGTCCCAAGGAGGTCTGTATATACAGCCGTTCCTCCGCACTGATTAACTTCGACTTCTGAGGTGAGTCTGACCCCACTATAGAATACAGCACCACCCATACTGCACCCACTGCACCGTTCACGTAGAAGATAGCTTCCCAGCCCCAGGCGTCTGCTATGAAGCCTGATATGAGTAGTTGGATGGCGTTGCCAAGTTGAGATCCTGGAAGTAATAACATATTGCATGATTTTTTTTAAGTTTTTGTTTACCACACCTTGGCTTTAGATCAAACTGAAATCTTTTTAACAACACAGAATTCTTACATTATGGATGGTGAATTTTATATTTCAGGAACCACGAATGAGGAGACTGGTCCTGTTTCTCCTTTCAATATTTTGAAACTAATGATTTAGAAAAGCTTAACTGACCTGAATTAATCATGGCACCAGTCCGGCTCTTCTCTTCAATGGGCGTCCACTTGCCAATCAGGTTGTATATTGAAGGAACCACAAATCCTTGCGCCAGACCTTGGACTACACGACAAGCGCATATTAATTGCCATCCACCCTGGAAGTTGAAGACTGTTGTGTAATCTTGAATGTCAATTTTTGATTCATTAAGGCGACTATAACTGTCTTTTAATGATTTTATACTGCAGATCACGTCTAAACGATTACGACACGTGTTAAAGATTTGGAAAAAAATATATGTTAAATAAAAGCATTTTTTTAATAACTTTATATAGGAATATTTTACATTATCTTTATATTACATAATGAAATTAATTCGTAAAGTTATATCTAACGCGGATAAAAATCTGAGAATCACGCAAAATCTATTAAGCGTATTTTTCTGAAACTTTCATAATTTTAAAGATAATTTAATTATTGATCTTTTACTATACGTGTTTTATACGCGTCTAATTTGGGATAGCGCTCCTTGATGGGCGACTCCTATTACTGGCTGGACGTAGGACGCGTTGCGTGAGCTCAGTACAGAACACGCAAGCTAACCACTCTAGGTCACTGGCATATGTCTGCGTCTCAAGGAAGCAATGTTTACTTGGGGTTTAAAGTTATTAACTTTGTGGAGGTAATATCTCAATAGCTGATCCATCATCTCGCACCTTGCGTGACCTGCTCACTTCTCTCTCATACTTCTTTCTTTTTATGTAGTGTCTATGGTTTTTCTCCCATAAATATCTCAGGTTTGTTCGTAAATTATGTCTGCACAACTTCATAGCTTCAAATAAGACTTCGAATACTTACATAATAAGCAGCGAGTGGCACCGCGAGCGACACAAGGGCATTGATAGCAATCGCTATAGTAACAAGGATCATGCCACCATATTTAGCAGCCATCTCTCCAGCCGGGATCTGCAGTATGATGTACCCCCAGAAGAATGATGAGAGGATCACGCTTTGTGTCTGCATACTCCAGTCAAAAGACTGTAAAACAATTTGTATTTACTACCTAGGTATACTTTCTCTTTCAAAAGTGGTGCGTTGTGAGTTTTCCAAAATAGGTCCAATTCGGGATAAAACGATAAATCGTGAAGTAACCTAGCAACCTTAATGATGTAATAAAAACAACGTCAGATTATTTACCGTACACATACACTGACTGTAAAGATGTTTAGATATAAGTCAATTATAAAGTAAGGCTTACTCCAGTTGTGTTAAAAAGACATAATACTATCATAATTATTTATTTTTGTTAAAAGCCTTTGTCCAGACAGAATTCCTTTTCTAAGTTGCATTACATCTCGACTCGAGGTGGCAAATTCGAGATCTCGGATAGTTTTCATTTTTTTTTTTTTAATTTCGGATGACTAAAAAGGGATGAAAACCGCTTGGTTGTGATTATGAAGTTATTTAAGATAAAATATTAATTGAAAGAAAAAAAACTTTATTGTTTTATATACTCACTTTTTTGGAAATCAACAAAAGCAATAAAATAACAATGTCAGTCAAATGCGGAAAAAGTCTAGGTCTAGGGGTGATAAATAAATAGTCGGGATAGTTTGCTTTCTCTGTTCGACACTCCCTCCAGGCCGTCAATCAGCGCATCGCTCGCGCACTGAGTGGACGTGTGTTACGTCGCTGACTACTGCCGCCGAATCCCGAGACAGAACTCGTCACATTATGCTTCAGGATTGATCTCGAAAAACGACACGAGATCTCGCGAGATCGAGATCCCGCGGGATCTCGGGATTGCATTCCCTAGTTACAACACAGTTGTTGCGAACAAAGAGACAGTTCTCTTTGTGCTATTCAAATAATAATTATGTCTTGTTTTTCTCCATAGGTCGAGCGGTCTCGAGAGTCTCAGCTATCAGTGTGGGATTTATTATTGAGGAGTACTTATCGCTTGTCGTTGTAACGAACACTTACATTTTCAAGAGTGTTATCCGTCATGACGACTATAGCCATACTCATGTTGACCCTCATGCCGTACGCTATCACCAGCGCGAAGAACATCATGATTGTTTGAACATGACGGATAGCACATATCGTCCCTGCAAATAAAGTATTAGTGAAATAATGTGGTCTGATTGGAATATTTTGTTTTTAGCTTCTTTAAATTAAACGTCACGCAGGTTTTGGCCTAGATTTGTCCGTTTTGTAATACATACAGATTGTGATCATATATCAGTGTTCTATTTATGCTTACTTATGTTCTAAAGTCAATGAATAAAAAAGTCAGTTTAAGAGCGGATTATCCGCCCCTAAGACAAACCCACTGACCGAATTATTTTTAAACAATAATAAAAATATGACGCACAAAACATTTTTTATATGACGGCGCGTCTAAAGGTTTTACGACGCTAACCTTACGGAGTTGATTTTTGAACGATTTTGACAGCCGTCAACTTGACGTCACCCCGAGTACTAAGAAAGACGACCCCCCATGTCAGAAGAAAGGATCGCGAAGTTGGATCGAAGTCAGCATTGATTAATTAATAATGACTGTGATATGGCGACTGGGATAATGGTGATCATGGTGATTGGTGACTAGACTACAACTGCAGTGCAGTGAGTTGATTGATGTGCGCTGACGTCTTACGTACTCGGGGGAATGTCGTTTACATTATTGTTCATTCCCAAATGTGATAAGAGATTTATGTGATTATTTAGAATATTATTGTGTTTCATTTAATTAAATCTCCTTGCCCGCAAACCCACGCATAAGAGACAATAAGACCTCTTCTGATAAATGCGACGTATTGTCTTTATACAACTTTAGTTTATGTTTACCCTAAACCTCTTAAAGGGTCAATGTACTCATCATTATAAATAACTTTGAAAACTTAGGTTGTATAAATAACATTGTTGTAATGTGTTGTTGTACGCCTGATGCACAACACAAATGATCACACAACGTTGTTTTGAAAGAGTGTGAGCGTTTGAGAATTCCTTAGAAAAGTAACAAATACTAACCGTCATTTTATGCATAACATTGAAAAAGAAGATTTTTAAATCAATACGTTTCAGGATACAAGAAACCACCTGAGGCATGTTTCTATAGTCGTACTATCAACCACACTTCAGTAGTAACACTTAAACGAAGAACCTGCCCTTTTCGCTACGAATTGAAAATGTTGTCCATGTCAAATTGCTACAATCTTTGTAGCAATTTGACATGGACAACATTTTCAACATTTGCGGTTGACTGTACCCACTACTGTTTCATAATGTGAAACGTTTTGAACGTTTCACATTATGAAGTAGTAGGTACTGTGGGTACTGTCAGACACATGAAATAAATCAAAATCACTTACTTGGCTTCTTAATTTCCACATCTTCTCCACTCATTCTGTAATTCAAACGTATCAAACTATAACAGTATAACAATACATAATTTAAATAAATAAAATATTGTTGTCAAACTCGTCGTCGGGTATTTTATCGATAACGCCTTGACGCAATCGTTTTACTGCCGCGATATTGTCAAGAGATCAACCAGGGTGATCGTAGGTGATAACACATCTTAAATATTTGACCCTGAAGTGATTGTGACCATAAAGGGAATTATTTTAATTTTAATAGAAGTCCACTCTAGACATTGAGATTGACAATTAAATCATCATAGTACCTCCTGTATTTTAAAGAAACGTATTTATTGTTTCTCTCTAACTCCAGATAAGTTCCTATTTACAGACGTTGTCTCGTAGATAACTTCATTAAAATTCTGGGTCGTTTGGAACTGCCATAGATACCTGGAAGCTGCCTATTCTGACATAAAGTGCCATTCTTACCAGTCGTACCTACCAATAATAGGTCATAATAACATGATTATAATGATCATGACGATTGACGGATTAGAGAATTACCATTTTTCAGCACAAAATCGAATATCTCTTAGAATTTGTAAACCACAAGACAAGTCTGTAAAATTATGTTATATTGATACTGAATCAGATATCACAATTTTCTCATATCTCTTCTGAGATAATTGGACAGATATCTTAGACAGGACGGACGTTCAGACATTATTCACAGAACCAAAAAACTAACAAATAAATATCATTGTATTGAAAAAACGTTTAGTTTGTGAAATGATCCATGATGTATTTGTGTTTGTATTTATGTTTACATAAATTGTTAAGAAAACAAGTTATATGGTTTTGGAGTTTAATTTCTGAATTTAAATATTGCCAATAAAGTGTTTTATATTTCAGCAGACTTGGTTATTTTATACACATATTTCAACGAACTTTTAAGAAATTAAGCTGGTTAAGATGACGTATTAAACACACGAAAGTTTTATTCAAATAGAAAACTCATGAAGCTTCAAAATAAACATAAATACAATTTAAAATTTAAAACCCAATCTTTATGTAAACCCAGTATCTAAATTCAAAGTGATATCGGCTTTTTTACGATGACCGATATTTATTTTATTGGTTTTCGAATGCCAATCAAAATCGAGTCTTAACACTTACCATCTGGACTTGTTTTGCAATAACTTTGAACATAGGACGTTATTATATAAACTCTTTTTTAATTCACGCTTCTTTCATTTATTTTGAATTTGGACAGCCTAAAAAACTGCCTTTTCAATCAGTACTCTAATTATTTCGTAGCAAAAATGTTTCATCCTCATTATGTACCTAACTATTTAGAGTATAAGATGCAAGCTTGCACAATTAAATTCATGATTTCATGCAGCGGTGTGGTCCCATACAAATACCATTAAAACGTCATAGCAAACATACGTGGACAACACGTTGAAAATTTCAAATTTATTTCTTTCAAAAAAGTGTGGTACACAGTCTGTTCCAATAAATATAATTTCTCAATTTTCGGATAATCAGAAAAAGAGTAACAATAAACAGAATTGAATCTGGCGTCCTAGCTAAGTTACATGGTAACCTGTATTAAGGATCGCCAGCCCAGGTTCCCACAGAAGGAGCACAAATTATTGTGTGCGTTATCGTGAAATTGTTTTAATGCCATAGTAGATAATTATGTTAATACGGGGTTCTGCATAAAAATGGCGAATATTGTAAATAAAAATATCGTTTGCTTTTGATTTTCATCAAAATTTCAATTATTTTTTTGGGTTCAGTTTAAACAGGATGTGGTGAGCCCGGAATACTTCGTACTCACATAAGACAAAAACACCACAAAACTTACCAAAGAGTATTTTTCAACGAGAATGTATGAGTAGGTATTTTTCTTAGATAGCCCATTGTTTTTGCTAATAAATTGAGGCCTTTAACCTACATTGAGAATTTTTTTATTAAAGAGTATTCTCGAGAATTAAAAAAGCATTACGCATTGAATGGTCGTTAAATCTGTTCAACGTCTTACTCGTCACGGCTTCGGTCCGCAAGTTATCTATTTTAGCTGCTCATTGAACCGGCCACTACTATGAATCACTTTTTTCTGAACTTAAGGTTCGAATCAGCATTTTTTTTCCATAATTCAATTTGTTTCAATACGGGTATTTGATGTTGCTTTTTGTCATGTCTTTTCCTTTTTAGGGTTCCGTACTTGAAGTGTGCCAAACAAAGCCCTATTACTAAGGCTCCGCTGTCCCTATGTCTGTCTGTCAGCGAGCTGTGTCTCATGAACCATAATAGGTAGACAGTTTTGAAAATTTCACAGATTATGCATTCCTATTGCTACTATAACAACCCATAATAAAAATTTAATTAAATTGAAGATTAATGGGGGGTCTCCATACAATAAACTTCTGATTTTGAAAAAAAAAAAAAAAAAGAAAACTGGCATGTCTGGGTGCCATTGTCTAGAACTCATCGAGTAGAGAACAATTTTTGTATCTTTATAAATGATGAAATAGGAGGCCGTAAAAGTGGTAAGTTTTAGACCATTCTTGTACGAGCTCTATCTCAACACCTAAACAAATTCGAAGCTTGAAACTTCTGCATATCATGTACTATATATAATAAAAAAATACTAAAAATGCCGATTCATGAGGTATTTATTTAAATATGGGTGATTTTCATTATGAAATACTAATTTATCTTTGCGATTTTCATTATGATGAAAAAAAAAATATATTCTTCGTTTAGTACTTTCACTCGTACTTGGGCGGTTTTATTTATAATAGTTCTAGCTATAGAACGCTATTTGCTAGATTCTTACATACTCCTTTTGCGCCCTTTACGTACCGCCGGCTACAAGTTCTACGCACCTGACTTTTCTGAAGAACATCCTCAATAAGGTCACTGTATGTCCTTCTAGGGCCTTAGCTGCCGGGGTCGCGGGAATGTCTGAAAGGGATACCGTGACCCCTGGCAACGTACAGGCAGCTGAAGGAACACGGGTGGGTTTTAGTCAGTAATAATTTCCCACCCTAAAAAAAAAGATTAATTTGATTGCGTTAGTTTCCTAGTAAACTTTGTTTTGTAAGTGTGATCAAGAAGATTTTGTAGAATTTTCAATTATACAATACAAATACAAATAATTGATTGTGTAAACAGAAAATTACATTTGAATCGTGTTTGAATTAATTCCGATTTTACATCCCTTCTTCGTTTCAACACTCTATGCTGCAAACAATGTTTCAAAATGAGTTTGAAACACTCCCCTCTGATTGAGAAGTATAATTATTTTATTATACGGTAGGCACATACATTCTGAATCAACGTAATCTCGTCTATCTGACATACGATTCGCGTTTGTTACAAAAGTAAATTTTGTAGTCATGTCATGGGCTTGTCCCCATGACACGCACGAGTACAAAGTAAATTAAGTTTTGAGTACACAAAGAGTAAATTGAGTTTTGTTCAAGTATCAAGTTGGATGGGTTCTTGTATAGTAACAGTAAAAGTTCGTCATGGCGAATGTATTCTATAATTATGTTTTGAAGGTTATAGTTACATTGTGATTTTGTAAATTTTCCGAATAAGGTAAAATCAGACGTCGATAGGCTACTTAAGTAGTTAAAAATGAAATCAATTATGTCAGCTGTAATACAACCAATAATAAGCTGTTTTGTATTCAGTAACTTTTAATATAGAATATGGGTCATTCATGACATGAGTTGATACACATAGTCAAGCAAATAAATGATAAAGTTACAATAAAGTGACAGGTACCTTAGTGCACATGATACATTTTTAATAACCACGTTGAAACAAAATAAAGGACCACTTATTTAAAAAGAACCCGTTCAGCTCATTGACACCTTTGTTCCAACAAACTACAACACGCCAGGCGAAAATCACAATTTGAAAAACTGATTTATCTTCTAAATTATTTACCACACAACTTTGGACCTTAACTGTTAATAGTTATGGTTTAATGTGTTCCGAAGGCAGTTAAGGCTGGAAAATTGCTTCCAAAGGTTCCACTATCAAAAAAAAAGGAAATAAAATATTGAGTAACACTATCCTTTAGAGCAAGACTGTAGAGGTGTACTTCAATAAGCTTGGACACTAGAGTGCCTGGAAAAGCAGGATATCGAAGAATTTCCCATTATTTTCTCGGTAAGTCGGCGTTGAAGGTAATTAAGGTGCTGCCTGTATTTGTGTATGATAAAATGAAAGGCGTTGTTTATTTATGAAGAAAAATCAGTTTTCACACATAACTTAAATCAATTTAACTACCACAAATTGCCTAATTGATAAAGGCTGAAATAAGTAATATTCAAACTGAATAATCGGATGAGCTAAAATTTGATTTAAAATCGATTTCCGGATTTCCACTTTGCCTTACTTTTTCAACTGAAATCGATTTAATATTCCTGTCGTTACTGAGATGCGCTACTTACCTGCAATATTAACAATATTTGCTCCATAACAAACAAAGAAGACCTTCGATCAAGAAAATGGCATTGTGCAAATATTGGAAGAAACATGTTTAAGCCGAGATTTGGCAAAAGATTAACAAAAACTTGAAAATGCAGCAGAAAAAGTTTTTCCATTTAATAACAATAAAGTTTTGTGTAACTCCCTCCAATTAAAATGCGTAAATTATGAGTATGGCAACCCAATTCGACTTTGCCGCAAAGGGTCCGAAACCCCCGGGTGGAACCCTAAGTCTTTAGGTTTCATGCAAATGGAGACGGAGGTAAAATGAAGGACAACAATAATATATAAAAAATCGTATTAAAGAAACTTTTTGGAAAAAATCTTTCGAAAAAAATATACTTGCCCTTTGAAACAGATTCTTTGGACGATGTAATGAAATTCTTCCGTCGAAGGAAATTAATCGCTTCTCGAGTACTTTTCACTGCTTTTGCCTTTTCCGGGTCCAAACATTTGTGTTGGCTATTAAAAATCTCGAGAACGAAACGTTTTTGATGGACAAAAGTTTTCTAATTAAAATTTTCTCGATTGTCATCGTTAATATCCTAAGGGTCAATGCCAACTCCGACGGCTCTGATAATGTCCAAGTTTTTCTTAAAATTTGGTAAGGTTTAATAATTAATATCCATTTACATTTTAATAAAGATTTGCCATTATTATGAACTATAAAAACTAATAAAATAGTTTCAATAACATTTTTTAATATCTTAATACCTACCTACCTGTTTTTATACTGATTAAAGGCTTGTGCAGACCAGCGCGACGCGGCGGCGCGACGCGACTCGTACAATACGATTTCTAAGAAAACTTCACGATATAACAATAACCGGTGTCGCGTCGCGCTGTCGCGTCGCGCTAGTTTGAACAAAGCTTTATACGGAATCTTCGTATGTTTTATGAACGTTAAGGCTAAGATTAATATTGCAGTATCTATTGCCCACTGGACGAAAAATTGTATCGCTATGTTGCAGTATTTTTGCATTCACAACCCGTACAGCTATAATCACTCACCCATGTTTAAAGACTATAATAATTCTTTGCCAAACTGTGGACATTAGTCATGCTCTGAAAACATTTCGTCAGTCAAAATAAATTGAATGCATATCAAAGTCTCTGCAGCTCGGAACATTAAACACGGGAATAAAATCTCGGGAAATATTATTCGTTCCCGGGAACATCAGTTAATCATGTCTTCCGAATGCTGTGACGTCCCCATTTATGTTCAACACTTTAATTCCGACGGTTTTATGTTTGATGCTTACATCTGAAAATCTCGGTTTTCCCGTCTGTATTTTGAGAACAGATTTATAGAGTGCTTTTACCTTGTGTACAGACTGTACTTTGAAAGTAGATAGAACTTCTGAACGTCTTGTACATAATTATGATTAAGGGCAGATTATTTGAAAATATTTTTTATTTATGTACAGGATAATATATGTATGTACAGGTCAAATTAATTAAAGCTTGAGTGAATCTTCTGGTAATAAAGACATTTTTTTATAAAATATATTGTGCTTCCTTATATTTCTTTTAGAAATCAGAAAAAGAAAAAACATTTTCCATAATTTTTCTTTCATAACTTAGGCTTCTCCATCATTGGTTGATTCTCTTCATCATCATTCTCCTTTAGGGGTGGATCGTTCCAGTCTGCCTTCTCGGCTGTCCCGAAGATCACGTAGACCAGGTTAGTGACCAGGTACAGACCTGCTGCCATGAAGAACACTTGCCTCCAGAGGTATACGTCATTCTGTGAAAAAAGGGAAAAAGCGAGTTTGAATTTTGAAAACATAATGTAGTATGGAGCTTAATTTTATTAAATAGTAGCTACTGCCCGCGATTTCGTCCGCAAACCTATAACCTTCCTGAAAAATTGGGCTATTCAAGGGGAAAATATTTTTTCAAATCTGACTGGTAGTTACGGAGATTACTCCCTACATACAAACTTACAAACAAACAAATAAAGAAACAAATTTTACCTCCATATAATATTAGTATAGATAGGTCCTACGTTTGGTATTATGACTAGTCAATTAAAATTTGATAAAGTTATTAAAATGCATGGTTTCCTAAATGCGGATTTAAGACACCAATGAACTGTAGGGATAGAATAACTTTTTGGCAAATACCTAAATACCCCGGTATTTGCCAAAAAGTTATTCCCCAAAAGTTATATAAACCTACATAATTTAAACAACTGTTACATTTGTTGGTTAAACTAAACCAAAGAACAAATGAAGCTATTAATAATATCAACGGCAATGTTTCAGGAGTTGTAGTTATAAAAAAAGTCTTTAATATAGTTTAGTAATTGATGTACTTCACGAAAATGGTGGGACGAGCTTGACTCCTACCAAAATTAGGGACTGGTCTACACTAGTAAAAGACAGAATTGTGTGGAAAAGGGAGAGGGAAGCTTTTGCCCTGCAGTGGGTCAATACAGGCTAGTTAGATTAGATTACATTTGATAGATGTACTTACGACGTCGGTAAGGATGAAGCCAATCACCAAAGGAGCGATTGACGAACCGATGTTTGACATAAAGTTGCTGATACTCATCATTGTCCCAGCGAAGTTTGGCGATATATCGATGTGGTTGATCTGAAAAAAAAGAAGATAGTTGGCTTTCTAATATCGAACAAATTATAATTCTGATATTATGGTTGGAAATAAAAATGTAGTATCTTATCGTTTCTGTTTCCTGGCACGTACAAGTAGCAATTAGTTGTGAAAGATGAGCAAAATAAACAAAGTAGGCGTTAAAATAAGAAAACGATCAATATTACCTGAAATCCCAGGTGAGCTGCTATTTTAAAACTGCATGTAAATACTAATATGGATTCCACAATGTAAATGTTTTTAGGTGCGAAGGCCAGAGCAATCAGTCCAATAGCTGCTGGTATATTTCCTGGAAATAATGAAATGATGTAAGTTAAGAATTAGGTTTACTTAATTCAAGATTTTTATTAATTAGTCACTTGCAGTGTGTCTTTGAAGTAATAATTGTACATCAACAACTTTGTTAGGTACCTACCTAGAGAATTTGCCAATTTCCTTGTGTTTGTGGGGCTGAGAATATTTTTCACAATCAGCATATCTGTCATCCAGCTGAAGAAGAAGTTTGCGAACCACATCATCAAGAACGGCAGAGCAGTCAGCAGTCCATTCTGTAAATTTTAAATAATGTGTTATTTGGATAACCCAGCTCTAACATGAATGAACTCATTTTAAATGATTTTGGCAAATCAGATAATAATATAGAATATGTTTTATTGTAACACTGCATAATATATAAAACTATTCATTGTATGGAACACACAACACACATCGCACATCGGCACATCGGCGGTGTCTACCCTACCTTTGAAGGGACAAGAAGATAAAGACAGTTTTTATATTCCGTAATCGATCGTTGTAGACCAACATGCATTGCATAATTATGGCCAACACTATTAATCTATCATGGAAAATTGTATATTCTTATAACCATGTTTCTTACCGTTTTGATATCGACTCCCATGATTTTATCCAAATAGGCTGGAACTTCTGAGTACAAAGTGAGTTGCCCCCAAGTCTGGCCAAAATGTGCTATTATAATGGCCCAAACTCCTTTGTGGCTAAAGATCTTCCTCCAAGGCACCGCCATTTTCTGCAACATTAAGTATTGGATTCATAGGTTGTAACATATTTATAATTCTTCAGTTTAGGTCATATGTCTTAAATAGTGTAAATAGTCTTATATAAAAAAAAAAGCTACGCATCTCACTTTTACAGGAAAGCTATTATAATTTTCTCCCAAGAACAGACGCCCTAGACATTAACTACTTTATTTTTTAACTACACCTATATGAACCTTATCTTTTTCTGTATTCTTTAGAATAGTTCTTGTAGGTACATTGTTTCGTTTTCTGTATATCCTATTCATATTAGAATACATAACATACGTTGTAGTGATCCTTTTTTATTTTGACCTTTTTTATTTGTACTTTATTTGTTAACCACCTACAACAAAAATATTTTATTCTATTCTTAGTTGTTTTTTTCGTAAGTTGTCATATAAATATCATCACGCCTCTATTCCCCGGAGGGTCAGGCAGAAGGTGCACCTATAGTACACCCACATTTTGCCAGTTAAATTTAGGTCCCATGTAATGGAATACAAATGGCAACACTGCCCGAGTGACATGTCAAAATTTTGTTCCGTATTTTATATTAATTTTATTTAAGTTTTAAGTGTAATTAAGGTGTAATAATATAACTAAATGTAAAATAACTGCATAAAAACTCAGAGTTATTGTTTTCTTGCATATTTACATAGTAAAACACAGTTTTTGGTTACCCACCGTTACCGGTAACCTATCACGAACAGCTGACGTTCCACCTGCGGATTCAAACGGGGAGTATTGTTTACTTTTATTCTATAATTAGCACACAATCGCTGTAACACATTCATTGAGTATTAGTATCAACATTTTTGGTTGATTTGGCACCCTGCACTGGGTCTAAGTCACTTTGTTTACATAGATAACGAAACTTATTAACTATTGTGAAATATCAAAGTATTGTAATTCTATTAGTGTTTTATTGTACATAACAACAATAACGTTGATTATGCGTATTTTAATTGTAGTCTTTATGCAAAACTAGTTCACTTACTTTTTATTTTTTTTATCTAGGTATCCTACCCACATAAGCAAAAGCACAATCATAAAACAATTGAATCAATGTAGCATTGTACTTTATCTAATTATAATAGTTGCATTTAAATTAGATTCAGCAGCCCACCTCATTTCTCTATATACCCACTAACTCCTCCCATTTTTTCTTTCATTTCTAGCATTCATTTTTGTTTGTCTGTCTAATTAGTTCTCACCCTTCCTTTACTTCTACTTTCAGTACTAATTCTTGAAACCATGCCTGTGATGACCCGTAAGGCTGCTGCTCAGGAATTGGAGCTTAAATTGAGAACGACCATTCAAGATCTTAAGGCTTCAAACAGTAAATGTGAACAGCTGTTACAGGAAATAGATGATAGTGAGAAGGAAGTCGAAAAGGTCGTTTACAAAAATACAAGCTTAAAACAGGAGCTAGTAGACCTACATCAGCAATACCTGGATGTTGTTGATGAACGGGACAAACTGCGGCTGGTCACGGATGGTTTTAATAACTGCAGTAACTTATATGAGGAGGCTTTGTGTAAGGTCAGGGACCTAGAAGAAGAACTTATTCATGCCAATCTATCTACGTATCACTAAGTTACAGAAACAAAAAAATTGTACTCAGGCTAAGGAAACTAATAATTTATATGATGAATTATTTAATACAAATTGCAACCCTCATTCCTTAATAACAATAGACCTAACTGAAGATTCTATATTGAAACATAATAATAGTTGTTATAAAGTAAGTCAAAATAAAATAAAAAAATATGCAAAACTAAATAAAATCATAAATAAATGCAATAAATTCAGGAAACAACATAAACACAGTTCCAATAATATTAAACTAAGGAAGGAACGTGTTTTTCTAATAAATAAATTAAAGAACTATCAAATTAAATTAGAAGACAGTAAAAATATTTATCAAATTGACACCCAACGATTACAGTCTGGAATTGAGGTTCTTGAAGAGTCACTACATTCTCTTTATATTAAGTATGTGAGCTCTCAAAAACAAATAAAGGAACACATCCTTGCTGCAAACAAGTTAGTAGAAATGTGTAACGATGAGACAGTCAGAGTGGTCCCGATGACTCTTAGCACCACTCAAAGGGAATCCAACCTTGAGGCTCTTCAACCTGAGGCAACGGAGGACCCGTCCCAGTCTGGAGAGGCTCAGGACTGTACCCCTGATCAAGGTGCACCACATGTTGTACAAGGTTCATCTCAAGTAGCACAGACAGATACTTGTTCTCTCCCTTGTTCTAGTAAAGATTGTTATTGTTCTATTATGTTTTCAGACAGTTTAGGGAGAGGGTTAGGTAAATTATTAAGTAACAACTTGAGTCAATCGGCTGTTAATTATTGTATGCCAGGGAAATCCTATGTGGAGATAATGTCATCAATAACAGGGAATAAATATGATCCGAAAGCCATTATTTCTGTATTTGTAGGCAATAGTAGTAATATAAAAAATGATGTCATTACTGACTGTGTCACTGAAATCTTGAAGGTTAATTGTCAGAAAATAATATTGTGTGCTTTTCCATACTTTCAGCACTTGTCAAGTAGGCAAAATCATAATATACATATGCTAAATAACCATATGCATTTATTAGTTAATCACTATAGTGACAAACTTGTATTTTTTTACACCAACACTTTTGTTGAGAAATTAAAATCGACTAGGGATACTGCGTATCTGCCTATTAGTTTTAGACGTCAAATAGCATGGCTATTAGCTTTTAATATAAACTCAGACATAAGTAGTATGTCGAAGTCTTATGTATTTAGCACCACAAAGGTTAGTAATAATACTAATATTAAGGTGGTTAGCAATAATAATTTAAACTAGTCACTAAGACAACAGAAGGTACTAGTAACAATGTTGTTTGTCTCACCATCAACAAGCTATCTTCTGGCACTCAATTAGTTAATTGTCAAAAAGGGGCTAAGCAGAATTCCTTGAAATTATTTCATCAAAATATTCAAGGTTTTTCTTCCAAACAATTAGAAATTGAATTGTTTTTAGAAAAAACAATGTTTGATATTATTTGTATAACTGAACACTGGTTGAAAGATTATGAAATGCTAATTAATTTTGAGAATTATAGTGTGGGCAGTTGTTTTAACCGTAAATCCATGCTACGTGGAGGTTCACTAATCTTAATTAAAAATTGTATAAAATCTAAGACCCGTAATGACATAGTTGAACTATCGGTGGAACATAGCATTGAACTGTCCTGTGTTGAGCTAGATAAGCATTTTATAGTGTGCGTTTACAGACCTCCAAATTATCAAAACTACTCTATATTTGAGTCAGTTATGGAAGATGTTTTATCTAAACTTGCAACTGGTAATAAATCAGTAATTATTTGTGGTGACTTTAATATTAATATTTTAGAAAATAATTCAAATAGCAGTAGATTATTAAACCTCTTCAAATCATTCAATCTGTCGAATGTGTTTTTAGAACCAACGCGGATAACTTCGACTACTGCTACATGTATTGATAATGTCTTTTGTTGCTGCAACTACTTAGATAAAGCCATTGTAAATTATCTCCCTTCTGATCACAGCGGTCAAACCGTTATTTTTGAGTCCAGCACACCAATACAAAAAGTGCAGATTCAAATTAGACCAATAACATCGGGTAGTTTAAATAAGTTTAACAACACTTTAATTAGCAAGTTAAATGCTCAGGGCCTACATTGGCCCAATGGCAATATTTTGTATGAACAATTCTTTTCATTAGTGCAAACAGAGTTCAATAATTCTTTTAAGAAAAAAACTAAAACTATTTGCCCTAAGTTTTTATTCAGTGACTGGGCAACTAAAGGGATCAGGATAAGTAGGGAAAGATTATTTGAACTGTATGGCCTTAAGCCGTATATTAACACGGAAACTTTTAATAAGTCTGTTGCTACTTATTCTAAAACTTTTAAAAATATCTGCAAAGCAGCTAAAGCTTCTTTCATTAGCAACAAGGTTAAATCAGCAGACAATAAAATAAAGACAGTTTGGAAAATTATTAACAATGAAACGAACAAGAACAAAAGATATAATACTGATTACACACTTGACACTGCCCGCGGTCTCATTAGCGATAACATCGATGTTGCTCAGGAATTTGCAACTTTCTTTACCAATATTCCAATTAAAACTACAGAAACTTTAAATTCCTCCCCCTTACTTGCTATTGATTTATTAAGAGCGAATGTTTCAGCCTTTCCCGTGGAATTTAAATTTAAACATATAAACCCTGTGGTCGTTGTAAAGACTTTTAAGCAACTTAAGATCAAAATCACCGAAGATCTGTGGGGTATGTCTACTAAAGTTTGTCAATCAATTATTGAGACAATTGCACCCTATTTAGCTTTAGTATTTAATTTGTGTGTAGATCAAGGGGTATTCCCGGATTTAATGAAGTACAGTAAAGTTATTCCACTATTCAAATCCGGGGACAGCAAAGACCTAAATAATTATAGACCCGTATCGGTTTTGCCGGTTTTCAGCAAGGTGTTTGAAAAAGTAATGTTAAATCAAATGCTCCATCATTTTAATCGTAATAATATCCTACACGATCAACAGTATGGTTTCACCAAAGGACGTTGCACAACCGACGCCGGTGTCACCTTATTAAAACACATCTTTAACGCATGGGAAGAGGCACAAGATGCAATAGGCATCTTTTGCGACCTATCCAAGGCATTTGATTGCGTGAATCACGAAACACTGCTCTTGAAACTTGAGCATTACGGACTGGGTAAACTTGCGCTTAGCTTAGTAAAATCATATTTGAATGATAGACTGCAGCAAGTTCAAATAAACGGTGTAAATTCATTGGGTTTACAAGTCAAAATGGGTGTACCACAGGGCTCGATTTTGGGTCCATTCCTCTTTTTAGTATATATAAATGATTTACCGCATTTACTGAAAAACCGACCACAAATGGTGTTATTTGCTGATGACACATCACTGATTTTTAAGGTAAACAGACATGCACAAGAGCTTGACGAAGTAAATAACGCTATGCTTAAGGTCCATAATTGGTTTACTGTAAATAATTTGGTATTAAATGAGAAGAAAACTAAATGCATAAGATTCGCGTTACCAAATGTTAGAAGTAGTGAATGTCATGTTGTACTGAATAGGGAGACACTAGAATTCGTCGAAAAAACGGTTTTCCTGGGGATCACGCTTGACTCAAAACTACAGTGGGGTCCTCACTTAACATCACTTGCAGGGCGGCTAAGTTCAGCCGCTTACGCTGTTTGGAAAATCCGCCAACTAACAGACGTGGATACCGCGAGACTGGTCTATTTTAGTTACTTTCATAGCATCATGTCTTACGGTATTTTGCTGTGGGGACGGGCTGCAGATATTAATTCTATCTTTATTCTGCAAAAGAGGGCTGTCAGAGCCATATATAACCTCCGCAGACGCGAATCTCTAAGGGAACTGTTTAAGAAAATTAACATCATGACGGTACCTTGTCAGTATATATATGAAAACATAATGTATGTTCGAAAAAATCGACATCTTTTTAGTAAGATAAGTGACAGGCATAATTTTAACACTAGAAATAGGAACAAATTAGATCAACCACGTTTTAGATTGTCTAAAGTGCACACTTCTTTTATGGGGTACTGTGTAAAATGTTATAATAAAATACCACTCGATATTCTTCAACTGAATGAGAAGAAATTTAAAACATGCATTAAACGCACACTATGTAGACAAGCATATTATAAGTTGGATGATTATATCGATGATAAAAATGCTTGGCTTAATGCTGGTCCTGCTCTACAGCCACTTGGGCTCACTAGTTAAAAAATTTAATGTTTGGAAGAGTTGCTTCCCCTTTTTATTTTTCTGACATTACGAACTTAATGTTTATTTTTTATTTAAACAAGTTTAATTGTTGAATGTTCCAATGGATAATGATTTTCTTTCTTTTTGGTAGTATCATTCTATTAATCTCTCAAATACATTGCATACTATAGTTTTGTATAATTTAGAAGCATTTTTTCAATTTTTGTGAATGTGAGTACCATGGAGCCGTATTTTATGTTATTAAGATGTTTGTTGACTTGAAAGAGCACGGCAGTTGAGAGTTTGTCATGCCCACTTAAATGTCTCGCTGATGGTGGCGAGTGTGTTGGATCATTCGGTTCCCTACAAAATGGTTGAGCTGGATGGTGCTGATCCACGCGTCATGTTCGTGAACGGGCGCCGTCAGTTGTGACTGGTCATCTCTTATCTGCCAGGGCTTATTTTTAATGTTATATTTTGAATTGTTTTAATTTTTTTATTGTACATTGTTCTCACATATAGAAGCAACAAGAATAATGTACCCAGGATTGTGTAATTTTCTATATTTAAAAGAGTGTCCTTGGAGTTTCTTGCCCGTTCTTCTCCATGAAGATCTACGTTTTGGAACTGGGCAACTAGCTTCAACTTTCTCGACTAACTGACCGACTATTTGACAATTCAAAAGTGCCTGTAAATGGTTTAATTGAAATAAATGCTTTGAGTTTGAGTTTGAGTTTGAATGAGGGTTTCATAAATCAAATGAATCGAAATTATTCGAAATCGAAATGATTAATCAATATTCTTTAAATAATAGTATAGCTGCTCGTATAGGCACGGTACCTCCGGGGGTAACGTAACAAAAGAATCTTTTAGTTAATTTTGTCTCATTATTACCTTTGCCTCATCGCCCGTTCCCAGTTCTTCTTCTACATATGTCCTTTCAGCTTCAGATATCTTGGGATGTTTTGCTGGAGTGTCAGCTGCAAGCCAAAATAGTAGAACCCCAATGATTCCCGACAGTATCCCGTAGAACCTGAATATACCAGGCCAGCCCAGTGCGGATGATGAAATGAAGCCTGTCATTGGTAGTCCGAAAACTGTGCCTAGAGCTTGCCCTGAAAAGGTAACGGTGAAAAATATTTTGAAGATATGAATTATCCAGTAGACTTTAAGAACTTTATCCTATGGTAAATATTGGATTAGGAACAACATAGAATACATTTATTCCAGACTTGCACCTGAATTACAAAAAAATACACTAAAAGTTTGTATATAATAATGTAGAGGAGAAGTGAGGGTGAGAGTGTTTGTGTGTGTGAGCGTGTGCGGTAATAACTTGCTTGCCTTATAATCTGCAAGATTTACTTCTTGCATTATTTATTACTAGCTGGTTCGCGGCTACGAAGCTCGAGGTTGGAAGTTATTCCACGGGAACGTACTCCTTATAAAAAGTATTAAAAAGTATCCTTCGTCCTAGTCAAAATTTCAATCAAATCCGTTCAGCCGTGACGTGAAAAGTTAACACAGACAGACAAAGTTATTTTTGCACTTATATTATTAATTATATTAGTAAATATATCATATCAAAATCTTACCTCCATATACAAAAGCAGCCATTCTTCCTCTCTCCTGCATAGGTGCCCACTTACCAAGAGACGTGTGTAGCCCTGGGACTATGCAGGCTTGACTTAGACCTTGTAATACTCTGCATATTGCTGTGCATATCCAACCACCCTAAAAACAATTATTACTAAAATATCCGACAGAGTCCACTATTAATCAAATCTTTGACGTTTTCATTAGCTTAGAGTAGCAAACCCATGATGAGCGCCATCGGCAATCATCGATGAAGTTATTCAGGAGGTTGGTTTATTTTGTGATTGTTAATAATTATTCATTTCTAAACCTTATTCTTCAAGAAATTCCAACTTACATAGTAAGCTGCCAGCGGCAGCAGTATGGACACCACACAGTTGATCATCATGGCACCAGTCAGCAGGTACCTGGCTCCGAACCTATGGGCCAGCTGCCCACCAGGTATCTGCAGCGTCATGTACCCCCAGAAAAATGAGGCTATCACCGCGTCTTGGGTTTTTTTGTTCCAGTTGAATGTTGGGTACTGGAACATCGAGATGATTGATTAACACTTTCATTGTCCTGCATAGTTCATAGCGAGTTTTCAAATATTGTGTACATTTCTCGGTCAGTAAACGGGAAAGGGTTAATAAAGCCAAGGAAATTAAATGTTAAGTAAATTAATTACCAACTTAAATTATCCGTATGTTGAAAATACTGCGGTCTTTCTTTGGCAGGTGTCAATAAACAAAAAAATAAAAAATGACATAGAGTGTCAATTAGCAAAAAATCTTTTTCATGACTCATTATCTGAATTGATATACATACTCGGAAATGAGAGGGTTGATTGGCAAATCAGTTGAACATTAGCCTTATATAATAAGCCGGTGACTATTACTTGGGAAACATAAATTGTATGGCCTGCCTATAAATTGTTGTGGTTCCGGAGGCTTACGCAATGTGCGTATACGAATATTTTGTAGGTACAATAAATTGTATCCCAATTGTAATGATTAAAATACAATTGGGATCAAAAAATAAAATATACTAAGTATATTAAAACTCCACACTGAATGAAGACAGTAATCGCTTACAAGATTACAGTCAAGTTTGCATCTGGCAGAAGGAAATTGTCTTTGTTTTGCTCAAAGGATTTCCCGTACACCCAGATTAAAAACTTTGTTCAACTTCTTTTGATCCGGAAATTATGTGTGTTCCGAAGTGCACCAGTGAAATTCCTTCATATTATAATGTGCTTTTTGACGTTAAACATATAAATATACTTTCATTCCTATTGAGAATTATCTATGTTCATTACGCAACAATTATAAGTATTATATTACGATCGTTGCGTAATAAACAGTAGCACACAATTTATGATAAGAGCCATATTTATGCAAATAAAAAAGCTAATCCCTTAGTAGTAAAATAAAATTTTAATTTGACTTTACCAAGAAGGTTTTATGATGTAGGCAAACTTACTGGTGGTATCAACATCAAAGCATTTAATATCCCTTCTGGTTTAAACTGGTTTTCGTTGGCTAAACTGGTTGCTGTAGCATTTATGACTGGTTCTCCATATTTTGTCATGGCTACTAGTGATACCCCCATGCAGGATCTCATGCTGTAAGCTATAGTCAGGGTGCAAAATAGTATGAAGCATTGCTGATGTCTGTAGCCCCATCCTGACACTGAAAATAATATTTTTTGACTGAGTTAAGATATTATGCCTATCTTCAAAATAGTCTTTTCCCGACTATGTTAAGGTCGGCTTCCAGTCTAAAAGATGCAGCTGAATACCAGTATTTCAATAATCTAATGATTATCACCATTTTCAAAATGATGATCAATAAATTATTTGTACAGTCACGAGCATAAATACTTTACAGTTACACAACATTGTCAAACTTACACAAATCTAAAACTTGCAACAAACTCATTTACATCATTCAATTTGACCACCACCTGCTTTTCTAATTGCAATCCAATTCGAATTCTAAACAAACATTAGAGTACTAAAATATATAAATCAAGTTTAAACGTAATTAATCCATCAGGTGATAAGCCAAATAGTTTCAAGCCGACTGTTCAGGTACCTGTGACACTAAACTTTTCAGACACATATTCTCAATAAATCAAAAGTTTTAACTCACCTTTGAAATTACTTTTAGAGCCTTTCTCTGTAACCTCTTGCTTCTCCACCATATTTATTGTATTTGATTTTCATTCACAACATTAATAGCTTAAAGTTTGAAATCGTTTTGTGATCGAACTTGTGAATTTACGCTGGTACTTCTTAATATTTCTTCTCTTAGCTCTGCGTCATTAACTTCAGCATACAAAACTTCAAAATTACCAAACACAAAACCTAATTCTGATGCATTATAATCAGCTACGCGTCAGCATTGGAAATAACTTGTTCTAATTATCATCAGTTTCCTTTCCCGTATCGCTGCACCTGCAATTTGTTTCGAGATATGTACCAAACTGACTGACAATATCTTTGAATGCGTCTTTCATGCTAGTCGAACAATTATCTAATTGTCATTTATTATTCTTGTGTGCATTTGTATCACTGTTATCTTCTGCAAATAATATTCCAAGTTCATTACTACTGTATAAAGGACTGGTAGGTACCTACGTTATTATATTTTGTAGATTCTTCCCTAAGCCCACGCACACGGCGATTTTTTTCCGCGCCGATTTTTTTTCGAACACTGGAGTTTTAATGCTTTGCTTAGCGCCAAGAGTTGAAAATTCAACAGTGTGCTTTTTCGACGCGCTGGGTTGCACTCTGTTGGATTCTTGACGCTCGGCTCAACACCGAGAGTTGAAAATCCAGTGCGCGATAAAATCTAGGTGCGATATTTTTACGTCCGTGCGAACGTGGGCTAAGAATCAATTTTCATATACAGCTCCCGATATGGAAATTTTATGAGGAGTGAAATTTATACAAGCTTTAACTCAAAAGCGTTACGTTTTGTATTGTGTTTTATTCGTAAATAACACGTTACAAAATTTTGAAAAAACCATATTACTTATTTCACTCTTCGATCTAAAGATTTCTTGCACTTTACTGCATCCAATTAAATCGCAAAGAGAATGACAAATTATGATCTAATTATTGTTTCATTTGAGATATATTAGGGTGGGGGTATCGTTTTTGTTTTTTTAAAGAAATGCGTTTATTTACCCTCTTTGTCTATTACATATTCAAAGATAATCCTATTAACGAGTAAACTTCAGTCGTGCGTCGGAGCTAACACACACACACTTTCTTTTAATAATTATCATCTTAATTTATGTAATCATTAATTGTAAAAACTAGCTTATTATATTTTAAAACGGTGGAATGCAATAAAACAAGCGTCTACTTGATATATTTTTTTTTTATTAGAAAGTAACTTATCTCTCATTGATCACTATCTTGATTCATAACTTCGAATAAATTGCCGTGTTGGCAAATTAGCAGTTTAAGCTTGTGTTGTAATTCATTCATTGAATTTGTGTGCAAAGTTGTAGACAGAACATAGGTTTTTTATTTTATTTACTCGAAGTTTTTTTATAGGATAGTAAAACGACAACTTCTACTAATAGTACCACTGCGGAACAGATTCTTAATCGCCACGACTTTCTCGGAGTCGGTTGTCAATTTGAAACCATTACAAGCCCAGGTTTCCTATCGATGATTTCCTTCACCGACACCTTCAAATTCGACTTGTCAGTTTCAAACCCTCAATCTTGTACTCGAGAAGTAGTTCCATCAACGTCTGGTTCATCACGAAATTCTATATGACTTCTTATGATATATACTTAGGCATTATGTAAATTAAAATAATTAAAATCTCAATGAATATTTAAACCACACCGTTTGCCATCATTAGGTGTGAATATTCATAGTTTGAAATCGACTGACTTTTCATTGATTTTAATTGATGAGCCAAAAACTGAACGACTTCAAGCAGTCCCTATAAGCTTTCAAAGCTTTTTTTTGTTCATTTCATCATAGCTTTCTCCATTTACACTTCAGGTTTCTCCATCATTGGTTGACTCTCCCCGTCAGCTGTTTCCTCTTGAGGTGGGTCATTCCACTCTGCCTTTACAGCTGTTCCAAGTATCACGTAAACCAGATTCGTGAAGAAGTATATTCCAGCAGCTACGAAGAATATCTGCCTCCAGAGGAATGGGTCGGTCTGTAAACATTGGTAATAACGAAATTATGTTCATTGTTTTCCTTATCATCAATCAATTATTTCACTTTGGCTATTTATGACAAAAATAATAATATAAATAAATATGCTGTTTGATTTATTATTTCTAAAATATGCGAGAAATAATCTTTTTTATAAGGTGAAAGTATTCAGGGAACTAAACACAACACGTTATTGAAACAATCTATAGCTAATAGAAAGTTTTAAGAATATAGTTGAGTTTATAGGAGAATAAACGCACTCTTGACAGTAAGGTAATGAAGTAAATGTACTATTGTACATGCCTAGTTTATTGTATATTTTAGTGCCTCTAAGTTTTAATATCAAAGCCAAATATTATAATATCAAATAAAATATCATATTATTATAACTTACAACATCGGTAAGAATGAAGCCGACCACCATGGGCGACATTGATCCTGCGAAGTTGGAGACGAAATTGCTGATGCTCATCATAGTTCCAGCGAAGTTCGGAGAAATATCAATGTGGTTTATCTGTTAAAAAGAAAATATATAAACTGAAGAGGCAAGTTCACAGGGTGATATAATTTACTTAGAACAACAAATCAGAAAGAAAAATACTTACATGGAAACCCAAATGAGCCGATACTTTGAAACCACAGATAATGACCAATATTGTTTCTACGACATAGATGTTTCTGGGTGCGAAGGCTAACGCTACGAGTCCAATGGCAGCTGGTACGTTTCCTGTTTTATAAAAGAACTTATAAAAGAGTAAGAATAAATTTTTATTTTCTAGGGGTTTGTAATTTTTTGTTGCTATAGTGCGAATACTCTCGGTTCAATCTTGAGACAAACGCTAAAAGTCACAATGACCATTAATATTACTATAGAAACTTGTACAACCATATCTAGAAAGAATTTGTATATGACTTACCTAGTGAATTGGCTAATTTTCTTGTATTTGTGACACTAAGTATTTTCTTCACAATCAGCATATCAGTCATCCAGCTGAAGAAGAAGTTTGTGAACCACATCACCAAGAACGGCAGAGCAGTCAGCAGTCCATTCTAATAATAAAATATCATTTGTTACTTGACTTCTACTAAAATTAAATACAAGTACAATACTTAGGAACAGTCCTCTTTCGTTTTGATATTATGCAATAAGGAGCAGCTTTTATTGTTACCGATTCTTCAATAGGGTGACAGTTAACCTCAGGCTCTGATAAATATTTAAATTATAAACTAGCCTTTGCCCACGGTTTTGCCCGCGTGGATTTCGAAAAATATCCCACGGGAACGTACTTGGAACCAGAAATAAAAGTAGGTACCCTAAGTGTTAATCCAGGTTATAAACTATCTGTTTGCCAAATTTCATCCAAATTCATTCTGCCGTATATCCAGACAAACAGACAAACATTCTAAAAACTATATTTTCTGCATTAGCTTCGTTCTCACAACTCGTAGCAATAACTTTTTTTTCTAAAATATTCAATGTACACTTTTGACTTTGTTACTATTTTATTATATGTATATTATAAGCGCGTGCACGCGCGTGTGTACTTGACTCTTATTCACTCTTTTAATTTCTAAAACATATTTACCGCTTTAATATTGACGCCCATAATTTTGTCCATGAAGGCAGGTACCTCGGAGTACAGAGTCACTTGTCCCCACGTCTGTCCAATGTGTGAGACTATAATGGCGTACATTCCAGGGTGACGGAGTATCTTACCCCAGGGCACCGTCATACGCTGTAAAAATAATGATTATTTTAATCCTCCTATCATCATCATTATCATTTCAGCCGAAAGACTTCCACTGCTGTACTATAATAGGCCTCCCCCGAGCATCGGCATTTCGACCGGTTCTGTGCTTCTGGCATCCAGCAGATTCCTACGGTCTTGACCAGGTCATCGGTCGACCTTGCAGGAGGCCTTCTGTTATATGGCAACCAAAATATAAATCATTTGAAAAGCTTTTTTGCGCTGTTTGCGTTTGCTACAAAGCCGGAATTTTGTGGGTGTGGTGTGTTCTGTAAAACTAGGTTAATTTATAGTGGCATCTGTGTGTGGCGGCTTTTAAATAGTGCGAAGTTTTTATTATAATTTATTTCGCAGTTTTTGTCGAAAGTTTACGCTATGTATTAATTAGTGCTTTGTTTTTAACAATTATTTTTTTGATAATGAATAATACCTTAGTCGTAACTCCGTTTCCCAATTCATCTTCTATGTACTTTCTCTCGCCATCTGAAATCTTGGAATGCTGTGCTGGTGCATCAGCAGCCATGAACCATAGCACGACTCCAAGGAGACCAGATAAGATTCCGTAGAACCTGAAGATGCCTGGCCAACCCATCGGAGAAGCTGCTATGAAGCCTGTCATCGGTAGGCCCAACACTGTGCCTAGAGCTTGACCTGAAACGTAACACATCTTTACTGAGAATTAAGTTCTGATTAAATTGCAACCGCTAGCAAACTAAATTCAGTGAACAAATAATATTGTTATTATATCATAAAAGTTTTGACATGGTGTTGGTGGCAGGTTGGTTGGCAGGATGGCAGAGACATCGGCGCGCAACTTGTTGTTCATGATTCTGAACAAGTTGAAAGTTTTCGTAGGTTATTAACAAAAAAATGAGCTGTTACATACGTATTGACCGCGTAGGTATTGCAATTTCTATGAAATGTTTTTTTTTTGTTTTTTATTACTGTTGAATTCATGTTTACATTTAGCGCGTCAAAACCTAACTAAACAAACCAAAATACATATTTACATCCCCAGTCCCCCCATTTATTGATTTGTTCAATAGGGACACGTTTTTGGCATGGAACCTTCTAGACCTACATGGTAGATAAAGGCATATTCAAAAATAGATTCATTTAAGATATTATTAAACACGAGAAAATCTATTAAAAGTTAGATAACAATTACTAATTTAATTTCTAGTACCTACCTCTATCTGTATTTGAAATGAGGCTTACCTCCATAAACGTAAGCAGACATTCTTCCCCTCTCATGTAAAGGTGCCCACTTTCCGAGAGCTGTGTGAAGACCAGGCAGAATACAAGCTTGACTCAGACCTTGCACCATTCTGCATATTGCTGAGAATATCCAACCACCCTGACAAACCAAAGAAAAATACGATGTTGGTATATCGATAATGAAATATTATAATATATGTAATAAAACTGTCATGCTCACGTAATAAGCAGCGATTGGGAAGAAGATGGAGACCAGACAGTTGATCATCATAGCACCAGACAGCAGGTACCTGGTACCGAACCTGTGAGCCAGCTGACCTGCTGGGATCTGCAGCAGCATATAGCCCCAGAAGAAAGATGCTATCACTATGTCTTGCACTTTTTTGGTCCAATTGAAGGCAGGGTACTGAAATAACAAGTAACAGAATGTCAATAAATCAAATGAATGATGAGTTAAGTAACTTTTAAAAAGTTCTAAGCGTGAATATTCTAATATCTGCACGTGGAAATGATGAAGTTTTCGGCCAACACAATTCAATACACTGTCGTGCCATCGACACGAACCAGAAGAATAAAGTTAAGCACAAATCATATTGTGATTTAGAAATAGTTAAAATCAACAAAGTCACAAATCCATAAAAGAAAGTCAAGTAAAGAAACCTAAATCAATCAATGACAGGCATTGTTTAGTTTTTTAAGAGAATAGTTTTAAAAAAAGCTTTTTTTCAAACATGCTTGTAAATTCGAGCATTATTTTGACAACCTTGTTCGAGATAAATCGAAAATACTGTACTGGTTAAACACTTGCAAGTAGGCGGCCGGCAATGTTACTATGAAAATCCATATCCGTCGTGTTTAGCGGCCGAATAAACTACTATGAAAACTCATATCTCGTGTCGTAATTTAAAAATGGAACGAACTTTTTACTTCGACATATGGCAATCAACGAGTTAACTTAACCAAGATTTTATTTAAATTTGATTTGACTTGCAAATAGAGCTATTTAAAGTAAAGAAGAAACAAATGAATATATTTGGCGCGTGAAAAATTTTTGTTGTTCGGCATTGATTTCCACGCATTATTTGAGAAAAGTACTATACAAGCCTTGGCCACAACCAGGCATTGATGGACTAACGTATATGTGCCTCGGCCATTTGCACGATTGTCCATCAATGCCCCTGTTGCAGTTCGCGATAGTAATGTACTATTTTTCTAAAAACACTTACCGGGGGCACCAACATAAGAGCGTTCCTAATTCCTTCAATTTTGAATTCTGTAACATTATCAGCATTGCTTTGATTTCCTTGACTCTCATGGTATGTCATAGCTACCAGTGACACCCCCATGCAGGATCTCATGCTGTAAGCTATAGTCAGGGTGCAGAACAGTATGAAGCACTGCTGATGTCTGTAACCCCATTCTGAAACTGAAATGTTAAAAAAATTATAGCATTAAATTAGCTAAATTGCAAACGTACGAATACTCATCACGTCGAGCCAGTCACCTTGTATTGTCTAGTATTCGAACAATTTGTGGTAAAAATAACTTAACCTATAGGGGAGCGCAGTGTGTATAATCAACATATATTTTTTTTGAAGAAGCGACTTCACTAAACCCATTTAAATATAGTGTCACTTGTCTCTGAATTTGCTTTAATTTAATTTTGTGTTTACGCCCTTACGATAATTTACACAGTTTTATGTAAACATTTATACAGCCAATGTTATAGTCTCATTATGAAAGAAAAAACAAGACACTAATTTCCCCAAATGCATTAATTACTAAACAAATAAAACAAATAATAAAGCGTGTTTTTGGTCCATGTTAAGACTAGGTGTCCCCTAGGAAGCGTTGTTTGCGTTACCTATTCCAAGGCTTACACTTGCACGCTTATATTTCAGTGTGGTAATGATATTCAAACAACTCATTTCCGTCGATGTTGACAAACATTGCTTGGAAATGACGTTATTGCGATGCAGTGACGAATAAACACGTGATTAAGAATATTTGTAATAGATAATTGAATGCTAATGTAATAAATATTGGATATTTGCACAAACATTTTAAGGTGGGATGTGGCTTAAAGAACTAATAATTGATTAATGTATCACCATTGTATTATCCATATCGTATATTAATATATATCTTATATATACGTAAGGAAAAATCCACACTATGCTGCCAAGTATATAAGTTGGGGGATTACATCGCTGACAATTTTTTTTGTAGTTGATTAGAATTGAAAATATTGTTGGAACTACTGAAGATTGCAAAAACTATCTTTGCATAGTATAAATTCAATCTCTTAGTATTGTAGGTACATTTAATTGCATACGAGTAGCACATGTGTGAGCACTGTGACCATTACCTTCTACAAAACTACCATTTACTGGGTATGTCTTTCATTGACTTGAATGAGCCCTGGCGGCTGAGAGTATGTCATGCTCACTCAAGTGTCTCGCTGGTGGTGGCGTGTGTGTTGGATCATTAAGTTCCCTTCAAAATGGGTGACCTGAATGGTGCTGATCCATGCGTCATGTTCGTGGACGAGCACGGTCAGTAAGGACTGGTCGTCTCTTAGCTGCCATGGCGTATTTTAATTTATTTAATTGTTTTTATCTTTTAATTGCGGACGCGTTTAATGTGCACGTCTTTCTACATTGTTCTTACATGTATAATTTCAACACGAATGATGTAACCAATATGTTGTAACAATATTTTGATTTAAGGCGCTACCCTGACCAAATAACCTTGAGCATTCGTGGCACACTAACTCTGCGCAAGAGTTACTTAGCGAGTACGCTCAGATTTTAGAATAAAATCTTTATAAAATCAAATTTTCGTATTTTGAAAAAAATAAAACTAGCAAAATGTTCTTTATTATCTTACCTATCCATTAGTTTAGCTATCCATTAGTTTAGGAAGCAAATCAAAATAATGGTTATTTTAGGAGGAGATGCATGTTATAAATGATTATTTCTCATTTCTGTGGCTTTTTTGTGGCCCTATAATTAAATATTATGCCGCTTAAAAAAAAAAAAAACATTTTGGAGTCAAGATTATGTAGAAATTTAATGTATTTTTTATTAGTTGCTAGTTCTTTTAGATAAAGAGAAGTTGGCTCCCAAAAACAGCCTAAAAAACGGCTACCGCTGTGTTTCGCACGGGAACGCGCCTTAAAACAGTGTCCGTGGAGTTTCTTGCCCGTTCTTCTCCATAGGAACCTACTACGCTTTGGAATGGGCAAATAGCTTCATCTTTCTGACTGACCGACCATTTGACAATTCAAAAGTGCCTGTAATTGGTTTATTTGAAATAAATGCTTTGAGTTGAGTTGATCATATTCAAGCAATAAGTAAATGATTTGATTTGACTTAAGATGACGTCTTGTAAGATAACTCATTTCAGTTTATTTTCGTGAACTCAGAAATTCAATGCAATTATTCATTATAAATGAATATTTTGGAGTATTTGCAGAGACATCTATGATTTTAAACAGGAACTGCGTTCTCAGCGATCGACATTAATATTGATTACCAATAGATGGCACTAGTGAGCTAGACTGACATCACTGAATCATCACACAAGCAAAATTTAACGCATATTACCCACTATCAAGTAATTTATTTGCATAGTTATAGGATCCTGATTCCTTAAATTATCGCATCGTAATTTTTTATACTATGATGACATTAAAACGGAAACTATTATATAATATAAACTATATTTTTCACTCACCCTTGAATTTGGGTTCCGGGTCCATTTTGGCGAGATCTTTTTTTTCTTCCATAATAGGTATTATTGTTTTATTTAATGTATGTATATAAATTATTATAAATGAGCAAATATTCCAAAACAAAACAATTGTTTAGAAGATTTGCACAATATGTTGCTTTTGGAAATAATAATATTAAATTGTGTTAATTAAACAATTTTAATTCTTTAAGACGATCAAGTATATTGTTCACTTATTAACATTTAATGTTACGAAAGGTATTATTTATTTATTATTATCCAGAGCAGCTGTTGTAGTAACTAATAAAAATCTTTGACTTATTTTATCAAGCTTGTAAACCAAAACAATGATTAACGCCGGTCACTCTTAATTTCTCGCTTGCAAATTATTAGTGGCAGCTTCTCTTTTAAACTAAAATTCTCAGATGTCAGCGGAAAATTATCTTAAAAAGCATCATTATTGTGTGCACCTCTGTCATCGCTATCTTAAAACAAATACTACGCCAAAGTCAATGCTACTGTGTAATTTACTAGTCGTCTTACGTTTGTCGGTTTACTTTTACATAATTAGCCAACATCCGCATTATATCCGGTTAAAACTGGAAATAATTAATTATAATTATTTCCAACAAATTTTTCACATTTTCATTGTGTAACTAACTTGTGTAAAAACATTATTCGTAACCACAAAAATCATGAAAAACTGCAAGTTTTCAACGAAAACCCCAATTGGAAATCTAAAAACTTATTCTATTTATTTATTAACGATTTACAAACCGGTACATGGTAAAGCATAGCGCACCATATTCATTGAAATATACATAATGATTGCGCAATATGAAGAAATTATTAAATTAGTCAGTAGTTATTTGATTACCACATTCATAAATTATATTGTATACAAAATATTCAAGATAATTGTACACAATGCAAATAAAGAAATATTAGTTAAAGTAAATACATGACTGATTTTATCTCATTCAACGCATTTCTGTATTTATTTTGTCAACTTCCTACATCACTATCTCTAAATATGTAGTATATAACAAAGTCCTTTGTCTGTGTATTAATTTTGTACTTCTGAGCTACTTGAATGATTTGATGCGTTTTTTTCCATCATTTAGTGAATGTCTTCAAGTTGAAGCTTTTAGTGTTACCTAAGTACATTCATCGGTAGTCACTAGTAAAGTAGGTACTTAGTTTGTTTGAAGGCACTTAAAATGCATGATTCAAGTTTTACCAGAAGAAACTGTTGGAGTATTTTCGTAATTAAAGTTCAAATTCAAATCTTTATTGCATAACACATAACTGTGTTTACAAGGTCTTAATAATAATGATAAAGTTCACATGGTTCATGCATATAATTACATTTTGTAATTAACCACGACCACCTTGTGCAACCCCGAGAAGCATCAGTATGTATGTTTAGGCCACAGAGCATGGACACGCCTCGGCGGTCGCTGCTAGAGTTAGGCAGTTTTGAACCGAGTCGTCGGGTCATAAGCGTCAGTAATAAAACAATCGCTACTATTACGCATAGCGCGCTCCGTAAGTATAACGACGAAAATATTGATGGTCTGACGATTTAGTTCAAAACGACCCAACTGTAGTTAGTTAGTACACATTCCATAAACTATTTTTTTTAAAATTAAATTCCGTGTACTGTGGTTTAGGCAAACATAGTATTAGAACATCACCGACTTGGAAGGCAACGACACCGACATTCATTTTTAGTTGACACGATTGCCTTTGCGTAATATTTATACACCCCAATACTAAATTCCACTGCAGGCCAACGGCCTCTACTCATACAGAGAACGCACGAGCATTGATCTTCCTCATTGCGTGTTGGTAAATAGAGACTAGGTATAATTTTTAAGTACAGATTGCCTCATTTTCCTTCTCCATCGGTTTGTGTCGGTGAAAAATCTTGTTGTAACCATGGTCCCACATCTAATTTTTAAGCGTGAAAAATGTAAGACATTATTGATTAACAAAGTTAAAAGCTGCCTGAGCTACCTGCTGTAGCTGAGTGGATCTAAAGTCTACTTTACGGAATAACGATGGAAATTATTGCTTTTATGAGCTGCGTTTACAAGGGACTCAAGGTAATTCCAAAGTTTTTTATTGTTTTGTTTAATTACTTTATTAACTAGTGATGGTTTCAGCTCTGACCTGTTGAGAGAGACTACATTTTCAAATAATTACCAAAATTAATCAAATTATTCGAGAGCGAACAGACTTATTACCTTGTGTCCATAACTGCATTTTCCTTCTATTAAACCTCGTTTGATTAATTTAAATTTGCCTTATTTGGTTGCATCAGAGTAGAAGAATATTAATGATCTTATTATTATCAATAATATTCTTCTAGAATAAAAGAATATTTCTGGAGTTCCATGGTTCAATTTATTGTTCCATGGTTATATTAGTAGTTAGAGTAGGTCTCAACAATATAATATAATTATTAGATATTTTTAATTATGATGCATTTTTTTACAATGCTGTCTTGTACACAGGACAGGTTAAAAGCAGTAAAGAAATAAAATCACTGTCCCATTTGAAACTTATATTTATGAAAATTATTTTAACTTAATTGCATTATTTGTTTGCTTCCTTTTCTTTTTCATTTTCGTCTTTGGATTCTGCGTCTTCAATAGATTTATCTGGAATAAATAAAATAATTATTATTTATTAATACAATTGAATAGTCTACGTTTCCCAGTCTTGGTATGAGTTAAATGAAGCTTAACGCAGTCTAACCTCTGAATTAAATTTAACAAGAAACAATTGACTTTTTAATCGTCAAGCCATCCTGGTGATCAAATATTGTTTTTAACGGTTTTTAATTGTTTGTAACGGGTATCGTAATTATATTAATTTATTCATTTTTAGACGTAATACAACAAGTAACAACTACACCACAGCGGCGAAAAGTGATGGTAAGTGGGGAGTGGTTGTAGCACACACACCTTTTACCGAGGTCTGGGATATTATGACTCAAACAAAAACTATAATTTGTAAAAACCTAGCACCTAAGGCTTCTATGTAATCTGTTACTATTCTTTTTATATTAAAGTTTTGATTAATAAATTTTTAATAAATATTAACCTTTCTGAAGACCATCGTTCCAAGGTTGTAAGTCAGCTGACATCAGAATAACGTAGAGAGCGTTCGTTGTCATGGCCATCCCCGCTATTGTGAAGAATATGGTCCGCCATTGTGTCTGGTTATACTGTAACAAAATGTGTGTTAAAAAAATACTAAAATAATATTTAAAAATTAATTAATGTATGTTTGATGCAATATGCAATCCTATAGTATAGTATAATGAGGTAATTGCGTAAAGGCACTCCCTCACCGGAGCATTCATCTGTAGCGTAACAATCCAAGATTCGATAAGATTCACTCCCACTCACCACTATTACATTGCAGGCGAATGGTCCTAGGTAGCGCACTGTAATGCTCGGTTCTCCTTACTCACTGATGTAATGCTCGAATCTGAACTATTACATTACAGGCGAATGCTCCCGGTGAGGGAGCGCATTTACACTCATAATATGACAATTGATCGCAATGTCTTGTCTTTTTGACAGTTCCACCACGTTCATTGCGGTATTTACATTGTTGAACAGCACACAGCACGTTGTCGAACAGACGAATTTTGCAAATCTATAAAGCAATGGATTAGGAATTTCCACCAAGAGCTTTGGATTGTGATTGAAAGTTACACAATTAGGGTGCTGCTTTGGCTTGCATGTTGCATCATAAAAACCGCATCTTCTGCATATGCATATTTTTGCAGGTGGGAAGGCGGTGCTGCATATTGGATCCAAGCCTGGATCTAGTTATTGCGGAATTAAAACATTTTACTGGCATGGATTTCCACTTGATTTCATCTTAAAATACGTGTTGTAAAATTGTTATTTGTAGGACAAACTGCATGGTAGTTTGTGGGGATAATCCATTTAATATTTACAATAGACTGAAAGCCTTTATGCTTGGTATACACTGAATTTTCTCGTAGTCACCACTGGAAAGAGTCATTTAGTGATATTATTTCCTGCAACTACTTACTTATTGTAATATTATACAACAAAAATCGATTTAACTTAGACTCAAACCCGCTGGTGTTGCCACTTGCTATGTTTCGTTTATAGGTAGGTATATCAGTAGCATATGAAGTGCATAAGATTTTTTTCTAGATATCGATTATTCAAGAACTTGTAATACAAATATCACACAACAAGGCTCAATTGTTACAGCAGCACTCGCAACTAACGTGCGTGTATGAACGTAAACGAAGCATAAGGAGAATGTGAGGAGGCAGCAGGTGGCGCTCTGTAGTTTCTGCCTACCTCCATAGGAAAAAGCCGTGAGTTTATGTATGTGTGTATAAACTGTTTCTGGGTATTTTTTTATGCAGACAGTAGTATTAAAATTAAATAGATTTTGAAATAGACCTACCACATCAGTGACAACGAATGAAACAAGCAGGGGAAGCAGCACACTGCAGAGGTTCATCATGGTGTTGCCCATCATCATGAGAGTGCCGCTGAAGTTCGGCGCCAAGTCGATGTGGTTCACCTTGAAGAGAAGAACATAAATATTAATGCAGAGCACAGTAATTTATTAGTTCCTGATTAATTGACAGATTGCTAAGCAGTTCCGAAATGCCTAAAATAAATGATCGACATCGATCGTTATATGCTATTAAACCAATACATCATAAGGACTTATATCCAACGAAACTGATGCGTAGGTACGTGTGTAAGGTAATACTAGGTCCTTCCAGAGATTTAATAAAAGTATGATTCTTACCATCCATCCAACGTGCATGGCCGTATGGCATCCCATAGAGAAGACTAGGCAAGTAACAGCCACCACCGTGCTCGTAGTGAATGTAGTACACAATAGTGCCACAGCTACTCCAACTTGTGCTGAAAGTCAAATTATAATAACTATTAATTTGAAAAAATGTATGGTCGAGCTAACTTATCAATGCAAAGTTTTTCAATTCAATTCATTGAACAACACGTCCAAGTCTTGCGATTGAGTGATGTCGCTTAGCGAGATTTAGAATCAGATATTGACAGAAGTTTCATAAAAGTAACTGGTCGAAAATGTTGAATTTCCAATTGCAATTTTAGGGATAGTCAATTAATTGATTTTGTTATTATAATGTAAACGATATTAGTGTTTCTAACAATAAAACTTTTCCATAAAAACCACTGATTCATCATTGAAAGAATAAATTATTTATAATTTACAGTAATACTCACATATACTATTAAATATTCTTCGTGCATTCTTTAAACTAACTATTTTTCTGTTTGTTAAGAAGTCTGATAACATCCCAAAAGAAATGCTTGTGAAGAAACTGATTACGTATGGCAAAGATGACAGAAAACCACTCTGAAATGAAAGTATATCTAATTAAGAAAGTTTTAAAATCCTCCGTACGTCCTTTGATGGTGGGCACTCTTAATTGGCGTCCTACTGCATAACCACCTATTTCATTAATTGTATTGAATTCCCACCAAGATTATTTTTAGGAAGTGTATAGAGAGAGATATCCTAGTCGGATAAAGTGCCGCTATTAGCGGCATAATATTGGCGCTGCCTTGGCCCGGCTAAAGTGCCGTAAGCATTGCATTGTCATTGTCACTGTCACTTGTTATTTTGTTTTATTGTTGTGGTTAGTTCGCTGTCCTTTGTGCTTGATCGTATTTATTTTTGATAATTATATCAAAAGATGGGTTTATTTTTCAGGAGAGGCTTATGTAATTTTTTTTCATCTTTAGCCGGCTAAACTTAAGTGTAGACCCCTTGGCTAAAAATGAAGTAGGAAATGAAAATGGCTGAAAGGTAGGTTAGGTTAGGTTGGAACACAACGCACGAGCCGACCGAGCAAAGCGAGCGGTGCCGCGGTAGCGGCCGGCGAGTACCACACAGTGAGTACAGTTGTCTGTCAGGGTCTTTGTTCACTCGCTTCGCTCGCTCGCTAGATCCCGCCGTCTACTTCTTGGTTATTTATTTTTAACCATTCAGAAACAGGAGCCCCGCTATTCGGGGCTCCGTTGACTACTGCTTGCAAACAAATTTAGACCCGCTAAGTGATCTTCCCCAACGATATACTTCCACTATCCCACAAATCGCGAAAGAAACGTTGGCGATTTTTTTATGATTGACATGGTAAGTTTTTAAAGATACTTACGCTTCTGACATTGACGCCAAGAATATAGTGGATATAAGAAGGGACTTGGGTGAAGAAGAACACAAAAGAGGTGCCACTACCGATGTGCGTGGCTAGAGTACCCCACATTGGCCTTGAACATATGATCGCCTTCCATGGAGTCTTTAGTCTCTGAAATTTAATGAAACAATCTTTAATATAAATAATTAAGATATAACAAGCTTTTGAAAGATAAGTCCTGCATTTTATATCCATTGTCAACCAAATGTTGAAACTTGAACTATTTATTTTATTCGGTAGCGAGTGGTGAACAAACAAGTAGCCCAATTGGTAAAGAGGTCACCGAAGCCAATGGACATGTGTGTTTTCATAATAGAGAAAACACACATGTCCATTGGCTGGCATGTCTCATGTCGAGCTTTCTTATAACTTTTTCGAAGCACTTCCATAAGATACAGTAAGTGAATTACTAACCTTGACCTTGCCATTATCTACTCGTCCCATAATATAAGTCTTTTCCTCCTCACTTATAGTCTTATGATCTGAAGGTGTGGCTGCTCCGAATATGGTCAGAATGGCGAACAAGCCGAGGCATATTAGACCAACAGCCCAGAAGGTAGATGGCCATCCCCATCTGCTTTCACTCAGGTATCCAGACAGTTGAAAAGCTACTATAGTACCTGTGGTTGAACCTGGAAAGTAATTAAAAAAAAATAGTTTATAATGTAAGCTCCGAGACACGTGTCCCTTATCATTATAAAAACAGTGTGCTCAGTGTGTATTACATTGTGACACATGCCTACTCAACAATGATTAGTATCTAAACCGACTCCTGCTACTTATGTATAAGTAAACGGAGAACAATTATGAGGTGTTACGTACTAGTATTGTGATATAATTACATTTTTATTTTTATTCTATTAAGTATTATACTATAGAAACTCAAAAGTCCAAACTCAAAGTTTGCCATAAGGCGATAGCAAAAAGCGTAGCCTATCGGGAATTAGGCTCAGCGTCCGAATACGTAATACCACCAAACCACCATACGCTTCACAACAGGAATCGCTGATGTGAGCAATACATGCTAGGCTGAAGTGGGACTGGGCGTGTATTGTATGTAGGATGCATCGGGACAGATGGGCTAGAGTCGTCATTCAGTGGGAGCCAGAACACGGGCGTCGTTGCCAAAGGTGGCCATGGAAACGCTAGCATGATGGTTGGTCGGAGAAGGCAACACACAGGGAAGACCGGAAAACTGTGGGGGACGCCTTTGCCCAGCAGTGGGACAATACAGGTTGAAAAAATGTACAATTCAACCTTTTTTATTGTGACTTGCATTTTCGAGATCTCAAGAAACTATTTGCCTACGTACCTGTATAGACATAGCTAGTAAGTGACCCACGTTCATTCACTGGCACCCATTTAGCCAACAGAGTCTGTAAGCTAGGATAGACTCCTGCTTGTGACAGACCTTGAGCAATACGGCAAGCGCAGATAGCCTTCCAACCACCCTGCAAAAACCATAAACAAACAAATATAATCATCGTCATTCAACCGAAAGATGTGCACTGCTGAATTTTCCCGAGCATTGGCGATGACATGACGAACACTGCGGGAAGCACATGTTCGGTCGTTGTGACAATGCGGGGTAGACCTGTGTCAAGAAATAAACAATTAATAGGTTTTTTAAACAAACAAAGTCATTTAGACATTATAAAAATATACACACCCAATTAATGAGCCATGGTGTTAAAATAGATACTACGCCATTGACAGACAAGGCAATTTGCAGCGGTATCTTTCCACCCCATCGTTGGGCTACTAGTCCCATAGGTAATGTCATAATGCAGTATCCCAGGAAAAATGAGCCTAGCACCATTTCTTGCGTCGATTTTGGCCAATCGTATATCTGAAAAAAAATAAAAGTGTATTTTTCAGACCACTGGAATATTAACGGGTCTATATAGCCATATAAATTTTATTGAAAGGCTTTCGTAATTCTTTAATGTAAAAATGTACATCCAACATAATATTTTACTCAGTGATAAATAGTCCATGACAAAGCCGAGCTTCAGCTCCAAGCTTAATATTTTCGGTAAATGGATACTTACTTTATGAAAATTCTCAGTGGAATTCACTAATGCGGCTCCATCAATACTTTTATTGCTTGTGAAGTTACCATAAATATCTTTTATAGTCATATTTTCGACTGCTACATCTTGAATATTCGTGAAATTAGTTTGTTCTGAGAGGTTTGTGTTTAAAACTACTTTATGTTTAGCAGGACTAGTCATAGATACCACCGTAACTCCCATATGACCTCTACCTATGAAGTTCACCATTATGCATAGGAAACATATTAAGAGTTGAATATGTCTGACCCCGTAGCCATAATGTGAAGGTATTTCTTGCTTTTCTGGAACAAAAACCGAACATAGCAGAATGAAGAAACCTAGATATAAAAAGACTGCTAAAGACTATGACGATCAGGATCTAAAGCTTTGGTTGAAGTGTGAAGTGGCTTTCTGTGACAGCCAGACATCAAAGGGGCCTGGTATGTGATGCGGGTCGAGAGAGAGGTAGTTGCATTTCTTCGCATTTTCGCCATCTCCTTGGCGACCAGCGCTAATACTTCGCAGTAAACGGGCGATGCTTTCTCCCATTGTGCTTCGTCAGTTTGAAAAGAACCATGGTCTAGTTCTTCAAATCACTGGAGACGTCAAAATGAGGCACTGTATTAGTCGTCCCTTCAACGTATGCTGCACTGTCTTCGGCTTTGACTCCTGGTTTGTGTGATACAGTTATTTTCCACGTACAGATTCTGATGGTACTAATCTACGCCAATCTTAAGCTGAGGATGCCATGTCGCCTGTCTTTTTGCAGTACCTGGTTACTTATGACTTATAACTTACCCGCAATAATTTGCTGCGTAGGAACTTTACTGTATTCATATTCCTGTAATTTTTCGTCTTTACCCATTTTGACATTAATTTTACTAACAAGTGTTATTGTTGAATCGAAGATAGAAGTAAAATGAGAGTATTAATAGTATAGAAACAATGCAGTATAATTTATATTGTTTGTCAGAACGTTTCGATGACATAGACTACATAATCGAATAGACATACCATTCAAAAGCAATGCATTGCAGTGTTTATTCAAAAATCTTTTTTGTTGACCTTTCAACAAAAAAGATTTTTATGAGTATTACGAGTGAAATATACAGAAAATCGTTGTTTAGTACTTGTTTTCATACGTTCATCAATGATTACTGTAGAGCTTGTTTTAAATCATTATGACTATAACTAGTCAGAGCAAGTAACAGTGAGTGAGTGAGTTTTAACATTATGATACATGCATACGAGTAGTATTTCACCAATATTTTTGATTTAAAGTGGTTTGTTTTCGAAAAAAAAAGTAGAAGTAAATCGAGGACTTTTTTCATAACAGTAGTCTTACTAACGTATTAAGGCCGGTACTCGCATCCGGTTCGAGTAGCGGAACATGACGCGAGTCTATTGAATAGAACTACTGCCGTTTCGCTGCTGTGGTTTCGCGGCGGAGGTGTGCTACCGGCGTTAATGCTGTAAATTATATTTACAAAGATGTACCTACAATCAAAGACTTGACTTCTACCGTCTCTTTTGTTTTCTTATCTGTCAAGTCCATACAAAGGTTTGCTGAAAGAGATTAGCCTAACTCGATCCAGAGATCAATTATCACCCATTAGTAATACGCGTCTTATATTCAGATAAAATACCTTTTGTTTTCCTTTATATTTTTTGGGTTACTGCAATAACTAACAATCCAAATCAATCCCAGAGCGAGATTAAGGTCGAAAAATTAAAATGCGAATTTTTGAATTGCATTTTTCAGAAACTTATATGTTTTCTAAGTCAAAGTCAAAATCAAACAAGAAAATAGAATTGATTCTAGTTGCCCACTCCAAAAGCTACTTTAGTATGGAGACAAGTGGTCAAGAAACCAAGAGTGGCCACTCTTTTAAAATGTTTTACTCGTTTTGTAAATTAATTTTAAATAACATTATATCATTATTTGTGAAGAAACCTAGAATAAAATTCCTATATCACAATAGGTTAGAAGAATGAAAAATGAAGCAATTACAGATAAAATTAATGAAGTGATAGAATAGTGTTCACAATATTTACAAACATTGTAAAAGTAGACGATTCTCCTAAAATGTTCTACGCAATAATTATGTCCATTCTGTTCCTTTCCTAGTCTACAGCGATATCGTATCTTATCTTAGTCAAATTTGACTACCTCAGTAGTTGTATGCCTTATTTGAGTTGTTGTAAACTTTAAAGATAAACCTTTCAACCACATACAGTCCCGAGTTGTCTTGTTTTGTAGTATAAATAGGAATTTTTTCACAGATAATAATTATGTGCTGATATTCAATGACAGTGCATAACATGGATGCAATTGCAATATAAAGAACAAAGTAATACGTGGGTAATCTGGCTCTGCAAACTGTCTGTTTCTGACAAGTCCTGAAGGAGACCTAAAACTAAGGGATAGATGAAGTACATAGAGTTAAGTAAATATTAAATTAATATGAAACTGATGTACCTACATGAGATAGAGCGAAGTGAAGAAAAGAACTTACTTTTTTGTGGGATTAATAGCCGGGAAGAGATACCTACAGAATAGACGTGCAATATAACAGGTTATGAAGCATATGTTCAGCATTAATCATCGCATCTTCTTCTGTCTGCCCTTCTTGTGGGTACTGACTTACTCGGGCCGAGCTGTCACTGGACAGCTCGGCCCGAGTCAACTGGATCCGAATAGCGCCACTGACCCGCCCTTGTCCCTTAATACTTGGTCTGCGTAAAATATTTACATATTCTTTCCTGCTGGCTGACTCGTTATAATTTTGTCACTGTTCATTTAAATCATCCCTCACAATTCACCAATTTTTTTTTGGGACATAATTACATAAACATAAAATTCACGCATGGGGTAAGCAGAAATAACAGAACGCCACCTGCTACGATCATTACATCTGCTTCGTTTACAGTCATACATCAGCAGTGCTATTCTGTAACCATCTCACCGTGAAAACTTTGGTGAAGTGAGCGTGGAGTGAGCTGTCATTCCACAGGTATTGACACTATTGACAGCTCACTTTACCCAAGTTTTCACGGTGAGATGTTTACAGAATAGCATGGCTGGTCATACACGCACGCCGGTTACGAGTACTACGCACGTCGTTCTACTCTAAGAGCTAGGGTGTCGAGGACCCGGCGTTTCCACTCACATCTGCTTTTTAAACTGTGTTTTACTTCTGTCTCCCTTTTTATTCTTACAATTTATATTGTGTTATGTAAAAAGAATTTGAAACATCCATAAAAACGTTTGTCATTGTTCTTTTTTAGGGTTCTGTAGTAAACAAGGAACCCTTATAGTTTCGCCATGTCCTTCTGTCTGTCCGCGGCTTAGCTCAGAGACGGGTAATACTAGAAAGCTGTCATTTGGAATGGGTATACATATTAATCACGCCGACAAAGCAGTAAAAAAAAAAATTTTTGAGTACCTCCCCTACATGTAAAGTGGGTGGGTGGTTTTTTTTCTCGTCTATCCCATGGTGTGGGGTATCGTTGGAAAGGTCGTTCAAAAATATCGAGAGTGGTGTGCATTTAATTTTCCAATTAAGGGATAATTCAAAAATATGGAGTGTGTGTGCATATAATTTTCCAATTCAGGTATCCGTTTGCGAAATATTAAGCTTTAAAGCGCAAATTTTTGTTAGAGTGAAGTGTCCCCCCTCTCTGTCAGCTAAATGGTTGTACTTGGATTTGTGAAAAAAATTACAGCAGTAGTATATATAACGAAATTTAAAGGAAAACTATCACAGCTAAGTAGGCTTTACAGGTTAACGAGTAAAAACCGACCAACTTAAATTTGCAGTTTGATAAACATGATCTCCCATACATACCGTATGGGAGAAAATGTTTTTCAACTACAATGTTAAGTTTGTTCTTGGGATAAATTCATCCCAACTACGGAACCCTTCATTGTGCGTGGTCCGACACGCACTTGGCCGGTTTTTATTTAATTAGTTTTAGTAAGTAAATTTAGACTATGACTGTCAAGTCATAGTCTAAATTTACTTAACCTTTTTTGGTTTATTTAAAGTGTATTGTTGTAAATAAAAACTAATTCTTTGTTTAAAAATAATTTTAGAATTTGATCATAACTCGTCTTGTTAGTTTTCTTAATACTTAGTTCAAACATTTAGATAGCATCCTCAAATATTTCAAAAACAAAATGACGCAAAATGTCTCCCTACGCCACCAAATAAAACATGGTGTAATAATAAGCATTCCATATTATTGAGGTTATGTACATAATAATATAATGTGACAAATACTGTAATATTTGACTATGAGTGTAACTGAATCGTCAGTTTTCAGAAAATATTTACGACCTAAGTTACATTGTGTGGCCACTGTTTGTATTTTTACCATCCAGTGTAGACAGATATTGGTCGTTCTAATATGGAAAAAAATATTACATTCGCCCCCCTTATGTCCAGGTAAATAAGGTCAACTCCTCCTAAACATTAGGTAACGTAAAGGTCTAATAGAATTACTTTATGGGGGGACCAGATTGTCACATCAGCACGCTTAGCATGACTACATTGACCACCATAGAAACGGGTTTTGTTCACGGAAGAATAGACAAATTGACAGATAAACAATCACAATCTGTCATTTTGTCTATTTTTTGTCGACAAAACCCGTAGAAAACCCGTTTCTATCGTTGTCATGCTACGCGTGCAGTGTGACATAAAGAATTTTTTTTGGGTGTAGATCGTCGATTTCGTGGTCACACCGGATGTTAACCAGTGTGTAAAAATGTCAGCAAGATGGTGACGGTGCTGACTGAGACTGCCCGACTCAAGTGGCCAGGGGCTGCCTCACTTACATTTAAGTATGGTCACTTGTGGAAGAATGTGTGATGCGCGAGGCCCAAGGCCCATACATGATATACCGTGGAAGAGACCTACACACAGCACAAGGTGGGAAAGGGTTGAAGAAGAAAGAGAGACTCGTGGCAGGCATTTTTCGCAATTTGTACTATTAACATTATTTATTTCCTAAAAAGCTTTACCTATTTACACAATTTTATTTTAATATCAATTTCGTATCACATCTTGCAGACTTTCTCTTTCCTTGCTTGATTTCTTCTCCTCTTCAACCGCAGTCAATTCCTTGTCATCATCTGAAAAAGAGACGTGATTGTACCATTCACCGGAATTCCATTTTCATTATTTATAAACTCTATTTTGTTGTCTGTACAGGTTTATCCAGTCCTATATAAAATATGACTAAACCGAGAATAGAGTCTGCGCCATACTTTTGTTTCCACTAGTAATTAATGCCTTAATTAGGACCGAGTACAATGCCAAGACAGGGCATTCGGCCGAGTGCACTATCTCGGACATAGATCAGAAAATTATATTGAACTAGACATAGATTTACCATTTCCCTCTTCGCCATAAAAGTTCCACGGCTGCACTGTCCCCTTGGCAAACACGACAAATATAGTGTTTGATATGAACATAATGGCCACGAATATGACGAACACATACTGCCACTTGCGGTGGTTTGTCTGTAAACAAAATATAAAAGTAGTATAAATAAACAAAACTCAGAAAAAGAAAACTGTAGACAGGCTTAACCTGCGAGGTAATTGCGTGTGGTCATCGCTCATTATAACAGCACCGCTCCGACATGGCAAATAACTTGTCATCCAAGTTAGGATTTTAAATCAATTGCATTAAAGTCTATTTTAAGATGGCTCCCCGCTCCCCGGTGAAGAAACGCCTGCAGGCGGTATGCAAGCAGGAGTCGTCTTCGTGGTGACGCCTCGCCGCCCGCGCGCGGTCTTCGCACCGCTCGCACGGCTGTTTGAGCTGTCTTCCCGTCGCCTGCGCAGTATTCCTTCTGTAAGCTTTCACCTAACCGGTGCGGTGGCGTGTTAGTAGCGAGCGGTCGTCTTGCTGACGGCGTGTTGGCGACAAGCGGATGAATATTTTTGGAGGCGGTGCCGGGCCGTTACTGCGCTGGAGCGCTGCTGTTATAATGAGTAAGGATCCTTACAATGACAACGCCTTTCATTCTGACACTTTTGAGGATTAGCAAAGTCCCTCAAAATTGCGATTAGAACTGTGTTAGGCAATTGGAGTGCTGTTTAGAGAAAATAGTATAGCTGTAAGATTTTGATAATATCGCAATCTCATTCATTACACAAATCTAAGATAGTTTACAATTTTACGGCCCATACATATTTAATTTTACGTTCATGTTTTAAACGTTCATTGACTAATCAGCACAACCAATACATTTTAATTTAGTTGTTCAAATAAAAGCAGCATTTTGGTATACATTTTTGCGAAAAGCTCATTGGTATCACATACCTTAGATATGAATAAAGTCTCAAAACTAAGTAAATATTATGTAAAAAACGTGTATTTTCTATTTTAAAATCGTTTGAATTTACGTTCCGTTTACTCTGTGCTTTTATGCTAGGGCCACAGAGATGAAAAAATATAGGTATGCTAACATTAATCAAACTAAATTCTCTTGATCCCATTTATCTACACAAAATTAAAAAAATCCGGCACATCACTTCCTATCAAAACTTGGCCTGCAAACTTCATCTTACCACGTCATCCTTCACGATATTGGACACTATCACGGGCACCAGCAGACTAGTCAGATTGGCGATCATATTGCCGAGCGCCATTATTGGACCGGCGAAGTTGGGAGCCAAGTCTATTTGGTTTATCTGTAACAAATAGATGGTATTGGTGCGCGGGTTCAATGTCTCAAATCTTGGAGCGTAGAATCAATGGATATGCTAGGATAAAGAATAACTGAATTAATCGAACATCTGTACCTTCAGTAAAAGAAACAGCAAAATGTCACCAAGCCCACCAAAAAAACTTGTCATCATGTAGTAAGCATAATGGCCAATGTCTTAGCCTTACAGCCTACTGTGTGGATAAGATAATTACTATGCTTCTATAACATGATTAAACCTAAGATAATAAGTAACCAAAAAAAAAAAAAATTGGGTGAGGTTTGTTTTTTTTTACTTACCTATGCTGAATTAGTTACTGTTATCACAAAAACTCAAGTACCTAATCTTAAGAGTATTCAATGCCATAGACTCGAAAAAAAAAATTGAATAACTGTGATTCAGGAAGCAAACAACAACCAGAACAATATAGAAGGATAATAATAAAGTTAAAAGCAATTGGCTTATAAATATCTCCCTTGCTTCTATGATCCTTACGAATAGATCCAAACTCAATAATGGTAAGGTTGGTTCTGAATCACTTGGCAACTGATCTAACGTTGTTATGTGTGAGATTGAGCCAGTCAATATTGTGTATTTTATTGTTTCAGAATAACATTATACGAAAGCTGTCCTCAGAAAAATGTGGGCGACTTTTTCCGAAAGTAATTTTATTATAGATCTCCAACAAAACATGAACAAATACAGAGCATGTTAAAAGTAAATAACAAATGCATAGGTTTTATTTCGAGTGATTTAAAAATACAATAAAACATCAATTGCGAAAAAGATGGGATTTTTTTTATTGTTTGGATAGCCATGAAAAATTATAATATGAGTAGGTACTTACATGGAATCCAACGTGGACTCCAGCATGTAGACCATGCGCTATGATAAGCAGTGACACAGCCAACGTCGTGCCGTTCGCAAAACTGAATGCAAATAGGAACACTCCTGAACCTGCCATAGCTGAAATAGAAACAGTATATTTTAGAGGAATTTACTGGTGATGTATTAGAGAAAACAGAAGTTAACTTAGCAACTAAAAGTCCTGCTTACTTTTACGAACTGCTTATAGAAGAAGCAGATGTTTGTATAGTTACCGATACTATTGGCAGTCCTCCTAATATTGACTATAGACATAATCTTCCTGTTGGCTGCAAAGTCAGCAGCATAACCAAACATTAGTGCCATGACATACAAAGCAATGTATGGCAGAGACGAATACACTCCGTTCTGAAAATAAATATGAAAATGTAATGATGAACTTGTGCGATCTAAATAAAAAGACCATGATACCCTAGTGTTTTTCTCAACTTGGTAAGGGTCGGCTTCCATTCTACTAGTTCAAACTAAATATAAATATTTTTCATGAAACGATAAAGCTTTTAAATCTCTCTTACGGGTTTAAGAATAACTTCAAAACGCTCGATAATTGGTTCAGATTAACCATTATTATTTACCATCATTATTTTTTTTTCATTATTTTTTTATCATCAAGCAATCATCAAAGCCTGTAATTGTAACGTACCCTTTTCAGGTCAACATGGAGTATATGGCTCATATATAAAGGTATTTCAGTCAGGATCAGCAGGTAGCTAGCGGCACTGCCAGCGTGTGATGCTATCAACCCCCAAACTGCTTTGGACGTGAGGATGTGCTTCCAAGGAGTCTTGCGTTTCTGGTAAAGGAAGAATAAGATGAGTAAAACATGGCTTTTTCTTTGATAAGAAAGGAAAGATAATCGATTTTCTTGATTGTAATGGGACACATGCGTCAAAAGGAAACAAAAGTAATGAAAACATTTACAGATAGACAGTTAAAATTATTTTTATCCTGACTGAAGAGTCTTTCCAAGACAAAGGTAAAAAAGACAAATTAAGCAGATAATAAACAATAGAACTTTAAACCTACTTTTGGCACAATATCAACAGCTATATCCTCCATAATATACGCGAGCTCCTCAGTCTTAATAGTAGGATGGTCATGCGGACTCGCAACTCCAAGCCATCCGAGAAGACCACAGCTCACCAGACTCAGGACTCCAAACAACCAAAATGACACAGGCCAGCCTAGGACTGGACTACCGGCGAAGAGGCCTGATAGCTGGAAGGCTATAATTGTTCCTACTTGTGACCCTAAAATAAAAACAAAAGGCGTAGGTTTGTAATGTGGAAAGAGTACTGAGTACTGAAAAAAATATGACCATAGTAAATAGGTAACTTGAAATAATGTATCCGTCTGTTTCAGAATTTACAACAAAATAAATTGCAACCGCAGTCAAAATAACGACTATGGAGGTAGGTATCATGTCAATATCTGTTTTAATTAACCCCACAATAATTTAAAATTCATTTAACTTCAATAAACAAATCTGTTCATCCATATACATTTCACATTCCATCCATCTCCACGTGAATAAACACAACTAAATCAACATCAACACAAACTCGTCAAAAGATAAATTAATTTTGGTGTACACGTCAAAAAGATTACATTTGGGGTATCTGAAACGGTGCGTCATAAAAGTTATATAATTTGAGCTCGTGACGAGGCGAGAGGGAACGACGTTGTGAGTTTATGAAATGTTAACCTTGGCAGGAGTATACGGGAGGGTAATGTGGATGGGACTGATGGAGATGAAAGGTTTGTGGAAAGATTAGGGTTGCTAAGTAATGAGGTCTTGATAAACTATGGGTCGACAAAGATGTAAAATATTTAAAAAAAAATACTGATAAATTGCCATCAAAAGACAATTTCACAAAGCACAGTTTTCAAATGTATGTATGGGTGTTTTTAAGTAAATTCATAAACGAAATCGCGCTATTGTAACTTCAAATTGATTTTTTACTCAAGATAGATGCGTATTTGCCACGCTGCTAAGCAAATTCAAAGCATGGCTGTTTATGAGAAACCAATTTTTTTTCCAAGTTTTTATCAACCAATTGTAGGTATTGCTGAATTAAATTATGGATGACCAGCAAGCAGGTTAAGTCCCAATAAGATTTCTTCTGTACCCAGACAAGACAAGACTTAAGACAGAAGCTCCTTCTCTAACAAGTACTGTATATCACCAAGATATAAATAATGATGTGTGTACCGTATAGTGGCAGAAGTCCTCGCGCTCCTAACTTACTCCGCCATTGTTCGAGCCATTCGCGAACGGATTGCTTCTTGCCGGCACAGTTTTTATGTTTTACTAGCGTGTAACTTTTATTTGTAATCTTATGAAAATGTTAACTTTAGAAGTAAACACTAGATAACTGCGCAGGCCTTGTAAAAAAAAAAATAGTACAGAAGGTTTATAGGTCTCCAGATAGTTTTGATTTCTTTAATCATATTACTAAGGTTGTCTTTAAAATCTATTCTATATAAGATTACATTTTAGGGATAAGACCGCGCATTGTGTCACCCTTTGTAAAACTATATACATCTATATCTGTAATATACATATATTATGAGTTCAACTCCCACTAACGACCTGCAATAGAATTTTAATTGTTGCCGCCTTCTAAACGCAAATCGACAGTTGAGTGGTTCATATATTGTTGGTGTTCATAAGAAAAAGTATTCTGTCTAATCTAATATATATCAGATAATCCAAATTATTAGGAACAAAATAACGATCTCTAGTTTGTGTTGAGATGAGCTAGGGTTTTTCGAGCTTCCTAAAAACTAGAATGTAATGTCTACTTAACCTACCTGTATAAATGTATGTGCTGAGTCTTCCTCTCTCACACAGTGGGGCCCACTTAGCCAGCATTGTGTGTATGCTTGGGTACATGGCCGCTTGCGTCATACCCAGTACCAGTCTGCTAACTGATACAGCTATCCATCCACCCTGAATGATGATTATATATAAATTGGTGTGTTGCCTTCATTCTTAGTTTGCCCGTGGAAATTGTAGCGAAATTATTATGTGCGTTTTTCATAATACAACCACTATCTGTCTGTTTTTTATCGTATGGCAATATCCCTTTGTTTATTTGTGTCATCTAAATACTGTTTATTATCACCGACCTTTTACAGATTACGATCTTGAGTTCATTTTTATGTTGATAGTAAAGGGCAATAAACTTTCATTTGAAATACCTTTCCTTTTAAATATGTATTATATTTTATATAAGCATGTAGATTAATTGTTGTATATTTATTTTATTTTTATATCTCATTATATCTCATTGTATGCTGCACCCGGTCGACGTTATAACGTCAACGCCGGCTGTCGCTGAAAACCAGCGCTGGAGCTCTGTCTCGCATAGGGTCGCAGCATTATGCTCAGCGATGGCCGTTTTGAGTGGATGTGCCGCATATTTTCCCCCAACTTGTTCTTTTTTTATTTCTTGTTCTTTCTTTGCGTCATGTTTACCGCAAATAAACGTATTTTCTTTCTTTCTTCTTTTCTTTCTTACGTCTTAACGAGTAGGAAACAATACTATTATGCTCAATAAAAAAAATACAAATGCAAAAAAAGTAAATGTACTTACTACTAATGCTATCCAAGGTGTACAAATAGAAATTACTCCGTTGACAGCCAAAGCGAACACTATCGGTAGTTTGCCGCCATACTTCTGCGCTAGGAGTCCCATGGGCAGCATCATACTCGTGTAACCCACGAAGAAAGAGAATGTGATCATCTCCTGGGTCGATTTGTTCCATTCATACGTCTGTAATGGTCAATGTCAATTCATTAAATAGAATGATATAATATTTTTGTAATAAATATAATAAATTAAACTTCCTTGTATAGAATAAAATCACATGCTAAAACTAAACACGTTAGTTTTAAAAGCCGTTTCTGGTCAAGTTCTTTCGTCTCCAGTCAGAAATGTAGGTAAGTTTGAGCCATATGATTTTTTTTGTTGGCCTGTTTGTTTGATTTAATATTAAGTAAAATTTTCAATAATTTGTGTAAGTAATCAATTATGACAATCATAAATTCCAACTATTTAATGACAAGCTTATCAAATAGTTTGATGATAACGAACAATTATTATGTTCAACCTTACGCGATGCTAATAATAAAACAAATCAAACAATACTTACGCGATAAATGTTCCATCTGCTGCTATTTACATTAACATCATCACAACCTTCAGAGTAATTTCCAGTTCCATTTGCTTCTAAACAGCGAGGGTCTGGTACTCTGACCATAGCAACCATGAGGACACTGAGTTGGGACCGGATTGTGTACGCAATGGTTAGGCATATGAACAGAATTAAGGTTTGTAGGTGCCGAATTCCAAGACCTTTCGGACATTCCGGGGATTTCGCTGGCTCTAAAATGTTAAAGGAATAAAGTAGCATTTTTGAAACTGTTATAATAAGAAAGTGTTATTAGTCAGACGGTGTTTGTGGTGTAAGAACTGCACTGGACTGCTAAATGATGTATGAGCAATAGTCTCGCCTCATGAACACGACAACCATTGATCGCTGTCGATCCCACGTCATTTTGAGATGACTTCAACGATTAGGAACAGGTCAGATATTAATCATGTATTAGCCGCTTGTAGTAACAATCTAAATATAGATTAGGTACTATCCCGGCTACTTCACTAAAGACTTATGTGTTGTCAATGAAAATTTTAAGGGCATTAATGTTTGTAAGTAAAATCATGTGACTATGTATGATGATGCATTTATTCCATTGATTCTATTTCATCACATTCATGGTCAATATGAAATAAAGCCTTTCTTCATCCAGTCCAGTTGGTGTCCTTAAATCAACTTGACTAATAATAATTTATGTTGCATTACTCCACTTACCTTCATGTTTCTCATGTTTGGGCACAGATTCGTACACAACCTTATCACCAGCCATAGCTGCTGCTAATGACAGCTCCCTACCGAACCATCAGCCACCCATCCGAGATAGTTACATTTGAACAAGGATAATATCTGTCCTAATAATAAATAATAACTGCGTCTCGAGGGTATTTCGATTTCTGTTCTGTAATGTTTACTCAGTTTTTGTTTGAAAAGGTTTATTAAAAACATCTGATGCGGTCGTTTTCATGTCTAGTGTCTACCACTGTACTCGTTCAGAATTTTTGTCTTACAGAATTTCATAAAGGCTGTTGTTGTTCTTTGGAAATTAATTATTAATTATCCGTATTAAGTCGAATCCTTTTAATGAAATACTGGAATGGAATGGAACATAATTATTGATTTGCTTCAAAACATGGTATATAAACTTACATGTTTCGCCATAGACTGGAATATAAATTGTTGGCTGTTTGTTGGTAAGCGCACAACTTGAGAACAGCTGGAGCGATTTGGCAATTTTTTGTTGTTAATTAGGTTTTTATGGAAAGAAAAATTTGAACGTTCAAATTCGGAAAAAACCGAAAGTATTCTTTTGTATGGGAATTGAGGACAGGGTAACGTACTTTGTCGGGGCGGCTAGTACAATATAAAAGTCAATTACAATAATAATTTTCTTTTTATGTAAATTGTTATAATGAACAGCCTGTATAAAAGTGAACATTGTAATCTATTACGGTTCTCCGGTTCTTTTATCACTTATGTAAATAACAAATATTATACTTTTAATATTACATGCAGAACAATGAATACAATCAAATGAATGAATATAACTTTAATTATGTATACGAATTGAAGTAGGAAATTATGTAGGTAAAGCGTGTGTCGCACCACGCACAATGACGGGTTTCGTAGTTGAGATGAACTTATCCCAAGAACAAACTTAGCATTGTAGTTGAAAAACATATTCCAACTGCAAATGTAAGTTTGTTCGCACAATATTTAGACATTTGCCATGTTATTTTAAGTCTATAGACTTTTTATAAGTTTTCCTGTAATTTATGAGTAAAGATCCATTCCCTGCATTTTCTTCAAAAATTTAGGCTTAGTAATTTCGGAGATAAGGGGGGAGAATGGACAATTTTCTTCTACTTTATTAGATATCTTAGAAAAAAAATGTGATCCTCACAACAAGCCCTTTTATCTGATATGTCACACGGTACATTTAGTAAAACTTTGTTTTTTTTTCAATTTCCCCCCGGGAAGTAACCCCCATATTTAAAAAATCATTTATTTACGTTACACGTCTGTGTTTGGGTCACAGAAATGTGCCAAATTTCAACTAAATTGGTCCAGTAGATTTGGAGCAAATTGGCTGTGACAGACAGACAGCCAGCCAGTCACCCAGACCGACACACGAGTGATCCTATAAGGGTTACGTTTTTTCCTATTAAGTCACGGAACCCTTAAAAGATTACTTGATTTAAGTTATGACGTCTTCTTTAGTACAATATTGTGTGGGTAATCCTAAAATATTTTAGCATTCACAATGCTATATAGGTACTGTTAAATTCGACCAGACGAGAGCACGGAATCGCCGCACCGCAGCGTCAAGAGACGGCTGTACTAAAAAAGTTTGTGGTTCCGAAAGTGCGTTAAGTGCATGACTTCTGTCTATTCTATTCTATTTTTAATAAATGGCAGATAAAGCCGATATCGACTATTCTGCCAATGTCTAAAGTGAGTTGGAAAAACAAGTGGGAGTGAATGTAAAAAACAGTTAAAAAGAAAAAAAGAAAAAAATAAACAAATTAAATTCTTCGATTAACACAGTTAAACACAATGTAGATCCCGTTGAATTGATACGGGACTGAAAAAAACACAAAATAAAAATTCTATCGTGGACCAGCACTCGCTACTCAACGCTGTCTGTTTCGATATTTCATTTATATCGTACTGCGAGTATACGGGGACACGCTTGGTTTGTAAGGAAAGTGCTAACAATACCACATCTAGCAGCAGCCGCCGAGGCGTCTCTGTGCTCCGTGTATGTAATTTTTATTTGTGTAAAATAGGGAACAAAAAAAAAAAATGTAAGTGAGCAAAGTCAGGAGCAGATTCTAGTCCAAACACAGTAGCGCCACTGTTAATGCTCCACACACAATACAATGTGTTTGCTATGAATACTATGCTTATCACGACTAAGTCAAATATAACAACATTCATGGAATTGTTATAACCGAGATATTCTTGGCAGGAAGACCTAATAATATATAAGATTCTATCTATGTACCTACTAAGCATATGCCGGAAAGAATGAAAGAATCTTTTTTTTGTGTTAAATCAGTGATGATCTTAGATTACTACGACACAAGCCGTGTGCCCGATGGGTTTTCCCATCGGCAAAGATGACTTACTTCCATACAAAGTTTTGTATGGTACGTATACCCCTTTAGGGGATACGTTTTCAAAAATACTTCCTTAGCGCTCAATTTCGTTATTTTTGGAACTTTTGCCAAATTTCACACTTCTTGACCTAGCAATTCAGGGTGAGCGTTGTTTGTCAGTGAACGAATCAAACACTATTATTACGTACTAGCTTCTGCCCGCAACTTCGTCCGCGAGCCTTTAGTAACCTTCCTCAAGAATTTGCCATTCCAAGCAAAAATATTTTTTCAAAACCGACTGGTAGTTCTGGAGATTACCTATAAATTTATTTACGATTACATATAAATTTACGAACAAACAAATTTTATCTCCAGGTACAATGCGACCAAGAGCGAGCTACTGGTTTTCAAAGCGGGTAACAAATGTTATGATACTGTCCCACCAGTCACCTTGGGGGGCGCTCAGCTTTCCAGGGTCACGAAGTTCAAGTACCTGGGGCATTGGGTCACCGATAGTCTGTCCGACGATGCGGACGTGGAGAGGGAACGCAGAGCATTGGCAGTTCGATGTAACATGCTGGCTCGTAGGTTTGCACGTTGTACTAGGGAGGTGAAAATTACACTCTTTAGAGCGTATTGCCAATCTATGTACACGTGTGCCTATGGGTCAACTATACAAAAAGCTCGTACAATGCTCTGCGAGTCCAATACAATAATGCCTTCAGAGTTATGTTGGGGCTGTCGCGCTTTTGCAGTGCATCGGGGATGTTCGCGGAGAATGGCGTGCCAGATTTTTACGCACTGATGCGGACACGGATAGCATCCCTGATGCGGCGAGTGCGTGACAGCTCCAACAACTTGGTAGCTATAGTAGCCGACAGGATGGACAGTCCAATTATGTGGCAATGGATGACCACTCATCGTGCGTCATTCCATTATTTAAAATAAGTTGTTTTATTGTATTTTTTGTGTAGGTATATGTTTTCATGTATGTATGTATGTTTTTGTGTATCAAATTGTAATGTGTGTTGTTTATGGACTTATGGTCTGAAATAAATTTATTATTATTATTATATATTATTTATAATATTACTAGCTTCGCCCCACGGTTTCACCCGCGTAAGTCTCGATTCCGTGGGAATATCGGGATAAAAAGTATTTTACGTCCTAATTCAGGTCATGGTCTACCCATGTGGCAAATTTGATCCAAATCCGTTCAGCCGTTTTAGCGTGAAAGCAACAAAAATGAAAACTCACTTTCGCATTTATAATATTAGTAGCTTTCCCCGCGGCTTCGCCCGCGCGGATGCAGGAAATGATCCCACGGGAACGTACTACCGGGATAAACAGTAACCTATGTGTTAATCCAGATTATAAACTATGTGTGCGAAATTTCTTCCAAATTCGTTCAGCCCTTTTTGCGTAATTGAGTAACAAAGGTCCAAACATACAAACTTTCACATTTATAATATTAGTAGGATAGTAGAAGTACAGATACAAGCCGTGTGCCCGACGCGATGTCTCATCGGCAAAAATTACGAACTTCCATACAAACTTTCGTCCCCTATTTAACCCCTGTATGGGATGGGTTTTCAAAAATTCATCCTGTGTGCTCACCTTCGTTATATAAGGAACTCTTTTGCAAAATTTCACGCTTCTTGACCCAGCGGTTTAGTGCTGTGATGTCTGTCAGTGAATGATTTAGATATTTTTATGTTTTTTTTTTTTAAATATTTGTGTTATTACAGTCTCAATTTCGAATCGTTATGTGTTGCGGACTGGACGTTATGAACTTTACCAGTCTACCACTGTAGCTTCTGGCCACAACACGAAAACAATGCTCCAAGTAAATATATTATTATATCAATCATTTTCTGTGCAGTGACCTCTCCGGCCATCCGTATGAGAGGAAATTGAATCTTGCCGTTATCATAATTGTCGATCGATACCCGGAAACTTGTGGCACAATTTGATTAGAAGTAAGATTCAGTATTGTACCCCTTTTAATTCATTTAGTTGAATGTACCCAAGTACAAACTGTAGCGCAAAGTATAAATAAATTGTAGCAAGTGGGATTGGCCATCTGAGTTTTCTGTTACCTACCAGTATAGAGAAAAATTTGGTCTTTCGACACAACTTTTTTCCCCAGTATGGACCACGTCATATACCTAATCCAATTCTTCACGGCTGACCGATTTTCCCAAAATATTTAATAAATGAAATGAATTATTGAATCAGATTTTTGAATCTGTTTTTGAAACTCAAAACCAATGCCTGGAATACATTGACATAATTTATGGACTCGTGATGTATATTTAGACAGTGTCTTAAATACATACACCGAAAATGTTTTGTACAGTCGGGGAAATTATATTTACCTATATCAAATTGACAAACGACGCGACGTCTATTCTGCTCTATTTCAAGTAGTGAGTAAATACATTACGTCAATTTGCCGTATTGCAGCCATTTCATTCAACTATCAAAGAGTGACAATTATTGTGATTTGAAAGTACGGACCATTTAAATTGATAGTCAATTTAATAAACAATTAATTTCTTTGACTTTACACAAAGTTTGTACAAATAGGTACTTGCTGTTACTATGTTCTTCATAACACAAATAATTATTTGGATCTTGATTTTATTGGTTTAAAGACCAAATCCCTTAGGACATAGTACATGGACCTTGCTAAATATTTACCTAATCGGAGACCATTTTGCTGCTGCCATCATTCAAATCATGGTAATAAAAATCGTTTTGAGAACTAAAATAAGTTTATTCGATCGAATACGGTGCTAAAATTAAGGGCGATATACTTTTAATAGTATAATTGTAAGTTTCAGGAAACTGAAACTTAGTTTACTTAGTTTAAAGACTATAATTAAAATGAAAATCTTAGGTGATACCTATAAATTATTTTATGACCGAATCCGCCGAATCAAATTGGGCAGATTTGAAGATCAATATTGTCGGTAGGCTTTTAAAATAGATCCCTAGTAACAACAGACGTTAATTACAGGCAATGGACCGTTAGAGCTCATATAAATCTGTATCTAGGATTAAATGAAGATTTGTATTGTCCAATCCCCATTTTCTTAGTACAGTCAAACCTGAGTAAGTGAGAACTGGGTAAGAAAGAAAACTCTATAAATGAGAGTTATTGCCAGGCCCCGTCATATTCATTAATTACAAAACCTCTATAGATTATAAACAGAAACCTATATAGGAGAATGTCGTTTCTCACTCGTGGACCTCTATAACTGAGACTGCTACTTACCTGTACCTCGATGTAATTTAGCATCTGCTATTTAGGACTCTTTCTTAAACTTCGTGGAACTAACATTCTATTGTTCCTCTCAACCTTCCACAACCAGCCACAACCTCTATAAATAAGAACAGCCACTCTTGTACCTCTATAAGCTAGAATATCGAGTTAGTGAGAAACCTCTATAAGCAAAAAAAGAACGCTGTCCCAGGAACTCTAGCTTATCCAGGTTCGCCTGTATATGGTCTAAGCCCTATTTCCGAGCGATGCAAAACCTTTTAATTAATCTCAAACACGCAAAAAATAAAAAATAAACCTGCTCGCTGATGGTTTTCATGAAAGTAAATCTACCTGAAGCAACACTAATTAATATTAGCTTCATAGCCGGGCTTCATAAATATCCTGTCCGTTCAGCCTTTAGATACTGCAGGAAAATGTGCGGGAAATTTACAAGATGGCGCTGGTTTATTAAAATGTTTTAAAAGAGTTTTGCTTTTCCTTCGTCGTCGAGGCGATCAAGTTGTGATTGGGTGTCACTGATGTGGATTAAAAGTAAAATTTTTAGTTTCTTTCGAAACTATGCTTTTTTCACCGGTCAGTTACGACAGATTAGAAGTTTGTTTATGAAAGTTGACGCTACTTTTGACGAAATTTGTTGACAACTTTCTCGGCTTAGTGGCTTATAAAAAGTTTTTGTTTTTGGTGAAAAGTTGCTTTTATATAAGTTGTGGACAGTCCTATAACTAATAACAAAATATTTTGTAGCAGTTTTCCTCCATAGATAAGCTTAAGCTACATTTTTGCAACATACTGCGTTCACTATTAGCCCATAATTTTTCGTGGCGAATCTATCAATTATTTACCATACGGTTCGGTAGCCATAATACAGGAGTTACTGCAAAGGTGCATTTCTTTACATCAGTAAATAACAGTCCTTGTAAAATTTTCAAAATATTATAATTGCTTAGTATAAAAGTAGTCAATATCACATTGTAATTAATCCATTGTCACAAAGCTGTGTCGATCTCATTCTTCTGGAGAGCTAAGTTTGTATGACCGTATTCTTCTAATTGCACTTGAGCAGAGATAACAACTGTAAAAAAAAAGCAATTTCAAATTAAAATTAAAATACCGGACAGGTACGTGTCGGACCACGCATGATGAAGGATTCCGTAGTTGGGATGAATTTATCGCAAGAACAAACTTAACTTTGTTGTTGAAAACATGTTCTCCCATACGGAATGTATGGGGCATATGTTTTTGCAACCGCAAATGTAAGTTGGTCGATTATTACTCGTTAACTTGTAAAGCCTACTTAGCTGTGATAGTTTTCCTCTTAATTTCGTTATATATACTACTGCCGTGAGTTTTTTCACATATCCAAAAGAAACCATTTAGCTGGAACGGGGGGGAAACACTAGACTCTAACAAAAATAGCACTTTAAGCTTAATTTTAACCACTTTTTAACTTTTTTTTAAACTGACGAACTGCTTTATTGATCTTTTGGTCGCAAGCGTAACTGCTTGGGGTCCTGGATTCGATCCCCAGGACGGGCAATTTCTCAGTAGCAGCTCAAAGTCTGAATTTGTGCCCGGTTTCTGGCTCGCGCTCTATTTGGCGTCCTTGCATGGAAATTAAAAATAACTAGTGAAAGGTGTATTAAACACCTGTGCTTACCCCTTCGGGGAAAATAGCCGTAATTTTATGTGAAAACACTTTGTTAACTTAAAGTAGGTATTTTGCTGTAATTTATTACAAAAGTGTTCTGAACCGTATAGTATCAAATTATATATAAAATCCATCTAGATTCAAAGTAATGAATCTTGGATTAGGATGGATAAGGCCCCGAGCACGGTAATTGTATAAATATTTGTCTACCTCGAGATTGTGAATTACCAAGAACAAAAACAAATTATAAAACTCGGATTTTGTAAACGATGTATGAAAAGGGTTGGCTCAGGTGCTGTAAATACAATTGTAGTGAATTTAAATAATTTTCGTAAGTGTACAATTATTTAACAATTTATAGAGGTTCAATGTATGGACTTATAATAGAGAATTGGTGCTGTGCGAATTGCCAAGACGTAAATACAAAATTATGGCTGTCGTACCGTATTTACATACACTTAAGCTATGTATTGCCAATTTGTCTCTGAATAGAAAGTTGTAGGTGGCTCACTTACTTAGTGATTTAAACCCGAATGCTCAATTTTTGTGGTTGTTATTCTAATGTCGGTCGACCCTGTCTCTCACTTTATGGTGTATTGTAGGGACATAAAAAGCATTAACTTTGAAGAAAGCTTAAAAGTTTGGTTTCAGTATTCGGGCTATGATAATATTAAGACTATGACTTAATGTGCCCTGTTATACTCAGAGCTATAATGTTAGGATCACACGTCAACATTTCACCGTGCAAACAGTAAAAAAAAAGCGATTTGAAACTGCCTTGTGATCTCAAAATTAAACGCAAAAATATTGTACTTAACCAATACCATTTGAACGTGGGTTTATAGGGTCAACTTTTCTGCCCACCTCTAACACCATTGTAGTCTCCCAATCGCCGCTTGACGTTGTTATTAACGTGGTCCCAGTTCTGTCGCTCGTTGCTGCCACACGTGGTGTAGATCACTGTGCTAACGATGTACAGGCTGGCCAGGGTCAGCATTATAACTCGCCAGCTTTCACGGTTACACTGGAAATAAATGCTGAATATGACAACACTAAGAAAGCACATAATATAGACATGTAAGAAGGTAACTACAATGTACAAAACAGTTTAACAGGCAGACGAACCTTAATCTCATTAGAATAGGTAAAAGTGGTAAAAGTAATCATCTATCAAAACAATACCGTGTTAGCGCAAACTGAATTGTTTTCTTAGGATAAAAAAATCTGTGGAACCAGAAACTATCTACAGCATTAGGCAAATCCTACCTATCAATTTAGAGCTCAGTCTGCGAACATATTTTCCACTGCAATAGTAGCTACTTTTCAAATTTTTCTTTTGAGACAATGGCCGGCAGGTTCTGCAGAAGTCTTTCTAACTTACCATATCATCACCAAGAATGAGTCCTGATACAAAAGGCACAGCGGCTCCTACAACACTGCTGACGGTGCACGATATCATCATCAGAGTTCCGGAGTAGTTCTCTGACATGTCTTTGTAGGTGCTCTGAAAATAATAGTTTTACAAAGTCATAAATAAAATAATATTTAATCATACCCCTCCATTTCAAATGAATGGTATTATAAAGTCTTCAGCAATCTTAAAGTGAGAAAAGTGTTTCTTATGCTATTACTGTAAATCTCCAGTTACGTTTTGTCTGTTCGCGAGTTATAATGATGACGTAACTACTACTCGTTATGTAATTAAAATATTAAACCATGTCTTGAAAAGGTGACAAGCTAATGAAACAATAAATCTCCAGCAACTTACCAAAAATCCACAAAACTGTAACCCCAGCAGCCCCAATATTGCTGATAACGTGATAATGGCCTGAATGCTCCACTCACGGGGAAAATTTGGAAGCATCGTTAATCCCATTACGATTCCAAAAGCACCTGCGAATTAATTCGTAGAAATTCAATTAATGTTCCTCCAGACTGGTATCGAGGAATTCTTCTAACCTACCACTAAGAAAAGCGTTCCGGGATGAGGCGGAAACGCTAAGAAAGACCGCGAAATCTTCTTACAAATATGTAGTTACAGAATTATAATCATTATGATTTTAAGTATCCGGAAGCCGACAACTATCATAAGTTGGAAGCCGACCCCAACATAGGTTGGTAAAAGGCTAGGCAGATTGATTGATAATTTTAAGTATAATACCAAAAAACGTAAGAAAATTATAATTTCGCGAGCGACTCTTCGTCTTTCACTTTAAGCATAACATACTAAACGCATGTAGCGGAAACAGCATTAGGCGATACTTACCTAAGCCATTGATGACTTTTCTGTAGAAACTTGCACTGAAGATGTAGTGGATGTAGCGTATTGTGTGGAGCCAGTCGATGATCGGGCTGAACACGATGTATACTGACGCCATCGTTATGAAGGGAAACATGGAGTACCAAGCACTCTGAAATTAAATATTCAAAACATTAGTATGTACAGAGATTTGAAACTTACCTACTTTAGAGTACCTTTGTGTTTTCTTTCAACATTAGATATTTATTTGAGACGAAGAAAAAAAAAGCATTTTATGCATACGTACAGGAAAGGCAAAAGTACAGTCACAAGCGCGATTTTTCGTGAAGTAACGATTACAACTTTATGAAAATACTATAGGCCAAACAGTATAAAAAAATCTATCAATACGGAGAATCTCGCGTAATTATGCTCGTGACTGTGCATTTATTTATTTATTTATTAAAACTTTTCACACTCAAAAAAGTACAAAGGCGGACTTAATGCCTTAGGCATTCTCTACCAGTCAACCAAGGGTGGTGAAGAGATTAGATGGCAGGTGCTCTAATTGAGAGGAACAAAGAAAAAAAAAATATTCTAAACTAAAATAGATACAACAATACATAAATAGATTACAAACTACATACGAAATGATGAATGATGTGCATTATACGAAATGATTGTAAAATAAAATAAAAATACTTACATCCTCCAGAGATATTCCGTACATCATGAAGTAAGTGGGAGTGTATGCTAAGAAGAAAATAAACACAGCATTGCTCGCTGCGTGTACGCCGGTTACGGCCCAGAACTGCGACGATTTGAGAATAGCTCGCCATGGTCGGTTTATTTCTTTCTATAAAAGAGACATTTTAAATGTGCAAAGCGTTTTGTTTTTTTTGCCATATTTTTATTCAAAAAGTCACCAATAATAAAAATATTAATATATCGCTTTTTTTGCCTTGAAATCATATAGTTTATTTCATGAATATTTGGATGCATCTCAAGGAATTCTATTTGATTTAGAATTTTTGTAAAAATATCATTAAAATCTAAATAAAGGTAGGCGTTCTTATTTTGTTACTCCTTATTTGTTAAAAAAAAAAACTTTCAAGTCGCAAATTCTGTGGCTAAAATTATGTTTCTTAAACTTCATGATAAATTTAATAAAATCGCAAAGAAATGCTGAGAAAAGTAAAAAAAAATTCCCAATTTAGGTGCTTTCATATTTTTTGTTACTTTTAACCTAAAGTCAGTTTAGAGTTAGATTTTATGAAAAATAAACAAAATTGAAAGATTTTGCTTACCTACTTCTTTTAAAAATGTTGAGCTAAATTGAATTTCTTTACAAGTTATATTGATGTATAATAAATACATAAAAGTGAGTTTAAGGATATTAAAAAAACAATACTGGGCCCATAATGCCTATTAAAAGGATTAATCAACGTTTAATATTTAAGTCCAACGTTACCAGACCTAGTTTAGAAAAACGTTTCATCTTTTCTGCCGGAGTTAGGGCATTTTCTTGTACTGTTGAATGTAAACATAACTTTATAATTCCGTTTTTGTTAATAAAGTTTTCCGCTTATTTTAGTTACTTTGGGGTAGTATCGTTACTACCCCAAAGTAACAAAAAAAGTAACGGTATTTGATTTTTTCAAAATATTATTGTGGTAGTTAAAATTGCAGTTACGTCTATTATTATACACTAAATTTTAATGGAAGTAAATAACTGTTGGACTATGAAAAAAAAAAGTGGTCTATATTTTCAACTTTCCTTGAAACAGCAATAACAAAATCCGAAATGAGATTCACTCTAAAACTGGATACGTTTGCACACACCACAAACTTCGGAACGGCAACTGATATGCGGCATCATTATGGAGACATTTAATGGCATCTGTGGTGTTGGTGTTGTTAGTTCAAAAAAACATAGATAAATGAAAGTTATTTAATATTTCGCATGTATAAAATGGGTACCTAACAAAAACTGAAATCCATTTTTGGAACTTTCTCTGGGACAAGTTTAAAATTCATTTTAACCGTAAAATTTTAACCAAAAAGGCAATACAACGTGGACCCTCTTTACCTCGTAAAACCATTTAAAAGCAAATCTCAGTATAGTTTCCTTGAATCGCAATCGCAATCTTGCGAATGGTAGACTGGGACATACGAATTTTCATACATTGCAATTTTCGACTGCTTATATTTAGTTGATTTTTTATTTAAATAGTGTATATTTATGATTTGGTAAAATATGTTCTGTAAATTTTAATAACAGATATGCTCCTAAGCAAAACAGTATCAGTAATTTATAGATTACACCAAAGTTATTCATCTACAATATCATGGGACATTCCATTAATGTGTTATGGCAAAAAAAAGAGAAATGCATCACTACAAAACTTAAGTATTTCAATATTTTCACACAACATAACAATGAACAGCCTATTCTTGGGAAAAACGTAGCGTTTGCTCCGTACAATCACAAAATATTTCCTTTTAATTAATACATTTCTTCTCAGTTGCATTAAACTTATAGTTTTACTTACCTTTCTGTACCTATTAAATGTATCCTCGATGAACTCTTTCTCTGCATCTCCAACGGCTGGATGTTCTCCTGGTGAGCTGGCCGTTAAAGTTCCCGCTATGATGGCCATGGATAATGACAGCATTGCCAAAGAGTAGTACACTAGCTCCCAACCTAAAGGTGCTGATGAAAGTAGACCAGATATTGGTAGGGCTACGATGATGCCTATTTGGACACCTAAAAACGAAGTTTTCACAATTAAATTAATTAATGACAAGTTTTAAAAGAAATTATAAAAGAAGCAGACTTAATAATGGCAGATGAAAGAAACTGAAGGATTATTAATTATGCATTACAGAAATAGGGACTTCGAACCAACAGCAACATAATGTAATAAAACTTTCCCAAGTTTGAAATTCCTACAAGATTCTATGGTGAGGAATATTAGGCAGCTAAACATAATTTTAGATTTTTTCTTTATAAACACAAAATGTAATAAACATTTTAGAAGTCATGGCCACGTAAATTTTGTTCATATTATAAAGAAAGTAAATGCGATTATAGGCTTGGGTAATTAATTTTGCGATGAAATCTTTTGAGAATTATACATTAAAGAGAAGGTTTTTATATTACATAAAATAATGAAGGCATAGAAAATTAAAATGAAGAGAAAGAAGCATTAAGCGTGTTAATTAAATTAGTATGCATGGCAGCAAAAGCTTAGGGTAGCGGAGAGTGCAGGAATATTACAGAGGAATTGTATTCTTAAAGTGCGGGGCTATGCATACTGAATAGTGAGGCATGAACTGATTTTAATATTGCCTTTATTTCTGGACTTATGTAGAAATGTAATATTGTGGGCAATTTAGAACCCGATTGAGTACGAAGTCGGATAGATGTCATCCAGAGATTGTTGATGATTAATAATATAACTCACGCTACCGTAAATTAAAAAATCATCTCAAATTAAACTTTCAAGTTGTGATATAATAGGAAGAAAGCCATAATCACCTCCGTAAATTAAATGGTTAAATATCTTCCTCTCATTGGGTGGCAGCCATTGCTCAAACAGTGACTGGTTGACGGTAAAGAAGCAAGCGTGGGTCATCCCCATGAACAGCATAGCATTGCAGGCTGCTACCCAACCACCCTGAAATTAAATTGTAGTGTTATTACGATAGTTTTAAGTATAGTATAGTATAGTATTATAGTATATATTTTATCAGTGACACTGTTAATGAAAAGGATTGTGTGAAGGACATTAAGAATGAAATGGCACTTAATGATATTGTGACTAAGTAAAATAGAAATATATATATATAATAGATAGAAGAAAATGTATCACAGAAAATGTATATAATTATAATAACAAGGAGTATATAACTATAATGCGAACAAAAAGAAAGATATCCTTGGAAGCATCTTTCTTCTGAAATTAAGGAAATTAAAAATTATCTTGAATTTTACCTTATTGATAATAGTCGGCATCGCAACACAAAACGCCCCGTTGACGAGAAGGATTACACTCGTCAGTAGTTTTCCTCCAATCTTCCTCAAGAATAGTTCAGAAGGCAATAGCATCACAGCGTAGCCGAAGAAGAATGATGACAGAACTGCTCCTTGGATTTTACCATCCCAGTTATGAATCTGAAAACAATCATTTTTGGTCAGTAATATTATGAGGGCGATTTATGAAAACCTCTAAAATTGTATTTTTGTCTTTGAATTTATTGTAGTCCTATATCGTAATTGCTTTGTTTACCAAGCTATTACGTATTATATTTAATATGATTCTTTGATTATGTTATAGAATGTTGCTAAAAGTGTCTATGGAAAGCATCAGGTGACGTTCTGTGGGAAAAGGCGTGAATTTATGTATGTAGGTATGTATACTGTAGATCATATTACTTCATCTCCTATCATCTCGATAGTGATTTTGTTGTTCTGTTTTTGGTCGTTTCTCTGTTAAAATATACATTTAATTTTCCATATTATGTGTATTTCTTTACCTGTATGTAAGTATCATCTCTTCTCGTCTGATCTGTCAAAGCTAGTATAGCAACCCCCATGCTGCCTCTAATAAACCCCATGGTGATGGAACTCGCCAGCATGTACATCATCTGTATGTGTCTGACGCCGATCTTGAACCCTTTGAACAGGAAGTAAATGAGACATTTAATTATGATCAAACATTGTTACAGCATTGTAAAAAGATCTGCTGTTATCAGTTTCCCGACATAAACCTTTATCTTGATTGTGTGTTCGTTGGTTTGTCGGGTCCCGCAACAAAAATGATTCGTAGTCCATCTATCAACGTCGATTATTACATCTTTTTATGCCTCGAAAACTCTATAGATTTTTATTACAGATTTATGTAAATTTAAAGGAGCTCGTGGCTATAAGTTTTAACAGCCGCACGTGTCGATTTATTAGGTTAAGCTACGCTTGCCGGGGTTGGTCCGTGGATAGGTGACCATATTTACATATCGAGACTGCTCCGTGGCTCGGCAACCACGTTAAGCCGTTGGTTCCGGCTGTCATTCGTGGATCGTTGACAGTCGTTACGGGTAGTCGGAAGCCCAAAAGTCTGACAACCAGTCGAGACTAACCAGTTTAAACGGTATCGCGTTACCCAGTTACTGGGTTGTGAAGGTCAATAGGTAGTTGCTCCGTGTAAAATACTGGTATTCAGCTGCATATGGTAAGACTGGAAGCTGACCCCAACATAGTTGAGAAAAGGCTAGGCAGATTGATTGATATGTAAATTAACAGAGTTAAAAACTAATTGTAGCATTAAGTCGCAAGTCAACTCGCACATGATCGATATCATATTATTCTGGTCAAGATTGTGACATGCATTAATTCATCCTCATGCATGGCTGACATTAGTATTAACTACGATGACAATATCTGCCCTTTATCTCAAATCGTAGACCACTTGCCTTGTCTAGCTGCTTCACATTCAGCGTCGACAAAACCTTACCACATTGAGGCTTAAGTTGTTTTAATTCGTGACTTTATTTTAATGTCCAGGATAGTCTGCCTCCTTGGTCTAGTGGTCGGAAGCGCTACTGCTGAACCTGAGGTTTGCATTGGATTCCCATGTCGAACAAAGTGTTATTGGGTTTCCATCAGGAATTTCTCAGTAGCAGCTCGGAGTCTGGATTTATGCCCGGTTGATGGCACGTGGGACTTACACATAATTGGCGAACTGTGGGTGGTACAGCTCTGCCTAGCCCTTCGGGGATTACAGACATGATGTTATGTTTATTCACTGCCATCTCACATAATGTCTTAAATTTATCAGGGTTACATAATTGTAAAAAATCACTCACCACTTTTAGTAATAACTCCACAATACCCATCTTCAAATTGATATCTTAAAAAATCCACGTCCATTTTGTGCGACAACAAAATAATAACAAATTACAACAACGTTCTATTACATCGACTGTTACTTGAAAAAAATATGTTTACATGTATCATATTATCTTCATTATCTTCCAGACTACTCCTAAAACAATGAATTGTTAGCTTTGAGTAAATAATGCTGATTTTGTACGTAAATACAACTATCTTTGAAAGTTAGTTTTGACTTCTTTGTGACACTCAATTTTGTATCGCATCTTCCCTCTTCAAGATTGAATTTTCATCGACAAGAATAAGCCAAAGGCTTCAAGTGGGAATGTCAAAGTATATTCTATTTAAACGATTGTGTGTAACTAGTGATTTAGTTGCAGACGTGATGAGTGACAAAAACCTCGGAACGACGCGTAGAACTCAGGAAAATGTAGTCGTCGTTAAAAAAATAACTTCGCAGAAAGTAGAACAATACGCATTTCTTTCGTAAACAAAAATACTTTGTTGTATTACTTTGAATGTTTTTGAAAGGTTCAATGAATTCTAATGAGCAGTGGTGTTAAAGAGATTACGTAGTGTCAGACACCTGTAAGGAACCGTGCGGTGCAGAATATTCGTTTTTCTATTTTCCGTAAAATGCTAAATTACAAGATGGTGAAAGCTGAAACAAATAATGAAAAAAGCTCCATATCATCTTTCTAGCGGTATGTAGGTATAAAATGTAAAAATACGGACATTCTGACATTATTGGTGATGTTCTTCAGAAAGATGGTGTATAGTACTCGCCACCCGCGTGCGTGTATGACCCGATGTATGAACGTAAACGAAGCATAAGGACAGAATAGTATGTGAGGATCGTACCACGTGACGTTCTGTAGTTTCTGCATACCCCCATGGGAATAGGGTGTGAGGTTATGTATGTAAATAAAAGTAGGTATTTTAATAAGACTTTTCTTCATTTTGAATTTAGAAATTTCCTCAGTTTATTGGAAAAATTGTAATTAAAAATTACATATAGACAAACTTTTTTTTCTATACAATTACTACACATAAGGGCGTTTGTACACTACCTCGTATTCGATAAATATTCGTGTTTTGTACGAACAGCATAAAAACGGATCAGAAATTGACGAATGGGCGCTGTGCACGCACTAATAGTCTATTCGTATTCGTGATTTGTTTCGAGAAATTCTTCATGATCCGTTTTAAAAAACACGAATACAAATCGAATACGAGAGTCCAAGTGCACCGATCCGAGATTCGAGTTAATACATTTCGTAGGCAGCGATCGCGTTCATAATGTATGCAGCATTTCGCGCTCACGAATCCAAGATGACAGCACAAAACGCCTTATATTAAGCATGACGGCTACGTCGATCCGTAAAAACTGACTCGTTGTGAGAAATTCACGAATATAAAAACACGAAAACGAAGCAGGGCACAAACAACCATACATTTATTATAAGGCTATTTCGAATTGTATTTTCACGAATCACGAATACGAACCGAATGCAAGGTACAGCACATCACACATGCCTTAAGTGAGATGCATTGTAATATTTCAAATAGCTGCACGCTGGATACTGAACGGTATCGATTTTGTTTAAAATATATATCGATACGGATTTAATGTATGGGCATCCATCATCTCAACTGTCAGTCTAGCCACTTAATGGCAATAGAATTAATATTAGTGACAGGCATTTACTAGCATATTTCTAATGCCTGCTACATGTAACGATATATCGTAGCAATTAATTTGTGCAAACCGATTTGCGCAGATTTATCGATGGTGTGTACCTATGACAAATCGTTGATCGGTGGCAGTTGTAATTTACACACGTAACGATATATCGTAGCGATTTCAGATTGTGCAAAAAAAGGAAGAGATTGTTTCTTACTAAATATAACCTCAAAAACTTTGTTTTCTTTTTAAATAAATGCTTTCTGTAAGTATCATCGTTCGTTCATTAAACTTTGTCTTCATAGGTACATACTTCTATATACTTGTAATTTAGAACATGCAAAGTAAATTTCCATCGCTGTTGGTCCTGGGGCGAAAGATGTATGAATGCAGAACAATCTCCTTTCTTTAATCAATCAATCAAATATCTTTATTGTGGATCATAGGTAGGTACATAATACAGGTCTTATTAAATAATTAAATTGTAATCAGCTATATCCCGCCCTTAGGGCATACAATAGTTACATAGAAATTAAATTATAAAAAAGATAAAAATAAAAACAGAGCTAATTTAGGTAGGTACACAGCAGTGGGACACTGAACGCATCATGACTGAGGGGGACTGTATTGGAGAAGTGATCTGTCTGTTATGAAGTCTTTTATAGAGTAGTAGCACTTGTTAACTAACCATATGTATTTTTAATACAATATGTATTTTTAATTTTGATTAGTTGCACATGGTACACAATAAATGAATAACATTTGCAAGTTATTTAAATCGAATTTTCTTTTAAGGGTTTTCTCCATCGTTATAGTTGTTGCTTTCGATTTCTTCAGGTTCGTCTAAATCTTACAGATCTTTGAATTCTTTGTCATCATCTAGATCTTGATTTTCAGCATTCATTGGTTAACCTATACTATCTACGTCTTCAAGATCTTCTGAATCACTTATTTTCTCGTACGGCTGTGTTTCAGCTTTCGAACAAATTTGGACCCGTGACAACTTGAGCATAAATTCGTGCATTTTGAGCCATGCTTGCGGCAGTCACATCTTCGATTATCACAACCTGTTTCACAACTCCAGCAAATAGTTTTTAATTATGTCTCGGGATTTATTTATTTTTCCGTAAGTGTAGGAGTGATTCCGCTTCCATTAAGATGGCGTTTTCATTCCCAATCCGTAACTGTTAGTTTGTTGCCAAGCCAAGTTTGAATTTGGAAATATACCCGGTAGCAGTGTTGTTCGGTTGCTTCTTCTCCAAAATGCTACAATGTCTCTTTTGATTTAATTCTTAAACATGAATCAAAAAGAGACATAATAGCATTTTTGCATTGTTTTATCCGTTTGCGATACGACTTCCGGTTTCGCCGTAAAAGGAAACAAAACAATTGTAAAGGCATTACTAAGCTAGAAGATTTTTTAAATAAAAAGGATGCAAACAACCGAGTGATTTTTCAAAATGGAATGATATTAATAACGTCCATTTACAAGTGTACAAAACAAGATATATCTATGAATGAATTTATAGATTTGAAATTTACCAAACAGCTATAATTAAATCGCGACATTGAATGTTGAGAAACTACCCCTACGGAGGAAGCAGCTGAACAACACTGGTACCGGGTATATTTCCAAATTCTCCTTCACACAACCCACAACCAACTTTTACTCTGGAGAGAACCATTCAAAGAAAATTCTATTTGAATAACTTGCAAATCTTATTCAATTAATGTTTACCATGTGCAACTAATCTAAATTAAAAAATATATATTGTCATAAAATATTTTTATTAGAAATGTGGGAAGATGTTTTAAACATTTTCATGAGCTGATGCGTTTATTTCCTGAATGCTTTAAATGTACGGTCATTGTTTGATTGAGTGTTTACATTTTTAAATAGTTATTCTATAATTTAATAAAGTTTGTTTGGTATTACATGAAATTAACTCTTTTGCATTAATTTAAACCTGTATAATATGTCATAAAAAAAAGCATTGAAAAAATTTCTTGAAAAAATAATTTTCTGGTTTTTCTCGTTTTAAACAATATTTTTTCATACAAACAATATTTGTATTTCATCGTTAAATTGAACAAAATGAGGTCTGGTAAAGTTACAAATTCGAAATTTTACTAACCAAATTTTTGGTCTGAAAATTCCCCTTTTTTTCAATTATAACCCGTAAAAAATACAAAGATGAATATTTCGCTTAAAAAAAATGACTGCTAATTGACACATAAATTTCTATATTTTCAGTGATTTTCATCAAAATCTAATTATTTTTGTTGCAGAAAATCGTCGAATTCAATCGGTTTGGCCCTGGACTAGTAAGTCCTTCCGTGCGGACCCCGTCAGTTGTGCGGACATCTCTTTGAGGCGCGCGTGGAACACAATACGCCGTCAACCCGGACCTGTCGACCCATTCTGTAAACATCTCACCGTGAAGAGTGAGGTAGTAATGGCAATTATTGCTATTTTTCGTTAATTTAATTAGCATGCTAAATTCCACAGCTTAGCATGCTAAGTGCTATTGCTATGCTAATATGAAATTTCATCAAATATAAGAAGAGACAGCGAATAAATTAAATTGCGAAATCGTGAATGCTATGCAAACTATGAAAATTAAACGATTGCATACAGTTACTTTCTTCCCATTCATTTGTTCGTATTTCGCTCGAGTCACGTTCGGCGGCAGTCGGAAGCCGATCGTCGCCCGACAAGACCCGAACGTGGATTAGCAAACCTGCCTGCTAATCTTGCTAAATAGTCAGTGCGTGCGAATCTATGAAAGTAATATGACGGCCGTACGATGCTTCGAGCGTCGCTGCTGCGTTTCGCGCAATATTTGTGAATTTTAGCATTCACGAAATTTCGCAACTTCAATTAATTGAATTATTGCTAATCATGAAATCACACGCTAATTAATATGCTAATGCTAATTATTCCATCACTAGAGTGAGGTGAAGTGAGCTGTCCATAGTGTCAATCCCTAGATTTAGGTGAAATGATAGCTCACATCAAGCTCACTTCACCCAAGTTATCACGGTGAGATGTTTGCCGAATAGCACGGCAGGTCCTTATAGGACGGCGAGCTACCCATTGCTCACCATCCGCAAGCCCGCGCCTACGGTGGCCGGGAATCGCCCTGCGATTTCTGACGCTCAGGGCGTCTCCTACGATGGCTAGGGGCGTGAGGGCGCGAAATTTGCCTCTCCCTCACGCGTTCCTCCTCCTCCTTCGCGAGCATTACTGCTTCGCAGAGGGAGGTGATGGCTTTCCACGCCCTCTCGCTCCGTACCACGGCCTCCCTTCACTGCCAATTCAAAAGTGTACCAGTACTCCAGCAATGTAAGGCTGAGTTTCGGTGTGAAAGTTATTGCCGGCCGGTAAAACTACAAATTATTTTTTGTCAACAAAATAATTATATTCATATCTTTATTTGCATTCCATAATGTAGGCATATACTGACTTATAACCGATAGATATGCCGATCATCCATGACACAACCAATCACAAGCTAATACATTTAAATACAAGTACTGTAACATTTACACACGTTAGTTTTGAGTAGCGGCGTGGACGACGGGCCTAACAAAATAAAAGAAAATGTGGTTTGACATATTTTGTAAATGAGTGTGACCTGCAAAACACAGCCCAAATTATGTTCAGCATATAAGCAGATATCTCTAAAGACAGAATCCTTGGTTCAGCACACCAAACAGACGGAAAACAAAGCATATAAAAATAAATTAAATACGCAATTTAAACACACACGCACAACCACACAAAATCAAAATACAGAATTCCCATAGTATTCTTTAATTTTTTATAATTATTTACATTAGGTAGGTGCATCTACATTGAAATACCGAGATGACGACTAATAGAGAAGTATGGAAGAAAAAGATATGTTACCACGACCGCAAATAAGTTGGGATGTGGCAGGAGATTGATGATGACCTATATTGAAAAAAAATTTGGAAAAAGAAAAATGTTATGGTCTTAATATATTATTTTCTAAACCAGAAATTATCGTTGCAATAAAGTATTTTTTCGTTTTCTTATAATTTATCCTTTTCTTAGATACATATGACATACAAACATAAAAATATTTAAAATTAACAGTCCGTGTCCATTTTACAAAATAAACACCTCTCTTTAAATGATTACGTATAACTCCTGAACGCCAAACGGTTTCAATTTATCGGAGATTTAAAACAGAATATTAGATTTTACAGAACTTACAGGTGCGTTGTTAAGTTATGTTTTTAGATTTTAAAATATTAATTTTTGTTTTAATAACACAGAAATGCCAACTTTTCTAAACCAAGACAGGATTAGTTAACTAGTTTTCTTTTGAAAAGTGTAAATTAATATTAAAACAGGGACCTACTTCTAAGCACTATAACTTTACAACATAATATACGAAACTGTTTCCCTCTGCATGCTATAACAATTTCCACGTATTCTCCCAGTGCTCTCATCTCAATTATGTAAATGTGTCTACCCTCTTTGTGGCTACATTTCTATGCATTAACGCTATCATTCTGTTCGCGGCCGGCCACGTTTTTACTCTTAATTTCATCTGCAACTGCACTCTTTACTTTAACACCACTAAGCATTTCATTGAAAGTAATAACATTTCTACATTCCCATAAATTATCGCTAATTTTAAAAGTTTCAACTCTAATTTTGCCTACTACATTGTTCGTCTGCATAAGCATTTAGAATTACGAATTTTAATCACATTTATTTTCTCTGGAAGTGTAAGGCCGCGCACTTTGGATTCGTTTTCGTACAAATTTCACTCGTACGAACACGCACGAACGATCCCGACCTTTCAAGTACAAAGATAGCGCACAGACTGAGTGCGACTTAGTCGTACGTATACGTACGTATAGTTCCGACGTCCGAAAACAACCCGATCTTGTTGGGATTTTTCGTGCGTTCAATGCGATATCGCCGGAAAAATTCCTATTTGACGGAGTAAAACGTATCCAGTGTGCGCACTCAATTTGTACGACCATGGTCGTACGTGTACGCACGAGTGAAATTCGTACGAAAACGCATCCAAAGTACGCGCGGCCTAATAATGCGGTAAGACAAGTTTTGTATCATTTTCGATAGGAACAATAATAATAAGATTAGTTTTTACATAAAACTTACTATAAAAATATACCTACATTACCTATAATTCCATTGGATGCTTAACTTAGAAACACTCTTACAATGAATCATCATTGAACATCACTTCGTCTTATATTTTTCCTTTTTGAAAATGTCTTCTTACGGATTTCAAGGCTTTTGAACGAGTGATGCTCCTAATGAGCTCCTTATAATTTACTTTGTTCTATGCAATCCTTTAGGATTCTCAGTCATCAAGGAAATATAGTACAAGCAGCTGTATGCTGCTGAAATCATATTCATTCAATATCCTTGAGGTTTTTACTGTTTGATAGCTTCTATTTTTTTGTCGCTTTTCTTGCTAAATACTGGTGTCATTTCCTCTGTAAAATAAATTATTTATTTATTTAAAGGCACTTGTTTTTATTTTGTTTCAAAGACTTTCAACGGTTTGGTCCTGGTAAATATTACTAGTAACTAAACTAGTACTAGAATAACATGATGAAATTACCTGGATCAGCTTTCCTCCTATCTTTGTAGTCAGGGCTATCCCAAGGCTGTCGGTCCGAGCTTCCAAATATGACGTAGATGAGATTACAGCTAATGCCTATAGAGGCAAACAGCAGGAAAACTATCCGCCAGCGACTGATGTCCGACTGAAAACAATAACAGATATTGTAGAAAGAAAGCTCCTATGAACTTTTAGTATCTATATACTACAATTTTCTAAATCGATAGATGTTTGCTTCCAACACAATTTGAAAAATAAAACAAAATACAGAACTTGTAACAACGGCTTGGAAGATTTGATACTTGTTGGTAGAAAAATGGTCGATGGTGAACTGCTACTTACTGGATCATTCCGTAGAATAAAACTAGTGATGACAGGAGTAATGATGCTGCCAATACCTCCAGCAAAGTTGGTTAACGATAGCAGCACACCTGCAAACTGTGGTGATAGATCCAAGTGGTTTACCTGAAAAAGAAAGTACAATTTGAAAATAAAATAAAAGTACTAATAGAATTGTTTAGCCCTAATTAATAGGATAGTAAATATTATTTAAAAACTGCAATCACCAATGTATCTGCCAAGATCAAGCAAAATGCATAATTTCGCAGTAGAAGTTTTTTTTTTTTTTTTTAATTTTATATGAAAATGTATCAAATTAATACAATAACATGAAGAGTTTCTTTACCATAAATCCAGCAGAGGTGAATCCAAACAGGAAAAATACTAAAACTAATATGGCAACAACGATGTTCTTGTGATCGGGGCCCAGGAATGCCAATGATATGATACCAAGACCTCCTCCGAATAAAGCTGAAAAAAAAGAGCAATTTCGGTTAAGCGCAGAAAAAATATTATCTGGTTCTAAATATGACAAGCGGGTAGAATCGACCAAAATCTAGAAACGAGCAATTGGAACCATGCACCTAGCTTCTGACGTTTCATAAGTGCCCATGTAACTTTATGTGAAATAAAATACTTTGGATTGGAATTTTGCGTTTGAAAAAAGATAATATTTGCAATTTGATGGAAGTTAAACAGAATATGATCAAATAACTTTAGTTAAGATTGGATTTTGAATCTTTTAGCTAACTTACCAAATGAGTTGAATATTTTCCTACAAGTCCCCAAATTTAGCCAGCCACTGTTGTATATCTTCTGACTAATCGTAGCAGATCCGATCGAACCCACCCACATGCCCACGAAGGGTAATGCTGATAATGTGGCACTCTGGAATGAAATAAATAGGTATTATGTTGAAACATATTACTCAAACACCAATTAACAAAACGCAAGACATGAAAATAAAAGGAAAACGGGTATGCTACTCGTATGCATAAGCCGTACGACATTAAAGGCATGAATAGTGTATAAATTATAAAAGAAAATGATAAATTAACATCTCTCACTTATTTATAATAAATACTTACATTCGTCAGTGAAATATCCATGCCTCTTTCTAAATAAGTAGGAAGATCTACGAAGAATAAGATAAAGACGGCGCTGCCGCCAACGTGTGACGCCACAATGGCCCATAGAGCTGGAGTACGGAATATTTCGCGCCAGGGTGTTGGTTGGTTTCGCTGTAATAGGAAACACAATTATATTATAAACTGAGAATCATCAATTTGATATGAGTCGACCTGCCTGGATTAATCGTATATTTTATAACATTTTTATTGAAGAGACTGACTTTCTGATCCCTGACATAACTTAACTCGTCAAGCGATTTACGGACGTACGTATATTACATCGTTTTCTATGATTTTTCTTTCGGGTTTGAGATAACTTTATTTCCCATAATAAATTTCACTTACATGAGAATTATTTAACTAATTTAACAACATTATTGATTAACGTACAGTTTAGGCAAAAAAAATACAACACACAAAAATACTCCAAAAGTGTAGGGTAATCGGGTAATCGCTAATAATTTAACGCAGCTAAGGTGTATTCCTAGTTGACAAAATTTCATGTGACTGACCATTTTTTGTATTTATGTTTTAATGTAATAATTGATAAAATCTTGAATTGTAATTTCTATAGACATTAATTAGTTCTTTATGTTGCATGTAATGTATAACTTAATCTCTAATATTGTAATTTAACAATGCATGCCTTATAAGGTAGATTTTTGAGCTACTATAAAATGTTTTTAAGACCCTGTTGTATCACCAAAAATCGCATTAATAAAACTTTGAACTTTGAACTTTGAAACAAACACGGAACACGCGCAACTAGATGTGATATGTAATGTACTAAGGTGCGCCTTCATTTTTACTAAACATAAGTAATTTTTGTCTTTGTTTTATTTTACTTCAAATTATACCGTCGTTAGAACATCATCATCGTATCTTGTCATGACCATTTTTATGGCTATAAACTACCATAAAATGAGTTAAATAATGAATTTGTGACCATCTTTAAATGTTATAATTTCTGTAGTTAGCTTTTAGAAATTATCAAAAAAAACCTTACCCTAGTCTCACTACTAGTATCAAGTCCCATTTCAATATAAGTCTTCTCTTCCTCAGTCATCATGGAATGTTCTCCGGGAGAGCTGGCAGAGAACCAGTACCACATCGCTGCGGTCAGGAACATGATGGCAGACGTCACGTAGAATATCATCTTCCAGCCTAAAACTGTTTCAGCTAACAGTCCCGATAGAGGCATTGCTATTATTGTGCCTACTTGTGCTCCTGTGGAGAGTGTGTTTTTTTATGAATCTGAATAAAAATCAAGCAGAAAGATAATATTTTTGTAGCAACCACAAGAAGTTTCCGATTTTTATTTCCTTTTTGTTTTTGGTTTTTACTTTGACTTCTGTCATCGACTGTCAAGTAATACAAACAAATAGATGAAATATATTTTATTATTTTTATATTTAAATTTCTTACCCATTTCCGCATTTTACCATAATATGATGTCAATAGGGTTTTTAAGTAATAAGAGGCCCAACGTCTTGAATGGTCAGTGATGTTACCCTTGGTATTGCTATCCTCAATAAGAGTATGTGTTGTCAAACATGTATCGTGTAATATTATTAAGTTATGAGTACTCATTGCCGACAAACTCTTTTACCGTTTACTGATAACTTTTCTACAAGTTTTAACGTCAAAAATACTTGCATCAAATTTTTTAAATCATAAAGTTGTTTATAAGTGTTGTAAGTAATTAATTTATGAATTCAAAATTTTGGAATCTTTGATGAGTTTCATAAACATTTTGTATTTTGTTTTAAAGTTTCATACCTGAATAAACGATACCAGTATAGGTGGTTCTCTCGCTGGTTGGCAGCCACCTGCCGAGGAGCGTGTGACTGGCTGGGAACAGACACGCCTGGGTGAGACCCATCATCACTCGAGTCACGCACACCAACGGCCAGCCACCCTGGAAAATTCGCATTTTTAATTAAGATAAACTCTATTTTAAGCCTCGCCGGATGATAAGCGAGAACATTATGATGCGACTCCCGGTTCTTATAACTTAGTTAAGCGTCCTATTGACGCTACGTTTATTGACAATAAGTGTCAGTAAGAATAAGGATTCGATTAGAAATACGAATTGAGTTTGTGCTAGTTTACTGAAAGTATTAGGTTAAAAGTAAAATTATCTCAGTTAAGTTATACAAGTAGAATATATAACATCCATCCTAAAATCTAGGGATCGAAATTCCTACTACCCTTAATTCCAAATAGTTTTCAAGTTATGGATAGGGTCTGGCAAGTTGCTCTAATTGAATAACGGAGGGATTGGAGAGCGTTAATCTAAGTTGTGAGAGATGCATCATCCCAGTGACCCAGTCTGTTAAGACGAGAGACACGGTATGTTAGGAATGTGGAACTAATTGAAGAAGATTAGAAATGTTGGGAATCAAAGACTTCTTCAACATAATATGTACATAAAACTCACGCCCATGGGGAGAAACTACCTCTTCAATTTCTAGACTGACTGATCAGACTCGGCATCTTAAATTTTTAAATGAACCTGTTAATGTTTATTTTAAATACATACTTTCAATTTGAGTTTCAGAAGTTTCAGTGATAACATTTTAATGGACACATAAAATAAATATTGATGATCAACACTAGCGAGAACATTATACTTTTACTAAACAAAATTTCTTATGAGATCATAACATTTAAGTACAATGAAATGATGCTCGACATTGTCTATTAAACTTTATTGAGAGAACTTACCAGACTAGCTAACGTTGGAAAGAGACCAGTTAAACACCCATTTGCTAGCAAAGCTACCAATAAGATGGGTTTCCCTCCGAATCTCTTGGCGAGTACACCAGCGGGAATTTGCATGCACATGTAGCCCCAGAAGAATGAAGACAGTATTAGACCTTGGATCTTTTTGTCCCATTCGTATACCTGGAAGAAAAGTTTCATATTACACAGGGTGTAAAAAAATCCAACACAGCCATTTTCTACGCATTCAATACATCAAACTAAGTAACACACACTTCCTCACACTGACTTATTAATTATATTTTTTTTGCAAAATCGTCTACTTTTAAATTTTTTGTAAAAGACCATGACTGTATCTATCACATAACTAATTTTATTAATAAAATTTTATTCTATGTGCATCGTCTTCACATATAATTATATAACTAATATATTATACCTATACAAAATATAGTATAACATTTAAAAAAGTAGGTGCAGTTTCTTGCCAATTTTGCTCCATACGAAACTACCTTTTGGAAGGGGCAATTAGAATTAATTCTATTTATTTGTAAATTTTGACGTTCAAAAGTGTTCTAAAAGGGCCGACCTATTTGAAATAAATGGTTTGACTTTGACTTTAGAAGCTCCTTATACTCATATGTATGCGGTGCTAAAATAATAGGTCTTTCGGACAACGTTAAAACGGGGGAGTTTGACAGACAACGAGACGAGGCAGTATCTCACAATGGCTAATTAAAAAATATAAGCAATATTGATGTATGTCTATGTAAGCAGACTAAAAAAGGAAATCGTTTACCAAAAGATTATTTTTCTTCTCACTATAATTCTACGGTTCAGATTTTTCCACAATTTACTAATGTCAAGTTTATAGCAAATTATGTAAAAGATCTTATTTCAATATTAAGATAAGGATCCTTAAGTAAAGACAACTGTATCGCGCACTGAATCATTGTTACATATAATATTTGCTTTGTATTATTTAATTACAAAGTTATCTTCGCTTTGTTACGTACATGTCACGTATTATTTGTACTGTTACACGATGATAAAATGCCTAAAATAGCTTGGTACAACACTGTATGACTCGCCGAAAAATAGGTCTTGCTCTTTATTAATTTTCCGGTGCCATTAAAGACAAAAGAGATATTGAGAATGAGAGGACACATCGATCGGTAAGCTTACGAGTAGCTGTACCTACAATCCTAATCCTAACTTAATATTATACATGTGAAAGTGAGTTTGTTTGATTGTTACGCTTTCACGCTTAAACGGCTAAACAGATTTGAATGAAATCGAATGAATTGAATGAAACCTGGATAAGGACATAAGTAGGATACTTTTTATCCCGACATTCTCACGGGATCGAGACTTATGTGGGTGAAACCATGGGGCGCAGCTAGTATTATTATAATAAACTCTTAGCTGTGAACCAAGTTTGAAATTAGGCAGTACCAATTTTATATAAACAATCCACATTAAATTTTCCTGACAGGTAAAATGATGATTGATGATATTGAACTGTTGTTAATTGCATGATTTATATTAAATAATTTAGCAATTCACAAACAAGAAAACTAGAAACATGATCTATGTTCAAAACAGATGCTGCAACAGCCAAATACGACGTTGATGAAGAAGACGGAGAAGCTTACCTGGGCATTGGAACCATTGTGGTGTTTGACGTCAGTCATGGCCAGGATCGCGACGCCCATGCTGCTGCGCGCCAAGAGGAGCGCTACCATGCAGAAAGACATGCAGATCATCTGGACATGACGGATGCCGAAACCGTGGTCTGGAAGAAAATGTTGAATGTACTGTTGTCAGTATCTAGGTTCAATGGGTAAGAACATGGGCAGTTTCGGAAAGGAAATGCGGTTCTTCAAAAAAGAGCAGGATGGAAACATCTTTGCAGATAATGATTTAATACTGCAGAAAATATAAATCATTATCGAAAAGTTATTCGTCACTACATTTACCTACGAACTAGCTACCCGCTTGTTGAAAGATTGGACCATAACAGCAAACAGCCATAATAATTAATACCAAGTAGACACACAGTATTTTTCATTTCTTGTAAACTTGTATGTAATTGTGTAGCCTCTATTGAGATCCAATAAATAAATAATAATAAATAGCATTTGAAAAAGATTAAATTCATTTCTTACGGTTCTAATTTAAACAGCAAACCCATTAAGCGATAAGAAAGAAAATTGCGAACAATTGAACCGATTAGTTTTTAATTACTCTGTATCATGCAATAATAGTATCCTTCATACTGCTAAGTAAGCTTTGCTGAGTTTTGTACCAATAAAGTTACATTGTATTCATTTGTTTCATTTAAGGGATAAAAGTGATATTATTTTCCTTTAAATTGTTACTAGAATAGCATTTTCTAACTTTCCTTATTTATTCGGCTTTCAAAAAATAGTTAGAATCAATATCTCTAAAGTCAGATAGGAAAGTTTTTGTCTGTCTACGCTTCATAGGTTAAAATGATCACGGATGTCAGCTTTTATAATAAACTAGCTTCTGTCCGCGACTTTGTCTGCCTGGAAGTCAACTTTACCATAAAACATACCTTAGCCACTCGGAAATAGTGTAGCATATTATGTAGCAGTGGAAAGAAAATTGTTTGGTTTCAAATCTGTGATTCCGGAGATAATACTCTTTTTCAAAAAAACAATTTTACCTTTCTATAATATTAGTTTGGATGAGCTTGTAGATTTGAAAGCTTGCCTAGAAATGTATAAAAATACAATTAAAGGATTTTCTATTTTAGAACAAAATTTAAAAAAAATCCCTACAATTTTCCAAAAGGAAAAGATACAACATACATAACATAACATTACGCCTGCAGTCCCCGAAGGGTCAGGCAGAGGTATACACCACAGTGCGAGATAATACTACTAATACACAATTTTGTTGCTTTTGGTCAATACATAAAAGAAACCTGTTTACTACAAAAAGTATTTAACAACCCTACAAATATTCTAAAAACGATTCATAGGTTTACCATATACTTTTGTAGCCCGTTATTTATTTGACATGGTTCTATTATTTGAATAGGACGATATGTACCTAATCGTTTTCAATGTTTGCTTCGATACTTGTAATCGATTCCTTGAGCTTAGTCAGTGTGGTTGGTTGCGTATGGAAATAATGTTACGTATTGGATTGGGTTCGAAAATATATTATAATAGAAAGAGTAATGTGGTTGAAGGCTATTTGTTATTGGTTTCTTTGGAAAAAAAAAGGATCGATACTATAAAAATAGCAGAATGCACCCTGTTAATTTATAGCTTTTGTTGTTTTGTGGTTTTGATTTTGATTTACTCGCCCAGTATGCGTAGTAGATGACCACCGTAGAAGCGGGTTTTGTCGACGGAAGAATAGACAAAATGACAGATAAACAATCACATTCTGTCATTTTGTCTATTCTTCCGTCGACAAAACCCCATCTTTTTTGTGATTTATATTTTTTTTAGATTTCGTTACTTCCTTTTTAATTATTAAATTTAAATTTGCTACATTGTTTCTCAATTATTTTAAATTTGCATAATTTTATTAAGAATTTAATATTATCAATAATTATTTCGGTAAACATTTAACCGGTAAAGCCCTGGGTGACCCTCAAGCACGTCAATTAGCACGTTAATTAGTTGTTTATCAGGCCTTTAACGGTTAAACAGTGATATTTCACACAATTACTTGGCATTTATAATATATAGGAATGTACCTAACATTCCTATTGATAATGAACTAAACAACCAGATAATTAAAAAGAAAATAAAAATAACATATTTACGTTTGCTGGTGCCGCCCTCTGAGGCTTTCCTTGCACATTTTTCTTTATTTTCCGCCATTTTTCGTTATTTTCGGTGTTGACTCCTCACATCACTCCTCGGCCAGGAATGAGGGCCCAGGAGTACCGCTAACTTATTAATATCACAATGCATGTTCCCTTCTTCAAAGAAATTCCAACTCTATGACTTAAACGATAGGTTTCATTTTTGAGTTGTAGTGAACTATGGGAGTTTTGACTTCTGACTGACAGGCGGGAGATGTTTCTATCAGTAAGTATACAACTATGGTGTTAATATTTAACATAGTGATATGGAATATTTTGAGATGTATCGTGTATTGTTTAGTTTTATGGGTATGCTTGATAATTCTTGGGAACTTAAAATCAAAATTAAATAAGTCCATCACATAGTCCTCTGCAGAACATATACCTAGGGCCTAGATAAGTGACAATTGCTTTCAAAGCGTTTATTATTTCTATAGCACTTTTCAATTGACATAAGATTTTCGTCATCTTAAGATAGTCGCATAAATATATTTTTGAAGTTTTATCATCGTCATCGGTTATAGAATGTCACTTTGTCTAGGCCCTCTTACCTACCTTATAGGAATAAGGTAGGTAAGAGGGCCTAGACAAAACTGGAACAAAAGGTTATTCAAAATGGATTTAATTTGGGCAGGTAAATAAATATGTCCCCACTTAGTAATCAAAGGGAGGACCACTTAAGTGCTACAATTTAAAGTAGCTCCTACTTACATTTTAAACTATAACTTAAGAAAAGGGTTTCCTCTCAACAGCAAAGGGCACCAATTTTTTGCGTCATTGCCTTTAACATCAATGAAAAGCTTACTCAAGTGAAACCCTTGTAAGTGACCAGGAAAAGAGGGTTCAATGAAATCGGACGTCTGATGAAGGATTCTACTTTGACGGCTTTTGGCTCGATCATCATTTGTTTTTTTATTTCCTTTTCTTTATAAATGGCAATGAAATGCTGATCGTTCTTAAGAGCACTAGAGAAAGGCTGGTTAGATTTGGCAATTTTTTGTTTTAAAATGTTTGTAATATTCCGAATTAGGTTTTATGGACAAAAAAATTGGAAAAGATTCCCGGATTTTTTTCAAATTTGGGTAGAGTTTAACGTCCTTTTTTATAAGGAATTTTTTATTTAAATTATTGAAAGGACAGGACGTCTGTCAGGTCAACTAGTTTAGTATAATAAATACGGACATATATACTTTTGTACTATTAGCAATAGATAAGTTATTTTTAGTTATCTATGTGCTGTAAATTCTATTTGATTAAATATTTGCTCTGTGCTACCGTCACAATAAACTATTTTATCATGTTTTGCTATAGTTGTGTCACAGGCATTTAGAAGAAATCGTACTTTTTGCAATATTTATGAAAATGTCACTGTTTAAATCGATTAAGAAAAATAAAATATATGGTTCACTTAATGACACTGTTCATTCATTCGTACCTACTAGCCCAATGTTGGAAGAAAGGAACTATGCACCTTCCTTCCTTTTCTTCAATTCATCAGATTTTACCCTTTTCCTGCCAAATCAAATTACAAGTCTTCCAGCCATAATTTTTGCAGTTTAATTCATTAGCCAAATAAAATAATGGAAATAAGTATGGCTTTAAGATCGATAACCACATTTTTGTAAGTGCTTGCGACATTGTTATTATGCATAGACATAAACAACGAGGGTATTTAGAATCTTCGATCCACTTTATTTCATAACTAGCTTCCTGCCTTCCTCAAGAATTGGGCTATCCGATGTAAAAAGAATTTTTCAAATCCGACTGGTAGTTCCGGAGATTACCTCCTACATACAAACAAACAAACAAATTTTACCTCTTTATAATATTATTATATTAGTTTAGATGATTTGTTATCGTCCGTACACACCAATCAAAGACATGTTTTATGGGAATTAGTTTTTGCTGGTGGTGTGTTTATTGTATTTTAGATTACAAATTCTGCTTCTTCATATCGGACTAGCAGGTAAATCTCCACGGCCAATGACCGCTACTATGAGTGGCCAAATGGTAAAATCACTGTTATCAACATAGTCAAACGATATATTGGTGAACTCAGATAATTTCATCTTCTCTCATGTCAGCACGAACTATTATTCATTTATTTAACTTTCACACACGGCCAGCGGTCAATAACATTAGTAAAAGACTATATTATTAGACAAAATGTATACTCTCATCTCACAGAACTCCAGACATACTGACATGATAGTCTTCCATTCGTCCGCAAACACGTCACAGTCAGGTTTAGCGTGCAAGAGAGCGTTGAACACAGAGAGAGAGTGAGAGACAGGGGACTTTGCTCACACGAGAGCGTGACTCGCAGGCACGGCGAGCAATCTAAGTCTCCTAATGTGGTTATTTAAAAAAAAACAATGTCAAGCCGTGGTAAAATACTTTACTGAATACAACAGATCGACAGGAAAACGATAATTTCCATCATTTTCTGACACCCTCGTCACCTTTGCTTCTCTAGGAACCATAATAATCATGCGCAATATAATATATTCTCTCGTACCAAAAACTTTCTTCATTTGATATTAGATCAATCAGAATATTCAAGTAGTTTTTACCAAAGTACTCGTAAGTTATCAAGAGCTAAATTCAAGGCTACTACTACCTACTTCAACGAATGTAAGCCATTCGTTTAATGAAAATCTAAATAATTCTGAATTCTCGAGCATTTTCTGACAGACGGGTAGAGTTACTTTCGCAATTATGTTACTATGGATGGGATTCAACTAGGCAGCAGGTATGTGACTGGTATGCTCTGCAAAAGTTGTTGAGCACGAGTCTTGTAACGCATGAGTTGAGGGCGTCACTTTTGCGTAACAACGCAACTCTGCTGTGTTTTCTTTCTTAAGCCTCATCATCTCTTATCTACAATTTGTGGGTGTGGCATGACATGAGCAAATACTTGAAGGGAAAACTACTAGATGAGTTGTAAACCTACATAATTAAATAAAAAACTGAATTTTATGTCATTATGAAGTGATTTGAGCCCAGAGGTAAGACGAATCTTGAAGGTATACAAAACGACCAGTAGGTATGTTCGTTGATCATTTTGTAATTTATACCTGATTACACACAACACATAATATACCGCCTGCATACCCCGCAAAGGAAGAGCAGAAGGTTTGGGTTGTAATTGACCTATCATTTGATAAGCCACTACCGGCAAACAGGTTATACATACAATGAAAGTGATGAAAACATAGGAAATAAAAAACATAAATAATGTTATTGTTCTTAATTTATTATTTCATTCATGTTAATAATACCTACTTAAAACGATTTAAAGATCTAATAAAGCTCATAATAATAATAAATTAATACTTACAGCTAACTATTATGAGTTATAATTGGCTGGTTTTTACATAGATTTGAGAAAATTTTCCAAGTTTTATTCACAATATTTTTTAACTTTTATCTTCAGCTAATTTATTGTCAGAAATATCCTTGGCTGTTTTCAAGGTGCAGCGAAGTTACATTAACCACATACTTTGACAGTTCAGTAACTTATACTCAACACCCAGTAGGAACTATCTACAACTATAGTATTTTTTATATCTTGCCAACCAGAGGCGGCAGTTTTTATACGTAAATAATTTAAGTCAGTCTGTCCGTCAGTCTTTTCTCCTTGGATCTTCTATAATGTAGTCTTGACGAATCTATCATTTACTGCACTAATAACTTCAGGAGATTCTTCCGCGGCCACGGGCTTCTCTGGTCTCTTCTTGCCACCACCTGTAAACACAACATTGTTATTGATAATGTGTTTCATATTTCACAGAAGTTCACGTACAATATTAATGGGACTTTTTCCAGTTACGTAACACAATTAAGAAAATAAACTTTATAACAAGAAAATGAGGTACATAGTTAAAGAACATAATTTCAAGTCAATAAACGTATGAAAATAAAACTCACCATTCATTAATAACTTCTGTAGCGTCGAGCAAGGCGCATCGATCGTGATACAGAGGATGAACGCAAACAAAAACGAGAGCGAGAGGTCACTCATGAACCTGTATATCTGTGAACAATAATAAACACGATTAGTATTAAAATAAAATAACGTAAAGGATGAAATTGAATGACGGGAATCTATAAACCTTTGTCCTGGGAGTTGTGATATAAAATAATAATCTTAAAAAGTGACTAATAAGGATACCACCCCATTGAATATATTGATTTCAGATGAGAATTGGAGACTGAAATAAACGTAAGTACTTACATTGTTTCCATTAGTGAAGTAATATGTCTTCACCCAGCTGCCAGTGGAGATGTAGATGATCGGCAAGTGCACCAAGTACACTGCGTAAGAAAGGCGAGCAGGCAGCTTCCAGATTTGTAGGGAGAGGAACCAGTTGATAGGACCTGGGAAAAGAAAGACGATTATGAATAAATATATAAAACTTTCATTACGACTCGTTATAAATCGAAATTGGGATTAATTTATTATTTTCTCACGCTTGTTTATTGATATGCTTAAAAGCGCAATACTCGTACTAACAATAAAAATAAAGTTTACTGTGAGTTCGGAATATCAGCCCTATTTAATGAATTCTCGTTATCCACATTTCCCATTAAGGAACATAGGAATAATGGTTGTAGATAAAGAATAAATAATTTATTTATAGCCTCTTTGTATTAATCGCTATATTTGCTTATGCGATTTACTACTACTAAGCGGATTTTTTTTTTTTTTTTTTTTCTTCCGCAGGAGACGCCCCGGGCGTCGGGAGTCGCGAGCCGACTTCCGGCCACCGTAGGCGTAGGCTTGCGGACGGTGAGCAATGGGTAGCTCGCCGTCCGATAGGGACCAGGCCCGGGTCGACGGCGCGTTGTGTTCCACGCGCGCCTCAAAGAGATGTCGGCACCAACTGACGGGGTCCGGAAGGGCCAATGCCTGCCGGGGTTGCGGGTTTGTCTGAAAGGGATATCGCGACCTCGGCACACAGGCAACGGAAGGAACACGGGTGGGTTTTAGTCAGTAAAAGTCTGACACGCCCTCCCGCTCCACCCAGAGCGGGAGAAGTTATTCGATAATTTCCCATCCAAAAAAAAAAAAGAAAAAAAAAAAAAAAAAGCGGATTTTCTTAGAAATGTTAAACAAAATACGAGCTATTAGTTTGTTCTTCCTTTCCGGAATAGTAAAAATACCTGGGTTATCGGTTTGGTGAGCTAAAAATTGTAATTGTAATAAATATAATGTTCAGAAAATCTGTTGATGATTCAGAGATTTGCTACAATGGAATAAGTAGAGAAAAAAAATTAAACACTCCTTACCTCCATAGCCATGAACACAGGCGAAGATGAGCCATCCCAAGCCAACAGCCCAGATAGCGCGCATGTAGGCATTGAGAAAGTTGTCAAATGCCTGGGCTGTGTGCGTCGTCTGCATCACAGGGTAGATCGAGAAGATACAGAATGCCATCATGGCTAATGCCAAGAACCACAGAATGGCCACGTTAATCTGAAATATTTTGATAATGTTAGTTTTGTTGATACATAAGTATGATCAGGGAAAAAAAATATGGGCTACTCATTTCAATCTCCCTGGCATATAATACTCAAAACTTGCCTTATTTTCCAATCAAAAATATTAATTATTATAAATGAAACAGAATTATATTTTATATTATATTTCATGATAACCTCATTTAGTCTCAAGTCACCTTGCACAAATAATGCTAAATCAAAGGTTGCTATAAATAAGTACGAAACAAACCTTGGATATCCTTATTTTCTTATCTTTGCACAAATACAGCAAGTACCCGTAGATCATGCCGACAAAGAAGGGAGGTGCACGGGCCAAAGTGTTGAGGTAATAATACTGGACATAATTCTGGAACTGAGCTATGCGTCTGAAAAACAAAAATTTAATTAGTATCAGTTATCTAACAGGTGATTACGACGATACAATCAAGGGGAGTAGTTAACACTTATCATAATTCCAATTATGTGTACGTATAATACACGTTTGTTTTGCGTGAAATAATAATATTGATGACTATGCGGAAATAAGTGGGAGTCTCCGACGAGAACACAGGTGAGAAATATACTAACGATATCAAAATCAGATTTTTAAAACACTTACGCTGGATTAGCAAGCGCAGCAGAATAGTTATTCAAGAAGCTGTACAGTGAAGAAGATACGAGAGAGAGAAGCACGATGCCCGTGAGGATGCACCAAGCGATCTTCTCGCGTCCGAACATGAAGACCAGCACTATGGGGCAGATGATATATAGCTGCATGTCCACTGACAGATACCAAGTTTGGGCTAGGCACTGAAACAAAAATACAAAATGAGATGTAATTTTTAATTAATTAGCCGGATATATTCATGATGATAAAATTGAGACAAGGTGGACCGATAACCTAGTGCAGGTCGCAAGAATCTGCAAGATGAAGGAAATTTAGGATTGGTCGCAGTGGCGATGCTTGGGGGACTTGTGTCCAGCAGTGTACATCTATCGGCTGAATGAAAATGATGATGAAAATGAAACAGAAAAAAATTTATTACTTACAATTTCAAGAGGGTTCACATAATTTTGAATGTGAAGTAGCGCAGCCCACCAATATGTCCTGCAGTTCTCTGCAGCATGGGCCTGGTTGAGCCAGTATGGGCCATCAGACACGTGGTAAAACACGGAAGCCTGCAGCAGGACCAGGGCCGCCAGTAGTGGGAACATCCGAAGTAAGCGGTTTAAGTAGAACAGGTGGATGGTCTTGATGAAACGCACTGGAAAGAACAAGCTAATCAGTATCGGTATTTGATATCTAATGTTTGGGATATATAAGCACGTAAATATTTGCAAGAGTCCTGATAATAGTAAAAAAAGCCAAGCAACTTATACGGTTTTGTGGCTGTTATGTCTATGTCCTGACTTTCCATTTAATTTTTAATCAGCCAAATTGTAGTAATACCTGCCTATCTATTGAAGGTGCCAGATTTTATCAAATTAACGATAGTTCGTTAATTTGATAAAATCTGACACTATCTATCTGAAACTATGATGGATTTCTAATCCTATATCCAATTTGATACTACCATTGTCCATTAGCAACATAATTGTGTTTTTTTATGTACTCTTTACTAAGATTACACATAATTATATTGTATTCAAACGATGCAAATTCAAAGGATTCATCAAAAAACAAAAGAATGCACTTACTTCTCGAGATCTTTCCAATAACGGTGTACACTGCGAGTACACCACTGAGCATGAAAAAGGTATCGACTGTGATCGGGGCCGAATTGATCCACGTGGCTTGAAAACTAGATATCCACTGTGAAATAAAAGACTTGGCTATTAATTTAGGATACGACAACAAGTCAAGTAATTTTAATCGAATAAAAAAATAGAATGTACTCATTTATCAGACATAAAATACACCGACATCGTCCGTGAATCTTTGAGAAATGAAATAAAAAGTAAGCATAAAGGAGCATGAAAAGAAGTACAATCACTTACTTCTATAGTATCTAGAACATTGTGGAGGAAGCCAAGCATGGTCATGGAGTAGGTGTGTCCCACGACGACCCACATCATGGAAATGGCTCTGATGCCGTCCACACACTCGAGGGCGCCAGGAGTCGACTTGAAGGACAGAAACCGACGGGTGTTGGTGTAGACAGAGAAGCTGACGAACAGACTGTTGACGCGGGATGCATCTGTGAAGTCGATTGTTACATGAATAATGATTATTTGTTCTGAAGTGAGAATGCATCAGATTTATTTAAAAAAATGTGTTTTGTCAGTCAAAAATTATACCTTTTGTTATTATTAAGATTAAAACTCCAACAATTACTCAAGATAAACAACTGCAAATCAAGTCACGTTGATTTTGTATTGAGTAACACGGGTATCGTTATCGTTTATGTGTATTTTGTGAAATAACTGCGCAGCAAGAGCGATTGCAATATCAAATATTAGTTCTATTGCAAACATTATAATCGAATCTTAGGATTTCAGCGTTGATAAATATCGTATGTATGAGTATAAATATTACTTCGATGCCAATAAACTTACCTCGTTTAAATAAGAATGTTTGGATGAGGTCGTAACTCGTGCTTACGATAAGTAGCAGGCCAATGAAGGAAAAGATTACACTGAAAGAGAAAACAAATGTAAATACAAAATAAAAAAAGAGAAATAAAAAAAATAAAAAAATTAGGAGTGCTAAGACGAATCTTAAAAGCATCAGTTTAAAGACAAACCAATTTTATTACATGAAATAAACTATGGAGGTAAGAGAATAATAAAATATACTTACAAGGCAACATAGTCAGCAGCGACAAATGGCTTGTCATCAGGCATTCTGCAGTAGTATTCACTAAAAGTAAAGTTGAGGAAAGCAATTCTGGACTGGATGAAGTCCACTGCTTCTGTTGGTGTGCACACATGAGGGACGCATACCGCAACCACAGCCTGCTGAGTAGCAGCAATCAACAATGGGAAAATCCTGTAAAACAAAAATATATTTATTAACAAAATTTATATTATTGTTAAAAGGGACGATAGAAAATAATATGTTTCAGACAGTGATAAGCATGAATCTTTTGTCAGAAACTGTAACCTCTACTAGAAAATTTTGGAACATCTCCCAAAATTGTTCCTTGACCCAGTATTATGAAAACGTGTTGAACCACTGTATAACATTAAAAACTACTTCAGGTAACCTGTGTCCACTTTCTAATTCACAAGCACAAAATAAAGCCAAAAAGCCATATCAAATGAAATTTTATTGATAAAATGAAACAACGGTAATGAACGCTTTCATTTATTGATGTTTTGTTCTAATTTTCTATCAATTATAATCCATTTAGGCTTTTAATCATAATCTTCTTAATCCTAGCTCTATGCCAGGATCTGACTTACATTAAGGAACTACAGCAAACTCGAAAGATAAAAACCTAATAAACTATCTTCCTCTGAATTTCAGACATAATAGTTTTACTAACAAGTAAAACAACTGAAACTTAACGAAAAATATCCAAAACAATACAGCTGTTTATGTATTCATATCTTAGCACTAAGCATCCATATTATTGTCAGATTACGGTAATAAGTGGGAATTTGTAATTACTTAACTATATGTTTCTATACTAAGCACAAGTTATGTCAAAACGGAATTTGAATGAACCTTACCTCGATTCGATTGGCTCTCCCATTCCAGTAATTCCGAAAACGTATGTCTGCAGGCTACTAAATCTTTCCAAGGACTTAACCGCTTTATTGTCGAACTGATAATTTGGCTCCTGCGTCCATTCAACAACTGTCTCTGAGGTCTCCTCAGTCGGCGCCGCAGTCGGGAAAGTCGGAAACTCTGACGGGAAAGTCGGCAGAGTCGACGGCCAAGTCCAATCCGGTGGAAATGTTGGGATCTCATCTACTTCAATAGGGTTCTGATTCAAAGGGACCCTGATCGTGCAGTATTTGCCCTGGAATTGCATGTTGTCCGCAACCGTGTTGATTCTGAGGCATTGGTGATAGTCTCCTAGGTCATTCCAGTTTCCAGTGAGGATCCCACTCGGAGGCTTGCCACTAGCATCAATGACTGAAACAATATTTTTGTTATTAAGAAAATCATTATGCTGATCACCTGCTAAGTAAGTAGAGAGCCTATTCTCATTGAGTTATTCTATGGAAAAACCCAATAACTAATAGTTTGCCTATCTTGTTATGAAACTAGGGTTTTAAGGCAAGTAGTTTTTCGTGGTTCCCAATTTATTCACCCAACTCAAGTATTTAATGGAACCTTCATATTTCGGGAAGCTAATTATGTTGTGCGTTCCTGATCTAACTACCAAACTAAATTCAAGTAAAGTTAGGCCATTAACGCGACCATCAGTACTTCACACATGATTGAGAGTACCGAACTATGTTACTGTTCAACCAAGTAAGTTCAGTAATGTGATTAAGTACCAACTGTTAGAGCATTGTTCTTTACGTTATTACTATGTACTAAGTTTATTACGTTAAGTGTAAGTACTTCAAACAATGGTTTAAACTACAGAAGATAATTGTTTGAATTAATGAAGTTTACCAAGCAGGTTTTATTTGTAATTTTTATTCACATAGTTCTGATAATAATTATTTGTAAAATAACCTTTTGAACATTTTACTGTTGGTGAATTATTGTGTTTTTATTTTGACATATTTTATTGTAATTTAGGATTGGGTATATTTTTAGTTATTAATTATATCCGGGTCAACAAACTATCATAAAAAAAAATGGTCTCATTTTTCCCTATTATCTTTTAATCACACAAATCACCGCTCAAAGGTTAGAAAATCGTGATTTCCTAAAGTTTTCAACAACTTCTGATAATATCAAGCAGATCCTAATCATCGAACTAGTTCCTTAAAACTAATGAGTCACTTCACTTAATCGTTGATAAGTTCAATTAATCACTACAATCATTACTGGAAAAACAAATTAACTGATTTTGGCACGTGCTGGTTTTGACGTACTTTTTCGTACACCTTTTAAACATTTGTTGATGCCGTAGGAATTGTAAAACGTTAGGAAATATAAAGTTATGATTAGAATGACAGTAACGGATCAACGCTATTAATTTTTCGCTCTTTTTAGCAGGTGCCTGGTAAAATTTGAGTGGTTAATGGATTTATATAACTCGAGACTACAGTAGAATTCTCTATTAAAATTAAATAAAAAATTGCGCTTTAAAATTCTGAAGACTGTTAGTTATTTAAGAGATTTAAGTCCGTCAAAAAATTAAAAATAATAATTTTGTGTTTGTGAACGTAATCATGAGTTCATTGAAAGCAATATCTTATCGAAGGAAACAAATAATACGATACTTTACAGCAAAGACTGCATTTATGTAATAAATTATTATGAGACACCTGTTTTATGAGGTTTCGTGTCATTATCACCTGTTTGCAAAATAGGCTTATAAAATCGCCTGATTCTGTTGTTATTTATACACATTGAAAAATAGATAAATAATATTATCGGTTTAAAACTATCACTATTATTCATAATTAATTCGTATTTTTTCGACAGATATTTTGTAAACTGGACTAAGCAAGGACTAAAAGTGTATTCCTACATTTTAAATATTCTAAGTAGGTACTTACTGTTGTCCATGATGGTATACAAAATGTTAAATAATCTAACTGGACAATTATTAATTCGCTAAGCAGAGATACCGAAAGGTTTTTTTGAGGAATTATGATAATATCGTCGTATCCTACGAATAGTGCCCTAACGAACATAGGGGCTTTCTTTTTTTATTGCATAATGCAATTCTGCTCATCATACCACATATAACCAGTTCAACAAAACAATTAAAAACGGTACAGGTTATCAAATAATTAGGTTTTCTAAAAAGCCACAATTTTAAGCACTACGTTTTCAACGAAGAATAAAGCCACAATCGCCGTTGCGCCCTCTTTCTTCGCGAGTAGTGGGGGTGCGCGGGAGCGGAGAGAGCGTGCTAGCGCCGCTCGGCCACTAGTCGGCGGAACGCGGAGATTGTTAGCTGCGGCTAGCGTAATCTGGTTTTTAACTAAATAACAATTTTGCCTATACTGCTAAAGTTTAGTTATAAATATCAAATTCACAATTCAAAATTTGTCAATAAATAATGAAACGCCGAGGACGAAAGTTGGTGGAAATGGTTGGAAAGGAAGATTGGGTAAATATAAAACAGACGAAGATTATAGCAAGTAAGTAAATCAAAATATTTTATAGCTCAAGGTATTTTAAGGTTGAAATTATGTTTTGTTAAATTGTACTGTATTGATTTTGTTCAAATAACATAATATCAACGAGTTTGTACTTAATTAAGTCATTTTTAATTACTTAAGTATTCAATTTTCAATATTGGGTACATAGAAAAAAACCCTCATGGTGATTGTGGCCGTGTTCTGTGGAATGGCTAAATTGCGTATGTGTAGAAGAGACGAAGCCCTAATTACGTTTGTGTCTTTCTTCTACGTTCAAATTATGTTTTTGTCTTTTATTATTTATTTGATGCATCTGAAATATCCACATTGTTATTTTAAGTACAGTATTTTTTACGCTCACACGAGTTTAACGCTTTTGTACAAATTGAATCGCTGAATACACAATTTTATGCTTTTTCTGGTTTGGGGCTTAAATGCACTTAGGTTTTTTTTCTATTGCTTGAAAATTGATATAAAAGCATTTGTGGCCGCATTATTAGCATTCCGCACGATAATTACAATTACGCTTATTTAATTATTTTATCTTTTTCCCAGTTTTAGAAGAATTCTGTTTTATATGTTATTGCTACTTAATACTAACAATAACTTAAAACAATTTATAAAACAGAATACATGCAAATTTGCTCGATCTAATTCATATTATAGGTGTTTACGGAATTCCGGCAGTTTTCATTGACAACAATTTTAAATTTCATTTATTTTTCAGCCAACACTTTTGAAAGTTGCAATGATGAAAGGGATCGTGTCGAGTCTCCGGTGCCACGAGGTTGTGAAAAAGAGATAGAATTTTTAATCCAAGAAAATATTAACTATGAGCTTAACAGCGTAAGTCGTATTATAATAATTTTATTCCGTTCTGTTTGATACCGTTACCCGACATTGTATGCCATTCAAAAGTTTAGTTCATAATTTTAGTTCATTTTCATCTACAATACTGCGAAACTAGTTTAGTATGATAATTTTATGATTTAAAGTCTCATTTCCTACTTTCAGGATGTTGAAAACAACATGAACAAGCCTAACCAAAATAATAGTGCAAGTGAGATTGTAATCTTGTCCGAAATACAAAATCAACAGAATCCGGAACTAAACAATGGCGACCCTCTAGAACCTCCGTCCAAATCCCAAATTGTAAGTGACATAATCATAGAATTTATTGAAGAGTCCGACCAAAGAACTAATTGCCAGTTAGAAACGAAAATCTATCCGTTTCAATGGCTGATATCGTTTTAGATAGTATAATGCTGGTCCTGCTCCACAACCACAACCAATTGAATAACATCTGAAAATACTGTTAGAGCTGCTGAAGATTTTAAGACCATCTTTGCATTGTATAAAGTCAATCTCCTTTGTATTATATAATTCCAGAGCACAGGTGTGAGTACTATGTACTAAAGAGCTACCATTTACCGGGTAATACTTTTTTTTATTGACTTGAATGTGCCCGGGCGGCTGTGAGTATGTCATGCTCACTCAAATGTCTCGCTGATGGTGGCGCGTGTGTTGGATCATTTAGCTCCCTTCAAAATGGTTGAGCTGAATGGTGCTGATCCATACGTCATGTTCGTGAACGGGCGCCGTCAGTTGGGACTGGTCAACTCTTAGCGGGCATGGCTGATTTTTAATTTTTGAATTGTTCTTTGTTTTTATCTTTGTATTACGGACGCTTCTAACGTGCACGTCTTTCTACATTGTTCTCACATGTATAATTTCAACATGAATGATGTAACCAATACTTTGTAACAATTTATTTTATTTAAAAGAGTGTCCGTGGAGTTTCTTGCCCGTTCTTCTCCATAGGTACCTACTACGCTTTGGAATGGGCAACTAGCTTCATATTTTTGACTGACCGATTCATTGACAATTCAAAAGTGCCTGTAATGGTTTAATTGAAATAAATGATTTGAGTTTGAGTTTGAGTTGAGTTTGAGTCCGACTTCGAGTTTTACGATCCCCACTCCGCTATCGTCAGCTGTTGGTTCGCCTGTAGGTGCTCCACACAATACCACACATTTTTTAGAACATTGCCTCATGAGCAAGCTGGTAATGTCAATATTTCTGAGAGTACTGACGAAGAAGACGACTGAATGTGAATTTGACTGATTTCGGTTATGTGTTATTTGATTTTAAGTTATTATTTTGATAACGTGCAATTTGATTTTAAAGACTGATTTTGATAACGTGCAATTTAATTTTAAGAACTGATATTGATTATTTGCAATTTTATTTTAAGGACTGATTTTGATTCTGTGCAATTTTATTTTAAAGACTGATTACGATTACGTGTAATTTAATATTAAGCTCTGATTGTTTAAAGATAAAGGTTTGTTTCCAAAGATTTAAATAACCGAATCATTTATGAAAATACAATTGTTTGGTTAGTAGAGATTTAAGAACTTTTGTTTTTTTTTGTTTTTTTAGACGTTTTATCATACATGAAAAAAAATATATATCTAATAATATAGTTATTTTTTTATGTATGAAAACATTTTGTCTTGTTAATGTCGATTCACTTGGTATGCTTAAATATTTACCAAAGCAAATTTGTTAAAAAAATTCGGATTTTGTTTCGAATTAAATATTATAATTCTATAGTAATTTTCTTTTATTACATTCACACGTTCCCAGTAATGGTAAAATAGTTATTATACACAAATTCCTATGACATAAAAATGAATACCCGCATCAGAATAATATAAAAATGGCTTAAGGCGATTGTGGCCTCGACATTTCCGCAGATAAAAGGCATAAAGTAACTTATTTCTCAAGTCCAGCCCTACTTCACCTTAACACAACAAAGAATAAGGATTTAAGGGACAAAATGCGTATGAAATATAAAGTTTTTCTTTTTTTAATAATGCTAGCCGAACCATAAGATACCAATACACATTATATGAAACCACCAATACATGTTTGTTCATATTTAATTTAATTAAACACAAAAAACTGTCTCCTGAATAGTAGCTATTATGCCGTTACGCCTCTCTTCGTAGGATACGACGATATGACGTTACTATAATCCACGCCTGTATTTTATTTATAATGTTATAACAATAATTTATGTAGTAATATTATTAATTGTAAAGCCATTAACCTGACGAGAGTTAAGAAATCTATATTACGTTTCCGTAATATAGATTTCTTATTTCAGCACATCGATAACTGGAATCTTGTTTTAAATTAACAGTGGGATTTAAATTTATTATGCCCATGCAACTACAAAAGTTGCATGTTTCCTCACTCGTGAAGACGTAGGAAATAAGTACCACAGATTATTTTTTTCTAAAACTTGTAACTATCTAAGTAACTAACTTTCACTCACAAGTAATATTGAAATAAAATCTATGTAAATAATTAAATAATAAAAATATACTTAAAACATTGATTTAATCATTAAAAAAAATTAAAAGATCATCACGTATTTCCAGTATTGACCAATTATTAGTGGTAAAAAACAGGAAAATATAAAAATATGTTACCACTACTGGAAGAATGCTTCAACAATATTATTTTGAAAGGTTAGGTACATACCGCTTCAAAAATACTATAAAAATCTTAACCCTTTACCCGGTACCTTTGTAACAGTAACAGGCAGAAAAACACGTAAAAAATAAACTTACACAGGTTCCTCAAGTTATCGTTTGCCAAAAACGTAAGCTGAGTTTGACACTGTTCCGGGTCGAGCACATTCTCGTACAAATCCTGATCAAACGCACTCCTAAGGTCCACAGTATGGCCTTCTTTCAGCCTACCATGACCATACACTCCGTTCAAAACTATTCCGATCAAAAAATAATATATTTGAGCACCCATCGCGACTGCTTCTCTTCGAGTATTTACCACTAATATTGGGAGCAATGCTTTACGAATGCATTTATATTAAAATCGATAATATTTGTAAAGATTGCTGGACGATAGATAAGCCGGTAATCTTGCTAATTTATCGTATATTTTTGTATTGATAAATAAATTTGTGTGTGTAGTGACATCGGATAATATTTGTTCCCGTTATCAATGTATAAGGAATTCATGGAAATTTGACAATTATTTTACAAATTAAGTTTAAAAGCCTAGATTTTACAAAAGTAACAAAAGATTATAAAATCAATACCTAGTATCAGATCCAAAAAACTTAACCCCACTCAAATATGAATTTAAAGTAGCCAGTTGTCTGATTGCATCTAAATCTCCAATGGAAGCCGAAGTAGAATGGTATCATACAAATCCGTCAGTTAACACTGATTACAAAAAAAGCAAGACTGAAAATAGATGTCTAAAAAGGAAATACGAGTAGTTAATGAATGGCACGACGAACGTCCTACGTTCAATGAAAGCTTATTATTGCTACCGTTCAGGTAAAAGGAATTAAATTGAAAAGGAATTTTCCAGTTGCTCGGTATGTCACAAAATGAATCACACAATTAATCCATTAAATCAGACTCAGGCACCCGGCTAGTTCAAATATAATTATCCCTTTAGGTGATAAATGAGCAAATGTCTGACAGCTGACTATTTCGTTATTCACCGAGATCACTAGCCATAAGTCTGACAACCACACATAGGCCATAGTTACTTGGTTATTGTTCAGTTATGCACTAGGTAAAAACAGATGTTTATACATCATATGATTTTGAGAGTGGAAGCCGACTCCAATATAAGTAACAATCTAGAAAAGTATGAAACAATAAAAAATCCGATCCGAAATAACATTGGTTAAAAGTGTGGAAATCCGTTTAGTAGGCAGTATACGAGGTAATAAACATACGGACAAAATTATGTATCTACGTAGCTAGTGAAATTCGTAACCCTTTCTCTTTGCCGTAGCCGATTCAGTACCAAAAACCAGAGTACAAATTCAAACTTGGTAGTTGATAAAAATCAAAAAACAACGTGTGCATGTTCAGTCTTTATTTTGTTATTGGAGAAAAACTTAAACTAGGTACCCCTGTAGCAGTTGGTACTTTTTAGGGTTCCGTACCTCAAAAGCAAAAAACGGAACCCTTATAGGGATCACTCGTGTGTTTGTCTGCCTGTCTGTCCGTCTGTCACAGCCAATTTGCTTCGAATCTAGAGGACCGATTAAGTTGAAATTTGGTACACATAAGTATTTCTGTGATCCAAACACGGACGTGTAACGTAAATAAATGAATTTTAAATGCTATTATGGGAGTCCGTTTTGGGAGGTAAATAGGAAAATTATAAAATAAAGTTTTGCAAACTGTACCGTGTGACATATCAAATGAAAGGCCTTACTGGGAGAATCTCATTTCTTTTTTATAGTGATAAAATAAACAGTTAGATGATATATAGATGAAAATTGACCGTTATCTCCAAAACTATTGAGCATAAAATTTTGAAAAAATAAACAGTGTATGGGGTGCTTTACTCATAGATTACACGAAAACCTATAAGAAGTCTGTGGTCTTAATATAACATGGTAAATCTTTCAGTATTGTGCGTACAAACTTACATTTGCAGTTGAAATGTATGGGAGAACATTTTTTTAACTACAATGTAAAGTTTGTATTTGGGATAAATTCATCCCAACTACGGAACCATTCATTGTGCGTGGTCCGACACGCACTTGGCCGGTTATGTATCTCTGCTGGTATAGTGCTACTAAGTAAATTTTTCTCATTTTGATTTATAGATATTTTTTGTTTCGGGAGAATAGGGCTGTTGACTAAAGATTTATTTTTGCCCGTCAGAATGATATATTGATAAATCATAAATCATTCATCATTTATTGATTATATTGATATATTAAAAATATTGGACACGTATTTTTTCTTTTTTTACGTAATCAAAAGATTACAGCAATACATTGAGCTAAAATGTGGCATGATGTCACTCTCCAGTAGATTATATACTGAATTGTGACGTAGCGAGCCCCCACTCCCGAACTTTAATGTCATGCTCAAATCTATATATTTTTTTATTAATATGATAAAGCAATAAATATGTGTCTAATATTTTTTTTATTATCTGACTGACGACTAAATAGTTTTTTTTTTTTTCCCAAGTCAACATCCCTATTTAACCTTTATCAGAAGCAGCAGGGGCGTATTTTGCAAAAGCTAGGCTTCTTTCATTCGATTTTGATCCTTCTCATTATTAGGTACACCGCGACCACGCACCTAATCTCTAAATTTCCGTGAAATGTAAATCACAGAATAGGAAATTGCTAACGCTTTAATATCAATATATCTTTACTATAATAATGCATCAATGAAAAACTACTGTAGATTCCTAAAGCAAGACAAAGGTCCCTTCTCGTACAGATTATTTAACGAATTTGGGTAATTTCACTTGGAAAGCTGCGACGCTAAAATGGAATTGGGCTGGACATTATTTTCGCATGTCAGACGACCAAGCAAAGGGCCAGACTTACAACCCAACAAGTCCCTCTTTATGGCAAGCGACATCACGGCAGGCCCAGACGGAGATGACGGGATGAGCTGGTTCCTTCAACAAGAACTGGTCCATAGCAGCTTTAAATAGAGTGAAGTGGAAAGAAAGTAGGGAGGCCTTTGCCCTGCAGTTGGACGTCACAGGCTTTTAGTAATAATAGGTAATATTTAATAATAGGTAATTGACGGATAGCCAGCCGTTTTATGTTAAAGTTAAAAAATAAATAATAAATAATGTAAAAATAAAAATATCTGTCGTTTAACGCGACAACAGCTTTAAAGCGATTTCAGTCTTTTAACTCCAATTTTCCAGTCAGTCATGTGGCTGTGTCAGTGTGGCATCAAAAGTATTTTTTTCATTAAACCTACATAATGAATACTCGGCTTTTCTACCACGTGTTTTACCCATCTCATAATAATAATAAACAGCAATGTAATAAGTCTTTATTTCTTAATCCATCTTTAGATGAAGATAAGCCATAAATAAACATTAATTTGGTGCTTCCCTATGTATTCAGCCAATACACAGTAGATAAGAAAGGTGCTATCCCGCACATCATCGATGACCGTGACGAGTTTACTAAGAAACCCGAATACTTTATGAATCACATGTGAATCATCGCCAGCTTAAGATTTATCAGTGCGATTAGATACCTAATACCTTTACACCAAGATTGATAACGGCTTGAATCAGGTTTATTGTTTTATTTATTTTTAGAATTGGCTCCTGATTTAGTTATTGTTTGTTGAAAGTGATATTATAATATACTGTAACATGAATCACACATTTTTTTCCTCCTTTACAAAGTATTTTTAAGGCATAATGAAGATTTTTACTGTTGGCTGGAGAAAAAAAGAATATACCAGATGATCTTAGAATTAATAGGTAGAAATTGACATCAAAGTTAACCCTTTGTTTAGGTATTTATATTTTTGTTTTATGCATGAAAGTTAAATAGACATACATGTTTTCTGTCCTTCAAATAAATTAATAGAATGATATTCTAATAATATTATCCGGTGAAGGTTTTTTCATCATGATAAAATACAATCATCAACGCAGCCTATCAACGTTCATTAATTGCCGATAAATGGTATTAAACCTCCTAGCCTTAAACCTATTGGCAATAGGCTCGCCCCCTATTACATGAGACTTAAACATAACTGGCGAAATGTGGGTTTACTAGGTAGATCTCTGTCTTACCCTTCGGGGATTACAGCGAGATGTTATTTTATGTTAAAATTGTATTTTGCCCATTTTGTTGAAAATTTAATTGGAAGAGAGTACTATTATCGACGATATTATTTTATTTTAAAGTACTACTACGTGGTTGATTGAACACGCTCGTACCTAAGATAATCACTGTTTAAGCCAGAGGTTCCCAACCTTTTAAAATATGCGCCCCCATAACTTTCTTTTAAAATCACTACGCCTCAGAGTTACTTTGTCGACATAAGTAGAAAAGCATAAGAGTGTAAAGCAAGCGAAAGTTTGGTCGAAAATGTTTGCACCCTCTTGGATAGGTTAGATTTTCTTTTAATATTTCAAATAGAAATTGAAGTTGCTTTGTCGAGTTTTGCAGAAAAAGTCAAGAATGATGAGAATGCTGTACAATTTTGGATTCGTTTCATTTTTATTTTGACCATTCATACAGAAATAGAAAAAATTGCCGACTTATGCAGAAAAGCTGAACCTCTTTTTACAGCACCTAAGTAAGTATTATAAAATGTTTGGGCTTTGGAAACTAGTCTTAACATTTACTAATACCAAGAACATCTATACTTTATTATTGGAGCCGCTGCGCCCCCCCATTGGACACTCTACGCCCCCCGTGGGGGACGCGCCCCACCGGTTGGGAACCCCTGGTTTAAGGGAACTTATCTCCAGACAGCGCACATTCAATTAATCTAATCTGTTATAGTATGATCGAATTCTGATTGATCGAAAACGTGTTCATAACTATGTACCTAATTATAATGAGTCGACCAATTATTATGTTGTAATTACAAGTAATTATTAGTTTTGTGGCTTAATTAATTATTTCCTAATTCTATAATAAGTGCTGTAAAAATTTTCTTATCATGAGAGTAAAAATCACCTCATTTTTTTAATCTCTGTTTTCAAGAGCTCAGAGTTTTCTCACATACTCAATCAAATGTTATAGGTATTAACCTTATCTACTGAAGGCATTTTTGTAATTATTGTGTCCCGAATTTTGCTTTGCAATTTCGCCTATTTAAACGTTAGTAGTTTAGTGGTCTCGCATACAGGGAGTGTAACTCAGTGGTAGAGTATCTGCTTCGCATGCTGAAAGTCCTGGGTTCTATTCCCAGCACCTCCAAATCTTGTATTTTGCGTTTTGTTTTTACCTCGGTGTATTTGTGTTTACTTATGAACTATTCCCAAACGAACTACTATTAATATGTAACTATGGTCTTACTAGTTGAAATTAGAGATCTGTCTCAGTTGAGATGAATAAATTTTCATACAGATTTTAGGATGTAAAAAACTGGCCAAGTGCGTGTCCGACCACGCTCAATGAAGGGTTCCGTAGTTGGGATGAAATATCTCAAATACAAACTTAACATTTTAGTTGAAAAACATGTTTTCTAATACATCGAAATACGCCACGATCAATTCTCCAACTGCAAACGTAAGTTTGTACTCGCAAAAAAAAAACCTTACATGATAAAACTACAAATTAACGATTTTCAGATTTTTTCGTTTAGTTGTGCTTGCTTCTTGCCAAATTTTATGATTCTAGGTCCTTATAGGTTTGATTTATTTGCGACTATCAAAATATGCCTCATAAATGGCCGTATCTTTGTATTGCGTCGACTTAGAAGCTTGATACGTTGAGCTCTAAAGGACCATAGAGCTACGTATTTGATATTAATTTCAATTTGATACCTCCACGCGTTCCTGACAAAAGGGTCTTGATAGACTGGCAGACGGGTGGACAACAAAGTGATCCTATAACGGAACGGAACCCTAAAAAAAACCTTAGAATGTGGCACCAGACACACTAGTTCACTAATACTAGTTTGTTAAGATATACCACAAGTCGCTGTATAACAGAACTAAGCTAATCTCCCCCGTGTACGTAATATATTTCCCAACAATAATGCAAGCTAACTTTGTCTGATTATATGATATCTAGACTAGTTAGTTCGAAGAAGGGTGTTTCCCCTTGATAATGTCGCAGCCACAGGTTCATGTGCTCACAAGAGGAAGTAGCTAAGCCACAGCGTCTTTGCTCACATGAGTACATAACAAGCTTAAAGCACAAACAGACCACTTGTCAACTTGCTATGTACTGGCTTAGTTCCTGAACTTGACGCGCAGTTGCTTACCTCAACTGTTTCTCTGTTGATTATATCAGACTGCTGTAAATTAATTAAATGTTCTGTTCTTCCCAGTAGGGTATTCAACTAACTCTTGACCACCAAAGAAGGAAGGCAAACTCAAAAGATTTTTTTATTTATGCTGACGATTTAAACATTTTGAGAAGGCTGAGGAAGACTCATTACTACTCCAAAGTGACCGCAAGCGTTACGTTCTATGATGTGACAGTAACGGAATGGAACTGAATATCAAAAAATGTTAACCATGTAAACTCACAAGTACGAACATCCCAATAAGAAGCAATATGTCCGGTGAAAAAATTAAGGAAGTGGAAATAATAAAGGACCTTGGTGTACTGTTTGACAGGAAGTTAACTTTCACGCCATATTTCGATAGTATTATAAAAAGAGCTTCGAAAATGTTAAGGGTTGTCCTAAGAAATCGTAAAACCTTTCGTCATAATAAAACAAAAATACTACTATAATATAACAATCTCATTCGCAGTATCCTGGAGTATAATAGTGTAGTTTGGCGTCCTCACTACGCAACGTATTCATTGCGACTTGAACGTGTCCAGAAACGCTTTGCTCGGCACCTCGCATTTTCCAATAGTGTTGCAAAAAAAAAAGTTCTTACAATAAGAGACTTAAGCATTTTAATATGACTTCTCTGGAAAAAAGTAGACACTTAATTGATGTAATGTTTGCCTATTAAATCATTAAACATAAAATAGACAGTCCCAGCTTGCTTGCCTTTTTCAGTTTTCGTACACTCTGTAGAATCCTGCGTAGTGCTATCACGCCCCTTTGTCCACCTTTTAGACGAATTGTTTTGGGAGCCAATTCGCCCTTTGCAAGAATTTATACGGCAGTGAATGGCTACAGTGATGTTATTGATCTTCATTTTGACTCTCTTACTAAACCATTCTTGATCGTTTACCGCAACCCCTAATCCTAATCATGTATATTATGATTTTTGTGTCAATTTTACCACTGTTACACCGCATGACTTTTTTTACCGTCTCGAAAAAAATAGGGTATAATAGGTGAACGGAGTAGAAGCCTATGGCATAGAAATTTTAATGTTTTAATTTTTTTCAATAAAAAAAAATAAAAAAAAGTTCCAAATATCCTTAAAAAAACATGAAAACTATCCATCATATATCATGATAAATTCCGCGCATCTAGTAGGGTGCGTATGAGGGTAGGGTTCTTTTTTATTTTCTATTTTTAATGTTCTGGAATGAAAAGTTCACTTTATATGCTTGGTATTTATCGATAAATCAATTTCATTCTAGGTTATTGAAAAAAATTAAAACATTAAAATTTCTATGCCATAGGCTTCTACTCCGTTCACCTATTATACCCAATTTTTTTCGAGACGGTAAAAAAAGTCATGCGGTATATTTATAATTTTTTTCTTTATATTTTATCTTTACCAATTTTTACCAATGTTAACAGTTTAATTTAATTTAATACAATCAATTTTAGATATTTTGTTGATTATTTTTACTCATGTTTTCATTTATCGCTATGTGCCGATGTTAATAATTTTTATAAATTTACTTATTGTTATTAATGTTTGGATTTTGAATTTATAAATTTTTATACATTTTTACCATTTTTATGCAATTCTTCTCAGTCTTACCAATGTTTATAATGTGGAAGAATGATAATTTTACCTGTACCAATTTTATATTTTTTATTCAGAATTTCAAAGATTTTAATTTTATATAATTGTCACTTTTTACCGATGTTACCTAATTTTCAATATTTGTGCTTGTTATTAAGTAAGTTAGCTTATTTGTCAAATTCATTGTTTTATGCATTTATGTTTAACCTAGTAACTGATGCGCAGTTGAATTTTACTTTAAAAAATGTATTATATATTTGTATCAATTGTCGGTGAACCTAACCAAAAAAAAATACAAATCCTCAATTTATTTCCTTTGTAATGATTAACATTGATTAAATGTTTGAATGCAGTACGTGTGTGCCTAATTGTTGTATTAATATAGTTTTTCAGCAATTGGTAAATGTAATACAAATACGCCACGGATTTTCGAAGACTGAAAATAAATGGTATTCCATTTATTTATGTTATTTAGACTATTTAAGAGTTTACATTGATCCAATATTGGTCCCATGTCATTGAATTCCAGCGCTGGATTGAAATACTGGACCAACTTAACAATCATCTTCAGCTCTACAATCAAAATTATATTAATATATATGCAATGCGTTGGACTTTGGTAAGTTCTACTTCCGCGTTCCACTTATTATCAGTAGGTACAGAAATTAAAGTACCTAAGTGTTGGTAATACGCGTGCTAGAGGCCTTAATCACTTTTGCAACATTAGGCTTAAGATATAGAACAGAACATCCTTGTTAATATCAGTCTGCCACTATTTCACTGAAAGTTAAAGGCACCTATTACACGAGAAACGAACATGACCAATACGCCTGACAAGTACGTGGTGGCGATTTCTTACCGGATGTCCTAACAAAGTTTTCTTTCTCAGTCTCAAGATTACGGGAATGTAACGTTTCTTTTGGACACTTTTTTTAAACTAACTTCATTTCTACTGACTCTAAAGCGCAGGCCACACTGAAAATGAAGCTCAGTTCGTTTAGATTCGCTCATGTAGCTTTCACGTCTTGTCATTCTTCGGTTCATAGTTCGCGGTGTGAAGCGAATTATGCAAACAAGCGGTAGATACATGAGCGAAGTTAAACAACTTGGCTTCGTTCCCAGAATGCTCAGGAAAACAAAACAAAAATTCATCGTCTAAACAACACACATTCACATCCGTACCACACTAAATCACTGCGTGACATTAGTATTCCTTGCCCGAAGTTCCGAACCCCGGACATTCAAAAGCGATAGTTGGCCCAGGAAACGGACCATTTTCCCCATTTCTGGCATACCACACTGTTTGTCCATTTGCTGGACGAAAATAAGCAAGTGAAAATGGAAAAACAATCAGTCAGGTCAAACACCCGCGAAATTATATTCAGACACATTCTGAAACGCTTCAGGGGAACCATAATGTAATAAAGTACCTATCAAAATTATATTGTGTGTTTAATAGTGAATATTTTCCTGTTTCATTATCATCGCAGATATACCTAGGTGTTGCTGAATAAAATGTTTTTATTTTGATAAAAACGACTATTAGTGATTTTTTTTAATATTAAAACATTAACAAGCTAATACAGTTGGCGTTTTTACTTCGAAAGTTGTGGAATTTTATGAAATGCCAATTTTAACATTTCAAACCGAAAAATTGGGCGACAATCTAGTATTTTATTATTACAATTTAAGATTTTTTTTTTATAAAATCTGAAAAGGTACAAAATGGCACTTAACTTTGTTCACCAACATAAAAGAACATGAGCATGTTGCTATTAAACCTGATGAGCCGTTAGGTAACGCTTACAAACAAATTCTTTACTATAAAGGACTGGCAGGCATGGCCGGTTTTTGGCACGAGCGTAAAGTGATGATGAGAGGCTCATAAAAATGACTCAGTTGCTTTGTACAACTTGTAGTGAAAATGAAGGATAAATAAAATATAAAAATTTTGAAGGTTTTACCGTAATAAACGGCATCGGCGCACTGTGGATCGAAAAATGGCTCTCGAAGACATAGGAGCTTAAATTTTAAAGTGTCGGTTTTTTGTTTAAAATGGCTTCTAATAGCCAATATTATGTATAAGTATATCATAGGATACAATCAGGTAGGCAAATTAGCAACTTATATAAGTTTTGCAAAAAAAAAATATGGAGCTAATGCTTATATATCCGGAACGGAGAGACTAACCGTTATATCCTTGCACACGGCGATGTAACTATTTATTTATGATTTTTTGAGGTACTTGATGTTTTCAGATTACATGCCGTTTTTAAAAAACAGTGGCACTAAATCCCTTCTTATGACGTATGTCAATAACTAGTAAAGCGAATGCCCGCGGTGACCCCGTCCTTGTTGTAAAGTAGATAGGTACTCCTAAAATACAAAATATTAAAAAAACTGTCTGTAAAGTTCCGTCTTGTCTCCCTCATTTGTTTTGACTTTATTTATATTGACAAAAATCTCGTTAGTATGATCATAATACCCGCGGCGTATTTTGTAACTTTTATTTAATGACGATGACAATGAAAATATTCAACAAATGATCAGCTCAGGTACGAAATAATCAAGTTAATGGATTTATTGATTATTACGATGATAATAAAATAATACATAACTTTGTAATGATTATTTTAATACATTTATTAAGTGAGTTCTCTGTATTATTAGTCATATTTTTGTTATGTATTCGGAGAGGACTCATAATTTGGTGTATGAGGATAATAATTTATTTATAGCAAAACGAAAAGAGATAAAAGTGTGAGTGGCAGGACCTAACTATAGCATTGTGTATCAGGTCATATAAAGCTTCATGAATGACAGTGATAAGGAAACGTGACTTCCCAAGACAAACAAGTCACAAATTGTGTAAATGAAAGTGATAAGCATCGAGCAAGAAGAATCATAATTCAAAAAATCTTTCAAAATAATAACAGTTTTTACATGGAGCGACCTGACCTCTAAAACCTAGTTACTGGGTAACACGATACGTACGATAAGTTCCTTCTTCTAAGAGCTTAAAAAAAACGAATCATAGTCTTTTCAGAACTTGTGTAATTCATTACCTACTAACATCTGATTCAAAATCACATACGGATGTACGATCCAGTAATCATACTCGTATAATATTTGCCAAATACTTAGGTATATTATTTTGTAATTAGAACCATTTTTCGTTATAAAAAATCGCTTATCAAGTTCCAAATTTCATACAGATTACGAGCTAATCCGGGGAACATTCTTCAGTCTCTTTGTCATCGTGTTTCAAGTAATAAATGACGTCCCTGTTAGTAATGTGTTGTATTTCCTCAAATTTTACAAAATTATTTTTATAAATCACTCACCGAATAAAGCTTCGTGCAGACCAGCGCGACGCGACAGCGCGACGCGACACCGGTTATTGTTATACCGTCAATATTTCTTAGAAATTGTATTGTTCGTGTCGCGGCGCGGCGTCGCGTCGCGCTGGTCTGTACGAGCTTTAACTACAATGTTTTGGTACTGTCGGATATCTGTTGTACTTTAGACACTTACACAACATTTTTACAAGTTACGAAATTTTTTTAAACTATGATTTTATTAACGTTTTTTTTTGTATTTTTGTATTGTCATATAACAAAAATTGCGTCTTTTTATCACGGGAGGACACGCACTGGCGCCTGCAACACTCGTATTACTAGGGCAGGACTCAGAATTCTTATCCTTGCCTTAAAAAAATGTTTTATGTCAATAAATCGTTTTTCTTTCGCTGTGAAAGTTAGCAAAGAAATTACAAAAAATAACAAGCAACGTAGGCAATATTTACTGATGAATACAAAGAATATAAACAGAAAGGCCTACAACACAAAATAAACAAAAATTAATATTTAATACATCAACACAACGTTTAATGGTTCCGAAGGCGAAGTCCACCATAAAATGTATAGTGACGTACTGACAGACTCAAATTGACTGTAAATGTGTGTGCGAAGACACGGAAATTCGTAAAATATAAAAAATCTTTGCTTCAAAAGACCGTAAAGATGAACCGGAAAAATATCCACAAGTTTTGTGGATATTTTTCCATGCCATTAATAAAATGGAGGTGTGTACGTGTCTGTATCATACTTTTGTTTCATGAAAAGCTATGAAAACATGTTTCTATATGTTGAGTAAGGGATCATATTCCAGAGTGTAAATAAATGCGTTGATAAAATGCACGAGCCGTAAGAAGACGTAATAATCACATGTCATGCAAAAACAAACTGACACTGTGTAAATTATCATAAGAAATTAAATATTTGACCTAATGTGTGTATGAGTGTTTAACCTTCAATTGACCTTAAAGAGCAGAAGCCACTGTGATAATAAAAAAGGCCTCTTTTACTAAAAATACTTTCCGACGTTTTCGTTTTATTTTCAATAAGTTACTAAATGCAACATTAATAAAATTCGAAGCCTTCCCTGGATGAACAATTTAATTAATTTCAGGCTACAAGGAAACAACGTAAAGAAATTGAAACAACAGAGCATTGCTACATCAAAGCTTTTAGAAACTTTAAAATCTTTTCCTTTGTAACAAAACCTTGATTCAAATAAAAGAATAAAACAAAAAATTTGAGCAAATACACAATTAAAACTACTTAAAACAATATGGAGGGTAAGAAATTATTGCTAAAATCTGAGTAGAAAATTACTGAGATACTCAACTTTGCTTAAGGTTGAGTATGATTCAAATTCAGTAATTTAGACTTAGCGCTCATAAATATGAGCTGTTCGAAGTTGGAATCCTCACTACTTTGCCTTAATGCATCCTTAATGGCACCGACCGTCTAGGAAATGGTGCTTAATTTATAGGAGAGTTCGACTTTGAATTTGCACATTTTGTGCAGTTTGTTAGACTTTAAGACACGTGCTAGGTATGTGTCGGCTCGTAAACGTTCTCTGCTTTATGGTTTGAGCTTCCTAATGGCGCATACACACGTGATCGTACAGATGGCTGACAGCTCGCTCTGGACATTGCACCATAAATACAGTATATTATCTCTTCTTTTGGTTCTGTACGATGAGGTGCGTTTTCAAAAGTGTTAATAAATGGAGAAGCATTGTACAATGTACATAACATTATAATTGTAATTCATTATCTCTCATTCCAATATATCTGTGGTCAGCGCAGCATGTCTTCATCGTCCATAAATCTCTATTAGCCATCGTAACAGTATGCATGCATAATCAGCCTATAATGTTTCCACTGCTGGGACGCAGGCCTCTTCTCTCGGACAGGCAGTGGGCCGTAATCCACCACGCGGGACCAATTCAGGTTGGTAGATGTCACATGTCTTCGAAGTTTTGGTTTTGGGACATGCCAGTTTCCTCACGATGTTTTACTTCACCGTTTTGAGAGCAGTGATGATGAAATAATTTACCCAAAGTAAACTGCCTGCTTGGGTTCGAACCCACGACCTACAACTCGTAAGTCACGGACGTTACCACTAGGCCACCACTCCTCGACCATACTAACAGTATACATCAGTACATTCGACCTTACGTCAGTGGTAACACTTTGACCTTGAACTGGCCTAGTGTAGTTCGGAGTTTCAAGTTTTTGTTACCTCTGACATGCGGCCTACTGTACAGTGTACCTATTATTATAATCGCAATTATGAACATAACTTATTATTTTTGATTGATGTTAATAATATTGTATCCTGAAAGGCTCTCTACCAACACAACAATTATTTACGAGACACTTTAACAAACGAGTCCAGTGTTCCGTTACTCACAATTCAGGTTCATGACAATCCCGACAGGGGCGACAAGTGACGTTGTAACCTCTGTAATTGTGTCGCATTGTGCTTAAGAGCTATGAATACTATGAACAGAATGTATGTTGTAATGCTGTCTATTATCTGAAGAGCTGCCAGGTCGGCGAGTCATATAATTGAGGTGCTATTAAGGATCTTGTCAGATTCGTCGAGACGTAGACAAAATTGTTGAGTGTGAAATCCTAGTTCAAGTGCGGACTTTGGTCTCAGTATGTTGTTACAAATCAAATGTTTATGTAATAGTAAAGCACACTAACATCATTCAATTATATGAATTAAGGTCAAAGTGTAAATAAATTAAATCAAAACAGAAATTGATAACGGTATATCAAATTGTTAGCAAACATTTTAATACTTGATCAAAATTAACTATTGTTCACACCGAACATGATTTATTAGCAAACAAGTTCTCTGGCTACATTGTTGAAATAGAAGCGTTGTATTTATGAAAAAACTGATTGAAATAACTTGAACATTTCAACAATATAAATTTCAAGATTTTTTTATCGATAAAACTACAGCTGAATTTTTTAGAGGTGAATTTCTGAAACGTTCTCAACATCGATTTAACAAAAAAACTTCTCAACAGAATTTTAACTATTCAGGACGCTTGTCCCAATATTATATTTGTTTGACGGCAATGCTAAGATCACTACAAGAAAGTGAATATTTAGATTGTATTGAAATTTTAATGTTTATTTTTTTTCTTATTACCAACGCCCCACTCCCTCTAACAGATAGAAGGCCTTTTTTTTTTTTTTTGAGTATGGGAAATTATCAAATAACTTCTCCCGCTCTGGGTGGAGCGGGAGGGCGTGTCAGACTTTTACTGACTAAAACCCACCCGTGTTCCTTCCGTTGCCTGTGTGCCGAGGTCGCGATATCCCTTTCAGACAAACCCGCAACCCCGGCAGGCATTGGCCCTTCCGGACCCCGTCAGTTGGTGCTGACATCTCTTTGAGGCGCGCGTGGAACACAACGCGCCGTCGACCCGGGCCTGGTCCCTATCGGACGGTGAGCTACCCATTGCTCACCGGCCGCAAGACTCTCGACTCCCGACGCCCGGGGCGTCTCCTGCGGCGACTAGGGGCGCGAGGGCGCGCATTTTGCCTCTCCCTCGCGCGCTCCACCTCCTCCTTCGCGAGCATTACTGCTTCGCAGAAGGAGGTGACGGCGTCCCATGCACTCTCGCTCCGGACCATGGCCTGAACCAGGGCCGGACGCGAGAGATCGCCGCCGCCGATCGCCTCCGTGAGGACACGGCGGTGCTCCGCCCAAGCTGGGCAGACCTCCACCGTATGCTGCACCGTGTCCTCCGGGCGATCCACACAGTGGTGACACCCGGGCGTTTCCTCCCGCTTTATCCTGAACAGGAACCTCCCGAAACAACCATGTCCGGTGAGGACCTGTGTCAGGCGGAAGGTGAGGACGCCGTGGCGCCTCTCTAGCCACTCCTCAAAGAGGGGACTTATCGCCACAATTGTGGCGTGCCCAGCGCTGGGTTGCGACAATCGCACTCTCCATGCCGCCATGAGATCCCGCTGGAGCTCTGTCCGCTGTGCCGCGATTTCTCGCGGCAGCGGAGTTACGCCCCGGCGTTTCGCCTCCTCGCGCAACTCCCACATGTGCGCGAGGACTTTTGCCTCCAGATCCCATGGCGGTAGTCCGGCAAGGAGGCTCGCCGCCTCACGGGAGACCGTGCGGTAACCTCGGACCAGCCTAATGGCCATGACCCTTTGGGACGCGTTCAACCGCTGGGCCGGTCGCAGCCTCAACGAACGCGCCCACACCGGTGCCCCGTAAAGGGCCATGGACCGCACGATCCCCACAGATAGAAGGCCTAAGGTACAGCTGTAGCACTATCATAATGACGATATGTTTATGCCCTAGACACGAGATTAAAACTATTAAAGAAATAAAAAATGTTGGAAACGGAAGAATAAAATCTAAAGTTGGTATGTAAAGTCTTTATCCTGAGATAAAGGATAACAAAACAAAAGACAATGACACAGTCACTGAATAATAAAATTACAAATTACAATAACCGGATATGATATGACTCAAGTTTCAAAGGTTACAAGCATGTATTCATACAGGCAGCGTTGTGACAATAAACTGTACTAAAAATAAACTGTACTAAAAATAAAAATAGTCTAGTATTATAAATAGTCAAATCCGTAAATAGGATTAGGTGCTTGTATTATTAGATGTGAATTATCATTTTATAATACGCATTCATAATATTTAATCGTCACACATAAAGAAACGAAAGGAATGATACTAATGTTCACGTACAGACCAACAATCTTGGAGGGATTAAACTTAGTCAACACATCGGCAGACGGATTTCAGATTACGGTATGATGGAATTGGTTATAAAGTTGAATAAAGTCGTCACACCTGCTAATTTACGTCACAAATGCTTATAATAATATGTACATTGTGGATACTAGCTGTTCACATAACAACTGCAAATTCTGCCCCTTCTTGTGCGTAGGTACAATTTTAGGAATGGAACTCCCTGTCGAAGTTTGTGTTTTGAGTCTTAAAGACTTCCAGGTTATTGCTACTATCGAGCTAAAGGACGTCCTGGAAGACTTCAACTCTGCACTTGTGAATAAATTACTTCTAGGGAATCGAGCACTATCAGGTGAATTTTGGTGTGATAGTGGTCAATCTAGAAAGGTTTCCTACAAGGTATACCGATGACCTTATGATTGAAAGCAGACGCTGCAGGAAAACACAAGACTGCAAATCCGACACCGCGCGAAACCGAAGCACAGAAACTTTCGAAGTGGCGCTCCTTGGGGGAGGCCTATGTCCAGCAGTGGACGCCTTTCGGCTGACGTGATGATGATTAGGAGTGGTCAATCAAGAGCTTAATAATTCCAAAAAATCTCTTGGACCTGTAGATGGTTATCGTCCATTAAATTCGATCAGCTATTCCCCGTACTTGCAGGCATTTCTAATAAATTTAAAGTCACCGTGACCAACATCATCTTCATAGAATTTGTGCAATCTATGTTGGATTTTGTAACAATCTACGTCAATGATTGTTATCCCTTTATCGTGCACGTCATTATAATTAAAATAATCAACTGTTAACCATATTACTTCTGAACTTTGGTCGCCTAGTCGCAGTGTCATCTTCACGTGTAGGCATCTACTTGCGTGTAGGCATCAACTGGCACTTAAAGTTGTAAGTGAAGGTTGATCCAAACCCATTGTTTTTACAAATTAAAATTCGGAATCGAATTCCCAAAATCTTTAGAAATTATGACTTGATTTTTATGCTAACATAACATTAACATATTATAATACATAGGCATAAAATATAAAGGAAAAGGTTTTTTGTAAAGACCTTGTTAGTCGAACACTTCTAACGAGGCGAATTTACAAAAAACAAAAGAAGACCAATTGGTTGAAAATTTTCTTTCTCTCTTCTATTCTCTTGAAACTACTGAAACTTTTAGGCGAAGTTCTATGTTAATTGATTGAGTATTCTATTAAAAGACAAAGACTTTCAAATTTAAAGTGACTTTTTATGTTATTTTACCCCTTTTCTTCCGTTTACATTGGCGTTGAGTTTTGATTTCTCACAGGAATGGCTACAGTGTCCAAGTATCTAAAAGGAAACCAATTGAAAAGCTTGGTTTCTTTCTAGTGGACTAGATTCAATATAAAGTCTGCTTTGTTTTCTTTGAGGAATCTATTCTTTATTAGACCTAATTACAGAGTTTATTGAGTCACCGTTACAAGATTTCATTCAGTTTTCAGGTTATTATTTTTAGCTACATACTCAAAATATATAATTTCATCTGACAAGAGAGATCCTACTATCCTACTACTGTGAAAACTATATATAGTTAAAACTGTGCTGAAGAAACACAAATCTCTTCCTTTTGACCCCAGCATAACCTTGAAAAGAAGAAATACATAATAACGGAAGTTCCTCAAAATAAAACCAAGTTCACCCGGATACAATACAACAGACGCTCAGCTCAGCTGTATAATAGACTTAAGGGGGATGCGCTAAGGTAGCCCGCGAGATTCAAATTTTCTTTAGTTTTTTGCATTTTGCAGGTCAGTGTCAGATTTTATGTTTATTAAAATATGATTCGCGACCGTAACAAATATGGCTTTACATAATAAAATTATAATCATAACAATCAGCAATACAACTCCATAAGTTAGCATAATTGTCAAATGTCATGATTTTATGAAATAGTCATTCAATGGGATTATATGAACTTAGAGAGTTGTATTGATGATTTTTATGATCATAATTCTATAAATAAACATTTGATACGGCCGCGAATTGTATTTAGATCAACATAGAACATGATACTGATCTGCAAATTGCAAAAATCGTAAAAAAAAATGAATTTCGCGGGCTACATTGACGTTTTCGCCTTAACAAAGAGATTTATGTATGTAATAAGAAACCAAATTAATTTAAAAAAAATGTAACCGCTAACCTATGACGACACGGAGGCGCTGCTGGAATACCCCACGCATAATGCCACTTTGAACCTCATGCTTACACACTAATTCATTCACGTTCACACACCTTCACACTCACATTCACGCACTCTCACTGTCACTCACACACTTGCATGCCTGCATACGGGCTGCGTTTTTAGTTTGAATTCTTTTTTCATTATATTATTATTTCATTTAGCATCTTAACTTGTAAGAATCAAACATAAAACAAGCACATTGTACGTATTTAAGATATTGGAAGAGCGGATTCTCCTAAGACAGGCTTATTTGCTTAAAAGGAGGCTCCAATCACTAGTTGTTAAGGTAGGTATTTGTAAAAATAATAAAACATTTTTTTTTTTTTTTTTTTTTTCACTTATATTATAAATGTGAAAGTTTGTTTGTTTCTTACTCAATCACCGTTCGTAAAAACGGCTAAACGGATTTGGATGAAAGGAGACGGATACGCTTTCATACAATCTTGGGCCTGGATGTAAAAAGATGAAATTGGTAGCATTGGATAGCTGCTCTACTATATTATCAAACCATCACTGAAAACTTTGCAGATTTTGCCAATCTGAGAGCTGAGATAAAAGAGATTTAGTAAATATGAGGTTACGTAACAATTTATACTTAACAGCTGATTTGTGAGTGATTGTCATTTTTTATATAGATAGGATGTTAATTACATTTGTAGAGTGGGATTTGGAAGTTAGGAAACATTAACTAATAATATAATAGTTAGGGAAGAGTTCATGCACGTCAAGTTTGTGGACGTACTTTGTTCGCACTAAATTCTTGTCGTACGAACTCTGGCTTACGCTGCCCTATTCATAGAATGTTGGAATCCTATAATTCAAATTTCATTGATATTGATATATTTGCATGCTCGAAATATAAATTTAAATCTAATGTTATAAAAAAAAATCTTAATTGTAATCTTATCATGTCGTTTATTTATTTTCTTTCATATAAAATTATTAATTATTTATTATTATTAATTATTAATTTATTGAATAATTTAGGTAAGTGAAATTGTCTCTTACCTGATTTGGTTTTGTAGCTACAGCTAGCTTTATAGTAACTTATTTATTTATATTAAATTCTTTGTTAGTTTTGGTAATGCCCGTCTAGTGGCAACCACTGATCTCTAATATGTCCTATCTGCGGATAATGCAGTGGACTGCAACATTACCACTTAAAATATTGTTAATTTTATGTATAATATATTTTGTTGTTGTTTATTACCCCTCAATAAATAAATAAAGATTTAAAAATCATGGGTAAGGAGATGATGTTAAAAATAAAAATTTACACAACGATACATTGACACCGACGTCAATATTCAATCGGTACTCCGGTCGTAGAATCCAAAATAACAAGTGCAAGTCCAACGAATAAGTGGAGGTCGCCATGTCCGGTATGGTATAAAGGGTGTACAAGAAGCAAGATCAGAAGTCCGTAGAAAGAAAGTAGGGGTCGAGGAAAATATCAATAGAACTGTGGGAAGAAACACACTCAAAACGCACATGCACTAAACGATACGAAACGAGTGAGTGTCACTGTCAGTCAGTGTCATGCAATGCATGTCATGTCAGCACAGACTAAAAATACGATTTTAAGATTTATCTTTATTATGTAGATATTTAATTTGTTTAAACTGAACATTAATCTAAGATTAATGTTCAGTTTAAACTTCCGGGCTAATTGTATTAAGCGGCACTCTGAGCGATATAGACTTTTATACATATTTGGAATCAGCGAATTTTTCTGCGTCATTTAAGCTGGGTTTGGTGACGATCAGAGCACTTTTTTGTCGCTTTATACAACCGCATTTTTGGGTCCATTTTGGACTGCAATGAATGAAGCGACATAAAATATTGACAAATTTAGGAACTGTGTACTTAAGCTGACTACCAAATACCAGGCAGTCATTTAAACATTTTTTCCTGGAGCAACAATTTACAGGCAACGTACGTTAAAGCATTTAGCCTGACTTTATAAATATATAGAAATGTCGCTTCAAACAATTAGCCTCTTTGTTAAATTCTTATCCAGTGTCGCTTAATACAATTAGCTTTACCTTGTAAATATACAAGAATGTCGTTTAATACATTTAGCCTCTTTGTCAAATTAAAAAGACTGTTTGACTTCTGATTCCTATACAATTGTGTTAAAAACTTTAGTTGTTACCTTGGTAAGCTAAGAAGTTACTGCTGTTCCTAGGTGATTGTCATTTTAAATAAAAAACTTATCTTTAAACAATTTATAATCTGTTTTGTTTCTCATTTCATAATTATTAACAAGATAGGTAGGTACACCCTATGTATGTAGTTTTAAATTTATCAATGTTTTAACCGCCAATTTCTGCAAACTTCATTATTCAAGTATGATTACAAATAATTTATTTAAAAAAAAATCAGTCGCATAAACTAATTAGCCATACATTAATAAGTTTAAGATAAATTATGGTATTTAAATCAATTAGCTTGGGTTTGAAATATGACCAACTCTTTGATTAAAGCACTTAGCTTAGAGCCATTATTTGCATGTCTAGGCGGTTAAGTCATTTAGCTTGGAACAAGAAATACTAAACCTCCTAGTTTAGTCATTTAGCCTGGAATAAGAAACAATAATCATAGGCGGTTAAGTCATTTAGCCTGGAACAAAAAAAAGTAAAATATGGGTCATTTTGTATTAAGCGACATTTATCTTCGTTAAAAATAGGAATATTAGAAAAAAAAAGAATCTGATTATGGGGAATATGTTATAAAAACAGTAATATCCTTCTTTTTAAAGAAATAATGCGATTTGCTAAAGTTATTTTTTTTTTTCTAAAAATCGAAACTTTAAACTGCTCTGGTGTAAAGTTTCAAAAATGTCGGTTAATACAAATAGCCCGGAACCCGTCGTAATATATTTAATTACTTATTGTAATTGAATTAATCATCTGGTAAAAACATTTTTTTTAATAGTATGACCACGATAATTTAGTCAATATTCCATTTTATTCTAAACCTTAACTGGTAATTAAAAATTATATTTACAAAATATATTTTCCAGATTATAAATTGGGTTGATTCCAGATTATAAATTGGGTTCACATTTCGAAAAAGAAAAATGTATCCCTTTTTTTAAACCATACCTCAACTTATTATAATCAGGCCCAGAAACCCCGTCTCCTTTGGCACAGATAGTTTTTGACCTGGATTAACACATAGGATACTTTTTATCCCGGTAGTATATTCCCGTGGGATAATTTCCGAACAGTACGCGGGCGAAGCCACGGGCGAAAGTTAGTGAATAATATTTTTTAGTTTTGGCATAAACTTCCTTGTTAATCAAGCTAACCTTTGTAACCCTCTGTGGGTAGAAAAGTTTTTCGAAAAATTCTTGAATGGGAGACGAGTTAAGTAATACGCAGCCAAAAGTAACGGCGAATAAACCTTGAACTTGACTTTACTAAGTAATCTTACTTAGCTGAAACATTGAATGTGGTCGGCGGCCTTTATTGTATTTAAGAAGATGCCTCAGACTGCAAGAGATTGTTTAAAGTATTAAGTGGAATTGGAGACAGAAATTGGTCATCTTGCTTCCATCTTTATAAATTTTAAAGATCTTATTACGCAGTCGGGATTTAGATTTTTTAAATTTACACTTTTTAGTAATTTTATAATTTCTCATTCCAAATTACATTTAAACATATAATTTATATATATTTTTGTAATCACCTATTGATACCCCCACTTGATAGTAGGTTTTTTTAAACATTCCTTTCAGCGCCAGAAAGCCGCCATTTTGTTTTATTTTAATTTTAATATACCCAGTGACACTCGCGCAAAAAGTCGAATCTAACGACATATCATTCATCAAAATCGTTTCTGCTGTTTAGTAGTTACGAGGGAACATAGGGATGGACATACATACATACAGGTCAAACTCATAACCCTCCATTTTTTGGTTCCGCCGCAATCGAGTAATGAAAGAGATTTGAATCTGTATTACACGGTTCACCCTTGTTTGGTATAACAACGTTTTGTCGAAAATCGCTCCGGCTAATTTTAGTTACAATAAAGTCATTTCGTATAATTATTCATTTGACCGAATAATTGATTGGTAGATTTTTATTTAGCTTATTTATTTCTTTGAAATAATGTCATTTGGCCGAATTTTCAAATGCACTAATTTTATTTAAACTAATGTTTCAGATTCAGATTCAGATTTATTTATTTGCCATCAATGTAGGTACAAGTTTAAGATGATACAATAGCTGAAGGTTACCGCTACATTCTACCTTACGGCATGCAAATTCATAGAAACTAATAGATTACATACAATATTATTACAAATTAACAACTAACATGTCATTCTAATTAACACTAACAAACATAAAAAAAGGAAATAATAATAAAATAATAATAATCATCAAATAGTCAATTGCACATAAATAAATCTTGTCAATAAAATGAATTTAATTATCTTGGAATTATAATTAAGTGAAATATTATTTCACTAGACTAATAATGATTTAGTCGAAAGATCGTATCGAATATTCAGTTGCAAGCAGATGCAGCGTGCAAGCAGACATGCAGCATGCTAGCAATCATGCAACATGCAAGCAGGCATGCAACATGCAAGCAGGCATGCAACATGCAAGCAGGCATGCAGCATGCAAGCAGCAAGCAAGCAGGCATGCAACATGCAGCAAGCACTGTTTCTGTCACGGCTCCGGCAACATGCAAGCAGGCATGCAACATGCAAGCAGGCATGCAGCATGCAAGCAGCAAGCAAGCAGGCATGCAACATGCAGCAAGCACTGTTTCTGTCACGGCTCCGGCGCTGCGGGGTTTGGGCGGCCCCACGCGAGCTTATCGTCGCAGATGGGTTTAACGCTCACCACCTGCTCCTCAGCTCGCGGGCCGCCCCACCCCTCCGCGCCTACGCGGGCTTAAATTACACTCTAGGGGTAGGGCAGACAAGACTGCGTGAAGTCGGTTTTGCAGCGATTCGTTTCTGTCACAAAATTTTGTAGCACAATGTTTTCTTTTCTGCATTACATTACACCAATTGAATATTCGATAAAATACATGTACACTACATCCTGTATACAACCTGAACACTACATCAAATGAACATTATACCTTTTGATCAATAGCGCAAATGTTGTTAAATAAATATTCGATGAAATGAAAATTATGTTAATCGATATTATACAAATTGATTATTTTCTTAAACGTTGTTCGAATCAGTAACATTACATCAAAAGTTGTTATACCAAACAAGGGTGAACCGTATTACACACGTTCCGCGGTGGTCTTTATGTGCGCGTTGTTCTTCTAAAATACGCAACGAATTGCGATCGCCTTGCGAAGCAGGAGCAGGGTGCTAGTATTTTATGTAAGTAAAGAATTTCTTACAAAACAGTACTAGGCGATCATAAACTACAAGATATCAATTAAAAAGCAAGATTGGACCCACTGCCGCCCTACAGGCAATGCTGGGACTGCCGCCTCTGCACCTCACCGTGCGGGAGAAAGCGACCCTGGCCGCCTTTAGGCTCCATTTATCAGGAACCCTAAGCAAAGACTCCAGAGTAAACCACACACGTATAAAGGAAGATGCGACCAACTAAGGCCAATGCTAGCATCACCCTGCGACAAAGTCCCGAAAACACATCACTTTCAAAGGCACTACAACATAATACTCACAGAAGAACAGTGTGACTACTCAGGCTCGAAAGAGATGAGAGTATACACCGACGGATCGAAGACCAACTCCGGTACCGGGGTCGGAGTCTTCTCATACGACCTCAACATAAATATATCCAAACCGCTGGGAATGTTCAACACCGTCTATCAGGCGGAGTGTGTGGGCATCATACAAGCGATCCACGCACTGGAAGCCAGGAGGGTTACGGACACCCACATACGTATACTCTCCGATAGCGCCTCAGTTCTCCAATCCCTACGGAAAAAATACATAACCTTCAACTAAATGCGCAGGTGGCTACAGGAGTTCACCCACATACAAGCGGGGATCTGGTGGACCTCGACACCGGGCTGCAGGCAGTCCAAGGAAGCTATGCCATCCTTGGATAGCGGGCTGACCAGGCGTTTATTACGCCTGGACAGGAACGGCCTGCGCCTGGTGACGGGGACCATCACGGAACACTGCCCGCTAAACAAACACTTCCACACAATAGGCATAACGGACAGTCCTCTGTGCAGGGCGTGCATGGGGCCTGAGGAAACCGTTGCGCACATGCGCTTTGAATGCATCGACGTCATCCAGAGTAGAATAGAAACCCTTGGGTCACCCAGATCTTTCACAGATGTTCTAAACAGACCTCCCTCCAGAAGTTAAGCTGGGGAGGTGGGCTGGTTGGAATAACCACCAAACGGCCGCTATGACTCACGCACAATGGTCCTGACGACCTGATGACCTGACGGACTAAGTGCGGAAACCAAACCTTATAACAGAACAACATAGAAAGCAAGATAGGTGGAAACCGTTCTAATAATGTACAAAGCAGAAGGACCATTGGAAATCAAAAATAGAATAAACGCATCAATTTCTTTATAAATTACAAAAATTGTTCAATTTCGAATATTCTTCTCCGAATCCGAGAAACCTATAACTCAATTACTTATTGGCAAGAGAGAGAGATAAACACAAAAAAAATCACAGAAGTTCTACTTAATATAAGGTCAAGGGGCACAATGATCTGACCGCTGCATTCGGTGAGACTGGAAGCCGACCCAAACATAGTTGGGAATAGGCTGTGCAAGTGATGATGATGGACATAATGATGGTGATCGGACAATGTTTGTAGCGGGTGTACCATCCAAATTACTGTTTTTCAAAGTTTTCAGTGTTCTAAATACAAAATAAATTTCAGGGTTTTGATTCAATTTCAATTCTTCTCTCCCGTTTAGAGATTCTTCCTAAAGTATCGTCTGTTTAATGATCCATGTTTGATGGCGCAGCTTTCAAGACAAATGTTCGATCTTAGATCCGACAAATGTCGAACAATTATGTATTAGGTTTAAGTCTTATGTTAGGTAAGATTTTCATGTCAAGAAATACTTTTTTTCTATATTGTAGGTTTCTAACTGATTAATAGGGGCAGATAAATGGATAGTAGAGGTTAAATGCCACGCGACGGTAATTTATAACATTACCCCACTCTCAACTTTAACACGTGCGTCAGGCGTCCCAGTTGTCCTTCGTTTCCTTCCCTATTTCGTGAACAAACCTCCTTGTCACGATCACTTTATAATGGTAATATCCAGATTATTATAATAGCTTCATTTACATAATAAGGACGGCTAGAACTTGTCTCGAGAATGCTTATTGGCTCTCGAACTTTTTCGACTTTTCCCGAGGCTTGCTACCTAGTAGCTACGCACTGGGAATTTACAATGAGCCCGCTGCGTGCCTCATTTCGCCTTTTATGATGTGTTTATTTTTTAAATGAAGGAACAGTGGTCAGTTTTTATGTAGATATTGGAACGCTCCTTTAGTGTGTTAGTTAAATAGGTCATCATTGTTATTTTTAGGTTTTAATTGTCAATAAATATTATTACCACAGACTGCTGTTTTTTTTTAATGGGCCAAACGTAGTACCTACATGAAAAAATTTAACACAGCAGACGTGTTTCAGCAAGGTACGCATAATATCATGAAAAATGTTATGTAAGTTACATACAAAGCAGCAATAATAATTATCACATTTTATAGAATTTTTACGAGTTTTGTGCTTCTGTGTGTACTCGGCTGTAGATCCATTTGTATGGGTAGCCCAGTTCGGTTTTATGTAAAAAAAAATGGATATAGATTGGATATCTTTATGTTACTATGCATTGAGGATACAGTAACTATCATATTAATTGACTGGTTAAAATCATTGACCATTCCATCCTATACTATTAAATGAGCAATATTTGTAGATATATAAATATATTTGTAATCACGTTCTGGAAAACGGCTCTAACGATTTCGATGAAAGCGCGGGGCTAAAACTAAAAATCGATCCAGCTAGGTCTCAAATCCGTAATTCACCCTAGCAGAGCTCGGTCGCCCAAAGTTTAGAACAAGATGGCTACCTTAGAATAATAACATGGCAGCATGGAATTAGTAAGTACCTACTATCACGGCAGCATGGAATTAGTATGAACGTTCCCATACTATTATGAGCATTCTCTATTTTCACTAGAGCAGAGCTCGGTCGTCCAGGTACTAAATCATTAATTGATAAAATTAAGAATTAATTGTTGGCTTATGATATATAAAATACTTTTTTGCTACTGTTTGATATGAAAGATTACGGGCCACGGCGGCGGCGCGGCGTAATAGATATTAAAAGGGGGAAAAAAATCAAGTTTGAGATATATGTATAATAAATAGGTTTTGATCGCTTTGTCAAGTACATAAAAATCGCTATAACAAGAATTAATATTATTTATTAAATAAATTATTGTTTGTTTTTTTTAATAACTAGTTCCTATTAAAAAAATGTTTTAATAGGCAGCTATCAAAAAAATTTTTTTTTTTGTAAAAACAATGATTTATTAGGGTACTTTTATTGTCAGTACTGTTTCAAATGATCTGATCTTTAGATTAATATGACTCAGTTAAAGATAATGTTATAAATAAACAAAAGAAATTTTCCACCAATTAAGTCTGAAGGTCAAAGAATTTATTTTTATAGACCGTGAATGAAAACATTAATTATTTTTAGACACAGTGAAACGAAAAACATTTATTATTGTTTTTATTAATAGGCTGGTACATACAGAGCATGTCCGTTTCATAGACCATTGAGTTTAGTTTGGAGTGGCGACCGCGTACCAGAATACGTAGCGTTGGAAGGCCCACAACGTGTAGTCCTGTGTTTGTAGACCTTGTGAAGGCCGCAGGAATCCGCCGGATGCGGGAAGCACAGAATCGGTCGATGTGGCGATGCTTGCGGGATAATGTCCAACAGTGGACGTCTTTCGGGTGAAATGATGATAGTGGTGATGGTTTTCTCTCGATTTTATTACCTACCATACTTAGGTAATAAAATCGTGAAGCGATGCTTAAGGTAAATTATTATTATCACAAAAAAAGTTGTCCTTTTTCCCATGCAGAAGTAACTTTTTATTACTACCGGCATACAGTTAACAAATAACTCTATCACAATCAATACTTAATATTAACGTAGAAACGGTAAACCTCCTCTACACCCAATATTCCCTTAAGTCCATTTCGTGTCAATAAAACGGAAACTTCCCTCAATATCGGAGTCCATCCATTTGCTGTAATTGAGAGGGAATGTTCCGCTGAGAAGATTTCCATTACGCTCTATGTTTACTGCGAAAATATGCCCCCGGGCACTGAGCCCGCAATCTACAGTTAAATAGAAATGAGATTTGAGGACGTAAGAGGTTTACATAAAGCAGGTTTTATAGTGTTGACTGTTTACTACTGTTGTTCACTTCGTAGTAATCATATGAGTTGTTTCACTATAAGTTAGTGGGATTTTTTATTAAACCAAGGGCCAATGGCAATCGTTATCGTTTACGAATCATTTCAATTTTCTACAACGACTTTCAACGGGATTGACTTAGTGCGTAGACGTAGCTTTTGGTAACTTAATATTTCGGTAACTTACCCTAATGATGCCCGCACCGCCTTCGGACATCTGTAATACAATCAGAATCGTAGATCCATTGCTATCCTAAAGACAATGCTAAAATCTGCCTGTAATTACACCATGTGTCTCGTGTGCTTGTAAGGACACCATTACCACCATTAGGTATCTTTCTAGGTCAAAATTTGCTGAGCAATATCGCCTACATAACGTACAAATATATACAACAAGAAAATGTAGAAGGCTATGGGTTTATTACCGAAGCAAAACAAAATACAATATCTAAGCAGTAATTATAACTTTCATAAATACTTCACGAGTTAATTCATAAATAATAACAGATCTATTAGCTTTGTGTCTAAGTTACTCACTTTTGGAAATGAGAATAAATATGTAGTACCTATCTTATTCTGTATTTTGTTTCGAAATATTATGAATCATGGTTAATGTGTATTACCACGAAGTAATGCGTTACCAAAAGCTGTAAAGTCGAAGTATGGAATAATATACTGTATCTTAAAGGTCGACAGATAAGAGTTACTGATAATGATCAATTTTATTTAGCAAAGACCAATTGTATCCGAAGTACAAATACTGACATTCAGTAGTCAACAGACATTTTTCTTTATGAAAGTAAACATTTTTAATCCAAGTAACAATTACTTGTGGCCTCAAGAAAAAAAATTAGTAATGCAGGTATTATTTCATTATTGTATCATCCTGTAATGCGATCCTAGTTCAACACAGGATCACGGTTTTCGAACCAGACATAGATTAAACCTGCTGTAAGAAGCATACGATGTTGATGAATTGTAGATAGTTACTACAAGCTATGGATCTGTGCCAGCATATAGTGACTATCCGCCTAACTCTTAGAGGAATACAGGCGTAATGTTATGTTATAATTATGTAGGTTACTATTCGCTTACAATAAAGTGCAAAAAAGCATACATAATCATAATGGCATAGAAATATAAATAACAGGAGAAGTGGCATGGGGGCGTGTCTGTGTCCACACGTCGTGATCACGATGCTCATGTCTCAGGCAAATGGCCGTCTTCGCTAACTAGTGCGCTTTTGAACGTGATCGTGATAACATTTAAGAATACCGTGTTGTTCAGTGGTTTCTTGTAAAAATCGAAGCCATACTAGAAACTTTATAAATCATAGAACCACTTATCATAAATCAGCACAAGTATTTTACTATATTTGTGTTGAAAATCATAAAAAAAAACAAATCGTAAAATATTTCTTGCCTTTACTACGTTATTTTTGTTTTCATATATCACAGCGACTGTACTATTATTGTAGTAAATACATGGCTTCTTTACCACTACCAAAGTATGTCATTAAATAACTGGACAAGCAATGTAAAAATCACAAAACGATACGTTCTATAAGCGGTTACATCCATAGTAGTCGCGGCTGTAACTTGCGACGAGTGAGTGATGTGGTGGTGCAGATCCACTAACGTCAATCGACAACAATGTCGATTGTCGTATGAATTTATATTACTATTAAAGTTTATTCTTCAATTTATCAACAGTTATAGCCTGGATATAAGACCGATGTCAAATTTTGTTTTATTTAAATTTATACATTTAAAGTTTCTCATAATGTTGATTTCTTTTTGAATTGCTTAATACATTTTTTTTAGTTACGTTTATTTAAGTATATCATCTTATTATAATGTATATCGTTTTTAGTTTATTATTTTTTCAGAAACTCCCAAAAATTTTAATACAATAATAAATGGGAGAATCGATAACTTTCCGATTTAATCAATCACTAGCATATGATATGTAAAATAAATGGCTTTTGCATAGCACAACGATAGCGATCGAAGTTTTCGTGTGAGTGAGTTGTACGGTGCATGATAAATGCACGCTGTGTTTTGATGGGATAAGGTTTATAATTGATTGTGTAGTACGTTCTGATTTATAAATTGCAAGTGTGACCACGTATTTATTGGGTTTACTGATATGCATGTGTAGTTGTGGCTAGGTAGTAGGGATGAATTGGAGACATTGGGTTTCGATACATTTTCAACTACCGGGCCATATCTCCTTCTTTCTTATATCTATGATATTGGTACTTCATCTTACAATACGTTGTACAAGTAAGAGCATGTAACTAGGAACTGTCCAAGTACTGGCACTTAAATTACACTAGATATTCAAAGTACCATTTGTTCAGAAATTGTCGTGACTCTACAGGTTTCACAAATTCTCCTTCAGGATGAAACGTTAAGCTACAAAGTGCACGTATGCAGAGCTTATGCCCGTTTTCACTAACTTTACAAAACACCTAAACATTATTGCACTGTTGGACTTTCAATTCTCGGCGCAGCGCCGAGAGTGGAATATCCAACAGTGAACTTTTATTTATATGTCATCCGGTGTTAGTGGAAACGGGCATTAGAGATCGCAATAAACGGCTTTACTAAGACTTAGGACTTTGCCTACAAAGCAGTCACCACACAAAGAAACTCAGGGGATTCTGTCTTCGATTGCACAGAACAGGATAAGATTCCGAAAAGGGAATTGGAAAATCTAGAATCACCACAAACGTTTTAACGTGTCCTTCACATTTAGGTATTACCCCAAAAAAGTCTGCATGGTATCTGACTTTCCGAGGTCAAAGTTTGATCCAAGGCGAGGCTGAGACAATATTATTGTAAATTAATAGATTATAGTAATCTGGGTAGCAAAAATATTGAATATTTTCGAAGCGAAGCATGGGCAACTAGAACAATAAAATTAATAATTCGGTTACATATCAATAGATATTTATATTATGGGTCATTGGCATATTGACCGAGTTTAAGTGGCGATTAGTTTTTGAATCAGATAATCTGTGTCCACTACACAACCATTTTGTTTTTGCTCCAATTAGATTTTACTTAAATTAGATTGCAATCAATTTACTAACAGATAGACACTGAAGAAAGATACGAATAGTGAATACTAAAAAACATTTTTTTCGTTTGTACGAACTATGCATTACAGAACCAAAATAAAAACAAGTAGCAATTAGGTTCGTTAACTTTAGTCCTCCGACGTTTCTACTTACTCACTACGCTAACAAGCTTATGTACTCAAAAGTAGATATCCTTTGTTTATTTTTATACGATATATCAGTTATTTGTTGATACAGGCTGAGTGTAGATAGGAACTGTAATGCCAAACGAGTTGTATTCGATAAGACACGTGTCGACTTGATTCAGGTGTACAAAATGGATTTTGAAGAAAAGCTTTGATGTTTCTGCTTTTGCTTGGTCGTGGGATAGCGGACGTAGGAAACTAATAAAATTACGTTCATTTATTTAATTATGTTGTTGAATAAAATTCAGCGGTGCACGTAAAAAAACTGTTAATGCAAAAAAATACAGAATCCAACCAAAAATCTTTTTTTTCTCTAAGTAGTATTATGTTAACACGTGGCCTATATTTTCTAATTTCAACAAAAAAGTAGGTACTTATTACTTTTATCTAATATAATTCCGTTGGACACATTTCATAACCACATTTCTAAATCCAAGTTGTATGGTTAGTTGCATTACTGCGAGGTAACCCACTTAAGTTAGAACTGGAACTAAATAACTTTGAACATAGCTTTGATTTTACATTATATCCTTTTGCAGTATACAGGGTGGCAGGGACATCGACGTGAAAACTGATACCATGGATTCGGTACATGATTCTGAACCCTCCTGTATTGACATTTTTCGTCGGTTATTCAAAAAATAATCTGCTGTTCCATATACTTTGACCACGTAGGTATTGCACTTGCAATGGAACAGCAGATTTTTGTTTAGAATCATGTACTGAATCCATGGAATCAGTTTTGGCGTCGATGTCCCTGCCACCCTGTATATGGTATGATGAGGTAAGTTCGGCACTGGGATAAGACCCTACGAATCAAATTCTGCGCTATTTTATCCTATTCCGACGATCGGAGTAGAATAAAATGTCCATACCATAAAAAAAGCCAAATTAGCAGGGAATTTTATTTGTACGGTCTTATCCTAGCGCTGAACTTACCCCAACATGCTATACTAGTATTAGACAGAAAGAATAAAGTTTATTTAAAAACAGTTCGTGAAACACAAAATACATATTACGCTAAGTTAATAGACTGATAATGTGATAATGTAGATGTCTGTGATTGATTAGACGGGTCATTATCGGCAATGTACACTCATTGCAGATTTTATAGGATTTCCTGGAAATGTATTGAACTGTTTCCCTTCTCTGAAGTCGACACGAGTTACATGAGACGTATTTGGCAGATACTAGCGTGACTGATAGCCCTGGGCGCATCTTGGTACGCAACATGTAATAAATAATATTTTATTACAGATAATTAGTTAATTGACTCAGGCGTGACTTTGCGAAGATCCCTCATAAAATACAATAGACGGCGTATATTTAGTAACTTAATACGCTTAACTAATACGCTTTAACTACGTCGTCTATTGTATTTTACTTATTGTAAAATAATGATATTCTGCGATGTCTTCCAGGCAACCTTGGAATGGACAGTGATTATGAGACAAAATTCAAAACTCAAAAGTCATTTATTCAAACTAGGCTGAAAATCAGCACTTTTCGAACGTCAAAATTACATAAGACAGTCCCCCAAAAACGCCCACCCTTCACCACTTCCTAGTGCTTAAGCTGGGAAGAAGAAGTGGCGCAACAAACTCCTCAGCAGCACAGCTGTCTGTGTAGTTGGAAGAACTTGATTCTATATAATAATGCTTTAATGCAAAAATAATTTACATAAGCACAAATTGCAATCAACTCATAAAATAAAAACATTTTAATGAGTGATTGTGATTGTGAGTTATTTTATTACTTTTTAGGGTAAGTTGCATATCCGAAAGGTGCCAAATGGAACCCTATTACTAAGCCGCCGCTGTCCATCCGATTTTTTGTTTGTCTGTCTGTCAGCGGGCAGTATCCCAAGAACCGTAAGGTAGACAGTTGAAATCTTTACAGATTGTGTATAACACCAAATAATAAAAATTAAATAACACCATACAATAATCCTTCAAAATGAAAAAAAAAATCTTACCCTGGTATGTGGTGTAATTGTCTAGATTTCATTGAGTCGAGTACCAATATCATTTTTCCTTTTTTTTTTCTTCAAAAATGAAGAAATATGGGGCTGTATAACTTGTCAGTTTAAGACCATTTTTTTACGAGCTCTCTCGCAACAACTAAACAAGTAAGGAATTTGAAACTTCTGTGTACTATGTATATAATCAGAAAATACAAAAAATGCCGATTCATAAGGTAATAGGAGCGATTTTCTGCAACTACAAAAAAATACTTTGTAATACATAGTATCATTATAAAATACAAATTTATCTTTTCGAATCAAAAAAAAATTTCGATTTAAAAAAATTAAGATGAAATTTAATAATATTCTTCATTGAAGAATGTTGTACGGTGGTACAGAAACCTTCGTGTGCGAGTTCGACTCGCACTCGGGCAGTTTTTTTCCTTCATGGAGGCTTTAAATGTACCTGACAATTGTTTACTTTGTGTGGTTATTTGGTACTTTTGAATTTATATTTCAGCTAGTAAAGCATATTTTACAAACGAATTCGTTTTTTTAGATATATATAAAATTAATATTAATACTTACTCAATAATTTGGCTAAGGCTAGAATTAGGTCCATTTTAACATGACACATAAATTGAACTGCTGGGGAGTTTGTTGCGCCACTTCTTCTTCCCAGCTAACGCACTAGGAAGTAGTGAAGGGTGGGCGTTTTGGGGGACTGTCTTATGTAATTTTGACGTTCGAAAAGTGCTGATTATCAGCCTAGTTTGAATAAATGACTTTTGAATTTTGAATTTTGAACCTTTTTTGTAACCTGCCATTCTTCCGGACTTAACAGCACGCAAAGTTGTCATGACGATGTTTGCAACGCAATTGATAAGGATTGTCTGATCAATTGACACAATTATGAACATACGCATTTATATCAAGATTGCATAAACCAGAATGTTTGGACTCGTTTGTCATATCTATGTGGGTTGAACTTTTTCGTGTTTTGATTACAGCCATACTGGTACTTAACCTGAAACTATGTTATAGGGAACAAACTTACTACTCCATTCATTTAAAATTCTCAGTAGGTAATCTAATGCGTCATGGTCTTCAGTTAATAAAATCGGTTTTAACAATTAATCGTAAATAGACAGAGTAGACATATTATAATAACATTGACAAAACTCAAACATAAATCCATACTCTCTCTAGAATACCTTCAATTTCAGGCATAGTTGGGCGTCTTCAGTGGCATAGCGTTCATTTGTTTCAGCCCCACCCGCTCCACTGCCACACGGAGATACGAACCTGTGTCAGTTATTCTATCGTCGTTCAGCATATTCTATCTATCGATTTGACCAGATGATTGCACATACACAAAACAATCTTACAAGTGACGTATGGTAGCTAATAGTACCTACCTATAAAGGCCACAGGATACCTACTTACAAAGATTTTACTGTAATTTTTATTCGCCTACAAACTTGCACTTTGACGCTTTTAAAGAATAGGTTTTACCCGCGGCTACGCCCGTGTGGAGGTTGAAAATTATCATACGGGAACATACTACCGGGATAAAATGTATCCAATGTCCTAACCCAAGACATGGTGTCATCATTCTCCTGCCCTTATCTCAATTTATTTGGGGTCGGCGCAACATGTCTTTTCTCTTCCACACTTCTCCTAATAGCCGCCATCTCGGTCAAAAGTATGGAGAAAAAATACTAGGTCATGGCGTACTTCATCCAAATCCGTTCAGCCGTTAAGGCTTGAAAGGGTAACACACAGACAGGACTGAGTTAGTTTCGAGTTTATAATATTCGAATGGATAAATTTCTTTAAATCATTTCCAAGCCCACTTTACACTTGTCTGTTACTGCATTGTAGTATGTAGGGGCAGTCAAGTCACTCAGCGATCATTTTCAGGACAGTATTGGAGCTGGCCCGCACCCTGCGCACTAAGGACGCGCACCGTTTGCGCATGGTGGCGTGAAAACAGTCGGTGCGCGTTTTCGCAAACATACCCGAGGCGCTGCAGAAGCCGGGGAACCTCAGCATGGTCCTGAACGCGTTGTTATACTGGACGCGGATGGCGCTGTACCACGCTTGTGTGTAGCGAACCCATAGGCTGCACATGTACAGGGAGGTGCAATAGGCCTTGAAAAGAATAACGTACAAACCTGCCAGCTAGCATACTCGCACTTTGCAGTCGGTTTTTTACAGCTAAAACACCCAAGTTGTAATTTATTTTCTGAAACAGAAAAAACACATTAGCCGTCATATCAATAAGTCCTATAATATTATTAATTATTTAATAATATTATTTAATTGTAATATGTGGAGAAAGTAGTGGTTAGCGTATTTAAAAAAAACAGTAATATTTTAAGATATTATGACTATTTCTTATTGTGCTGCTGTTTGTTTTTCCTTAAAATAAATAAATAAATTATGTACTTTTTTATTGTTTCTGTTTATTGTCGCTAAATAAATAAAACGTAAATTGCACTAATATCGACTTTAAAAGTTGTCTGAAATATAAGTTATATTATATTAAAACAAAATCAAATAAACCAACTCTGAATCGAATTATCTTACAATTTTACAACTACAACATGACCGTCTTACAACAAGTTGTTTCTGCGTCTGTGATCTCCATCACTATGCAAATTGGACGCGAAAGATTTACATACAGATTAGTTTCGAGTGTAAGATCCGTGATCGCAATGATGAAACTATCGGTGCGACTGCTGCTGCGACTGTGGTTGGTATTTGTTACATGATTACCCCGCTGAAAGCAATGCAACCACAGAATGCAACTTATAGAGTGACTGAGGTCATAATTATATAGTTCAGGTTGGTAAACTGGCTATGTGCCTGGCAGAGTTATTCTATTGCTTGATTTTTGCTACCAAATTGAGAATTGACAAATTCATAGATAAACGACATATAACTTAACTTTACATAATGTTTACGATTTTCTCGTTAAACGTAGCTGTAATTCATCAGCTCTCCAAGGTAAGTGGAACAAAATGAAAAAAAAAAAAAAAACATCTGTAATACCTGTTAGAACACGTGAATATCGATATTAGACGTGCCTTTGACTGATAACACCTTTACGTGACAATCAGTGCATAAATAATAATAACCTTCATAAGTTTGCTCTATTATCCCTGATTGTTTTATCAGAACTACAATCAGTTTCCAATCTCAGCGTGTTTGCGAATTACATTGCTAGTTCGGCGTTTATATATTCTTTCAAGACGCCTATGTAAAGTCAGGGAAAATAACTGTGTACCAAATTGACTACCAGCTTAAATTATACGTAAATTCAAATCAAAACTGTCATTCTTTGACAGTTGTATGAAATGGCTTTATACTCGTATCAAGGCAAATTGTTAATGTCAATTTGATGAAAAATTTATTTCTCTGGCTGGACATACATTCAAGTAATCTTATCTAATCCAATAAGGCAGCTATATTAGTTATTTACATTCTTTTATTAATTTATTTCTAAGACGTTTCCACGTGTAGAGATAAGATAAAGTTTATTTTTCCATTCCATTATATACCTTTTTCGTTTGTTTTAAAATAAATCTCTTGAAAGGCTATCTATTATCTTCTTCAACAATCGCTCAAAAAGTTTACATTTAATTTGTTCAAAATCACATTAATTTTCATGCACGATCAGTTGCAGATGTCATGTAGAACATAGCAAATCTATGATCGACAAAAACATTGAGAGCAATACATCACTGGGTTCTATGGCAGATATAGTCATTAGTTGCGATCATTACCAGCAATGGATGTGGAATGAATCACTGGAGGAATATTAAGGGGTTTTAATACAAATGAATGTGTGACAGAGACAAATTATTTGTTTGAAATGATCGTGTCTTTACTTCGACTGCAAAAACGTTATGGACTGTCCCATCCCATCTAAGGACACCGGCTGGAGGTAGCTAATTATTAGTATCTCCCCGAAATTAAGCAAGTAACTTAACATAAAATCACGCCGTATTCTCCGAAGAGTTCGGCAGGAGTAGTGTTACCATCTATGTATGGGAGGATACCTGTCTAAAAAAAAAAAAACTGAAAGTCATAATAAATCAAAAGTATGAACAATTTACGACCACTAACAGCGTGATATTTTTCCGACGACATTTTTTCTTCTAAAATAATATTTAAAAAAACTTGACACGAAAAGTTTTCTTGCGTAACTTTAATAATACCAGCCTGTTACTGTCCCACTGTAGGGCAAAGGCCTCTGCTCATACAGAGAAGGCACGAGCATTGATCACCACGCTTGCTCAAGACGGGTTGGAGATTTCAGACTTATATTACTATAAAGTCCAGGTTTCCTCACGGTGTTTTCCTTCACCGATGTCAATAATGTCCAAGATAAACTCAGAAAGTACATATAAACTAATAGCACTTTTACCGACTCTATTGTCAGACGATTCCTTTCTTTACTCCACTGTGCATTTATTACGGAAAACATTCGCTCCACATTAGCATTTGCATTTATTTTGTTGGTTTTGGTCAGCTAGACTAATGATATTTTCTATATTATTTATCAGATAAGTCAGTAAAATTATGCGCACACAAATACTTTTTACATAATGCACACAGTGAAGGTGGTTGACACGATTCTTTTATCGGGTCTGATACGATTTCCATTTTTTCGTGGAATCGTTCACCCACTTTTGTCTAGAGCAGAGATAAATTGAAATACACAAAGTGTTTTTTTTTTTGAGTAATTTGTGCTCAAAACAACATCACGCCTGTATGTATTCCTCGAAGGGTTAGGCAGAGGTGTACCTATAGAACATCTCTATATAACTGGCGAAATCTGGGTATACTATACACCCACATTTCGCCAGTTATGTTATGTTTATGTTGTGCACAATGTTCAATTAAAAAAAGAAAAGACGTACCGGCAAATTAAAATAATTCTTAACTACATTATATTATTATAATTAGGTAGTCGTGATAGTAAAGTTAAGTAATGTAAACGATAACGTTTACGTTGAGCAATTTAAATTTGCATATAATATTAAGGGCCGATTTCACCAATGGAACTGAACGCGATCAGCACATGTAAACCGCGTTCAAGACCTGTCACTTTCATTATTGTTATAGAATTATGACACTGACAGGTCTTGAACACAGTTTAACTGTGCTGATTGCGTTCACTTTCATTGGTGAAATTGACACTAAGAAAAACTAGAGTAATTGTTTCAATAAAATTATCATGAATATTTTCATTAGGCACGCGTTTACGAGTAGTCATTTAGAGAATTTTACTGTCTTAGATAACGTGTAAAACTTCGTCATGCTCCCCAACAACCCCATCTCCTGTTTTCCATTTATAAGTTTATAATACTTTTGTACCCATTATTTACCCAATTTGTAAATACTTAAAAAAAGTACCTTGAATGGTATATACAAACACTTACTGTTTATCCTCAAACTTTTTTCCACACTTCATGTTGAAAAAAGTAAGAAAACAAAAAAAAAAAAAAGGATTTTCTTTCTTTGTCGTGTGGTTAGTGAGTGCCAGAGCTTTAAAGCCGCCCATGGGAGAAGACAAATCAGTAAACAGTTTAAAGAAACGAATCAAGAACTCTCCGTGCAAAGCTTTATTACTTTGCTATGTAGTTTTGCTCAGGCGCTTATAACAATAGCCCAAAGTCTCAGCTTGCATCTTTCTATATACGTACAGATTAACTAATACAACTTGTTTTTTACTTTTTTAGTTAGTTTTTAGGCAGACGTGTTTTAAATTAATTATAAAATAAAATACATAAGAGATGTTACTTACGGAGGTTGTTTTGCCGGAATCTGTGGAGCCAGAGTTGGAAATTTAAATTTGATTGAACGGAGTCGGAACCAAATTCGGAGGCGGAGGTAGAAGAAAGATGTTCCATATAACACTTTTTCGTATTGAAATGAAGTTATCCCAAAAATAAAACTACATAATACACCGCTCTTAACTTAATATAATAAATCGTGACGCATCTGACGTCATACACAAAACAATAAACTGAGTGTTCGAGCGCGAGCGTGTATAAAAATACAAAATTCATATTCAAAAGTAATGACTTAGGTTTTTGAATTTTGTATTTTTGATAGGTACGTCTTGTCGCTGCGAAAAACGAGTATCCGCCAGCAGTGTGTACAGTCAGCAATCAACTATTAATACATATATTTATCCCTTTTGCTTACACGGGACCTACAATCTTTTGTAACTTGAGCGAGAAAATCGTTGATAAAATTCAATTCATTTATTCAAACTAGGCTGAGAATCAGCACTTTTCGAACGTCAAAATTACATAAGACAGTCCCCCAAAACGCCCACCCTTCACCACTTCCTAGTGCTTCCCAGCTAGGGAACAAGAAGTGGCGCAACAAACTCCCCAGCAGCACTGCTGTCTGTTCAGTTAGAAAAAAAAAATTACTTTATTCTATACAATAGTATGCAAAATAATTTACATTACTCAACACAAAACAGTAAATAAATTTATTGTATTTGCCAAAATAACAGCTAGCACACGCCAGTATACCAACAAAACAATCGAAATATATACTCAAGCAAAAATAAAAACTCAAAACATAAACAGAACTTAATACCGGAATAAAAGCTTCCAGGCATAAAGGGCGTGCCCGCTTACATATAGCTAATAAAACTGTAACTCGAAGGCACTGATAAACTAGGACCATCGGAGTAAAAATAAATAATCAGTTAGGCAAAAATAATATATGATCAATTGTCAAGGTCGCTAGCTAACCATATATAGCAAAACAGCTCATAAAAAAAAAAAAATACCTGGGCGACAAGTTAAAAGTTGTTTGTACGCGCTCTAGTTACGTGTTTCGATAAATCAAATGATACCCCGTGTTTTAACATCAATTTGAGCTGTATAACTATGCTTAAGTATTCGAAAAAATAATAACTTTCATTTAGCTATAAGTTTTAACCGACAGATTTTTTTATGAGTGTCTTATTAAAATTACTTCTTGTATAGTATTTAGTGACAGGTCTCGTCAGTGGAGGATATTTGGACCACTTTTGCCGATTGTCATTTCGCAGTTTAGTTACCTAAACCGCATAAACATGCAGCAGGCGGCATACAGCCAGGGTTCTTTATTTAATCCCGTGTGTTGACTGCAGTGAGTAATAAACCAGTCAATTTCGCGTCTAATACATTTTGTATGAAGACTCTGCGGTCTAGTTGTAAAAGCACGAATTTTCAGCTGAAAATTATAATGTTTTGTATTATTATATAGGGCTTTTGTTTGAACATGCAGTTGCTCTTTTGCGGCGATTCGCTTTCGTTGTAAGTAGTTGGGTTTTATTCTTGATTGCGGCTTTTCTCTTTGACATTGTGCAAGTACAAACAACAGTTTTTTTTTTAGTAACAGATTATTCAAACTATTTATTCGCATACAGGGTTTAGATTTTATAAATAGTGCTTTGAACTCAATAGTCATTATTAGGCACAGTTTGTATAGTTTGACATACTCGTAGGAACGAAGTGATATCCAAAGATATGAAAATGTTACCTTTCTGTCATCATTAGATAACAGATACCACATTTCTATCACCACGTAACTGCTATTTATATGTACTATCGCGGACACTGGCGACTGACCACTTTTTGACCTTATTGCCCTAGTAATAAGGTCGAAAAATGGTCAGGCGCCAGTGTCTTCGATAGTACATGCACAATCAAAGGCTCCCGCAGACAAGCGCGACGCTACACCGGTAGAATAATTTTCGTATTTTTTTAATACAAATTGGTGCATTAAAGTCGCGTCGCGCCTGTCTGCACGAGCCTTTATAAGTCACTGCTTATTGAATTCAAATTGAAACTATAAACTTCAAAGGAGTTGTAAAATACTAGACGCCCAGGTTCTGGCAACAACAGGTTAAAATAAACAGGTGGCGTTCCATCAACGAAATGTTTTTCTGTCATTCCAACCTCAAATTAAACGACAACAACCACACGCAACATTGCATTGAAACAGGCTTTAAAAACATTCCCTAGAGAGTGTACAGTTAGTATTTATTTTATTTTGTTAAGTACTAGCCTACACTGTCCCACAGCTGGGCAAAGGCCTTCCCTAAGTCCTTCCAGGAACTCCTTTCCCGCGGCACCTCGAACCAGCCCTAGCGGCACGTGTCCAGCATATAAATTGCCGCTCTCACATTCATACAATACCTCAGTGTTAGCACGACTCATTCAGTTTATGAAAGAAACTATCACCCTGAAAACAGTGACAGAGACGAAATCACACAAAGGCGAACTTTTGAAGTTGAACATTTTTAGGCGTACCTAGCGCTCTTTCTGAATAGTGAATGAAACTGAATCTTCACGCTCGGGTCGGTGACGCTGAGTCGGTTATACTCGGCTCCAATCGGTCGGTAAGGCTGAATCGAAGTGCAAACTTACTACTGGAGCCGCTAAAACCCATAAGCGGCTCCAGTAGTAAGTTTGCACTTCTATCGTGTGGTCATAAGCACACACCATATTTTTTTTCTAAAACTCGTTATGTCATATTTACGGACGCATAAATACAGTAAAATAAAATATATGTAAAAATGTTTTTAATTTTATTTAGTACTTGTTAGTTTAATAAAAGCTTGTGAAAATATTAGTTACATATACTGACAATTCACTTACACGATTTATAAATAGATCGTTGAATCAGTTTTGATTAGACTAAAGAGTAATCGTAATAGATCATTCTTTTCACACAGATAGTCACTTTCAACTGGAAGCAATTTTCAATCGCTCCGTAGTTCGATCGGTTTTCAGTAAAAAAAATATTATGTTTACAGACTCCCGCGCTTAGAAAACTCCTCATAAACTCGCCTCAAAGAGGTATCTTCGACGGATTTTTATGCAAAAGCTTACTAAAGACTCGTCCTCCTAATATATTCAAGAACTTTCAGTTTTTAATCAAATTTTAATTTCGGTTGCCTTTGGGTAAACTTTTACCTCTCCTAATTCGGATCCATCATCAGTCCTAAGAGGCTTGTAAAGGTAAAGACTTCACGACTTTGAAACTTTTTTCAGAGAGCGAAGTTATTTTGGTTGTGTTGTAGTTAGGAAAATCGTGGTCTAGTAAGTAGGTAAAATAATTATTGCGTAAGTGAATAAAATCACTAGAATCTTCCGTTATTAAAATTGAGTTATCCATAGTGTTATGTGTTTTTGCATAATTAAAGTAGCGTTACTGTATGGCGGCCTTCGACAGCAAAAAATATATAAATATTATATAGCAATGCGATGTTTATGTTGCCTTACATTTAGCAGTTAATAAATAAAAATAAATAAAATAAATAGTGTTTTATTTCAGGCAAAATACCCATATACAAAAAAACAATAAATATTAGTAAAAAAAAACATTAACATTAAAAATTATTAATAAAAATTATCATTAAAAATTATCATTAAAAACGTATCATTAAAAATTATCATTAAATAAAATAAAACATTCATTAAAAATTATCAGTCTTAAAAATAAACATTCATTTCTTTCGTCATTTTTTATTCTCGTTTAGGTGAACAGAAATCCAGTGTACAAATATGGGACTTGTAAGGTTGCACGAGACAACCCTCAAAATGCTGTTACTGGAGCGTCTCAAACTTTGCCAAAAAGACGCGACCCTCGACCTCATGATGGCGTAAAAGTCCGGGACCCTCGCTTCAGCAAACATGCTCGAGGCACTGCAATATCTTGGCAGTTTCATAAGGGTTCGGTAAGCATCATTGTACTGAACCCGTAATGAACTGTACATCTTTTTTGTGAAGTTGCACCAGAGTTGGCAGGTGTACATTGACAAGCAATAAGCCCTGAACAGAGTGTTCTTTACGTCCTTGGTGCACTTCACAAATTTGCGTGCGAGCATGTTACTCCTCACTGAGAGGGCCCTACGCTCTCTTTCTATGTCGCAGTCGTCGTGAAGTTTGTCCGTCAAAATGTGCCCTAAATATTTGAACTGCTTTACGACCTTTATGGTCGCCCCATTCAAGTACAGACTGGGTATGTACCCCGGACCAGCTCCAGACCTGAATACCATGGATTCTGTTTTAAGAACATTATATTTCAGTCCGTGGGCATCAGCATAATGCTCACAGACAGACAAAAGTTTCCTCAAGCCTTTGATTGAGGGACTCAAAAGAACCATGTCATCAGCATAGCTCAAGCTGTTCACGCAGACATTGCCTAGGTGACAGCCAACTTTGGTTCTTCTGAGTTCCGCAATCAGATCGTTGATATAGAGGTTAAAGAGGTCCGGAGAAGTCAACCCTCCCTGGCGAACACCACAATCTAACCTGTAACTACTAGATAGAGTGTCACCCCATTTCACTTGATTGGTTTGGCCTCCGTACCAGACCCCCAACAGATCTACAATTTGGTGGGGTACTTGTGACTTTTTTAGCTTGTCCCAGAGAATTTCATAATTCACCAGGTCAAAAGCTTTGCTCAGGTCTAAGAAGCAAGCATACACTGAGGTTCTCTGGTGGGTGTAGTAGGCAATCGTACTCTTAAGGCTAATAATCGCAGAGTCTGTTGAGAGTCCGGGTCGGAAACCAAACTGCGCATCGTCAATTTTTAAATTCTTCTGCAGTTCAGGCTGTATGAGACGCTCCAGCACCTTGCCTATAACCGTACCGAGTGAAATTGGTCGGTAGTTACTAGATGCACTCAAATCGCCTGTTCTATTTTTGACGACTGGAACCACCACAGTTCTCATTAAAAGTTCCGGCAGGTAGGCGTGTTTGACACATAAGTTTAAATTAACGGTTTCTGTATTTGGTCACCTGTATTGGAAATATTTTAGGTTTTTTAATGTCTTTCAGTCGTTGTTGCAATTTCAATCTGAATCTTCCTAGAAGTAAGAAACTTTCACCCAGACATCGCTATCTTGCTCAACTTCCGATATCTCTGCTCACCTCAAACTCTGATCGACTGCATTTATGTCAGATTATCAACAGCAAATGACGGTGAACTTGTAGCAAACTTACTTGGTTATCAGTAGAAACGTGCTCACTTAACAAGACAACTTAATGCAGCCGTCCTATGTGAAAGAGTCGCTACAATGATTTTCCTAACTCCTAGTTCTAGAGGGACTGAATGGAAAAAAAAAAACAATATCTAAAATACAATAGACGTAGATATACAAGTCAATCGCCATCCTGAGGTTGCCTCGTTGAGAGGTGAAACACGTGTCGATATCTTACAGGGGTTTTTTATGACTCTTTAGGAATCATCATCTATAATGTTCCCACAAAGTAAAGCGCCTGCCTGTGTTCGAACCCACGACCTACAACTCGTAAGTCTGGGCCGTTACCACTGGGCCACCACTGCTCTTCTTCTCTTTAGGAATAGGTAAACGGAATAGGTTACTAAATATATCTACGTCTATTGTATTTTATCATGGATTTCCGCAAGATCACGCCTGAATCAAGTAATTATAATATCTAATCAAATAAATATATTTTTAAAGTATATTTTCTACGCTCTTCCCCTTTATGGAAGCAACCACATCTGTTGGGCAAAACTGACCAAATTATTCGCAGCACACTGAAATCTATTTTAAATGTGGCCTTAGATGACCGAGCGTGGCTTCAATCCACACTAACCATCAGTTTTGGTGGCCTCGGCGTCCGCAAAATTACCAGTAGTTTACCGGTATTCTTGTCTTCTATCCACAGCACTGAAAAGTTGACCGGGAAAATGTAAGCTCCTTCTTGGTTGACTATGAAGTGCCGTGCTTGACCAATACGGTGAACGCTTGGGAAGCGGCTTGCCCGGATACGGATTGGCCCGTAAACCCATCTTCCCAGAGACAGTGGGATGAGCCGCTCTGCAGGTTGGTACGGAATTATCTTATCTGTCTTATCAATACGTCCACCAATACTGCTGAGCGTTGCCACCTGCTGGCTGTGCAAGAGTAGGAGCCGGGCCTCCGCTAGATGCTGGGTGACACCACCTCCCGGGTCGCTACTTGTCTGCGTTTGGGTGCTCGTTGTGTGGTTCCACATTGCTGCCAGTGCGGAGAAGCTGTCGATTGCCTCGGACACCATGGACTATCTTGCAGTGAGACCGTAGACCGGATAGCACGGCACGCCAGCATTAATGACATCATCCGTCGTGCTCTAGTCATCGCCGGGCTGCCAGCTGTTTTAGAACCCAACGGCCTGGCATGCGACGGAAGATGGGAAGAGATTAGATGGAATGACCATAATGCCTTGGAATGTAGGTCGGCCTTTGGTGTATGATGCATCATGTGTCGACACCCTTGCACCAACTTATTTTCCTAGCACGGTGCACTGTGCTGGGGCGGCTGCTGCAGGTGCGGAAAACCTCAAACGGCAAAAATATTCTAATCTTATAGGGAGTTATTTGTTCGGGCCGTTTGGGGTAGAAAAACTGGGGCCATGGGGTCCGAGTTCCCACTTGGTTTTTCAAGACATCGCCAATCGGTTGGTCGACTCTTCACGTGACCTGAGCCCTGGCTTATTTTTTGGCCCAAGAATCAGTATCGTCTTACAACGGGGCAATGCTGCCAATTTTCCTGTTGACAGCGATGTGGATGAATTTTTGATGCCCTTTGATTCTTTCCCCTCCTTTTTTATATACATGTACATTATTATTATTATAATTTTATGTCTGTTAGCGTATATTGTGTAAATATTATAGTCCACGATCCCCGGGCCGCCAGATGTCACATTTTTTGATGACCAAAATGTGTAAGATTGAGTAGTGTTAGAAGACACGCGACCCGTCATTGAAGATTTGTCAAAAAAAAACAATACGTCATGACGGTGCATCCGTCATGACGTATCGTTTTTTTTGACGGTTCACATGGCATACGGAAATAATTTTTTTCGCGATTCGTCAAAATATCCGAATAAATGTTCACACTTGGTTCGTGATTCAGAATTCAGTCTTGGACGAGCGCTTCATCGGATTCGTCACAAAAAATACACGATTCATGTTTGACGAACGTGATTTTTAAAAGCCGATATGTGATTTAAGACGTATTCCTCATCTTTCACGATTCGTGATGCATGTGAACACGGGCGACAAGGATCATGGCGGGCAAAAAAAAAAAAGTATCGTGAAACAAGACGATTCGTTAAAAAACACGTGCGAAGGAGTCCTTAGTATGTACTATGATCGTGTGCCTACCTGCTAGCTTGGCCAGACGGCCATTTTCCAGGTACCGTTTTCAAACGGGTTTTCACCAAACTCTAATGAATTATACACCTACACCTTCCTCATGGGTCACTCCGTCCATTGATGAAAACCGTTTGAAAATCCGTTCGGTAGTTTTTGAGTTAATCGGGAAAAGAGCGGCAGACGCGACGGGCGACTTTGATTTATAATTAAGGATGAGAATTTCATATTTAGCTCTTTCAGTGGTTTTAAATCAAAACTGTCAAATCACATAATGGAAACCACTCACTAATAATGTTACTAGCCTACTAGTTGAGAATAAAACCGATGTTTGGCCCCGCAAGTTTTTAACAAAATCCCAAAGCAAATTAAACAGTTAAATTTAAATGGGTTTAAAAAGGAGCTTAAAGAGTTACTATGTAAAAAGTGTTATTATAATTTGAACGACTTTTTGAATGATACTTTGACATCTTAATCTAATTGTGATCTCTCTTTTATAACAAATAGCTTGACATTACATTTTGAAATTGACATTTATTAATTATTGTACATTTTTTTGACATATCTATTGGCACTGAAATGCCTCTTATTGTATCGATTCTAACCTAATTATTTATATTTTTGCGTTGTAATAATTCATTATGTAGATATACCTGATATTTGCACGCCCCATGTGGCAGAATGTGATGAGACGTTTATGTTAATTTGAGACCTTGTATTGTACCATGTTCGGACAAATAAATGAATTTGAATTTGAATTTGAATTTGATGAAGGTGTAATCCAACCAAAATAAACACAATTCTTTTTTTAAATATTATTATATTGTATCAGTGTCCGTTACCTAGAGTAAGCTTAATACAATATGTTATCTTATGTTCTCATGTAAGTGGCTCTTTTTGTCTTTTTGAGAATAAAGTATTTAAACCTAATATTTATTTGAGCAAATATGTATGTATGTAACTATAATCTCATATTAGTAGATTATACCTTCATCGTATATCTTGGGTGATCAAGTACTACCTAGAACGAATTGCATCCGAGATCTGGGGGTTTATCATGATTCTAAGCTAACGTTTGAATTTCATGTCGATGCCATAGTCGCTAAAGCATCTAAGGCCCTAGGTTTCATAATGCGGCTGTCCAGGTGCTTCACTCAAGCCAAAACTTTAAAGATTCTATACTGTACTTTTGTTAGAAGCCACTTGGAATACGCGTCTGAAATCTGGAATCCATGTTACCACAAGTACATTGATCGTATAGAGAACATCCAGAAAAGGTTCATTAAGTATTTGTGGTATCATCAGAAAGTGCCCTACCGGTCTGAAGATTACCTCAACCTTTGTAAGAAGTATCATATATTACCCCTAATTAATCGGCGAACAATCTCTGACTGTATTTCATTATTTAAAATTTTCAATAATTCAATTAATAACTCCGATATTCTATCCAAATTTTATTTTAACGTTCCCGGAAGGTCGAATCGATGGAACGCACCGTTGCGTGTTCCATTTACCTCTACGAATTACAGGCAAAATTCATTTATAGTGCGTGCAAGTAGTAACTTTAATAGTATGTGCAAACAGCATGATTTTGATCCTTTCTTGACAAGTGTGGTCTCGGTCAGAAAGTGCCTGAGCCTTGGCTTTTTTAAATTAAGATTTCGCATGTTCAGGTCCTTGTTCTTGTATAAATATAAAATGTGAATTGGTTTAAGCTTGAATGTACTGTTGTGTAATGTACTGTTTATTTTTCTTTTCTTTTTTGGTAGCTGTGTTGTGCTGTTCACATTCTTTCTTGCCAATCTGTTTTTTAGAAGTGAAGACTTTTAATTGGCTGTCAGTCTCACATACAATTTTTTATTCTGTTTGTTTTAGCTGTAAGTCATCCATAGTTAATAAATAAATAAATAAATATTGTGTGTTTATATTTAAATAGTGTTTTTTTTTTAGATTTTATCTATTTTGTTATCTCTTCTACTCATAAGCACGTTGTCTACATCTCGTTTTATCTACTTTCCTATAGAGATTTCCTTAGAAATATGCATCCTGTGTACGTATTTTTATATTCCTCTCTTTCTGTCTGCTTATGTGTGTTATTATTACATAAATAAATAAATATGGATTGATTTTAGGTACATATGTCCCATTTAAACGATGAAGATGATGAAAATGGCGGGATGAGCTTTACGACTTTAGTGACAACCTACTAATGCGAGTCAGTCAAAGTTGGCTTGTATACCTAGATAGGATATATTGGCGCCTCAATGACATTGACAGGGGGCGTTGTTTGTAAGAAATTGTGAAATTGATCCAGCAACTGTATTAATAAAATACGATGGCGGCGTTAGTTCCGATTTTAGCCACGCGCCAAAAGAACCTTGTAGCTTTGAACAGACATAGGGATGTTTGTCTATTTGTTCTCAAAGTGGAAACCTATTTAAAAAAAAATACTCGCATTATATAGGTAGCTTTATAGCTCTCACCGCCCACCTAGGGCACTACGAAATATTAACATTACAGTAGTACCTACTCGAGAGAATAGTAGGAACTCGAGTGCTTGTGCAAGTAGCTTGTTAGTTACTAGTTCTACAGTACACTAGTACGTTTGAGTTGAGTGCTTTACTTAGTCTTGAAAACGGGAATTTGAGCAGCCAATAGTTTAATAGTACCTACCTACCTATCTAGCTGAGTTAAATTAGGACGTGATTAAATATAATTTGAATATTATTAAATTGTACTATATTAATATTTACCTTATTTGTTCCTTACCTGAGCGTTTTCAGTATATTTCTTAAAAGCCAAGCCAAGCTATTTTATCTCACAATAAATCCTACTTATTCATATTCATCTATTGCATTTCATGTTGTTTACAGGTTGTTACATTATGATAGAAATATAAATAAGGGCGATTTTCTGCAATTACAAAAAATTACTTTGTGATTCAGAGTATCATTGTGAAATAAAAATTAATCATTGCGATTTTTTAAATTTAAGATGAATAATATTCTTCTTATCTGAACTAAAACAAATACGATAAGGTACGGAACCCTTCACGTCCGAGTCCGACTCGCACTTGGCCGGTTCTTTGTGGTACTGCTACCTTAGTGAGCGAGTCGTGTCGTTGAGCCGATATCAGACGCTACACTCGAGAGTGAATGTTCATTATTTGTTTATTTCTACATTCACACGACAAAATTACACAGGAATGAACGTTCATTATCCGCTCCTTTCACTCCATTTTTCAATCATTCGGTAAGATAGTGAACATGCCAAAATCCCAGTAAGCCCTTTCATTTGATATGTCACGTGAAACAGTTTGCAAAACTTTCTTTTATAATTTTCTTATATAGCTCCCAAACTGACCCCCATTATAACATTTAAAATTCATCTATTTACGCTATACTTACGTGTTTGGTTCACAGAAATTCATATGTGTACCAAATTTCAACTTAATCGGTCCATTAGATTCGGAGCAAATTGGGTGTGACGGACGGACAGACACATGAGTAATCCTATAAGGGTTCCGTTTTTTTATTCGGACGTACGGAACCCTTAAAATACCCTTAAAAAACTACTACCTCGTTATAAACCTATTGCTTGATATGGACTTTTCATTGGCCACAAATGTAAGCGATCGAACAAGTCCGTGTAATAATACCCACGCAAGTACCACTTCGTCGCCATCGCGCGAAGAACCTGGATGAAGCTTGCACAGCAGCGTGGGGAATGGCACAAGAAAAGGGTAGGCTCTATGCCCAGTCGGGTTGTGGATGATGATGATGATGATGAAGGAAAACTTGTCACTTCTTGTAAATGAATTTCTTCTAAATCAAAGTTTAGCACACCCACAGGTAACTTAGTGGAAGTATATTCGGAAAATAAACTTTAACTTACTTACTCGTTCTACAAATTCAATAAACACAACGCTACTTCCGTAATACGATTAATTAAAATTATAACACAACACAGCCAAGTTCTCGAGTTCATTTGAAATTGTTAATCCATTACACGAGGTTCTAACTGGTTACCGCATCACAAAGGAAAAACTTTATAATTTAATTATGTCTGACATCGACTTTCAGTCATTTCAGTAATAGGGTTACAGTTAGAAATGTGTAAGATGAGACGGAACTTGTTCATGTGTGTTTGTGTGACTGAGATTTTGGTAAAAGAGTATAAAGAGTTACTGTGATGTGAACATTTAAAAATATTATATTAAAGACTAGCTTAGCAAATTCAATTTGTGCTCGGAAAGATATTTATTTATTTATTTATCTCCTTACATCTATCATTACAGGATAACCCAATAATATAATCGATACTAACATCTATATATAACAAATTACAAACAATGCATTCCTTGAGAACAACAGAATCAGAACAGAATATTGTAACTTTATAACACATAATACCAAAATGGTTTACATTTCAAAAACATAATTTAAAAAATCCTTAACTTGTTACCAAAGAGTTTTCTACCTTATTGCATGACAAAGGTCCGCCCGCCCGTTTCTAAGCTATGTATTCTTGACAGGAATTTAGTTATTTAATAGTGCTATAGTTCGGTATTCTATATTCGTTCTGTTTCTGAACTTTGTAAAACAATAACAGCTACCTATTGAGAATGTATCCGAGGACTTCAAAAGCCTATATTCTAGAACCTTATCCATGTTCAAGGGGGTATAAGCCCTCGTCTCGCCACGTACATACCTATAAACGTCTTAGTAACATCGTCCTTTTGACTGTATAACTTTCTGCCACATCGAAACAGTTCAATAGCCTGGTTATTGTCGTCCCACTCAAGTTATAAACTGAAGGAAATTAATAGATTATGTGGTAAATTTTGGTGTAGGCGTAGACTTACGGGCCGCCTGACCTATGGCTTATGTCCCTTACACACAATGTAGAATCGCTAATATTAATGTCAGCAGTTTATTGATTAGTTTGCTTATTAGATATTACGTGTTTATCAATAATTGTGATCTTTGGTGCCAGGCCACCTTTAGTTTGATGAATACATTATAAGTAAGCGTCAATTTACAAAAAGTTTGTCAACAAGTCTATGAATGAGTGATACATAGATGAGTGACATTCAATTTGAATTTCTACCAATAAAACAGCACTCTGCCATTTGTTGTTTGCTTGATCGGTACTTCATTACTTCGTTAGATTTTCTATGTCTATGATCGCTTTAACTAGGTATACTCCACGATTAAGGTCACACATCACTAAAACATAACCCTAATTTGGTATCGGGTATAAAAAGAACGATCTGTTACCAAGATATTTTATCAAGAACGATTTAAATAAGTTAGAAGACTTGGATTCATGCAAGTTTACATTTTCACCAGATAGTATCCTAGAAAACGTCCTATGAATAAATAAACCAACACTTCCAATAAGCTACATGACCTAATACTGTCGCAATACAGTCAAACTGCAGCAAACTGCACAGCATCTGGCTTGCAGTTCGTTCGCTGTGCATCGCTGGCCAGCATCGTACAGCATCTGCAGTAGTACCTACGTGCTCAGCACTCAATGGGCGCAGAACAGATGCCACTGGCGTAGTGTTTGGGGATAAATCTTCGTATAGTGAGGAATTATACTGGAGTTTTGGCGTGATTTGTTTTAAGGATTTAATTTTAGTCCGAGATATTACATATAATCTAGACTAACGAGGGAACGATACTAGATATTTGGGTACGTTATAATTTGATTGTGTTATAATTGGGTGTTCTTTTTATTGAGTTTCAGTTTTTATCTTTACATAAAAATCTTATATACAATCAAACATTAAATTAAATGACTGATATTATAAGGTAAATCATATTGGAACCTCCAATTCTCAAGTCGGTTCGAGCCCTACAGACAACCTTCGAATGAATTCTACTTTGCTGCCGTAGTCGTAATTAGGGGTTTATTTTTAGCACTGAAAGATAAAGGCTAGCATGAAATAGGAAATTGTGCTGTCTATTTAACAAATTAAATACGACTTTCAAAGGTAATTATCCTTCCCGGTACAAAAAAAGGAGAAACAATCAAAACAAAAAACCATTTCTAAGAAAATAGGAACATCCTTATTTTTGTGTCACATAGGACCCCTGATTGAATTCAAATGAGTGTTTGTAGATTACATTTCTTGGAGATGATTTATGTGTCAACGTGACATCGTCAGGTTGGACTGATAAACAAATTGCTTGTCATTCTTCCTTGTACGGACAATTCTAAAGTTGCCCCAGTTTTAATACTGAAGGTTGTTCCAAATTGGAGCAAAAGGATTTTTTTTTAAACCTACGTTTTCCAATGTTAAGAAAAGTAACTTAATGATGGTTAACATGTCTCTGACAAATACTTATGATATTGTACAGATAGAAAAATAAAGTAGAACGTAGAAATAGTAGGTAAAGTCCTGGTTTCTGAAAGCATTTCAGAGTGTTGTCATTTTGCTCAACCAAGCTCTCATAATATTTGTAATTAGATTATAATTACACACAACAATTACAATTACAATACGACGACAACAACACGACGATATGACGACGACGACAACAACACGATACAATTACGACACAACGATTCGATTCGATTCCTATTACGATTACAATTTTATTAGATTAGATTTACAGATCATATTCAACAACCACTCAACCGATCGACCTCGATCGACTAGATCTCACTTCAATATACAAAAGGCGATAAGAAAACAGTTCTAAGAAACAAACCGTAAGACACTTGAACCAAAAATATTTTTATATTCAAGAACCTTCTAAACACCTTTTATAAGTTTTAAGAACAATCTGCTACGTTTTAAACATCAAAATGTACAATAATATCTACACCCACTTCACTCGTCGCAGAACGTCGTAAGTTTCATACCTACTCTAAAGTTTAGCACTTCGCAGCCGCGATCATAACGACACTTGCGACATAGTTACACACTGCATCTGTGACCTAAACTTGTACTAGCTATAAAATATTACTTGAATAAACTCACATGGGACCTATTTTTAGAAGAATATCAATAACAACATTAGATATTGATAGAAAGTTGGAGAAAAAAGTATATTTTGGAAATAATTTTATTTTTTATAAGTGATAAGTAATTTATTTCATAACAATATAGGTACATAGGACTTCCTCAAGAGAATGCATACATATTGTCACATTTTTCTCATGACCTTTTATATTTCCCTCCCGTAAGAAGCATTATCCTCCAATGGGTCGATGGACGATGGTAGCAGAAAAAGTAATATGAGGCGAAATAAGCTGAAACATGAAAAAAATCCTAAGTTTAAAATCAACATTGAACCAGCACCTTTATAATCTCCCTCGGAAATTAAATACGTAATTACAAAAGTTTAAACTGCTTCACATAATGTAGAATGTAATTTCGCTGGGAGTGCTGCCCGACGTAGCGGTAATTATGGTGCGTTTCGAATGGCCTCTCATTGCAACGTGTAATGAATCCTTTTTGAATGCTTGTTCCGTAAACATTCAAAATGTATGGGTGGGAACGCTTGGGGGAATTCATTTATTTTCGGGATGTTTCGGACTAAATGCGTTTTGTGGTGTACCTGGCTTCTGTTGTACGGAATTTACTTTAGAAACGTCACGCGTGTATTTCCCAAAGAGGCAGGCAGAAGTATAGGTATACTAGTCCATTCACGGGTTGATAGATAATTTACATAGCTTGCAAGGAATAGTGAGCGAGCGTATTGCCCTCAAGAAAAAAATCCAGACTTCGGGCTGCTAATGAAAATTTCCTGATAGAAAAACTCAATAACATTTTCCCAACCGAGGTGTTTGTTGACCATCAATCTACCAGGCGAGATGATTATAGCAATTGTGCCAATGATTTATTACAGCGATCACCATCGGGCACTTGATAAGTAGTGAATATTTACGTGTTGATCATTTTATAATTATCACACGTGTAATACTATGTCTTATACAAACTCTATGATTTTATAATTAAAAGCAGATTATTATCATAGTCAAATCTTCTAATCGTAGGTAATGTTTTGGCACAGTTTTTTATTTATTTATTTAACCATTTACGTACACACATATATTTTTTGTTGTGTTTTATTTTTATATTCTTCTTCTTCTTCTTTCTGCCCATGTCTCATGTCACGTGAGGTCAGCGCAGCAAGTTTTTTTCGCCTTAATGAAACACAGGTTCACATAATAATATACTCTCCCCACTTTTCTAAATCCCAAAGCAACATCAAACATTATTTCTCATAAAATCATGCCTAAAAATACAGAGTGTTGGCAGAAAACGTATTAATGACATAATTCACCCACCGGCTCTTTTCACACCCCGAGGTTTTGTATATTTTAGATAAAATTTGTAACTGGTGGGCCCCGTTAAGGGATTTCATTTAATTAAGATAGCTATGTAATAAATTAAGTTAATAAATGTTTAGAAAAAGGCACAATTTATTTTTTAAGTTACAGACGTTATAGAATTTTGTTCCTGTATTTTTATCGATACCAACACACAAGAAGACATTGTAACTTTGCTGAGAGAAAAACAATATGGTAAGTTGCATACGGTAAACTTAGCTTGGCAGAATTTTTCTTGTTAGGACACATTTCATAATTGGCATTTCTTGCTTCAGATTTTTTTGTTTCAGCTTTGCTTTTGAGTCAGTGAGAATAAGTAAGATTTTAAGTACTCAAGCTGTACCTGTAAAATCTTGGTGCCGCAACATATTGCCAAGAGACACTACCAACGTAGTTCCAAGTTGAAGTAGTATTCACTTAAAGTATAAGACGGATTTCACCAATGAAACTGAACGCGATCAGCATTTCTAAAACGCGTTCAAGAGCTGTCAGTGTACAATATTCCATAAAAAATTTGACCCTGACGGCTCTTGAGCGCGGGTTAGATGTGCTGAACGCGTTCAATTTCATTGGTGAAATCCGCACGAAGTTAAAGTAATAAGAGAAAAAAGAACGAAAAATACTACTCTACTCACTACTTTACTCTTATCTTTTTGTATGCACGTGTCAATTATTTGTCACAGAAACACGTGTGTTTGCCATACAAAGATAAGAGTAATCAGAAAAAAACCGGCCAAGTGCGTGTCAGACCACGCCCAATGAAGGGTTCCGTAGTTAGGATAAATTTATCCCAAGAACAAACTTTACATTGTAATTGAAAATCATGTTCTCCCATACATACCAACTGCAAATGTAAGTTTGTACGCACTATATTTAGAGATTTACCATATTATGATTTTAAGACCATAGACTTTTTATAGGTTTTCCTGTAATGTATGAGTAAACAACCGTACTCAGTATTTTTTTCAAAATGTTTGTGTCAGTAGTTACGGAGATAGGTGGGTTAATGGTCAATTAACATCTATTTTCTTAAATAATTTTTAAAGTATTTATTTTAAAATTATTAAAAAAAAGATCCTTACAAAAAGCCCTTTCATTTGATACGTTACACGGTACAGTTCGCAAAACTTTTTTTTTTAATTTTCCGGTTTGACCCGGAAAAGTGTCCCCCATATTCAAAATACAATTATTTACGTTACACGTCCGTGTTTGGTTCATAGAAAATCATATGTGTACCGAATTTCAACTAAATTGGTCCAGTAGATTCAGAGCAAATTGACTGTGTCAGACGGACAGTCAGCTAGCCAGACAGACACACGAGTGATCTTATAAAGGTTCCGTTTTTCCCTATTGAGCTACGGAACCCTAAAAATGCTGTGGACCCACAGCACAGCGCAAATCTTCAGTGGTCACCTGAAAAAGACGGTCGGAAACCACGTCAGGTTTTGTGATGTGTACAAAGATAGGTCATCATCATTCTCTAGCCCTTATCCCAATTTATTTGTGGTCGGCGCAACATGTCTTTTCTTCCATACTTCTTTATTAGTCGTCAACTCGGTTGTTATTCCCTTTCTAGCTATATCATCTTCCACACAGTCCATCCATTGTTTCTTTGGTCTTCCCCTATTCGTATAGCCAAATTCATACTCCAAACTTTCCTCACGACATTTCCCTCATTCCTACGCATCACATGCCCTTTTCAGTCACCGGTATCAGTTTCAGACTTCCTCTTATACATATATTCATTTCTTATTCTATCTATTCGTATAACACCACACATCCCTCTAAGGATTCTTTGGATTGCCCTTCATACGTCCCTTTTGTGGCCCAACATTCTGATCCATACAAGACAGAAGATCAAACCATTTTAGTTTTATAAATCTTCCGCTTAAGACGCAGATGCCAGTGACCTTGAGTGGTTAGCTTGCGTGTTCTGTATTGAGCTCAAGCAACGCGTCATACGTCCAGCCTGTAATAGGACTCGCCCATCAAGGAGCGCTGTCCCAAATTAAACACATGATTAATTTATTATTATATAAAACAAAAGTTATTTTAATAAAACACGTATACTAAAAGATCAGAAAAATATACTCTTGATAGATTTTGTGTGATTCTCAGTTTTTTATCCGCGTTAAACATAAATTTACAATTTAATTTCACTATGTAATAAACATAATCTAAAATATTCATTAAAAAATGCTCTAATTTAACATACCTATATCTTTTTCCAAATTATTAACACGACTTGTTTTGACGTGATCTTCAGTATAAAATCATTAAAAGTCGGTTATCGTCGCCTTACGTTTAAGGGAAATTTAGGAGTCGCAGATTGTTGTAAAGCGAAATTGCTCAACTAAGTTTTCATTCTGTGACTAATTGGCTTCAAAGCAATTTACTAACATTAAATGCTGAGAAGACAAAATATATTCACTTCTCCATGCGTAAGCCTCCACTTAACATCACTAGCCCTCATCTATAGACCCATCAATGTGGCAACCGTTCAGTCAACGTGTGTAATTGCCCTTTTATAAATAGAAGATACAATATTCTTTATTATGTACACCATAAAAATTACAGATATAAATGTAGACATTTTACATAGGGTGACCAGTGGGCGGTGTTATCGCTAAAAGCGATCTTTTACAGATAACCTTTGGATGGATTAAAGTAATAAGGAGAGACAATACTGCAGGTAGTCAGTGGTGTACCATTTACATACACAATAAATACATACAATCATGAAGCATATAATTATCTATATATGTATACAATAATAAACATGAAACAAGATCAAGGAACTATACGTAAGGAGAGAGGAAGTGTTATCCTCAAAACGAGTAGCATAAAATACCTCGGGATAATAATGGACGACACTGTCTTTCAGAAAACATATTGAAAGTCTCATGTAGTTAAAAGAGTGCGCAAATTAATATTATGTTTTTATAAAATTGCGATCCATTACAGATTCAAAATTAATCACACAAGTTTATTTGGCCTTATGTCAATCTATAATTCATTACTGCATCACTTCATGGGGTGGCGCACTGAAAACCAATCTACTTTCTCTTGAAAGAGCTCTGAGAGCAATTTTAAAGGTAACAAACATCCATCCCTTTTTCTTTCCCACAGATCTGATCTGGTCTTGCAACGTGCTGACTGTTCGACAACTTTTCATTATGAACGTAGTATTAAAACAGCAGACCATGCTTAACTAAACTGCTGACAATACAAATAAGAGACGGAATGATATAGTATGCACATCGAATGCAACCTCAAAACATGTCTTCGTAGAAATATTTTTTTACATTCTTAGGCTCATTTCTGTACAATAGATTAAATAGAAAACTTAGTATTTATAAATTAAATTACTTTAGCTGTAAAAAAATATACTTGAATATTTACTAATCATAGATTATGCACAGACAGAAGATCTAATTGTTGTCTGCAAATAGAACCGCTTACATGCTATTTTACTTTTATTTACCTAATTTTAATTTATATTCTAAATTAATTATACTATATATTCATAGTTAATTTATAACATTAAGTATTTATGCACTTTCTAGCCTGAAGCATAGGTTCAACCTAGTTCAGGTAAATAAGCTACTGTGTTCTAGGTATTTTAATTATCAAGTTACTTATTGTAAATGTGCCCCTTTTTATAAATGAACGATTTTATTATTATATTATGTTCCTGTGAACTGCCGCCATTTCATCCATCCAGTGTTAATTTTGTGCCTAAATGTCCGATCTACTTCGCCATCGCTTTGCACGAGTGAACCGAGATACCGAAAGTTGGAGCAAACTGGGAGAAGCCCGCCATCAAGCGCTATGGCGAACTGGAGAGACCGCCGAAATCTCAGAACATAATATATATTCAGTTTTGGTTCTGCTGATTATCAAGCTAACATTCTCCAGCTTCTGTTGCCATTTCTCCAATCTGCTCAGGATTTCAGGTCCATCTCACCGACAATAACAATGTAGTCGGCAAACAGCATGCACCAGGGTGCCTCTTCCTGTATATCCGACGTCAGAGCATCTATAATTACCAGGAAGAGGTAAGGACTTAAAGCAGACCCTTCGTGCATAGAGGCTCGTGCAGACCAGCAATACAATTTCTAAGAAAACTTCACGGTATAACAATAACCGGTGTCGCGTCGCGCTAGTCTGCACGAAGCTTTAATAGGTAATAAAGTAAACAGTACTTAGAATATAATGCAACTATAACCTAACCAAGAAAATTTATTTGTAACAATGATCGTTAAGGCACAAATTAATGAAATGGTGGTACAAAATGTACCACCGTAAGGTAATGTATAATAATAATAAACATTTGTGTACGTAAATGTCAGGGAAACAGATTGCATAAGTATTATGCATAATCAGCGTATAATGTTCTCACTGCTGGAACACAGGCCTCCTATTTCTGTAAGAGGGAGTGGGCCATATGCGCTACTATGCGGGCCCAGTGCGAATTGGTGGATGTCACAATATGTCTTTAAATTTTTGGCTGTAAGATATGCTTGTTTCCTCACGATGCTTTCGTTCACCGTTTTGAGAGCAAAAACAGATTGCTTTGCCACAACTGTAGTTTTTGTCAGTCGTATGAAACCAACACCATGTGGCGAACACGGCAAATAACCAATTTCTCTGAGATTTTTTCTTCAGTGTAACGCACTAAAGAAAACATTAACTGGCAACTTAATGGTTAAAAGTAAAAAGTAAGTTAAGAGTCCGCGCACAAAATTCACTCGACAGAGTTTAGGTAGATTCATTGCGATGCTATGTTTGTGTGCACCGTTCACGCGCACACGCCTAAAGATCGAGTGTAGTGATCGCTTAAACAGTTTTAATCCTATAGATGATATTTTCTTAAGTTACGTAGGTACGGTTAAGAAATAAGTCTGGAATGTTTGTGTATATTCGTTTAGTATATTTATAACAATCAACATAAAAATGCTATAATTTGGTATAAGATGCATTTAGGTACATTTAGACATTCAATAACATTAAGGTAAGCGTTTTATATACATACGAGTAGTGATGCCGATTTTCTTGTACACCGAACTAAACTATCACTAAAATTCCTTAATTTTGGCTATGAGAATCATAAAGTTATACTCCAAAAAAAAACTAAATTTAAAAATAATTTTGACAAAACTAAAATCGAATTTGACAATCGCGACTCCACGTGGTCCTTGTTTTCCCTACACCGTGAATTTTTTTTAGAGCCGAACGCGCTCTTGGGACAGGCTCGACGAACTCGTCGAGGCTGCCCCAAGAGCGCGTCCGGCTTATATGGAATTTTTCACTTTTTGTAAGGAAAATAAGAAAAATTGTTACCTACATGTTGAGTTTAAGAGGTTTATGGGTTTCATAAAGAGGGTCTAAATTTTCATAATTTTTGCTATAAGACAAACCATTTTCGAGATATAAGCAAAAGAAAAGAAAAAAAGATACTTACTGTACTTTATTTGCACCTTAAGTCGGGGTGTTGGTGTGTATTTTAGTTCATCATGACAACTAATTTTATTCCACAGCTTTTTAATCGCGATTAAAAATATTTTAATTTTATTTTAAATATTCCATACAAAAAGCAAACCAAGCACGCGGCTCTAAAAAAAAATCACGGGGTAGGGCAAACCACGGGTATGACGTGGAGTCGCGATTGTCGAATTTGATTTCGAAAACCCGTTTAGTATGTGACACTTTGAAGTTGCAAAAAGAAAGACATGTCGTGTCATGGTTGACCTGTGCTAGCATTTAAGACATACATTTTATGATAGTTTGTGCGATAAAACCGCCCAAATTGTGATAAAACATGTGACTCAAGCCATGTCACAGTAGGCCGTGCTCGCCCCGCAGCATATCGGCGCAGGCATGTCGGTGAAGCGAACCCATAAGTATTTTAACAAATCAATTCAAAAATCAATCAATGCGCTTAAAGAAGTTTTCTCTTTAAAAAAGCTATGAAACCAACTATAGCTAAGAACCATCCAAGTGATACAAAAAGAATTTAAAAAAAACATCTAAATCAGTCAAGCAAAAGAATAATTACGAACACATGCACACCAGTATTTTATTTATTGCCAGGCATGCAAAATTTTAATGTTCTTCAAAAACAAGCAAAGTACTTAAAATAAAATGCGGGTAACACATACGCGCTTGCGACGCAAAGTGCTACGTCCTCACGTTAAGAAGGCCGGGTTGTTACTGACGGGATGAGTTTCCCGCGGTCGTTAATATAGTTCACTTTGCCATTTATTTACAAAATGAAGTAATCGTTTATTTATAGAATAAAATTTAGATTCTATTAAACGGTTTTTTTAAGATTAATATGCAATTTTTTAAATTTCTTAAGAGTGTTTCTAAGTATTAGAAAAAAATACTTATCTGTCTCGAAGTTTTTAAAGAATTATGTTATTTACGTTATTCAACATTGTTTTTTTCTGCTATATTTTGTATGGAAGTTGAAAAAAGTGGTTCAGCAAGTAGACCATATAATAATACTGATGAGATATTTTAATTTTCAAAATCAAGAGTAGTTTCTTGTAACCAAACGATCAAACGTCAGTCTCGCGTCATTTTTCGGACAACTTGTTGCGCATATTTGTGATTTTCCATGAATACGTAATTTATTTGAAAAATGCCTTTCAACCACATGCAAGACAAAGAACTCGACTTTTCAAATCACAAATAATTTTGTTTAAATTATGTATTCCTTTCTCACAACGAATGAACAAAATTGATTAAAATCAGTCGATTTTGGGCACGGCCTCTTAATCCACTTCCTTTTCCAATGCTATTTGTTATACAAAGTTATAGTGACGGTCCACGTGGAGGGGATGACTGTCCAAACTTGCCGCCATTACGAGCCGGAAGTTTCCGACAATATCCGGTCATTACCGACTCGGGTTAAGAGGCAGTTCGTGGCGAATGAAAATCGGATTATATTACCTACTTGGTTGTGGTCAACATTTTGGTAGTAACGAGTTGATTTGTGCTGAAATAACAAAAATAATGTTGAGTAAGAGTTAGTATAACGGATTTTCCAGTAATTTGTTATTTTTATCACTATATAATTCTTAGCAAGACTTTATGGTGTTTTTTTTCAACTGCTTACTATCTCGGTTCGTTACCACAGTATCGTATACGAATATAATATTTCATCCGCATCGCAGTCAACAGAAAAAGTAACCAAAAGGCTGGCAGTATTGCCACGTTGTATGGCGATGCTAATTCTTTGGCAAAAAAATAGGCGAAACGAACAAAACAAACTAGTTTTATTATACACAAGCTCGACTGCCTCGTTGGTCTAGTGGTCGCAAGCGCTACAGCTGAGCATGAGGTCCTGCGTTCGATTCCCAGGTCGCGCAAAGTATTATTGAGTTTTTCTAACTGGAATTTCTCAGTAGATGCCCGGAGTTTGAATATTATGTGCCCGGTTGATGGCAAAAGTCTCGCCCCCATGGGACTTAAACATAACTGGCGAAATGGGGATATACTATACTCCGCCCAAGCCTTTGAGGAAACAAAGCATGATGTTATGTTATGTATACACTAGCTTTTGCCCGCGGTATCGCCCGCGTGGATGTCGACAAATATCCCACGGGAACATACTACCCATGATTTTACTATCTGTTTGACAAATTTCAGCCAAATCCGTTCAGTCGATTTTGCGCCAATCCTGAACATACATCCAGACATACAGACAAACAGACAGACGTATGTAAGAAGGTATACATATTAACGTTCCAAAATAAATTCTCTAAGTGATAGTGAGAACTTCATCAAAATCCGTTGCCTAGTTTAGAAACGCAACGCGGTCACATCGATAGACACAAAAAGCGATTTTTTTAAATTTATGATATGTTTAGATAATAAGCATAAAGATACAAGATAACCACTTGAAGATACTCATAGTTAGGCCATGAAGGTTTATACACTCGTAGGCAGTAATAGGCAGGTATAAAGCTAGCAACTAAGAAATAAAACCTAAGACGCCTATAATCATAACACTACACTCTAGACCCGAGTAATTGTCTTCGCTTTAATTACAGCTACGTACTCGTAGTTCCCGCCACCTTAGCGCACTGCTGATAAGGTGGATGTTTGTGTTTATTTAGGCTGTGGCTGGCTGTTTATCAACTGAGCAACATTGGTCGCGCGAGGAAAGTGAACATACCTATTCGCTATGATTATCATCATCATATCCCTTGCATAAAGACATCGGGCCATCTTAAGGAAAGAAAGAAAAAGTATTTATTAAGACTCGCACAGGAAATCACACATTAAACTAAAAACACACTAAACATAAATAAAAACAAAGTAACATTAAAATTTAAAGAATGAAGTCCCGTACGAGGCCAAAAGGCTCCCATCTCAGCATAATGCCGCGACATTAAAAAAACAAAAACTGTCGTAGCGCTGGTATTCTTATAGGGCCCGCAGTGATGTCACGGATAGATACAGAATTAAATAAATATAATAAAAATAAATAGGTGTGCGAAATACAATGAAGTAAAATACATGTAATCCGCGTGTCTGCATCCGATGTAACATCAGTTACTTGTCACCTTTAGTATCTGTGGTACTCTATGGCATCGTTGTGACAAGTAAAGAGACGCAGACGCCGACACCGGCAAAAAATAGTTATTTACATTACGGCTGTATATTGCTACAATAATATAGTGAATAGTAGAATGAAAAGTGTTTTGTGGTAGTCAGCTAACGGCATTTGGAGAAATACAGATAATTTAAATGACTGTTGACTGTTGTGTGATGTTAAATGACTTGTGTTAGGGTATTCCCATGTATTTACTTGGATCGTCTGGTCATCTAGTGAGGGCTGTGTTACGATCAGATTCAGATTCGATTATCGAGTACACACCTTTTTCAATTGTTGTTGAGTCTCCTGATAATGTGTCTTGAATTACTCCTTCTACAAAATTCTATTATCATATATTATTATTTCATTTTTCTCCCATTGTTACTTCCAGTAAGTTCCTGAAAAATGAAGCAAGCTCAAAGTATTAACTAGGTACTTCCGGAAATATAAACTTTCCGTAAAATCAACAGAATATTCAAAATTACAGGAAAAGTCGAAAGTTACTTAGAGATGGAACAATACAAACTTTTAAAGAATATACATATTAAACAGCGAGGCACCAAAGTTTCAGTTCCGTGTAACTAATACGACTCATAAAAACTTAAGTTCTTTGCCTAAACAACAACAATGAAAAAAAAGTTGGCATGGAAAGTACTAGCACTGATCGACTCAGGTAGATCTATAAAAGAAACTGTACCTTCTAATAAATTGTGAAGTAAATCTGATACATCTTGAAGTAGGCACTTACTGGAATTTATATTACCTATCTTTTATACACCATTTAGCTTTTTTGGGTCGATCGTATTGTATCGTGGAAGATATATGGCTCGTTATAGCAGATACAATCTGAATTGGATTACATTTTAGCCATTTTTATGTTCCATTTCTATTTCTGAACAAATATAAATATGTGACGTGGTTAGGGATTTTAATTCCACGAGTATGTATTTCAAATTGAAGTAGTTAAGCCGGCCATAGCCAGTGAAATAATTGATGGGATCGAAACTTATTTTTTCCCAAATTTAAGTCCGTGACCCAATCCCATTAAAATCCTTGTATAGGTTTTTAATCGTTTTTAGCTGTGTGCTGCGTGTGCTGTATGTGCTGTGTTTTAAGGTAAATTATATATGTTACCCTTCTTTGAAGTCGGGGAAAAACATGGAGACAATATTATAATCTTTTCTTTCAAGAATCTATTCATACATTTACTTTCATTAAACTTACTTCGAAAAAGGCTGTTGTAACTTCTTATACATGGTTTGCTTTATAAAACCGTGTGAATAATATGTAAACGGAAAATTTCCCACACTTTATATTCCAATTTTAAGTGTACAATCCCAGGGTTCAACGATTTACATATTTTTCAATATTTGGCTGAAACTTGTAAGGAGTAGTAAGACCCCCTCCCCGGTCTGCAGTTTGGTTCACTAGTATTTACATTATTTTATTAAAACAAAGTTACCACTAGCTTTTCATTATTCCAAGAAAACACCTGGCTCTAGTCTAGTTTTCCTGTTTTATGGGCAAATTTAATAAAATTTGTTGTGTTGTAGTACTTTTTAAAGCTCTGGCCACACTGAAGTGAATACTGCTCGGGATGCGGGACGCAACTACATGCGACCATTGTTTCAATGATAAGGAAGTCACGCGAATATTTGCGCAAATTTTAGCAATTCCATACCAGTTAGTTGACACAATCGCCGCGAACGAATTTCATATCGCATCTCGCGCGGGATTCGCTCCAGCTTGGCCAGCGCCTAAATCTTTCACTCTTAATCAAATTGGACTGGAACTTGAAATAACTTGAATATTATTAGGTATTAAATTCTATGGCCATTTTATTTTTGACCAAAATGGAATTTCATCATCATTTCAGCCGAAAGACGTCCACTGCTGGACATAGACCTACCCCAAGCATCGCCACTTCTTACAATAAATGGAATTTATTGAAAGTTTAATATAACAGATTGTAAAAAAATCATCAAACTGTGCATCCCCCCATTTTGTATTTAAAATATGTTGCGCTTTTGTTAAAAGTACGAAAAAGGAATGTTGTTAAAACTTGTTTTGGTTTTTGCTGTAGATTGAAAACTAAAAACTTCTTATGTGCATAAAAATCGCTATATACCCAATAAATTTATAGTTATCAGATAAATTATTACTGCACATCCGTAGAAGGGGTGAAACAGGCCACAAGTTTTATTCAAAACACTGCATTGTGGTTTATTCATCTGCACACAAACTAAACTGTAAATCTTCTTTACAGATACATGGACCATTTACCAACTCGTAAAAGTTTCATCGAGTGATGTACCCACTACTATTTACGTGCATTGTGCAAGCTGCAGTAAAGTCTGCAGTCGCTGCACAAAAGTAGTATTTTCTTTGAATGCGGGAGAGCAGAATATGGAAGTGGGTTTACAATAAATGAAACTAACTTTAACTTTTGTATGTAGTATTAAAAAGTTTGCACCGTGGCTCGAGAGGAACGGTGTAGAACTTTAATAAGAGTTGCACGTTCGTTTTAAAAGCTACTTTAATCATTATAGGAAGGATTAATTCATCCTCTAGGCTATGTACACACAGTCGACCGCACGTCGATAACACTTCCGCCATGACCTGTTCCAGAATAATACGGAGTTTCAACAGAATATGAGGCCTGTTTATATTGGTTTTGTTCCTACTCACGTGCGACGATTGTAACTATTGTATTTGCGATAGATTGATCCGAGACCCTCTGAGCCTCAAATTACATGTTGTAGCATAGGGACTGATACCAATTTTGACCGCATCCGATAATCAGGGCTCTTAAGAGAAGAATACTTTCAGAACTGGGCTCATGTTTTTTCTAAGTATTTTACGTCCTACATCGAGCTGTTGACCCAACTACCTTACTATTGAGACCTCTTTAAGAATAAGTCGAAACCTTTCGGCTATTAAAACAGGTATATTTGACCCACCCGAAAAAAGACTCAAACATTATATACTTAACTACCATCTTCATTTTTATATATCTTGTCTATTTATTGTAATAGCATTTCCCTATTTCCCTGTAAAAGCTTTGTAAAGTAAAGTTCACTGGCATGGTAATGGGCCAGTGGAGCCGATGCACGTAAAACCTAGCCTTGCGTTTATCTGCGAAATTATTCTTTCGCTTAAACCTTACACAAAACGTTTAATTTCCGTTTAAATCCTTTTGCTCTAGTTCAAGACTTAAGTGAGTAGCGAAATTATATTACATACCTACTTATTTCTATTTACTTAACTAATAAACATTATAAGCCAACTCATAGGTAGATGTCTAAGATCTATGGACTGAGTACTGATGTTTATGTCATTTATGATATTTGATATAGCGTGGTCGTGTGCAGGATGGATACCACCTGGAGCGGCTGTACATAGGACGTCTTCGGGGAGATCAGGTCATGATATATGACGTCCACCAGTGGGTAAGTAATAGTAGTATACTTTTATTGAGATACGTTATTACAGGCGAGTATGTCAGCCGTCGTGTCAAGGAGAAGTGACGCCAGTGACTAGACCAAAAAAAGTCTAGCAATTAAATTATCATAGAAAAAAAGTAAAACATAGAGAGTCTGACAAAATAGTTACTATATTATATGATCGAAGGACTAGCAAAGCTGGGCTAGATTCAACTCAATATAAAATTAAGTTTCGTTCAGATTCCGATATTGACGAAACATGAATGAAAGCACTTGATCAGGGAGCTGAAATCAAAACAAGAGCTCTAGTTGTCCCTATCAACAAATAAATTGAAGTTTATTTGTCTCCTTATTGGAGGAGCTTTGTTGCCAATCGGATTACTTTTCCCAATTCATTGTAACAAGAAAGACAAGCTTAATTTTTGGTTGAGAGTATTAAATGAAATTTCCGTTTTTACTGAAACCTTTTCTGGGTATTTACTAATGATAAATGTATTCTGTTTGTAGCGACCCTCCCCTGCTTCGCTGGATCTTACGACTTCACAAAACATCAGGATTTTATTATTAAATGTTATAAACTCATAAACTTTCCTTTCTTTTCCTTTACTTTCCTTTATTTATTCCACAATTTTCGATATTCCACCTACCACTGTTTATCTCTGCATCACCCAAAGGTTGACTGGTAGAAAATGCATATGGCATTAAGTCCGCCTCTGTACATTTGTGTGCTTAAAGTGTTAAATAAATAATAAATAAATAAACTTTCCGGAAAAAAATAACGAAATGATAAAACCGCATCAAAATCCGTTGTAGTTTAGGCACGGGATATACACAAGTGGCGCCTTAGATGAACAACACAGTCACACAGACAGACACTAAAAACGACTTTAATTTATAATAATATGATGTATAGTTACATACATATATTGACCGCTTTTCTCTTAAGCCTTGTGGCACACACTTGCAACACTGATAAGTATCGCGTAGACATCGTTAGGTAAAAAGTACAACCGACTTCCACAAAAAAACACTACAAAGTGAAAAATAACTTTAATTTCGGAAGTCGGTGTCTTTAGTTTTGAATTTTCACTTTTTACCACCGACTTCCGAAATTAAAGTTATTTTTCACTTTGTAGTGTTTTTTTGTGGAAGTCGGTTGTACTTTTTTTTTGTAAAAAGTTTTTATTTTTCACTTTTTAGTTGTGGTACCTACCCCACACAAATTGGAATACCACTACACTGCTATGTAAAAAACAGTGAAAGGAAGTTATCATCATGTCATACCCTTTCATACAAAAAAAACCAGCTAACCAGCCAGTTTTGTTCATGTAACCGAATATCTCATCAGAACAAAACGTTGTAAGTGCCTTTGAACATTTTTTTTTTCGAAATAGTTTTTATAACCTTTGTAGTGAGTACAGGCGTGATAATATGTTGTGTGATGGCGTAAACAATGCTTAGATATGCTATAGCAACAATTGCGGTTAATCTGCTGTTATTTATTGAAGAGTTCCCCCGATTTCTACAAGATCCCATCATCAGATATTGAAATGGTGATAATGGGACCACACGGGAAGCACAAGCTTTCAAATAAAAAAAGAATCATGAAAATCGGTTCACTCAGTCGCAAGTTACGAGGTAACAAACATAAAAAAAAAAAAAAAAAAAAAAAAAATACAGTCGAATTGAGAACCTCCTCCTTTTTTTGAAGTCGGTTAAAAATGGTTTGAATTTGTAAACAAATAGTTTGCCCTGAGCCGGGTTGTATTAAAATTGTACAAGTTATTGTTCTGCTTTTTATTATTTTGTTCTTTACTTCCTTCCTTTTGTTGGCTCGCTGACTTTGTGATAAAATTGTTGTGAAAGAGAACTAAAAAGCTACGCAGTTGTTATTAAGTATGTTTTTTTTAATTCCTAATTAATTGCTAATCGAAGAAACAGTTGAACTGTCTCGTGGGAATGAATTCCAACGTTAGCACTTGTTTCATCGGGTAAAAAGAACAAAAGTTGTGTTGGCTTAAGGGTGGTAATTTAAGGCCTAAGGCCTACTCAGATGTGAGCGATACCGCTGCCGTGCTCGGTAGCGATACCGGTCCGAGTTAAAGTAGCCGTGTTGATCGATTTTTGTTACAGACCGTACCTATCTGAGACCCAACCATATTTCTGACCCGACTCACAGCGATCAGGCTGATATTATTTGAGCGATCCCTCATTGGAATGTGGATCGTGGTCGCGGACACCATTTGTCAAGGCTCTAAAACCATGAAGTGATCGACACTCTATTAGGTTCTAGTGAACCAAATAATACTGAGATTGATGGTGTTTTGAGATTTACAGAAGAGTGGATGGAATAAATTATCAACTAGTTTTAACAACGACTATCCTGTAACGCAGAATTATAAAATGTTTTGACGAGCTAGCACTATATTTTCTGAAGGAAAACCATTAAATTTACTTTAAATTCTCTGTTCATTTATATTATCACGCTAAAGGTATGATTAAAAACCGGCCGAGTGCGTGTCGGACCACGCACAATGAAGGGTTCCGTAGTTGGGATGAATTTATCCCAAGAACAAACTTAACATTGTAATTGAAAAACATGTTCTCCCATACGGAATGTATGGGAGATCATGTTTTTCAAACTGCAAATTTAAGTTCGTTGATTATTACTCGTTAACCTGTACAGCCTACTTAGCTCCGATAGCTTACATTCTAACAAAAAAACTCAGTTAAAAGCTTAATATTTCGCAAACGGATCCCTGAATCCAAAAATGGTTTTCACAAACTCCCAATATTTGATAATGAACGACCTTTCTAACGATATCCCACAACATGGGGTAGATGAGAAAATAAAAACATGCCCACTTTACGTGTAGAGGAGGTAAGTAGGTACCTACATACCCCAAAAAAAAAAAACCGTCACTGAGCTAAGCCGTGGACAGACAGACGGACGGACAGACAGACAGACAGACAGACAGATAGACGAACATGGCGAAACTATAAGGGTTCCTTGTTTACTACGGAACCCTAAAAAGGCAATTTTGGCGTTACAAATCAAATTAGAAAATTCTTAAAGAAAATGATCAACATTGTAAACTTTACTTTCAACCCCAACTGACCGTAAAATCAAAGCTACAAACACTAATTGCCATCATCCACTATTCGTTAACCCGAATCCAAATTTAAATTCCGTCTCACTAATACCCAATAGATTTAATCAAAGATAAACTTAGTAGGAATGTTATTAGATTAATCTCCGGGCGGGGCCATTTGTCTGGGCAAGTTTACAGTCGCTCCCTGGCCGCGGCTATAAAGTCACAGTTCTATTACTGCGCAAAGGCATGCCGTCGCTATGCTTTGCATAAAAATATAGGGATCATGGAAACCCACTGCAAACTACGTTCAAATAAATGGCTTGATAACGTCACCAATTTAACACACGCTTGCGATGCGTCGCCAACAACCTAAGAAGGCCCCCCATTCACGACCCCGGGCGATGAATTTTCACCGGAAATTCACCGGCTTCATAAGGTTCATAACTCATTTGTTGGGCTTGGTATAACCTTTTATAACAAGTTACCCTCTTCTTTGCTAGATTTGCCTTTTAATGCGTTTAAAACGAAAGTAAAATCCAACCTTTGTTCAAAGGCATACTATTCTATCAACGACTACTTAAATGATAAGAATAGTTGGTCGCTGTGATTAACTCAAGACAATTTTTATGTTCTTTCACCAGAATTAGCTTACCTACTGACAGGTTATATGAGTTCATATAATTGTTTATTTTAATTTAATTTTAATTTATTGTTGACATAATCTACTCATTACAATGTTTTTTTTTAATGAGTTGTATTGCAATATGTAACTAGTGACCTCGACAATAGATCATATTATTTATTGTTATTAGTAATTAACTGTTTATTTATTTTACCTCGATGGTCCTAGTTTATCATTTATAACTTCCAGTTACAGCTTTATGTAAGCGGGCACGCCCTTTATGCCTGGAGGCTTTTATTAAGACGTTAAGTTTTGTTTACGTTTAGTTTTTATTTCTGCCCGAGTATAGTTCTCGATGATTTTGTTTGGTATATTGGCATGTGCTAGCTAACATATGGATAATAATTTAAATTAGGTTAATTAAGTATGTTGAATACTATTACATAGAGTCATTTTTTTTCTTTCTAACTGAACAGACAGCTGTGCTGCTGGGGAGTTTGTTGCGCCACTTCTTCTTCCCAGCTAACGCACTAGGAAGTGGTGAAGGGTGGGCGTTTTGGGGGACTGTCTTATGTAATTTTGGCGTTCGAAAAGTGCTGATTATCAGCCTAGTTTGAATGACTTTTGAATTTTGAATTTTGATGCGCCTTGTGCGCCACGTGATGTGCGTCAAGCGACACGCTCGTGCGGCTACTTCATGCCATGTCACGACCCGTCGGAGGCCAGGCTTTTCAGATCGCTTCACGGGGCGCGAAGTCGTCATTCTTTTATTCAACACGCCCACGATTATTCCAGTTCTAGCTTATACGCTTTAAGCTAGAACTGGAATAATCATGGGCGTGTGTCAATATGTGCTGCAGTGGAAAGGTGCAGTGGAAGACACATGCAGCCAAATAGACTTACGCAACTAACGTCCGTAACGTACATATCCTACGCTGCAATGGAACTGCGTCCTAACAAGGCAAGTTGGGATGATCGCGGCAATAACGCGGCGAGCTGGGATCAAACGATAGTTGCCCGATGAGGACAATCTTTAATCTCTAATCTTTCTGGCGACTGTTTCGCTCTAACAACCGGTGGGAATTCGAAACGAACTGATATGGATGGCATCGTGTTATAGTTTTTAATTTTTAGTTTTTATTTTCAAGAATGTTTTATTTGAATTCAGGGGAGTTTCAATCTATCCAGCTCGTTTGGATTCTAATGGCTTAATAATATTTCAGATCATAGGCTGTAATGAATCGAAAATGGGCTTTTACAAGGGTAGTATTGAAGATTTGCAGTAGGCTGATGTATTCTTAGAATTTCGTTCAATGATTCTTTGAACTGAGGCCTGTGCTACGTAAGTAAATAAATGTCTCAAGTAGGTGTCAAATAAAGTTTTTTGAAATAACCATAATTATCCAGTCAGTTTTTAAATGTTATTCATTTCTAAAGATAAAATTATTCTTCTGAATTATACCAAACATCAGCAATTTACATCCTCTAAGCCTTCCCGAATTCCTTCAAACTCTGGTCAAAGATAACATTAACGAACCAACTTGTCAACTTGTATATTAACGTCGGAAGTGCAAAAGCGCGCAGAAGTGAAGGAACGGTTCAAGTTAACAGCAAACTTGAAATAGTGTTAACAATTAAACTCTCAGTTAACAAGCGTTGTTCGCTGACGACGCTAGGGACGGGACTATATTTTGTAACTTTTACGACAGTTTAATTTTAATTGTTTTTGTTATCTTTGTAAGTTGTTGGCTTCCGTCGTCTTGTAGATTAGGGTCATGGCCGGAAACTTTAACCGATGTGCCAATCAATAAACTAAAAACTCCCCAGATCACTTATTCATTAATAAAAAGGCTAGTGCCGTAATTATTATAGATATGGTATGTACCCATCTAAATTAAAGGTATGCACTGCACTATTAATAAGCGTACTTTTACATTATACAAACGACAAAATATGTATATTCTATCATTTTAAAATGACATGCCATATAGATTTTCTAAGCATCGAATAATAATGAATCAATAGGCCAAGGCCTTCGACACTATTTCATGTATTTTACTTTTGCACAAGCTTGAAACACTTGGGATAAGAGGAGTCCAACTTCAACTATTATCTGATTATCTTAGCGATCGTCAGCAATGTGTAAAAATAGATCATTATACAAGTTCTGAACTTAAAAATAGTGGTTTTGGAATTCCACAAGGTAGCATTTTGGGCCCTACGTTATTTTTAATCTATATAGATGCACTGTGCCGCCTGTCACTCCAAAATGGTGTCATAATGTCTTATGCGGATGACACCGCTCTATTGTTTTCAGCTAAATCAAGAGTTGAGGTCTATGAACATGCTCAGAATGGTTTTAACATTGTGTCTAATTGGCTTCATAATAATCTACTGACATTAAATGCAGATAAAACAAAATACATTTTATTTACAATGAGAAATACTAACATACCGCTTACTAATCTAAAAATTTACGCGCATAATTGCGGCACGTACGCTGACACCGCATGTTCCTGCTCCACTTTAGCAAAAGCTGACCACTTAAAATACCTAGGTGTCACTATTGATACTAATCTAAATTTCCGTAAACATATCTAGTTACTATGTACTAGAGTGCGCAAATTAATATATGTCTTTAAGAATTTACGGAACATAGCAGACTATAAACTCATTAAACAGGTTTATTTAGCTTTGTGTCAATCCATTCTTACATATTGCATAACTTCTTGGGGTGGGGCTGCAAAAACAATTCTACTCCCTCTAGAGCGTGCTCAAAGAGCAATTCTAAAGGTTGCTACCTTTCGCCCTTTTAGATTTCCTACGCACGAGCTCTACCAATCATGTAATGTACTAACAGTACGGCAATTATTTATACTAAGTACAGTACTACAGCAGCACACGGCACTTCCTTTTGACCCAGTACCTACCGACAAGAGAAGGAAGGACTTGGTTTGCATAAATCCTCAAACTAGTCATGCGTTTGCTAATCGATTTTTTGTGTTTTTAGGACTTTTTCTGTATAATAGGCTCAACAAGTTACTAGGCTTCTATAGTGTAAGCTATAAGAAATGTAGTATATTGTTAACAGAATATTTAGCGATACTCAATTACACAGACACAGAAAAACTTCTAGAAATTTTGTCATGATGATATATTATTCCCACGTAAGTATTTTACTTTTGTAAATTTACATAGGTTTAGTTTTAGATATTAATGTACTAATAATTAGGTTTTTTTCTCATAGTTTTTTCTATAGATTATTTTATATCAGTTTAACTTTAAATTTTAGTGCTTTCTTTAAATTAAATGTAAAGTGATGGCCTGAAACACAGGTTTGAATTAACCTAGATCGGGCGGGTCGCTATCTAACATCGAACCATCATTACCGACTTGCACCTGTAATAAACATATTTTAGTTTTAGTCTACTTTTAGGCATTATAATTGTTTGAGAAATCTTACTGTTGACTAAATGTACACTTTTTTGTAAATATTTTATTCAAATAAATTTATTATAAAAAAATAAAAAAAATATTATTAATAAGAATTTTGGATTTCCTGAAGAAGTGATCACAGACCTGGTCTTCTTGATCACATCTTCAGTTTAATTGCTTCTGAACAGCGTTCGCTAAGTATGCCCCATTGGTGGATTTCCAAAAGACAACACATCGGTCGACACCTGTAATGAACACTATGTTAACGTGTGAACCTGTAATAACTTGAAAAAGTCGATTTTATACCAGAGGCGTTTCAAGAAAAAATGTGATACGTTTTTTATTAATAAACATAAAATAATTTATTGAAATGTTCACTGTTGTCAGTTCTCTTGATAGTACAAGGAATGTTGTAATTTAATTTCTTTATTAATTGTTAGTTTTGAATTTAACCCGAGTTAGCCGTGTATACACTAAAACTACGATAAAATAATGTGTAATAAATTACGCCACCTCATAGTTAGCGTACCCACGAGTATATTAAGGAATCTCAAAAATGTGAGAATGCTAAAACATTACATTACATTCATATTAACTGCCAAACTATAACGAATAACTGCAATAAAAAATAAAAATTCTTTGCAATATTAATAACCACAAAAAGCAATACTAATACCTTAAATCACCATGTAATAAGTACTAATAAGAGTGTACTTACTCTCGGCTAAGTCGTGCGCGTGCCTTTTTTGTTACGAATTTTCACAAACGGACTACACTAGACTAACTAGAGATAGCGTAATGTATTTGGCGCGATTGCAAACATTACATTCACTTAGCGTAACGTAAAATTTGTAACTTCGTTATCTTTTGGAATTTCTGTATAATTGTTTTGGTACTAATTTAAAGTCCATATTATAAGTAATTTGGCATAAAAAACGGAAATTGCCCAAATTTGAAGTTAGCGTAGTGTTAAGAGGGCGCCTAAAGGTCCACGAAGCAACAAAATACGATCTAAAGAAAAGCGGCCACATTCCTCTAGATCGTATTTTGTTGCTCCGTGTCTCAATATGAAACTTTATAAAAGGTATTAGAAAATTCTAGACACACTTACCGAGGGTCCTTACTAGCCGTTATTCATAATTCCTTCTCAGTCACGAGATAATTTTAAGAGTGGCGCTAGTGGACCTTTAGGCGCCCTCTTAATTGCTGGTGTGCTCCAAAGAGTCTCTGACCAAGACCTTCGACAGACTTTTCATACAAGAGCAACAATATGACACACAATGATTGTTGCCCCCTTGTAACATTGCAATGAATAGCACTATTACGCCAATCGGTTGGGTGATACACGAAACGCAATTGAAAAACCACGATGAAGAAGCTTTTCAATAATAATAAGCCTTAAAATAAGTACACGTGTAAGCGACTTAGCAGTCAGAGATATAATATCGTTCATCTTAAATTAATTGCTATTATTGATTTGTTACCCCATAAATTATTGTGTCTACCGCATTTGTTTTGTTTCTTTGCCAGGCAAATATTTTTATTCTAATGTCTTAATAATGAAGGTATTAAAAAAGACTAAAGACTATATTTTAAGCATAATTTGAATAATTTTAACAATTTAAATTAAGTTAATAACAGCCTCTGTTTGTTCGCGAGTTGTGCTACTGACAGGCTGCTCAATTCGTTTATCTTTTTTATGTTAAAAGTATTTAATCTTTTCCGTCTAAAATATATTTAACTAAGAACTGTTTTTGAATGGGTTGAGTTAATGAAGCGTCTATTTAAACGAACTGGAGAATCAGATACCTATCTTCACTTATGTAAAATCAAATAGAATAGAAAGCTGGTTTAATTTTTACTCACTCTTTCACTTTCATTATACCTACACATATTATAAGTCCTCATTGGAAACTCCTTTTCAACAAATAAAAGGAAGAAACATCACATGAATGAAAACCGATTTCATCAGAAAAATAGGAACCGACAACAGAAATAACGCTAAGTACCACCACGAACCGCAAACCAAAGAAAATGAACAAAATACAAGCGGACATGTTTAACCAACACGACTCATCAATACAAAGAATATAACCTCACAAAAGGCAGAATATACAAAAAATAAAGATAAAAAGAAAGCGTGGCACATCACTAGCGAGCAATTTGTGCAACAATGAGTTCACACCTCTAGCGCGGAAGTAATTCATAAAATAGTTTGTTACCGAGGATACTTACTTACCAGGGATTAAGTTAAAAATTAAAGCTGCTAACTTTATACGCGAGTTTATTACCACGATCTGATGATAAAAATAAGTTGTTTTCCAGGAGAAATAGACGGAAACAGAAAGGTGACACAACCTGGAACAAAGTCGGTACCATCCATAACATGTCAGAATAAATAATAATAATAATTATATGTTGGACATTTTTATAAACGAAATAATAATAATAATCCCCACCGCCGTATCTCTACGTTGACGTCGTGGTGGGGCTTGCGCGCTCCAAACTCTGGGTCTGTGCCGGTAGAGTTTACTTTGCCTTGCCGGAACAGATCTAGGATGAGGAGCTAGACCGAGAGAGATACAGAAACCCGCAGGACAGCATGTGCCTAGCTTTTGGGCGACCCCGCGGACCCTATTTCCCGGGATAAATCTTCTTCCTCGTTTCTGGCTTGCCTTTATTGGCCGGCTGGAGTGAACACTGACGAGGAACAGAGCTCCCACCTCATTCTTACCTTACTTGGCCGGTTTGAGTGGAGATTGGCAAGACCAAACGTGCTCGGAGGAAGGAAGTATTCCAGTAAGTGCTCGTAGGGATCTTGACCATGTTCCGGGCTCTGGGATTGTTCTTAAAGCCGTGGAATACCTCTTCACTCCTCAAGTATCTCAGAACATGAAGCCCCCTTGTCGCTACGTCACTTTGTGCGAGCGAAAGTTCCCGGCGGCCCATTATTGAGTGTGCAAGTCACCCTCGGCCATTTTATCTGTGTACATATAAAACATTGATCAGGCAGGGGCTATGGCCTTGTTCTTCCATAGTTCCAGGTCACAAGCTTTAGCCACCAAAACCCATAGTCCAATATCTTTGTTTCCATATCCTACAATAGTCCTACACCAACCGGGGGTTGTCCTTGGATGCATTGCATTGTACATACAGCGATAAGATAAGCTCATTTCATTAAAAACGTCTAACAGGCCTCTACGAGTTGGCTTCGGCCCCTCGTACGCCTTCCAAAGGTCCGGGACCTCAGGGTCCCGAAAATAGTTAAAAACTAAAAATAATAATAAATAATTCCAGCCTGTTACTGTCCCACTGCAAGGCAAAGGTCTCTTCTCATACACAGAAGGCACGAGCATTAATCACCACGCTTGCTCAAGACGGGTTGGTCCAAGATAAACTCAGAAAGTACATATATATTCATTGGTACTTGCCCAGATTTGAACCCACAACCTCGTGCATGATAGGCGACGCCTTAACCACTGGGTCATCACGACACGCTTATTTAATTCAAAATTCTCTACACAGAGTAGGTGCCTACTACGTTTAAAGCTCTGATTTAATACAAAGGACTCACTTAATTTTATAAAATATTGCTTTAAATAAACCCAGTAAATAATATCGCCAACAAAACCACCGTGTTAATAAACTTCATCATCCAACTTCACACTTTCACTTCATTCATTTTACTGGAACATAGTTTTATCGTAGTCATAAACGAGTATCTTTCATTAAAATTAATGCACTACGTGTCACAAATTACAAGCAAAATTAATAACAAAAATTAATGAAGAATGACCGGCGACGCCTTGTTAGATGGTATCGTCGCCATAAGGAAATTAAGGAAATTAACCACTTTATCAAACAATACAATACTATTTTTGAAAATAGTGTTACTAAGTACCCCATTACACGAACCGAAACGACCTCAAACAATTTTTATTTTATTTCTACAATTTTAAAAGAGCTTGGAAAGTTATACTTTTTAACCGACTTCAAAAAAAGGAGGAGGTTCTCAATTCGACTGTATTTTTTTTTTTTTTTTTTTTTTTTTTTTATGTTTGTTACCTCGTAACTTGCGACTGAGTGAACCGATTTTCATGATTCTTTTTTTATTTGAAAGCTTGTGCTTCCCGTGTGGTCCCATTATCACCATTTCAATATCTGATGATGGGATCTTGTAGAAATCGGGGGAACTCTTCAATAAATAACAGCAGATTAACCGCAATTGTTGCTATAGCATATCTAAGCATTGTTTACGCCATCACACAACATATTATCACGCCTGTACTCACTACAAAGGTTATAAAAACTATTTCGAAAAAAAAAATGTTCAAGGGCACTTACAACGTTTTGTTCTGATGAGATATTCGGTTACATGAACAAAACTGGCTGGTTAGCTGGTTTTTTTTGTATGAAAGGGTATGACATGATGATAACTTCCTTTCACTGTTTTTTACATAGCAGTGTAGTGGTATTCCAATTTGTGTGGGGTAGGTACCACAACTAAAAAGTGAAAAATAAAAACTTTTTACAAAAAAAAAGTACAACCGACTTCCACAAAAAAACACTACAAAGTGAAAAATAACTTTAATTTCGGAAGTCGGTGGTAAAAAGTGAAAATTCAAAACTAAAGACACCGACTTCCGAAATTAAAGTTATTTTTCACTTTGTAGTGTTTTTTTGTGGAAGTCGGTTGTACTTTTTTTTTGTAAAAAGTTTTTCGTTATATAAGTTGCTGTAAATGACACTTGCATGTTACTTACTTACAAAGCATGCAAGTGCATAAATCCTTCTTGAAATAATTGTCGGTTTTATAGCGGATTGCATGAAATGCTGCTTTAATTTATTTATTCCGTGATTAAAAGTAGTACAATAAGAGATTTTACGAAATTAATTCCAACGCTTCTTTCAGAAAAAACGTTTTCATAACTCCTTTGGAATTATTATGGTGTTTAAAATAATAAATCTAACAATAAATAACGCACAACATACCTATTTATGAGGTCATAAGAATTATGAACGTAGGAAAAAGGCAAAAAAAATATATATTTAAAGTCTCTTTTGCATTCAGTTTTTTCGAAGTCAAATAAACCGTGAACCGCAGCACTAGCTCCTACTTGAACAATAGCACACATTATTGCGTGGCGCACGCGACCGAGACAATGAAATAGCACAGAAACGTCATTATTTCCTGACAAGACTCCTTTTCATTACCCCCAGATGTCAGTTAATGGTGCTATAAAAATTGGCTGGACTTGGCAACGGATGTGAAAAGATTTATAGGTAGCACGCGATTCTACGTTGTTTGCGGTAACAAGACCTACATTGTGATTTCAAGTTGAGTGGCACATGATAGACATGTCCAAGATTGAATTTTTGATATTCCCATTTCGAAATTGTTTTTGTTTTAATTGCGATAGTCTGATTCACAGAAAAATTAGTTCAGTGTTTAAATAACTCTGAACAAATTTTTCAGTGTTCTAGGTATTACATCCTACTTTACTACTAATATTATAAATGTGAAAGTTTGTATGTTTGGAAAGCTAGTACATACATAAACTAGGACATACATAAACTAGGACATACATAAACTAGTACATACATAAACTAGGACATACATAAACTAGTACATACATAAACTAGGACATACATAAACTAGTACATACATAAACTAGTATAATATAATAACTATGAAGCACGAACTAAGATGGCTGTTAGGCGTCCTTTTTGGTTTTGTTGAAACTCATTTAGTTACGCGACGAGTGTGTGAGGTGGAGTAACGAATATAAGTACAATTTATAGACTGTATTGAGACTTACACAATGGCTTTACATTAGGTCTTTAATAAGACCATAATATCTAATATCTAGCTCCACTGTTCCTTCCACCATGACAATTCAAAATTGTTCTCACGCACTTCACGTCACTTATTACGTTTGCCGGCGGTCCCGTCCGCCGAGGAGGGCGCCACCGTCAGCGCCGCATTCCGGCCGGTTAGAACTTCACGCTGCCTTTGCTGGACGGCGTTGGCAGATGGATGAACAACTATACATATACAATACATAATATAGTATAGTATAATATATTATATGGGTATTGTCCCTATTTGTATCCGACTCGGTTTGTTGCGGGAATGGTCCACTTGCGTCTCAGTTCCAACATCTTGATACCTCAAGATGTTGGAACTGAGACGCAAGTGTGCACTTTTGATGCACTACTACTTATTGCTCAATAATAAGATCGACGACGCGACTACTCTAGCTCGCTGTTCATTGTTTGCTCCGGACCGGCTGCGGCGGTCGCGCGCCTGTGCCTCGCGGTGCCTGTTCGCGGCTCCGCCTGTGCGTACCCATACTGCTCGATATGCCCCCACAACCCAGGCGATCAATCTGCTGAACGCCCTGATTGCTCAGGAGCCCGATGCTGACATATTTATGTATAGCAGTAAATTTATGTTAAATGTTTGCATGAAGTTTTTTACCTAAATATTATTGTTGGCTTGCTGCGCGCGTTGGTGTTTACTGTAAGTGCAGCAAGCAATTGTTACATAATTCAATAAATAAATAAATAGTACATACATAAACTCACGCCTTTTCCCCATGGGGATAGGCAGAAACCTAAATTCTAGCTATTTGTCCATATTAATAACAGTGAAATTTCAAGGTTCGAGTTAATTAAAGTGTTACACTAAACTGACGTAATCTAACGCATAGTTAACTAAGTTATATACCTATGTAACTTAACTCAAACTTAAACAACTTAATTCCACAATGCCGGCGTCTTAAGTAACACAAGACTTGAAACTCGCAAGCTATAATACTTGGTAGTTATAACGACAATATAGTATCGGTGAGGATATTTCCGAGGTACTTTAAGGAGTAGGTACGTACTTAGCGCTTGTTTCTCATATCGATTTGTATCACAAAGTACTGTTCAAACTTTGTAATTGAGTCAGTTAGGGATGTGGACGTGCACCCTAATGAACAATGCGAAAATGAAAAACCCTTTATCATTAAGTACCTAATAGCTTTTTACTACTGTGTGTGTACTATAGGTACACCTCTGCATGACCCTTCCGGGGTACAAGCGTGATGTTATTGATGTAAAAGTTTGTGTAAGTCTTGTTTTTTGTTAAAAAATAACCAGGCATCACTATCATTACATTTATAAAACAAAGTCCCCCCCACCGCCTTTGTCTATCTTAACGCGACAAACTCATAAACAGTTGAACGTATTTCTATAGGGTTTTCACCAATGGACGGAGTGATTTATGAGAAAAGTTTAGATGTATAATAATTCATTAAAGTCTTGTGTAAATTGGCTGAAATATGACGATAATTGTTGAATATGTCGGAAAAAATCATGCCGGCTAGGAGCTTTACTGGCGTGCGCCGCGTAAACCAATAGAGATAATTAATATAATTTACCTGGATTAACACATAGGGTGCTTTTAATCCCGGTAGTACGTTTCCGTGGGAAATTTTCCCGCAACCACGCGGGAAGCCGCGGGCAAAAGCTATTCTTACAATAATGCGTTTACGCAATGCGTATAAACGCAATTATTATTATGTATATTTTCGGTTAAAATCCAATTTACTAGTGATGGAATAGTAATTAGGCTTTGCTTTGTAATTAATAAAAATTCTGTGTTTTACCACAAACAAAAAATAATAAGTTTAGTTTGGAATTTTAAAACATGGAGGTTTAGTAAATTACTACACCTCCATGTTTTAAAATTCCAAACTAAACTTGTTATTTTTTACCATTTTCATATTTCTTGAATATTAAGATATACTTACCAACGTCGTCATTTCTTCACAGCCCCGCAGAACAATTTGGTCAGCAATCCGTTCACTGTCACTTAGTATGACAACGCCTCGTGAACGCCATCCTCTTCTGCCCTCGTACCCTTGGTGACATTTCCGAAGCACATTTTTGTTAAATTTTCTTACAAATAATTTGATTTCTTTGACTTACTTTGCGAATATTGAGATGCATTTTCATCAATTGTAATTTTTGAGAAAATCAATAGACTCGCCCGTATTACATAGGACATAACTGGTCTAATGTGGGTGTACTCAGGTACACCTCTGCCTAACTCTTCGGGGAATACAGGGGCGATGTTATGTTATGTTTGAAGCTAGAAAATGTTAACTTACTTTACGTACCTCTAATTAAATCAACAGATTTTGAAAACTATAAAACATGAATTAAAAAGTTAATAACTCCAACTAGGTATCACTAATTCAACCCACATTCCAACCATATAATGGCAGTGGCACATAACGCTATTAAACCATAACAGGATGAGTACGACAGTTTCGCACTGCGAAGACGGACGCTCGTGTCCCCTCACTAATTAGCGAAACTCGTCTCTTAGCAGTTCCAGTGCGCGTTAAACCTAGGTAATGTTGGAAGATCTGATAAAAACGGGTATTGATAATAAAGATGCAACCACACTGTTTTGTTTTGCTATATGCTGCACCGGTTGACGTCATCACGTCAACGCCGGCTGTCGCTGAAAACCAGCGTTGGGGCTCTGTCTCGCATAGGGTCGCAGCATTATGCTGAGCGATGGCCGTTTTGCGTAGATGTGACGCATATTTTCCCCCAAATTGTTTATTTTTGTGTTTTGTTCTTTCTTTGCGTCATGTGTACCGCAAATAAACGTATTTTCTTTCTTTTCTTTTCTTTCTTTTTTGGTATCTTTTGAAAGTGATAATCAATTTCTTTTTCATTCATTTTATTAATCATTGTCACATGTATAATTCAACATGAATGATGTAACTAATATTTTGTAACAATAAGAGTATCCGTTTAGTTTCTTGCCCCTGCTTCTCCATAGGAACCTAGTACAGTTTGGAATGGACAATAAGCTTCATCTCACTGACCGACCCCTTGACTATTCAAAAGTGCCTGTAATTGGTTTATTTGAAATAAATGCTTTGAGTTTGAGTTCACTTTTTTGTGAGGATATACATACCCAAGCTAGTCAATTTTATACTTTATTATTTTTTTTATAAAAAGAAAATCAACGTACCTACCTAGCACCTAGGTGTCTAACACTTGTGAGAAAATTTTGACAGATTTTCTTTTCAGATATCACGACAAAGTACAGCACACAGTCGCAATAAAACAACATTGCTCCCCGGCATCGCGCCAGCTGCCGACTAACAATGATCTCGTTCTAAACGGCAAAATTCACACAATTTTTTCGCAGACAATTTTACTAAAGCTGTAGTTTCCCTAGCCTTTGTTATTGAACATTCAGATATTTTATAGAAGACTTTATTTTAAAACACCGCTGTGCTTCCATGAATAAAGAATCTGTCTGAGGTAAGCACTGAATACCTTATATTGTGAATCATTATTGAAGTTCACGTCATGAATTTTACAAGGTATTACATAAATAATATAATAATCGTTTGGTTTTATTATAATGGAAGATAGAGAAACGGAACCTTTACTTACATAATAATGAAGTTAAATAACCATTTACTTGTAGCAAACCGCTACTACTAACTAGCTATCTACAGGTAAACCTTCCCAAGCGCCCAGGGCTGAGCTAATGATCGCTAGGTTTGAAAAAACAAATTTTTATTAAACTCTCCGTCCGCTTTACAAATCTTGGAACACTTCATCTAAAGTTTTAACACTTTTATAATAACTACTGATTCTAATCAATTAACCAATGATTAGTTGTGATTTTGGTTGAATTCAAATTATTGTATCATTCAAGACCGTTCATAGTACCTATACCATTCAGTTTGACACCCACAAACATATAAAAGTGTCATATTTCTTGCTTAACCGATCACCCAAAGACGAGAAAAAATCCAATAATCCGAAAACGTCGATTCAATAAAAACGTAAATTTAACACCAATCCAGACACAACCGAAATGTCCACACGATCTGAGGATAATCCTCGTTTGTAGAACTTTTTGTTTACAAGTCCCACTGAGCAGTCACCAACAAAATGCCTGAAATTGGGCTCCTGAAATATTGGCCGAAGGTCTTGTTTGCCTTAGGTAAGGGATAAAAAGGAATTTCACCTAATTTTACCCTTCGCATGAAAAATGGTCGCTGAAAGTTTTGCTCGACAAATTCGGGAACAGCTTTGTAAGCAGACCTGAGTAGTCAGGATAAGAATGTTTAGGAAAGTTAAAGCAAACCTCTTTGCTGTAACATGCAAAGGTATGAATGATATAGTGTTGTGTCCGTAACTTAGCCCACTCACGCGTGACAAAATATTGTCATTAGTTCATCACAAACATATTCAGCACAACGGTCATTGAAATCGTCGTCACTGGCACAATTACCTGGGAACGATAAAAACAAAATACAGTCACAACGTACGAGTACCTTCACTGAATTTATCACGATTTCACAGGGGTGCTAACACAGTCACTTTTTCACTTTTTTTGGTGTAATTTGGGTAATGAATCAAATCCTCCTTCTACCTACTCTAAGAAAAAACTACACTTTCCATTTGGTAATTTGCTCTATAAACACAGCTTCGTATTACCGGTCGGCTACTTTCTGTATTGCAATATTCTGTTCTATTTATAGCGTACCGGCTAAGTCTATAATCTACACTGTTCGAAATGTTCGAGCTTTTCCTAAATTAATAAAATATAATTATTATTAGTTAACATGAGTTGGACTTTTAGCTGAGAACTAGAACTCAGAGCATTCATTTTAATTAAGCCATTTGCAGGCACTGTTGAATTGTCTGACTGACCGACTCCTTGTCGGTCAGTCAGAAATATGAAGCTAGTTGCCCCTTCCAAAGCGTAGTAAGTACCTCGGGAAAAGAACGGGCAAGAAACACTACTGAAACAATTTTAAATAAAAAAAAATTGTTAAAAAAATTGGTTAGGTACATCATTTATGTTGAAATTATACATGTGTAGAAAGACGTACTGTAACCCGGCTTCTTTGTAGTTTACAGACATTTATTGGAAACACGAGATGTTAACTGTTAATCATGATTACTACTTCCAACCGTACTAAAGTAAATTTTTAGGGTATATCTTGTTAGGGGAAGAACCAATTAAACAAATACCTCATTACACATTACAAGGATTATTGTAATTAAACAAATAGTAAAGGTAAACAATCATAAAATGTGGCAAGCCACTTAACATATAGAACTTTCCCAATCTTTGAACTACCTACTGTATTTTCTCTAGCACACACCGTCTCCGTAAAAAGGTGTGTTAGGGGATATACAAGTATGAGACTTAATACATCAAGCTTAGAGTCGCTTGTGAGGGTTCGTGAGATGAACAGACTGGCTAAAGTAGACTCATCCTTTATGGGGTACCTACTGTTTGAAATGTTACAATAAAATAACTCCCCGAATGAAACGAAATTTAAATCTTGTATAAAACGCACACTATGCTGCCAAGCATATAATAAATTGGTCCATTATATCAATGACAAAAATGCTTAGTTCAACGCTGGTCCAGCTTCACAAGAGCGCATAAACTAATTGATTAGCATTCAAAAATATTGTTGGAGCTGGTGAAGATTGTAAAACTATGTTTAGATTGTATAAATTCATACTCTTAGTATTATATAATTGCATAGCACATGTGTGAGCACTATGTACCTACTTTACAGCTACCATTTACTGGGTACGTCTTTCATTGACTTGAATGTGCCCTGGCGGCTGAGAGTATGTCATGCTCAATCAAATGTCTCGCTGGTGGTGGCGTGTGTGTTGGATTATTAAGTTCCCTTCAAAATGGTTGAGCTAAATGGTGCTGATGTGTGCCATGTGTCATGTTCGTGAACGGGCGCCGTTAATGGAGACTAGTCATCTCTTAGCTGCCACGGCTTTATTTTTTTTATTATTTTGAATTGTTTTTGTTTTTATTTTTTATTACGGACGCTTTTAACGTGCACATCTTTCTACATTGTTCTCACATGTATAATTACAACATGAATGATGTAACTAATCCCTAATTTTGTAAAAATACGCGTTGGAATGGGCAACTAGCTTCATATTTCTTACTGACCGACCCCTTGATCATTCAAAAGTACCTGTAATTGGATCCAGCCAGGGCAGCATTAGAACACACACCAAATGTTTCACATAAATCTTGTAAGTTGTTATCAATTTCATCAATTTCCCTCACGCCATTTAATATGAACACAAGACTTATTCACCTTTGAGCAGATAATTCATTCGACATTATTCTTGAAGAGATTGTTTCTTCAAGCGAGGTAGTTTCACGTCGTGTCGCAAGTTGTAATAGCACGCAAAAGTAATTTGAACACAATGTTATCATTTATTACTACGTTAGAATTATACATCTGAATGTCGAAGTACAGCGATTAGTTTACTTAAGTATTTAAATATTGTTCGCATTGTGAAATGTAAACGTTATGAGAAATTAATTATCTTTAGATAACCAGAAATATTTCAAATTTCAATAAACTCCCAACTTTAATATAAATAACATTGAAGTATCTTTGTTAACGTCACTCCATTGCAATGCATTTTATACAATTCTGCATAAAAGAATCTTAAACTTCAAGAAAGACAAGTTATTTTTTTATCGCAAAATATTCAATGAGCGACATTGTTACAAGAAAATTTAATGTTTTAAAAATAATAAACCAAGAAACCGTTGCAACTGCTATTGATAGCATAGTTCAGAGTTGTACGTTATTTTGCTTTGAGAATACTTGCAAATTGTGTTTAATTAATAGTCTTTAGACAATCTCTGCATGGTAGCAGAGATTGTCACGTGTTGTGTAAACGTTTTTATGGGCCACACACATCTATCAAGATAGAAAATCCCCAAATCACTCAAAATAAGCCTGCCTACCTACAGCTCGTGCTAACCTGCTCAATAGTCCGCCTAGATTATTGACGCAGAACAGTATCGGTGGATGATAGCCGCTAGTCGCTTTCAGCACTTCACAGCACACTATTTTGTTTGGTTACGCACTAGGACAATAAAAAGCTTTGTTAGTAATCATTTTTGATTTCGCAAAGTGGTACATTTGACCGATGAGGCGACACTTAGGGAAGGTCCTTATCCAGCAATGGATGTCTTTTGGCTAAAATAATGACGACGATGATGATGAAAGTGAGGCAAACAGACTAATCTCAATACTTGCCGTCAATAAAGTAATGTTATGGCTGTTAAGGTGCTATTATATATCTTCACAAGCTCCATTGAACATCCTTATCGCTTAAAGGGTAATGGGACATTATTACACAGTATTAGAACGCAAATTATATATAACGGGTGAAATATAATATTTGTGTGATTATTCATTGCTTTTTTGAGTGACTGGGATCAAATCAATCTATTAACCTAATTGCTGGCAAACAAACCAATTAAAGCGCATTTGAAGGAAAGTAGACACCAGAAGGCCAATTCTCGTACTTAAAAAACGTTCACATTCTAGTCGCAATCTGACATACTTGTCAAAAATATTGGTAAATTGATTGTATTTTTGACAGATTGCGAATGAGAGACGAATGTTCGCATTCGCATACTTAAAAATTACGGGAATTGCCTCCTCAGATAAATGACGCTACGCGTATAACACCCGGTGCGTGCACTCCCGTCTAAACGCTGGTCCGTCGCACAATGATTGCAGAATCACCCGGCGTCCATTAAGGCGTGCCACACGTGAACAAATATTAGACGCGCGTAATGTTCGTATGGGAGGCAGTTCCGGTCTACTCTAATAGAGGAGGGGAGGCTTTTGAAGAGTGTGTAGCGTTCTTTTGTTTCTGTTAATGTGGAGTATCGTAGCCATTGTTCATGTGTGCGTCAGGTGTTGGGAATAACGTTTCATTCTCAAAGAAATTACTAGCAAAATATAACATTTATATTTAGTTTAGTAGATGTTTTCGGCGTTCAAAGATAGCTCATACATACAAGTGTTAGATCTATTTTAAAAAGCGTTCGTTTTTCGTGCAAATAAGCTAAGCCATAGTCGTAACGGCCGGGCTTGCTTCTTATCTGGTTGCTGGTTTAAAACCTGGAATGTATTATTGCCACTTTTTAAACCGAAACACGGCCGTCTTCCAAAAAAAAAACACTACAAAGTAAAAAATAACTTTAATTTCGGAAGTCGGTTTCTGGTTTTGAATTTAATTTTTTGCCACCGACTTCCGAAATTAAAGTTATTTTTCACTTTGTAGAGTTTTTTTTGGAAGTCGGTAGTTTTTTTTTTGTAAAAGTTTTTATTTTTCACTTTTTAGTTGTAGTACACAAATTCGAATACCACTACCTGATATGTCAATAACTGTGACAGGAAGTTATCATCATATCATATACTAAATGGGAAAAATACGTATTATTGAAGCTTACTCAAAAACTATCCAAGCAGAGTTAATAAAATTTATAAAGGACCAGCTTGGAAGCATACCCTTTCAAACAAAAAAGAATTTTCAAAATCAGTCCTCAACTGACGGAGAAATCAGTGAAAAAAAATAAAAATAAACATTCATACGCAACGAACATATAACCTGCTCCTTTTTGGAAATCGGTTAATAAAATATTCATCCCACATTGGTGATGTTGTTGTAGGAGTCGAGCATTGGTTTGGGATGCATGTTGCATCATAATAGCCGCATCTTCTGCATGCGCATATATTTGTGGGCTCCCGCCGTGCTGCATATTGCATCCAAGTCTGGATCTAGTTATTGCGAAATTAAAACTAAATGTTTTTACATAACAAAGTAACTCCTGGATCCATAACTTATCATAAAATATGCATTTCACGATAGTTTTTGATCTCGTAAAGATTACAAATTATCGTAAAATGTAAAATAAGGCACATTTAATTTTAGAAATTGTTGAACTGTATCCCGCTGTTCATTTTGGTTCAGATTCCTAGTATGCACCGGCGGCGCCTCTACATCTCTGTATACTACGGGTAGCTCTACGTCCGATCCTACAGCTACACTAAATATTTGGTCAACATTCCATGGCCGTGCACAGGCTTGCAAAAGCGACATCGCATCGGTCAGGAATGTGGCGCTGCACAGAGGCGGGTTGGTGGCGCGCCACCCTGTGTAGTGTCGTCCTAATTTAATGGATGCTTTTGAAGTAGTCGCTTGCTGTAGCAAATGAGATACTGTATTCTGTATTGGAATTCAATTCAATCATTCTCCTGACCTTATCCCAATTTATTTGGGATCGGCGCAACACATCTAAGTATATAATTATAAATAAACAAATAATAATAAAATAACCTATAACTGTACTAGGGGTGTAAAAGTTTCCTTGTATGGTGATTAAACTAAGCGGACAGTGGGGTCGCCCGCAGATCATGGAGGGGCCACATTACACACGCTACTGGACCGACCGCGGACGGAAACTTAAATAACAGAGAAACCTTTGAATTATAGTTTACAGTGAGGATAAAAGAGTCGTGGGCGCCAAACATGGCTCAGACTTTATTCTGGAAGTTCATGACTTATTGTCCACATTGATATATATATATATATTAATATCTAATTTATTGAACCATTTACTCAAATAATTATTAATAATTTTATCCACGAATTGTATATCTTTGAATTTAATTTTTTGTATTGTATGTTATTTGAATGCTTATTTTATCTTAATTTTTATAATTCTTTGTTAATTAATGTAATTGGACCTGTGCCGTTTTAATTAACTATAAATAAATAAATAAATAAATTGAAAACTATGGGAAAATCTAAATTGTATTTAAATTTTTCCACATTATTAGCTCTACGGGTAGACCGTGGTTTGCCAAGCAAGAGCTCCACAGTTATGTACTAACTATTGCCGAAGTGATACTCATTATATCACTAACATTCCTATCAAACTCAAACCATTTATTTCAATTAAAACATTTACAGGCACTGATTTTTGAATTGTCAAGGTGTTTGTCAGTCAGAAAGATGAACCTGAATGCAAAATTAGAAGTATATGGGAAAAATACTATAACACCTCAGTGTTATAGTGTTTGGTCACACTCACTTTTAAATAGTGACTTCTAGTGGTTCTACTTTATATAAATGTTAAAACATCGTTGAAATGAACTTTATTTTCATAGAGTAGTTAGTACTTCAGCAATGCCATTGACGTAACGAAACACGCTTAAACTGTGTAGTGCTACTGTAATAGGACTCTCCCACAATAAGCTTTTGTCCTAACTGTAGTAAGTCCTAAGTGCTTTCAACTTACTCCTAGTTTGAGCAGTTAACATGAATATAACTGGAATGTTTCTAAGTAGTAATACAATGTTACGTTGATAGTCTTCGTTAATAGAATAGCTACTCCACAAGTCTTTAGGCTTTTATAGGAAACCAGGTAGTTTGATCTCAAAAATTTGTTCATAGATGAAGTGCTTCTAAAGTTAAATAATCCTGAGAGTAGTCGCATTAGTTCTCTATTCGAAGACTCCGCGAGAAACTTTCCACCTGACAAAATATTTTAACACCTAGGAAGCTACACAAGAAACCTCATTACTTCTTGCAGACATTACCAAAAATGTTAGTCTTTGCACACCTTCATGAGCACCGCTATTATGCTCATGTAACAAAGGCATTAGAAGACAAAAGACAACAGTCTAATACCACTTTAACAAAGAACGTTTTGTGCCCAGATGAGTGTGTTTAGCCCAGCATTGTGTGTAGCGCTACAATGTTACCAATCACCGAATCGGGACTTAAGTACTATTCCGAATTCGATTACTTTTCTTTGTGTCGATTTATTTCCCATTTTCTGGGCAGTTGAATTGTGTTTTTGGGCCCTAACTGATCCATTATTTTTAACCGACTTCCAAAAAGGACGAGGTTATATGTTGAACGCGTGTTTTTTTTTTTTTAATGTATTTCAGCCGATTTCTCCGTCAATTGTGGACTGATTTTCAAAATTATTTTTTTGTATGGAAGGGTATGCTCCCAAATTGGACCCATATAAATTTTATTTACTTTGCTTGGATAGTTTTTGATTAAGCTTCAATAATACGTATTTTTCCCCACTTAGTATATGTGGATAATATGATGATAACTTTCTGTCACTGTTATTTACATAGCAGGTAGTGGTATTTTTTCTAATTTGTGTGGGGTGGGCAACTAAAAAGTGAAAAATTAAAACTTTTTACAAACAAAAAACAAAACAACCGACGTCCAAAAAAAAAACGGGTACATATATTTGTTACTAAATCTAGACTTTCTACTTTACAAGGTACTGGAAAACTCACAAATAATAAATAAACATTGATTAATCGCATATTTGTAGGTATTTTGAGAAATTATAATTCCTCCGATTATACACATAATTGCTAAAGACGTAGAGATATGTACGACGATCCCACAAGAACTAAGACAGTCGATAAAGATTCTAACATTCTGAATGAAAGCAAAAATGCTATACAACTACAAGCTATCGCAAATCCCGAGAGAGAAAGATATAGCACCCGCACTGACCCGCAGTCCTGAAACGGCAGTAAATAAATATAATAGCTCCAGCGATTAAGGCTGTGCGCCGACCCCAGGCTATTAAGCAATTAATACCACTTACACACTAAACTGCTCATATTTAATTCAATTTGTGTTGACTATGTAATCTTGGTTTATGGTTCAGGTATATTACAAGGAAGTGCTGAAGTTTTATTTAACAGACTATGTTTAGGATTTTATAACAAAACGATAGTTGTACTAAAGATAATGGATAGCATGACGTTAGAGATCTTCTTCTTTTCGTGTGGTTAGTGACTAACCTGGTGTCAAAGTTTTAAATTCGCCCATGGGCCTCTGAGTTGGCTTCACATGCCGTCGAGAGATGTCTCTCAGGCACGCCGGTTAAATGAATGATCTTAAATTTGGTACCTAGCGTACGTTTTTTAAATAGAAAAATTTACAGAATAATCTGAGTTTCTTTACATATTTAATTTCAGATTCAGATGCCCTCAATTACTGTATAACTTTTTCTATTTTCACATCATAACACCGCCATGTTGATCCACCTTGAAAAAAAGATTATACCCAAAACGTTCTACCCACTCATCGCGGGGACGTATTCATTTCACTTCCCTATAGTTTGCAATAATCATGCTGATAATGAAAACGCTATGTTCACCAAAGTCTTCATAACTGTTCGCATGTCTACTTAATTTGGTTGGGTGTTAAATTCATGGTTTCTTGGTTTTCCAACGGTAATAGCAGGAACAATGGGTCTCGGAGCAGTTGTGGAGAGCTTTCACGGTTATGGCATTAACTGTAACGTGTGTTACCAGGTGCGGAACGTTTATGAGGAGTTTGTTACAGCTACATGCGGGAAAATAAGTTTGTTTTGTTCATAAAATCAAGAATAAATTTTAAGATTCAGATTACAAGATGCACTATCGGCTGATATTTTTATTGAAAATCAAGTTCCTTAATGCAAGCCGCGTTAAGGAACATGATTTTCAAAAACAATGCAGTTGACTGGTAGTAACCGTCACGTAAGGAACAAATGATAAGCGTGTTAAAGCATCCCTCTCTGTGTTTGTCTATTAAATACGAGTGTGTGTGTGCGTGCGAGTATCGCGTAAGGAACTTCGTTCCTGGGGGCATACTCCCTAATCCGAATCCGTAGTTTCGGCCGTCGTTACGGAAGCTTCTCTCTCCTTCTCACTTACGATATGTCTGTAAGTGAGACGGAGAACGAATCGCCCGTAACGACGCACTATAGTTCGAGTAGAACAAGCTAGCTGGACAAAATTATTTGTTTAGATTTTATTCATAAATGAGGTTATTAAGCATAGATATGAGAGTCTTAATACTTTTTTAAGGACCATTGGTCGTTTGAGCAGGTATAGTCAAATAAAAACATAATATTTTTTTAAACAATCTTTTTTTAATATTTTATCTATAAATGTAACTATAAAATCTAATAATAGATACATTAAATACTTAATAACTAAATCTATCACTCATGATCATCACTATCATCAGATGAATCATCCATTGAGTAGTTATGATCACGAGTGGCAGAACTATGGAAACTAGAAACTATATTAACATTTTGTTCCTTACAGCTAGGTTCGTTCGTTCTACGCGTCGTCTTTTCGTTTTCAGACTGGAATCATCAAACTCTTTAGAGGGTCTTCCAGGTCCCGGTTCTGTAGATGTACTTGGCATACATAAATAAAAAATAGTTTTTTTTTTCCTACGTGGGTAGGCGTGACATATGTACATAATTTTGAAGCTTCCTTAATTAATAATTATTTTAAAATAGTTAATTGTTCTTTTTCACTATATTTATGTGCTAATTAACTGTTAAACCCACCTTCGCTCGGAACTGTCCTTTCACTTTCACTCTTCTACAACCACAACACCTGTAATTTACCAACTAAGCATGGACAGCAAGCTAGTGCACAGTATGGAGGAACTGGAAAAGCTGTTTAGCTCTCGCATGAGTGAGTACGCTTGCTGCGCTGTCCTTGGACTTTTCTGAGTTTAAATCCTTTGTTTGCAAAACATTCTCTCATTTCAAAACTCAGATCGAACTCCTGTCATTGAGCCTGGACACACATGAGACTGCTATGCGTAGAAAAATCTTGCTGTTTCACGGTATTTCTGAAAAACCGAATGAAAAGCTATGCGATTCGATTCTTCTGATTTTATCCAAACAACTGGTGATTGATGACATTAAATCGGATCATTTAGATGTTTGCCACAGATTAGGAGCCCCCCAGGGTAAATCCAGACCTGTGCTGGTACGATTTAAAGAAATGGAGCATCGTCGGTTGGTTTGGGATGGTAAAACTTCACTCAAGGGCAGCGGCATCACTATATCAGAGTTTCTGACTAAGTCACGGCACCAGATATTTATGGCTGCTCGCAAACACTTTAGTATCAACAGTTGCTGGTCTGCAGAGGGAAAGATTATTGTCTTGACGCCTGACAAGTCTCGCCGGAAGATAGTGACCATGGGTGAGCTTGAAGCGTTAATCGCGCTATTCCCCGCTCCCGCTAGTGCCGCCGCACCCAATGATCCCGTGCCTGCCGCTTCTACCTCGCCAGCCGTTGCATCTACATCGCCTGTAACAGCAACCCCCAAACGAAAGATTGTGAGGAAGGCTCGTCGCTAAGTTTGCTCATTTGGATTACTTGTTTTGCATTAACCGCTTTGTGATACATTTGTGTAGTGTCGGTACACTATAATTTGTTTTTCCTTTTTATTAATCTACCCATAGCATTTACTTTTCACATATCTTTTTCACAAATCTTAACTTGCCGGTAGATGTTGATATTTTTATGATGTATTGACGTGACGTCTATCAGTGTCATTTTTAGTTTATTTATGACGTTACGTTTCGTTTCACTCTGCGTTTGTAATTTGTATCAGAATGTTGAGGATGTTATTCTCGTTAGTTCATTTTTATTTAAATATTATGTCTTCTGTTATTCATTTATTTCCTTCACATTTTTATTTACCTAGTTCTTAATGGTTTGTTAAAATCTCTACCAACTACAGCGAATAGGTGCTTTTATTAGTTGAGCGTATTTAATTATTGTTTTTGTTTGTTTTATGCACAAACAAGTCTAGTTAAGTAGTTTAAATTATTTTATTTTTTGTCTTTTTCTTACTTTTTATATATTATATTTTATTCATATATATATTATTATCTTAGCATACTATGATTGATGCAAACCTTGATGATAATTTTTTCTCGTGTTCTTCCTCTTCTAGCAGTTTCCTTAGTGCGGCGAGTGGTTCTTCCTCTCCTCTCACTCTCGGCGGTCAGATTTCCTCTTTGCTTTCCCACCTCCCCAACAATCTCAACGTAGCCCACATCAATGCCCAGAGTGTTCCATGCCATTACTCTGAACTTCTGGCTTCCATTAACAGTGCACATTTAGATGCTTTGCTTATCTCCGAGTCCTTCCTCAAACCCTCTCTTTCATCTATACACTATGCCCTTCCTGGCTTTGTTCTTATTCGTAATGATAGAACTGGGACGGGTGGTGGCGGTGTTGCCGTTTACTTGCGTACTGATATTCCCTACAAGATTATCAGCACTTCACCATCTTAATACTCGGGGTCTGCGGAGCATCTATTTCTAGAAATTTCCTTGCATCACGTTAAAATGCTTCTTGGAGTGATGTACAGCCCTAACCTTACTATCGATTATTTTAACTCTTTTGATTCTCTCTTAAATGATTTCTGTCTTTCCACGATTACTGACAAATGCTTGCACTGACTGGACAGGTCCACTCAAATCTGTGTGGTTCTTTCCTCAAAAGACCATTTCAGACACTGATTCACATGGTCCTCATATGACTTGACCAAGATTATGTCTGGACTTTAAAAGAGACTACGACCTCTGAGTTTGTTTCGGCCTTTCTTCTCAGAGTAGTCAGATAGGAAACACCGACCTCATCTAGCTTATTTTTAATATTTTTTTATATGACGTGTAAAAGTGATTCCGATATCCTATTTACAGAATAAACAATTTCATTTCATTTCATTTCCCTCTTATGACCACGTAGTCTTGATGGGCGATTTTAATACTTGTCTACTTAAAAATGACAGTCGTACTCACAAACTTCAATCTATCTTATCTTCACTTAACCTTAGTATTTTGCCTCTGTCTGCTACTCATCATTTTCCTAACTGCACTCCTTCACTTTTGGACCTGATGATTATCTCTAATTCTAATAATGTTTCTATCCACGGACAGCTTCCTGCTTGCTTTTCTTACCACGACCTCATCTTTTTGTCCTACAGGATTCGCCCTCCCAAGCGTAAGCCTCAATATATTTTCCTTAGGAACTACAAGGGTATTGACCTGGAGGCATTGTTGCGTGATGCTGGTAGCATCGACTGGACGGATGTCTTGGAGAGCTCTTGTATTAACGATATGGTTCAAATTTTCAACAGCACGATACTCAGCTTATACGACCGTCATGCCCCTATCCGAAGAGTCAAAGTCAAGTATGTTCCGGCTCCCTGGCTTACTCCTGCCATTAAGGATATGATGGCAGTGAGAGACAGAGCCAAAAGGAGGTTAAAACGCTGTCCTTCCGAGCGCAACTTGAATGCGTTTAAGGTGCTGCGTAATCGCTGCAGTCGTATGTGCAGAGATGCAAAGAGACGCTACTTCCATAATTCTCTTGACAGTCGTAACTCTTCAGAAGTCTGGAAGTTTCTTAAAACTGTCGGCATTGGTAAGTCTCCAGTTGCTTCCAGTAATGACACTGACGTGTGTGCTCTTAACAAGCATTTCTCACATCCCCCTGTTACGTTAGATCCACACGTCAAATCTGCTACTCTAAATAAACTTTCCTGTCTGCCTGTGTTTCAGTGTCCTTTTTTTGAGCTTAGTCCTGTATGTGAAATTGAGGTCAAAAAATCTATTTGTGCGATCTCCTCCTCTGCGGTTGGTAATGACAATCTTTGTTCAAGAATGGTTTCTCCTATCCTCCCCACATTACTTCCTATCTTGACCCACATTTTTAACTTCTCCTTCTTTTCTAGTACTGTTCCCGAGGCCTGGAAACAAGCCCATATCATCCCCTTACCCAAAATTCCTAACCCGGTCTCTCTGTCCGATTTCCGACCCATTTCTATCCTCCCATATCTCTCTAAAGTTCTTGAGCATATTGTTCATCAGCAACTCTCTGCCTTTCTATTTTCGAATGACCTTCTTAGTCCTTTTCAATCTGGTTTTTGACCTGGTCATAGCACAGTAACGGCTCTTTTGAAGGTTACTGATGAAATACGCTGGGCTATGGACCACAAATCTCTCACCTTACTGCTGGACTTTAGCAGTGCCTTTAACTCTGTCGATTTCGACATCCTTCTAGGAATCCTTACATCTTTCCATTTCTCTTCTTCTACTGTTGGTTGGTTCGACTCCTATCTTAAAGGCCGCTCGCAGCGGGTTCGTCTCGAAGAGTCTTCTTCTGACTGGTGTTCTCTTACCGCGGGTGTGCCTCAGGGTGGCGTTCTCTCTCCTCTTCTCTTTTCTATTTTCATTAACTCTGTCACCAGAGTCATCTCCTCCCACTTCCATCTCTATGCCGACGACCTGCAGCTTTACACTCACTTTTTAAGGCAAGATGCCGAAGCAGCAGTGTCTGCCATGAACAGTGACCTGGATTTGATTAGTGAGTGGTCGCGGTCCTTTGGACTGCAAATCAATCCTAAGAAATCCCAGGCCATCATTATCGGCGGAAGGTATATGCGGAATAGGCTCGATGTTGCGTCGCTGTCTCCACTCTGTCTGAATGGAGTTCAGATTGAATACGCAAATTCTGTTAAAAACCTGGGCGTGACCATGGACTCGTACCTATCGTGGACTGCTCATGTTGGTCAAGTCAGTCGTAAAGTGCACTACACGTTCCATTCGCTGAAATGCCTCCAGAGCTTCTTGCCCTTGAGTACCAAAATCTCCCTTGCTCAAACTCTCATACAGCCCATCATTGACTACGCTGATGCCTGTTATTTGGATGCCACCGAGGAGCTGTTAAATAAACTTGAACGTTTGCAAAACATCTGTATTCGTTTTGTTTTTAACCTTAAAAAGTTTGACCATGTTTCTAACTTTCGCAAGATACTCAAGTGGCTCCCTATTCGACTTCGCAGGAACTCTCGGATATTGTGTCTGCTATTTAACATCCTTCACAACCCTAAAACGCCATCCTATCTGCGGGAACGCTTTTCCTACGCCCGTCCTTCTGATGCACCATGCAGGTCGCATCTTAGAAATCTCCTTAAATCCCCTCCCCACTCAACCGACTTCTACTCCTACTCCTTTAGCGTGCACGCGGTTCGATTGTGGAATTCACTTCCGCCTGACATTAGGGACTGCCAAACTGTTGCAGTTTTTAAAAGAAGAGTGAAAGAACACTATCTTTCCACTTTGTCATAGTTGCATTTTTTTTTTTTGTATTTGTTATTTTATACTAAGTACATTATAATTAAGTATATATATTTTAGTGATATTTATTTTAGTAGTATGTATGTAAGTTTATTCTCATAATCTATGTTTATAGTTAATATTATAGTTAAATTTGTGAATAATTAGGTGTTTTTATTTTATGTATTTTATTTTCTCTTCTACTCTTACACACGTTGTCTACATCTCTTTAACTACTTTCCTATCGCAGGTATGCTGGAAGAGATTTCTTTAGAAATAAGCATCACCTTTGTACGTATTTTTCTGTTCCTTTTTTTCTTGTCTGTTTATACCTATGTGTGTACATAAACCGTTAAATAAATACATAAATAAATAAATAAATAAACGGACACATCGAAAGATATATCAACTCCCTTCAGCCCGTCGAATTCTTCTCTAGGAACCGCTCTCGATTTCTTCCACAACTGCTCCACTTTTCAGCTAATTTTGACGAATATTTTGAGATGATGACCTTGACATCTTTCAGGGACTGCTCTGTAACACCATCAAAATCATGTCTCAAAGATATAAACCGAAACAGCTCCTCATTCTGCGTTACCTTTGGGTGTTTTAGCCATTCTTCGAAAAAAACCATTTTTGAGACGATGAAAACTGTTTAACGAAAAAAAAGAAAAAAAATCGTTGTGCAAATAATTAGCAATATTTTTTTTTACTAATTTCTACTAGATACTTGTGAGAATCATATAAAGTAGATTCTACAGAGTGGACATGAGTGGACATTTTTTGACCATTAAATTCAAAATGATGGGTGAAAAAGTCCACTTTTATCTAAACAATTAATTTAATAAAATTAGCTCCTGTGATAAAAATGAATTAAAACAAAACTACGAGTACTTACCCTTATGTACACAATCCATCACAAAAACACTATCACAAATTTCTTTTAGTTACTTAAATAATGTTATCAAAGATGGCGTAAAAATGCAAATGAGTGTACGTAGTAGTGTAGTGTGAGTTTGAATTATCAATTCTTTAAATACTTACCTTAATGACGGTCCTAATGAGGGTAATTACGAAAATTAATAGGTGTATTCCTTAATGTGAAGGGCTAATGAGTTCTTATTAGTAATTAACTACTAGGAATTGAAGAGTTGTTTTTGTCCAGCTAGTTTGTTCTACACGAACCAGAGTCCGACGGCCAGAACTATGGATTTCGCCTAGGGAGTAGGCCTCCAGAAAGGCGTTTTATTTTGCTACTTAGGTTAGTTAATAGCACAGATGAATACAGATGGGACACTCCGTATGTTAGGTAGGAAGCTGCAAGTAGGACGCGGCGGGCTCGACTTGTCGAATTCAGTGGGCGTGACGTAGTCAGAAGATTATAAGTGTTACGTGATAGAAAGAGAGGCAACTTCTAGATGAATATATCTGTCGATAATTAGCGCTGTGCGACCTGAATTGCAATTTATTGTATTGTAGCAAGAGTCACTTTTTATTTAAATGATTTTGCCGGGTGTCCCATCTGTGTTAATAGTGAGTGCGAAGCATGTGTGTAGTCTGTTATACACCAGTATAAGTGAATCTCACACTCTTTTCTTGGAAGAAGGAGGATTTTTATAGGCATGAGTTCGAGATATAATTACGAGAATATTCCCACGCGAAACAAAAAGCTAAAATTCCCCTCATGTTAGTATTAAGCGTCGTTCAGACAAGCGCGACGCGACACCGGTTATTGTTATACCGTCAAGTTTTCTTAGAAATTGTATTGTTCATGTCGCGGCGCGGCGTCGCGTCGCGCTGGTCTGTACGAGCTTTTAGTCAACGAACCACCACTAACTAATAACGACAATTATCTACTTTCAAGCAACACCTCTGTTAGTTAACCTTACTAAGTAATGTAACAGCTTCATTTACCGCGATATTAACACATCAGTACGTACTTAGAGTAAATGTACGCACCAGTGTCGTTTCGGGGTCTCTTGGACACTTGAAGATTAGTCTTGAAGATAATGCTTTAATGAATTATAATACGAGTATATGCTTTTCTTTTGTTTTTTTCTGGCGCTCGCAAAAGGTAAAAGTGAAGTTATGCCAAAGCTACGCTCATAATGAGTCACCGATATTACGTTACCTCCAATTTCATACAATATTGCTGCCACACTCGACGTTAAATGAGTTCTTGCCTTTTATGCAAACCAAGTTCCTCAACTCATTTCAAGCGACACACGATCCACAAAAGAAGAGAACTTTTAATTTCGAACAGTTTAATTTTTACGCCCCCGATAGCCGTTTCACTGAAAAGCCAATCACAAAACTAATCTCCAGTAACATTCAGCAGCTGCAGCGCTTTCATCGCTGTTTCGATATGTGGGTCACTTTGTTGCAGCGGATGCATTACATTGGACGAATGAATTAGATTCGCGGGCTGCTGCCACAAAATACTGGGTGTTTGCCGCAATTTGCACATTTCCAATATGTAAGCATTTGGGTCGTTTTGTCTCCAAAATACGTTGCTTTTCTGGTGTATTGGAATAGGATAATGTTTACAATAATTCTTATTAGTACCTAATGTTCATGTCTGCATATTTTTTTCTTTGTCTACAAAGCACCCTAGAAATTAATATAAGAATTTTTTTACTAATCTAGCTGCTTGACTCTCCCATATAGGACCAGGCAGATACCAAATTATTAAACATTTTTAATAGCGTTCTGAAAGCTGGCAACGTCCAAATAGATGTCAAATATTTCGCTGTATTGATTAATTTGGTAAAATTACTATATAGAAATATGAAATGTGGCTAACTAGAGACCTAGAATATTAATAATGAATTGCAATTATAACACTGAATTTGATGTTGTAACCGTTTTAGGCGTAAAACAGGAATTTGGAAAGTTTCCAAATACTTTTTCTTACATCTAAAACGAAATATTCGGTTTTACGTTAATTATTGCATTTCATAATCAATATTTTAGTTTACTAGTTAGCCACATTTCATATTTCCATACAGTATTGTTGCCAAATTAATCAAAACAGGTAAATATTTGACAGCTATTTCGACGTTGCCAACTTTTAGGATAAGCTCTCTTAAATTCTTCCTCCAGCAGCAACTTCAAACAAACCTAAACTTTTAAAGCCACACAACGAATGTTTGAAGTCTTCCCACATGAAGTCTAGAGGCTTCTGACTGCGTCCGAGCGAAACTTTTGTCATTTTCCGGTAACCTGTGACTAACTTGCCGTATTAACGAAAAAAATACAATAGACGACGTATATTTAGTAACCTAAACCGCTCAACTGTTCTTAAAGAGTCATAAAGTACCCGGTAAGAAATCGATACGTGTTTCACCTCTCATCGAGGCATCCTCAGGATGACGATTGACTTGTTGCGAACACCGACATCACGTGTTGCTACGTCAAGCGCTGAGCCACACCACCCGACAACCCCACTTATATTTTTAGGATTACTATCAGCGCGATAAGGGGCTGCAAATAATCGCAGCAAAGGTGACCTAGGAGTACTCGTAATTAATTCGTTCAACAGTGTAACGTTTCCTGTCTTATTTTTTGCTATTTCTAAATTCTCTAGTACGTACATTCTGAAACCTTTATCACATGTGTTAGCCATGGGTGGGTTCTCCACTCAGTCCCCCTATGGCAGATATTTTCATGAACCAGGTTGACAATAAATACATTGTTTGACAGCCTCAAATTTTATATTATTACCGTTATGTTGACATAATTATGTCTTGGACCGGTCCAATGCGTTAAATCGATGCTTTTGTTACTAAAATCAACAGTTTACATCCTAAAATTAAGTTCAAATTAGAATTAGAAGTTGACGAATCCCTTAACTTTTTAGATTTAATTATTTCAAGAAAAAACAATAAACACGATTTTCAGATTTATAGAAAACCAACTTATACAGATGTTACGATTCCTACGTCATCGTGTCATCCGATTCAATATAAATTAGTATCTTATCGTAGTTTCACTCATAGATTAATAATGTCAGTACCACTTTCACGAGATAATTATAACAGAGAACTAAACATTATTTATCATATAGCTCAGAGTAACGGGTACAATTAGAAAATGGTGGATGATTTGATTCAAACGAAACGTCGTAATATAGTTTGTTTCCTTTTGTACTCACTGCCTCCAGAATGACTGCATGAATACATAGGTAGTTTGACAGTTAGGGTCAATAAGTGATAGGGTTTCAAAAACATTGATTGGAAATAGCGTTAGGGTAGCTTTTAAAACAAATAATTCATTAAGACAGATTTGTAACGGAAAAGATCGATTAGAAAACATCAGGTGTTTACAAGTAGTTACATTACGATGATTGTAATGTACATAGGTCAAACAGTTCGTAATTTTCAAACAAGATATAAAGAACATATTGCAGCTTACCGAAATAGTTATCCAGAAAGATCTCATTTTGCTCAACACGTAATAGATTCAAGTCATTCGTTAAATAATAATAACACTTTTAAAATGTTACACACATAAATGATAGAGGTTTCAAAATGTCAGTACTAGAGAGCTTAGAAATTGCAAACGATAATACAGGAAACGTTACAATGTTGAACGAATTAAATACGAGTATTCGAAGTTCACCTTTGCTGCAATTGTTTGTAGCCCCTTATCGCGCTGATAACGATCCTACCCCTGGTGGACCGAGCAGTAATCATATATATGTGGGGTTGTCGGGCGGTGTGGCTCACCAGCCGACAACGCTCCGCGCCCTGCAACGCTACTGGCTAGAGAGGTTCACGCTGCGGGGGGCGGGGAAGAATCCAGCTATGGGAAGCACCAACCAAAACTGACGCTGTCGTTGCTAGACCGACCTTTGCTGGGCCTTCCTTAAGGAACTAGGGATCTCACCCGGCAGTGGTCTGGTCGCACGGACGTCGTGAAGTACTTCAGGCGCTCCTACATTTACACCGCAGAAACACACCCCAAAGCGCTGAGGGGGGCAAACCCCTCAGCGAGTAGGAATTCACTTAAGCACTGGGAGTGCTTAAGTGCATTCTTACTCCCAGAAGGGGGAGGGGAACCCAGTGACCGATCCTCGATTTCGAGAACCGAGAGAATAATTCCTCGGGCAAGAGACCAGAAAGCCCCCAAACCGATTCCTGGCGGAGACGACTTTGCGACAGTGTGGCTCTCACTGCGTTCGGCACATGACGTGGCAACACGTCGTGTCCGGGTTCGCAACAAGTCAATCGTCATCCTGAGGATGCCTCGTTGAGAAGTGAAACATGTCGATTTCTTACAGGGTTCTTTATAACTCTTTAAAAACAATTTTGTGGATTAGGTTACTAAATGTACGTCGTCTATTGTATTTTATAATGGATTTCCGCAAAGTCACGCCTGACTCAATTAACTATCTTAAATTTTCCGTATTAACGGTGACTGCAAGCTTTAAAGTTGTCATTATTTGAACTTGGAGGTTAAAAATAATCAGCTTTTTGATTTTTAAGGCTCGTGCAGACTTGCGCGACTTGTCGCGCGTCGTGACACCGGTAATTGTTCTACCGTGAAGATTTCTTAGAAATTGTTTTATTACAGTAGCGTCGCGCCTGTTAGCGGGAGCCAACACTCGGGCCAACAGCGGGAGACAACGTCTTATGTTAGTTTTAAGACAATTTTGTATAGCTACTGATGTTGGATAATCTGTTTATGATCGGAAAAGTTTATAGAAAACATTTAAATTTCGTGACGGTACCTCAAATCTACTAATCTAAGTCATGTAAAAATAAAATAGTAGTTTACTCAAGTGTGCACTGTTAACGCAAGCAAGTTGTGTTTTAGTTTTTTTATGTCTAGGTTCTATTTCCTAATACCCGATTTCCGATTTCCCGGACTTGACACAGTTGATCCCAACTTATTTAAACAATCATCATAAGCAAACATGATTCCACGCGATAAATCCAGTACCTTTTCAGCGCCCATATTGCTGACAAAGCAATCACTTCGAACAAACACAGCAATGGCCTGCAAACGATGAACAAACACGGTGATGGGATACAGATCGCTGAATCACACTTGTTAAGTAGTTTGCTCGCAGCGAAGGTAACAGCATTTCCTAGTTTTTGTCGACGATCTCGACACACAACTTTGTTTTTTATTGTGTGGTGAAGTGTGTTTGAAACAGAAGGCCAATTATTTTGTGTAACAGTATACGGCCGTAAAAATATTGAGTTGTAGAAAAAGTTTGGCTTTGTGGAGTATCGTATCTGTCATTCACACCATTGATAGTTTATCTTAAACATAATATCAGTAAAGTTGAGTTGTTTTTATAAGGGTTGATATTAGCACCTAATTTCCGATTTGATCTACTGTAGCCGATTGACTGTGATCAAACGACAGAGTCGCAGGAGGTGATCCGTTGATTACTTATCTTGTGTTTACAGCTATAATTAACAGGGAATTTTACGACCAGCTGGTCGATCGTGGTTACGATTTAGTACGTAAGTAAAGTACCAAATAGGCATGTTACACGATGTAGAGAGCCGTTTTTAGCATCCTGGTTAAGTCTATTGAGAGGAACTAACAATCTATATTTAGAAACCGCCATCAAGTGGAGGGGCCACTTGCAGGCGGTTTTAAAATGTACATATACTTATAATAAGTGTTACTCTGAGGTTCTAAAGCACCACTGAATTCAGTGAAATATAGACTGAAATCTTACTTTTGTAATAGGCCCAGAAGGGTAGAATCGTATCGACCATCGTCAATACTTCTGTATACAAAGCTAACTTATTTCCATACTGATTACGAATCAAAACAGGTTACAGATTTATTTCTTCTCTTAATTTTTGAATTTTGAAGCACAATTTGTATGTGTCGATAAAAATGCTACAATCAATCTGCCTAGCCTTTTCCCAACTATGTTGGTGTCGGCTTCCAGTCTAACCGGATGCAGCTGAATACCAGTATTTTACATGGAGCGACTGCCTATCTGTAACCTCCACAACCCAGTAACTGGGTAATACGATACCCCTTGGTAAGACTGGTGTCAGACTTTCGGGCTTTTGACGACTCTTAACGAGTGTCATAGATCCACGAATGACAGCCGGGACCAACGGCTTAACGTGCTTTCCTAGGCACGGAGGAGTCTCAGTATGTATAGATGGTCACCCAGCCACGGACCAACCCCGGCAAGCGTAGCTTAACCTGATGAATCGACCCATGGGGCTGTTATTACTTAGCCACAAAGCTCCTCCATAAAAATGCTACATAAACTAAAAACCTTGCAGATATTCTCAGCATGTTCCCAAACAGATGGGAGCGTCGGGATTCTCTGTAAACCTCAAACTTTAATAGAATCGAAGTTGTTGCCAAGTTGCTTTATTTCCTGAGGAGACGTGACTGTCTCACCAGGTGGAACAGACTTCAAGTATTCTACAGATGTTTCAAATTTTGTAGAAATTTCTACAGAGATATCGAGGAAAGGGCGGGTATCGAATTTCGTGAGTGTAATTTAGATTTGATCGATATTAAAAGTTTTTTACGTTCTGCTGCTCAAAATAGACTTATAATGATGTGATCAAACAGCCCATTTTTAACCGACTTCCAAAAAGAAGGAGGTTATATGTTCGATTTTGTTATATAATATATTGGTCGATATTTTCATCAATTGTAAACCGATTTCAAAAATGCTTATTTCATTTGATAGAAAACGCTTGCGCGGTGGTCCCATATCAATTTTATTAACTTTGCTTGGGTAGTTTTTGAGTTAGCTTCAAAACTACGTATTTTTTCCACTTAGTTTATGTAGATGATGTTATAACTTCCTGTCACTGTTATTGACATAGCAGGTAGTGGTATTCGAATTTGTGTGCGGTAGGTACCACAATTAATAAGTGAAAAATAAAAATGTTTTACAAAAAAAAACACTAAAAAGTGAAAAATAACTTTAGTTTCGGAAGTCGGTGTCTTTGGTTTTGAATTTTCGTTTTTTGCCACCACCGCGCGTCTAATATTTGCCAGTAAATATTAGACGCGCGTATAATATTTGCTCACGTGTGGCACGCCTTAATGGACGCCGGGTGATCTGCAAGTGCGCTTTCGTTGGTTTGTTTACCAGCAATAAAGTTAATTGATTGATTTGTACCCAGTCACTAGGCTATACCACTAGGTATTCGACTTTGTGTGGTGTGGGAAAAAAAAAAAAACTTAAACCGACTTCGAAAGAAATTAACTCAAAATTATGAAACATTATTTTTATATCTACACGAAATTACCCAACAAATCGAAATCAAAAAGTAGGTACAAAACAAATTAGGGGCCTACATTTTTTTTTGAGGTCGGTGCCAGCTCTAAAGAAAAGCACCTATCTGTATAAGGAGAAACTCACTGACTGACATATTATATCGACGCAAGGCGAAAGCACTGGGACTAGGAACGTGAAATTTTTTTCCAGCTTTAAGGGGGCGAAAAAGGGGGGATTTCGTTTGTATGAAAAATCTTATTCCTTGAGTTAATAAAACTTGAAACTAGGCAGAATCCGTTTTGGAGATATGCGTGGACAAAAATACATGTCAAATTGATAACCTTCCATTTTTTGAAGTCGGTAAAACTTTGATTTCGGAAGTTGGTTGCAAAAAACGAAAATTCGAAACCAAAGACACCTACTTCCAACATTAAAGTTATTTTTCACTTTGTAGTGTCTATATTGGAAGTCGGTTGTTCTCTATATTAAATTAAATACTGCTGGAACACACTTCCTGATTAAATATTAAAAAAATAAAATTGTCAGTTGAACGCCTTTGTGTTAATATTTCTGTTACCATTTCTTCCTCCTACAACACAACCAATTTGTAAAATCGTCGACACAATATACATTCAATATTCCTTATCCATTTCAGAAAAAAATATTTCTGAAAGTCAAATATTCAATAATAATAAAACGAATATTAATATTTTGATATCTGCAAACTGGCGGTGACTAAATCATTGATGGCGACATTTCCTATGTCAATTATAAATGTTTAATGTTATTCTGCCTTATGCTCTCCTTCATAATAAATTATAAGAACAGAACTTTGTCGTAATGGAATTTCGACTTTATGAAATTGTGGTAGAGATTTAATTTGCTTGGTTAGATCTAAGTCTTGAGATGTTGTCCAAGTGATAAAAATTGCGAGTATATTTTTTTCCTTCGGGATTCGTTCATTTTCGAGGCATGTGTGTGAGCAGCAGCAGGATCGTCCTGTCTGGCATTAATATTTCTTTGGAGCCTGGCGATAATCTTTTGTAATATTATATACTTTGACATCATTATTACAATCATCGTAAACGACATCGTTCATTATAGCAGCACGGCTCCGACACGGCAAATAACTTGTCATTCAATTTAGGATTTTAAGTCAAAGCATTGAAGTCTTTTTTACGATGGCTATACAAAATAGTGGACTCGCCAGCAGTTAGCGGTCCGCGAGCCGTCTCACGTCACGCCGACAGCACGCTTCAAGCGAGGAGCCCGCTCCTCGCCTGCAGGCGGTATGCATGCCGCCGGCGCGGCGCCTCACCGTCCGCGCAAGCAAGCTCACCTCACCGGTGACGTGCCGGCAGCGAACGGTCGCGTTGCTGAGGGCGCGTTGGCGAGTAGCGGTCGCCTTGCTTACGGCACGTTGGCGAGTAGCGGTCGCCTTGCTTACGGCACGTTGGCGAGTAGCGGTCGCCTTGCTTACGGCACGTTGGCGACTAGCGGTCGCCTTGCTTACGGCACGTTGGCGACTAGCGGTTGCTTTGCTTACGGCGCGTTGACGACAAGATTTTTCGAGGCGGTACCGGGTCGTTACTGCGTTGGAGCGGTGCTGTTATAATGGGAGATGAACTTAAGACTGTTTTTGCTTTTATGCCAGATTTGACCGCGGCTATAAATGATACGATACAATCATTTTATTTCTTATTTTCTTCCTCAAGCTTGATATTTTTCACTTTGCTCCTATAAACCATACTCCATTTATTATAATACTAGCTTCTGCCCGCAACTTCGTTCGCATGGAACGAAATATTTATTTTTATCGTAAACATTGATGACAGAAAAGGCATAAACTTCATGTTTTTCGGTTTACGTTCTACACCATATCATTATAACAATATAAAAAAGTAAAAAAAAGAATAACAAAATTTATCAAAATAGGGATCCTGGGGGTGTCCCCAGGTTTGCGAAGCAGTCGTTGAAACGCTAACATAATAGCTTGTTTCAAAATTTACTAAAATAGCCGTTCTTCTAAGTCACGACTAACTGCTTACCTCCATATACAATATGTATGAATATAAACATTGTAAAGGTTAAATCTATAACTACCTACCTACATTATTTTATTCTATCATCAATATTTTTCGCAGGGCACGCGATGTTAAGAATATTTTAGGTATTTTTTTTACACCTTGGGTACACTACATGGAGTTTTAGTAAGGAGTATTTAAAAAAATATCTCAATAATGAAAGAATTTTTCAAATCGGTTCAGAGTTTCGGAGCCTATTCAATGCAAGTATACAAACAATCAAATCTTTCCTCTTTATAATATTATACTATATAGTATAGATAAAGGTATAATAAACTCTGTTATTTTAAAATAAATACAAAGCAATGTTATCTATTTACCATTTACATTTAAACAATAACTCTAAAGTACAGTTTTCAACAGTATTACAATGGTGCCGATTCTCTTGTACACCGAACTAAACTATCACTAAAATTCCTTACTTTTGGCTATGAGAATGTTAGAGCTACTCTGCAAATAAAATTCTCTAAATTATTTCAGACTGGGAAATCGTCGTTTGACAGGAATAAACTAAAGTTTAGTGATTTTTAGTCTACATAGTTTAGAGGCATTTGTGACAAGAGAATCGGCATCCAATAACTGTCATTATATAGCCGTTATTTGTCTAATAGAGTACAGGCCTTATAACTCCTAAACAACACTCTTCATCTTATTCCTTGTACCACACAATTAGCTAAAATCAACAAAGTGAGCAGACTCCGCTATAGTCGAGTTGCTCGCGATTCCGTTTGAAGCACTCGATACACTTCTATTATAATAGAACATCCCAGTCGACTCGCTTGCCGATCATAATTATTGATGAGATCAAATAACACGATCGCAATCGCGTCTTCTATTATTTTATTCGAATTAATTTCAATCGGACTGTTGTTTTTTACATTTAAGATAATATAATTTTCTGTTAATGTCATGTTAAATACACTCGAGAGCAATGAATCCGGGTCACTTAAAGAATGTTAAAAATCTCAGAAACTAAAAATGATAGGTTAATGCAATAAATTGTATTTAATAGACAATGTAATACTCCTTAAATGAAAGTAAAAAAAATATGAGTCACCATACATTTTATTAACACAAAATTACATAAAGAAAAAAACTGCTGATCTCTCCTTAAAACAAAAATAGGAAACATGAAATTTTTGAACTTTATTACGATTTTCTTGAATTTTAATACTTCGTATTGCCTCCTCGTGCTTCCATTACTGCGTTTACGCGGTTTGGCATGCTGTACACCAAGTTCCTTATACGATTTTGGGGAATATTCTCCCATTCCTCTGTGAGAGCAATTTTGAGCTCACGAAGCGTGATTGGGGGAGGGTTTCGTAGTTTTACGCATCTGCCTAGCTCGTCCCAAGCATGCTCGATCGGGTTGATATCCGGGCTGCGCGCTGGCCACTCCATACGAGTAATGTTCATCTCTTGAAGGTAGTCATTCACAATCCTACCTGTATGAGGTCGGGCATTGTCATGCATAAATATAGCATCCTCACCTAAATTGACCATAAATGGACCAACGTGATCATTGAGGATTTCTTCCACATATCTTACGCTAGTTAAAGAGCCGTTTTCTATGATCACCAGCTCTGTGCGACTTTCAGAAGAAATTCCGGCCCACACAAGTACAGACCCACCACCGTAGGCTACTTTTTCTTCGATGCATGCTTGCTTGAATCTTTCCCCTGGTCTTCGATACACTCTGTGTCTTCCATCGTGCTTGTAGAGCATAAATTTTGATTCGTCGGAGAACATAACTTTTGACCAATCTTCAATACTCCAATTTACGTGGCTCTGGGCATATCTTAGTCTTGAAATACGATGCCCACGCTCCAGTTTAGGGCCGTTTGCAGGTCTAAGGGGTTTTAAGTTAGATTCAGCAAGCCGACGTCTTACTGTCCATGCACTTGGGTTACTTCCTCCGAGGCGTCGAAACTGATTTGTGAGTTCAGTTCCTGTGAGAAAGCGATTTCGAAGCATGGTGTTCACCAAGTATCGGTCTTCTCGTGCTGTGGTACATCTGGTTCTGCCCGTTCCTGGTCTGCGTAGGTTAGAACCAGTTTCTTCGTAACGTCGGAGAACTCTTTGTACTGTTGACAGCGACACACCGACAGTCCTGGCTGTATCGCGCTGACTCCGGCCGGTTTCCAGCATTGTAAGTATTCTGGTGCATTCTTCAGGCGTAAGCGACATAATTTCAGCTTGAATAATGAATATAGAGCACTATCAACATGGTTTATGTACCCACATAAATGACAGATTACAAACAAAAGCAAAACCAAATGCTGTAATTTCGTAGTTCCATCTTCGAAAGTGGCCCTTTTTCAAATTTGATTTTTTTATGATATAACTTTACAATAACTAAGAAGTTTTAATACCTTCATTTAAGGAGTATTACATTGTCTATTAAATACAATTTATTGCATTAACCTAGCATTTTTAGTTTCCGAGATTTTTAGGATTCTTTAAGTGACCCGGATTCATTGCTCTCGAGTGTATATTAATAAAGTCATGTTAATTTTATTGGTTATGGAAACACCTATGAAACAGTGGTTGTGATCGCTAATGTTATTAGATGATTTCATCCAACGCTCCTCTAATATTGTCTCGTGAATAAACGAATATTACTTAACTAGTTAATTTCCGGATAGCTATAAGTTTATTCTCATGAATACTACTTTAGAGGCATGAGGAACAGGGTGTAAAGTTCACTCATCCTCTATAGAAAAGGGAGGATCCTCCGACCAGACGGGCGTCGTGTCTGGCGGGCGACTGCCCAACGATTAATGTCGAGGAAGTTATATATATGCTGTTGGCGCGGTAGGAGTCTACCGCGCCAACAGCATATATATAACTTCCTGAACAAAATCCTGACGTCCCACAAATCCTGCATCGCGCAATTAGAGTTAATTGCGCGACGCAGGATTTGTGTGACGTCAGGATTTTGTGTGACACGTAGTTCGCATGTGGCGATGTCGATGCCGCCTCACGTCTATGAGAACTTGAATATATTTATCATATTATGCGGTTTACCCCTGTATGTCGGGTAACCCTTTATGCAAAATTTTTAGCTATAAATATCCACACAGGAACTTCGTTGGAGGTCTAACGAAGTTCCTGTGTGCTGCTTATAGGTCGAAAAATTCAAATATTTAGTCTAGTATCCAAAGTATTTGGATGTTTTAGTAAATTAGTTAATTATTTTAAGTTTATCAAAACATGTTCACATTTTAATTAAATAAAGAAGAGAATATAATATACAAATAGAATCAATTTAAAAATAACATTCCTGTCGCCATAAAAAATGCAGACTGAACTGGTCATTAACTTCATCTCAACAAGACTGGTTGTCAGACTTTCGGGTTTCTGACTCACCGGCTTCATAAGGTTCATAACTCATTTGTTGGGCTTGGTATAACCTTTTATAACAAGTTACCCTCTTCTTTGCTAGATTTGCCTTTTAATGCGTTTAAAACGAAAGTAAAATCCAACCTTTGTTCAAAGGCATACTATTCTATCAACGACTACTTAAATGATAAGAATAGTTGGTCGCTGTGATTAACTCAAGACAATTTTTATGTTCTTTCACCAGAATTAGCTTACCTACTGACAGGTTATATGAGTTCATATAATTGTTTATTTTAATTTAATTTTAATTTATTGTTGACATAATCTACTCATTACAATGTTTTTTTTTAATGAGTTGTATTGCAATATGTAACTAGTGACCTCGACAATAGATCATATTATTTATTGTTATTAGTAATTAACTGTTTATTTATTTTACCTCGATGGTCCTAGTTTATCATTTATAACTTCCAGTTACAGCTTTATGTAAGCGGGCACGCCCTTTATGCCTGGAGGCTTTTATTAAGACGTTAAGTTTTGTTTACGTTTAGTTTTATTTCTGCCCGAGTATAGTTCTCGATGATTTTGTTTGGTATATTGGCGTGTGCTAGCTAACATATGGATAATAATTTAAATTAGGTTAATTAAGTATGTTGAATACTATTATATAGAGTCATTTTTTTTCTTTCTAACTGAACAGACAGCTGTGCTGCTGGGGAGTTTGTTGCGCCACTTCTTCTTCCCAGCTAACGCACTAGGAAGTGGCGAAGGGTGGGCGTTTTGGGGGACTGTCTTATGTAATTTTGACGTTCGAAAAGTGCTGATTATCAGCCTAGTTTGAATAAATGACTATTTGAATTTTTTTTTTTTTTTTGACGACCCGTAACGACTGTCAAAGATCCACGAATGACAGCCGGGACCAACGGCTTAACGTACTATCCGAGGCATGGAGGAGTCTCGGTTTGTAAAAAGATGGTCACCCACAGACCAACCCCGGCAAGCGTAGCTTAACCTGATGGATCCACCCGTGCGGCAGTTATTAATTAGCCACGAGCTCCTAGATACAAAACCTAAAATAGTTCTACGCAAATACCTGACACAGTATAAAATATCACACAGCCTAACTATATCCAGTTTACCCACGTTACGCCGGTAAATCACGTCTCAAGCGACAGGTGACTCAGTGGGTAGCTCAGTGAAAATTCTGTCAGCCTGGATTTTCTCACCAAGCTCAACATTGTTTGAAGCCAGTTTCCGTCTCGTTAAGTTATTTATCAACTCTGTGCGGTACTTGATTACAAGTCAGCAAATTATAATGATAATTTAGTTTGACGGTATGTTTTTTTGGATAGAAAATGAGTGAATTATTTTTGTTTTTTAGTTATGAGAGTTTAAAACAGTTCGGCTTTGGAGAAACAGAAAAAAACAATTTACACTTTCCCGATTCGAGAAGCAAACCCGGGAGCTCAAGCTCAGGAGGTGCGCTTGTGACCTCTATACAAATGACGCGTGGCTATTAGTGTAGTTCGTAAGTTTGGCAAACAAAAAGAGTGCGGAGTGTCATTAGCTGGACTGGTCGTTTGTGCGACAATCATTCGTTGAAGGGTATGGATATTTAAATGGAATATTTTTTATAATGCCTCACAAAATATTTCGCCTCATTTATTCTAAAATTTACTTTATACAGGGTGACTGGATCTGGACCCGCCGTAACAAATTCGCATATAGAGGAGGGCCTTTGCTAATTATTAGACCTTACTTTCCTTTACTAAAGTTTTATAGTTTAGGAGATATGTAAATTTTTATATTTTATTGAGATTTTTCCAAAATTTGACATTCAAGCATTCATAAGTTCAGTCTTTTTTATTATATTAGTATTTTTTTATTATTTGTTGGTAGTCATAAACATTTGTGATTAAAATACGTTGGAACTTCTTTAAAAGTAGGGTAAAAAAATAAGATATTAAGCTCAAAAAAAAAATACTTTAAAAAATCATTACGATCAAATTCGACCTGAAAAAAAAACTACGGTGTTTCAATGATTAATTTTAATCTAAGTTAGTTCTCTAGTTCGTCACCTTTCCAACGTTACTAAATATGTATTTCAAAAGTTGCTAACTTAAAAAAAAGTACTTAATTAGAAGTATTTTTTGCAAATTTATGACTTGAGTAAAAATTAAGTGCTTAGTGTACTTACATTATTAAAATCTGGTGATCAATCTCAAAAGGTAATTGTCGCACAGCTACTCGGAGTTCCCTAGCGTTCAAGTTACTGTGTGCAGCACCATACGCCAGCGGCATATCGGCGTGTTCTTTACTTGTGTATCCCGGCATTTTAAAACGAAAATGCAAAAATAACGAAGGAAAACAGCACGGTCGCTCTTACTGACTAAAACCCACTCGTGTTCCTTCAGTTGCATTTTCGTTGCCAGAGGCCACGGTATCCCTTTAGGACTTTCCCGCAACCCCGGCAGCCATCGGTTCTAACGGACCCCGTCAGTTGTGCTGACATCTCTTTGAGGCGCGCGTGGTACACAACGCGCCGTCGACCTGGGCCGCAAGCCCGCGCCTACGTTGGCCGGGAATCGGCCTGCAATGCCCAGGACATCTCCTGCAGCGGCTAGGGGCGTTAGGGTGCGAAATTTGCCTCTCCCTCACGCGTTCCGCCTTCTCCTTTGCGAGCATTACTTTGCAGAAGGAGGTGACGGCCTCCCATGCCCTCTCTCTCCGTACCATGGCCTGGATCAGGGCTGGACGCGACAGGTCACCGCCTTATCAGAAAAAAACTCCACACGCCATGGGATCCCGCCGTAGTTCTGTCCACTGTGGCGTAATTACTCGCAGGTAGCAACAAACCTTTACTGAATTGGCCGGTACGACCATTACAAATAATAATGTTTTTTTTAAACTAGCACTCTTTTAATACAAATTTACTACCGTTGGAAAGGTGACGAACTAGAAAACTAACTAAGATAAAAATAAATCATTTAAACAGCGTAGTTTTTTTTTTTTCAGGTCGAACTTGATCCTAAAGTTTTTTTTAAAGTATTTTTTTATTTTTTGAGCTTAATATCTTATGTTTTTACCCTACTTTGAGGGAAGTTCTGACGTATTTTAATCACAAATGTCAATGACCAACAAATAATAAAAAATACTAAAATAATGACAAAAACTGAAGTTGAGTTTATGAATGCTTGAATGTCAAATTTTGGAAAATTCTCAATAAAATAAAATAAATTACATAATATCTCCTAAAGTTTAGGAGATATATAAATTTTTATATTTTTTTAGTTTAAGACCTAAACTATAAAACTTTAGTTAAAGAAAGTAAAGTCTAATAATTAGCAAAGAACGTTCTCTATATGCGAATTTGCCATGGCATGTCCAGATACAAATACAAATACAATTAATAATTTATTGTGTAAATAGAAAATTACATTTGAATCGTCCAGATTCAGTCATCCTGTATAAAGCACTGGTATATTTCCTGTTTTTATTACAAAAGAGTTTAAAAAGGTTTTCTACATAATTCCCGCTCAAATTTTTTGCTAGAACATTATACGCAGTTCATTTGCTGTGGTCCTGTGGAGATGTGGTACAAAGGGTCTATTTTATGGCTACAATAAAAAGGTAAAATAACGCTAATTAAGACAGTTATTACTGCCATGTTGGGAACTCCTACACTTTGTATATTTTTAATGTCATTTTTAATAACCTAATTCCGGTTATGTTTTTGGGTAAAATATCATAAAATGTTCTCAAAAAGATTTAGTTTTAGGTTTTGCAAACAACCCCTAATGGGTTATTTGCAAAAGCTAAAACTAGTAGTCTGGTGACTTATAACTTATATAACATCATGCCTTGTGTCCCCGTAGGGTTAGGCAGAGCAGTATCTATAGTACACCCACATTTCGCCAGTTATATTTAAGTCTCATGTAATAGCGGGCGAGCCTATTACCTTCAACTGGGCACAAATCCAGACACCGGGCTGCTACTGAGAAATTGCACATAGAAAAACCAAATAATAATGTGCCCAACCTAAGAACAGAACCCCAGGACCTCATGCTCAGCAGTAGCGATGTTTGCGACCTGTAGACCAACGGGACAGTCAACTTATAACTAACATGACAATACAGTAATTTTCTTGCTTCTCTCCATAGAAATGAAGTAAATAAAAACTTCTATCAAGGTTATAAAACTATGTTCATACACACTATTCAACTGTCGAGCTACCATAGTAAAACTAGTCAATCTGCAAGATAATGAGTTGAGAACTCGAGACGCTGGCAATACTGGCAACGACTGACTAGACAGAGAAGTAAATAATAAAACTTATCAACTCATATTCCAACAATTTCTCAATGTTTCACAAAACAAAAGAAGGACAATAAGTGTTAGTTGCAAAGAGTATCTCAATAACATCGGGAGTGGAGTCCGCTTGGGATTGAGACGTAATTAAACATCGTTTGATTGAGCTTCCCCGCAGCTTCCCCGCGGATCCTTGATTGAAGCGCCTTTGTGTGAAACTTCCTCATTTCTCGTAAAGCTTTTAGGTGTGGTCACAGTTGTAGTTGAGAATGAACATTGGTACCTTTCTTCTATTCACTCCCTGCAGGTCGATATGGAACGACCGCTGTGAGATCAAAGGTGGTAACGATACGAACAAAGGACATGATGAAGCAAAACGGTCTAGGGAGTTACGGCGTGAAAATTTTTGAATGCTAGTGTCCCGTAGCATTAAAAATATTCTATACTTAACAACAGATTTAAAGGATGTGTATTCTGTGAAAGCCTCCACATAACTCAAAAACCTACAAACGCATTTAACCAGTTTAATTTTGTAACTTATCAGCTGTAAGACAAAGCCCCTCAAATACAGGACGAGCTACTTCTAATAAGATAGGTATACTTCTTCTCGCATCATGCTCTTTAAAATTTGAGATCTTAGCAGATATATCCTATCAGTATTGAAAGTTTGCAAGCTATTAAAATAACGCCTTCTCTAGCACCATACCCACTCACTCCCCACCGAATAGAACTCGGAGGTGGAGCGATAACAATTTAAACCAACGCTTGCTGCAACACAATGTGTCACCGGGTCGCTAATCTATCACTAATTAATGACTGACAGTGACTGTTGTATCAGTTGCTCATCAGCTCATTCAGTTATAGTTAATGGAATGGTGGACTGCAGCGGATTATGGGTGCGCTGCATAGTGAAAGCGCCATTTTATTAACCCTTATTATGAAAAATCATAAAAAGGGGTATGTGATATGAAGTTTTGTGTCAATTGCATAGTGTACTGAGTAAATAAACAAAAAAGCGGCCAAGTGCATGTCGGACCACACAGTGAAAGATTCCGTAGTTGGGATGAATTTATCCCAAGAACAATCCCAAGAACAAAAGTTAACAACTACAATGTTAACATTGTATTTGAAAAAAATGTTCTCCCATACATTCCAACTTTGAATGTGAGTTTGTGCGCACAATATTGAAAGACCATTTTATTTTAAGACCATAGACTACAGAATGGTGTTCCTGGAATCTATGAGTAAAGAACCATACTATCAATTTTTTTGTTTCATGTCCGTGTTTGGGTCACAGAAATCCTTATTATGTGTACCAAATTTCAACTAAATCGGTCCATTAAATTTGGAGCAATATGGCTGTGACGGACAGACACACGAATGTCCTGTAAGGGTTCTGTTTTTTCCTTTTGAGGTACGGAACCCTGAAAGTTCATAATCATTGTTATATTTCAAGTAATCTGAGTACAAAAAAAAGTGAAACTACACAGTCTTCCATTTTTAAGTAACTTTATTTTATAATATTAGAAAATTAACGATTCCTTCAATCGTTAATGTCCACCCTTATTAGAAATGTTGATGATAAAAGCTAGTAATAACCAAATGGAAGGCGATGCAACTTTTTATTTCCAAGAAGTTAACACTAACTTCTGAAGAACACTTACTTGAAAGAGAAAGTTCTTAACAAAACATCAAAATTACACAGGCTTATAATTGGCATAATATTATTTCAAATGTAACTACGTCTTACTTTGACGACTGATCAATTTAATTGCAGTTATCTTTGGAAGATATCAAAGTCAAAAATAGTTTCCCAACGCCAAAGTCAATGTCAAAGTTCACATACAATTCCGTAAATTACTCACAACCTCTACACACCTTGCGTCATCCTTATTACGAACAAACAAGGTTTAAAATCCGTGGTCTGGAACGCATCAATATTGTAAGAAAATGACAAATTGTTGATGTAATTCTCGCGCCCTCACGCGATAACCTCTCTGTGATAAACATACAAGTTATCGGCATCATAAAACTTAACAAATTTTGTAACAGAGGAATCTGTGGATGTCCTTTCTGCTATAAGTTTTGGGGGTGTGTTCCTTGACTTAAAATGTTTGCCATTATATTTTGTTATGGAAATCTCTGCCTAGCGTTTTTCCTCTATTTTTGGGGTCGGCTTTCGGTCTAACCGGATTCAGTATGAATACCAGTATTTTACATGGAATGACTGCCTATCTGACCTATACATAACCCAGTTTCTGGGTAACGTGGTACCCCTTGGTAAGACTGGTTGTCAGACTTTCGGGCTTTGACGGGACCAACGGCTCTCCGAGACACGGAGGGGTCTCGTCATGTAAAGAGCTTAACCTGGTCGATCGATTTTATTACTTAACCATCAGACTCTCGTCCCGTTTTGTTTTGGCAATAGTGTCTCTAAATACATTGCATTGAAATAGTTCAAACTACTAATGTCAGTAATTAAAAAAACATTATTTTAATGAGACCTCTTCAGATAATACTAAGTACATTTTAAAATCATCAGTAATTTGATTGTCTTTTGTAACGTTACAATGACGTCTAATTTTAGATGTATAAGATATAGGTTAGTGGCCACGGACAGTGAGGATTGTGAAGTTAGATTCCCAGGTTAGAATAAATGCAATAATTCTACCTACTAATATAATATATTTTAATTAAAAGATAGAAGTAAACAGCCAACAGAATTTACGGCCTGCCACATAATAATAAACTACATATTAATATTCAAGTATGTTCGAGTAGGTAATGTGTTTAAGAAAACAATAGAAAATTTTAAATTATTTGTTTGAGCGATACCTATTCGATATTACTCGTAAACCTTATGTAACGACACGCTGGTGATTTACTATTATTTAGTTAGTCGCAGTTGCTGCCAATTGGTGGTGTTGTGTTACTAAGTGAGGAGTGTAGACGATTTTTAGTGCCAATTACTTACTAAACAATGCTTCAAAAAATGTATGCGGTCATAATTATTGCTAAACCAATCTTTGGGCTATAATTATTAGCCTATATTTATAAACATTGCTTCAAGTTAAGTGACGTTCAAACGTCAAAAATTGTTATCATTACTCAACTTTAAGCAACGTTTAAAAATAAACCCCTTAATCCATAGCTTATGGGCGAATTGATTCTTCTCTTGGAACTAATAATAATATGCCATTATTGCTGGTTTTAACTTATTAAACTAAACATAACATTTTTTTAAAGAAAATGGTAACAACAGAGGTAAGAAAACTATAAATTAACTTATACTAAAACATATTCTCGGCATTCGGCTTATCTTCCTCTTAACAGCTTGTCTTTGGACAAAGGCCTCCTCTAAGGATTTCCATTTGTTTCTGTCCTTTGCTGTGCGTAACTATTCTGGCCAAGCTACTTGCTTCAAGTCGTCTTCCCATCGTTTTGACTGTCTTCCTCTACTTCTTCTGCTTTCTCTAGGGTACCATTCCATTATTATTCTGGTCCATTTCTTTCTTTTCTCTCATCATATGTGCTGTCCAACGCCATTTTCATTTTCTGCATATTGATTGAACTTTTCCAAACTTAGTCTTTCCTTTGATCTTTTTTAATTGAATTTTATTCCTTCTTCTTACTTCCAATACGCTTCTCTGAATCCCATTCTGACATATATTTAATTAATTTTGTTGTTGTTCAGTTAAGGCCCATGTTTGGCATCCGTATGGAAGACATGGACATGGCAGTATGCAAGCATTGAAGACTTCTCGTTTCTCTGCCATAGGCATTTCTTTATTTTTCATTACTTCGCTCAACCAACAGAATATCTTCCAAGTTTTTGCTATTCTTCTTTCTTTTTATTTCTGCATACTCTCTGTCGATGATACTAATTGGCCCAGATAAACGTATTCGCTTACATATTCTAATTGTTGATTATTAACTATAATAGCGTTTTTTTGTGAGGAATTGCTCATTACTTTTTTCTTTGTTATATTCATGGTGAGCCCTGCATTTGTACTTTCATCTGATAATTGCTGTAGCATTTTTTCAAGGTCATTCGGAGAAATGTATTAAATCATCAGCGAATCTCAAATGACTCAGTTTGTCTCCGTTCACGTTAACTCCGAAATTATCCCAACCCAGTCTCCTAAAGATCAACTCCAACACAGCTGAGAATATCTTCGGCGAAATAGGGTCACCTTGACGGATGCCTCTTCCTATCGGGAAATCTTCACCTGACCTTTCCAGATTTATTTGTGCTGTGCTTTTCCCATAAATAATTTTTAGTATGTGTATGTACTTTTTATGGACCCCTTGTTGTTCTAATGATTCCCATATGTAGTGGTGTTCTAGGGAATCAAACGCCTTGTTGAAGTCTACGAAACCCAAATAATATGTTTTGTTGTATTCTCTGTATTTCTGAAGTATCTGGCGTAGGACGTGTATGTGGTCAATGGTTGGAAGTTGGTCCTAAATCCAGATTGTTCCCTCGGCTGGTTTACATCAAGGAACTCTTGGAACTAAGCTAAAATAAAACAAATAAGATAAACAATAACAAAGATAATATTTTTAGCCCCAATATCGACTCCATAGTTTTACAAAATCCGCACTAATGTCTTAGAGTGCACGTTTAGTGTCATCTTGACACTAAGCGCCGTCCTGCGCGTATGTGCGGTAGTGCCCTGTGGACATTAAGTGACAAAACGGTACTAATCCAACATGGGAGTTGCCGATGAAAAGGACATTGAAATCCTTAGGCCTAGTAAGTATTGATTGATGTTTTTTGTTCTTCAAATTGAGTGGGCTGATAAAAACCAAAATTTCATGACACATAAACTTTATAATCAACTACAGCTCATTATTTTTACTAAGGCATCTGTTGAAAATGGAAGACAGTGAATGCAAAGCGATAAAACGTTTAAATTATTCAGAGTTGAATATTTGCTGATCTATATTTCGACAAATTTTGTTATTTCAGAGCTAGGTAAAGTCAAGGAAATTAATTGTTAAGCAAATTGACTACCAACTTAAATTGTCCGTATATTATTGAATATACGGACAATTTAAGTTGGTAGTCAATTTGTTTGTGTTGGTAGTCAAAGAATTACAGTTGTGTATTGACACAACTGTAATTCTTTGACAGATGTATGAAAGAAGCTATTACGCGGCAAACACTACAATTTGGTTAAAATATTACCCCGACTGTACCTAAGTCCTAATAGCAAAATTTGTTCAAATTCATAAGAACAAATATGTATTAAAAAAAAAAAAACGCTGTTGTCACTGTTGGAAGTTATATTTGTTTGATAACTCTTTTAACCTTTTCATCTTGAAATAAGATAAAGTCCGAGATCTATAAACGTTAGTTAGCTCTTACTGTGCGGTTGCACTGGCAAAACAGCGCAACAAAACATGTTGTCTAGTTCCTGTCAAAAATTGTATGGAACATTGACAGAAAATATAGATTCCAACATGTTTTGTTGTGAATGTTTAGACATGTTTCCGTTTTTATCCTGCACTTGCAGTTTTACAGTTGTGTGGAAGTGACAGGAACGACATTTTGCTAAAGTAATGCTTATAGATGTTGGTCTTAGTGTATGAAAAGTAATGTTTCCTCAAGTTACGTCTCGACTGATGTAATAATTGATGCCTGAGACAAGTTCAAGTGTCAAAGTTTTGCTGCTATAGCTTGTCCCATAGAAATCCGCATTACCGTGTGCGTAGATGGTGGTAATGGGGCGCGTCATTTCAGACTGGACAAGCTATCCTATAGTAACATGAACTTTGCTGTTTCGATCTAAGCTTAAAGTTTTGTGTTGTATCTAAGTTGGACTTACCTTCCCTGATATTGCTTAGTTTCTTAAGTTACTGTTGCACCAACAACAAGTCTAAACAAAGGTTTTGGACAAGATGTAATTCATCATCATCTTCACTGATACTTATCGTTTATTATTCACTGTTGAATATTAATCGTCCCAAGGTTTTGTTATTCTTTCTTGGACTTTGTTTGGCATTCAATTCAGATTAGTTACTTTTATAATTATAAATTTTGTTCAAACTCTTTAAGAAGATTTTGTTTTTGCAGGTTCATGTATATAATACCCGTATTCTTTCTGTGTATTGCTTCTTTCCTTCAAGTCGATTCTCCTTGCCAGTATCGAATGTTAACGTTAATTAAATAAAGAGCTCACAGACGTTAGAAACAAATAACAACAAATTCTAATAATTGCTTTAACTTTTCTACATCTTTGAATTCCATCAGTTTACGAAACTTGACCAGATTCTACACAATTTTTGTTGCAAATTACAGAAGGCTTGGGAGTCCGCCATGCGCAGGCGGCGCTGCTGTTCTTCGGGATGCTGTTCGCCTTCACCATGAGGGTTAACATGAGCATGGCCATCGTTGACATGACTGACGAGAGGAGGGAAATTGTAAGTCTAAATTACATACTTCCTCATAGTTGAAAACTAACGTCTGGTACTAGTTGTCTGGCATTATGCTGAACTGGGCCTATTTGGTGCAGCCGTGAGGTACATAATTTAAATACATGTTTTTAATTAAGTTTTTTCTTCCTTTATTTTATATTGTACTTATGACATATGTGGCAAATAAACATACAGGGTGGCAAGGACATCGGCGCAAACTGATACCATTGATTCAGTACATGATCCTGAATCCCCGTGCGTTGAAATTTTATGTCGATTTTTTTTTTTTACTCAGCTGTTCTATACATTTTGACCGCGTAGGTATTGCATTTTTCTATGGAAAAGCAGATTTTTTTTAAAATACCTAACCGATAAATAATTTCAGCGCAGGGGGTTTCAAGATCATGTACTGAATCCATGGTATCAGGTCTCGCGTCGATGTCCCTGCCCCCTGTATATTAAGTGTATGAGAATAGGTCATGGAATGATCAATCTCGTGCGGTAGATGTACCATGCATCGCGGACAGGGGTGGTTGACAATTTTCAACCTTATTGCTTTAAGCATACTTAAGGGTGAAAAGTGGTCCACCGCGATTGTTCGCGTTTGTACATTCCACTAGACCTCCAATTAAATACCTACTATCTTTTGTAGCAAAACTCTAAAAGTTGCACAATGTTTTTGGAATTTTTTGAGTAGAATTCTATCAATAAAGCTAAATTTGGTTTGTCAACTTTGTTACGGTGTTTGCTATCAACAACATAATTATTATCGCTACTCGTAAAACTGGTTTTATGTCTGTTATATCAGTTGCTTATTAAAGGTTATCATGAAACCACTTTGAATTAGTAAGAAAGTTCACTTAATGTACAAACTCCAGTAATCAACAAGTTACTGATGCAATTTGTAGTTGTCTAGAATTTACTTGAAGCCAATGTCACCTCCAGTGCGACGTAACTTCGTTCCAGTTTCCTGTTGCGTAGTTTTATTTTTGCGGATTCAATCTCCGGTTTGCACTAAAATTTTAGGTTTATTTTTATACATTTTTGATAAAAACATTTAAGTTAATTAAAGTTATATATATATACTTTTAAGTTATATAAACACGAGTAGCAAACATACACACAAAAAACAAAACACAAAATACTGGTAACAAAAAACATAAAAAAAAACAATAACACCAAAAATCTAAAACTGGTATTCAGCTGCATCCGGTTAGACTGGAAGCCGACCCCAACATAGTTGGGAAAAGGCTAGGCAGATTGATTTGACACGAATAGCAAACATGAAGGCAGGCCAACATGTTGCGCACACACGGCGCGTTGTGTTCCACGCGCGCCTCAAAGAGATGTCAGCACCAACTGACGGGGTCCATAAGGGCCAATGCCTGCCAGGGTTGCGAGTTTGTCCGAAAGGGATATCGCGCAGTCTAATTTAGTTTAGTATTTAAAAGACTATTAAGTAATTTTAGTTCCTTATGTTCTTGATTTAAAATATCAAGTTTCTTAAGAGCTTATTAGCTTCAAGCTTCTTTATTCTGAAAGTGGGCAACGTCGCAAATAAATGTCAAATATTTCACTGTTTTGATTAATTTGGAAATATTACTGGTGGAAATAAGTAATGTGGCTAACTAGCGAACTAGAATATTAATAATAACAATTGCAATTATTATTATAACATTTAATTTAATGTTGTTACCGTTTTAGGTGTAAAAAAGCCATTTGGAAAGTTTCCAAATAGTTTTTTTTACATCTTAAATTAAATATTCGGTATTACCTGTGGTATTCCGACATTAATTATTGCATTTTATAATCAATATTCTAGTTCACTAGTTAGCCACATTTCTTATTTCCTTAGAGTAATATTGCCAAATTAATCAAAACAGGTAAATATTTTCCAGCTATTTGCGAAGTTGCCAACTTTTTATCCTAAAAGTTGGCAACTATTGTCTTGATTAAAGTTTTCAAAATTAATTAGGTATCTAATTTTATCAGAATTATTACGAATTAAGTAGTTTAAAAAAATATCCTTAGAATTATCAGGGAACAATATTCTCTAGAAATGTTTGACCTCTTAACAATTTTTTTTTTGTTTATCTTATCTACAGAGTCAATTAATTGGATCGTAAAAATTAAAACTACACAGATAAAAAAAAAAAACATAACGTTGTTATCAAAACAACGTAAGTTACTAACGTGTGATATTCTCAAAACAAAACAAAATATGAGCATGTGATCATGAAAACAAAAAAATCCTTTTCTCTTTTGTGGTGAAACATAAGTAAACTTTTGAAAACATCAGTTAAGTCTGTAGAACCAAATGTACATTTTAGCTTTTAATAACACCCGTTATTTATTTTTTGTTAAAAGTTAAAGTGCCACGATTCAGGTAGGTATTTTTTTTTTTTTTAGGTAAATCCTATGAACGTATGCTATTCGAAGTGTCAAATGTGTCCTAAGGAAACATTAGTGACGACGTGTACATAGTCGCTGCGCTCGGTCGGCGCGTCGTGGGTCTAAGTTTGCTTACCTAACACTGAGCGAGTACAATTTTCAATCAAGATAATACACTCCAGGACACCTGAATCTCTATATTTTTAAATAGTTGTAGTACAAACAAAAAACAAGTGTGGTTTTGAAGCCAGTCACTCATTATCATTTCCGTTTGTCATTTTTCCCAATTTGAAATCGGAATATTAAAAAACTGCTTCAATTGCAATAAGTAGTCTTTTTGCGTTTCTCAGGGGCAAAATCGCGTGGAATGTTTGAAGAAAACTATGGTTTACATAGAGAAAACGTTTATTTAGTAACTTGTGTTATCTCCAAGAATATTTACGACGGCCGTCATGCGGTTTGGCATGGAATTAATTAATGACACTATGACGAGCTGTGGAATGTCTCCTATGGATGGATATTGGTTGTCTGATGCCGTTGAGTGCAGTAACTACTCTGTATCCACATATGGAGTCGTCACTTATAGACCCATAGTATTCGTTTTAATTTTAATTCTAATAATGTTTAATTAAGCAAAGATTTGTGCAAAATCCAAGAGAACCTATATCTGCCGACAAATTGCTTTTACAGTTTGGCAGGTGTTACATAAGGTAAAACTCTGTAAAATTATGGATTAAATAATAATACAAAATATCCATTTAGCGCTTAATTAAATAGATATCAAAATAATGTAGAGTTCAATGAAATCAACGTGGAAAATTTTACAAACGAGATAATTCCGCTAATACATTTTAGTAACTTATCAAATGAGTTAAATATTAAATCATAAAGTTAAATAATAACAATTGTTTTATGACTTTTAATCATAAAGGTTTAGCACATTATTCAGAACATTTTTTTATTGCACCAGATCAATATGTACCGGATGACCAAAGACCGTGCACAAACATAAGCATAAGTTCATATCGATAATATTATTATGAGGCACAACTTAAATACTCCTGTACTGATATTAATTACAATAAATAGTAATAAACAATTAATATCAATTTCTTAATAGGATGTTATAGAATTTTCGCAACTACTTATGAGATTGTAGGATCACCTTAGTGTGCGGTCAACTGATATTAATGCTCTTGCTCACACGTGAGTATCATACTAACATTATTGTTATTGAGATGATATGGATTTATGAGTAGGTACCTCCAAGGGCGTATCCACATTATTAGCAATTACTCGTCGTTATAATTATCTTTAGAGCGCAGTCAAGGCTTCGACCACACCCTCAACTAAATTCATGGACTCAAGGTAAATTGACCTAGGGAATCGACAATCTATGTATAAAATTCGGGTTCTGTTGGATCGACGGTACGGCAATTCTTGGAGGAGGCCTTTGGCTGAAATGGTGCTGAGGATGTCACCAGAAAATTCCTTTTCGTTTCTTCCGCCATCTGACTCGGCTACGTATGTTGAAGTTGTCTTCTAAATGTTATTGAGTTTTTCTTTTAAGACTTTCTCAATAGCAGCCCGGAGTCTGGATGTGTGCCCGGTTGATTGGAATAGACTCACCCCCTATACATAACTTTCTGAGTTACTTAAACATAACTGGCAAAATGTGGGTGTACTATAGGTTCACCCCCTACCTTAATCCTTCCAGGAATACAGGAGTGACGATATGATGATAGTTGATGAAGTTCCACAAAAAACGTACACATTTATTACTCAGGCCATTTCCACTCAATAAAGCAGGATCTGAATGGAAAGTTTATGATGTCAGTCGGTCGCCTGCGCATCTATGACGCTCTAACCCCGCCCACTTAGATATGGGCGACCTTATTCCCCCCGTGACGTCACGTATCATGCAAGCACGCTAAGCCCGTTCGTATAATGATTCATTTTTCAATAGATCAAACAAAACAATTTATGAATCGAAGAAATTATTTACTAGCTGTTTGTTTGTTCGTCAGTGTTTGATTGATGCACAATGATAAATGATATTATTTCTGTAAGTAGGTTTGTACAACCACTACTACATGTCACTCATGAACAAAAACTAGATGAGGTCGGCATTTCCTATCTGACTACTCTGAGAAGAAAGGCCGAAACAAACTCAAAGGTCTCTTTTAAAGTCCAGACACAATATTGGTCAGATCGTATGTAGAATGGTGTCTGAAATGGTCTTTTGAGGAAAGAACCACACCGATTGAGTAGACGTGTAGTCAGTGCACGCATTTGTGCACTCAACTCAGAATTTAAGGAGCACAATGATTCGATGAACAATACCAAAGAAAGGACATTTGGGTAGGCCGCATAAATTACTCAAACTGCCTGACCATGATTAAGTAAATGAGAAAAAAAAAATGTCGCAGGTATGGTGAAAGACCTTGAGTTTATCTCACGAAGAAATCTTCTTAGCGTGTCCATGGAAATCTAACCTGTGTCAGCCCAGAACTTAGTTTGGCATTGTCATCTGCGTCCATAACTTCTTCCACCGTGCAGGTGAATATGGGACTATAGTAGTATGCAGTAATTGTGGACACAAAATTGTGTAATTTTTTATCATTAGTGTCTTTATCAGCATGCTCGTTGCAGTGACAGTAATTACGTACTTTGGTACAAAAAGAGCGGGTTTGTGAACTAAATTGTTTAGTAAATTAATTATATCGCGGACAAAGTTTTAAGGCTCTTAGAAAAGTAAACAATGACCGGACAGGGTCCACTTTCCACACACTGTGGACTTTACCTACCCGTATCATAACAATTTTAAATGTAAATTAAAATGTTTGGCATTTAATTTAATGCATTTTAAACACCACAAACAACAACTTATGTAATTGTTTAGATAAACTCCTACAATAAGTAGTTATTGTTAGCTCGTTAGTGGAATAGTTCAATTAGCTAATTAGAAAACTGGTAATTAACCTAACAATGTATTAGGTTGAATATAATTTAATTGCATTTATGTATTGTTGAATATTCTACATGTTGAAAATAAGTGCAACCATTATTCAATTAGAAACCCTAAGAGCATTTTATCTTTATAAAAAAGCAAGGGATGTCGTGGGAGAACCGGTTGGAACGAAGATCCTTTCGCTTTTGCAAATTTTTGGTACCTACGAAACAAAAATGTCAGGACGGTCAAAATGTTACACTTTTTTAGTCTAGCTCTCATTCGCCAAGTGTGCAGAGTATAACGTGCGATAAGTAACTTCGTTCCAAAAAACACAATCAAAGAAATGTTGGGCACGCCACGATTGTGACCATAAGTCTTTGAGGAGTGGCTAGAGAGGCGCCACAGCGTCCTCACCTTCCGCCTCTCTCAGGTTCTCACCAGACATGGTTGTTTCGGGAGGTTCCTGCTCGGGATAAAGCGGGAGGAAAAGCCCGGGTACCACCAATGTGTGGATCGTCCGGAGGACACGGTGGAGCATACGGTGGAGGTCTGCCCGGCTTGGGCGGAGCACCGCCGTGTCCTCACGAAGGTGATCGGCGGTGGTAATCTCTCACGTCCGGCCCTGATTCAGGCCATGGTTCGGAGCGAGAGTGCATGGGAGGCCGGCACTTCCTTCTGCGAAGCAGTAATGCTCGCGAAGGAGGAGGCGGAACGCGTGAAGGAGAGGCAAGATTCGCGCCCTCGTGACCCTAGTCGCCGCAAGAGACGCCCCGGGCGTCGGTAGTCGCAAGCCGATTTTCGGCCACCGTAGGCGCCGACTTGCGGACGGTGAGCGATGGGTAGCTCACCATCCGATAAAGACCAGGCCGGGTCAACGGCGCGTTGTGTTCCACGCGCGCCTCAAAGAGATGTCAGCACCAACTGACGGGGTCTGTGCGTAGCGTAGGCAAATAACCTAGGCTGTGCTGTGGTCAACCTTACTGACCAGCAAAGTTTTCCCAATCACTTGAAATAAATATGATGTTAATTTATTTGATAATCAAATCTGATGCAGTATAACATAAACCTCCGGCCACCTTTGAACAAAGTTCTTAAAATAATCACGTCTAAAATTCAAAGTCATTGATAACATTGGCGCCACGTTGAAAAGTGATAGCTATTCAGAAAATTATATTAATGATACGAAGAATCATGAATGGCAGGTATATTACTTTAACTGATAAATTGATAGGAGCTGTCTATCGTTTGAGAATTCAAAATTATCTCAACTCTTGACCTTTCTGTAGGTAATAAGAAGAAAAATATTTTTTGGTAGACTTTTTAGATAAAAGGATGGAGGAGATAAACTGGGAATAAAAGAAGGATGTTTCGTAAGCTATTAAAATGGGTCTGGTATTAATTATGAATTCGGATTTCGATTTAATGCAACAAATAGCTTCTAATCAAAATAAAGAAAATAAATGTAATTCCATCATATTAAATTTACAAATTCTTTTGTAAGTAGGTTGTTATTATTCCGGGAGGTCTTGTTTAAACTTGTTATTTTCTTTGTTAATTAGTGAAAAAGTTTTGGGATCCACTTCAAGGGTGCGGTGGGGGGTTGAGAGTCGTAATCTTGGACTTATTACTGGTTTGGGAACGCTGGGTAGTCCGTTTTGTAAACGAGGAATTAATCATGCTGGGGTTATCGCATCAAAGCGTTTATTAATGTTAAGGCTGTTAAAGGGACGACGAAAGATTGCAATTTATCATAACTTAATTACCATCACCATTAGGTACCATTACCTATCTAGTTTAATTTGGAAAAACATTTTAGTGAGCATTAACCCTCTGACTCTACGCAAAATGTTCACACCTTTGAACGTTTTTTTAATTATTTTTTTGTATAAATCATATATAAACAACAAAATAATGCCTATTATGACTTCTATGCAAACCGTTAATCCCTTGTTTATTGCAAATGCCAATACAGGCAGAAACTACTTGAAGCTTCCAAAGCAACTTTCTTGATCCTAAGTCCCAATGAACTAAAGTTTTGGTCCTTATTTTCATTTGCATATTTTCAACTTCCAGTTCTTTGCGTGGCCCCACAGCGTGCAGGCGGTCATCCTGTCCTCCTTCTTCTGGGGGTACGTGATCCTGCAGGTGCCAGCCGGAATGCTAGCTAGAAGGTTTGGCGGCAAGTTGCTGTTCACCATATCAGTGTCCGTCAATTCGCTGCTGTCGTTGTTGTTGCCTGTTGGGGCTGCCTGGGTGAGTTCAATCGATTTATTTGTAAGGGTATTACTGCTACTGAATAATTTATAAGTAATTGGATTATTTTTCTGCTATTTGTCTACATATTCAACAGGATTCTAATATTCAAGTTTTAGCGGTCGTCTTACTTAAAACTCCTTCAAAGTAATATTTAACCTTTCGAGACCAGCTGGTACTAAGAACTCTATCAATAATATTATTTGTGTCTCATTAGTATCAGTAGGTTGATATGTTATAGCAACATTGAGCCGCTTTAGAATATCTATTATTTGTTGCTATTGAAAACACAAAGGCGCAATACTCGTTAATGACGATGGTAACGCTGTAATTTTTATCTTAATTTTTATGATGAGTCTTCGTTTTAATCTTGGCAATTAAAACACATAACATTTCGGATAATCATGCCTATTTCCAGGGTGGTTGGCGACTAGTATGCACGTGTCGAGTGCTACAGGGTCTAACACAAGCCTTCATCTACCCGAGCACGCACCACCTCATCAGCCAGTGGATGCCGCTGCAGGAGAAAGGATTCCTCGCCACCTTTGTGTATGCTGGTAAGACAAGAACTAAAATAAATAAACTAATACAAATGACATAAACCCAGTACATAAACTGTCTAAGACAAGTTTATAATACTGCCTCAACGAAACACAGCGCATGGCATTCTAATACAAGAAACCCGATGCGGTCCGCCTGTATTGAGCGATGGTTCATGGTATGTACGGCTGTGACGGTGGAATGTGGCTGAACTGTCAAAATGAAACCCATTGCGATCTATTGTAATTTTATGTGTGTTACGCAATTGCCCCGCAGCTTAAAATGGTTTTCTTGCCCAGTGGTAACAAAACTATTAGGTACCATAGGTAGGTTACACATCAGTACGTGCAGCCTACCATACTATTCAACTTGTTTAATTTTAGCTTAGACGATTCATAGACTTCGTGCTTCGTAGAATTGATCGCATATAAAATCTATCATCTGCGTTGATCCTTAGAAAGTTGAACAACAGAACGCATTACAACTTGGCTCCCGAGTGGAAGCTCGCGTAGTTGGACGATTGTGAGTCAAAGTGCTGCGTTACATATAAACGAGTTTTATTTCCGAAATATGACAACACAAAAATAAAATAACATAAACCCAATAATTCCATTTTTTTATTCTTAATTTCTCCATTCATAATGGAGAAATTAATCGTTTTGGGTTTATGTTATTTTATTTTTCGTCGCTCTTAATTTTTTCTAGCAGGGATCTCTAAAATATAAAGGAACATAATTGCAATCAGCAGTTAGATATTTTAATTAGGCTGCTTAGTTTAATTTATTTTCAATTATCAAGGCAAAAGTGTGTTTACTTAGCAGCGTTTATGCCCAATGACTACGTAAGATGAATTATTCTTAATAACAATAGTATTGCTATTGATAATTACTTGGACTTTAACGATTTTACAGACCACCAATGTCAATCCACATACAATATCAAATAATATAAAAAAAATGTGCAGAAGCATTGACAGCTCTGATGAAATTGATGCTAATTAAATTGCTGAAACTACTAACAACTTCTATAATTATTCACTTTTTTATTCAATTACCTACTCGTTTTCCAGTCAACTTAATTGGCCCAAAAATTAAGAATAACGAATGAACACAAAACAAATTGGAATTCATTCAATTAAAAGGTCAGTAATTAAAAGGACTTAAATGACTTATGTTTACCTTTCAGGTGGGCAATTGGGCATAGCTCTACAGTTACTGGCATCAGGCTTTCTGGCCACGTCATGGGGTTGGCAGGCTATATTCTACGCGAATGGGACCTTGGGGGCTATATGGGTACTCATTTACATGATCTTTGGAGCTAATTCTCCAGAAACATCAAGAATCATTTCAAAAGAAGAAGTCTTGTATATTCAGACTTCTTTGGGAAGAATTGGGGAGCAGAAGGTAAGGACACATTTATATGAAACTTATTTTAATGATTGGAACTAGATATAACATTGCTATGAAACCATTTAAAATATTATATATTTTTTCAACTTTACTCAAACATCTTCAATCTAAATTATATACAGATTATTTGCTAGTTACATTCTGTTGGGCAATCAATGGTTTATAAACCCAGCCTACCGTCATCCTCAACAAAGGTATATTTACGTTTTATTATATTTTTCTGTTTGCAGAGGTACCCAACACCCTGGCTGAAGATAATGACGTCACTGCCATTCTGGGCGGTGATAGTGGCCCACTGTGGCCAGAACTGGGGTTTCTTTACGCTCATGACTGAAATGCCCACCTACATGTCAAAAGTGCTCAATGTTAATCTTAAGAATGTAAGTTATTTCTGAATTTATTTTTATTAATTCATCATTATCAGCCTATAGCATTCCACTTCTGGAAAAAGACCTATCCAATTGTACACCATTTATATCGATCCTCGGCCACTCTCATCCAGCTACTACCAGCCACACTGAGGTTACCGCTCTACCTGGTCTGAAGTCTCTTGTACCTTATGATTTAATTGATAATGATTTTAAGCTACTAATTTATAAGTTATGATTTTGATTTTTATATTAACTTTAGTATGTTTGCTTCAGAATGGTATTCTCTCGTCTCTGCCCTACCTCTCTATGTATTTGCTCAGTTTCGTTATGGGTACCATGACAGATGTCATTATCAGGAAAAAGTGGCTCAGTGTTTCCAATACCAGGAAATTCTTTAATACTATAGGTGAGTTTTACTTTACAATCTTTTCGGTCCTATTCTGTGTTGTGATGCGTAAACTTTCAGATTTACCTGATGTTCTTTGTCAAATGTAATATCTAACTATTTGTGTTTACATTGAATACGGCTGCTTAATCTACTCTATATTTAATTTTTCAGGTCTATGGGGCCCAGCAATAGCATTAATAGGCTTATCGTATTGTCCTGAAGGCAACATGGTGTATGCCGTGGTCATGCTCACCATAGCTGTGGGAATCAATGCTGGACAATACACTGGATATATGGTAAGACATTTATATGTATGTAAATGGATGTTGGTATACAGGAAATTGATACACTCCAATACCGTTTTATAGAATATGATGAAAGTTGTCCTATATGCCATGGGCAAAAGCTAGAAAAATATAATAGTTATTGCTATGATTGCAAAAATATAACTTACATTGTGCGAAATGCTTAAATGTTACTTATGTAAAAAAAAGTGCTAAATAGGTTACTCAAAATAGTTAAAAACATGAATGGAGACCCGAATAACCCACGGAATAATCCGATTGTAAATCATAATGAGATAAAAATGTTTTCAATTGCTAATTAGCTCATCCACTTTATTTGATGTGTCATCACCACATTCAAAACACCATAAAAACAGATTTGCTTCGTAAACACAAAGTTGCAAGCTTGCAACAACCTGAAGCTATGATTAATGAAATGCATCAAGTTTCAGCGCTCAAGTCATATATCATCCGGAAATATTGTGAAGTTAAAAGCAGAGTGGGGATAACATGGAAAGATAAACGACCCATCTTTGTATTAGACGATAAATATACACTAGTCAACGTGAATGGTCGCGAAGCTTCCTGGGGATATCCTTCATTCATGGTTGTCAAGTTTAACTGCAATTTGTCTAAAGTTATACCTAAGAACTTTACTTTATCAAGGAACTAGCGCGATTTCAACCAGGCTCCATTTTATTTGAATGTTGAACTAATTAAATAATTATAGTACAGGCCACAGGACAGGTCCTTGTAGTACACTTAAGAAGTTAAACTAATTATCAGTCAGAAGTTGTAGAACGCTAAGTTCTCTTAAGTTTTACAAGAAAGTTTCTCCGTGAGGAGATTTGATTCCGAGTGGTTCGTATTTTTAAATTGCGTTTGGGTCCGGTTTGTAGAATATTTGAATGGGAAAGGGTATTCAATTCGTACGAAATAGCAAACATTTAAAAGACCAAGGTGCACACTATGTGCTATGTGATCTGTTGTATTTGTACATTTTGGATTGATCATTCATTAGATGCCTTACATAATTATAACAGCTTCATTCCATGGAAAATAATTTTTTTTTTAATTCCTATTAGAGGTGTTCCGACTAGTCAGTAAACCAAATATCCGGCCACTTTCGTAGTCGGCGACTAGTCGGCGACAATTCGGCAAGGGGCGCCGACTATCGCCGTTCTTATTTTGTATACTCGTATATTTCTCAATAAGATGTTTATTTATAAGAGGAATTACATTTTTACACCTTTATTGTTAATCAATATTGTAACTTTACAATCAGTTTTACACATTTTGAATTGTAAAGCAACCTTTCCTTTAGTAATCAGTCTCTCGAATCCTTACTTGTAAAGAAAAAATATCTATGACATTTATCATTCAAAATTCAAGACATGATTAAATTTTAATTGAGCTCTTTCACTTTAAACAACAATAACGGTATTGTCTTTATTTTTTACACAAAAACACCGCTCAGACCCGTGCAAGACCAAAAGTCAAGAAACAATGCAAAGTAAACAAGCGGTTGCGACTTGCGCGCCTATCAGCTGTAAACGAAGCGTCACGGAAATTGCCAAATACTCCCGAAACCGTGATAGGCTTGGCCGACTAGTCGACCTTTTTACAAACTAACCGGCTAGACGGCTGGTGGGCCAAAGTTATAGTGTGCACATCTCCAGTTCCTATTATTGTAAGACACAAACTTCATACCTCTAATACTTCAAGAGTCTAAATGACCTAATAACTCTGTACATATTTTATTTTCCAGTTGGTCCACATCGACCTGGCTCCGAACTTCAGCGCGTGTCTGATGGGTATCACCAACTTCTTGGCTAACATCATCTCCATCATCGCCCCTCTCGTTTGCGGGTTTATCGTCCACGATGAGGTAATCAATTATAATCTTATATTCTTTTGATTTCCAAACCTTATCTAAGCTAACCCGTTTGTTCACTCTATAATTCTGGTCCTTTGCTTCGGGTGTTGTAAATTCATTGCTAACGTGACTTTTCAAAATAAGTTAAGAAGCACAATTTAATTCTGAACAGCACCAATTTACAACTAGATTTTTAATAAAAATTAACGTAGCGTTAAAAGTTAGTTATTTCAACATTTCTCACTTTTGTTGAACAGTGATCTAAAGTAGGTAATATGAAGATAATTTCTTACAAACTAATATTAATATTTCTTGCAGACGGAGCCTTCGGAATGGCGCAAAGTATTTTTCGTAGCCTCAGGAGTGTACTTCTTCACAAACTTGTTCTTTGTGCTGTTCAGTACGTCTGTGAAGCAGTCCTGGAACGAGCCTAAAGAAACTGATGTTGGTAAGCGAAGTATAACTTTATCCCCCTTGTTATAAGTTTGAGTCTTGCTTGAGTGTGGAAATTAATTAGATTTTTAATATTTCCAGAAATGAAAGCTACCAAAATTAAAGAACCTGAAAAGTCGAGGTTGGAAGCGAAATGGAGTCGTCATTGAGTTTATGTTTTATTTATTTATATTTATGTACCTGAATTAAGTTTGATGTAATGTTGATGTAAATAAAAAGTCATATTTAGTTTTATTTTAATAAGATTTAATAATTCTTTCCCTACAAAAACTTTACAGGTTGTCGTAGCAAATTATATCATGCCGTTTTATAATTTAATTCGTTAGAAAGTATTTTTTTCTAACTGCTCGAATTTGCAATGCGAGTCGCGGGTTCTGACAGATCAAACAGTCCTTTTCAAAACTTTGATCAGCTCACGATTGCCTGTAAAACCCTAAGCGGTCGTATTGACTGCCCAGAGCTCCACAGACTTTTCTGCCGCCTATTTGTGCCCGACAAATACCTTGGGCACCGTCAAAGCCGCCGTCATAACCTGTTCGCACTACCGCTATCTAGATCTGTTGCTAGAGCCGAATCCCCAGTTTGTCGAACCCTAAGGATGCTAAACGCCCTCCTGACTGCCGACCCTGAATGTGATGTGTTTGCCGATGAATGGAAGAAAATAATGCGTGCTTGTCTGTTGTTTTGTGAGGGACAATATGCGAGCGTGTCCACTGTTGCATGTTAGTTTATTGATGTAGGTATCTAATTTATTGAACCATTTACTCAAATAATTATTAATAATTTTATCCACGAATTGTATATCTTTGAATTTAATTTTTTGTTTTGTATGTTATTTGAATGCTTATTTTATCTTACTTTTTATAATTCTATGTTAATTAATGTAATTGGACCTGTGCCGTTTTAATTAACTATAAATAAATAAAACTTCCAAAAAACTTGAAACCAATATACACGTTTTCTGGACACAAGGGTCTCGAATGAGTTCATCATTCATTCATCCTATGATGACCTTAAACGTACCCGCGGCAAGATGCTTTTGCCCTTTTTCAGTACAATCATGTTGGTTTCCATACATAATTTATATTATGTTCATGATACGATGTGCTACGTTACAACAAAGTAAGCGAAGGCATGACGAGTTGTGCATACAAGGCCAGGGTGAGATGCTACCAAGAATAACTGCTAGGGTTTGGATACTTCTAAAAAGAGTCTAATTTAGATTCTCACTAAAAAAAATATAGGTTTTATTTTTGTACATAGACTTTAAAAGTTTATTTACAAAAATATTATTTGGTTCGAACATGGAATCAAAATAATCACAAAAGGCTACAATTAAGTATTCTATTTCCCAAACGAAAAACCTATTCAGATAAAATCAATCTACAGTCGGCCAAATAACAAAGAAACATTTCCTCTTGAACCCAAACGTCAAAAGAATCAATTTAGGCTTTAATTAAGTATTGTATTTCCAGTATTACGAGTACTAAACCATCTGAGTACGTCAATTCAGAAGCTTCATTCATCGGCTCAGAGAAAAGATTGAAAAGCTATTTGAACGACCTTGACTCGACCTTGAACCTCATTCGATTTGCACTTAAAAGGTCGATCTTCAAGTTCATTTACATTTCAATTGGAAATCACTCACGTGTCGCTAGAAACTGCTAAGACTAGCTTTTGTCATATGGTTAAAAAACAGAAATCTTATCAGATTCTAGAGTTAAGTCATCAATTTTGATTTGCCTTACCTGTGACGTAACCTAAGTTAAATAAGTTTAAATTTGACCTTAAATATCCGAAATGCAACGTTTTTTGTCCCAACCACCTTATTAATAACCCAACAGCATCATTCCTTAACCAATACCTTCTTTCATAATTATTCCCGTATCACAAACGTGCGGACTAGACGATTCATCTCAAGGGTTCCCGTCACACGTTCAGCGTCCAACACTAGACCAGACCATCGCTTCAAAATTCACATGGCCATTACTACTTGCCCTCAAGTCTACGTGTCGAGACTTCGAGTGATACTGGCCTAATATGTTACGTGTAAAGAATGCGAGATCAGGGTGAGTCATAGCCTTATGGTGACCTTTTCCGTGAGTATTGAACCCAGAGTACATGCCAAGTCGTTCCGATATGCTTAGGAGCTCTTTGGATGCAAGGATCGGATCCCGGAGAATTATTTAGTGCTGTTCGGATAAGGATGCGTTTTTTATGCATGAAAATGTTTGTGCATTCGTCGGCTTCGGTTTCGTCAAAGGAATTGAATTTCTTGAAATTGAAACTTAATTTCTTTAATTTATTTTAAACCATTCAAGGTATTGATTTGTTTTCAAACGATAATTAGCAGAGCCATCAAACAGATGATTTAATATTCTAAAAGTTGTGCGTAAAAATCCGAAACAAAATTCAAATTTCAATCTATAAAAGTTACTAATGTCTAGCAAAAAGTTCAGAAACAAGTATCAAAAAATCTAAAATGTAAAAGAGATTCTGATAAACTTAGTCCGGTGAAGTTTTTTTAGTTTTAAAAGCGGACGAAGAGTTTAATTGAAAATAAAACAGGTTACTTGATGAAGTCGTTTAGTGGCTCTTCTCTGAATATTAACGACCGGAGTTTGATTCTCCAAAGAGTTAACAGAGTCCATTCTGGTATCTACTGATTGTTGACTTTATTCTTTTTTTTTATATTCGAGTTACTGACCCGAAATAAGTCTTGGTTCTGCTTTATTCTGCACTATTGAATTGGTCATCAATTTGAAATCGGAAACTTTTGTAAGTATCTGTCAGTTTATCGATGTTGTTGATGGATTTATAGATTAGATAAAAACTAAGCATTGAGTTCATGAGTTATAAGTTTCAGTGGACACGAAAAACCCATTACGGTTTTTTTTTCCTTTTATAAAATATGACTGGTAGCTTTAAAATTAAGAAATTGTCTTTCTTATTCACTTCAATATTTTAAGGGGAAGGCACTTATTCACGTGTAGCACTGCAATTGCAGTTTAAGTTAACTCACACGGCACTAAATTAACTCAAAAGGTTTTATCCTTTTTTCTTTTCTTTTCATCGCACTAATGTAGTGCTGTCAAGGAGTTGGATCTCCTGGACATTCACGTTTTGATGAGGTCAGTATTCATGAGTTTCGGCAATTTTTGTATCACTATCTTTATGAAATAGTATTCATAAATAAAATGCAAAAGTACAATACCATACTTTATTATAAAATCTCTAGCCACAATACACCCAGTATATCAATGTTCAAATTCAATTTCAGTATAACTTCCTACACAATTCTGCGGTGCTAGTACTTTGCAGTGTCTTGTAAATCAACCAAGTTATTATTGGGTGCAATTCTGGGGTAAATTGAAAATCTTCGGAGCAGGTGCGCAAATTGGCAGGCTAGTTTATATCAGATACCTCTGGTGCCCGAATTAGCAGGCTAGTTTAAATCGGGCACCTCTATACCAATATGCAATGTTCCGAGAGGCGCAATCACAATGCATAGGAGACTGGAATATGAATGGCAGCCATTGTACCGCTTTCTGACATAAAGATATTGTCCCAGTTAACACGTTTTCAGTGAAATTGTTTATGTTACAGCAGAATATGGAATTAGTTACATATAACATCTAAATTCCAATAATATGAAACAAGACTTAGTTATACCATCATCATTTGCCTAGCCTTTTCCCAACTATGTTGGGGTCGGCTTCTAGTCTAACCGGATGCAGCTGAATACCAGTATTTTACATGGAGCGACTGCCTATCTGACCTCCATAACCCTGTTACCTACTAGATAACAAACACGATACCCCTTGGTAGACTGGTTGTTAGACTTTCGGGCTTCTAACAACCCGTAACAATTGTCAAAGACATACAAATGACAGCCGGGATCAATGGCTTAACGTGCTTACCGAAGCACGGAGGGGTCTTGGTATGTAAAGATGGTCACGCAGCTTAACCTGATCGATCGACCAGTACGGCTGTTATTATATAGCCACAAGTGCCATAAAAGCCGCTCGCGCCCCGCCCCCCGGTGAAGACTTAGTTATACCAGTCATCAATAAAATAAGATACCCATCCGAGCTCCATCTGCAGAGTAGATCTCTGTAAAAAACATTATAATTCATATTGAATTTGATATTTCCACTGTCCAAGTCGTCCTCCTCTCTGCAATAATGGGATTATGCAAACAGATGTAATACCGTTTTATAATATTATAGAGTTCAACCATAGAATGAGTTCAACAAAATAATTAATAATTAGGTTTGCCCATTGTATATGAAAATCAGTTTTTATTTATATCAGTTAATTATTTTACTTTGACCATAAGATAGGTACGCTAATTTACATTTTACCATTGCCACTCGAATAAGGGCATTGTATTCATCGATAGCAGTGAATAAAACTCTCTTTTACTCACAAGTGAATAAAAACATTTTGAATTTGGAACAAGCACGAACTATACTAACTATGTACAAAAAAGAAATGAAACATACTCAAAGTACCTACTGGCTGGCTAGATGGAGCTATTTCTTAGAAGCTATAAAAGTAAATTTAAAAACAAATATCCCGCCAACTTTAGTTAGGTTCTTTTCAATCTGTTATCGTGGTTGTTTAATGTCATTGGAAAATCTAATAGCATAATTATAATAAAATGAGTTCTTCCAGTGACGAAAATGAGACCCTGAACACCACTGACTTCGAAATCATTTCGTTCTGAAGCAGCAATTATGGTAGAAAATTTGTTGCCGCCTAAAATGTGATAAACATAAATAACATAACATCACGCCTTGTTTCCCCGAAGGGATGGGCACCCACATTTCGCCAGTTATATTTTTAAGTCCCATGTTATAGGGGGTGAGCCTATTGCCATCAACTGGCCACAATTCCAGGCTCCGGGATGATATTGAGAAATTCCTGTTGGAAAAACCCAATAATACTTTGCCCGCCCTGGGAATCGAACCCAGGACCTCATGCTCAGCAGTAGTGCTTGCGACCACTACACCAACGAGGCAGTTATATAAATACTACAACTACGAAGATGAATATTAAATGCTATAAATACTATACCAGTATATATTTTCTCGCAGTCAATGGTAAAAAGTAGAGTCCATATCTCGTGAAAAAAAAAAATCTCGGGCCTTGTATCCCGCGCTCCGCTCAGGATTCAAATCTAGAATCCTTCGCTGCTCTCGGGATCCAACGTAGTCCCTCGAATCATATTCCCTTTTTTTTCACTTGTTTTTTAATCTACTATTTTTGGCAGGTACAAGGCAGATTGGAATGAAAACGCCGGGAGGGCATGCCCTATAAGGACTAATGTCCTTATAGGGCATGCCCTCCCGGCGTTTTATACCTTCCTTACTGGTAATTTTCAGGAATGGAAAGTAGGAAGGAATAGACGCAAGTAAATATTTGCATGCAATGATATAATTAAAACAAAAAAATTATGCTCTGTATTGTTTTTTAAACAACTTTATACACCATGTTTTATGCAAATAAATATTTTTATTTCTATGTCTATTTCTAATACTTTTAAGCTTTGAAAATTTTCGCAAGATTTTCTTCAGTTTATACTATTACAAGAATGAAATTTTCTGCAACGTGACTTTGGAACATAACATTACATTGTAACACAAAAAGCGTGTGCTTTTTGTGGCAATCCTTTCAAAAGTAATCTAAAATATGCAATTGAAATTGGAAAATTAATCCCGATAGAAATTGCGTGGATGGAACCTGTCATGATATTCCACAGGCCATTTTGTTTTAATTATAATATAATTTGAAAGGCTTCCGATAAACAAAACCGGTTTCATAAACGAAATCTTTCATTAAATTATGCAGTTTTCATGAAAATACTTCACAGTATTTCGGGTTTCGTGAACCCATTATTTTCCAAGAACCTTTTTGCCATGCACCGAAATCACATCTGGAGGTCCCCTTCACACCTTATTAGCAGTTGACCGTAAGGACCGTCCTAAAGGACGCATGCTATTTTAATAAAATATTACTAACGACTTTAGGGACTGAGTCGTAAAAAGTATTTTAGATAAATGAAACGACCCCATGGGAAATTTGGTGAGATTGCATTGGTTTTAATTCATTGACTTTTGATGTTTTAGGGTTCCGTATCTCAAAATGAAAAACGGAAGCCTTATAAGATCACTCGTGTGACTGTCTTGTCCGTCTGTCACTGTAAATTTTTTCCGAATCTACTGAACCGATTAAGTTGAAATTTGGTACTTACACAAATATCATGTTTTGGTGATCTCATTTTTTTTAAATATAATTTTTGTATGCATACTTTTAAAGATATTTACCCTTATCTCCAAAACTACTGAGCCAATTTTTTTTTGAAAAATACAGGAAATAGTTCTATAGTTATTGATTTGACAGGAAAACCTTGAAATCTATGGTCTTAAAATAACATGGTAAATCTCCCAATATTGTGTTGTCTTTGGCCCTGACATCAAGCAATAGCCAAAATTGACAGACTTATATTGCTTGAATATGAGGCTTTTGGCTAATCTGTATGTGTGTATTTTATGTCATTTGTTTATGTAATGTGCGTTTTGTTTTAGCAGAATAAATATTTTTTCTTTCTTTCTTTTCTTCTTACAAAGTTACATTTGCAGTTGGAATGTATGTTTTTCAACTACAATGTTAAGTTTGTCCTTGGGACAAATTCATCCCAACTACGGAACCCTTCATTGTGCGTGGTCAGACATGCTCTTGGCCGATTTTTCTAAAATAAATATCTCGCACAGGCCATTTCACTGCGATGATATTGTCAGGTACGTTATCCCACACGAATATTATAAGGATGATGGACATTGGAATGATGCCATAACATTGGAAAATACCGGGATTACATCAACTAATCAAAGCATAGAATAATTGAAATGCCGTAAAGCGACGCATAACGATATAATACGAGCAGTGACAAACATGCTAATCATTGTACAAGACAGAATATCAAGTTAGGTATTGTGATCATATCGATGTTACTCTAGCTAGAGATGTAAATAGAAATTAAGTGGGTTTACGGTTGTAGGAGAATTAAACAGGGCAGAGGGTTCGCCCCAAAACAAAGCTTTACACAAATTAACCACATTGACTTATTGGGTGGTTGATCGTAGAACCAAGTTTTAGTACCATAGCTTATCACAGACCCAATTAATTTGACAGGCTAGAGAATGATCGTGATTAAGTTCTAAAAATAACAAAATTACTAACATCCAATACGTCACGTCAAGAAAACTGAAAGTTGTGAATTTTCTACTTACTATTCCCAAAACACCGATAAGCAAATAAAATTGGAACCTGAATACAATAGTAAGCCGCTTTCATAAATCTCGCGACTCGGAGAGCTCTCAGCAGAAATCTGTTCGCTCACAAAATATATGGTCGCACCCGAACATAGGAACCCACTTATTGTATTTAATGATAGAAATAATTTATACTCGGCAGCAATTGTTTCCTTATACAAAGTTCGTAATCAAATAGAAAGCTTAAATAAACCACATTTTTAGGAAGAAAAGACCCGGTGACCCATTTTTTGGGTCCTTTGACCACCTAAAATAAATTCAGCAATTCAAAATGGATTATAAATCGCGATTTATTTATTTAACATACAAAGGCGATGCTTATTTCTACAGAAACCTCTTCTAGCATACCTGCGGTATGAAAGTAGGTAAAAAGAGAATGAAATCCAAAGTTTTGAAACAATCAGGTACTCGTTTTAAGTAATTTCTTTATTAGATGAATCGGTATAGGTAGGTGAACTAACCACAACTGAACCTGCCCAAAACGAAGACATACTTCTATCAGTGAGAAAAACCGATAACACTAATCCTGGACAATCTAGCTAAGGACAACTACGTTTACTGAAGATCATGTCTTAGAACCCAACAAATTCAATGAACTGACAAACTACAGACTATTGAGAATATTAGGCAATCAATCAACAGACAAACACACTAATTGGAATAACGCAGTGATTGCCCCGGGATACAGTGGTTGATAGCTTGATCGATGATGTCATGCGTATGAAGATGTATATTGTAAGCAGTGATAGCTGTTGCTTTGTTGATTTTGGTACAAGGAAACGGTATCAAGCTTTCACGCATGGAGTTTCTTGTCCAGTCATCTCAAGAGGATCGCTTTGGAACGGGTTTTGCTTCAATTTTCTGGCTAATTGACAGGTTTCTTGGCGATAATTGAAAAAATGCTTGTAAATGGTTTAATTTAAAAATTGCTTTTACTTTCAATCTGACGGCTAGATCATAAAGCACCAATTTAATTGATTGAAATCAAACAACATCTCTCGGAAAATTCTATGAAAGACAACCGCTTTTTTCAGAAGATACGGCTGAAGTAAAATATCTATGCAATACCTTTAATGCGAGCACGTCGTCATTCGATACAGACGTACAGTTCTATTTCATAAATATCACGCCACGAAGCCACAAGCCAGTTCTAGCACGAAATGCATGCAACAGGTACCTAACTTAGGGATGGGCAACCCGTAAAATAAACTGATCAAAATGTATTCCACTGTTTGTAAAACAGGGTGAAACAAATGAAATAGCATATTAGTAAGTTTGTTAGTAAATACAAACATAACAATACTATAAAATGTATACGCCAAGACCATTAAAGTTCTTCTCTAGATCTTAATCTTGAATCAGCGCCAAGCTACCACCAAAAGTCATAACAACAGTTCAACAATTTAATAAAACCTTCCTACTATTGCGATTTGTCTAAAGAAAAACAAATATATGTCATTATTCTGCACGTGATAGCCCTGGGGGACGGAAGGGACATATCACGCCGCTGACCGAGATCTCTGTGACAGAACTATTTTATGTTTTCTCTCATGCTTCACGTCTTTTCTCATTCCCAGTTGATAGTGGGATTTCTATATCTTGCAGCAGGTATCGAAAACGGGAAAGGTAAAATGCATTTTATAGTAATTGTAAAGGCTGAGACAGACCGACAGACATTTCAAAATCTACTTTAATTATGTTTGTGTTGCTAAACCTTTTTATTTACGTTTTATGCAACATAGAGGGAACAAAGGCGGACTATAAGCATTCTCTACCGTCCACCGAGAGTGGTACCTACACGCAGAAATAACATGGTAGGTGCAATGTTTGAGTGTGGAAAATACAAAATATTTAAAGATATTACAATTTTATTTGAAAACATTCTTTATCTTGATTATCATTTTAAACAATTCAATCAGAGTTATAGTAGGTACGACAGAACTTAGACGTGGCATCGACAACATTCGTAAAACCGATCACATCCGAACTGAGTGCGCCTTCAAAATCAATAATCTTTATTAGGTACTGCTTTAGGCGAAAATTATCTTTACGCAAACGCAATAATTTGTAAAGTCATTTAACCAAATAAATTCGTAAAATTGATGTGTAGATTTTGTCGATGCCACATTTAAGTTGTGTCGTAACAGTGAAAATAAATCGCATTCTACCTACAAGTCCTGAGGTCATATTTTTCAAGAGGTGACAATCATGTGTTTATCAGTACCTACCTACCACGTTTCATCATCATGACTGACAAAAACTAGACCACAGGTACCTCAGGTGTATTAGGTAAACTGGTACTTATTCAGTTATACTGTCTTAGATCGAGTGTCAATATTGATAAATATTGCAACCAACATCATTGATTTAAAGATAATGATGATAATAAGATAGATAATCCGCGTAATCACGCGGATTATAAACTCTACCTATTCATTAGTAGGTAGATTTTTTAATCGGAAATATGCCAAGGCCAGGAAAATATTTAACGTTGATCTTCATCTTCAAAAAAATCTTCTGTGTTTAGGTACACCAGACATTCCAAAGACAGTGCAATTCATGGTTATAAGAATTTGTCATTTAGTAACTTTAATGGCCGGCCTGGCTGGCATACACCTAATTTCTGAAGAGCCAACAAAAATGATCAAGATATTGATAGGTTGCAGAAAAAACAGATGGAAAAATTATTTATTATTTACTATAAATATAAAATAATGCTGGTGCTGTTGCAGTCAGCCAATCAATGCTTTGTTTGATATAATTATTTCTAAAACCAAAGTACCGACCATAACGATGGTACAACTTTGCCACCAGTTCTCTTCAATGGTACGATCGTTCCTTTTAGCACCGACGTATAGGACTTAGGCTTGCATATTGATAGTACCCTGAACTGGCGTATTCAAGACGCTAGGGTAAGCCAGAAGGTTACTGGAATGCTGCGGGCTCTGTACCGATTGAAAAATTTATTACCCTCGAGTACGAAGATAATACTTGTGCAGTCCTTAATTTTCCTTATCATCGATTATAGTGATGTGTGCTACTATGACCTGAATGCAGATCTCCTCGACAAACTTGAACGTACTTCTCAATGACTGCATTCGATTCGTTTTCAATCTGTGTAAATATGATCATGTCTCTGCGCATCGGTAAAGTAGTTGCCACAATAGAAATCTACGTTCATCTCACAATCGTCTTCTTCAATGTCCCACTCACCGCACAGACTTCATTCACTCTTTCTTTCTCATACAGTTTATCTCTCTGGGGAATGCGCTCCCCCAGAAAATCAGGATGGCGAACTGATAATTTTTTTAAGTTAAAGTTCTCGAGCACAATCGCAAGAAGCTGGCAGTATCATCACAACAGTAATGTTTTCTCATTATTGTTTATCTTATTTTTTCGGATTTTTATTTGTGTTTTTATTTATACATAAGCAATTAGGTTTTAAGTATATACTGTATTTATATTTTTTAATAGGTATATTTATATTTAAATAAATATTTATTCCTCAATTCTCGCTATTGCACCTACCACTGTCTCTGCATCACCCAAAGATTGACTGGTAGAACATGAGTACGGAATTAAGTCTGGCTCTGTACATTTGTGTGTTTGAAGCATTAAATAAATAAATATCTTGTTAAGGCTCTTTCTAATAGGACTTTAATGTATAACCAAGATTACATGCAGCCATCCCAATACAACTTCCAACCGAAGATCCAACAGAAGTTAGAATGCTTAGAATCGTAATTGCAATATACCCCCTACTAAAAGCAACAAAAACTATGTCGACGAGGTTGGGATTCGAACCCACGCGTGCAGATCACATTGGATTAGCAGTCCAACGCCGTCTTGTGACGAATAGGTCTACATTCAGGGCCCTGTATTCAATGTGACTTAATTGAAAAAAAAATAAGGTCTTCGTACCACTTTATATCAATAAAGCAGAAAATGTATGAAAGAGACATCTTAAATTGTTGGGTTTATTTATATACCTACCATATTTTGTACCGCATTTACTTCAAATAAATGACTTTGACTTCGAAATGACACGATGAACAGGGTGGGTACCTACAGCCTGTTCTTCTTCCTGCTTTTCGTGTCATAGTATGTATACGCGCGTTTAGTTCTTCTAAACTACAAAATGGATTTTCATGCAGTTTCCACCACCATTTTGAGAATTTATTCCGAAAGGCCGAAAGGGAAGGTAATGTATAACATTAATTTTTAATTTAGATAAAGAACTGAAGTCTCGATGTTTTGACTAGTCGGGCTCGTCAGTAGATCGCACCTTTGCAAAGCAAGGGCGGGTCACAAAATTCAAACAAAGTAATAAAATCTTAGTTAACTTACACTGACCTTCAAGAGATCTTCACGATCAAGAGGGGATGTTTTACAATCCTCAAACATAACGTCCTCGACCAGTCAACGTCATGTTGTCGTAAAGTGGCTCCCTCGATGACTTAGTAATTTGATCGGGCAACTCCGGAGAGATTTTAATGGTTTATGCTTGAGGGAAATGTTAGGGTTACCGTAAAATCTGTGTAAATATGACCCTGAAGTGACCGTGGTTACTTACTGCTGGTTTATTACATAAGTTTAGTAGTAGTGGTAGTGGTAGTTCTTTGAGAAAGATTAAGTTCATTGAATAAAACCATTTTCTGAAGTGAAGTAGTCAGATTTGAGTTTGATGTAACGCAAATATTGCAGGTAGTAAGATAGGTGATTTTCCATTAGATACGCTATCATACAATGATATGGAAAAAACGTTCTAAATATCTAAGCAGCCAGTTGCACCCAAGATTAGCTGAGCAGCTTTAATTTTCAGATCCCAAGTATTACACAAAATCATAAGCCTAGCTCTCGTATCTTTATGTGGATTCATTTGGAATAATTCATTTGACACAAATTGTTTACTGTATCGTTATTTATTTGCAGCTGATCTCATTTCAATGACCACACATACATATCAAATGGGTTTAAATTAGGACTAATGACTTAATGAATATCGAAACGCAAAATTCATCATTTTACTATTGAATGTGATAATTTTATTTCCGACCAACAACATTTAATTTAATTTATAATAAGTCCTACCAATTTAATGTGTTTATCTGTTTAATTTGGTTAATTATATCAGCTTTACTACTGCTCTGATGATTAAAATAATTATTAAAAAAATCAGTCTGACCAAGTTACAGCGCACCTGAGTTTTTTACCTTTTACGATACTATTGCTTGTTTTCACTAAAACTAGGCGACACCTAAACGCAAAACCAAAGCGCACTTTTGGAGGTGAACAATATACAATTGAAGAAGCCACTAAAGTTAGTAAAACATTTCTAACCGACAAAGCATATTATAATATTAAGGGGGATGCGCTAAGGTAGCCCGCGATATTCAAATTTTCTTGAGTTTTTTCCCTTTTGCAGGTCAGTGTCAGGTTGTATGTTGATTAAAATATGATTCGCGACCGTAACAAATATGGCTTTACATAATTATAATCATTACAATCAGCAATACAACTCCATAAGTTAGCATAATTGTCAAATGTCATGATTTCATGAAATAGTCATTCAATGGGGTTACTTGAACTTAGAGAGTTGTATTGATAATTTGTATGATTATAATTCTATAATTAAACATTTGATACGGCCGCGAATCATAATTAGATCAACATAGAACATGATACTGACCTACAAATTGCAAAAAACGTAAGAAAATTTGAATTTCGCGGGATACCTTGACGCTTTCGCCTTAAGGAATTACTGACAGAACCATTTATGTTGTTGACTTAATGAGTTAATTGTCGATTTCGTTTTAACTGTTGACATTTATAATTCATTAATGTTTGCTAAATTCAAGGTAATTTAATGATATTGACTTGACTAACTAAATGATTAACAATCATAATTATTATTATTTGCACGCCATAATATGTGGCAAACATGTCTGAACCTGTATTTTTTCATGCATGCTGCATGCACGTTTTTATTTCTGTATGTCTACACATGTTTGAGCAAATAAGTATATCTTATCTTATATCTTATCATTATCTTGGATTTTCAAGCGTTAGCGTCGAGGGTAGAAAATCCAGCGTGCAATAATATTTATACGGGTATATAATTATGTTTCTAAATAATTGAATGCACTTTTCATGACTGAATCGACTGTAAACCTAAGCTCTACAGTTAAATCTTATGTGCTTACAATTTGTGCACCCCACCCTTATCCTTGAAACCAGAACAAATAAATGTGAGCATGGAGTACCTTTCTTCCCTTTGTTTTAAAATACTAGGAGCTCTGCACTACTTGCTTTTGTAACAACAAGCAGTATCCAAATACGTTTTCAGGGCTTTTTAATACGTTCTTGATAATTGAGCTTATGTCGATCTGCCAAATTAAGTTGAGAAAGTAATTACTGTTTCTGTTACGTATTATTATTCCAACTTCAAATCTTGGCAGATAGCTCTTCAAATGATTTAATTAAATATAATGACGCACTGCATTTTTTTTTTTTTTTGAGGTTCGGATATTATCAAATAACTACTCTCGCTCTGGGCGGAGCGGGAGGGCGTGTCAGACTTTTACTGACTAAAACCCACCCGTGTTCCTTCTGTTGCCTGTGTGCCAGAGCCACGATATCCCTTTCGGACAAACTCGCAACCCTGGCAGGCCCCGTCAGTAAGTGCTGACAAGGTGGCAAATAAACTATTTCCGGTAACTTTTGACTATTAAAGGTTGTAGTTAACCTGTTACCTGCAAGTATTTCCTGAGATGGTTAGCCTCTGTCGACCTCTTAAAGGTAATCTGGATTAAGATGAGAAAGGTAAACAACAATGTTATAATTATAATTAAATTATTGTCATAATTAAGATGGCATCTCCATTGCACTTGAGCGACCCGTCACTTCAGTAAACCTGTTACGGCGACGATAACCGACTTTTAATGATCTTTTACTGAAGCTCACGTCTAAACAAGTAGTGTTAATGGTTTGGAAAAAATAGTATGCATATTTTAGGTTATGTTTATATTACATAGTGAAATTAATTTGTAAAGTTATATCTAACGCGGATAAAAAACTGAGAATCACGCAAAACCTATCAAGCGTATTCTTCTGAAACCTTCAACATTTTAAACATTATTAAATTATTAATCTTTTAATAGAAAAAAAAACCTTTTGTTTTATGTATAATGAATTACTAATGCGTCTAATTTGTAACAGCGCTCCTTGATGGGCGAGTCCTATTACTGGCTGGACGTACGACGAGTAGCGTGAGCTGCAGCACTGACACATATATCTGCGTCTGAAGGCGACAATTAATATTTCCCATTTCTTGTATGCGGTAAAATATTATCATCTCCCTGCCCTCGTGCCATGTTACGTGTGGTCGGCGCAACACGTTTTCTTCATCCATTTTCCCCTGTCAACCACCACGCTATCATTTACTCCCTTTTCTTTCATATCATTCCATTATCATTTGCGAATCACAAAGTGTACAAATTAATTATAATATTGTAAAGCTGTCTTTGTGATGACGATTTTAAGTAGTTTAGAAATTAATATTGCTCATGATTAAATACTGGTGTACATCAAGAACTGGTTAGCTATTTGTTTTCATTCTTCTTTCGTGGCAACACGTGTGAAACCTATTTTAAATGGTAATTACTACCTTGGCACTCATAGCACTTAGTTTTGAGATCTTGCGTTATCCTTATTAACAAGTACACGGCCTACCAAAAGTGAAACCACAAACTACTTTGCGTCAATAATTTTCGATTTTCCTCAAGAGTAAAAGTTAACTCTAGGAGGATAAATTGTAAGTTTAATATAGTCGTAGGTGAGTTGAAAATCTAACAATTAAACTTTCCATTGAGTATCTGCAAGATGTACTTCTATTCTATGAATCAATCCGACTGTGCATCTCATTTCCTTTCAGACGTCGGGCACACCGCACCGGCCCGTCAGAATTTAAATCACGTTAAGAACCAATGACGTATTAGTTTTATATATCATTGTTAAGAACCTATTCATTATATTGTTACTTTATGGACCCACTCCGTGGACCAGATTTTTGATAAAGATTCGTGGATAGATTACACACATACATAAACTGACGGCTTCTTCTTAAGGGGGGAGGCAGAAACTACAGAACGCCACCTGCTGCGATCCTTACAGCTTTCCTTTGCTTCGTTCACGTTCATAAGTCTGGTCATTACACGCACGCCGGTTGCGAGTACTACGCACCAAACCTTTTTGAAAAACATCGCGAATAAGGTCAGTATTGTCCTTCTAGCCGAACCCAGGACCCTACGCTCAGCAGTTGCGCTTACAACCAATGGACCCACGGGGCAGAGGGGGGGTTTTCCGGAAATTTCTTAGTAGCAGCCCGGAGTTTGGAAGTCAGCGGTGTGATGACCCCGTGCCTCGGAAAGCACTTTAAGCCGTTAGCCCTGCGCCTGATCTCAGATCTATGTCAGGTTGCCGTCCCATCGGGAAGAGGTGCACTCTACCTGTTTCTGCGCACACACTTGTGCATAATAATGTCTCCCGCGCCGAAGGCTGGTCTTCGCTGAGATTGGTCGCCATGGCCGAAATTCTGTCTGGAAGACTATTATTATTATGTCCTTCTAAGGCTTCCCTTCCTGGCGTTTCCAGATTAGACCGCAGGAATTAGTGACATCTGTCAAAAATGTTGAAAGTGTTGACGTGTATTTATCAGGTCGGCAAAATAAATAAGATATGACAAGGAAAATCGAAGTAAGCGGTCAAATTATTGTTGGTAATTATGTTTTTTTTATTACCAAGTAGTACGTGCTCTTTGGCGTTAATCGGTCTTATTACCAATAAAATAATTTGTCTTATTACCTGATGATCAGAGTTCAATATAACAATGCCTTCAGAATGTTGTTGGGGCTTCCACAATACTGTAGTGCATCAGGAATGTTTGCTGAAGCACATACTTGTGGCTTCAGTACCATCCTAAGAAAAAGGATTGCGTCCATGATGGCGCATTGGGTGCATGTACCAGGTGCGTCAGGTGAGTGCAACAGATTCAAGAATTAAAATTTAGTATTACATTTGTTACTATCATAGCTTTTAAGTAGTGTGTATTACTAACATCATATGGACGGAAAGGTCCGAAATAAAGTTATTTTTATTTATTTATTTTTGTGAAATTGTGTCAAAATATTCCTTGATGACTAAACGATGAGGAACAATGTGTGAACAGAGAATAAAATATTGTTCTTATGGTTAAAGAATATGTTCTTTAAAATTCATAGGTCATTACACTATTAAGCTTGTAAACACATGCATTGTGTTATGTCTATCATAAACATAATGATCAGACCATGTTATATAATTGACGTAATCAAATTCATGTCTGTTGAACTTATTATCTTACAATATGTTAACAAGATAACTTAAATTTAATCACTGAGGCACGGCTGGAACGGTGTGCAAACACCGACAAGAAAAACACAGAAACCATAAGAGTGGGTGAAACAGAAAAAGAGTATAATATGTTGAGATTTTCATGGGTTTTTCCAATGAAACATGTATACTTTTCTGCATGTACTTTACAACAATACAAAAGACAAGAAGAATTTATGTGCACACTTCGCAGCAGTCGGTCAGTGTCTACTTTTGATTATGAGAGCTGCTTTGACAGAAACGTCTCGGCGGATGAATTACGTTCACACGTAGCTTAGTCGTGGCGTCAACAGAACCCTTAGGATAGCTACTTAGCACTGAGTGGGTATAGGCTATATTATAATGATAATAATAATAAATGTACATATACCTTCCTAAACACGATAACGACGTTCAAAAGTGCCTTTCATGTGCCCAATTGAAATAAATTGTTCGACTTTGACTTTGATAACTGTCCTGAAAATAGTCATCAAAGTTATGCCAGTTATGCAAAATATCGCGCATTGTAGGGCACTGGATACTGGACAGTCATTGTGTTAACAAACTGAATATTTTAATCTCCATTGCGAAAACAATAACACAATAAAGAGTGTCTTCCTTAAGAAAGGTCAATTCTCAGAACTGGTCAGAATACAGTGTACCTGATCGGTGTCACATAAAATAGGGTCATATTTGACTAGCAGCTTCAATACACATTATCATTGGTATAACCAACTGAGATCGAAAGGCAAACCTACCTGATGGTAATTACTATCGCTAAACTAGTGATCCCAAAACATCTACAATTGTGATAATCAAAGCAACAACCAAAACGTAAACAGTAGAAACTAAAAAGCCATATACCATAATTTAAAAAGCTGTTAAAACTTAAAACCCCTAGCCAGAATATCTCGGAATGAAGAACTTCATTAAGGAATGTCAACTAAATACTTAGGCATTAGAATGAGAAAGTTGGCAACGCGCACATTGAGCAAGGTACATTTCACGAATGGTCGGCGGCAATTGGAAAGAAAGGTCCTAATCTCGCTACTAATGAGAACCATAAACCATGAAACAGAGCGTAGTATTTCAACGCTACAACAGTTTGCAGCAAATTGAGCTGAGATGAGGTCCATCTCTGGCTTCGAATAACTTTATTTTCGTTTTTTACCCGTCTTAATTATTTCCTATCTCATTTTAATTCAGCACATAAGATTATAATCCAACACAAATAAAACCCCAAACTTTTATAATTTGTTTTGGCGGCAGACGTCAACCCTCACCGTCTCACGCAGCGCTGTACAAAACAAGTCTCCGCGAGATTGTACTAAAGAAAACTGCATTCAAAGGACAAGGTAAATTAATATTCCTATCACATGGATGTAGCCTAGGAGGGGTGACTTAAAGGACGAGACTCAAGATTTTCGAGACCATTTTCCTCAAGAATTAGATGGAAGATTGATTAAGGAAAATACATTAAATGGTGACAAATATCTCGAGATAAGCAAATAAGTTTGGTTAGTACGTGACTGGAGTTGGAAAATGTCGCTCATTTGTTTTTAGGGTTCCATACCTCAAAAGCAAAAACGGAACCCTTATAGGATCACTCGTGAGTCTCTCTGTCTGTCTCGCTGTCCGTCTGTCACAGCCAATTTGCTCCGAATCTAATGGACCGATTAAGTTGAAATTTGGTAAGTATTTCTATAACCCAAACACGGCCGTGTAACGTAAATAAATGAATTTTGAATATGGGGGTTACTTTTGGGGGGCAAATAACAAAATACAACGTTTTGCATACTGAAACGTGTGATATATCAAATGAAAGGGGTTGTCGCGAGGATCTCAATGTTTTTTTTTTATAATTTTAACCTAAATGCTTTTAAAGATATTTAAAAAAAATATGAAATGTTACATTCCCCCCTTATCTTCGAAACTACTGAGCCTAAAATTTTGAAAAAAATACTGAGAATGGTTCTTTACTCATAAATTACAGGAAAACCTATAAGAAGTCTGGAGGCCAATTCTCGCGTTTTCACTCGTTCAAGTCGCATTCGTATTGCCGCTCGACTTCCTATGTCGCTTATAAAATGGTGACAATATCCAAATTCCGGCCAAGTGCGTGTCGGGCCACGCACAACGAAGGGTTCCGTAGTTGGGATGAATTTATCCCAAGAACAAACTTAACATTGTAGTTGAAAAACATGTTTAGTATGGGAATACATTCCAACTGCAAATGTAAGCTTGTATGCACAGTATTGAGTGATTTACCATGTTTTTTTAAGACCATTGACTTATAGGTTTTCCTGTAATCTATGAGTAAAGAACCATTCTCTGTATATTTTTCATAATTTTAGGCCTTGTAGTTTCGGAGATAAGGGGGGGGCATCATGGGCAATTTTCATCTATATTCTTATTTTTTTTAAGTATATAAAAGAATATTGAGATCTTCACAACAAGCCCTTTCATTTGATCTGTCACACGATATAATTTACAAAACTTTATTTTTTTTCCAATTTGCCCCCGAAAAGTTACCCCCATATTCAAATTTCATTTATTTACGCTACACGTCCGTGTTTGGGTAACAAAAATTCATATGTGTACCAAATTTCAATTAAATTGGTATATTAGATTCGGAGCAAATCGGCTGTGTCAGACGGACAGACAGACACACGAGTGATCCTATAATAGTTCCGTTTTTACCTTTTGAGGTACGGAACCCTAAAAATGTTGTCATTATACGTCGCGTGAAGAGATCCATTCCACAAAATGATGCAACTTTTTAAAGGATCCGTATATGTACTTCTTATAGTTTATTAAAAATGACTTTTAAGCGTATATCTATAAGGTTTTGAGCAACATTTTATACGTATGTATTTCATAAACATTTATGAATACCATCATCATTATTGATTTCGGTACTCCATTTTTATTTTATTATTAACATTAAAATAAGTTCTCTTACAACGGAATGCATGGCTGATGCTTAATGTGTCATGTCATTTGTCACGTCAAATTATTAAGGTCATAATTTCTGTTTATTTACATTGATTATCTCTACATAAATTAAGTAATTAAATAAAAACAGGATGCCTGCCAATGATATTATAAGTGAACTGATGACTACCACAATAAGATCAAGACTTATCAAGATGGAGAAAAAGAAGAAGAAGAGGATGTGTGGTTGTCGTAACAAGTGTGGTACTGCAACAACTAGACCGTCCTGCTGCTCCATCAACGCTGCTGTACCTACGTGTCCCGATTATAATACTTTATAAAGGCCCAAAAGATAGTTGGGAAATCCTAGCGAAAACAAATTTCACGTCGTCACAACACGAATTCAATTTTATTTGTGGTCAAAGTACTACACAAACATCTTTCGAAATTGATGAATAATTTGGTCGAGAAGGGACATGGTCCAGCGTTTCCTAAGCTCACGGACAGCGTGCGATACAGGACGCTGACTATTCGTGTAAACTTGTGATAATTATAATGTATTGTTTACGTATAGTATTTATTTTAGATATATAAGTTTGCATTGAAAAAAAAAATATAAAAACATTAGAAATCTATATTGTTTGAAATACTTTTGAAATACACTCTGTACTGTTGGTGGTACAATAATAATAGGTGCGTAGGTATATCATTTAATTCTAGTGACAAAATAACCTTTACATAAATACCTTACAGACTGAAAATTCTGTATGCACCCAATTATAAACCACAAAAGCATATTATTATCACACCACACATGGAAATTTAGTTTTGGTCATTCTTTTCTGTAACATCTATACACATCTCCAGCCGGCCAACATTCTGGGCAGCGCGTGAACCAAGAGGATGTCAGAATTAAAATCTCGTTCGACTGCATCGTCCTTCCTTCGGCACTGATTAGACCATAGCTCGTTTTCTATCGATGTCTGTGGATCCAACCGGGAAATGTACAGGAGCAAGGTGGGGCACTGCGGCTCGAAAATCCTCGCTTCCAGGAGCAGTACCGCGTTTGTTGTGGCTGCGTCACGATCAAACCTACTTGCCCTCAACCAGAGTAAAACCCTCCGAGTCCATTTGACTGGTTAAGGAGTCGACAATCTTGAAAAATTATTTCAAAGTGAAACAAATGTTTCGAGCACTATTATATACGTATCTCATAAACATTTATCAAAAAAATATTTATTATTGATTGCGTAACTCAATTTTTATTTAATTACTGGCTTCTGCCCCCGCCTTTGTCTGCGTAAAATTGCTTGTGTTAACATAAAATACTCGCATATCCTATAGCTGTGCCTCCCGTTACTTCGTTTTCGCTTAGCCTTCTTTCTGACTTTTTCTTTTTGCTTGGCTCCTAAGGGTCGAAGCGTGATGTTAATGATCCTCAAGTATTAGACTATCAAATGCAAAAAGCATATTCTCAAATCAGACGGGTAGTTTCAGAGATTAGCGCCTTCAAACAAAAAAAGAAACAAACTCTTCAGCTTTATTAATAGTATAGAAAGATATAGATGAATATTTAAATAAACTCTCCTTTGTATATGGTACAACGGAATGCATGGCTGATGCTGATTTGTCAATGTCAACATTTTTATTTTATTATTAACATTAAAATAAGTTCTCTTACAACGAAATGCATGGCTGATGCTTAATGTGTCATGTCATTTGTCACGTCAAATTATTAAGGTCATAATTTCTGTTTATTTACATTGATTATCTCTACATAAATAAAGTAATCAAATAAAAACAGAATTTCTGCTAATGATTAAACTGAGTAAACTGATGAATACCGAAATAACATCAAGGTTTATCAAGATGGAGAAGAGGCAACGTGATTGTCGTAAAGACCGGACTGAATCACGGGCTCTCAGAATGCTCTCATAATGGCTCCTGCGTCCTACCGTTCCAACGACGCAGCTGTATCTACGTGTTACGGCTACATTAATCTACAAAGTCTGAAAATATTGTTAATCCTTGCAAAAACCAATTTCCTCCCTGAGGGTCAAGCGGTAGAGTCACAACACGAATTTAATTTTTTTGGGGTGAAAGTCCTGGACAACGTCTGTCGAGATTCATGAAGACTTTGGGCAAGAGGTGTAATGATCCGGCGATTCCTAAGCTGGCTACTAAACAGTGCGCCACATTTGACGCCGACTAATCGTGTAAACTAGTGATTTTTATATTGTTTAAGCGTAGTATTTTTGTTAGTTTGGGTTCATATTGAAAAACAATTATACATATTTGAAATCTTTATTGTTTGAAATGCTTTTGAAATTCTACATCATGTTTTTGGAGCTGTGGTAATAAAATCATAATAGCTATATTATAATTCGAGTGACAAAAGAGCCTTTACATAAATATATCACAGACTAATTAGACTTGGGTTTATACCACAACAACATAATTATTATCACACAATACTTAGGTTTGGTCATAGTTCCCTGTAACATCTTCATGCAACTCCTGGCTGGCAAAATTATGGGCTATGGACGATAGCCTTTTGCAGCGCGGGAACCTCAAGGATGGAGGACTTAAAATTTGTAGTATGTACAGCTCGACTTCATCCACGACAGCTTCAGCAAAGCCCTTGCTGCTGCACTGATAAGACCTTGGCTCCTTCTCTCTCAATGTTTGTGGGTAACACCGGGAAATATGCATGAGAATGGTGAGCACTGTAGCTCAAAAATCCTCGCTTGCAGGAGTTGTGGTACGGTGTTTATTGTGGCTGCTCCGCGATCGCCTTCTCTTGCCGTCAACCAGAGTAAAGCCGTCTTCGTCCATTTGACTAGTTTTAGAAGCCTTCCGCTTCTATCTCTCAGATGTGTGTCTTATTAATCGATGCCGCACAAGATCCACTGCTTGACAACTTTGACGAAGGCGTGAAGTTTTCTTCGTGTGTTTTTCCTTGGTGTGGCGATCGCAGCGTTTCTGAGATGTTTATGAACTCGTGTAACACATTTTGTAAAAAAAACATTTATTATTTTCTTCAGCATTGACTAATCATGAATGACACAAAAACTGTTTGACGTTGGTACGAAGGTCGACATGACGTCATGAACGTGTCGACTGGTCCCGACCACTCTTTGCATGTCGCATGTAAATTAAGGCATGTCGCGTGCTTTCCTGCGAGAAATCGTCGAATCGACATGGTGAGAATAGCTCTAAGCGATTTTCACGAGCGAAAACATGATTTTCACGAGGGAATAGTACGAATCGAGCGACAATAACGAGTGTGAGATGCGCGAGAATTGCCTTCGTCATAAAATAACATAGTAAATCTCACAATATTGTACGTACAAACATACATTTGCAGTTGGATTGTATGGGAGAACATGTTTTTCAACTGCAATGATAAGTTTGTTCATGGGATTAATTCAACCCAACGACGGAACCCTTCATTGTGCGTGGTCAGACAGGCACTTGGCTGTTTTTTTTTTTGTGTGGCGCTGTTATCCGTTAGTGTTACGTGAAGATCGCGTGTGATTAGAATTAGAATATTAGGAAGTTAGATCTATTAAATAATAAATCGTAACTGGTGAAATGTGAGTGAACTAAAGGTACACCTCTGCCCGACCCGTCGGGGAAACAAGGCGTGATGTTATATTATTTATATGCATCACATTTTTGGCGGCAACAAATTTGCTACCATAATTGCTGCTTCAGAATGAAATGATTTCGAGGTCAGTGGTGTTCAGTGTCTCATTTATGTCACTGGAAGAACTCATTTTATTATAATTATGTTACTAGATTTTCCAATGACATTAAAACAACCACGATAACAGATTGAAAAGAACCTAACTAAAATTGGCGGGATATTTATTCAAAATTTAATTATATAGCTTCTAAGGAATAGCTCCAGTTAGCCAACCGGTAGGTTCTTTCAGTACGTTTAATTTATTTTTTCTACATAGTTTGTATAGTTCATGCTTGTTCCAAATTCAAGATATTTTTATTCACTAGTGAGTAAAAGAGAGTTTTATTCACTGTTATCGATGAATATAATGCCCTTTTTCGAGTGGCAATGGTAATGGTAAATAATTACAATAACAACACTCTCGTTAGATAGAAATGGGATATTACGAGTATATCCCAACGTATAATATTTCAGTGCATGACAATATTTATTTCAACAAACTAAATACCAATGTAATTAAACGTCCGCGTCTGCGTCTGCGTCGCTTTTACTGCAAGTGCTTGCGTCATTTAATATGTGTTCACCTACCTTTCTTGGTGAAATCACTGAAATTGTGTGAGTTTTCGTTAACTATGGTTGGTTGATACGAGTTCTTGCTAAAGTAAGGGCTATCCAGCTCGTGTAACTGTCCAGTGTGCGGCACAGTGCGACACTGTACTGCACAGTGTACGGCTCAAATGTTACTTTGGGTGAACTCACTCAAGTAAACGTTTACAAATGTGTTGCATTGTACGCGTAAGTTACTCACAGCTTCACAGCCGGTGGGAACAGAGACTAACGGATCTGCAGCTCAATACGTGCTCTGTTGGAGTTCTGCACAAAATGTGTGTGAACAAATGTGCTGGACACAATTTTGGTCAACTCGCGCCTTTAGGGTCACATCACTAATACCGCTTTCAAGCGACGTTTTTAGGGGAAACACGGAACCCTTATCTTGAATCAAACCATCTTTCCAACATTTACAAAATTGAATGAGAAGAGTAGCTACAAATAGAACAGTAAAAAGTAAAAAATACGTGAAATAAGTGCATGGTTTTAACGTCGAAATGTTTATGGTTAGTCGTGATACACGAGATCTTTATGTGACAGATTCAGTTGACAATCTATTGTAGTGTGCTTATCGGTCAATGTTTCATTAACGTTAGTCTGTATCAAATATTTAAATCGTTGGAAAGTAAAAGCCAAAAGTCTAATAATCTATCTAATCTACTCGTAATATTCTATTAAAATTCCGCACGTCCGAATGAAAGAAAGGAACCCTTATAAGATCACCCCTATGTCTGTCTATCCATCTGTCACAGACAATTTGCTCGGAATCTAAAGGACCGATTAAGTTAAAATTTAGTACACGTATATATTCCTGAGACCCAAACACGTGTAACGTAAATAAATGAATTTTGAACATGGATGTCACTTTTGGGAGGCAAATAAGAAAAAGAAAAATATTGCATACTGTACCGTATAACATATCAAATGCTAAATGACATAACAAGCTTACTTACAAAACATATTCTTTTTATAATTTTCAAGTAAATAGTTTCATATTTATTTAAGAAAATATATGAAAATTGACCATTCCCCCCTAAACTCGGAAACTACTGACACAATTTATTTTTATAATACAAAAAATAGTTCTATACTTACAGATTACAGGAAAACCTACCAGAAGTCTATGGTTTTACAATAATAAGGCAAATCTCTCAATATTGTGCGTACTATTGCAGTTGGAATGTATTGTTTGTTCTTGGGATAAATTCATTCCAAATAAGGAACCTTTCATTGTGCGTCGTCGGACTCGCACTTAGCCGGTTTTGTTAGTGGATTATGGAGATCAGATTGTATAAATTTCATGACAAGATTTTTCAAAATTATGAGGTCTAATGTACTTTGGCCAAGCGTTATTCCTGTCACTGTCACACAAGTCTAATTACAAGTGTAAGATAGAGTCGGGCAGATGTCTTAGTCAAAACACGTGCAAAGTAACGTATAATAATCTCGGCCCCAGTCAAAAGAGTTTTCTATGTGTCATTAAATAGTTAAACGAAGTTTATCAATCAATGGGAAAAGTCAAAGTCTAAGTCAAATAATTTATTTCAATTAGGCAAAAAATTTAGTTGGATTTAGTCGCCCCTTCCAAAAGGTAGTTTTCGTATGGAGAAGAATGAGCAAGAAACTCCACCGTTATTCTTTTATAATATTTCACATCATTTTGTATACATTAATTATATAATTATATGGGAAGACGATGCACCTGGAATTAGATTACTATACCACACAGGAAGGAAGGGGAAGTTCATGATATAAAATGTATAACCCTAGTGTGGTAAAGGTTTTCTTATTAAATTATTATGTAAGTACTTAAAAATCTTTAATTTCAGTAGTAGGTATGTGCATTTATAGTGTTATATAGAACTAGAGTGTAGTAAACAAGTATGATAAGGGAAACCCATAAAGTAGCCACTTGCACTATACATATTTCACGAGTCACACTTGAAATGTTTGCACCTGGAGCAAACATTTGAAGTTATTGTTTAACAATGTAAGTTATTAAAATTATGTGGGTAATTAAATTATATCACCAGCAAGACCTACCTATTATTAATAATAAATATATAGCACCTGTGATCAATAAAGGTAATTGCGATTTCCAATACATTTCCTGTTTTTGATATCAGATAATCAGTAATGATAATCAGAGTAAATTTTTGCTAGCATTACCTATAAATCTAATCTGCCTAACTTTTTACAAACTACGTTGGGGCCGAATACCAGTATTTTATACGGAGCAAATGCCTATCTGACCTCCACAAACCAGTTACTGGGAAACATGATACCCCTTGGTAAGACTGGTTGGAAGACTTTCAGATTGCTGACTACCCGCTACGAATGTCAAAGATTTACGAATGACAGCCGAAACCAACGGCTTGACGGCCTTCCGGGGCACGCAGGGGTCTCGATATGGAATAAATTGTCACCCATCTTCTAACTGACCACGGCAAACGTAGCTTAACCCCTCAATCGACCCGTGCGGCTGTTATCATGTAGCCAGGAGCCTTACCTATAATATCTTAACTAATTATACCTATAATAAAATTATTAAAAAACTAAGGGAGGTATTTTTTTCTTACCCACCTTTATTAAGTCCGCTAGTTTGGTATTCTGTATATGACACAAAAATCTATAAAGTTATGATACTCTAAATAATTAAATTTTCCTCGTGTCGTTATTGCAGGAAAAACTCAAAGTTTTTGAAGCAATTGGTGTCAAATAGAAGTATTTAACATGTTTGCATTTTAAAGGGGCAGTCCCGATTTTATGTAGGCCGTAGGCAATCTACATTTGACAATAATCAAAAGCACTAGACTGCATCAATAGATTGGTATTTCTATCTAGTCTAAAAAACCGGGCAATTGTATCGAAGGACCAGTATTAAGAGTAAATTGATACAGTACTAATTACTCATTCCATTACTTCCTATACGAATCTCACTTGACTTTTAATGGGAAAATAGAACATTTATATAAGAACTGAGCGATAATCACAGCTGTTGTGTTTAGCATAATAAATTGCCTCCGGTTCTAAGGGCAGTTCTAACTGAGAGGGAATTAACTTCCCTCCCGTTTGTCAGCGTCACTGCTGCCTGAATTAACGCGATGAACATTTAATTAGAAACAAAGTTTCCTTTCGAAAAATACGATTTTGAGACGCAAGATGAATTTCGCGAGAATTCAGAAGAACCTGCGAATGTTGGGCCCAGCAAACATGTATTTACAATACCTACCTTACCACTTATACGCATCTAGTCGCCAACGGAAAAAAATCTTAATTTATTAGCTGACAATCTGAGTCTTAGTATTTTGTGATGGTGTAGCTAAACTGCGAAAAGTGAACTATACGAAAACCATACGAGTAACGTCAATAAATTATTATTTGGAAAAGTAATTACTCAGAGATGGATCAGTAGTTTGTCCTCTGGAAGTTTATTGTGCAATCATATAACTAGAACGGTTATTTTCGTGACAAATGACCGTCGGTTACTGTAGTTATTTTGGTTGCAAATATTTATCGGAAAAAGATTTCCACTATCTTTTGTGCTACTACCTCATTGCATTTATAATATTTTTGAGAAATCAAACCCGATTTATTGGATGTATTTTTAAAGTCTGGTTTTGAATCTTTTTTTAGATTCATAATTTACTGTTGCACAATTTAACCAAAAGAGCAATTATGATTTTGAATAGAAAAAAAATTGCCAAACAAAATTGAAAACCCAACCTCAACCCTTACAACAAAGAAGTATGAAAGCGGGTTCAAAGAAATTCTGTTGTTTTGTTGTTAATTACGGCAGTAGGACTTCCGACTAAATGTGCCTGGACCCGAACTCCCGAAGTCCCCTCTTATTTGGGGGACTCAGTGATTTTATTTCTTTCTTCTTCGTTGATTGTAAATTGCTACAGCTTGGGGTCAATGGGGCCAATGGGTATTGCGTCAGAAGAAAGTTATCCTCACTTTATTCTTATCCTTTACGATGTGTGGTATGCTAGTGGTGTAACTAGCAACAATCAGTAGCATTTAATCTGGTGGATAGTGCAATAACTAGCAGATGCGCTGTTGCTGTCCAGTCACACTTTTGAGTTCACAGTCAACGTGGAGTTTCTTGCCGGCTCTTCTCCATAGGAAACGACCAATTCGAACCGTACATCTAGGTACTGACGTTTCATAAGTGCCCATATAAGTTTATATAAAATAAAATATTTTGAATTTGATTTTCTCTGATTTATTTTGATTTTTGAAGCTCACAACATGCATGAAAAGTTATTTTTAAGAGTTTGTACAGGACTCCTTGCTCTCACCATACGTAGTCACCAAGCTGCGCGCTGTCAGCTGTAATGCAATGATAGCATGTTTCTGACTTGAAATGTTTCTAATATTGTAGGTTTTTGGTTTAGGTGATTCGAAGATGTTATTTATTTTTATGTATACCTAAGTAGATAGGTATGTCCCTACTTTGCCGGTAATAATTATATTTTTTATTTTTCAGTCCAATGTATTCAAAACCTAGCACTAAAGCCGCAGCACATTCAAGTCTATCTAAGTGAGCGATATAAAGGCTTGAGCGACGCGTCGCAGGCGCATAGGCGAGGCGCGCGCGCTACGCTCACTTCCTACCCGCGTTGCCTTGGTGACCACACACGGACACGACAATACACGATACCAATTCGATAACAAACGATTAAATAACTATATTTTTCTGAAAACAGTGCTGTGTGTGTAGTGAAAATGGTTGATAGTGAAACGCAAGATGTGGCGGCGCTGAAGCCTGGTAAGTAAACAATCTACAGATTTTTTTTCAGTTTTACGTACCTATGTCTACTTTGCAAAGGGCCAGAACAGAAAATGTAGTGGTGTACGAAAATTTAATAAGTAACTAATATACCTCTAGATATATGGATAGTTTATATTTTATAGGAAGTAAAAATCTGAAATTACAATGAGTGAGAAGCAATCATCAAATAAAAACTTGAACTACAACAAGCATTTTCTCATTGCTTTTAATCCTATTTAGATATATCGTTCATAAATTGTATTGTCCATCTGTTATATTTTACCTTGAAATAGATCTCAGATACAATCTGACAGATAATTAGACAAAATCATAACTAACGAGTATGCGAAATTGAATACACCATAATGATACTGAGTAAATACAATAAAATATGAAAATGACTGATATTAAGTTGCATACCTATTGTTTTAGACTGGGCCCAACCCTAACAAAGCCCTTCTAAAAACCAGAATAACCAAAATGTACACTAAAAAACGTTGGAAAATTAAACATTATCGGTTATTTTCTATCTCGTAGTTTTATCGAACAGCTATTAATGCTTCCATTTACGTATTTATTACCATTAATCAGTCGTTTGATTACGTAGTCTGTTAGGATTTGTGAAAACAAATTATCTTTTACTGGCAATGATTGGTTATAGATAATATTTATTTACGTGTATTTTTTGCACATTGTTCTTCAAGAGTTTTAGTTAAATTTAACTGTAACTATTCTTATTAAGACCTTGTTCAAAAATATTTTTAAATTAAAATAATATTCATTGATAGCTTTTTTGCTAAACAATGAGGACGTTATTGTTTTACAAAGTGTTCCTGTACCTACACAGACCTCATTAGTTATCAAATTATTGTAAAAACACGAATGTAGTTGAAGTTACTACTTCCTATACATAGAAATTCATTGTTATATGAAAATGAAATGAAAACACATTTTCACCTGAATAAACTATTATGATTACTCGAGTTAAATAACCCAAAATGTTCAAAATATTTTCATAGACATAAACGTAGTTACTAACAGTTTTATGTACTTTGCACATACCGGACCGAAATGTCCACACATTTATTGAGAGTTACGTCATATTCTTACGTTTACTTGCTATTTAAACAACAGTGGCAGATTGACAGGAACTCTTAATAACATCATCAACATTCATTAAGTGGATTAAATAAGTAATAGTGAAACTAATACAAAAACTAGCCAAGCTGTCTTAATAAAATATGGGACCACCACGCAAGCAAGCTTTCCCTTCCAAATGAAAAAGAATCTCGTAAATCGGCCCAGTAATCACGGAGAAATCGGTGTACGTACATGAAAAAAAACTCGCCGGATGCATAACCTCCTCCTTTTTTGAAATCGTCTAAAAGCAGAATATGATATTATTCAGTAGTGTTTTTTGCAATCAGTCAAAAGTTTGAACCATAATAAATATTTCTGGGCAATTTGAATGGATGATGGACACTACTCAGATGACGACTAACAGATAGTATGCAAATAAATAAGGCCGGAGAATGAATTTGAACGAACAAAAAACAACCAAGAAGATCATGAACAACATCTGCACTTTTTAAGCAAACAGAAAACAGACCTTGAAACTTATAGTAATTTCACAATTGCATATTGTTGACCTGAATTCGTAACTGTTACTCTACTCCTCCATATCTCCACAAAAGATAACACTTAGTACAAAGAGCTCGTTGAATAACTTACACATTTACAGGAAAACATTGTGAAAGCCATGCTAGTTTGTTATAACCAAATAACTATAGTATTGTTAAAACGTGGGCATAGCTACAGACAGGGTCACTAATGGCCGCTTCCCTTTAAATAGACATCATCATTAGTCACTGCCGGGCCCAATATGGTGAGTTTGTAACGATGTTCAACGGGGTGTTGTGCTAATTTATTTTAATCTTCAGCACTATTTACTCGTATAGGTATTTTAATAATGGTTGGATTTATAAATGCTGGAAAGGATCATAATGGCAAAAAATATTATATTTGGTTTACATAATCGAGAAGAAAGGCGAAGTTTTCTTCTATTTCCGCAATATGGTACTTCGATTATTGTTGCTGATAAAGATTCAATTCATCGTCATTAATAATATAACGGCATGCTCAGTGAGAAACAAACATTGTAGCTAAATAATAAAATTTTAAAACATATTAAGATTGGTCCCATTTAAATTCAAGTCAATTTAAACCTAAGAGTTTCAGCAAAAATACCACAACAAAGAATTAGTTCAGCGCGGCTTTTACTGAACGCGCGGTTGTCTTGTAAAAAAATCCACAATGGTCGCTCGTTAGTACTGCATTTATTTTTATTTCTTGTTTTGAAAGCAATTCGTCCATTATGGAAGTCATTGCAATTTCACGATCCATTTCAGCCAGCCCTCTAAAAAATTCCTTCAACCAATCTTTATGAAAAAAATATTTTGAATTTCAATTTACCATTCCTTACAAATCAACATCGTTTTCGCTGAATATTATTTTATAAAAATCCAATTTACAATTTTATTCATCAGTTTTATTTATTTGGTTTCCAGACAGATGCGGTATATTATTAAATTAATTTTAAATTTTAGCCTGAGGGAGATAAAATACAGTTCAGTAATTTGTAATTAAAAGTATTGTCATGACATATTAATTATTAGCATAAAAAGGTATCATTTTATTTACAAAGCCAGAAAATTAACTGAACTCTTTATTACGACCTGAACAATAAAAATGATTGAAAGTCAACTTCAAGGTTACCACTATCAAGATTCGAATATACATTTACCTTTTAATGTACAAACGTTTGATTGCGAAACGATTAAAAACCATTTACAATGCAAGTCGATACTGATATCGATAGAAATTACAAAAAAAAACTTGGGATTTGCATTACAATGAGAGCGTTAGGTGTTCAGTCACATTGTGATGGACAACACTATTGTGTGGACAATAATTTGCGCCGTTTATCCATGTTTTGGTAATATTCCGTATTCAGAATGGGTATTCAAAGTTGTATTGTCAAAAATACTGCCGTGAATGTCAAAATTATGGAGCCCATTGTACCTACTGAGTGGCGTTTGTCATCTTATTATTCATGGTATACATTGCTTCTTTAGTCTAACACTTGTCATTTATTGCTAGGTAGATAGATTATAATGGTCCAATGAATGAAAATATGGCTACTAGAATTAGCAGCAGTTTTTATGTTCGCAATATAGCATAGTCGTGGAAATTGTGATTCATGCTGTAATCGTCTTGTTTATGTAAATGTTGGCATGTGAAGCAGAATGATTGACTATACTTATAAAAATATCAGCAATTTCCGCGATAGCTTTTAGAGCAGTTTGAAGTATTTTACCTGCAAATATGCTATTTTTAAAAATATAACTAAAACAGGCTTTCGGGATGTGTTAATTAATGGTTAATATCGATGCCTTACGGCCGAAAAAGGATAACCGCCTCGGGTATCCTTTTTCGCCCGTAAGGCATCGATATGTATGTGCGCAAACTGACATGATTTATGGACGCTGATTTAATGTAGTTTTTACTAGAATATTGAATAAAACAATTAAGGAACCCTTTAAGGTAAAGTTATAATGATACAATATCTTGATCATTATCCTTATCGTACAAGATCTATAAGATAATACAACACCTAACATATAAAACCTTAGGCTTGTAAGTAATCACCATATAACAAGCAAGCACTATAATTAAAGTGACAATAACGATTAAATACTAGCTTTTGACCGCGATTTCGTCCGCAAGCCAATGCAATTTTTTTTATCCCTTACATAAAAACAAACAAAAATAATATTAGTATAGATTGCAGTTTAGGAAGTTAGTACCCGTTTGCCTTTGGAGTAACATCGTAAAAAGTATGTATCCTTGCGGTACTCCCGGAAGCAATATTTGCATAATTAATTGCTTGGACGTTAATGAAGCATTTGACACTGTATGGCACATGTTTTTATATTGATAGCGGCCTTAAGGTGACATTGAAATTAAGTTCAGTACTTTCTTTACACGTGGTTGATCTAGCTAGGTAGTTGTAGCAAGGAAGGTCAAAGTTTAAGTGCTGGGTTCGATCTTGATTTAATAAAATAAAACTAGATACTGGTATTCTTTGGGTCTTTGATCCAGGTCTATAAAATGCTAACACATGTAATTTGACATATCACCATATCCTGTGGTGTTTACTTTCGAAGCCACATTCACACTACCTACGTTCACATGTAAGCAAAATATTTGCAACGTGTATTATTTGAGAGCAGTGGTGGCCCTGTGGTAACGGCCTCGACTTACGTGTCGTAGGTCGTGGGTACAATCCCACACAGGCACATAACATTGGAAACCAGCATGTCCTAGAACCAATTATTCGTAGATATGTGACATCCCCAACCCGCGCTGGGCCCTCGTAGTGGATTATGGCCCACTCCCTCACACAGAAAGGAGGCCTGTGTCCCAACAGTGGGAACGATATTAGGCTGTGTATCATTTGTACGTTGTATCGTATTTTATGATTCGAACGTCGGAAATAAATGGCTAATGAGTATCTGATGGGAGCTAGCCGCTGCCTGTCACTACACTCATTATAAACGTATTTTATTTTAGTTGTTGTCATACAGCATCTTCCTGCATACTTATGTGTACCTAGCCAGTTCATAAGCATTAATCCTAGAAATATTAGTTCGATTTACCTATAGGCAATATTTCTAAAGGTATTTCAGTAAGAATCAGATTCAAAATTTATTTATTTGTAGCATTTACGCTGATGAGATGAGGTTTACTCAAAATGCGTAAAAAGATTTCTCCAAAAATAGTTTCGTTTAAATTCAGAAAAGTTGGTATCGTTTACCACATGAGGGAGGGAAGAATATAGCGATAAACAACATTAACCCGAATCAGCCTTTACGTAAAGTGAGCTAAAATGTCCGCCTAAAACTAGCCCGATCTTCTTTATCAAACTCATATATTTGGAATATTAAGAGGACCTACAAATATTGCTTTTATAGAGGTCGGGTGACCTAGAATGGCTATTATTAGCTAAATATTTATGGTCTTTAGTTTCTTAGACGCGATATTTTCGTTCAAAAATTAAATGTTCAAAGTCAGATTATCATCAATTTTCTAACTAAAATCTTCAAAATTTTTCACCTAAGTAAATAAAATATGAAAAGACCATCAAATCCTTAATATCCAACACCTAAAATGTTTCAAACAATAAATTGTATCTTACGTAATCATTCAGACACTAGCATCTTCGGGATAAACGTAGCCAATTTCTACGGCTCGACCAAATCATGTAGCAACTTTGAAGGGTCCTTGCCTAAATCCCGTTACATGTTCCATAATTCCGGCAATTTGAGCGACCTATCTTTAGGCAGGAAAATTTATATTGTGGAAAATTGATATAGTGGAAAGTTTAAAATTTTTGGGGGTACAAATTGATTCTTTGCTTAATTGGAAGCCAGAATTAGATTCAATTACGAATACAATAAGTAGTGCTTGTTATGCTATCAGATATCTGAGGGATATTTTGTCTATTGCCCAACTTCGTACCTTCTATTTTGCTTTAGTTGAATCTAAACTTAGATATAGCATTACATTTTGGGGAAACAGCTATAAATATAATATTAAGGCAGCCTTTACTATACAAAAGCGAGCATTAAGAAACATGCTTCGTTTAATTCAGACGGAATCATGAAAGGAGTATTTTATTAAACTTAGATTTTTAACGGTACCATGTCTTTATATTTTAGTTCTCCTTACTCATTTAAACAAAAACCTAAACGAGCTTGAAACAGACGATGAAAGAAAAAGGGAGTAGATACTATAATTGTTATTGTTGTTTCTTTTTGTGTACCTACTGTGCAAATATTTCGCCACAAATGTATTTTTGTTGTGAAATAAATAGCTTGACCCGATAATGGGATGACCAATTTCATGCGAACACGCTTTAGAAGTAAATTCTTTTACTGATGATTTTGAAACTTGTTGGTCACACGGGTGGTGGACCCTTCCGCATCAATGCCTTGATATTTAGCCGTGTTTATACGTGTGCTTGACTGACATTTGCATGAAAGACCGTAAAAATAAAAACTACTAGCTTCTAGAATGCCATCGTGCCTGTAACATTTGGTTGCTGACGCTACTTCACAAACGCTGGTTCACAATTTTTGAAAAAGAAATGTGTTCTCCTACAACCAATTATTGTCTGGTTCTTTTTATCGTAATTTTTTTCAATTATACAATTCCTTCTTGTAAATGAGTGAGCTGATTGTGGAATAATATTACTTGGACTTCCTGGAGCATCTTTATGCAGGCAACCTTTAGCAGTTCACATGTGCCGGTAAATCACGACTATTGTCGCATTATCCTCCATATCGTTCATTGTATCATTGAAGGCCAAGGTTACCTATGTTATGTGTCGTCTGGTCACGCGTATGACTCATAAACAGCTGAACCGATGACTTCCGATGTCCTCACGATGCACCACATTTACCGGTTGTCGAGGCGTTCCCGTGTCATCGTATAAGACTTGAATACAAATTTGGATCGAGTAAAATATTGTACGTACGCTTTGTAGCATTCTTCTACATTATTCAGAATTTTCTGTACATTTTATTTTAATGGGGTAATTTAAATACGTTATAGCTCACCAAATACATGTTTAGGATAGGTTAGGTAATGGTAAAATATTCTCTATTTTCATACCTTCTATAAATATTTCATGGGATATATTATTATCAGCGGTTATAATATCAGATCCGAAACAAAACAAAACCTTTATTGTTGCCGACAATTACAGCGAAAAGATCGACCAGCACTAATCAGTGATTACAAATGAGTGCTATTATCGGCGCAACTGTCGGCAATCGGCCTCGTGTAGTGTGTGGATGGCCTAACATTTCCGAACGCAGTGTCGCACATGAACGCGCGACGGATCTGACTGATTCGCTGTGTATTGTGGAAAATCTGCAGTAAGACAAGATAGTGTGGACCTTGAAAGTTAGGATAAACTTGAAGCTATTGAACCAGTGAAGTCACAAAAAAAAATGAAGGAGGATTATAAAATATCAGTGAAAAACTTTTTCCATCGAGCTTCAACATCTTCTAGTGTTTTCAATCATCTAATATTCAGCAATGGGACAGTACCAGTCCAGTTTAACTAAAGTATAGTCTATAGTTAATATAATAAGCTACGTTGCACCACTGACTGCGGTGGCCACATTACGTCAGGCGCCGGCTGCACCGACCACAAACACTAAACGGCGCCATTTAATTACAGATGTCCAACTTATTGGACCGAATAGAGATATACCCAATGGAGAATATAATCTACATAATATATCCGATAGTATACGATATATTATGTAGATTATACTCTTTCAGTATAGGACCTATACTATTAAATGAGCAATATTTGTATATATACATTTATATTTGTAATAACGTTCTCGAAACGGCTCTAACAATTTAGATGAAAGTTGAAATATAGCGGTTAAAATACGCTGGTGAAAAATCTATTTAGCTAGATCTTATATCTGAGAAAATTCGTTTTCTTGGCGCCAGGAGCGCGATCGCCCAGGAACTAATACATAATATATCGAATTAATTAGCAATACTCTGATGTGGAATTATTTCTCCTAGCTTCAGTGTGAATGTTCACGTAGTAGAAATAGTAGTTTGCTCAGTTGCATATAACGTTTCCAGTAAATGATATTCCAACGTCTTTACCACAACGTCTTTTTCAGCTGTTTTTTAAGGCCGTCAGTCCATCTAGGTTTGAGGCATCTGCGCTATATACTTGTGGATGTCGAATAACCAGACACTGTTCAAGCATGGTAATGATTACGCTCTCTTCGCATATCCGCATTATGTCTATTATCTACTCGTACAAACCGCTGTCATTCTCGCAATCCTTCGATTGTAATTTCATGTCACTTCTCCCGATAAAATCACGACATAAGAAACCATCCGATTGTAAACTAAAAACACAATTATCTTTTTTTGTACTTGAAAGATAGAAGAAAATGCTCGACACGTGACTACTAACTATCAGTGGCAATACACGGGACCTCAATTATTGAGCCCCATTGTACTGATAATAAGAAATGTCTATGAACAATCGTAGTAATGTCATCATTTTCTCATAACATTTGATAATTGCGTCATTACTTGTCTTCGTTGGTAATTAATAGAGTGATCACAATTACAAGTATTTGATCGGTATCACGTGTTGTTACATGGTTTTATTACAATAATAGGTAGGTAAATACGATTAACTGTTTAAAAATAATCTAGGCTTCACGTAAATATCATCAGGAATGAATCGACTACATGTGCCTTTAATGCAGAATTTTGTTCGTATATCCGCAACGAATTTTTAAACGTTCTCACTCGTGAGTAGACTTTTCCATTATTCTAAATCCCATTTCTACAAACATGCTCAAAACGATATATTCGTATTGTGTTTTCTGAAGATAAATGCAAATCATTAATTACAGAAAATACAAAAACCGTTTAGGTTTGCATGGCATGCAATATCCCTACTACAGTTTTACAATGTAAAGATAAAAATGGTTTGTAGATTTTGCCATCTCATATAGGCCGTGTTTACGCTCAATACTTTGCGTATTATCTCCACAATTTTGTTTTGGTAACAATTACGAATTAAAGTAACTTAGATTCCCAAAATGATACCCATCCATAACATAATTCCAAAAACCGGATCAACTGATATTTTTTTGGCACATTCAGAAGGGCAAAATTTCATAAAGGTCTGCAACTGAAAGTAAACTTACAACATCAAGCTCGGCAACTGTGCTAGCAAACTCTGACACCAATGTGGACACAGATAAGCATACAAAAATATTACTCTGTAAAATGCCCTTCTAAAGAAAATAAACATCATCAATCTCCGCCTATTGTAACAAACGAAAATACGAAAAAAATAACGCCTATTGTGACGTGAAGCCTAAATTTAATGCACATTTATCCGGATCTAACCGGTTAGAAGCAGAAAGAACTGGTATTATAAAGAATTTTATTGCTTTTGGCTAGCGACATAACAATGAGTTATGGCTATATTAACTATGTGCCAATGACTACATTGTACGGCAATTCTATAAAATGTGAGATCAGCATATACTGGAAATGTATAGCTTGATATTTAGCCGTGTGTACATACTGGCTTTTCACACGTCGAATGTGAAATTCTATTTTTCGTTTTGAATCATTAAATTATTTTTTTAATCGTGTTCTCCTATATTTACTTTAGCCAAGTGGGATGATGAAATGATACTGGCATTGAAGATAAAGATTGGTAGTTAGGTCCAATAACTACCTATTTATTACCTATTGTTATAGGACAAAGTCATCACTTGAACATCAAGTAGCTTCTTAAAAAGTACGTGACTTTAATCACTTTCAATTATTAAAATAGGTAAACAAATTAGTAACAGCACATCAAGAGCGAAAGTAGTTATTATTATTTACTAGCTGCGCGCCGCGGTTTCACCCGCATAAGTCTCGATCCCTTGGGAATATCGGGATAAAAAGTATCCTTTCCCCTAATCCAGATCATGGTCTACCCATGTGCTATTTTTATCCAAATCCGTTCGGAAAAAAATTGACTAGTAAATTTCTGTTTTTCTCTTTCACTCATCACTTGTTCGTCCTCAAAATCATCCTGCCCCAGTCCTCGCATAATACCTTAATATAGGGCTTATATGAACACATGTGAATGCACACATGTGACTTTTTCACCCATTCGAAGTGTTCGTTCTATTGTGAGAATGCGCGCGCGCTGGCACCGCGGCACGCGACGTAAGGCCGACGGGTACCGGTTACTAAAACGGATCGTAACTGTACAGATAGTAAGTGGCTACCGTTTGTTTGTTTACTGCAGTGTTATGTAATGAGAATAGGGATGTTGACTAGGTGAAGAAAAAAAACTATTTTTTCCGTCAGTCTGATAATAATAAAAAAAATACACATAATTTTAGCTGTATCATATATATAAAAAAAAAAAAAAACATATTTTTTAGATAAAACACATTAAAGTTGGGGACTGTGAATTTGGTACGTCACAATTCAGTATACCTACAATCTACCGGGCAGTGACGTCGTGCCAAATTTTAACTCAATGTATTGCCGTAATCTTTAGATTACGTAAAAAAAGAAAAAATACGTGTCTAATATTTCTTTATAAAGTATCTGAAGGACAAGAAAATATTTGTCAATATCCCAATTAGTTTCATTGTGCGCATTAAGTTTAATATTTGCAAAATTACTGATTATTTGGCGTAGTTAATGTAACCATTTTATTTTTTATTATTATATCTATAGATATGATTGTTTTGCACCAAAATTATTATAATCAGCATCGTCATACTGGCTGAAAATTTGAGTTTGCCGTCGTTTATAAATGCTATCTTCAAACTTTAGTCACTCTTATGACTTTGAAGACAAGTCGCTAGTATCGAAACGAATAAAAAAAATTGGTAAGCAATAGCTCGTGGCGAGGTAAACATATTGTCCAGTCAGTAAGACAGCTGAAGTGCTGATTAGCCAGCGTGCGACGGCCATACATTTAAGTATTGCCATTCGTGGAGGCTATCTGAATACCTGTAAAATACATGTAAATCATACCTGTTAAACGTTATATTATTCGATTGAATCAAGCAAAGCAGCAGAACATACTGTTACAAATACAAACGTCTGCAGTATACTGTAACATTGAGATCTAGACTGCCTTCCGGGGTTTGTCTCTTCTCGGCTGGTTTGGGACAATGTTGCTCGGACTTTATAACAATAACGATAAGCACGTTGAAGGAACTCAGAAGCGAAAGAGATTTGTGTGTTGAGGAGATAATTAAATGCAATATATCTTATAGTAAATTCACTTAGAATCGACAGTAACACTGACAAGATGTACCTGCCTAGTATCATACAATTTGTGACCTTATCGCGTGGTTCCCGAGAAAGAAAATAAGCGATTTTCTGTTTTTCTGTGTGTGATTATGATGTCAGAAACTGGTCGACAGTTTTTGTATAATAAACACCTCTTGAAAACGTGTTGGTTATGTTTATAACTAACGACTATTCCTTGTAACGATTATTGAAATGAAACATCTTCAGGCTGTCAAAAAAAAATACAATAGCATTAAAAACATCAAAGTAGGAGTTATCCTTTGGTGCCCTAGAAATCATTAAGTGCATGTAATTTCGCGTTGTCATTGTAAAAACTTGCTAAAATGTGATGATTGCTGAAGTTTCTACTATTTTAAATGCAAACACTCCTATAAGATTAGATAGTCATTCAATCTCGCCACTTGTCCACTCCACTAGCCTAGTTTATCAGTCGAGTAGAATGTATTGGAATACTCGTACTTGTTTGTTTACCTGCAACACTTGTTTCTAATCGGATTGATGTAAGATGCCCTATTTTTTATGAATTTCAATGTCGCCTGATGTTGCCAGTGTGTAATTTATTTATTTATTTATATCATCACTTACAACTATTATTACAGGTACAACCCAATGCAATAGTGAAGCAAACTTAATAATAACAACTTAGTTTCTAAAACTTATTACATAAAATGTTATTCTTGTGAATTCACTCAGTGTACCTACAAGCAAAAATGTCAATTTCCTCCGCTACAAGGTTAAGGGTGCGAAGTGCCCGCGTCAGGGGCGCCTCATTTACCAGATTAGTGGGGCCACGAGGTACAGCTAGCAGCTGAGGCCGCCGTCGACGCCACACATATCTGTCGGGCACACTCAAACACACCAACTCTAATATGTTGGCGTTATGTATCTTGCCTCTAATTAATTTAAATCAATATGAGACAAGTGCGAACTCACGCCTAACTCTCAGCTCATTGTATCCAACCATGCCTAATATAAACAAGGTGGGATACCTACATAAGCGGGTAAAAAGGATATACTCCATAGAGCCTAAAATATAAAAATCTAACAAATTTATTTTGTATTCGCTCTAACATGAGACTATATTTAATCTCATGTGGGGCCCAGATGACTGCGTTGCATTCTAATTGGCTTCTCACCAAAGTGTTGTATAAAGCGATAATCGCCGTAATATTTTTGAAACCACGAACAGTACGCATAATAAACCCTTAAAAAATTCTGTAGGCCTTTTTACAGCACCTGCCTATATGATCACGAAACGCTAGCCCCGCGTTAAGACTAACTCCCAAGTCCCTAACCTCTGTAACCCTGATCATCGGCATCCTATCAATGTTGTAATCATGTACAATAGGATTACGTGCACGCGAGAAAGTGATGGTGACACATTTTTGGGCGTTGAATTGCAGAAGGTTTTCCTTACTACCTAATAATAGTGTGGATCGAATCCGGGAAGAACTCTCGTTATTGTCCAATTACTAGTAAACGGACTCTGGTTTATTTGAAAGTACTTTATTTCACGTGGTCACTACTAAAAGAGGCCTTCATATTTTAGCCATTTTAATTACCTTAATTAGTCTACTTGTAATCAATAATAGAAGTCAGAAGAGAATCCATCAGCTGACCTAACCTTATGGTAAGACTACATCTAATGATTATTGAGGTCTTACCTGTGTTTATAGGGTAGGCGCTACATTACAAAAGTAAGAACCAATACTCAATTTTCTCTATTTATTTCAAAACGACGTGCCAACTTTTTTGCGCCATCATATAACTGCTGTATGGAAATAATCGTCTCATATTCAATTTTGAAACTGATTCTTGATTCGCCTGACTGATCGAATACAACCAGAGTACTGTTTCTACCAGCCTGCGTGATGTAAGGTTCCCTTTTGCAGACAACCTTTACAGTGCCTACTTGGCTGCTTCTAGATAGGCTGGAAACGACCTCTATAAACGCGAACTCTATTAAACGTAAACTCCAAAAAATAAAAATTCTTGCTGCTGATTGTTTATATGATGATAAACTTCACACAAGATGACGTATTTAATGATTTTTTAACTAGACTCAAGTCAATTTGCGTCATTTGCACTATTATGTGCAAGGCTATTACAGACACATCATACAATGAAGAGTTATTTACTATGAAATAATTTATGTGATCCGATGCGGAACCAATATTAATGTATTGTGTTCATTTTGTATGTTGCGGTAGTCACTACTAGCAACCGTTTGCAATAAATTAAGAAATTATATAATTTTGACTTTGTGTCAAATATTGTGTCCCGTTGAACTTATTATATTAAGGGCAGTTATTTTGTTGTTCAGATGAGATAAATTCGTGAATGTTGTCATTATTATTTGAATATTTTCAGCCGGAAAACACCCAAATAACTATAATAATTATAGCGATGAAACTTTAAACTATTCAATTTGAAAAGCACTTATCGTTTTGTAATCCAGTGCACTGGCGCCAGTTACTCGCTCGATCTACTATCAACTATCACGAACAAGGTCGAGTGGTTAAGTACTCAAAGGTTATTGACAATTTTAGTTTTAAATTCCATTATAATTTTATTCCTACCGCCTTTCTACTGCTATTGGAATGGTCTTACTTGTATAATTACAAATTTGCAGTTGCATTTACTTTGGTTTTATTTAAATGCTTTAAGGCTGATCTTTTTCTACAGTAAAGCTGTCATTTAAATGAACTTGATATTAAAACAAATTTCTTGTCTAGAAAGCTTTTGCGCTTTAAATATTTTGAAATTATTTTGCCGTTTGGTTACTTTTTTTTTTTAATTACCATAACTGCAATTTATGTTACACTTATCAAAACCAAGGCAGCGTAAGAAAGGCGACTAGAATAAATAAGAGCAACTTACAATGGACCTTTAACAATCTAACTTGAAACTCTAAGAAATGGGCAAAAATAAAACGTTTAAAATTTAACGGAAACGCAGACTTGCAAATGAGGTCACATAGCACATAATCCTGTATGCTTGAGTACTAGGACTGCATAAAACTGAGGATGGTGGCACGAGGTAAAGTTGGAACGGCTCCCAAGGGCCAAGGAACTGAGATAGTCAGCACGATAATCTTGGGACCAACTACCGAGCTAAAAATGCACTTAGATCTTACATATCTGCACTGTTTAGAGCGAACATTCAAGCTTCTATGTGTTGTCTAAATTTTCTTGCTTAGAATATAATAAGATTTTACTTTATCATCAGGACATGACTTTGCCTAGTATCATCTAAAATGTATCAAATAAAAAAAGGAAAATAAATATTTATAAAGTAAAATAAAATATTTATAAGGTATTCACTATTTTAAATCAATATTACAACAAAAGGTATGTGATTGGTCGCTATACGTAATTAAACCTAACGGTTCTGAGATCAAATAAATCATAATGATTATCTATTTATTTATTTACGTTAACGTTTTTTTTGTGTCTCAAAACATAAAAAAATAAAAAATTACACAAGGAGACATAATAGAGCACAAAGCTACTCCTTACGTTCAGAAAATATCTTCCAGTAAACTTGCAACAGAATTCAAAATTCAAAAGTCATTTGTTCAAACTAGGCTGATAATCGGCACTTTTCGAACGTCAAAATTACATAAGACAGTCCCCCAAAACGCCCACCCTTCACCACTTCCTAGTGCGTTAGCTGGGAAGAAGAAGTGGCGCAACAAACTCCCCAGCAGCACAGCTGTCTGTTCAGTTAGAAAGAAAAAAAAATGACTCTATATAATAGTATTCAACATAATTTAACCTAATTTAAATTATTATCCATATGTTAGCTAGCACACGCCAATATACCAAACAAAATCATCGAGAACTATACTCGGGCAGAAATAAAAACTAAACGTAAACAAAACTTAACGTCTTAATAAAAGCCTCCAGGCATAAAGGACGTGCCCGCTTACATAAAGCTGTAACTGGAAGTTATAAATGATAAACTAGGACCATCGAGGTAAAATAAAAAAAATAGTTAATTACTAATAACAATAAATAATATGATCTATTGTCGAGGTCACTAGTTACATATTGCAATACAACTCATTAAAAAAAAAAAAAAAAAAAACATTGTAATGAGTAGATTATGTCAACAATAAATTAAAATAAACAATTATATGAACTCATATAACCTGTCAGTAGGTAAGCTAATTCTGGTGAAAGAACATAAACATTGTCTTGAGTTAATCACAGCGACACCAACTATTCTTATCATTTAAGTAGTCGTTGATAGAATAGTATGCCTTTGAACAAAGGTTGGAAGAATGATCATTTAATTATTTTACTCTTCTACAAAAGTATTCTTGAAATCAAAATACATATTTATCCGAGATTCTAAAATACGTTCTCAGTGTATCAGCCCACACTAGTCCTTCATAATTAAAAGTGTGTGTCTGACTAAGGCCCTTTCATCCTTTCATGTTTGGAGCGGCAGATAACATTACTGTCTGTTTCAATGTCCTCCATTCAAAAGACATTATCTTTTTAACTTTATATTTCTCTTTCATGTGGGAACACTTATTTTACGTTACCGTTCCCAGTATTTTTTTTAAACTAAATTATGAATCTGGATCAAAGGGTACCTTTTTAATCGTAATCTTGTGTCTAAATCTAAACCCGGAAAACTATGTTTGTCTAATTTATATAAAGATACTTTTAGATTTATCTTTAAGATCAAAAATGCAAACTGACTTTCTATTTTTAACCGACTACGGCGAAACAATAAGGAGGGTTAATGATTTTGACCGGTATGTATGTATGTATGCATGTATGTATGTATGTTCATCTGTTACCTCATAAATTCTAAGCTGCTGATGATTTGACAAATGAGGTATCACTGGAAGTGTCTTGATCATCCGCTGGTTATAGGGTATGTGACGTCATAAGAAATTGAATATGGCGACATATAGATCATGACATAACGTCATGAACAATTTATTTTTTTGTTGTAATTATGTCATGTTGGGTATCAAACGAAGCTTCAAGTAAATCGTTGATCGCATGCCTGTATACCTACACAATTATGATGGCATGCGACCACGGCTTTACCTTGACCATTTTTGTACCTATGTCTTGATTTCTGTCTGAAATATTTTCTTGTTTCATACTTTTTAGAGCGTGTTTTTTCAGTAGTCGGGTTTTAGTTTTTGAAACTTTTTTTTATCTAAGCAAGAATTAAGGGGTCGTGCAAGTCGACTGATTTTGATCAATTTTGTTCATTAGTTGTGAGAAAGGAAAGCAGAAATTAAACAAAATTATTTATGATTTGTAAAGTCCAGTTCTTTGTTTAGCATGTGGCTGAAAGGGATGTTTCAAATAAATTAAGGATTCATAGAAAATCACTAATATTCGCAACAAGTTTTCCGAAAAATGACGCGAGACTGACGTTTGATCGTTTGGTTACAAGAAACTGCTTATGATTTTGAAAATTAAAAAATCTCATCAACATCATTATATTATGGACTACGTGCATGACGCTGAACCACTTTTTTCACCTTCCATACAAATATAGCAGAAAAAAAATGTTGAAATAATGTAATTTTCTAAAAACTTCAAGGTAAGTATTTTTTTCTAATACTTAGAAATACTATTAAGAAATTGCATATTATTTATAAGATAACCATTTAAGAAAATCGTAACAATTTTTCATATTTTCCATACAAAAATTCTTTTCTTTTTCTTTTGCTTATATCTCGAAAATGGTGTCCTATAGCAAAAATAATGAAAATTTTGACCCCCTTTAAAAAAAACCATAAGCCCCGAAAACTCAACTCATGTAGGTAATCTTTTTTCATATTTTCCATGCAAAACGTGAAAAATTACATATAAAACAGGTCCAGCTCTAAAAAAAATTCACGAGGTAAGGAAAAACAAGTACCACGTGGAGTCGCGATTTTCAAGTTCGATTTTAATTTTGTCAAAATTATTTTTAAATTTAGGTTTTTTTTGCAGAATGGCTTTAAGATTATCATAGCCAAACGTAAGAAATTTTAGTGATAGTTTAGTTCGGTGTACAAGAGAATCGGCACTACTACTTTTTTTTCCTTACTGTTACCAAACAAATATGTAAATAATTACTGTCTGGATTGATTTTCAACGCACATCTGAACCTCTTAATACTCAATCATCCACACATCACATCACATCATTATGCATTGCATCATAACACTAATTACTTAATGCGCCATGTTATAATTTATTATGTAACCAGTACTTATTATCCAATATGTCAAAACGTCAAACAAATAGTTTTTATGATAGCTGCGCGTATAGACTGTATTAAGTATGCGGCGCGTGAGTCGCCGACGAAATGTTACTATTTTAAATATTATATTTTATATAAACATTTAGGACTAAGTATTATATTTATTCATTTTATTTTTGTCTTATTTCGTTATTTCACTATATACTGCACCAGTTGACGTCATCACGTCAACGCCAGCTGTCGCTGAAAACCAGCACTGGGACTCTGTCTCGCATAGGGTCGCAGCATTTTGCTGAGCGATGGCCGTTTTGCGTGGATGTGACGCATATTTTCCCTCAAATTGTTTATTTTCGAGTTTTGTTCTTTCCTTGCGTCATGTGTACCGCAAATAATCGTATTTTCTTTCTTTCTTTCTTCGTTCTTATCTATAAAATTAGAATCATTCTTAAAATTCTAGTGCGTGGCATGTCCTTGTATTTCGCTCACTGCCCGGACTCAAACTTCTGTTACCACCGGTCTATTTAGTCTTTTTTATGCTACTATGAAGGGTTCTTTCAATATAGCCCCTAGCCCCCTGGCTAGGCTATTGAAGGCTGCTAATTGCCTAGCCACATTCATTCGTAGGCAACTGCGTATCGGACCCTCGAGCCCTCTTCACTTTGTTGGCTCAGTTTTCAACATTGAATATCTATAAAGTGCTGTAGATGGAAAATGTATAGCTTTTACAAATGAATATCTACCCAGTTACACACTGGTAACTTAGTTAAAAAAATTACCAAATATAAAATTAGTTTCAAGATCATGAGAATAGGAATGTTGGATCGTATTAATTACACGTAACAAAAAGTTTCAGTTAAGAGTTCTTTTATCTTCCGTACCCAAAGGTTTTGTATTTAGATAAACAACAACGAAAAACAAAACAAACATTTATTTGGAACCCATTCGGCTCTAACGAAGTAAGAGACAAATGGAAACCAATCCATATGTCCATCAATAACAAATTTGGGGCTTTTCTCTTAGTTTTTTCAGCAAAAAGGTAAATACATACTAAAAAGAAACACAGGAAATAACGAGAAACGTCCAATGTCTCTAAAAAATTGTATTTCTTTCTTGCTTATAAAAAGAAAAGTCTAGGCATCAAGGAGGATTTATTTCAGTCTGAATAAATTGCTGAAGTTTATTCTATTCTTCGATATTGATACACATTGACATAAATAAGGGTGACTTCAGATTCGTAGTTCCAACTGAATAAGTTTAATTTGTTTTGTCTTCTTTTCTTTGTAAGCTCTTGTTTTGGTATTCGTCTTTATCCAGCAGAAGTAGTCTTACGTTATACTTATTATGTCGTTTTTTTTTGCCTCGTTAGCTAGTAATCATGGCTTTATACAACCTCTCTAATAGTATCTACTTCAAACACAGCTATTTATAAAGAGGTATGAGTTAAATGCTCGCATTGTCAGAACCATGGTTCCCGTAAATTACTCCATAACAAGTGAACATTAAAATTATGTTTTCCTAAAAATTATTTAATAATGTTCACTTGTTAGCGTAAATTGCTATAGTAATGTTGGCCCAACTCGTCATACAGATGATGTACAGGCAAGATAATAGTAATCATGGAGGTAGCGCACATCTTTGTGGTGACAACCCGAAATGCGCTGTATGCTTTGGAACGAATTTTTGGGCAATTTCACAAGAATTTTTGCGGTAAGACCTCATTGGTATTATTTTATAAGTGGACAAGGGAGCCAAAAAATTTAATGCTTAAAAGTGATGGTGTACCGCATAAGGGAAGTTTTTGAAAGGCAAAAATGTGAAACTTTTGAACGAATGGGCTTATCGTGGCTGGCAAAAAGTGTTATGCACTTAACTTCAAAACTAGAATGTAAAGTTATATCCTGTAAAGCGATGTGGGATAATTGAAACAAAATTATATATCTAAATCGAATGATCCTAAGCCAGCTCTATTATCTACAACAGTTAATATTCAAACTAATTCGTGTCATAAAGCTATCCAAAGTTAAGTAACTTACGCACAGTCCCATCTGGCAACTTGCAACGCAGACTATGAAGACAAATGCGACCATAAGTTGAACTTCCAGACACACTTCGCGACAAAGAGATGTGACGCCATATTTCTCAGCTATCCTGAGTAAGGAACCCGGCTAAAGAATTGCGTGCACTTAAGGAACTCTAAAGAAATACATTTTCTCTGTTAGTTTTGAAATTCAACTGTCTGTGGCTCAGATTTAACAAATACCTACATTTAAATCGTTTGTCAGTTCTTTTGTGTAACAGTTATCATTGATCTATGTTTATTTAATTGTATCTTTGTTATTTATAATTTAAACTTAATTAGGATGTAAACAATCGTAGTATTTAAGACTGATTTGTATATTATTTTAAGTTTCTATAAATAAATACCTAAATCTTATTATTTTATACCCCGACAATAATGATGTGACTAGTGTAAAAAAAAAGTTAAATTGTTAATATTATTCATGTTATTTTTATATACTTTTGTAGGTACTCCTGAGTGAAACACGCGTAACGTAACTAATTATGAAACGAATCTTACAAACATCTTTAACAATTTTCTGTATAAGAACCATCCATGAATTGTCAATGAATCTGATGTAGTTTATGTACCATCATTTATCTTTTGTTCAAAATACTGTATCTTACTTACGCACGATAATATTTCCTTATTATAAGGTATATAATTATTTCCAGTATAAGTTTACCTCTCATTGGTCGAGAAGCCTAATAATAGATAGGTATAGCTTGATTATGTCGTCCTCTGTAGGTACTCGGTTAAGTACTTGATATAACATGTCAATATTCCACAAGTGTGTGACTGCCAATATAAATACAATTCAATATAATTAACAATTGACTCATTGATATCTTTCAACAGCTATACAAGCTCATAATTAGCCATTGTCCTAACATCTGGGTGATGTAGGGTGTATGAAATCATTTAATTTCACTATAGAAAAGCTGGTCACGTTTATTTGAACGTCATTACTTGTTCCAATCAAAAAGGGCATCTATAGTCAATGGTTCACGTTATTTGATTTCCATTGAATGTCATGAACTGCCATGACACTGTTCTACACAAAGACAGCAATGGATTTCAAAATATACCTGAGTTCTGTGAGTGGAGGCTAATTCCTGTTATAGATTTTATTTACACCTATTTGTCTTGTCTCGTATAAAGTTTCTACGTTATCATTTTAGTATTTGATGCCAATTATTTAAAACTTTTAGAACCTCGGTCTCTCAATTAAAGCTGTTGAAGAATATGTATATTTATTGCAACCTAATCTTAATTATTAGAAATTAAGATTAAGTTATACAGATAGTATATAGTATTTTAAACAAGCTTGAACTTATTAAATAATATAGTCCTTGCCTGTAAATGAAAATCTTAACCTACTTCAAACCGTAGAAAATTAAAAATGCCATTGCAAAAATACTTCACAATATTAAAACTGCAAAGAGACGTTACGTCGACATTGCAGTTCGCACGACTTTTCTCTTTAATGTGAAATGTTTAAAACAAGAACAAAATGAGAAAATTGCATTTGCAGCTGTTGAAGTATTTTCTCAAGTCGCTCTATACATATTTAAGAATGCGTCACACAATACCGGCCACTGAAGTTTCTTAGATCCAGCATACAAATGAGCTGAGTCACCTTTCATAAAAGGTTATGTTAAGAGAAAATAAGATGTTACGCTTCGTTTGCCTTCTTTGGCTGAGACAGGCTGACAATATTATATGATTCTATTTTTTTCTGTCTATTTCTAAGAAGTGTGGTTTATTAAATTCTTGTCATAGATATATCTGAAAAAGTTCGTGAATGAAAATGTTATTTTTCTTTTCTTTTGACACAATTGATTGATAAAGGTTTTTTGGTATTATTCTGATTGAATAATATATCTATAGAACCAAAAAGAAAAATAAAGGCTCATGCATACTAGCGCGACTAGTCACTTGACGCGACACACGTTCTACCGTGAAGTTTTCTAAGAAATTGTTTTGTTAGAGCCGCGTCTGTACGACGCCCTAATATGGCTGGTTAAACCACGCTGGGGTCGGTGCATTTCGTTCATTCATTTATCGTACTTACAGTCTATTGAAATTTGTATCAAAGTGTAGGATTGAAAAGCAAACTGCGTTATATCTTCGAATCCCACGTAATTATTATTTGTATAAACACGCACATGAACTCCTTCTCAATAAAGAAACAACGCCATTACCAGACAAAGACAATCGTTTGAAATGACTACAACTAAGCGTATACAATATAACAAAACTCTAGAAAACCAAACAAACATAATTTTACTCCACCACAAAATGGACGTCCACAACAATACCAAATATTTTGTGTAAAATGAATTCATTCATCAAATCCATGCTGCGTTCAGTCGCACGTAACAAAAACATATTATGAGCGAGTACATGTGGTTCCATTGCGACTAGTGTATTATTCCAGCGCAGCTAAACCGCAGGCGACCAGCGCTCGCTCGTGCCATTGTGATTGGATTAGGATAAGGGTTTCTATCAGCTGCAGTGTACCACGGAATTTTGGGACGTCAGTGATGTAACACAATTAAGTTACTCTGTTATTGCAGAAAATAAGCTGCTAAGACTTGCTGTGGGCCTCAGAATTATGAGAAATCTAATAGTAGTAATTGTAGTTTATGAAACTGTTGCATAATAAGGGGTATTTTTTTTTTATTTGGTAGGTACACCAACGACCTATTCACTAAAAACATTAATATAATAAAAAATAACATAAGCATTGATTTATGGTGAATTAGTCAATTACAGGCGTACACAGCACTTACATAAAAAATAGCTTCTTAAATATACCAAGATTTTTTACTCGTATTAAAATACGAGTGTGTGTTTTAAAACCGAACCGTAGGCGAGGTTTTTAATATTATCACAGGAGTGTTTTAATACCTAGTTATGTGCAGTTTCATACACTACTTTATCTACTCTCATACATTGGGATTGAGCCTACTAAATAAAAGATCAAAGTTAAAGACCAAGAATACAAAATTCCCACGAAATTCAGCACAACTTCACGTATGAATGGCGCCTGCACACAGCTCATCACCGCGCATGCGCTAGAGCGGTGCTGCTGTCCCCGCTAACGTTCCGTTACAAAAGTTGATATAAACTCTTTTTTAATATTAACTGATTTGCCCTATAACGTAACAGAAAAAATTTTGTTTCATAGCATTATTTTGTTAGAGAAAAAGTGATATAATATGATTCTATTTTTAAATTTCGGTATAGTTTTTATAATGTATGTCAATATAAACTCGTTTTGAAGTTTATAATTCAAATATTACGATATGAGAGTAGATAATCAATAATTATATGACATCATAATTGCGGATATTCATTATTCCGAAATAAAATTCACAGGGTTGATATAAAATGCGTGAACAATGTGATATTCACATAAAATAATATTTATTCTACTACTCTTCAGTAGCAAGCCCCTAATCATAAAACCCCTAGTCCGTGTATGGAAAACTAAAACAAAACAGTTGTGGACACGTGGCGAGGAAGTATTGCTGGTTTTGTGCTGAACAGCCAACAATGGAAGTAAAACAATACTGTACTGTACAGCGATACTGCTTCGTAAATGTTGACGAAAGAGAGCTTTTTGAGGACTTCGCTAGCGTGCAGCGATAGTATTTTTCTCTTTGAAATCGAAATGTTATATTTTCTCTTTGTCATATTCAAATTCTGAATATTTATCAACATGAACATTTTACTAAAGGACGTCATAAACCATTCCATTTTGTGACAATGAATCTGACCTAAACCCTTAAGAATGAATAATATTCTTCATTTCACTGTCACTCAATTATCTAATTTAATTTCTGACTACTGTCTCAATCAATTCTAATTAATGAACAACGTCTAATTGTTCAAATCGATCAACAACCAGTCATTTATGAACTTAAGTTATTTTAAAGCTATTTTATTTATCAAGAGAAAATCCTTTTTCTTTGAACAATTAATTGTGAGCTCCGTTTATTTCTTAGCGCTATCTCTGCGCAATACTCCGTCGTCGCGTTCCCCTTTAAGGCCGACAGTTGTAAAATGAGTTTTTAGATATAAACACATTCTGTCAGCGCTGGAATACTTTATGTGAGAGGTTTGTTAATGTCTTGTGTGTTATGTGTTGGTATTATTTCATGCAGTAGGTATTTCAGTTTGGTTTTATTGTGCAAAGGACGTTTTGTTGATCGTGAAGGAAATCGTAACTGCAAAATGAAGATTTAAAAAAACTGCAATGAAACCACTACCCTAACTACCACCACACTAGCTTTATTATATTGGTTTCGTAAATTGAGTAAAAAATCGAACTATACATAGAATTTAATTACTCCAATTTGAGATTGAATCACTTTCAAATCATAAAAATCCCTTCATCCAACGAATAAAATTAAATATTCCGCAAGATATTTCCCCAGACATTTAACCGTAAATTTTTTTTTAAATCAAGAAACGGCAGTCATAAGCTGTGTCGAGAGAGTCTCACGAGACTGAGGAGGTACGGATGCAGCCATTAAAAATGGTAACAAAAATCTCCGGTTGTTCGCTTTACATTGACGAGCCTGATATGTCGCACAATGGTGGTGTTGGTACCCAACGAACCGTGAAATACAAAGCAAAGGGATGAACGTGATGCATTCCAGGATGTCAGGAGTTTTAATTTATGTAATGGAGCGCAGTACTGACGTGGTATAGCATAGACTTTATTCATGCAAAAATACATTGTCATGTCTCGCACTTTGGTTTTTAACAAGTTTTTTTGCACACAACTAAATAGCCACCGTAAAATACACCGTGACCCAATGACTAATAAACATTCATGAAAAAAAAAAAAAAAAATTGTAACAATTGTTTTTATTGCTACTAGAGGTATTTTATGACGAGTACATTGAGTGGCCCTTTGTAAGACGACTAAAATGACACGGTGTAGGTACCTATATCTTTTTTTTTTATGAATGTTTAGCAGTCATTGGAGACATGAAGTGAGCTGCTTTTGTAAGACGACTAAAATGTCACGGTGTATTATGAAAGTTTAATTAATACTAATGTTTTATACCTTTCGGAAAAAAAACACTTCAAAATCCATTGCGTAGTTTAGAAGAACAACGTAGTCACACAGACAGATACGAAAAGCGACTTTAATTTAAAATAATTATGTACATAAATATTATCGATATAAATATTACTCATAAAGTCATAACAATAGGTATAAAATGCATTGAGATTTAAATAGAATGGCATCATGTAAAAAACTTCACACGACACACAGAAACGCCCGAGGTTAGAACCCCAAGTTGTATTCTGGCTGGTTGTTGGATTATAGGCGTGATGATAATAATAACATAACATCGCGCGTCATCGACGAAGGGTTAGGCAGAGGTGTACAGTCGAGTTCTTTAATATCTGAGTATGTTCATGAATCAAAAATATGTAGGCAATGGTAAGTTTCATAAAACTCTAAACAGCTATGCCTTACAATAAATTGTAAACAATCTGTAACCACATTATAGCAGATTCTAAAACTGGCAGCACCATTGCTTAAGCCTCGTCTGGAAGTTCGCTACCTCATTTTAAATGTTAGGTTTTCAGAAGAACAAATTAAGAATTTAAGAATAAGAAAATAAAAAATTTAATACTAATGTAAATGTAATTTTTATTTTTTAAACTGACTGGTAAGTTTTAAACAGGTAGGTAGGTATAGTCTGCATTGACCCTAAGATTTCCTAAAACTTAATTAATCAAATAATATGTACAGCTCTCTGAATGTTGTCAGATTGATATAGTCCTATTACGAACGGCAACATTGCATTATTACTCGTACTTCTGCTCCGGTAAGCAAAAATAAATTTAATGGTAAAGGCCATTTAGTTAAATATTCAAAACTGTATAAGTATATATTTACGAATCCTAGATATCCAAATATATTGAAATCTAGAATATTTAGTTATTTATGTTCCGAAGAGTAGTCAGATATTTTTGACTGCACTACCGTAACATACTTATGAACAGTTTATATGATAACATTTTATTGATTTCTAAGTTTGTAAAGAACTAGGTATTATGATAATTTAACTCTTACAATATTTTGAAACATTATCACTGCAAGCGCAAACAACTCCTGACTCCTGGCGGCTACTGAGAAATTCCAGACGGAAAATCTCAATTACACTTGGAATTGAACCCAGGACCTTACCTGGCCCGACCTTGGAATCGAACCTAGGACCTCAAATAATAACAAAATCATAACCCTCCTTTTTGCTTCGCCGTAGTTGCGTAAAAATATATGTGCTGAAATGATACTAGTAACATTTGTTAATATTATATTCTCCTCCACAGAGCGTCTCCTGGGCATGCGCCACTTGATGGCCCTCCTCATGTTGCTGGCGACAACGGTGTCCTACGCCACCCGCGTGTCCATGAGCGTCGGCATCGTAGCCATGACCTCCAACAACAGCTACGGGTACCCGGTGAGCGGGATCTGCACCTGACGAGTCCACCATATTATATCATCTTCGTCATCCTTATACCCTTCTACTCAATTAGCAACAAAAATAACACTGAAATAACGCAGCCATTATAATAATACGTATGTTTCTATATATCCACCATACACAATAATAGACAGAAAAAATATTTACATTTTACAAAATAAAATTGAGGCAATTTAGCTCAACCTTAGTTACCAAGAAATAGTATAAGCTCCGAATTACTTCTTCTACTTCAGCTTTATCTAGAAAATAAAAACTAATAAGACGTCCTCAAAGCGCTGAACTCAACACCTAATCCTAAGTGTCGTCTATTAGCGCCATCTGTACGACGTGAAACAAAACACTTCAGGGAATTATCTCCGAACAGTCTGCTTGAATTCCCTATAGCTGGCAAAGGCGTTTTTTAGAACTCTTTATTTTTAACGTAGATCGGGGCTTAGGGCTGTTAAATCAGAAGAAACTAATTTTAATATTTTTATAGGAAATTTTGGTTTTTAATTTAACCTTTATAGTATGAATTATGACTAGCGGGTACCTACTGCGTGTTTCAAGAAGTTGAATGCATTAAATTCCTATTTGTTTTTATACTATTGAAACTCAGTATAAAGACTTTTTTCATCGTTAATAAGTGATAAGTTTTTTTCTTTTAATTTTAACTTCTTATTTAAGTGCATCACACCAAAATTGCAAAAAATCTGTTATCTTTCCCTTTGTCTTTCGAGACAAAACTCCTCAAAATATAAGAACATTGAGAATCTTCACTAAAACTTAAAACCGTCTAAAGAGCCAGCCCTATAAAAGAGCTATCATTAAACAGCAAAAAATCCCGCAGACTTTAGTGGTATTGTCGCAAAAAGTGTCGTTTGAACGCTGTGTCGTTTGAGGCACGTCCCGACTAAAATTCCGACGCACGTACAACTTGTCGCAAAAACGTCATGTCGGCCATTTGTAAAGTGTTAATTGTTTGTGATGGCAGCTCTCGGAGGTATGGTCGGGATTAGAAAAGCAAAACGTTTTTGTAGAACAGGTTCTGTCTGAATTTTTTATTATTATCGTTTGGAAAGGTGTACCTTGAAATTCTTTTCACATGATATATATTATTATCGAATATGAAGAAGATTTTTATGATCAACTCTATGGGCACAACGTGAAAATCAAGTCTAAGGATGCCAAGGGCCCCGGGGCGTAACTCCGCTGTCGCGACAAATCACGGCACAGCGGACAGAGCTCCGACGGGATCTCATGGCGTTATGGAGAGTGCAATTGTCGCAACCCAGTGCTGGGCACGGCACAATTGCGGCGATAAGTCCCCTCTTTAAGGAGTGGCTAGAGAGGCGCCACGGCATCCTCACCTTCCGACGCAGGTCCTCACCGGACACGGTTGTTTCGGGAGGTTCCCGTTCGAGATAAAGCAGGAGGAAACGCCCGGGTGTCGCCATTGTGTAGATCGCCCGGAGGACACGGTGGATACGGTGGAGGTCTACGGTGCTGGATTATGACCCACTCTTTCTACTAAGGGGAGGTCTGTGTCCCAGCAGTGGAATCATTATAGACTGATTATCATTATGCATATTGACAGATTTTTATCCTCCAGATTTACGAGAATTCCATAGTGATGATGTACCAGCTGTTTATAATGATATGAACACAGCATAAATCGATGTTATGGGTGCTTTCAATCGTATAATATTTCAATAATATTCGTCAATAGCAGCTATTATTTAAATGTTTACTACCCTTTATCGCCTCAGTACTGCTGTCGAATGGCTGTCACAAACCTATATTTTTTCTACAGCGAAAACCTAGACAATAAAGAAAAAATTATATTCTAAAAGTTGTAAATAAATTATGAATTTTCTGTATCGAACCTATTTAATATTGTGGACCTTAGAGCCACACTTTAGAGGTTTGGTTTATATCATCTAACATACTGTTGTTTCTCATTCCTAATCCCCGTTTCTTATATCCTTTCTTATAATCCACATAATTATATTAATAAAGTCTATTATTAGACAACAATTCTGGGTGGAAGTAGTTCCTATCTTATCTAGTTATTTGTTACCGCCTGTGCCATCTAACGGCGACATGAGGAATTAAAAGCGTGACCTGACGTTGTTGCAAATGGTGTGATTGCGAGCGGCCTCTCGACCAATCAACGCGAGCCGTCGGCGACCAGCTTCACTCTGAAGAAAATTGTGCAGGTCATGATCTCACGCGCTTAAAATTTTATAATATATACTTTTCGTCTATTATTCCGTCAAGATCGTTTTGTAAACCACAAGAAATAAATGTCCAATTACAAAATTCGCAATAAATTAATTCATTGAAGTAACCTGGATCCCAGCCCTCATCACCTGACCATCGAAGTTGAAACATTGGTCCTATCGAGCCGGATCTTCGCATCACATCGAGGATCAGCAAGAAACGGTCAGGTCGGTTGTTCCTTTTCTTCCCATCCCATTTGGCAATTGTCTAATACAGTACTGTTATTTCGAATTCCAGTTAACTTACATCGCGCAAAGTTCGAAACGTGTCGCCTACCTACATCTTGTTCAGCAGTTGGTGTTTAACCGTGAGTAGCCTTTGTTTCCTCTAAGCCGCTAAAATGAGTGACGGCGAGTACAGTGAAGCTGAACATGTTTCGAATATTGGGGATCTTAAAAAGCAAAGGGGTACACTAAAAGGTCGACTAACTTTATTTGAAAAATATATTGCCAAATATGAAAATGTTAAGATGTCTGATCGACAGCAGGCAGAGCTTCTTTTACGCATGGAGTCTGTCTCCAATGTTCTAATCGCGTTTACCAAGATTCAAGACAAAATCGAACAATTATTAGATGACAGTGAATTAGACAAACAATTAGAGTATAGGGCATCTTTTGAAGATCAATATTTTAGTATCATGTCCATTGCTAAATGCCTAACCGATGTTATTAAAATAAAAGATGCGAGTGACAACGCGTGTTCAAATACGAATTATAGTAATTTTAGTTCTATTAAATTACCGCAGATTACACTCCCCTCTTTCGACGGTTCATATGATCGCTGGCTCGAGTATAAAAATACTTATTTATCTATGATTCATAGGCGAAATGATTTAGACGCAATTCAGAAGTTCCACTACTTGAAGTCTTCGCTCAGTGGTTCAGCACTCCAGGTTATAAGTGCATTAGAGTTTACTGCCGCCAATTATACTCACGCATGGGAGTTGTTGGAGAATAGGTACCACAATAATCGTCTGTTAATCCACAACCATGTGAATGCGTTGTTCGCTGCACAATCTATTAGCAAAGAATCCCCTTCGTTAATCAGAGACTTAATCGATGTAATGTTACGTAACCTACGAGCGCTTAAATCTCTTGACGAGCCCACCGACACGTGGGATACTTTAGTCATTCACATTATAGTATCAAAGCTAGATTCTTCTACAGAGCGTGAGTGGGAGAATTACTTAGGCTCGATGTTTACAGGCAGTCATAAAACCAAGACAAAATTAGATGATTTGTTCTGTTTTCTACGTAATCGTGCCGATATGTTAGATATGCTTTATAGTAACCACCCGCGAAGTTTACAGGATAATAAATCTCACAAGTCTGATAATAAAAGACATGCGGGTAGTTCGGTACATCAAACACATAGCTATGTGTCGACGCGTAAAAATAACGGAACATCTGAAACATCAAAACAGCCTTGTTCGATGTGCGGGCAAAATCACCCGTTATTTATTTGTTTTAAATTCCTAAACTTGGCAGTTCCGGACAGAATTAAATTCGTTGATAGTTCCAAGGACCTGTGCCATAATTGCTTACGTCAGGGTCACCTAATCACCGAATGTATATTCGGCCCATGCAAGCAGTGCAAGGAAAAACACAATACTTTGCTGCATAATGACAACAACAATGTTCTCACAATCATACCGGCATCGTCAGAGGCGAGTTCTGATGCGAAACCGGTCTCTGTCGTGTCACATGCGAATAATTTGCTAATCGATAATGCACCTTCCGTACCGTTACCACAAGTGTTATTATCCACTGCACTAGTCGAAGTCATGGATAATAATCGTAAATATTATACAGCTCGCGCGCTGATAGACAGTGGTAGCCAAAACTGCTTTATTTCCGAAAAACTTTGTAAACGGTTAAACGTGCCAATAATACAGTCCACTATACGAATATCGGGCGTGGGACAGTCGGTCTCACAATCGACAAAATTATGCGATATCAACATGCGATCAAAAACGAGTAACTTTAAGATTTGTCTTAGATGTTTTGTTTTGCCGTGTATTACAACGAGTTTGCCGGCGACTCATATTGTCTATGACACAATCCATATCCCGGACAACGTATGTCTTGCGGACCCTACGTTCAACATACCATCAGAGATCGATTTACTGATTGGGGCGGACGTATTTTGGGACTTATTAGATGCGGATCGAATTCGATTGTCTAATGGTCCATACCTACAGAATTCGAAATTAGGATGGTTAATTTCGGGACCCATTCATAATAAACCAAACGTTAATCATACTCAGTGTAATTTTGTACAACAGTCAAATATAGATACACAACTACGTAAATTTTGGGAACTAGAAGAACTCGTCACTTCGGGACCTATTCTTACCGAAGAAGATCGTAGGTGTGAAGAATTCTTTGTCAGCACTACTACACGTGATAGTAGTGGTAGGTTCTCCGTGAGAATTCCATTGAAGGAACCAGCTGACGCACTGGGTGATTCTTATGAAAACGCAAAATCTCGTTTCTTATCACTAGAACGTAAGTTAGACCGGTCTCCTTCTTATAAAAGGTTGTACAGTGACTTTATACGGGAATATATAGAACTAGGGCACATGTCTCGAATAAGCGAACCCGCATGGCCACACTACTTTCTCCCGCATCACGGAGTTCTCCGAGAACATAGCACGACCACAAAATTGCGGGTGGTGTTTGATGCCAGTGCCACAACTACTTCAAATAAGTCTTTTAACGACATACAGATGATAGGACCCCCTCTTCAAAACGACATTTTTTCTATTCTTCTTCGTTTTCGGCAATATAAGTATGTCGCCTGCGCTGACGTGGAGAAGATGTACCGGCAAGTACTGGTACATGACGATCAGCGGAACCTTCAGTTAATATTATGGCGGGAAAATGCATCCGATGAATTAAGTATTTACCGACTCAACACTGTTACGTACGGAACCGCGTCGGCTCCTTATCTCAGTATGCGTTGTTTACGTCAACTTGCACAGGAAACGGAAGACAAGGTCATTGCGAAGGTCATAAACGAGGACTTCTTTGTTGACGATCTTATCACAGGAGATAGCGATCCCCAAGTTTTATTGAACACTTGTGAAAAAACTTCGGAGGTTCTAAGATCGGCCTGCTTTCCTTTGCGGAAATGGACATTCAGTAATGACGTGAACGTGGAAGCATTTAAAGAATTAGCTATCGGTGAACATTGTCAAAATAAAACTCTCGGTTTAGGTTGGCAAGTCGATAAAGACGAACTTTATTTTACCACCACCCTACAAAATAAATCTAAGAAGGTTACTAAGCGAAGCATGATGTCGGTTATCTCACAAATTTATGATCCGCTCGGTCTTTTGTCACCCGCAGTAATTACGGCAAAAATATTGCTTCAAAGGTTGTGGTTATGTAAGATCGATTGGGATGACGCTATTCCTGATGATGTTGAATGTTTGTGGACTCGATTCCTTCAGGATTTATCCTCATTGAGTAATATTCGTGTCCCTCGTTGCGTCATGCGTGAATACGGTACATATAATTGTGAGTTACATATTTTCACTGACGCGTCACAAGACGCGTACGGGGCCTGCGCGTACGTGCGTACATATACAGGCAACTCATCTATAGTAACAAAGTTGTTGTGTGCCAAGAGCAAGGTCGCGCCAGTCAAAACTGTGTGCACCATTCCGCGACTTGAGTTATGTGGCGCTTTATTAGGCGCCCGGTTATATAGAAAAATAATAAGTTCATTAAGAATGACGTTTACAAAAGTGGTTTTCTGGACTGATTCCACCATAGTCATGGGCTGGATAAGAATGTCACCTTATAGTTTAAAAACGTTCGTTCAGAATCGTGTGTCACAAATAAACGAGCTTACAGGTGACGCAATCTGGTTGCATGTTAACGGTAAAGATAACCCGGCTGATATTGTGTCGAGAGGTCTTCCTCTAAACGAACTTCAATACAATAATATGTGGTGGCACGGGCCAGACTTTTTACGACAGGATAAATTCGATTATTCCTGCGATATTAACATAGATAGTAACCAGTTGCCTGACTTAAAAACACAGAAAATTAGTATGTTATGTACTAACTCAAACGATAATAATATAATAGATTTTAACAGATTCTCCTCATTTAGCCGATTGCGGCGCGCGACAGCCTATGTACTTCGTTTTATAGGTAACACGCGTGCGAGTGTAAACGATCGCAGAACCGGTTCCTTATCTGTTGACGAATTAGACGCCTCAGTTGTTATTCTCGCACGGCTCGCGCAACGTCAGTCATTTTACAACGAACATAATGATTTAACTAAACAATCGGTGGTGAAATCTAAACGATTAATAGGTTTAAATGTATTTCTTGATAAATATAAGTTAATACGCGTTGGCGGAAGATTGAGTAACTCGTCACATTTCGATAATAATAAAAAACATCCAGTGCTATTGTGTAGTAAGCATCGATTCACAGTATTGTTGTTTTCACATGAACATAAACAGTTGTTGCATGGTGGACCTCAGCTCTTGCTCGCTTGTGTGCGTGAGGCTTGGTGGCCACTCGGAGGGCGGAACCTCGCGAGGAAGACGGTAAACGACTGCGTCACGTGCACACGCATCAAAGGGAAGACCATGCAGCCTCTCATGGGTAACTTACCGGCTGAACGTCTGGAACCCGGCTTCCCTTTTATGCGCTGCGGCGTTGACTACGCGGGGCCAGTGATGATTTTGAACCGTAGGGGCAGGGGGGCTAGTCTCACAAAGGCTTATATATGTTTATTTGTGTGCTTATGTACGCGTGCTATTCATCTCGAGTTAGTTACAAGTCTTTCAACAAATGACTATTTGCTCGCACTAAAACGTTTCATATCACGAAGAGGTAAGCCAGCTGAGATAATGTCAGACAACGGCAAAAATTTCGTTGGGGCTGAGAAAGAATTTGTCTCTTCCATAGAAAATAATAGTAAAGATATTAACGATTTCGCTTCAAATAACAATATTAAATTCAGCTTCATTCCGCCGTATGCCCCTCATTTCGGCGGTTTATGGGAAGCAGGGGTGAAATCGTGTAAGCACCACCTGCGACGAGTAGTGGGGGGCACGAATCTCACTTACGAGGAATTCAGTACGGTATTGGCACAAACTGAAGCCATCCTGAATTCCCGTCCCTTAACAGCTCTGTCCACAGATCCGAACGACCTACAACCCCTTACCCCTGCCCATTTCCTCATTGGACGACCTCTGACCGCTCCAGCCTGTCAAGACTTGACAGCTGCACCGACTCATCGCCTGCAGCGCTACGACGTGATCGAGCAGATGAGGCAAGGGTTCTGGAAGCGCTGGGCTTCAGAATATGTCACGGAACTGCAGACGCGGACAAAGTGGAAGAGCAATCAACACTCCCTCACTCTAAATCAACTCGCTCTAATCAAAGATGAAAACCTGCCGCCACTCAGATGGAAACTAGGAAGGATTGTACGAATTCATCCAGGTGCTGATGGAATCTCAAGAGTGGCTGACCTACTCACGGCTTCAGGCGTCACTCGCAGAGCGTTTTCAAAAATCTGCCCGCTGCCATCGCCGCTGTCAGAATCTGATGTACCGTCCAGCTGATCTCATTGGAACCTGATACTTCCAAGGCCGGGCCTATGTTACCGCCTGTGCCATCTAACGGCGACATGAGGAATTAAAAGCGTGACCTGACGTTGTTGCAAATGGTGTGATTGCGAGCGGCCTCTCGACCAATCAACGCGAGCCGTCGGCGACCAGCTTCACTCTGAAGAAAATTGTGCAGGTCATGATCTCACGCGCTTAAAATTTTATAATATATACTTTTCGTCTATTATTCCGTCAAGATCGTTTTGTAAACCACAAGAAATAAATGTCCAATTACAAAATTCGCAATAAATTAATTCATTGAAGTAACCTGGATCCCAGCCCTCATCACCTGACCATCGAAGTTGAAACATTATTATATTTTTCTAGGTCTTCGAATGGTCCCGGGGTGTACAGGATACGATCCTGTCATCCTTCTTCTGGGGCTACATCATGCTGCAGATCCCGGCTGGGTACATCGCCGGTCGCTTCGGCGGCAAGTACCTGATGCTGGCCTCTATGGGCACCACTGGCGTCGTCAACTTGCTACTGCCCATCGCTGCTGTCAAGGTAAGCACTTTAATATATTATTGTTTGGCAAACATAACAATAACTATATTGTTGCTGAAATTTAGTTTTTTTTTAAAGCTTCACATGGGATTCCATACAATATTTTAGATGAAAAAAAAGTCAAACAATTAAACTTTCAACAGTCTTCTTAAGCTTTCAATTTCGGATACTTTTTATACTAATAATAGAGAGTTAAAGCTACGTCAAAACGTTGATAGGAATCAATAATGCAAACATTACTTTCAAATGAACTCAATTTCTATCCAAAACAATAAATTAAAACTAGAATTATATTACATTTATATATAGTATATCGGGTATTACATTCTTATACAACTTAAAGTCCCAAATTATCCAAAAATTCTTCAGGTGAGAACAGTCGTGGAACAATTGGCTTGGTTCCAGTTCATAGCGATATAGTTACCCGCTACAGGCGTAAGCAGTTGCCAAACCTCTATCCTTTAAGGAACACTAGTTTATGTTATTGCATTTTCTTGTATTTAATTCGGTTGTTTATTAAAGGTGTTATTGTTTGTTGCGCTGTTTTGGGTGAAGAACAATGGGACTCATGCCAAGAAATTGAACAGTAATAACTGAAGCTTTGGAGCCAAGCGTACCTAAATCTGAATGGGGCAGAAACTTATATAAAAGACAGATACTTTTATATATGATATTTTACGAAACTCGGTTTTAAAGTTTTTTCTCATTGTTCGCAAATTCAGGGTATGTGTAATTGTCTGTAATGTTTCACCCGGAAGCATTACGGACAATTTATTCAAAATAATATAAGAATGCAGGAGAATGTTATGCAGGTAATATACAGAAGCTTTAGTACTTTAAAACGGGCACTCAACTACTTCTCTGCAACAGAACTCATTCAGCCGGACATTATTTAATCCACACGCGTTTGTAACGCTAGGACAATTCCAGAAAATCCGAATTAATGTTTTTAGAAAATGTCGGTGCGAGACAGTGACTCCGGCGTAATTAATACCATCCACTGCATTGTCCTACACCTAGGAAATACCGGTCTTCGTGAGAAAACTGTTCACGTTATAATTAATTGCGACCCAATTAAAATTCGGTCCATATATCTCAGTGTACAGGTTTATATAAAGCGATATACAAAGGCATGACAGGGCGCGCAAAATGAGAACATTGCGAGTTTAATAGTTTATTGCCAGTCGGTCGGTGGCCGCAAGTATTATTTATGTGGCGATATGTATAGACTGGTCACTGGCTCGCTTGAAGAGTGTTTGCCTTTATTAATTAAAGGGACTGTGAGTCAACTGGCAGCGGGCGAAAATTGATAAAAAATCAGAGCATGACGTCTCTAATTAAAATCGAACAAACAAAAGTCTTTTCGACGTCTGTTTAATTTTTGTAAAGTATTCGCGTATCGTATTCATGATTGATTGATCCAAAAAGGATTCATAACATCAGTGTTGACTATGTTTACATTTTTGTAAAGGCATGTGTTTACTGGTTCTCGCGCGGAAACGTTTCATAAACATCGACTGATTCAATCAATGGTAAAGTGGCCGATTATTTGCACGCCGATTATTGCTGAAGAAAATAGTAGAATTATCATAACAACAGCCTGGCGCTGCCTTTTTTAAGAAGATCAGGTAGGTAATTGCTCATTTCATAGGTATGTTGTCTCCAGACTTTTCAATTAAGAAACAGTTGTATTACAATTACTTCGTTCGATTCATATGCAATAGGACTAAAGGGATAAAATTTACGACAACAAAATATTATAATACACATAAAATTAGATCGACATCCATGTTTACTAAACCCCACTCCAAAGAAATATCAATCGCAAAAAAACAATATAAATAATTTAGTAAAAATGATTTTTATTTATTACCAATAATTCATTTCCCAGAGCACACACGCTTCACTTCAATCAAATAACGAGGGTAGTTATATATAAGGAAAGTCGTTTTATCCGCAGCCAATTTATCTGTGTGTCCTGCGGCTGATCTGAACAAAATGTTCCCATTTTTTACTGAAGGAGTTAAGGCGGAGACCTGAAGCTAAGAAAAAACACGCTATTTTATTATAGGTTTCCCAACACAAATTGTGGCTGATAGAGATAATAGTAGCTAACTGTAAGAACTAAGTTAGCCTACAAGTTAACCTACCTTCTTATAAAAGCTAGGTGGGATACTCAGCGGTAAATTTGATTAATAGCTACACCTAAGTCATTTTATTATTTAACAAAATACGGGCCTACACTAAGTAACAATTAGCCCGTGAAATGCGAAACTTGATTGTGACCATAGTTAGTACTTTAAGTTATTCTTGCAAGTTGTTCAGCTTTACTATTGTTTATAGAAACTTATTACCGACCTAATAGACTTCACTTAGCTTTAATAAAATCTTTCGTAACTTGGGTTGAATACATAAATTATTACATGTACACTCAGATACTTTATCTCAAGTTTATGAAACTTTGTTTCAGTCTTCTGCTACGACCTTATACAAAATTATGCAATGTAGCATTCGTTCTTATTTTCACGTATTTATATATACAACCTTAGTTTTTGTTTACTCTAAACCTTTTAAGGGGTAATTGTACTCATTATTATGAACAAGTTTCACTATAGGACCAACGCAGAAATCGCGAAGAAAAAACAGTCATATAGTGAAAGTTGTGAATAATGCTATGTTTAAGGATATGATGAATAGATTAGATTTGTTATATAATAAGGATAAATTTCTAGATATCAGTTTTAAAGAATATTTTGACATAGTTAGATAGGATATTATTACAATGGGAATAAAATAGTGATAATTATGAAATTTTCGATACTTTATCCTACTAACTTTATCCTATAATAAACTTATTTTTCTTTCTTTCTTTCTTCTTCTTCTATATAAATTATCCCTGGCTCTTAATCATGACAGTAAGGTCCTGATTCCAACTTATCCTTTCTTAGCGGTTCATGAAAAAGATTTATTGTACATGGAGACAGAATGTCCGAAGTATAGCCACGGTCACCTTTGCGAGGATAATTTAAGTCACCACCATGGCAAACAATCCGACTGTATCCAGCAGCTTATACTACACCAGAAAATTAATGAGTCCTGTCAATTTACATCAGTCACCTTGTCTTCTGAAGCTATGGAACAGCTAGACGACCAACACTTCATTGTAAGCTTTCCTAAACCTACGAAAGTTCGTTTAATTGTTCTGAACATAACCATAGAATGCTGAAAGGGAGCTACTCATCTATCATACCTAAAGGCTGCGTGCTAAGAACCACAGCATTTACTGCAAGCAATCGTCATGATCAAACTAAGGGAAAGATATTGAAAATTATGGACTTACCTAATTGGTAAGTCCATAATTTTCAATATTCGAAATTTTTCGTCGGTTATTTAAAAAAAAAACAGCTGCTCCATACATTTTGACCACGTAGGTATTGCACTTTTCTATGAAACAGCTGTTTAGTTTTTAATAACCGACGAAAAATTTCGGTTCAGAATCATGTACTGACCCCATGGTAACCGGCTTCGCGTCGATGTCCCTGACACCCTGTATACCACACTACTATACCGGTATGTAGATTGAACCAACTGCAGAAAGCCACTGATGGAATCAATATTAAGAGCGTTTACGTCTAGCGCGGGAAGTCAAGTTTAGGTAAATTCTTTGCAAAAATCACTCACACAGAAACACGCGTACATGTCTGCGTAGAGTTGGCGCGTTCGCTCTGCTTATAGTCAGACTAAACCACTTTGATCCGTCCAATTTAGAGCAATAATATAAAGTAAATATTTAATTGGAATATAAATCCTATCATTCCTCTAAATAATCATTTTATAATATTTAAATGAAACAGTTTATTTATTACGCTTCTTCTCGTGTTAAATTAGGCACAATTTGATAAATCATATTTATTTTTTAATATTCATCTTATCTTATTATTACTCCGAGCAACAACAAGCGCAACACGTCATACTGATAGCTACATTATGGGTACTGTTAACATTAGCATGTCGGTGACGCGAGCCCATAAGATTTTCCTCTACCAAATATCGCACAACGTGCCTAAAGTCACTTTAAAAAAAAAACGTGTGCATTCGTGGGAACCCCGTCAGAAACAAAGTACGTTCTCACGAATAATTTAAAACAAAAACAAAATGTTCGCAGCCGCCATCTTGGATTTATATTTTGACCTCAGTATCGGCTTTATACCCCTCGAAAACTAATGCCTCATTTACATTCTGCCCTTTTTGCAATACAAAATTATGTTCAGTATTTAGAAAGATAAAAAATTCAAAAAAAAAAATTCGTCTTCGTATAAGATGGACCTCTCCAAAACATCGAATGCAAACCATATCGGATGAAATGTGTCGTCTGTACCTGCTCCAGATCGGATAGATGAATTTTTATTTTCAAAAGAGGCCTGAACGTGGCCATCAGTGACTTCTAAAGCTTCACTTATTCTCTTTCAGAGGTCGTGGAAGTGAGCTGAATGTACTCGTAAACGACTATAACGGGGTGAAAACGACACCCATAATGAAAAATGAGATTTTTTTTTGCAGCCGAATTCTTGAATTTATTTTTCGACCTCACTGGTGCCGATTCTCTTGTACACCGAACTAAACTATCACAAAAATTCCTTACTTTTGGCTATGAGAATCATAAAGCGATTCTGCAAAAAAATAAACTAAATTTTAAAATAATTTTGATACAACTAAAATCGAATTTGACAATCGCGACTCCACGTGTAACTTGTTTGCCCTACCCCGCACAGAACCCCGGGCAGCCTCAACGTGTTTATATGGAATTTTTCACTTTTTCTATAGAAAATATGAAGATACAGTACTGTTTTTGCACCTGAAGTCGAGCTGTTGGTGTGAATTTTAGTTCATGACAACTAATTCTTTTCCCCAGCATTTTTAATCACGATTAAAAATAATCGGAGTTAGTTAGACAATCAAAATTTTTGGTGAAAAACGTCAAATTCAGAATAACAAAATAGCCATTTTCACTAAATTAATAACTCTGTGCCACCTTGCTGTCAAAGTAAAATATAGTTAATTTTGGTGATTTTTAGTCTAGTTTAGAGGCATTTGTGACAAGAGAATCGGCACCACTATCGACTTTAGCACCCTAAATTAGTTTTCGCTTCAATAAAATGTTTTACTTACTAAAGTACTAAGATTTGGCGATCATACTATACTCGTGCAATATAGTTGTACGCACGACATAGGTCAGCAGCGTTCAGGCAGAGCGCCGCGCGATACGTCCACTCTCTGGAAGGCCTCACGGCCGACTAATTTAAAACGCTCGTGGAGTTTTATAGTAGTTTTAAAATATTTCATTTCATGTTTTAAATATTAAATTGCAAGTTTTTAACAAGATGTTCTTCTATTACAGTCAGTTATTATTATAATAAATGATGAAGATATATTGGTTAAAAAAAACATTTTATTGACCAAAATTTCTTTATAACTTAGTTTTGTTTTTATTTCTTATGTAGGGAACTTAAAATGTTTTTAAACTAAGTTTTTTCCAAATGATATTTGTAGTCAGATAAAAAATATTTTTAGTTCGGTTGATCAGTGATTTAAGATATTTGTAGCTTCTAAATTGATGCTCGACATGAAATTATGGAAACCTCTGTTCAGTTATCTTCATAGAATTCACAAATACTCTATTAATCTAAAAAAATCCTAACTAAGTATTTAGACAACAATATTTCCTAAAATGATTAGTAATTAATTTGGTTTTAAAATAATGTTTGATGGATATTAACTGGGTCGAAAAGTACTGATTTTGAACAAAACAGCGCACGGATGGCGTAAACGCTCTTAAGGTTAAGAAGGCCTGTAATACCGAGATTGATCCAGCTTCGCCATCGACACTATTTTCGACTAGAGTTTTGAAATAGTTGCCGATCTCGCGGTGGGAGATGTTATGTTGCTACTTGCGGAACCCTAAATTCTTATGACTAATACCTACCGCATTGACAATGACTACCTACCGTAGTGCGCTCTGCACCCTGAGATTCGCCTTCTCAGCAATCCGATGGCGCGGGATCGAAGATTGTGCAATACCAGGGATTATCATTGATTTAGTGTATTGGTGGATGACTCTTGTTTCTCATATGGAACAATTGTCGCGCATCTTAGTTTTACCGATCAAATTGTAATAATTATTTTAATTCAATCCTATAAGTAAACTATATAGGTTTTCTTTGCATTCTCACCTGCAGCCGAACGTAATTTACTTATAAATGAAAGAGGAGTACGGAACATAAACAGATTCTTAGAGGCTTAGTATATCGGTGATGCTAATAATTCATGGAACATATGTAGGGACTTAGTTTATTAAGGTTAAGAGTCGAATACTAACACGACGTATTTATTTATTTATTTATTTATTCAGACAAAGTCCATAATTGTCACAAAAAAAAAATCTTACAAACTACGTTAGTACAGCCATAATATTAAAAAAAGGACTACGACTTAAATAAATTGTTTACATAAATCATATCAACGCTGCACTAGACACTGTTCCCTACCTCAAGTTTTTGCCCTCTCTTAACAAACAAACGTCTTGACGGATAGCGAGGATCTCGCTTTAGGATGGTTTATTAGGGCACCATTCGTCTGAAGAGCCATCCCTCACGCGATACTATCAGACAACATAATTCTACCAAATGGAATGAGCAATGTTTTGCTGTCCTGATAACCTGGTCCTTCTCGTTTATTTATAATATCTTTTTTACTGTTTATTTTGGTATAGTAAATAAAAAATGAGTTAGAGAAAGTTTATATTTTACGGAGGTGGTTTAAATTCGAGCCTTTTTTTAGATATTTATTTTAGCAAAAAGCAAAGGGTAGGTAAGAAAATGTATCAGGGCATGTATGTAATTGATCTTGTTTCCAATTACTCATATATTTTTTTGGTTTTTTGGTACGGTTGGTCTTGCAGTCTTACAACATAAGTAAAGTGCTTTTAATAACATAGGTAAAGTGCTTACGTTTCTAACGATCTGGGATGATATTCATTTTAATTAGATCCATTTAATTAAAATAATATAACCTAAATAATTAGTGATTACACTACTAGCCTAATATTTACCAACACACTTTCAGCTCGGTATTAATCCCAAAAACTTTGAACAATAAGTCAACCATTTATTAAAAAGTCTAGGTACGTGTACCGATTTGTCTAGGTCAGCAAACTCATTACAGATTCATTTTCATTTCTACAAAAAATTCTACCCCTCCAACAAGGAAGAAAGTAGGTTCATAACACAAACAAACAGACAATAAATCCTGCAATTAACTGACGCGCTTGTTCTTGCACCTTTATTGATGATCGTCATTACCGCCGCGTCAGTGGGAATGAGCCCCATTCCTTACGCCATGAGCGACCAGCAAGCAGCAACATTGCATGGGTTCCCGCCAGGGGAAGAAAAGGGAAACAACGTTTTATTTATCTTTGTTAGTGACGGCTTTGGGTGTCATGTTAGGTGCTAAATGAACTGTATTTAAGGTTGTGTTTCTAAAAAAAAGACTGAACATGAAAATGATGATTCATAATCATTAAAGTTAACGTTGACGTGACAGATTTCCATATATTAACCTAAAGACTACTTAGTCTTTAGGTTAATATATGGAAATCTGTCACGTCAATGGGCAGCGGCAGAACAATCACATCGCTAAATTAGTTGATACAATCCATACTTAATAATATTATAAAATGCGAAAGTAACTCTCATCTGTCTTCTTCACGCCATAACGCTGCCGCGCTAGCGATAAGTGCAGTAAGTACGTTTTGCATAGTTTCGAGTAATTGGCGCCCAAAATTTTTCGTCACATTTAATTCTGATTTTTTACATGTGTAGCATAAGTAAAGTATTATTTCATTGTGTAATAATTAAATATGTATTTCTATTAGAATACTTTTAAATGAAAAAACAAGTTTATATCTACTACGAGTTTAATAACTTTAGCATCAATTGCTTAATATAACCGCAGTAAGTATAAAGTTACTGCTCATATCATTGGCAGAAGTAAGACATTAATGATGACACCGCACTTAGAAACTCGCCGTAAATATGGTTACTGCTTATGCCAAAGAAAACTTATTATAAAATCGACTTACTGCTGTTATCCTTATTGACAATTAAGAGGCATAAACTATTTTATATGTAGTATGAGTTTAATAACTTTAGCATCATTTGCTTATTATAACCGCACTGTGTAGTTACTGCTCACATCATGAGCAGAAGTAAACCATGAATGATGATACCGCACTTAGAAATACGCCGTTACTTACTGCTGTTATGCTAAGGAAAACTTATCATAAAATCGACTTACTGCCGTTATCCTTATTGAAAATTAAAGATTAAGACATTATAATGGCAGTCAGATCAAACTGTAAAGCTCATGTGATAATTTCCGACCTCCACGTGGGCGAAACCGCGGGCAAAAGCTAGTAATAATAAGCGGTTATGTTCTCTAGATAATACAAGGCCCTCTTATCTTTCAGGGTGGCTACATGGCAGTTTGCGCGTGTCGCATCGTGATGGGCCTGGGTCAGGGTCTGCTGTACCCCAGTTTACACGGAGTGATCGGTCAATGGGTGCCGGTCAACGAGCGCAGTCGGCTCGGGACCTTCGTCTATGCTGGTTAGTTCCTCACTTATGTCTTGTACAGGCGTGGCTCAAGGTCTCCTATTTCCCACCCTGTGTATTTTCTTAATAAGCTACAACCAACCAGTCTGAGGAACCCGAATTCCATTCAAACAGACTCACAGACACAACAAGAGAAAGTTTTTTTTTTGGGTAAAGATATTTCATGTCTCAAAAGAATTATAAATTCACTTGCAGAGAAAACATTAGTATGTTTAACAGTATTGTTAATAAAAAATGCTGCATTTTGCATTTTGTTTCAAGATACGTAACACCATAAATATTATCTTAAAATAAACATTAGGCAGGATATATTTTATTTGTCTGATAGCTGTACTTAATATTTGTGAAAAGCCTGAAGGTATTTCAAAAAAACAAATAAAATGTTACTTGCCTTGATCTGCTCGCTCAGAGTCAGCCAGCAGCAATTAAATAATTGAATTAGCAAACAACTGTACCGTCTTATTCCCGGGACTTGTGCCTTGAAACTCGCACAAATCAATTCGATGATCTTCTTATCCAAATTAATTAATTTGAAATCTGAATATTCCATTCCAAGGTTGCCTGGAAAAGATCGCAGTAGGCGATAAGGCCGCCCATTGTATATTTTGTAGTGTATTACTTTTTATTTTTTTAATGTATAACCTGGTGTAAAATAAAGTATGTGTAAATAAATATTACATAAAACTAAATTAGAATTGATGCAATAAGTAATAGTTGGATGAAGCAATACCAAAGTGTGGTTTTATTCCCATTTTGTAACATTTTAACTGTCAAGCCCCGCGGTTTATCATTGACACGCGCTTCACGTCACATAAAACGAGACATAAAAAAAAAATCTTTGTTGCATATTTTGAATGATTTAGTTGATTAGTTGACGAGTGTATCCGTCAGGCATAGATCGGCTGCCGATCTATTCTGTACAAATGATTTTTTCACAGAATAGACTGGCAGCACTTTAAGTAAAGTGTATTTACAACACTGTTCACTCTGCTTTCAAAACCTTAAAATTTCTTGTACTAATTGTATGTATTTACCTCTTCTATATTATTGCTATCATTGTCAGAAAGTTCTGACCACTTGAGTTCAAGCACCTGGACTTTCAAGGATGAACAATGACCACGATCGAAAGATAAATTCAATTTCTAGATAAATTGTTTAATAATACCTGACTCAAGTTTCAACGAGGGGTCTAACGAGTTTTAAATAATTGTTCAATTTAGCAGAAATTCTATTCAATTTTTAAATATTAGCCTTACAGGGTCTGTTTCAAGTTTTTTATTTATATCTGCGGTTACTCAAGTTCAAAGTTAACTTTTAATAATTAAAGAATATTTCAAAATTCGGTCCGCCATCAATATCAGCTTTTAATGCAGTCCAATGAGTTCAGTGCCATTGATCCAAGCTTGATCCAAATGATTTTTTTTTGAAAATGTACTTCCGTTGTTTGTTTTTTTTTTTTACTGAAAATGTTTAATATTGATGCAGATGCTTGACAAATAAAGTTGGCTAAACTAAAAAAGTATCTCTATAACAACAATAATAAGAAATTCAATAAAAATAATATCCTAACATGAATTGAATAGACAGCAAACTAAACTATGCTTAAGAACTATTCTAAGTAATACCTATAAGGAAAGATAGAAATATAAGATAGGGAATAGGTACACATAGATGTGGTAAAAAGTACTACGTTAAAAGTTTTGGGAGTCTATTCTCTACTTTGATATTAAAATGATCGTCTGTATCTAATAAATAATATCCTATACTTTTCAGGTGCCCAACTCGGCACCATCATTGAGCTCCTAACATCTGGTGTGCTCTCCGCCAGTTCCTGGGGCTGGCCCTCCATCTTCTACGTGGCTGGTATCATCTGCCTCGTCTGGTCCGTGTTGTGGGTCATCATCGGTGACTCCACCCCTGGCACCAGCAGGTGGATCTCCAAGGAAGAGAGGAAGTATATCGAGATGAATGCTGGCTCCAACGAGCTTGGACAAGGTGTAAGTAGTTTTTGTTGTTTCAACATACTACAATGTTTGTTACAGTTTTCGCAGAAAATAACTTGATTAATATAGTACCATTAAGAGCAGCTTCATTCTTATAGTGGAATAAGAATAGATATAATGATATTGATGATTTGGATGATCTTACAATTTTTTTATGTTCCAGAAAATGCCGACTCCTTGGAAGGGCATCCTCACATCGCTTCCGTTTTGGTCGATCTTGTTGGCTCACTCTGGTCAAAACTTAGGATTCTGGACGCTTCTGACTGAACTGCCTTCGTACATGAAGTTCGTTCTAAATGTTGATATCAAACAGGTGAGATAAGTATTCCCACTGCCGTCAGATAAAATATATAACCAGAAATGTCTATGCCCTAATAAGAGAAATGAAAAATAGATACTTCTTCAGTAATTGCTCACAATGATTTACTAGGTGGATACTCGTCTACTGTCGTTTCCTACATGGACTGCTTTTCCTGGTTATTCAAATACACAAATTGAAAATGTTAATGCTAAACGTAATCTTTTCAGAACGGTATGTTATCATCTCTGCCGTACGTGGCCATGTACATCCTGAGTTTCCTCTTCAGCTGGCTGTCTGAATTCCTCGTTAACAGGAAAATCATCAGACTTGTCACCTCCAGGAGGATATTTAACGCTATCGGTAATTATTACATCATCTTTGCTAACACAAATCTCAAAATAATAATTATTGAAGTTCCAGATATTCATTTGAACCCTTACAAATAGATTTAAAGTATGTAGTCAATAAATATAACATATTTATTTCGTCTGTAACTATCTTACAAGCAATTTTTTTGGAGGATGCTCCCTAAACTAGGAAGTTTCTTGTATTTTGGGGACCAGACCGAAGACTGAACCAAAGAGCAGACTCTTTGTGTTCAAGATAGAGCTACATAAATAAAAGAAAAGTAATTGAAACATTAATTATACACATAAGCTAATAGTAGTACAGTTAATTGACTCAGGCGTGACTTTGCGATAATCTATTATAAAATACAATAGACGACGTATATTTAGTAACCTAATCCGCTTAACTGTTCTTAAAGTGAAGCGAAGTGACTCACTCTGGTCTCGAGGCTTGACGTGTCGACACGTTGGATCCGGGTTCGCAACAAGTCAATCGTCATCCTGAGGATACCTCGTTGAGAGGTGAAACACGTGTCGATTTCTTACAGGGTTCTTTATGACTCTTTAAGAACAGTTAAACGGATTAGGTTACTAAATATACGTCATCTATTGTATTTTTTATGAGTATTATAATCAAATTTCCAGCGCATTGGGGTCCCGCCGTAGCTCTGCTTGGCCTCTCGTACCTACCGGCAGGAAACTTGACGCTCGCTGTCATCATTCTGACCATCACTGTCGGGCTCAATGGCGCTCACTACGTCGGATTTATGGTAAGTACTACAACATTGTAATGTCATTCAATTATTATACCTGTTTGTAATTATCTTTGTAAAATGGTGGCTTCAGGCGATTCAGATTGTCTTAATACCATTATTAATTCTACTACTAACCTCAATTTCAATATCTTTGAACTAGATCTTTGAAACCTTTCCAATTTAAGCTAACGTGTCAAGTATTAAATGGGTAACAATAATGGCTTCAAAGGCTGGCTAATCTGCCCGCAAACGGTAAATGTTATTATTTAAATAGTGTAATAGGTAGTTCTATTGTATTTATTCCAAGATCAATGAACTATTTCATTTCAGCTGTCCCACATCGATCTCTCTCCGAACCACGCGAGTACTATGATGGGCTTCACCAACGGTATTGGAGCCATCTCCTCGATCCTGGCGCCACTCAGCGTCTCCTTCGTCGTTGCAGATGAGGTGAGTCTTCTAACATTAACAATTTATCATGATAAGTTAATTCATACGACTGGCAAAGACTGGGTTGAATTTAAGTTAATATTTCTATCAATCAAGTTCCCTGTCATCACAAAAATAATGACTACTTAAAATGTATTCCAGACAAGTGCAACAGACTGGCGGAAAGTGTTCTTCATATCGATAGCGTTCTACTTCTTGACGAACCTGTTCTACCTGCTGTTCATATCTGCAGACATCCAGGAGTGGAACGAACCTAAATCTTCGAAAGCTATTGGTAACATTTATTACTATATTTTACATGATTTGTCATTTTCACTATCGTTACATAGTGGAATCTAAGAGCAAATTAATAGTAGGCAGCTAACGACCATATTTTGGGACGTATGTTTAGTACTTTGGTTCTACGGTACTTTTAATTAAAAGAACATTAAAAGTGGCGTTTGGCTTTTGCCAGCGGTTTCAATTTAAGGTATAAGAAAAATAAAAATAATGATTTTCCATTCTTTATTTATAGAAGATGGAAAGAAGAAGTCAGAAGAAAAGAATCCAGAGAAGACGAAGAACAACGTGGGTGAACATAAATTCTGATGCTAAGTGCAGTGTTATGTAAGAACTAGTCATAAATATTAGTGAGGTAAACTTTGTGATACGCGCAGTGGTACCTCACCGAATGAAGACCGAAGTGATATAAAATTTTATAAGTACAGGAAACTAGTTAACTATTATATTGAAAAGTTATAATGACATAAAACTAGCCTGTGATAGATTTAAAAAGAAAGTTACCACTACAACCATTGTTTACTGACATAGTATCTAGGTCCCAAGTGATACAAACTATTTTGATAAAGTGCAAATAGCCCACTGCGGCGAAGCCAAAAAAGGAGGGTTATTTAAAATGTTTGTTTCTAAAAACGTTATAAAAGCAAAAGCTTTTCTTTTCTGTTTTTTTACGACAAAAAATTATTATATTTCAGTGGCATATGAAAATTTATAATTTGACGAAATTTTTTAGTTATTAGTAATAATTTACCTTGCAGCTGTATATTGATATTTTCACAATTTTTTTATATCATTATTAGTTTTATAACTTCACAATATTTTCGTAGAAAAATATTTGCTCAATTTTATTATGAACGGCAATAGTTAGGAGCGTCGCACAGTCCCTAATTAAAACTTGATATATTCCACGACTCGTCGTTACCTTATTAAAATATGACTAATTGTGTCGAGAACTACCTGAAATTTGTCACATTCCCATTTCAAGAATCAAATTATAATTATACTGTACTGTGTGTCATAATGTATGAGTGCCTACTGGGACCATTTCGTTAGGTACTTTACTTTCCTTCAATGATTTCTGCTTAGTTAAAGAAACATGAAGACTTCTCATGCTGATTTAAGGCCTTTCCCAAGTTTCGTCCCTATTTCCGGTGCTCCATGATATGCACCGAGTCTGTATTTGTAATATGGAAGGAGCCTATATCCAGCGGTGGACTTCAATAGGCTGAGATGATTGATTGGCAACCTAACTTTCTAAATATTCCTGATCAGTAAAATAATAATAATCTTAGATTTTTAATTTAATTCTTATAGTAGAAATAGTAAAAAGTGGACAACGGACACCAAAGAGGATTCTGTAAACTTTGTAACCAGTGCCTTCGATCTATGTAATAATTTATTTGTAAATATTTATTAGGTACATCATTACCTTTATTTTAGACTAAGACTAATTCAAGAAATCTATTTTAAAATAAAACATTATTTTATTGAGATCCCTCTTCGATTCATTTTAACTTTTAAGTTATAATCGACTTATAAAAAATGTAGTTCTTGTAACTTAGAACTACATTTTTTTCACATGTAAAAATTGTACATATTTTTTGTAGACAGAGTTCTAAACTAACGCCACGTACCCTTTAAAAAATCTCAGAACTAATGCAACAGAAAGTCTTCGTTATTTGGCGACTGTTCAAAGAAAGACGTTTGATGACGTCTTTGGTGTAACCTGAAAGAAGAATCTATAATGTCACTTATGATCAGCGGTTCAGGATAATTTTGAAGATAATTCGTTATTTATTTATTGGACGATGTACAAGCAGGCTGTGCCTAGGCTAACGTTTATTTCACCTGCATAAATCTCGATCCCGTGGGAATATCGGGATAAAAATACTTTGTTCTAACCTAGATCATGGTCTACACTTGTGCCTAATTTCATCCAAATCCGGTCAGCCGTTTTAGCGTGAAAGCGTAACAAACAAACTCACTTTCGCATTTATAATCCGTATCCTTACATACTATAAAACAAAGTTCCCCCGCCGCGTATTTCGTCTGTCTGAACGCGATAAACTCAAAAACAACCAAACGGATTTTCATACAGTTTTCACCAATGGACGGAGTGATTCATATTGAAGGTTTTGGTGTATAATCCATTAAAGGTTTCTCAAATAAAAAAAAATAAAGATAGACATTTGTCATGAATATTTAGGAAAATACGGGCGCCCATGGACGACATTGTATTTTTGCTCATGCGGTTCCCATACCAGCGCTTAAGAGTAGGTACATGGCCCGTAGGTAGCAAGTAGTAACATCATGTCTCTACGTATAATTAAGAAATTAAGCTCATCATAGAATCTCATAACTCCCTGAAATTGATATGAATAGTTTCTTTCGTCTCGGAATATTACAAAAGTCTATGTCGCGTTAAACTTCCTTTCTCTTCTTTATCCTGTAAATTTGATTACTAGTTTACCTTTGGAACCACCACGAAGATATTTTTTTCTAATTTCATGACCACAACACTATTGCCGACAATTCCCGACGGTTACCGATGATTGCCGATTGACAACACAATCACTTCGCTGATAGAGAACATTGATTAGCAATCACGTTGCGTTGAGTGAAGCAATCATTAGGTTTACAAATCAATTACGTTCATGAATGTATAAAGTTGCTCTATTTTCAGTTTTGAAGATGTGTTCTGTGTTGTGTTTCTTTGATCGATGGTGCTGTAGTTGCCTAAGTAGGTACATTAGGTTTATTGATTGCCACAAAATAGTTTCAAACTATTTTCACTTCTTGCTTGGGACTACAGGATAACTAGCAACTGTAATAAATCGCAATAAGTAGGCGTCTTTAGCTCACATTAAAAAGAACAAGTTTTACTATGGGACCAACCCTGAAATCGCGAAAAAAGCTAGCAAAAACTAGCTGTTCCATATATTTTGACGATTTATTTGAACATACCGAAATGTGGTGTGGATAAGGACCATATTACACATTTAGGTATTATCATCACCCAAATCTTATTGCAAGTAATTATTCGTAACAATCCGAAAATCTGTCACCGTTCATCACAATAGAAGTCGATTGTCTTCCACACGAGTCCTTTCGCGATTAATATTCGGCCGAGCGGCGCGTGGGAGAGACGGGCTGGTGTCCCGCGAGGACTCAAGTGTTTTCCCTTCCAATCTCTCCACAATTGAACGGAGGAAAATTACGATCGACGGCCGGATTCTGTGAGCTTATTGTGGAGTGAGAGGACGGGGTGATTGTGCAACCATCGCATGGTACATTGCTGTGCCCTACAGAGTCCGTAATTATGCCTTAGCTTTAGGTCATTGTTGTAAGATCTTGTTAAACATTAAGAGGCTTACAACAGCTAAAGCGCGGTCACTGTCGGACTGCATAGAAATGAAAGAGAAGCGCGATGACACGACGCAGGTAATTTATTGCAAAATATGAAGCAGTTAGCGATTTACAAAAAATCTATTGATTGGACTGGAAAATTAAAACACTATTATGCTAATATGTAGCTTGTAGAATAATCTGACAAAAAATCAGAATGATTGCATGTAAATTAATATGATTTTTAATCGATAAAAGACATTTTTAGAGGTATCTTCATGATTTTTTTCTATCGTATCAAATTAGTTGTATTATGTTTTCAACACACTATCATACTAGCATATATCCTGAAGAATATCATATATTTTTCTGATTTTGTTTACTGCAGTGGATCATATTCTTTTAGGCATTATAAAACTTGCGTTTAGGCACGTTTAGGTCCTGTAGTCCCCTTAAGGAACGTAAATAAATAGTAAATAGTAGGAGTTGAGTATAAATCTTACTATATTAATATTATTATTTCAAAAAAACGTGGTCTTTTGATTTACGATACTTACTCACAAAAATACCGTGCTTAGTGTAACAAAAACCACAGGATGGAATACCCACTAGCTTTCACTGACCTTAAACTAAACTTTGTGATCATAATAAGCCTTTGTTATAGATACTCGTAGTAGGCACCGATTGTGGTTACAACCAAAAATTGTTTATTATCCTGTATAATTTATTTATTTATTTATTATTTTATTATAATAAGCTGCATTATATACCTCATATGTATTTGACACAAGTATTTAGCTTATTGTATAAACAAAATTGTTTATTACATATTATCATGCCCGCTAACAATGAGTTTCAATATAGATACATAATAAAGTCACCTTTTTCCCATTTCGCGCCTGTTACATATTTGGGGCGAGGTTGAGGGCTCGCGGGGAAATTCTCATAATATATTACACAGATAATGAACCGAAACTGGTATTTCAGTGTACTTTACTGAGGAATTAATTCAGAAATAAGTATGTCAATTTACCTTTATAATAATTTCGTAAAATTGTAAGTCGGTTTTTCGAACGGTTTGTTAGAAAACTTTGCCTATGACAAAATGTCTTAGAATTGGGACTGTTCAATGCGAAACTTCTCAAAGTATGTACAAACGTAACGCGTGTATGATGTGTCTTTCTACATTTAAATATCGGAACCAATGTTGAATAATACATACTGTTATTGTCATTAAGCTGTCTTCAGAAGTACTAATTGCCTGGAAAGTTGTAAGGGCTGTCCCTTACAACTTTCCAGGCAATTAGTACTTCTGTTTCCATTAAGTACTACATATTTTCTGTATGAAATTATTCCCCTCAAAATTGTTGAAACGTCTCTTTAATCCTAATTAATAATTGTAAGTAAACTCTACAATGTGGCCACAATGTTCTGCAGCCCGTTATCATTGTAGCTGTAGACGGACAGCGACTGTGGAGCTTACTATTCGGTGGGAAACCATTCCACAGCTGTAACACGTTCCTAGACAATAGCAAATTAAATTAAGCCGGAGTATCTGGTTTAACGCAAGATTATAACATGGGTGTCTTCAAGTTGAAAGTAAATAGGTTTCTTTTAGGCAAGCGAGCTCCATCGTCGACCTCTGGTCAGTAGAAAACGAGAGCTTGTAAATACTAAAGATTTGATAAATTCTTTAAAAAAATATGTGAACAAAAGAACACATTCTTGCCCTTTGTAATATATTTTACGTTAGTAAGTAATATTATAACATCGTTATCGTAATAATGATATAATAGTGACAAAAATAATTGTAAATATATGTAAAATGTACCTATAGCTCGCCGCTTGCTCTTGTTCTTTTCGTGCGGTTAGTGACTAAACTGGTGTCAGAGTTTATAAAGCCGCCCATGGGCACCTTGAGCTAGCCGCTGATTCGTTTGATATACTCATTTTTACATTTGTGCCAATTAGGTCAATTTTGTTAGTGAAAGCTGACGTCGTTCAACTTGTAAGCTCAAACATTTTCCTTCGATAAAACTTAAAGAATAATCTTCATCATTTTCTACTACCCTTCCGACGAATAACATGGAAGTCTACTCGCCGTGACGTCGTCATCCGCGAGCCCCATATATCAGGCTCACATGCACTCGACTAGAGGGAGCTTGAAATGATGTTCCTTCTCCGACATTTTTCAACTATATGAAATTGAATTTGATAAGATTTGAGCGTTGTTTAAAGGATTTTGTGTCGAAATACTGTAGTATTCTACAGCTAGGGGACGCATATCAGAATTGGTAAGCGGAGATAGTAAAATATCGATTTTATTTACTCATACCTACAGCGTATGTAGGTATGCGGAAACAAAATATATGCACGAAAGTACCTACCTACGCCAGGTTCATGCACAAAGTTATAAGTCACTACAAAAAATGTTTCAAAATTAAAACTTTTCCAATCTCTACCATGTGTCAGCCCTACTATCACTGCACGTGCAGTAAACATGTCTGGACTTATTCAACACTCGTTCGTACAGGTTCAGAACTCAGATTTTGTGCGCGATAATCAATTAAAGCGGCTTTGATAGGCGCTGCCGCCTCCCGATGACGTCACGACTTGTTGACTGCAGCGTTTATGACACGTTTGAGGGTAATTTACGATGTTCAGCTGCTACTGAATGGCTGGGAATGGTTTTAAATGTCGCTAAGGTATTTTGTTACCTTTAGTTATAGGGGACGTGAAGACTTCGGTTAAATAACTTATCAGTGGATAAGTACCTAGCGGTTAGTTTATAGTTTGGTGGTTAATTATTTGACTTTGACTTTGGAGTTTACTAGTTTCAGCTGCTAGTTACTAGTTTTGAGATGCTAGTGTACAATATTTTTTATTGAATCCATTTATTTTATTTACTCAGTAATAAACCTTAATTACACTAGACAAGCTAACACTAAAATATTTATAGTACTGTACAAGTGTATAATAAAAAATTACAAGTTTTGAATAGTAGTTCACTAGTGAAGAAATATGCAGTACCTTTGTACTCAAATGTTAAATGTTGTTTCTCTATGTATTTTATGTGTTTATATAAATAAATAAATCAAATATTTACTTACAAATTATAGTGAATTCATTAATGATGAATTGACGTCGTGTCGCAATGCGTGTTCCTTCCATTACAACCATATTCTACTACTTCCACATCACTCATCCTTCATCTTTTTCATTCTACTACTTGTTCTCAAAAACATTTTGGCTACCTATTAAAAAAGAATCTCCATGACATGTGCAGTAGTTCAACCTCCCTTACATTTGCACTATTTCAATTTCCCTGACATCTGCAGTAGTTCAACCTTCCTGACTTGTGCAGTATGTAGTTCAACCTCCCTTACATTTGCACTATTTCAATTTCCCTGACATCTGCAGTAGTTCAACCTTCCTGACATGTGCAGTAGTTCAACCTCCCTTACATTTGCACTATTTCAATTTCCCTGACATCTGCAGTAGTTCAACCTTCCTGACATGTGCAGTAGTTCAACCTCCCTGACATCTGCAGTATTTCAATCTCCCTGACATCTGCTGTAGTTCAATCTCCATGAAATGTGCAGTAGTTCAATTTCCCTGACATCTGCAGTAGTTCAACCTTCCTGACATGTGCAGTAGTTCAACCTCCCTGACATCTGCAGTAGTTCAATTTCCCTGACATGTGCAGTAGTCCAATCTCTCTGACATCTGCAGTAGTTCAATCTCCCTGACATCTGCAGTAGTTCAATCTCCCTGACATCTGCAGTAGTTAAATCTCCCTGAAATGAAGAACACGTTGAGTTATATCCTAGCTTGACAGATTATGTTGTACCCGGTTGCAATAAATCTAAAATATTGCGAATGTTCCACGTCACGCAGATTGGACACCACATCAACACGAGCGTTTTATTTTTTTTAATTGGTCAAGATTATTACATAGGTACTGAAAAAATGCTTTTAGCTGTGTTTGTAAGAGAAACATCTCACACATCTTTATTTTTCAAATATCTTAAATGGTGCTCTCACAGCAGGAAAAATGGATGAAAGATCCTATAAAATGTCTATAAGCTGAGAGTTGAATAAAATAAGGTCCAGCAAAACTGCAATCCTATTTTTACTACAACTATAAGGCTTATGGTTCCTTAACATGATTGTTTTAAGAAGAAACCACAAAATAACTTGCTTACTTTATTAGGTAATTAATTTTCTACAACCTAAAGAAGTAAATCAAGCTAAATGTTCCAGAATCCAATCACTAGTTGTTATTAAATATGATCCATTAATTTCATAATTAATGAAACGAAACGTTCAATGAAATACTACTTGGACACAATTGTAGATATGGGTACAGTTGGATAAACGCCATGTAAGTATTTAGTATCGTAAGCGGCGATGAAGCTGAGTGACATGATGGCGAGATACTGACGCCTCCACCATTTGTTAGGTCCGAAGGAAACGCATAAAGACTTGCAATAATAAATTAATTACTTTATATTCTAATACATGGCTGTCAGCCTGTAATCCTATAATCCGCAAATCAGCAAATATAGTTGGTCGTATTTGGAATACAAAGCAAGCCCTTTAGTCAGCGCATACATTCAATGATTAAAAAATCTAAATTACGCTGATTCGACGATCAGAAACCGCTTGCTGGTGCAACCCGTAATCACTATTTCGATTTTAAGGCTCGCTTACACCACAACTAACTAATGCGTTAACGCTAAACGTATTTTAAACATGATTATATCTCATCAAATCAAATCAAATAAAAATATTTTATTTCACATAACAATAAATGGGCACGTATGAAACGTCAGAAGCTAGGTAAACGGTTCCAATTGGTCGTTTCTTGTGGAGAAGAGCCGACATGAAATTCCATGGTTACTCTTTTAAAAATAATTGGCTTTTACAATATTTTCAAATAAGAAATCACTCGCAAATGAGCAGCGAAAGTTCCAGAAATTATAGTGTAGTAAGAGACACATTTGTTGGTAATTTTGGCAAATATTGACGGTGTTGATCGCGCGGATTACCCTTTGTAATAAGCCTGTGATCAGGCGGCCGGCGTAACCACGCAGGTAAGTCACGACTTGCCGCGTCCCAAAGGTAGGGCATAAAATGCTCAACCTCCTCTGAGCTTGTATTTTCATTGGACTCTGGACTATTGAAGACCTTAAATTATCACCACTTGGTGATTGTTTGTTAACTATTCATTGATGCTAATTTATTTGCTTTCTTTCTTCATTCTTCTTTTATGAATTTCTGATACTGGCATAAAAGTTATGAAAAAAATTGTCAACACTATCTCTGAAAGTTTATTCACTATTCTCAGAAGTATTACTATTTGCACCCATTATAAAACAAAAACTTTTACTTAAAATTAATATAATATGTTCTGGAACATTACTGAATCGTTAAACAGGACAAGCATCCATATAATAGTAGAATTTATAAACACAACTAGGTTCAGACAAGTTACAGGGTTAAACACATTGTTTAAATGTTCAGTTATCAATAGCAGTTTTCTTACTGCCTATCTCTTGACTTAATGTTTCAAAAGCTCGAAATATTTGAAACATTAAGTCTGTCTAATTATAAAAGTACAGTTTTCTAGGTGCTAATAAACCATTCGTGTCAGTCTCAGCACCTGTTAATAGTTGCCTGACTTTTGCGCTCTCGAAAATATGGTTTATTTCGCCTTTGATTTACCTAATTAAGATATTATAGAATCATAAAACAACATTTTGATTTTATTTCAAAGATAGCTGAAGACTAATGTGTGATTATTAAATTTCTTGATATGGTTTGCTAAATAATAGGAAAAAATACATTAGTGTCAGGATTTAAAAAAAAACATTATCATATGCTGTGCTATATTTTATATCGAAGTTGAAAAAATTTATTCAGCCACATACAAGTAAGTAGACCTTATAAAAATTTTGACGATATTTTTAAATGTTCAAAATCACAATAGTTTCTTGTAAAAAAGTGATCAAACGTTAGTCTCGCGTCATTTTTCGGAAAAGTTGTTGCGAATATTTGCGGTTTTCCATTAATACTTAACTTATTTAAAAAATCCCTAACAGCCACATGCAAAACCAAGAACTCGACTTTTTCAAATCACAAATAGTTTTGTTTAAATTCATTATCCCTTTCTCACAACTAATGCTCAAAATTGATCAAAATCAGTCGATTTCATGCACTTAACATAGGTACCTACAAAAATATATTGTTCCACTCAGTGAAAGCTTGATGACTCATCTCTATCTCTAAATATTATAAAACAAAGTCTCTTTTCGCGATCGTCTGTATGTCCGCATTGTTCTTCTAAAATACGCAACGAATTTTAATGAGGTTTTCAACATCATTTAGGGAATGTATTCCGGGAGGTTTATATATATAATTGTTTTAAATTAAACGTTAACGTAGTACTGAAACTTGATGTTTTGTCAAGTCATGAAATAGGCACTTTTTTGAGCGCTTACATGGCGTGCACTGACTTAACCGTAACATGTTTTACTGGATTGTATATCTTAAAAAAATCAACAGAAAAGTCCGCTATAGCATATTATCTTCTAAGGTTGACCCACAGTAACCATTTTTATCTTTTAGAATTTCATAATAATAAAAAATGTTATTTCTGGAGCAATTTTGACTAGTATAATAAATAATAAATCCTTATCCGATAAAATATTTATGTTATAAAAATTGGCAATTTAAATAAGATTATTGAATTATTATATTGAATGTTATGTAACTTAAATTGACGTTTAAAAAAACAACAACAGAACAACAATATTTAATTATTATTAATAAATAATAATTAAATATTATTTATCATCAAATCGCCAAACTAATTGTTACTAAAGTTCGTTTTATAATCCCAGATAGTAATTTGACAGGTGCAAATGACAAACTCTAAATTGAAAAAACAAACAATGATTTGAAAATTAAATGTCAAATTACTATCTGGGATTAAAAAACGAACTTTAGCTACGTACGATTTAGGTAGGTACATATCAAAAATGAAAATCACAATATTTATTTTATGCAATACTTTTCAAATAATTCTATAAACACATATTTGTAACGGTCGCGAAATTGTTTGTTTTGTTTAAAAAAGAATTGCATCCTAATTGCAAAAAACGTAAGAAAATTTGAATTTAGTGGACTATCTCAGCCCATCCTATATCTATTCATATTATAAATTAAAGTCGCTTTTCGTGTCGGAATGTGTGACCGCGTTGTTTTTCTAAATTACGCTACGCGATATGGGTTTCACCATCATCTAAATAATTGATTCCGGAAGGTTTCTGTGTATAATACATTACCATTTAACTTAGATATACACTCGAGAGCAATGAATCCGGGTCACTTAAAGAATCCTAAAAATCTCGGAAACTAAAAATGCTAGGTTAATGCAATAAATTGTATTTAATAGACAATGTAATACTCCTTAAATGAAGGTATTAAAACTTCTTAGTTATTGTAAAGTTATATCATAAAAAAATCAAATTTGAAAAAGGGCCACTTTCGAAGATGGAACTACGAAATTACAGCATTTGGTTTTGCTTTTGTTTGTAATCTGTCATTTATGTGGGTACATAAACCATGTTGATAGTGCTCTATATTCATTATTCAAGCTGAAATTATGTCGCTTACGCCTGAAGAATGCACCAGAATACTTACAATGCTGGAAACCGGCCGGAGTCAGCGCGATACAGCCAGGACTGTCGGTGTGTCGCTGTCAACAGTACAAAGAGTTCTCCGACGTTACGAAGAAACTGGTTCTAACCTACGCAGACCAGGAACGGGCAGAACCAGGTGTACCACAGCACGAGAAGACCGATACTTGGTGAACACCATGCTTCGAAATCGCTTTCTCACAGGAACTGAACTCACAAATCAGTTTCGACGCCTCGGAGGAAGTAACCCAAGTGCATGGACAGTAAGACGTCGGCTTGCTGAATCTAACTTAAAACCCCTTAGACCTGCAAACGGCCCTAAACTGGAGCGTGGGCATCGTATTTCAAGACTAAGATATGCCCAGAGCCACGTAAATTGGAGTATTGAAGATTGGTCAAAAGTTATGTTCTCCGACGAATCAAAATTTATGCTCTACAAGCACGATGGAAGACACAGAGTGTATCGAAGACCAGGGGAAAGATTCAAGCAAGCATGCATCGAAGAAAAAGTAGCCTACGGTGGTGGGTTTGTACTTGTGTGGGCCGGAATTTCTTCTGAAAGTCGCACAGAGCTGGTGATCATAGAAAACGGCTCTTTAACTAGCGTAAGATATGTGGAAGAAATCCTCAATGATCACGTTGGTCCATTTATGGTCAATTTAGGTGAGGATGCTATATTTATGCATGACAATGCCCGACCTCATACAGGTAGGATTGTGAATGACTACCTTCAAGAGATGAACATTACTCGTATGGAGTGGCCAGCGCGCAGCCCGGATATCAACCCGATCGAGCATGCTTGGGACGAGCTAGGCAGATGCGTAAAACAACGAAACCCTCCCCCAATCACGCTTCGTGAGCTCAAAATTGGTCTCACAGAGGAATGGGAGAATATTCCCCAAAATCGTATAAGGAACTTGGTGTACAGCATGCCAAACCGCGTAAACGCAGTAATGGAAGCACGAGGAGGCAATACGAAGTATTAAAATTCAAGAAAATCGTAATAAAGTTCAAAAATTTCATGTTTCCTATTTTTGTTTTAAGGAGAGATCAGCAGTTTTTTTCTTTATGTAATTTTGTGTTAATAAAATGTATGGTGACTCATATTTTTTTTACTTTCATTTAAGGAGTATTACATTGTCTATTAAATACAATTTATTGCATTAACCTATCATTTTTAGTTTCCGAGATTTTTAACATTCTTTAAGTGACCCGGATTCATTGCTCTCGAGTGTAGTACAGAAATCTAGATGTTTTGATATGTCCCCACACCAGCACATTACACCCGTGCGAAGCAGGGGCAGGTCGCTAGTAGATTATAGTTCGAAGAATAGATTCGCAGTAGTTCTATACTAAAATAATAAGTTTCCGTCTGCAGTAGCTACGCACCTCCAACTAAAAGTCCTACTGAGGCTTGTTACAGCCCAAACTGCGAAACTTTCTCAACACACAGGTGTTTAAATGAACCGGCCGGAGTCGAGCCAAGTTGCCTAATAAAAGGTTGTGTATGGACTTTTACTGAGAAACTACTTATTTTTAGTTAGGTGGCACGTATATGTAAGATGTGTGCACGAACCTATCTACATATATTGGAACCTTTACTTTTTAATTAACTTACACATTACAGAACATCGCGCCTTTACAGCCCGAAAGGTTAGGTTGAGGTGTTCAGTACTCGCACAATTGTTCAGGTATGACCAAGTCCCATGCAATAGAGAGCCTTAAAATTATAATTTATTTATTTATTCAGACAACCAATGATCCATTACATTTACATTTATATTGTTAGTATGAACTTAAAAACTATGTTAGTACCTAATAACTAAGAGAGACTTAGTCCTCTGGGTGAGGCTCCACACCAGTGGGCTGTCCAACTTATTGGCTATTACATTCAGGATGCTGTTACTGCTCTCACGCAATGTACTTAGCAGTGAGGCTGTCTTTTTGCGCCAGGTGGCATCAAAGCCGCGAACAAAGTACGCGACTCAGCAAACATTGTTGACGCACTGCAGAAGCGTGGCAGCCGTAACAGCGCCCTGTAGGCATTGTTAAACTGAATGCGCAGAGAATTGTAAGCCCTTTGGGTATATCAGAACCACAGGCTCGCTGAGTGCAGAGATGTTCAATACGCTTTGAACAAAGTTACTTTCACCGCGTCTGCACATCGAGCGAACCTGCGGGCTCCCTCTCCATGTCTACATCATCTCCAAGATTTTCGGTCACCACATGCCCAAGATATTTGAATTGGTATACTCGTCTCAGAGGAATTATAATATAGGTATTATTATATTAGTCTTATTGCCATTAATCGGAAACAAAACCAAGGAGTCTTTTTTTCCTGGGCTGTTACTGAGAATTTCGTGACAAAAAACCCAATAACACTTTAACCAACCTAAAAAATCGAACTGAATATTTCCTGCTCAGCGGTCCCATTTTTGAGCACTAGACCAGTGTGGCAAGTGAGACATTCACTAGCAGGCATAACATTAATATTATCAGTACCAAACAGTTTCTAGAAACAGTTAATAGGGATATATTCCCAACTTATTATCGAATCATTGTCTTAAATCTGTATAGGTATACAAGACTAATGAGAATAATTATCTCCTCACTATGTACTTACCAACCTTCGACAGAGTGTGTGTAACCACAAACTAGATAGATACAGAAGGTCGGCTTCCTTCGATCATTAATAATTATTATGTAAAACTTTTATTTCTTTTTTAGATGTCTAGCTTTACTAATTGCATCTTTATGATATGAATTTAAGGTTGAATTTGCATTAATGTCAATTTAACCGCCAAAGAACCAACGGCCACATCGGTGCCAGCGCCCACAACCGGCAAGCTCCACCAAAACAACGAAATTGACACGCATAGTGCCAGCGGTCGTTGACTGTTGGGGCGAGTGGCGCGCTGGCACCGATTCGGTACCGCTGGTCCTTTAGCGGCATAACATAACATTACGCCTTTATTCCCCGAAGGGTCAGGCAGAGGTGCACCTAGGTGGTTCTATATTTATATCAACTTTAACTACGTACCTAAATAAATTTGGCGACATTTTAAATGAACTTTCCTATAAGATCGAGTCAGCTTCAAACAACGAGCTAAACCGCACGCAACACATAGTCACGCGACTTCATATAGCGAGTAAATACGTTCCTTTAATCCCTACACATAAAGTTTTGTTAGTGGTTTTACGTCATTTTTATGACTTTTTTCAATGCTATTAGTATTTTAAAATCAACTTAATTTACACTTGCTAAAGTTGATAATGTGTGTATATATATGAAATAAAGGACAATAATAATAACCCCACCGCCGTATCTGTACGTTGACGTCGTGGTGTAGCTTGCGCGCTCCGAACTCTAGGTCTGTGCTGGTACAGTTTACTTTGCCGGAACAGATCTAGGAGGAGGACCCAGAACAACAGAGATACAGAAACCAGCAGGGCAGCTTGTGGCGAGCTGTTGGGCAGTAGCGACCCCACGGACCATATCCCTATAAATCTTGTTCCTCATCTTTGGGTTGTCATTATTGGCCAGCTGGAGTGAACACTGACGAGGAACCTTAATTGGTCGACTTTAGTAGAGCGCAAGAGCAAACGTGTCTGGAGAAAGGAAGTATTGCAATAAGTGCTCGTAGGGAACTTGATCTTCCGGGCTCTGGGATTGTTCTGAAATCCGTGGAATACCTCTCCACTCCTCAAGCACCTCAGGACATGTTGCCACCTTGTCACTACGTCACTATGTGCTAGCGACAGTTTTCGGGGGCCCATTATTGAGTGTGAAAGCCACCCCCTGCCATTTTATCCTTGTATACTCGTACTATAACATCGGTCAGGCATGGGACATAGGCCTTCCATAGTTCTAGGTAATCAATCCACTATAGCCACCCAAACCTATAACCCAATATTTTTTGTTTCCATGTTTTGCACTGCTCCTGCACCAATCAGGGGTTGTCCTTGGGTGCACTTGCCTAGTGCATACAGGGATAATTGTCGGTTGGTGTCTCATTCCATTTAATTTGAAAAGGGTCTCTGCGAGTTGGCTTCGGCCCCTCGTACGCCTACCAACGGACCGGATCTATGGTCCTGAGATTTGTTGAAAAATAATAATAACGGACCGAGAAACTGAAGGTTTCGTCTGTGCAATTATGGAAGAAGTTATTTTGACGAATTACTACCGGAGACACATTATGAAGGACGGGGCGGTTGACGTGTGTCGGGCATGCCATCGTCCGGGTGAGACCATCAGACATATCATCTCTGGTTGTTCTCGTCTAGCTAACGGCAAGTAGTTGCACAGGCATAACCAAGTGGCCAGGATTATTCACCAGCAACTTGCTTTAAAATATAAACTTGTGGATTCTGAGGGACCGTACTACAAGTATGTGCCCGACCCAGTTCTCGAAAATGACCATGTCACGTTGTACTGGCATCGGTCTATCATTACTCACAGGACTATTGTTGCCAATAACCCTGATATAGTCGTGATAGACCGATTAGTGCGCCGTGCAATGATAGTCGATGTTACCATTCCACATGACGTGATCCTCGTGAAAGCTGAGAAACAGAATCAAATAAAATATCTCGACTTAGCACTCTAGGTTGTCGACATGTGGAATGTGGGCTCGGCTATCATTGTGCCGATTGTCATAACGGCCAATCGCCTAATGGCCGAAAGCCTCGACCAACATCTCTCGAGGCTCTCGTTAGGTGGTTGGATCAAGGGCCTGATCCAGAAGGCAGTACTCCTCGATACGGCTCGCATTGTGAGGAGGTTCCTGTCTCTGCAAACCTAACCATCGGTAGCTTGGACCCTGCTCCCGTCACCGGCGGATTTTATTTAATGTTTTTTTTTTATTCCTTTTATTTTAAGAAATATTTAAAAATATAAATGAATAAACGAAATAATAATAAATTTGTATTCACAAAAAACCTAAACTGTGACAATAAGTAATTATACAGAATCGTGTTATACAAAAGGTAGATAATGAGACGGGGTGATGAGGTGGAAATGGCTGTATCTACGCGTATATGTAATGTGTGCGTGCATCTATCATATCATCGCTTGTTGTAAGGAGCACACCTTCTGTGCCCATATATTTTGTGGTGTAACTAAGAATCCATTACGCGAAGTTATCGTAATCGTCGCAATTAGCATGATTTGTGTGAGCTATCGGCGTAAAGTTCGCCGCTCATCGTAATATAATTGTAATGGCGCTCAGATATCGGCTGTGCACCAGTATATTGTGTTTAGTTCATAATTTTGTGAATGAGATTATAACTTGGAGTTTCTAGTGAAAATATCGAAATCTTAACTCTGGCCCTAGGCTTAGTCATTTGTCTCGAGATGTGTTTAAGTAAAAGATCATTGGTGTTTAACCATAACTCAGAAAAACATTGCAATTGGTGAGACCTCTGCCAGAAGATGACCATAGCGCTAGTTTTGCTGACCCACAGTCACACCAACTCGCTCCTAGTAACTCAACCACAGACCTAGGCAAACTACTTTGTACCTTGGCAATGTATCATGATCCGAACAATATTTACCTGCACGTCAATACCAGCTGTTCTATAATAGCCACAGATCATTCACGGATGTTTGTCCTCAATGGGGCGGTTAGCCCGCGCGCCCATTGTCGAGCGGCCGCATATCGCGTAGAAGTAACGCGTCTGCTTCTGATGCCCTCTGGCGGTCGATTTATGTCGTTACGTGGAGATCGTTTATGGCGTGAGTTATGGAATACGTGCGGTGATTTGATTTAAAGGGCTCGCTTGAAGAATAGCTACTTAACTGTTTGGTGGTGAACGAGTAAGAGCGTGCACAATCGTGTAAGCCCGACGTCACGGACAAACAACTGATGGACTAAATGTGCACTATGCAAATGTTCTTATTTCAAGAAGCAAAACAAGATAGAATATGAATGTAATTCTTTCACAAATTAAGACCTTATTTTTATTTTACTTTTATTAATAAAACTCAAACTTTATCACAACCTTGATATAAAAACATCCAAAAGAAAGCCGAAACCTAATCAGAGGTCAACGAAGCTCAATATTAATCTAGTAATTAAATTAATTATACATTCCATAAATTGTGCGCTAGTAAAAATTCAATGAATAAATTGGCAATCCATCGCTGGGCCAATTATGGGGATCCTCGGGAGCGAGCAACTAATTACGCAATGTAATCATCTAAATCACTTTACTAAATTCGGTTTCAATATTTTGAAAGCTCTCGTGTTTGTTTATTTCACAGAAAATGTGATATGTCTCAAGTCCATGTTGCACATTGAACATAATAAAATAAAGTTATTCGAATCAAAAACCAAGATGTAATTTTCAGTTTCCAGAAACTCATTTTCTTTAACGAGTAAGTACAACAGATACCTGCTATAATAGTTTGCTCAATTTTCTCGATATTTACCCGAACAGATTTTAGAACTAAGAAAACTAGTACTCACTTAGAAAATTCAATTTAGGATTATCCGTAGTTATGCGTTTGTTTGTGGTGCATTCTACAGGTACGTTATAGTGTACGATCAGGGAATTTTGCATCGAAGAGATTTCTGCGAAACTTTAGAAGACCAACATTTAGTTCTCGTAACTCTTTAACTTTGTTTTCGGGAGAGTTTGAGCTTTACTGTGAAGTTCATGGTACGTGTGCTTGGAAATTTCATTTCTAGGAAGCGGAACTGCATTGTGAGATATTTTATATACGTCACTTAACGCGTGCCTCGGCTTATAAATGTGCCCAATTCTATCTTACACTTTTAGTTTGACAGTTGTGCGACAGAGATAATAACGATTAGACAAAGTACGTGCTAAGTGAAATCATCAAAATGTCTAAAGGGTCCCAAAACGATCAATAATTGCAATTGTCAAATTTTACGTGATTGATACACATTGGCGCCGGTTCTCTTGGCACAAATGCCTCTAAACTAGACTAAAAGTCACTAAAATTTAGTTTATACAACTTAACATTATTTTAGTTTGACAGCACTAAAATAGTAATGAGTTTTTAATTTAGTGAAAATGGCAATTTTGCTATTCTAAAATTTTGATTGTAATAATTACCAAACCAGACTAAATCTGTCAATTTTTTATCGCGATTAGAAATGTGTGGGATAAAATAACTGGTCATGAACTAAAATTCACATCAACATCTCGACTTCACGTGCAAAAACAGAACTAAATTTATTTTTTCTTTTGCTTATATCTCGAAAATGGAGCGTCCTATCGCAAAAATAATGAAAATTTCGACCCCCTTTAAAAACGTTTAAACACCTAACACTCAACATGTAAGTAATATTTTTTCATATTTTCCATACCTACAAAAAATTAAAAATTCCATATAAAACACTTCGAGGCTAGACCCACTGCGCGCCTCCAGCTCTAAAAAAAATCACGGGTTATGGCAAACCACGGGTACCACGTGGATTCGCGATTGTCAAATTCGATTTTAGTTGTGTCAAAATATTTTTTTTATTTATAGAATTTTGTTTGCAGAATAGCTCTAAGATTCTCATAGTCAAAAAGTAACGAATTTTAGTGATAGTTTAGTTAGTTTAGTTCGGTGTACAAGAGAATCGACACCATTAATGCGCAAATTGATCGTCTATCAAATGCAATTGAAGCGATTGACAATCCGAAACCCTCCGGGAACCTTAAGAATAATCAGTAAGTTTTAGTTTAAATCCCTTGAGGCTTGACCTTTAATATTGCTCTAAGTACATACAATCAATAATTCTAGTCCGTAACTAAGTTTGTAACTCATTTATTATCAAGGTGAAGAGAACTTTATTATTAGAACTTAGTTTCACGCCGTAGCTAAGTGAAGTTAAAAACTAATAGATCTCTGCGGTTGCCAACTAATATTTGTTACAATATTCAACGTTTTAGTAATCATCAGCATTCTCATGTATGAATTGTAAGTGCTGCATAATTGTTTGGCTCCAACAAGAGACTAATTCTTATGGTAGATTTTAATTTGAAATATTTTTTGGTGAAGTAGCCGTTATGAAGGGTTTATCACGAATTCTAATAATGCAAATATTATTAGTATATATTTAAAAGTTAACCTTTTCATAAATTCATTTCAACTATCAAGAAATAAATATAGTCATCGAAGGGTATACTAAGTTAGTGTTGATCCATTTTAACCGACTTCCAAAAAGGAGTAGGTTCTATGTTCGTAGCGTATGTATTTTTTTTAACCGATGTCCCGTCCCGTCAATTGTGGACCGATTTAGATTTTTGTTTTATTTGGAAGGGTATGTTCTCGAAGTAGTCCCATATAAATTTTATTAACTTTGCTTGGATAGTTTTTGAGTTAGAATCAATAACAAAAAAAACACAACCACCTTCCAAAAAAAACACTACAAAGTGAAAGAAAAATAACTTTTATATCGAAGTCGGTGGCAAAAAACGAAAGTTCAAAACCAAAGACCAACTTCCGAAATTAAAGTTATTTAACTACGGCGAAGCAACAAGGAGGGCTATGACCATAGAAATATAAATAACAGGAGAAGTGGCATGGAGGCGTGTCTGTGTCCGCGCGTAATGTTCACAATGCTCATGCGTCAGGCAAATGGCCGTCTCCGCTAACTAGTGCAGTTTCGAACGCGATCGTGATAACATTTAAGAATACCGCGTTGTTTCTTTCAAAAAACTTGGTTTCTTGTAAAAATCGATGCCAAACTAGAAACTTTTTAAATCATAGAACCACTTATTATATATCAGCACAAGTATTTTACTATATTTTATATTTGTGTTGAAAATCATGAAAAACAACAAATCGTAAAATATTTTTTGCCTTTAGTACCTACGTTATTTTAGTTTTCATATACCACAGCGACTGTACTATTATTACAGTAAATATACATTGCTTCTTTACCACTACCTAAGTATGTTGCTAAGTGACTGGACAAGCAATGTAAAACCACAAAATGATATTTTCTTTAAGCGGTTGCATCGCGTGGTACAGCCGCTGTCTTGCGACGGGTTAGTGATGTGGTTATGCAGATCCTCTAACGTAGGCTATCGACAACAATGCTTATTGTCGTATGAATTTATATTACTATTAAAGTTTATTCTTCAATTTGTCAACAGATATAGCCTGATTTGAAGACCGATGTGAAATTTTGTTTTATACTCATTTAGATTTTCCCATAATGTTGAAATTTTTGATTTACAAATTTTTTTTTTAGCCACCTTTATTTTATTTATATCATTTTATTATAAATGTATATCGTTTTTTATTTATTATTTTTTCAGGAACTCCCAAAAATTTTAATAAGTACTTACAATAATAAATGGGAGAATCGATAACTTTCCGATTTAGTCAATCACTAGCGTATATGTAAAATAAATGGCTTTTGCATAGCACAACGATAGCGATCGATGTTTTCGTGTGAGTGAGTTGTACGGTACATGGTGAATGCATGCTGTGTTTGATGAGATAAGGTTTATAATCTATTGTATAGTACGTTCTGATTTATAAATTGCAAGTTCACACTTGTAATTCATTCTTGCTCACGCGCGACCGTGGTAACTGATCTGCATGTGTAGTTGTGGCAAGGTAGAGGGGATCAAGTGAAGACATTGGGTTTCAATACATTTTCAACTACCTACCGGGCATATAATCTTCTTTTTTATATCTATGGTTATGACTTTGACCGGTATGTATGTATGTATGTCCATCTATTCCTTCATAACTTCTAAACTTATTATAATTTGACAAATGAGATATTGATGGAAGCGTGTTCACATGAAATAAGGACAAAAATTCAAGAACAACAAAACTATTTAAACATAAATAAAAGTTATATGTAGTTTTATTTTTAGTAGTGTTTTTTTTGGAAGCCATAATTTTCTTTTTTGTAAAATTTTTGACAATATTGATTGTCAATCAAAGTCAAAAGCTTTCAACATCAACAACAGCTTCTGAAAATTGATGAACTGGATCTCTGTTGAATTTAAAATTTAAAGTTCTGTTCGATATTTCATTACTCAGATCTTATTTCTTACTCAAGAATGATGGTGATTGGTGATCGATGTCACAATAATTATCAAAGTCAAAATCAAATAATTTATTTCAATTAGGCATATAAAACGCACTTTTGAACGTTGAACTAGAGGGAGTATCATTAACCACCATATGATTATATAATTTATGCATACAAAATATTGTAAAAACATTTTAAAAGACTAACGGTGAAGTTTTTGTCTATTCTTCTTCATACTAAAACTACCTTTTGGAAGGGGCGACTAGAATCAATTAAATTTTTTGTAAAATTGATGTTCAAAAGTGTTTTTATGTGCCTGATTGAACTAAATGGTTTGACTTTGACTTTAACTTTGAGCAAGTAACGCAAAATAAGTAAGATAAAAGTCGTAGGTAACAGCAAAATTCATTACTGATCAGTTACCTTAAGTACCTACCAACAAAAAAGTGTAGGTAACGTCGAAAACATCTGAAGAATCTATCCAACTTACTATATTGTCTGAATTATTTAGTTTATTTGAAAGATAGCTGAGATGGAAGAAAATAACCAAGATTTAAAAATAATAAAAACCGGCCAAGTGCCTGTCGGACCACGCACAGTGAAGGGTTCCGTAGTTGGGATGAATTTATCCCAAGAACAAACTTAACATTGTAGTTGAAAAACATGTTCTCCTATAGGTTCGGAATGTAGGGGAGAACATGTTTTTCAAACTGCAAATTTAAGTTGTTCGATTATTACTCTATAACCTGTAAAGCCTACGTAGCTAACGGGCACGCCACAATTGTGCCGATAAGTCTCCTCTTTAAGGAGTGGCTAGAGAGGCGCCACGGCATCCTCACCTTCCGCCTGACGCAGGTGGTGAGGACCTGCGTCAGGCGGAAGGTGAGGACAAGTGTGTGGATCGCCCGGAGGACATGGTGGAGCATACGGTGGAGGTCTGCCCGGCTTGGGCGGGGCACCGCCGTGTCCTCACGGAGGCGATCGGCGGCGGCGATCTCTCGCGTCTGGCCCTGGTTCAGGCCATGGTCCGGAGCGAGAGTGCATGGGAGGCCATCACTTCCTTCTGCGAAGCAGTAATGCTCGCGAAAGAGGAGGCGGAGCGCGCGAGGGAGACGCGAGATTCGCGCCTTCGCGCTCCTAGTCGCCGCAGGAGACGCCCCGGGCATCGGGAGTAGCGAGCCGACTTCCGGCCACCGTAGGCGCGGGCTTGTGGACGGTGAACAATGGGTAGCTCGCCGTCCGATAGGGACCAGGCCCAGGTCGACGGCACGTTGTGTTCCACGCGCGCCTCATTGAGATGTCAGCACCAACTGACGGGGTCCGGAAGGGCCTATGCCTGCCGGGGTTGCGAGTTTGTCCGAAAGGGATGTCGCGACCCCGGCACACAGGCAACGGAAGGAATACGGGTGGGTTTTAGTCAGTAAAAGTCTGACACGCCCTCCCGCTCCGCCCAGAGTGGGAGAAGTTATTTGATAATTTCCCACCCTCAAAAAAAAAAAAGGGTGGACACTATACTCTAACAAAAACGGTTCATTTGTTTGACAACATTTGTTTGGTGCATAGCGTGGCCGCTGCAGTGGATGATCTCGCCTACATTTCCATACATAGCGAAGCTTAGTACACATTCTGCGTCAGATTCCACTTGCGTAGCTTATCCGTGGGATGCTGTGGAGCGCCGCGCGTTGTTACCCACAATTAGGTTTATTCCGATCGGATCCGTTAGGAACGTGGATAACATCAATATTTTGTTCCGATCCGATCCCATTTGTGGGATTCTTTAGGAATGTGGATAAAATAATGTAAATTACTAAACCGGTGCAATACATCAAGCTAGGCGATGCGACACCGCATGCGACAACGTACTGCACACTAGCGCTTTACAAAATATTTAGAGTAAATTTGCAGCCAGCGAGCTGCATTACATATTTTATCACGAGTTTGTGTGACCGCAGGATAGCAAAAAGTATGCAAAACAACTGCACAAAATAGATGGCCCACAAGTTTATTCCATTGCTGGGAAAACGCCATAAACTCACTGCGTGTTGGTGCTTTCAGGCTATTCTTAAATCTAATTTCCTTTGCCATGATTCACGGCAACGTATGCTTATCTACCCAAGAATCCTACGATTGTCTTAGAAAGTAGATACCTTGGTAATTTTTTTTTAGAATGCAATAAATTAATTCCGTTCGGAATTTTTATTTCTAAACACAAACATTTATTAACTGTTTTACTTAGATTAGGCCTACTTGCACGTTCTTGGGTTATTCTAAATAACAAATAATTAATCTTGCACCACCAAGAGTTAGAATTAAACCTAGAGTTAAATTTCTAAATATTTAACCCACCGATGTGGGAGAGTTAAGTCGCTAAAGTCGGGGTTAGAGTGTTGTCAAAATAAATTGATGTTATGAGGTACCATTGATAACTTATTTTGCATTTTATATTGTTCGACATAAGTGAAAATTCGGTACTTCAGCAGGCAGTATATTCATGAACTCATAAAAATAAAAATAATATTATTTTTTCTTTTATGACGTTTTTGTCAATCTATAAACTTAATCTCCATGGAAACCACATACAATAAGATAAAACGAAATGTCATGTAATAAAATTATCTTTAAAATTTTATCTTAATGTAAAAGAGATGGGTATACAATTTCCGTTTATTCATTTTTGGTCGGATTACATATCAGGACAAAGATATTGCAATTTTATTTTATGTTTCGTCGATTGAACTGCAATGTTCCCAAGTCATAACACTAATGTCAGGTTAACTACATACCCCGCTGTTACTTTTTAGTGGCGCAACGCGTAATAAGAGTTAAAATACTAATTACTTAACTCCGAGTTTACAAACTACGTTTATTCATTTAATCCGGCTTAACATGCAAGTGGGGATTGGAATTTATTGTTTTAAGAAAAAAAAATTATCTAAGTTTCCTTGATTATGATATATATATATATATATATATATAGTAGTCGGTAGCTGTACAATCGTGATCTCCTTTATATTTAACCCCTGTCAGTAAGGATTGACAAGGGCACTATCGGCCACTACGGAGTGTGAAGTTTCCCATATTGTAGCTTTAATAAAGGTACAAAGGTTTTCTTATTAAATTATACCTATAATGTGTATAAAAAACTTTTGATGGTATACCCACCTAACTAAATTAATTTTGAAATTAAGTTTCTCGGTAATTGGTTTTCTAAATATTTTCTTACTTACTTAAAAATAATAGGTATTAATTCTATTCTGTGAGTACCTAAACTTTAAGAATAGAATAGAATAGAATAATTTTATTTTTGCAAATATGGGTAGATGATACATCAATAGGTGTTAGTAAAGTACAAAGATCAGCCATATTTTGCCATTAAGCATGCAAATATTTACATCAAATTATTATCATATCTTATCTTAATTACATAATAAGAATACAATAAAATATTAAATGTCAACTAATCGGAATCAAAGTTAAAAAAAGAAAAAATGTCAAATCAATTAAATAATAATAAGCATGTCAATCAGTAAGTGAATCATCATTAAGAAAATTGTCAATCGTATAATAGCATTTTGTAAGTAGAATTTCATTAAGCGCCCTTTTAAATTTTAATACAGTCATATTTTTAATAACATTTGGAACTTTATTATATATGCGAGGGGCAATACCAAAAACACTTTTTTGCATTAGTGCAGTTTTACATTTCACTTGACATAATTTATTCACGTACTGTGTCCGTATTGGATTTTTTCTGACTTCCGATAATTTTTGAAATAATTGTGGGTTACATTTCACAAACAAGGCCGTTTCCAATATATATAAAGAAGGCAAGGTTAAAATCTTTAGGGATTTAAAGTGGGGAACACAGGTATCAGTCATCTTCAGACCGCACATTGACCTGATGCATCGCTTTTGTAACTTAAACACCAGTTCTCTATCAGTAGACTGCCCCCAGAAAATAATGCCATATCGTAAAACAGAGGCAACTAGTCCATGATAGGCTGTTAAAAGAGCCTGACTGTTAACCTTCTTTGAGAGCTGATAGAGAGTGTAAGCGGATTTGCTAAGTTTTTTACATAATTCTTCTAAGTGAGGCTTCCACGTAAGTTGATTATCTATAGTAATACCTAGAAACTTAGCCCTATCCACTTCTTCAATATCACAGCCCTTGTAGAAAATATTTATCTTTGGGTTTTTGCACCGTTGATAAAAATGCATGATTTTTGTTTTATTGAGATTTATAACTAAATTATTATTATTAAGCCAATTTACTATGTCATTTAAACAAATATTGATGTCATTCTTATAATTATTCAAATCAGTACATTTTACAATGGCTGTGCTGTCATCTGCAAAAAGAACCATTTTGTTGGTTGTTGTTTCCGGGAGATCATTAATATATATCAAAAAAAGTAGCGGACCCAGTACGCTACCTTGTGGGACTCCATATTTTACCTGCCTAGGTTTTGATACATATACTGTTTCTAATTTACTTTTTGGACATATCCTACAAATTTCTGTGCACTGGAGTCTATTACTAAGGTATGATTCGATAAACTTTAAAGATTCACACTGAAATTATACTATTAGAATTTGACAAATGATTGCCGTTCTTCTTCTTAATATTATAACTATGATGTATGTTCCAATATTATTAGCTTCATTCATTTATTTAATTAACATAAATTTGCATGCCAGTTTTAGCGAATTGTTTTAGAAACTGTTAAAATACCCGACCATCTGTAATGTACTACAATTCTCATTAACATGACAATCTCACAAAGACAATGATTTCAAACTCAATCAGCGTTTCTAATGATAACTGTTTGAATAAAACTTCAAAATGGCTTCATGACTATTTCCACTAGATTAATTAAAGTTCAATCAAAATGAAACAATATTATTATAATCTGTTTAACGAAGATAAATCTTATCACAAGTATTTAATAAGTTTCAACGTTCAACAAGAACAAAGATCGAATGAAAATTAGCCGAGAAAGCGAAACGATGGAAGTTATGGACGAAGGCCGAATTAAAATATTAATTCTATTTAAAGTTTTAAAGTTTCCGGGAATATTCTAACTTTTGAGAAACGCGAACGAACTTGTTTGACTATCAATAGCTTACTCGATCCATTTTTAACCGACTTCCAAAAAAAACTGATTTTTAAAATTCTTTTTTTTGTATGAAAGGGTATGCTCCCAATTTGGTCCCATATAAATGTTATTAACTTTGCTTGGAGTTTTTGAGTAAGCTTCAATAATATGTATTTTTCCCACTTAGTATTGGGTCCCCACCTATGAAATTGGCGTTTTTTTCTCACAAATAGAGAACCTTATCACTTCTATGAATTAAAATATTCATCAATTTTATTGCTTGGTATTATATCGAATAATGACCATCATAGACAACTATACTACTAATATAATTAACTATACTATAATTTGTCAAACTTTTCTGTTATAAATAATGGATACGAGGCTTTTGGCTCATCTGTAAAGTGGTATTGTTTTTTTTTTTTTTTTTTGTAATGTGCGTTTGGTTTGTGCAGAATAAACACTTTTTCTTTCTTTTTTTTTTTTTTTCTATCAATTGTAAAAAAATCCTTATTACTTATAGTTTATAAACATAAAAAATACCTTAAAAATTACTCGTCATTTTGTTAGCAGAAATGACCACTATTTGTTTTAATTTAGCCAAAACTTATTTTTGTCGCTTAATCTAGTAGCATATTATGTTATCTTAGTTTTTAAACAATAGCGCATAAAGTTTTAAAACATTAGTGTTCATGGTTGTTATATAAATAAAGAAAACGTTAGTATGAAAAAAGCAACTTCTTTCAAATTCTCCATACAAAACGCTGATTTCATAGGTGGGGACCTAATATATGTGGATAATATGATGTTATCTTCCTGTCACTGTTTACATAGCAGGTAGTGGTATTCGAATTTGTGTTGGGTAAGTACCATAACTAAAAAAGTGAAAAAAAAAAAAAAAAAACTATAAAGTGAGAAATAACTTTAATTTCGGAAGTCGGTCAGCTAAAAACGAAAATTCAAAACCAAAGACACCGACTTCCGAAATTAAAGTTAGTTTTGACTTTGTAGTGTATTTTCTTTGGAAGTAGGTTGTTTTTTTTTTTTGTAAAAAGTTTTTATTGAAGAAGTTGTTAAGAAAATAATGTCTGAAAGATTAACCGACCAACCGCGCACAGTGTGGATTCATTAAACAAAAAATAAAATAGTTTGCGCAACGTTTACACGCACACGCCTTATCTTAGATTTTTAAGGTGTCCACCAACTTTCAGTGGTTTCACTCGGTAGAAATAACTCACTGGGTTGAGTTATGATTAGTGGTAGTGGTTACTTGAACAGAGTGGTTGGACTAAGTTATTTTGTGATTGTTTCTAAGGTCTCAGTAGGTATCTAAACCAACTGAGCTTACGGCAAATTAATCCCACATTAGAAACACAATATTAAAATTAGGATCAAATTAAGGCCCGTGCAGACCAGCGCGACGCGACGGCGCGACGACGCGACTCAAACAATACGATTTCTAAGAAAACTTCACGGTATAACAATAACCGGTGTCGCGTCGCGCTAGTCTGCACAAAGCTTTAATGAAAATATAGACGTTGTTTTTAGGGTTCCGTACCTCAAAAGGAAAAAACGGATCTCTTATATGATCACGTCGTTGTTCGTCTGCCTGTCTGTCTGTCAGTCTGTTGAGACCGATTTTCTCACGTTGAGAAAATGCAACATTTTCACAACGTTGCATTAAAAAGGTAACAAGTTGAAATTAATATCAAATACGTAAGTCTACAGTCCCTTGGAAAACTAAAGCTTTTAAGTCAACGCAATAAAAAAATACGGCCATTTATGGGACATTATTTTGTTACTCGCAAATAGATCAAAACCTATAGGGTAGTTCCCGGACCTCAAGAAGCAAGGTCTTACAGCACAAGAAAAGGAAAAAGTCTGAAAATCATTTATTTGTAGTTTTATCACGCGAAACATTGTTTTTTTTTGCTTTTACAAACTTACATTTGCAGTTGGAGAATTGACCGTGACATAGATCGATGTATCGGAGAACATGTTTTTCAACAATAATGTTATGTTTGTTTTTGGGATAAATTCATCCCAACTACGGAACCCTTCCTTGCGCGTGGTCCGACACGCACTTAGCCGGTTTTTTAATACTTTATAATTAAAAGAAAGTATTACAGCTAAAAAAGACACAATTTCTTTCCGAAATCCGTTTTGCCTGTAGCCCAGTCTTATAAACAGTTTGCTCAATCTAGTTATCCTTATATTTAAGACAGCGCCATCTACCGGACCTTTCCGGAAGCTATAAGAAAACGCGGAGGTTTTGTGCCTCGTTTCCTTCAAAACGGTTCACGACACCCAACATTTTTGTCTCTATACATTTCTGTTCTAGCAACTTCATATCGTAATATAAGATAGAGGGCAACACTTGTATGAAAATGATAGATATAGGGAAATGAAAGAAACGGTTTTGGACAAATTAGGTACTTTAGGTAACTTTACTGCAAACAGTTAGAAGTTTTGCAAAATGAAAGTAATTCTCATTATTACGACAATAAACACCAAAAGAACGACCATTATCATTAGCAAAAAGGAAGGTGGTGTCCTAGATAACATAACGTTTTGCACGCTTTTGCTATTTATAGACAATTCTGTTCTTTATGGTAACAAAGGGGACAAGTAAAAGTAAAGAGACGTATATGCGACAAAAATGTATGGTTAAACAGTCGCTAATCATTTGTTAACTTTAAGCAACGTTTATGAATAAAGGGGTAAGTATACAGTGAACGCATACTTTGATTATGCAATCTAGAGTTTTCTTCTGAAAAACAATAAATACATTAGTTAATTCAAGAAGTAACATTTTTAAAGTGCCAATAAAAAGAAAAAGAACAAAAAAAGCTCCCTCCACACAAAATAATGCAAGCGAGCCACGAGCCACTCGTGCCGCCATCTTGAATACACAGCTTCAGCGAAAATCTCCCCACGTTGATTGTTTAATCTCGTTCCCGTGAGCCTCCCCCAACTACACATTAAGAGGCAAGTTTGTGTTCCTTAACTATTCTCTTTAACTACAGTAAGGAACCTACAACGAGTTGAATTAGTAACTTAGTTGTAACTACAAACATTTTATTTATGTTAAACTGCAGAAGCTGTAAATATTGTTCAAAATGTAGGTAGTAGGGATGTAAGTCTATTCTTAATGCTCAATACTCAATTATTTATTGCATTCCACAATGTGTAATTGTGTACTCAGACGGTTACTTAAAATATATTGAGAAAATTATGAACCCTGTCGGGCGCAGCAAAGTAATAGGACAGAGGAAGCTTTGAAACTTAACTTATTAGTGTATATACCTTTTTCCAATGTTGTTAGAAGTTTATTTTCTAATAAATATTTGATAACCCGCCAGTGTACAGCGCTAGAGTGAACAGGGATCATCTGGGCACGCTCGTTTCATCCAGGGACTGAAAGCGGTTACGGTCAAAGATTAAGATACTTCAAAAATATACCTGTACCGGTTTAAAGTAAGGGTTGAGCTATAATACCGATGCCTTTTTAAATAAAGGTTGGGCTAAACCGTTATTTAACCTTTACACGATTTCGGTACCGAAAAACATGTGAGACGGCGCGGCGCGGGTGTGTGGGGGGGTCGAACACGTTAGAACTTGTGTATTTAGGAAGGTTTAGGTACTGCTACCGATACATTTATAAAGGTTAAGGTCTGCTACCGATACATTTATAAAGGTACCGATATTTCTACCGAAATATACCGGTATCCATTTCCAACCTCAAAATTTCGCTACTGAAAAAAAGAACGGTAAGTATCGAAATATTTTGGTAACACTTATTTAACGGTATGACGTCATACCGAAATTTAAAGGTACCTTCATTTTTGGGTAATTCAGTCCCTGGTTTCATCGTTGACCTCATACAACGCTTTCAATCGGGGCAAAAGGACCGAAGGACGAAGGACTATTTGGCAAAAAATAGCAGTAGCAGCTTAATTGATACGAGTTTTAAATGTCCTAGTAAGGTACCCGTTCCACCGCCGGCGATTAACGAGAAACGAATAGAGATATCAACTAAAATTAGTTGACGAGCAATCAGCAGCGAGTGCGCGACGGCGACGAGCGATTACTCGCTGGTACCAACCGTGAGTCTCTCAGTGAATGTTCTGCCCGTTAGCCAGCGTCGCTGGGCGAGTTGTTTCTTTGATAGGTCTTGTCGCTGCGACAAACGAGTATCCGCCAGAAGTGTGTACAGCAACTGTTAATATATGTATCTCTTTTGCTTATAGGGGACCTACAATCTTTTGTACGTACTTGAGCGAGAAAATCGTTGAAAAAATTCAAAAGTCATTTATTCAAACTAGGCTGAGAATCAGCACTTTTCGAACATCAAAATTACATAAGACAATCCCGCAAAATAAATTACATTACGCAACACAAAACATAACTAAATTATTAGCCATATGTCGCGCTAGCACACGCCAATATACCAACCAAAATCATCGAGAACTATACTCAGGCAGAAATAAAAACTAAACGTAAACAGAACTTAATATCTAAATAAAAGCCTCCAGGCATAAAGGGCGTGCCCGCTTACATTTAGCTATATATAGCTGTAACTGGAAGTTATAAATGATCAACTATTCGCTTCCTCGTCGGCGGTGGGACAGGTGCCTTACAGTCTAAACATTCTACTAAAGTAGCTGTAGACTTTCCTGTAAATAAAGTCCGCTAACATTTTCGCACTTAGCGACCTGAACTTCTCATTGTAATAACATAATTAAGTCGGCCCTCCGGGAATTGAACCTAAATCTTTGATGATAAAAATGTGGACCAGAATTCGCTCGTGCCACGTAATTTGATTTGAATTTTTTTACTCTTGTGAAATAATTTAATCGTCGACACAGCTGTTTTATTTCAGACATAGTTTATGAAGATAAAAATTTTCGTTGTAGGTAGATAATGTTAGCTTAAGCCACTGGATATAAGATAACAGACCCAATTATCAGCACTTTATGAAATCCTTTTCATGTTTGATTTTGAATATATAATACTATATTATTCCCTAAATTGATGTATCCATAAAACTTCTTGTTTAATGATGTTTAATGATGTTTAATATTTAAAATACTGTTCATTGGATTTCTCGGTAGGTAATGAAATAGCATTTAAACTACAACTGAAAAGAACCAGCCAAGTGCGTGTCGGACCACGCACAATGAAGAGAGCCGTAGTTGGGATGAATTTATCCCAAGAACAAACTTAACATTGTAGTTGAAAAACATGTTCTCCCATACGGAATGTATGAGAGATCATGTTTTACAAATTGCAAATTTAAGTTGGTTGATTAATACTTGTACAGCCTACTTAGCTCTGATAGTTTTTCTTTTAATTTCGTTATATGTATATACTACTGCTGTGATTTTTTTCACAAATCCAAGTACAACCACTTAGCTGGCAGGGGGAGGGACACTTGACTCTAACAAAAAATTTCAGTTAAAAGCTTAATATTTCGCAAACAGCTTCCTGAATCCAAAAATAGTTTTCACAAACTCACAATATTTTGAACAACCTTTCTAACGATACCCTACAACATGGGGTAGAAGATTAAAAAAAAACATTCTCACTTTACGTGTAGGGCGGGTACCCTAAAAAAAAATATTTTGCTTGATTTTATTTTACCACTTTGTCGGTATGTTTAATATGGGTGGTGGTTACATATGCCAAATTACAGCTTTCTAGTACTAATCGTCTCTGAGCTAAGCCACGGACAGACAGACGGACATGGCGAAACTATTAGGGTTCCTTGCTTACTACGGAACCCTAAAAATGAACCTACCTCCATTTGTTTGCACAATTGTAACCAGTTATTAGCACCTAATTACCCAGTTACCAGCGCTTAGGGCAAATAAAATACATTTTAAAATTATGAATAAAATTATTTTTATTGCTATTAATAGGAATTTCTTAGAAAAATACTTAACAAATTACAATAATTGTCGACATTAAGCAATTCAAATTAAATTAACAGTGCAAATTACGTATTGAAATTAGATAAATCCGAGATGAGAGATGAATTAGATAAATGCATAAAAGTTAACCAATTATCAGCATTACCTATGCGGATAAATGGTAAAATGTAGTTTCAGCATTTCAACATTTGGAAAATGATCTCACATCATATTTTTTTACATTAAAATTCATTATTCATCCTTACAGAAAAATACTAAATTTAAAAAATAGCCTATTATTAAGTCTACACATAAAAAACAAAATTGGATTTAAATTTTTCAGCATGGGTGCTGATAAATTGGATTTCTGTTTAAAAATAAACCCAGATGTTGTCACCCTATATTTTGAAATAATCTAATAGCCCGGGGAAGTTACGCCGAATTTTAGGCTAACTTTGCATTAATTTAAAACAGAGATTTTTTTCATTTAACTTATACGGACAAGGGAGTTTGTTCAAATGGATAGGTACCGCGAAAAGTACACCTCCGTGTGTACATGTTTTTAAAGAAAACATCTAATTTCAATTTTACGTGGTAGTTAAAATATTAACAGATGTTTGTATTGAGTGTTTGTCGAAGAGATGTCACAAGTAGGTCAAAAAATTTAACATTTTCGCCCACGGAAATTTCCTTAAAAATTAAATTAAGATTTTTTTTATTGTACTTCGAGCAAAAATATTAACAGCAGTTTTTTTGCATTAAATTACTTAATTAAATATTTTAATACGCTACAGCAAAATTTAACATATTGTACAAGCGTTTTTGCAATAACGATTCAGGCAAAAATGTAAGAGAGTTAACTTTAGTTTAAATTTTATTTATAGGCACTATCTCACTTAATTACAAGAAAAAAAACCACTGTTAACATTTTTGCTTGAAGAACAATAAAAAAATAAAAATAAACCGTGGAGGTAAATGTTTAATTCTGAAATAATATATTAATTTTACTTTTTTTTTTACATAATATACTTAACCAAAATTTTCCTGTTAAATAGTTTGAAAATGTTTAATTTTTTTATATTATTTGAAGAGCTAAGTTCAAAAGCAGGATTAATGAAAAAAACGCTGTTAGGATTTAGTGCAGGGTTCATACCTAATTTCCCGGGCCTATAACAGAAATCTTTAAAATCCTATTGAAATAATTCTCGTAAAACATTAGAAACAGAAATTCAATTCACTTCATTTATTCAATAACAATTTTTACATCGTGTCTGATGTTCTATAGGTAACTAAATACCTATAAAAGAAACATCATGCATGCAAAATATATATAAATCATTACAATAATCCAAATTACATTAAAATCAGAATAATAATAAAAGAATTTAAAAAATGTCATACGTCGATTCATAAAATTCTATAAAATTTTCATTTCATATCAATAAAAGTATGTTAGTTTCAACTTTTGTATTAATTTATAATTCATCAATAGAATATATACACTTATTTAACAAGAACCGTTTAATTTTGTTCTGAAACCCACTTGTATATACTAGACTTTTTATTTCAGTCGGCAGTTTATTGTAAATTTTTAATGACTTGTGGTAGGCGCTACGAGTATGCTTTACAATGTTCAGGTGGCACTTGCTTCATCTGGAGATCTTTTCTTCTTGTACTCTTCCTTTTTTGTCTTTCATCTTCAGTCTCATATTCAAAGATATATTTTGATAATAATCAAGAAAGAAAATATCTACATATGCATATTAGGTTTGATTTCGCCTATCATGCGCCACCCGAATACGGCGAAGCAAAAAGAAGGGTTATGATCTTGACCGGTATGTTCACCTGTTCCCTCATAACTTCTAAACTGCTTATCATAATATGACAAATGAGGTATTGTTGGAAGCGTCTTGATCGTCTGTGGGTTATAGAATATGGCACCCTCTAGAGGACATAAATTGATAAACTAAAAAAACATGTTACCATGTTGGGAATCAAATGAAAGGGCTTAATTATCACATTTAAAATATGTATATATTATAACCCCAAAATAAATTAAATGAAAATAAAACTCATATAACTAGAACCCAATTACGACAAAAGAGTCATCTAAAAAGGTATAAACAAGACATCACAGACAGACGAATTAAAAATCAGGAGTCACGTAATTTGTTCGATTTATGCGCTAACACGTGTTACTCCGGATTTATTCTGCTTTCGTCCTAACGTTGTTTATACATGAGAATAAATGGTTTTAGAAAAATAATTTGCGACCAACCCAAAGGCCGAAGTTATAATGTAAGATTAAACTTTCGCAAAGGAGAACTTTTACATGATTACAGCTGTACCTAATCTTGTGAACGTATGCTCTACATACTGCTAGCTATACATATTATGTATACATACATGTATACATTTCGATGTAGTGCGAAGTTACAAGTCGTATTACAGGCTCTCGAAGTTTATCAAAGGGTCGTAGTTTTCTCATCAAAGTAAAAGAAAAAGTGTTCGGAGGCTTTGAAGGATTATTGGTAATAACTGTGCTTCGACACGATACATGTTATTTTATTGTGATAAATGATCGCTTTTGTTATGAGTTTCGTTAGATTTTAGAATTAAAACAAAATGTTAGAGTATCTAATTATAAGATACTGGAGCTTATGATTACAGGAGAGATCAGAAGAGTAGCTCAGCTATAGTTACCTACCTAGTAAACATTAGTACCCAACGAAAGAAAACATACATGCACTAAGTCTACCATTTTATTTATACTTTAGCAACAATATCTGGGAAAATGTCTGCTGTCAAACTCTTCTACAACCTCTTAACCGACATACAGACGTCGTAAGCATAGTAATAAGGTCCCTTTGGCGCCCTCTCGGTGCGGAACCTGACATAATATCCTAAACTAAAGTAGAAATGGCATTTTAAGCACGAAAAGAAATACGCACTTAAGTATGCCACACAGTATTCTAGGTCAGGTTAAAAAATAAGTCTTTTACAACGAAATCCCGAGACACTCCGGCAATATTCCTGAAGGTACTGTAACGTACATTTTTCTTTCAACAAGTTAGACACATTTTACTCATACAAAATAATTCAAGACGGCTCTCTATCTATCTATCTCCTCTTACTCTATTGAAACTGCGCACTACGCCAGGCCAGCTCAAGGCCAATGTTGTAACACTAACGTGTGGCCTGCTGTACCTACTTAATAATATAATAATAACAAAACAACAACAACATAGTATTGTTCAATAAGGTGTTGTTTCAACATTTTAAGTACCTACCCATCTAATAAAAATTTAAGAGAAGGTACTTTCAATGACGTAATAATGCATATTTTACAAGAATGTTCCAAAGTTTAAGCAAATAACTATAAACAGTAAGAATTTAATTGTACGTAAAATTATACTTTCGAAAGCTTCCTTAGTTAATGAATATCGTTTAATTTAATGTTTTTCAAGAAAACGTCTTCGCACGTAAAGTAACTTACATTGTTCGTAGCAGGAAAATAATAATTCTTTCTACAAGGTTAGCTCATACATCTTAAAGTATCTGGATCTTACTGAATATGAATTTGAAAGGAGCCGTATTTGTAAGAATACGTACTGAATGCGAGGATTACGTGTTTCGGAACAGCTTGGGCTTGAGCAATGCTTTTAGGTATGGCGTAGAGGGTGAACGAGATAATATAGTTTCTGTGTTACACGTCGCGGAATATATTCTCTTCCCATCTGAATATTTCAGTGGCTGATGATATCAACTGTTCCGTATCCAACAAGACAGTTAGCGGAAGTGTGTTGTTTTAAGCACCAGTATTTCTTTATTCGAGTTAATTTATCTTTTTTATAAGCACGTGTTTCTGTGAAAAATAAACCAGTTTATTTGTCCTAATGTAAGTGTGTATTATACGGGTATACAAAAGTCACCTGAATAATCAGGTGACTTTTGTCAGGAAATTACCCATGAAATCATTATATTAAAAACAAAAACATTTCTTCGCTTAGTAAGTACATATCTTTAGGATCCTTACTACAAGATTTACGTACGCTTTAATAGTCACGTGCGCCTAGGATATATTGGCCTGAAGATTGATGTTCCGTTCAGAAAGCACCCGGCTATCGTTAGAATACTAACTGTTATTGATAGAACTTCAACTACGGCTAAGCGTTATCATTAATTATCCTTATTGGATCGCCCCATAAATATTTTACGATCGAAATCTATTGTACATTTTGTTCAGTGTGCTTAGTTTTAGTGACCAAATGGTTTCCATGGCACTGTTTAGATACTGTATCAAAGTATAATAGTGAAAGCTTTAATTAATCTGTGTTAGTAAACTGTAATTTCAATAGATTTGGAAAAAAAATATGTCTTTATCGGTATTTACTGTACCTACCTAATCTTTGAAAGCAACTACCATTTCCTTAATATTATTATGTTCAATTTCCAATTAAAAGAAGATTTGTATTGTGGCTGAAAAGAAAAATAGCTAATTTATCGAAACTGATCCAACTGTCTTAAAGCGTATATTTACCGTGTTCCTGTAAAATAAATAAGAACAGAAGGACCACAACACTAAAGTTGTCACTGAAATAGTGACAAGTTGTCATTGTCCCTAATAGCTCTCCATAGGAATCCAAACATAAATATTATAGTCCAATAAACTATGTGGGGTTTTTTTGTAATTGGAACAGCAACATTAAGATCACGATATAATTATTGATTCAGGACACCAACGGACTTTATTTCAGTTTTTAAATATATTTTTTTACAAAATTTAAGTGGGTCAATGCCCGCTATTGCCTTGCTAAAACGCGACAACGGTATAGTATAGAATAGCGGTAGGTGCGCAGGATTTAGCAACAGATGTATGACGACTGGTTCTACAGCTTGAAACCCATTTTTAGGGTTCCGTAACTCAAAAGGAAAAAACGGAACCCTTATAGGATCATTCGTGTGTCTGTCTGTCTGTCTGTCCGTCTGTCACAGCCAATTTGCTCCGAATCTAATGGACCGATTTAGTTGAAATTTAGTACACATTTATGTATTTATGTGACCCAAACACGGACGTGTAACGTAAATAAATGAATTCTGAATTTTAGGGTTACTTTTGGGGAGCAAATATGAAAATAAAAATAAAAAGTTTTGCAAAGTGAACTGTGTGACATATCAAATAAAAGGACTTGTTACTTGTTAAACTGCTTACTTTTAAAGATATTTAAGAAAATTGATGAAAATTTACCATTCCCCCCACATATCCAAAACTATTTAGCCACTTAAAAAAAAATGCCGATGGTGGTTCTTTACTCATAGATTACAGGAAAACCTATAAGAAGTCTATGGTCTTAAAATAACATAATAAATCTCTCAATATTGATGTTGTAATGTTAAGTTTGTTCTTGGGATTAATTCATCTCAACTAAGGAACCCTTCATTGTGCGTGGTCCGACACGCACTTGGCAAAGCAAAAATATCTTGTGAAAACTGAACACAGAAGAGTTTGCCATGGAAAGATACGAGTACCATCTGTGTTTTTCCATTACTCTTGTTTTACAAAGAAAGAGAGAAATAAAGAAACTACATTTATTTGCACTAATTAAGCAATGAGCAATTTATAACAGCGATCGCTAAATTTACCTAGATAGCGGTACAATAAACAGCATCGATGTACGTTGCTTTGTCGATGATTACCTTCTGCACACTCTATTTCGTGTCCGGGTCGTACGACTAGCATAGTTTCTCCGAGATAGTTGCGTATCCGTCGCACCGACTGCGGGACGGCAGCGGTATGTGATAGCGCTGGTGTGTCTCTCGTATACATGCTCGTTTATTGTCCCCCTTTCCCCAACTCCCCATGGAAGATTGGGGACATAAAAATCTTTCTTATATCTATGGTCGGGGAATATTCGAATATTCGGTGTTGTTATTTCTGTCCCTGCATCGTGACGTAAGCCTGTACAGATAGAAACAGCTTCTCAGTTTGAATTGGCCATTGCATTATTTAGTTGACCAACTATGTCTTGTGTGCACCAACTAAACGATCTATCTATCTATCTATGTATGCAGGTACACCTAAACTAAGTATATTATATTATGTTTGACTGTGTAGATCGTCCTCTTTGTGACTCATATTTGTGTGACAGTCCTGAAACTGAAACACATCCAGTTTAAGAGAGAGTAGATTTTAAGTTTAACGCCCAAGTAGTTGAGCTGGGCCTTGTTGCACCACAAATCACTAAATACGTTAAGCGCTAAACCTTTTTAAACACCATTCTCTGTCTCTGTCAACTTCAAAAGTTTAACAGAAATACGATGTTTTAAATTCGTGTCAAATATTATGTTTTATTTTACCACAACGGGGATGTCTTGGGCCTGCATCTCACCTGATGGTAAGTGATGATCAGGCCGAAGGTGGAAACGAGCTTCACCCGGAATCTTCAACCACAGAGGAACTAGCTATCTTACCACCAACTGCCGAAACACAACAATGCTATCAACATTTTTGTTATGCTGACAGACTTAGATAGGATGGTGGTAGCTATCCAGGTGGCCTTAGAACAAGTCCTACCACCAATCAAACCGAGCAACAAACTTTGCCCCCACTGGGAATCGGATCCGGTACCTCTGGGTCTGAGACAGATGGTCTAACCACTAAACCACCGAGGCGATTAAATATGTAGCTTATTTCCAACTTGCCGTCAATATGCGATTTATACCAGCTCCGTTCATAACAGAAAAAAAAAAAATAACACAATGTTACTATGAGTTCAGGAAACTAATAACAGTACATCAGTATTATTCCTCGAAATCTAAATAAAGAACGTTGCCAGCAGTATTCAATTTAATATAGTTTCCTAGTAGCCGTAGGCACTATTTCAGTGCAATATCGGAAAGTAAATATGCAAATTTTCAGCTCTTAGGGCTATTTTATAGCGCGGCACAGAACCGTGCTATTTGGAGCTACAAAGCTTTCAATCTATTAGAATGTGCTAAATGACTGATTGAAAATAGTTTCAATAGAACAGTTAAAGCAATTAGTAAATTGCAAAACCGAGTTTCACGTAGACGTTGATAAGTTTCACTATTCGTTTACATTATTGTTTGCCCTTGACTGAACAAAATCGTTAAATAAACAGTCTCCATCTCATAAACGTATTAATAGATCATTAGAACCGTAACATGTGAACACATGAACCTCTATTACTTCTTTGTAAACAAGAATTTAATGTACCGTAAAATTGATTTACGTCATTCATTGGGACACAGAATTAGAAAAATGATGTACTGAATTTAACCAAATTATATCAATTTGTTCGATTAGACGGTTATACTTTACGACGAGATCGCATGAACTTACATAAAGTTATTTTCGCTACATATGCTTCATCTGATTTCAGGGAACCTATATTTTCAATATCCTTATAAAGATTCTGATTTAGATAGCAGCTCGTGCACACCTAAATCCATCGGAGAGTTTGTTGAAACTGTTGGTCATAGAATGCTACGAGCTTCATCTCAGCACGTAATCGTTTACTGTAAACATTAACAGTCGTACTACAAAAAACGCACCTTAGACATGTTTTTAGCAGTTGTTTAACAAAAGTGATACCACAAAACCATGTTTTGCCGTTGTTTAGGGTTAGACATGTTTTAGACGTTGTTTAAATTTAAACACCAACAGCCCCCTGTTTAACACGTGTTTAACCCTCGCCAGTCACCATATTTCTTTCTCTCAGTACATAAATTGCAATTGATATCTTCGATTATGCTCATTTTAATTATTTGAACGACATAGAAGTTATGGATAACTGTCGTGATCAAATGTACCGAGTGCGAATGAATCATTTCGAACATTACAATTAATACAAATTTTGAAAACTGTACAGCCAACAAAGCTTTTCCAAATAAAAATTGGCCAACGAATCTCAGTTTTTATTACAACTTACAAGGCAGAATGACGCTTATGCTTTTGAGTTAGTACACCGACATTCCGCCAGTTATGAGCAGATAATTTAGGGGACAAGCCTATTTGCCCTTACGCAGAGATAAATGAACTTTTTTTTGGCTAGAATACAAAGGCTCACACAAAATGGCGAACACCATACATTATGGGATCACAAAGGGGAGGAAATGTTGTCCCTTTGGTCTGGCGGTTCGCGGGCATCGGAAGTGAGGACAATGACGGATGAGCCCTGTGTCACGCAGTGTCGCGGCTCGGTATGGCTCGGCGTAGCTCAAGCAGAGTGGCACATGAAAGATTGGCTTCAGGCCGGTGGAGATTAATAACTGTCTGCTGTTTTTATGATGAGGTGTAGACGAGGAATAAATTATGATGGCAAGATATGGACGATGAATAAATGAACGAATTAATGAATTATGTTTTTTGCTAATTAAATTAAAAACTGGAAGCGTTCACCGAATACAAACTCTGGGTGAATTTGGATTTGGTAAACGTTTCCAAAGTTTTTAGGTACGTAACTCTTAACATGAAAAGCATGATTCTGGATAAGAATATATTATACTTAAGATATTAAAATGTTGGAAATATTACCTACTTAGGTAAGATATTTATACAAATTTATAAATAACTTATCTTTTCCAGAGAAAACCCTTATCATATGACATGCAGACACAGCAGCCTTAAAGAAACTGTCACCCTAAAAAAACATTTGTAGTTTGTTTACGGTTTACCCCATATTATAGCGGTTCCCCTGTCACGTCTCAGTATCTACCCCAGTAACTATACTCGTTCGTTACTCCCCATCGTTTAGCGAAGTTATCTTATAGATAACAGTGGAAAGGAAACAATTTGCTAAATGCTCTTCACAAATGGACTATTGTAAGTGAAGTGTCCTTGAGTGTTGAGGAAATGTAAACGTTTATGTACAGTGTGATAACATGGAACTGTTATTAGAATTTTTGAATAGGTCGTGTTTGTTATATGGTAGATAAACACTGCTAAATAATTGTACTATGTTGATAGATATATTATAGGAAGAAACCAATCTTCAAATCGATAGAGGTAAAGGTATAATAAACCCCTTCTGCCCGCTAAGCAAGATATTTATTTAAATTCTTTGGAAGAGCTACGATAAACTTTTATCGTACAAAATAATATGAAGCCGTAACTGCGACTGCTAATAATAGCTGCGATCAGTAATCCGTTTGCTAATCGTATTAATTTCGGTTTCTTGAATCGGAATTGCAATATAGCAATAGGCAATCAGTAACCCACTTCTGAATATGAATATCCAATAACTGGCGAGAGCTCAATTGCCTCCTAACTATCTGTGCAAAAATATCTATAAGAACAAGTAATTAGTTACACACTTCAAACGGCAAAAGTTTCTCCTTTCATCGGAGACGTTAACTATAAAATAAAACGAGGGGAAATGGGGTCTTTTGCCAGCTCTTAAATAATCGCCAAGGGTCTCTTATGCATAAACTGAGATACAATGAAGGTCAAAGGGTCAACTACAAGGGCCGCTACAGCAACGACAAATTGCGACAGTTCACTTTAGTAGATGTACTTGACACGAATCTTTCGCTATATTGTCAGGATTAGGTCTCCGTACAAAATCACGATGGGCATTTGTTTTTGTCGTTTAGAGATAATGGAAAGGACCGAGGGGACTTTTGTAAATTTATGTAGATACCGCGCCAATCCTCTGCATTAGACGAAAAAGCCCAAAGTCCTTTTAGAACGTTTCCTGAATAAGTAATTGATTAGCATACAGTCTACAGTCAGTCCACGATTAGGTGTCCGCACTTTATACATCAAGTTATATTTGTTTAACAAAGCTCGCAAATATACGAACTAATCAGGCAATTTATATTTCGTATGAAAATTACCTACACAAAACGTTTAAAAAGTTAATTGCACGTCCGTTAATTACCTTTATTATTGAGACTAATGGTCAAAACGAGGCCTAAATTATTTATTAAGCTTAATAGAGGTCTTATTAATATTTCGGAAGTCTTTTTCAGAACCTTATTTGACTATCCATCAGTTAGCATTATGTTCATTTATTCGCCACTAATTTCTTAACCTACTCTGTGGATTAGGAAAAACTAAAGGCTTTATGAAGCTGTTAGTATTGAAAGTCGTTAAATTCAGCCACGGGCTCAAAGGATTGCACTATCAGCTTCGCAGTGAGTTGCCAACCCGTCACTCCATACTTAGTCCAATTTATGGATTAATGTGGAATTATGTGTCATGTTCCAATTCCAACACTAAAGTCTTACCGAGCGTAATATCCAAAAGTGCGTAAATGTGCTAAACAATGCTAAATAAGCTCAAAGCATGTCTACCGATCACATATCTTCTTATTCCCACATTCACAGAATCGAAGCCTGTATCAAGTAGGGGGTGAGTATTGAAGAGTGAGGAGTGACTGGCTAAAGTCTGCGCCATCAATCACCGCCTTGAGCTGCGACAAGTTGATTGGAACAGTGACCAGTGACCTTGGTGGCTTTATCAAAATAATTTTGTATTAATATGATAAACCACCCCCCCCCCTATCTTTCCACTTCGTCATAGCTGCATTTTTTTATATAATTATATAATATTTATATAATATATACAAAAAAAAAAAAAATGCAGCTTGACGAAATGGAAAGATAGGGGGGGGTTATTATTTTATACTAAGTACATTATAATTAAGTATACTTATATAATTTTAGTGATATTTTTTTTATAGTAGTATGTATGTAAGTTTATTCTCATAATCTATGTTTATAGTTAATATTATAGTTAAATTAGTGAATAATTAGGTGTTTTTATTTTATGTATTTTATTTTCTCTTCTACTCTTACACACGTTGTCTACATCTCTTTAACTACTTTCCTATCGCAGGTATGCTGAAAGAGATTTCTTTAGAAATAAGCATCACCTTTGTACGTATTTTTCTGTTCCTTTTTTTCTTGTCTGTTTATATGTGTGTACATAAACCGTTAAATAAATAAATAAAGCAAAAAATACGTGTCAATTCTATTTTTATTATCTGACTGACGGACTAAATAGTTTTTTTTTCCCCAGTCAACATCCCTATTGCGTAACATATACAGTGGCAATGCCTTTCATTTTGACAATGCAACAATATTCATTGCGTTATGTAGTTAGCAGTCGAATGATTAATACATAGGTAATATATTATTATTACAAAAAATTGGGTGTTACGGCTTTGTTCCTACTATAAAACCATACATAAAGCAAAGCATTACGAGTTTCCCGCCAAATCCTTCGAATTGTGAAAATCCTTCGAATTAGTGTGTTACGCAATTGTGGGTGCACTTTCTGGAATCTCCTTTATAAAAATTATTGTTTTAACAAGAACCTCAGGAACCTCAGGTATGCGATGTAATCGCGCACCTGAGGTTCTTGATAAACAATATTTTTTTTAGTCAGCAAAATCATTGATTCTGTGGTCAAATAATTTTCACCTACTAATCAAACTACATAAAAGAATAGCGACAGACATAAAGTTCTCGTTAGAAAGTATTTATATATATTTATGTGACCCATCTTCCAATCACAGTAAACTACAAATATAAACAATAATATTAGGTATGTACTAGTATTGTTTATTTGTCTTTCGTCCCAGATTACTTTTGATATTTCCCACAATAGTTTCTCAGATATAATATATGAAAGCAATTTTTTCAAAATGTTAAACGACTTTATTCCGAGTAAAGACCCTGTACCCTCCTACAGGCTGTTCACAAATAAGATGTCATTTGATTAGTGAAGACGGCCATTATTGTCGGTGGTGCCGTGCAATTGCTGTTGCTATACTACAGTATTTGTCTTGTTTCATAAGACTCGTATTCAAATATTTACTCCATAAGTTATTTAAGTTAAATCATTTATTTTTAATTTAATCGTATTGACCTCGAACTTGACGAATTTATAATCCCATTTTATAAACTTGACATTTTGTGTTGTATTGCCTACTTTAACTTTGTATATTTAAAAAAAAAACTGAATTTCATCTTGACATGGTAAACTTGTATTGATTTGATTGAATTTGTTAATAATAATATTTATATTAACTAAACTGTTTGCATGCCTGAGTTAAGGCAGTTAGTATAAGGATCATTTTAACAACTGTAACTTGTACCTACTTTCTGTGCAAATAAAGAACTATTCTATTCTATTCTAAGAAATTGGAGATAAACTATTATATTATAGATACTTGTAGTAAAATATTAATGAAGAAAAGCCAATTACAAATTCTTGTGGGAGCTCAAAAATTTAAATTTTATTGTTAGTTTGTTGAAAAATTCTTTGTGGATTTTTTTACTTATTTCCTCTTATTGCAAGACTTTTCCGACGAGAAAATACACCTACGTTTTCATTCCACTTTCAACCCAGTAGATACTCGTGTGATCCTTAGTACCTATGTGTCCATCAATGCTTTTGACTCCGACGATTCCTTCTGACATAATGACAGGTTACTAGAACACCCCTCCCCCTTAGCTTCATGAAGCGAGCACGCCTGTTAACTTTCTCTTTACTCTTGCGCGGAATTACAAATGTATTTTCAAGCATTATTACGATTAAATTCCTTTAAAGTGGAAAGACTTTACTTTATGAATATTTGTTCATACTTACTTTAGCAAGTAATACAAAAGATTTTGATACCTAATAATAGGTACTCGGATTTTCATAAAGCAGAAAACAAGATCAAATGTACTTCGTGGCTCCTGTAAATACTAGAATTTTCGGTAACGTCGTAATGGACAAATCGATTTGTAATAAAGGATAAATTTAAACAATTTACATGTGAAAACGAGTCGTTTTCATGGCTTTACTACTTTTTACCCTTTGAGTTACCAAGAGCAATCCCAAACGATGGAGGTAATGTTCAATTGCTGTAAATAGGCGATTATGACACAACATAAAATCACGTTTGTTCTCCCCCAAAAGGCTGGGCAGTGCTGTACCTAGTATAGCATACCGACATTTTGCCAGGTATGTTTAAGTCGGCCACCGTAGGCACGGGCTAGCGGACGGTGAGCGATGGGTAGCTCGCCCTCCGATGAGGACCAGGCCCGGGTCGACGGCGCGTTGTGTTCCACGTGCGCCTCAAAGAAATGTCAGCACCAACTGACGGGGTCCGGTAGGACCAATGCCTGCCAGGGTTGCGAGTTTGTCCGAAAGGGATATCGCGACCCCGGCACACAGGCAACGGAAGGAACACGGGGTTTTAGTCAGTAAAAGTCTGACACGCCGTCCCGCTCCGCCCAGAGCGGGAGAAGTTATTTGATAATTTCCCACACAAAAAAAAGGGAGTGTTTAAGTCCCGTGACGCGACACCGGTTATTGTTATACCATCAAGTTTTCTTAGAAATTGTAATGTTCGAGTCGCGTCGCAGCGTCACGTCGCGCTGGTCTGCACGAATCTTTAAGGGGGCGAACCTATCGCCATTAACTAGACATAGCTTGGGCAAGAATGAAATGAAATGAAATGAAATTGCCAGATATAAAATCCACAAGTTATAATAATTACACACATATCGATACCTGTAATAAGAATTGACGTAAGGGACAAACCCCGGTTTGTCCCTTACGTTAATTCTTATTACAGGTATCGATATATAAACTAATACATATACAATAACACATTCACAAGGCAGACTTTAGATTGCTAGGTAAACAAATTTTCTTAATGAAAAAACCCAATAACACTGCTCAAACTGGGAATCGAACCTAGAACTTCATGCTCAGCAGTAGCGCTTCCGACCACGGGACCTACGACGCAGTCCTTTCATATGCAATTTTCTATAGGTATTCTTTAGCTGTAAGAAAATTGTCTTCTTAAAATCTATTACTGAAATCAGGTATTCTGCTGCAAAATTTCATAAAATCATTGTGATTGGTTTACTCGGTGTATCAATTTAAAAATCTGGTCACACTGAGGTGAATCCCGTTGGCATCGATTATTTTAATGATAAGGAAGTCACGCAATATTGGCGCGAGTGTAAACGCCCCCATACAAGTTAGTTGACACAATAGGCAAGAGCAAATATTGTTCCGCATCACGCGCGGGGTTCGCTCAGTTTGGCCAGAGCTTTAAAAAAGCCAATCATGATATCATTAGGTTTGACAACATATTATTTGAATAGGTTTTAAGAAACACTGGTGTTTCTAGTTTATAGGAATCGTAATTTACGGCTCATTGGTATTTTATTTTGTTCTAGTACATTAAAGGAAAAATTTATTAGATAAGCCGACCTTTAACAAAAACTTGGTTGCTTGTGCTTCTGAAGTTATGTAAAACATGTGGGAACGCGTGACTATAAACAGAATTGACTTTACATAAAAGCGCCTTCAAAAAGAGGAGACACGTTTCTGTAAAGAAAGTAGGTATTAGTAGTAGTTGAAATAAGTTTTAAATTCAGACGATACGGTGATAACTGTGTGCTGTGTTGTAGACTGTTACAGTGTTTCTTTTTCACTTTTCGTGATAATTTCTTTCTAGCTTTTAAGCTTTTCGGTTGAACTGTAAGCTTATATTGTAAAATAAACTATTCATAAAATATACCTGCAAATTACTGCATTTTTTATATTTCGGTATTACTTATATAAATATATAAGCACTTTTAATTTAAAGCTTTTATAAAAACGAACTAAACTTCAGATCATTTGGCCCTTCCTCATACTTTAAAACGTGAAATAGGCTATTACTATAAGCACACTACACAGTTTGCTGGAGTACATGCCTGAGCCGCTTTAGGAACGATTAGGCCGATTAGGAAGGTAGCTTCCAACACCATACGAGTACGCAAAGAAGAATTTTCAGGACTGCGAAGTAAGAAAAACTTCGCAAAGTCTTGAAAAAAATATTCCCTTTTCCCATGGGGAATGCCGTAACAAGCCCAAACAAACAAGTTCCCGCCACGCTGAAGGTGTACCTTAGACTTCCTTTGTTTAACCGCTCGGTGTTCAGTGCCCACAGAGTAACAAGATTCAGGTGTGACCCAAGAGTACTTGTCTATCAGAAACGTAAACTAGGAAGATTCAGTTTTATTTATGCACAGTCTGTGGTGAGGCTATGAATATAGGACGAACCTATTCCCAAGGGTGTAATTTCAGCCATGAAATTTGACTAGAAACTAATAATAATATTGGTAACACTGGTTAGGTACAAAAATTCAAAATTCAAAATTCAAAAGTCATTTATTCAAACTAGGCTGATAATCAGCACTTTTCGAACGTCAAAATTACATAAGACAGTCCCCCAAAACGCCCACCCTTCACCACTTCCTAGTGCGTTAGCTGGGAAGAAGAAGTGGCGCAACAAACTCCCCAGCAGCACAGCTGTCTGTTCAGTTAGAAAGAAAAAAAAATGACTCTATATAATAGTATTCAACATACTTAATTAACCTAATTTAAATTATTATCCATATGTTAGCTAGCACACGCCAATATACCAAACAAAATCATCGAGAACTATACTCGGGCAGAAATAAAAACTAAACGTAAACAAAACTTAACGTCTTAATAAAAGCCTCCAGGCATAAAGGGCGTGCCCGCTTACATAAAGCTGTAACTGGAAGTTATAAATGATAAACTAGGACCATCGGGGTAAAATAAATAAACAGTTAATTACTAATAACAATAAATAATATGATCTATTGTCGAGGTCACTAGTTACATATTGCAATACAACTCATTAAAAACAAACATTGTAATGAGTAGATTATGTCAACAATAAATTAAAATTAAATTAAAATAAACAATTATATGAACTCATATAACCTGTCAGTAGGTAAGCTAATTCTGGTGAAAGAACATAAAAATTGTCTTGAGTTAATCACAGCGACCAACTATTCTTATCATTTAAGTAGTCGTTGATAGAATAGTATGCCTTTGAACAAAGGTTGGATTTTACTTTCGTTTTAAACGCATTAAAAGGCAAATCTAGCAAAGAAGAGGGTAACTTGTTATAAAAGGTTATACCAAGCCCAACAAATGAGTTATGAACCTTATGAAGCCGGTGAAAAGGAACTCTTAGTTTTTCCTTATTTCTAGTGTTAACATTGTGAAAATCACTGTTCTTACTGTATAAATGTATATTTTGCCTAATATATAAGATGTTGGCGAAAATGAATTGAGATGCCACTGTGAGGATACCAATATCTTTGAAAAAATCTCTCAGAGAAACTCTGGGGCCTAGCTGGTAAATAGCTCGAACAGCTCGTTTTTGAAGGACAAATATATTTTGAATATCAGCAGCTTTGCCCCACAGCAGAAGACCGTAGGACATAACGCTATGAAAATAACTAAAATAGACTAATCGAGCTGTATCGACGTCAGTGTATTGTCTTACTTTCCTGACGGCGTAGGCGGCAGAACTGAGCCTTCCCGCTAGGCTCGATATATGTGGGCCCCACTGAAGTTTGGCATCTACTGTTATGCCCAGAAAAACTGCCGAATTTACAGATTCAAGCACCTCTTTATCTAAGACGATGTTGGGTCCTAGATTTCTAACATTTGGTAGGGCGAACTTAACACATTTCGTTTTCTTGGCATTGAGAACTAGGTTATTTGTCGTAAACCAATCCGTAACCATTGAGAGTGCACTGTTTACATCGTCAAAATCTTGTCTATTCCGGTCTACTTTAAAAATAAGAGAGGTATCGTCTGCAAACAACGTACAGACAAACACTGGTCACTGGTCACTTTAGGCTTACTTTAAGCTAACAAGGAGTCATGGGACCAAAACGGCTGTCGGTCTGCGCTATAGGAGCAGGCTACAGAGATAATTTATTTTTATTTTGAACAGCTCTTATTAATTATATTCTACTAGCTTTTGTTCGCGTCGATGTGGAAAATAATTCCACGGGAACGTACTACCAAGGTAAAAAGTATCATATGTCCTAACCGAGGTCATGGTCTATCTGTGTGCCTCATAGAAATCCATTTAGAGACAGACAGACAGACAGAGTCACTTTCGCATGTATCATATTAGTACGGATTCTATCCTATTCTACTGTTTGGCTAAACTATAATTGTGAGAATCATGCCAACACGACAGATGAAGACTGAGAACATACCTTCTACATTAAGATTGACAGGCTATGAATATACAAGGGTAAGTATTATCGAATCAAAGAATCTTATCGCTCATTTATTGGCTATTTCAATCACGTTAGCTTGAATGCGCCATAATCCTTTATTCACGGCTCTTAATGTAAGTAATAACTCGATGATTTGGATCGTCAGATCAGTCCAATCTTATTTAGTTGGTGTTATTTTATAGGCGTCGTCAACTACTGACTGAAATGCAATACAACAGTGTGGGGAAAAAATTATGGTTATTTGTGATAACTAAGCTGGTTGTCAGTTCTACGATTTTATCCTAAAATGAAGCGATGACCAACGTTACCACTACGACTGGTAAAAACGATGAAAATGATTTGCTACGAAAGCGTAGCTACTAATCCGAATTCGTAGCACGCCACTACGCCGTAGCATAGAAAAACTGATGATGTCTCTGTAGTCTTATCTTTTTAGCTCTCAAGAGCAATACATTTTACATTGGTTCCATACAAATCTAAGGCTAAGTGTGCCTTAGATTTTTCATAAATCATTAAATGCGTTTAGCGCTAAATATAAATGTTTATGTATATATATTTTCCCGTAAATATAGTCCGCGAACTTATTGGCACTGAGCGATCTAAAGTTCTCAAGTAACAACATAATTGAGTTAAACCTGAGTCTATGTTAATATAGATGTGAACCAGAAGAGGTTTGTGCCACGTAATTTGAATTGAATATTTTTTACTTTAGTGAATGAATTAAATTGTCGAGATAATTGTTTTGTTCCAGACGTAGCTCGTGAAAATAATTGTTATGGTTTAAGGAAAATTGTCGTAGATAAAATCCTGAGCCCAGAAAAGTAAAAGAAAAAGTGTTCGGAGGCTTTGAAGGATTATCGGTAATAACTGTGCACGACACCCGTAATTGTGATAAATGATCGCTTTTGGTACGAGTTTCGATAACCAAGTGTCGATTATTAGAATAGGTACCTAAAATTTCATAGTAATTATAACCTACTGGAGCTTATGATTTTGGAGATCAACAGAAACTTTCTAATATTACATGCACTAAACCTGCCATTTTATTCATGCCTTGGCAACACAATCTGTGAAAATGTCAGCTGCCAAACTGACATACAACCTCGTAAACCGACATACAGCTATCGTAGGCATAGTAACAAGGTCCCTATGGCACCTTCTCGGTGCGGAACCAAACACAATACCCTAAACTAAAGTAGAAATGGCATTTTAAGCACGAAAAGCAATACGTACTTATTCTAGGTCAGGTTAAAAAGAAGTCTTTTACTAGAAATCCCGAGATACTTCGACACTATTCCAGAACGTACTGTCACGTAAATTTTTCTTACAAAAAGTTAGACACATTTTACTCACACAAAACTATTTAAGACGGCTCACTATAAATTATTTATAAGCCACTCATTTAAAGCTGTTTTTTTTGGGATGTTGTTAGGATAGATATCAGTAGTGTTACCAAGTTTGCAATTTTAAAAGACCGGTGCTAGCTGCGTGGTGCTCGAAAAACCTCGAAATTTTCGGACTTCTTCCAGTTTTTGACTTAAATCTTCTAAAAGGTGCATCATAAGTATAGTCAGTAGTCACCGCTTTTATTTAAAACAAAATTTCATACAATTTGATTGCAGCCGTAGCCCTGTGTTCAATAAAATCTGAGATACTGCACTTCAAACATAGGCAATTTTTCAAAGTTGTAGTTTTAGCTGTCTTCCGAGCAGAGTATCGGCTAAAATACTCATCATACGAGGAAAGTCGTGGAAGATGAAGGTGAGAAGGAGGAGTATTGAGGCAGTTCTTCCCCTGACAAACTTTGCAGAGAGCAGAGTATTTCAACCCGGCTTTCTTGCAGTAGCATCTCCTTCCTCCGCACCCTTTCTGTCTGGGATAACAATTTAAGGAGGATTTAGGATTTCAGCAGGGTTAGCGGCGCTAGGTCCTTGGTTGAGGTCACTGGTGGCAGACCTTGCTGACTTCTTGTCCACCCCAGTTGTTGGGCTCTTCCTCTACCCCCAACCACTTCTGAATCTGGTGGTAGGTTCTATAGGAATATTGTTCAACAAGATGCTGTTTCAAAATTTTAAGTGTCCATTCAATAAAGTTTTAGCACATTATTTTACAAGGATGGTTTGTATTTTAAGTTAATAACAATACAAAAATAATTTAACTGAACATACAATTATGCTTTCAAACACTTTTTTCTTTCAATGTTTTTCAAGAAAATGTCTTTGCACGTAAATGCTAATGCGTTTACATGCGTATGTGGTAGGAATTATCCTACCATGCATTATTCGTAGCAGAAAAGTAATCATTCTTTCTACAAGTCTATGCATCTTAAAGTTAATCTAGTTACCTTACTGAATATGAATTTGAAGGGAGTAGCATTTCTAAGGATACGTACTCTAGAGTTTTTAACTTGACATGGTTTTAGCTTATTTTAACTTCCCTTAACAGACTCGCGGAGGTTCTGCGAGTCGGTTAAGTGAAGTTGATGGCTTAATTACGAGACAAACATTGATTTGTATTTAGAATTGAAGAAAACGGTCAACCTGGTGTGACTGTGTGTCATTTACTCTAATTTAATAACAAAATATTATATTGATTTTAAAACCGACAAATGGTTCGGACAACTTAGAAGGACATAAACTCTCTATTTTATGGGAAACAAATTATTGACACGTTCCACAAAAAGGTCGGATGCAATAACTTTACGAATTCTAAAGAAACTAGAAAATATCCAATTTCTAATCTCAACTCACAATACTAGTGTCAGCATCTGGTGAACATTTGGACGGGCTCAGGCAATTGAAAGGGACCCTTTTAAGACAATTGAGAGGTTGTACACAAAAAAGGCACTAAGCCGTTTCTGCGAACCGTGGTATTTTTTAGGAACTTAGGGGACTGAGGAATGAAGAGGGGGTTTGGTTCTGGATCACGAAGGACTACGGACGCGGGCGTCCACGTTGGTGGAGTGGAGGCAGTGGGTTTTGAGTCGCGAAAGGTGACAGACATCAGAGTCCGAGTCTAGGCCAGTTAAGTTAAAAGGCTTGGTGCATTTAAGAGGCCATGTCCAAATGGGCTGTCGCAAGATAGCGACTATTATTTATTAAGTTATACATAGTTGGGTTCAAGCCCAGATTAGAATAATTTAGTACTTAATGTAAAATGTGTGTGTGTGAGTGTTGGTGTGACACGGTGAGTTTTCCATTATTATAATTATCCTAGGCTGGTAATATAATCGAAGTTCTTGTAACTCAACACTTATTTAGTATCGTGTTTATAACCTAATGTTACATGCTCGTGTATTACGTGTCCATATCCTAATCCGTACATTGGCAGATTATTGTCACTGGCATTTGGCTATAGGGAAATGGCGAAGGCCTTCCACCATACATACTTGACACAGAGCAGTAACGCTCCTGACTTTTGACGACCGTTGACCTTGAGTTGACACACGACATTTGGAAGGCAGAGCCATAAAATACTCACAGGTCATTTGGAATTGATCTAGGCTATAAAGCCAATCTGTAATTGCATTACAAAACAACCAAACGTTAGTGATGATTTCTGTTTCCACAAAGGTCTTGCCACAGAGTACTTTGCGTGAGGCTTGTTGACGCATATTTCCAGGGAGTGGGGGTAGGCTTCACCAAGTACCCCAAACTGAATTGGTAGACGTTCGAAGAACGCTAGGGACCGTGTCTCGATAAAATTACCCCGTCCGTTCTGTAGGACTATTACTAAATCGTCACTGTTTATCGAGACACGCTATTGGGACGCAACGCCGCTAACAGCCGCACCGCATCCTCTAAATGGGGCAGATTAAGGAAATATGAAGTGACGAGCTACCGCTTCGGCGTTCACCAGGTACGATCGTAATGTATTCTGCTAGAGACTGAGTCTACGGTGCGCTTGTGCTAGTTTTGTGTTAACTTAGTAAAAATGGGCTAGGCTGCCGTAAGGGTGTCTTTCATATAAGTACGCGATTAGAGCTACTCAATATTAAACTTGTTTTCCTCAATAACAGTTGGACTTCGCAGTACTCTGTCTTAGGATTGAGTAAAACATTTATTTAATGCTTAGGGAACGTGTTCCGTTAAAATCGTTTAGCTCCTCAGAGGTACTATGCGTTAGGTTTAGCAGGACACGTACTACGAGGCAAACGTTTTAAAAATGGTTCCCAGTCTCACTGAAGTGGGTACATTATAAACAGACAAATTAACGTAGTATTACGTAGACGTATTTAAAGCGCAAGCGTAACGGTCCCGTTACCCCTTCACCTTATCTAGGCTGTATTGCAGATATTGGTGCTCAACTGCGAGAGGAGGAGGCGTTGGCGTTCCAATATATATAATACTAAAACATATACTTTTGCATACCCTCTTGTCTTCTTAGCTTCATATTATATAATACTTTTGTTTACTAACTGTCAATTCCCAATATTAACTTCATCTTGTACCTTTCCCGTCCCCTAGCTTTTCGAAGACGGGACAAAATAGTTTAGTTTATGGGAATGCCTCTCTTTCTTATGTTGGTGGGGGAGTGTCCAGTCCGGAGACGAGCTCTACAGGGCCGTACGGCGGAGGAGTGCGGCCCTTCCCCCTAAGGGGGGAACCGACTTAAACACTAATATTAACATAATTAGGAAAAACGAAAATTTTATCAGCCTAGGGTAATTTAGGTACAGTCACATGTGGTGCCGTGACCAGGATTCTCGTCATTAAATGTACTGATTCACTTCAGTGCAACGAGAAAGAACAACTTATGGGTTACTACAAAAATAACACAACGTAATTTTATGGGTCTATATTTGTTAGAGATGAAAAGAGTTACAACGGCTATAATAACTTAGGTTTATATTAGGTAATGGTTTGACTATGGAAGTTGAATTTCTCAATTAGCACTACTGGGTTCAATTCCCGAATGATTTATAAGTTGATGTGCTTAGATTCCATTGTAAATGAATCTTGGGTTCGATCCCCAGCTGATTTATTAGTTTATACATAAGTGCTTGTATTCCTGTGTCACGGCTTGTGGGTTCAATCCCCGCTTGAATAGGTCTAGTACTGTAGGACTTTGGTTCCGATGCTATGGATAGTGGGTCCAATTTCCACATGCACGAATGTAATTTTAAGAAGCTTATGGAATGATTGTTGTTTGGGTTCCTGTACGATTGTAATAATGGGTTCGACTCCCTGAAAAATTGAGTTTTATCAATTAGTTAGTGAATATGAAATGTGTTTCAGCGTTTGAGATTTATATGTGAGTGTGTTTGGGTGAGCTTATGTATTAGACACACCCTTATTATGTGTAAAGCTAATATTATTAGTTACTAAGACCTACGAAGCGTAAAGGTTATAAAGTGACAATTAATGTACAGTGTCAGTGCTGATAATTATAAAGAACGTGAACGTTAATCACGTATCTTCCGGTTACGTACAGTAAATGTGAAAGACGTTATTGTACGATTTCTTAATTTTATAGTTAAACTTAAACTAATAGGTTAGTTTAAGTTATAATTTAATTAATTATTAGATAATAGGCTAGACAGTAATGTGACTAGTATCACCAACTGTGATATTTTATAAAAGAAAAAAAATATGAACGAGAAGGTTCATTATCTATCATCATAGGAAGTAAACATGAATCTTTCTAACTCTGCGATCAGCAGCCTATACCATATACTCGAACGGATACTCTTGTGGACTTATTTTAAATTCCAGGATGTTTAAGTCTTCGTTAAGCTGCGACTACGCTATGTCTAAACCATTGGTTTGTGAAAGCGCTTGGTTTAAACTTTCATCAAAATCGGCTGAGATCGGCTGACTGCAACAGCAGCAGCAGTAGCGTGGCTCCTGTGACGAAGCTAAGTTTCAATTCTGTTTGTACATTAGGGTTACCCGTTACTACGCGGTATGATTTTTGTTATCTCATATAATATTATTAATACGAGTATGTCTTGAGCTAAGACACTATAGTTATTACTTCAGATATGCTAGAGTATTTTTATTGTCAATATTATTTTATAAACGAAGGGAGGAATTGACAATCTTTTGTAATACTAAACCAATAATTGTTTGCACAGTCTAGAATACCTATATTTTCTAATCAGTAGGTATAACTTCTCAACTCTTATTAAATTCTAAGAGAGCTCTAACCTCTTACAATCAGAGGGGGGCGTCCAGTTGGAACACAAACTGATATGTTCAGGAGAATGTTCTTGCCAATGTGTTTATAATCTGAGGGATAGTTAACAGCATTTTGTGCTGATAAGCCAACAATTGTTTGGACAATCTAGGCTAGGGTATCTACATTTTCTAACATAACTTCCCAACTCCTATTAGATTTCAAAACTGCTCTAACCTCTTAGAATCAGACGAGGCGTCCAATTGGAATACTATCTAATATGTTCATGTGCGGACTATTTCAGCTACTTCTGGATACGACTGCGGGCAGCTGACTAAGCTGACTCAGCATTAAGGTGCACACGGAGAGGCCTGTTGTCCAGCGGCAACTGCAATAGGCTGAGTTTAGAACGACGGAGCACTGTAGGTAGCGTGCCACGCTAACACAAATACTCTTAAAGGAGACTCTGGTATGTAAAACAACATTATAAGCATGCACAGGTTTTCTGACCTTAACTGAGGCGCGATACTGTATTTAAATTATAATGAAAAGAGTATTTGCAAGAAGAATATTACTTCAGATATTATAGAGCAATTATAATCCGTTGAAGATGGTTCTGCAAAACAATACTAAATTATAGCAGACATTACATCTCATGTTCTTATTAGATTCGAATCCAATTAGAATCATTATAATTAGTTACCTATTTGATTAAGTGAACATAAATGAGACCTATAAGTATCCTGTAATACTATCAAGAAAAGGTAGAGTTCACCCTATTGTGAAAGCTCATCCGCTGTACTGCGTCACGCGTCTGATTTTCAGAGGGGGGAATGTGACTGTGTGTCATTTACTCTAATTTAATAACAAAATATTATATTGATTTTAAAACCGACAAATGGTTCGGACAACTTAGAAGGACATAAACTCTCTATTTTATGGGAAACAAATTATTGACACGTTCCACAAAAAGGTCGGATGCAATAACTTTACGAATTCTAAAGAAACTAGAAAATATCCAATTTCTAATCTCAACTCACAATACTAGTGTCAGCATCTGGTGAACATTTGGACGGGCTCAGGCAATTGAAAGGGACCCTTTTAAGACAATTGAGAGGTTGTACACAAAAAAGGCACTAAGCCGTTTCTGCGAACCGTGGTATTTTTTAGGAACTTAGGGGACTGAGGAATGAAGAGGGGGTTTGGTTCTGGATCACGAAGGACTACGGACGCGGGCGTCCACGTTGGTGGAGTGGAGGCAGTGGGTTTTGAGTCGCGAAAGGTGACAGACATCAGAGTCCGAGTCTAGGCCAGTTAAGTTAAAAGGCTTGGTGCATTTAAGAGGCCATGTCCAAATGGGCTGTCGCAAGATAGCGACTATTATTTATTAAGTTATACATAGTTGGGTTCAAGCCCAGATTAGAATAATTTAGTACTTAATGTAAAATGTGTGTGTGTGAGTGTTGGTGTGACACGGTGAGTTTTCCATTATTATAATTATCCTAGGCTGGTAATATAATCGAAGTTCTTGTAACTCAACACTTATTTAGTATCGTGTTTATAACCTAATGTTACATGCTCGTGTATTACGTGTCCATATCCTAATCCGTACATTGGCAGATTATTGTCACTGGCATTTGGCTATAGGGAAATGGCGAAGGCCTTCCACCATACATACTTGACACAGAGCAGTAACGCTCCTGACTTTTGACGACCGTTGACCTTGAGTTGACACACGACATTTGGAAGGCAGAGCCATAAAATACTCACAGGTCATTTGGAATTGATCTAGGCTATAAAGCCAATCTGTAATTGCATTACAAAACAACCAAACGTTAGTGATGATTTCTGTTTCCACAAAGGTCTTGCCACAGAGTACTTTGCGTGAGGCTTGTTGACGCATATTTCCAGGGAGTGGGGGTAGGCTTCACCAAGTACCCCAAACTGAATTGGTAGACGTTCGAAGAACGCTAGGGACCGTGTCTCGATAAAATTACCCCGTCCGTTCTGTAGGACTATTACTAAATCGTCACTGTTTATCGAGACACGCTATTGGGACGCAACGCCGCTAACAGCCGCACCGCATCCTCTAAATGGGGCAGATTAAGGAAATATGAAGTGACGAGCTACCGCTTCGGCGTTCACCAGGTACGATCGTAATGTATTCTGCTAGAGACTGAGTCTACGGTGCGCTTGTGCTAGTTTTGTGTTAACTTAGTAAAAATGGGCTAGGCTGCCGTAAGGGTGTCTTTCATATAAGTACGCGATTAGAGCTACTCAATATTAAACTTGTTTTCCTCAATAACAGTTGGACTTCGCAGTACTCTGTCTTAGGATTGAGTAAAACATTTATTTAATGCTTAGGGAACGTGTTCCGTTAAAATCGTTTAGCTCCTCAGAGGTACTATGCGTTAGGTTTAGCAGGACACGTACTACGAGGCAAACGTTTTAAAAATGGTTCCCAGTCTCACTGAAGTGGGTACATTATAAACAGACAAATTAACGTAGTATTACGTAGACGTATTTAAAGCGCAAGCGTAACGGTCCCGTTACCCCTTCACCTTATCTAGGCTGTATTGCAGATATTGGTGCTCAACTGCGAGAGGAGGAGGCGTTGGCGTTCCAATATATATAATACTAAAACATATACTTTTGCATACCCTCTTGTCTTCTTAGCTTCATATTATATAATACTTTTGTTTACTAACTGTCAATTCCCAATATTAACTTCATCTTGTACCTTTCCCGTCCCCTAGCTTTTCGAAGACGGGACAAAATAGTTTAGTTTATGGGAATGCCTCTCTTTCTTATGTTGGTGGGGGAGTGTCCAGTCCGGAGACGAGCTCTACAGGGCCGTACGGCGGAGGAGTGCGGCCCTTCCCCCTAAGGGGGGAACCGACTTAAACACTAATATTAACATAATTAGGAAAAACGAAAATTTTATCAGCCTAGGGTAATTTAGGTACAGTCACACTGGGAATAAAACCTAGGACCACTGCGACCAGTAGACGAACGAGACAGCCAAATATCCAGTCTCCACTTAAAAAGCATATTTAAAATGATGCACGCCTTTATAGTCACGTACGCCTAAGATATACTTATTGGCCTGAAGATTGATGTACCGTTCGGAAAGTACCCGACTGTCGCCAGAATACTAACTGATATTAATAGAACTTCAACTGTGGCTAAGCCTTACCATTAGTAATCCTTATCAGAACGTCCCCTGAATATTTTACGATCCAAACCTATTGTTTGCTTTGTTCAGTGTGCTCGGTTTTAGTGACCAGAATGGTTTCTTTGGCACTGCTTCCAGAGTAAAATTTGAAAGTCTTAAATCTGTGTTAGCAAAACTGTAACTTCAATATACATGGAACAAAATAAAGACAAAACCGGCCAAGTGCGTGTCGGACCACGCACAATGAAAGGTTCTGTAGTTGGGATGAATTTATCCCAAGAACAAACTTAACATTGTAGTTGAAAAACATGTTCTCCCATAAGGAATGTATGGAAGATCTGTTTTTCAAACTGCAAATTTAAGTTGGTCGATTATTACTCGTTAACCTGTAAAGCCTACTTAGCTGTGATAGTTTTCGTTTTAAATTCGTTATATTTACTACTGCAGTGATTTTTTTTACAAATCCAAGTAGAACGATTTAGCTGGCAGGGGGAGATACTTAACTCTAACAAAAATAGCACTTCAAAGCCTAATATTTCGCAAACGGATTTCTAAATTGAAAAATAATTTTCACACACCCACAATATTTTTAAACGACCTTTCCAACGATTCCCCACACTTTGGGATAGGCGAGAAAAAAAAACATCCCACCTTTACGTGTAGGGGAGGTACCCTAAAAAATATATGTTTCTTGATTTTATTTTACCACTTTGCTGGCATTATTAATATGAATACCCGTACCAAATTACAGCTTTCTACTACTAACCGGCTCTGAGCTAAGCCTCGGACAGACAGACGGACAGACAGACGGACATGGCGAAACTATAAGGGTTCCTTGTTTACTACGGAACCCTAAAAACGGTACCTATATTAAACTTTAAAAGCTGCCATTTCCTTTTAACGTTCATTTTCCAATCAAAAGAAGATTCGATTTGTTTTACTTTTACTGTGGCGGAAAAGAAAAATAGCAGATGTATCGAAACTGATCCAACCGTCTTAAACGTGGAAATTCACCGAGTTACTGCAAACTAAATAGAAATAGAAGGATCACAACAATTTGAAATTAGGTCTAAATACAGCTGACAGAAAACCGGTTTTTGGGAAGCTTGGTAACCACTTTAACTGTTGCCACACCAAGCTTTTACCTTGTGGCTTTTACATCGCCACATGTGAACTATGCTTCAAAGACCTGACGTCACACAAAAATCCTGCATCACGCAAACATAGTTTACCGCGAAAACAGCATATATATGTATAACTTCCCCGACATCAATCGTTGGGCAATTGCCCGCCAGACACGACACCCGTCTGGTCGGAGGATCCTCCTTTTTCTACAGAGGATGAGTGAACTTTACACCCTGTTCCTCATACCTCTAAAACCAAAATAGACTCCTTAAGAAAAACAAACTCGTCATTAAGTACTAACGTAACAGAAGGGTCTGTCTCCATACAATGATGCAAAGCTGTGGTACTTATCCATTATCCAAGTTTTTTTACAAAAGATAGCAAAAGTTACGATCGCAATATTACAGATATCTACATTTTTTGGAAATAAATATACCTATTCTATTATATCATATACAGCTTCGGTACAATCTCAGCATCGACGCAAGTTTCTTGTCCATTATTACCTTCTGCACATTTCTATTTCATGTCCGGTTAGTACGACTAGCATAGTTTCTCCGAGATAGTTGCGATCCAGTATCCGGCTTCCGGCAGACCACGGCACCGGTTATGTGATACGGCTGGCGTGTCTCACGTATACTACATTATGTAGTACATGACATTGTTTCAAACTTCCCATGGAAGGTAGGGAATTATTGTGTTGTTATTTCTGTGCCTGTATCGTGACGTATGTCTGTACTGGTAGAAACAGTTTCTCAGACTGAATTGGCCATTGAATTATTTAGCTGACAAAATATGTAGGTATACAGTAAGTTTTAGAATATATTTGATTGTGTAGGTGGACCGTCGCCTCTATCACTCATACTTGTGTGACAGTTTCTCTCTGAAACTTAATGTGCTCCCAAGTATTAAAAAAACGCTTGAATTTTACTTAGACCTGCTGGCACCACAAGTCACAAGTCACGTAGCGTTCAACTTGTCTGTGTAAACTTCAAGTGATTGGCAGAAATGCAAAGGTTCAGTACATCTCAAACTTGCACTTTGGTCAAATAGCACACGTAACTTATTTTCAACTTATAGCATACGTAACTGACTTAATACCAGCTCAATCTCTTATTTAAATAACAAAATAGTAATTAAATTAAAATAAACAAACAACGTAACTATGAGTTATTCAGGAAGTTAATAACAGTAAATCAGTATTATTCCACGAAATCTAAATAAATAAAGTTGCAACAATATTCAATTTAATATAAAATAGATTCCTAGTAGCCGTAGTACGAACTATTACAGCGCAATATCGGAAAGTAAATATGTACATTTTCAGCACTTGGGGCTATTTTATAGCGCGGCACGGAGCCGTGCTATTTGGAGCTAAAATTCTTTAAAATTTGCATTAATAGAACAGTTAAAGCAATTAGCAAATTGCAAAACCCAGTTTCACGTAGTCGTTGATAACTTTCACTATGCGTTTACATGAATGTTTTGCCCTTGACTGAACAAAATCGTTAAATAAACAGTCTCCATCTCATAAAAGTATTAATAGATCATTAGAACCGTGACATGTGAACACATGAACCTCTATTACTTCTTTGTAAACAAGAATCTAATCACGTAATTGACTCCAATGAATGTACCGTAAAATTGGTATACGTCATTCATTGGGACGCCGAATTAGAAAAATAATGTTCCTAATTCAATAAAATTATATCAATTTGTTCGATGAGACGGCTATATTTTACGACGAGATCATATGAACTTATGTAAGGTTATTTCGCTACTTAAGCTTCAACTGATTTTAGAGAACCTATTTACAATATCCTTATGAAGATTCTGATTTCGATAGGAGCTCGTGCAAACCTATTTTCTTCAGACAGTTTGCTGAAACTGTAGGTCAGAATGTTACGAGCTTTATGTCAGCACGTAATCGTTTACCTACTAGTAAATATGTGTCATCATAAGCAGTGGGGTTAGTATACCGACATTTTACCAGCTAGGAATATAATATATTAAGTCGTATGTAATTTAGGGGTAAAGTCTATTGCCCTTACGCAGAGATATATCAACTTTATTTTGGCTAGAATACAAAGGTTCACACAAAATGGTAAACACCATACATTATGCGATCACAAAGGGGAGGTAATAGCACCCTTTAGCTGCTGTTGAATCTCAATCTCTATTCCTTATAACATAACCTCAAATACTGATTACAAAAAACGACGAAATACCAAGATAACGGCTGCAATGGTCCATCATTAGGTTAGATATGAATAACTAATATGATCCAACAATAAAATTTCTTATAAAACATCATGCAGACACAGCAACGTTAAAAAAGCTGCCGCCTTAAATAACATTGGTAGTTTGTTTACCATTTATCCCATATTATGATGGTTCCCTTGTCATGTCTCGGTTTCTACACGAATAACTATAACTATACTCGTTCGTTAGGGATATCGTTTAGCAAAATTATCTAAGGAAACAATTTTGCAAATGCTCTTCACAAATGAACTACTGTAGTGAAGTGTGTGACCTTGATAGTAGGTATAGAGTTTAATGAGAAAATGATTACAACTAAAAACGAATATAGTAATTAGTTACATAGGCATCTAATGGCATCGGGTCTCCTTTCATCGGACACTCTCTCTGAAATAAACCGACGAGAGAATAAGATCTTTCACCTGTCTGAAATAATCACAGGATTACAACTAATAACAACGACAAAATGCGACAGTTAGCTTTAGTGAATGTACTAAACACGAATCTTCCGCCATGTTATCAGGATTAAATCTTCGTACAAAATCACGATTGGCATTTTTTTTGTCATTTAAAGACATTGTAAAGGACTCGGGGGACTTTTGTGTAGTCACAACGCCGCTATTTTGGTCCAACACAGAGAGCGTTAGCCAAAAGAGCCCATGATCCTTTTTGCATAGATATTTTTGACTTACTAACATCCACACGAAATACATAGATTTGTGATGATAAGTTACACTTATCGTAGTCAGTCCAAGTAGTCAGATCTCTCTACAACAAATCATGTTTGTTAAAAAAACTTTGTAATTATATAACAAACTTTGTAATTATATAGCAACTAGCTTCATCTTTCTGACTGACCGACCCCTTGACAATTCAAAAGTGCCTGTAATTGGTTTATCTATACTTATAATAAATCTGTAGAGAGGTCAATTCTGTACATGATATATATTTTCAAAATAACTATCAGGGGGTAATTAGTGATCGATACTGATGCCAAAAATGCAATCAGTAAAATTTTTGTCTGTCTGTCTGTCTGTCTGTCTGTCTGTCTGTCTGTATGTTCCTTATAGAAACAAAAACTACTCGACGGATTTTAACGAAACTTGGTACAATTATTCTTCATACTCCTGGGGAGGTTATAGTATACTTTTCATCACGCTACAATCAATAGGAGCAGAGCAGTGAAGGGAAATGTTGGGAAAACGGGAGAAGTTGCTCCATTTTTTAAGCTTCCGTCGCGTGTGAACCCTTAATGGTTAAAGCTACATAGAAATCATTTATGACGGAAATGTTCTACATAAAATTATCTAAAAAATATCCTACAACAGCATATGTCTATCTTTTATGGTTGACTCACAATAACACGTGTAACTCCCGATAGCTTAGCAGTTCGGAGCTTTCTGATTATATTTGTTTACTCTTACGTTTATAATACTCTCACTCATCCCTAATTAAAAGAAGTTAATATTATTACCTATTCAATAAAAAAAGAATCATAGTAATCGGTATAGAAACACCAAACTTATACATGAAATACGCTAATAAGCCATCGCGCCGTCGCGCGTGAATACTGAATCATGCCATAAGGATTATTTTTGTGTAACGGTTGCCGCGCTCGACGCGGGTCGTGGCGGCAGGGTATAAAAAGGCGGGAGGTGCGAGCGCGAGCTTCATCATTCAATAGGTATTTGGCTGTTGATGCGTTCAGAGCGTTCGACCTTATTGACAGACAATAATTGATATTAACAAACCGTGCTTATCAGCGCGACTTTTAGTCTTTAAATAGTTTATTTGAATTTCTTTTGTTGTTATTTTATAAAATAGGTATTAGCTGTTTTGGTAGTGTTTAAATATTCGTTCAAATTACAAATTATTAATAGTTTGCATTTTATTTCTTTTTAGGTGAAGTAGTAGTAGAAGTAGAAGTAGTACGCATAGATTTTTAGATACCGTAAGGTAAGTTTTGGCTAATTTATATTCAATGATACTTTTATATTATAGTAGTTATAGGTATTTATTTTTAAGTGAAGTAGGTATAGGTAGGGAACTCGGCTAAAAGTAACCCAGTTGCAACAAAATGTAATCGAGGCTCAAACTTTAACAGGCTGCGATGCAGGAGAGACCGTCTTTATTCCCAGAATTCCCATAATACCAAATAATTTTCCATTCCAATTTAAAATAACGCAATTCCCAGTATTGGTGTGTTATGCAATGACAATTAATAAGGCTCAAGGGCAGACTTTTCGTGTTGCTGGAGTAGATCTCGGTGTCAGTTGTTTCTCGCATGGTCAGTTATATGTCGCTCTTTCCCGGGTTAGCAGTTCTAGAAATCTTTATGTTCACGTGCCGGACGGGTCAACTTTCAACATAGTTTACCCGGAAGCTTTGCGCTGAAGTATTTTCGTTCTATAGGTACTTAAGCCTCATGTGAAAGTGATCTAAACAATATTAAAAATACATTAACTTAATAACATACAAGGAGTTACACGCTGACGGAGTCGCGGGCACAGCTATTAATAATAATACTCTGCGGTTCCTTATTGCGATATTTTTCAACAGTATTGTGGATTGACATATTATATTTCCCTACTAAATACGAAAGTTAATCTGTCTGTTACATCAAAACCACTGAACCGTGAGGAAGGACATATGGTACTTTTTTACGAAAAACGACGGAAACGCGGACGAAGTCGCGGGCAAAAGCTAGTTTGAAATAAATGCTTGAGTTTGATAAATTAATATTCCATTACTAAGAAGATCGATTCGTCTAAACCCCCAGCTGAAGCACTAGAAAGTGGTGAAGGGCGGGCGTTTTTGGGGACTGTCTTATGTAATTTTGACGTTCAAATAGTGCTGATCAAATCAAATCAAAAGTCATTCATTCAAACTAGGCTGAGCTAGTTTGAATAAATGAATTTTGATTTGATTTAATAGGGCAATTTGTATTTCGTATGAAAATTAAATATACCTAAGGTTAAAAAAAATTAAAACACGTCCCGTTAATTACCCTTAATTACTGAGACTAATGGTCAAAACGTGACTTAATATTAAGCTTAATAGAGGCGTTATTAGTATTTCGAAAGCCTTTTTCAGAACTTTATTTAACTATCCATCAGTTAGAATTATATTAATGGAATAGCCTCAAAATGTTTACACGATACTTTATTAGGTTGGAAAAACTATAACCTTACTGTTATTATTCATGGTCGTTGAAGTCAGCAAAGGGCTAAAATAATAGTTTGGCAGTGAGTTGGCAACCCGTCACTACACCCAATACGCGTACAGTAGTGCGTGTCGGACCAAGCACAATGAAGGGTTTTCTGTAGTTGGGATGAATTTATCCAAAAAACAAGCTTAAAATTGTAGTTGAAATACAAATGTTCTTCCACACATCGTTATACGTCACGGTCAATTCTCCAACTGCAAAAATGTAAGTTTGTAATAGCAAAAAATATTTTTGTTTATATATATATATATATATATATAAAAAAATGAATCCCTATTTCCCTTGGTCACGGCATCACGCGAGAACGGCTGGACCAATTTCGCTAATTCTTTTTTTGTTGTGTTGTTGTAATAAGAAGGTTCTTAGGATAGGTAAGTGAAGGTAGGGTAGGTAGGTAGGTAGGTAGGTAGGAGTTGCGTGCGGCGAGCGTTAGATGTTGATCGATGACTGCACGCCGCTCACATCTCTCTCGTCTCCGCTGAGCGCCTTCACCGCTTGCGAGGCCCATATCACATATCTGCTTTGTACCGCCGCCCAGCTCAATCTCGGCGAGGCACAGCTCACATCTGCACTTCGATCGCGCCGTACAACTATGATACATCCCCGCTCAGTGGTATCCACTGAAGCTGAGTGGAGACGAGATGTGTGAATAACGAAATTCTATTGGTTGTTTAAAACAAATCTCTCTTCTCATCTCGTCTCCGCTTTGGTGAAGTTCGGGCCTTATGTTTACGTGAGCGAAATCAATGGGTTCAAAATTATGCTTTTTTGATCAATAAGGTGGTAAGGCTATTTGTCCACCGCACCGTGAACGAGACGTCAACAAAAACGAGATGACGGCGCCGAAGTAGGGACAGTACATTTACTATGGCTGTGTGTCCACCGCACAACGTGAACCGAACGACGGGATCCTGGCCCCCAAATTTTCAAGTAATCCGATCCGGCGCGACCGTCGCACGGGCGCCGTCCGCCCGGTTTTTTTTTTGTCTATTATATCAATGGTCTACAAGATAAATGTTCTATATGTAGTTTTGTTAATTATTCATGAATTTTTCAGTGATAGTGTGTTTATTATATTTAAACATTATTTTAGAGTACTTATCTGTGTTATTTCTCAAAATATCCACTTATAACATCTGTCTTCTAGACCATCGATATACAGGCATGGGCTGTCTCCATGGCCGCTGGTACGATTATGATGAGATAAGTGCGAGCTCGAAAAATTTTTGCACCATCTTGGATAGGTTAGACTTTCTTTGTCCATTCCCGCAGAATTTGGAGTTACTAATTTCGACTAATGCAGAAAAGCTTTCGAAAAGAAGCCTTCGAACATACAAAACCAGAAGAAGTTGTCACCAAATCAACCTAGGCATCCTCCTAGTTTGTATTATTTCTACAAAAATGCGCTTACCTCGCATGACAGCGAGATCAAACTGAGCCGCCGAGTTCGGTCGTGGTGGACAAATGATCGCCGTCAACGGGTCGTCACGTTTGGTTCGAATAATCTCGTTTCTCGTTGACGTCCCGTTCACGGTGCGGTGGACAAACAGTGTAACCCTACTTTTGACGTAACAATAATAATTATAAGACGGATTAAACAACCACTGGTCTCACTTAAAAGTATTTTATGTCTCTTTATGTAACCTAGATCGTCCATCCGCAATAAACTACAAGGTATTCTCATTTATTGGTCTCCTGTCCCAGATTAATTTTGATATATATTAAATCCTACTTTCTCAGATATGAAAACAAGTTTCTCAAATGATGCGAGTTTATTCCGAGTGGTCAAATAAACGATGTCCATAAATGGGGTGTCATTTGATTTGAAACGATGACCGTCGTCTTTGCTGGCGCCACGCCAAGATATTGCTTGTTTATTTTATCCTTACTTGGTACTTTTTAGAGTTCCATACCCAAAGGGTGCCAAACGGAACCCTATTACTAAGCCTCCGCTGTCTGTCCGTCCGTCTGTCTGTCAGCGGGCTGTGTCTCATGAACCGTAATAGGTAGACAGTTGAAATTTTTGTATTTCACAGATTGTGTATTTCTATTGCCGCTCTAACAAAAAATATTTAAAATATTGTAAAGTTAAAAATTAAAGGGGCGGGACCTCTTTAATTTTTAACTTTACAATAACTTTCCCCTCCAATAACCTCATGATTTTGAAAAAAAAAATCTTAAGCTCGCATGTGGGTTGTAGTTTTTATTAACTCATCGAGTAGAGTACATATAATTACTTATTTATTTTTAAATTCAAAATGAAGAAATAGGACTGTAAAGTTGTCAGTTTTAGACCATTTTTGTACGAGCTCTATCGCAACAAAGTTAGGAGTTTGAAACTTCTTTATATCATGTACCATATACTATACATAATCAACAAATACTATAAAATGCCGATTCATAAGGTTTTTTATTTTAATATGGGTAATTTTCTGCAACTGCAAAAAATAACTTTGTAATTCATAGTACTATCATTATGAAATACAAAGAACAATGCCCACTTCCCAAATATTTATAAACCTGATAATGAAAGTTTCAGAAATACTACCTTTAAGTTTAGAAAATAATGTCATAGTAATTTTTACGATTTAAACGGTACTAAGTCCAAAAAATATTAATTTAAGGTTAGGATTTGCCGTTACCAAATATAAAGAATTAACGCAAAAGTTTAGTCTAAAATAGGAATACTTACCTAGCTATGGAGTAAAAACTCATGAACGAGATAACGCCGAAACGTATTTAAGCAGACCTTGCAGTTTATGCAAGATTACATCGACTTTTTGCTGCCAGCGGCATTGTCAAGAGGACGGATTTACAACGGTATGGTAAGCAAAGGTCGTCAGATGAGGAAGATATCAAGGTTCAGGGGCGGTAAATAGGGCCGTACAAAGAAGTAACGCACACAAAATTGCACAGTACACAACGAGACGCAAACGCAACAACATACGTAGTGTCTCTATGTAGTCTGTGGCAACAACGAAGGACTGCGCCGATGCCAATCGCAGAACTGTCAAATGTCAAAAAAATCTGTTATAGTCGTGCGAACTCAATTACATACTGCATGATTAATTTATTTGATAATTATGTTATTTTCAATTAATATGTATTATACTAAGATTAATAAAGAAATACTTACTGATTCAATAAAACATAAAATATTGTATAAAACTCAGAAACACAGTTGAATAAAGTCAAGTAGCAGTGTGTAAAATGGAACGTCGTAAAAAAAAGGTAGTTGAAATGCGTTCAAAATATGGTAATACGTTTACCCTTGACGTAGAATATGTAAGCATAAAGAAATATATTCAAAAAAAATCCTGCGTTTCTTTTAACATTACGATTTAAAGCGTAATTAATATACAATTAAATTAGCTGAATTTTAAGATTTAATTAATTTATATACATAGTGAGGTGAAAAATGGGCATTCTTCTTTATCTTTGCGATTTTTTTTGTACCAGTGGCATTTTTTCATTTGGGAAAACATTCATAACTAATGATGCATGCATAAGGTTAAGGACGCAACGGTAAAAGCTGTTAAAGTCAATCTTGAACATCAAAATATATCAAAAGACAGTTCAGTACAGTACGATTCAAAACATAAAATTATAAAGATATTTTTTATCTAAAATAATAACTGAAACTTATGACATTTAACGAATTCAAATTTTTTCTTGCATATAGTTTGCTGAGTTTCTCATTTTCTTGCAAACAGAAAGGATCATAACGATGTTTACAACATTTTCTTTTTCTTGGTGGTTCTTCATTGTCAATTTCATCAAAAATATCGAAATATTGTGAATAATCCACGGTACCTATTTGATTTTTGGATACAATGTCCGAGGACTGAATAACGGTTGTACAAATTCTCATTATTTAAAAACATCTGTTACACCAGATGTATACAACTAAAACGTCAAATATCGTTTATTGGTAACATTGATGTTATATTATAACCCTGGTATACGTCGTGTGTAATGCAAGACTTGAATTCATAAACATTTTCCATCGAAATATTCGAAGACAAATTATTTTAATTACATTTTATTTCTTCAGAAAACTTACAGTTAGGGTACAGATAGTCGGCGGCGGCGGCGATCTCTCGCGTCCGGCCCTGGTTCAGGCCATGGTCCGGAGCGAGAGTGCATGGGAGGCCGTCACCTCCTTCTGCGAAGCAGTAATGCTCGCGAAGGAGGAGGCGGAGCGCGCGAGGGAGAGGCAAAATGCGCCCCCTCGCGCCCCTAGTCGCCGCAGGAGACGCCCCGGGCGTCGGGAGTCGCGAGCCGACTTCCGGCCACCGTAGGCGCGGGCTTGCGGACGGTGAGCAATGGGTAGCTCGCCGTCCGATAGGGACCAGGCCCGGGTCGACGGCGCGTTGTGTTCCACGCGCGCCTCAAAGAGATGTCAGCACCAACTGACGGGGTCCGGAAGGGCCAATGCCTGCCGGGGTCGCGGGTTTGTCTGAAAGGGATATCGCGACCTCGGCACACAGGCAACGGAAGGAACACGGGTGGGTTTTAGTCAGTAAAAGTCTGACACGCCCTCCCGCTCCACCCAGAGCGGGAGAAGTTATTTGATAATTTCCCATCCTCAAAAAAAAAAAAAAAAAAAAAAAAGGGTACAGATAGTAAAAACACTAGAAAAGGAAGGTCAATTACAAAGTTTTATTTCCAAACTAGCTTTTTTCCCGTGGCTAAGCCCACGGGATGTCGGAAAATATCGCACAGGAACGTACTACCGGGATTAAAAGTACCCTAAGTGTTAACCCAGGTAAACAATGTATTAATTCTGTAACATCATGGTTTTCATATTGTATAACTCTTTGATTTACGCAGCGCATCATAGTAAAGCTCCCAGTCGGCATGATTTAATCCAACATCTTCACCAGTCATCGTCATATTTCAGCCAATTTACATAAAACCATAATGAATTATAAACCTAAACCTTACTCATGATTACGTCCATTGCATTGGTTCAAACCGTATGAAAATCCGTTCGGTAGCTTTTGAAATTATCGCGTACAGACAGACAGACGCTGGAGTGATGATTGTGATAGTAGGTAATTAAACAAGAACTCAAGAGATGAAAATAATTCCTAGTTTATTAAAAATTCTTTGTGCTTAAAATTCTTACTTACTCGTATTTCCTCACACTGCAAGCTTTTTCCGACGAGAAAATACACCTAAGTTTTTGTTCTACTTTTAATCCATTAGATACTCGTGTGACCGTTTGTACGTATGCGTACGTCAATGCTTTGACTCCTAACGTTTCCGTCTGGTTAAATGACAGGTTGCTAACCCCACCCCACTTCCCCTTACTTTCATGAAGCGTGCACGTCTTTTATTTTTTTCTTCAGAGGAATTATTTCCCCAAATAATGAAATGCCTCGCGAAGAATTACAAATGTTTTTGCAAGCATTATTACGATTAAATTCCATTAGAGTACCTAAATAAAAAGAGTAAGTTAAGTTGAATATTAACTAAAGCAAAAATTGCTTTTATCTACTTTAAAAATAAAAGACTTTCATACTGAATGGGTACTTGGTAGGCTTTTCATAAAAACAGAAAACAAGATCAAATTCTCTTTGTATGTAGTGGAAAAATCAATATCAAATAAAGGAATAATATTAACACTTTACATGTGGAAACGAGTCGTTATAGTGGCTTTACTGAACCTCTATTTATATTCGTTTTGTCCCTTTTGGAGCACTTTTAACCCTTTACGTTTTATATTGGCTTTGAACTATCAAGGCCGATCACAAACGACTGGCGGTTTTCTTTACTGATATTTCTTTAGGTAATAAAACTGTCGTCTTGAAATCTTGTCACCTTTTCCCCTGTACCTACTAAAATCAGGTTTTTTTCAGCCAAATCTCATGTAAGTCGTTATGATTGGTTCACTCGGTGTATTACTATAAAGCTCTGGCCACACTGAGGTGAATCCCATTGCAATCGATTATTTTAATAATAAAGAAGTTACGCAACTATTCGCGCCAGTGTAAACACTTCCATAAGTTAGTTGTCACAACCGGCACGAGCGAATGTCGTTCCGCATCCCGCGCGGGATTCGATTTAGTTCGGCCAGAGCTTTAGAACAAGAATTACGAGTTTTGACATCACATTTATTTGAATACGCTTTCAGGAACACTGCTATTTCTAGTTTAAGAACCGTAATTTTCGGCTAATAGGCATTCTTATTTTCTTCTGGTACATAACTTAAAGATTTGTTGATAAAACAACCTTTAATAACAACTTGTTTTGTCACGTGGTACTGACATGTAGGGAACGCGACACGATAAATACTTTACAGAAAAACACCTACTAAAGGGCAAGAAATAAATAAAGAGATAATAGTACCTCCTGTTAAAAATATCTTCCTGCATCGTTCACAAGCATCCTCTACGAAAAAAAAAGCCTCCCAATAACTATTTTTCTAAGTTGTTTCTAGATTTTGAAAATGTTATTAAAATGAACTAAACTTTTGATTGTTTTTGTTTAGACTTACGCTAAACATTATAAAAATAAGGCCTATTGACATAAGCACAGTGCACAGTTTGCTGCAGTGCGCTACCCTGTGACGCTGCCTGTGCCCTAGAAATAATCTCATAACTACTTTTCACAATATGATCATGATTACCAACAGGTTGAAGATAAGTAGCTAACAACCATACGACGACTTCCTTACTTTGCAAATTCTTGAACAAATTCTTTCCTTTTCTCATGGGGTACGCCGTGACAAGCCTAAACAAACAAGTCCCCGCGACGCTGAAGGTATAACTTAGACTTGGTTTGCCTAACCGCTCGTTGTTCAGTCCCCACAGAGTAACAAGACTTAGGTGTGACCCACAAGTATTTGTCTAACGGAAACGTAAACTAGAAAGGTTCTGTTTTATTTATGCAGTCTGCGGTGAGGCTATGAATATAAGGTGAATTTGTTCCCTAGGGTGCAATTTTAGCGATGGAATGTTGAGAGAAATGAAGTTATTACGCTAGAAACCAATAACAATATTGATATCAGTGTTAGGTAGATTGTCTCGTTACTTTAAATCCTCAGTATCTTGAGACATGACACACACAATGGCCCGTATTCCATCTGGCGCCGTATGCCCTGTTAGCCGTGCACTTGATGACCTGATGATTTTGTCAGTGAGTGTGTGAGTTCGCTTAACTGAATTTTGGGCCCAACATGTTATATGAACCTTTAGTCACCGATGCGCTTAATAGAAGGCGACATGGGTCCAACGTGCAGCGTGCTCACCCTCGGCAGTTGACCTCGCAGCCCTGCAGCTATCCCGTGAGGCGGCGAGCTCCCGTGAGGCGGCGAGCCTCCTTGCCGGACTACCGCCATGGGATCTGGAGGCAAAAGTCCTCGCGCACATGTGGGAGTTGCGCGAGGAGGCGAAACGCCGGGGCGTAACTCCGCTGCCGCGAGAAATCGCGGCACAGCGGACAGAGCTCCGGCGGGATCTCATGGCGGCATGGAGAGTGCGATTGTCGCATCCCAGCGCTGGGCACGCCACAATTGTGGCGATAAGTCCCCTCTTTGAGGAGTGGCTAGAGAGGCGCCACGGCGTCCTCACCTTCCGCCTGACACAGGTCCTCACCGGACATGGTTGTTTCGGGAGGTTCCTGTTCAGGATAAAGCGGGAGGAAACGCCCGGGTGTCACCACTGTGTGGATCGCCCGGAGGACACGGTGGAGCATACGGTGGAGGTCTGCCCAGCTTGGGCGGAGCACCGCCGTGTCCTCACGGAGGCGATCGGCGGCGGCGATCTCTCGCGTCCGGCCCTGGTTCAGGCCATGGTCCGGAGCGAGAGTGCATGGGAGGCCGTCACCTCCTTCTGCGAAGCAGTAATGCTCGCGAAGGAGGAGGCGGAGCGCGCGAGGGAGAGGCAAAATGCGCCCCCTCGCGCCCCTAGTCGCCGCAGGAGACGCCCCGGGCGTCGGGAGTCGCGAGCCGACTTCCGGCCACCGTAGGCGCGGGCTTGCGGACGGTGAGCAATGGGTAGCTCGCCGTCCGATAGGGACCAGGCCCGGGTCGACGGCGCGTTGTGTTCCACGCGCGCCTCAAAGAGATGTCAGCACCAACTGACGGGGTCCGGAAGGGCCAATGCCTGCCGGGGTCGCGACCTCGGCACACAGGCAACGGAAGGAACACGGGTGGGTTTTAGTCAGTAAAAGTCTGACACGCCCTCCCGCTCCACCCAGAGCGGGAGAAGTTATTTGATAATTTCCCATCCTCAAAAAAAAAAAAAAAAAAAGCCCTGCAGCTACCTGCGACATTTATTTTTAAATTTTGAGTATCTTAATTTTGTAAACTAAACTAAATACATAATACAGGGTTAATTAAATAAGCTAGTACAACTCAACACGTCAGGTATGTCAATAAAAGTAACTACACTACCGGTGGTAGTGAGCTGTAGTTACCTACACGAAATTAAGAGTTTAGATATTTTTATTGTTTTATCGTCATTAAATACCAGGCAACGTTTCGGTTTTTGAAACCCATCACGCTTGCGCAGTTACACTAGATAATTTAGTTCGACCCTGTATTGTATTCTATTTCTGTACACTTGGTCGTAAAGTGGCTCTTATTGAACCGCTTTTAGGTTCATAATACAGTGTATTACACAACCAAACGAAAGTTGTCGTCCTCATTTCTTAGATTTAAACATCCTTACAGTACCCAGTCTCTTTGTTCTAGTCCTTCTGACTAATCTTAAAAAGTACATACATGCATATGAGACGGATGAGGAAAGACTGGTTAGAGAGGCACACGTAGGCGTAGGAAGGAATTGAGAAATAAGATAAGTACTCAGTTCAACATTGTAAAGCATAGTTCACAATATCAAGCAGTGCAATTTTTCGATAAGTTACCTCTACACTTAAAAAGCTTGATTTATACATCTGCCTTTAAATCATAGCTTCGATAATTCCTACTAGATAAGTGTCTCTACTCCGTTGGCATAATGTAATAATATTATGACCATGCGTTTCCTCCTGTCAACTTAAGTAGGTATGTTACAGAGCAGACAGAAGTTATTGTTTTATGTATGTTATGGACATTATTTTTAAATGACAAATGTATTATTAATCCTATTAATTATTTGAGTTGATATTGAACTATTTAATTTGGTCATACTGTTTTGATTTTCTATTCCTAATCTTAAATTCTTAATGAGTTGATATTGGTTTTTTTATTTTTTATTGTAGATCATTTTTATTATGATGTTAATTTTGATGGTGATGTGAGTTTTGTTATTAATTTTTAAAGGTGTGTCTTGTATCATGAATGTTATTTTATTTTTTTGTTATTAATTTTTGAATGTGTAACTCGTTTTTTTTTTATCATATAGAAAATTACAAACACAATGTAAATTGTTTGTAAATAAATAAATTGAAAATTGAAATTGAATAGTACCTACTTAGCTCTATTACTCCCGAAGACATTTACAGCTTCATACGGCTTGCATCTCGCGTCGTCCGTTGTCGTGTCGATGGCAGAAAATACCAAGTGTGGGCATCAGCATTCACATGCGACTCAAAATTTTTAGATTGGGTTTTTGTTATAAATTTAACTGTTTAGGTACTGTAAGTCCGTACAAAATAGGTCCGGAGCCGGACCGCGTCCGCCATTTGGTGATTGACCTGTGCATGAGCTTCACCATTATGTAAGCTCTACTCGTATTATTTGTAAGGTAGGTATTTGGTTAGCATAAGCAATTTTTTTATAATCTTTGACGTACCCACCGTACGTAGGTACCCCAATATTTCGATTATAATTTGTAACTACGCGTTTTGCAACGAGTGCACAATTTGATTGTATTCATATCTTGTTCGTTTTCACGGTTTAATATAGGAACATATTTCAATGGATTTCGTTTTTAATTGCAAGTTACTCAATATACAAAAATACTGATGAAACACTACTAAGAAAATCGTAACATCGATAGCACCAAAACTTAAAGATCATATTATCGCATCACTAAACCATACACGATTCCTAGCGGCTATTGTTGTTTGGCAAATTTTGAAACGCGACATAGGAGTATGGAATTTGTAAGTACTATCCTGGCAGCATGTAATTTATATTTTGAATACATCGAACTAGTATGAACTTTCTTATACTATTATATGAGCATTCTCTATTTTCACTCGAGCAGAGATTTACGCTTTTTTAAATCTCATCAAAGAAACTTCTTGTCTTCTATTTTATATGTTACGGGGTTTGGTTTCCGCACTTAGTCCTTCAGGTGGACCATTGTGCGTGGCTACTTCTTGCCTTTTTTATGCCTACTGTGTAAATAAATAAAATTTGATAAATTAACATAATATTTCATCAAATTATATATTTTTCATCTTAATTTGCGTACCGATTCAAAATATTATTTTGGGTTTATTATATTTTTATAGAGGCTGTTCAGGGGCTTTGCTATTGCCTTTATTTAAACCTGCGCGCGCATCGCTAGCTGAAAAAACAAAACCAGCGTGCCATTTTCCTTATATAATTGTTATCGTTTTTGTATGGTTAATATCAAAAATACGAAATCTAATGTATTGTCACCAACCGACGTACAAATTTTTTAAAAGAAGCTCCGGATAGCCAGTACCTGGCAACTTACAAAGGTCAGTTGAACTTTAAAAATCTTAATTTATCATCTCTGTAGTTACGGTATTGTAACATAAGTTCTTACAATAAGTCTGTTTTTTTTCTTCGCAAGTGTGTTGAGTAACGTCGTATGAAACGCGTGTGCACTGATCATTACACTCGAGTATTATTCACGCGAGTCGTAGGCGAGCGAGATAAGGGAGCCGAGTGTGCCAACATAGCACACTTGTATCATAATGTACTATTGCACTATTCACTGTGTTAGCGGTTCACTACGACATGAAATTATTATTGTGCCGGTCACGGTGACACTATAGAAGAAGATCACGGACATAATACCTATCCCTTTTACATATATAATCCATGAATAAACAAGGGCAAGTATTCTTGAATCATAGAATCCTATCGTCCATTTAATTTCAAATTAATGTTAGCTTTACACCATAATCCTTTATTCACAGCTCTTAATGGAAGTTATAACAGGATGATTTTGAACGCCCGATTAATCGTATCTTATCTAGTTAATGTTATTTTATAGATCGACAACTGCTGACTGAAATACAATACAATAAGATGGTAACAAAACACTAAATACTGTTTATGTGTAATAGCTGTAGCTGGTTATGTAGTTCTACGAGTGTCAACTAATTATTCTTTGGAAGAATTATATTCTAAAACGACGTGATATCAGAGTGACGTTACCACTGCGACTGTTAAAAACAAGGACACTGATTTGCTACGAAAGCGTTGCTACTGCTACGACTTCGTAGCACCCAGCTACGCCGTAGAAGAACTAATAATATCTTGTAGTCTTGCCTTTTTTGGCTTACAAGAAGAGCAATAAGTTCAACATTGTTTCATAACTAGGTACTCTAAAACGATATCAATAAAAAAAAAAAAAAAAAAAAAAAAACAAACCTCTTTATTCAATACTTAGCAAATTGAAGCAAGTGTATTTAAGTGGAATTCCGTAGAACAAGTCGATCGGAAAATAAAGAAATGTTTGTGGCCTGTTGGCGTGGAAGTAATCCTACTTAGTTTCTTTTAATTATTTTATTCTAGAAGTTGCAGTGGCAAATTATGTAGGCGAAGTATTCAAGAAAAGGGTTGAAAAAGTGGCCTTTTTTTGCCATGTTTTATTTTAGTTTTATTAGGCATTTGCCCTGCGAATTTCTAGATGTGGGAAGCACAGAACCAGTTGAAGTGACGGTGCTTGGGGGAAACCTATGTCCAGGAGTGGACGTTTTTCGGCTGAAATGATGATGATGATGAGGCACAGTTTATCTTGTATAACTACTTAAAACATATTATAAAATGTAAACAAAATTCTTTGTCATAAGAGGTTCTGTTTTATGAGATGTATAGCTACATGTTGTAAATACATAAATCCCACGCAAGACATAAGAAGATTAACTTTATTAGATTAGTTTTATTAACGATCTATGTATCTTTTGCCATTACTTTTGTAGCCTTTCGCAACAAAATCTCAGATGTTGTACCTATCACTAATTTATTTTTTATATTCTTATATATATAATAATTGTTAGCAAAATATCTGATTAAAAACAAAGACACAATCTGCGTGGAATCCATTAGTGAGTCGGCTCACCGGCTGTTTATTGCTAAGGAAAAATTAAGGATAAACAAAAAACACATGGAATCGCAGCGTCACGCCGGGAATCGCACGGAGCCGCAGTGAATCGCACCGCGTTTAACTAAAGCCGCATATAAGAGTAATTGCTTGCGGCGAGAGCCAAAGAGCACTTTATATTCGCTCGAAAAACTCGATTGAGGAGGTGACGGTGAATAATTTGTGAAAAGCTATTAATGCTTAGTCGTTAGGAGATTTATTTATTACAGTCTAAACTGGGTGTGAGAACGGTACAATAATTAATTATATAAACCCTTTTTGCTTGACATACAATTCATTGCTATCAAAGACACACTGAAGACTCGGTCGTGTTCGGTGTTTTCATGGAAGTTGGATTTATACAATTCACTGATTTCGGTTGGTTAATCGATGCTGAGTGCGGTTTGAAGGGTGAAATAATGTAAAACAAACGTGTCTATTTACAACGCTAGAAGATTGTATCCGTTTACATAATCTACCAATATCTATGTTGAATCAGCGAGTGTAATTCATTTGGAACTAAATTCTACTTTCTTTTAAGGAAAATTATTTAGTAAGTCCTCAAAAATATTGAAACCCTTTTCTTTTGATTTGATTCTCCCTAAATATTTATTCAAACACATTTTTCCCGTGTTCAGATCGATTCACTGAGCTTTCAATTACAAAAAATAAATATTTTAACTTTTTATACTTTGAATTTGTAGAGTTTATGGTTTCTTCTTAACAAGTTTTGTTACAGTACAATAAATGAGAAGTTATCAAAAATGTTCAATGGTTGTCGTCGATGTCACTCGATCCAAGGAATGAAACATGTCTTCAAAGAGAAAAATAAATAAAGTAATCACTTCTAAACTTACAACAACACATAAAACTTAAGAACAAACGGTTCACTTTGTATTTAGAGCAAAAAGTTTGTTTATTTTATTAATAAGATTTTCTCTTTAATAAGTATCGAACGGTACAACTAAAGGATTGCGGTCTATCGACGTCGCTCAGACGATATTGATATTGTTCACGAAAGAACAATTCACCGATACCGACCGAGCGATAGGTGTACATTTTGTAACAGACTGTTTGATCATCATCATCTGACTAGCCTTTTCCCAACTACGTTGGGGTCGGCTTCCAGTCTAACCGGATGCAGCTGAATATCAGTATTTTACATAGAGCGACTGCCTATCTGACTTCCACAATCCAGTTACTGGTTAACACGATGCCCCCTTGCTAAGACTGGTTGTCAGACTTTCGGGCTTCTGACGACCTGTAACAACTGTCAAAAATCTACAACTACCAGCGGGAACAACGGCTTACCGTTCTAATCAATTCGTCGTCGTGCTGATCAATCGTTTGATCAATATCACAATATTAAACGAAGTGTAATGAAAGTAATTGATATCAATCGACCATAATCCAGCTTCTATGCAACCTAGTGGAGCGATCAGAACGGCATTGTTTCCTTTGTAACCAAATCTAAAATTAAATAATTATGTTTTAGGTTTCTGCTCACGATTGCAGTTTCTAGTTAAAGTAAATATCGACCTTATTGGTGATGTTCTTCATAAAGGTCCGGTGCGTAGTACTCGTAACCGGCGTGCGCGTATGACCAGATTTATGAACGTAAACGAAGCAACAGGAGTATGCAAGGATGGAGGAGGATGCGTAGTAGGTGGTGGTTTCTGGCTACCCTCATTTGATAAAGGCGTGAATTTAATGTATGTAGGTGTACCTAGTAAGATAATAGCCAAAATTAGATAATATAACGTGAGCCTTCTGTGCTTTCCTATTGTGACACAGTCAGCGTTGTTCCACTAAGTTTCTTTGAAGGGTAGTATTTGTTGTTACTTCTTATGACAGACCATGAAACTGACGGCAAATTGTGATGAAAGTTGAGGTGATGTGGCCTTTATCAAATAAATTGGCTTATTGTAAGGATGATTTCATGGCGCGATCAGATAACCACATGACGACCTTAAAGACCATTTGGAAAGGCCTACACGGAAAGGAAAGAAGAGGCAGACCAGCAGAGCGTTGGCAAGACGAGATATTAGAATTGATTGGCAAATCCTGGCTTGAGAAAACATAAAAACAGAAAAAAACTGCAAATTACTGGAGGAGGTCTATACTCGTTGAAAGGTCTTTAACAAGTTAATTAATTAATATTAAGTACATTATTAAAAACTGTATTTATTTTGTAATTAAGGGATAGTAAAGACTTTATTTTTTTATTATTTTTATTATTTTATGGAGAACCAACAAAATCAAAATGAAAATCTTTATTCTTCCTCCTATTACTTAGGTCGGTACAGTTCTAATATTAACATTAAATGTTAATATAATATAATTATGTTGACAGAACCTACGGAATGAAAGTTTCTGCGACCCTTCCATAAAGTATCCAACTAGCATTGTAGGCAGCTTTAACTATCCTGGTATTTATTATTGTTATAAAAAATGTTGTAATTTATTTTTGCATTTCAATGAATCTGTTTACGAAAAATCTCTTGAATTTTACGATGGGAATACTAGTAATAATTTTTACATGTGAGAGTAGATACAAGTACATACGGGACAAGGATTCACGAAACATCTTCATTCTTTCGTTTATATTATTTCATTTCGTGATTGCTCACCATATAAGTGAGGACGAGAATATGACGAACCACTATACTACAAAGACGTCCACTCGCTTACAACAGTAAAATTTATGTGTACGAGTATTATGATAAAGCCATTCATTTAGTTTGACTTCTAAGCACAATCGTTTTAATGGTCTTTGTCATGAAGTTATTCGCAACTCAAAATCTATGAAAAACAACAAAGGATGGTTCGTTTAAGATTATAAATGGCTATGTTTAAACAAAGGGTGTGAATTCAAAGATGATGGCAGAGATGTTTGACTTGACTGTCGCAAACGTTGAAGTCGCATAGTAATAATTAGACTGTTCATACAAAGCACTTCTTGTAATTAATTCGAAAGTGGTATGTTGAAATGTTGGTTCCAATAGAAGAACACACAAACGATAACATTACCAACGACTACTATCAAAACAACTGTCACTTTTTCGTCACATCGTAATTCACAAGCACATCTGCTGCATAATGGCTGTAGGGCACAACGCATAATCTGAGCATGTTCCAGTACATTCCAGGACATTCTAGAATGTTCCAGTATGTACGCAGAGATCGGATTCTCTTACTAATTAGTTCGTCACTGCTCTAAACACACGAGAAACATGTACCTATCGGCTAGTAACGTAAAAAATCAATGCGTTTGATATTATAATTGCAGCATGATCTGTGTGTGTACTGCAATATGCACTGTTAATGGTGATCATATGATAATTATGTGAGTCAATAATTATGATCATCCATGTTATTATTAATGTAAAAGTAACTCAGTCTGCCTGTCTGTTACCTTTTCATGCCTTAATGGCTGCACGGATTTTGATGGTATTTTTTATCCCGGTAATACGTTCCCGTGGAATAATCACTGGCATCCACGCGGGCGAAGCCGCGGGCAAAAGCCAGTCAAAGTTACAGTGACATTTTGTAGAATGTGGCTACGACTCTGCTCGCTGCTCTGTCTGTTACTTAACCTCGGAAAGTATACGAAAACTTTGACAGAGTTTAATTCCAGGAATTAAAAACAAACGAACCGGATGAGTTGTCCTCAAACGGATTGTACAATTACTTAAAGTCAAAGGAACTCGATGTCTGTAGAAAAAGCCTACTCAGATAACATAATGATAGTGGCTACACACAAAAGTTAATTGACAATGTATTTGTTCTATAGAATAACGGCATCCATAATAATAACCATTCATCCTGTTGTAATAGGGGTCGTCACAGTCCATCACTCACCAACAATGTTTAATAAACAGTATTGAAAGTACCTACTCATTGCTATGAATGTTCCACTAATGGATAGAATTAATAATGTAAGTTCGTGTTAATTCAAGACGTCAAATAATTATTACGTTTTGACTTGCGGCAGTGGAAATCGTCGGTTGAAATTATAACCATGATGGTGACGACTTACTGTGGTTTAACACAAAACACTGAAACGCCCCACACATTTTTCACATTTTTTTGCACTTATAATCAATCAACTCAGCCTATCGCAGTCCACTGCTGTACATAGGCCTCTCCCAGGCTGCGCCACAACACCCTGACCTTTGCCTACTGCATCCAGTCTGTCCCAGCCACCTTCTTACACACTTTCACGACCTGAACAAAGTTGCACTGTACCTACACGACTTTTTTTTACGTTTAGTTTGTCCGGCACTTCTGTCACGGAAAGAATCCAACAGAACACGTAGAGTATTCTGTTGGAAACGCAAACTGACAAACATTCCAAGACAAACTATTGTTCACTTAAATTGTGAGTTTATAAACCGAGTTGCAGGCTAGGTTTATAGGTTCTAGTATCACCCGAGTGTTTTAATACCTTGGACAGCTTCATACACTGCTGTATCTAAACTTATTAGTACTTATGCAATTTCACCAAAAACACAAATTCATAATTATTGTTTGCTATAGCGGCGCCCGCACTAAAATTCTACCTCGGGGCTACACTCCACCACAAATAACACTAAAATGATTGAAGACTGTACTTTAATATAGTACATACTAATACAAAGACTTTTATCAAAAAAAAAATCATAGCATTATTTTCTTAGGGAAAGTGTGTTTTAATAAAACCCAAACACGCATCTTTCATCACAAACACAGTAATCGACTAGCACACAATAAGGCTAAGCGTATGCTGAGACGCAGGTGACGCAGCACAGTACAGTACAGATGTAGCAGGGTAGGGCAGGCGAGGCAGACATAGGCCGCGAGCGCATGCTGCGACGCAGCTACACGGACACATTCGCGTCCTAGCTAGTACAAACAATCTGTCATTGAAACAAAATTATGAATCAGTGGTAAATACAAATTGTACGCTGTCATTCACTTCCTTCTCTTTCATATCATTCCTCACTCACACAATCCATCCATTTTTTCTTTGACCTTCCTCTCCCGCTCCATCCACCAACATTTATATTCATCACTCTTTTAGTCACATGCGTTTCCTCTCTTCTCATCACATGCCCATACCAGGCCAAACGATTTCCTTTCAACTTTTCTGTCATTGGCTAATGTCATCGGCAAACAGCATACACCAGGGAGCCTCTTCCTGGATATCCGACGTAAGAGCGTACTTTAACATCAGGAACAGGTATGGGCTGAGTGCCGACCCTTAGTGCAAGCCGACAGCCACATTGAAGCTGCCAGTAGTGCCCACTGTAGACCGGACTTGGGTACTGCATCGACTGTACATCGGTCAAATCAACTGCACATACTTCCCTGGCACACCTTTTTTTTCCTTAAAGGCCCACCACAAAACTTCACGACGCGCCTTCACTGCGTCTCAGCATACGCTCAGCCTAAATAATGCCTTTAGTAATTTTCACACTTTAGTTTCACCGTCATTTGTTCTAATTATACATTCAACCAAAATGAAGGGACTCTAATTTACGTAACTGTCTCTGTAACTATTCTAATTATTATTCCTATGGGTATGATAAAGTACTTACGTTTTAAGTAAAGAAGAAAAACAAAGAAAAAGAAAGAAAAATTGTTAATTCTGCAAAAATAAGACGCACATTAATACTTAACATTAGTGATAACAATATCTGGGTAAGCCAAAAAACGTGCCCACAGTTGTGCCACAAGGCGAAGTTATCAATCACCAAGAATCAATTTCAAACTCGAATCTACTATCAAGAATTACAGTAATCTAATGTTGCTGTTAAATCATGTACGATGTCGACGTCACGCTCAGTAGCCCACGGCTTCAATGAGGCGGTAAAAAACAGGTTCTACTCAAATAAGTCTGTGGTCCGTATTATAATTCAAGTCCCGACCTCATTTGTGTGTTGAGTTTTTTTTTCTTTTTCGACTTTAGAGTGTAACCGTCAATGTCAACTGTGGTCCCTTTTGTCAAAGTAACGTAATTATAATATCACAGAAGGCCTTTTTATTTGTTTACCTACCTTTTTGCATACTAGGTTTGTGTATTGAATAGGTTTGATAATAAGTATTTTTGTGTGTTAGAAACTGAAGGAGTAATGGGTGATACTTTGCCTTTGATACCTGAAAAGGGGTACGTAATTATTACAAAAAGATCCCCTCATGGTCCTTATGTCCTCATTTTTTGTAGAACAGATAATATTTATAATCACGCCTGTATTCTCTTAAAGGAGAAAGCAAAGCGTACGGAGCGGGCGAGCAGATTGACTCATTCCTGTTGAAACAGCCCAATTAAACTTTAGCAGACCTGGAGACCGAACACAACCCCGCGTGTTCTTGTTGCATAGAGAGTAATTCAGCGCACAGGGCTAACGAGGCAGTCAATGAAGTACATTATTATTGCAGGTCCTTATTACCCTACTACGCGGCAGTAAAAACATTATGTTTTTCATTCACATATACCATTGTATCTTTATATGTGGTATTATTTATAACCTCGAAGCATCGTAACGGCTAGATGGATTTAAACACATGAGGTGTTTATCGACTCGTCTAGGTCGCGTGGTGGTTATAGGGTAGGTTTTGTTTTTATAAAATCAAAATGGTGGATTCCAGACTACATGAGCAGGTATCACAATGAAGGGTCTGAGGAGACGATTCCAAAAATATAACACACTAAAAGGTTGTGTTTTAAAGCAGTTTGCTGCAATTGGTAGCATCAAATCTGACATTGAACTAAAATAACTCTCGCCAACTGCATCAGACTGCTTAAAAGTGAGCTTATTGTGAACTTTTTTGTTGCAGTCGGGTTTTATACGTTTTACGACACTTCGGGTTTTTTTACAATGCTTTCGTATACGTTTCAGGTCGATATGCGCGGAGGTGCGCCCCATCATCCGCGCCGTGTTCCGCGAGCTAGACTACCTCCCTTCTCTCACGACCGAGCTGCCGTCGCCAGTCACCAGCGACTACCTGACCAACGCACTCAATGGAAGCCACGGTGATCAATGGGTGAGCTTGATACTGATCGTAGAAGACTAAAGCTGGACTACCCCCCTGCATTAACTACCGAGCTGCCTTCGCCGGTCACCAGCGACTGCCTGACTGACCAACGTTCTCAATGGAAGCCATGATGACAAATGGGTGAGCTGGTTACGAAACATAGCAGACTAAGGGACTAAGAGCCACTAAGAGCTGGAGTGCCTCCCTTCACTTACCACTAAGGTGCCGTCGCCAGTCGCCAGCGACGACCTGAACAAGGTACCTACTCTATGATGGCTAGGATGATCAATGGGTGAACTTGTAACTGAACATAGCAGATTAAGAGCTGGCCTACCTCTCCCACTCACCACTGAGCCGCCATCGCGATTATTCACGAGCAATATGATTTTGAAACGCTTGTTAGCTTCTATCTATAAATAGTATAAAACAAAATTTTCTAAACAGCCCAACGGATTTTAAGTGGTTTTCACTATCATTAAGTTAGAGAATTTATTCCGGAAGAGACGTTCATATTAAACTAACAATTAATAAAAAAATCTCTGTGTTGTCAAGTTATTTTTATTAAACCGTGCAAAGCAGTGGCGGGGCGCTAGCTTATATTAAAATATGCCTTCTGAATAAAGTTGAGATTGACTGCTTTTGAATAATCCTAAACATTTTCAATTTCAATTTTTCCAAAATAAGTAACTTATTTAATCTAATACACGCCAAACGCCTGAAATTAGATGACGGACGCAAAAAACAGAGTCGAGTAGCAATCTCAAGATGATTATAGATAAAATAAAAATGCAAATTCTTTTCCAGCATTAGTGCGAGGTAGCAGGTAAAATGTAGATCTATTAGTCAGAGGTAATGGATAGTCATAATTCCAACATTAATCTCTGGAGCCGAGATATTTCACCCTCCAATAAGTCTGGGACAGGATTTGTTCCGATTCATTACTTCGTTTTTCTTCGGTTCTTATTATTTGCATTTTATAGTTTGCTTGAATAATTTGGCAACCGTTCCGTTAGTTAATTCGGTTAAATAGAAATAAGAAGTAGTTTGTAGTACCATGGTGCATAGCAATTCAGGTACCTAATAATCCATGTTGGTAAAATTAATGTCGTACTGTATTATCTTGCAATCTCAATGTTTACGAAAGGCATGTTTGAAAGTAGACTGTTTGTAACATCATAAATTCGCCTTTGCCGGAACATTCGATTTATCTACGAGAAAGAAGAACGATATTGAGTGCAGCACACTTTGAACGGTCTTTTTAAAAAGAAATAGTGGTTGCAATACTCGTAGTTCTAAAATCAATCTATAAATATTTAACAAAACAATCGTTTTCCATTTAAATATGTTAAAAAAAAACAAAAAGGATAAACATAGTATTTGCAACTAGTGGACAATGGGCAGTCTTATCACACAAGGCTCCCAGATATTGCTGTATCATTCATAAACTTTCGGAAATATTAAATTACATCAAATTGCTGAATCTGGGAGGGTAAGAAGTAGTTGTGTACGTGAGGTCGGCTATCCGCTAAACAATCGGGTCACTTGGCAATAGTGCGAGCGATCAGTCGCAGAGCAACTACGACTCTACGAGTTACGGCCCTTTTCCACTCCGATGGATATCGGAATAATGTGAACTTCGCCTATAGGTCACGACCTTGTCATGGAATGAAACATTATTTAAAATAAAATTTTGCATTAAGAGCAAGAAATGTGAGGGAAGACTCGGACAACGTTTTAAAAACAATATCACAAAACACGTTATTGTTTTTACTTATAAGCCATGTTTTCTTGAGAAATTTCCATTTGAGACGGTAATTAGGAAAGTTATGAATTCATCTTTGTAGAAGCGGTACCAGCAGTTAGGCAATTTGCATAACATTTTCTTAATTTTTTTAGTTCTATTATTTTCGAATCAGCTGTCATTCAATTTAGGTCCATTATATACTTTGTTAGTGAACTTTTTTGAAGCAGTAAGTGAACATGGTTAGTATGGTTAGTATTCAAGACACGTGATATCCATAACTCTTTTTAGAGGAAAATATAGGGCAATAAAACACCCATTTGCTTTACGCAAGAATATAAATATGAGTAAAGTGCCGATTCAACTACACAATACATTATGCTCATTGCGTGCTTATGTAAGTATCTCGTATTGTTTTATTTAGGTATGTATAAAGACAAGAATACTAAAATTTGGTGACTAAAATTGTATTTATTATGAAAACGCTTCTAAAATTATAAAAATCCAAAACTTGATGCTTTTATTACTTTACGTTTTTGTGTATTTGATCCTAAAATAATCAGTCAAAATTAAGATAAACCAACAGTGTCGTAACGACACGTCGCCTGCTGCAGCTACGGAATTGTACCTTTATGTACACACTTCAAACACTTAAACTACACACTTATAATATTTAATAACACTTGTACATTGGTACATACTAAAATTGTATGTACGTATTTTATTTGAGATTCCCCGTGACTCACGTTAATACGATTAATGCCATAGTAAATCAGAGCCAATATCAATACTTTTTGCTTTAATTCGTCAGTCCGCCATGGGTATGGTTTCCATACTAAGATGCCCAATGACCTTTGATATTCAAATTAATTTATTTTAAGAACATAGGTTGAGACAAGATATTAAATTAGGTAGGTACAGAATCCATCCATGTCCCGCCTATCGGCACACAATTTCTATTTTATTTTACTGATAAGGTAAGGCTGCCGACTAACCCAAAATTCTCTTCAACAGACTGAAAAGTCCAAAGCAGAACGCAAAGAGCTCTGGTTGCGTGAGGGCGAGCTGAAGCATCAGCATGCCACGAGGATATCCCGGGAGCCACTGCCCAACAGCTACCACCTGTCCTCGCCCCACACCGACTTGCCTCTCTTCCGCACCGGTTCGCCCCTGACGCGCACCGACTCGCCCCTGACCCGCACTGGCTCGCCCCGCTGGCGACTCGACCGGGGACTCATCGCCCGCAGGGACCTCGTGCCAAGCATCAAACAGAATGCTGGACGTAAGTATAAAGACCGATTAACATATCACACCTGTATTCTCCGAACCCTTGTAGTACATACTCGTACACATTTTGCCAGTTTTGTTTAAGTTCGTATAAGCCGATATAAATCTTAGTAATCCTGAATGGAAAAACCCAATAACACTTGACAGTCTACCAGATTGAACTCAATACCCCTTGCGACCCTTTTTGGAGACTGATTCTTGATTGTCATCTTTCAAGGCTGTTATCAACTAGGTTCAGGTTGGCTCCCAGTCTATCTAGTAGTTATAAAGCGTGTGTGCGATCCGATCTCTGTTTGTTACCTGTCTTCTACTATATTCACTAGAGGTTTCTTCTTGTTGGTAGTGACAGCTAACTAAGATATTCAGCTGGTCTGTATCAGTTAATTTTTATTTGGCTTCCAAAAGATTTTTGTTCTACGAATATTTTTATTTTATTCAAATTGATGTAATTCTTAATTAATTATTCTAGTCCAAGTTAATCTCTCATTACTTATAACATTATTTTAGAGTGTGAAACAGACGTATTTCATGATTAGGAATAATTAAAAATGACATGTAAATATGTTACTGGCCTGAACAAAATGTTGAGGTTATTATAAATTTTGACCTCTGTTTATCCGCAGTCCAATGCTGTGTGGTCGATTTGACAGGTTTAATCCAACTTTAAGCATATTTGATTGCCGGTATGATTGTCCGGTTCCGGACCTCAAAAGGAAAAAACGGAACCCTTATAGGATCACTCGTGTGTCTGCCTGTCTGTCTGTCTGTCCGTCTGTCACAGCCGATTTGCTCCGAATCTTTTGGACCGATTAAGTTGAAATATGTATTTTTGTGACCCAAACACGGACGTGTAACGTAAACAAATTAATGAATTTTGAATTTTGGGGTTACTTTTGGGTGGCAAATAAAAGTTTTGTAAACTGAACCGTGTGACATACCAAATGAAAGGGCGTGTTAGGAGGATTTGAAATGTATTTTTTTTATAATTTTAAACTAAATACTTTTAAATATATTTAAGAAAATTGATGAAAATTGGCCATTATGTCTGAAACTATGCAGCCAAAAATAAAAATAAAAACAGAGAATGGTTCTTTACTCATAGATTACAGGAAACCCTATAAGAAGTCTATGATCTTAAAATAACATAGTAAATCTCTCAATATTGTTATTGTAATGTTAAGTTTGTTCTTGGGATGAATTCATCTCAACTACGGAACCCTTCATTGTGCGTGGTCCGACACGCACTTGGACAGTTTCTTTTGGAAATTAATATACAGATTGGATCGCACAATGTAATCCTTAATACCTATATCCTGTTTGGAGGATTATCAGAATGATAAAAACTTAATCCACTTGTTTAAGTAATTATTGAAACTAAATTTTGATACGACGAATTACAGTTAAGGCATTTCACGATAGCGCGTCAATCATTGTAACTTAAGCCTTTTGACAATGAAAAGTCACATGATTTGCACCGACTAACACACTACATATAATACACTCAGTTGAGAAACGTACTCAAGGCACTTAAGTTACACGCAGAGCTCATCTATTACGTTTCCACTCGAGTAATGAATGAGCTAGTTCCGTTTGGAGCTAATTTCACTGAACTAGATTTGGTAATCTCAGTTGAGAATGAAGTTTAGTATGCTTTGTACTCGAATGAGGTGGAACGATATTGTATGGTAATTGTTAATTTAAGTTACGGTTCTCATTGTGAACCCAAGTTCAAAATGAATTTATCAAAGCTTGGAAAAGGAATTTCATAGAATCGACAGCGGCGTCGGTTAATGTTGACGGCAAGCTCACCCATAAAATGGATCTTAATGAAAAGTGGTTGTAATATAAATACACCTCTGCCACACCTTTTGGGGAATGCCACGGTCACGTTATTATGAAAATATGGAATCAAAATGAGAGTAAAAAAGTGTATGTCAGCTCCGTCGCACGACTGAAGTAATCCTCCTTAGTACGGATTGTTTTTGAATATGCAATAGGCAAAGAGGGTAGGGGAGCATGGGGATCAGTGGATCCGTTTTTTTTGTAAGTACTGTAACTTCATTTTTCCCACCCCAAATTGGCCAGTGTCTTGACAAAATTCTAGAAGATATATTTGAGTTTGAAACTACATGACAAAAACAGCCTTACAAAGACTTCGATATGAAATAATCCAGCTTTTTATTACTATTGCAGGTCTTGGATTATAATGGATCGTATGGGGCATACTGGATAATGTCTATTTACAATCCATTAAAAGATTTTTATTACAATCGTATCGTTTAGTTTGATTCAATACACATTAAATTTCTACTTGGATGAAGTTACAGTCTCAACATCACATTGTACTGTGTGTTACATGTTACTGGGTATCTAGTAATGTAAGACCATAAAACGTGTTGCTACACCTCCCTATATAATCAACCAAGTCCTTCTCTTGGGCATCCGTGTTTTTTTTTTTCGAACTGTCGCAAGTCGGTGTAAGTCTTTCAGTATGACCTAATAGTATCAGCAGACAATGTTTTTGTGTTTTTTTAACTTCGTTAGTTATGTTTATGTAGAGTTGGGTATAGTATTCATCAATTTAGCTACAGCTATTATTTTTTGCCCTTCAGATATTTTCATTAAAGCAGCCCGCATTTCGTCTTCAGAATGCTGACCAATATTAGTCTTCCTTTTTCTATATCATGGCATTTTTCCTATAAAACAAGTTTTTAATCAAGATACACTGAACACCAATTCAAAACGATCCGTTGTACCCCACTCCTTATATAAAAATATATAGCAAATATATAGCATTTTTTGTATTCGCTCAATTATTGATATCACTCTAGATAAAATCCCCCCACATTAACTTACTGGCAGCTTTTGACAGCAACACACATTCACATTCATTCCCTCCACATTCTCTATTTTGATCATGAAATAATATCAAAACTTGCAAAATCCTAGCGCACGGGAAGGCATAACGTTTTACAAAACCACGTAAAAAAATATTTTGTGACTTTCTTGTTGACCGATGCGCTGCGCCGCAACTTTCCGCTCCGAAAGTAAGCTGGCGACTAGTTTGGACGCGAGAAAGGTGTAAGAACGGCAAAGTGGCGAACGCGCAAAATTTTTCAGATTTTCCGTCATTGGTGTCGTTTTCATAGTTTTCGAGGGTGCTAAAGCCGATAGTGAGGTCAAAATGTAAATCCAAGACGGCGGCTGCGAACATTTTGTTTTTGTCATGCATGAGAAGGAACTTCGTTCGTGACGGGGGTCGGACCGTAAACGTTTTTTTTTTCTCAGAGAGGGTGTTAAAAAGTAGAGTGTTCACCTCGGGAGCAACACTATTTTAAGCTCGAGTGACGTACTTTGAATCCCTCGCTGCACTCAGGATTCTACTTTAGAATCCCTCACTACGCTCGGGATTCTACTCTAGAATCCTTCGCTCCACTATGGATTCAAAGAAACAGTCTTGCCTTAAAAATAGTTGTTTGTTCCCTTGGCAAAAAATTTACTATTATACCATTGTTAAAACTAGCTTGTTTACTTTCTAAATGCAGGTGACGCAAGTCTCTGGATTAAGAACATTCTGAACCGCAGCTCATGCGACGTGTCTGCGGTGGAGGAGGTCGGCCGCTCGCTCTGCCTACCATCACTTCGTCTGCCGACCTACGAGAAGAGCGAGACCATCCAGTCGATCAGGTGATGCACTGTTCGCATTCTAATCTCATTCTGAATCTGTCAAAATATCTTTTAATTCACATATACACTTTGTAACATTTTTATTTTTATTTTTTGTCGCTGAGGTGAGATTGCGACTTGAATTTGAATGCGACACTACTTACACACAGGAGCCACAGGTCGCGCCGCGACGTAGAATAACACGCGTTATCGCGGCGATATCGACGCGACGCCATACAGAATGATCTTTTGGTGTCGCGCTGCCTATCGCGTCCGTGATATTGCGGTATGCTAGTGTGAAAGGTGGTGCGTGGCGATCATGCGAATATCGCAGAATCTTGTGATGTACAACAGCTGCACTACTGAACCTGATGAAGTACAGTGTATACTCTGGGGTGACCTGAGCAAATATGATGATGATAAAATAATAATTAAGCGCATCAGCAAAAAAATATGTCCTAAAATTGAAGAAGGATCAGTTTTTATATCAATATTTATTTGTCTATTAAAGGAGCTGTATTATTTATTAGGTAAAATTAAAATTTTCCACCAGTCTACGAGGTGACGAGGCTATAAAGTTAAATGATTACTACGATAAAATATAAATATAATATTCCAAGTAAAATTCAATTTATCGTCAAGTGGCGCAAACATCGTAAGGAAACACGAGGGATGACCGTCATAAAAATAATGTTTCCAATACATTTATGTGAGCAATACTTCACCATAAACAGTTCCCGAATGTGCGGCCATTCATTATCTCTCTATGACATAATAATGGAAATGAGGTTATTGACGATGTTTTGGGGAATTTCCTTAGATTGCAGGTGATCAGGTCTGTTATAAACTAAATACGTTGTAAGAAGCGAGAAAGTATTTGTGTATGAACATAAAATATAGCATTCAAATCTCTGATTTCTTTGTTTGAGAACGTACGGCGGTATTGTGACTGGAAGGCATAACATTATTTAATACAGTGCATTAGGTTAAACAAGGGACTTAGTTTCAGGGAGTGTAATGTAGTAATCATGAAAATGGACAACTTTAAATATGGTACAAAATGTGAAAGAGAAAATCAGCTATTCCATGCGAAATGCAATACCAATGCCTGTTTTCACCGACAACTAAGTGACACCTAAATGAATCATTATTAACCGGTAAAGCCCTGGGTGACCCTCAAGCACGTCAATTAGCACGTTAATTAGTTGTTTATCAGGCCTTTAACGGTTAAATTCTGTGTTTTCGTAATCCCGTACTGGGTAAGTGCCTGGTATGTGTCTATTTACTCATAATCACTTTTTGTTTAGCTTAATATGTCTTCTGCGTTATTATTTCCTCATAACCTATTTGCCTTCAGCTCTGTGTATTTTGTTTCACTTCATATTGTAAACTCCGTACTGATTGTGACAACCACACACCACTTTCATTAGCGCATTAGTACATCTCGCTTTGCTTATGCCTTAGTGACACAATCAGCGGAGATGACCATAAGCCATTTTGTGACATGCAGGACTTTATTTCCAGGGTCCAAAGTACCGGTTCAGCTACCGGCTAACATCTCCAAAGTTTCGGCTTAATCCCACTGAAGTTATTCGGAATCTATGGTGGTTATCCAACGCCTGGCCTTCGAGCAACTACCTTCCAGCCGATCCCGGAAACATCAAGCTCCGTGTTGGGTACATATTCTACGTCACGATTACCACGTCGAACAGCCTACGGGGCAGACGTGAACATCCGCCGACCGTCACCATCCCTGGCGTCTGCAGTGTGGCACACCCGTTCTGCCACGCTAGCGATAAGTTCAGTAAGACGTTTTGCATAGTTTCGAGTAATTGGCGCTCAAAGTTTTTCGTCACATTTTTGCCTTTTCTGACTTGTTTAATTAACTTATTTAAATTCTGATTTTTGAAATGTGTCGCATAAGTAAAGTATTATTTCATTGTGTAATCAATAAATATGTATTTCTATTAGAAAACTACTAGTGTAATAATAACTTTAGCATCAATTGCTTAATATAACCGCAGTAAAGTATAGCAAAGTTTTAAATTTATTAAAAGAAACTGTGATTTAACTGTAACAGAAATGTCATTATTCGATTAATGATTACTTTGAATACTCCTAGAATAGACTCCTTAGACTTTTACCTGCTTTCTCTATTACTCAATCTATGCGTACCGATTTCTATCTTACTGTACTTATATTACTTATAGTTCTTTCTGTTTCTCTTTATCCATGTTAGAATATTATTTTAATTTGTTTCTTATTGTACACCCTAGAGGTAGTTTCGTAGAGATACTTTTTTGAATTTTTCCCTACTTTTATTAAATTTATCATACACCTTTTTTGAGTTTGGGTAATTATCAAATAACTTCTCCCGCTCTGGGCGGAGCGGGAGGGCGTATCAGACTTTTACTGACTAAAACCCACCCGTGTTCCTTCCGTTGCCTGTGTGCCGGGGCCACGATATCCCTTTCGGACAAACTCGCAACCCTGGCAGGCATTGGCCCTAACGGAACCCGTCAGTTGGTGCTGGCATCTCTTTGAGGCGCGCGTGGAACACAACGCGCCGTCGACCCGGACCTGGTCCTTATTGGACGGCGAGCTACCCATCGTTCACACTCCGCAAGCCCGCGTCTACGGTGGCCGGAAATTGGCTTGCGACTCCCGACGCCCGGGGTGTCTCCTGCGGCGACTAGGGGGTGCGAGGGCGCGAATCTTGCACTTCCTCACGAGTTCCGCGTCCTCCTTCTCGAGCATTACTGCTTCGCAGAAGGAAGTGTCGGCCTCCCATGCACTCTTGCTCCGAACCATGGCCTGAACCAGGGCCGGACGCGAGAGATCGCCGCCGCCGATCGCCTCCGTGAGGACACGGCGGTGCTCCGCCCAAGCCAGGCAGACCTCCACCGTATGCTCCATCGTATACTCCGAGCGATCCACACAGTGGTTTGGGCGGGCCCGGGCGTTTCTTCCCGCTTTATCCTGAACAGGAACGTTCCGAAACAACCGTACCTGCGTCAGGCGGAAGGTGAGGACACCGTATCGCCTCTCTAGCCACTCCTCAAAGAGGGGACTTATCGCCACAATTGTGGCGTGCCCAGCGCTGGGTTGCGACAATCGCACTCTCCATCACGCCATGAGATCCTGCCGGAGCTCTGTCCGCTGTGCCGTGATTTCTCGCGGCAGATGAGTTTCGCCCCGGCATTTAGCCTCCTCGCGCCACTCCCAGATGTGCGCGAGGACTTTTGCCTCCAGATTCCATGGCGGTAGTCCGGCAAGGAGGCTCGCCGCCTCACGGGAGACCGTGCGGTATCCTCGGACCAGCCTAATGGCCATGACCCTTTGGGACACGCTCAATCGGTGGCTGGCTCAATTGGTCGCAGCCTTAAAGAACGCGCCCACACCGGTGCCCCGCAAAGGGCCATGGACCGCATGACCCCCGCGTAGAGCCTCCGGCAGGAGGCGTTTGGACCCCCTAGATTGGGCAGAAGCCGCTTCAGAGCAGCCCCAGCCCTCTCCAGTTTGGGATACAGACCATCAATGCCTGGTTGCGGCCAAGGCTTGCATACTACTTTTCTCAAATAATGCGCGGAAATTCAAACTGAGTAAATATATTATAAATTCCAGAATTTTTGAATTTTTCACGCACCAATATGTTCATTTGTTTCTTCTTTACTTTAAACAGCTCTACTTGCAAACCAAATCGGAATTTTTAAAAAATCTTTGATAACTTAGGTACCATGTGTTGGAGTAAAAAGTTCGTTCCATTTTTAGATAACACGACAGATATGGATTTTACAGATATGGATTTTCATAACAAATATTGCCGGCCGGGCGCTCGCGTGTATTCGACCAGTACTGCAATTTTGATTTATCTCGAAGAAGGTTGTCAAAATAACGTTTGAATTTCCAAGCATGTTTGAGAAAAATTACATTCTGTTTCCCAAGAACGTTACATTTACTTGTGTTACTGGGCTTATGACTCGACCCATGATGGATACATTCCCGATACGAGTCAGTGGACTGAGTTGAGAGCCAGTGAGGCGGCCAAATCTTTAGGTAACGAACCCAATATCTTGAAGGTCACCGGTATTTTCCGACACATTGGCTTTATGATTTAGATAGGCGTATGTTATTACCGGAGTCGAGTTAACACAGTAGGCTTTACGTCTTATATTCGTCCCACAACACACGCCTACATCAATATTTTATTATAATAAACAGCAATTTAACAAAACCATAAGAACTTTCATTATGGGCATAAACGTAATATTATGTTTACATTTTATTTCTCAAGTATCTACGTATATCCATTTTAACATAGAATAATAAATGTGCAAATTATTTTAAAGGATGTTATTAGTACCTACTCTTGAATATGAACAACTTATAATATTATAACGATTTAGTTTTTAGGGGTCCATTCCCGAAAGGTGTCAAACGTAATCCTATTACTTAAGACTCCGCTGTCTGTGTGTCTGTCAGCGGGCTGTATCTCATGAACCGTAATAAGTAGACAGTTCAAATTTTCACAGATTTCTATTGCCGCTATAACAACACGTACCTAATACAATAAACTGTTGATTTTGAAAAAAACTATTTATTCTGGCATGAGTAGGATGTCATTTTTTTTTAATTCATCAAATAGAGCACAAATATAATTTTAATTTATTTTTATCTTCAAAAATTAAGAAATTGGGTGCCATAAAATTTGTTAGATTTAGACCATTTTTGTACGAACTCTATCGCAACAACAAAAAAAAGTTGGGAATTTGACACTTCTCATGTACCATTATACTGTATATAAATTATAATATATAATATCAACAAGTATTTTATTTAAATATGGGTGATTTTCTATAACTGCAAAAATTAACTTTGTAATTCATAATATCATTATGAAATACAAAATTACCTTTGCGACTTTTAAAATTTTTGATGAAATATATTCTTCGTTTAGTATTTTCATTATTTGAACTAAAAAACCAGGCGATTGGCAGTCGGACTCGCATACGAAGGGTTCCAGCGTACAATATTTAACGCTACATATTTTTAGGGTTCCCTAAATTAAATCAAATTAAAAATTAAAGGGCGTCATAAAAGAAAAGTGTATTTTTCGGCTTTTTTGCTAAATATTTTACAGTGATACGGAACCCTTCGTGTGCGAGTCCAACACGTACTTGGCCGGTTTATATGTAAGTCGGTACTAAGTATCAACACTTAAAATTATTTTACGCTATATTATTGTGAGCCGTATACAACCAACATAAAGAGCTTTGTGGACATAACGATTATCGTATGAGTAAGAAATTTAGCACGTGGTGATCTGTCACAGTATGGGCGAAGTTGAGAAACACGTCCCGCTCCCGCCGCTCTCGCCGCCCACTTCGCTGCCGCATCCTGACTACATGCTGTGCGTGCCGCCACAGCTCGACTTCATCAATTTCACTATTGGACAACTGCATACGGTAAATGCAATTTATTGTTTGGTAATCTTCAACCTTGCCATTTGACGCCTGAAATTAATCATGCACTTATCTCCTGTCCAATCTCGATCCCAATCTTTGACTGCTGCATATTTTACCTACCCACGTGGTCCACGTCGCTATATCTACATACACGTACGTATGTACGTATCTACATACATGTCAAAGTGAACATATCGAGTTTTGACATGCGATAATAATTGTCGTTTTACAATCTTCTGTGTTTTTACCCCCTAAAAGATTAAAGCTGATGATTGCATACTCAACATTGGTTTTCACCCAAAAAAGTCAATGTGATGTCGATCACAATAGCCAAATTTAGATCAAGATTAATTATTAATTTCGGGCGTATACAGGGTGTCCAGTAAATAGCACGACATACTGCAGGGGGTGATAGCTAGGGTCACTACCTATCAATACAAAACAATATTTGTTCAGCAAAATCTTACGGATTTACAGTTTTACAAAATTTTCCGAAATATCGAAAAATCTCTACCTTGAAACAGATTTTTAAGTATCTCGTAATGAAAAAATCCTTTTCTAGAACTTTTTTTACATAAAATTATTCGTGAATAGGTTACTCTACTCATTATAAGTTTTTTTTAATCAAAAACAAGAAAGTTTTGAAGAAAATAAAAATCTGTTTCAAGGTAGAGATTTTTCGGTATTTCGGAAAATTTTGTAAAACTGTAAATCCGTAAGATTTTGCTGAACATATATTGTGTTGTATTGATAGGTAGTGACCCTAGCTATCACCCCCTGCAGTATGTCGTGCTATTTACTGGACACCCTGTATGTAGCGTAGACTGGTACTTTTGGAAAGGTCATTTGGCCTTCCTCAGGAAAATCTTGAGACACTTTATTGCTACAACTTGCTTACCTACTCAAAGTTATACGATAAATCTATAATAAAATACATTATTACTCCAGTTGGGAATTCTATTTCAAGATTTATAGCCCCAATGTCTGTTAGAGGATATTACAGAACAGTTTAAAATGTATCGACCTTAATATCGGTCCGTTGGCCAGATTTAGAGTTTCCAGAATAATTTATGGCCAAATTCCTTCCGTTGTTTAAAAGGCAATTTAGGTGGCTGCCATAATTTTAGGTGCTAATAATTAGTTCTGCTCCGTTAAAATATCTGGGACAGTCGGGAATGAAATCCGAACAGTACAAACGATGTGATACCAATATCCGATGACGGAACGCTTATTGAAACAGTTAACTTGTTCCAGTCTTACAGTTTTTTAATGATCACACCGTTTAACGTCTTATCGAGACCCTCAACGAGGCGACCATATAACTGAGCTGTTCACATTCTCTTCCTAGCAAAGTCTTCGGCTGGTCAACGTGTCAAAATACGAGATTCGTCTGTCAGTGCGTCCTCCAAAGAGGCGGGAGTTGGACGTTGAGATCAGCGGCCCTCGGGGGCTGGCTGTGACGTCAGGCGCAGCCGCCGAGTTCCGCGTGCACTTCCGACCGTGTGACGTCAGGACCGTCAGGGACATGCTGTTGATTCGCGTCTCCATAGGGAGGAACTTCCTGGTGCCTATAGCGTGTTATATGCAGCCGCCTGTCTTGAATAGTAAGTATAAATTTATAGATTGGATGATCTTCCTCCATAGTAATAGGCAACTAAAGGCTTATAATTATGAAGGATGATTATCAGTATAATGCTAAACGCAATAATTACGCACCCCAGCAGTTAAGATGTGACTTTAACTTTCCAAACATTAGACTGGAAATAGTTACACTAGCAAAACCATAACGTCTAGTTTTTTTTTTTGGAATGGAAAGAAAGAAAATACGTTTGACATGACGACGCAAGGAAAGAACAAAACACGAAAATAAACAATTTGGGGGGAAATATGCGTCACATCCACCCAAAACGGCCATCACTCAGCATAATGCTACGACCCTATGCCAAACAGAGCCCCAGCGCTGGTTTTCAGAGACAGCCGGCGTTGACGTGATGACGTCAACCGGTGCAGCATATAGTGAAATAACAAAATAAAATGAATAAATACAATTCTTAGTTCTAAATGTTTCTTATATAAAATATGAAGTATGAAGTTCTAGGTTTTTTTTTTGAAAATTTATATGTCAGCGCCAGGCCAGGGTGCGAACCACCGTAGTCTAACAACGCCTACAGTCCCAGGGCCACCAGACGGCACTTTTTTCGGGTTATTCCACTAATCCCCACTGACAATACTGCAATACAGTGTAAAACATAATTATGAAGAACTAGTTTTTGCCCGCGTGGATGTTGGAAGTTACCCCACGGGAACGTACTACCGGGATAAAAAGTATCTTATCCAGATTATAAACTATCTGTGTGCCAAATTTCATTCCAATCAGTTCTGCCGTTTTTGCCTGATTGAGTAACAAGCATCCAAACATACAAACTGTCACATTTATAATATAATATATATATATATATTGTAGGGAGTAGGATAGTAGGAAAGTGTCATGGCTACTGCCGACAACAACATCGGCTCCGTAATTATTCGTTGTCTAAACATATTTTTCTTGTATTTATTTTGCTGAAAACCAATGCAATAGTGATAGTGTCTACTAATAACGCAGTGAAAGTGTTTGCAAGAATTCTGCATGTGAACACCGAGGATAAACATTAAAAACAAAAATCTGCATTATGATTTGTCGAAATCTATATCAAATCAAGTGTAACAATATGAACAAGCTATTGGAATCTTGCAAAGTAACGTAAACAGAGTGAACGTAGAAATGACATTTGAACGAGTCACCGCGCTTGAAGTAGTAAAAATTGTCAATGCAATGGCAAACAAAAAATCTTATGGCCATGATGAAATACCGATTCAATTAATAAAAGATCACATTGACTTATTAGCAGAACCGTTGGCACATTTTGTCAACATGTGTATAGATAAGAGTATATTCCCTGAACAACTGAAAATAGCCAGAGTTTTACCCATTTATAAAAAAGGTTGTAAATTAGACCCACATAACTACAGACCAATCTCGTTATTACCGATAATTTCGAAAATTTTTAGAAAATTCTTATAACTAGACTGCTTAAGCATTTGAACCGTAATAAAATTCTTGATCATAGACAATTTGGTTACCAGAGATTTGTGGCAACAAATGACGCAATTGACACACTAATGGAAGAAGTAATTAACAAACTTAATAAGAAACTTAAAGTTGCCGGGTTATTTCTTGATCTAAGCTCAGCTTTTGACACTGTCGATCACAAATTACTATTAGCGAAAATGGAGCATTATGGAATTAGAGGACAGGTTTTAAGTCTATTTAAATCTTATTTAGAAAATCGAAAGCAATATGTAGAAATTAAAATAGCTGAAGATAAATGTGAAAAAGTATACAGATCAGGTCTAAAACTAATAAAGAAAGGTGTCCCACAGGGTTCAATAGTAGGGCCAATATTTTTTATCTTGTTTATAAATGACCTAATTAATTACATGACAAATCAAACAGATATAGGACTTGTTCTTTTCGCTGACGATACAAATGCTATAATAACCGCAGAAAATATAGAAGCCTTGACTAATAAAGTAAATATGACTCTTACTCACTTTAATACTTGGTTCACCTTGAACAGTCTCAATTTGAATACCAACAAAACGAATGCAATGTTATTTAGAACTACGGCAAGAAATAAAGATACAATTGACATAAATTTGAATGGTAATAATATAATTTTAGTTGACAGCGTTAAATTTTTAGGTATTTATATTGACGAAGGATTAACCTGGAAAAAGGAACTATCAACCATAGAAAGCTCAATTAGTTCAGCCTGTTATGCTCTTAGAAGTCTCAGAGATGAGATCGACATTAAACAATTAAAACTGGAATATTATTCACTTGTCGAATCCAGACTTAGGTATAGTATTTTTCTATGGGGCGGAAATTATGCGTACAATGTGAATACTGCTTTCGTAGTACAAAAAAGGGCCATAAGAACCATGGTGAGAATTCCGCAATGGGTATCGTGTAAGCAGTATTTTAAGGATCTACAGATTTTAACCGTCCCATCCTTGTATATTTTTGTTGTACTCACGGATCTTATAAAGAAACTTAACAGATCAGAAAAAACTGAACAAAGAAATAAGAGAGAAGCTACTAGGCGCAAGGACTTGCAACATAACATAGTCCCACATATGAAAGTTGTTACTCATGCTGCAAGCTTTCAATCCAACAAGCTGTATAATAGACTTCCAGGAGATTTGAAGTCTGTTTACAATATTTACCAATTTAAGCAAAAATTAAAATCATTTTTGGTAGAGAAATGCTATTATGCTATTGATGAGTTTCTGTCTGACGTGTTTACCTAGGCCAATAAAATTGTATAATAATGATAGTATATGGTGACATAATCCTGACCGTGTTAAGTTTTGACATTATTATTCTTCTACATGACCTTTAATATTTTACATGATTCTTTTACATTGCCTATTATTTTACATTATTATTTTGCATGACTTATGATCATAATTTAGACTCAAATCTCTATGTTATTACTGTTAATGACAGTGATAAGCTCATAAGATCGCTATTAATAAATATAATTAAATGCACGTGTGTAATTTTTAAGTGATTTCGACACAATGTAAAAATTGTTATGAAATAAATGAAATGAAATGAAATAACTGCGATTAACGTAAAGAGTATTAAATAGTGTGATCATTGAAATATAGTACGGTTATTATTTTACGGAACAAAAGTACTTAAACTTTTTTTTTTGTCCACCTTCATTTGAATAAAATTGCAAAGTGGATGCGGCTTTAAATCCCAGTCGTAATCCCGACACAGGAAGTTACTTTAAAATTATATTATTATTATGGATTAATTTGAAAATATAAAAATATGGCCCAATCATATTTAATAAATTACCGAAATATTACAAAAATTACACATTTCAACATTTCAAACACAAACATTTTTCTAGTAGACAAATGTTAAAGATTTTCTAGATGATGGATTATAATAGACCTTGAAACTTTGTTAGTTAAATAAATGTAATTTTGAACATTTTAATTTTATCGACTAGAATTACTTTTTTATTGTATTTTGTTTGACATTTTAATAGTATTAAAAAAAAAAAAATGTATTTTGACACTTGAAATGTATTTTGACATTTGAAATGTATTTTGACATTTGAAATGTATTTTAACATTTGAATTGTATTTTGATCTTATTTTGACTATCATGTATTTATTGATTGCATTTTGATTTAATTGATTTTAGTTATAATGAACTGTTAATTTTTATCTGATAATTGCGTTTAATGTTTTATTTTATTTTTATATTTATCATAGCATCGTATTCATTCATTTATATTTTGCATGTCGAATCTTGGGCAGAATATATGGCTCAACTTTAATTCTACACGACCTTATTTGCTCAAATAATTTATTTGCTGCATTCTAGCAAATAAATTATTTGATTTGATTTTGATTTTAGGATTACGAAGTCTTTATTTCTTACGGAAGTAAGGACTCATTGATTATTTTTATACTCAAACAAATTTTTGTAGGTAATGCTTAAAAAGCAAAACTAATAGTATAATAAAATATAAATAATAATAGTATAATATAATAGTAAAATATTTCTGTCATGTCATATTACAGTCTACTATACTTAACTACAAAATATAATCTTTTGGAGATCAACTTAATTTTTTTTAATGGTAACTTTGTGATTGATTATTTTGTCTAGTGGAGTAGCATTTATTAAAAAAAAAAATCTCTTGAATAAAGATGCTTCAAAATCTATGACATTCACTCAGTGACCCATCCAAATACGTACTAGGTTTGAAGAGGCTCATAACAGCTTTATGATAAAATAGTTTTCTGTAATATTGACGCAAACAAATAAAGCAAAAGCTATTATGAATTTCTTCAAAGATGTGTATCTTGATGCCTTAAGAAGAGAGATTTTTTTAAATTTTCACGAGGTTCAAGTCCCGCCCTTTTATGACGTTTTTGACTGTCAAGCCCCGCGGTTTGACATTGAAAAGCGTGCCACGACACTTTCGACATTTTTCAAAAAAAAATCGGTATTACCTATGTATTTTTTTATCCTTGAATGTTGCATAAAAGAAAACGCTTCAAATGTTAAATGCACATAAGGGGTGCAGTATGGCATCCAAGCCACGTGACTCACTGACTCGATTCGGCGACTGCGGGGCTTGACGGAATTGGCCAACTGTCTCCGATTCGGGCCATAACGCTTAAAGCTTCGTGCAGACTAGCGCGGCTTTTGGTATACCGTGAAGTTTTCTTAGAAATTGTAATCTTAGACTCGCGTCGCGCCGTCGCGTCGCGCTGGTCTGCACGGGCTTTAAAGTGTTACGCTCAAAATAGATTAAGCTTAACTATTTTTCTAATACAGTCACATAGCTTTACATTATTATTAGGTAATACTTTTGATAAAAATATATATCTCGTGAATGTTTTAAAAGATCTCTTCCACTTCTTGAGACATCGAGATACACATATTTGAAGACATTCGATATTGCTTTTTGCTTTATTTGTTTGCGTCATTATTTTTCATCATTACAGAAAACTATTTTATAAATATTAAAAAAAAAAAAATGTTCCCAGTTTTGTTATCTTTAAGTGAAATTATTAACGTTTCTTGAAGTAAATTTGAGCAACGACGAATTAAGAATAAAACTTAAAAAAAATAAATAACCTGTGGCCTGGGTCTAGTGGGCCTAAACACGTAGTAGACGGCCCCATGGATCCGCCATTTTCGTATGTTCAACCGTATGCCGAACGCCCTGTATATACTACTGCCGTGAATCTTTTCACATATCCAAAACCAACCATTTAGCTGGCAGGGGGAGGGACACTTCCTCTTTGAGGAGTGGCGAGTAAGAGGCAAGATTTGCGACCTCGCGCCCCTAGTCGCCGCAGGAGACGCCCCGGGCGTCGGGAGTCGCGAGCGGACTTCCGGCCACCGTAGGGGGTAACTCGCCATCCGATAGGGACCAGGCCCGGGTCGACGGCGCGTTGTGTTCCACGCGCGCCTCAAAGAGATGTCAGCACCAACTGACGGGGTCCGGAAGGGCCAATGCCTGCCGAGGTTGCGAGTTTGTCCGAAAGGGATATCGCGACCCCGGCACACAGGCAACGGAAAGAACACGGGTGGGTTTTAATCAGTAAAAGTCTGACACGCCCTCCCGCTCCGCCCAGAGCGGGAGAAGTTATTTGATAATTTCCCGCCGGGTTGTGCCTGACTGCTGGCGTCGACCAGGAGAGTGTAGAAAGGGCTCTGCTTGTGAGACCGGCCGAAAGTGCAGATGCTGTGCCAAGGTTGCTGATGCAAGTCGCACTCACGGTCATGCGCACGGATAATGCCCTCTCGCTAATACTCACAACGGCATTAAAATTTAGTCTAGGGGACGTTTGGCCCCTGGGTTCGGTCTGCCTGGTTGTAAAACGTTTTAAATTTAGACTGTAAGTGAGATTAAGAAAGTAATTTTTTTGAGAATTTTAAAGTGTCTGTAAGATAATGCTGCCGACGGGAAGTGTTTGGGAGTAATTGGTGTCTGTTTTTTTACAATATTGTGTAACATATACGTAAAAATCTGCTGTCAGAATTTAAGGGAGGTGTGATTGCGTCGTTTTATTAGAGTTCCTATGCCCACCTTCCGGCTCCATTAACAGAACAGCTCCTTTACGTCATAATATTGCATTGTCATCTGAATTACATATGCATGTAAAATGACAGCTCAATCGGAAACCGGGAAATGTGTAAAATTTAACTTGCAAGATTTCATTACAGACAGACACCGGAACAGGTGAAACTAAATAAAAGCTTGTAATAAAATAGCAATTTATTTCTGACTATTGTACAATGTAGGTAGTATATTTAAATAATGTTTTTTTTTGAGTTAGTTGCGTATTTCCTATTGCGTAGTCCTGATCCCGAACGTGACGTCAACCGTCCTATTGTGCACGCCGCGCGACGCGACTGCGTGCATGCCGCTGACCAGCTCCGACGTGATCGAGCTGGGCGCGCGCCTCCTCGGTGACGTGCATAGCGCGCGCGTGCTGTTGCAGTGCGATAAAGACCACGCGTCCTTCTTCATGCTCACTGAGGATGCCTGGTTCTCGTTGAGTCTTGATGTAAGTGTTCTAATGTAAATAGAAATTGAAAATATTTTTTATTTTACATAAACCTACATGGGTCCTTATGAAATGTCAAAAGCTAGGAGCATGGTTCCAGTTGATTATTTCATGTTTATGTTGCATGTTTTAATTTAGCATCATTATCTAACCCTTATAACATTAAGGGTCGACGCAGCACGTCTTTTTCCATAATCAGTTATTTCAGTTGTCATCCCCTATACAACCATATTTAACATCTATCATACAATCCAAGTTTTATAATATCTAAGCCTTTGTTTTCAAGGCTAACTCGACGCAATAGGAGATCGTTTACAGCCGCATCGTCGAGAGGGGTGATGAGACCTGTAAAGGCCACCAGATCGAGACTATTTGGTTCGTTATAAAAATTACCGAAATGTGTATTTTTTTCTAATATTCTCTTTTTAATAATGTGTATGATAAATCTATGTTCCAAATAGAACAGGACCAGTGCAATAAAACGACCGAAGCTCTTAACTTATCTTATTGTCATAATAAACTAGACAATAGAACAGAGTCAGTGTAACAGACAGTTAATACAACAAAACGAACTTTACCTCATTAAAATGTTATATGCGTCGTAGTCGTCATTGTTAGTTATTAAGAGCGACAGTTTCTGCTCTACTTTCTACAAACACTGCAATCTACAATTGTACTTCTCGTTGTAAATAGCTATTGTTAGGTTTTGCTACACTACAATTGACTAAGGTTCATTTCAGGGTTCCATTAGGCGCATTAAGCTTCGTGCAGACTAGCGCGACGCGACAGCGCCACGCGACACCGGTTATTGTTATATCGTGAAGTATTCTTAGAAATTGTATTGATAGAGTCGCGTCGCGCCGTCGCGTCACGCTAGTCTGCACGAGGCTTTACAAACCAAGGCGCGATGACAGGACTTTGTTGTTGTTGTAGTGTCTCACGACTCGCGGTTCGGTGAAGGCTGGACCGTTCGTGCTGTGGCCGGCGTGGTGGGGCGGCGGGGGCACGGTGCGCGGGTGCGCGTGGTGTCGCGCGGAGGTCGCGGGGTTGCACGCGGCAGAGCTGCGCGTGGTGAGCTCCACGGCCGTGGTGCGACATCTGAACATTGTCGCCGACTCGCTGCTTTTCAGACCTGAACATCTTACTATAGTGGTAATTCAGTTTTTTTTTTTTAATATTAGAGAAAAAAATCAGAAAGAATAAATCGCAAGAGTAAAAGCGTGATGAATTAATGTTGGTGGATGAAGAGGGACAACAAAGAAAAAAAAAAAAAAATGGTGGCGAGACAGTTGACAGGGCAGAATGAAAGAGGAAAACATTTTGCGCATACCCCAGTGACATTGGAGATGGACAGGAAAAGATGCGAAAACACTTACCCTCAATATCGCAGCATTTATACAGCCGATATACAGGTAGAGATTGTTCCATAAAAGATCTTCAAAATGTAGATTTAAGGGTAGGTACATACTTTTGACTTCAGCAAAAATTCTCTTTGAAGAAGACCATAATGTTCAAAGAAAAGTGACACCAATAAAACGTCAACGTACTTACTCGTAAAATGGTTGTTTGGTCAGATGGACGAGATCTTCATGTCGACTACATAATAGTGTCGAGCTGAACAAATTTTATGCAGCTAATAAAAGAAATTGAGTTTACATTGGTAGTTAGTAATTTATGGATCACTTTGAAAGCTTTCTCAGTTAATGTAAATTATTTAAGACAGATTCCTAGTAGTAACTATAAAATTGTATGTGCTAGGTATTTTTTGGAGAGAAGAAATGGGTACCTTCTAGAATTTAAATAAAAATATATCATGAATAATTAAAAAAAAACTTTGATGATATTATAATAATTAGGTTTCAGTTGATTGGGACCAGACCGTGAGTTTATAACCGACTTAAAAAAAGGACGAAGTTATAATTATTATGTTCGTATGTATATATTTAATATATATACAGGGTGGCAGGGACATCGACGCGAAAACTGTTACCATAGGTTCAGTAGGTACATGATTCTGAAGCCCTCTGCGTTGAAATTTTTCGTCGGTTATTTAATTTAAAAAAAGCTGTTCCATACATTTTGACCGCGTAGGTTATGCACTTTTCTATAAAACAGGTGTTTTTTTTTTCTATAACCGACGAAACATGTCAACGCAGGGGCTTCAGAATTCCGCCTGACGCAGGTCCTCACCGGACACGGTTGTTTCGGGAGGTTCCTGTTCCGCATAAAGTCCGTATTTATTTAAAAGTTTCAGAGTTATATTATAAGGCGTAAAGCCATACAGCTCAAACAATATTTCCCCAAACAACCACAGTACAGTACCTACTAAGTATCGTCTCGAAATCGGCAGTGCGAAAAAGTGTGTTCAAGTGAAAAAATGCCGCTACTCTCACCGCACTGTCTTCGCAGATATCGAGCCGATATCGGTGTAGGTCGCTGTCCGCTACGATACAGGTAACAATAACAACACAATGTAAAAGCGTTCGGTAGGCCCGTATCCGATCATCTGACCGCCGATATCGTGTCGATGTCGGGTCGGTGTCGCTATCGGCTAGTGTGCTATGTTGTAACAATCAATTCGGTTAATTAATTAAAGAAACATTTTTTTTACATTTTGATATAGTGTTATGGGCTAGTTCAGGGCTTCCCTAACTGTGCGTCTCGACGCCCTGGGGCGTTGCGAGGCGATTGTCCAGCCGCTCCAATAAATAAAGACAAACTACTTGAATTTTTAAACTCAGTTTCTCATGAAGATCGTGCCATCATTACTGCAGCATTAGATAGATATTTTCATAAATATAATTGAATTTAGCTAAAACTCAACTTGGTATTATACACCCTAAAACCTTATTCGATTTCATTAATGAAGCACAACAAACATCATTATTATTACGTACTATTTACCTTCACAATGTTATATTAAACTTGCAGTATGTTACCTTGATTTCTGTACAATCTGTACATAATTATAGAATCAAGCCCACACAATATCAGGAACTAGCAAATGGCAACTATCGCGCTGACACACGCTCGGAGGCGATCGTAATATTTATTTACCGACTCAAACCATACATACGTGGGACTTGACTTGCTGAACAATTGAACATCGTAAACGGGAATGCAAGTGTACAGTGGAATAGGTAAGAACGGTTTCTAAGCTCCTCAGTGAAGTATCCACGCTAGATTGGCGTCTCAGAATAAATGAATATTTTATGGGTAGCATTTATAAAAATTTTAAGAAGCTTTTGAAATGATGATAATGATTCATTAATTCTATGTACAGTCATAGTCCATTCTATCCCTATATTCATATAAAAATTAATTATTATTATTTTCGACTGCACATTATTTGTGGTAACGGTTCTCTGAATGCAGGAAATAATGTGCCATGTGGCAAAACTTGTGAATTCCTCCTCATTTATAGTGGTAGGCATATTACCATGCGCCGCCAGGTAGAACAAGCGGCGATAAATTATTAATTGCAACCGTTCGTGCAGTTGAAATTCCGGGCATTTTCCACTCCGTTATTTCAAATTGCATTACAAGCGCAGGGGTTATGGCTGCGGCTTTCAGTCCTACGAGTGTTACGTGGAGAATTTTGATAATGAATTTTGAAATTTGATAATCGTAGTCTGTAACGACTGATTTTTCAACCCTGCTCTCCTCTTTTGACCGTGAGGTTTTACATAATTAAAAACTTGTAAGTAGAATGTTTTCGAACAATTATTACACGGCGTTTAAATTAAAACTTACGAGTACGAGAGAGCTCTTTGTTGAGTTTGCAGGCATTACGTGAGGCAGATGGGCTACAATAGTTGAGGACATCATCTAAGGACTGATTTCAGTAACAAAACTGAACGCGATCAGCATTTCTAAAACGCGTTCAAGAGCTGTCAGTGTCAAAATTGTAATGGAATATTGTACACTGACAGCTATTGAACGCGTTTAGATGTGCTGAACGCGTTCAATTTCATTGGTGAAATCCGCACTAAGTAAAATTATGTTGGCAGCCTAGTTTGGCTCTACTTGCAGAGAAAAGTAGATACAGTAATGGAGATTTTGTATTTTGAAATTTAGTTATATATAGTATGTCACCGTGCACCTATATAAACTAGTTACTAGACAGCGTTTGCTGTGCGGCAATCCGCAATACGTACAACTTCCGCATGTGTTGAATTTTAAATATCGACAACGAGAATAAATAATACAAAACCAGTAAATATATAACGGGTTATAGCACTCTGCGGAGCCATGAGGCGTTCCATAAGTTACAGCGCGCGCGACACTCATGGTGTTAGTCGAAAATTGAAAATTAAAGTAAAAATCAGAAAATTGTGAAAGCAATTTTCAGTCAATTGCAAGGGATTATAGACCTTATTGAAAGTGTAAGATTTGAAATATCTGTTGGAAGTAAGCTGGAACTGCACACCGTGTTATCCGTTGCAGACTGTCTCAATTATTCCGATGGCATGACTTAATACACACAATTTCACATCATCTAATTAGAAAAATAATTAATTGATAGATTTTTAGGAGTGATTTGAATATGAAGTACGATTGTGGAAGGCTGTAAGACAAGCGCAATTTCAGTCGCACAAAATGTATTGCATATTCTATGTTACACTCCTTAGTAGTACCCACAATGAGCGTATTCCCAAAATGTTGCAATCACTCTAGGCTCAAGAGAAAGACTACGACATCAGTGGCGAGGGCGAGCCAGCGTGCGAGTACTACGTGCACCTCGGCACCGCCTTCCCGCACCGCTCGCTCTCCGCCACCGTACAGCTCATCAACCACAGGTGCCTACTCACTCACATACCTACGCCCTCATAATCGGCCAATAATGTCCCCACAAATGGGCCTCTTCTCGATTAAAAAATAAATAAATATCAACTACCTACATAAATGAAGTTTTCTTAGTACAATTTTTGTTTTTAATTTTTTTTGTATCTTGTACCTACTTATTAATTATTCAAAATATATTTTTTCACAAATGCAACTGTTATGTATATGTACGAATACTATGTAGGCGAGCAGGCTGCGCCCTGCTCTTGCCCGCGCCGGAGGTCACTTCTTTATGGATAAAAGCGGTATGCAACAGACTAGCGAGTTAGATTGACGAGTGTCACCGTCAGCGATGATTTATTTGGGAACAACGTCAATTGGAATGTTTTAAATAGAGATTTGAATAGATTTTACCTTTAAAACACAATATTAAAACCAATGTTCCATTTCATCGAATCATACTTAAATTAAAGCAATTATTAGCTCCGATGAATGCTTCACATGAAGGTGCGTTGTTAATTAACAACTATTTCAATATTTGCACCTAGTTTTCATATTCAGAACCCACGAACTGTAAAAAGCTAAATGCAATATTTGTGTATACCATTAATCGCTGAGCGCTAATGATTACGAACAAAGAAACCAATTAGTTCTGTTTCATTGCAGTTTTAATTCAGGGAATGGAAAATGTTATGTGTAGATTTATCGATTTGCTCACAAAACAATACAATGAATTGCTAGTAATAATATTAAAAGTTGTAGCAGTGTCGAACACTGGGCTGACTTCATTTAGTTAGATTGCCATCGACACGCTACGAAGAAGCGTCTAGATAATGCAATTTTTTAGGGGTCCGTAAACAACAAGGAACCCTTATAGTTTCGCCATGTCGCTCTCTCTGTCTGTCCGCGGCTTATCTCAGAAACTCTTAGTACTAGACAGCTGTTATTTGGCATGGGTAGGTTTTGATGAAATAAATTAGATAACTTGGATATACGAGTAGGAGTGAAAACGTTGTTTACACAGTAATTTTTTTTATTACGAGTTTGTTACTCAAGTCATTATCAAAAACAAAATTTTCGAATATCAATTTGAAACGTTGTTGTCAAATAAAAAGTTTAACAGTATACAAATTAATCACGCCGACAAAGTGGTGAACAAAAGTCATGAAAAAAAAAGTATTTGAAACGAAATTAAAAGGAAAACTATCACAGCTAAGTAGGCTCTACAAGTTAACGAGTAATATTCGACCAACTTACATTTGCAGTTGCAAGAACATGTTCTCGCATACACTCCGTTGTAACCCGGCTACTTATTAGTTTACAGAAATTAATTGGAATCACAAGATGTTAACTGTTTATCATATTATACTACTTCCAACCGTGCTAAAGTAAATTTATAGGATAATCTTGTTAGGGAAAGAACCAATTAAACAAATACCTCATTACATATTACAAAGTTTATTGTAATTAAACAAATATTATATATTTACTCTAACACACACCGTGTTCGTAACAAAGTGTGTTAGGGGAAAAACAAGTATGAGACCAAATACATCAAGCTCAGAGTCGCTTGTGAGGGTTCGTGAGATGAACGCATAATAACTTCTAGCTCAATCGAATAAGAACTGACCTATTGTGATTGTGCTCATAAAAGGAATATAACGTTTGGGCAAAGCACCCAGAGACACAACCAAACACATTCAATCTATAACAACTTGCTACGTTGTTAAAGATTGAATGTGTTTCGTAGTAGGTACGTACATAATTTTCAACAAAAGGCCTCACTCTCTGAAAATAAATTATCAAAATGTTCAGTAGAACAGCTGTGGTCATATAGTATCACTCTCTCAAAGGATACTACACTTAAAATGGTTTTTAAGTGTAGTATATCCTTTGAGAGACTACTTAGTTACTCAGTTGTCTCAGTTGGTCAGTTGGTGGAATCAAGTCCCTTGGCATGGAACACAGGAGAAACCTTCAGTTCCCACGAACAAACGTGACCTACGGGAAAAGTCCGTAAGAGAAACGATGACGCTATTGTTACCTGGAGCGGCCACACTTTCTTGCACGAGGATCCGGATAGTTCAGACCTTCCAATACAAACGCATGGCTACACTGCCAGCACTCGTCGGGTCGAACATCTAAACCGCCAAAGCCCGGGTCAACCGGCACATTGCCCGCAAGCTTGTTGGATCTTACCTCCAATCTGCCCACTCCGGGACAGACACTGCCAGCTACTTGTCGGGACTGTCTTCTATTGCGCCAGACCACGGAACGACACCAGGGCGTCACGTCTTTACACGTTCGTATTAGTTCAGGCTAGCATAAACAGCCAGGCAGGTTCAGCTTCAACTGAAACAACATTACTTAAATAAATCCAATCAGGTTATTGGTCGGACACAGCCTGATCATCACAGAACTGGTGCCTCTCAAATAGCATATCTGTTAAATCTCCATCATCGCATCGCTTCACCAGGATCGGGAAGAACCTCCCTTTCTATCACACATGCAGGACCAAAGACTTCTATCCTCTAATCCACCTTGTTTTGAGGGTGGGAAATTATGTAATAACTTCTCCCGCTCTGGGCGGAGCGGGAGGGCGTGTTAGACTTTTACTGACTAAAACCCACCCGTGTTCCTTCCGTTACCTGTGTGCCGGGGCCACGATATCCCTTTCGGACAAACTCGCAACCCTGCCAGGCATTGGCCTTAATGGACCCCGTCTGTTGGTGCGGACATCTCTTTGAGGCGCGCGTGGAATACAACGCGCCGTCGACCCGGGCCCATGGTCCTTATCGGATGGCGAGCTACCCATCGCTCACCATCCGCAAGCCCGCGCCTACGCTGGTATCCTCTAATCCATCTAAGAGAAAGATCTATCCATGGACTACACAGGATTCTCAAGTGGGACTGTCACTTCTGAAATTCTATGATCATATTATATTTTAATTTGAAAGACATTGTATAACTATAAAATGTGGGAGATTAAATCTGTCTGTTAATTAATTTCAAATACTTAATTAACATAAAAAATAATATCAAAACCCAACAACAGCGCCATGTCTACAGTATTGTGAAAGAGCTGCAAGATTCTAACGGTAGATGTCGCTTGAGATGTCATTTTGCAACGTCACACGAGAGCATATTTTTTTTCAAGTACAATTTTTAGTTTATCCCACCCTTCATTGTGCATGGTCCGACACGCACTTGGCCGGTTTTTTATTAAAGTATGTTTTTGTTTTAGTTCGGTGGTGTACTCATACTACTGGAGCGTGCGCACGTGGGGTGTGTGCTCGTGCTTAGAGGACGAGAGCTCTATGGGCTCGCTGGGGCCCGAGGACGACAGCGAACGGTTATGCGTCGGCGCTGAGGAGGCGCGGGCCATGGCTCAAGATGTAAGTCCTATTGAAGGGAGTCGCCAGCTGATGGCCCAGGGGGGGGCAAGTTGATATACGGAGGATGGGAAAAGTATGATTTGTAGGTACAGTCAGTCAAGAGCACATGAAGCTTTACATTTGTAGTGCGAATCTTACCTCTACAAATCAGTTTCAACTCGGTAGTCCCGATAGGAACTGAGAAAACTAATAATTTCCATTTTCAATCCATGGATTGGAAACGGAGAAAGAAAGAAAGAAAAAGAAAGAAAATACGTTTATTTGCGGAGCTTTCAGGTCGTTTTTCCCAAAACTATTTAGAGCTGTAGAGCGGAAATCTAATAGGTATTATGACTGGGCATACCACCAACACATAGATACGAATTACGTCTCCGGACTCCGGATTAAACCCCGTTAGGAGATTTGGAACTTTAAAAAACCAATTAAGGGTCGTAGAAATAAATAAAATTGGCTTTATACATATTGTAGTTTCTTTACGTTAAAATGCCTTGTATTTGACAAAAAAAATAATTGTCTCTAGTGGGGGGCGGCGCCCCCCCTGCCCCCCTGGCGACGCCCTTGGTCCTATTATAATACCCTCCTGACCGAATTTCGAATACCTACAGCACCCTCTCAACAGAGATAAGCCAGGTATGCAGGTAATATTATAGTGCACAAGAGAGTGCGAAAACAAAAATGCACTCTCTTTTCCTTAACTCTCATATTCCTATGGGACGGCAACCCGACACGACCGCAGAGACATGAGGCCATAGTTACGAGGGCGGCACTGGAAAATTTCGGGAATCAAGGAAGTGACACAACATTACTATTTAAAAATGTATTTATTGCTTTTCGAAGTATTCTGCGCGAAATTTGACACATTTTTCCATACGATGGAACCAATCATTGAAGCAACCATTCCATTCGGAAGTTGGGGTCTCCAAAATGGCCGTGTTGTAGGCGTCCACAGCTTCTTCAGGTGATGAAAATCTCTGCCCACGCAATTTATTCTTTATTTTAGGGAAAGTATAGAAATCATTAGGGCTTACGTCGGGGCTGTACGGCGGATGGTCTAATAATTCTATGTTTTCTTGCTCTAAAAACTCTTTTGTTCTGTGCGCGGTGTGAGAACTCGCATTGTCGTGATGGAGGATGATGCGGCGGTTGCAGTTCTCTTTACGGAGTTCAGAAACGACCTGTGGCAAACAAATGCTAGCATACCATTCTGCATTAGCCGTTCTTTGTCCCTCAAGAGGAATAGTCGTAACATGGCCGGTTTTGGAGACAAACGTGGCCACCATTTTTTTTGCAACACTACGTGAACGAACAATTTTTGTTGGCTTTAACTCATTTTCGAACACCCAAACTCGTGACTGGTTTTTTGTTTCGGGTTCGTACGCGTATTTCCAGGATTCGTTACCTGATACAATGTTGTATAGGTACAGTATTTGAGGATCCTGCGTGGAATCTTTCGAGAGTTCTGACGCGAGCCGCTTTTTGCTCTTCACAGAGCGAATGCGGTATCCATCGGGAAAACAACTTTTTTACACCTAATTGTTCATGCAAGATTATTTGTATTTGACTCATGCCAATGTCTAAAGTTGCATGAATTTCGCGGTATGTCACATGTCGATCTTCCTCAATCAGCTTACGCACAGCATCAACGTTTTCTTGGGTGACTGCAGTTTTTGGACAACCTTGACGGGGATCATCACTGAGCTTGACACGTCCACGTTGTTAATTTACTGTAAAATGGTTTAATTTGTATGTTTTATCAAAACGTAAAAAAATGATGTGTTAAGTACTTAGCATTAACAAACACAAAATAAGCTTTATTTGCTGATTTTGAATGAAATGAGAAACCGTTATTTTTGTCGATTAGTACCTAACGTAAATTTGATTAATCAATTTCTATTTTCCTGGACTATCGGCTCAAATATCTATAAGTTTTTAAATTATTAAATACTTTGAAACTAATTATTAAACACACATAACCAAGGATCCTTCCAAGAACGATTCAAACTGCCTAAAGTCTACTTATAAAGGCTCGTGCAGACTAGCGCGACTTGTCGCGCGACGTGACACCGGTAATTGTTCTATCGTGAAGTTTTCTTAGAAATTGATTTGTTAGAGTCGCGTCGAGTGGTCACGTCGCGCCGGTCTGCACGGCGCTTTAGTCTGAAGAGCTAAATAGCCTTCCAACACTAATACTATCTAGGAATGTTAGGGATTAAGACATTCTTAAGTTCTCAGTAAACTTGGTACGTGCCCGAAAATCTAAAGCAGACTATTGTTACTTGTAAGATAAGACTGCGTTAACTATCTAAGCTTGTTCGACGATTATCTAAATCGTCGAAATTTGTATTTGAGAAATCTTATTTCTTTTGTAACGTTACTCTCGCAACAAAATAATTAAAGAACTTCTCTTAATTAAAAAAGTCGCTGAAATAATGATCGCTAATTTACTTCAAAGGGACTCGCATTCGCAGTTTATTTTTAATGGCTGAAAATGGGGCATTTAAAAAGTAACAGACAGAGACCGGCAACGCAGTAGTATACGTTTTGTACAGTCAGCCCCAAGAGATGTTAATACGAACAAGGAACCATTTTATTGACAACAACCGTTCTTCCATATCATTGTATCCATCGCTTAGGTACAAAACATAGTTTACAATTTATTTTATCAATTACAATAATATTGTGTCAGTCTGACGCGTTACAGTAAATAGCAACTGACATCGCATTTGCAACGCAATACTTATTTCTAACACCTCTCATGTTGAATTTTTGAATTGAATCAACTTTTAAAATTATTTACCTTATTATTGAATTATTACTTTATATTTGTGAAACTTATGTAATTACCTTGTTTTGGTCTAGTTTGGTCAATGGGTGATGTTTTGGGACAATATGTTAACTTTGTTTTGGTAAAATAAATTGTTTTTGTACCTGTAAGCTGAATACAATGTTATGGAACAATAATAATATTGACATCTTCCGGGCTCTAGGATTATTCTGAAAGCCGTGGAATACCTCTCCACTCCTCAAGCACCTCAGGACATGTTGCCCCTTGTCGCTACGTCTCTATGTGCTAGCGACAGTTTTCGGGGGCGCATTATTGAGTGTGCAATTAAGAAAGCATTTTCATCAAATATATTGATATTTGATGAAAATGCTTTCTTAATTAATTGCAGGTGCAAACAAAACGTGTTCGAAACTGAGCCCCTCGTGACCCGTGGACTTGCCACGTTTCATACCTTTAACACATTGAAATACATACTCACTTGCGCCACCTCCGCCGCGCTCGCCGCCGACAGCGACGCCAGCGACGCACGCGCCGGCGGGGTCGAACAGCTGACAGTAGCGGTCGGAGGTGGCAGTGGGCGGATTACATTTATTTTATAATAAAAGTACAAACCTTTTATTCTCATACAAACCTTTTTCTCTCATTTTATTAATGGATTTCTTAATCGAATTAAGAAATCCATTAATTAGTAGTGGCTCAGTAAAAAGCAAAAAAAATCTCAAATGAACCGAGAAATCATTTCAGTAATCTTCATTATTTTATGTCATTGTTGTGCAAAAACTTTCCTTAACATTGACATGTTTTGCGCAGGATCCAGAGAAATACGCGAGCCGCGGCGAGAACGCGCAGCTGCTGCGCGTGGAACCGGCGCGCGGGCAGGTGATGCCGCGCTCGGCGTGCGCGATACACGTGCACGTGCCTGAAGTGGGCGCGCAGCTCGGCGTGCAGCGCGCCGTGCTCATGTCAGTTCCTCTAGCTTTATACTCTGTTAAAAGGTAGGCTCACATTTCGTTCAAATCGGCCGATTTTGTCCGCGCTAAAGCTGATGACGGTATCCGATTTCGTCCGGGATTTGGGTTCCTTCCGAACTCTTCCGGCGATTCGTACGTATAACTCGTCGTGGATTGGTACGAGGTTTTATAGGATTTCATAGAAATAATTATAAAATTCGGCGCATGAAATGTAAGCGTTCTTGAAATAAACCTGTGCCATCCGCTCCGGAGAATGCAGGCGTGATGTTATGTTTAAAACTTTCAATTATTTAGTTATTTATTTGGTACTAGGTTTTTCCCGTGACTCCGCCCGCGTGGAGGTCGGAAATTATCCCACGGGAATGTACGGTTATAAAATACCTGTATGCCAAATTTCATCTAAATTTGTTCAGCCGTTTTGCGTGATTGAGTAACAAATATCAAAATACACAAACAAATATATTTATATTAGTAGGAAGTAGGATAGGATAGGATAGTAGGATTTATCTTTTTTTGGAGTTTATATAGGTTATTAAAACAAAGAATATGTTCTAGGTTGATTCTGAGGGACATACCGAAGGAGAGCTTCCCTCCGGACTACGAACCAATGATCGTCAGGTCGGTGGAGATCGTTTCAGACCCGATACCAGGAGTCGAGGTAATGTTATGCTGATAGCTGGGCTTCCATTATCTTTTATTTATTTTAACTTTTCACAGTCAAAAAAGTACAAAATGGTGAACTTAATGCCTTAGGTACGCATTCTCTACCAGTCATTGGTTGACTGGTAGAGAATGCTTAAGGCATTAAGTGGGTGAAGGTTAAGGGTGGTGAAGAGATTAGATGGCAGGTGCTCTGTTTGTGAGGAACAAAGTTTTTTTTTTAAATATATTCTAATGCATTACAATTAAAATAGATACAACAGTACATAAATAGGTTATAAACTATATAGTTTATAACCTATTTATGTACTGTTGTATCTATTTTATATAATATAGGTATATATTACTTATAGTAAATATGTATGTATGTATATATATACATACATACATATTTACTATAATATATACCTATATTATATAAATATCCATAAATACGAATTCAAGGGACAGAGGTGTTGAGATGACTCTACTCTATTTATTATGAAAATAACTCCGCAATCTCCGCTTAAATGCATACCGACTGGTGGCCGTCCTGATATCAAGAGGAAGCGTATTCCAAAGAAGAATGGACTAAATATGAAAGGAAGAATGAACAAAGTTAGAAGTATGACAAAGACAGAGTAGGAGGGGATTGTTAGAAGAACGCAGATTCTTAGTATGTGAAGAACATAGATATTGGAAGTGAGACACAAGATAAGAAGGAAGAGTGGGAGAGTTGAGAAGGTAGAAAAGCGTGGTCAAAGCGCGCAAACTTCTCCTTTGGCGAATGGACATTCAGTTGAACTCAGACCTATAGCAAGACACATGGTCATATATTCTGAGGTTGAAAATGAACCGGATACAATTTTTGAGCAGTCTGTCGAGCGTATGCAGCAAAACCGCATTCAAGTGAAAGTAGCATACGTCACATAGTCAATGATAGGGAAAATCGAAAGTCTGCACAAGCATAGTTTTCGTCTGAGCAGGCAAAAAGTTTCTCAGACAAACACTAGAGACCTGGCATTGCCACTAAGTGTCGAGTCAAGATGCAAACCGAGATTTTTCATGGTAGGGGTAATATGTAGGTATGACAGTATCCTTTGGAATACGACTGACACTACACAGTAACTAATCCTAATAAAGTAGCAACAAATGATTACTTACCTGCTGAACTTTTGATTGTTAAAGATTGGAGCTGTCTTAACGAAATATAGACCTGAAACTGCCCCATTAAAAAAAATGCATTCAAAAATACACAGTTACGCTCTTTAAAAATAGTTCTAATCTGTAATCCTACCGAACTGAGCATTTTTTTAAAGACCAGCAATACTTTTGTCCATACTTCGAATTACCCCTTAAAACTCCTAAGCGTCCAGTAGAAGTTTCAATTTAGCAGTCAAGACAACACAGTAATAACACAGAACTCTCTTATATAAAGGACATTATTTGTTTCTTCGCGTTGTATACAAACGCCGTGATTTCGACGAAATGTGCACCATTAGACATACCACCATAAAGTTGTAAATGTAACGAGCGCCGCCACCATGGGAGCGATATATAATGCAATCGGTTAAAAGGATTCGAGGTTTTCCTCTATTGACTGTTACAAAGCACTCAGTTTTCTTTATACTCTGAAAATTTGCTAACGCGTCTAGAGTTATAAAATTTTATTTTCTGATATACATAGAACGTGCTGAATTGGCATTATTATTATGATTATTGGATAAAAGCTCTTTTCTTTAGATTGCGTAAGTAGGAGTAGAAAATACTTTTGAAATCGAACTTTACGTTAAGGGAGAACTCAAACGACCGTAAATAAACGATTTGTAAAAAAACATTGTGAACACAACATAATGTGACTTTCAATGCATACGTCCTACAGAAGTTGGTCATACAAAGAACGTTCGGTCACCGAGAAAAAAGGGTCACGTGTGCGTTCTCGCTAAAGGTTTCAATAATCAGGCTTTCAATAACTGTCCTAACTGCTGACTTTTATTATTGAACTATCTAAAAATTGTTCATCATAACATTGTCTTGCCCTCATTCCAATTTATTAGGGGTCGGCGCGGTCTGCGCAGCATGTCTTCCCTTTCTAGTCATATCGTCTTTCAAACAGACCATAAATCGTTTCATTGGTATTCTCCTACTCATACAGCCACCCACATTCATACTTAAAACTTTCCTCACAAAATTTTCCTTATTTTTCAGTATCACACTAAATATTACTCTAACAAAGGATGATGCTCTCGAGTCTAGTAAGTGTATTGTGTTCAGGGATCGATCCATGAGGTGTGTGAGGTCGTGTGCGCGCAGATGGAGGTGTGGTGGGACGTCGTGCCCGTGCGGTTCGTGCTTGACCCGCCCGCTCTGTCGCTCCACCATTCTAGAAGGTACAGCCAACTAAAAAAAAAAAAAAACCAGCGTTGGGGCCCTGTCTCGCATAGGGTCGCAGCATTAAGCTGAGCGATGGCCGTTTTGCGTGGATGTGACGCATATTTTCCCCCAAATTGTTTATTTTTGTGTTTTGTTCTTTCTTTGCGTCATGTGTACCGCAAATAAACGTATTTTCTTTCTTTTTTTCTTTCCAACTTGTTCTGTAAAATCTCACCGTCAAAACTATATAAGGTGGAGTAGCTCACTTCACCTTAGTTTTGACGGTGAGATTCTTACGAAATAGATCGGCAGCTCTTTATCTTTCTATCTATTTGCGTAGCATGACCACTACTTTCTCTTATAGAAGCAAGTAATTTCTCATATTTAGGGTTCCGTACCACAACAGGAAAAAACAGAACCCTTATAAAATCACTTCGTTGTCCGTCCGTCAAATGATAAATGATAAATGATCAAGCTTCTAAGTAAACGTCATAAAAAAGACGGCCATTTATGCGACATATTTTGATACTGACAAATAAATCAAAACCTACAGGGTACTTCCCGTTGACCCAGAATCATGAAATTTGGCAGCAAGCAAGGTCTCACAGCACATGTAAAGGAAAATGTCCGAAAATTGGTAATTTGTAGTGTGTACACAAAGTAGGTATAGCTTCGAGACAATCGCGCGTAAAGTATTTTTTCTTAATTATTGTTCAGAGTTCCCTTGAAATAAGGCCCGTATTACGGAACCTCACTTGAAACTCAAGCATTCCTTAAAACTCGTTTAAAGCCTTTTGATTGGTAGAAACTAGTTTTAAAGATAAAGATCATTTATTTATAGAATGCACATAGGACGGAAAGAAGTTTAAAATTGCCGGTTCAACATGTTTTGCCATATTCGGCGTACAAAATAGTTCATAATATGTAATTGGAATTATAAATTGGGAAATAATTAAATTATAGTCAAAATTCAATCAATTCAAATACCTAATTACAATCAATACAAAAATACAGTCAACAAATAATAATAATCAGAACAATAAAATGAAACATGTTTTGCCATATTCGGCGTACATAATAGTTCATAATATGTAATTGGAATTATAAATTGGGAAATAATTAAATTATAGTCAAAATTCAATCAATTCAAATACCTAATTACAATCAATACAAAAATACAGTCAACAAATAATAATAATAAAAACAATTAGAGAATCAATCCGACACATTATCTCCGAGTGTTCTCGTTTAGCTAACGAAGAGTACTTACACACAACCTTGTAGCCAGGATTATCCATCAGCAACTTGCTCTGAAATACAGTCTTGTGGAATCTGAAGTGCCGTACTACAGGTATGTGCCCGACCCAGTTCTATAACGAAAATGGAAATATCACATTGTACTGAGATCGATCCATCATCACTGACAGGACTATTGTTGCCAATAAAACTGATATAGTGGTGGTGGATCGAGTAGAGCGGCGCACAATGATTATTGACATAACGGTCCCGCATGACAGGAACCTCGTGAAAGCCGTGAAAGATAAACAGATCAAGTATCTTGCCTTGGCTCACGAGGTTGTCGACATGTGGGATGTGGACTCAGCGATCATTGTGCCGATAGTCGTATCAGCCAATGGCTTAATTGCCAAGAGCCTCGACCAACACCTAAGGAGGCTCTCGTTGGGCGGCTGGATCAAGGGCTTGATTCAGAAAGCGGTACTCCTAGACACAGCTCGCATTGTCAGGAGGTTCCTCTCTCTGAGGCCCTGACCGCCGGTAGCTTGGACCCTGTTCCCGATACCGGTGGGCAGTAGCCCAAAAAAATAGTAATTTTTTATATTTTTAAATGTTTTTTATATTTTTTTTAAAGAAATATTTAAAAATGTAATTTATAAGTATTTTAAATGAAATAAAGAAAACAATAAAATGAAATAAAACTAATTAAATTATCTAAGTTTAAAATTTGTCTTTCAAAAACTCTGTAACATTATAATATACCCTTACTAATTAGCAATTTTTTAAACTGTCTCTTGAATGAATTAATATTCATTTTCTTAAGGGAATTAGGAATTTTATTGTATATTAATGGGGCCATGCATATTACACTTTTACTTAGAAATGCTGTTTTGGCGGAGAGTGATTGCACCCAAGTGATTGGATTTTACAAACAGCGATATTTCTAATATGTAAAGTGACGGAAGTGTTAGAATTCTGTGCTGTAAAAACATTGGTTTGCAACTGTCAGTAGTTTGCAACCCAAACATAGCCCGTATGCAACGCTTTTGTGCTTTGAACGCAGTGTCCTTCTGAGTTGAATTGCCCCAGAATATTATTCCAAATCTTAACACTGATTCAGTAAGCCCGTAATATGCTGTAAGTAAAGTATCTGTGTTGACAGTCGGTGCCAACTTATAAAGAGCATATGACGACGTACTATTTTTTTTACAAAGTTCGTCAATGTGTGTTTTCCAATTTAATTGCTTGTCAATGATTGATCCCAAAAACCGGGCTGTTTCAGTTTCTTTTATTATATTATCTTTGTATACTAAATTCAATTTTGTTGTATTAAGTAACTTTTCTCGTTGCCTAAAATGCATTATGTTTGTTTTACTGAGATAAATTTTCAGATTATTATCATTAAGCCAGGTGATTATGGAATTCAATGAATCATTAGAGTCGGAATGGTAGTTAATCATATTTTTAGGTGCTATGGTTACAGTACTGTCGTCAGCAAACAATGACATGGGTTCCTTAGTTGCATTTGGTAGATCATTAATGTATAGTAGGAACCTTACACAGATTATGCAAAAGGTAGAAAAACTAGAATTGCGTATCATCTTAAGGGCTCCACCGCTCTTTGAAGTTTTCTAAATTTTACGTTTTTACAGACCTAAACCATATGCCTAAAATAATACAAATATTTAGTTTAAAAAGTATTTTGTTATTGTAATTGGTGTAAAAAAGCACAAAAAATAAAATAAACTAAAATATAGCTTATAATCAGTGACAAAAACTTAGAATTTTAACCTATTTTTTGTGTTCAAATTTGGCATTTCTGCTCGAGATTGCAACCAGGTTCTAATAAAGCCATCTCTAGAAGTAGCGTCAGTTACACTTTATGAGATTTTCTGTTGCTTGCTGAGACACATCACACACACAAACACACGGAAGTTTAACACATCTTTCCTCAGATTGCGTTTGACAAGGAAAGTCATAGTAAGAGAAAATAACTTATTTTAATTTGAGAGTTTTCGGCCATCAAAGTAAATGCTTTTTAGAACAATACCTCCAATATCTTTTGAAGCTTCTGTTCGAGCTTTAGATACACCCCTGTGGATCTTGTTTTTATCAATTACCAGAGTTAAATCTTCGGTAGAAACCAAGTCGATGTCAGTCAAAACCGCAGCAGCAGATCGCGTCGGTAAGCCGTATCTATCACAGACCTTATCAACTGTTGGCAATGGCAATGTATTCCGATTTGCCGTTGAAGTCGCTGGTGTCTCTGTCGAGTGCGTGTTTGTTAGGGATGCCTCTGTTATCAGATACGTTTGTGGGGAAGATTCATGTACCGAATGTTTATCACAATTTGAGCCAGAATCAGTTTCTTGAGTAGAACACGACTTTTTTGCTGCCTTTATTGACTCTTCAACTTGTCTCTGCTTTCGTTTCATTAATCTAACCGATTCGTTCTTATAACAGCGGTTATAAACATTTTCTTGTCAACTTACAAGCTTCTCTCATTGATGAAACACGAATACGATTCAAATGAAGTGCACTTACAAGCAGCAACGTCGTATACCTTCTCAGATAACCCCAAAAAACACTTCAGTTTGTTTTCAAAACTATCATTTCGCTTGCTTTTGGGGTATCTTTTCAAATTGATATATTTTTCAAAATAGGATTTCAGTAATTCAAAAACTCGTTCTTTAGTGACGATTGGAATCCAAGCGTTGGTCCAAATATCGTTGATTTCTTCATAAACAATCGCATATTATATCTAAATTGGATGGACCCTTTCCATTATGCTTCAATTTCAGTTCGTTCTTGACAAATAAAATGCTTTTTAATAACGTCCTATATAATTGATACCTGCCGATCGTCAAGTTGGTATGGTTCCATTAAAGCACTTGCAAGTAGTCTCACTACGCCTTGAACTCATTATTTAACATTTAAAAGCTTAATATTTCGCCAACGGATCCCTGAATCCAAAAATGATTTTCACAATATTTTTGAACGACCTTTCTAACGACACCCCACAACACGGGGTAGATGAGAAAAAAAAAAACATTCCCACTTTACGTGTAGGGGAGGTACCCTAAAAGAAATATTTTACTTGATTTTATTCTACCACTTTGTCGGCATGATTAATATGTATACCCATGCCAAATTACAGCTTTCTAATACTAAACATCTCTGAGCTAAGCCGCGGACAGACAGACGGACATGGCGAAACTATAAGGGTTCCTTGTTTACTAGGGAACCCTAAAAAGAAGGCAGTTACGCCACTTATGACTAACACTATCTCCGGTAGAATAGATTTTTGCAAAAACACGTTAAAGAGAATCAAGTACATAACAATTTTTTCATAAAAATGCTAGTTACGGTTGTCTTAGTTCGGAGGGCAGAGTACCCACCTTCGCAATATTTGCTTCGACAAGGTACAGCTAGTGAGATTTATGATGTTGTAGACTGGACTCTCTGCTGTTGGACATAAAGGCGACGCAGCTATTCGGGTGCGAGGGCGCGCGCGTGGCGTGGGCCACGCCGGCGCGCGTGCCACCCCCCGCGCCGCTGTGCCTCGCCCCCGCGCACACCTGCACCGCCACACTGCACTACCCGCTACCCAGCCTGCCCAACCACTTCCCAGAGACTGATGTTATCACGTAAGTACTACAATGATCTTAAACTGGGAAACTTTCTCTAGGTCTACGGCAGACTTATCCTCGTCGCCAAACATGACGAGTCAATTTAGTGTGCCGGATTGACATAGGTACGATCTTTGTGGGATCTCTGGGATGTGTTAGCACTGAAAGGAGAACTGGCGCGATTGATGTTAAGTTACTATTACATTTTTAAATGCAGCCTGTCTGCCTGCCTTGGATTTCCTGGAATAATCCCTTAATCCTGTGTAGGTAATTTAAAAACAAAAGTGCCGTCTTCGCCCGAGTACTAAAAAGTTACAATACCCAACAAAGATGATATTTAAACGAACAACAACAACACTTCGTAAAATGTCTCCCAATATCAAAACTTTGCCTGTCACTTTGAGCAATTTTCTAAGTAAACTATTCTAAATTAAAAGCGGTTGCAATATCAACCTTATTTTCAATCCATCCAATATTGGCAAACCCCTTAAAGCCTTAGCCAACAAATATTGGATGAAGATTATTAACTTCCTGCATGTTTCGGTAAGTTGGCAGCTTTAGTAAGTTGTACCTTACGGCTGTCTGTCCACTGGAGGGGAGAAGAGAGAAGCGGAGCAGAGCTGTGCCACTATTAACAATTACAGGCACAGCTCCACTCCTCTCCTCTCTTCTCCGCTCCAGTAGACAGGCAGCCAAAGCCGGCACACCGCAAACAACTTTAATTAACTGCCGCGAACACAATTTCCTGTTCTGTTAGCAAACCTTTTTAGTTGTTAACACAACTTTCTTTGGCCGTGCTACTCTTAAATGAAATAACTTTTAGGAGGTATATTTTAAGGGTCCCCGCACACAGGCCACACGCGACAGCCACAAACGCCACCACGAGAAGCTAGAAGGTATTAATATTTGTAGCGTGTGGCGGCCAGCGGTGTCAACCGTGTGCGGCGAGTCCATAAAAAATGTATGAAAACTACAAGAAATATGCCGGTGGCGGCGTTTTGTGGTTGTGGCCGGTGGCCCATGTGCGGCGACTCTAAGGGTTGCTGACTTCCTTATAACCGTGAACAATGGCGGTGGTAAAACTTGCAACCTTGCCCTAGAGTTAGACCTAGATCCCGCTCAGGGTTATCTTATGGCAATTAAGGTGGATGTATAGACAGGCCTCGCCATACATTTTTCAGGCGTTCTAATCTCCGTAAATAAACGGTTTCTGCAGAATAAAAGCAAGTATAATGAGACTTTATAATGTATTATGTCCGCCTAACGCCAAAATTTTATAAAAAAAACTGTATTTCTAGGAGAATTAGACCCAATAAAAAACGAAAAATCTTTACATGTGTGAGTGACCTGAATCGCGCCATCTAACAGAAATTTAAAGAACCACCGAGAAAGAGTTATTTACATTGTGTTACGAGTTTACGTTCGGTAAACATTTATAATAGATGGCGCTGTTCGAAAATTCGAACTTATTGCCAAATTGCTCCAGTCAGTCTATGTGTCTTGACAACTTGCGAATCGTTTCCAAAATAATTGTGTTTCTAGAAAGTTAGCGCCGGCGCGCGGGTTTGCCCGCGGGTTTTACATTTTATGATTGATAAAATGTTTTTTATTAGGGAATGAGAAAGAATGCTAGAAAGTGAAAAAAAAATTCTGCGATCTGCATTTGGTTCACACAGATACAATACTAATGTAATTATTGTAATATCTACCTACTTTAAATATAAAGTACCTAAAGATTTAAAAATCTTTCTACTGTATGTAAGTAGGTACTGATAATACATTTTCTGACACGGTTAGGTACTAATTCATTGGTTTGGGTTGAATAAAATCAGAGAATAGAAGTTCATGTAAACTTAGGGTATAGGTACCTAAATCAGGCGATCAGCGTAGGCAAATTTACCTATTTTTTTTCTAATTACCTACCTACGCAATGGTGTCACCATTGCGTAGGTACTACTTACATCTATTGATTGAATCATATTTAATTTATGTGAAACCATCAAGATAAGTGAAAACACAGACAAACCACATTGATTTTTCATAACAATTGCACATTTTAGTATTATTAGCACACGTCAAAGTGCGTCGAGATAAATTGGTCTTGCCATCTAAGAAGTTTACCAAGAAAAAGGGGAAATAAAACATAGGGCAGTATTTTAGTAGTAAGTTGTAGGATGTTCTGATATTTAAAACGATGAATGATATAGGTACATCATTCATTTATGGTTTCGGGGTTTTTAACTGTCAGCGAAATGACGTTCTCAAAATGGTAGCTGTAGTTCCAATTTCGCTCGTCTGAACAGCTAAGTAAGGAGTTTTTATTTAAAAGTGAAGTGTTTTTGTGTTTTATTGACGGTAAGTGTTATTTTTATGTCCAAAGGATGCTTTTCTGCTTGAAGGTGATACAGAGTTATATTATAATAGTAATTACCCTTAAAACTTAAAAAAGTGTAAGATTTAGAAGAGAAATACAAAATCAAACGTTAGCAACACTCGTTGATTGTCATCACATCACATACCTACCTACTCTAAATTTCAAATATTTCACCCTAATAGGGACGTCAATTCTCTCTAAAAACTCACTTTGCCTGTCCCAGAGGAACGTTATTTCTGACTAATACAAATTTCTTGAAGCATTTCATATTTAACGATACTTTTGCTGTTGTGTTTAATTATTCTTTTTGATTACAGATTGAATTGCAACTCTGCCTAAGATGAATCCGACTAATAAAGTTGCCTATATACGACATATGTATTCAGGGCCGCGAAAATCACGGAAAAAAGTGCAAGCAACATTGAAAAGACATCATGGAAATTCTTCTAATGATTTTTAGTGAGTAAAGGCTTGTGAAGACCAGCGCGACTTGTCGCGCTACGCGATATTGCGATATTTTATCCGTAGAACAATTTCTATGAAAACGCGCGCGACACTTCACACATAGGCGACCTGTAGCGCCGCGACACAGATAATTCGCGTCACGTGATACGAAATCCGAATAACAGAGCGGCATCAACAAAGGAGCATATTTCTTAGTAATTGTCGCGCTGCAAATCGCCGCCAAGAGAGTAAAGGCTTGTGCAGACCAGGGCGACTTGTCGCGCTACGCGATATTGCGATATTTTATCCGTAGAACAATTTCTATGAAAACGCGCGCGACACTTCACACAGGAGCGACCTGTAGCGCCGCGACACAGATATATCGCGTCACGTGATGCGAAACCCGAATAGCAGAGCGGCATCAACAAAGGAGCATATTTCTTTGTTATTGTCGCGCTGCAAATCGCCGCAATATCGCGTAGCGGGCGCTACGCCACACCAAGAGAGTATAAATGGCGGTGCATTCCGAGCTGAGTTCTAGAGATGGGCTGAGTGATGATTTTTCTGTATCGGTGACTGCATGACAATGACAAAAAAATATCGGTGACGGGAACAATGACAAAATCATCAATGATTTTTATTTGAGTATTAGATCTCGTCACTTCATTTGTGAGTAGATACTGAATGATCGCGGAACGGCTTAGTGAAATTATCATTAGTTATTTATGTAGGCATGAGTCAAGTTTGTCAGTTGGCCACGTAATTTAAATTTTCTTAGTTTGTGACATTCATTGCAGGTTATTTAGGTATTGATTTATCGTTATGGAAATCATCAATATGTTTCCATTTGTGATATTTGCTGCAAGATATGACTATTTAGTATATCATGGCAATTTGTCGTAAAAACTTGGTCGCGTAAATATGCACCTCCCCAACAAGTAATATTCCAATCTTCCCTTCATGCTTTTTCCAGGCTTAGGACTAGCAAAGACTAGCAATGTAATAGTACATACTTAGTACCTAATAAAAGAAATCTATCAGTCTGCTAATCTTTGGCGCATTTAAAAGTCTATCCAAAACAATGATTCACGAAATACTAAATGCTAGATAAATAAAATTGCATTCGTGATTTGCCGCGCATTTCGCACGCAAACATAAATAATGCAAGTGAAAGCATTGTTGCCGTTCCGTGCGCCCAGTCCCGGTCATTTTATCGAAACATGTGAGTTCCAGTCCAGTATCGCCGATCGCGCAGTCTCGCAACGTCGCAATTCACAGTCACACCGCCCGCTGCGCCCGAGACGGCCCGATACCGTCCGATCCGAATCACCGAAGTTCGCGTTCATTGTCATTCTTGTAATGATTTTTAAGCATTGATGATTTTGTCTTTGTCATTGCATGATGAAATGATTTTAAAATATCGATGATTTTTACATGTGACATGATATCGGACTCATCTCTAGAGTTCAGTAGTAGACGATCTTTGTCATAGGACGGAGGCAGGTCTGTGCGTGTTTGCAGAGCGTGGGTCCTAGGTTCGATTCCCCGGTCGGTCAACATAACCCAACCTAACCGAGGTACCTAAACTTGCCCACGCGAGCACGAACGGTGATGCTTTACATCCGTGCTAACCGAGGGCTTAGTTTTATTTAACGTTTTATTCCAAAAGGTAATAACAGCCGCACGGGTCGATCAATCGTACTTCGCTTGGCGGGGTTTGGTCCGTGGATGAGTGACATCTTTATATAGGTAGGTACCGAGACTCCTCCGTGCCTCGTGGTCCTGGTTGTCATTCGTGGATCTTTGTCAGTCGTTACGGGTCGTCAGAAGCCCGAAAGTGACCACCAGTCTTACCAAGGGTATCGTATTACCCAGTTACTGGGTTGTAGAGGTCAGATAGGCAGTCGCTTCATGTAAAATACTGGTATTCAGCTGCATCCGGTAAGACTGGATACCGACCCCAACACAATTGGGAAAAGGCTAGGCAGACTGACAGACTTGTAGGCTATACATACATATTACATACATACATATTACATACAACACAAATACATACATATATACACACAACAGTAATAAAATAATTTCATAATTAAATATCCACAACCGTGTGAACACTGCCTAATCAATTCACTTGTCTGTACACCGCCTTACTGCCTACCTACCGCTCGACCGCGCGCTACGGCCAGCGGAGCCCTACGCCCGCGCTGTGCCGCACGCCGCCGTTAAATACCTACGACACGACCGCGAGGCGAATTCGTGGAACACGCGACGATCGGATCGCCCGCGCGCCGCCCGCGCCACTGCTCTCCCGCGCATGGCCGCGCCCCTGGCCCTCGGACGCCCTCGCCTCGCCAGTCCGCTACAAACATCTACGGCGAATGCATGTTTTTTCGCGACTCGCGCCGCGCATTACTGTTATTAGTTTTATGATTTATTTGTATGTTAATAAACATTTAATATCAATGCTAAAGTAGTGTTTAATTAATAGGTCGTTAACCTACCCTAACACACTACAGACTATTCCAAAGTGAAATAAAATCATAAGCAAAATAGTAAGTCATTGCAATGTGACTCTTTTCTCATTGTTTTAAGGTATAAATCAGGATGATTGACTACCTTTACAAAAAAATTATCATTTCTCTATTTCCAACTAAAAAACTCCTCGCAAATGTCAATTATTCTAATTTATACCTTATCGCAATTACATAAGAATTACATTGCACTGACTTACTAATGGTTTTGGCGGCACGCGTCGGCGCGGTCAAAGGAATGAGTAGCTTTTGTAGCACAGCTGCCGCTCGCCACTGCCACCTAGGTACCAGGTACCTATATTATTCGCGGATTTTGACATTATGTTTCTATCTAGCTGGCACACCTGAGCCACACACAGCAACGAAACCGATTGAATGTACATGTCTAATCCTCACATCAAATAAAAAACCAAGACAGAGCGCTGCCAACAATGAAGTGAACAGCACGGCAGACGGCACAGGTTGTAAATATGTGCGTGTGGGCGTGTATGCACAGAGCGGCGGTGTAGTTTTGGCATGCTTCACTGTATTGTTCGCAGCGCTCTGTCTTGGTTTTTTATTTGGTCTGAGGTCTAATCTTACGAAAACATTCAATGTACAGATGGCTACACAGCCGAACAACTTTCACGATGGGACCAACGTTGAAATCGCGAAAAAAAAATCAGCTGTTTCCTACATTTTGACGAGCTATGCGAACATAAATGTAGGGAACAGCTGATTTTTTTTTCGCGATGAGTACAATGACCCCTTAACAGGTGTCGCATGAATTCAAATTCACATTGTATATACGGGATCGAGACTTATGCGGGTGAAACCGCGGGGCGCAGCTAAGTACTTATAATTGGATCACTCATCATTAGAATTAAGTTATCATCGAGCATTTCTTAAACATCAGAGTATTTCTTAAACATCACGCCTGTCATCCCAAAGGATTAGGCAGAGGTGTAGGTACATACGGCTACACATGACATCAAGCTTTACATTTCCAGTTTATGCTGATCTCGCATTGTATAGGATTTCCGTACAATGCGAGGTCTGTATAAACTGGAAATGTATAGCTTGATGTGTACCTACCTATAGTACACCCGTATTTCACCAGTTATGCGTATTTATTCATCTGTGGTACCTTCCTATTATACTTATTGAACATAATTTTATTAGAGAAGATTCTCGGAGATAGGTAGGTACTTACGGAATTAGTTTGGTAAGTAAATTAAAAGTAAGTAGGTACCTAGGTTAGTTCCAATACTTCCAATATATCTACCCAAGCGTACCTATACTCCATTTGAAATAAGATTGTACACCATGTAGAAATTTTAATTTTTCCGAAATCACATAAATTGGAAACTAAATTTAAAAAATCTTGACTTGTAATTACGTACGTAATAATTCTACGTACATAATTCATTCTAATACTAAATTCAGAATCATAATTGTAAATATCAAAATATTGAAAAAAGTACTTATGTTATCTTTGTGTGGTGGTACCTACGAGTCGATGGTTCGAATCCAACCAGAAAATATTTAGGTAAATGCAGTGAGAGTAAATAAAACGATATTTGTATGAAAATATTAACCATAGATAAATATTATTAATTTATAGTAAGATACAATAAAACGCTTTACAATTGAATACATAATCTTTTATTTATTTAGTACAGGTCACAATTTATTTACACGTTAGGTACTATTTAGGTTCAGTCACATTACAACAACCTATATAGGTACAATATACTTGTACCTTTATTACCCAAAATAATTTATCTAAATAATTTGTTATGGTGAAAAGGTATCTGATATCGAGCCTAGAAACAAAAGTATGCATATCCCAATAATTATATTATTAAGAAATAGATTGGAACATTACAATCCTCTAGTAATTTAAAGTATGCTTAATTAGTAAATTAATATTTGTTTTCAGTTTTTGCTATAATGTAAGGATATTCATCTTATAAATAATTTGGTCCTCTTTCTTTAAATTAACGCCATCTGGACATTTTAATTTCCAACCATGTTTTAATAAAACGACATCTAGTGGAGTCGGAAGTTACTACTATTTACTTTGCATGTGTGTGTAAAGAGTAAATTCATGCGGCTAAATCATTAAATTGTTCTAATCTTTGTATGATACCAGTTAACAAGCACAGTGATGATCTAAAAAAATCAAGTTAATGCCCTAGGTTCCGCTTATAATAAAGTTGTTTATTAAAAATTTCTATGTTAGGTGTAAAAATTGAAAATGTTCGAAATTGTGGATGTGTCGCCATCTAGCGACAAAATGGCAGTGAGATCATCTATGCATCCGCCTTAAGGGCCAACTTCACCAATGAAACCGAATGCGATTAGCACATTTAAACTGCGTTCAGGAGCTATCAGTGTTAATATTGTAATGGAATATTGACACTGACAGTGTTTGAGGTTGGTGATCGCGGTAAATTTTAATGGTGAAATTCGCTTTCAATCTTTCATGTGCACTATAGAATGGTAGCTGCTAACGAGGAGTGGCGGTCGCAGTGCGCGATCACGCGGCAGTGCGCGACGCGCCACCCCGGGCTGCTGCCAGAGCGCGCGTGGCTCGGCGTGGTGGCGCCCGCCACGCGCATGCACACAACCTTCCAGCTCTTCAACGAGACATACCAACATGTAAACCTTTCATTCTCTACAAACTTTTCATCCAGCTTTTATTGGGGTTCTACGGTCTGCAAAACCCGTGACAAAGTCGTCGCGTCGTCGTAGTTTAAGGCCAGTTATGTTTAAGTCCCATGTAATAGGGGAGGAGCCTGTTGCCAATAATCGGGCTCAAATCCGGACTTCAAGCTGTTGCTGTTTTTTTAACAAGTTACAATTATTATTTATATATTATTTCCGTTTATGGCTCAGGTCATATGTGCAGTAGTGGTTTTTTGGGATGACATGAGATGGTAATTTATATTGTCATGCTCACTTGAATGTCTCGCTGATGGCAGCGCTTATGTTGGATCATTCGGTTCCCTACAAAATGGTTGAGCTGGACGGTGCTGATCCACGCGTCATGTTTGTGAACGGGCGCCGTCAGTTGAGAGTGGTCACATCTCTTAACTGCCAGGTCTTATTTTTAATCTTATACTTTTTTTTTTTTACATTTACGGAGCCAAAAATTTTGAACAAAATACTGTAAATAGTTCTGTACTTGTAGTCCAGTCAATATAGACATTCCAGTTTGCATTAATTCCCAACAAGCTGGATTTTTGTGCAGGCCTTGAATACGTCATTACAAATGATATGTCAAAAGTCCCCATCGATCCCGCTTGTGCGTTGTTTTTTATTCGAGGTCAAAGGTCACAAATTTGCGTTTTTTGCGTATATCTCTGAAACAATGAGAGCTACCGAAAAATAGTTCTTAGGAAAATTGTCTACAAAAAAGATCTCAACACTTTTCTTCTACAAAGCATCGCTTTCGAGATATCGTGACTTTAGACCGCAGGAAAGTCGTATTTTCGACTATATGCACACATTTCCGCACCATTTCTGAGGTAGTGTACACGGCGCTTTTTTTTTAACGAATAGGAATACTCAGTAGGAATACTCCACAATATATTTTAATCGAGAGAATGTAATGGGACACTATTTTATTGATGAAATTTTTATTTATTTAAATTTAACGAAAATTTTAACAGCAAGAAAATTACATCATCATTCATCATCAAATTCTTCATAGTCACTCGTTTCTTCCTCTTCACTGTCTTCTTCCTCTTCTTGCTCGATTTGTATAGACTGCTCCAAGAAGAGAGATATATCAGTTATATCCTCATCAATTTCGAAACGATCTTCATCTGTTGCATTTGATTTAATATTGGTGCAAGATTGGCCTCGGCAATTGGTACATACCAATGAACAATACAATCCAACTTTTCTGCACCCGCAATTGTTTGTGCAGCCTTTTTTGCAATTACAAAAAATTGTATTGAGTAATTTTTCTGGAGCAGGTGGCAGTAAAGTCTGGATTGGCTCCAAACTATTATTCATCAATTTCCAGCCCCAATCTTCAGGATTTAGATCATTGCCTAGTCACACTTGCACTTGGTAGAACACACGAAACAAGTGTTGATAAGCAGAAGCAGATGTTGGAGGGAGACAAGATAACTGCACTCTCTTATTGTTTCTTGTATTTTTCTGTGTCTATCGATTCCATTTTTTTTGGAATCCATACATAGCAAGGAGAACACGAATTCCATTGGTGAAGATAACATCTGCTGACGAGTTAATATTTGGAAATACTTTTCCATTATCAATCAAGTCTTCACGTTTTTCAAACAATTTGAATACTGTATTTTTGCCTCTTTTGAAAATTGCTGATGTCGTATCACAGCCAGTTATCGCATGAAGGAATAATAAATGAGGCTGACATTTTGGATATGCAGTTAAACTTTGTGAAGAATATATTTTTGTTTGAACTTGAGCTCTCCCAGGTTTTAAAAAGTAAATGATCTTATCACTAGATGTTCGTGCAGTTAATTATTATTAACAAATCTACATCTTCTCCAACAACGATAGTTGGATTGGTGCTACTGAATTGTTCAATTGCGGTTTCAATAATGAGGACATCAGCGTCATTTTGAGCTTGTTTCACAACAATATTGGCAGCTGCAAATTCTTCACATTACATCGAAATTAAACGAGATTTATTATGAGTATTAGCAAGAAACTGCTGTTGCTTTGTCGGAGCAGTCATTGATCGATCAAAAACGGTATCAGACGATGAAGATGTTCTAATATGTTTTGTTCAAATGGTTAACCGGATGATGCATACTAGCCACGTATGAGTGCATATTCGTATTTTTTATGTTTAATATAGCCATAATTCGAGAACAGTGCACCGTAGAAGAAAAAGTGTTGAGATCTTTTTTGGAGACAATTTTACGATCTACAAACTTTGTTTGAACTATTTTTCGGTAGCTCTCATTGTTTCAGAGATGTACGCAAAAACGCAAATTTGTGACCTTTGACCTCGAATAAAAAACAACGCACAAGCGGGATCGATGGGGACTTTTGACATATCATTTGTAATGACGTATTCAAGGCCTGCACAAAAATCCAGCTTGTTGGGAATTAATGCAAACTGGAATCATAATTTAATCTATTTTGACTGGACTATTGTACATATAGATTACAGGAGAACCTATAAGAAGTCTATGGTTTTAAAATAACATGGCAAATCTCTCAGCATTGTGCGTACAAACTTTCAGTTGCAGTTGTTCTTGGTATGTTCTTGGAATAAATTCATTCCAACTACGGAACCCTTCATTGTGCGTGGTCCGACTCGCACTTGGCCGGTTTTTTTTTTTATCTTCGTAAATGAAGAAATTGCGGCCGTAATAGTTGTCACTTTTAGGTAGTTATTAACCTCCGACGGAAAATGAGGGGTGTTATAAGTTTAACGTGTGTATCTGTATGTCTGTCTGCGCCATCGTAACTCCCAGACGGCTGAACCGATTGCGTTTTTGGATTTTTGTTTGAAAGGTGACTTGATCGAGGGTGTTCTTTGCTATGATTAAAAAAAATTGGTTCAGCCGTTTGAAGATTATCAGCTCTTTTCTAGTTGATGAATGGATGTGAGCAGCTTCCACAGGTCTGATCGTTTTGAAATTTGGTATTCTGTGATATTAGAAGAACATAGTTACCTTGAACTGATGCTGCAGCATCACCTGGAATTTGCAGGATACCCAACTCCCTTACCAACTTACAGCACAGGTATAGTGTTTGGGCTCAATGAAAAGGTTATAGATAGATGGTGAATAGGGTCTGGTGATGGAGTAGGAAAGAGAAATGAGGAAATGTTTGTGTTGGGAGTTTTAATTTTTGCTTGTTGTTCGAGCTCTATCGCAAGAACTAAATAAGTTAGGCATTTCAAACTTCTGTATAACATTGCCATACAGTATTTAATCTACAAATATTAATAACGCTGATTCATAAGGTATTTTATTTAAATATGGGCGATTTTCTAAAACTGCAAAACATAACTTTATATTATTCACAGTAGGTATCATTAAATCGTTGCGATTTTGTTAAATTTAAGTTGAAATTAATATTCATGGTTTAGTATTTTCATTATGGTACGGAAACCTTCTTGTGCGAATCCGACTCGCACTTGGCCGGGTTTTTTTTTAAGTAGTCCGTCCATCAGACTATGTAGGTAATGAAATTAATATTGATGAAGTTGAATCATACTTTTCCTGCTGAAAGGGGGACTTTTATAAGAATTATGATTGTATAAAATAGAAAAAAGCTTAATTTTATGTTTCCAAAGCTTATCGTTGTTCTAAACTTACTGAAACTAGCATTTAATAGCAAATAAAGATTAGATTCAGTGCAGTTTAACTACCTACTGATTTTAAAGTTCAAGTAATCTCTCGTTTCATGGTTGCAATCTGAGCGTAATATGTTTATGGACTCTTACACAGTAAAGCCTCGTGCAGACTGGCGCGACGCGACACCGGTAATTGTTTTACCTATCGTGAACTTTTATTAGAAATTGTTTTGTTAGAGTCGTGTCGCGCCGGTCTGCGAGAGCCTTTAATAAGTGTTTTATAGATTTTAGTATTAAACTATTTTAACTATCTTTAGTAGTTGGTTCTGCAGACTAAAATTAAGAGGTATCAAGCTACCAAGCCACCTGCACTGCAACCACATTGTATGTAGGTATCTTGTTCTTGGCTCTATTACAAGTTGGAGAGTCAGCGGGTCCCGAAAAGTATTTGCCCGCGAATTCCTCTGCGTGTAATTTGTATTTCATCCTGGATAAAACTAGCCTATATATCCTTCTGCAGTTCCCAGGCTATCTATCTGTATTTTATGGTTTAGGCGTGAACAGACAGTCAGGCAGAGTTACTTCCGCATTTATAATATCAGTATGGATTGAACGAGTATTAACTGTGTCAGATCTGCTGGTGGGCGGAGCCGTTCCGCTGGTGGGGCGAGAACCAGCCGTCCCCAGTATGCGTGGGCCGCATGCCGTGCGACACGTGCCACGAGCGCGCGTGCTCTTGCGGCCTGCTGCGGCCCGCGCGTGGCGCACTGCAGCACCGCGCGCGCGCCGATGTCTGCTATAACGTCAACGCGCCTGAGGTTTGTGACTTCTGCTGTAAACTAGTCATAGAAACAGCAACTGAATCAATATCATCATCTACCTGCCTTTCCCAGCTATATAGGGTCGGCTTCCAGTCTAACTGGATTTTGCTGAATACAGTACTTAACATGGAAATACTGAAAGAAAATACATTGATTTAGAAAGAAAATATATGTATTTATTGCCTATCTGACCTCAATAACCCAGTAGCTAGGTAACACGATACCCCTTTGCAAGACTGGATGTCAGACTTTCGGGCTTCTGACAACCCGTAAAGACTGTCAAAAACGAGGCCACGAGCCCTTCAAAAGCTTCTGAATATCATTCTTAACACTTAACACTACGCTTTATAAACTGTTTACAACAACTTTCTGAGGATCGTTACAACTGGTAATGATTCTCAGAAAGATAAAACCATTAACGTATAAATAATAATATAATAAAATTATATAAATAATAATCTATTATAAATATTATAATAAATAATAATATAGAAATCATATATATATTACTTATTATATTATAATATTTATTTATTATATTTTTATCTATTATTATATTTATTTATTCTATTATAATTCCCACTAAAAAGTTTGCGGTACAAAAACCGAACTGTTTTTCCGAAGGATGTTTTTGAGGTGAAGAAAACGCTAAATTGTGCTTTGTTTACGAAGTAGTTCAAATGTCAAGAAGGAAATTGAATCCAAAGTAATTTACTTGGAAGCAATAAGGGCGTAATCACAATAAAATCCTAATAAAAGTTAGAACCAACAGAAACACCGAGACCGCTTTTTACGATGACTCTTTTTCGGCCCACCGGGTAAAAATTACCTACAGAACAAATTACTTTCATTCTTTTGATTTGGACTTACTACAGTGAGAATATTCTCATAAGTACCGTTTATTTAACACTGACAAAGACCTTAATGGTTTTCGTACATTAATCATTCAAGAGCGGAGGGTTAAAAAGGTTTTAAGCTAAATCCTGATATTACTTTTTCGGGAAATAATACTCAGACTACCGGGTTCCGAGCCTCGGAGCTTGTGGGCGTGACTCTTAAATTCTCATTTGGATAATGGTAAAACGCCGGATATCCAGTCACCGGGAAAATCGGGCGCTGAGCGTATTTTACTTAAAAGTTTAAAGTTTCTCGTTTAAAAGAAGATTTATAACGGTCAGCGCTTGCAAACAAGTGGCGCGACCACCCCTCTTGACCAAGTTTACGTTCCTCTGAAGAAATGGTTCGCAACTAAAAGTTGTTCAAACAAGTACACACCATCGCTCCCCGTATTTTAATTAACATTTTAAAGTGTTTAGTTTAGAAAATTTTCAAACTTTATCAAAGGTTTCCGCAATGCGATGTGGTAAAAAAAAACACCAATTTATTAAGATTATTTTATTATTTTTAGTCAACAAGAGAGTTGGGGTTTTATACACTCGTCAGTCTACACATTGACCAAAGCAAACATCACTCTTGACTTTGAATCATCCAGAGTTGCAAAAGCGTCACCTCAAAGAAGGTTGTTTGTATTGCCGTTGTCTTTGAAGAAAGTAGATGTGTCGCCGAAAGTGCCTCGAGCCTTATTCAGAACAAGTTTGCACTTAATGTGACCGACGCTCTCACTGACGCGGCTAAAGTCTTTGTTTAGTGGACGGTTGGAATGACATCTTGCCAGCATTCATTAAGAAAAAGTGGAAACAAGCAACCGACAACGTGAAGAATAGGCAACTGTTGTGGTGCAACTTGAGAATTATGCTTGTCCAGCAGTAAACTGCGAAGGTTAAATTGACCTAGATTACATACAGCTCATGGAAGAGAGGCGCAACGATGCGCTCAAATACCGGCGGCGGCTCAATAGACAGATCTCCAAGTCCTTGGAAAGCGACCTTCGCCTCTATAATATGAACCATATTACGGACGCCATAGAGCGGAACAAGGGGTTTTGCCAGGGATTTGTCTATTGGGCAGAGCCAGCTTGCGAAACTGAAGACCGACGATGACCGACCAACGAATCGTATCCGCCAAACCTGAGCTATTGAGAGAAATCGAGAGTTTCTATGAACAGATATACACGTCAACCAGTAACTCCGTTACGAATCTGGCAAACGACCCAAGAGCTAGATTGATCTGACGCTATACCGAAGACATCTCGGACGTCAGTTTGTACGAGATTAGTATGGCTCTGAAGTAGCTTAAAAACAACAAGGCACTGGGTGATGGCGGAATAGCGGTCGAACTTCTGAAGGCCGGTGGAAAACCATCAGACCATCATCAACATCCAGAAGCTGTTCGATTCCGTCATACTCGAGGGTAAAACGGCATAGGCATGGAACAGAAGTGTGGTGGTAATCTTCTTTAAAAGGGCAACAGTGGCCTGCTTAAAAAAATATACGCCCATCTCACTTCTGCGCCATGATTACAAGCTGTTTTCAAAAGTCTGATGACTTTTGAAAACAGCCAACCGTCTCGCGCGCAGGTAGTACGACTTCCAGTTTCCCGAACAAGCCGGTTTCCGTAAAGGCTTTAGTACCGTTGACCACATACATACGCTGCGGTAGGTTATAACTACAGAAGACCGAAGAGCATAACCTACCTAGAGCTGCTTAGCTTTTGTGGACTACGAGAAATTCTTCGATTCGATCGAGACTTGGGCTGTACTGCAGTATGTCCAACGGTCCCAGTTTGACTATCAAAAATTCACTATTCAAAATTCAAAATATTGTATTTCACATAAACGTACATGGGCTCTTATGAAACGTCAGAAACTGGGTGCACTGTTCCAATTGGTCATTACCTATGGAGAAGACCCGGCAAGAAACTCCACTGTTTCTCTTTTAAAAATAATTGGCTTTTACAATAGTTTCCAATAATAGTTAATAGGTATGGGAAGACAGTGTAGGCCTTTCAACAAGTACCAGGTCTTTCAACAAAATAGAAAATGGTAGATAGATATATTCATTAATTTGCCGGAAATGTGGTATTTTACAAATTTTATAACACATACACAATAGGTCTTCATATACCGCCTGCTAAATTCGGCATGCAAATTTTTAGACAATAATAATGATTGTAATTTAACCAAAATAATTAAATTACCCATCAAGAATTGTCTACATTTATTATCAAATTATGAATGTTAAAGAAAAATAATTAAATTACAAATTGTCTAAATATCAACATTCAGATGACAACCAAAGAAATTAAGTTACAAATGTCAATAGCTTAAAATAAAAATGTCAAATTTAATTGTCATGTCATGCAACTTTCCCATTTGTCCTAGAATTCATAAATTCCTTAATCGTATAAAAACAATTTTCGATAAGCCATGCTCTGAGATGCTTTTGAAATAAGCTGGTTGGCAGTTCTCTAATAACCTTCGGTATATTATTAAATATATTTATTGCCATTCGACTAGTGCTTTTATGTCAGTACACTGTTCGACAAATGATAAATGATTTTTATTTCTGTAAATAGGTTGTACAAAACACTTTTACACGTCAAACATATTATTTTTAAACTAGATGAGGTCGGCGTTTCCTGTCTAAATACTCCGAGAAGAAAGGCCGAAACAAACTCAGAGGTCACAGTCTCTTTTAAAGTCCAGACATAATCTTGGTCAGATCATAATATGTGAAGATCATGTAGATTGGTGTCTAAAAATGGTCTTTTGAGGCAAGAACCACACAGATTGAGTGCACCTGTCCAGTCAGTGCACGCATTTGTCAGTGACCGTGCAGCTCAACTTAAGACACAGACACAGACAACAGAATTTAAGGAGCTCAACGATTCGACGAACAATATCAAAGAAAGGACATTTGGGTAGGCCGCATAAATTACTCAAGCTGCCCGACCATGATAAAACTAAATGAGAAAATAAAATAAAAAGGAATGATCCACATAGTCTCCACATTCACAATTATTAAAAATATATAATACTTTAAAAAGTAAATATTCATGTCATTGTATATGTATATAAAATTCATTAATGTCAATGTGTATATAAAACCCAAAAATAATCTTGGTCAGATCATTTGATCATTTGAGGACCATGTAGATTTGTGTCTGAAATAGTCTTTTGAGGAAAGAACCATACAGATTTGAGTTGACCTGTCCAGTCAGTGCACGCATTTGTCAGTAATCGTGTAGCTCAACTCAGAACTTAAGGAGCTCAACGACTCGACGAACAATACCAAAGAATGGACATTTGGGTAGGCCGCATAAAGTACTCAAACTGCCAGATTATCATTAAAAGTACATAACTGACCCACATAGTCCTCACGTTCACAATAATAAAAAATAATGATATTATACTTCACAAAGTAAATATTCATATCGTTGTGCATATGATTAAAAAATAAAAAATTACAAAATTCAAAGTTTGGACTGTAAAAAATAAATAATAAATAAATTGGAGCAGCTTAATCCCAGGCCCTTTTGTCCTCAACGTAATCTTTTATGGTATAAAACGCTTTCTGGTACAATTAACGTTTAATGAATGATTTGAATTTATTAAGGCTTAGATCTTGTACATGGCTTGGAAGCTTATTATAAAAGCGTATACATTGACATCTGAACGAGCTACCTATTTTCTTGAACCTTGTTGTAGGTACTACAAAGGACAATGAAAAGAATAGGCTCGAATCATGTAGCGTCCGACAGACTTTCTGTAGTAATGATAATTCATAACAGAAAAAAGTACATAACAATTATACAATTTATATAAAATCTGTAGAAGCACACCGCTGAAAAGTCATTTTAAAAAGTTATTCAACTAATTGTCAATTTAACAACACATTTCATAGCTACAATTTCAAGAAGAAATGTTGCCAATACTAAAATAAAATAATATCGATACGAAATTGCATATGCAAATCGATTACAATAATAAAAATATGAATAAAGATAAAGTCCTGCCCCTTTTGTGACGTTTTAACTGTCAAGTTAGCGTTAGCGTCAACGTACAGGCAAGTGAAGGAACACGGGTGGGTTTTAGTCAGTAAGAGTCTGACACGCCCTTCCGCTCCACCTAGAGCGGGAGAAGTCATTTGATGAAGAAAACGTCATTTATAATTTTAGATTTTTTTTATTATTTATCCTTGAATGTCGCATGATACCCCATAGGTGCATAAGAAAAAACGCACATAAATTCAAATTCAAAATATTTTTATTTCACATAAACCTACAAGGGCACTTATGAAACGTCAGAAGCTAGGTGCACGGTTCCAATTGGTCGTTTCCTATGGAGAAGAGCCGGCAAGAAACTCCACGGTTACTCTTTTAAAATTAAATGGTTTTTACAATGTTTCCAAGTTACAGTGTTAAAAGGTATGAGAGGACAGGACAGGACATAAGGTGGATAAGTATGAGATCTAACCCGCGTGACTCACCGTCGTCGATTCGGTGGGGTTTGACGGTTTTGGCAAACTGTCTCCGGTTCGGAGACAAAGAGCCTGTGTGTTCTTTTAATAATAAATACCGTTTAGTTATATTTATGAATAATATTATAAAGTGATGTAATAATTTTATTAAAAATAATCCGATGATCGATACTGTTTAGAATAGTTTATTCCTAATACCTTATAATGTTATTATAGTAGTGGCAACACTTGATGTAAAACAACTTGTGTTTTGTCTGTGGTCCTTGTCATTGTCAAAAAGTTTGACTTCACTTCATCGGCGTGTTGTTGTGTTTTTTTTTCATATATTCTAATCTAAGTATGTTTTATGTATATTTTTAATACAAAAACATTTATATACGACGATAATCTGCTAAAAGTCATTCATTTAATTAACTTAATAGTTTATTTCATGTTATCGTTAAAATCAGAAGTATTAAGTGGTCAACTTTAAAGCACTATAACTTTTTTTGGTGTACTTCCAATATAAATCTAATTATATTATCAAATTCTATAATTATTTTCCCTTTTTATGAAATATAGTTCTTCTCTGTCGGTTCTGGCCGAGTCTTGTAGGAAACTTTGGCATTCTCCTTTGTGTTTGTTCCTAGTGTTTATGTTATGGATATCAATGTATTTTTTAAACAATTTTATATTTTTATGGACATATAAAAGATTTTCAAAAATATACTGAGAAGGCACAGTCATTACATTAATTTCCTTAAATTTCTCTCTGAGAGAGTGTCTCGGGCTTAATTTATAAATTGATCGTACGGCTCTTTTCTGCAAAACAAAGATAGTTTGAATGTCGGCGGCATTTCCCCACAACAAAATACCGTATGACATTACACTATGAAAATAGCTAAAGTACACTAAACGGGCTGTCTATATGTCAGTTAAATTACGAATTTTTCTAACAGAATATGCTGCGGAGCTTAGCTTTTTTGACAATTTATCTATTTGTGGGCCCCACTGAAGCTTAGCATCCAAAGTTAAGCCCAAGAATACTGTGCTATCTTCAGGATTCAATTCTTCGCCCTTCATCAACACCTTAGTTTTCACCTGCCTAACGTGTGGTAGGGTAAACTTAATGCATTTGGTTTTTTTTTCATTAAGAAGTAAATTGTAAACATTGAACCAGTGAACTACTTGTGAGATCGGGCTATTTACGTCGTCAGTAACCAGCTGCTGACGTTTAAGTTTAAACAAAAGTGAAGTATCATCCGCAAACAACACTATATCATGGTTATCTTTTATGAGGTAAGGCAAGTCATTAATATAAATAAGAAACAAGAAAGGACAAAGAATCGAGCCCTGTGGGACTCCCATTGTTACTATAGATCCGGGAGATCTTTGTGCATTAACGTCAACGCTCTGAATCCTATTACTCAAGTATGAAGTAAGAAGATCCAGAGCGGTGTTCCGGATCCCGTAGTGGCGCAGTTTCCTGATTAACGTTTCATGAAGAACGCAATCAAATGCCTTGGACAAATCACAAAAGATGCCCAAGGCATCGCATTTATCTTCCCAAGCATTATAAATATGTCCTAAAAGTGCACCACCGGCATCAGTTGTAGAACGACCCCTTGTAAAACCGAACTATTTGCTATGTAATAATTTGTGTTTATTAAAAAATCTTTGCAATTGCTCTAAAATTAATTTCTCAAATATTTTACTAAAGGTAGTACTGAAATAGGTCTATAATTTGTGGGGTCTGATGTACTACCTGATTTAAAAAAAGGTATTATTTTACTATTTTTCATAAGGTCAGGAAACTCCCCACAGACGATACAATTATTAAAGATAAGAGCTAAACTAGGTGCTACAATGTCAATAATAGACTAAGCAACTTCTACAGAATTACCCCACAGATCTGCGGTCTTTTTTACATTTAAAGTGTGAAAGGTTTTAATGATGTCTCTACAGGTAATATGTTCAAAAATTAATTCTGAATCGAAAACATTAACATTTTCCATTAGCAAAGACTCAGGAACAAAAGGTGATGAGTTTAGAGATTTAGTAGTTGAAATAGGAATATCCGAAAATAAATTTTCAAAAGCCGCTGCGACTTGTAAATCTGATTTTATGATGTTGTCATTAATAGATAGGCTGTAGTCAATATTTCGGTTAGCAGACCTTCCCGTTTCACTATTAATAATATTCCAAGTCGTTTTAATTACATTACTACTATTTTTAATCTTCGAACTCAAATAACGCGACTTGGCCATACAACAAACTTTCTTAAATAATTTTGAATAATTTCTAACATATAAATTAAATTCAGCCGTGTTTACATACGAGTAAGTCCTTTCATTGTACAGCTCATAAAGCCGTGTTCTAGTTTTATGAATACCTATGGTAGCCCATTCATTGAAAGATGCGTTACTATTAACCGAGATAATCTTAGGAATAAAGGTGGAATTAAATTGTTTACAGTACTTATATATAAAAAAAATCATCATATAGATGATTAGGATCAGCATGAATTGATAAAAGTGATAATTTATTAATTAGTTTAACTTTAAAAACTTCCAAGCGACTTGCAGTTTTGGGGTTAACAGTGATATCCTTTTTAGCCACTTTGTTGTTTTGGTTTGGGATAGTAATCTTCTGCCCGCAATGATCAGAATCTAGTAAATTTATAATTTCTTTGTGGCTTGGTATAACATCTGTATAAATATTATCTAGGCATGTGGCACTAGTAGGGGTTATTCTTGTAGGCTCCAAAAATTGGTTTACAAGATTGTAGGACTGAAACAGACTTATTATTTTACTACAAGAACCTGTGTTTTCTAGTAAATTAACATTAAAATCACCGCAAGTGATAATGGACTTGTTCGAGTTACAAATCTTGTGTAACACCTCATCCATTACCTTTTCAAAGCAGTCATACAATCCTGAAGGGCATTGCCAATTTTGTTGGAGATTTTGCCTGCCTTATAAACATTGGCTCTATCGGCTTTACTGAATAGGTGAGGATGTTTTTTTACAAATACTCCCATTTCCAGTGTGTATAAGCATGCTAATGTTAATCATTTATGTTTTATTTTTAAATAGGTCTGCACGATTCTAATGGGTCTGCACCAAACTCAGCTTGTAAACACTTTTTTTGCACAATAAATGCCTTATTATTGTCAGTGGAATTACCCCATATGATTAAGCCGTATCTTAGCACAAATGAGACATATTCATGATAAAAAAGACAGTCCGCTACAAAAGTCAGAAATCTCATAAAACATTAGTATGGAAAAAAATAATTCAAGAGCAATGAAAACGAACTATCTAAACTATTTTGTTCTCAAATCAAATAAAATTATGACGCGTATTTGTTCGAAATTTGAAATTCCATTTTAATTTGTTTATTTTCGGCCAGTCTATCCACCGTAAAAAGTAGGTTGGAGTCTCATTTCCTACGAAATGTAAGGGAAAAATATTTGCGATTTCTGACTTTTCTAGTACCTCGGTTAAGAAATAGGTTCAATTGGTACCAAAAAAGTTTTTCGAAAACTGCCCTTTTTCTTGATGACAATTTTTTTTTCAAAATTTGTGAATGTAAATTATAATGTCTCAAAAAGTTAAGGACAGTCTCATAAGACTGTTTTCTTGTAGCTACAAGGGTTAAGGTAGCTGCCCTTACTGCTCCATCTCAAAAAACCACCCTATATATCTCGCTGTCTATATTGTGGTCTTTGTGGTGCAGTGTGATGGGTGCGTGGCGACGCTAGTGCGCGTGCGGCGTACGGACGCGGACGTGGCGGAGGTGCACGGCGCGCCGGGCACAGAGGCGCGCGCGGCGCTAGTCGCCTACCGCGTTCTCGCGCCGCGCCTCTACCTGCGACTCCTGCCCTGTCTGCACGACTCCAACGAATGTAGGTCTCTCGCCCTCTTCATACTGTACCGTAATTAAGACTAAATATTGCATTCGTTATGTAGCGAGGTAGAATGATAGGAAGAAAATACATTTATTTTCACTAAATAATACAAGACGCAACGCTTAAAGAAAAAACAAGTAGGGGAAGAATTTGGGACATATCCACGTAAAACGGCCATCGCTCAACATAACGCTGTGACACTATGGGAGACAGAGCCACAGCTCTGGTTTTCAGCAACAGATGGCGTTGAAGTGATAATGTCAACCGGTGCAGCATAAAAAGAGATAGGTAAGTACCAAAAACAAATAAAAAAATAAAATACGTATGCAATACAGGTTTAGTCCCTTGACGACTACACATGACAACAAAAAAGGCACTTCCCCATGAAAAACGGACAGTTTTGTCCTGACGTTTGGACACAACTAAATTGCTACTGGAACTAAACTCGCTACTTAACTAATGCAAATTTAAATCAAGCCTTAGGGGACGATTTATGAATATTAAATCATTAGCTAGACAAAGAGCAGATTGCAGCAATATTACTTAAAATTTAATAATATTGCTCTCCACTTAAATGCTTACTTACGAGTACTAACAAAACTTCCAGAAATTAACCCACTTGTAAAAGTTACAATTCGTTTCTACTCCTAGGAATATTGAAGTGGCCCGACCGAGCGTTGAGTCTCTTACCAACAATTTCAATTCTATAAAGGTACTTAATTGAAATAAAATTTTAAAAATTTAATCTGTTTTTGATCAAGAAATGGTCTGAGGAATGTTTACCGAACGTATAGTCTATAGAAACAAATAATGAATTGACTATATTATTGATCTACTTAAACAAGAATGTTGAAATTGTTTTTCAAGTTATTCAGTTAGAGATTAAGATGTAGAAGTTTGTACTTCCCCAGTGGTTTCTATGAATATTAAAAAGAAAAACATACAACAACAATCAAAAGAAAGTACTCAGCTTACCTGATTGAGTGACATTTAGTGGAGTCGAGGAATTTTATAAGACAAATATTAATTCAACGCGTTAAGGCCGGCCTAACCCGAACGCAGTAGGTATTCAACGCTTACCCCAGCCCCCGCAACGAGTAGCGATACGAAACAAATTACGATCCGCGGGGGACCCGCGCGCCAGGCGCACCGCTCATAAGTTCATGAACTCGAGTAGGTCACAGAATAGAGCAATGCAGTAGATCAACTTGTATTGATTATTATAAGTTTATTTTTTTATTAAGTATTTTTTAAGGTTGTAGATAGATTAGGTAGGTATTATATAAACTTAAACTTAATGAATAATAATTAAAAATAGGTATAAGTAGGTACTTATAATTTTTGTGAATAAGGTGGATTTAAAATCTGACTGACACGAAGATCATGAAGACGGGTACGATTCAAAAGTGCGCGCAGCGCGCTATTCGACTTTCGAACTTCGACTTTGATGCGTCATCTTCGTGCTACAGTCTATAAAATCAAGTAGTATTTAGGCACATTTAATTTATGAGAATTGTATTACAATTTTGGAATAACAATATCAAGATTGTATTGGGGTAGGTGGGGCGTGTATTTAATTAATTTATGTATTTTTTATGGTGTTACAATAACGAGTGAGATGATATTTAAAAACCGGCCAGGTGCATATCGGACCACGCACAATGAAGGGTTCCGTAGTTGGGATGAACTTATCCCAAGAACAAACTTAACATTGTAGTTGAAAAACATTTTCTCCCAAACGGAATGTATGGGGAGATCATGTTTATCAAACTGCAAATTTAAGTTGGTCGGTTATTACTCGTTATATATACTACTGCTGTAATTTTTTTCACAAATACAAGTACAATCATTTAGCTGGCAGGGACGACGACAGTTGACTCTAACAAAACATTTCAGTTAAAAGCTTAATATTTCGCAAACGAATCCCTTAATCCAAAAATGGTTTTCACAAACTCACAATATTTTTGAACGACCTCTCTAAAGATACCCCATACCATGGGGTAGATGAGAAAAAAAAAATATCCTCACTTTACGTGTAGGGGAGGCACCCTAAAAAATAATATTTTTCTTGATTTTATTTTACTTCTTTGTCTTCTTGTTTAATATGTATACATATGCCAAATTACAGCTTTCTAGTACGAACCGTCTCCGAGCTAAGCCGCGGACAGACAGACGGACGGACAGACAGACAGACGGACATGGTGAAACTATAAGGGTTCCTTGTTTACTTCGGAACCCTAAAAACTTACTCGTTATCCACCGAATCATTAGTTGATACATACGCTCTGCCCTTAGCCTGCAACTGCATTGCTCTAAAACATTGAAAACCGACGTAAACATTTCAAGCGAAGTTTCTTTTTTCGCATGTGTACAACGGGGCCCTGTGAAGGAAAAATTTCGGAGCCCCCTTTTTGAGATATGATTTTTTAATATTCTAACCTAACTTTCGAATTTTCGGAAGGACTTTTTGTATAAGGGTACATATATTTGTGGAGGGGAGTAGGAGATCCCCCCGTCATGGGAGAAGTTTAGTTAACGCATTGTTTTTTTTAACTAAATATTTTGCGATCTTATTTTGATGATTTGTTGGAGGAAGCACTGTACTTTATGGCTATCTGATAGGTTTTTTTTTTTTTTTGTCAGGCGTATTCTACAGAGCCCCGCTTAGCGGGGCTCCTATTTCTGGGTGGTTTAAAAAAAATAACCACGAAGGGGATAGCGGGGTCTAAAGACCCCGCCATGGACTTCTAACCTAACCTGTCCGTGTCGGTGTGCCCCAAGTCCCGAGCTCGCTTCGCTCGCTCTTGCAGCCTACCTTCCCATTGCCTTTTGACTAAGTCGAGATGTGTCGGGACTTGGAGCATCCCGGCCAAGCTTGAGCTTTACAGCAGAGTAATAGATTAAGTGAAGTATTAGTAACAACACAAAATGGCGTCGTTTTACGTTTGGTTTCAAATACGGCAATAGTCGGTAAATTATTTTAAGTGTTAATTTAATAGCACTCATTTAAATCAGCAAAATATAGGTAATATACTTAATGAAATATGCTTAAAAAGTATCTAAATCATAAATATACGTATGTATTTATTTCATCATTATTATAAAGTACAACATTTTAGTGTGTTGATTTTTCGTAAAACGAAACGTTCAATGTCGAGACAAAATGTCAAAAGTGACTAACACCCGAATACTGAAACGCCACTCAAAACTTAAGCGTTACTTATGACTCGTTTAAAGCCTTTTGATTGGTTGAAACTAGTTTTAAGTAACGCTTAACTTTTGAGTGGCGTTTCAGTATTCGGGTGTAAATAATGCTAAATTTCTTCGATTTTGTTTTTTTTTTTCTCGCAAACCATTTATTTCCGCAACTTAAAACTTTGCGTGGAGGCTTCTAATAATATAATCTTTCTGTAAAAAAAATATGGACTCCCAACTCGAGGGATGTTAATCTAAAACTTAGCCACAGTTTTCGCGTCGATGCCACCCTGTATATGTACTTTTATTTTATTTATAAGCTTTTCATAACTTGATACAGTGTTTTTAGTAAGGAGTGTACTTCGCATAAACGAATTTGTGCCTAAACGTTACCGAAAATAATAAATCATATTTTTGTAGGAAATGGTCATACTGTACATTTCTACACTATGGCACGAGTATGTTGCGCGTATTAGGTACATGGCATAGACGAGACCTACACAAACGTTGCAGACACCATAAAATATTATTATTTTTTGTGTTGTGGTGGCAAAAGCAGTGTCAAGCTGGTCTCTTATTCTAATGAAACTCCGTACGTTGGGCCACCTCAAGGTCATAGTGTTATCACTTACCACAGACGCGTGACGTGTGGTAGACAATACAATATCTACTTACCTAGGCTAATAAACATTATAAAAACCACCCGGACCAACTCAGCGGGATGAACTATTTGATATTTGAAAATAGTAAAACATTATAACATTTGTACGCGTGGCGGCTTTATGCTCTGTGATATAGGGTTCAAATTCAACTATTTTACACACTTGATGCGGTTGGTAAATCTATTCCGGGAGAAAAATAAACCATTATAACTTTTGCGCGCGTGGCGTCTTTATTTACATTGGCATAGGGTTTAAATTCAACTGTTTTACACACATTTTTGCGGTATGTAAATCTATTCCGCGTAGGTACTTACCTAGTTAATAAAGTAAAATATTATACATTTATATAATATAGACCCCTATGGTAATATTGTCAAAGCATCCTTACTTTTTTTATTTATTCAGCCTTCGTAGACCTAGCGACGACAACATTTTTTTTTTAATTTTGCCCATTTTTAAAAATAAAATAACTAAGAAGTACATACCTAAAAAAATCACTATTTAAAAATTAAACTATAATTATACAGGTACCTATTATTATTTACAAATTTACAATACATTTTTGGCTCAGCCGGTAACAGAACTTAGCGGGGGTGGCGGGTTCGCAAAAATTGGCATACGTCCGACCTCCAAGACGTTCCGCTCGGGACTAAATGACACGGGGCGAGGGCATGAAAAGATGAAAACGCTTGATTTTGGAATTAGTGGTATAAGTATTTTCATATTTCACATTATGACGGCCGTTTTCTATCACATTTTTTACGACCTTTATTATGGTATAAGTTTTATTATTCAAAGCCTAATATAACTCAAATAAAATGATAATTAGACCATAATTTAGACGTGTCTTTGCGATTTAATTGGATGCAGTAAAGTGCACGTAATCGTGTATCGGACGGCCGAAATACCTCGATCGAAGTGTGAAATATATCATATGTTTTTTTCAAAATTTTAATCCGTGTTATCTACGAATAAAATACAATATAAAATGACGTTTTTCGGGGTCACCTCGCCTTAAGGAAGAAGGACGTTGTATAGCATGAACTGCATGATTATAACATGTTTACGCTGATTTAAATTCAATGTATGTTCCGTACGAGCACGGCTTGAACACGTTCAATTCAAATTCAATTTAAAATATTTTATTTCACACACCTACTTAAACCTATGCGCACAAACGTATGAAATGTCAGGAGCTATGTGCAAGGTTCTATTTAATCGTGTCCTATGGAGAAGAGCCGGTAAGAAACTTCATGGTTATTTTTTTTTTATTAAGTGGGTTTTGCGATGTTCATTGGCTTTTCTAGTCTAGCATGAAGAAAAACGCTGGGGAATTTATTCCGCCACTTCTTCCCAGCTAAAGCACTAGGAAATAGTGAAGTGCAGTCGTTTTGGGGGGCTGTCACATGTCATTTTGACGTTCAATGCTGATTCTCAGCCTAATTTTAATAAACGATTTTTGTATACTGCATGATCCTTTATTCGTAATAAAGATGGCTACGTCGGCAGGTTCGGGATGTAAAGTGGACGAGGGTGCGCTGGACAGCCGGCGCGGCACGGCCACGCTGCGGCCGCGGCAGGCGCTCACGCTGGGGCGCCGCACGTGCTACCGCTTGCTGGTCACCAACGTCACACCGCTTCCGACTGCCGTGCACTTCGCCAGGGACCACGGTGAGCACTAATTTCAATATTTTTCACGTAGTAATTGAGTACCGACGCACATACGAGTATTGGCATAAAAAACCTGGCCATAAGTCGAATATTCAAAGTGTGGCTTAACTCAATACAACCATCACTTTCTGACAGCTAAATAACCTGTTCATAACGTACCGCACCCCCCGCTCCCTTATCCCTTCACCGCGCGGCACACGGGTAGTCGGAACTCAGTCGTCGTCCAGTGCGGTCCATTGTTTTCTCGATAACCTTATTTTTGTGCTCCTAACATTTGCTGTTTTAGTCGTTATGTTAGTAGTTGGTGGGATAAACACGACGAATATGGAAGTTCAAGGTATGTAACAACATAAATAATATCATTTCATTTAAGTTATAGACTCATAAATGTTTTTTTTTTAATTTCGCAAAGGATACTAAAATAATCTCTTAGTCTATAAAAAAAAAAAAAATCAGAAGCGGTTTTGTATGTGTTCCGAGCATTTCCGAGTAATGACCTATTATTTTAAATCAAGTTTAGACTTTCCTAAAGAGAATCGTGAAAGAAAATATTCCGCTTTGTTCCGCCATTTTGTTTCGCACACATTCAAACAAAATGGAAAATTAATTTAAAACAAGATTATTTACAGTAAATATTCTTTTTATTTTTAGATTCCATTGGGAATTTCAAGAACATGTCAAATAAGCAATTATATGATATCGTGCAAGAATGCCCTGACAAGAAAATTGATGCAAAGATGCTCTTTTTGGAAAAAAAAATTATACAGATAACAAAATGTCCAGAAAGTGAGCTGGAGACATTAAAACATACGTTGAGCCATTTCAAATGTGAATTTAAACGAAAATGGGTAGCAGCAAACTACAAAGCACGACCGCTTTCTAAAAAAAAATGAACTTTGGCTTCAAAATACTCTCAAATTCGCCCTCTGGACTATAGGAAAACCGGGTCGTCCTTCAAAGGAATTCGGGGAATCCAGTGATAGATCCAAGCGAAGAAAAACAAAAGGTCTACGAGATACTGTATCGACAGATGAGTTGACTTATGCTGCTCAAATGAGTCAACGTGCCGGAGGAAATAAGGATGCATCTAAAATAATAAAAGACATCACTTTGACTCCAACAAGAGCTACAAAGTTTCGAAAAGTAATTTCTTCAAAGAATCAAAGTAAAATAAAAAAGCATTCACCATCTGAAGCCTTAGCTATTTTCGTCGAAGGAGATTTTAGTAGAAGACAGTGGGAAATTTTACACAGCGCAAATAAAAATATATACCCTTGCTACTCTTTGATAAAAAAAGCAAAAACCGATTGCTATCCAGTAGAACAATCAATGAGAGTTACAGAGACTTGTGCGGAAGTTCTCATTCAAGATCTACTCAACCATACATGTTTACGGTTGTGTACATATTTGGAAAACGTAATATACAGCTGTACTGAAGAAGAAAAGAAGCTAGAAATAAGCACTTCAGGCTCTACAGGCAAAACTTCTCGCGAAAATTTGACAGAATAAAATGATTGTAATAGGGACATTTTAAATCGACTGTTACTAACGTCAGACCCATTTTTAAGTAGCACTAGAAAAACACCACGGAAGAAAAGTAACCCATTCTGTTCGGAAACCATAAGTCTTTTGCTCCCTGACGCAGAAAATGCAACAATAGAAAGCAGTGACGAAGAACACAATACAACAGCAACAGATGAAAACGATGAATCTGATTTCGATGATTGATTTTTTTTGTTTTATTATATTAACTACTAATATTATTAAATAAATGTTTGAAAACTATCTTACTTTATTTATTTAATAGTTTCCACGTCACAAATGTCACGAAATAATATTGGCCAGGTTTTTAGTACAAATACTCCTATGTGAGGCGTAGGAAATTTCCCAATCTTAACTGGGTTATATTGCATTAGCAGACCGTACCGGGCGGTGAACGGAAATATTTATGTTTTGTTAAGTCGTAAAACCAGGGTTTTATAAATAATTAAACCTTTCGGAATAAAATGTTCTAAATGATGGTGAAAACCGCATAACAATCTATTGTGTAGTTTATAAGATCTAAGCGGTCACACAGACAGACACGAAAACCAACTTTAATTTCTTAATAATATGTACAGATATAGATTTATATTTTGAAGTGGGTTCTGCCTTCGTTCGCGTGGAAGTCATAAGACACCACAATTTACTAAAATAACAGCCACATTTTTATAAAAGCTCCCTAAATACTACTTACTACCTTTGTAATGTTGGTCTCAGCGGCCAAAATACACATATAATCAGGTTTGTATGGTGACGTGGGAGTAAGCCATTTATTACAATAGTTGTCTGTATGAAAAGCCGTCTTGAAGTCGACACCCGCAGCCATCAGTAGGTATTCCTTTTTACCAGAATTAATGAAACCTTGCGTTCCTGCATATACTACCTACGGCATAATACTGATACACTGACTGATTCATTCTTACAGATTATTCCTGACGATCGGCTATCACTAAAATAATATAACATTAGATTGTAACCACACAGGATTTCCCATTAACAGTCACATAACCATAGATAATATATAATTTTATTATAACCAATAGATAAGGCCTAAACTTCATGTTTTTCTGTGTATATGTACGAACTATCATAATAAAATTATATTAGCTTAACAAACAAAAAAAAAAAACGCAGGTTTGCAAAGCAGAGCAGAGGGTTGGTTGGATTGGGCAGAGGGTGCAGAGGTAACCGTGGCCCTTGGCTTGGTAGCGAGCGGACGTGCCTACGGAGCGAGCGCTCACTTGAGCTGACTCACGCGCACGACTGATAAGCCACCGTCATTCATAATGTGCGGAACGGAATACCCCACACGGACGCGAGTTATAAAGTGAACTTTTTATAGTCTCCAGTTCGATTTTTTATAACCGGCACAACTAAGGTTTTCATAAGCTAAGGCTTTCATAACTTTTGGCACCCGTAAGTACGTTTTATTCTTATTATCGGTAAAATTTAAGACAGCTTTCTTCAAATCAAATGTTATGTTTTTCATAACATAATAACTGTTTTGTTTTAATGCAAAACAGTTCTATTTTATGAGTTGATTGCAATTTGTGCTAATGTAAATTATGTTTGCATTAAAGCATTATTATTATAGAATCAAGTTTTTCCAACTGAACAGACAGCTGTGCTGCTGGGGAGTTTGTTGCGCCACTTCTTTTTCCCAGCTTAAGCACTAGGAAGTGGTGAAGGGTGGGCGTTTTTGGGGGACTGTCTTATGTAATTTTGACGTTCGAAAAGTGCTGATTCTCAGCCTAGTTTGAATAAATGACTTTTGAATTTTGTTTTTTTTTTAATTTTGTTATAAGTTTTTCTATTATAGTAAATAAATTTCCGAAATTGAATGTCCTCCGGCCATAACACATCATCAAGAAACATTGACAGTTTTGCGTGTGGTACAAAGATCTTGTATGCATCATAGCGTTTTGTTTAACCATATTAATTTTCTTTAGAGTCACCGATACTTACATTCGTTTTCGGCTGGGCTGGTCGCTGCGCTTACATTATTTATGAGGAGCGGAATTTTAATTTCGGCTGCTCTAAACTTAACATCGGGCTGTGATATATATATTTATTTTATTTATTTATTTTCGTTGAGCAGTTTGCCATTCTTCAGAAATTTTATCTTTTTTCCATTCACCGTCAGTAACGACAATTTCCGCTAGCGTTTTTTGCTTGGACCACCCGCTATTCGCTGGACCGGTTAATCGTTGCGTCTCGCTCGCGCTTGGTGCGCTTGCGTCTCAGTCACGTTCGGGCTTGTCCGCCGTCGCCGAATCTTCTTGTCGAGGTTCGCTCGTGTTGCTAATAGGTGTGAACGAGACAGGCATTTTAGAAACACTTATGGGCGAGTGAGATGCTTACGAGTTGACGGACTAGACTTTCCGCTCTCATCAGCAGTTGTCACAATATTGACGTATTGTGACTCACTATCACCGTTATTTTGTTGAGATTTTTCGATAAAGTGAGGTAGTCCCATCGGTCCACTGTCAAAACAAAAACTCTCAATTCCACCACCACCGCCTCTTTTTGGATTTACATTCAAATCAAAGTTATTAACGATCGATGTTTTCTTCAAGTTTTGGAAGTCATTTCTAATCTAACTTAGTTGTTTCTCCGTAACATAATGTATCCTTCATAATTCGTATTACGTTCTGAATAGTCAGAATATCCCTTAGTGTCGTGGTTGCGTCAATATGATCGAATGTAACTGGTGGGAGTTTATGCAAATCTTTTGCTACAAATATTGGTACCTGCTCAGAATCCGTCTGCTTGAATAATGATATCATGTCATAGATATTTCGCTGTGATTTGCCACTATTCTTCCTCACTATTTTCCGTTGCTGCGTTGTCACTGAGGCAAAAAGTAGATTCTTGCCTGTTTCAATATTCTCCTCCGAAAAGGCGGAAATACATAGTCTTACTAGACCCTCCTCGTCCATTACGTCCACTTTGTTTTGAATGAACACTAATAGTTCACAAATTACGATATTACAAGTCGTACATTTAATAACTTTCGAGGCCATTGCGCCCGAGACTACGTCACCGAATACGTCCGACCGCTAGTGCGTACGGTGAGACTGTGACTAATAATACATAATAATATTCTAATTCATAATTCATTAATAAAAATAATCAGTCAATAATAAAATTAATAACACAATTTCTAATAGTTGTTTAAATACAATATATAAAATAGTCAAACAACTTCGTTCTCCAATAAAAAATATTCAACGCTATAATAAACTTTGTCTACTAAAAAAATCTAAGCCTTTTTTTGAATAATGTCAAATTATAGTCCTTCCAACAACTTGGTTATATATCACCGGTGCCATGCAGCAGACACCCTTGCGCATCAGAGTTGTTCTAGCACTAGGGATACACAGACAACTATTGTCACGCCTATTCCGTGGAAATACGTCAGCCATTCGTGCGAAGCGATCCGGGTTTAATTTTACGAACACTGCCATTTCTAAAATGTTCAAACATGGCAGCGTAATAATTTATTGTTTAAAATATGGCACGCAGCTATCAGTATTTTGCAAATTAAAAATAGAACGTATGCATCTTTTTTGGGCCTTAAATGCAGTTTCTTTTTCTGTTGAGTTGCCCCAAAAGATAACTCGCAGATGGCATTCAACTATACCATAGTACGCAGTAAGGCATGCATCCAGATTAATAATAGCCGATAAGGTATATAATGCGTATGCCGATGAACTTAGTTTCTTACAAAGTAACTCAATGTGTTGTTTCCAACCAAGTTTTTTTATCTATTCATAAATAAATCTATTCATATATCCAGCCCAAGAAATTTAATACTAACTACCTCGTTAATTTTATTAGCGTTATATTGCACCTTGAGATTGTCTATATCAGTCATGCGTTGGTTAAATTGGATAATTTTGGTTTTATTTAAATTTATTCTTAAGTTATTTTCCTCTAACCATTTTATAATCAATTTTAACGAATTATTAATGTCACTTTGGTATGTGTCAACGCTTTTTGAAGGTATCGTCACGGTACTTTCATCTGCAAAATATATTAAAATATTGCCTAAAATATTAAATTTATTAAAGAGTGACTAGTGGTAGATGCCGTTTCTATTTAAATCAGTGGTCATAGCAAGCGCATGGTTGCGGGTTACGTTACACGCTTGTCGACTGTTTTCAAATAACATGGGGGAAAAGTAAAACATGTGTAGGCATAGTAATAACATAACATCATACATTGTGCCCCCGAAGGGTTAGGCAGAGGTGTACCCATAATAGGTACACCAGCACATTTCGCCGGTTATGTTTGTGTCCTATTGAATTAAATCCCAAAGTCAATGTTTTCTCGCAAGGAATATTTTTTACATAATCTTCTTCAGACGGTAAGTAGCGCAACAGAAAATTTAATAAAAGCAGCACGTGCAGGTAATTTGCAGACAAACAGAGTCGGAAGCAAGGACATTATACAGACTATTTGTAGAGCTTTGTACACTCAAAACTCGGAACACTCAAAGGTGTAAAGGGCTGAATTTTAATGAAAACATTGTGTCTATATTATTCTCCGCGGATCCCTCAGTCACAAAATAGAAAGGTACTACAGAAAGCCGGCTGTATACAACGAGTCAAAACAGGCGCACGCACATACAACGTGTAATTGAAATAACCGAAATACTGACAAGGGAAAAGAATGAATCATGAATCATTATTTTGTCACTGAAACACGTGCATCTAAAAAATACAACATTGGGTAATTTTTCTCATCGCCAATCATTTTGAACAACTTTTAGGTACCTACAATGGCAGCAACACAGAAATCGCGGAAAAAAACAGCTACTCCTCACATTTATGTTCGCATAAAGCTTCGTACAGACAAGCGCGACGCGACAGCGTGGCGCGACACCGGCTATTGATATACCGTGAAGTTTTCTTAGAAATTGTATTGTTCGAGTCGCGTCGCGTCGCGCTGGTCTGCACGAGCCTTAACTCGACAAAATGTAAGGAAAACTGTTTTTTTTTTACAATAACGCCTTTCAGGTTTTCAGATAATTCAATAACACCTTGTATAGACCCGTACGAACGACGAACTCAAACGAATGCCAGTCGTGAACGTTCTTCCACTCGCTGCAAGCGAATCGTGTATATTTGTGGCTGTGCATTTTTGCTCGCTGTATGTAGCCGACCTTCTGTACCTATCTACTTAGTGCTTCAGTGTTTGCACGAGTTACCCATGTTTGTCAGGCGGCGCGAGTTCGCGACAACTCGAGTACTTCCCTTACTTCTGGGACGCGTGTTATTGCTCTCATGCGCGGCTGTTCGCCGCACTTAGGACATAGGGATGAGCTGAGGCGACTATTACCTTGTGAGTCTTGCAAACACGCCGAGTGCTTTTTAAGGTTCCGAACTTAAAAGAAAAACTGTACTTTTATAACATCACCTTTTCGTCCGTTTGTCAGAGGTTTTTCTCAAGATCTATGTGATATAAGAATCCTCGGTAACTAACATTTAGATTAGGAACTAACGCAGGTTTATTAATAACGCGCAATACAGTAATTACGGCCGACCAGCGACCATTGTACTGACTGCTGTGTGGTCCGGAACCTTCATTGTGTAAGCCCAACTCGCTCTTGGCCGGTTATCCATAGTACAGGAATTAAGACATGAATTCCGGTTATGTATTCATAAAAAGCTAATCTAATATTCCTATGTGGATTTAACTAGAAACCCGTTAAAACAAATATGACGTCATACAATATGCAGATACATATTCAACATTCTGTGCGTAATACTAACAAGACCCTTTGTTGTTAGGTTGCTTTCACGTTTGCAAATGAATTAATCCTAAATGCAGCAAAGGTATAGGCATGAAATAATTACCATACATGACAAAATTTGTAATCATTTAGATGTCGCACAATATTGATACATAAACAATTTCCTGATAAACAGTACTATCTTTTTTCACTCAAAGTGCAGATTATAATAGACAATCAGCCCGTCTGAATATATTTTAAACATAAATATAAAAATATTTGCAAATATTTGATGTTCATGCACATTTCTGGCAATTAGAGCCGTCCGTAAGTAATCCTCTAAGCGCAGAACACAGACGGTCCTGTGCCGTGTGTCTGCATGTCTGTGTGTTTGTCTGGCTGTGTTTGTGCGCCATCACGTTTAATAAAAGTTTACGCTCCGCCGTGTTTTCATAGGGGCCCAAACTCCCCGAGACTTTTTATAAAACTTTTGCTGTTAATTGCTCAACATGTTTTACAGAAACTCTCAGAGAGACAACCTACATTATAACGCTTTAATGTGATGACAACATTATCTTGTTTACACTTCTTGTAAACATAATATTTTACATTGAGACATATAATAGAATTTTCATCGAATTTAAACTATTTTAAGACAAAGTTAATGAAACAGCTGAATTCAACTTAAAACTCTCATTACAAAGCTTGCGAACTCCGTGTGTTATAACATTGTTAATTAGGAAAATAGCTGTAATTTCATCAAAGCTTTGTGTTTCGCAATAACATAACATTGCTTGTTTTAATCGGTGCCGGCAATGTTCCAATGAAAACCAATTACCTATAATAAAAAGTCACGACGAATAATTCCCGTTCTTCATGAAGTATGGAAGAAAGGCGACTCGTGTTCGCGTTGTGCGCACAATGAGCAAGTTCAGATTGTTTGGCGTACAATAGCGGCGGATTGCTTGGACTGTGCCTTACCATTCAAGATAACACAATTCCCACTCCCACCAATATTTATGTCATGTCATGTCACTTGTCACATGTCGCTTGAACATTAATTTACTTTAATTTTAATTTACCAGTAAAGATACAATATTTATTCTACAAAACCTTTTATAATTCTAAAGTTTTTTATTTTCGGTGAGTGGATAGCTTTAGTGATTTCATTGCTAATGTACAAAAATGCTAACAGTTTTGAGCTATAAAGTAGGTATTTCTTAATATTTCGTGATAATTATAACAATAATATAAAATTTTAATTTAGATACTTTATTGCTTCTTCATTATTACTATCTAAACTTTTTATTAGTGGAAATTATAACAGATGGGTACTGTGGAACAATGGAAAACTGAAAATGTCCCGTAAGTCTTCCAATAAAAAAAATTTGTTTTTCAAATAATTTCCTATAATTATCCATAAAAGGCTTAGTTCTAGTCTACCTTATAACAAAAGTTCTAACAACTAAGTAATATGCTGCACGAGTAATTGTTTTTCCTTTGCTTTAAGGCCCGTCCAGACCAGCGCGACGCGACGGCGCGACGCGACACGAACAATACAATTTCTAAGAAAACTTCACGGTATAACAATAACCGGTGTCGCGTCGCGCTGTCGCGTCGCTCTAGTCTGCACGAAGCTTTATGCGAAAAATTGAATTTAAGTTTATAATTTTGCGCCTACATATTCGTAATAATATACTCTGCTACCATACAAAAGTTTGAACATATACGTGCTATGCCTTTCCTATAATAAATTAAATACAATTTAGGTATTGGTATTGGTATTTTGGTATTCTCTGCGCATCCAGTTTAACAATGCCTACAGGGCGCTGTTACGGCTGTCACGCTTCTGCAGTGCGTCAACAATGTTTGCTGAGTCGCGTACAGACGGCTTTGATGCCACCTAGCGCAAAAAGACAGCCTCACTGCTAAGTAGATTGCGTGGGAGCAGTAACAGCATCCTGGAGGTAATAGCCAATAAGAAAGAAAAAAGAAAGAAAGAAAATACGTTTATTTGCGGTACACGACGCAAAGAAAGAACAAAACACAAAAATAAACAATTTGGGGGAAAATATGCGTCACATCCACGCAAAACGGCCATCGCTCAGCATAATGCTGCCATCCTATGCGAGACAGAGTCCCAACGCTGGCCAATAAGTTGGACAGCCCACTGGTGTGGAGCCTCACCCAGAGGACTAATTCTCTTTTAGTTATTAGGTACTAACATAGTTTTTAAGTTTATACTAACAATATAAATGTAATTGTAATGGATCATTGGTTGTCTGAATAAATAAATATATTATTATTATTGCGGGGCGCGGTAAAGGTACAATAATTCGTGTCTGTGTGACCATTTCGCGGAAAATCGATGCCACAGTAATAAAATATTTGCAGTTGATCAATTGAATTTAATTTTTCTTACGTTTGATTTTATTTCCTTAGGTTTACATTTTATGGTACATACAGTGTAGTGAACTAAACTATTAAGTACTTAAAATGTCCTTCTGGTGTAGCCAATGGGCGTTTTCACATTATCAGATAACGAAACCAACCCGATACTGAAGATTAAAAAAAACTATCTTTGAATTATTGTATAAATTCAATCACTTATCATTGTATAATTGCATAGCACATGTGTGAGTACTATGTACCGAATATAAAGCTACCATATAGGTACTGGGTATGTCTTTCATTGAGTTGAATGTGCCCAGGCGGCTGAGAGTATGTCATGCTCACGCTAATGTCTCGCTGACGGTGGCGCGTGTGTTGGATCATTTAGCTCCCTTCAAAATGAGCTGAATGGTGCTAATCCATGGGTCATGTTCGTGAACGGGCGCCGTCAGTAGGGACTGGTCATCTGTTAGCTGCAACGGCTTATTTTTAATTTAATTTAGTTTTTGAATGGTTTTTTTATTTATTTCTGTTAAGGACGCTTTAACGTTTTGCATCGTTCTCACATGTAAGTAAGTAAGTAAGTAAGTAAGTAAATCATTTATTTGCGTAAAACATGGTATACATTGATGTTAATATTATTACAGTAGCTCAACATGTTTCGCTAAGATATAACATAGCATGCAAAAAATTTCTATTTTGACAAAAGGAATCAACATCTCACATCCATAAAATCTTTTAAACTATAAAAATTACATTCATTAAGCCACTTGTGTAATTCTATCTTAAATTTCCTAGAGTTCAATATTTTAAAGCGACTTGGTATTTTGTTATAAGTACGTACGCACATTGCTAGGCAGTTTTTGTTGTATTTGGCAAGTCTTGGCAAATCGCTTAATACCAGTTTATGAGGATCTCGTCTGTTTCTGGGATTTACATCATTTGCTGATTTAAATAAATGTTTGTTGTTAACTACAAATACACATACCTCATATATATACAGACACGGTAGAGGTAGCAGACCAAACCTCTTGAACACTGGTCTACATGAGTCATCAGGTTGAAGACCACTTATTGCTCTGATGCACTTTTTTTGTGCGATAAATGCTCTATCCATATTGGTACCGTTACCCCACATTACGAGACCATATCGCAGTATCGACTCAACATAGGCGTAATATGACATAATTGCAGTTTTTATGTTAGTTATGTTTTTAACTTGTTTCAGTGCGTATGCAAATTTATTGATTCGTGTGCTTACATTATCTACATGTTCTTTCCAGTTAATATCTTTGTCTATTATTACGCCTAAAAACCTTGTATGGGTTACCTCTTCGATTTTATCTATATTAAGTTTTATATTGTTTTTATTGTTATTTGATTGATTGAATTGGATGTAAACAGATTTATCTAAATTTATTTTTAAATTATTCATGTCAAGCCAAAGCAGTAATTTGTCTATTGTATTATTTATGTCAAACTCATGGTCAGTCTTGTTTTTCTTTTTATCTGATGTCACTATGATTGATATATCGTCGGCAAATAATATGCATTTATAATTGGTTATTTTTATGATATCATTAATATATAAAAGAAACAATATTGGACCAAGCACGCTTCCTTGCGGAACGCCATATTTATTTTGCTTATATTCTGATGAGTACGGTATCATATCTCTATTACTGTTTATTTTACTAATAATGACACGTTGCTGTCTATTGCCTAAATAGGATGATATCCATTCGAGTGCAGGTCCTCTAATCCCAATAGTCTCTAGTTTATCCAACAATATGCTGTGTGACACAAAATCGAAGGCTTTTGATAAGTCAAAAAAAAGTCCAGTAGTAAGATGATTATTATTAATATTTGAAAGTATTGCCTTCATAAGAGAGTAAATGGCTAATGATGTGGATTTCTTTTTTTGAAATCCAAACTGTTCAGTACTTATTATTTGGAATTTATTGCAAAAATCAATTAGCCTTTTATACATACATTTCTCATAAATTTTTGAAAAAATAGGTATCAATGTAATTGGGCGGTAATTACTAATATCGCTTTTATCTCCTTTTTTGAATAACGGCTTAATAATTGATAATTTTAACCTATCAGGAAATGTTCCTGCTGCAAAAGACATGTTTATTAGATGGGTTAAAATACCAGTCAATTCAGTACAGCAAGATTTTATGATTTTAGTACTAATTTCGTCATAGCCCTCTGATCTAGTGTTGGACAGGGACATTATTTCATAGCGCACTTCGTTTTCTGACATTGGTTTAAGAAACATTGAGTTGACATATCTATTTTGCCTATAATTTTGAACAACTGGATTTTGCGGTGACGTGTGCGTTAAATTCACGTAATAATTATTGAATGTAGAAGCTATTTCTACAGGGTCTGTAACTACACTACCATGTATAACTTCAACATGAAAGATGTAACCAATATTTTGTAACCATATTATGATTTAAAAGAGTATCCGTGGAGTTTCTTGCCCGTTCTTCTTCATAGGTACCTACTACGCTTTGGAATGGGCATCTAGTTTCATCTTTCTGACTGACCGACCCCTTGACAAAAAAGTGCCTGTAATTGGTTTATTTGAAATAAATGCTTTAAGTTTGAGTTTGATACCGATATGTCGGCAACAACACCGACATGGATTCAACACCGGTACCTATCCTATCTATACTATTCAATGAGCAATATTTGTATATATTTATATATAATATATTTGTAATCACGTTCTCGAAAACGGCACTAACGATTTCAATGAAAGTTGCACAATAGGTGTTTATCGGGGCGAAAAATCGATTTAGCTAGGTCTCATATCGGGGAAAATTCGTTTTCTCCGTGTTTTTCCCGATCAGAGGTCGGTCGCCCAAACTTTAGAACAAGATGTCTCAAGAATGTCATAATATGGCAGCATAGAATTAATAAGTACCTGCTATTATGACAGCATGGAATTAGGATGAACTATCCTGTACTTAAATGAGCATTCTCTATTTTCGCCAGAGCAGAGCTCGGTCGCCCAGGTAGTAATTATTATCGGCCCTATGATACTGGTAAATATCGATGACCATCGCGACGTATCAAACGACCACAGTACTAAGTATCGACTTTCGAAGTTGGCAGTGCGAAAAAGTGTGTTCAAGTGATAATATAATGCCCCCTACTGTCACCCCGTACTGTGTCTGCCGGTAGATATCGTGTCGATATCGGTGACGGTCGCTGTCTGGAACGATATAGGTGGCAATAACCACACAATGTAAAAGCATTTAGTAGGTAGTATATATATGCGATTATCAGACCGCCGACATTGTCTCAATGTCGGATCGGTGCAAGTCATTATCGGCGAATGTGCTGTGTTGTAAAAATCAAACTAATTCTATTAATGAAAGAAACAAAAATAAGGAGACCATTCACGTTTCATACAACGTGGGTCCAGCGAAACAAAAATTGTTACCCTGGTCACGGCAGTCCTCTTAATGATTTTACTATGGCGCCGAATCCCTACGACCACTCGGTCAGCTGCTTTTTAAAGTTGGAAAATCTACTCTTAATCTACAACTTACCTTTAAGCAGAGGCGGCGAAAGGCGTGGGCCACCTGGGCCGCTGTCTGCGGCCTCGCGGTCCGAGGGGCCTCGCACCTCGAAGGTTTATGCATTACTTAAAAGCCGTGAACGCGACGGAAAATGTACATACACACATGTACGCCTTCTTCCCATGTGGGGAGGCAGAAATTACAGAACGCCACCTGCTACGATCCTTACCTACTCCTTTTGCCTCGTTTATGTTCATACATCTGGTCATACACGCCCACCGGCTGCGAGTACTACGCACCTGTCCTTTCTGAAGAAAATCATCAATAAGGTCACTATATGTCTTTTTTGAGTTTTTTTTGTTATTATTGCGACGACCTTGCTATTTTAGTAGTTGCAAGCCCAAATAACTGTGCTGAAGGTACATCTCAGCAAGATGCTTTTTCATATACGAATGTTTCCTCTGGGCAGCTCTATACTGATTGCTGGGAACTCATAGTTAGGCAACTCTATATCTCCTTTTAGGAAGATGTTTTGTTATTATTGTGACGCCCTTGCTAGTTTAGTAGTTAAAAGCGCAATATTGGCCGTGGGATCCTGAGTAAGACAAAGTGCTAATAGGTTTTCAGTAGCCTCTTGGTGTTTAGATTATTTTGTACCCGGTTTATGAAAGCAAGCCAGCCCATTAGACTATGTGAAATGTAAGTGTACTATTTAATTATACACCTAGGACTAACACCTCCGAGAATTTTATTATCTAGAAATAGTTTGTCAAACACTAGGTATATGTTATAATTAATTGTAATTAAGATGAACATGGTAATCAAATTATAATACTTACCAATAGAACTGGAAAGTTTTCTGCACATGCTGATGCTGAGCCAGTCCTTCGCGATGAAGTAATCTGATAAGAATCCGAAGGGGAAGCTTAACAAGTACATCGCCAAGTAAGGAAGAGCTGACATGAGACCATTCTGTGAACATTAGAAAAGGAACACTTAATTAATTCCTCCTAAATAATTTTGTTTCTCGTTGGTCCTTCGAGAATTACAAGCGTAGGTATATGTTCTCCTGGGGCATCCCCTCCCGGCGTGTCCAGTCACATCTGCCTTGTAAATACATTTTGTTAGTCGCCTTTCATTCATCCTCATAACATGAGGAATCCATTTCAGTACACTCTTTGAAATATTTGTCAATACATCTTCTTTAAAAAAAAATTGGCGTAATAAAACGATAAATATATTGACACATACCAAATTTGTTTTTATTTAGTAGTCTAGCAACATTTGCCGGCGTTGTGTTGCTATCGCAAGGAATCCCTGCCATTAAACTAATTTAGTATATTTTTAAACGTTCCCGGTCATCTCAGATTGCCGTCCCATCGGACTATTTACAAAACAAAAGTGGGATAAGTACAAGTATCAATAGGTTAAAAGTTACAAACCAACAAAGATACGATAATCATGATAGTAGTGGAGACAGTTTGATAGAGAGTGAATGTAGTAATATGGATGACAGTGATTGAAAAATCTTAGAAAAATGTATTTTATTACTACTTCTTCATAAACGACTCGCACTTGACTACAAGTTTACCATCGATAATAATTTGTAATGTGTCTGACACTATTGTAAGATGACTTATTACGGTTAAACGTCACCCTATGGCATATAGACACAATCTCAAAAACAATATTATGAATTAAAACTTATAATTACGAGATATTTTTTCTGACCTGTCGCAACTTCATAATTATGTAATGTGTTCATATATGTTTTTTTTAAGCAATAGCATGGGGAGCGAATTAAAAAAAGTTACACAGATCCATCCTCGATGATGTCCCGCAGGACTCAGCGCGAGCCGATTTCGCCCGATTCACTATTTTTGTGTTTAAAAAAACTACTGACGAAAAAAATCCTGCCGTTAAATTCCCTCTAAAATACGATTACCCCATAGAATAGAATAGAATAGAATATACTTTATTTGCTTTGAATGCAGGTACATACAAATAGGATCGTAAATAACATAATAAAGAACCGTGTACATTCTGCCTTGTTGGCATGCAAACACAATAATTATTATACAAGTTATCAAAATAGGTTATTAAGATGTATCATTTAGGAAATCCTGAACAGAATAATAACATTTATCTACAAGTAATTCAGTAAAACATTTTTTAAATTTCATCAAGGGCAAGGTTTTCATATGATCAGGAATTTTATTAAAGACAACAGGAGCCATACAATTTTTTTTTTTTTTTAATAAACTCGTTTTAAATGTGCCTGTGTGAAGTAAATTCTGATATTGTGATCAAAGTCAAAGTCAAAGTCATTTATTTGCTATAAATGCGGTTACAAAGGTGTTAATAAATATGTATTCTTGTGCGATGACACATTTCGCCATATTTTGGCATGCAAATATTAATGGTAATGCTTATTTAAATAAGCAATTAACTATAACTAAAGTTGAAAATATTTACTAAACATGAAATTATTTAAAGTAAATCAATCTTCAATTTACACAACAGAACTAAAGTAATCAAAAAAAATATTAATACATTTGGCACAATAAACTCTTAATGATGTACTCCGTGTTCTGGTTTCTGTTAATGTGGCAAATAAATTACGGTTTGTTTTAACAAATATTGCTAATTCGAGGATATAGAGGCATGGGAAAGTTAATAGTTTCTGAGACTTAAATATAGGCACACAACTGTCAGTAACTTTGAGGCCAAATATAGCTCTCAAACAGCGCTTTTGAGCTTTAAAAATGCTTTCTCGTTCACTACAATAACCCCAAAATATTACACCAAATCTTAAAATAGAAATTACAAGACCATGGTAGGCCACTAGTATTGTTGACCGATTTACTTTTTTGGATAGGTTGTATAACATAAACGCGGCTGTGCTCAGACGTTTACAGATACCTTCTGCTTGCGGCTTCCATGTTAACTGGCTATCAATTAAGATTCCTAGAAATTTTGTGCTATTCACTTTATCGATAGTTTGGCCATTGTAGTTGATATCCATGTCACCTGTAGATATACGTTGGTGAAAATGCATAGTTTTAGTTTTTTGTAGATTAATAACTAGGTTATTATTGTCAAGCCATTTTATTAAACTGCTGATCGAGTTATTGATGTCATTTACGTATGAGTCTTTATTGGAACATGAAACAATTGAAGTACTGTCGTCTGCAAATAAAATCATTGGATTAGATATATGGCGTGGCAGGTCATTAATATAAAGTAGGAATAGTAAAGGTCCGAGGACACTTCCCTGCGGAACTCCATATTTTATTTCTTTAAATGACGATAAAGTTTTTTGTTTCTTCCTAGATTTTAAACATAAGCGTGATATCTCTGTACATTGTCTACGGCCTTTGAGATAAGTTTTTATTAAGTTAAGAGCATTGCCACGAATACCGTACGCATCAAGTTTGGTTAAGAGAATATCGTGGTCCACGCAGTCAAAGGCTTTCGACATATCGGCATATATTGCACAAACCGGTATTTTGGAATCTACTTTAGGCATTATTTCATGGAGAAAATCAAAGATGGCCATGTTAATATTTTTATTTTTCCTGAAGCCCATTTGTTCGTCACATAGTATGTGGTATTTAGTTAGGAAGTTGTCAAGAGATTCATAGATAACTTTCTCTATGATCTTGGAGAATATAGAGATAAGAGCAATTGGCCCATAATTTACCATTTCTTCTTTATCGTTTTTTTTATATACTGGTATGACTATTACGCTCTTGAGATTTTCTGGAAATACGCCAGACTCTATGCTTACATTAATAATATGAGCAAGGGGTTCAGCTATACAATGTGCAACAAATTTGATAACTGTTGTTGAAATGCCATCGAGGCCAGAGCTCTTTTTATTTTTCAGGTTTCTAATTATACGCATTACATCTTGAGGTATAACAGGGGCCATAAATATTGTATGCGGGTTTATATTTATGTTAATGGTATCGAATAACGTATGTTTAGGTATGCCAGAGGTTTGTTCAATGAAAAAGTTATTAAAAGATTCAGCTATTAAATTAGGGTTTGATATTATTTCATCTCCTTTTTTTATTTGAGAAATGGGTTCTCTTACAATTTTGTTGTTATTAATAATTTGCCAGGCCGTTTTGGATTTGTTTTTTGAGTTATTTATTAAGTGGTTATTCTGCGGTTTTTGTGTAAGTTTAATAATTTTCTTAAACCTCCTTGAGTAAATCTTAAAGGAGAATGCCAAAGTTTCCTTCAAGACTCGGCCAGAACCGACAGAGATGAACTATATTTCATAAAAAGGGAAAATAATTTTAGAATTTGATAACATAATTAGATTTATATTGGAAGTACACCAAAAAAAGTTATAGTGCTTTAAAGTTGACCACTTAATACTTCTGATTTTAACGATAACATGAAATAAACTATTAAGTGATTAATTAATGAATGACTTTTAGCAGATTATCGTCGTATATAAATGTTTTTATATTAAAAATATACATAAAACATACTTAGATTAGAATATATGAAAAAAAAACACAACAACACGGCGATGAAGTGAAGTCAAACTTTTTGACAATGACAAGGACCACAGACAAAACACAAGTTGTTTTACATCAAGTGTTGCCACTACTATAATAACATTATAAGGTATTAGGAATAAACTATTCTAAACAGTATCGATCATCGGATTATTTTTAATAAAATTATTACATCACTTTATAATATTATTCATAAATATAACTAAACGGTATTTATTATTAAAAGAACACACAGGCTCTTTGTCTCCGAACCGGAGACAGTTTGCCAAAACCGTCAAACCCCACCGAATCGACGACGGTGAGTCACGCGGGTTAGATCTCATACTTATCCACCTTATGTGCGTTTTTTCTTATGCACCTATCATGTGACATTCAAGGATAAATAATAAAAAAAAATCTAAAATGATAAATGACGTTTTTTTCATCAACTTCTCCCGCTCTAGGCGGAGCGGAAGGGCGTGTCAGACTCTTACTGACTAAAACCAACCCGGGGTTTTAGTCAGTAAGAATCTGACGCGCTGAAAAAAACGTCATTTATCATTTTAGATGTTCCTTCACTTGCCTGTACGTTGACGCTAACGCTAACTTGACAGTTAAAACGTCACAAAAGGGGCAGGACTTTATCTTTATTCATATTTATATTATTGTAATCGATTTGCATATGCAATTTCGTATCGATATTATTTTATTTTGGTATTGGCAACATTTCTTCTTGAAATTGTAGCTATGAAATGTGTTGTTAAATTGACAATTAGTCGAATAACTTTTTAAAATGGGTTTTCAGCGGTGTACTTCTACAGATTTTATATAAATTGTATAATTGTTACTATTTTCTGTTATGAATTATCATTATTACAGAAAGTCTGTCGGACGCTACATGATTCGAGCCTATTCTTGTCATTGTCCTTTATGTTTGTTTTCAGACGTTGGTTTTAGTCTCTGCTGCCATAATAGTTGCCGTTGTTTTTTGCTACATATTCGTATCCCGCGAGAGACCCATTTTATTTTTTTCTCTGATTTTACAGTAACTAATTTGCTCGGGAAACAGAGATCGTGTAACAGTAGGAAAATGACAAGAAATTTATCACAGGCTTTGTTAGCATCCTCTGTATTATATACATTAGAAAATGATAGACTTTCGAGGTGCGATCGAAATTTAATAAGGTTTTCTTGAGTTATATCTCGTATTAATGTTCTCCATGTTTTTATTTGATTCGTTTTATTAACTTTTATCTTAATTATTTGAGCAGTGTGGTCAGATAATCCAAAGTCAGTGACTTCATGTTGGCACTTCTGCTTAAGATTATGTGCAAAATTGTCTAAACAGGTATTACTGATAAATCTAGTTGGCTGATTAAATTCTAGTTTAAGGTTGAAGCTCCTGAGAAAGCATTCAAATTCAGAGGTGATTCTATTCCTGTTCAAAACATCTATATTAAAGTCTCCACATAAAATTACTTTTTGAAAGGGTTTTTTACAGACATTTTTTAAAACGAGATCTAAATTTTCATAAAACTTACTTAGTTTACATAATTTAGGAGGCCTATATACACATATAATAATAATTTTTTGAGAAGGAAATTCTACAGCACAACATTCTATAATTCCTGATATCGAGTATTTCATTACGTCAGGTCGTTCTTTATACTCGTGTCCAACTCTTGCTAAGATACAGGCACCGCCACGTTTTTTATTCTGTCTAGCAAAGCATGCCGCCAGCTTATAATTAGGAATATATAATAACTTTTCTTGGCCTGACATTATAAAATGCTCGGTTATACATATTACGTCAACTACTTTTTGTTGACTCAACAATTCCTGAATGTAAATATTTAAAAGGTCTGATTTATTTATAAGTCCGGCAATATTTTGGTGAAGAATATACATAGAATCAAAGAAAAAACTCACGACTTGAGGATGCAACGACGTTATTATCAATCTCGTGAATAAAGGCATCACGTTCTATCGAACTTTCAGATATAGTTTGCAATAAGTTATTAAAAATATTGCTCATTCCGCGGTCGTTTATCTTTCTATTTATTTTTGAAAACATAGAGAAATCAAACAATAGATCTAAGTTAGTGTCAAATGCAGTTGCATAACCATAAGTTTGAAGATCAAGATGTAGTTAATTGTTGAAAGTCTCAATTCGCCAATTAAACATAGTTGAGAAGTTACTTAATTTAAAGGTAGGAACACATAAAATTACATTTGTATGCTGAATTTTAAGCAAGGATTCTCTTAATTCTATAATTATATTAACATAGTTTTTTGTTTGCTGAAAGTCTTTTTCACCAATCAAGATGACACAATGGTCGGACATTGTAAAGTCCGCTATTTTCTTATCTAAATTATTAATAAGTTGTAATATACAACAGTTTGGCAAAATATAGTGACATATTTGAGAGTTTTTAAATGTTTCTTCAGCTATTGATGTAATGTTATTAACTTTGTTAGCACTAACAACACATAATTTATTCTTCACTGGTATGTTTACATCTTTTATTATTTGGTTTTCATGGTTTCTGGATATAATAACAGACGTCTTGCTGGAGTCCAGGTTCTCATTGAGTTTGTTACTATGCTTCTTCTTGTTTTTCTTTTGAGAATTAATACGTGGAGTTGATGAGGTAGGTGTATTCTTGCTTTTGACAGGAGTTCCTCTTTCACTAGTTAATGTTTTGGTAGCTTTTTTTAAAATATCATATTTAGAAGTCAGTTCAAGGACGGTGACTTCTTTAGTGAAGTATTTTCGAGATTTAGGTTCTGAATCTCCTCGTGTGCCGAATTTAGTTGTAAATTGAGCTGTTGTATTTGGGTTTGAAGTTGTTGCGCCTGCACATCGTTTTCATCAGTGGATATATTTGGTAAGCTACAGGTACTGCCATCTATCTTAGAACTGTTGGGACTAGTTTCTACCGAATTGGTCTGGGTCAAAGAACGACGTTTTGTATTCGATTTTTTGAACGTGATGTTCTCGAAGAAATTCATTATTGAATTTTTATAATATTATCCTTAAACATTCACAAAATGACAAGCCGTATGCGAGGATCGAACTCAGACCACTCAAGCATACAAGGTTGGTTGCTGGAACACTAGACCAGCGCGACTGTGTTGAAATTGTTGGTCAGTAGACTCGGTGGAATAGAAAGTTCGTTAAATACCCGTCAATTTTGAAAACAATTTGAATGTTAGCTTTTACCCACTATCTAAGCGACACTGTTATAAAATTGAGTTTTTAAGCTTTATATCGTTTTGTTTTTAATGTTTATAAAACTCACAGTAATAATAGCCATGTATCTAGCCGTTTAATGCAAAAATAAGTAGTTTTTATCACTCACAAAGGTAAAATAGTCACAATGTTTTGATCACTCACTAAAGTTGTGTTTATTTTGTTTATATTGAATAAATTATTTAGATAACACTTCCACTCACGAATTGAACTTTTTCTTTACTTTTATAATAAGATTTCAGTAGATACAGGTAATTAACTATTTTTAAACAAATTTAATACGGGAGCAGTATGTTAACGTGACGGCTGACACCTGTCATCCCCCTATCTATTGCATAGTACATGCAATATCATATTATTTTCTGTAATTAGGAAATAATTTCGCGCCTCATTCAATACGTTCGGGGCGGAGTGTCACCGTGCCGCACGAATCCGCGCCCCGCTATACCCAAATTGTATTTTATTTATTATAGGAAAGGCATAGCACGTATATGTTTAAACTTTTGTATGGTAGCAGAGTATATTATAACGAATATGTAGGCGTAACTATTATAAATTTAAATTCAATATTTCACATATCGTCGTTGCCACCTTAAGCTCTCATTATGTGTAAAAATCAATTTGATGAGAAAATCGATAAAAACCGCCTACTGAAAAATATATAATAAAACCAACTACAACAAAAAATATAGGTATCAGCCACATAACATGATTTCCTGCTTTTTACTTTGCTATTGTTAGTTGAAATGAAAAGTAACATCAAAGTAAAAAAAAAACAATTTCAGTTAACACATAAGAAATATGCACCACATCAGAGCTTTTGAACTAAAATAGCTATAATAATTAAAATAAAAAACTATAAATTTTATTGAAAATAAATATATATATATAGCCTCTGATTATACTAGTTAGGATATAAACAAGATAATAGTTGAATCACAAGTTAGAATTTAAAAAAAAGTTGCAAGTCAAAGTACCATTATTTTCTGAGGTACTTATATAGGAATATAATTACGCATTAAGTACCCGGATTAAATTGTAGTGCATTGTAAAACGGATGGTAAAAATGGTAAGGTACACTCACAAATCTAAAAAGCTTTCGGTTTACACAAGGATATAAATAGGACACAAGACAACACACACAGGACACACTCTAGACTCTGTCCTGCAGTGCTATTCTGTAACCATATCACCGTGAAAACTTAGGTGAAGTGAGCGTGGAGTGAGCTGTCATTCCACAGGGATTGACACTATTGACAGCTCACTTCACCTAAGTTTTCACGGTGAGATGTTTACAGAATAGCATGGCTGGACTCTAATATAGGATACAGGTGATCTTTTCCACTAAAGTTAAGTACTGCCATGCTATTCTGTAAACATCTCACCGTGAAAACTTGGGTGAAGTGAGCTGTCAATAGTGTCAATCCCAGTGGAATGACAGCTCACTCCACGCTCACTTCACCTAAGTTTTCACGGTGAGATGGTTACAGAATAGCATGGCTGTATTGTATTGCATAGTTTCTGCTTATCAATAACTCGTGGAAAAATTATCTGTAACACTGTTTTTGGAACAATAAAATTAATATAATTTATTTATTTTAAATAATTTAAAAAAGATACTCGCCTTTCTCGTCCTGATGCACATAACACATTTTGTTCTTAGGACCACGACTATGACATACAACTAAAAACTCGTATGTGTACGTCGTTCATAAGTAGTCTAATGTTGACACATAAAGAATTTTAAGCACCAATTTTAAATTAGCAAGCACATTCGAGATTTTGAAATTGGTAAACAAATTACGATTGAAACGTATAAGTATACACATGAGAGTTTTTGCATTCGATATAGCTCTAAAATGTAGAATCGGCTAGCGTAAAAAAGTGATTTTGCAAAAAGTGTCACCTGAGAGGTCTTAAAGTAGTGACGATATAGCAAAGTAAAAACATAATTACTCGTGCAGCATATTGCTTAGTTGTTAGAACTTTTGTTGTAAGGTATATCTAAGCCGGAGCCAGAGGGCATGGGAAGCCGTCACCTCCTTCTGCGAAACAGTAATGCTCGTGAAGGAGGAGGCGGAACGCGTGAGGGAGAGGCAAATTTTGCGCCCTCACGCCCCTAGCCGCCGCAGGAGACGCCCTGGGCGTCGGGAATGTCAAGCCGATTCCGGGCCACCGTAGGCGCGGGCCTACGGACGGTGAGCAATGGGTAGCTCGCCGTTCGATATGAACCAGGCCCGGGTAGACGGCGCGTTGTGTTCCACGCGCGCTTCAAAGAGATGTCAGCACAACTGAAGGGTCTGCTAGGACCGATGTTTGCTGGGGTCGCGGGAAAGTCCGATAGGGATACCGTGGCCCCTGGCAACATACAGGCTACTGAAGGAACACGGGTGGATTTTAGTCAGTAAGAGTCTGACACGCCCTCCCGCTCCGCCCAGACTGGGAAAAGTTAATTGAAAATTTACCACAAAACGACAAAAAAAAAAAGCTAGAACTAACCCCTATCAGGATAATTAAAGGAAATTATTTGTAAAAAAAAATATTGGAAGAGTTACGGGACATTTTCAGTTTAAAAAGTTTAGATAGTACTAATGAAGAAACAGTAAAGTACTTTAATTTCTTTATATTATTGTTATAACACGAAACATTAGGAAGTACTTACTTTATAGCTACTGCATAAAGCTTCGTACAGACAGGCGCGACGCGACAGCGCGGCGCGACACCGGCTATTGTTATACCGTGAAGTTTTCTTAGAAATTGTATTGTTGGAGTCGCGTCGCGCCATCGCGTCGCGCTGGTCTGCACGAGCCTTAACTCTAAACTGTTAGCATTTTTGTACATAGCAATGAATTCAATAAAGCTATCCAATCAGCGAAAATTAAAAAAATTGCAGCTAATCTTTGATGAGATACTTTCGTGTTTAAGTGTGGGTGTATAAAATAGTTTTTGTTTGACCTAAACAAAGAACGTTCTCAATTTCATAAACATTTTATATTCATAAGATTATATGGAAGCAACAACAAAGAATCAGTAAAAAAAAAAAAAAAACAAAAGTAATTTTTTCTAACTGGGCTGAGAATCAGCACTTTTCGAACGTCAAAATTACATCAGACAGTCCCCCAAAACGCCCACCCTTCACCACTTCCTAGTGCGTTAGCTGGGGAGAAGAAGTGGCGCAACAAACTCCCCAGCGGCACAGCTGTCTGTTCAGTTAGAAAAAAATATATTCTATAATAGTATGCAAAATAAATTACATTACGCAACACAAAACAATGCACTTAGCGATGTTACTGTACACAGCTAATGTTGGTATGTACTCGTCATAAGAGGTAAGTCCCATTTCTATGACCTTGGTGAAATTGTAAAAATGTGGTTCTATATGCTCCTAATTTTCGAGCACGAAGGCTGCGAGACAACCTTACTTAACCCAGCACATTGTCTGCTTGATATACATAAACTTGCAAAAGTATTATACTCCCTATAGTGAGTGCAGGATTCTACCCCACTAACTGGATTGTTATCAGCGAGTACGGGATACTCTTAACAACATTGATTGTATGTTGTTAGCTGGTACATATTTGGCATAGCATACACATGCTTAGCATGAGATGATCATAACATGTTAAACCAATACCATGTGTGATCTAGCTTGACATCAAGGATAATAATATTATGGAAGCACAGTCCGCCTTGACGGATTACTCCTTATCAGCTAATATTACACATATCTGTTACTGATATAAACACCAGGATTCGGTCGTCGGACGTTGCAGCGCATGGACGCTCCTAATTGTGCTCCACCAAAGTTTTTTACTGATTAGTGAAATGTGCACACCACATGTTGCAAGTTTTAGCTACAAGCCGGGCGTCGAAATCGAAGTGTTTTTTGTTTTGCTGTGGTTGTGACTTTAGGTCGCCAAAAATACACTAAAACAGTACAATAGTGGGTGAAATAAGCGTTCCTGATCTCAGGCGTACGGTTCAGTGCATGCATAAGTACGAGGGTATACCTGCCGCAGCGAATCTGGTGAGGTCTTTCCATCTTTCAGGGATCGCTGAAGAAGTCCACCTAAAGTCATGAGTGGATCTCATTATAAATCCATACATCTTATATGCTGTATTTACAATTTGTTCGACTAACTTTAAACTATAATACGTGTGTGATTATTTGTGCAGTGCAGTGTTTCAATATGCTTTGTTTTTTGCGAGTGCGTATCCTTTTTTTTATATTTGGAGTGAGTCAAGGGTCGCAGGTAGTTAGTTGTTGACCAACAAAGCATTCCTTTTAGATATTATTGCTCTTGACTCTGACATTGGATTTTAAACCCTATAACTTCGAAGTCAAGTGTAGTTTTGTGTTTATTTAGGTGGTAAAGTTAATTGTGTAAAGAAATGTTGGAGGTTATTTAATTAAATATTTGTGAAGTTGAAGACTGCTTAAGACCGCGACAAGATTAAGAAGGCTAGCGAGAGTTATAAGAAACCTGAAACGAATAGTAGCCAGACGAAGACAATGGAAACAGCAACGTGTAACACAGCATAGTAGTGTCATAGAAAATAGTCGAGAAAGCAGCGTAACCCCGTCAAAATTCACCGGTGAAGATCGACTCGAACCAACATAACGACGACGTCGCAAAAGATGCCCATCCATAGATAATTAACACCCGTCTCTCCACTATTCCAATGCTTACTCTAGGATGCATATCCGGTATGGCTCTCAAATCCTTCCTTATCCTAAGGGCACGTATTCCTTACCATTACCCGCGCTCCCCGGTCTACTACTTGATTTGCAATGGCCTATGTAGTTCCATGAAACATGAGGCTTCATGGGCTAGTGCAAATCTTGGGGTTCATTCGATTTATCGAGTCTGGTTAAACCACGCTGGGATCAGTGCATTTCATTCATTCATTCATATCTGTTACTGATATAAACACCAGCCCATCAAAAGGCTATTATACTTATATTCATGGCCATACCCCTGAGTTACTATTTTTAACAAACAAATATACCTAATTAAAAGAAATCTGATGTACAAGATACTCAGTGTCTTTCCTAAGCACTAGGTGGCTTAATTATCCCGACATAAATCGATAAATGATATCTATTTTGAAAATTAAAACAATAAAGCAAAATTGTGTAAGTTTACACTCATACACTCAAATACTAGTACAAGATACTATGTTAAAATGATTCCGTGATACAATGGCTGCTGACAAATGATTCATCGACCCTCTACAAAGCATAATTCCATGCTCATACTTATTCACAAGGCATATGCCTTACTCCCAGACTCCTCTAAACTGAGGGAACAAGGGATTGAGATATTCCACAACCAAATTGCACTGGTTACCTCTGTCATAGGGAAAGCAATGACTGATCCTATGCTTATGAAGAACATAAGCATAGGAAGGGCAAGGGTCTAGCCCATAAGGATATTTGTATGTTTGGAGTGAATAAACAAATAAATAAGACATACAAAAACCGTTGACAGACTTGGCTGATGCAACAAAATACCTGATAATGTCAATGTTCACTCCCACCAAACTAAAACCAGAACAAAATTAATACCCAATAATGAATTTCAACTTACTCTATTTGATAAACAAACAGATATATTTAACAAACTTGAGCATACAACTTCATTGCTACAAACAATAACAATTAATCAATAAACATTAAAACCACAAGACATACACTCCGGATGATAAAGAAAACTTACCGGTCCTATTGAGAAAATGTAAAACTAGTGCAACAGGAGTTGATCTGCTATATTAAATAACAAATTAAAACATCCTACAACTAACTATAATAACAGAAATCACTCAATAATGAAAATAATTTTAGTGGACCTCAATAACAACCCGGCTTATATCTACACTTCAAAACTACATATTTGATACCTATCAAATTCAATATAGTAACTCTTAACACCATTACAAGTAAATACTGAGATGAATTAAAATACAGCACAGATTTACAAATAATTTAAATATAAACTTCAGACTCAAACAAAATAGAAAATTCTGTCTCATTCTGAACTTAAAACTGCTATTTAACCCCTCTAGGGCAGTGAGACCTCCACCATATTTGATTGGCAGAAAATTACAAATATAATTCCCAGTACTAACAAGAGTATTTTATACTGACAATTTGTACATTCTTCAAACATTATTGTTCAACACACCAAAAAAGACAGATGTATGATCTCATCGTATAGGTTCTAATCGTAATCGTATAGGTACCTCTATCACTGAGGGCTACCTGCAATACTTTTCTCAACATCAGATAACCAATAAAGGGCTCATCATAAATACATTGCCCGATAACTTCCATATTAAAACTTTCATACTTTACCTGTACTGACTAAATTACCGGTACTGAATAACACTTACCAAAACAAGATTTCCTACCAACCTACCCTGATTATTTACTTGTCAAATAACAAGATTGCCATAAATCATAATACCTAAAGAAAACACTATAAATGTAACTAAATGTTTGCAATGGAAATTAACCATGGAGTACTAACACCTGACTTAAAAGTGAATTGATAGGTTCGACTGTTAAGTCTTTCTTAAACAAAACACGTGCCTTGAAGTACCCATTTTAAAACAAAACTTAAAGTATTAGTGATCTTAGTTGCATTACATAACATCAGGCCTGTATTTCGCAAAGGGCCGGGCAGAGATGGTTGACCTTGTTCAAAGGTCATAAAATCAAAATGTCTAATTAAACACTCATCCATCCCAATTAACAGTCTAAATACTTAATAGTAGACTTCAGTGATAATTATGACACTAGAATGAAATTGTCGAAGAAACAAAGAGGGGGGGAGCGCATTGTGATGTGAGGATAAAGCATTGATGGATTGAGATTAGAACATGAACACGGTCAGGTACCATATAATCAATGTAGGCACCATGAATGAATTAACTACAAATGATTGTACACTAAAACCATCTGCTCACCAAGTGCACATTGTAGCAAACTATACAACTCCCTAACTTAAACTATATACCTCATTCCATAATTTAATTTCGGATATATTATGAGGTCAGAGAAAAAACTTTCATATCTTTATGCTTCAAAAATGAACCTATTTATCATTGGAAAATATTTTATCTCGGACATCACAGGTAAAATGGCAAAAACACAGACAGTAAAAAGAGTAAGGCCTATGCGAGGCCACAAAGGGAAATTAGCCAAACTAACCTATTAAATGGTGCTTGCAAAACCTAAAATTGATCAAGCTTAAAGCTCATTCCGGGCCTGACCCTATTTACCAAAATAACCTCAATAACCAAACTCATAAGCTAAAGCTCCAAAAACCCCTACCAGGGCATTGGCAGCTGAAAGAAGGTGAAATTGCTAGATAAGTACCCGTGCATAGGCCATGAGTGGGGGGCTGAATTAAGATATTGCATTCTTGATGGTGGCATTGAAGTATTGGCGTAAAGGTGTAAAATACATATAACGACTCATAATGAAAAAAAAAAAAAAAAAAAAAAAAAAAAAAAAAAAAAAAAAAAACTGATTAATGCTTATATTCATATTCATTTATTTGCGTTCCACAAGGTAAAACAAGATGTTAACAAAAGGCTTAGAGCTAAGAGCCGTTGTAAACCCTGTCAGGGCACAGCAAAAATAATGGTCAGGTAGAGAAAAAAAAAAAAAAAAAAAAAAAAAAAAAAAAAAAAAATATATATATATATATATAATTAAAATGCTCGGTTACTATAAACAAAAACGAATCCTCTCGCTCACCAATGGTAGCATTTTTTATGCCACAATGATGGCCCGCAAATTGTAGGAATCGGCCATAAATACACAACATAACTCTAAAGATCTTATTAAATGAGCTTATCGTAAACTCACGCACTAAGTTCCACACTGCATCTCAAATAAGTGAATGTTTACGGAAACATCTACAACTGGTACCTATTTTCTGTCATGGAAGCTTTCAAAATGATTCATCCCAACAAATATCTGAATACAAATAGGTACAGAACAAACTTAAAGAAACCCTACAAAGCTTGCTGCCGATTTGGCCCCAATGTCGACTATAGACTAATAAAACAAATACCGAGACTGTTTTAAAGCTACCCTAAAGCTTATAACTAAGTATAATAAAAGTGAGAGTGACTTAATTCTTCCTTTCACAGGACAACACACAGCAGCTCAACTTAGAACAGGCATCAATTGAGACAGACACAATGTGTTACTTGCTGTTTATACTTTTATGCTAATTAACGATAGATTCCTTAATAACCAACGCTAATGAAGGAAGATAAAAGGACCTATTCAATAAACCAGAATATTTATAATCAGATAACTTATTAATTAATTAAATTATTGCAGACAACTCTAAACATCTACTCTGTTAATAATTATATTTCAGATCGCCGTGAAGTAAAATTGGGAATCAAACGAGCTTACTGTAATGTCGGTATCTGCATAATTAGATATCCGTGGGTCAGTCCAAGATTATACTTTGTACCGTGAACACGACGTTTCATTTATTAAACCTAGTAACAGTTCAGTGGCGACGAGGATTAAAATATAAATTCAGCGTGCGATAATTAAAAGTACCAAACATGACGATCGGTAAAACAACAGAATTCGATGTGCAAAAAGACGATTGGCGGTTATATATCGAACGTTTAGAACAGTATTTCGTAGTCAACGACGTAAAAAGTGAGCTATTTGTACCGACGTTAATAACGATTATGGGCGCGGAAAGCTATGAACTTTTAGTGAGTTTGTGCACACCAGTCAAACCAAAGTCGAAGACGTTTATACAAATAGTGGATATCATGGAAAAACATCTGCAACCTAAGCCGAGTGAGCTTGCTGAGAGGTACAAGTTTAGGAAGAGGACTCAACAAGGTGGCGAATCAATAGCTGAGTACATCGCGGTTCTCAAGAAAATGTCCAAAACGTGCGAGTTCGGGGCAGGGCTTGAAGAAAGTTTACGGGACCAATTGGTATGTGGTATCAGCTGTGAGATGATTCGCCAACGATTATTCGCTGAACCCAAGCTAGATTTTTCAAGAGCCTATAGCTTAGCGGTTAGCTTGGAATCAGCGGAAAAAGATGCAGCGGCCGTAGTTCAAGGTCAAAAAAGGACGAACGGGGAGGCGTCAGCGGCCGATTGTCTAGCAATAGAAGGTACAAGATGGCAAAGGAGGGACACCGCAAGTGGGGCAGGCGAGAAGACAGCCACGCGGTACGCAAGGGGCACGGCACGAGAGGCCGGCCCGCGCGGCGGGCACGCGGCACGCGGGCCCCGTCATGGTAGTGGGACGAGGATGGCGCCGTCGACGTCGTCGGGCGCACAATCGGGGCGCCGACATCAATGTCAAGCGTGTGGCGGGACACATGAAACGTCCACTTGTCGATTCGGCCGTTACGTATGCCGCGTGTGTAACAAGACAGGTCATCTTCGGCGTGTATGTCCGAACATAATATCGAACCAAGATTACATGGGATCAAAAACAACTAATAGCGATGTAGATTATGAAAGTGATCACAGCGAAGAGGTAATTGACATTAATTTAAATCTTTTAACGTTAAGTCAGTGCAAACCGTTTATGATGTCATTGAAGGTACATAATAAAGATTTAATTATGGAATGCGACACAGGTAGTGCGGTGTCGTGCATTAGTTACAAAATGTACCAGCAACTATACAGGGATTTAACAATTAACAAATGTAACATTGTCTTAAGATATTATACGGGAGAGTTAGTGTACCCAGTGGGGGTAATAACACCGTCAGTTATGTATAATAATAAAATTAAGGAGCTCGACTTATACATCATAAGAAGGGGTAAAATGGCCTTGCTCGGTAGGCAATGGATGTTAGAATTAGGTATTCAGTTGCCGACTGTTAAATTAACGTCAGTAAATAAATTATCGGACGAGGAGTTTAACGTAGAGGAATTCAGTTCCAGATATTATAATGTGTTCGCGGAGGGACTAGGCGGCTTCACCGGGCCGCCGGTGAGCATTCACTTGCGGGAGGGAGCGCGGCCAGTGTATATGCGCGCGCGCCCGCTGGCGTATGCGCTGCGCGAGCCGGTGGAGCGAGCTCTGCAGCAGCACGTGCGGGACGGCATACTCACACCTGTGGAGCGGTCCGACTGGGCTACGCCGATCGTACCAGTGGTGAAGAAGGACGGTAACATAAGAATTTGCGCAGACTATAAATTGACGTTAAATAAAGTTTTAGAGGTTGACCGTTATCCACTGCCACGTGTAGAAGACTTACTGGTTCGCTTGCACGGGGGCCAAAGATTCAGTAAAATTGATTTATCACAGGCCTATGCGCAATTTTTCTTGGATGAGACAAAGAAGTATACTGTAATTAATACCCATAAGGGCTTGTTTATGTACAATCGACTCGTATATGGACTGTCATCAAGTCCGGGAATTTTTCAGCGACGCCTGGAAGAACTGTTTGCGGATTTACCCCGAGTAGGGGTATTTTTAGATGACGTCATAATTACAGGATTATCGACTAGGGAACATTTGGAAAACTTACACAAGGTTTTCCAACGTTTGGAAAAGTATGGTTTAAGAGTAAAAACAGAGAAGTGTGACCTTTTTGCAAAGTCGATCAGCTATCTGGGGTATATAATTAGTGAAAAGGGCGTACATACGTGTCCCAACAAGGTAAAGGCTATTGTCGATACACCAGCACCCGTGAACGTAGGAGAACTCCGGTCGTTTGTAGGCATGATTATGTATTACGCAAAGTTCATTAAAAATTTAAGTACACTGCTAGCACCTTTATACGACTTGCTAAAGTCGGGGGCGAAATATAACTGGAATGATAAATGTCAAAGGGCATTCCTAGAAGTTAAGGCAATGCTAACGAGTAGTGAAGTCCTGATGCACTACTCTGCTGAGTTACCGCTGATATTGACGACGGACGCCAGCAGTGTCGGGGTGGGCGCGGTGCTGTCACAGCTAACGGCAGCCGGCGAGCGGCCTGTCGCATATGCCTCTCGCTCGCTCATACCTGCTGAACGTAACTACGCACAGATTGATAGAGAGGCATTAGCAATCATATATGCAATACGCAAATACCATCAGTACTTGTACGGAAGGAAATTTACCATAAGAACAGATCATAAACCCTTGACCTATATATTCGGTAACAAGGTAGGTATTCCGGTTATGTCGGCGTCTCGGTTGCAACGTTGGGCCGTTCTTTTATCAGGGTACAATTATGATATTGAGTATGTTTCATCTAAAAATAATTGCGCAGACGCATTATCGCGATTACCGTGCAGAGTGGCTAGCGAACGGCATGTTAAAGAAATTACGTATGTAAATTTTGTTGAAAACTTTTTACCGGTAACTAACTCTGATGTCAGTAAGGCTACGGCTAGGGATGTATTACTTACTAAAATTAAAGTTTACGTGGAATCAGGCTGGCCGCATTTTTGTAGTGAAGATGAGCTAAAACCATTTATCAATAGGCGTAATGAGATATACATCGAAAGCGGCTGTATAATGTGGGGTTATCGAATGATTATACCAGAGTCTTTGAGGCAGACGGTATTGAAACAGTTACATTGTAGTCACATGGGCATAGTTAAAACGAAGAGCTGGGCTAGGAGTTACGTATGGTGGCCGCGTATCGACGACGATGTGGAGGCGCTGTGCCGTGCCTGCGAGACGTGCGCGCTCGAGGCAGACGCGCCGCCTCGTGCGACACCGCAGCATTGGCCTTATGCACTCCAACCGTGGACACGCTTACATATTGATTTTTTGGGACCGCTTAAGGGTAAAACATTTTTAATATTAGTAGATTCCACATCGAAGTGGATCGAGGCTTTTGAAACTAAACAAACCAATGCGACAGTCATTATAAAAATTCTGCGAGCTACTTTTGCGCGATTCGGGCTTCCGTTAGAACTAGTTTCGGATCAGGGCCCTCCGTTTACAAGTAGAGAATTTTCGGAATTTTTAAAGAACAATGGGATTAAGCAGTCTTTCTCACCAGCCTACCATCCATCTTCGAATGGGGCTGCGGAGAACGCCGTCAAGTTATGTAAGCGTACGATTAAAAAAGCGCATAGGGACAACATTGATGTAGATCTAGCCCTCCAAAACTTTTTCTTAACCTATAGAAACACAATACATAGCACAACAGGCGAAACTCCAGCGATGTTGCTACAGAAACGTAGATTACGCTCACGTCTAGATCTATTAAGGAACGATCAAACCTTGTTGGACAAAGTACGTTCCGCACAAGACGGCCAGGCACAGTATGCAGGTGGTGTTAAGCGTGATTTTGGGCAGGGCGATTCGGTTTGGACGAGGGGCTTCGGTAAACAAGACAAATGGGTTAAAGGGCAGATACATAGTAAAGAAGGCTCTCGCAGGTACGTTGTGGAAAGTGATAACGGTCAATTTATGAAACGCCATATAGATCAAATGCGTCGTAGATCGCGTTTATCAGATGTTACCTGTCCTGAAGCTGATACCGGTGATTCATCGACGAATAGGGGTGAGAATGCCGTCTCGCAGGGGAGTGAAGTGGAGAATGAGAGTAGCGGTGCGTTAAGTGACCAACCACGTAAAGAAACGGTTGAATCTCATTCTAGAGATATTCCTTCAACTCAATGTATGGTCGCGCCCGTCGTACGGGACGATATTACAAGTAAACAACCCACTACACTGGGTTCACCACTTCCAGAACTGATACAATCACGTCCTAAGCGGCAAAGGAAACCCGTGATTAGATATGGGTTCGAATTCGATTAGAATAATGTTATTATTAAAGTTAAGTTTCCTCTGTAAAATAAATGTATAGCTTAATTCGTTATGTATTAAGATCCTTATGTATGTACTTATCCTTATGAATGTTAATATAGCTTAATTTAGTGGTGGAGGTGTAATGTCGGTATCTGCATAATTAGATATCCGTGGGTCAGTCCAAGATTATACTTTGTACCGTGAACACGACGTTTCATTTATTAAACCTAGTAACAGTTCACTTACCTGTTAAGCGAAGTCTTTATTCTAATTTTACGAACGGCGATCTGAAATATAATTACCCACCCGCCACTAGCTAACAGCCCAAAAGCTGCAATAATTAGTGTAACTAATTCACTTATCCTTTCAGGAAAACCTAGTGAATGTAAGTATGCGGAACTACTCTGTACAGAAAACAGAGCTTGTTCCTCATCTTAAGGATCTCTAAAAATAAGTGACAGTTCGGTGTTACCAATGAACGAGGAAAATAATCATATTTAAAAAATATTTACAATATTTTATCTCTAAAAAACGCGATGTTAGATGACGTGTATTAGAAATACTACTCTGTTAATAATTATATTTCAGATCGCCGTTCGTAAAATTAGAATCAAGACTTCGCTTAACAGGTAAGCTCGTTTGATTCCCAATTATATTTCAGATCGCCGTTCGTAAAATTAGAATCAAGACTTCGCTTAACAGGTAAGCTCGTTTGATTCCCAATTATTCATTTCACACGTAAGAAGGTAGGTAAGTATACGTGAAAAGAATCGAAACAAAAACTAAATCTAATCATAATCGGTCGGTTAACTAGCTTGCCCGCTGTGACGTCACAGCCTGGTACAATATTTATCATTTTATTTTATAGCAAATTGCACTTTTAGCACTTCACTGCTTGGAGCAGTTTTCTTTAAACATTTTTATATTTCTCGTCCCGGAGAGTCTCTTGAGAGGATCGTCCGGGGCCTTTATTGCTGCCCAAGGATACTTTTGAGGAATAAAAAATTATTACTGACAAAACAGCCGCCTCCGTCCGTCTGCCCGCAACTTGTGCCACATTCTACTAAATAAGGATGTTTTTTTATATTGTTATTTTGATTTTTTGACTTTTATAATAATAGCCGTCACATTAAGCTAAAATATTAGCTCTAAATCGCATTTTATCTCACGTTGGCTTTAAAAGTCAACGTAAAGTATTTTGATGTTGTTTTGTTTGTTACAGATGCTGTGGATGTCTTGAAAGTGAAGTTCAACCCCAACGACTTCAGGGTGCGGCCTTATGGACAAGTAGAAATCAGGGTAAGTCATATAATATACTCAATTTCAACATGATACACTACAGGCGAAAAAAATATCAATTGAACATAATAATAAATAAAAGTATGTATCCTATCGTCATGTTTACATAAATAAGCGCAGCTCAAGCTAATTTCATCTTCATTGTACATAGGTATGTGTGACATAAATCAAGTTGAAGCGTCCGCCCGCGCCTTGGATGAACAGGGGAATTCGGATGGCAATGCTTGGAGAGACCGCGCTTTTCGGAAATTTTGAAAGGATTGCTCGGAGGACAATGGAACCTTCTTTAAGGTTACCAGGAATCGGTGTAATCAGATGATACGCATCGCTAAACGACGCCACATCCTAAATAATATCACTTGTTCTCCTCCTGCCGATATTTGGAAGTTCCTTGGATGTTTAGGCATCGGCAAATCATTTAAATCATTTAGACCTTCCTAAAACAATTGGCTTAGATGATCTAAATCGCCATTTCTCCACTGTTCCCACTCTAAATAGTCTAACCAAATGTCAGACCCTCAACTACATTCCTGGTCTGACGCGTCCCAATAAAAAAAAAAACCCTTTGTCATCACCCTAGTCGACCCGGGAGAGATAAGAAGATTATCCTCTCCATTAATTCCAAAGCCGTGTGCTACGATAACATCAGCCGCCATATGATCGTAACGGCTCTTGATTAACTCGTCCCTGCAATCTCCCACATCATAAACTTCTCCCTGTGCACCGGTGTTTTCCCCTCCCGGCTTAAAGCCCTTGTTCGGCTTAAGATACCCAACTTCCTAGTTACTTTCGCCCAATTTCAATCCTTCCCTTTCTGTCTAAAGTGCTGGAGGACAATGTTCATAACAATTCTCTCACTTTATTCACCACAACTCCCTCATCCATCCATTCCAATCCGGTTTCAGAGTGCGGGTACGCCCACTAATGTTCAATGTAACCGTCAGTAGTCGGCCCCCCAGCCAGAGTCGGGCTATCCGCAACCTGCCCACTAGGGTGTCCCTTATATTTCATGTTCGATTTTTTTTTACGCATACCTTCTAAAAAAGTTTCGTACTAACCCAATATAGTCTAAAAAAAAAAAAAATTGTCCGCTTGAAGCTTTGTGCAGACTAGCGCGACGCGACAGCGCGACGCGACACCGGCTATTGTTATACCGTCAAGTTTTCTTAGAAATTGTATTGTTCGAGTCGCGTCGCGCCGTCGCGTCGCGCTGGTCTGCACGAGCCTTTATGCGTTCATAAAGCGGACACATTGGGACAAGTCGGCACTGGTTATCGTTATACCCCGTGCCGACTTGCGATTTCAAGTTGTTCGTACAAATTGCGCGGGTACTGCACTGCGACCTATAACTACATGTTTTATTTGTCATTTCATACGTAATTTTTTAGATTATTAGTAAGCTGTTGTTTATTGCATAAAGATGTCGGTTGAATTACAGAGTGATAAACATAATATTTTCCTAACTCAAACTAATTGTAAATACACAATTAGAAAGAGTATACTCACTGCGTGACCTCGGTGTGGTACTAGACTCTAAACTTCACTTTAATATCCATGTAGACAACATTATCAATAAAGCCCTTAAAATGTACGGTTTTGTTATGCGCAGCAGCAAAGATTTCAAGCGTCCATCAACCTATAGATAGTTATATATATCGCTAGTTAGGCCTTGTCTGGAGTTACTACTATCATGCTACTATCATATGGAATCCCTATTACGCAAAATATATTGAGTCGATTGAGACTGTTCAACGTAAATTCCTAAGAGCTCTGCATTACAGATGCTATCACAGCCACGGTTTGCATGTAATGTTGCTTAACAATTACAAACTGTTAACCCTAGAATCCAGAAGACTGCTTCTCGGAGCAATGTTTCTACATGGCATTGTGCATAACAAATATGATTGTTCAGACTTAATAAATAAACTATGTTACATCGATCCGAGGACAGTAGTGCGTAGACAAGCGCGTCCATACCGCTTACTATCTATAAATACCAAGCACGTCTGTAACTCCAACGCTGGCTTACGCACTCCTCTGCGCCAACTTGTGGATTTCTACAACACTAGATTTGAAGACATTGATATTTTTAGTCTAACAGCACATCAATTTAGGAAATCTGTAGTCGATTCTATCTTAGCTTTATGAATGATTAAGTGCTGTATTTTTTTTTTTTTTCCTTTTTCTTTTCTATCCCATAAATTTCGTTATTGGGAAGCATTAACTCAATCAATCAATTCAAAAAATTAATCTTTCTGTCCATTCATTAATGTAGTCTGTTTTTATTTTTATCTCACGTAGCATTAACAATCAACAAATTAGTAATAAGTGGATAATGCTGCTAGTAGTATAATAAGTACTTTATATAATTAGTAAGATACTATGTATAACATTTCATTGTACTCCTGTTTTTTATCCCGAAATAAAATAAAATAAAAGTTTTCGCTGTCTGACTTTACAATATTCGCGAAGTCAAGCTGACTGTCAGTGAAAATTCTAATGTCATTAAAAATAAAATAGATGTATACCAAGTATTTTTGAAAAAACAGAGAGAGCCACGTCGACGGGGATTCTTAGGTGGTATAGAAAAGGCGGGCAAAAAAGAAAGAGGTAGACAAAGACGATTAGACGAAGAGGAAAGTAAAGTGAGGCAAAAAGAGTTCTTGTCTGTTGCATCGACTTCTACTACACATTACTTGGAACATTCACAAGATTCAGACAAAGGACAGATTCTGAATTCTGAAGTCAGCTTGCCAGAGATTCCTGCCCTTAAACAAGTTCGAAAAGGTAGAAATAATCTGATAACACCTAAACTTGTTGCAGCTTTAGATCGATGCCAGCTAAGCATTAGAGACTCCGTTTATATTCTTCATGCGGTTGTAGAACCGCTTGATCTGAGCAGCGAAGATTTCCCCATTATCAAATCCTCGATCCAGCAAATTCATACTCAGACGAGAAAATCTAGGGCAGAAGCAATAAAACTGACTTTCAGGACAATGTACCTGACGTAGTCACAGTCTATTTGGGATGAAAACTTATAACCAGGGTTCAGACTTGAATATGCGAAGTTCAAAAGAAGAACGCTGGCCGATTATCGCTTCATTTGACGACAGAGAACAGTTTCTAGCAGTACCAAAACTAGAGAGTTCTTCTGGTAAATATCACGCTAAAGCTATCTCTACTGCCCTCTATGACTGGAACCTTAGGTACAAATAATGCGTTGCGACATAACAACTTCGAATACTGGCCATTTCAATGGAGCTTATGTTCCTTTGGAGCAGAATTTATAAAGAGAATTGTTACCTACTTTTGGCTTGTCGTCATCATGTTTATGTGTTGGTGATTGTAGTTATTTTATGTTTAAATAAAGATAAATATTTCTCTTATTTCATTTTGTCTTTTATTCACTTCATTTATTGCATTTTTATTAATTTTGTAGGACTAATCAAATTAGGACAAAACACGGTTTTTCACAAACTTTGTGGCTCGGTCGGCACGGGTTGCAATCTAGCTAGAAAGATAAAATTTCATATTTAAGTATGGTTTTGCATTTATAAAAGATATAGCGGGTATGCATTCCAAAATTCGAAAAAAATAAAAAAAACTTCATGTAAGGGACACCCTACTGCCCACCCGCTCGGTCGCAAGAGACACAGTGCCTGGCAGTCTGGGTCGCCCCACCACGGATGTACGTATACATTCACCTTGGAGCGATCCAGCCACCCCCGTGCACTAATTAGGTACAATGCAATGTAATAGTTTCTACGATTCGTAAAACTATCATATACATACCTTCCAATTAATATTAAAGAGAGTTCTCCATATTGTGTGTTGTAAACATTGGAGCGCCGTCGCTACAGAACTGGGGTTTGATCCGTGAATTGAGCAAAGCTATATTGGGTTTACTGTAACAAGAATCAACAAAAGGGAATTCTAAAGTAAATTGCTACTGCATACCATACCATAGCCATACCTGCATACCATAGTTTATGTAATCAAATGATTTAATGATTATTTTAACACAGTTAAGATGGCACATCGACGACTGAAAGATTAAAGACTGGTATTGATCTTTTTACTTCACACGAATTATTCAAAAGTAATAAATCCGAACTACCAGCATTCAGATACTACTAACATTTCTTATCAATCACTATCACACTTCGTAATGATTCCTCGACAATGCTTCAGAATTATATTTTGAATTCAAGAAGCCTTTAGAAAGTGTAACATTCCTTTACACGGCTAATAACAAGAACATTGTAATGTCTACACAAATAATTCTGAGTTAACCATTTATTTTACTCAGAAGCATAAGTCATCGTGAATAAAATTATGTTGACGTCACATGGCTAATGAAAATCTGTGTCGTCCCGCAGGGTCCTACGTTATGAACGGAGTCCGCACGAACATACGCAACACTTTTTACACCTTTTTAATTCACAAATTATGAAATACGGGCAATACCATTATTTTGGGCATATGCAAGTTGAAGGAGGGTCGAGGATCTGTTCTATTATTTTGCACTAGCTTTTGCCCGCGGCTTGGGCGCGTGGTGGTCGGACATTATCGCAAGGATATGTACTATCAGGGTATAACGTATCCTATATCCTAACTAAGGGCATGGTCTACCCATGCTCCAAATTTCATCAAAATCCGTTCATACGTTTTAGCGTTTTAAACAAACTCACTTTCACATTTATAATATTAGTAAGGATAGTACGAAGCTACATAAAGGCGACTTACCAAGTTTTGATACATTTACAGATCCCAATTTACTTAAAGATTCTTGTGGAAAAATAATAGGTTTATATTTTCTTTTTGTTTCTCTTCACAGCAAGGAGCACTATCATATGTATTTTTCCTTAACATAAAAAATTGCTTTAAGCTACTTGGTGTTGCAAGCCAAATCGAATAATTAACGCAAATTAAAGTTATACCTGGTCCAGGAAATGTGACAATAATGAAGTGCGCGGAAATTAGGCAGCGTGCCAGACTGTCGAACGTTACATAAAAGTTAGGTCGTGCGGACGGCATCAGAAAAGCATCTTCACGACATAATGAGCTAAACGTCAATATGTATGGTTTGCATTTACATTGTGTCCATGCGGGGGTATCTCTGACAGAGTGCTGGGCCGCCGAGGTAAACATCTCGACTGCCAACTGAACTTACCTTTTATTGAGTTTATTTCTGCTCCCGCTTGTATCGTTTCCTTTATGTGAGCATAAATATTTGTTGAAATATTTCGAATTGCTGTATTTACGAGCGAATTCTGTTAAAGTTACTTTGAAATATTATCAATGGTAATGTGCAACTTGGCATTGCAAAAACAGCTACAATAAATCTGTCTTCAGTTAACAAAAATGTCTTTATCGCATTCAATGTTATTGCTCCCAGTTTTTCCGTAGAAATAAGGTTGGTAGGTACCTATTTTGTTTTCTATAGTTCTTCGCAATATTTCAATCCCATTCCCAGAACATATAATTCTTATTTTCTCAAATTATTCTTGTTACGAAATAAAAACCAAGACTTTAATAAAGCAGACAGACGGACGTATAAAATTTCAAGAAAAAGTGGGTTCTTGCTTCACTGACTTTATTAATAAACCTTTTAGAAATCAAATCTATTCTAGTCTGTATGTATTGGGTCTGTAAAGACCGTGGGTTCTGTGGATGTAAGCGTCTATGCACACACTGTCATGTGCATAACCTAGCCCCCACGGGGACGGCTCCGTGTTACGGTGTCACGTGATAACCTGCTCCGCCGCGCGCCGCCTATGCCACCAGCGCCACATGCGCTTCGCTTTAATTCCACCGAGATCCAGAAACCAGCCATGCTATTCTGTAAACATCTCACCGTGAAAACTTGGGTGAAGTAAGCTGTCAATAGTGTCAATCCCTGTGGAATGACAGCTCACTCCACGCTCACTTCACCTAAGTTTTCACGGTGAGATGGTTACAGAATAGCACTGCTGCTCTATTGTTACCTTTATGACGATGAAACAGAGAGAAACAGAAATCTGATGAATTTTATGGGATAATAAGCAATAGTTCGCGCATGCAATGTGCAATCCGTGGTACGTATGCCTTACATTGAAATATGTAACAACTTGTTACTTGTGTGCTCAGAATTAGCAACGTGCACAGTAAACTCCGGTGTTACGCTCACTGGAAATCGCAAGGTCAACCGCACTTTAGAATGAACACTTGAAATACTACGAAAACCGCATACTGATACCAAATAGAGGCACTGTCAAAGTCACATTGTTTCCATGAACGTGCGGTTGACTGTTTTGGAATATTTAATATAAACAATGACAAATGGTGAATAACGTGGCTCTTCATTTCTTGCTTGTAAAAGTATAATATTACTGGGATTAGTAAGACGTCATTTGCCTTCACCATAAAAGCAGTTTATGTGCCCTTTGTTATTGTCTAATAAGGCTTCTGTATCTTTCTGTCCCGTGGCGTCGCTGAAGTTTAATAAACAAGCCCCGCTATATCTACCCTCTTTTTTTTAGTGTAATCTTTACCTAACGGAACGTCTTGCGATATGAAAAGATTCCACGTAATGGTAAATCTGGAAGCATGCCAGAGTCAGCCAAGTGGAGCCGAAACCTCCGAACCTACACGATTTTGATGAGGAAACTCAATCAAGTCTTGAACCGCCATTTTCTTTGTTATTAATCACGATAAAACTTTCAAAGTTATTGAGATCATCTTAAATAAAACTATAATTCTTATAAATTACAAGTTTTCCATCATACACCATAAAATATCGGTTTTGCGGTAGCAATTTTTTATTTTTGTCATAATTATTATTTTTAGTTTTATTTTGTTGAGAGTTAATAATAAATTCATAGAGGTTAGGCTTGGGTTGAGATAATATTTACAAAGGCTGTTTATAAGATCTCTCTTCCATTTACAAGTAACAGTCGTGAGACTTGGCTTGCCTTTTTCACATATAATGTTTTTGATGGGATTACGCCCTATCCTGTGTACTGCGTACCCAAATTATCTTATTATGATTTGGTTTGTTCGGGGTTAAGAACATCAGTACCTCGAGTTTGGTGAAGTAATGAATTTGCAAGCGGTTTCTCTTCGTTGTTCAGAAGTATAAAAGAATCAGAATCAAATATATTTGAAACGGAATGATAGCTATTACAGATTACAGAAGAAACATAGTTGTTTTATAAATGTTGAAATATATAAAAACGGATTTTCGGGACCTTTGGTAGCTTTTTTTGCACATGATTTCGTAAAAAATTGTCACTAGGATTATCGCCTTATGCGGCACATGCGGTACATCAGGTCCATCAAGTTTAAGAAAAAGTTCGGCTTTGTCTTACGTCGTCACTCACAACTGCGTGACTCGCTATTCATAAAGCCCGACGTTTGATAACACTGGGGTAGTAACCACGCTGTCGTTTTACAGGTGGTGCTAGAAGCGCGCAAGGTGTGCGGGCGCCGACTGTTCGTGTACCGTGGCATCGTGGAGAGCGCCTACAACCCCATGTACCTGCTCGTCGACGCCGCCATCGAGGTGAGTCTATTAACTGAAACTATGCAGTACCTACTTGTATAGCTCAGTAATAGCCAGCAATGAATGAGTAGGAGTGAAGATGGTTAGAAGAAGATAGCAGACCCTTTCAGGTGTCACCACAACAAATGAATCAGATAATATTGTAAAGATAGCAAAACAGATAGTCGAACTCACTACTGATAAAAGTGACATAATCGTCGCGTAACGGGCGAAGTCTTAGAATTTATTGAAGAAATATGAACTGAATATAAAAGTGAGTTTGCCAACAAAAGGATAAAAGTGTCGAGGGTGCAAAACGCCCAAGTTATAAACTCTCAATATACGCCATCAAACTTGTCGGGCGGCCCTCCAGGATTTCAGACAAGTTTTATTATGAAAGGCTTACATCGGAACTCGTCGCACGAGTTATTGCAATCAAAAATATGTGCCAAGTTTGACGAACTGTAAAACTTTTACAACAATTCATAAAGGCGTTGTAAAAAACATGAGATCGATTCTTCTGGAGCGTCCAATGTTTGTTGCCACGAATAGTTGTGAGACGATGTACATTATGTATTGATTGAGATGCTGTGCAGCAAGTTTTATATCACAACCGCTGAAAGAACTTGATACCAGCAGTTCACTAACTTAAATTAATCCGCGTCCGGGACGTCGCCGGCACAAACTTCCACTTCTGACGGAATATAAAATAGCCTTGTGCCAAGTTGAGTAGACTCGCATTCAATCTGATGGTTTTATATTTAATAATTAATTTTCTTTAAAAACATAGTGAATATCAACGAGAATGATTTGAATTTTGGTAATTAAATAATTGTCGCTTTTAACAACGGAACAAGGGCTGGCCCCTGTTGATGAACTCACCGCCGCAGATTATTTGGATTACAAAGTAAGGATAAATTAATATAACACTACTACGTTTGTTAGCGATGATATGGAAAAACTGATCCTGGTCAAGTTTTGTGTTCCTCCAAGTTTAATGTTCACTAGCTTTTGCCCGCGACTTCGTTCGCGTCGAAGTCGTAAGATACACAATATCCCAAAATAACAGCCACATTTTTATATAACTCTCTCGGCCCCCGGCCCAGCCCACCGCGTCGCATCGCATCACCTGGTCGCACTATTCTTTATGACTTTTTTTGCTCGTCCCTAACGGTTGTAGCGTGATGTTAAATAGCCTATATAGAAGATAACCTTCCTCAAGAATTGGGCTATCAAATGCAAAAATACATTTTCAAATCTGACTTAGATAAGCACGTTCAAACAAACAAACTCTTCAACTTTATTATATTAATAGTATAGATTTGTAGATAGCTTCAAAAAAATGACACAACATGAATTATAGAAGTCTATAGAGCTGAAAGGAGATTATTTTTAGCTAGATATTAAATTATGATGAGAAAACAATCAAAACTATTTTTAGATTATTTGTGAACCGAGCACCATGTACGAAAAGTTTATTTATGTTTAAATTAATAGCCATGGATATTTGTTAATCTTGATTAAGCAAGTCAGACTTAGATTATGAGTGTCTGGTATTGGTCAGCGTTCTTATCTCGAAGATGACGTATTAGCACATCAAAAAGTCGCTAGATGTCTTGCGCGTTCAATAAATAATATTTACAGAATGCCCTTGAGACCGCCCCGTTTGTTTAATGCGTCGGAAATTTTTGCACAGAATCGAACTGACGGGATTAATGCGATGATCCGAAAAAAAATCGCATCATTAGTAACTAGAACACGGACCAGTAGCAACAGCATTCTGAAAAAAGTGACAGAGAGTTTCTATTCTCCCATTATGAGGGATTTTGTGGAGAGGATGGCCAAGGAGAAACTTGTACCTTATGTGGTCATTATCTTCTGTGCAAAATGCTTCAAATTAAAATTATAATAATATTACTTACTAATACCAACGATTTTGATTTGATTGGTTGCAATCAAACTTGTTTTGGTTGCTGCACATTTATGTATGCATGTAATCATCGGCGCTCGATAAACTTGTTCGAAGAACGCGACTCACTCCAAACGACAGCAACTGATATCTCGTTTCAATTAAATGCTCGTCATTATCGTATTGAATATCTCGGCAACCGGAGCCTATTTCACCGGCGTTAAATAAAGAGAATGCATAAAAAAGTTACGTGCAAATATTGAGTCGACGAAAATATGTTTCATGTTTTTCCTGAAAGTCAAGATTTTAAAATGTTATCATGGTCGAGCTCGTAAACGAGGTCAGGTGCCTTTCAAGCCGCCAGATTAAAACATAATCTTGAAACTAGCGCGGCTCACCGCACCGCACCGCACCGCGCCACGCCGCCCGCCGGCCCACCGCGGGCTACTCTTAAGAGCTGCGCCACTATCTGAGAACTTACGTGTTCTTTTTAAAAAGATGAAGTTTGAACGTAAATATTTCGACATGAGAGGTGCCTTTTTTTAGATAGGAATAATACCTATACTATAACTGGAAGTATCCACAATCTATCAAGAGAATAACCACATAAATAAAACACTGACACACAAAATAGGTACTTACAGGAGCAAATGCTCCCTTTGATACCAGATAGAACCGACCTGTATTCTATGTCCCTTTAATTATAACAAAGCGATGCTTCGAGCCTGAAACCTCACAATTAGTAGAGCTACATAGGAAACTATAATTACAGCAGTTTTGTCCGTTACTGGGAAGGGTTCTGAAACAGGAGGCCGGTGTAAAGCTCGTCCTATCCGAGAGCGTTACTTACTACTGAAACACGTTACGAGGGTTATTACTATAAATTCTCTCGTTTTCCTGCAATATTTGGGAGAAGCTTAATTGAATTGAGAACTTTGTGTTCATAAAATAAATTTAAAGTTTTAAGGATAAAACAAATTATTTATATGAGTATCGGGCAAAACCTATTCATAAAATATATAATAACGGTTGATTGTGACATAGCAATAACAATACAAAAAACAACCGACTTCCAAAAAAGACCCTAAAAAGTTATTTTTCACTTTGTAGTGTTTGTTTGGAAGTCAGTTATTTTATTTTTGTGATAAGTTTTTTTTTTCACTTTTTTGTTGTAGTTCCGACCGCACACAAATTCGAATACCACTTATACCTGCTATGTAAATAACAGTGACAGGTAGTTATTATATCATCATTCGCATAGACAAAGTGCGAAAAATACGTTTTCTCAAACATGCTTGGAAATTCGAGTATTATTTTGACAACCTCTATGTTCTATGTTGTGGGGTTTGGTTTCCGCACTTAGTCCTACAGTGGACCATTGTGCGTGGGCCATAGCGGCCGTTGGTGGTTATTCCAACCAGCCCACCTCCCTCCAGAAGTTTATTAGGTCTCCTGGTCTGTTCAGAACATCTGTGAAAGATCTGGGTGTCCCGAGGGTTTGTGTTCTAATCTGGGTGACGCCTGTGCATTCAAAAAGCACGTGCGTGACGGTTTCCTCAGCCTCCATGCACGCCCTGCACAGAGGACTGTCCGTTATGCCTATTGTGTGAAAGTGTTTGTTCAGCGAGCAGTGGCCCGTGATGGTACCCGTCACCAGGCGCAGGCCGTTCCTATCCAGGCGTAGTAAACGCCGGGTTAGCCTGGTATCCAAGGATGGCATGGCTTCCTTGGACTGCCTGCAGCCCGGTGCCGAGGTCCACCAGTGCTCGGCTTGAGTGTGGGTGAACTCCTGTAGCCACCTGCGTATCTGGTTGAAGGGGATGGGTACGATGGGCTCGGGTCCACAGACTGCCGTGCTGGATCCTCGTCTGGCAAGCTCGTCAGCTGCATCGTTACCCAGCGAACCGCTGTGTCCTTTTATCCATTGCAGTGTCACCGTGTTGCGGCTAGATACCGTTATTTGTTCTAGTGCATTGTGACATTCTAGTGTCAGCTTTGAGGTAATATGTTCTTTCCGTAAGGATTGAAGAACTGAGGCGCTGTCGGAGAGTATGCGTATGTGTGTGTCCGTAACTCTCCTAGCTTTTAGGGCGTGGACCGCTTGTATGATGCCCACACACTCCGCCTGATAGACGGTGTTGAACATTCCCAGCGGGCTGGATATCTTTATGTTAAAATCGTGTGAGAAGACTCCAACTCCAGTTCCGGAGTCGGTCTTCGATCCGTCTGTGTATATTCTCATCTCTTTCGAGCCTGAGTAGTCACACTGTTCTTCTGTAAGTATTATGTTGTAGTGCCTATGAAAGTGGTGTGTTTTCGGGGCTTTATCGCAGGGTGATGCCCTCATTGGTCGTCGTTTGATCGCATCTTCCTTTATACGTGTGTGCTTAACTCTAGAGTCTTTGTTTAGGGTTCCTGATACGTGGAGCCTAAAGGCGGCTAGAGTCGCCTCCTCCCGCACGATGAGGTGCAGAGGAGGCAGTCCAAGCATTACCTGTAGGGCGGCAGTGGGTGTAGTTCTCATACTGCCAGTGATTGCAACACATGCAAACCGCTGTAGTTTTTCGAGGTTCCTTTGGGCTGTGCTCAGGTCTGTCCTGGGCCACCAGACCAGTGAGCCGTATGTGATGATTGGTCGGATGATTGTTGTATATAGCCAGTAGGTGACCCTGGGGCTAATTCCCCAGTTCCTGCCAAGCAGTCGCTTGCACTGCCACAGGGATATGCTGGCTTTTGTAATAATATGGTTGGTGTGTTTTGCCCAGTTCAGCTGTTTGTCTAAAAAGATGCCCAGGTATTTAGTTTCAGTTGATAGGCTTAGGGTTGTCCCGAAGAATCGTGGTAGCTGTAGTGTTGTCAGTTTCCTCTTTTTTGTGAAGAGAATCAGTTCGGTTTTTGTAGGGTTCACTGAGAGTTGGTGCCTGTTGCACCATTCCTCTACTATTTTTAGGGCTTGACGCATGAGATTGCATAGGGTGTTTTCGTGGGTGCCGTTTATTATGATGGTTATGTCATCGGCGTAGCCTACAGTGAAGTAACCTTTGTCGTTGAGTGTTTTGATGAGGCTGTCTACTACAAGGTTCCACAGGAGCGGCGAGAGGACGCCCCCTTGCGGGCAGCCCTTCGCAACGATGGCCCTCGTAGTATCATTTACTGTGACTTGTACAGCTCTCAGTTTGAGCATGTTGGTGATCCAGCCACTCAGGGTCGGGTCTATGTTGTGACTGTTGAGTGCCATGTTAATGCTGTTGAACATGGTTTTGTCAAAGGCGCCCTCGATGTCAATGAAGGCGGCCAGTGCTGAGCATTTGTGGTCCACTGCGCATTCGATTTTGGAAACCACGCTATGTAGCGCGGATTCTGTTGATTTGCCCGTGGAGTACGCATGCTGGTGTTTGTGGAGTGGTTTCATCCGAAGAGGTCCATCTCGGATGTGCCTATCACAGAGTCTCTCGAGGGTTTTCAGTAGAAAGGATGTGAGGCTTATAGGTCTATAAGCCTTGGGTTGCGTGTAATCGGTTTTTCCTGGTTTGGGTATGAAAATGACTTTTACCTCACGCCATGCGAGAGGTATCTGTCTAAGTGCTATGCAGGCTCGATAGATCTCCACCAGCCACGGTGTCAGATAATCTACCCCCCACTGCAGCAGGGCTGGGAAGATGCCATCCAGCCCTGCCGACTTGTATGGCTGAAAGGTGTTGATAGCCCACTTTGTTCGGTCTTCTGTTACTATGTTGCGGGCTCTTGACCAGTCTTGATCCGTTGGGGTCCATTCTGGTTCAGCCTCCCATGTCCTGTCCTCCAGGATTTTACAGTCTGGGAAGTGAGTCTCGAGAAGGACCTTACTGGTTTCAAAGTCAGTTAGTGTGTATGAGTTATCGGGTTTTTTCAGCGCGCCAAGAGTTCGGTCCTGATCAGCTGATAGGATCTTCCTTACCCTAGCGGCTTCATTATTAGTCTCGATGGATTCACAGAATTTACGCCAGGCGGTTCGCCTGGCGGTTCTGATCTGCTTTTTGTATGTGTATTGTGTTTCTTTGTATATCTCCCAGTCGTCTGGGAGCCTCGTGTTTTTTGCTCTGTTAAATTGCTTACGTAGCGCATCTCTGAGTTTACTAAGTTCAGCGTTCCACCAGGGGCTTCTCTCGTTCTTGCCTTGTGGCGCTCTTAGTTTACAGCATGCGTGGTATGCTTCAGTTAGGTATTCGGATAGTTTTGTCACGGTGTATTCTAATTGTGCATGGTCCCTTATAGTTACTTGTGCCAGATGTCTAGCTAGAAGTGAAGCCAGAAGGCTTTTGTACTCCGGAACATTGGTGCGCCTCGGGTTTCGCCTCGGCGCGGGTTTTTTAGTGTTTGTGGTTAGTGAAAAGCGGATCCTTCTGTGGTCTGAGCAAGAAGGCTCGTCCGATACGTGCCAGTTTGTGATAAGGTTCGTCGCGTTTTCTGTAGCAAGTGTCAGATCTATGATCGTTTGTCCGCGGGCTGTGACCCAAGTGGGTTCTGAGCCGCGGTTAACAATGTTAAGGTTAGTAGAGAATAAATAGGTGGATAGTACCTCTCCTCTGGAGTTCGCCGCAGCGCTGCCCCAGAGCGGGTGGTGGGCGTTCGAGTCGGTGCAGATGATCAGTGTCGGTGCATTTGACAACCTCTATCCTCGATCTTATTTCGCATGCAACCATATTTGTACGCCTCTTGGCATAACATAGCGACCTATATCTTTAATTCAAGAACTGTATTCACTACCTATGTTACACAAATAAAGAAATGATTATGATTATGAAACCTTCGAGATAAATCGAAATCTGGTCGAATACATGCGAGCGCACGGCTGGCAATGGTGCCGATTCTCTTGTCACAAATGCCTCTAAACTAAACTAAAAATCACTAAAATTTAGTTTAATCCTGTCAAACGACGATTTCCCATTCTGAAATAGACTAAAGTGACACAACTTAACTATATTTTAGTTTGACAGCACTAAGATTGTACTGAGTTTTTAGTTTAGTGAAAATGGCAATTTTGCTATTCTGAATTTGACGTTTTTCACCTAAAATTTTGATTGTAAAAGACCAAACCAGACTAAACCTAACAATTTTTAATCGTGATTATAAAGGTGTGGGGTAAAATAAGTTGTCATGAACTAAAATTCACACCAACATCTCGACTTCATGTGCAAAAACCAGTACTGTATTTATTTTTTCTTTTGCTTATATCTCGAAAATGGTGCGTCCGATCGCAAAAATAATGAAAATTTCGACCCCCTTTATGAAACCCTTAAACCCCTAAAACTCAACATGTTGGTAATATTTTTTTCATATTTTCCATACAAAAAGTGAAATATTCCTTAAAAAATACGTCGAGGCTGCACCCCCTGCGCGCCTCCGGCTCTAAAAAAAATCGGGTACCACGTGGATTCGCGATTGTCAAATTCGTTTTAGTCGTGTCAAAATTATTTTTTAATTTAGAGAATTTTATTTGCAGAATAGCGTTAAAATTCTCATAGCCAAAAGTAAGAAATTTTAGTGATAGTTTAGTTAGTTTAGTTCGGTGTACAAGAGAATCGGCACCAATGTTTGTATAAAATCCATATACGACGTGTTTAGCGGCCGAATAAGTTACTATGATAAATTACTCTTATCTGTCGTGTTATTTAAAAATGAAAAGAACTTTTTACTTCACATATGGCAAACAAGGAGGTAACATTTCGATATGGTTTGCAAATAGAGCTAGGTATTTAAATTAAAGAAGAAACAAATTAACATATTGGCGCGTGAAAAATTATTATCGTTATTCGTCATTGATTCTGGAATTTATAATTAATTTATTTAGTTTGAATTACCGCGCATTATTTGAGAAAGAACGATAAAAGCCTTAGCAGCAACCAGGCACTGATGGACTCACTATGTGTGCCTCGGCTTCGCCTCGGCCCACATTTTCACGATCGTCCATCAGTGCGCTTGTTGCAGGCCGCGACAGTAATGTACAGACGCCAGCAGGTCAAGCTACCCGAAACTGTCAAATTTTCCCAATCAACCTTGAACCTTATACAATAGGAATAAAGTTCAAAATCTATTGAAGAAATCTGACAGATTGTAGTAGCTTGATGTGCTGGCGTCTGTACTAATTATTGAAGCTAACTCAAAAACTACCCAAGCAAAGTTAATATTACGGGAGGACACTGGCCCCTGCAACACAGTTATAACTAGCGCAGGAGTCAGAGAATTCCTATCTTCGGTTGTAAAAATACTTCGACACCGTTCAATACACAATTGAAAACAAAAATCCTTTCTGAGGAGTATCAGCTTCCATCTCCGGCTCCCTTTATATTTATTTTTAATGTAATATTATATCCTCACAAAAAACATACTTGCGTAAAAATAATCTGTCTTATATTTCACGTGCTGACTACTTAAGACCTTTTTTATTTTATTATTCCAACAAAGATTTAATATCTGCGAACAGGTTTTAATATCACGTCACATATTGCTACCTACCGACTCTTTATTCCACACAAGAGTGTCTACAAAGTGTATAACAAGTGTTTTTACGGAATTGCATTTCTTTTGTTGTAAATAATTTTTATTTTTCACTTTTTAGTTGTGGTACCTACCCCACACAAATTCATATACTACTACCTGCTATGTAAATAACAGTGACAGGAAGTTATCATCATATCATGCACATATACTAAGTGGGAAAAATACGTACTATTGAAGCTTACTAAAAAACTATCCAAGCAAAATTAATAAAATTTATAAAGGACCAACTTGGAAGCATACCCTTTCATACAAAAAAGAACTTTCAAAATCGGTTTACAATTGACGGAGAAATCGGAGGAAACAACAAAAAAAAAAAAATACGTGTGGCACTCGAGGACTGCCGCGGTAAAGCTATTGCATAGCATATATTCAAAAATAAGAAGATAATATTGTTGATTTAAAATATTTTTTTTATTTTTTATTTATCTTACAATACATGTAGGTTATTCTGGAATATTTATCATTGAAACGATAGGTTTATGGTAACTAAAATAAGAAACATAAGTTTGAGACTTAATGTCTTCTAAATATCTGGAAAACACCGCGTCAATAGTGGTCCCATATTTTGTTGTGGATTCTTGTGGATCATTATTCATTTGTAAATTTAATTTTTCCGAAAGAAAATTTGTCAACCGCTCTGATTTCATCGCAGGTCATTCTTATCGTTCTAACTTTTAAAATATTAGTCCAAATTACTTAGTGTAAAAGACAAATTTTATCTACATTAAATACCGAAGGCGATGAAGGTATTTATTTTGATATGAATTAACTAAATACTCTAAAATATGCAACTTAAAAAAAATATTCAATTTAAATGTATTTATAGCTCACTATTTTGGCTATAATGGCTTCCACATAAAAGGTAGATATATGCTGTCGCGGACTTTTATTTAGAACTCTTTAAGACAAACAACCCCACAATACATTCTTTTCATGTAACTCCAGCGGTTTAGGCAGCGCACGCAAATATAGATCTCAGAGGGCAGGATTTTTTCCGACTTACTGGATACTTATCGTTATATTATGGCTAAATCACATAAAATCTTTATAAATTGTAGCCTATGTGTTATTCTGATATATAAGCCACATTACTGTAAAGTTTCATTAAAATCCGTTCGGTAGTTTTTGCGTGAAAGAGTAACAAACATCCATCCATCCATCCTCACAAACTGTCGGTGTCAGGTTTTTTTTTCGTTACGGAATTTCTACATTCGGTCGCCGCGCTCAGAGTCTCCGATAAAAGCTATGCAATAGCTTAAAAAAAAAACATACATACACGACGAACATATAACCTCCTCCTTTTTGGAAGTTGGTTAAAAAGGAAAAAGGGAGAAGAAAGGTAATTACAGTGGCGTGTGAGGTCATTACCATTTATCTAGAAATAGTTTAAAATATGTTGCGCGGCAACATAGCTAACGGCCCAGAAAACTTTATCCGACTTTTATTGATTGTCAAGCGGTACCTAGTTTAAAGGGTCGTTAGATGACTGTACTTGAAAAAGCGCTGTTTTGCCACGATCAGATGGGAGGTGCGTGGCGACCATTTGTTCGAGTCCACGTTGATTTGCTCGCGATCACTCTCGGGAAACCTTCGATACATCATCATCCGTCTCGTGCAGGCGCGTAGTGACGTCACTCATATCCTGTGGCGACGTCGTTCATGTTCATAAATCAAACGCAAGTCGTGACTGTATTATTAGTTTCATTAATCATGAACCAACTAGTGAATAAATTGTCTCGACTTAAATAACAACTAGGTACAGCTACCCACAGTACATTATTTTCATTAAAAAAATTATATAATACATACGTAATGTTTATTACGGAGGAGCTCGTTGCTAAGTAACGGGTCGATCCATCAGGTTAATCTACGCTTGCCGGGGTTGGTCTGTGGATGGATGACCATCTTTACAAACCGAGACTTGTCCGTGCCTCGGAAATCACGTTAAGCCGTTGGTCCCGGTTGTCATTCATCGATCTTTGACAGTCGTTACAGGTTGTCAGAAGCCCGAAAGTCTGACAACCAGTCTTACCAAGGGGTATCGTATTACCCAGTTACTGGTTGTGGAGGTCAGATAGGCAGTCGCTCCATGTAAAATACTGGTATCCAGCTGCATCCGGTTAGTCTGGAAGCCGACCCCAATATAGTTGGGAAAAGGCTAGGCAGATTGATACGTAATTTTTATTACATTCTGTCAATTTGTTCTACTTTTGCTTATGAATGTTAAGTAATAAAGTTCCTTGTGTGACTGACATTATTAGATCCGTTTAACAGACGAAGGGACCGCATAATAATATTACAGTGATGTAATAAGACACCATTGATTACTGAAACAATGCGGCTCTTTGTCTGACGCAGGTTGATTATCACGCGGGAATGCTCTCTGGAAATAGAACCGAGTAGATTATCATTAAGTCTCATTCTGCTTCAGAATATAATTAAACACTTCCAATTCTGCGAATGTCCAACAAAAATAACGTAGATATCGTTTAGAGCAACTTACCAAGCGTTTCGTAATGTTATTCTAACCTTTTAAACTTCGTTTAATTATTTAAGTTTTAGTTTAACTTACCGAAAACTCAAATATTGTTCCTAAATGGTTTTTATTCAAAACAGTTATAGAACGTTATCGACTTGATAGTTTCGTGACAACAGAACTTACGAAAAATTGTGGTGAGTACCTACTGCAAGTGAAGGCTTACTGATTAATCACTTATTGATCGATAGATAAAAAGCAATACCTACTCATGCTATTACGATATTTGATCCGTAACGTATTTGTTAAAAAGAACATGACTCTATTCCGAAAAGCATCTGAACATCGCTATAAAATTATTAGACAACTATATAGACATGAGTTATGCGTTCGACCATCAAAGACCGCCTTGATGCACAAAAGCATACTTTGCATGGCCCCAAAAATATTTAATAAATTACCAAATGGAATTAAGGACTTAAATATGATTCAATTTAAAAACAAATTAAGACGTCTATTATTGGAAAAATGTTATTATACCATTGACGAATTCCTTAATGATAAATTGTAAACTATTTGACATTGATATTTATTTAATTTTTGACATTGTATTATTATCTTTATTTCCATTATTATTTTATATGTTTAATCAATTGTTAATGTTTTGCTTGTTTTTATTATTATTATTTTTTTTTATTTTTTTTTTTCTGTCCTATGTTGTGCTTTGTTGTAAGTAAATTTTATTTTAATATGTTCAATAATCTTTTTTATAATAATAATGACTTATTTTATGAATGTGTGTACACCTATATGGTAGATTTTTGAGGAACAAATTATTTATTATTAAGATCTCATGTAACATGTACCAAAAATCACACGAATAAATGAATTTGAATTTGAATTTGAATTTGAACAATTTGAAGAGTAACAGACGGCGCGGGCGCGGTGGGGTCGTCCTGGAAAATGATAATCCAGCATGATAAACGAGCCGAGGTTTAAAATGATGCCTAAATGATATTAACAAAACATCTGGGCTTAGCAAGCGACGGTGGCGGGGGTGAGGGGGGTGAGGGGGGTGGTGGTGACGTCACACGCCATGCCTCAGGTGAGCGACGGATTGTTTGTGGAACTAAGATGGACGCGCTGAGCGAGTAATTGAAATATTTTATCAGTATAATGGCGAAAATTGCTGTTTTAATGAAGAAATTTCGTTATTAAAATAATTGAATGGTGGCTGGGTCGGTTGGTACAACATATTGTGTTCTCATGTGAAATAACGACATAATAAACGGCAGGAGGAAGAAGGACTTATTTCGGTCAGAGTTGAACCCTTACATAGAAAAGTTAAAAAATTGCCGCTTTGTTAACTTATCTTTTAATTTATCACTGTGTACGGGTTCTTGTTTGTTTTGTAATTAATAAAAGTACGAAGTTCGAGTAAGTTTCGCATATAAACTGAGATAGGCTATAAATAAAGTCCAGATCCACAAGGATGATAACTTTTACGAAAACAACAGCCAAAAATATGAAAATCAACGGAATAAAGGTACACCATTAGATACTATTAATTGAGGATTGCTACTTAAAGCAAGAAACTAAAGAATGCTACGTATTAACTTCTCTTCAACTTATTCCAGTTTTGTATGTGTGTAACTGATTGCTTGGCTACGATGTAATTTGGCGAGTCTTCAAAAAGCTATTAGTTTGTTAGTCCGAGGGACGGAGCCCGCGGCTCTTTGCTCACTCGCAATTGATAAAGATTCCTTTATGAATACTTACTCGTAAATCAAGTGAAAACCGCACAAAATCCTTACGTCTAACTATAAATATTATGTATTGAAGGAAAATCATAAAAGAATATTTTCCCTTTTGAGAGGTCTCCAATAAATACTTTGAAATAATCTTCAAAGCTATGAAAGCGATCACCCGTTCCTTTATCATTTCGTTTCTGTTATTTTCTCTTTAATATTTCGATGAGGTTTTTCTGATAGTGTATATATATTTTAATGGGTACTTCTAAAAATAAAATAACGGTGTGTTGTTATTTTCACAGTTCAGTCAGTAAGAGCGTAGGAGCGTGCGTCAGTAAGAGCGTAACAGCGTACGTCATTAAGAACGTAGGAGCGTACTTTAGTAGGAGCGTAGTTCAGTAGGCAGTTGGAGCGTAGGAACGTCAGTCAGTAAGAGCGTAGGAACGTACATCATTAGGAGTGTACGCACAGAAGTAACAATTGAACTAAGAAAACCTGCTACGAAATAAAAACTGGTGTATAACTACTTAGTCTTTCGAAAAACGTGTCTAAAAAGAAAAATATTATTATAATAAGTATTAATTAATATTTCAGGGTGTGAAGATCTCGTGCGAGGTGCCTCTGGGCAGCGGACTCAAACCTGACTCCTTCGTCATCCTGTCACGGACGCAGGTATGAAGTTAATATCGCTAAATAGAGGATTACTAGGTAAACACAAAATATAGAAATCCTTAACATTATTTAACATGATCACATTCAAGAAAAAACATGATCTGTTTGATGTTTGAAAAATACTGAAGTATGACGAGTAAATCCACAGAAAGTATTACCTACATTCTAAGATTCTAGGTACTAGGCTTACAGTTAATAGAATGCTAACACAGAAATCTACATTTGCCGTAATACACAGTAATATCTCCTCCGAGCTTTTGTTCGGAGCTTGAGCGGCGGCCGGAGCGCAGCAGTATATATTACGGTTCCGAGAACGGTTCGCCGCCGGTTTCCATGGCATTTTGAAAGCCTGTCCAAGGTACATTATCATAAAACGTTATCAGCTGTGACCGCCGGCAAAGGATCAAGGTTATGAGCAGTCTGAGCACTTAGTACACCACAACTAGGGCTCACTACGTTGTATACTGACCGACGTATAACACTTTTGGTGCCTTTCAGCCTCATTTATTTTGGTTTTGTTTTTAGACTAGACCTGGCTGTGTTTGTTCAGTTCCTTTTTTCACATGGTTCCGAAAGTCTATTCGTAATAAATTATTAAGACGAAAGAAAGCTATTTCCTATCAGCTTGAACATTTGACAGCTTTCATGACATGCTTTATAAGTTCGCTTAATTATTCTTTTTTTTCTGTTTTCTGATAAGTGAATTAGTGGCAAGTTAGTAAAATTGATTGCATCAATCGTCGACGATGAAAGCAGATGTTAATGCTAAACATTTGCGAGCAAGTACAACAATAATGTCTACTAGATTTTTTTTTCTTCTACGCATGTGTATGTCAACAAAATTGACCTTCATTGAATTAACAACAAATTACACATTACTTACATACATCGATACATTTACACCTTTTTCCCTTAAGGTTAGGCAGAAACTACAGATGGTAGCAGGAGGCGTCTGCTCTCCTTACATACACTTTACTAAATACAACAGAATCAAAAATATTTAAACACAGAGAGTTTATCTAAAACGAGTTTATCTATATGTCTAAAACAAGCACTTGTACTAATCAAGCCCGCGCGGCCGCGGGCGGCTGCTGGGCGGCCCATCGACGACAACAGCATAGAACGCTTAGCGTCGCGTTACCGCAACATATCGGCATCTCTTACACAAACATACTTCCTCTCATTAATAATGTATCATACTTAGCCATAATCTATGCGTGCGTATATTTACTGCCGAGTTTCCGCTGCCGGTTCGATTGATTTACAATCAATGTTTGTATGTATGTATGATAAACATGGTATCTACTCGTATATGTTGCGTTGTATCTTCATTACGTATGTTTGAGCAATTCTCAATTTATTTCCGCGTTACTTGAGCTGATTTCCGGCCGGAAATGAAAATATTTTACGTATAAACATGTTTGTAGCTTGTTAAGCAACCCGGTAATTCCAGCCTTCTGTATATAAACCACTAGGTTTTGCAGAATAATTGAAGTAGAGGCACATAAACGATAATTGCTTTTTACAGCTGTTCAAGAATTTAATTATACGTAGGCCAATAAAGAGTGGGTAGCATTTCTGCTATCCAGAAATTAATTATCAGAACACGGTCAATAGGTATAGTTACATACTTATTAGTCGCTGGTTCTTAGTTCATGAACGCTGACGAAAGATTTTTTAATAATTATGATTTATGAATAAGTGGATAACTTAATTTGGGGTAATAAAAAGTGAATGACGGCAATATCTTCAAATTAGTTACGCATGTTAAATAAAGCTTGAATAAAACAAACCCTTAGAACAATACACTTGCAATTCCTTATTTCTCCGGCGGCAATTAAAGTAGCAGACGCGCCCAGCGCCCCATATCCGACAACTGCAACTATGTGCGCGAGTGTACCCCCAGCCGGCCGTACTCGACTGTAACCGACTGTACCTCGTTGTTGTTTGTGTTTCCCTACTTTTCACTTTGAACTGGCACTTTACATGCACGTGCAAGTTTTATAAAACTTCATAATAATACAACACAGAACCCGTAAAAAATTTCAGCGAATTGTCGCTTTATAAAATCAAAGTGCTGTTTGTATTCCGTCATGTTAACCTCCAAAAACCTAGGTATGTGTTTATGCCTTTTTTGTTCGAACATTAGGCTGGCTTTAAGTCGGCTTTGATCGGCTTTTGTTGTCTCCGAACTGTGTTGCGTCGAATTATAACAAAAAATAAATATGGATGTTGTGTTTACGTTTAATCTAAGGCATGCGATTAATATTTACATTTATTATTTTTGAGCATAGATTATCGATAAAGCACCTGGCTACCTAGATCATAAAATAAAGTGGAAATCGATATAATACAGGACACTACAGTGTGCGTATTAATTTCAATAATCTGGAGTATTAGTAATTATAGTATGATACCGGCGTAGCCCCGTAGCTGCCAGCTACGCTTATTAGCTACGCGGTAGACCGTAGCTAACAAGCGTAGCGGCTACGGCAAGATAAGGGTGCGTTTCCACTGAAGCGGAGACGAGCGAAGCTGAGCGGAGACGTGCAATCACAATGGTTGAAATCTTCATCGCGTCTCTCGTCTCGTCTGTGATTGGACAATTCCTGCACGTCTGCGCTCAGCTCCGTACGTCTCCGCTTCAGTGGAAACGCACCCTAACAGTGGCACTATTATCTTAACGTAGCCGCCTTAAGAGTCCGTGCACAAAATTCACTCGACAGAGTTTAGGTAAATTCATTGCGATGCTGTTCGTGTGCACTGTCCACGCACGCCTAAAGATCGAGCGTAGTGATCGCTTAAACAGTTTTGATCATATAGATGATATTTTCTTAAGTTACGTAGGTACCGTTAAGAATAGTTTGGAATGTGTGTGTATATTTGTTTAGAATATTTATAACAATCAACATAAAAATGCTACAATTTGGTGTTAGATGTATTTAGATACATTTAGACATTCAATAATGGTTTTATCATATGTTGAAAATAGATGCCAGACTGTAGTCCTCAACGGTTATACCTCGAGAGCGATGTAAATTTCGTTGGGGGTTCCCCAGGGATCCTTATTAGGACCTCTTTTATTCAATATTTTTGTAAATGACATCGCCTCTTGTTTCCTAAATTCTAAAATTTTATTATACTCGGATGACATGAAAATTCTGAGTCAAGAATCAACCATTGAGGATGCACATCTAAGAAAGAAGGATCTGGACCGGTTCTATGACTACTGCGATCCAAATAGGTTGGATTTAAATATTTCAAAGTGTTATGTGTGTACATTTACTCGTAAACCAAACCTAAGCCAAAAAAGGTATGATTACAAATTATCGAAGACCTCAATTGCCAGAGACAACATCATCAAGGACCTTGTGGTGACTTTTGACTCAAAGCTTGTTTGATGCGCACATTGACAATATAGTCAATAAGGCTTCTAAAGCGTTGGGTTTTATTTTTAGGGTCTCCTCCGAGTTTAAGAATGTCAAAACCGTGAAAATTATATACTGTGCTTTTATCCGTAGCCATTTCGAATATGCTTCTCAAATATGGAATCCAAATTAAAATGTTTATATTAATCGCCTCAAAAGTATACAAAGGCGATTTTTAAGGTACACTCAATATCGTTGAAATACTTATCTTCCTAACTATACTAGTCGGTGTAAGAAATTTCATATTCTTCCTTTACACGAGCGAAGAAAAAGTATAACGAACGGGTCTAAGTAACTTTTTCTTTGAAGAGTAGCATTGTTGCGTAATGTATTTTGTTTTTTTTTTGTTTATGCTCAGTTGTTTCTGCTTAAAGCTTCGTGCAGACCAGCGCGACGCGACAGCGCGACGCGACAGCGCGACGCGACACCGGCTATTGTTATACCGTCAAGTTTTCTTAGAAATTGTATTGTTCGTGTCGCGGCGCGGCGTCGCGTCGCGCTGGTCTGTACGAGCTTTAACTCTCACGCTGTTTGTACCGTTTTGTAAATTTTATACATAATTTTATATAAGTGGAAACTTGTAATTGGCTTTCTTCTACATATTACTACTGACTACTCGAATGTATTAGCTGTAAGTTTTCTTAAAATTAATCAAATAAAATAACATTGAGGTAAGCGTTTTATATAAATACGAGTAGTAGTGCCGATCCTCTTGTACACCGAACTATACTATCACTAAAATTCCTTACTTTTGACTATGAGAATCTTAAAGCTATTCTGCAAAAAAAAACTTTTAAAAATAATTTTGACAAAATCGAATTTGACAATCGCGACTCCACGTGGTACTTTTTTTTTCTTTACCCCGTGAAATTTTTTTAGAGCCGGAAGCGCGCACTTGTTTTATATGGAATTTTTACATGTTGAGTTTTAAGGGTTTATGCATTTCATAAAGGGGGTCGAAATTTTCATTATTTTTGTGATAGGACACGCCATTTTCGAGATATAAGCAAAAGAAAAAACGAAGAATCTTTCCACTCCGTTCTGAATGCACGAAGCAAATTGTCACTTAAGTGCAAATTGCGTACCTATACGGCGTGCATTCGACCCATGATGACCTATGCGTGTGCCGCCGGGGCACAAGCCAAACCATATCACCTCCATAAGTTGCAGGCCCTCCAAAACCGTTTCCTCCGAATGGCAATGGCTTCCCCCTGGTATGTTAGGAACGAGATCCTCCATCTCGACCTTAAAATCCCCACAATAGCCCAATTTCTAAAACGCAATGCAAAGCGTTATTTCGATACAGCCGCCAATCACCGCAACCCTCTAGTTGTGAAGGCCGCCAGCTATATTTCCTCTCAAATTAGTAAAGTCCGCCGTCCAAGGCATGTCACACCGACACACGTTCCGACCTCGCCGCCGAGGTCCGCGACCGCGACCCTCTCGAGTAAATGTTACTCCCCCCCGACCCTTGCTCGACGATGCGCCAGCCCGCGTCGAAGCTGAGCCTGTAGTTTTAAATTCCCCGATTATTAATAATAATATATGTTTGATCCAGCCTGTCCCAACTTGCTGTCCTCCCCCCAGCGACGCCCTAAGCCGAGGTCCGTACCCCACAGGGGGGGCCCTCAGCGAGCGCTCGCCTAGTTTATAAGTTTATTTTAAGCCCTGGCTGGAGGCTTTAAGTTAGTAGCTTAAGGCAGCCACAGGAAAGTCCGGTTAAGCAGCTTTGACCTCCTCAGAGGTCAACTGCGAGATGTCCTATACAAAAAAAAAGAAGAATCTTTCAGTTTTTGTATGGAAAATATGAAAAATTGTTACCTACAGTTGAGTTTTAGGGGCTTATATGTCTTATAAAGGGGGTCGAAATTTTCATTATTTTTGCGATTGGACACACCATTTTCGAGATACAAGCAAAAGAAAAAAAATATATACAGTACTGTTTTTGCATCTGAAGTCGGGGTGTTGGTGTGGATTTTACTTCATGACAACTAATAATTATTCCACACCTTTTTAATCGCGATTAAAAATAATCAGATTTAGTTAGACATTAATTTTTTTTGGTGACAAACGTCAAATTCAGAATAGCAAAATTGCCATTTTCACTACATTAATAACTTGTAAAGTGCCATCTTAGTGCTGTCAAACTAAAATATTGTTTCGTTGTCACTTTAGTCTATTTCAGAATGGAAAATCGTCGTTTGACAGGAATAAAGCAAATGTTGGTGATTTTTAGTCTAGTTTAGAGGCATTTGTGACAAGAGAATTGGCATTGGACCCATATATGGATCTGGGACATTTGCGTGAAAGACATTTCCGCGAAAGACATTTGCGCGATAAAGTTGAAAAATAAGATCAATTTCAAAGGGTTGGGATGGCGTGATATTACGAAGAAATCTGAAAAATTTCGTAGCCTCTAGCCGCTTTAGCATCCTCGGAAACTATGAAAACCGCCATCTTGGATTTACATTTCGACCTCACTATTGGCTTTAGCATCCTCGGAAACTATGAAATCGACATACATGACGAAAATTTTCGCAGCCGCCATCTTGGATCTTTATTTCGACAATTTCAAGATTAATATGTAATTTCAACATTCTTTTTCTGCTTTATGTTGTATGGAAGGTGAAAAAAGTGCTTCAGCCACATGCAAGTAGACCATAATATATAATGATGTTGATAAGATTTTTTAATTTTCAAAATCAAAAACAGTTTCTTGTAACCTAACGATCAAACGTCAGCCTCGCGTCATTTTTCGGAAAACTTGTTGCGAATATTAGTGATTTTCCATGAATCCTTAATTTATTTGAAAAATCCCTTTCAGTCACATGCTAGACAAAAAACTGGATTTTACAAATCATGAATAATTTTGTTTTGCTTGCCTCCTATTTTGTCTGATCAATGCCTCGTTAATTTTATTTGTCTCATGGTGGCTCAGCGACAGATTTCCATTTTTTACACTTCTCTGTAAATAATGGGGTAATTCATATTGTTCCGCGATACGATACGTTAACGATACATAAAACGTTATCTGCCGCGGTCCAATTTTATATGAGTTATTAAAGTCCCTTTTAATTTCTCGAACATCGTAATAGCACTTCGTTATCGTTTACGACATGACGTGTCGTATATCATTTACAGTCGTTATCCTACTGTTCAATGTTTTGAAAGGGCCCTCCAGTATACTTCTGTAGCTAGTTTATTGTAGGTACGTTCTAAGGCCGCGGACACACTAGGAGAACAGTTTGCGGTTGCATTTCCAAAGAATTAGCACTCAAAACAATTATGTGTAGAGATTGCACCATAGGCATGCAGTTAGAGTTGTGTGGCGTGCTCACAGTAAGCCGCTAACTCCTGAATGTGACGGTGCCAACAAGTTACCTAATGTACAAGTTCATTTAAAAATATATAAGAAGGGGGTCGGGGGGGGGGGGGACAATCATAGGCCATCAAAAAATTCGCCCGCATCGCTGTCAACGGAAAAAGTGGCCAAAAGGCTGACAGCATTGCCACGTTGTATGGCAATGCTTAACCAAATTGGATTTTTGTCAAAGTAAAAGTCAAACAATTTATTTCAATAAGGCACATAAGAGGCACTTTTGAACGTCAATTTTACACAAAATAGTATTGATTCTAGTCGCCCCTTCCATAAGGTAGTTCTCGTATGGAGAAGAAGCAAGGGGCAAGAAACTCCACCGTTAAACTTTTAAAATGTTTTTGCAATATTTTGTATACATTAATTAAATATAATGTGAAGACGATGCATCTAGAATAAGATTACTATACCACGATAGGTAAAAAGAATGAAAAATGAAGCAATGACAGATAAATTAATTTTGTGATAGATACCTACATGGTGCTTACAAACATTGCAAAATTATACGATATTCCTAACATTTTAACAAGTAATACTAATAAGTCAGTGTGTGAATTCAAATAATCACAGAATGTAAAATCAGTGTTATAAAAATAAAATAAAATAACAAACTATATATAATTAACTTAGCAACCAGTTTGATTTTGTCTAGACTCTAAATTGTCATTATGGAGCAGGACCAGCATGTTTCCAAGCATTCTTATCTTAGATGTAATCTTCTAATTTGTAATATGCTTGTTTACAAAGTGTACTTTTATTAAGAGTTTTAAATTTTCTTTCATTTAATTGGAATATATCACAAGGTATTTTGTTGTAAAATTCAAACTCAAACTCAAAGTATTTATTTCAAATAAAACCAATAACAGGCACTTTTGAATTGTCAAGGGATCGGTCAGTCAGAAAGATGAAGCTAGTTACCCATTCCAAAGCGTAGTAGGTTCCTATGGAGAAGAACGGGCAAGAAACTCCACGGACACTCTTTTAAATCAAAATATTGTTACAAAATATTGGTTTCATCATTCATGTTGAAATTATACATGTGAGAACAATGTAGAAAGACGTGCACGTTAAAAGCGTCCGCAATGAAAAGATAAAAACAAATAAAAAAATTAAAATAAGCCATGGCAGCTAAGAGATGACCAGTCCCTACTGACGGCGCCCGTTCACGAACATGATGCATGGATCAGCACCATTCAGCTCAACTATTTTGAAGGGAACCTAATGATCCAACGCACACGCCACCACCAGCGAGACATTTGAGTGAGCATGAGATACTCTCAGCTGCCAGGGCTCATTCATGTCAATGAAAGACTTACCCAGTAAATGGTCGTTCTGTAGAAGGTAATGGTCACAGTGCTCACACATGTGCTATGCAATTATACAATACTCGTATTAAGAGATTGAATTTATACAATGCAAAGATAGTTTTTGCAATCTTCAGCTGTTCCATCAAAATTTTCAATGCTAATCAACTAGTAAACAACTAGTTTATGCGCCCTTGTAAAGCTGGACCAGCGTTGAGCCCTTGTGGAGCTTGTTTTTACCATCAAATCTAAAAAATCTAATCAAATCATTTATTACTTTGCAAACATGGGTAATTATTACATAGATGTTAAACCATAGTAATCAAACTTTTACTAACAATATCCACATTCCAAATTCAAGTCACTTTTAGTCCCTAGGGATTAAAAAGCTATTTTAGTCCCTGTTTACGAAGAATAAACTAGCTCTTTTTGAAAAAATGTGATAAAAACTTATTTTTTCTTTTTTTCTTTTTGACATGTATGTTTTTATTTTTGAGAAAATCAATTATTATCATTTGATTAATGTAATTATGTTATCAATGACATCCATGAATATTTGTACGCCTGTCGGTATTACATATTGCGCTTGTAATTTTTTTGATAACAACAGACTATTATTGTACCTATGTTAAAAAATGATTAAATGATTATGATTATGACATAAAACGATTGTTTAAACTTTAATGGTCGCCGCCGGTACCGGAGCCGGTCCGTTTTGTTACACAACCGCATGCGTCACGATATCAGCGGTTACGAGTGCTTGCTCAAACCTCACTCGTTAAACTAGTTTAACGACCTCAGGTATATAAGAATGATTTTGCGCATACAATCCACCTGCTTACTATTTAACATCTTAGAATTGAATCTGTTTTTAAATGTACCTACATGTATTTAAATAATATTTTCAAAGATACTATTAAATAAAGCCATTAAAAAGATATTAATAAGGGAAATATTAAAGTAGTAGTCAATTCTATCACTCATAAAATACGGAGTGAGAATTGTATCAAGAAAATATGTTATGTTGAGCTCTTGTTTTACATAAATCAATTGTGAGCTGTTCACTGAATAGTTACGTCCTGATAAAATGAAGTGTTGACGTGATGTCTGCGTAATATTAACTCATTTATTTTGATTAAGTTTCCAGCCATCCCAAAAATAACCAGATATATGATCCTTATTTTACTTGTCACTGTGGAAAAATTGCATAAAATGTTCCATACGAAGAATCTAGTATAATGCAATTATGTAATTAGAAAATATTTAGCCCTTTGAGCGAGGAGCATTTTTATGAGCGACGTGACGGGATGGACGAAATTTATAATATTTCATCCCCTAGTTGGGAACGAAGTAATTACGGGTTTTAGCGAACTCTTTTCAGAGATAATAGGGGACCGCCATTTAAAAGGGTGCATACCCTTTAAAATAGAATAATAATTATTATGTATTTAAATAGCATTTGAACAAAATCACAACCATCTAAAATATTTTAATTAAACTTACTCTGTTCTGCTCTCAAAAAACCACAATGTAATCGCAATTTACGTAAGATACTTAAGGGTCATTCCATGGTGACGGGTATTACATTTGTACGCATTCAAACTGTTATAATTCCTAAATTAGAAGAAAAATATTTGCGTTTTGAATATAATTAAATTAATTCCAATGTTTCTTTTTATTAAAACTAAAACACATCATGAATTATTGTATCGTTTAGATGCAATAATAGATTTAAGCCCTGTGACGGGTGTTACGAGTACTTTTGCAAAATATGCGACCTTATTGACCAATCAGAGTTCAGCTTAATTGGAATATTTTTTCACAAAATTTATAGCTTAGTAGAGAGTTAAAGAATCTTCCTTTTTGATAATTCAAATTATTTTGTGGATGTATTATTTTTTTACAAGCAAAACTTGTGACTTGTGTGTGTTACATTATTTGTGACGGATGTTACGAGAGCGAATTAAACAACCAATTTTTTTTTTTTTTGACGCTTTTATTTATTAATTACCAATCAATCACTTCAAACAATTCAAGAAATGATGATTTTGCTCAAAAGCCACGCCTGATACATCATTATCATCAACTTTATATAGGCAATCTGATTTGTCATAAATTTTCATGAATGCGACAGTTACCTCACCCTGTCAAATTTTCTCAAAGTGAATTCCCTTTAGTTTTAGCTTTTAATTTTCTTATTATTCTCACTTTCAGTTTCATTACTTTTTGTAATATCTCTTACTTTTTTATCTTTGCTCTCTTCTATCAGATTTCTTGAACTTTCGGTGTTTGTCTCTCTGTTTCGTTACTTTTTCCGTTTTTTTTTTGTGATCATTTTTTCTTTGCCCTTTCCTACGTCTTACGTTTTTCTTCATTTTCTGAATGTGAGTATAAGTCTTCGAACGCAAATTTTTCATTAAATAAAAGATATTTTTGGGTGCTTGAACTGCCTGTAAGACCTTGTCCCTTTCTTTTTCCTTTTCTAAGTGTATATGCAGTTTTTCGGGGTCACTTTTTAATTTCTCTCGACATTTCTTTTTTCTTGCAGCTGCAATTTATTTTTGCAGTATGGATGCAGCCAAGCAAGCCAAGCAAGTACTCGACAGCCATTTTACAAACAGCTAATATGCGCTTCCATATAAAATAATGCAATCTTATGGCAAAGCACACCTATACGACATCATCATCAACATTTTTTAAGCCTATATTATCGAGTGCTGAACATATTGCATTGTGCACTAAAACGATGTATAACATTATAGTTAGGGAGGCGAATAGGGGAATTTTCGATACGTCCGTTAACGATAAGTCCTTGACGCCACCGAGTTATAGGGTCGCGAACTTGTAAAAAAAAAACGTTAATCTAATTCTAGAGCGCGATTTTTAATTTTTTTATTTTGTAGAATATAATCTAAAACTTACTAAAAATACAAAATCTGCCGGTTTCTGCATGACCGGAAGTGTGGAGGAGCCATTTCGTCTTCCGAAAAACGCGTTGCGGCATATAAGTCGCGAACGATACATTTTACAAAAAAAAAGTTTTAATAAACAAAAAAGGTAATTTTATTTTACACAAAAAAGGTCACTTTACATTTTTGTCCAAAGTTAAAACTTTTTGACTTGAAGCATCATAAAAACTCAAACTCCCGGTGTTTTCAGTAAATCTCGAAAGCTGAGGGTGTTAAAAAAAATTTATATTAAATAACGATGATTAAATTATGTGACTTTTATTATATCTCAATTTTTTTTTTTTCTTAGTCTTCTCGACAATTTTCGTGGACTCGGAAAAAGTTACGCGATATATATATATATATGATTATGGTCCCCTACCGTAGACCTATGTGCCCTCAGTATGACGCCGATTGAAGAGAGAGAAAAGACCCGACGGTATATTTCTCGAATGTTAAATTCCCCGTTTTATCAAGGAGAAAGAAAGGAAAAAAAAGAAACTAAAAAACCTTTTTCGGTCAGATTAAGAGAACCCACCAACATTTTTGTCAGATTAAGAAAATATGCTTTCAGGATACCGAGATAAACCTCCCCTATGAAAATCTGACGCGCTCGAGTATTTCAAACAAACTTTTGTTTTTTGCATTTTCAAAAATTCATCGTAACTTATCGTCACGCCGAAATCGTCAGTTTTTTTAAAGGGAGCTTCCTTGGGTCCTACTTAACACCCCTTCCGAAAATCTGACGCGCTCGAGTAATTTTTTTTTTTTGCATTTTTGACTACTTTATATGCCTACCCCCACCACGCAAACCGGCAGATTAGTATACCGTTGTTATCAGAGGCACTTGGGGCATACGTAGTATGAATATCTGACGCGCTCGAGAATGCCCAAGTAACTGTTTTTTTTAACATTTTTGAAAAACCGTACACGCCAAACCCACCGCTAAAATGGTTTTTACCGTACGAGCTTTTCTTTTCGAAATTATTTTATCTTTCGATTTTGATAGGTCTCGACGGCGCCGTTGAATTATGCCATTTAGCTACCTCGCCTCCCTAACTATTAGAACAAAATTGTGACGAGCGTTACGTGTGACGGGTGTTACACAAATAAACCAGCCTATATTTTAACGCGAAGTCTTTTTTAAGCCACAAAAATACTTTCCAGGCGTTGTTTGATCACATATCCTTACTTTCACAAGGTCAATACAAAAAAAAAGTTAGTATATCTCGTGTAAGAGTAACTTTTTCTTACATTTTGTGACGGGCGTTACATAAATACATGCGGTTACCATTTTATCAATAAAATGATTACTACTTACCTGATTAATTTCAATTTTTTCATAACAAATATTAACGAGTCGTAGAATCGAAAACAAATGAAATGGGTGGTCTTTCATGCGATTGACGGAAAAAAAAGAGTTTATACCATTCCCCCTCTAAAAAGCTTATTTTATTCACTGTTTTCAGTGAATAAAAAGCTCTTTTAATCACTGTTTTGGTGTTTGAATTTAGAACACATCTATATATGCGACCTCCATCTCAATGCTAAACAACCTCCTTGCGAAAACATACTCGATACACAGGAAATAAATATCGGAATTTAATGTGGCAGTTATTACTTAGCCACGAGCTCCTCTCGATGATTATGTCAATGAAGAATGTAAAAAATAAACTTGGCAATTTCGGAGCAGTGCAGAGATACTCGTATTATAAAACTTGGATTGTATGATAGATGTTAATAGACTCTTACATAATTATGCCCTTAATGAGGTACAGTCAGCCCTAAAAAGATGTATACACGGACAAGGAACCAGTTTATTGTCTACAACCATTGTTTCATAACATTTTACCCACCGTTACAGGTACAATTGTATACTATTTTTTGTACCTATACGGTGGATACAATGTTGTGAAACAAAGTTTGTTGACAATAAAATAGTTCCTTGTCCGAGAATACATCTTTTTGGAGCTGACTGTACTGATATATTTAATTAATAAAGCAAGTGAAAATTATTTGTAATGTTCATTTATTTGAGAGATTACCACAGACTACAGAGTTTATAATAGCGTTACTAGTGAAGTACGTTTAGTAATGTAGCGGTAGTGATGTAACAATTGATAAAGAAGAAGAAGTCTTAAATTTATAACTACAACACTCTTACCAAATTGTAGCCTTTCTTCATATCACAACTAAGAACATGAAAAGACATAATTATGCAACTTACACTTCACTTGCACTCAATATTATGACAAAAAAAGTTACTCTCTTACCCAAAGACAACTTTCTTACATTTGCAAGCAAAAATACAAATTATGCTAACAGAAATATAAAGTAATATTAATTAAGTTACTTTTGTATCTCCGTACTATTAGATGTGGTGGTTGGTGTTGGACTATTGTCTGCACGAAGAGTTTTTTTTCTTAAATGAAGCTGATTTTCAACTAGTGCTTTATATTGTTTGAAATTTTCAAAGACTTCTGATTTGTTTTTAATTAAATAAACAAATATTTTCCTTGAAAAGTCATCGATGAATGTGACGAAGTAGTGTGCTCCGCCAAGGGACTTGACCTCCATCGGCCCGCAGACATCTGAGTGAATGAGATCCAACATCGCTTTTTGCTCGAGGTCCTTCTGACGGGAATGAATTCCTTGTTTGCTTTCCCTCCAAACAAAATATGCATACTACTTTATTTTTGTTTTCCGTTTTCATACCAGTATTTTCTAATAGTTTGTTCAAGTCTTCAAAGTTTAAATGTGCCATTCTCTGATACCATAAGTAGCAGTCATTTTTTTGTTGCAGATATGTATGCTGGAATACTTTTTGTATTGAGCCGGTACATATTATTTGTTAATTTTCCAACTGCTACTTCTTCACAAAATTTGTAAAAAATTTGACATCCTTCTTTGTCAAATTGTACTTGACAGCCATTCTTACAGAAATAAGGTTAGTAGCTAGTTCAGAAACAAAGAGAACATTCTGTATTTGGATCATTTTTGACTTCCCATTTTTGTCAATAATACTGAGATCCACTTTTCCACATGCTTTTATAATAAGCTTCTTATCATCAGATACTTTAATGGTGTTCACCGGAGATGGTATTTCGTCATAAAGCCAGACACGGTGTATTGTTAAATGCATTGATGCTCCCGAGTCGATATACCAGCAATCATTATGATCTACGCGCGCGCGCGAACAGAGCGGACGTATTGTGTGTTCGTTACCGAAATTTAATTGTTTATCTCGCTATAATGTCGCGAAACTGTACTGGTTGTGGTGTGGACATATCGAACATGCCATATATTAAGTGTTCTAAAAAGACTTGCAACAAAGTGTATGAATTAAAGTGCCTTGGAATTCCTACGGAAAACTTTGTTACGTTTACTCAGGAATATAAGGATCAATGGGTATGTCCTGAGTGTGTCTGTTCTCAACGCAAGCCTAGTCGCAATGCTGATACACCTGTTAGCAGAAAATCTGGCCAAGTAGACACTTCTTCAATCTGCAGCAACGTCAACACTCAGCGAGGAAGTCGTGTAAAGAACACGGAATCTCCGGTGATGGAACCCAAATTCAACTTGCTACAAGAGATCAAGGACTTTCGAATTGAGGTATTGTCACGCTTAGATGTCCAGACAAGTAAGATGGAGAATATGCAGGAAATATTTAATTCTACAAAAAATGAGTTGCATGAATTGCGTTCATATGTGAAGGTACTTGAACAAAAAGTTGATCAAGTATTTGCGTTAGAAAATCAAATGAGGGAACTAATAACGCGTAATCAATATTTAGAACATCAACTTAACAGCTCCAAAGTGTCACAAACATCAGCAGACACGGTGAAACTTCCTAAAAAAGCATTCAATTATGTCGATGCGATTTGTAAACAATCCGCAAATGACCTGGGTAACGAGCCTACCGCCGGCGCCACAGCTGTGCTATCGAGTGGGGCCACGAAAACGGTGGAACAACTAATGTCTAAGGAAGTATCACAGGAAAAGAGGCAGTCTTTATCAACAACCGAGGCTGATATGAGCAGCAAGGAAGAGAATAATGAGGGGTGGAAAATAGTCCATAAGAAGAAAGGGAAGATTCAAAATAAAGATGTAAAGAGAGGCCAGAACTCTAGCCTTAAGGAAATTCAAGCAATGGAGCGTAAGAAACATCTCCACGTTTGGCGATTACACCCGGAAACCACAGTGGAAAAATTGACCGCTCATGTGATACAGGTATGTGGCTCTGAAGCTAATGTCAAAATTGAAAAAATTAGGCATAAGACAGAGAGAGACTATGCTTCATTCATTGTTGGGATCTCTGAGGGCTTTTACCACAAATTATGTCAGCCAGAGGTATGGCCTCTGAATGCAGAATTTTCCGAATGGATTTGGTTTCGGAGACCAACAAATAAGCCGAACGACGGAAAATAGAAGCATTGAAATTTATTATCAAAACGCAAGAGGTCTACGTACTAAGTTGGATATGTTTTGTGATAATATCGAATCTTCGGGGGCTGATTTAATTGCAATAACCGAAACTGGTTGCAATGAATCAATACATAATGCAGAAATTATACCACAAGGATATCATATTTTACGATGCGACCGATTAGATGGGCGGAAACAAGGAGGCGCGTTTCTTGTGGCCACACATGGGTTCGAACTACGGAAAGTAACAGTACCTGGTGACGTCAACGTCGATAGATGTGCTTTTGAACTGGTTTGTGCTACAGTTTATACGCGTAATAGATATTTGTTTTTGTGTTGTGTTGTCTATATTCCCCCAAACAGTAGCGAGAACGATTATATGACTTTGTTTAGAATTATAGAACAATTATGTGTAAATTATAGGGACGTAGTTGTTATAGGAGATTTTAATTTGCATTCTTGTAATGATAATGTAGTCAATTATTACGAGTATTTTATTTCTTTTTGTGAATTCATACAGACAAATAAAGTACCTAATTGCAATGGTCGACAGTTAGATTTAGTGCTGTGTTCATTGGGTGGGGGCGAGGTGCGCGTGAGTGAGGCAGACGAAATTCTTGTGCCGGTGGACCCCTACCACCCGCCGCTCGCAATATGCGTACCTGTAGGCAAGTGTGAGCGTTCGGACTGTAAATATACAAACTCCATCCCGCCTCATACTGTTGTTGCAGAAGCGAGTGGTTTGTGTCCACAGTGGAATTTTGCCAAAGCAAATTATGACGCGTTGTACTCATTGCTATTATCAAACGATTGGAAGCCGATGTATGATATAAATGACCCAGATAAGGCCATTCATTATTTTTATGACACCATAAATAGCATCATCGATAGTTCCGTTCCAAGAAAAAGGCAAAATAATGTTAATTCTAGGTACAGGTACCCTGAGTGGTATACGGGGGAAATTATCCATTGTATTAAAGAAAAGGCGATACTGCATAAATGTTACAAAAATAGTGGGGTAAGCAGTGATTACGAAATGTTTGCTCGGTGTAGGGCAAAAGTAAAAACGATGATAATGCGTGCTCATAACCATCACCGGGAGAGGGTTCAGCAAGGTTTTACAAAAGATCCGAGATCATTTTGGGACTATGTGAGGGCTAAAAAGGGAACAGATAATCGGAAAAGCATTCTCAAAAACGGTAAAGTTATACCCGAGTCGGAGTGTGCTGGTGAGTTCGCGCAATATTTTTATTCTGTTTACAGTAATCAGGAACCACGACTCGATGTGAACGCCGCAGTGGCCTCAAGCGGCGGTAGCAGCTCGCGTGTACATATAGGTCGCCTACAACTGAGCCAAGTAACGAATGCTCTAGATCGACTTAAGGCAAAGCGGTCGGCGGGGCCAGACGGTATTCCTGCTTTTGTAATAAGGGATTGCCGCGCTGTACTAGCGAAGCCGCTCTTACATTTATATAATCTGTGCATTGAGTCGTCTTATTTTCCTGAATGCTGGAAAATCACACGTGTGATCCCAGTACCTAAGGGTGGGATGGATTCGGACGTGAGTGGCTATAGACCAGTGGCAATTCTGTCAGCACCAGCAAAGGTCTTTGAGTCGACCGTACAAACGTGCATTTTGGACCAAGTATCATGTTTAATATCGGATGCCCAGCACGGATTTAGACCGGGTTGCAGCACGACCAGTAATTTACTGAACTTTATGACGTACGTGGTTCCAAATGTTGATGCGGGAGTACAAGTCGACGCTGCCTATTTTGACTTTAAAAAAGCTTTCGATTTGGTGGATAACGACATATTATTAGAGAAGCTGGCAGCAGTCGGCTGTACTCCCAAATTACTGCAGTTTTTTGCTAACTACTTGAGAGATCGACGGCAGTTTGTAGAATATGCTGGTTATAAATCCGAGCCTTATTACACGAGGTCAGGAGTAAGCCAGGGAAGCAATCTGGGTCCCTTGAACTTTATTATTATGATAAATGACTTGCCTGAGGTTGTCAGGGTTGCCACTTGTCTATTATTCGCGGATGATCTTAAGTTGCTTATGGCAATTAAAGATTTGAGTGACTGTGCACGGTTGCAGCGTGATATAGATAGTGTGGCAGAGTGGAGCAGGAAGAATAAGCTGCAATTTAATGTAAAAAAATGCTCGGTTATAACCTTTAGCAAAATGAGAGTGCCACATCATCATGGGTATGCGTTAGATGACACGCCAATTGAGCGGGTAGAAAAGGTACGCGATCTGGGGGTGCGCCTGAACACCGAGTTCACATTTCGTGAACATATTATAAATGTTTGTAAAAAATCATATAGAAGCCTGGGTTTCATACTCCGTCGGGCATCGGGTTTTACAAACATTACAGCGGTAACAGCATTGTATAATGCTCTGATACGAACTCAACTTGAGTGTAATGCTGTCATATGGGCTCCACATGAGATTAAATATAGTCTTATGTTGGAACGCATACAGAACAAATTTATCAGGTATTTGTATATGAAACTTTACGGGGTCTACCCCTTCTATCCGTTGATGTACCCAACCTTGTTCGTAATTGGCATGGTTGGGTACAACAAACTGGAGACAAGAAGGGGCCTGGCTTTTACCACGTATATTTTTAAGCTGTTGCGCGGTAAAATGTTTAATGCTGGTGTTTTGAAGGAGATATATCTGAATGTGCCTGATAAGTACGCATTGCGACGCCGACGGCCACGGTTGTTAGCAGTGCCACGCGCGCGAACCAACCTGCTCAGTAAAGCGCCCCTGACGCGAGCCTTGCATACACTGAATGACACTGCTGATAGGATAGATTTATTTAATTGCTCTCTGAATGAATTCACAAAAGTAACATTGTTTGTGTTATGTTATGCTAATATATAAGTAGTAGCTTTAATTTTAATTTAGAATGTAAGTAAAGACCACGCTACCGCATTAGGATTATTGCCTGTAATGATAGTTGTGTTTGTGATAAATAAATAAATAAAAAAAAAAAAAAAAAAATTATTTTCTGTCGTTCTTGCAGAAAATACAGCCACATAGCTGGAGTTCTCACTTGCCTTTTGTTCTTTCCGTTCGTTCCTACAGTACTTGCTTCTATGCCCATATTTATTACACACATAGCACCTCGGACCTTTCTTAGGTTTGTTCACGTTCTCTGGAGCTTGTTTGGCATTCGGCGCATAGTTATTCTTACTTTTATTGACAAAAAGTGCCACATTGTCTGATTTTCTGACATCTTGAAGTAATTTTGTGTGTATAGAATCTGCTAAAATTGCCATACCGGAGCTCTCAAGTGCCATTATCATCGGTTGATACATTTCAGGTAACCCAGATAAGTAGAAAGGTTCCAAGCCATTCTTCATTTATAGAATTTTTGGGCAATACTCATTATTTTATTTACGTAGTCTTCGACATTCTGACAACTATTTAGCATTGTAGTGATCAGATCTCTTAATAAACCAACGCGCCGTGTGAGACCGCTTTCATCGAAAGCTTTAGCCAGGTTGCACACTTCTTTCGCTGATTTCGCTTCTTGAACGTGTATATAGTTAATTGGATCAAATAATAAAATCATTTTTGACTTATCTTTCGTATCTTGGTCAACTTTTCCAACAGAGGTGATGCAACTCCATAACTCTTCAAGTTCAAGATAAGTTTGAACCGCGAATCTCCACGTGGGATAGTTATCCCTTCCCGTTAGCTTTTCAATCAGAGTCATTATATTTGCAGACATTTTTGCTGATGAAGATTAACTGAAGATTTTGCACCACGCTTTTGCCGTCACAACCACGCGTCAACGTACCTATCAAATTATGTTAGTCACCAAGTCACAAAAAAACTGCACTACTGTCTTTATAACTTTTACTTTAACTGTCTTTATTATTATTTTCACTTAATTTAGAAGAATTGAAAATAAAGTGGATCTGGGCCCATAAAATGATATATTTATTAATAAATAAAGCAAGTGAAAATTATTTGTAACGTTCATGTATTTGAGAGATTACCACAGACCACAGAGTTTATAATAGCGTTACTAGTGAAGTACGTTTAGTAATATTCTCTGGTAGTGATGATAGTGATACAACAAGGGAAGTCACATGTTGCAGCGTTATACGCCTGCATTTTTTAAAATAATTATCCTCTTTTGTTTAAAACCGTTTCATGGAACCTGTTTGCAGCCCTATTTTATCGCCGGCAATCAATTTTATTTGAATCTTTTAGATTTTTTTTCTTACGAGTGATGTCATTGGAGAAGAATCTTGAGAAAGTACGATAATTCGATCACGTTACGTTAACAGGAACTCCTGTTCACGTTCAAATTCAAATTCAAATTCAAAATATTTTTATTTCACATAAACCTACAAGGGCACTTATGAAACGTCAGAAGCTAGGTGCACGGTTCCAATTGGTCGTTTCCTATGGAGAAGAGCCGGCAAGAAACTCCACGGTTACTCTTTTAAAATTAAATGGTTTTTACAATGTTTCCAAGTTACAGTGTTAAAAGGTATGAGAGGACAGTGTAGGCCCATCAACAAGTACCAGGTACTTAGCAAAATATTAAATGGTCCACCGTATCGTTGTATATTCCATTTACTTACATAAAATTGTGCGAAGCATCTGAACGAGTCCTAATGTACCAGGAAAGGGATGTACTTTCAACGTCCAGCCCAATCCTCTTACTGGCGCGAGGTCCTCTGAAAATAACTCAACTATGTCGTAATTGAGGATAGCCTAAGCGAGCCACTCTTACACTCAGCCAAACTGAGTAAAATTGAGCAAAATGTGGTAACCTTTTTTGAAATTCACAAAGCATTTGGTGTAAGAAAGTTTGGAAGGTCTGCGTATGTAAATGAGTTCGGCGTGCGGTGCCTCATACATGTGTGAGCAGTTCTGTTGCTGTCGGTGACGGGTAAGTAATTTATGATATAATTACAAAATCTCTAATATTTACAAGATATAACGACTGAATCTATAATTTTATTTGATATAATGATCAGTTAATATAATAAACGATTGATATAATTTTAAATAACAATTTTTTATAAGCGGTGACAGCAGGTGTTGGGCAACTATTACACTTTCGACCTCACTACCCACCTTTTGTGTAATTTTACTTGAGTATGCTTGGGTTCAAACACGTGGGCACTGGAGCAGGTGCTACTCCAGATGATAGTTCTAGCGGGTAGCTTACCACATACTTTTACTTACGTTGGAGCTTGGCCGTAGTCGGGTAGAAATACCTACATTGGATAAAAGTAGTGATGGAATTTAGTTTGTGCCTAATCAGTTTAGTTTGCAGCATACCAGGAACATGTGATTGCGCTTTGAGCCTTGATGCCCGCCTTCCACTGCGAGCGAAGCGGGCTGGGCGGGACGTCGTTTAACTCGCAACGGCAATCTTGATTGAAGTGCTTCCACTGTGAATGAGCAAACGGAGCGGAGCAAAAGAGTACAAAGAGTTACAAAAGTGGTCACAGAGTTGAGCGGATTTCGAACGGACTCCGTAAAGACTCCGCTCGACTCGCAAAGCAAAATTTCACAGAAATGCATCCACCGTGAACGAAGTAAGCGAAGCGTACTGAGCGAATTAAAATGGGTCCGCTGTGTCATTGTGTCGCGCACTAGTTAAACGGACTCGGCTTACAAAAATGTTATGTTTATGAAAGTGTTGTTAACCTTCTTTATTTTTTTTTATTTATGTTTTTAGGTATGAAAAAGAGACGATTATACGTCTCTTTTTATAATTTTAGTTACTGTAATTGTTTCTAACACAACCGTTGTAGCGAAATAATAAATAAATACACCTCCGCCCCCTTCGCTGTCTCTGCCCCTTTCCTCGCCAGCTTTCGTCATTTGTTGGTAAGTTCAGGATGCCTGCCCTTGCTAAACGTGTCGACATGGAGCTGTTCATTGAAGCAGTGCGGCTGCACCCGTTTTCGTGGGACACCAACTACAAAGATTATCGTAAAATATATTATTTATATTATATTTACGTAGTCCTCTTCACTAGAATCGTCGGACATCATTATCGCAAAATTTACCGCGCGACTTGCTTCCTCTGCGGACCGCCTGGCACTATGATATTTTTTCTGCGCCTCTTAGCTCATGGCTGCTGATAATGGAAGGCAAATAAGTCGCTCATCTGACTCCTCTCATTTCCCGCCTAGCTCACTCCTCGAAACTCGCCGGCAATAGAAGGCAAAACTCATTTTTCTCTGAAACTCTTTAATGGATGGTAAGGACTATTTACTCCGCTCAGCTATTCCTTACTCATTACCCTTTCGCAGCGGAAGGCGGGGGGCATGAATGTCAAGCCGGATGAGTTTCACCGCAGTCACTAAATGTTATCCCAGCTGACTTTATTTCAAAAATTTGAGATAAGATTAAAATCTCACGTGTTTTGCTAAAGTAAACGATCGCGTATCGTTTAGCTACCTACTGTTCGCTGTCTTCACGCTACGGTGAACACTGACGCATGACCGGGGCTCGCGACGCGGCCAGGCCCGGGGGCCCGTGACACGGCTGGGGGCCCACGTCAGCTGGATACCGATCATTTGTTTCCCAGCGTGGCGCCTCACACCTCACACCTCAAAGGATTAACAGAGGATCAGACGTACACCACGTTCCTATATTAACGACAGATGTTTCTGCACAGTTTGCTTCACATTGCGGTTTCCGAAACTCCTATCTGAAGTCGTTAAACATGAAAGGGAACTGAATATTTAAATCGGTTAATTTATCGTTCCATATGGGTCATTCGGGACTTCCTAATGTGTTTTGGCAGTGTTAGTAAAGTTATTAGACTATTACTACTTGGGGAGCCAGTCCAGTGGTCATGGAAATCCTGCTGAATTCGGATTAGTTTAAATACAAACATAGTATTCTTAACACAAACTTTACATAATGTTGGACAATATTATCTTGTAATATGTTTAAAGATGTATGATGTAAATACAGAGATTCTCATTAAAGTTTTAGGATAACATTGTTAATGAAAATTCTATTCGAAAAAAATATTTTTATAATTATGACAGAATTACAAGAATTGAAGCATTCAATGAAAAAGAACATAAAGCTATCATGACGGCGTCTGTTACTTATCGCGCTGTGTTCTGATCTTGACAGCCATTTTCTTTTAAAATCAGACGGTAAAACAAAAGCACCTCCGGTAGAATTGTATCTGTGGTAAGATAAATATATCACCTTTTTGGCAGAATTTGTTTGTTACATGTAAGATTACTCATTACATATGTACTGTAAATGGTTTTATTGGTCACCTGTTTTAAATATCTTGGGCACATAGTCACTGATCTCCTACGCGATCATTATCACATGGACAGGGAGCGTCGGGCGCTGTCTATCAGAGCGAACTTGATAGCCCACAGGTTTAAACGATGTAATGCTCAAGTGAAAATAACACTGTTCACTGTCTGAATGAAAACGTTTATTTTTGTTTAATTTGTTTAGGCCAAAACATAAACAAACTTGACATTAAATACAAAGTTCAATCAAATGAAGTGCTTATGAGTTAATCGCTTATATTTGTTAAGTCTCGAAACTTGTTACTCTTATGATACAGCTTTCATACTCGTAGTAACTATTAATTGGTCTACGTACTTACTAGCAGCACTATGTAAAGTAAACTATGTCTCTTTTAATCAGTTTGTGCGCCGCGGCTTGTTTCAATAATATGCTCATACTCGATTAACATTAAAATTTTTATATATAGGAACACAACTTTTTCTTACCACGTTTATCAAATTACTTTCTGGAAGGTAAGCTCAAAGGTAAGTTTCAAGGTATCCGAAACACAAGACTGCAGGTCTTGTGTTTCGCTTAATAACCCTGCCTTGTTATGTTCCCCTTAAATCGTGGTCTAATTAATATTTTATGTATATGAGTCGCTCTAAAGAGGATGGCCATTGCTTTTGATGTTAATATTCCAGTTCCAATATACCCATTTGACCAACTGTATTTTGTTGTACCTTAGAGCTTCGAAGACAATAGAAACAAATAAAAATAAAAAAAAATCTTTAGTGTTAAATTAGCCAAGGTCTTGTATATCCCATTTAACTAAAATTATCAGTACTCTTTATAGTCGGGAACAGTGCCATAAGTCGCTATTTTGGTGCTGAACTAAAAAAGAGTCTCTTTGTATTCGTGAATAAACGTCTAAGATGCTAGTGGAGTCACGTATTGCGTGCGGCTTATCGCCCACATCTTGAGTGAAACACTATTCAGCTGAGTACAAATTCTTGGGGTCGCACGTTTTACACATTTCTCCATCTTAAAAAACGATTGCCACTGGACACTTCACAGATTGCTATATAGATGACGATCTACCGCTTCATTGTTTCCATATCTAGAGTATTTCTGCTGGAACATCAATTTAGTCAACCAAATTTTTAGCAACACCCACTGAACGTTTCGAATTTATTCCAAATCGATTTCGCGTCATCCCATTCTGTTTGGCATACTCTAACAAACCGGCGCATACAACATTGTCCAAGTTCCAATCACGAGTATCGCTCTGTGCCCGACTCCCCAGTGTCCGACACAAGCAAATAACAACAAACCTATTTGGAGTGGTTTGTGAGTTCGTAAGGCACTAATCCTGGTGAACAATGTGCCGCATTCATATGTATGTGCGTGCGCGTAAATAATTCATCGCATGCCGCCCTCTAATGAAGAAATATAGTCAGACCTATCCTGCTTACTACTTCTCATTTACTTTACAATTACGTTGCTTTGTGTGTATCCCAACTCACAACCAGTTCCTGTTTAGGGAGCGAATGAAATACTAGCTTTTACTAGCTTTTAGTTTTTCAAGATTGTAAAAGCACAGTGTTGAATACAGGTTATATTAAAGTAAAATGTAACCAACGTTACATAACCTAGCGAATATTAATTTATCAAAATGTGAACCGGGAGTAAAGTTTACGAGATGTAGATTCAATAAAAATGAATAGCAGTAGTGATGGAAAAACTCACAAAGATCAATGAAAATATGTGTTTTATATTATGTTTTTACATTGGTACCTTAGATGTAGCATTCATTCATTATTTATTCATTAAAAAATAACATTGTGTTAACATTACATATTAAATAAAATTATCACATGCAGAAACAATACATTTAAGCCTAATTAATATTGAAGTGAAATAGAGTCAAATAATTACAAATATGTCAACAATTAAATATAATGTCAAATTAATAGCAGGTATAATGTCAAATTCAATGTCTAAAATTAAGGGTATAACTTTATCAAGGTCCTACAAGCTTAAATTAAATTATCTTTTGACTTGAACACTATGCTGTGTTCAAGTCAAAAAATTATTTAATTTAAGCTTTGTGACTGCTATTATTTATGTGACTATTTTTATCATTTGACATAAATTCTGATACCGAGCATAAACATTTTCCTAACGAGAGAGTCTTTTAATTTAGTTTTAAATGAGAGCTATAAATTAATAAGTTTAAATCAGTCGGTAACCTATTAAATAACTCCACTACTTGGTATCTGGATCAATGCTTAGCTATGTTTAAATTTGGTGCCATTTTGTGTTTAAATTCCTTTCTTCTTGTGCTTTCTCTTATCTTACGTTCCTCTTGTGATTCACACTCATCAATATACTTAACAAAGTGATTTAGGATTACCTATAAACTTGGTACTGTTAAAATGTCTAATTCTTTAAAGGGCTTTCTCCATGAATCTCTTTGTGAGATCCTTACCATGGTCCTTATGGCATTGTGTACATCAAAATGATTACAGCCTCTCAATAGCAAATCTAATTCAATCAACTTAATGGTTCAGTCTAGACAAATTAAATTTTCTGAGAATACTCGTATTCTTCTGCATATTTATTTATTTTAGTAACGTTGTGCCATTCCCGCTGGGGGGAATGGCGTCCTCTCTACTCTACTTAGTACGCAATTTTACCGCTGATGGACTACGAAGTGGTGCTACCACTGTCGAGGTATAGCGCAACTAACCTTAGCAAAATCGAACGCCAATACAGACTGGCACTGAAAAATGCCGCACAACTACCAAGACGAACACCCATGGAAGTGATCTGGGAGATGGCTGACATAGAAGCCTGGCACATACGCGCCGAGGACCTCAACACCAAAATGTTGGAAAACATAGCAAAATTAGAAATAGAAGATCTTGAATCCCCTGGAGACGCCTACCAAGCGCACGGCGAATTTAACCCCCTCAGGGTTAATCACAGAATATGCGATATATTGTATGACCCTAATAAAAAAGGATACAAGCAGTGGCCTACCGACAAAACGAAAGCTACGCGTCCCCTTAAAATAAATAAAACACGTAATCTGTTTCTATAGTCTCACATATTGCGAATAAACAGAACACAGCAAACATAGATCCATTAGGACATAAGTTAGCTGGCTCACCACTGTTCGGTGCACCGGCCACAGAGACATTTTGTAAGATACAAAGTAGGCAAATAAATGTTATTCTGACTCTGATTCTTAGTACGCAAGAAGTATTCGTTAATAATTAGCTTTAAGTTTTTTTATAGCAAAATCGTTCAAGTTTTCGATGCCTGTGTACCTCTCAAAAACGAAAAACTTAAGAATTATAGATAATTATACATCAGTGTGGTATACTTCAGTTATTATCAGGGATATTCAATTAAAATACGGCCTTCATAAAAAGTACAAGTTAAGTAAATCCCCTAGTGATTACTGTCACTTGAGCCTAACTCTCGCCCGGTATCGGCCAAACGCCTCATGCGTTTGCCCGATACCGGGCGTTTGTGATACTGCACTTGCTCATGACCGGTATCGGGATCGCGTACAGTCATCTTGCGACAGACCCGAAAGCTTTCTGGAATTACGTCAGATCAAAAAAAGGTAATTCGAACCAATATAAATTAAATAAGGACGGACAAATTCTGTCGGACTAAGAATGCGCACAGGATTTTGCACTTTTCGTTCACTCTGTATATAACCCTGAGCCGGCTACGTTGAACGCAGAGACCGCGAACACAATAGCGGCACAAAGTGGCGCGTGGGCTAACCTCGGTCATCTTGACGACGCTTCAAGATGACCGGTGACATGGTGCGCCGCGCGCTCACTTGCTTGCCCCATAAACGCTCAGTCGGACCAGATCCCATACCACCCTTCATCATTAGGGATAGCCGCATGGTGTTAGTTGAACCCTTACTACACTTGTTTAATGTCTGCATTGCTACTTCAACATTTCCTGGTCGTTGGAAGCTTAGCCGAGTGGTGCCCGTTTAGGGGTATGAGGAACAGGATGTAAAGTTCACTCATCCACCATAGAAAAGGGAGGATCCTCAGACCAGACGGGTGTCGTGTCTGGCGGGCAACTGCCCAGAGGTTGAAGTCAGGAGCTTGTATATATGTCCATCGCGCGGTAAACTCTAATTGCGTGATGCAGGATTTGTGTGACGTCAGGTCTTTGATGCACAGTTCGCATATAGCGATGTAGATGCCGCCACATCACTCCCCTCTGGAGACCGGAGGTCGATAGTGGGCTGAGTCTTGTATCTTGCGATGCTTCACAGTACCAGCTGTGGTTCCAGTGAGTCGGAACCGGGTGCCGCATAGTTTGCGGTGAGTCGGAACTGTCTGCGGTGAATGCGGTGATTCCCCAGTGAGTCGAGGTGGCGGTGCGTCTTGATCTAGTGGGTCGGATGTGGTACAGCGCCGGGTTGTGGCTGAGGGTGATGACCAGGAATGCACGTTCGCTGCATGCTGGTGGTCAGGATACCCGTTGAAGCCGTGGTTGCTGGCTGGCTGTGTGACTCGCCTCACGAAAGCTTACCAGACCAGACGGGTGTCGTGTCTGGCGGGCAACTGCCCAGAGGTTGAAGTCGGGAGCTTGTATATATGTCCATCGCGCGGTAAACTCTAATTGCGTGATGCAGGATTTGTGTGACGTCAGGATGTTGATTCGTAGTTCGCATGTGGCGATGTAGATGCCGCCACACCGGTGCCGAAAGGTCGCGGAGGTACGAAAGCAAGTGACTACAGGCCTGTGGCAGTTTTATGCGCTCCTGCTAAAGTGTTCGAAGCAGCTATTTATCACATACAGCTGTTTATACTAACAGGTGAACGCACACTTGTCTGATGCGCAGCACGGGTTTCGTCCTGGGCGGGGTACAACCGGAAATTTACTTTACCTAATGACGCCACTGGTGCCAGCTGTTGATGCTGGACTACAAGTAGATGTAACCTACCTAGATTTTCGGAAGGCGTTCGACACAGTCGATAATAATGTGTTGCTGTTGAAATTGGCCAACATGGGTTTCACATCGCACACAATTCAATTCTTCGCGGATTACCTGCGCGGCAGACGTTAATACGTTGACTGTGGCGGTCGCTTTTCTGAGATGTATTACACGAGATCGGGCGTCAGCCAAGGAAGTAATCTTGGGCGGTTCCTTTTTATTCTAGTGGTGACGACTTACCGAAAGTAGTCAATGAGTCAACTTGCCTACTCTTTGCTGATGACCTAAAGCTGATTCATGTAGTGAAGTAGAACGCCGATCATGGCATACTGCAGCAGGATTTAGATCGAGTCACTAAGTGGAAAATTAACTATATTTCAACGTGGCAAAATGCTCTGTGCTTTCGTTCACCCGTGCCCGCACCCCGCTTTGGCATGAGTACGTCATAGAAGGTAAAGTGCTGCAGCGTGTTATGGAGTTCAAAGATCTAGGCGTTCGATTCACCGCTGATTTGGACTTTCGGAAACATATCGTAGAGATTTACAAAAAGGCATACCGTAACCTAGGTTTTGTTTTGCGACAGGTAAATGAATTTTCAAATATGAGTGCTCTTAGAGCCTTGTACGAGGCATTGGTACCAGAGCCACTTGGAGTACAACGCGGTTATTTGGTGTCCTAGTTAAGTCAAATCCAGTACGATGTTAGAGAGAATACAAAATAAGTATATTAGGTTCATGTGTTTGAGGTTACATGGAGTATATCCGGGATACCCATTGTTATATCCAACATTATTCATTTTGGGAATGGGTGGTTACTATAATTTAGAAACTAAGCTAGAACTAGCACTAGCCACGTACCTGTTCCATGTAATAATAGGTAAACTTTCTCACTTTGCTATACTACAGTCAATTCGGCTGTGCGTACCAGACGAGTATGTGAGCACGCGGCGGCAGCCGCGGCTGCTGGTGGTGCCCACTGAACCATGATGTAGATAGGTAATATCAATTTATTATCTCTCGTGATGAAGTAAATATTTGCGTTATTTATAATATAATATAAAACACTTAGGATAATGTATAGCATGTTGCATCCAAGGATCGTCATAAATCTCCCAATCTTCTATGATACCCCCGCTTGAGAAACTTGCTGCTTTATAATTAATACTATTTCCACAATAAAATAATGCAGCGTCAGCCATTTCCATCACTAATCTTTTCTTTTTATTAATCGTTCCCCAGTAATGAAAATTGAAATGAAAATTCACGCATTTTACATGTGTTATTAATAGATGTCATATCGGGGTTTGTATTCAATACGAGACATGTTATTTATTTACTTTCTAATTCTCGATACTGATATTTTAAACGTATAATGAGTTAGCTCCGATGTTATTGTGGTTTTATGCAGTAATGGATACTCATATAAATCCTAAATTCTAAAAGCCATCTGAATAGTTTTATCTCGTTCTAAATGTTTTAAAAGTGTTAGTCGTTCACGGTCTGATACTTTTATTTGCGACGCTCCGCATTGAACTCAATGTATATCTATTTGAAAACTAGCAACATCATAAGTAAGAATAACGCTATTTATGTTAGTGTTACTTCTGTTCAATAGACGTTCATATTTGTAATTTATCCTTATTTAGTGGTATCACTGCTAAAATTACCATTACTTTGAAATCCCCTAAATTCCAACCCCATAATGCAGCAACTTTATTTTCTGCTTCATTTAATGCGATGTATGATTTTATTGTTGACGTTATTCCCGAGTTTTTTATGCGGTCTATTTCAATACCATTTATTTCGTATCTGATGTCTTGAAACAAAGACTAGTGAAAGATTAGTGAATGTAACAGTTTTGTTGATCGGATTCCCATCTTTACCGAAGAGTTTTGCTTGTCCTTCGACATAAATTGAACTGGCTGATGGTAACACGTATATGTCCTGCTGGTGGATTGGGATTCTGATTTCATCGTTTTCTCTAAAGCTGTTATTGTAGGGATTGTACGAATAGACTTCATAACTTTCGATGTGTGGTGATTCAGTAATCTGTAGTATATTCATACGTTAAACCCTAGGGCTATAAGAAAATCTATATTTGCTTTAGTCCATTTCTCACGTCTTTGCTATGTTTTTCATTGACTTGGGTGTTTTTATAATGAACGATCATTTTGTTTTTCTTAAATGAAGACGTAGCTGAATATGTTATTCTACAAAGTTAATACAGTGACCAAATTGATCTACAATCTTAACAGATATAGAAGAAATTATATTTTTGTTAACTGGAAAGTTAATAACATTTTGCGGTATTTCCATGCACCGATGACCTGGATGAGTATAAATTCGTGAATAAAATGAGTTGGTAATCCATTGCAGTAAGAACCGTGAACAAGATCACATTCGACGCTGATCACGGACAGACTGCTGTTAATATTTTTGATCTTGAATTTAGTACTGAAAAGTATACCAAACCACACTCGTACTAATCTGATAAATGCAGTGGTGGTTGAAAGTATGTAACAAATTCCCATTTATTTCAAGAGATGGTAACCGTACTAGACATGCTTGTATACGCTTTTGTAAGATTCTGTTTATTTTATTCCTTTACTATACCAAAAATTCTTTAAAAAGTTTAAACAAAGATTTCCACAATTGAAAGGGTGATTGCGCTGAATATTATCATAATTATAGTGAACTTCAGAACCCACATATTTTATAAATTCCTAGGGAGGCTTAAGATTTCCATAACTGTCAAAATATTCAATGTAATGAACCAGGATTTTTAGAGCTATCCAAATTAATAACTCCACATTCTTTTTTAAAAGAATGTTTAGGGAGCTCATCTCTCATATAGACCTCTAAAATACGGAATATTATTTCCATACTTCAAAGTTTCCAAATTATTCAAAGCTCGTTTGGGTAGCCGATATTTTCGTTTTTTTCTTTCGATACGAAAATTCCGAGCACATCTTTATGTGGTTAAAGGTCCTTTTCAGATGCAAAGAGCCAAGAGCCTCCATATTTTCATTGTGTCTCTTCGATTCAGCATACAACTGTTTTGCCATGTTGAATTCATTTATGGTTTTAGCAATATCAGCTGCACCGCCAGCTAAGGCGCTGCAGATAATCCCGCAAAAATAGGAATCAAGGGTAATACACCACCAGATTTTGGTATAGGAATAATACGTGGATGTTGAATGGATGCATCATTAGCTAATTCTCTGACAGCAGCCATAGCTAATTCTATTGCTACTTTTTAAGGTTCCGTAGTAAACAAGGAACCCTTATAATAATAATAATAGACCCGCAGGGCAACATGTGGCGAGCTGTTGGGCAGTAGCGACCCCACGGACCCTATCTCCCGGGAGAAATCTTGTTCCTCATCTCTGGCTTGCCTTTATTGGCCGGCTGGAGTGAACACTGACGAGGAACAGAGCTCCCACCTCATTCTTGCCTTAATTGGCCGGCTTGAGTGGAGATTCGCAAGAGCAAACGTGCTCGGAGGAAGGAAGTATTTCAGTAAGTGCTCGTAGGGATCTTGACCATCTTCCGGGCTCTGGGATTGTTCTGAAAGCCGTGGAATACCTCTCCACTCCTCAAGCACCTCAGGACATGTTGCCCCCTTGTCGCTACGTCACTATGTGCTAGCGACAGTTTTCAGGGGCCCATTATTGAGTGTGCAAGTCACCCCCTGGCATTTTATCCATGTACATATAAAACATTGAGCAGGCAGGGGCCATAGTCCTTCCATAGTTCCAGGTCACCAGTCAACTTTAGCCACCCAAACCCATAGTCCAATATCTTTGTTTCCATATCCTGCAATAGTCCTACACCAACCGGGGGTTATCCTTGGGTGCACTTGCATAGTGCATACAGGGATAACCGTCGGTTGGTGCCTCATTTCATTAAAACGCCTAACGGGCCTCTGCAAGTTGGCTTCGGCCCCTCGTACGCCTTCCAAAGGTCCGGGACCCCACGGTCCCGAGAAATGTCAAAGACAAAAAAAAAAAAAAAAAAATTAAATGTTTTTTATGTTTTTTTAAGAAATATTTAAAAATGTAATTTATAAGTACTTTAAATGAAATAAAGGAGATAATAATAAATTTTTAAAATTTACACGCAGTTTTACAAGAGTTTGTTCAATTTTAACTAAACCGAAACCACAAAACAATATTCAATAAGGAGATTAAATTAACACCAAAATGTAAAAGAATTTTAATAAAAACTGCCGAACCGGAGGTGACATGACAGATGTCACCTCCGATACTAGAACAATGAACACAACAGGAAAATGAGAAAATCAAGACAAGAATGTTGACAAGATCGGCCACACGTCGTGCACGCCTACTACCTCCGGACTCGTCGCTCAGCTCCGCCTCGCCGCCGCCGGTACCCAGCCCCACTGTGAGCGCTGGAACGACACCAGCCGCGGCAGTTGCGTCGAGCTCGAGCGACGAGTATTTCTCTCCGCCCACGATGCCACCACCTGCTTGTCGACGGGGAGGACACAGGCCGCCGGTCGGCTTAGGGCCTCGAGGCCCACCGGCCTCTGATAGGGTCCCAGCTCCCGGCGGAAGTGTGCAGCGCATGAGATGGACACAATCCATCAACGAGAATGTCATGCGCTTATACTATGGGGCTACAGAAGGGGAAAACAACCTGACCGCGTACCGTGTTCGGATGCTCTCTCTTTTTCAGGTGCTTGAACCAGCTGTCAACGTTTCGGCACAACGACTGTCGGATCAGGTGCGGGTCATTCTGCGTAATCATATGTTGGATGACACTGTACTTGATCGCCTACGAAGTGAAATGCGGAATAGCCATGCCACCGCTCCCCCGTCGCAGACTGTTATGGTAGCACCACAGTTCACTATAAATCAAGTTGACGAGGGGATTGATGACATGGCTACAAACGTAAGTACCCAATACAATGAGGAATTGAGGAGTGCTTTGGAGCGTGCGATTCGGGAATATCGTTCCATGTCGCCCGAACTTAGACCACGCCTACCTCGTTTGCCCATGCATAACAAAAATGGGGCGCTGGTGGCTGTTCTGGATTCGCAGCTATCAAACTATTTTGATGACTGCGAAGACGTCACCGATACTCATTCGATTCTGTACTGTGCGGCTGTAGCGGCATGTCGTGTAGCTCACGTAAAATTTGCAAATGACTCTAGAGCTACACGACCGAAACCAGCCGTACCAGCTTGGCAGTGCAGAATTGAGCGCCGTATTGGTGGGGCCAGAGCGCTCATCGGCAAACTTATCTGTTTCAGGGAGGGCAATACTAGACCTAGAGTGATGAGCTTTGTGAGGCGGGCGTTCTCAGGAACTGATATTAGCCCTGAGGATTATGTGTCCCGTGCCACAGAGCGCATCGACTTCCTGAAGCAGAAAGTGTATGCATGGGCGAACCGTATTCGTAGGTATAAGCGGCGTGTGGAGCGATACACTCAGAATCGCACCTTCCAAAGTGATGAAAGGCGGGTATATAGGGCTTGGGAGCAACCGGACTAAGGTGTGGCTGACGCGCGCCTTCCGGATGATGATGCCATGTGTTCTTTCTGGCGGAGTATCTGGTCGGCGCCTGTCAGCCACACTGAAGGTGACTGGACTCGGGAAGTCGAGCGAGCCTGCGATCCAATACCAGAAATGGGGGCTATTACCATCTGCCCCCAAGATGTAGCTCGTACAGTTCGTCCGTTGCCCAACTGGAAGTCTCCAGGGCCGGACGGGCTGCACAATTTCTGGATAAAATGGTTCAAAAGGTCGCACGCTCGCTTGGCGGCTCAGTACCAGACTGCTTTGGAGTCTGGTTTGCTACCCCAGTTTCTAACAACAGGAGTTACCCACCTGCTCCATAAATCTGGGAGCACCGCGGACCCCAAAAATTATAGGCCGATTACGTGCTTACCGACGGTCTATAAAGTCCTTACATCCATTTTGAGAGCTAAAATATAACAAACATATAGACACCAACTCCATCATGTCTGCCTCTCAAAATGGATGTAGGAACGGGTCCCGCGGTACTAAGGAGCTACTCCTCATTGATATGGCCACTAGCCAACAATTTCGCCGTTCCCGAAAAGATCTGTCGACATGCTGGATAGATTATAAGAAGGCCTATGACTCGGTGCCACATACATGGCTCATGAGGGTGCTGGAGTTGTATAAAGCAGATGCAACTCTGCGCACCTTCCTGTTGTCGTTTATGGGGCAATGGAGGACGGTCCTTCGCTATCCAGGATGTCGAAATATCCAGAGGAATAGCGAACCGATAAGGATAGAGCGGGGCATATTTCAGGGCGATAGTTTGAGTCTGCTTTGGTTCTGCCTAGCCCTGAATCCTCTAAGCACACTGCTGGAGGGTTCAGACCTAGGCTATCGGCTGAGGAGAGGTGGTCAAGTTATATCTACATGGATGACCTAAAACTCTTTGCCCCCAACAATTTTCAACTGATGGAGCTACTGAAAGTAACTGAAACTTTCAGTAGAGCCATCAGGATGGAATTTGGTGTGGACAAATGTGCGGTCATGCATGTAAAGCGAAGGGAGATTGTGGAATCCGTGGGAACACAGCTCACGGATTCCATAAATTTTAGAGCCCTCTCCGCATCCGAAACCTGTAAGTATTTGGGTATGTCGGAAACCTTGGGCATCAATAAAAAAAAAAAAAAAAAAAAAAAAACTTTATTTCCAGCATCGCAATAACAACCATAAGAATAAGAAATACTTATAAAGAAAAAATAAAATACAAAACAACATCTCATGTCGTGCGTACAAATATTATGGTTGTTAGAGAGTAATTCACACTGACCTCCGTACTAGTAAAAACTGTATCACGGTAGGTCAGTCTTCCTCGTTCTCCAACAATCACACACTTAACAGCACTTTATAGTGAACATAATATTTTGAGACATTTAGCAGGTGTTCGGTATTAATTAATACATTCGTAAGGTACCCTAAAACTAAAAATTATTATGTATATGCAAAATATTTAGACAAAAAATTGTTATGAACAAGTTGTTGTGTTGATGTTTGTATGATGTTGTGTGTTGCTGTAATGAATGTCACTGACATGAAGCAATCGTTGAAGGAGCGCTTCTTTGGCCGCCTGAAGAAAGTATTTAATAGTTTTTTATCAGGCGGGAACAAGGTGCGCGCTTTCAACGGTTGGGTCATGCCGGTTTTGATGTACTCTTTCGGCGTACTCAAATGGACTCAAACCGAACTCGACGCCCTGGATAGGAGGGTCCGTACGCTGCTGACTGGATATCGAATGCATCACCCACGGTCATCGGTAATGAGACTGTATATCCCGCGAAAGTGTGGAGGTCGAGGTTTTTTAAATGCTAAGACTCTCCACAATCGCGAGATATTATTATTATTTATTTATTTATTAAAACTTCATGCACAAGTAAAAATACTGTACAAAGGCGGACTTAATGCCTGAGGCATTTTCTACCAGTCAACCTTAGGGTGATGCAGAGAAAACATGGCAGGTGCAACATAAGGGATAGATAACTTGAAAATTAATACATACTAATACATAGATACATACATACATATAAACCGAATAAATTTTGTCAGGAGAAATAACGATAGGTAGAGGAGAAAACAAATCCAGCCAATCAGCGCTGCAATGATTCTGCCAACTTTTTACGAATATGTTCACGTGCCTTCACTTTGAAAGATAATCGACTGGTTGCCATCCTGATGTTCAGAGGGAGCGCATTCCAAAGAAAAACCGCCTGGACAGAGAAAGAAGAGTGAATAAAACCAGAACGGTGAGAAGGACATCGTAGAAGACGATTGTTAGTAGAACGAAGATTTTTGCTATGGGCAGAGCATAGGTATTGAACACGGGAAGTCAGGTAAGAAGGAGAAGTGGCATTGTCCAGTATAGAATACAACATAGACATAGCCCTCAACTCTCTGCGCTGACGTATGGGTAACCATTTTAAAAGCAATCGGTGTGCAGACACATGATCATACTTACGAAGATTGAAAACGAATCGAATGCAGTTATTTAGAAGGCGGTCAAGTTTATTGAGGAGATCTGCATTCAGGTCATAGTAACACACATCACCATAGTCTATCATGGGAAAGATTAGGGACTGTACAAGCATTGCCTTTATGTGTGATGGGAGAAGGTTTTTCAACCGATAGAGCGACCGTAGCGTTCCAGTGACTTTTTTACTTACAGTCGTGACCTGTTTTCGCCAATCAAGACATGTGTCAACATGCAGACCAAGATCCTTAACATCGGAGCTAAACGGGATGACAGAGTTGTCGAACACTAAAGGTGGCACAGTTAAGCCATTCAGCTTCTTCATACTATGGGTGCTCCCTACAATGATAGCCTGGCACTTGGTAGGATTAACCGCCAACCCAAAACGATCAGACCAGTTTTTCACCACACCTAAATCCCGGTTTAGCTCCTCAATTGCATCGGATATGTTGTCAACACTTGCCTGACAATAAAGCTGCAAATCGTCAGCATAAAGATGATACGCAGTCAGAAGCTCAGTGGTAATGAGATTGATAAAAACGGAGAACAAAAGAGGAGATAATATACCGCCTTGAGGAACGCCAGCAGCAAGATCACACCAACCCGACGAAGAGTCTCCAGCACGAACAGATTGCTGACGTCCCTGAAGATAAGAGGAAAACCATTCCAATATCTCCCGAGAGACTATAAGATAGGAAAGGATGGATAAAAGGACTTCGTGACTGACGGTATTAAAAGCATTGGAGAAGTCAATTAACACTAAGACTGTAACTTTAGTGTCTTCCATTCCACGCCTTATATCGTCAGTCACTTTAAGGAGAGCTGAAACGGTACTATGAGATATGCAGTCTCAGGGAATATTTCTTAGAAGCCGACGTGGGGATGCATCGAGATGTGGTCGCGGTGGACAAGGGTCTCACCCCGCTCTCCTTGGCTAAAGAGAACTGGCGCAAGCCTGCAGTGCTTGACACTAACGATCGCAAGGAGGTATGGCAGAATAAGGAGCTTCACGGACGCTTCTTCCGGGCCCTACATGGACCCGATGTAGATTTACTAGCGTCCGTAGCCTGGCTGCGTTTTGGTGACCTATTTGGGGAAACCGAAGGTTTTGTCTGTGCAATTATGGACGAAGTTATGATGACGAACAATTACCGGAGATTCATTGTAAAGGACGGGACGGTTGACATCTGTCGGGCATGCCACCGCCCAGGAGAATCAATCCGACACATTGTCTCCGGGTGTTCTCGTTTAGCTAACGAAGAGTACTTGCATAGACACAACCTTGTAGCCAGGATTATCCATCAGCAACTTGCTCTGAAATACAGTCTTGTGGAATGTGGAATCGGAAGTGCCGTACTACAAGTATGTGCCCGACCCAGTTCTCGAAAGTGGAAATATCACATTGTACTGGGATCGATCCATCATCACTGACAGGACTATTGTTGCCAATAAACCTGATATAGTGGTGGTGGATCGAGTAGAGCGGCGCACAATGATTATTGACATAACGGTCCCGCATGACGGGAACCTCGTGAAAACCGAGAAAGATAAACAAATCAAGTATCTTGACTTGGCTCGCGAGGTTGTCGACATGTGGGATGTGGACTCAGCGATCATTGTGCCGATAGTCGTATCAGCCAATGGCTTAATTGCCAAGAGTCTCGACCAACACCTAAGGAGGCTCTCGTTGGGCGGCTGGATCAAGGGCTTGATTCAGAAAGCGGTACTCCTAGACACGGCTCGCATTGTCAGGAGGTTCCTCTCTCTGGAGCCCTGACCGCCGGTAGCTTGGACCCTGTTCCCGATACCGGTGGGCTACAATTTTTTATATTTTTAATTGTTTTTTTATATATTTTTTTAAGAAATATTTAAAAATATAATTTATAAGTTTTTTAAATGAAATAAAGGAGATAATAATAATGTTTGTTTATTTGCCAAAAACAGTGATTACATTTCCTTATAGTCTACATTAATAACTAGGTTTACAAAAACAAAATAAGACGCAAAGGAAGCATTTTGCTTATGAACTCCACACTAGGTCGAGCCTGTCTCGTGGAGTCAATGGGTGGTATTACCATATAGTGAAAATGCGCATTACATTGATACATATGAAAAAAGCTAATTTTTAGGGAATTAAAACATTGTTTAGGTTTAAAAATGCAGTTAAAACAGTAAAAAAAAAAAAAAAAAAGAAAGATTAAAACAAAAAGGAGGTTAACAGACTATTATGGCAATGTGCACTATGTGTAAGAATGTGAGTGAGTGTTTGTGAGTGAGAGAGAATGTGAGTGTGTGTAGGCATGTGTTAGTGTATTATGAAATTACCTTTAAAAGAGATTCAGATTCACCATATGATTGGGCTAGCAGCCATTTGCGAACAATCTTTTTTACTTGGCTTGTTCTAGAGTGACTGATACCACACATTCTTACCGCTTTGTTGTATATGTGGCTGAGCAAGAATTCTTGCATGTGTTGTGCAAAGGACAATGCAACCGATTGGCCCAAAAATATGAAACCCAATGTGCATAATTGAAACCTATGCCAAACGTTAGTACTAATCATCCATGACAACTTTTACTATGGGGACAAATAAATCTATCCCAGTAAAAAAAAAATGCAGGGTAAGAAATGTTTTAAAAAAGTGTCGATTTTTATGACTTAATTATACTTATTATTTAGAAATAACTCTGTATCTCATTATAAATGAACTGTTATATAGTTCTTATGGGAAATAAATATCTTTAAACCTAAATAAATAATAGCCCCCCCCCCCCCCCCCCCCCCATGAAATCAGCGTTTTGTATGGATAATAACAACCATGAACACGAATGTTTTAAAACTTTTATGCACTAATGTTTAAAAACTAAGTTATTGAATATGCCACTTAGATTAAGCGACAAAAATAAGTTTTGGCTTAAGGTTTGTATAGTAGTTTGTCAATTCTGAATCCTACATCCTATTTGTCCATATTTATGTTTACTATTGGCGATATTTTAAATGTTTAAAACAAACAAAACCTATAAGTAAGTGATATAAACATCGACACTTTTTCAAAATGTTTGTTATCCTGTATATTTTTTTTACTGGGATAGATTTATTTGTCCCCATAGTAAAAGTTGTCATGGATGATTAGTACTAACGTTTGGCATAGGTTTCAGTTATGCACAATAGGTTTAATTTTTTTGGGCCAGCGGTCAAAGGAAAAGTTGCATTGTCCTTTGTACGCGTCCTTATTGAAGGACACTTGAAAACTCGACGTTTGAGAAGCTGCGAGTATTCCGGGGTCTGTGTTATGATTTTATGCTGTTTCGGTACCATTTTTAATATATGTAAGTATATAATTGTCGGACATTGAGTAATTCGGCTTCTTTGTACAAAAGGGCTGTGGGGTATCTAAAAGGCTTCCTGAGCATGACTTTCAAAACCGATCGTTGTGCTCGTTCGCTTTGGATCATGGTGGTGATTCCAACTCCACCCCATACGGTTATACAGTAACACAGAAAGTATATAATTGTCGGACATTGAGTAATTCGGCTTCTTTGTACAAAAGGGCTGTGGGGTATCTAAAAGGCTTCCTGAGCATGACTTTCAAAACCGATCGTTGTGCTCGTTCGCTTTGGATCATGGTGGTGATTCCAACTCCACCCCATACGGTTATACAGTAACACAGAATTGACTCACATAGTGCCACATATACCATGTTAAGAGTGTTTTTATTGGCAGAGTTACGCAAGAGTTTCATTATGTGAATCAATTTTCTAGTGCGTTTGGCCACCAGGTCAAAATGGGGCTTGAAAGAGAGCCGCTGGTCTATTATAACCCCCGAATATTTGATCCATTCTACCCTTTTAATTTTCTGGCAGTTGCACTGGAGAGAGTTACAGGTTGCAGAGTGGATAATGATGTCAAGTGATAGTTTAGGCGCTGAGGCCTGTGTTTTATGGAAACACAAATAGTTCGTTTTGTCGATAGTTAACGAAAGAAGATTGTAATCGAGCCAACATTTGATACTAGGCAAACAATTTTGAGCCTCTTTATGCACTGATTCCCATGATTTGCCATGAAGGAGAATAACCGTGTCATCAGCATAGCATATGATATCTGCATTTTGTATTAATGTGCGATGTATATCATTTATGTAGATGATGAACAAGGTCGGGCCGAGAACACTACCCTGTGGGACTCCAAAGATCATATTTTTCTGACAGCTGGTGTTCCCACCCACTTTCACACACTGGCGTCTATTAGTTAGATAGGTTTTAAACCAGTCTAATGACAGTCCTCTGATACCAATGATCTCAAGTTTCTTTAGGAGTATAGGTATTGCAACGGTGTCAAACGCCTTGGCAAGATCTAAAAACACTCCCAAGCACTTTTTATTATTGTCTAGATAAGACGTTACTAGTTTGGTCATGCGGCTCACTGCATCTTCAGTAGATTTTCCACTCCTAAAACCAAATTGTTTATTGGAGATCAGCTTGTTCGACTCTAAGAAGGAAAACTAAGCGCTTATTCGCTACCTTTTCTAGAATTTCGGAGAAGATTCCTAATAGTGATATAGGCCTATAGTTCGCAGGGTTATCTTTTGATCCATTCTTAAATATAGGGACGACTCTAGCTTCTTTCCATTTATCGGGGAATATACCTGAACTTAGACTAAGGTTGATGATGTAGCAGCCGTGATGCGGCTCCGGGCCAAGAACGTGGCTCCGGGGCCCGACGGGATCCACGGCTGCGTGCTAGCCCTCGCTCTGAAGGAGCTCGAGCCCCAACTGAGAGGACTCTACACAGCGTGTCTTGAGCAGGGCCAGTTTCCCACTTTGTGGAAATCTGGTCGTCTGGTCCTGCTCAGGAAGGCGGGGCGCCCGGCGGACTCGTTTTTTGTTTGTTCGTTTGAACGCACTAATCTCTGGAACTAACAGTCGAATTTGAAAAAATATTTTAGCGTCTGTTACCCTAATTCTTGGCTATAGGCTATTTAGAGTCTTTAGATTTTTTGTATGTTTGTATTTGTTTGTAATTTACTTATTAATTCAGTTCGGACAACAATATGGTCCAATTTGTTAGTAAAATAAAAAATAAAAACCTTATCACTAGTAGTACACAAAACAAGAATAAGAATAGCTGGTGACTGCGGCAGGATGTGCAGAGAACGATAAGTAAAGCAAGGAATATGCTACCTGACCATTCTCCCCACATAGTGCCTCAGAAAAGGGAAGTAAGGACCACGGTTTTCAGGATGCTATTGTCACTGACCCGCGTTCTACGCATCATAGTGCTGCTAGACGAGGTGGGCAAGCTGTTCGAGCGAGTAATCGCAGCCCGCCTCGTCGGCCACTTGTGCAGAGAGGGGCCGGACCTGGACGACAGTCAGTTCGGGTTTCGGCATGGGCGCTCCACGATACACGCTGTGTCGCGGGTGAGAGTCCTGGCGGAGGAAGCGGTGTCTCGGGGCGGGGTGATGTTGGCGGTGTCCTTGGACATATCCAACGCCTTCAACACCCTGCCCTGGAGTTGTATTCGGGAGGCACTGCGCTATCATGGTGTGCCTCCCTACCTCCGCCACATCGTTGGGGCTTATCTGTCGGAGAGGTGTGTCACCTACGTGGGACGTGATGGCGGAAACCAGCGCCGCATGTCGTGCGGTGTTCCACAGGGCTCGGTTTTAGGGCCGCTCCTGTGGAACATCGGGTACGACTGGGTGCTGAGGGGCGAGCTCAGGCCGGGGGTAGACCTGACGTGTTATGCGGACGACACGCTGGTCACTGCCCGGGGGAGCTCGCACAGGGAGGCAGCCGGATCCCCGCCCTGGGACCTGGAGGCGAAAGTACTCGCGTCATCGTATCGGTGGCGCGAGGAAGCGCGGGCGCGGGGTGAGCGACCGATGCAGCGACACGTGGAGCTGCATCGGTCTCAGCTTCGCGAGGTCCTGGTGGCGGAATGGCGGGACAGGCTTTGGCGCCCTACCGCCGGCCTCGACGTCGTCGAGGCGGTCCGGCCGGTGCTCGAGCGCTGGCTCGGGAGGAGGCACGGCTCCCTGTCGTTTCGGGTGACGCAGGTGCTCTCGGGGCACGGTTGCTTCGGGAAGTACCTGTGTCGCATAAACAGGGAGCCGGACGCCCGGTGTCACCACTGCGTCGACTGCCGGGAGGACACGGCACGGCACACGCTGGCAGAGTGTGCCGCTTGGGAGAAGCCGCGCCGTGTCCTCATCTCAGAAGTAGGCAGTGACTTGTCGCTGCCGGCCGTAGTGAATGCTATGGTTGGCGGCGCCGAGTCCTGGGACGCGGTGGTTCTGCGAGACGACCGTCTCGCAGAAGGAGGCTGCGGAAAGGGAGAGGGAGATCTCGTCCACTCACCCGGCCCGCAGCAGGCGCACCGGGCGTCGGCGGAGGGCGGACAACGCCCTCTTCCGGCCCCCCTAAATGGGTCCAGGGGCGACGGACTCGGGGACGTCCGTCGCCCCCCACTCATCAGGACCCGAGGTGGCGGCGCGTAGTGTTCCACGCGCGCCCCTCTGAGACGTCGCGGGGGGAGTCAAACACCTCACTCCCCCCCCTGACCCGAGAGGAGGCCCGCAGTGGCGGGCCGGCACTGGCCGGGGGTTGCGGAAGATTCTTTCGTTCCCGCGACCCCCGGCGTAGGTGTGAGTCGGAACACCGGGGTGGTTTTTAGTCAGTAAGAGTCTGACAGACCCCTCCGCCCGCAAAAAAAAAAAAAAAGGTTGATGATGTAGGTTAGTGGAGTTAAAATTTCACTTCTAATTTCTTTGATAATTTTGGGTGTAAGACCATCAACTCCGGCAGCACTGTCATCCTTAAGGTTAGCAATCAGTTTGTCAATCTCATAGACATCAGTAGGTTGCATATAAAAAGTAAGCCCTAGTGGTTCTCCTAATTTTTGTTTTGAAACCACTGACTCCTGAGTTTAATATGTCATTTAGAATTTGGCTTGCCAAATTTGTGCCAACAGAGGAGAAGTATTCGTTGCAGTAGTCAACTGAATCTTGAGCCGTAGATTTACATTTAAGTAGGTCGCTAGAACTGCTTCTATTACTGTGTTGCTTGGTGATTGTTTTTATAGTTTTCCATAATCCTTTAGTATCTGATTTGTTTTCTTCTAACTTTTTACTTTCGTGTTCGTGTTTAAGCTTGTGAACTAGATTGGTGAAAAAGTTTCTGTAGCGAGTGTAAACGAGTTTCCTTGTTTCATCTTTTGGGTGTTTGTTAGCTTCTTTGTGGAGTTTATCCCTGTGATTCATACATTTTATAAGGCCAGGTGTGATCCAAGGCTTCCAAATATACTTAGAGCGGCTAATTGTCTTTTCAGTTGTGTGTTTGTTTAATGCATCTGCTAGAAGTTTGTGAAATTTGTTGGTTGCTGCATTAGCGTCTAAATCTGTTAGCACTTCATTCCAGTCAATGACACGGAGGTCTTCTATTAGCGCGGGAAAGTTGATTTTGGTGATAGTTCGTTGTTGGCATTTAGTGCCAGTTGGAGTGACCGTATTGTATCCCATCATTACCAACTTGTGATCGGTGATGTCAGCTTCACAGATGACACCTAAAGCTCTCTGATGTCTCGATTTAAAAAATATGTGATCTAGGCACGCATCCAGTCTAGTTGGCTTGGATATTACTTGCTTCAAACCATGTTCAGACATAAGGCAAGCAAATTCTGACGAAGATTTGTCAGACATAAACAGAAGGTTTATGTTGATATCACCGGTCACTATAATTGTTTCGTATTTATTGACTGAATTGAGGATTTTGTCAAGAGAGGAAATAAACTGGTCAACCTGTCTATGCGAGGGAGATCGGTATATGGCAATTAAACAAATATCTTTAGAGAGCTGGAGTAAGAGTGATTCCGCGTCTTGAAGATCAGGCTCCAAAACCGAAGCGTTCCAGCATTTTCTGACGTATGTTACAACCCCTCCGCATTGGTTGAGATTATTTTCAGTAGAGTAAGACGTGTAACCCTGTATCTGACTAACTACCGGACAACCTCTCAGCCAGCATTCAGTGAGAATAATAACATCGTAAACTATGTTAAGTCGTTTTAATGCAATGCAAAATGTATTGAAATTGTGCTGTAAACTGCGTATGTTGAATGTCAATATCTTAAAGTTATAATTAGAAGTCAAGGAATTCTGGCAAACTTCAAGTCTATCGAGTTCTTGGCACTCCAGATTAGTACTGTTATCTAATTCATTCACAAAAAAAATTGCCATTTGAACTTAAAGTTACAGAACGGTTGGTATAAGCAGCAAGGATATTTGGCGTCAAGAACTCTGTGATGTAAGTTGAAGATAAGTAACGACAATACGCGAGTAAGCGACCGGTATACTTGTAATGCATTAATAAAGCCAGGGTCTATTGCCTTTAATAGCGCGCAGCTAAGTGTACTCTTTTGCAGGTTTGTTGTTTTTGTATACAAGTGATATACTTGATAAGCAAGTGTAAGTACGAGTAGTATGGCTGGTGGTGAGGTGTGTGTGTTTTGTTTGTGTATCTGGAATGGAAAAGTGGATCTTCTTGGAGTGTAATTCACGTAATAAAACAGGCGTGAACTTCGGTTTGTACTGGTGTTTTGGTTGTAGTGTTTATGGATATTTGTGTATGCGTGTAGTGTACACAAGTGCGTGTCGTACAGGTTAATTAATTTGAAAACATAGAAAATACAACTTGGTGGGGTTAAAAACAATAAAAGCCAAAGAGAAAAAAGGTTCTTAAAATTATTGGTCCTCAAGCGCCTGTGCCGGTGACAAACCGTGGTCTGGGTCAGGAGTATCCATCGCTTGGTAGGGGCCAATCTTCTCGTCCAAGTCAGTTGTCGTCCGGATGGGAATAGATGGCTGCTTCTCAGCTTTCCGTACGTTGATGGTGCCATTTCGTACCTAGCAGTAGGTAACGGAAACCGTGTACTTATGCACGTGTCCGAGCCTCACGAAATAAAAATCTATTGGTGGCAGTCAGGCGCTCGTTTATATAGACTTTATTGGAGGTTCCCTTTATTATATCGTTGGAGGTAAGCGGACGTCGATCTTTCGCAGCTTTTAGAATCTGTGTGCGTGTGGCACGCCGCGTAAGTCTTAAAACAATAGACCTCGGTTTGCCCGTCAGGTTAGTTCGTCGTGGGCCCGCGCGGTATGCCTCTATGTCAGTTTCTGAAAGATGGAAACCAATTTTCCTTGCTGTCAACATAGTGATATGCACGAGATTTTCATTATTTTCTTCTTCAATTCCGATTATTTCGAGTTCATTTCTAAGGTTACTTTGCTCGTAGGTATTTAACTTGTGATGCAGTTCGGATATGGAGCTTTTAAGCAATATTATTTCCTTGTCTCTGGCCTCTATTTTTCCATTAAATTCCTCGAGTTTCTGATTGATGGCTTCGGAAAAATTCGTCAGCTTCAAACCGATATCCGTGTTTTGTTTTTTCAGATCAGATACCTGTTGTCTCAGGGCCAATGCCTGCCGGGGTTGCGGGTTTGTCTGAAAGGGATATCGCGACCTCGGCACACAGGCAACGGAAGGAACACGGGTGGGTTTTAGTCAGTAAAAGTCTGACACGCCCTCCCGCTCCACCCAGAGCGGGAGAAGTTATTTGATAATTTCCCAACCAAAAAAAAAAAAAAAATATTTATAAGCGGCAGCGGAGTCTCCTAACACAGACATTGTTTGCTTAAAAGGAGGTTCCAAACACGAAGCCCTTTTTGTAAACTAAAGCATAAATAAAAACATTTTTTTTATAAGCCAATTGAGAAGACTGCTCTCTCCAGTATCCATCATAAGACTGATGGATCATGAGTTGAACATTTAATAATATTTTATTTATTAATTCAACTGTTTTCAGAAGAAGAAAACCTAACATTTCTTTTTCCTTTACTTCTAAGAACTGTCTCGACTAGATATATACGGTATTTTGCTGTGGGGACGGGCTGCAGATATTAATTCTATCTTTATTCTGCAAAAGAGGGCTGTCAGAGCCATATATAACCTCCGCAGACGCGAATCTCTAAGGGAACTGTTTAAGAAAATTAACATCATGACGGTACCTTGTCAGTATATATTATATATGAAAACATTATGTATGTTCGAAAAAATCGACATCTTTTTAGTAAGATAAGTGACAGGCATAATTATAACACTAGAAATAGGAACAAATTAGATCAACCACGTTTCAGATTGTCTAAAGTGCACACTTCTTTTATGGGGTACTGTGTAAAATGTTATAATAAAATACCACTCGATATTCTTCAACTGAATGAGAAGAAATTTAAAACATGCATTAAACGCACACTATGTAGACAAGCATATTATAAGTTGGACGATTATATCGATGATAAAAATGCTTGGCTTAATGCTGGTCCTGCTCCACAGCCACTTGGGCTCACTAGTTAAAAAAATTAATGTTTGGAAGAGTTGCTTCCCCTTTTTATTTTTCTGACATTACGAACTTAATGTTTATTTTTTATTTAAACAAGTTTAATCGTTGAATGTTCCAATGGATAATGATTTTCTTTCTTTTTGGTAGTAACATTCTATTAATCTCTCAAATACATTGCAAACTATAGTTTTGTATAATTTAGAAGCATTTATACAATTTTTGTAAATGTGAGTACCATGGAGCCGTATTTTATGTTATTAAGATGTACATATGTTGACTTGAAAGAGCACGGCAGTTGAGAGTTTGTCATGCTCACTTAAATGTCTCGCTGATGGTGGCGAGTGTGTTGGATTATTCGGTTCCCTACAAAATGGTTGAGCTGGATGGTGCTGATCCATGCGTCACGTTCGTGAACGGGTGCCGTCAGTAGGAACTGGTCAAGTCTTAGCCATGGCTGATTTTAATTTTTGAATTGTTCTATGTTTTATCTTTGTATTACGGACGCTTCTAACGTGCACGTCTTTCTACATTGTTCTCACATGTATAATTTCAACAAGAATGATGTAACCAATACTTTGTAACAATTTATTTTATTTAAAAGAGTGTCCGTGGACTTCCTTGCCCGTTCTTCTCCATAGGTACCTACTACGCTTTGGAATGGGCAACTAGCTTCATATTTTTGACTGACCGATTCCTTGACAATTCAAAAGTGCCTGTAATGGTTTAATTGAAATAAATGCTTTGAGTTTGAGTTTGAGTTTATCATGGTTTGTATTACCAGCATCTTTTGAAGCAACTAATAGTTTAAATCTCTCAACTAATTCGTTAGGGTCATCCCAATATACTAGGTCAGTATTTTTTTGTATTTCTTCAACATTGGTAAGTATCGCCCCAATTTAGTGTGAATAATATCGTTTGACGTTTCGGAAAACAATGGTCTGATTATTTCACGACAATTTATAACTTTATCACCTTTTATTTGACCTCAAGGATTGAAGTCTCTCTAATGAACATTTTTATAATGCAATATATCTTTGTAGACAACTTTATACGAGTATTTGCTGGATATTAGTTTTAAATCAGGTTTTTTTTTCAAAGTAAAAAAGTCTTTCAGAAATTGTAGGATTTATCACCGATTTGAATCAAAATTACACTATCGTTATTCAAAGTGTAAATTTTAGAAAATGATACTACTGAATTTCCCATCGATAAAGTTTTGTTTTCACCTCTTATTCCAAACGGTATATTTACACCATCATAAATATCATAGATATCCTGACCCTCTAATGAAATTTCATTAGAGGGCACGATTGGTTAACCTAAATTGGTTGAAAAGACAATTTTGCAGAATTAAGTTTTGGTTCGTAACAGTCCTCAAACTTTGTAGATAAGCTAGTATTGATTTCATCCAATTAAATATCTGCCGAATTAGTGAGTTTTGTATTTTCTAAATGTTTTATTTTTTCCATAGTTATATTCGAATCAACAACAAGTTTTAGCATTTTATCGAGTGACAAGTTCATTGAGTGTTCCTGGTCCTTTATTTGTTTTATTTTATTCTTTATAGAGTCTACAGACTTCATTAATTCTATTCTAATATTTTTCTGCATGTTATATTATAACAACTGCGTTCAGCTAAAGAACAAATTATACTGAATTTGATTTTACATGCTAATTACTTATAATATGTACATCTTAAAAATAGTCAGTCTTTAATAAATATATCAAAATTCTGTCTGTACCTTCCGTTATTTAATGACGATTCTTTATTAATAAGTAGAAAATTATAAGGTTCACTCCAAACAGTTTGACAAATGTGTATCAATTTTCGTCCACAATGACCTTGAACACAAAGATATTCAACAAAACTACATTGATGGCAACAATTATCTTTGGATTTTCCTGGAAAAATATGCGCTGAACGTCGGCATTATATACAAACCTCCAGATACGAATTGCAAAAACTTTATAGAGTACTATTCTTCACAACTCCGACAGAAACGACGATGCATTGTTTTCGACGACTTCAACCTCGACTTATTAAAACCGGACAGGACTACGATAACCTACACAAATATGATCAAAGAGACTGGATACAAAATACTAAACAAAACAAACAAAAAATATTCAACCCGAACTACCAGTACCACCAAGACAATATTAGACCATGTCTGCTCAAACCTCTCCAAAGACAACTTTCACATGGCTGTCATTGAATCATCCTTATCTGATCACAACCATATATACCTGGAACTAAAGAAATATCAACGACCACCCAAAAAAATACATCACTACACAGCCATTGACTACACAAATCTATACAAAGAAGTCTCTAATGCCAACTACATAACAACAAACAACGACTACCATGCTCTAGAGAGCTTTATACAGGATAAAGTAAAAACAAACACAAAAAAGAAATCAAAAATCCTAAACCTACCCAGAGACGATTGGATCAACCGGAAAATTACGAGGGAAATTGACAAACGAAATATACTATGGAGGAAATCTAAAAATGATCAAAACAATGACGACTTCAGAACGGATTTTATAACAAAGAGAAACGAAGTGCAACACTTTATGAAGAAAGAAAAACGACAATATTTTTTTAACAAATTCTCTAAATGCAAATCAAATCCAAAGAAGATGTGGTCCTTAATCAACGTTCTATCTAATAACAATCCGGTCACCGCCTGCAAAATACCTAAGCTAAACGTAAACAACAAAACCATTAGCGACCCTATCGAGGTATGCGAAACTTTTAACAACTTTTTTGCGTCCGTAGGAAAGCTCCTAGCCAGTCAAATACCACACAAATTCCACAATAACCTAACATACACCACAATTAATAATAACCCTAATACAATTAACCAATTAGATACCCTAACGCCTTGTACTGGCACTGAAATCATAAAAATAATTGATAATTTGGACCCCAGTTGTAGCTCAGGAATTGATGGCATCACCACCAAAACTATTAAATGCATAAAAAACCTAATAGCGGCCAACCTAACAGATTGTATCAATGACTGTTTTAAGAGTGGTACATTCCCAAATACTCTCAAAATTGCGAAAGTCAACCCTATATACAAATCCGGCACAAAGACAGATCCTGGGAATTATCGACCCATATCGGTATTACCGGTACTATCAAAAATTTTTGAACGTTTAATTTACACTAGACTAGAAAAATACTTAAACGACATTAATTATATTTATGATCGGCAGTTCGGTTTCCGACCCAAATCAAACACTTTATGCGCCACAATCGATTTAGTCACCACCATTAAAACAAATATTGACAAAAAAAACATTGCGCTCGGTATTTTTATTGACTTAAAAAAGGCATTTGACACGGTATCCCATAAAATCCTATTATTAAAACTAAAAAGCATTGGCATCACCGGAGAAATGTACAATATCCTCTCCTCATACCTTGACAATAGAAAACAAATTGTTAAAATAGGAAACACGATGAGTAAACCATCTCTCATAGAATTCGGTGTTCCCCAGGGATCTTTGCTATCCCCCCTTTTATTCTCTATTTACATAAATAATATTAAAGACTTAGGCTTAACTGGACAACTAACTTTGTACGCCGATGATACTTGCCTTTTCTATTTCGGCAACAACATAAACAACATTGTAGCTGACGCGCAAAAAGATTTGGACATATTATACAACTGGTTTAGCTCTAATTTACTCACCATAAACGCATCAAAAACATCGTACATAATATTCTCAGCTAAAAATAAAAAAAATCTTGACCACCCAGCCTTACACATAAACAACACCAAAATCATCAAAAGTAACTGTGAAAAATATCTCGGACTCAGGTTAGACAACAAACTCACTTTTCAAGAACATATTGATTACGTAAAAACAAAAATAACATCAAATTCTAAATTCGAATTCATTTATTCACGTATAAATAGAGTAAATACAATCGGTGGTTTCCATGTTACATTATTTGGTCTTATAATTCTATTTAGCCTGTGGTATGGCATGTGAATCGTTTTCTTAAAAGTAAAAAGGAATAAAGAAATATAAATAATGGTTAGTCTTAGCCCGTGGTCTTAGCCAATACGTGTCTCCTAAATTCATAGTCTTATATAATGTCAATAAAACAATTATGTGCCTGGTAAAATACATTGTCAAATGCCAATAAAACTCAGTCATTTCTACGTTGAATTAATAATACACAACACACATTATTTAAAATATTTATATATAGAATATTTTCCTTATTCCTGTAGCCATTCATTTACCGAGTAAATCATTCTTTTAAGCAGTAGCTCTTTAAGCTTTTTCTTAAATTTTGGTAGGGGGAGATTTTGAATGTCTGTTTGTAACCTATTATAAATTTTAACGCACATAGCTGAGCAATTTTTTTTGAACACCGCAGTCTTTGGTGCAAAATCTAACACTAGTCGCTGACCATGTCTGGAGTTACGAGGGTAGACATTATCCCGTGTATAAATATCACGAGCTCTTACAAATAGATTAGGATTGGACTTTACGAACACACAAACTTCAAAAATGTACATACTCGGTAGGGGTAATATATTGAGTTTATTAAAGTGAGGTTTACATGACTCATAAGGAGGAGTACCAACAATTGCTCTTATGCATCGTTTTTGGGAGAGAAACGCCCGCTGGGAGTCTGTTGAGTTTCCCCATAGTATTAACCCGTATCGTAGCACGGAAGCTACATGGCCATGGTATGCCAACAATACCGTACTTTGGTTAGACGTAGTTCTTAGTCTGTTTAGGACATATACGAAAGTGTTAACTCTCTTGCAGACTCCGTCAACGTGTCCTTTCCAGTCTAGGTATTTGTCCATGGTGAACCCTAGAAATCTTACACTGGTAGATTCATTTATTTTTATACCGTCATATGAAATATGCCTTGGAAAAATTTTTGATCCACGGGTTTGGAATTGTACAAAAGTCGTCTTATTGATATTTACTTGTAAATTGTTCCTTACTAACCACTCTATAACTAAATCAATTGTATTGTTTATATCAATGTCAAAGTTATTATTAATTATACTGTCATATGCTAATATTATTGAGATGTCATCTGCAAATAATATACATTTTTTAGTAAGAATGTCAGGTAAATCATTAATATATATAAGAAAAAGGAGGGGTCCGAGGATACTTCCCTGCGGAACGCCGTAACTGTTAACAAGATACTCAGACCTCTCTTGTTTTACCGCTGTATTATGTTCACAAGGTATTTCTACACATTGTTCGCGATTACTCAAGTATTGTTCTAACCATTGTAACGCTGGGCCTCTGATACCATAGTTCTCCAGCTTTTGTAGAAGCAGATCATGAGAAACGAAGTCAAATGCTTTTGACATGTCAAAAAATATTACTATTGTCTGCTTTTTCTTGTCAATGTTTACTAGGATATTGTGTACTAAATCGAATGCAGCAAGTGTAGTTGATTTTCCCTTTTGGAAGCCATACTGTTCATTCTTAATTAATTTGTACTTATTCAAATACGAAGATAATCTTTTATGCATAGCCTTTTCAAATATTTTAGACATGATAGGGATTAAAGTTATGGGTCTGTAGTTACCCATTTCTGTTTTCTCTCCTTTTTTATGCAATGGCTTGACTACTGACTTCTTTAGCCGGCTAGGGAAATTTCCTTCCTGGAAGGATAAATTTATCAGGTATCCGAGCACGGGGACAATACTGACGACACATTTTTTTTAAATATCGGTTGTAATACCATCATAACCGACAGAACTTGTATTGTTTAAGGACATAATAATATTTACAATTTCAATGTCTTCTATCGGTGTAAGAAATATGCTATTGTTTGTACGGTTTTTATTTGAATTTTGTATGTTATTATTATCACTGTTCGATAGTTGTATTAGGTAATTATTGAAATGATTTGCTATGTCATAAGGATTGGTTACCATACCATTGTCAGTTTTTATTTCATTTATGAACTCTTGAGTGGCCTTATATCCTATATCATCATTAATGACTTTCCACGCAGCTTTACATACATTCTTAGATTTTTCAATAAAATTGTCATTAGTGATTTTTTGCGACTTTGATATACAGCGACGCAATAAGTTTGAATAGTTGTGGTACTTAGCTTTATTTTCTTTTGTTCGCTTAGCGTAAAATTTAAATCTTAAATGTCGCTTGGTTTTACAGCTGAGTCGTAGCCCCTTAGTAATCCATTTTATATCCCTATACTTTGTGGTAATCATTTTCCTAATTCTTGGGAAACATAATTCAAAAAATAAGCACAAATCGTCATGAAAGATATTAAAGGCTGAGTTCAGGTTAGGCTGTTTGTAAACACTGTCAAAAGTTAACTTGTCTAGACTTTCCCGAAATTTTCGAATATTATCCTGACAGAAGTCTCTCTTTGTTATATAATATTTCGAAGACTGAAAAATTTTGGTTTTTATTGTCACGTCTAACATCTGTGCTGTGTCGTGGTCGGAAAGTCCTAGTTTCAATATTTTACTAGACGCTTTTTTAACGTTACTAATTATATGATCTATGCAGGTATTTAGTCTTGTTGGCTCATTAATATGCATTGTCAGATTATAGTTATGTATGATGTCCTTTAAATTTTTGACAGCTTTACATACTTTGAGCGTGTTAATATTAATATCACCTGCAAGAACAATTTTATGTTGGTTGTATTTGCTGTTAAATAATAATTTATATAACAGCGTATCAAAATGCTTTAAAAATAACTCAACATTTGATTGAGGTGTACGATAAATACATACTATCACAATTTTTAAACTTGGTACCTCTATTCCACAGCATTCGAAGATCGTTTCACGAGCAAAGTTTTGTAAAATATTTATTTCTTTGTACAATATACCTTTCTGAATGTATACGCAAGTACCGCCTCGCCTTTTTTCCCTACAGTATGTTGATGCTAAGTTGTATCCAGTTATTTTAGCATTTTTTATATCATTTTTTCCTAAAAATGTTTCACTGAAACATAGTACATGTGGGATGATTTTTGTTACCTGTAAATTTGTGAGAGTCAATTCAAGAATATCTTTTTTGCACATTAATCCCGCTATATTCTGATGCAAAATATGAAAAAACGATGTATTATTTTTTTTGTGAACGAAAAAAGTCATCAATATTTGACTCGCATTTTTCTACTGGCACGGTTTTAGTACTTTTTACAAAATAATACGGGATTGTACCAATTTTTGGTTTGTTTTCCGATGATATTCTCAAATTTACTTCAGTACTGGTGTGTTTATCATGTTGAGTTTGCAATTGAAAATAATAGGGTATGGTACCTTTCTTTGGAAAACTTATTTTGTTTTTGATTTTCTCGGTGGGGATAGTTACTGGCCACGTAGTATGTACATCTTTGGGAGTTCTATTATTATATGTCAAATATTTTTGCTTGTAGTCAATAAAGTCAATTCCCAAATTTATTTGTTTACAAAGTTCATTATGCTCATCCTTGTCATAATAATCAAAGTATGTGATAATATTGTCCCTATCGTACCAATTTCCTATACTCAAGTCTATAAATTGACAGTTTTTGAATTCTTAACAAACTAATTTTAGCATATTATTCAATATTTTTTCATTTAAATATTTACTGCTTATAATACTTGTTACAAAAACCTGTCGATCTTCAAGAAGTTTTAAAGCAGCTGAGATTTCTGCCATCACGTGTGTGGGATTTACATCGTGTTCTCCTATAGATAATATAACTCGGTCATCTTCTTGAATTTGAGAATGATGTTCTTGAATTGGTTTTAATATGTCTTTGGCTCTAGCCCCAGGTTTTATTAATCCAATAATAGAATATTTTCGGTGTTTTTTTCCTAGTCGTGAATTTATAAGCTGACTAGATAGTCCTCGGCATTGTTCACCTCCAAATATGTGAATTTTATTTAAGTTGTCCGTACCCTTCCTGTCATTATTATAGTCACATACCTCTGGAGTGTATGTTTGGTCAGCTGAAATCTCAGTAATATCCAGTACAGGATCATGCATCTCTTGGTTCATATCTTGAGTTTCGACGTTTTTAATTTCCATGAATCTAGAATTGTCAATTAGCATTCGTCTTGATTTTCGCCTTTTAGACTGTATCTGATTCTTAATATTTTGGGTCGGGGGTGTAGTACATATGCTTTTTAGGGAGTTTATTTGTCCAGTTTGCTGACTAACAAGGTTTTTTAATTGATTCAATTCTAAGTGAAGGTTTTCGATTTCATTATTAGCCACCTGTAACTGCTCTGATAATAATTGATTTTCGGCCTTCATTTTTTCTAGTAAATCTACGTCCTGACCAGTAGATAAATCTAAGCTTCGTGTGTGTGGTTCCGTTGCTGACGAGTTGAGTGATGATGAACATAGAGATTCTATTGATTTCGCTCTATGTAATCGCTTAGGTCGCATTGTTACATTCTTGCTTGTATTATTAGGTGTTGAGTCCATTATTGATATATTATTGAAATCCATTATATTTTTGTGTAGTATTTGCCAAATATATAAAAATGTATGCTTAAAAAAATGCAAAAAGTAAAATCATAAAGAGAAATCCGCATAAGTCATTTCCGCTAGGATGCGAACCCGTAACTGCGCGTGCAGTGCGGCAGCTATATACACCGCTCCGCCAACGAGACTTTACCAGTTGAGTCGAAATATTTGATCGCTATGCGCTGGGTTAAGAGTATTGCGCAGGCGACGACGGGGACGGTAGCGGTTAGCGCGGGAGGTATCGAGCGCGCTGCGGGTTGTCGTAGGTCACGGTTATAGTTCGTTATCACAATGTTTGAATTTTGAGTTTTTTTCCACGGGTTTATTTTTGTTATAACTTTAGATTGCATATGCCAATTACTATAAAAAATACACCGTTCAGTAGGTCACTTCACTGGCTTTGAGTCAATAGCATCATATGGCCACAATATTCACTTTTTACCACTTTTTACATTTAAAATCTGAGGAGCAAAGTAAACAACGTTCCGTCTTAAGGAATTGTCAATAGATCTAAGAAGAGATCGAAGAGAGAAGAGATCCCATCGCTAATGGGATCAATGCGCGGGTACATTAATAACATTCCAAAAAAAATCCGCTACAATATTTACAACTCATTAGTTCGCTCACACATAAATGACCTAATCGAAATCTGGGGATGCGCCACCAAATCGACTATTAAAGATCTACAAATAGCACAAAATAAAATAATTAAACTTCTATTCAACTACGATTATCACACACCTACATCCGAACTATATAAACATACCAAACTAATGAGCATTCATCAACTTTACACATTCAATTCCTGCATTCTCATTAGAAAAATTCTTAACAAAACCATACACACACAATTATCCTTTAACATAAGAACATCCAAATACAGCCAAAGAAACCCCAACCAAATACAGTCGCGCCCCCCGCGGACGCAATATGGCAGGAGAAATATAAAATACGAAGGAGTACTACTTTATAATAATTTACCGGCAGATATAAGGAGCACATCCTCTCATAACATATTTAAAGCTAAACTCAAGCAGTACGTCACTAACAACACAAAACTATTAAGCTAGTCTTGCACACAAAATGCGACATCGTACCTACCTGCTTAAAAAAAAAAAAAAAAAAAAAAAATAACTCTCTCCATTTTTGAACTCTCTCTCTTTCTGAACTCTCTCCATTGTAAATTAGAACTAACATGTTGTTTTTGCCTGAACAAAAGGCTCACCTGGAGACGCATATAAAACAGAAAAGAGAACAACTAAACGACAAATATAAAAACTTGTTTGGGTCGTAACTCAGTCCTATCTTTGGACAACAAACTCCTGCTGTACAATTCTCTATTATAACCTATATAGTCTTACGGCATCCAACTATGGGGAGTGGGCAGCAAAAACAACATAATGCCTCCAAAGAGCTCAAAACGCCATCTTTAGGAATATTGTCAATGCACCATGATTCTCACGGAATGAAGAAATCCATGATTATCTCAACTCTCCTACTATTCTTGAGGAAATTAACAATCATAAAAAGCGGTATGCCGATCGCCTAACCATCCACCCAAATCCTCTGGCTGTGAAATTGCTGGACAGCAACGAATCTGTGAATCGACTTAAGAGAGGTCAAGTAATCTAAAGAGGTAGCAGTGGCAATGGCCCCTGTACCTGAAAAGCCAACTGCATTCACGCAACCGAACTGATAATAGTCCAGAAAGAACCGATGGCAGTTATTAAAGGACAAAAAACCGGCCAAGTGCGTGTGGGACCACGCCTAATGAAGGGTTCCGTAGTTGGGATTATTAAAATTTATCCCAAGAACAAACTTAACATTGTAGTCGAAAAAGCACAATATTGAGTGATTTACCATGTTATTTTAATACCATAGACTTCTTATAAGTTTTCCTGTAATCTATAAGCATAGAACTATCCTCGGTATTTTTTTCAAAAGTTTAGGATCAGTAGTTTCGGAGATAAGGGTGGGGGGAATGGTCAATTTTCATAAATTTTCTTAAATATCTTTAAAAGTAAGCAGTTTAAAACTATAAAAAAAAAAATTGAGATCCTCGTAACAAGTAAACTTTCATTTGATATGTCACACAGTTCACTTTGCAAATCTTTTTATTTTTATTTTCATATTTGCCCCCCAAAAGTAACCCTAAAATTCAAAATTCATTTATTTACGTTACCCGTCCGTGTTGGGATCACAGAAATACATATGTGTAACAAATTTCAACTTAATCGGTTCATTATATTCGGAGCAAATTCGCTGTGATAGACGGACAGACAGACAGACACACGAGTAATCCTATAAGGGTTCCGTTTTTTTCCTTTTGAGTTACGGAACCCTAAAAAAAATGGAAAAAACAAATAACAAAGATTTGAAAATTAGTTTGAGATTTCTTTAAAGAGGCCGTGAGCACTCGGACCCCACGGTCCGAGGGTTCCAACCCCAAACGGCTCGAAAATATTATTAGGTACCAGTAAGGTTTTATACTTACGCCGCTTGAGGTTTTCTGCAGCCGCACAGCAGCACCGGCACAGCACGCCGAGCTAGGAAGATGGGATGGCGCAAGAGTATCGACACAGGTTGCATCCCATACGTAGGCCTTTAGCCTATCCACCTTCCATGGAAATAAAGACATGCCAATGACCCAATGGTTTCCCATTGGGTTCTAATACAGCTATAACGCTGGCGGTGACAAGAGCTCGTCGGATGATGTCGTTAATCGCGCGTGCCGCGCTAAGCGACCCACACTTCGGGTGCAAGACAGGCCGTGATACTAATATTTATACTAATGCATATTATCATTTTTCCTTTAAACTAAAAACAAAAACCTGCAAGTTGCGTTCGTGTTACATAACACTTTCCAGAGTCGCAAGTATAGGATTTCATAAAAAATATTTCTTCTCATATGAAAAGTGATCCCAGAATTCTTGTATGGCTTCTACACCACTTTACACCACAATGACGGCCGGCATATTTGCAGTATGTAAACAACGCAAAACTGATTTTATTGTCACTAGCTTAAAGGGAAAACATCTATTAAATGACGAACTACGTCTATTTTCTACAATTTTTTTGAATGTTTTCTATTTATATTTCACCGAACTAGCCTGTTATACTCGTGACTAATAAAAATAATATTATCAATAGGTTTCACTCATGTTTTATTTACAAGTCTGAGAATCTATTTACAACACACTTTTTTGCTTACGTATCTCAAATACCTTAGATAAAACTTAAAGACATCTATAGAATTGTAAATAAGTGTTGAAAATGGTTCCGTTGTTGCAGAAAGAGGAGTTCCCTTGGGATGAGGCCAAACCGAAACCCTCCACTCCCGAGGAAGTGTTCGGTGAAGAGGACCGCAAGAGAGAAACGGTCATAGGTAACTGACTATTCATTAAAAACATAACATCACGCCTGTTTTTCCTCATTCAAACAATCAACAAAGCCTATCGCAGTACACTGCTGCACATAGGCCTTTTCCAACGCAATACCCTGTCCACCGCCTCCCGCACCCAGTCTGTCTGTCCAGCTACTTTCTTAAGGTCGTCGGTCCATACTCGTATAGCTGGGGCGCGTCCCAAGTCAGTTGTTTTTGCGGAAGACGCAATTTCAGTTTAGTTAAAAGTATTGTCTCTGCAGGGATTTGTTATTCGCGGATGAATGATACATTGTTTACCGGTTCATCCTCTGTTACAAACTTATTATCTTTGTATGTCAGACCGTAATCGTTTAATCTTTTAGTGAACGTAATTTTTTATTTATTTATTACTGTCTCCACAAAAAGAGAGTTTTGTTGTATCACAAATTAAGTAGAAAAAGATTGCACGTTTGAAAATCATGTTTGTTTTGCAAAGCAACTAACTTGTTTTTAGTACAATCTATTCGCGATGGCCGATATTATGTACGGGCACAATAAATTCATCGAATATTAATCCAATGACGCAGAGAATATGTCAGCGCATGCACCTCCACTGACTGAAGACTGTGTAGAATGATGGTCATGACGTAAGCACAATACACCATAACAAAATTTATAAAATATAATAAGTACGTAATCATAAAAATACAAGCAAAATGGCTCATATATTCAGATTTATAAGCACTTATACATATTTGTATGTCTCATGAGAAGAATCTGCATACATCTTCAGCAGTTTCAAATAAACACATAATTATCTCATATCCAAGACGTATTATAATAGAAAATATGTTGTTTGCATACAAATCGCGTCGTTACGTTCATACTGGTGTATTTATGATGATAATAAAGTAGGAGTGGAGTGCAGCGTACCACAAATATGTCGTTGTCTGCTCACTCGCATAGTGAAATGGGAGTACTGCGCTGATGAGTAGCATGGAAATTGCTCATAACTCTGGCACAGTTATTCATATACGCCCCATCACAAGATACACGGACAACAGCCCCATTTATCAAAATGAGATTTAGAGAGTTTCCTGCTAAACATTTACAAAAACTACTCGTTATTACAATGAGTTGCTGTCAAACCTAGATAGATCGTCTTTTTTACTATTAAGTGCCATTAAGACTTCAGTCTAAATTTGCCATTATTTTTTATAGACAAACTTCTATGGTTCCGTTTATTACGTCCGCAGTGGCAGTGCTCACGCAGCACAGACTAAGTACGATAGTACTCAGTGACCGACTTTATAAACAGTGGCGCGTCATGTTGCAGCCGCCATGCCGTCATTATTCAGCACTTAATGCAATTATTGTGACGTGAGTCAGCGCGTGCAAACTTTGCGACTGTCTGACTGTATTTGGCGGCCGCAAGTTTCCATCAAATGACAGTTAAACCTCTTTTGTTGAGCTCTTAAAACTATCTCCATACTATATTATCTTCATTGTAGATCTGACATAGTTTGGAACTAGGACATTGGAAGCTATCCCGAACGTAAATGAATCGTTAGATTTTTATGTTCCTTTTTAGGGTTCCGTACCCGAAGGGTACCAAACGGAACCCTATTAATATGCCTCCGCTATCCGTCCATACGTCTGTCTGTCAGCAGGCTGTATCTCATGAAACGTAATAGGAACAATTAAATAAAAATTAAAGGGGGACCCACCATACAAGAAATATGTATTTTTCGACGTTTTTAGGGTTCCGTAGTAAACAAGGAACCCTTATAGTTTCGCCATTTCCGTCTGTTTGTCCGCGGCTTAGCTCAGAGACGGTTAATACTAGAAAGCTGTAATTTGGCATGGGTAATCTCACGCCGACAAAGTGGTAAAATATATTTTTTTTAGAGTACCTCCCCTACATGTAAAGTGGGTGGGTGGTTTTTTTTCTCGTCTATCCCATGGTGTGGGGTATCGTTGGAAAGGTCGTTTAAAAATGTCTGAGGGTCTGTGCAAATAATTTTCCAATTCAGGGATCCGTTTGCGAAATATTAAGCTTTAAAGCGCAAATTTTTGTTAGAGTCAAGTGTCCCCCCCCCCCTGTCATCTAAATGGTTGTACTTGGATTTGTGAAAAAATTTACAGCAGTAGTATAAATAACGAAATTAATTATGTACAAAGGAAAAAACGGAACCCTTATAGGATCACTCGTGTGTCTGTCTGTCCGTCTGACACAGCCAATTTTCTCCGAAGCTAATGGACCAATTAAGTTGAAATTGAGTACACATATCAATTTCTATGACCCAAACATGAAAGTGTAATGAAAATAAATGAATTTTGAATACAGGGGTCACTTTTCAGGGACAAATTGAAAAAAAAAAAGTTTGCAAACTGTACCATGTGGGTGTGACATATATTAGGTATGAAATTGCCGTTCTGCAGTACTGGCCATTTCTAAAAAATAATCTAATTTCAAATTAATTTTATTTAAAAAACACGGATTTTTTTTTCCAAAAGTAGTCATTTGTTTATTGATTAGTGTTACATTTTCATCGCATTTTAATCTTTTTCGTCATCATGGATACGTTAAAAATTCGAGTAATTATGGAATATGAGTACCGTCGTTGCAGCAACGCGGCACAAGCGGCACGCAACATCAACGACGTTTACGGAGCTAACACTACAAACCAACGCACCACCTGTTATTGGTTTGCTCGCTTCCGTTCTGGAAATTTCGACCTGAAAAATGAACCTCGCGGTCGTCCGAAGACTTTGGTCGACAATGACGAATTAAAGGCGATTGTGGAAGCTGACGATACACAATCTACGGCTGAATTAGCAGCAGCTTTCGACGTTAGCGTCAAAACAATATTGGTCCATTTGCGTCAAATTGGCAAGGTAAAAAAGCTTGACAAATGGGTGCCCCACGAACTCAATGATCGCCAGCGCAAAGTACGCGTCGAGACGTGCCTTGCACTGCTCAACAGACACACAAATGAAGGAATTTTGAACCGCATTGTTACCTGCGATGAAAAATTGTTTCTGTTTGATAACCGCAAGCGCTCAGCAAGTTAGTTGGATCCTGGTTCAGCACCTTAACAATGCCGTAAACGAAAACTTACCCCTAGAAAAGTGATGGTCACTGTTTGGTTGTCTAGCGCCGGTGTGATTCATCACAGCTTCTTAACAAAGGGGGTGAGCATTACTGCAGATGTGTACTGTGAAGAACTGAACACAATGATGGAGAAGCTGGCACATCTCCAACCAGCATTGATCAATCGCTCGTCTCCGCTGTTACTGCACGACAACGCGCGACTTCATACTGCACAGCAGACGGTCTCCAAGTTGCAAGAACTGGGGTTGGAAGCTCTCCGTCATCCACCCTACTCACCAGACCTTGCGCCTACAGACTACTACTTTTGTCCAGAATTTGGATAACTTCTTGGCGGGAAAAAAATTCAATACCCGAGAGGCAGTACAAAATGCCTTTGAAGAATTTGTTGCCTCCCGTCCAGCTGATTTCTTTAAGAAGGGCATCAATAAACTGCCACTGCGTTGGCAAAGATGCATTGATTGCATGGGTGATTACTTCGATTAATACAAATAAAAAATACATGAAAAAAATTCGTTTAAATTTTTTCATACAAAACGGCAATTTCATAGGTAAAGACCTATTATTATCAAATGAAAGGGCTCGTTTTGGGGATCTATAATATTTTTTTTAATAGTTTTAAAATAAATACTTTTAAATATATTTAAGAAAATAGACGAAAATTTACCATTCCGCCCTCCCTTATCACCGAAACTACTGAGCCTAAAATTTTGAAACAAATTCTGAAAATAGTCTGTGAAAATACTCATTGATTACAGGAAAACGTTTAAGAAGTCTATGATCTTTAAATAACATGATAAATCTCACAATATTGTGCGTACAAAGTTACATTTGCAGTTGGAATGTATGGGAGAGAATATTTTTTTATAACTACAATTTTACGTTTTTCCTTGACATGAATTCATCCCAACTACGGTACCCTTCATTGTGCGTTGTCCGACACGGTCTTGGCCGGTTTTTTACTCTTATACTTTTTTTATTTTCTGACATTACTTTGTTTAGTACCGATCATTAGTTTCGAGAATTAACTGAATTCTAGAAAGACGCCTCAACTTCTGTTTCATTTAAATACTGATTTCGTTTGAAGTAAGGAAAACACGATTCTGCCGTTTTTTGTTCTAAAATAGTCGCGATGAAAGTTTTACGGTTCGAAATACGTTGAGAATGCCTACGAATATTGAGGTCGCCTGAATGAGAATAATAAACAGAGTCGCTTGGAGTAAGGTTTGAGCGACAGTCGTGTACTCGTGGTGGACAAACGGAGTACTTTGAATAATGTACTTTGAAATAAATGAAGTTCTTAAAGTAAATTCTTATATAATGGTGTGAAATCTTCCGGGCTACCAGTTCAGTTAGGTGTCTTTCAAGGCTCAATACTGGGTCCATTCTTATTCTTAATGTATACAATAACTTACCATTTTATTTAAAAGATATTTGTGATGTTGTACTGTTTGCAGATGGTACCTCTCTTATTTTTAAAGAAGACAGGAATATACAAGATTTTGAAGACGTAGACAGTGCACTCTCAATGGTTACGAATTAGGACAAATACCTTAGTTCTCAATGCCAAGAAAACGAAATGTATAAAGTTCGCCTTAAGTTAGAGGACACAACATCGTCTTAGACAAAGAGATGCTTGAGACTCGGCAGTTTTTCTGGGCATAACAGTAGGTGCCAAACTTCAGTGGGGCCCTCATACATATATCGAGCCTAGTGGTAAAGCTCAGTTCGGCCGCCTACGCCGTCAGGAAAGTAAGACAATACACTGACGTCGATATTTCCTACGTTGTGTACTACGGTGTTCTGCTGTGGGGCCAGAGCCGCTGACATTAAATAGTTATTTATGCTATAAGTGCGGAAAGTAGGTTTCCGACAAGTGTCACGTGACAAGTCGACACGAGTCGGAAATCATCTTACGCACGTGTATCATACAACATTTTTTTTTGGAGCCTACTAGAATAACCGTCACAACAGGTACATGTTTAGATAGTAAATAAAAAAAAAATAAAAAAAAAATCTTTATTGTAGTATACCTATTTACTGACATATTACCTATTAATAAAAAAAAAATAAGTCAACTAGATTCTGACCACTGTGGACAGCTGATTACATTTAGTAAACAAGATAAAAAAGTGGCTAAGAGATATATCACTGTAGTGCCAAAAACTGCAGGTCGCTTGGAGAGTTTTAAAAACTAACTTAATAGTAAATTACCCTACTTGCCTTATTGTGATGATCCTAATGATCTGTACAATTCCTTTTTTGCCATGTACTGTACAGAATTTAACTCAACATTTAACCAAAGCAGATCTCAGTTGATGGTTCTGCAACTTTCAGTGAATGGGCAACTAAAGGGATATTTAAGAGTAGAATCAAACTCTTTGAACTGTACGATGAAAGAAATTCTGGCGGCATCTACATCGCCACATGCGAACTACGCATCAAAGACCTGACGTCACACAACATCCTGACGTCACTCAAATCCTGCATCGCGCAATTTGACTTTAATGCGCGGTGGACATATATACAAGCTCACGTCTTCAACCTCTGGGCAATTGCCCGCCAGACATAACACCCGTCTGGTCGGAGGATCCTCCCTTTTCTATGGAGGATGAGTGAACTTTACACCCTGTTCCTCATACCCCTAAAAAATTATAATAAAAGTAAAGAATTTTGTCAGTATGTTAAGAACTATTCCAAATTATTTAAACAAGTTTGTAGCGAAGCTAAGTGTCGATATTTAATCTCAAAAATTAAAAATAGTAAAAATAAAATAAAAACTACTTGGGAAATTATAATCAATGAGACTAGAAAAGACAGTAAGCGTAGGAGTGACTACAGCCTTAATAATAACAATACAATTATTGAAAACGATTTAGAAGTTGCCACAGTTTTTGAAAATTTCTTTGCAGATATTCCAGTCACAACCACTAAATCTTAAAATTCTTCACCCATTGTTGCTGAGTCCCTGATACTATAATTATCAACAATTTCTACAATAACTATGAATAATACAATTGCTATGAATTTAATTTCGCCTAAGTTAGTGCTCGAGATATTAATAAAACTTTAAATACACTCAATGTTAAAAAAAAACTTATGATCTATGAGGAATTTCCGTAGAGGTTGTAAAATGCATAAATGCATAATCAACACTGTAGCGTCTCAATTAGCACAGCATGACTCTCTACCCGAAAACCTGTCCTGCCAGAACCGGTAGCAATAAGGTACACCATGGTTACCACAAAATTGCTCTGTCTGCGCCAATACAATTCCCGCCCCGATCTGCAATGATCCGCGAAGGTGCGCCGAAAAGACAGACAGCCTTTTGTAGTACTGCTGCAATTAAGTTGTACTACTGCACCAGCTAAGTCGAAGGATATAGACGATAAACGTAAAACCACTGCCGCAACGCGACGCGTAGGTATACCATCAATAAAGCATTCACAATACTTTTGCAATATCTGAACTATTGCAAGTTTATCTTCACCATGTAGGTGAGTGTAGATGCTGCACCTATCCAATTACAGCGCATAGTACCCGGGAACTTTTTGGCGAAGCTAAAAGTTACAAGCAAACAAACAGATCCACTATCAAATAGAAAAGAAACGAGCTCACCAGATGACGTGGTCTGGTTACTTCTTATTGATTTGAGTTCGCATCGGTCTGGGCATGACTATTAAACATGGTCTTCTATGGCAGCATCAGCAACATCAGGGTCAAACCGTATCAATCGCGTACTTGCGTTGAAATTTGACGTTTGCGGTTGAGTCGTGCCAGCAGTCTTGATAACAAAATCTCCATATTTTGCAATAGGTTAGACTTTGGCGGGGCCACTACACTGTCGTCGTTATTTTCTTCAGGTATTTGCCCTTCGAATCCCACTTCTGATGAAGAGACTTGGCCCTAATCAGCGATATTAGTTGGATCCATGATCACAATTATTAAGTTGCACTTTACTGGTAGGCGTGGATTGGCGGGCGAAGAAAATAGAAGCGCTAGTTAAAACACAATCACTTTATTTTAATCCTAATTTCCTTTTAAAATAATCACCACTAAATAACCGTACAAAATAAGTAACACAATTCAGACACTCCACCGAGCGCGTAGCACGCCTGTGCGATTCCGACCGAGTCTCGAATCTATTCTATTCTATTTTTCTTTATGGTAATGCCGATGTCGACAATTCTGCCAATGTCAGATGTGTGGAGAAAACGTGCGAAGGAGAGAAATAAAAAAATTAAAAAATAAATTGTTGATGAAGCCAAAATTAAAATACTACTAATTGAATTTATTGTGAAACTTGTTGACCGGTATTAGTAGTACACTGAAACAAACAGATAAAAAAATATTGTTAGTTATATGATTAAATATGTCCAAAATCACAAATCACACAAAAATTATCATAATTTGATGTCATTGACACGAATAAAAAACATCAAAGCCGCAAAGAGCTATGGGGAAGAATGTGTTAGTAGGCATGGAAAGTTAGTTGGGAGAGGGATTTTAAATTTAGGAAGATGACTATTTATAAGTCATGGGCTGGGTTATTATTGGAGCAGTTAAAAAAGATGTGCTCCAAAGTACCTTCATCCAACCCACATTCGCAGAGCGATGAGTCTCTGACCCGAATTTTATGAAGGAAAACCGGAGAACAGCAGTGGCCTATACGGAAACGACAAAGAATTGAAATCACTTTCTTTTATATTTTTTTGTAGGGATAAAACCAAGGCTTATTGTGTAACATTGGGCTGTATTGCGTGATAAAAAACAGCTTTCTGTTTACTTGAATTTTGCCACTGGAGTTACCATGAGGTTAGCAAGCTCTTTTTGGGAAGGCTCAGTAAGTCGTAGCCCTGACATTGGAAGTGTTTAAGGTCAACGTCTTGGGACGTAACAGCATCCGTAGCGAGAGCATCAACATATTCGTTTCCTCTTATGCCACAATGACTTGGAATCCAAACCAAGTGTACGGTTTTGTGAGAGAAAAGAGACTTTTTGATTTTGAGCAGTATTGCACTATGAATTTGACTCTTAAAAGGAATCTGCTCCAAAGCTTGTAAACAACTAAGTGAGTCCGTAAAGATGACACCAAATCGAATGCTATGAACCTCTATAAATAGACACGCTTCTAATATGGCCACGCATTCACCCGTAAACACTGAAGATTGCAGAGGGCACTTGAATTTTAAAACAATTTTGGAGTTTTGGTAGTATACCGTAGCACCAGTGCAACTTGCATCTGATAATTTAGAGGCAACCGTAAAAAATCTTTCAAAGTTATACCAACGCTCACCAACCGCCGCATTGAAAATAGAGAGTGAGAAACTGAAGATAGGAAGTTTCGGAAATTAAATAATGGGGGAATCTAAACTTTGATAACAACGAAAAAGACTTTAAAAACAAAGGGACTTCTTTATGGTTCCAATAATTGGAGCTCCGGCATACAAGATCCAAATCGCTCACTTTTTTAACAAGAGGGTGGGAGGATTTGGTAATGACTCTAGCCCAAAATCTCGATGCTAGATACTGCCTTCTCAAGGCGGTGGCAAGGTGGCTCTACGCACTCTACTTGCAATGCGTTAAGCACTAGCAAAGTTATTTACTGAATATATGTATAATAAACGGCATAATGCAGTGGAAAAACGAGTTGTTAAACATTATATCTCGAAAAAAAATTAAAAACATGATTCATTATGAAAATCTTTTTATTTTATAATTTAATCAGTCTTTGTTGGGACATAGGGAACTTAATAAAATATAATTGAACTGGGTACGGTGCATAATTTTTGTTTTAGAAAATATATATTTAGATATAGGTACCTACCTATTATTATTAATAAAATTATCATCATGTTTATTACATGTGATTTAGTAACAAAATAAATGAGATCATTCTTCATTCGCTTTCGCCTGAAATTCTTTAAACGGAACACTGCAAAAAAATATTTAAATAATGGCACTGAAATAGCCTTTTAGTAGTAATTAATTCAAATTAAATCTCACAGCCTTTGTTTCATTACAGTCGAAGAATCATTGACGTGGAGGTTTTGCCAAATCGGTAATCTGTTTTGTGGTATTATTTTGGACACTGTAGAAAGAATACCAGATTTTCTTGCTTCTGTTATACCCCTTGGAAGAACGTTTTTGAAGGGATCAGGAATTGACAATGACTTTAAGTATTTAACTTTTAGGAACTCAATTTCGTATAATATTCCATCATACTCTGTCTTCACAAACAAGTTCATTTTATTTATGTGTACCTCCACAATAACAATATCTCTTAAATATACTCTGTTTGTGCTCTTTTTAAGTCTATGTTGAGATGAATGATCCATATATTTGCAGAAGTCAGAAACTTCCATAGCTTTTACTGTGACTTTCCCTGAATTAGCTAACTGCACACAATCAATGAAATCAGAAAAATCATACACCTTTCCTACTTTTTGTAATTGGTTTTCTACTTGATGGTGAAAGCTGTCAGCCGACATAAATGTGTCCTGGTTCTAAATATTTTATTGAAATAGTTTCAGCACATATTTCAGAACCGTTTCTTACGAGTTTTAGATGAATACTGCATTATACGAGTAACTTGATACTAAATACGTGATTACTGCGTTTTAATCTGGTTTATGCTCATTGCTGCATTCATACGAGTACTAACAATATCAGATAATTTCACGCGAAATGCTGCATTTTCCTCATTATTTCACCATGTTCCAGCCAAACAAAAAAAAACAAAAAAATATCTACGTATAGCAAAAACAGAAAATCTAAAAAAAATCGATTACTGCATTTGCTACTACGAAGGCAGAATGCGCCTACGCAGCTCAATGCTATCAAAGCTATGCACGCGGTACACGGAAGCGTGCGGTAGCTTCACTGCGGGTGGTGGGACGTCGTAAAATAGTCATGGGTTAATAATATTCGTGTATAGTGTGTGTTGCAGTGGAAACATAGACTCACGTTGTCAAACAAACGAACCCACGCAGCTAAAATACGCCACGTGCCCGTGCACAGCGTACGCCGCGGTGGGCCAGCGCCTTTATAGGTACATACAAATTTTGCGCAAGGAATGCCCATTTTACGTGAAGTAGTAATAGTTGAACTTTGATTTAGGGAGTAAACTATAGGGTAGTGGCCTTGTAGTTTATGTTTACCTATATCGGATACCTAAATTTTTTTTTTTAATAAGTCTGCAATAATGATGGCTGTTTCATAAATAATTTCGTTCCTTTCCAAACTCCATACACGAATCACATAAACTAATTACATTAGAAGTCCTCGTGGGTGCTTCCCACAACGAGACCGGCGCGCTTTGTGTCACTGAAGTGTGCCGAAACTAAATGCTAAGTAATAAACATGAGCCGTCCCACACCAATCGCCAGTTACATAAGTTTCATTATATGTATTCCCGCCGATTCGGTACCTCCGAGCTCGGTATTAGATACCGGCCGCAGATTGCTTACTTTTCATTAGTTTTACTATTTATATTCTATTTCGATCCACAGATTGTAATACTCGTACAATTTAATTCGAAGTGGATGTGATCGATTGTACAATACTCTGAATGAAATTACTTTAGCAACGTGCGTCAAACATTCGTTGATGTGATTGAAGTTCGGTTCAATAGGCTCGCATGCCGTTAGGCTTGGTACACATAAGTAGGAAAAATCTGATTTACGAACTGAGCAAAAATAGTCATTCGATTGAATGATTACCATTCCGATTACAGTTAAAGGGCGATAAATTCAATCACTCCTTGTAAGGCAAACAAAATGTTTCATTGCAAATATCTGTTTAAGAAATCTGCTGGTAGGTATGTGCGCTGCTTTATAAAGCTTCGGTACGATTGCAGGTGACGGAGTGAGTGTCACTTAATTTCAACTTATATTCTATTAGCGCATTACCTCGCGCACTCGCTCGCGTGTCACGACTTCACGAGTCACGGAGGACGAAATAACGTCATAAACCGCTCGCAATCTCAACATTCTTCTCTCGCGTGTCGCGTCTCCGTCACAGTACCAAGGATATCCATATTAAACATAGACCTTCATTGTAATTCATATTTTTAAATTAGTTCTCCTAAGTTATCTGCAGTATAAGTTAAATGCTCATTATTTTCCAGTGTCTTTAATATTAATTACGTTACCGAGACAAGCCTTTTAACATTTATCCGAGTAAGTGCAAGTATAAGTCTCGCCATTAATCAGCTCCGTGCCGCGAAGTCGGATCGCTTCTAGCCGCAACGCACGCACTACAGCCGCACCGCAGCCGCACCGGCAAACTCGCTGCGCACCGCCTCCTATTAACTTGACTAACGACCTTCTTATTTGGCATAAACACTCAAATGAAATCAAATAGTTTATTTGCATAAGACAGTTCAGAGGATGTTACAAAGGTTCATAAGGTACACTGTATAACCATGTGAGGTGTGCAAATGTATTAGAAACATTATGACACAATTATTCTTAACAGTTTTCTTATTAAATTACATTGTCACTGAAAATATACATAGATAGTCAATTTTGTTACAGATCTAATTTATATGTTCAGATCTAACATATAAATTAGATCTGAACATAGAATCTGAACTAATAAATTAAAACAGTCATGTCAAGCAAATTAATAATGTTATAGTACCTAATTGTAATTATTATCATATTGAATTAATGTACAAAAATCTTCGAAGTAGTCTTTTACATTATAATAACACTTTTTAATTAGGAATGTGTATAATTTCGTCGTAAATAGATGAGTAGGTAACTTCTTAATATCATCGGGCATTTTATTATAAATCAGGGATTCCATTCAAATAATACTTTTATTGAGTACCGCCGTTTTCCCATACGGAATTTCTACGTCTATACTTTTTTTGTCACGTAATTGTCCATAATAGCTTCTAGAAGTAGTCTTATAATAGCTTGGATTCGATTACCAACAAACATTTAATTCGTATATGTACAACGAAGGTAATGTTAGAATTATTAAATTTGTAAAGTAATGTTGACAGCTTGTAATACTATCTAGATGGCACATAGCTCTGATGCATTTCTTTTGGGCTTTGAATACAAATTCCTTGTCTACTGATTCGCCCCAGAATATTATACCATATCACAATGACAATTTTGGACAGTTTGTAGAGCGAATGAGAATTTATTAATTCTTTTACCGAGATTATCTACATGTATTTTCCATGACAAATTGTAATCTATATCAATTCCCAGAAATTTGGTATTGGTTACAGAATGTACCTACTCTCTGTCCATCGTTATTAACATTCATATTTTTAGGTTGAGTTCTTTGACGAAAATGCATTTTTTTTTTTTCATTAACCATTGAGTTATTGTACTTAATTTTTGATTGATTTCATCTTCATAATCATTTGGTTTGTCACATTTTATTATTACTGTGCTATAGTCTGCAAACAGTACCATAGGTTGCTTGACGTGTCTAGGGAGATCATTAATGTATACAAGGAAGAATAAGGGACCAAAAACAGTACCTTGTGGCACGCCAAATTCTATAGTTCTAGCATGGTATCTATACTTGATCTCATTTGGTGTTCTCTGGCATATTCGTGTAATTTCTGTTACTTGATTTCTGTTAGAAATATATGAAGAAATGAGGTCGAGCGCTTTACCTCTTATGCCGTACATGTTTACTTTTTGGAGCAATACTTTGTGGTCAACACAGTCAAAAAATGCTTTGCTCATGTCCATGAAGATGGCACATATTGTTTTTTTTATCAAAACCGTTTTGATTAGGTCATAAATAGCATTGTTATTGGAAGGAAATATAAATTGTTTTATTATGGGCTCCTAACTCGTCATTTATTCTTTAAACGAACTAATCTTCTTGCAAATTAATAATAAAGTCAAAGATTTCTATATCTGGTAGAAACAAGTTTTCATAATATATACGTAGGTACTTATTTGTCCTATCTAATATTGAAAATGTTTGGAAATAATGTTCGTGCTTATTATCGGTTCGCGGAAACGGTATCGTTAATTATGAAGCACCGACGTAATGCAAAACATTTTTAGTTTAATCGGTTCCCTGGTTATCGGCGGATCGCTGGCATTCCCGTCCGCTGTAAACATGGCGTTAAGGCAGGCTCAGCAAAGCGCGTGTATAATGTAAGTAGCTTTAGCCCGCTTGTATGTCGAAAAATATCCCACGGGAACATATTACCGGGATAAAAATTACCCTATGTGTTAATCCAGGTTATAACCTGTCTGTGTGCCAAAGGACAATGACAAGAATAGGCTCAAATCATGTAGCGTCCGACAGACATTCTGTAATAATGATAATTCATAACAGAAAATAGTAACAATTATACAATTTATATAAAATCTGTAGAAGCACACCGCTGAAAACTCATTTTAAAAAGTTATTCAACTAATTGTCAATTTAACAACACATTTCATAGCTACAATTTCAAGAAGAAATGTTGCCAATACCAAAATAAAATAATATCGATACGAAATTGCATATGCAAATCGATTACAATAATATAAATATGAATAAAGATAAAGTCCTGCCCCTTTTGTGACGTTTTAACTGTCAAGTTAGCGTTAGCGTCAACGTACAGGCAAGTGAAGGTACACGGGTGGGGTTTAGTCAGTAAGAGTCTGACACGCCCTTCCGCTCCGCTCCTGAATGTCGCATGATACCCCATAGGTGCATAAGAAAAAACGCACATAAGGTGGATAAGTATGAGATCTAACCCGTGTGACTCACCGTCGTCGATTCGGTGGGGTTTGACGGTTTTGGCAAACTGTCTCTGGTTCGGAGACAAAGAGCCTATGTGTTCTTTTAATAATAAATACCGTTTAGTTATATTTATGAATACTATTATAAAGTGATGTAATAATTTTATTAAAAATAATCCGATGATCGATAATGTTTAGAATAGTTTATTCCTAATACCTTATAATGTTATTATAGTAGTGGCAACACTTGATGTAAAACAACTTGTGTTTTGTCTGTGGTCCTTGTCATTGCCAAAAAGTTTGACTTCACTTCATCGGCGTGTTGTTGTGTTTTTTTTTTCATATATTCTAATCTAAGTATGTTTTATGTATATTTTTAATATAAAAACATTTATATACGACGATAATCTGCTAAAAGTCATTCATTTAATTAATCACTTAATAGTTTATTTCATGTTATCGTTAAAAATCAGAAGTATTAAGTGGTCAACTTTAAAGCACTATAACTTTTTTTGGTGTACTTCCAATATAAATCTAATTATATTATCAAATTCTATAATTATTTAACCTTTTTATGAAATATAGTTCATCTCTGTCGGTTCTGGCCGAGTCTTGTAGGAAACTTTGGCATTCTCCTTTAATCTAAATCTGTTCAGCCGTTTTTGCCCCAATCCAAAACATATATCTAACAGACAAAAATGCTTCGTAACTGTTATATTATTACTTAAAGACTAGCTTGCTTCCGGCTTCCTCCACGTAAAATTTCTTGTTCCTTTGCATCGCCCGCCATTCAAACTTTTTACTTTTGCTCAGCTGCGGGTAATAGCGTGATGATCATCAACATTGATTACGTTGATTGACATTATCATCTTTCTCATTCTACCCGAATTTTAATTGACTAATTTGAACAATAAACGGTTATTGTGACTTAACTATAATAGTTAGACATATAGCCTCGCGGACTTTTTTGTGGGTAATGAACTCATCATTACCCACAAAAAAGTCCTTGAATGTGTACATTATTTTATGTATCATCAATCGTTTTGGCAGCGCATGCCAAGTCATTACTTTTGATGTAGGGTTACATTATTGCAATTTTTACAGGGACCTCTATCTCGCTGATTTTGTAACTTTCTACTGGTGAAATATATTTTTTATTCGGTTAAGTATTTTTTGAGATTATCCATTACAAACAAACAAACATATAAACAATCTTTTCTCTTTATAATATTAGTTTCTATTAGGTAAATTAAAGCTTGCCGTCGATAAGGACTGGAGTCGTATCTAGCGTGAAACAACTGTGTAAGATAATGACGATGTGTTGTGCGGTCACCAAGTAGAGGGAAAGGGAAGGACCACGCACGGTAAAGTTAAAGCAAACTCGCTAGAAAATTATTGTGCTTGATTGCTAAATCATTGCAACTACAAACATACCTAATTATTTAGTTGTTGTGTTGTTACTTAATAGGTGTTTTAGGTGGGTACATGTTTTATATTTTAAAGCTCGTTCAGACCAGCGCGACGCGACGCCGCGCCGCGACACGAACAATACAGTTTCTAAGAAATCTTGACGGTATAACAATAACCGGTGTCGCGTCGCGCTGTCGCGTCGCGCTGGTCTGCACGAAGCTTTATGCATGCACGGTGATGCCTGCGGATAATTATTTATATGTTATTTAATCATTTTAGGTATTCATACTATTGTTTGTATAGTAGCAGTATATTTGATGTACTATTTGTTTCATTTTATATTTATGTAAAATTCATTAAACCTGACTTGGTCTCCGTACGTCTTTTTCGGGTGACCACTGAAAATCAGCGCTGTGCTGAGGGTCTCCATTGCACAGCATCATGCTGAGTCTGAAGCCTTCTTGTCACAGTCATGACGTGCCAGCAGCTGCTGACTATTTCTGTTTTGTGCTCGTTATTGTATTTAAATCTATTCTGTTTAATTTTATTATTTTCTACTCGAGTTTATCATCTTTTTTTGATGCACGTGTTTCTGTGACAAATAAACTTATTTTTCTTTCTTTCTTTCTAGTTTACAGAGCTGCTCGAGTGTCCCTTTTGATTACATGAAGGGCGCTGTCTGTTGTAAGTAATACATTTTGACGCGGTATTGGTATGGTAGGTACCACGTGATATAGTGATGTATGACGGTGATGTATGATGGTGGATGTCACTACGTTCACATAGACTTGTGTAGGTGTGGCGGCATCTACACCGCCACATGCGAACTACGCATCAAAGACTTGACGTCACACAACATCCTGACGTCACTCAAATCCTGCATCGCGCAAATAGAGTTTACCGCGCGGTGGACATATATACAAGCTCCCTAAATTGGTGACCCCGAGTATGAACGTCAACGCAGCCTTCGTGCAGCTACTTCAGCGTGACGTCATCATCATCGTCACTCCCGCAAGCTTTCGTGAGGCGAGTCACACAGCCAGCCAGCAACCACGGCTTCAACGGGTATCCTGACCACCAGCATGCAGCGAACGCGCATTCCTGGTCATCACCCTCAGCCACAACTCAGCGCTGTACCACATCCGACCCACTGGATCAAGACGCAGCGCCACCCCAACTCACTGGGGAATCACCGCAAGCACCGCAGACAGTTCCGACTCACCGCGAACTATGCGGCAGACAGTTCCGACTCACCGCAAACTATGCGGCACCCGGTTCCGACTCACTGGAACCACAGCTGGTACTGTGAAACATCGCAAGATACAAGACTCAGCCCACTATCGACCTCCGGTCTCCGGAGGGGAGTGATGTGGCGGCATCTACACCGCCACATGCGAACTACGCATCAAAGACTTGACGTCACACAACATCCTGACGTCACTCAAATCCTGCATCGCGAAATTAGAGTTTACCGCGCGGTGGACATATATACAAGCTCACGACTTCAACCTCTGGGCAATTGCCCGCCAGACATGACACCCGTCTGGTCGGAGGATCCTCCCTTTTCTATGGGGGATGAGTGAACTTTACACCCTGTTCCTCATACCCCTAAATAGGAACTGATTTAACTTTTTTTTTTACAATTTCATTTCATTTCATAGATTACAGCCAAAACGGCTATTAAATGAAATGAAATTGTTTATTCTGTAAATAGGATATCGGAATCACTTTTACACGCCATATAAAAAAATATTAAAAATAAGCTAGATGAGGTCGGCGTTTCCTATCTGACTACTCTGAGAAGAAAGGCCGAAACAAACTAAAGTCTAGACTTAATCTTGGTCAAGTCATATGAGGACCATGTATATTGTGTCTGAAATGGTCTTTTGAGGAAAGAACCACACAGATTTGAGTAGACCTGTCCAGTCAGTTCGAGTATTTGTCAGTAATCGTGGAGCTCAACTCAGAACTTAAGGAGCTCAACTTGATGAACAATACCAAAGAAAGGATATTTGGGTAGGCCGCATACACTACTCAAACTGCCAGACCATCATTAAAACTAACAGAGAAAGAAAAAAAAAAGGTAAAAATAATATATATACACTTCTCATCAGAAAAATCGAAACACTTCCGATTTTATGGTTTCTGTCCTTATTTAACACAAAATAGTTTTCATTCCATGAAAAAAATCACATGATTGTATAACTGGCAGTTTGGCCATTACAGTAATAAGCGAAAATTCAAAATTCAAAATTAGAATTTTATTTGTTTATCCTATAAATGAAATGATTCACGGTTTTGAGACAAATGTGTGTTTAGATTTGGAGTACATTTCACATTTGAAAAATAAAAATTAGCGCTTATCTTAAAACTTTTTGTTCTGTGTTCTGTCTACTGTGTTTGTACTGTGAATTTGGGACGTCTGAAAAAGTTTTTGTTCTAAAACATATGGATACTTCGCCCGTAGAAGCCGCCCAAGTGGTGGCATTGCTGGGTTCTGAACTTAGTCAGCGTGTTGTGGGTGAAAGATTGCATCTAAGCCTGTCGTCTGTTCATAGAGTCTACAAACGCTATCGGGAGACTGGTTTGTTCACGCGCCGTTCAGGACCTAGCAGGAATCGGGTTACTTCTGAGCGGGATGATCGATTTATTGTAACAAATTCTTTACGAAATCGACGCCTTAATGCTTTTCAACTGCAGCAGCAGCTTCACGTTGTACGTAGGGTGGCTGTAAGTGACTCTACAATTAGAAGAAGGTTCAAGGAACGTGGACTGGTACCGCACAAGCCAGCAAATGGGCCGAAATTAACTGCAGACCATCGAAGAGCGCGCCTTAACTTTGCACGTGTGCACTTAAATTGGTCGTACCTTCAGCGGAACAAAGTCCTCTTTTCTGATGAGTGTAAAATTATGCTGTATGGTAACAACGGAAGGAACAAGGTCCACAGAAGAGATGGAGAATACTTTGCACAATGCTACATTGAAGAAAAGGTCAGCTATGGTTGCGGTTCGTGGACGGTTTGGGGAGGAATCAGCGCCGACGGTAAGGCAGAGCTTGTTTTTGTGTCTGGGCCATGTCTACCTGCACTAAACAGTCATCGGTACATCAAACAGTGTCTTGAGCCTCACGTGATGCCCTATGCACATTTTATTGGCAACGGTTTCATATGCATGCACGACAATGCTAGGGCTCACACTGCGAGCATCGTATGAGATTATGTTACCGAAGTCGGTATCTCCATTATGGAATGGCCAACAAGAAGCCCGGACATGAAGCCGATTGAACATCTATGGGATGAATTAAAGAGACAAATTCGTGCAAGAGATCCTGCCCCAAAAATACTTAGCCACCTGCAAAATGAAATCCAAGAGGAATAGAATGGAATGCCACAACATTTGATCGTTACTCTCATCCGATCGATGAAGAACCGTATGGAAGCAGTAATAAGAGCTCGAGGAGGGAATACAAGTAATTAAATACACGTTTCTTAGCTTTTTTTTTCATTTACGTGTGTTGTTTTATCAATTTCCTTCATACTCCATACATGAATGAATGAATGAATGAAATGCCCAGCGTGGTTTAACCAGACTCGATAAATCGAATGAACCCCAAGATTTGCACTAGCCCATGAAGCCTCATGTTTCATGGGACTTCAAAGGCTATTGCATATCAAGGAGTAGACCGGGGGGCGCGGGTTAATGGTAGGGAAGACGTGCCCTTAGGATAAGGAAGGATTTACGAGCCGTACCGGATATGCATCCTAGAGTAAGCAATGGAATAGTGGAGAGACGGGTTATTTTTATCTAAGGATGGGCATCTTTTTACGACGGCGCCGTTGGTTCAGGTGCATGTCCAGCTTCATCGGTGCATCTGCTCTGTGCTGTTTCCAAGGTCTTCGTCTGAGGTTCTTGCTGCTGTTTCAGGTTTCTTGTAAATCTCGCTAACAGTCTTCTTAAACTTATCTCGGTCTTCAGTCGTATCCATCCAAAAAATATTTCCTTGTCGAAGTAAGTCATGTGCTGTTCGAAGTTGGCATAACATGCGTAACTAAGTCGTCCGGCTTTCTTGGATTTGGTCTTGTTCTGCATGCTTCGGGTGTGGTTTGCGGCGCCTGTGCGAGTTGGCACATTCTTGCTGGTTTTGGTTAAAGTTTTTCCGTCTAACATTATTTTCATATTTTTTCTTTCGGCTTGGTTTATTCCTAGCGTGATTAATCAAGTCTCATATGATAACTCTCTCCGCCAGGTTCGTTTAAGTCCAGCTTCACAAGTGAATCTGTTGGCGCTCCTCGTTGTTTAACTCCAGTTCTGACGCGGAACAACTTCGAGCTCGTCGTTGTCCACCTCAGGTTGCCGCGATTGTATTATAGTTCTAAATTATGCACACAAAAAATCCCGACCCGTGTCGCCCGAATGCTTGTTTTTATGTTCGTACTATCGCAGGCGCGGACATCTGTGGACACCGTAAGGACCATTCCTGCTTGCAGCGCTCGGCCGCTATTGTAACGCTTCCTACGATCATCAACCAATATCATCAGCTTTTTACTGAGGCTCTTGTTTTTGTAAATGAAACAATAAAAAGACCTTAAAAATCATCAGAGTTGGTGCGTTTTTCATTGAAAATAATTATCAATATCTTCGTCCTGTTGTCGTTCGAGCAGGGATGGGGTAAGGCCATAGATCTTTTTTTTATATTTATGAATACGTTTTCTATGCTATCAGAAAAGTATAAAAATAGCGTCCAGGGTTGAGTGGATTTCTCACATTAGCAGTTTTTGGGTGAGACCCGGAAAATTTCCACAAAACTTTAAAAAAAAAGCGTACAATGTCGATAACCACCCGTCATATTTGTTTTAAATTAACGAATATAACGAATATTCGAATATAACTATATAACCCCTTTTCAAAGTATGCACCTACTTAACCATCATAGGTACAGAACCTAGACATCAGTTTGGGTAAATAATAAATAAAAATAGTAAATGATAAAAGCAAATTATTATAGTATCAGAGTATAATATTTAACACAATCTACATTTACGCTTTCACTGTCAGATTATATAGCGCATTTACTGAGATACCCCGTTATGGCATTCTATAATATACACAAATAGTGAGCATCATAAAAGTTAAATGACCAATTGCTATGCGCCCTAAGGGCCGGCGCGGTGGCGGCGTGGGCGCACATCTGGCGCGAAAAGGGGCTGCAAATTGCACATGTGGTCATCGGGTACACGGAATTCCGTTTTCAAGTTGTTAGGTATACGCGCCCGTGTTCGTAAAAACACCACGCACCACTCAAAAAACAAGACACACCGCAAAATATTATTATAAGTATCACACATGCATTGTATCTAAAGTTTGGTACTAATGTACCAAACTTTTTAGCCCATAAAACCAATTAAACCCGTAGGGACAAAATAAACTATTGACTTAAAATTACGAAACTAAGGCGGTCTAGCAGGAGTTTTATTGGAAAATAGTTTTGTATGAAATCTAAAGCGATAATGTAGCGAGTTTGTTAGAATCATGTTTTATATAATTTATCTTGCCATTATATATGTATGCTCATAATATGATCTTATAACATTTGCTTAGAAACTTCGCCACTGAAAATACGCGGTCGCGTGTTTTCACTTAATCTATTAAATAAAATACCGATTTTGCAGAGGGAAGGTATGCCCTAAACTATATGGAAAGATTTCACCGGATTAGCTTGGGTTCCTTGTTTGCTCTGGAACGCTCGCCTGAGATCAGCAACGCACTTAGGTAGGCACTTATTAACACTCACGCACACTCACTCACGCTGTCACTTTAGCACAATTTTAATCTATTTATTTGGCGACTGCGATTTTTATTTAGTCGCAGCAGTATCAAAATAAAAACACCAGTATCAACGCGCTGTTCAAATTCGCCGGCAAGCGACGCGATCTTGCCATAATGTGCAGAGCTCGGTGCGCCAAACGCATCAAAAAAAATTTTGGGTCGGAGCTCGCTCCCGAAACGACTGCACCGCTCGAGGACCAACGAACTAATCCTCCTTCATACTCCATACAGGGTAAAAAATACTTGTTAAACAAAATACGAAACCTATGAAAATTTAATTTGAATTTAGAACATTAACATTAGGATTTGAAAACCTCATATTATTCACTATTAAACGACATTTGACATATATTCCTAAATATGCACATTTTTCTGATAATCCTTACAAAACATAAACTTGCAAGGTGTTTCGATTTTTCTGATGAGAAGTGTATATATAAAATATCCACATATTCCGCACATTCACAATAATTAAAATAATAGTTAAAATATTTGCCTTTTAATGCGTTTAAAACGAAAGTAAAATCCAACCTTTGTTCAAAGGCGTACTATTCTATCAACGACTACTTAAATCATAAGAATAGTTGGTCGCTGTGATTAAATCAAGACAATGTTTATGTTCTTTCTCCAGAATTAGCTTACCTACTGACAGGTTATATGAGTTTATATAATTGTTTATTTTAATTTAATTTTAATTTATTGTTGACATAATCTACTCATTACATCAGTCATCAGTCATCAGTTACATCAGTCTCGCGGGGCGCGTCACAGTGCGCGAACGTTAGCAATGGCTGATGAGAACGGGTCAACGACCTCTAAAATGTTAAAGTGCGCGAACTGTAACTTAGTTATAAACGAGGTTCTGTCCTTTATTCAGAACAAGTGTGATGTGATGGACGAGGATTCAATGATCAGACTGTGTACCACGGCGTTTAAATCGGAAGAAATTAGTGCAGCAAAAAATCTTTTATTTAACTCAGTTAAGACAACGGGAAGAAATATCAACCGAAAAAGAGACGGAAAGACGCAAAGAGAACTAGAAGACATAATCACACTAATAAAACAGAAAGATCCTGAAGAGATGCCGGTTTTTGTCGCCCGTGACCTACAAAAACTACCCCCGGTCACTTTTGATCATTTGGACGCGACTCGGTTATTGAAGGACCTTATTACACTCAAACATGAGATTGAGATTATTAAAGAGACATATACACCAGTGGACCAGTTTAAAAGGCTACAAAGTGAATTAATTAATTTACAGCAAACATCGATAGTCAATAATTTTGAACGGGACAACTTTGTCAACAGAAAACGAGGTTCGAATCGCATATTACACAGTTCGGATTTCAACTGCGAAAGTGGCCCCACTGGATTTATACATGTTACGCAGGAGCCGGTGAGTGATAATAATCAATCCACAATTATTGATAAGGAGGTGGATCAACGTGCGCAAGCGCAGCAGTCACTGTCACCGTCTCGCTCGCGCGCGCCGCCGTCTTGTGACGATTTATCTGTCGGACACAGCCAAGATGTTCCGCGCGTAGTGGTGCTCACTGTGAAACAAACACAAGACACCTCGACTAGCGCGGTGACTAATACCTCGGTACGTGTAGGCGCAGCGAACAATCAGCTGATTCGAGCGCCCCAGCCGCAGAGCGCTTTACTTAGGCCGAGCGCAGACGAAGGATGGCAAGTTGTACAAAGAAAAAGATACAGGAATCGATTTATGGGTAAAAAAGGAACGTGCACTGAAATTGTTGAAAGTTTTAAGGCTGCAAATATCAGTGTCCCTTTATTTATAAATAACGTGCATAAGGAAGCTTGCGAGAATCATATAGTTGCCTACATAAAAAGCAAAACAAATGTTGAAATCACATTAGAGAAGATCGAACCCAAGCAGCGAAAGGAATACAACTCATATAAAATTTATGTTCCTAGGGAGAAACTGAGTTTGTTTTTGGACTGCAGTTTATGGCCTGATGGAATAACTTTCCGCCGTTTCGTGGAGTTCCGCAGACGAGATTTAGACAGACGTAAGAAATCTGATACTGGTGCAAAAATAAATCTAAATGGATAGTACAACAAACAATGAAAGTTTAAAATTCATCAGTTTCAATTGTAAGTCTTTTAAAAGATCCTCAGAGTGTGTAAGACAGCTCTGCCAAACTGCTGATATTATTGCACTGCAAGAAACTTGGCTCTTGCCACACGAGATACCCGAACTTGGTAAAATAAGCAATGACTTTGGATTCTGCGGCAAGTCAGCGGTAGACCTAACGAGCGGTATACTGCGCGGGCGGCCTTATGGCGGCGTAGCACTTCTATGGAGAAACAGCAAGTGTAATTATGTGTCTGTGATTCCGTGTGAAAGTAACCGAATAAGTGCAATTAAAGTGTGTGTGTCGGAACGGTCGGTACTCGTTTTTTCTATCTATATGCCTACCGACTCATCAGACAATCTGTTGGAATTTGTTCAATGTTTAAGCGAAATTACGTCAGTAGTTGAGAGTAACAATATTGAAAATGTATTCATCATGGGGGACTTTAACGCTCATCCGGGGGCATTGTTTGGTAATGAACTCCAAAATTTTTGTAATGAGCAAAACTGGACATGCGTGGACATGCAGATGTTGGGCTCGAATTCTAATACCTATACTTTTGTGAGTGAGGCGCACGGCAGCTGCAGGTGGCTTGACCACTGTATTGTTACTGACGCTGCATTAAAGACGGTTTCATCGGTTAAGGTACGCTATGACATTTTCTGGTCTGATCACTATCCAGTAGAGATTCAGTGTAACTAAGTATCAGTTTGTCGAACCATTAAGCCACCGCTTACCAAAGCAAATAAAGTTCTATGGGGAGACAGGGACTTAAGCCAAATAGAAAAATATACCAAATGTTGTAATGATAAACTAAGGGAATTTGCCTTCCCTCATGAATTCCACCAGTGTTGTGATAGCATGTGTAATGATAGTGGAAGGGATCACTTGGCAGCGATAGACGCGCTTTATGGTGACATTGTAATAACGTTGCAGAAGGCTGCGGTTGATAGTTATGTTGGTCTTGGGGGTAGCGGCAGACAGCACCGCGGTCGTCATATTGTCGGCTGGAACAAGTATGTTCGTGATGCTCACGGGGACGCTAGGCAGAAGTTTTTAACCTGGGTGTGGTATGGTCGACCTAACAGTGGGAACATTTATAGTGAAATGTATGAATCTAAAAACAAATTCAAAAGCAGATTACGTTATTGTCAGAATAACCAAGAATTAATAAAAATGAATATTTTAGCTACAAAACACAAAAATAAAGATTTTAAAGGATTTTGGCAGCAAACAAAAAAGTTGAACCCAAAACCTAGCGTCCCGTTGAGTGTCAACGACATAAGTGAACCAAAAGAGATTGCTAATATGTTTAGATGTCACTTTCAAGTGGAGTCTCCGCTGAAAGGTGAGCAGACCGTGGATGCGGGGGTTGTCGTGTCAGCGGTGCCCGAGCGTGTCACAGCAAAACAAGTTGCTCTAATAATAAAGGGCATGACTCGAGGGAAGTCTCCCGGACACGACGGCCTTAGCATCGAACATTTTCAGCATGCGGGGCCACACCTCCAGAGGCTCTTGGGACTATTGTTTACGCTATGTATTAGGCATTCCTATCTGCCAAATGAAATTATGAAGACGGTGGTAGTGCCTATAATTAAAAACAAGACTGGAGATAATTCCGACAAGTGCAACTACCGCCCGATATCATTAGCTACAACCACATCTAAGGTGCTTGATAGCCTGCTTGAGAGACAGCTTAAAGAACACCTAAATTTAAACGATGCACAGTTCGGTTTTAGACCAGGACTGTCGACAGAATGTGCGGTTATGTCTCTCAAGCAGACTGTCAGGTATTACACAGATAGGAGCACGCCTGTGTATGCAGCCTTTCTTGATCTCTCCAGGGCATTTGACCTGGTTAGGTATGATATTCTCTGGCGTAAATTGAAGGATACAGGTGTGCCGGGTGAGATAATTAATATTTTTAAATATTGGTATGACCACCAAACTAACCAGGTCAAATGGCACGGCGAACTTTCTGACGAGTACAGGTTGGAGTGCGGAGTGAGACAGGGGGGATTAACATCTCCTTCACTCTTCAACTTGTATGTGAACGGCCTGATTGGTGAGCTGAGCGACATTGGAGTAGGGTGCTCGATCGATGGTCACTGTATTAACAGTATTAGTTATGCAGATGATATGGTGTTGCTCAGCCCATCAATAGCCGCGCTCAGAAAGCTGATAGGCGTATGTGAGGAGTATGCGAGGGTACACGGTCTCCTTTATAATGTACAGAAAAGCGAGCTCTTAGTATTTCAAGCCAGGGGTCGTAAACTCGGGGATGTGGCACCTGTGCTGCTTAATGGTGTCGCTCTTCGAAAAGTGAGTGAGTTTAAATACCTCGGCCATGTGGTTACCGAGGATTTAAAAGACGATGGGGACATAGAAAGAGAGAGGAGAGCGATGGCGGTCCGCTGTAACATGTTGGCACGCAGATTTGCGAGGTGTAGTCTAGAGGTGAAGATCACTCTGTTTAAAGCATTCTGCCAAACTCTCTACACCTGCAATCTGTGGGTCAACTACACGCAGCGGGCCATCAACGCTCTCCGAATACAATATAATAACGCGTTCAGGGTGCTGGTGGGGCTCCCACGCTACTGTAGTGCGTCTGCGATGTTTGCGCAAGCGCACACAGACGGCTTTCACACTGTGCTGCGGCGCCGCATCGCTTCGCTGATGTTCCGCACGCGTGGGAGCGCCAACACCATCCTGAAAGTGCTAAGCCACAAGCTGGACAGCCCCCTACTGGGACACTGGGTTCAAGCACAAGTGCGTGTGCCCGGGGCCCCAGAGGGCGGTAAATACTTAAATTAAGTAAATTAAGTAAGTTTTGTTTTTTGTAAGTGTATTAATTACTAACATAGGTTGTAAGAATTTTGTTACTAACACTTATGAGTCTTGTTGCTCGAAATAAACGATTATTATTATTATTATTATTATTACAATGTTTTTTTTTTTTTTATGAGTTGTATTGCAATATGTAACTAGTGACCTCGACAATAGATCATATTATTTATTGTTATTAGTAATTAACTGTTTATTTATTTTACCTCGATGGTCCTAGTTTATCATTTATAACTTCCAGTTACAGCTTTATGTAAGCGGGTACGCCCTTTATGCCTGGAGGCTTTTATTAAGACGTTAAGTTTTGTTTGCGTTTAGTTTTTATTTCTGCCCGAGTATAGTTCTCGATGATTTTGTTTGGTATATTGGCGTGTGCTAGCTAACATATGGATAATAATTTAAATTAGGTTAATTATGTTGAATACTATTATATAGAATCATTTTTTTTCTTTCTAACTGAACAGACAGCTGTGCTGCTGGGGAGTTTGTTGCGCCACTTCTTCTTCCCAGCTAACGCACTAGGAAGTGGTGAAGGGTGGGCGTTTTGGGGGACTGTCTTATATAATTTTGACGTTCGAAAAGTGCTGATTACCAGCCTAGTTTGAATAAATGACTTTTGAATTTTGAAGTTTTGAGAAATGCGAACAATGGTTCGTATTGCTCTTTTTTGGAGAATGAAAGCCCTATGCCAGTTGTAATGGTAGCTGTTTCCCCAAAACTGTATGTTATACCTCAATTTGGACTCAATCAGCGCATAGTACACTATTTTTAAGTGTAATATGCTTACTTAATCCCTAAGAGTTCTTAAGGCATACCAAGCAGATGATATGGATGAATCCAATGCCGCTAATTCCTTCTTCCAATTTAATAATTCATCAATATATACTCCTAAAAACTTGACTTCCCAGACAAGCTCAATTTTAACATTATCCAACTCAATATCCATATCATCTTTGTTACGCGCAGTAGTTTTAAATAGCATAATATTAGTTTTAGTCGTATTTATTATCAGCATATTCGCATTAAACCAAGAATGTAAAGCCTCTAGAGCTGCATTAACCTTAACAGTAAGGTCTTGAATGTCGTTACCTGCAACTATTACTGCATTGCTACTGCATTTGTGTCATCCGCAAAGACTACAAGTTGCGTGTCCGGCAAAAGTTTATAGATGAAATTGATTAGGTCATTAGTGAATAATATGTACAATAAAGGGCCTAAAATAGATCCTTGAGGCACACCAGTTGTAATGTTTACATAGATGACCTATAGTTGTTTTTATACCCGTTTGGTTGTGTAGAATCAAGTTCGAAAAACATTTTTCTATGATTGAGATTTGAAGAGTAGAGTTGTAAAGGTTTACCTCTTACTCCATAGTGCTCCATTTTTGTGATCAGTAGTGTATGGTCAATAGTGTCAAAAGCCGCGCTTAAATCCAAGTAAATACCAGCTCCCTCGTTTTACAATTTATTTTATTAACTACATCATTTATTAGCATAGTGCAGCATCATTTATTACTATCTACATTGTTGCCTTAATAGGTGCCATAAGAGGTTGCAAAATGCATAATCAACACTGTAGCGCCTGAATTAGCAATTATTTTTAATAAATGCATTGACTGTGGTGTAATTCCTGACTTCATGAAGAGTAGTAAAATAATAACTAGTCTAATTCTACAAGCGAAGACTTGTAATTGGCTTCCTGTTGACTATGTGTTACTTTATATTAAGTTTTTAAGCTGTAAGTCTTCCATGCTTAAATAAATAAATAAATAAATAAATAAATAAATAAATAAATACCTTTGTTTAAATCGGGCAGCACATCAGACCCCACGAACTTTAGACCTATTTCTGTGCTTCCCACCTTTAGTAAAATATTCGAAAAATTGATGCTAGATCAATTGCAAAGACATTTTAATAAACATAAGTTATTAAACAGTAAGCAATTCGGTTTCACAAGGGGTCGCTCGACTTCCGACGCTGGTGTTGCGCTTCTTTCACATATTTTTGAGGCCTGGGAGAGATCACATGATGCCCTAGGTATTTTTTGTGACTTATCTAAGGCTTTCGATTGTGTTTCACATGATACATTGGTCAGGAAATTGCATCACTATGGTGTTAGAAACACTGCCTTGGATCTTCTTATTTCTTATTTGGATAATAGGATCCAAAGAGTAGACGTTAACGGCAAGCGATCCCCAGGTTCGCTTGTCACTATGGGAGTTCCGCAGGGCTCAATTCTTGGCCCTTTTTTATTTCTCGTATATATTAATGACCTACCTTGCCTTATAAAGAACAGTCATGAAATAGTGTTATTTGCAGATGACACATCACTTATATTTAAGCTTAAGCGAAAACAGACCGTTATTGACGATGTAAATAATGCTCTCTCTAAAATTGTGCATTGGTTTAGTGTTAATAATTTACTTTTGAACGAGAAAAAGACTAAATGTATTAGATTTCTGACACCTAACGTTAAGCAGGTGAAAACCAATGTACTAGTAAATGGGACAGAATTGGATCTTGTGGACACCACTGTGTTCTTAGGTATTACTTTGGATTCGAAGCTTCAGTGGGGACCTCATATAACCAAATTGTCGAAGCGGCTAAGCTCTGCAGCCTACGCGGTGTATAAAATCCGTCATTTGACTGATGTAGAAACAGCTCGATTAGTATACTTTAGTTATTTCCATAGTGTAATGTCGTATGGCATTTTGTTGTGGGGAAATGCGGCCGACTTTCAGGCTATATTTGTGCTGCAGAAACGTGCCATTCGAGCAATTTATAACCTAAGTTGTAGGCATGCACTGAGGGATAAATTTAAGGAAATAAACATAATGACGGTCGCGTCTCAATATGTATATGAGAACCTGATTCATGTAAAAAAGAATATAAATCTATATTCTAAACACAGCGACATTCATAGCTTAAATACTAGAAACAAAGATTTATTTCTTGTGCCGAGGACTAGGCTCCAAAAAATTAGTAATTCATTTAAGTGCCAAAGTATACGTTTTTACAACAAACTCCCAAGCCATGTCAAAGAACTGAGCCTCAATAAATTTAAATCATTTATTAAACAGAAACTATGTCAAAAAGGTTTCTATAAAGTTAAAGATTACTTAGACGACAAAAAGGCTTGGGACTAATTAAGCTACTCCAATGTACCCCAAGCAACAAACAAGTGTTTTTAGAATCAAAGACTACACGATACTATATGAGCTCATATAATTGTTTGGATTATTTTATTTGACTGTAAGTCAATTTATTTTAAATTTTGTTTTCATTTATTGTTGACATAATCTTCTCATTAAAATGTTTTTGTTTTATGAGTTGATTGCAATTTGTGCTTATGTAAATTATTTTTGCATTAAAGCATTATTATATAGAATCAAGTTTTTCTAACTGAACAGACAGCTGTGCTGCTGGGGAGTTTGTTGCACCACTTCTTCTTCCCAGCTTAAGCACTAGGAAGTGGTGAAGGGTGGGCGCTTTTGGGGGACTGTCTTATGTAATTTTGACGTTCGAAAAGTGCTGATTCTCAGCCTAGTTTGAATAAATGACTTTTGAATTTTGAATTTTGAATTTGATTTTTAATATCTATATTATTGATTTTTAGGCGGAAGTCACGATTCAACATTGTCGTTCTTCCCGTTTCTGAATGAATAATATTCCAAGTTGTTTTTATTTCCAGAAGATTTTAATTCATTTTTAACGTATGGATTTTGCTGAGGAACAGGCTCTTTTAAAAGTTTTAGAATATTTCTCAACAATTTTTTTAAAAGTTTCATCATGGTTATATGATTTTTTATGATACAATTAAAATAACCGCTGCCTACTTTTGTAAATATTTTGTGTTGCCCTATCACTAATTAGAACGCGGTCACAAACAGGCAATGTTTTTGAGGTAAAAACCTTCCTAAACTCACAATTGATGAGGTTAAATTTTAGTGTTCGTGCATGCCTAATATGCCCAGATCTCATTCCAGGAAATTATTTTAATAACTAATTAATAGTAACTACAATGTAAAGCCTACTGCGGCTACCATCAGAAATCAAAAACCGCGGTCAGACGCCCCTCGTAAAAAAAAGTGCAACAAAAACCTTACGATGCAAAATTTTAAAGTGGTTGACATGCATAAATGAATCTAAAAGATGAGGTCAACAGAAATATAACGGTGTAAAATTTTAAATTCGGGCGTCGTGGTGACTTGTCGCAATATCTTATTTTATCCTTACACAAATATACATTTCCTCTTTCAATTTGATAAAATATTAAAAGGTTTTCCGCGCTGTTATGCGTTATTTCAATAAATATGTAAGCAGTGCGCTCCCGGCGCACTATGGAACGAAAAAAGGCTCTCGAAGACATTTAAGCTTAACATTAAATTAAAGTGTCGGTTTTTTGTTGAAATGACTTTTAATAGCCAATACGGAAAACGGTGATGTAAAAAACATCACATAATTTGAAAAAAGTCAAGTACGTCAAATCTATCTATCATAAAGAAATAGTTACATCACCGTGTGCAAGGATTTAACGGTTATTCTCTCCGTTCCGGAGAGATATAAGTATTAGCACTATACATTTTTTTTGAAAAAAATAATAAGTTGCCAATTTCCATACCAGATTGCACCTTATGTTAAATATATGCATAATATTGGCTATAAAGAAGCCATTTCAAGCAAAAAAACGACACTTTAAAATTTAAGCTTCAATGTCTTCGAGAGCCTTTTTTCGTTCCACAGTGCCGCGGGCCCGCTTGTTCATGTATATATTATTATAAACTTGTGTGCTCCTTACTGACCTCATCCATCAACACAAATTGAAATATTAATTGATTACCCGATAATCTGACTGTGTATGTACTGTGCTTGGTAAGAAGCAGTGCGACCATTAATGACGGATTGTATTGGTATTCGTACTCCCGATATATTGGGCGAGTCGCTCGATGCTGCTCGATCGACCGACATTCTCATTACTTTTGCTTGTTTTATAAAACGTAGTCATGCAAATTGTAATTGCGATATCCACATCCCGGTCCTCTTTATGGAATCATTTCGAAGCACTCTCTTTAATTGTTCGGCTGTACAACCGTATCCGCCTGTAGAAAAAACTCGAATAATTATACTTAATGGTTATGCTAATGTTTCTTGACTCTTTTTGGATCCTGAACAAAGTATTGTCTTATCGCAAACTGAGACCAACGTTTAATAGATAGTTGAAATAATGTAAGACGACACAATCAGCTAGAGGATAAACAAGCGAAACGGAATCTTTTAGTAGAGGATGAAAATGTTTGTTGCTATTAATATAGCAAGAAGAAAAGTTTTGTACATTTATTAGAACTCACATAATTGTTCGAAGTAAAACTTCAGTTACTAGTCTGCCATCATAGTTTCATCAAATGAATGTTATTGTAGTTATTTATTTAATTGAGAACAGAAACATTATCCATAGGTACTAAAACAACCTTCGTTTTTGTTTACACAAAACCTCTTAAGGGGTCATTGTACTCATTATTATGAATAACTTTCACTATGGGACCGACGCTGAAATCGCGAAAATGTAGGGAACAACAGATTTTTTTTTCGCGATTTCGGCTTTATTCCCATAGTGAAACTTGTATATAATTATCCATACTAATATTATAAATTCGAAAGTAACTCTGTCTGTCTGTCTGTATGTTACCTTTTCACGCCTAAGCCCAGTGGCTTAGGAGTGAACGGATTTCGATAAAATTTGGCAAGGAGATAGATGGCATCCCGAGGAAGGACATAGGCTACTTTTTGTCTCAAAACTAAACCCAAGGGGGGATATAGGAGATGAAAGTTTGTATGGGAAACCTATCATTTCTTAAGTTAGGGCTATGAAATTTTAAATTTATGCTTTTGGTAACAAATAAAGAATAACGTATTTCACCGTTTTTCAAAAATCATCCCGTAAGGGGGTTAAATAGGGGATGATTTTAAAATTCACATGTAATATTGTTTTTTTTTGTGTCTTCTTTTCAAGAGATTTATGGAGTTGGAAATATAGTCATAGTCCGTGTCTTGAATTAACATGTAGTCTTTATTTCATTAAAATCTGCCCACTCGGTCAAAACTTATTACAATTTAAAATACTTTTCTAACATGTAGGTATCATGTTTTCAATGGCGGCAAGAGTAGGTGTTACAAATCAATGGTGATAATAATAGTAAAATAAATCATTAGTATTTTAAGGAAGGCATTTTTAGAATCATATAAACCTGTTGCTCGGCTGTCCAAATTTTTAAATCTCAATTGAAGGACAAACTTAACTTTTCAATTGAAAAAAAAACTTTTAGTAGAGTAATGAAATACAAATATTTCAAGATACGGCCTATGAATGTTTGATCCCAGATTTAAGAAAAAACTTAAATGTTCATATATAACTATAAATTACCAATTTTCGGAGTTTCGTCTTTATTTGACCTTGCTTCTCGCCAAACTTCATGCTGCTAGGCTAACGGGAAATACCAAACAGACTGGTTTATTTGCGAGTGTCAAAAAATGCAGCATAAAAGGCCGTTTTTAAGGTTCCATGCCTCAAAAAGGAAAAAACGGAACCCTTATAGGGATCACTTGGTTGTCCGTCTGTCAGTCTGTCAAGGCCCTTTTTCTCGGGAGCTGAAATTCATATCAAATACTCAAGTCTACTGTCCGTTGGAGCTGTAAAAAAATCAAACTTCTAAGCCAACGCAATCAACAGATACAGCCGTTTATGCTGCAAATTTTCGACACTCGCAAGTGAATCAAAACCTACAGGGTACCCGTGAACTCAAAATCTTGAAATTTGGCACGAAACAACGTCTTATAGGACAGATAAAGGAAAAATTGCGAAAAGCATACATTTTTTGTTACATCATATAATAAAAATATTTTTAATAATTTTAAACTTACTACCCCTTTCCTTTACTTATACCTACAAGTTTGTACGGAACGTTCGGTGCGCGAGTCCGACTCGCACTTAGCCGGTTTTTTTATTGCATTTACTTGGCAGTTTGATTTTCGTTACAGCTCCAAGAGACCGCAGATCTAAGTTTTTGATATCTATTTCAACTTGATGCCTCCACGCGTTCATGAGAAAAAGGGTCTTGACAGAAAACGAAGTCATCCTTTAAGGGTTGGGCACGCCACAATTGTGGCGATAAGTCCCCTCTTTGAGGAGTGGCTAGAGAGGCGCCACGGCGTCCTCACCTTCCGCCTGACACAGGTCCTCACCGGACATGGTTGTTTCGGGAGGTTCCTGTTCAGGATAAAGCGGGAGGAAACGCCCGGGTGTCACCACTGTGTGGATCGCCCGGAGGACACGGTGGAGCATACGGTGGAGGTCTGCCCAGCTTGGGCGGAGCACCGCCGTGTCCTCACGGAGGCGATCGGCGGCGGCGATCTCTCGCGTCCGGCCCTGGTTCAGGCCATGGTCCGGAGCGAGAGTGCATGGGAGGCCGTCACCTCCTTCTGCGAAGCAGTAATGCTCGCGAAGGAGGAGGCGGAGCGCGCGAGGGAGAGGCAAAATGCGCCCCCTCGCGCCCCTAGTCGCCGCAGGAGACGCCCCGGGCGTCGGGAGTCGCGAGCCGACTTCCGGCCACCGTAGGCGCGGGCTTGCGGACGGTGAGCAATGGGTAGCTCGCCGTCCGATAGGGACCAGGCCCGGGTCGACGGCGTGTTGTGTTCCACGCGCGCCTCAAAGAGATGTCAGCACCAACTGACGGGGTCCGGAAGGGCCAATGCCTGCCGGGGTTGCAGGTTTGTCTGAAAGGGATATCGCGACCTCGGCACACAGGCAACGGAAGGAACACGGGTGGGTTTTAGTCAGTAAAAGTCTGACACGCCCTCCCGCTCCACCCAGAGCGGGAGAAGTTATTTGATAATTTCCCATCCTCAAAAAAAAAAAAAAAAATCCTTTAAGGGTTTCAATTTTTCATTTTGAGTTACGGAACCCTAAAACAGATTTATAATCTGCCTGTTACCTTTTCATGCCGTAACGGCTGAACGGATTTAGATGAAAGGCATACTGATAGGCCATGACGGTAGCACGTTCCTGTGGGATATTTTCCGACATCCACACGAGCGAAGTTGCGAGCAAAAGCTATTATATATACATATATATATATATATTATATACCCTTTATTTCATTTATGTACATATGATTTACATTTTAAAATATTTTTATAAAAACAAAAGAGCCAAACAAAAACATTTAAAAATATTAACAAATTGTAGCCCACCGGTATCGGGAACAGGGTCCAAGCTACCCGTGGTCAGGGCTCCTGAGAGAGAAATCTCCTAACGATCGGCGCCGTGTCCAGAAGTACCGCTTTCTGGATCAAGCCCTTGATCCAGCTGCCTAACGAGAGCCACCTCAGGTGTTGGTCGAGGCTCTGGCTATTATTCCATTGGCCGCCACAACTATCGGCACAATGACTGCTGTATCCACATCCCACATGTCGACATCCTCGCGAGCCAGGTAAAGTCAAAGTCAAGGTCAAATCATTTATTTCAAATAGGCCCTTGTAAGGCACTTTTGAACGTCAAAGTTTACAAAAAATTGAATTGATTCTAGTCGCCCCTTCAAAAAGGTAGTTTTCGTATGGAGAAGAATGGGCAAGAAACTCCACCGTTACTCTTTTAAAAAGTGTTACAATATTTTTTATATGTAGGTACATTAGTCACATAATTATTTGTGAACACGACGCACCTAAAAAAAAAAAAATTACGTTACCACAATAGGTAAAAAGAAGAATTAAGTAATAAAAATGAAGCAACAAAAGATAAATTAATTACTTATGTGATAGATACATGGTTCTCACATGTTTACAAACATTGTAAAAGTAGACGATTTTCTTAAAACCCTATAATTAATAAGTCAGTGTGTGAGGAAGTAATCACAGAATGTAAAACCAATGTCATAATATAAAAATAATAATTTATACAATTTAAATTAGCAGCCAGTTTGATTCTGTCTAGATTACTCTATGGACCAGGCCCAGCATGTTTCCAAGCATTCTTATCTTGGATATAATCCTGTAATTTAAAGATACTTAATCTGCTTATCTTTTTCAGCTTTCACGAGTTTCTCGTCATGCGGGATCGCTACATCAATAATCATTGTGCGACGCTCTAATCGATCTATCACCACTATGTCTGGCTTATTGGCAACAATAGTCCTGTCAGTGATGGTAGATCGATCCCAATACAACGTGATATTGTCATTTTCGAGAACTGGGTTGGGCACATACCTATAGTACGGTACTTCCGATTCCACAAGGCTGTATTACAGACCAAGTTGCTGGTGGATAATTCTGGCTACAAGGTTGTGCCTATGCAAGTAGTCTCCGTTAGCCAGACGAGAACAGCCAGAAATAATGTGTCGGATAGATTCCCCCGGACGGTGGCATGCCCGACAGATGTCAACTGTGCCGTTCTTCACAATATATTTCCGGTAGTTGTTCGTCATCATACCTTCATCCATAATCGCAAAGACAAAACTGTCAAAAGATATTACAATAATTTAAAGTGATAAAATAACGTTTCTAATATGTAGGTGCGGTGTGGTTACGTGGTCAATGGCGGCACTGAATAGGTATTACAAATTAATGGGGATAATGTAGTAAAATGAATAATTAGTATTTTACGGAATTTAGAATCATATAAACCTACTTTATTTATTTGAAAAAACCGGAACTTGCGCCATGAGGGTTTTGTCTCAAAGCTGTGCTTTCTCGGCTACCCGAATTCCCAAATCCGGATTGAAGGACAAACTTATCTTTTCAATTGAAAAAGAACTTTTACTAGATTGAAGTGTATCGATTTGAATGAAATACAGACTAAATGTTACTTCAAGACAGCCTATAAATTTTTGAACCCAGAACTCCTTTTAATTCTAATAAACTCATAAGCGTACCAATCAAAAAGATTTTCGCATCAGCGTGTTCGCGATAACGTCATTTAAATTTAAGCTGGTTTTGATTCAATGTGTTTTGGAAATCGCAATTTTTTTTTAGACAGCGTGTGTCGATAAAACGTCATTCGAATCTTCATATCACTCCCGGCTCATTGAGTTAATGAAAATGTTCGGCTTCGCATAGCGCCCTGTCTGTCACTCACACCTACCTGTTTGACGGCTTGTATTACACTTCATGTGCCATTTAACGGCCGGCGACTGTGCATTCAGCCCTTATCGTTTTAACTGACGTCACAACTGTCCATCGTTACTATCAGTCTGGACATTAGTCAGCTTGAAAACTTGTTACTTTTCAAAAGGTCCAAACAATCGCTGTCATTATAAAAAATCTCTAGTTTCACTGAAAAGATGTAATTAAAAATTATTTATTTGTATAATATGACGTATGTCATATACTACCGAATGAGAATCCATGTAAATGTTTGCCTGATATTCAAAATCAAAATATTTTATTTCACATAAACCTACATGGGCAGTTATGAAACGTCAGAAGCTAGGTGCACGGTTCCTCGATTGGTCGTTTATTGTCGAGAAGAGCCGGCAAGAAATTCCATGGTTACTCTTTCAAAAATAATTGGCTTTTACAATATTTTCAAATAACAGTGGAGTGTGGGAGGACAGTCTAGGCCTTTCAACAAGGACCTGGGTCCTTAACAAAATAGAAAATGGTAAACAAATCTACAGTCCACTAAGCCTACAACGTTCTCAAATTCACAAAATAGAAAATAATCTACATATATTAAAGATAAATCCTAATTATTATTAATTAGGATTTATCTAAATGCGAAAGTGAGTTTGTTCGTTTATTTGTTTGTTTGTTTGTTACGCTTTCATGCTAAAACGACTGAACGAATTTGGATGAAATTTGGCACATGGGTAGACCACAATCTGGGTTAGGACATAGGATATTTTTTTATCCCGATACTCTCTCGGTATCGAGACTTATGCGCGTGAAACCGTAGGGCGCAGCTAGTATAATATTATAAATGTGAAAGTGAGTTTGTTCATTTACATATTAGCTTTTGCCCGCGGCTTCGCCCGCGTAAAAGTCGGAAAATATCCCACAGAAACGTACCACCGGGATTCAGAGCAACTATGTCCTAACCCAAGTCATGGCCTATACGAATGCCTGCCAACTAAATCCGTTCAGCCGTTCGGCATGAAAAAGTAATAGGCAGATTTTAGGGTTGCGTACCTCAAAATGAAAAATTTTAACCCTTAAAGGATGACTTTGTGGCGTAGATTAATAACTGTAATGTAATGTTGTCATAATAATTGTTTGAAATATATGTATGTAAAAATAAATAATTATGTATATGCGGACGGACACGCAAACCATGTATGTTATTAGTGATCGCTCCATTGTTTACCGCGCGAGGTGGGGGCTAGCATTCCAAAGCCGCGCTCGCGCACCTTTGCACACCGGCGGCGGCGGCGGCGCCTTTTCTATATCTATGACTTTTTAAATTCGTAATATCTATTGAATGGAATAGCCGATTTGAACAATTAAAAAAATAATATACATGAATTGAAACAGTCTTGAAATCAATATGATTTATTGGAGTAAGGATTTAAACAGAAGTATGAATATCATGGTCTAATTTTGTTCGGTATTTCTATCAAGTTTTAAAATGTAAAAAGTGGTTATTGTGACATAACGATAATAGTTGGACATATAGTATCGCGAGGTTTTTTGTAAATATTGATATGTTCTTTAATATTGTAGAACATACTTTTGTTCTAATATCAATAGTTTCCGCAGCGCATGCGACGAAAGGTGTTTTATGGCATTTTTTTACACCTTGGGTTACGTTACTAAAATTTTAGTAAGGATCCCTAATCTTTTCTAGCAATAAATATAGCCTATGTTACTCAGAGTGAATGTAGCTTTCTAATGGTGAAAGAATTTTTGAAATCGGGGCAGTAGTTTTTGAGTTTATTCATTACAAACATACACACAAATCTTTCCTCTTTATAATATTATTATATATATTTAAAATTTCTCGGGACCCTGGGGTCCCGGACCTTTGGAAGGCGTACGAGGGGCCAAAGCCAACTCGCAGAGGCCCGTTAGACGTTTTTAATGAAATGAGGCACCAACCGACGATTATCCCTGTATGTACTATGCAAGTGCACCCATTTTTTTTTTTTTTTTTTTTTTTTTCCGGTGTGGAAAATCCTCATGGATGTCCTCCGCCCTGGGGCGGGCGGAGGGGTCTGCCAGACTCTTACTGACTAAAAACCACCCCGGTGTTCCGACTCACACCTACGCCGGGGGTCGCGGGAACGAAAGAATCTTCCGCAACCCCCGGCTGGTGCCGGCCCGCCACCGCGGGCCTCCTCTCGGGTCAGGGGGGGGAGTGAGGTGTTTGACTCCCCCCGCGACGTCTCAGAGGGGCGCGCGTGGAACACTACGCGCCGCCACCTCGGGTCCTGATGTGTGGGGGGCGACGGACGTCCCCGAGTCCGTCGCCCCTGGACCCATTTAGGGGGGCCGGAAGAGGGCGTTATCCGCCCTCCGCCGACGCCCGGTGCGCCTGCTGCGGGCCGGGTGAGTGGACGAGATCTCCCTCTCCCTTTCCGCAGCCTCCTTCTGCGAGACGACCGTCTCGCAAAAGGCGACCACCGCGTCCCAGGACTCTGCGCCGCCGACCATAGCGTTCACTACGGCCGGCAGCGACAAGTCACTGCCTACTTCTGAGATGAGGGCACGGCGCGGCTCCTCCCAAGCGGCACACTCTGCCAGCGTGTGCCGCGCCGTGTCCTCCCGGCAGTCGACGCAGTGGTGACACCGGGCGTCCGGCTCCCTGTTTATGCGACACAGGTACTTCCCGAAGCAACCATGCCCCGAGAGCACCTGCGTCACCCGAAACGACAGGGAGCCGTGCCTCCTCCCGAGCCAGCGGTCGAGCACCGGCCGGACCGCCTCGACCACGTCGAGGCCGGCGGTAGGGCGCGAAAGCCTGTCCCGCCATTCCGCCACCAGGACCTCGCGAAGCTGAGACCGATGCAGCTCCACGTGTCGCTGCATCGGTCGCTCGCCCCGCGCCCGCGCTTCCTCGCGCCACCGATACGATGACGCGAGTACTTTCGCCTCCAGGTCCCAGGGCGGGGATCCGGCCAGTGCACAAGCCGCCTCGTAGGAGATCGTGCGATACCCCCGGATGACTCTGACGGCCATCGCCCTCTGCGGTCTCCGCATGACGGCGATGCTCCCGGCCGTCAGGTCAGCCGCCCAGATCGGGGCCCCGTAAAGGGCCATCGATCGCACGATCCCCACGTAGAGCCGCCTACAAGCGGCGCTCGGGCCCCCCAGATTGGGAAGCAGCGTTGAGAGCGCTCCAGCAGCGCCCAGCAACTTGGGCGCCAGCCGTCGGAAGTGGGGCCCGAAGTCCCACCGGCTGTCGAGGACCAATCCTAGGTACTTCATGGTACCCTCGACAGCGATCCGAGCCCCCCCGACCACGATGTGTGAGCCGGGTGACGGCGCCCGCCGGGGGCCATGGAACACCATGGCCTCCGACTTGCTGAGGGCCACCTCCAGGCCTAGGCGACGTATGCGGCTCACCACCTGTGAGACCGCAGCCGTCGCCAGCAACGCTGCTTCCCTGTGCGAGCTCCCCCGGGCAGTGACCAGCGTGTCGTCCGCATAACACGTCAGGTCTACCCCCGGCCTGAGCTCGCCCCTCAGCACCCAGTCGTACCCGATGTTCCACAGGAGCGGCCCTAAGACCGAGCCCTGTGGAACACCGCACGACATGCGGCGCTGGTTTCCGCCATCATGTCCCACGTAGGTGACACACCTCCCAGACAGATAAGCCCCAACGATGCGGCGGAGGTAGGGAGGCACACCATGATAGCGCAGTGCCTCCCGAATACAACTCCAGGGCAGGGTGTTGAAGGCGTTGGATATGTCCAAGGACACCGCCAACATCACCCCGCCCCGAGACACCGCTTCCTCCGCCAGGACTCTAACCCGCGACACAGCGTGTATCGTGGAGCGCCCATGCCGAAACCCAAACTGACTGTCGTCCAGGTCCGGCCCCTCTCATGCAAGTGCACCCAAGGACAACCCCCGGTTGGTGTAGGACTATTGCAGGATATGGAAACAAAGATATTGGACTATGGGTTTGGGTGGCTTAAGTTGACTGGTGACCTGGAACTATGGAAGGACTATGGCCCCTGCCTGATCAATGTTTTATAAGTACACGGATAAAATGGCAGGGGGTTATATTATATATTATTATTATATTATTATTAAAAATTTCATCTTTCACGAACAGCAGTACGGTTGTACGACTGACACCCTAATAAAGAACATTTTTAGAGATACAAGATACAAGATATTTATTTTGTAAAACATGAGTGTAGAATAATATTTACTCAACTCAAATTTTCATTCAATCATAAATTGGATGAAAATTTGAGTTGAGTTGAATGCGAGCTTGAAACCATTCACTTGCTCAGGAGCAAGAGCACCTATGAACTGTTTTAAATGGGCCTTGTATTTTTTCTTCAAATATTATTGTTTTAACGACTATTTACTTAAATGAAACATATTTCACCGAAACACAATTCAATGAATTTTATAATCACATTTTTTATTTAACAAACTTATCAAACAATATTCGTAAAAGAATAATTCTACATTATTCTTTTACGAATATTGTTTGTTTGAAAAGTTCTGTATTGGACAACAAACAAATGCAATAATATTCAAATTAAAAAGCTGTCAGTCTTCTTACTATGATACGAGCACGATCTAGTAATATAACTATTGGGGCTCTCCGACCAAGCAGGTTAGGTTAGGTTAGATCTGTGATCAACTACGTCGAAATTGATTGCAGTAACAAAATTAGGGCACTACGACAGTTATGAACCGCTTTCATATAACTATACTACGGTATATAGTGTTAACAAGTATAAAATAGCTGAAGTAAAATTATATTTAAAGGTGTGCATTTTGTCAAAGGTATGAATTGAAACGGTTAGAAACTGTCACTCGATAAAATGTTTTTCTCGGTAATAAGTTTTTTATTAACTAAACAATATGAGGAGAATATTTGATTTGTTATTCTATAATATGAATATCGAAACATTAAAGGACTGGTGAGGCAATGGAAGATTGCCTAGGTAATCAAAATTAATGTTCAGTAATGATTGTTATATTATTATAATCGTCGTATTTTATATTTTATGAATTAATAAGTTTCAGGAGTCGGTAACTTGCGAAAACTGGTGAAAATAAGGATTATACACCCGGGATTTTTCTTAGTTTGTTTTTTTTTATAACGCCATCTGTAAACAACCACAGATACTAATTGGTGGTATGCCTTTATGAGGTTAGTGAAAGACTTAATATTTTGTTGGTCTGAGATCAGAATCCGCAGTTTTTTTTTTAATATTTCTATTTGTGTAACAAAAGTGTAAATAAATATTTCTATTTGTGTAACAAAAGTGTAAATAAATATTTCTATTTGTGTAACAAAAGTGTAAATAAATATTTCTATTTGTGTAACAAAAGTGTAAATAAATATTTCTATTTGTGTAACAAAAGTGTAAATAAATATTTCTATTTGTGTAACAAAAGTGTAAATAAATATTTCTATTTGTGTAACAAAAGTGTAAATAAATATTTCTATTTGTGTAACAAAAATGTAAAGCACCTATTACAATATCTATTAAATAAGTGCTTCTTTAACAAAGTGTTCATATTCTTTATTGAACACATAAATACACATAAAATGATATTTTTATCATCTTTAATCCCGTATTTTGGTTTCTATCCTCAATACCCATAATATTATTTATATTTACATACTTGTTGGTATTGAATTGGGATTAAAATAAATAAAACAACGTATTTATTGCCAAAAAAATCCTTTATTGTAGGTACATACTTAAATAAAAATGATAAAAAAATTAACTGTCTTCTAGAAACACCAAAACATTGTTCAATAATGACGTTGGTGCCAGCAGGTTATCTTGATGCCTTGCCCAGCCAAGATACCATACTAGCGTCATGATATGACAGCAACAACCGGTGTTGGTTCTAGAGACATGGGTGGCGGCGGTGTTGATGATCTATGTTTCACGGCTATAACAACATCCTCTTGTAAGTCTCCCTTGATGAGACATAAATCTGGTGTCGATTCGCTCGAACCCAACAGGCTTGACATGCATAAATTGTTGCCATATCCTGAAAATATGATTAAAATAAATTTGATTAAAAATTACATGACATAACTGGTGAAGTTACTATTGGTTCACCTCGCCCAAATCCTTCGGTAATCGCTGGCGTGATGTTATGTTTATGTTGAATGTTTACATGATGAACACTCCTTCTATGTTTCGTGATCGTCGGTTTCCATCGCTCCAGTCTTTCCAGGTTTGAGGGATCTGTCCCATTCATTTTGCCATTTCCTTTCACAGACTTTACCTACTTATAATAAAAACGTAGTCGGGTAATAAATAATTTACCTGATAATTATTATCATTGGAAATAAGGGTAGGTACTAAAGGGCTGTCCACTGCAACGTATAGAAACGTCGGCTTGTTGGATTTCTGAGCCCAACTGAAATACCACATCCACGGCAGACCATTATATGATCTAGAAATCTCTCATTGTCATTAGCTTCGTTATTTAATTAACTATAACAGTCGTGACAAGCGTATCCATATCATGGGAGCTGGAACAATAACAAATATCATTACATTTTTCTCATTATAACACAATTGCTCAATATATTAATGCATGGTTTACGTGACTGCCGTAAAAGGCGTACCTGATTTTTTTACCATCGAGCGAGTCTGACTTGCAGGGGTAACGCCAGCCTTGACACGGTATGGCTGCGAATCCGCTGCAAAGCGATGATGTCGCCACAATTGATGCACCTCATCTTAATATCAAAATTGAAAAGTAAAACAGAATCCTGTATGAAAAGCAATAGTAATTGTGGCTAGATGATATCAGTCCGTGTAGAATAGCAATGGTCGGTAAAAGAAAATATCAATATCACAAAATAATCGCACAGTAAGCAAGGAACGCTATATTTATATATATACGCAACTTGGAACTGCAATGCAAGCAAAGCAAGCAGAAAATAACTGGTCAATTCAAAATAATATGTCAATGTCATGTAAAGAAATAATAAATACTACCTATTTATTATATTATTATAATATTTTATTTTATTATTCTTTCTCCTTTTCTGTTTTCTATATTTATCAATCTTATAACTTCCGAGCTTCAGTGTGCGTATCATCTGTATGCAGATGACTTGCAGTTGTACTGTCAAGGGAGGGTCGAAGAAATTTCTGACGCTATCGATAAATTAAACAGGGACTTGATAGCCATAAAAACCTGGTCTGATAGATTCGGCTTAGCAGTAAACCCTAATAAGTGTCAGGCGATCATCATCAGAAATTCTCGAAGTATGAGTAAGGTGGATGGTACAACCTTGTCACCAGTTGTCTTCAATGATACGGTCGTTCCATTTAGTACTGATGTGAAGGACCTAGGCAGACCTAGTTCAGAGTATTATCAATGTGCAACATTGATAATACTCTGAACTGGCGTACTCAAGTCATGAGGGTCAGCCAGAAGGTAACTGGAACGCGAAGACAATGCTTGTACAGTCCTTAATTTTCCCTATCATCGATTATGGTGATGTGTGCTACTATGACCTGAATGCAGATCTCCTCGACAAACTTGACCGTCTTCTCAATAACTGCATTCGATTCGTTTTCAATCTGCGTAAATATGATCATGTTTCTGCGCATCGGTCGCTTCTAAAGTGGTTGCCCATACGCCAGCGCAGAGAGCAAAGGACGCTGACTTTCACTTGTTTTCATTTCTTGTCTCTCCCACTTCCCCTAGTTATCTAGCCCCCCACTTTCAATACATTTGTGACAACCACAGTAAAAATCATCGGTCATCAAATAATCGCGTTCTTCAATGTCCCACTCACCGCACAGACTTCATTCACTCCTTCTTCATTCGGTCTATCTCCCTGTGGAATGCGCTCCCCCAGGAAATCAGGATGGCAACCAACCGATTATCCTTTAAAGTTAAAGTTCGCGAGCACATTCGTAAGAAGCTGGCAGTATCATGTTTTCCCATTGTTTGTCTTATTTGTTTTAGTATATTCGTGTATTTATGTATATTTATTTGTGCTTATATTTATATATAATCAGACATATATATTATGCTTATAGTTTGTAATAGGTATATGTGTATCTTTAAATATTACTTAATTTAAAAAAAAAAACTCAATTTTTCTTAATTGCACCTACCACTGTTTGTCTCTCCATCATCCAAAGGTTGACTGGTAGAAAATGCCTATGGCATTAAGTCCGCCTCTGTACATTTTTGATGTACTGACTGTACATGCTTGAAGTATTAAATAAATAAATAAATAAAATACTTACCTTCATTGTTGGAACTGGGTTTAAAAAAAATACACATTTGATGCGTAACATTCAATTACATGCATTCCTTTGATCTAAGCGGGTTCTAGTTATTGTTCGCACTCTTTAAAGGTAATAACGGGATAAAATGGAACGTCAAAAACATTTTTAGTACTTCCTGTTAAAAATGGCGAGGCGGAAGCAATAATTGAGTACCTATTGTTTTATTTGAGAATTATGTTACGCAAGTTAAACTGAATATATACGTCCATAATAAATTAAATCTAAAGAATCAAGGTAGAATTTGTACAAAGAAAATAAGATGTTTAGAGAAGTTGAAACTCTAATTCTTTTAATCTTGGGTGCCTAAAAAGTATCTTCAGGCATTTACAATATTTTTATAACCCCGCAATAAAAATATAATGTTAAAAGTAAATAGTTTAACAAGGAGCTCATTATTTCAGAACGAAACGTCGGCTGTCAGTGTAAGACCCGCCAGACGTATCTATACGTAGTCTGTGGTCTGTGCGCCTCGCCTGTGTGCGCCAGACCAAGACTATCTTTGATTGTCGACTGTCTGTACGTTCTTGCTGTTTATTTTCGCTTTCTTTAAACGTTTTTGGCTATTCTCTTGGACATTTGATTTCTGCTTTACCCTGAAAACTCGGTTTCTACCACGGACTTTTGAACCTCACGCTTATCTTTGACTTTGTGCTTATATTCTTGACACTGGATTTTTATTTACACTTTGGACAATGAGGTGTATCAACTGTGACCCTGATCTTCACCATTCCAAGTTACATCAATCTGTCTCAAATGAATGTCAGTGAAACTGTGGGCGTTACAATATTAAGGGGCAAAATACGTTCACGGCATGTGGGAAGAAAAACTTATTATGTTTATATTTTGACTAAAACTAATTTATCCTGGCGAAGCGGCATCCTAGAATATTGATGTAATTGCAAAGTTGGTCCTCGAACGCTCGGTTGTTGTGCCCGTGTTATGACAATTGTTTGGTATTTGGGATGGGCAAGGTATCAGCATAACATTTTACTACCAGCTCAGCATTTAAATCATGTGTTTGTAGAAGAGAAATAAATTCACTAGTCAAGGTGTAGTTTTTTATTTTATAAGACTAACCTGATGTTATTTATATCATTTTAAAATGAACTTATTGCACTAAGACGGCCCACAGACCACACTTTCAACAGATTAAGGTTCGCTCATCAATATTTACACAAGCTTCTACCGATAGACAATCTATACAACATCAATGCACTCTCAATGTAGACGGTTGGTGTCGTACTGCTGCTACGACCGGAGCAGTGCGGATGTGATGTGGGTGATGGGTGTCATACTCCCGCTCTTATCACAGTTTATAAGTTGTCTGTCTTAACTCTTCGATGCCTTATCCGTAGCCTACATCATAGTAGTCACATCCTTTCTACCCATATCATCTTTCACGCAATCCATCCATCTTTATATGCAAAATATCACATGAATAAATCAATGTACTTTTTCAACTCGTAAACAATGATTCACATGTCTTGGCTGACAGCTGTCAAGTTTGATAGTTCCGTTATTGTCACTTGTCACTTCGTTTTTTTTTTTATAAAGACTAAATAGGCAAAGAGATAAAACGAAAAACTGATATTTTCATTTCAAAATATTTGAATTATGCGCGGTTTTAAAAATATGATAAGTATAGATAGGGATAAGGATAGAAAATATTTTGAACCCTCTAAATGAACTCCTTTTTCTGTACAAATCTGTTTTTCTGTAAGGATCTCGCCATTATTTTTAAATCTTACTGTAAAATCTAAAGTCATGATCATTTATCGATTAAGACCACGACCGAGGGCAGAAACTGGATGTCTTTTTATTTGTAACAAAAATAATGATAAAAAAATTTTCAAAGTAAATATTTTGCATAATGATTATTCTATGTAATGATAATTATGAGATTTTTTTATGTGAAACGAAATTATATAAAACTGTCATCTATAAAACAACGTACAACCACTTCATCATATATATATGATTCGAGACGCACGTGCGTCTCGTGATTGTCTCGCTCCGCTTCTCCCTGTCGCGTGTGTAATGGCTGTCACACTATGACCACATATTATAAGAACGGCTAAATACGAACTCTAACCGCTTTCCAATAAGGTATGTGAATGTGCTTCGTCATCTTACTCATCGCCTGCTTAAGGAGGTTCGAAGACGACGTGACTAGTTTTTCTGATAAGTGCAATTGTCTCAGCCATCTTTATGATTTGGGTGTGAATACGCTCTATAATCCCCCGCATCAATATATACCATAAACGCTTCACCAGTTTGGCTTTATCTTTTCCATAATATGTTGTGTTGTGTCGTGTTTTTCGTATACTGTCCAATTGTATTCAAGAGAGCTGTGTGTGTGGTGCCAAAGTATCATTTGCCACTTCTGTCAAAAAAAGATCTTGTTAAGGAAATAAATATTTTTTGTTTAACAGTTCGCACAATTGGACGAATTCTTTTCCTGGTGTGTTATTGGATAACATTTTCTTATAAGAAAAGTACTGTCTTGTCTCCATACAGATTTTTCCTTTTCGCTGAACGTCCATTTCATGTCGATATTTAATCAAACCACGTAAGAAACATCTGGATTCGAAATTGTTTTGCACAAAGTTTTAGTAGCCTCGCACTTATTTCCGACATTAATTGTTAAAAGATTACACGAAAAAGTATTTTGTATTGAATTCAATATCGTTGTTAAACGTGTTGCTATCTAGTGCCTAAAAGCCGTATTACTCACAGGTCTGGTTGTAAGCGATATATTTACAAATTTGTGGCACGCTGTATATCGTCGGTAATGACGTCACGTCACATCGTCGTCTGTCGGAAGTGTGCACGTGACGACGTCATTACTCCGCGTCGCCAGCGCGCGCTTGATGCTCCACACTTTTAGGGAACTTCTATTGACTACATATACCTGGGGCTATGAATGTCTGAACAAGTGTTTGATTGTAGTCAAAGCTAGATCATTTATTTCATATATTTTTAAAAGCTTATAATTGCTTGCTTCGTTCGTATGTGTTTCTAGTTTTTTCTTAATCGTTTTGATCAGAAAACTTATTTTATTCTCGTGTTAGCTGTTGCGGTCAAAAAAATTATTTATTGTGTTGAGAAGATTATTAAGAACTTTTACAAGATCAATAAATCACTGTAAGTTTATTTATTTATTTATTTATTTAATACTTCAAGCACAAAAATCTACAGAGGCGGACTTAATGCCAGTTTACTCTCCAAATATTCGAATTTTCATACAGTGCGCAGTGTAGCAATGAAACTGTATGAAAGCTGTTAGGGAATGCCTTAGCATTCCCTAACAGCGCGTGTCTCTAATCACAGAGCTGCCCTTCTTTAGAGCACAGCTTATTTGTCGCGCCGCCTTTGCGCTAGCAAGTCATCAGCCGCGTTTTGTGTTCAGTACGTTAAGGTGAAGTGCTCCTAATGCCTGTTCTGCACATTCCAGAGCAACGCTAGTGAGCTCTGAGTCGTAAGGTCGGTATACTTTCAGGTCTCTTCGAGGAAGTTTCAAGCGTAGTCGACCTCGTAATTGCTTTACCACCCTAAAGTTTATTATTAGTTGCACGTCGTATGACGACAAGGTATATTTATCTATGTGACAGGTATATGTTCAATCTTAGTGTAGATTCCTTTTAGGGTACGTCCCCTACACATAAAGTGGGGATGTTTTTTTTCTCATCTACCCCATGTTATGGGGTATCTTAAGAAAGGTCGTTCAAAAATATTGTGAGTTTGTGTAAACCATTTTTGGATTCAGGGATCTCTTGGCGAAATATTAAGCTTTTAACTGATTTTTTTTGTTAGAGTCAAGTCCGTCTCCCCCCTGCCAGCTAAATGGTTATACTTGGATTTGTGAAAAATTCACAGCAGTAGTATATATAACGAAATTAAAAGGAAAACTATCAGAGTTAAGTAGACTGTAATGGTTAATGAGTAATAATCAACCAACTTAAATTTGCAGTTTGATAAACGTGATCTCCCATACATTCGGTATGGGAGAACATGTTTTTCAACGACAATGTTAAGTTTGTTCTTGGGATAAATTCATCCCAACTACGGAACCCTTCATCGTGCGTGGTCCGACACGCACTTGGCCGGTTTTTTAGTTCAATAAAAGCTTGTTTAAAAAAAGAATTACACTTATATTTTATTCTAGCATTAGGCCGCTCGCCCACGGCGACTTTTTGTAGCAAAGCAGTAGCGATGCTGTCGCGCATATGTATCGATACAGCCGCGATGATGTCGCTGAATGTGTACCTTCGCTCAGATTCTCTATCGCTTCTATCGCAATACTGTCGTCTCCCCAGCACTCCTCCCTCCGTTCTCCACTTTTGCAAGACTAAACCAACGACCGCAAAAACAACAATCTTGCTTCTTGCGGCTATCTTGTTTAGTTGAGGAGTTCTTATGGACCCGGACAGCACCTAGTGTAAAAACACTTGTCAATACAATATAGTCCAGTGAGTCCAAAAACAATGGTTCTAACTTGTTTGGTTGAGGAGTTCCTATGGCCACCTCCCAGCTCCATCATCAGACCTTGAACACTACCATTCATTCTTAGATCGGGCCCCAAACTAATCTTATCTCCGTAGGTGATAAAGCGTAGGAATCGCCCGTAACTTCGGCAGAATCTTTGGTGTTCGTGTTTAGGGAGTAGACTTGTGACAACAAACCATGAACTTGGCTTGGCTTGTAGTTTTAGCATTTCAAAATATTTTATGCTACCAATGCTCTTCTATGATTTGACGGCGATGACCTACTTTTTTTCCTATAAAAAAAACATAAAATGACACCGTTCAATACGTCAAATTCAAATTTAAAAACCGGCCAAGTTCGTGGACCAGGCACAATGAAGGGTTCCTTAGTTAGGATGAATTTATCCCAAGAACCAACTTTTACATTGTAGTTGAAAAAGATGTTCTCCCATACATTCCAACTGCAAATTTAAGTTGGTCGATTACTACTCGTTAACTTGTAAAGCATACTTAGGGTCGCGGGAAAGTCCGAAAGGGATACCGTGGCCCCTGGCAAAACACAGGCTACTGAAGGAACACGGGTGGATTTTAGTCAGTCGCGCCGCGTTTTGGTCTGACACGCCCTACTGTTCTGCCCAGAGCGGGAGAAGTTATTTGATAGAATAGAATAGAATAATTTTATTTCGGACAGAGTCCATGGGGTTAGTAACAATTTTACTTAACATCTAATGTTGTTAGTAGGTACAGACACGGATAAACATAAAATTAAAATTCAGCGTGGAGGTGCATCCACCTCCGCAACATCAACAGCATTTTGAGGAGCTCAGAATAGCTCCTCAAAATGCAGTAAATTGCTCATTATGCCGAAGATCCTCATCAGATCTTGACCTATTTTTTTTGAGACCGACTATTATTTACTACCTTTCAAATAAAAAAAAACGGCCAAATGCGTGTCGGACCGCGCACAATGAAGGGTTCATAGTTGGGATAGAATTTAGTTGAAAAACATGTTCTCTCATACGGAATGGGAAGAATATGTTTTTGCAACCGCAAATGTAAGTTGGTCCATTATTACTCATTAACTTGTAAAGCCTACTTAGCTGTGATAGTTTTCCTTTTAATTTCGTTATATATACTAATCTCGCGACAATCTAAGAAGCTCGATTTGACACCAATCAAAATAATTTGTGTAGTGATGAGGGAAAAAAATCGGTTGCTTTAAAAACCGATTCTCGAGACGTATCGATTTATCATACTTAGAGTTTATAATCGATAATTTATGTACATTGCTTTAAACTGATTTTCGAGGCATAACGTTTCATTACACGTCATCATCTTCAGATAAATTCACAAAATTTGTATCAATTATCAAAATAAAGCTAAAAATATATCATCAGATTTTTTTTTATATGTCACATTTAATGGTCATGGTCATGTTTGTAAGTAAAAGAATCCATTTTTCAGAATATCGATTTTATTCGGTCTAATAGCGGCTTGAAACGGTCGCAACACTACGGCAACAAACCCAAAGACATGACATTGTAATAACGTCCTGTCAGAATATTAATCAACAATTATGTGTTTTTGAGTGCACTTTTTCGATATACTTAAAGTGAAAGTTGGTGCTGACGAATGATACCTACTCATTGATAAAGTGTATGGATAACGTAGTAATTAATTAAGATTATGAATTTGATTTTTCGATTTCTTACGTAAACGTTCATACAAAGTTATCGCGGCATGTCTAATGAGAAACGTCAAAATCGGGCTTGTTAGATTGTCGCGAGATTACTGCCGTGATTTTTTTCACATATCCAAAACCAACCATTTAGCTGGCAGCGGGGCGGACACTTGACTCTAACAAAAAATAGCACTTAAAAGCTTTATATTTCGCAAACGGATCCCTGAATCCAAAAATGGTTTTCACCAACTCACAAATATTTTTGAACGACCTTTCCCACACCATGGGATAGATGAGAAAAAAAGCATCCCCACTTTACGAGTAGGGCGATATTAAAAAAAAAAATATTTTCATGATTTTATTTTACCACTTTGTCGGCGTGATTAATTTGTATACTCATGCTCTCTAACAGACGGACATGGCGAAACTATAAAGGGTTCCTTGCTTACTACGGAACCCTAAAAAGAACCATCGAAATCGGATTTCATAAGGCAGAGATATCCCGTACCCCCATTTTGCCCCATTTTGGAGGAAGTAATCAAAGAAATACCCGACGAAAAAAAATTCAAAAATTCCTGAAACCTGTATGCCAAGTTTCGGCCAGATCGGTTGTAAAATACGACCTAGGAGTATGTACAAACTGACACACGAAAGCAAATTTTGTCAGACTTGATGCAGAGCCGCTTCGCTCGCTTTGCTCGCTCGGTCAATTATAATGACTGCTTCGACAAAGTGTTATTGGATTTTTCCATTAGAAATTCTCAGCCTGGAATCTAGATTCGAGTCTGGTTGAGGGCAATAGGTTGGCGCCGTTTATGGAGCTTTTATAAAATAACAGGCAAATTAGGAGATTAAAGTCACAGTAAAATATCGTTGGTCACTCGTTTGTATGTCTTGTTGCAGAGAACCGATGCCGCTGCACGTTCGAGATGGTGTACATCCCGCCGCTCCCCAAGAGACCGCAGCCGCCCAGACTCAACGAACAGACTCCCATCGAAATCGGTACCATTCTTTTCTTTCTTTCTTTTCTTTTCTTTCTTTATTTTCTTTCTTTCTTTACTAATTGTCATCTCATTACAATCCACGTCACCTCTCATCTGATGTCACTACGACCGGGCTCAAAATTACAATGTGCAACCCATTTAATTATAAGTGCTATGTCGGAATTGAACATAAAACAATGATCGCATATACATTCTTTGTCTAATTCGTCAGCTGTTTCACAATTCTCCGACATAATGTTGTACATGTGCACAAAAGCCCCTATTACCGTCAGTACCTGCAACTAAACACTGCAGCCTTGCATCTCAAAATAGTTCTGACTAGTGAAATGGTAAACAATTAATTGCCTTTTACACGAAGCATGAAATATACGAGTTCTTATTGACACATACACAGTTCACGTATGCTCACAAGTCGTGTGACAAGCCTTGCGTAGACTAATGCGACATCGCTAATTGTTCTTTACATTTTATGCACAATACATTTATATTAAAATAAAAATAATACAAATTGCTTCTCAGTTTCTTGACATATATTTAATATCTTATTCAGCTGAAGTAATATTAAATAAAAGTAGCAGTTTGTTAACTTTATATACAACTAGCTGCCCGCCCCGGCTTCGCACGGGTAGCACTAAGTACTTATCTACGGCGCACCTACCTACCTACCCTACTTACACTTACCTACCCTACCCACACCTACCTACCCTACCTACCCTACTTACACCTACCTACACCTACCTACCTACACCTACCTGCCCTACCTACACCTACCTACCCTACCTACACCTACCTACCCTACCTACAGACCTTACCCTACATACCTTCCTACCTACCTACCTACCCTACCTACATCTACCTACCTACCCACATACCTACCTATCTACCTATCTACCTACATACCTACCTACCCACCCTAACTACATATCTACCTACTTACATAACTACCTACCTACCTATATACTAGCTGACCCGACAGACGTCTCTTCTTTGATTTGGTTTTAGAACAGTTTGTATTGAAAAAAAAATAGTGGTGTATTTGCGTTTTTCCGGGCAATTATTCTAAATTTTCACTTATAAGAACCTTTCTCGAACATAAAAGAATATTTAAAAAAAAAAGAAGCTAAATTGGTCCAGCCGTTCTCGAGTTTTGCGCTTAGCAACACGTTTATTGATATTTTTTTATTTATATAGATAGATATAGATTATTTATTATATGATTAACCCTCTCGATCCGTGTACGTACATATTATTATTATACTGTTACTGTTGTTTAGCAGTGATAGCCTAACTATGTCTTGGCAGTCTGACGATCACCACTAGGTGATCGTCAGACTGCCAAGACATAGTTCTCAAGTTCGAACCCAAGGCACGCACCTCTGACTTTTCAGAATCATGTGCGTATTGTATAATTATCACTTGCTTCAAAAAACGGTGAAGGAAAACATCGTGAGGAAACCGGCATGCCTGAGAGATACTTCTCGACGGCATGTGAAGCCAAGTCAGAGGCCCATGGGCGGCATTAAAACTCTGACACCAGGTAAGACACTTACCACATGAAAAGAAGAAGATTATACTGTTCGTCATCAGAGACATATTTCGTAGAGCATCTGTGTCCTTACACAGATGCTCTACGAAATATGTCTCCGCGTACTATTTAAAAGCGATTGCCAGTCAAATACGCGATCGGTCGCGTGTATATGACACTTTTTGTTCGGAAAACCGGAAAGCGCCCTCTGTCGGCACGACCACGCGTTCAGGTTCACCGAACACAAAAGTTCGACCGATCGTGTACTCGCGCGTCGGTCGCTTTTAAATAAGACGCGGGGTTAAGCAAGCTTCGTTGTGTACAAAAGCTATACGATCACGTAGGTATAGAGTTTATACTGGATTACATCCGCCACGGTGCGGCGCGGCGGCGCCTTTTCTATATCTATAACTTTTTAAATTCGTAATATCTATTGAATGGAATAGCCGATTTGAACAATTCAAAAAGTAATATACATGAATTGAAACAGTCTTGAAATCAATATGATTTATTTGGATAAGGATTTAAACAGAAGTATGAATAACATGGTCTAATTTTGTTCGGTATTTCTATCAACTTATAAATTTAAAAAGTGGTTATTGTGACATAACAAGTGTTACTACATGCAATTCAGCCGTAACAAAATTGTTAAAGCCAATAATTACACGATTAGCCAACAAATACTACAACAAGTAGAGGAAATACGCGATTTGGGAGTCACACTGGATAAACAACTTAAATTTGACAAACATATCTTAAACACGTCATCGAAGGGGTTCAAAATCCTTGGATTTATCTTACGTAACAGCAAAGATTTTAAAAAGGCGTCTACCAGAATAAAATTATTTAACACACTGGTTCGGCCAATACTTGAATATAGCAGCCAGATTTGGAATCCTCACTACGACATATACATCAAACACCTGGAAAGTGTCCAAAGACGTTTCCTTTATCATCTATGTTACAAAGATCGATTAGCTAAAAAAGTTATCAGCTATAAAGACAGATTAAGTCATTACAAAATGGTCTCACTTGCAGACAGACGGAAAACAGCAGATCTGACACTACTGCACAAAGTATTTAATGGAGTCATAGACTGCAGCGAACTACTAGGCAAGCTACATATAAATGCGCCGTCTCGTCTGCCGCGGAAAAGCAGCTACAATTTCTTTTACGTCTCAGGATCTAGAACTAATCTGGGACATTTTGCCGTTCTCCCGAGACTCTGTAGGCAATACAATGAAATCTCAAAGCGTTATAACCTGGACATAACCCTCCCCATTTCAAAATACAAAATTACTTTATCCATCGCAAAATCTACCTAGTCAATGAATGACAAATATTAGTTATTAAGTATTCTAAACAATATTGTACTAAGAATGCTCAATCTTGACACGTTAATTCTTCTTTTTTATTTTATTTTTTTCATAATATATTTTCTCTATTTTATAATGTTTAAATCTAGTTAAATGTGCATGCTGTGGTCTCCTGTACTTGAAGGAGCACACGTAAAAGAACCGTTTTAGTTATTGTGATTTATATTGTGTATGTGTATCCTTTGTTGGAGGTCCAAATAAATAAATAAATAAATAAATAACGATAATAGTTGGACGTATAGTATCGCGAAGCTTTTTGTAGTTATTGATATGTTCTTTAATATTGTAGAACATACTTTTGTTCTATCAATCGTCAATACTGTCCGCAGCGAATGCGACGAAAGATGTTTTATGGCATTTTTTTACACCTTGGGTTACGTCACTAAAGTTTTAGTAAGGATCCCTAATCTTTTCTAGCAATAAATATAGCCTATGTTACTCAAGGTGAATGTAGCTTTGTAATTTTTGAAATCGGCGCAGTAGTTTTTGAGTTTATTCATTACAAAAATACACACAAAAATACAAATCTTTCCTCTTTATAATATTAGTGTAGATAAATGTTTTTTAATTTTTTTTATCACAAATCACGCATTTTTTATTCTAAAACCTTAAAGGCTTGTACAGACCAGCGCGACGCGACGCCGCGCCGCGACACGAACAATACTATTTCTAAGAAAACTTGACGGTATAACAATAACCGGTGTCGCGTCGCACTGTCGCGTCGCGCTGGTCTGCACGAAGCTTTATTGCAATAACAACATTAATAAAAAAGACAGCATTTTTTTTTTATATTGTTGTTATTGCAAGCAATAATAATATTTGCAAAAAACGCGCTATTCTATACGAGATTGAAACCTAGGCCAGCTGCATCACAGTCCAACACATGACACTTAAATGCATTTGTGACTTCGAGTTACAGCTTTAGCTATATGTAAACGGGCACGCCCTTTATGCCTGGAGTCATTCATTTGGGAAATAATTTATAGAAATTGTATTATAGTATAGAATAGTAGATTATACAACAAGTGAAAAAAAAAAGGGAATTTAATTCGAGCAATACAAGGACCGTGAATTTTTTTTTTTCACGAGCTGTGTACTCTACATTTTACCATTGACTGCGAGAAAATAAATAGTAGTACCTTAGAGTTCATTAATAGATAATTAAATTATATAGATAGTATATGTTTATTTTTGATATTTATATAATTACAATTGGTTTATTGATTTTAATTATTGGGGTTCTAATTGGTGTTGCTTATTTAACCGGTATAGTATTTATATTTATCTGTTGTAGTTGTAGTATTTATATGACTGCCTCGTTGGTCTAGTGGTCGCAAGCGCTACTGCTGTGCATGAGGTCCTGGGTTCGATTCCCAGGTCGGGAAAAGTATTATTGATGTCGTGCAAAAAGAGTACCAATCTACTTTCAAGACCAAAACTATTCAAATTAATGGCACCTCCGTTGGCTTTAACCAATGGGCCACTCCGGGAATTTATAAAAGTAGAGCGAGACTATACGAGTTATATGGTTTGAAAAAATACAGGTTTGATACTCCTTTCCTAGAGTATGTCAAAAATTATTCAAAATTATTTAAAAAGGTTAGTGTTTTTGCTAAATCTAAATTTTTAAGCGATTCAATTAAAAATTCCAATAATAAAGTTAAAACCACTTGGAAAATTATTAATAATGAAACGGGTAAGTCGGTTAAACAAGATAAACAACTTGAGATTATGGTCGACAGTAAATTAGTTGATAAAGCAGCTGACGTAGCTGAGGCGTTTAATGAGTTTTTTGCAAACATACCTGTAACTACGACTCGCTCCTTAAATTCATCCCCGTCTAAAGCTGAAAACCTTTTGCTTAGTAGTGTGTCTAAAAATAGTCGCTTATTTAGCTTCGAACATGTAACGGCTCGTGATGTAGTTAATGTTTTTAACACACTCAAGTCTAAAAACACTGGTGATTACTGGGGCATCTCCATTAAACTTTTAAGTAATATAATAGACATCGTAGCCCCCTATCTAGCTGTTACTTTTAATAAATGTGTTGATTTAGGAACTTTTCCTGAACTCATGAAGAATAGTAAAGTCATACCATTATTTAAATCAGGTAATAAAAATGACGTTGGCAATTTCAGGCCTATTTCTATCTTACCAGCATTTAGCAAAATATTTGAAAAGTTAATACTCAAGCAGCTGCTAAGACATTTTAATTTAAATAGCCTCCTTCATAATGAACAATATGGATTCACAAAAGGTCGTTCGACTACAGATGCGGGTGTTGCTCTGCTGAAACACATATTTAACGCGTGGGAGAATTCGCAAAATGCTATTGGGGTTTTCTGTGATCTCTCCAAAGCCTTTGATTGCGTGCACCATGACACGCTTTTACGTAAACTGCGTCATTACGTGTGCAAAACGAAGCTCTCAACGTTATAAATTCTTATTTACATAATAGGTCCCAATGTGTAGATGTTAATGGTGTGAAATCTTCCGGGCTACCAGTTCAGTTAGGTGTACCTCAAGGCTCTATACTGGGTCCATTCTTGTTCTTAGTGTATGTCAATGACCTACCATTCTATTTAAAGGGTATCTGTGAAGTTGTACTGTTTGCAGACGATACCTCTCTTATTTTTAAAGTAGACCGGAATAGACAAGATTTTGACGATGTAAACAGTGCATTCTCAATGGTTACGGATTGGTTTACGACAAATAACCTAGTTCTCAATGCCAAGAAAACGAAATGTGTTAAGTTCGCCCTACCAAATGTTAGAAATCTAGGACCCAACATCGTCTTAGAAAAAGAGGTGCTTGAATCTGTAAATTCGGCAATTTTTCTGGGCATAACAGTAGATGCCAAACTTCAGTGGGGTCCACATATATCGAGCCTAGCGGGAAGGCTCAGTTCTGCCGCCTACGCCGTCAGGAAAGTAAGACAATACACTGACGTCGATACAGCTCGATTGGTCTATTTTAGTTATTTTCATAGCGTTATGTCCTACGGTCTTCTGCTGTGGGGCAAAGCTGCTGATATTCAAAATATATTTGTCCTTCAAAAACGAGCTGTTCGAGCTATTTACCAGCTAGGCCCCAGAGTTTCTCTGAGAGTTTTTCAAAGATATTGGTATCCTCACAGTGGCATCTCAATTCATTTTCGCAACATCTTATATATTAGGCAAAATATACATTTATACACTAAGAACAGTGATTTTCACAATGTTAACACTAGAAATAAGGAAAAACTAAGAGTTCCTTTTCACCGGCTTCATAAGGTTCATAACTCATTTGTTGGGCTTGGTATAACCTTTTATAACAAGTTACCCTCTTCTTTGCTAGATTTGCCTTTTAATGCGTTTAAAACGAAAGTAAAATCCAACCTTTGTTCAAAGGCATACTATTCTATCAACGACTACTTAAATGATAAGAATAGTTGGTCGCTGTGATTAACTCAAGACAATTTTTATGTTCTTTCACCAGAATTAGCTTACCTACTGACAGGTTATATGAGTTCATATAATTGTTTATTTTAATTTAATTTTAATTTATTGTTGACATAATCTACTCATTACAATGTTTTTTTTAATGAGTTGTATTGCAATATGTAACTAGTGACCTCGACAATAGATCATATTATTTATTGTTATTAGTAATTAACTGTTTTTTTTATTTTACCTCGATGGTCCTAGTTTATCATTTATAACTTCCAGTTACAGCTTTATGTAAGCGGGCACGCCCTTTATGCCTGGAGGCTTTTATTAAGACGTTAAGTTTTGTTTACGTTTAGTTTTTATTTCTGCTCGAGTATAGTTCTCGATGATTTTGTTTGGTATATTGGCGTGTGCTAGCTAACATATGGATAATAATTTAAATTAGGTTAAATTATGTTGAATACTATTATATAGAGTCATTTTTTTTTTCTTTCTAACTGAACAGACAGCTGTGCTGCTGGGGAGTTTGTTGCGCCACTTCTTCTTCCCAGCTACCGCACTAGGAAGTGGTGAAGGGTGGGCGTTTTGGGGGACTGTCTTATGTAATTTTGACGTTCGAAAAGTGCTGATTATCAGCCTAGTTTGAATAAATGACTTTTGAATTTTGAATTGGGTTTTTCCAACAGGAATTTCTCAATAGCAGCCCGGAGTCTGGAATTGTGCCCGGTTGATGGCAATAGGCTCAACCCCTATTTCATGGGACTTAAAAACATAACGTGCAAAATGTGGGTTAACTAAAGGTCCAGCTCTGCCCAAGCCTTCGGGGAAACAAGGCGTGATGTTATGTTATTTATATGTATCACAATTTTGGCGGTTACAAATTTTCTACCATAATTGCTGCTTCAGAACGAAGTGATTCCGAAATCAGTGGTATGTGTGTCTCATTTTCGTCCAAATTAAAATTAAAATTAAAACAACCACGATAACAGATTGAAAATAACCTAACTAAAGTTAGCGGGATATTTTTATTATTTTTATTAATTATATTGTTTTTAAGGAATAGTTCCATCTAGCCAGCCAGTAGGTATTCTCAGTACGTTTCATAATTTTTTTGTACATAGTTTGAATAGTTCGTGCTTGTTCCAAATTCAAAATGTTTTTATTCTCTTGTGAGTAAAAGAGCTTTTTATTCACTGTTTTATTAAAATATTATTTATACCATTCCCCCTCTAAAAAGCTTATTTTATTCACTGAAAACAGTGAATAAAAAGCTCTTTTAATCACTGTTTTGGTGTTTGAATTTAGAACACACCAATATATTCGACCTCCATCTAAATGCTATACAACCTCCTTGCGAAAAAATACTCGATACACAGGAAATATATTTATAGCGCTTCACAAGTTGACCAGCCGAATAACAATAATAAGAAAATTACTCTTAATTGTAGTAATTGTTTCAATTGTAATGTACATTTTAATTAATTTAACCTTTTTTTTAGGGTTCCGTAGTAAACAAGGAACCCTTATAGTTTCGCCATGTCCGCCTGTCTGTCTGCGGCTTAGCTCGGAGACGGTTAGTACTAGAAAGCTGTAATTTGGCATATGTATACATATTAATCACGCCAAGAAAGTGGTGAAATAAAATCAAGAAAAAAAAGATTTTTTTAAGGTAACTCCCCTACACGTAAAGTGGAGATATTTATTTTTTCTCATTTACCCCGTGGTATGGGGTATTGTTGGAAAGGTCGTTCAAAAATATTGTAAGTTTGTGAAAATCATTTTTTAATTAATGGATCCGTTTGCGAAATAGTAAGGTTTTAACTGAAATTTTTTGTTAGAGTCAAGTGTCCCCCCCCTGCCAGCTAAATGGTTGTACTTGGATTTGTGAAAAAAATCATAGCAGTAGTATAAATAACGAAATTAAAAGGAAAACTATCACTGCTAATTAGGCTTTATAGGTTAACGAGTAATAATCGACCAACTTCAATTTGCAGTTTGGTAAACATGATCTTCCCATACATTCCGTATGGGAGAAAATGTTTTTCAACTACTTAGGTACATTGTTAAGTTTTTTCTTGGGATAAATTCATTTCAACTACGGAACCCTTCAATGTGCGTGGTACGACATGCACTTGGCCAGTTTTTTTTCTTAATTAAATGTCTATTTTCGCTTAAATCTTTCTTTTTCTCGTAGTCATGGTATAAAGTATAGTATGCAACTCATGAATAAAACGGATTTATATCGAGGGCCATGAATCACTCGCGTCGTTCAGGATTCTAACACTTGAATCACTCGCTACGCTCGTGATTCATCTATGGCCCTAGCTTTAAATCCGTCCTTTATTCACTAATTGCATAATATACTATTTTACCATTGCCACTCGAAAAAGGGCATTTTATTCACTGAAAACAGTGAATAAAAAGCTCTTTTAATCACTATTTTTGTGTTTGAATTTAGAACACACCAATATATTCGACCTCCATCTAAATGCTATACAACCTCCTCGCGAAAAAAATACTCGATAGCCAGGAAATATATAGCGCTTCACAAGTTGACCATCTTAATAACAATAATAATAAACGAAATACACATAAAGTACCAGGATGCAAGAAAATAGCTTAGATAAGAATACACGGAGAATACTTGGGAAATGCTGACGCGAAGTCGGGCACGACGACTTATTGACACACACCCAACACCTTCGGATTCGTCGCTCAGCTCCGCCTCGCAGTTGCCGGATCCTGCTCCAGACGTGAGTCCAGTGATACCGGCCGCTGCAGCTGCGTCGAGCTCGAGCGACGAATACTTCTCGCCGCCGACGTCACCACCACCAGCACGTCGCGGAAGAGGCCGACCACCGGCCAGCTTAGGACTCCGAGGCCCACCGGCCTCTGATAGGGTCCCCGCTCCCGGTGGAAGTGTGCGGCGCATGAGATGGACACAAACTGTCAACGAAAATGTCATGCGCGCATACTTTGGGGCTACAGAGGGAGGAAGTAACTTGACTGCGTACCGTGGTCGGATGCTCTCTCTGTTTCAGGTGCTTGAGCCAGCTGTCAACGTGTCGGCCCAACGACTGTCGGATCAGGTGCGGGTCATCCAGCGTAACCATATGCTGGACGACGCCGTACTTGATCGACTACGCCTCGAATCACGGAATAACCGTGTTACGCCTGCCTCGCCACTGGTCGCGGTGCAACTACACAATTCACTCAGTGCTACACCGCGACCCGACCACGTTGGCGAAGAGGTTGATGACGGGGTTATATCTGTGAGTTCCCAATGCAATGCACGATTGAGGAACGCTTTGGAAGATGCTTTCCGGGAGTACCGCTCCACTCCAGCTGGACTTAGGCCACGTTTACCTCGTTTGCCCATGCACAAGAAAAACAAGGCGCTGGTGTGTACTCTAGATTCGCTGCTGTCCAATTATTTTGACGGCAGTAAAGACCTCGCCGATACCCACTCGATCTTGTACTGTGCAGCTGTAGCGGCATGTCGTGTAGCTCATGTTAAATTTCCCAGCAGTGACAGAGCTCCACAACCAAAACCAGCTGTACCAGCTTGGCAGTGCAGGATTGAGCGTCGTATCGGTGAGGCTAGAGTACTCATCGGCAAGCTAATCTGCTTCAGGGAGGGCAATACCCGCCCTAGAGTGATGCGCTTTGTGAAGCGGGCGTTCTCGGGTACTGATACTAGTTCTCGAGATTATCTGACCCGCGTCACAGAGCGTATCGACTTCCTGAAGCAGAAGATCTGTGCTTGGGCAAACCGTATTCGACGATACAGGCGGAGAGTTGAGCGGTACACTCAGAATCGCACATTCCAAAGCGATGAAAGGTGGGTTTACAGGGCTTGGGAGCGGCTGGATCAAGGTGTGATTGACACGCGCCTGCCAGATGATGACGCCATGTGTTCGTTCTGGCGAAGCATCTGGTCGGCGCCTGTCAATCACACCGAAGGAGATTGGACTGGGAAGATCGAGCGGGCGTGCGAGCGAATACCAGAAATGGGGGCAATTAACATCAGCCCCCAAGATGTAGCTTGTGCAGTCCGTCCGTTGCCTAACTGGAAATCTCCAGGGCCGGACGGGCTGCACAACTTTTGGATAAAGTGGCTCCAAAGGTCGCACGCCCGATTGGCATCCCAGTTCCAGTCAGCCTTAGAATCAGGGTCGCTGCCCCAGTTCCTAACGACAGGAATAACCCACCTGCTCCATAAATCAGGTAGTACTGCGGAACCCAAAAATTATAGGCCGATCACTTGTCTGCCGACGGTCTATAAAGTTTTTACATCCATTTTGAGAACTAAAATTAACAAACATATAGACACCAACTCCATCATGTCTGCCTCTCAAAATGGATGTAAGAACGGGTCCCGCGGTACTAAGGAGCTGCTCCTCATCGATATGGCCATTAACCAACAGGTTCGTCGATCCCGAAGGGATCTGTCGACATGTTGGATAGATTATAAGAAGGCCTATGACTCGGTGCCCCATACATGGCTCATGAGGGTGCTGGAGTTGTATAAAGTAGATGCAACTCTACGCACCTTCCTGATATCATGTATGGGGCAATGGAGGACGGTTCTTCGCTATCCAGGATGTCGACAGATCCAGAGGAATAGCGAACCGATAAGGATCGAGCGAGGTATATTTCAGGGCGACAGTTTGAGTCCACTTTGGTTCTGCCTAGCCTTGAATCCTCTAAGCACACTGCTGGAGGACTCAGGACTGGGCTATCGATTAAGAAGAGGTGGTCAGGTTATATCCCACCTCCTTTACATGGATGACTTGAAACTCTTTGCCCCCAACAATTTGCAACTGGTGGAGCTACTGAAGGTTACCGAAACTTTCAGTAGCGCCATCAGGATGGAATTTGGTGTGGACAAATGTGCGGTCATGCATATAAAGCGAGGGGGGATTGTGGAATCCGGGGGAACCCAACTCCCGGACTCCATACACCTAAGATCTCTCTCCTCAATCGAAACCTACAAGTATTTGGGTATGTCGGAAGCGTTAGGTATCAACACTGCTGACATGAAGCAATCGCTGAAGGAGCGCTTCTTTGACCGCCTGAATAAAGTATTAAATAGTCTTTTATCAGGCGGGAACAAGGTGCGCGCCTTCAACGGTTGGGTCATGCCGGTTTTGATGTACTCTTTCGGCATACACAAATGGACCCAGACGGAACTTGACGCCCTGGATAGGAGGGTCCGCACACTGCTGACCGTAAATCGGATGCATCACCCACGTTCATCGGTGATGAGACTGTATATCCCGCGGAAGTGTGGAGGTCGAGGCTTCTTAAATGCTAAGACCCTGCACAACCGTGAGGTATGCAGTCTCAGGGAATACTTCCTAGAAGCCGACGTGGGGATGCACCGAGATGTGGTCTCAGTGGACAAAGGCCTTACCCCGCTATCCTTGGCTAACGAGAACTGGCGCAAACCTATAGTATTAGATACTAATGACCGCAGGGAGGTATGGCAGAGCAAAGAGCTTCACGGGCGCTTTTACCGGGCCTTACATGGGCCCGATGTAGACCTATTAGCGTCCGTATCCTGGCTGCGATTCGGTGATCTCTTTGGGGAAACCGAAGGTTTTGTCTTTGCGATTATGGATGAAGTTATGATGACGAACAACTACCGGAAATATATTGTGAAGGACGGCACGGTTGACATCTGTCGGGCATGCCACCGTCCGGGGGAATCTATCCGACACATTATCTCTGGCTGTTCTCGTCTGGCTAACGGAGACTACTTGCATAGGCACAACCTTGTAGCCAGGATTATCCACCAGCAACTTGCTCTGAAATACAACCTTGTGGAATCGGAAGTACCGTACTATAAGTATGTGCCCGACCCAGTTCTTGAAAATGGCAATATCACGTTGTATTGGGATCGATCTATCATCACTGATAGGACTATTGTTGCCAATAAGCCAGACATAGTGGTGATAGATCGATTAGAGCGTCGCACAATGATTATTGATATTGCGGTCCCGCATGACGAGAACCTCGTGAAAGCTGAAAAAGATAAGCAGATAAAGTATCTTGACCTGGCTCGCGAGGTTGTCGACATGTGGGATGTGGATACAGCAGTCATTGTGCCGATAGTCGTGACGGCCAATGGTGTAATAGCCAAGAGCCTCGACCAACATCTGAGGAGGCTCTCGTTAGGCAGCTGGATCAAGGGCTTGATCCAGAAAGCGGTACTTCTGGACACGGCGCGTATCGTTAGGAGATTCCTCTCTCAGGAGCCCTGACCACCGGTAGCTTGGACCCTGTTCCCGATACCGGTGGGCTACTATTTTTTATATTTTTAAATGTTTTTTATAATTTTTTTTTTTAAGAAATATTTAAAAATGTATTTTATATGTCCAAAATTAAAATAAACGAAATAATAATAAGAAAATTACTCTTAATTACTCTTAATTTTAGTAATTGTTTCAATTTTAATGTAGATTTTAATTAATTTAACCTTCCTTTTTAGGGTTCCGTAGTAAAAAAGGAACCCTTATAGTTTCGCCATGTCCGTCTGTCTGTCCGCGGCTTAGCTCGGAGACGGTAAGTACTAGAAAGCTGTAATTTGGCATATGTATACATATAAATTACGCCGACAACGTGGTAAAACAAAATCAAGTTTTTTTTTTTTAAGGTACACCTGTAGTGGGGATATTTTTTTTTCTCATCTACCCCGTGGTATGGGGTAATGTTGGAAAGGTCGTTCAAAAATATTGTGAGTTTGTGAAAACCATTTTTGGATTTAGGGATCCGTTTGCGAAATATTAAGCTTTTAACTGAAAATTTTTGTTAGAGTCAAGTGTGTCCCCCCCTGCCAGCTAAATTGTTGTACTTTGATTTGTGAAAAAAATCACAGCAGTAGTATATATAACGAAATTAAAAGGAAAACTATCGCAGCTAAGTAGGCTTTATATTTTAATGAGTAATAATCGACCAACTTAAATTTGCAGTTTGATAAACATGATCTCCCCATACATTCCGTATGGGAGAAAATGTTTTTCAACTACAATGTTAAGTTTGTTCTTCGGATAAATTCATCCCAACTACGGAACCCTTCAATGTGCGTGGTCCGACATGCACTTGGCCGGTTTTTTTTCTTCATTAAATGTCTATTTTCGCTTAAATCTTTCTTTTTCTCGTAGTCATGGTATAAAGTATAGTATGCAACTCATGAATAAAACGGATTTATATCGAGGGCCATGAATCCCTCGCGTCGTTCAGGATTCTAACTCTTGAATCACTCGCTACGCTCGTGATTCAATCATCATGACTCATCATCAGTCGTTAGAATCCTTCACTTGCTCGTGATTCATCTATGGCCCTCGCTTTAAATCCGTCCTTTATTCACTAATTGCATAATATACTATTATTTGCATAAAACATGGTATATAAAGTTGTTATTAAAAATACATTATAGAGCATACATGTTTTGCTTGTATCCTTGCATGCAAATATTAGGTTACATTACAAATGTTTCCCGTCAATATATAATTTTAGGCTGTAAAAATTATTATTACATTATTTTGCCTTTACTGTAACAGAAAGGTCATAAATAAAAAAATAAAATAAAAAAATTGTTTATAGTGTCTCAAATGGCTACATTTATAAATGTGAATGAAACAGCCCCAGTAAGTGTTGAAGTTGTCTTGCTCCATCCCTTAAATTGGTAGTAAACAATATTGAGACTGTATAAAAATAAAAATAAGAAATTATTTTAAGAACAGAGAAACAATGACTTATAAAATAATTAGCAGCTCTGTAGTATGTTATTGTGAGTATGTGTGACTATTATAGTCACACTATTATAATAGTAGTGTGTGAGTGTGGGTTTGTGTGTGTGCGTGTTTGATTGTGTGTGCGTGTGTGAGTTTGAAGTTTGTGTTTATGTATGAGTTTACGTGTTTGCTGAAAGTGTGTTGTCGAAGTTGAAAAATAGGTACCACTATGTAATTACAAGGTATAACCTAATGATAAAGAAGATAAGTGTTTATGTAAGTCTGGTTAGAATTTGCTCTGTTTCTTCATATGTTAGAGTTTCTAACCACTCTGTTATCACTTTTTTGCTTTGATGCGAGACCTCGTGGTGGAACTTTAGTTTTGCGTTAATTTTATTGTATATGTAAGCTGACTGTACTGCATACATACTGACGCCTTGCAAAAACCGTACGTACCCGTGGAGAGTAAGCCACAATGTCTTTTCGTCTTCTAGCCTGAGTTTCCGGGTTAACTGGAGTGTATTTTTGTAAATATAGAATGATGTTTAAAAGGTCATATCTCCTTCAATAAGAATCACTAGTGTCTTAAATGTACATCATGCGTCTGTTCGCAAAATTATTTGTTATCAATAACGCTTTCCTCGTCTCCGTAATTTATGTCAAAACAGTCACACGAAAGAATTATGATAATGCCTTTATGGGCCTTAAATAATCTTAAGCCTCAAAGAGTCTTGTGGATGACACGCAATGACTACTATATGGTTTATGGAATATTCTCTTTGATGTAATTAATTCAGTTTTTATGAGAGCAGTGTTGAATATTAAAGTTATTTCATTATTGAAGTGTCGGCGCCAGATAAAGCCGCTTTATTACCGAGTGTTCGCACGTTTGTGTTACATCATATTACATTTTGACACCACAAGTGATCGTCTAGAATACAATTATGAGAGGTAACGCCGACGACGATATTTTCTAGAAACTAGTTTCTGCCCGCGACTTCACGGACGATGATCCTTCGAGACGTTCTTTGCACAACAAAGCAAGAGTGACAGTACAGATAATTTTGCCGGTAATTAAAACGATCTTTTTACTCAAATTAAAAGTAGGGTTGCCAACAAATAGGTACATAGACACGACTAAAGGCTCCTACAAACAGGCGCGACACGCGACGCGACTCAAAGACACCGCTCGGCGCGCGACGTGCGGTGTCTTTGTGTCGCGTCGCGTGTCGCGCCTGTTTGTAAAAGCCTTAAAGAGTTAAGAACGCAGGTACCTATACAATTTTACATATTTGTTCAATGGATTTCATCCTCAGTGTCGCGGCCTCCGTCGCTGACGCGCGTGTGCGCCTGCATGCGCTGCAGCAAACCGCTGCTACCGCAGCTCGAGCAGCCAATCTGTCTGCAGTTCACCGCCGTGCCGCTGAGGACAGGTACATACAGCGAACAACATGACAATCCTATACATTTCGACAATAGTTACATCACAGCCAAAATATGTTCGTCACCATAATGGGCTATTTTTGTCTGCTCATTGCACGAATGTGAAATTGGTGCCGATTCTCTTGTACACCGAACTAAACTATCACTAAAATTCCTTACTTTTGGCTATGAGAATCTTAGAGGTATTCTGCAAATAAAATTCTCTAAATTAAAAAATAATTTTGACACATTAAAATCGAATTTGACAATCGCGAATCCACGTGGTACCCGTCCGGAGGACACGGTGGAGCATACGGTGGACGTCTGCCCAGCTTGTGCGGAGCACTGTCGTGTCCTCATGGAGGCGATCGGCGGCGGCGATCTCTCGCGTCCGGCCCTGGTTCAGGCCATGGTCCGGAGGGAGAGTGCCGGTCCGGTAGGGACCAGGCCCGGGTCGACGGCGCGTTGTGTTCCACGCGCGCCTCAAAGAGATGTCAGCACCAACTGACGGGGACCGGAAGGGCCAATGCCTGCCGGGGTTGCGGGTTTGTCCGAAAGGGATATCACGACCCCGGCACACAGGCAACGGAAGGAACACGGGTGGGTTTTAGTCAGTAAAAGTCTGACACGCCCTCCCGCTCCGCCCAGAGCGGGAGAAGTTATTTGATACATTCCCAACCTCAAAAAAAAAAAAATCGTGGTACCCGTGGTTTGCCCTAACCCATGTTTTATCTTAGAGCCGGAGGCGCAAAGGTGGTGCAGCCTCGACGTGTTTTATATGGAATTTTTCACTTTTTGTATGGAAAATATGAAAAAATATTAAATATATGTTGAGTTTTAGGGGTTTATGGCTTTTATGAAGGGGGTCGAAATTTTCATTATTTTTGCGATAGGACGCACCATTTTCGAGTTATAAGCAAAACTGCGTTACAGTACTGTTTTTGCACGTGAAGTTGAGATGTTGGTGCGAATTTTTGTTCATGACAACTTATTTTATCCCACACCTTTTTAATCGCGATTAAAAATTGTCAGGTTTAGTCTGGTTTGGTTTTTTACAATCAACATTTTAGGTAAAAAACGTCAAATTAAGAATAGCAAAATTGCCATTTTCTCTAAACTAAAAACTCGGTACTATCTTTGTGCTGTAAAACTAAAATATGTTTAAGTTGTGTCACTTTAGTCTATTTCAGAATGGGCGATCGTCGTTTGACATGATTAAAGTAAATTTTTGTGTTTTTTAGTCTAGTTTAGAGGCATTTGTGACAAGAGAATCAGCAGATATACTCTGACGATTAAAGGAGATCACCCATTTTGTTAGGTGATTTTGGATTTAAAAAAATAGTCTGCGGCCAGGAATGAATTACATTTTATTTGAATGGTGGCAGTATTAGAAACATTTATTTGTATGGCGACAACGCTGTAAAACATTTGTGAGTAAAGATATATACAACGATCTTTAAATGAAATAAATTATGTAGACCCCGCCATTTCGTGTAAGATTAACTAGCTAGCTCATCTGTAATCGGCGTAGTATGGATGGATTCAATAAAATAAAACAAAAGTATCAAAATATTGATTAATTATTCTTAATATATATAGGTCTACATATTATACTCGTCATCTTGTAATGATGTCTAACCCAGGTACATAGGATCGTGACCAGATATACTCTTAGTGACATACATAGTATTAGATTTACAATCGTGGCCGCACAATAAAATTGTGAAACGGGTAATCGAGAGAAATAGCTCCTTTAACTTCTACACAGTATATTGTTCAACCAACTCAACCTAGTCGCAGTCCACTGCTGCATATAGGCCTCGCCCAGGCTGCGACACAACACCCTGTGCTCCGCCTTGCGCATGCAGTCTGTCCCAGCCAACTGTTTAAGGTCGTCGGTCCATCTAGCTGGGGTCGCCCCATACTACGTTTTCCGATGCGCGGTCTCCACTCTAGGACTCGTCTGCTCCATTCGCCGTCGGTTCTTTGACAAACATGGCCAGCCCACTGCCACTTCAGCTTGCTCACTTTACAGGGTATGTCGGGAACTCCGGTTCTTTTCCGGATAACTTCGTTTCTGATCTTATCCTTCAAAGAAACTCAGACTCAACTCAGAGCATAGCCCGCTCCATAGCGCGCTGAAAGACCTTGAATTTGTGGAGTAGCCCGACTGTCAGTGTCCACGTTTTGGCACCGCATGTCATATCGGGAAGGACACATTGGTTGAAGACCTTAGTCTGCAAATACTGCGGGAGTTTATTGTTACAGAGTCCATTACTAACTCTAGTATATGATGATGATTTTAGGGAAGCAGCGCTGGCCTCATAAATGCATTCCATCAACCAATAGTTATAGTTTTATATACGCAGAGGGCTTTTTGCAAATCATACAACACTGTTGAAATGTCGAGAATTACATCGCTGATTATATTATAATATAATATAATCAGCGATGTAATTCAATATTCTACATATTATGTAGAATATTGTGTAAGTATGTATTTATGTGTATGTATGCACATAGTAGAAGTTTACATTGATCCGAATGTAATTAACTTGCCCGATATTAATAATACGACACGATTTCTAAGAGATCGTCTCCAGTCGCGACACTCAAGGCCCGCATCTATTACGAGCATAATAAGAACTCTACATACATATTTTATCATGCTCATCATCTTCTAATATCACGTAATCTAAAAAACCTGCCGGTGTCGTTCGGTAGCTCATCTAGGTGCCTAGCCAAGCCGAGAAACCAAATGACTGACATTGTATGTGCACAGCAGCCGAGAGTTTTTCTGCCAGCAAGCCCCGTGCTTTATTTTTGATTCCACTCTCCTGCTACTTTCTTAATAATCTACCATAATAAATATGAAAATAATACATCCAGGCCCTCGTGTGTCACGACTCGATCGTACCCAATCGCGACACTCGAGGCTCGGGCCCGGGCTCTTAGAAATCGTGTCGTATTATTAATAACAGCCAAGTTAATTACACTCTTCACTCGTTAATTAACTTGGCTACACAACTTAACATTACTTTAAATTAGAAATTGAGACAAAAGAGGAAACCTCTTGCATAATTAATGGAAATAATTTAAATTTAAATACTAGTCCAAATCATCAAAATGTCAGAATAAGTTCTAAATCAGTTAACCTGGTGCACCAAAATATTCAAGGTATGTTGAGAAAAGACCTTGAAATTGAATGATTCATGAATTGTAACAACATTGATATTTTATGTATTACAGAACATTGGTTAAAAAGCCATCAGTTCATGTTTAATTTCAGTAATCACCAGGTTGGTAGTTCATTCAGCAGAGAAAATGCAATACATGGTGGCTCATTAATACTGTTAACTAAACAATTTAAATTCAAAGATCGTAAGGATATTGTAAGCCTATCTGTTGAGCGGACTATAGAAATAGCTTGTGTGGAGTTGGAGCGGCTAGTTGTATTGAGCGTGTACCGGCCTCCGTCATCGATTTATGATTGCTTTGAGAGTATCATGGATGATGTGTTACAAAAGCTTGGTAAACTAGGGAAAAGTATAATTGTTTGTGGTGATTTTAATGTTAATTTATTAGAGGACTCATCGATGAGCTTAAAAATTAAAAATTTATTTCAGTCATATAACCTTAATCATTTATTTTTGGAGCCTACTAGAATAACCGCCACATCAGGTACATGTTTAGATAATATATTTACTGACATATTACCTATCAATAAAAAAATTATAAGTCAACTAGATTCTGACCACTGTGGACAGCTGATTACATTTAGTAAACAAGATAAAAAAGTGGCTAAGAGATATATCACTGTAGTGCCAAAAACTGCAGGTCGCTTGGAGAGTTTTAAAAACAAACTTAATAGTAAATTACCCTACTTGCCTTATTGTGATGATCCTAATGAACTGTACAATTCCTTTTTTGCCATGTACTGTACAGAATTTAACTCAACATTTAAACCAAAGCAGATCTCAGTTAGTGGTTCTGCAACTTTCAGTGAATGGGCAACTAAAGGGATATTTAAGAGTAGAATCAAACTCTTTGAACTGTATGACGAAAGAAATTATAATAAAAGTAAAGAATTTTGTCAGTATGTTAAGAACTATTCCAAATTATTTAAACAAGTTTGTAGCGAAGCTAAGTGTCGATATTTAAGCTCAAAAATTAAAAACAGTCAAAATAAAATAAAAACTACTTGGGAAATTATAAACAATGAGACTGGAAGAGACAGAAAGCGTAGTAGTGACTACAGCCTTAATATTAATAATACAGTTATTAAAAAAGATTTAGAAGTAGCCACAGTTTTTGAAAATTTCTTTGCAGATATTCCAGTCTCAACCACTAAATCTTTAAATTCTTCACCCACTGTTGCTGAATTCCTTTTGAAAGAAAATGTTGATATTTGTGACCATGAGTTTAATTTCGACTATGTTAGTGCTCGAGATATTATTAAAACTTTCAATACACTCAATGTTAAAAAAACTGCTGATTTATGGGGAAATTCCGTAGAGGTTGCTAAATGCATAATCAACACTGTAGCGCCTGAATTAGCAATTATTTTTAATAAATGCATTGACTGTGGTGTAATTCCTGACTTAATGAAGAGTAGTAAAATAATACCTTTGTTTAAATCGGGCAGCACATCAGACCCCACGAACTTTAGACCTATTTCTGTGCTTTCCACCTTTAGTAAAATATTCGAAAAATTGATGCTAGATCAATAGCAAAGACATTTTAATAAACAAAAGTTATTAACCAGTAAGCAATTCGGTTTCACAAGGGGTCGCTCGACTACCGACGCTGGTGTTGAGCTTCTTTCACATATTTTTGAGGCCTGGGAGAGGTCACATGATGCCCTAGGTATTTTTTGTGACTTATCTAAGGCTTTCGATTGTGTTTCACATGATACATTGGTCAGGAAATTGCATCACTATGGTGTTAGAAACACTGCCTTGGATCTTCTTATTTCTTATTTGGATAATAGGATCCAAAGAGTAGACGTTAACGGCAAGCGATCCCCAGGTTCGCTTGTCACTATGGGAGTTCCGCAGGGCTCAATTCTTGGCCCTTTTTTATTTCTCGTATATATTAATGACCTACCTTGCCTCATAAAGAACAGTCATGAAATAGTGTTATTTGCAGATGACACATCACTTATATTTAAGCTTAAGCGAAAACAGACCGTTATTGACGATGTAAATAATGCTCTCTCTAAAATTGTGCATTGGTTTAGTGTTAATAATTTACTTTTGAACGAGAAAAAGACTAAATGTATTAGATTTCTGACACCTAACGTTAAGCAGGTGAAAACCAATGTACTAGTAAATGGGACAGAATTGGATCTTGTGGACACCACTGTGTTCTTAGGTATTACTTTGGATTCGAAGCTTCAGTGGGGACCTCATATAACCAAATTGTCGAAGCGGCTAAGCTCTGCAGCCTACGCGGTGTATAAAATCCGTCATTTGACTGATGTAGAAACAGCTCGATTAGTATACTTTAGTTATTTCCATAGTGTAATGTCGTATGGCATTTTGTTGTGGGGAAATGCGGCCGACTTTCAGGCTATATTTGTGCTGCAGAAACGTGCCATTCGAGCAATTTATAACCTAAGTTGTAGGCATTCACTGAGGGATAAATTTAAGGAAATAAACATAATGACGGTCGCGTCTCAATATGTATATGAGAACCTGATTCATGTAAAAAAGAATATAAATCTATATTCTAAACACAGCGACATTCATAGCTTAAATACTAGAAACAAAGATTTATTTCTTGTGCCGAGGACTAGGCTCCAAAAAATTAGTAATTCATTTAAGTGCCAAAGTATACGTTTTTACAACAAACTCCCAAGCCATGTCAAAGAACTGAGCCTCAATAAATTTAAATCATTTATTAAACAGAAACTATGTCAAAAAGGTTTCTATAAAGTTAAAGATTACTTAGACGACAAAAAGGCTTGGGACTAATTAAGCTACTCCAATGTACCCCAAGCAACAAACAAGTGTTTTTAGAATCAAAGACTACATGATACTATATGAGCTCATATAATTGTTTGGATTATTTTATTTGACTGTAAGTCAATTTATTTTAAATTTTGTTTTCATTTATTGTTGACATAATCTACTCATTAAAATGTTTTTATTTTATAAGTTGATTGCAATTTGTGCTTATGTAAATTATTTTTGCATTAAAGCATTATTATATAGAATCAAGTTTTTCTAACTGAACAGACAGCTGTGCTGCTGGGGAGTTTGTTGCGCCACTTCTTCTTCCCAGCTTAAGCACTAGGAAGTGGTGAAGGGTGGGCGTTTTTGGGGGACTGTCTTATGTAATTTTGACGTTCGAAAAGTGCTGATTCTCAGCCTAGTTTGAATAAATGACTTTTGAATTTTGAATTTTTTTGAATTTTGACTCGGATCAATGTAAACTTCGATTATGTATGCACCCCGTCTCTGAAGTGCTCACTACAGTACGATCGGGCTAGTTTGAGCTGATGAGTGCCCAAAGCAATGAGTACACAATCTTCTTCATTCAGACAAGGAAAGTCCGATAATTCCAGCTCATCAGCCGTCATTCGTCTGAATGAAATTCTTTGTCTGTTCATATTATTTTCTATCATCATAATATAATCAGCAAGGTCATACTCGATATTTCTTCTCTGTTGTATGATTTGCAAAGAGCCCTCTGCATATATTATACTATTAACTATTGGTTGATGGAATGCATTTATGAGGCTGGCTGCTACCCTAAAATCATCCATCATGTGTGGCATTGCCCTATTAAAAAATTCCGGGCGGAATCATTTATAGTCACGCTTAAACCTCCCGTTTACCACTTCGATTGCCCAACGATTTATCGTAACAAGTCTTAACTCGTTGGCTTGGGCAGTCGTCAGTTGTAGTGCACCAGTATCTTTGGTGTGTGGTAAATTGCATGAATGGAGGCAGAGGATCATCAGGGTCTTCAACGGCTGGGATGAAGCTCTACATTCGACTTCAGCATCAATCTTATCAAGGTGCGCTTGGTCTACTGGTTGCGAGCTGGGAGAACATTGGGACTCTAGGCTGTTGGCTAGATATTCGGCTTTGTCAGGGTTGTCGAAAGCGACGCTTTTGTCGGGAAAGATGAGAGTGAGTGAAGTGAGTTACGACATGCGTATTTATTGTGTAGTGTGGGGTGAAACCCATGGGAAGGGGTGCGGGAGGAGAGCGCTAGGTTAGGACAGGTTTTTTCCGTAACGTGCAGCGCCTTTGTAGGTACTACCAAAATAATAATACAATTTATTTCCCATCGCCGAAGTTCTAATTCTTACCTGATAATATATCTCCGAACTCAAATTGTTCTCAACTTTGACGCCGTAGTAAAAAATAATGTGTTCTATTTATTTATTTATTTCAAAATATGTACTTAATTATTATTGATGGCCGTCAAAAAAACAATCTTATCCTAGAATGGGTGATCTTTTTTAAAATAATATTTTTCACAAAGATAGCCAGACCATTAAAAAGGTTATAGGTTGATGTCAACTCAACATTGGTCAAAGATGTGGGCTATTTTGATCTTTGTTTTCAAGTAATTAAATATAGTTTTCTATGCAATAGTCTGCTCTGTGCCGTAGCTCCAAAAGCTATTAGACAGGGTACATCGTGACTTGAAATGAATTAATTTGAAATTCAATTTAATTCAAATCTTTATTGTTTAACTCATGTGTGTAAAAGATCTTAAATAAAAGTTATAAGTTCACATGGACCCTGTCGGGCACAACAATTTAATAGAATAATGAAAAGTAGCATGCTTTAAAATAATTAAGTTATAATTAAAAAAATAGGATTAGTTGTTGTACAGTTATTATTAAAAAACAAATCAATTTAAATAAATAACATCACATTTTACATCATTTTACGTCATTACAAATTATACCTACCATTAAACATTCAATTAATTTGAAAGAAATACAAGTAGTAGTTCGATTGATTGACGTATCATCTTCTCATTCATTTCAACTTCCCCCGGATCGCCGCAAGGTGTTGACGTGCCCTAGTACTATTCGCATTTTATTTTTATAAATTCAAATTGTTTAAGTAAATTTAATTCAAGTACAAAAATGGGAGAGTATAATCACCGAGGAGCTCTTTACAACACCGGCCTGCGGTACCGGACCGGTAGTAACGACGCGGTGGGCTGGAAATCGGCTTTCATAGACTTAGGGATTTCAATTTGCAAGTGCCGGATTTTTTGCCGGATATCGCTTCTATTAATTATTACTATGTTCAAAAATGACACCCGAGTTAATTCTGCACAAAAATGAAGGAATTATAATTTTTTACGAAAAATTTGTATGAAGCTACTATGAAAAAGTTAATTATCTCGTAAACAGCAAGGAAAACCGTAATATCCTTACAGGTGGTTATAGTACTAATTATTTATGATTTTTGGTTAACGACATGTAGTACCAGTCGTACAATTTCACGTACTTTTCTGCTGTTTTGCGGGCAAAATCTTTAAATCTTATTACGTCGATCTTCTCGCCAGATGTTATCGCTTGCCCGTACATATTTATTAATACACGGGGCTGACATAATCGAGAAACGTTGGTGTTTGCCTGCTCCAGGCGGCATGGCGACACGACGCTGGGAGGCGCTCGCTGCTGCCGCTGCCTCGGGGTCCTCCGCTTTGCCTCAGAGGTACCGGGAAGCGGTAGTCGGTCCCGCGCGGACAGCGATGGCGTAGCGCCGGGCAGTGCACAACCCTGGCAATATGGCCGTGGTCGGTAGGTAGGTGGGTGGGGCCTAAAGAGGTCTTTTCTGTTTGGATCTGAAATTTTAGACCCGAAAGAAAGGCGAAATTACAAAGGGGGGCTGAGTGATAGTCAGACAACTGTAATACTCACATGTTGGTACGGAGAATATCTTTTATGAGAAGAATATCCCTATTCCTGGGAAGAACCTTAATAAATACTGCAACGTGCCTGTTCACGAAAAAAAACACACAGGGGAAAATTTTGTAGAAAGTCAATTCACATGTTCAAGTGAGCCTGGGTGGCTGACGAATGACTTCAAACAAACGCGAATCTTCTTTTTCTGCTTCGACAAAACCGAATTCAAAAATGTGTCAGACGTGAAAACATTTCACAAAGTCATATTAAGTCACTTATTTCATAGCAAAATACCTGTGCTGAAAATATATTATTACAGTGATAATAAATCAAACAAAGAAAATAATAACAATTTAAAAAACATTTCACTAATATTTAAAATTCATTACGCGATTATATATGTATGTCGGATTTAGATGGTATGAATCTCTCTCGTTATCAGGTATATTTTAACTACTGTGGGCGTACTAATGGGTAGTGTTGGTTATGCGCAATAGAAAAACGGTTGCAGTTCAGATCAAATTATAATTTACAATAACATTACTTACACTAGCATTTCATACACTGTAGATACACGACATAATTATTCGAACGCGTGACAGTTCCTAGACTGGAGGTTCTGTTCTCGAGAACGGTTGGAAGGCAAGTGCGCTCGCCCTGGCGCCTCTCCATTAGCTAAGCTCCGTCGTAGCACGAAGTTAGCCGAGTGTTAGTGCTGCCACTACTCGGATCACGTGCTGCGCTTCGTTTAGCGACCGTACTAATGACCGGATCCGACACGGCCATCCTGCGATGCACACGTCCTCGTGTGTTGTTAATCTGGAAAATACAAAATTTCGCCACAGTATCTGTTCGTCCAATCCTGACTCATATGAAGACTGATGATATAATTAAAAGGGACTTGACTCTTTAAAATCTGTTTTAATTTAGTAGCAATTTGGAACTAAAAATTAGAAACTAAAATCTAGGCTATCCTTCCTATTTGAACTATCTAGTTTCGAGATAACCGAGACCAAGCACAAAGATTCCACATTAAATTTGATCAAAGAAAACAGAACTTCAGGTATCTCGTTCATGGTCAACACACACACAACAGACACACAACAGACACACACAGTCACACACTATTCCCCACGGGAATACCGAGTCAACCCTTGACTCTATGGTCTTCGCTTCTAGGCAAGACCCGACTATACCACCCAGAGCTACCGCCTACCGCGTACCCACGGACTACTCATTGAGCAGATACCGATTTCCAACGGGCTACGGCTACGATACTCTGGTATAGTCTCCGACCCACTGAACCCAGAACCTGTTCGTTCAATCTAAAGTGATAGCAACTCATCATATTTCATCTACAATCTCAATTGGTACTTGGTCCTCGGGCATTCTCCTTAAACTCAAACTCAAAGCATTTATTTCAAATAAAAAAATTACAGGCACTTTTGAATTGTCAAGGGGGTCGGTCAGTCAGAAAGATGAAGCTAGATGCCCATTCCAAAGCGTAGTAGGTACCTATGGAGAAGAACGGGCAAGAAACTCCACGGGCACTTTTAAATCTTAATCTATCATGTGCATACTTGCAAGTTCGTTTAGAACTTAATGCTCTCAATGTGTAGCGATCGGTAACAATTCTACAACTCTGAATGGTCCCTTATATTTGGGGTCTAATTTAGCCTGGTTGTGTTCTTCGTTTTGAAGCAACACAAAGTCACCCACCGAAAACCTATCCAGTCGCGCTTTAGTGCTATCAAACCGTTTTTTTTGTCATATAGAGCCGACTTTTCGATTAACCGGGCTGAGTTTTCCCTAACTTGTTCGAAATCTGCGTCAGTATCATCGTCGTAAGCTATTAGACTAAGGGGGCACGCTACTTTACCGACTAGTAATTCGAGTGGACTTGCTTTTGTTACCCTATTGACTGTACACTTTAGTGCCAGCTGCAAATCTCCTAAGGCATCCTGCCACGACCTATCTTCGTTCACTTCAACCGCGGTAAGCATAGATTTTAACATGCTCATTGTGCAAAAAAACTGATTAACGTGCTCAACTTGACCGTTAGCTCACGATGATCCCATAGCTATTAAATGAAGCTTAATGTTTTAACTCTCACAAAAATCCCTAAACTCATGTGTTAACCTTTAACCAAAACAACAACAACAGTGCCCTTTCGACTCGGCCAATTCTGACCATTTACGGGTTCTAAATTTTGAGATTAGGAAATTAATCCTCAACACTTTATTCTTTTAACAAAAGAATACTTCTACTTCTCAATTAACTAAACAAACTTTGATTAATCATAGCAAAAATCATCAACCAGAGCCATGTACCATCGTTTACCACACAATCATCTTTTTCACTAAGATCCTTAGAGACTTGGAAACCCACACACGAGTAAACCACTCTAACGCCACGGCTCTCCAGCCGACCAGCAATCGCATTGCTCTCACACATCCAGCGCATGGATCAAACTATGGTCTCTCTAGACCCCGACCTCCGCCAGTATCTACTGGTACGGTCACACACAATACGGCCGATAGAGAACCCTACTCGCGTGGATCCCATAACTTAGGCTTGCTCATCACCACTGTGATCACCATCTACTTCGACTGGTACATGACCTACTGGCATCTTTTTTTTTTAACTTTAACGTATAGCGATCATCATTAAAAACTGCAGCTACATTATTAAACGGGAGTGATATGATGATTCGAATGACGTTATTGACACGCACGCTATTTCGAGAAAAATTAAGAGTGGTACGCCAGTTCGAAAACACATTAAGTCGAAAACCGCTATATCGAATGACGTTGTTGCGAACACGCCGATTCGAAAAACTGTTTGAATGGTACGCTAGTACGAAAGTCTTGGCATTGATGATAAAACTGACACTGAGTTAGTTGTCTATACTACTAAGTATAAATGATTAATATTAGTAATAATTATGATTTAGCTATGTATCCTAATCCTAAAGCTATGTGTTTTATCATCGTAGCGTAGGTAGTTCCTGGTAATCACTGGGTCGCGAATTCGATCCCTAGACAAATTCAGATTAGAATATGCTATTCGCAACAGTGGATGGATTTCGCTTTTTGTTTTCTAATTACACGAAATAAGCAATAAATTTTTCTTATAGCTGCCTTTGTCCTATCAAGGCATATCACAGAATCAAAACAAAGAAAACACAAAACCGATCTACATAGTTGGTGTCCGCTAATCCTTACGTAACATAAGATTTGTTCTGTGCTGAATACACGTGTTTGACCAATACCCGTCAACGTAACAATGTTATTAACTCGTTTGCCACTTAATTTGGCTGCACAACTGTCCTTAACTAACGAGCATTCAGCACCAGAATCGTAAACAAAACAATACAGATCACCTTTTTGTTCTAACGTGCCTGAGGGCAAACTTCCACTCGCCGTTCACCCGTTCACCGTTTGCAGCACATGCTCCACCATCCGATTGGCTGCCACTGCATGCTCATGCACCGGGACGCGATATGTCTTAGTTTCCCACACGTGAAGCACACGAAGGGCTTCGCTGGCTACTGCGGGGCTGCTTGGCTCGATACTGAAGACGTCGTAGATCTTCTTCTGCTGTCAATCGACTTGGCTTGGCTGTCGCGCACCATGACCGGGCATAATAGCTTGCATGTTTCGAAATTCATAAAACAGAAATAAAAAAATGGGTTAGAATTGGTAAACTAAACAAAACTACACAAAAAACGTTATGAAAAGTTTTGCCGGGTATTTCGCAAATATCTCAGAAACGGTGCGTCTGAGCTCAAAAATAACCAAATTTTATTACCCTTTCATAAACACCACGAAAAGGATAAGAATACTTAATCCACAAAAAAAAACTTATTTGTCAGTTCTACCCTCGAATTATATTGTTCAAAAATACGGCAAACCAACGGTCACTTTTAGCGTTTTAATTTTGCGCCTGAACCAACACGAATCCCAATTCTGATGTCGGATTTAGATGGTATGAATCTCTCTCGTTATGAGGTATATTTTAACTACTGTGGGCGTACTAATGGGTAGTGTTGGTTATGCGCAATAGAAAAACGGTTGCAGTTCAGATCAAATTATAATTTACAATAACATTACTTACACTAGCATTTCATACACTGTAGATACACGACATAATTATTCGAACGCGTGACAGTTCCTAGACTGGAGGTTCTGTTCTCGAGAACGGTTGGAAGGCAAGTGCGCTCGCCCTGGCGCCTCTCCATTAGCTAAGCTCCGTCGTAGCACGAAGTTAGCCGAGTGTTAGTGCTGCCACTACTCGGATCACGTGCTGCGCTTCGTTTAGCGACCGTACTAATGACCGGATCCGACATGTATAAAAGTGTGGAGTGTGGAGTGTGGTGTGGTGTGTGTAGTGTGTGTGTGTTGTGTGTGTTGTATTTGTGTATGTGTGTGTGTGTGTGTATTTTGTGTGTGTGTGTATATATGTCAATAATTTAGTACCAATAATTAAAATAATCACCAACATTGTATTTAAATTCTAAATTCATCCAGTATTAAAATTAAAACATATAAAACAAATAAAACATTTGGCAGCGGAATGCTGCACTACATAGTGCAGTACTACATAGTAGGATGTATTATCTCCTCTTTAAAAATAATATTATGCAGTTTCTAAAGCATCAAGCTCATTTTATTACGCGGATTTATTGTTTTTCCCGTTTTGTTTTTATTCGATTTTATCAACATGGTGACGTCAACACGTCAATTAACGTTTTACACATGTACATAATATGTAACGTATTAAAGTACGGAATATTCTAAAGGGTCCCTGAAACGATCCATTGCGATTGATAAATTGCTATCAATTTCTATTGTAGTAATGTTGTCAATCGCTTCAATTGCATTTGGAAGACTAGACGCTTAATTTGCGCATCAATGTGTATCAATCACGTAAAAATTGACAATTGCAATTGATCGTTTCGTGGATTCATGTCATGGCGACAAAATAAACTCCTCGGTTGAGCAGCACAATATTTTATAGACTGTCCTTATAATTTCGATTTATTGCACAAAATATCGTAATAGCTATCACACGGGCTGTTTATGTAAATAGTGTAACATGGTACATCTAAGTAAACTACAATAATGCGCGCTCAATGTTTAAGTTATAATTAGTATTCGAGTGGTTGTGCTCACACAAACCAAATTATCGTTCTTAATAAATAATCGCTTATTGTTTCACTGAATTTAATAGTTGTAAACTTTGAACGTGAACAATTAGTTAGTTTCGTTCGAACTAATTTATTATCATAATGTATTATGCAGTAGCGCATCACAAGTTTCATTATCTATCAGTCATAACTAGGAAATGGCTATAATTTGGTTATGCGTAGTATGTCAACCTGTTAAAAGATACATTTCCTTGACTGCACAATATTGTTGTCTACAGTCCGGACACGCACGCTGCTCCTGCGTAACGAGTCCGTGGTGACAGCGCACTGGAGCGCCGTCGTGCGTCGCTGGCCGCGGAGACACCACAGATCACTAGACACAGGTCAGATACTTACATAACATCACGCACGCTGATCCTGAGCAACCAGTCCGTGGTGACAGCGCACTGGAGCGCCGTCGTGCGTCGCTGGCCGCGGAGACACCACAGATCACTAGACACAGGTCAGATACTTACATAACATCACGCACGCTGATCCTGAGCAACCAGTCCGTGGTGACAGCGCACTGGAGCGCCGTCGTGCGTCGCTGGCCGCGGAGACACCACAGATCACTAGACACAGGTCAGATACTTACATAACATCACGCACGCTGATCCTGAGCAACCAGTCCGTGGTGACAGCGCACTGGAGCGCCGTCGTGCGTCGCTGGCCGCGGAGACACCACAGATCACTAGACACAGGTCAGATACTTACATAACATCACGCACGCTGATCCTGAGCAACCAGTCCGTGGTGACAGCGCACTGGAGCGCCGTCGTGCGTCGCTGGCCGCGGAGACACCACAGATCACTAGACACAGGTCAGATACTTACATAACATCACGCACGCTGATCCTGAGCAACCAGTCCGTGGTGACAGCGCACTGGAGCGCCGTCGTGCGTCGCTGGCCGCGGAGACACCACAGATCACTAGACACAGGTCAGATACTTACATAACATCACGCACGCTGATCCTGAGCAACCAGTCCGTGGTGACAGCGCACTGGAGCGCCGTCGTGCGTCGCTGGCCGCGGAGACACCACAGATCACTAGACACAGGTCAGATACTTACATAACATCACGCACGCTGATCCTGAGCAACCAGTCCGTGGTGACAGCGCACTGGAGCGCCGTCGTGCGTCGCTGGCCGCGGAGACACCACAGATCACTAGACACAGGTCAGATACTTACATAACATCACGCACGCTGATCCTGAGCAACCAGTCCGTGGTGACAGCGCACTGGAGCGCCGCTGTGTGTCGCTGGCCGACGAGACCCCAGACGACACCAGAGACAGGTCAGATACACACATATTTCGTTTAGCGTAGTCTGCGCAGCGCAGACAACACAACGATGCGTAGCCTGCGTAAAACACACCACAGATTGTAGGTTGCCTAAGGGTGGCGGTTCGCGAGGCAACTGAGACCGGAGACCGAGACGCAAGACGGCTGGTTTACTTAGGGCCGAGACCGACCCCGAAAACTGAAGACTGTTCAACAATATTATTGATTCAGTCATTGGAGTCAGTTGTATTGTGTAAAGTTATTAATATACCTACATTATAATGTAAAGCCATTATCAATTTACTACTGGAAGAAAAAGAAGACGATAATTTGCTATTATATTATTATTATAAAAGTATTTAAAAACAAGTATTTAAAGTATTTAAATTAATGAATTCCTAAACCTAAACTCGATCAAGCTGTATTATAGAAATAAAAAGTACTTACAAACCCTAGACTATCATAAAACTGAGAATCTTTTGACCGTTCTGAAATAAAATTAATTTTGACCAACCCCATACATACATAGCTGTTCCTTACCTCCTTGAAAAACAACTCTCGCTGCACTCACTTCACAAAAGTCACCTTCACTCACACACTGCTCGTCTGTATTACTCACATAAATTTCCTACTAGCCTAACACTTCACACAAGATTCATTCACACATTGTCTCACAACATGACTCAATAACTTCTGCAGAATCTTTTATTTTTCAACTCTTACTTAGTTTTTATTCTTGTTATGCATATTGTTTAACTTCAACTCTTGCTCGGTATCTCTATTAAAGCTAATTCTAGCCGTGGAAGGGTGACCTGTAACACAGGTTTTTTTCCAAAAACCTATATCAGGCACCAGTCTCTCACAAAGGTGGAATACAGCTGAGACTTTTCTTGTACCATTAATTTTAAGTCAGCTTTGTGAAGAGAGAATAAATGATAATATAATATATAATATAATATGTATATATTTATATCGACGGGTTCCGGGCTATTTGATAATTTGATTAATTTGGGTTTTTTAATTGGCGGTTAAAACATTGATAAATTAAAAGGTACATACATAGGGTGTACCTACCTATCTTGTTAATAATTATGAAATGAGAAACAAAACACATTATAAATTGTTTAAAGATAAGTTTTTTATTTAAAATGACAATCATCTAGGAACAGCAGTAACTTCTTAGCTTACCAAGGTAACAACTAAAGTTTTTATCACAATTGTATAGGAATCAGAAGTTAAACAGTCTTTTTAATTTGACAAAGAGGCTAAATGTATTAAACGACATTCTTGTATATTTACAAGGTAAAGCTAATTGTATTAAGCGACACTGGATAAGAATTTAACAAAGAGGTTAATTGTTTGAAGCGACATTTTTTCTATATATTTATAAAGTCAGGCTAAATGTTTTAACGTACGTTGCATGTAAATTGTTGCTCCAGGAAAAAATGTTTAAACGACAGCCTGGTATTTGGTAGTCAGCTTAAGTACACAGTTCCTAAATTTGTCAATATTTTATGTCGCTTCATTCATTGCAGTCCAAAATGGGCCCTAAAATGCGGTTGTATTAAGCGACAAAAAAGTGCTCCGATCGTCACCAAACCCAGCCCAAATGACGCAGAAAAATTCGCTGATTCCAAATATGTATAAAAGTCTATATCGCTCAGAGTGTCGCTTAATACAATTAGCCCGGATCCCGTCGATATAATATATCTAGTGGTATGAGGAACAGGGTGTAAAGTTCACTTATCCCCCTTAGAAAAGGGAGGATCCTCCGACCAGACGGGTGTCATGTCTGGCGGGCAATTGCCCAGAGGTTGAAGTCGGGACCTTGTATATATGTCCACCGCGCGGTAAACTTTAATTGCGCGATGCAGGATTAGAGTGACGTGAGGATGTTGTGTGACGTCAGGTCTTTGATGCGTAGTTCGCATGTGGCGATGTAGATGCCGCCACAAGTAAACAAAGATTGCCTATCAACAAATTATATACAACTAGAGGCCTAAAAGGATCGCTTTCACTATTGGTGAAGAATTGTTTGATTACTATAATGATCAGGAAGTATTTTCGGCTTTTCGAGCGAGACGCGCGACACTACCTCTCTATCTCAAGGAACGTTTCCAGTTTCTTTGCGACTCCCACACGAAATTTTTAAGGTCATCAGATAACTTGAAGCTTAAAATGCCTATGCATTCCACAACTTTCCTCGACAAATCCTTCACTGTCCAGGCCGCTCGTTTGTGGAATGCACTGCCAGTTGAAATAAAGCGCGCGCAATCGTTACATGTGTTTAAGAGACGCGTGAAGGAACATTACTTGTCGTTGTGATCTTGTTCTCGTAGCTGTAATTATCTATAGTCTTCATTTATTTTCGTTGCTTATATATTTTGTATGTATGTATTTATGTATCTATTATTTAGGATATGTATTTATCTGTGTATCTATTCTAGTATATTGTATACTTATTATTTGCACCAACGACAGCCCCATTTTATGTCCAGGCAAATCACTGTCCATTCCTAAGATTGCCTGGAAGAGATCGCGGAAAGCGATAAGGTCGCCCATTGTATATTTTGTAGTGCATAATTATTATTTTTTGTTATGTATTTTTGTGGTGTACAATAAAGTATATATAAATAAACTACTGGGGTTCTACTCCCTAAAAGAAATCCGTAGTTTCGGCCGTAGCTACGGGCGCTTCGTTCTCCGTCTCACTTACGGTATGTCCGTAAAGCTACGGCTACACTGTCGCGATAAAGCGAAGATTTGTGTTGTCGCGACACGCCTGGACAAGATATTCGTCACATCGCGAATCATACACGCGAATGTGCTACGGGTACATTGTCGTGATAAAGCGAAGATTCGCGTTGTCGCAACACGTCTGGACAAGCAACTCACACATCGCGAATCTTTCATGCGAACTCCAAGCCGTCGCGCGGCTGTCGGTAAATTACTACACATCAAAGGGTTTTATCGCGACAAAGTTCGTGCTCTTGGCCACACTTCGCGCACTCTTTGTTTACAGCGAGATGTCGAACGCTGTGCACGTATTTGTCTTGCAACAGGTAACTTCACGTCAAAGCGCGTATTTTGCGTACCTACCTATAATATTTTGATTTTGTCGTAAGTACCTAATTATGGACTGAAGTAATAAAAAAAAATTTGGAACTCATCGTTAATTATGAAGCAGAACCAGTGGTATGGAACCCCAAAAGACGAATCTTTAAAAAAAACTTATTTTAAGTACGACGCATGGTCATGGATAAAAAAAATAAGTTGGCCTGTTACGGTGGAGGAATAAAAATAAAAATAATGAATTCACTTTTGGCTTACTATAGAACACATATTAATAAATATAAGACGTCGAGTGGTGTGCGAGAGAGAACGAGCGAAGTTTAGTTCGCGATATCGCAACGTAGCCCCAGCATTCGAATTCGCCTGAATGATTCGCGATGTGAAGAATTGCTTGTCCAGATGTGTCGCGACAACGCGAATCTTTGGTTTATCGCGACAAAGTAATGTAGCTAATATGGTTCGTCGTAGACCGGACATAAATTTTAAAGTTTTTATCTCAAAAACGCGACAAGAATCTTTGCGCCACAATGTTGCCGTAGCATTAGTGAGACGGAGCATGAAGCCCCCGTAACTACAGCCAAAACTACGGATTTCGCTTATGGAGTAGCTCGCCGCCCGCGCCCTTACAAAACCTAATGACCAGCACGCGAAGCATGACGCTTTCTATTTCTACGAAGAATAGACACAGTTCTTTTTAGTGATATTTCGTGTCTCCATTTTCGCACCGTAGAAATCATTCTACAATCTGCCATTTTGTCTTTCGTGTCTAACAATCTTTGTCTAGGTCCTTTTTTATGTAAACTATTTCAGAAAAAAGTTTTCTATCCCAAACTGTCAAAATCACACTGACAGCTGACAGTTGTCTCCACGGCCACAAAGTATAAACGGTTATCTACAAAATCATGATTTTACAAGAGAGCGTTTTGAACGCAAAACTGTGATAATTAGAACGTAATTAGAACATAATTAGAGAAGAACAAAGCTATCTTCTCCTATTTTACATCATTTAGTTAATAGGAAATATTTGCAAGGAAATGGTTAAGGCCAATATTACTGTAATATTTTTTTGTTCTAAAATACGGTTCTTCGACAGTTTGAGAAAAATTGTAGTAGTTTTCTTTAATATCGGTGAAAATTGAGAATCAAACAAAAAAAAAATTCTAAGACAAAACAAAGAATTTTGAGTCGAATTATGTAAAAGAGTTCGTAAAAAGTGCAGTTGACTCTTTCTACTTTGGTGGTGTCGTACTGTCTAAGACATTTTTGTTTACTCTTCCGTCGACAAAACGGTGCTCGTGCTAAGCCTGCAGTACCAGTGACCAGTCTCGGTCGCCTGTCTCTGTCTTCGTCTTGATCACCGGTCTGTTTCGTAGGCCTAAAAATAAAATAAGTGAATTTGTTTAAAAGGAAACACTTCTGGACTTTATTATTGTAAATAATAAACCGCTTTACGTTTGAAATACAAAAGCTCCTAAAAGATAAATGTATTTACAAAATTTGGCCCATTCAAAAGCAGTATAAATACTGGGATAAATATTCATAAGATTGTCTGAACATAAAATCCTCATTATACAGAATGAAAAGCCGACAACGGGATTTCCTAATTAATACTTTTAATTCAAAAACAAGTCACAATCTAGGAGACGCTGTGCTTCTACATTTTAACTTGGAGTTCGGAGATAATGCTGGAGGGGCAGAGGGGGGAGCATGGGGCCAGTAGGCGTGGACAACGGGGACTGGGTCCCTCTGCAGGTCAGATTCCTGAGAATTATTGCAGCCATTAAACTTTATTAACGAACTTAATAACTCTGTGAGTTGTCAGTTTGGCGGTCAGTTTGTTGGACAGTTTTTTCAACCCCGGTGGAGTGCAAAATGCGGGGTAGACGATTTATTAATTTTTTAAATGGGCTCTATTGAACTGAATTACATTACATTCAAACGAGCATGCTTGTTATTGTACAACTCATTGTAAAGTCATATCTTATGATGTAAAAAAATTGTATTACTTGTTATAATTATATTTCAGACAATATATTGAGCGAGGTATTCCGGTCACTGGCGGCGGAATATAGAAATAACAACATTTAATATATTTATGTTAAGAAACTTCCCTAACGTAACAGAAAGTTCCAATTTATTAAATGATCCGCTTTTGGGTTGGTTCACACCGCCGCACATACGAGTATTGGCATAAAAAACCTGGCCATAAGTCGAATATTCAAAGTGTGGCTTAACTCAATACAACCATCACTTTCTGACAGCTAAATAACCTGTTCATAACGTACCGCACCCCCCGCTCCCTTATCCCTTCACCGCGCGGCACACGGGTAGTCGGAACTCAGTCGTCGTCCAGTGCGGTCCATTGTTTTCTCGATAACCTTATTTTTGTGCTCCTAACATTTGCTGTTTTAGTCGTTATGTTAGTAGTTGGTGGGATAAACACGACGAATATGGAAGTTCAAGGTATGTAACAACATAAATAATATCATTTCATTTAAGTTATAGACTCATAAACGTTTTTTTTTTAATTTCGCAAAGGATACTAAAATAATCTCTTAGTCTATAAAAAAAAAAAAAATCAGAAGCGGTTTTGTATGTGTTCCGAGCATTTCCGAGTAATGACCTATTATTTTAAATCAAGTTTAGACTTTCCTAAAGAGAATCGTGAAAGAAAATATTCCGCTTTGTTCCGCCATTTTGTTTCGCACACATTCAAACAAAATGGAAAATTAATTTAAAACAAGATTATTTACAGTAAATATTCTTTTTATTTTTAGATTCCATTGGGAATTTCAAGAACATGTCAAATAAGCAATTATACTATATCGTGCAAGAATGCCCTGACAAGAAAATTGATGCAAAGATGCTCTTTTTGGAAAAAAAAATTATACAGATAACAAAATGTCCAGAAAGTGAGCTGGAGACATTAAAACATACGTTGAGCCATTTCAAATGTGAATTTAAACGAAAATGGGTAGCAGCAAACTACAAAGCACGACCGCTTTCTAAAAAAAAATGAACTTTGGCTTCAAAATACTCTCAAATTCGCCCTCTGGACTATAGGAAAACCGGGTCGTCCTTCAAAGGAATTCGGGGAATCCAGTGATAGATCCAAGCGAAGAAAAACAAAAGGTCTACGAGATACTGTATCGACAGATGAGTTGACTTATGCTGCTCAAATGAGTCAACGTGCCGGAGGAAATAAGGATGCATCTAAAATAATAAAAGACATCACTTTGACTCCAACAAGAGCTACAAAGTTTCGAAAAGTAATTTCTTCAAAGAATCAAAGTAAAATAAAAAAGCATTCACCATCTGAAGCCTTAGCTATTTTCGTCGAAGGAGATTTTAGTAGAAGACAGTGGGAAATTTTACACAGCGCAAATAAAAATATATACCCTTGCTACTCTTTGATAAAAAAAGCAAAAACCGATTGCTATCCAGTAGAACAATCAATGAGAGTTACAGAGACTTGTGCGGAAGTTCTCATTCAAGATCTACTCAACCATACATGTTTACGGTTGTGTACATATTTGGAAAACGTAATATACAGCTGTACTGAAGAAGAAAAGAAGCTAGAAATAAGCACTTCAGGCTCTACAGGCAAAACTTCTCGCGAAAATTTGACAGAATAAAATGATTGTAATAGGGACATTTTAAATCGACTGTTACTAACGTCAGACCCATTTTTAAGTAGCACTAGAAAAACACCACGGAAGAAAAGTAACCCATTCTGTTCGGAAACCATAAGTCTTTTGCTCCCTGACGCAGAAAATGCAACAATAGAAAGCAGTGACGAAGAACACAATACAACAGCAACAGATGAAAACGATGAATCTGATTTCGATGATTGATTTTTTTTGTTTTATTATATTAACTACTAATATTATTAAATAAATGTTTGAAAACTATCTTACTTTATTTATTTAATAGTTTCCACGTCACAAATGTCACGAAATAATATTGGCCAGGTTTTTAGTACAAATACTCCTATGTGCGCCGCGTCTGTGACCCATCGGAACAATTCACAACATGTTACATGTTGTGTGTGGTTGGAGTTAACCTACGATCCAAGTACAATATTTATCTTCGATCAAACTTCTTAACATCCGACCACACAGCGCATGTGTAAGTTGTCATTCTTTGAGATATACGAAACAGGTGATCCTAACATAGCCTACATTTATAGAAACATTTTCGGTTTTCTACCATTTATGCTTTCCTGAAGTATCTGTAACCATACATACGGCAAATAAATCTAAGTGGGTATCACGTGGTATCAAAATGTGCAGCAAAAAGAAGCGACAAATTTTATGGCAATACAGACGTGTTCGAAATGGAACTAATAAATATAGCTTGACTAAATACTCTAAATTATTTAACAAAATTATACAACTAACGTAATATGCACAGAATATTATAAAATAAAACAATCTAGTAATAAATCTAAAACCACTTGGAAAATTATTAATAACTCAAAGCATAACATCGATATTTTAACAGTAGGTATTTTAATCTTCGATATTCAAATACGTACCCCATAACATACCACGAAATCTTATCACAAAAATAAAAGTAAACAGTAACAGATCCCCAGAAAATAGCCAACGAATTTAACAACGACTTTATTGAAAAAGTAGTCCCGCTTGTTGATTCAGGAAATCAGTCACTTCAAAAATCCCAAATAGAGAATAATAATTTTTTGTGTTTAGAATAATCAATTTATTGAAAAATACGAACAGCGTGGGTCATGACGGAATATCTACAAAAATAGTTAAGTTGGAGACTCCAGAAATTTGTACGCATCTAAGTCATCTGATTAATTTAAGTATAAGTACTAGCATATTCCCTTATGCTTTAAATCAATTGTAAAGACATTTAAAAAAGAAAAAAAGAGAATCCATGGAATTTTATAGACCTATTTCGATTACTAGTGTTTTCTCCAAAAAAAAATTTTAAGTAAAAAAAAAATATATACTAGTTAACCAACAAAAAGGATTCAGAGAAAACCGAACTATAAATATGGCTGTTTACGATTTCCTACATAAGGTTATGGTAAATATCGATAGAACCAATCCCGTTTGCACCATATTCCGTAATATGACGTAGGCGTTTGATTACGTCAGGCATGATATTTTAATAAATAAGTTGGCATACGGTATAAGAGGCAATGTTCTAAATTTAATAAAAACAAATCTTGATAACAGAAAACAGGTCACGGAGATATCTAGGATAAACGAAATATTTCATTCGGACGAACAAGTAGTCCAGTATGGAGTACCCAGGGTAGTGTGATGGGTCCCCCACTATTCATAGTATATATAAATGACTTACTTAAACATGTAGACCAACTACTTACACTCTTTGCTGATGACAGCACTATAACAATTGAATGTAATACTAAAGATAGCTACAATAACGACATTAATAATTCTCTGACATCAATAATAAATTGGATGAATAATAATAATCTAAAAATTAATATTAATAAAACTTACGTAATGCACTTCAGTCAACGTCTATCAACTATGACTGATCTTAACGTCCAATACAATAATAGAATTATTATTACATACAACAGTTGACAACACTAAATTCATTCACTAAATTCTGGGGCAACTCAACCGACAAGGACATACCTTATAAAGCCCAAAAAAGTTGCTATGTTTACGGACTATGCTGCTTGCTGTTGCTATCTTTAAATACAGCACAATTTAAGAGTAGATTACGGAATTTTTTGATAGATAAAACGTACTACAGTGTAACTGAGTTCCTATCGGAGAAAAATATTTGTTAATTAGTGACATCTTGATTTTTGAACTTTTGATGTATGACATTTTAGATTTTTGACATTTTGATCTTTGTCATGTCCTTTGGTGCTCTTGCATAGTGCATACAGGGATAATCGTCGGTTGGTGCCTCATTTCATTAAAACGCCTAACGGGCCTCAGCGAGTTGGCTTCGGCCCCTCGTACGCCTTCCAAAGGTCCGGGATCCCAGGGTCCCGAGAAATATCAAAGACAAAAAAAAAAAAATAGTAATAGTAATGACATGTTAAATGATGTAATTATAATGGTATGATATTTGTAATAGTAATGTAATCTAATGATACTAATTAGTTTTTTCATTTTCATACAATCATATATTTTTAATTAAGTAGACGATTAAAAATTTTATAATAGTCATTTATAAATTGATCTAAATAAGTGTAATAATAGTGTTATAAATAATTTCAAATGTTTGCATGCCGATTGATAAAATGTGGCTGAGCTAAATGTAATCTTAAGAACTATTATGTAATACCCATATTTGCAAAATTTCAAACTCTATTCTATTCTATTGCAGTCATAGTCATAGTCATAGTCATTTATTCATGAACAATTATTTGTATCTGAATTTACACATTTTAAATAATAATAATAATCATAAGTACAGATGCAAAATAAAAATAAAATTATAAATTCATTAAACAAGGTAAATAAAAAAAATAAAAAATAGAATCAATAATTCAAAAAAAGAATATACAATAAGACTGAAAAAAGAAATGTCAATAAAATGAGTGCAAAAAAGATGTCATTAATAATAAAATAGATTCAAAATAATTAATTACACGTCATAGAATTTAAAATAATTAAAACACATAAAATGACAATAAATACAAATTACATTTAAGATGTCATGAAATAATAAATTAATAACAAAATAATAAATTACACGTCATAGAATTAAAAATAAATAACACAAAATACATGTCTTTATACCTATAAAAATTACCATTACGACGTCAAAGATCTATAATTAAAAAAAAAACTAATAACAATAAAATACAATCAGCATGTCAAAAAACAAAAAGTCAAACAATACATATATACAGACATGTCAATATTATAAATCCTCTACGTACATGTTATATATACCAGGTACTGTAAGTATGCCTTTTTTTTTTTTTTTTGAGGATGGGAAATTATCAAATAACTTCTCCCGCTCTGGGTGGAGCGGGAGGGCGTGTCAGACTTTTACTGACTAAAACCCACCCGTGTTCCTTCCGTTGCCTGTGTGCCGAGGTCGCGATATCCCTTTCAGACAAACCCGCAACCCCGGCAGGCATTGGCCCTTCCAGACCCCGTCAGTTGGTGCTGACATCTCTTTGAGGCGCGCGTGGAACACAACGCGCCGTCGACCCGGGCCTGGTCCCTATCGGACGGCGAGCTACCCATTGCTCACCGTCCGCAAGCCCGCGCCTACGGTGGCCGGAAGTCGGCTCGCGACTCCCGACGCCCGGGGCGTCTCCTGCGGCGACTAGGGGCGCGAGGGGGCGCATTTTGCCTCTCCCTCGCGCGCTCCGCCTCCTCCTTCGCGAGCATTACTGCTTCGCAGAAGGAGGTGACGGCCTCCCATGCACTCTCGCTCCGGACCATGGCCTGAACCAGGGCCGGACGCGAGAGATCGCCGCCGCCGATCGCCTCCGTGAGGACACGGCGGTGCTCCGCCCAAGCTGGGCAGACCTCCACCGTATGCTCCACCGTGTCCTCCGGGCGATCCACACAGTGGTGACACCCGAGCGTTTCCTCCCGCTTTATCCTGAACAGGAACCTCCCGAAACAACCATGTCCGGTGAGGACCTGTGTCAGGCGGAAGGTGAGGACGCCGTGGCGCCTCTCTAGCCACTCCTCAAAGAGGGGACTTATCGCCACAATTGTGGCGTGCCCAACTGTAAGTATGCCTAAGTTTACAAAATGTTGACGGCAACTTTCTCTTTGAGAGATGCGGATCATAGTACGAATAGCGCGTTTTTGTAGTATGAAAGCCCTTTTGCAGTTATAATCATAGCTGTTTCCCCAAAGAAGTATGTATACTACTCGTATATCTAATTCTGGACTCCACTAATGCAAAATATACAATTTTCAGCTGTTCTATACTAATTTCATTCCTCAGGGTTCTCAGAGCATAACACGCAGAAGATACTGATGCATCAATTGCCTTCAACTCTGATTTCCAATTTAAGAGTTGGTCTATATGAATACCTAAAAATTTTACTTCTTTAGCGACTTCAATTTCGTCTTCATTCAAGCTTACGTTTAAAATATCGTTGTTCCGTGATGTTGTTTTAAATAGCATTACTTGAGTTTTGTTACTATTAATTAATAATTTATTTGCTGTGAACCACTTATGAAACGCTTCCAATGTAGCATTTACTATTCTAGTTAATTCCACCATGTCATTAGCAGCCACTATTGCATTTGTGTCATCCGCGAAAATCACAATTCCAATGTCCGGTAAAATAAAATTTAAATAATTGATTAAGTCGTTTATGAATAATAAAAATAAAATAGGTCCTAAAATTACTTTTACCTCTTAGGTACTCCGTAATGACTCATTTTAGTAAGAAGACTCATAAGAAGCATGTTTAAGTTACAGTCAACCGAAAGCTATACTTTAAAAAATACAAAATATTAACTCTGCCTTGCCTTTACATTTTAAACATTGTCATATTTGTAAAATCAAATCGACACTTATTTCCACGTCAATCAGAAGTGATCGATCGCAACCATAGTAGACACGATGATATCAGTATTCTCTGTCTAAATAGATCGAAAACAGCATTACTGCACAAAAATGTTTTCTGTATGGCCCCTAATATTATATTTTCAATAAACTCCCAAATAGTTGGAAGGAGCTTACATAATGTCCGTCAATAAAAAAATAAATTAAATACACTGCTAGAAGGGAAACCATGCTATAGTATTCTAGAATTTCTTAATGGCAACATCTAATACCGTGTTTGTAACCAATATTATCAATACATCTTTGACGTAATCTACTTAAAGCAACATATCATTACTATAATGATAATTTTAATTGACATTTAATAATTGTTACGTAACTATGACCATATATTTAATATATTTGTTTTCAAAATTGAAATTTACTATTTTGTTCTTATGTAATCTTATACTTTATCCAATAACTTTTATTACTGAAATTTAAATATTTGTACGCCACTAAGGCCAAACATGACTGATCTTAAACTATTATGTAATTTAATAACTTGCATGCTCTGTAGGTATGTGTACTCAAGTTTCCACAAATAAATAATCTTGAATGTTGAATCTTAACAATTATTTAAACAAATCGCCACAATAGTGCAACCGTATTTATGAAAATTGATAAACGTAACTGAGTATGTGTAGAGAAAATGACGCAAAATACATATACGAGTACACGAATATCAATTTATTTGTAACCAAATCTCATTGCTTGTTTACAACCACATCGTATTCACTGCTAATCCCATCGGGTATTTCCAATAAGAGACAATTTCTGTTTGCGAATTTTAGCTCTACTGTGCATAAATTAACGTTCAAAACGTCTAAACTTCGAATTAAATGTGATTGGAATGAACGGAAGCATACAAGTCCCCAGCTTCGTTACGTTACGTTCAAACATACTCGTACGTATACGCTGTAAAATAGAATTCAATAAATAACGTGAATCACGAGAGTAGCTTCCGTTCGCTTGCTTATCCGTAGCTTATAGTTGGAATATGCTGGCATTGCAACAAACAGATCAATAATCTTTTGACAGTTCTTTGTACATAGCATGAGATGGAAATACCTTCTGTCCACCTACGTCAAGCTTATTTGTTCTCCTAGTGTTCGTGACGCGCTCGTGTGACAGCGCTCTTATATCCGCCATCGTGAAACGTTATGAAAATATTATTGTCATTTACGAGGTGGAAGTCTTCATGCTAGCTACATTAGAGCGGGTGCCTACGTCGCAAGGCGGCAATTGGCCCGAACAGACCGGCCCGTACTGGTCGGCTTACCGGCACCGTTCAACGTTTCATGAAACGTGATCGCTGTTTTCAAAACAATGGGCAGAAAATCATTACTATTTTGGTATTATATTTCATTTTGTGACAAAAACTCCTTACGGCTGAACCCAATAACCTATCTATCACCAGTTTTGGCATATTGGAGATAGAACAACCTATCTATCTATGGTTTGAACGTCCCAATAATCTGTCAGCGAATTCTGGGACGACATTCAATGACAGATAGAATTATACTGTCAACCATCAATAGCGATCTGTCTTTTACTGAAAATAGGTTAATGGGTTCGGCCGTTATAAAATATGTCAGCTCGACAAAGAATGTTCGCGTTTATTGTCAACATCTTCATTGTAACCAGACACCAACATTACAGACCTGCCAGACAGTAAATAAAATCTCAAGACTTTAAATTGTAATCGACTTCCATAAGTTCTCTTGCGCCTTGTAATGTAGGTAATGTCCACGGAAGTCGATCGAATTATAAGATAGCAATGTTTCTCGATCTACGAGTAGTCTGGGAGTGTAGAATACTATTCTATTCGTTCATTCTTTGCAATGCAATGTGAGTAGGAAGCGATGTTCGATCGACGGATTTGCGACGACATATATAACGGGCAAGTAATAGTATTATATTATTACCGGAAAATCTTTCCATCAGTTTTTGTAATGTCAGGGAAATTAAATGTTTAGGAACAATTGGCAAAATAATTGATTTCACTGGTTGTGAATATAACCAAGTTAAATAGTCCGTATATTAAAAGATGCCATTATGAGATGCCCCCTACATTAAGTCATGTATCCTGAAACTAACTCTCCGCTAACATATGTTGTAAACCAATCCCAAATAGGAAAAAACATTCCCGTCTCGATTAAAAATAGCAATAATCAAACCTATACCTAAAAAAGTTGGGAAATCCAATGAGGTCAATACAGACAAATAGCACTTCTTCCAGCATTCTCAAAAATATTTGAAAAAGTAGTAACCAACCGTATGTGTAAATTCCTGGAAAAAATATAACTTACTTACTCGACAACCATCAATTTGGATTCCGAGCAAACCGATAGACAACCCTAGCAGTTTACATTAAAGACAAAAACAACGCAATAGGCCTCTTGCTCGACATGACTAAAGCCTATTGATAAGGTGTCACACTCAATCTTGTTAACCAAACACCTACACCTACCTATATACCTACCTACACCTACCTACATACCTACCTACATACCTACCTACATACCTACCTACATACCTAACCTACCCTACCTACCGATCCCACCTACATACTTACCTACTTACATACCTACCTACCCCACCTACACCTACCTATAGCCTTGTCCTGACAATAACGAACACAACAAAAAATAATTATCCAATTTGGTGCAGCCGTTCGCAAGTTATGTATGGCGAGACCAAGGGAAATAGGGATTAATTTTTAACCGACTTCCAAAAAGGAGGAGGTTATAATGTTCGACGCGTATGTATGTTTTTTTTTATGTGTGTCCGTCGATTTCTCCGTGAATTGTGGACCGATTTTGAAAATTATTTTTTGGTATGAAAGGGTTATGCTCCCAAATTGGTCCCTTATAAATTTTATTAACTTTGCTTGGATAGTTTTTGAGTAAGCTTCAATAATTCGTACTTTTCCCACTTAGAATATGTGGATGATATTATGATGATAACTTCCTGTCACTATTATTTACATAGCAGGTAGTGGTATTTGGACTTTATAATATAATATAGATAAGTTACCTGAACATGTAAGATCCACAAAAAAACAGTGCATATCTAAAATTAGACTCTTAAGTCTAATGACTTATCATTACTTTTAGAAAAAAGTTAATGTATTATTAACAAGTTTAAGGAAGATAAGAAGCCAAAATAAAGCACAAATGTTCTAATGTATGTTTAAAATTACTATATTATATTTCAAATGTCATAATTAATATAAATTAAATATGTTACAAAGAGATTTTACTACTACTAATATATATTAGTAATAATAATTAATGTTGTGATATTGATATTTAGTAGGTATGTTAACTTAGAAATATTTAACCTAGATATAAGTTATATGTAATAATACTTGCTGCGCCCTAACAGGTCATGTACTTATAAGGTTTAGCCTAGCCTGTAACTGAGTGTACATTATGCAACAATAAATAAATAAAATTACAACTGTCTGTTTCACAGTAAGTTGTATGAAATTACTATAACATGGCAAATTGGCAAAGTGTGTCAATTTGGTAAACAATAAATATTCCTGGCTGTACACTAACGTTGTCCAAATTTTGTATATTTCCTTCATAGTTCTCTATATAACTTGTGGTAGTGTTGTGCTTCCAAACTAATATCGGAGGTACTTAATATATTCATCTTTGAAACTTTTCCGTTCTCTTCGTTGTATATACTGGGTGTACGCAAGTTAATGTACTTGGAGTACACTCAGAGTTACCAATTATTGGTAGTTTCAAAGTATACTATTAAGTATATTATGGTATTTTAGTCTCATTAAATAGAACGCCGCTTACGTACGGTAATTAACTACATATTACAATTAAAACAGTGTGTGTGTCTTAGTAAGTACCCTATGTACTGAGGTCATATGAAGAGTGCTAAAATGTCTCATTATAATCATGTTCTAAGATAATAGTTAATGATATGTTGCTTTATTTAATTTGAGCCTTATATTATACAAAGTAGGCCATAGGCTGGATAATATGAATAATGTTTCTTATTCCAAAACAATGTCTTAAATTAATAGTATTTCCGGGACACCCGAGGAAGGGATCTCAACAAAATTGAACGGTCCTCATAACTAAAAGTGACCTGTCAAATCAATCTTAATAAGCGGCAAAATTAACGCACTCTCATTAATAACTAGCGTCAGTTAACCAGAGATTAATCCATCGTTAATTCGTCGCATAAATCTGAATGAATTCGTAGTTGTGATAACCTAACCTAACTAATGTGATGCGTTAACTCCCCGCCGGCACCAGAACGTACACACACACCCCCACACACCCCCACACGCGTGTTGTTAGGACACGTATTCATTGATACTCTGCAGGATTCATCGCATTTGAGTGCAAGAGCAAAGGAATGCGTTTAAAGCTAAAGTAAAATCCAACCTTTCTTCAAAGGCATACTGTTGTATCAACGACTACTTAAACGATAAGAATAGTTGGTCGCTGTGATTAACTAATCAGGTTATATGAGTTATATAATTGTTTATCTTATTTGACTGTATAAGTCAATTTGTTTTAATTTAATTTTCATTTATTATTGACTTAATCTACTCATTACAGTGTTTGTTTTGAGAGTTGTATTGCAATATGTGGTTAGCTAGCGACCTCGACAATTGATCTTATATTATTCTTGCCTAGTAACCGGCAGCAAGTTCGTCATGCTCCCTTAGATGTCACTGCTTGCGGTAGCGTCGGGGTCAGGTTGCCTCCTTCCCTCAATGATCTTTGCGTTTGCAGTTCCGACTGGCCAGTTGCCCCAGATGGCACACAATGAGAGCGAGACGCTATATCGAGTTACACGCTCCCTGCACATCATTGTGCGAGAGGCGCCCGCCGCCGCGTGGACTGCACACAAATTGAGTACATCGAACGTTCTACTTCGGATTCCTTTATTGTCCGCATATTCAGATGTCAATGTAATCTGAATACTAAAGTTCACTGAACAAAACGTCTTTAATTCAAATCAAAAATCTTTAATTCGAACGAAGACTTTCATAGTGTTAGTAGTGATAGTTTAAGCAGTCGTCGTCAGTTCAGGCTACAGTTATAAGAAGCGAGAACATTAAGTTATAAAAGAAATAAACGCGTCCTTAGAGTATAGCCCTTTACACTCAAATCCCACCAATGCAACTATAGTCTAGGGGGCAGCTGCAGCTGCCCTGTTTTTGAAAATGTTAATAATATAAAGTATCTTGGTATTTCAATAGACCAACACCTGACATGGGGCAATCAAATCCAATCGGTTACTTCGCGCGTAAGGAAACTTTTGTACATTTTTAAAAGACTTCGATCTATAGCTGACAAAGATACTCTCAAGATGACTTACCTGGCTTTATAATAATAATAATAATAATAATAAACAATTTATTTCAGATTCATCCTAAGATTACATCCATATTTGTTAGTAAAATTTTGGAGCTTAAAAACTAATGTTAGTAATAAAATAATAACACTAAGGGCAGGTCCGGGTGGACTTCCCGATGATGGTGGCAAATCACTAAACGACTGCGTGAAGCCGTATCCAGCGAGCCAGCATCGGAGAGTCCCACCGGTCCACCAGCGTGCGCAGGATGGTGTTGGGACTGTCGCGCGTGCGCCGCATGATAGATGCGCACCGTTTGCGCATGATGGCCGCAAAGCCGTCTGTCTCAGCCGCCGCGAACATCGCGGAGGCGCTACAGTAGCGCGGCAGCCCCACCAGCACCCGGAACGCGTTATTGAATTGAACGCGCAGATCACTGTATGTCCGCTGTGTATAGTTAACCCACAGGCTGCAGGTGTAAAAAGACTGACAGTACGCTTTAAAAAGCGCAACTTTGACAGTCCTCGTGCACCGTGAAAACCTGCGGGCCAGCATGTTGCATCGGACAGACAGCGCTCTGCGCTCCCTTTCGATATCCACACTGTCCTTAAGATCCTCGGTGACCCAGTGGCCCAAATACTTAAATTGCTCGACTTTTTTTAGAGCTGTACCACTTAGAGTGAAATTCGGAACGAATGTGTATCGCTTGTTGTCTGGCCTGAAAATCATTATTTCACTCTTTTTCGCGTTGTATTTGAGCCCATGAGCCACCGCGTAGGACTCACAAATTTTCAGGAGCTTTCGTAAGGCACCAATCGACGGGCTCAGCAGAACCATATCGTCTGCGTAGCTGATGTTATTCACGCAAACTCCATCTATATGACACCCTATCCTGGTGCTGCTGAGCTCATCGATCAGTCGGTTGACGTACAGGCTGAAAAGCGTAGGAGAGGTCAGCCCCCCCTGTCTCACCCCGCATTCCAGCCTATACTCCCCCGATAGAGAGCCTGCCCATCTTACAAAATTCTTTTGATTATTATACCAATACATAAATAATAGCACAACTTCCCTAGGTAGACAAGTTTCATCCCTTAATTTACCCCATAGAATATCGTACGATACAAGATCGAACGCTTTTGATAAATCGAGGTAGCATGCATAGACTGGGGTCTTTCTACTCGTGTAATACTGTACAGTCTGCTTGAGGCACAGGATAGCACTCTCGGTGGAAAGCCCGGGTCTGAAACCGAACTGCGCGTCGTTTAGCGAGACGTGTTTATCCAGGTGCTGACCAAGCAGACTGTCCATGGCTGTTTATGGCAGTCTGTGCTTGGTTACTGCATAATATCTTGGGGTTTCGCTGGTAAAAGTTATCTAATTAATGCTGAGCGTGCACAAAGGGCTATACTTAAGGTCTCTCATAGATTAGGAATCCGAAACCCCACTGATATGTTATATCGAGAAACGAGAGTGCTTACGGTGCGCCAACTGTACATTTTATTAGTGCTACTTAAATTTCATAAAACAGCAGCTGCCACAGAGGTAACGGATCAGCGCACACGTAGAAAACCAAAGTGGAACAGAGCTTTCTGCAAACTTAAATTTGGCAATAAGCCTTTCTCTCGTATTGGACCATACCTGTATGAGAAAGTTAACAAAAAGCTGATATCTACCCCTTGACAAAGTTTGGGTGCAAAAAACAGGTTCAGGATTGGCTGCTTGGGCTTAATTATGCTGAAACGGAAAATCTTTTATCATTCAACTAATAAAGTATTCATCATCATATACACGCTAACACTCATCACTGCATACTTACACTCATCACGTACACACTCACACTCATCACAAACATACACTCATCACACACACATACATTTGGTTACCTTTTAGTTCTAAGTTTAAATTAATTAATTAATTACATCTAAGTACTGAAACCGTTGCATTTGTTAACATATCTTAAATAATTCATTATCTGTCGAAAGAGACTGGATCCTGCGACACAGGGTATCGTAGTGCGGGATCCAGTGTCACACTTAAATATTGTAACACTTGTTTATGAATCAATAAAACTTATTACTTATTACATTCGATACGATTTTCAAATTGAGACGATCCTTGTGATTGTTCCATTCATTTATTATTACTTTTGTTGAGCTGTGAATGGCGTCGTTATTATTGAAATGTTACAGGTAAGTAGGTGACGCGGCAGGCTCAGGAGGCCATTCACATATCGTACGTAAGACGAGCGAGGTTATTGCAAATGTTTGTTAATATATCCCGGTAGTGTGTCGTAAGCGTACTCGGTACGCGCCGAACGTTTCGCACAAAATCAGGCAGAATTTCATATGCAATTTGATGTGTTCGCTACGGAAATCGGCTTATGCGGTGTTACCATAATGAATAAGCCGATTTAATGTGAGTTGAATACTTCCATAATGTGCGCGTAATAAATAAATGATATTGTTACTCTAGAATACTGAATGAGAATGCTTGCTAGCATGTCAGGTAGAGGACAGCTCCAATGTTGCCCAACTTCAGGCGCACCAGATGTCTCGCGCATGCATAATTCCATATGGTTGGAACTGCCACGTTGGTTTGCTTTAAAAAAGTTAACGTGATAAACACATTGAGATTCGAACTAAAACACTACTATCTGAGGAAACCGGATTAAAATAGGCAATAAAACTGCTTAAGATGTTCCGAGCTAAACATGTTTCCATACATTAGAACGGCTTACAATGTTAAATCACAACCGCGGTCCGTCTGTAAGAATATGTGCATATAAAGTCATACCTCGTGTGCCGGGGGTAGCGGGAGGAGGGAGCCCGAGTGCACCTCGCTCTGAACTAAGTTTAATCTTGGCTCGAGTGGAACCTCGTTAGCGTGTGCAATCGTACCACTTTATGATTCTCTAACTCTATTTGCTTTGCTTTAGTTTCTATTTCATAAAGTTAAGTAAGTAGGATTTCAGAGTATGTAGTTCCACTTCAATGCAGTAATACTTTTGTAGTGAAATAAACTGCACAGTTGTTGAAATATAGGGAAACGGTATAATATTTGCTAGTGTTGGCAATGTTTGCTTTTTGTGTACATACTAGGTATCTGAGGATATTGTAAAAGAGAAGTGAAGCATCGTTGGGAGAGCTTATATTTAGTGTATTAGAATAAGAACAAATCAATGGCAAAAATACCTACATAGTTACTATTACTAGTTGCTCGATTAATAAATCCATCGCCATTGCCATCTCTTCGAGAGTATCATGGCGATAGTCTCGCCGCGATGATATCGCCATTTGAAGATTGGGTCTTAAAGTTGATATTGAATTTGATGGCTCGGACGAGATTATCGCCACGATACTCTCACCCGTAGAGCTATGAGATGCGCCTAAGAGCATTATCACACTGACGATGTGCAAGAGTTGTTCCAGCTAAGCAGTTTGTGAACGTGTTTTCCGCGGGTGCGAAGCGAGCTTGCCGCGACTACGCGACTCTCTCCATGTTTTCACAAAATTGTACGCTTGCATGTTTTTTTTTTATATTTTTTTTATTTCTCAAAAAATTTAGTAGGTACCTAATATTTTACAGAAAATAGTTTGGCAGTAATAGTTTCTAATATAATGGATGTAGCCATTGCAACCGAACTAGGCAAAGCCTGTATTTCGGTTTTCAGTGCCTTTTCCCTCGATATTTTAACAGTAAAATGCCAAAAAAGCATATATGTTTGGTTGTTCTACTAATTCATTTTGAAAAACTTAGGTATAACTAACATATGTGTTACATGTATTTAAAATTATATTACTTAAAATATAATAAGTAAGTGATCTAAACGTGAGTGAAATGTTTATGAGTATGTGTGGACTAGTAGGTGATTTATGTGAAGTTTGAGTGATGTGTGTGTGTGTGTGTGTGTGGGGGCGACTGTGTGTGATTGTGAGTGCACGAGCATGGTTTTATCTAAGATTATTTTAACTAATTAAAACCCAACATTAAATTATTGTACAACATTGTCTATGATGATCATTATTCGATATAATACCAAGCAATTGATGAATATTTTAAATCATAGAACGGACGACGTTCTCTAGTTGTGAGAAAAAACGCCAATTTCATAGGTGGGAACCCAATATAATAAATACGATATTTTACACTTACACGAAACTAACAAATACTGATCAGCAAAAGAGTATTATGGTGTTAAATGACGCTTACCTTCTTTTATTATCAGTGTACCTACTTCATCTATTATTATATGTACCTACTTCACTTTCTTATTATACCTTGTTCACTATTTTATTTCATTATTATTTATAACTATTCTTATGTTTATTAATGATAAATCTATATATATAAAAGAAAGTCGTGTTTGTTACAACACTTATAACTCGAGATCTGCTGGACCAATTTTCATGGTTTTTGATTCGTTGGATTTGTCTCCGCCCCGAATAGCAGAATACATAAAAACAATGAATAGGTAGGGTAGGTAGGGTAGGTAGGGTAGGTAGGGTAGGTAGGGTAGGTAGGGTAGGTAGGGTAGTAGGGTAGGTAGGGTAGGTAGGGTAGGTAGGGTAGGTAGGGTAGGTAGGGTAGGTAGGGTAGGTAGGGTAGGTAGGGTAGGTAGGGTAGGTAGGGTAGGTAGGGTAGGTAGGGTAGGTAGGGTAGGTAGGGTAGGTAGGGTAGGTAGGGTAGGTAGGGTAGGTAGGGTAGGTAGGGTAGGTAGGGTAGGTAGGGTAGGTAGGGTAGGTAGGGTAGGTAGGGTAGGTAGGGTAGGTAGGGTAGGTAGGGTAGGTAGGGTAGGTAGGGTAGGTAGGGTAGGTAGGGTAGGTAGGGTAGGTAGGGTAGGTAGGGTAGGTAGGGTAGGTAGGGTAGGTAGGGTAAGTAGGGTAGGTAGGTAGGTGCACCGTAGATAAGTACTTAGTGCTACTCGAGCGAAGCCGGGGCGGGCAGCTAGTGATTGATAAATGATAAATGATTTTTATTTTTGTAAATAGGTTGTACAAAACACTTTTACACGTCAAATATTTTGTTTTTAAACTAGATGAGGTCGGCGTTTCCTATCTGACTACTCCGAGAAGAAAGGCCGAAACAAAGTCAAAGGTTACAGTCTCTTTTAAAGTTCAGACAATTCTTGGTCAGATCATGTGAAGATCATGTAGATTGGTGTCTAAAAATGGTCTTTTGAGGAAAGAACCACACAGATTGAGTGGACCTGTCCAGTCAGTGCACGCATTTGTCAGTGACCGTGCAGCTCAACGATTCAGAATTTAAGGAGCTCAACGATTCGATGAACAATACCAAAGAAAGGACATTTGGGTAGGCCGCATAAATTACTCAAGCTGCCCGACCACGATAAAACTAAATGAGAAAATAATATTATATATATTAATATTCAAAGACCACACAGTAACTTTTTTGCCTGTCTTAAAACTAAATAGCCGTCGGTGTATCCGTCCGACGCGGTCGGCGGCCTGTCGCGTTTTGTGAGTGCACGAATCAATCTACATAGTCTAGCAAATCGCTAAGAACAGGTTTTGCGTGGACAGGTCCTGTTGTTTTCATATAAGTTTTATTTTTGTTTTTGTAATTTATATTTTATTACTAGTTTATTTATTTATTTATTTAGAAGTATACAAATTATGTATTACGTATGTTGAAGCTGTTTTGTACTCACCGTCACTTGTCCCTACTTATAGGTTTACTAGAAAATCAGCGTCAGACAGCATCTGTCTAGCATTAATGCTGAAATGAACCTTTTTGGCGCAGCCGTGAGGCACACACATTGTTGTTAAAATATTATTTTCACTTTTTTCATTTTGTATTTTGTGTTTCACGAACTGTGTCCAAATAAACATTATTCTTTCTTTTTTTTTTTTTGTTTTCCTTCGCGAGCATTACTGCTTCGCAGAAGGAAGTGACGGCCTCTCATGCACACTCGCTCCGAACCATGGCCTGAACCAGGGCTGGACGCGAGAGATCGCCGCCGCCGATCGCCTCTGTGAGGACACGGCAGTGCTCCGGCCAAGCTGGACAGACCTCCACCGTATGCTCCACCGTGTCTTCCGGGCGATCCACACAGTGGTGACACCCGGGCGTTTCCCCTGCTTTATCCTGAACAGGAACCTTCCGAAACAACCATGTCCGGTGAGGACCTGCGTGAGGCGGAAGGTGAGGACACCGTGGCGCCTCTCTAGCCACTCCTCAAAGAGGGGACTTAAAGAACGCGCCCACACCGGTGCCCTGTAAAGGGCCATGGACCGCGCGACCCCCGCGTAGAGTCTCCGGCAGGAGGCATTTGGACCCCCTAGATTGGGCAGAAGCCGCTTCAAAGCAGCCCCAGCCCTCTCCAGTTTGGGAGCCAAACGTCGGAAGTGCTCCACGAAGTTCCACCGCCTGTCGAGGGCGAGTCCCAGGTACTTCATCGTCGACTCGACACCGATGTGAACCCCTCCTGCCGTTATCTGGGAACCCGACAGTGGCGCATTCCGACGACCAGGACTCGTGCCTCGGACTTGTGCAAGGCCACCTCAAGTCCGAATCACCGGATCCTATCGACGATTATGGCAACCCAACATGTCGCCTGTTCAGCCGCCGCCTCATGTTCTCCTTTTTTTTTTTTGTTCCGGGGTGGAAAATCCCTCATGGATGTCCTCCGCCCTGGGGTGGGCGGAGGGGTCTGTCAGACTCTTACTGACTAAAAACCACCCCGGTGTTCCGAATCTTCCGCAACCCCCGGCCGGTGCCGGCCCGCCAACGCGCCTCCTCTCGGGTCAGGGGGGGGAGTGAGGTGTTTGACTCCCCCCGCGACGTCTCAGAGGGGCGCGCGTAGAACACTACGCGCCGCCACCTCGGGTCCTGATGTGTGGGGGGCGACGGACGTCCCCGAGTCCGTCGCCCCTGGACCCATTTAGGGGGGCCGGAAGAGGGCGTTGTCCGCCCTCCGCCGACGCCCGGTGCGCCTGCTGCGGGTCGGGTGAGTGGACGAGATCTCCCTCTCCCTTTCCACAGCCTCCTTCTGCGAGACGACCGTCTCGCAGAAGGCGACCACCGCGTCCCAGGACTCGGCGCCGCCGGCCACTACGGCCGGCAGCGACAAGTCACTGCCTACTTCTGAGATGAGGGCACGGCGGGGCTCCTCCCAAGCGGCACACTCTGCCAGCGTGTGCCGCGCCGTGTCCTCCCGGCAGTCGACGCAGTGGTGACACCGGGCGTCCGGCTCCCTGTTTATGCAACACAGGTACTTCCCGAAGCAACCATGCCCCGAGAGCACCTGCGTCACCCGAAACGACAGGGAGCCGTGCCTCCTCCCGAGCCAGCGCTCGAGCGCCAAGACCAGAGTGTCGTCAGCGTAGCAGACTACGCTGACGCCGCAGTCGTAGCCGATGTCCTAAAGATGCGGCCTCAGGATCGATCCCTGTGGGACACCGCACGACATCTCTCGCCGGTTTCACTCTCCGTGGTGACCGGGGTAGATACCGGCCCTGTCCGTCAAATAGGCCTCGACCACTCGACAGAGGTAGGTCGGCTCCGGTGATACCGGAGTGCCTCCCTAATGCAACTCTAGGGCAGGGCATCGAAGGCATTGGCGATGTCAAGAGACACCGCCAAGACGACCCCACCCCGGGTAACAGCATCCCCCATCGTGAGGGCTCGAACGCGCATGATGGCATCCACCGTAGAGCGCCCCTTGCGGAAACCAAACTGGGTCTCCGCCAAATCCGACCCCACTCGCACCAGCCGCCCGACAAGGCGGTCTGCAATGACTCTTTCAAAGAGCTTGCCCACCTCGTCGAGCAGCACGATGGGCCGGTAAGCGGACGGAAAGTCCGCCGGGCGCCCTGGCTTTTTAATGAGGACCAGTTTCCCAGTCTTCCAACGAAGTGGGAACTGGCCCCTCTCCAAGAGTGAACTTAGGAGCCCGCTTAGTCGAGGCCCGAGAGCCTCCAAGTTCAGAACCCAGGCTTTTCCAGGTTAGCCGTTGGGTTCTGGAGCGGTATTTTTGGCATTCAGCCTACGTACCGCCACTCTCAAATCCACCTCGGTCACCTCCGGAGTATCGTCGTCGTCGTCATCGGTGTGGTCCGCATCGGGCACCGCAGAAGGCGGAGCCATAGGCGGGGGAGTATGTTCCCTTCGCGAAGGGAACAGAGCGCTCACCATGTCCTCCACGAGCTGGGGCCGGAGACTGCGTCAGCGGGGGAGCCCATGGGCAGAGCTTGTCTCGTACCCCTTTGTATGGGCGTCCCCACGGGTCTCTGTTCAGAGTCTCCAGCGACTCTTCGCGGGCCAGTCCTCTGGCCAGCTCGATCGGATGGCGGTCTTCGCCGCTCTGTACCCGTTGTGCAGCTCCGCCTGAATGGCTTCCGCATCCGGAGGGCGGATACGGAGCCTGCCGTGCCTGGAGTACCGGTGGCGCGCAGCAACGCACGTCTCGCGTTAAGCGGTCAGCTCACGCGACCACTAGCACACCTGGCACCGAGCACGTCCGGGCTGGACCGGGAGCATTGCTACGTCACATATTTTGGACATAGCCTCCCGGAACCACTCGGCCTCGTCATTTATGTCGGCAGGCCTGTCCGTTGATGACACTCAGACCTGCACGATCGAGGCTTCCAGTAGGAGCTCCCGGTCCAACTGCTTCAGCGCCCACCGCGGACCACTCTGAGTCTGTTGGACCAGCGTGCCCGAGGTCTGGGCGGAGACGTCAAACCGGATGTACCGGTGATCGGAATGGGTCTCCACCCCCTCCATGACGCGCCAGTCGATGACATGCGGCGACAGAGCGGTGCTGGCGAACGAGATGTCCACCACTGATTTATCCCGCATCCGCACACACGTGAGGACAGAACCCCGGTTTAGGACGACCAGGCCTGTCTCCAGAGCCCAGTCCTCTACCATCCGGCCCCGTATGTCCGTTTACCGGGAACCCCAAGCCACGTTCTTGGCATTTAAGTCCCTGAGGACGATCACGGGAAGGGAACTGAAAGCGACAACGACGACTCTCAACTCCGCAATAGTTGTGGAACTCGGCGAGAGTTCGGCTCGGGGAGAAGTACGCTTCCACCACGACAATCTCCCCGAACCGTGCTGCCACGCAACCCCGTCCCTCTTGATGGCCGGGACGGGGTACGACTGCTCTTCTCCTCGAACGTGTCCATAAGGGACCAGCAGGCATCAGGCATACGGGGAGTTTTCTGCACGCACCCCAAGATGCTGCCCTGTGGCACGCTAAGTACGCTTAACTGGAAGGTAGGTACTTTTGAATTTACTCACACGGACACACTGCTTTCGCCCAGACAAGTAACTTTTAAACAGTTCTAGCTAGTTACCTGTGATTCCTATCTTTTCGAGTTTAGCCAATAAGAGGGAAACAGAAGTCGTATCAAATGCCTTGACGAGATCGAGGAATATTTTCATATTTTATCTTTAACAAAGCTGGTAAGTTTGTTCATTGCTTGTTCTGTGGACTTGTCATGCCGAAAACCATACTGATTTTTAGACAGTAGATTATTTTTCTCCAGGTAATTTACCAAGCGAATGTTTATTATTTTTTCTAATATTTTCGATATCACCGGTAGGATAGATATTGGTCTATAATTATTGGTTAGTTTTTTGCCCCCGCTCTTATAGATTGGATACACTTCCGTCCTTTTCAGGGAATCAGGGAATAAGCCCGACTTTAAGCTGTCATTGATAATTTTCGTAAGAGGTGGAACTAGAATATGTTTATGCAATTTTTGAAATTTACCACTAATCTTATCACATCCCGATGCACAATCTACTTTTAAACATTTATAATTTGTTCAACTTCTTGCTCATCCGTGTCTCACTCTCTCATGTACATTCTCGTCAATCGCACTCATTAAGCAAACGCGACGAACATATTGGGCGCACGTGACGTGCTCACTACAATACTCAATACTCAATATCTTTATTGCTTTAGCCATAATGTGTACTTAGGTGGTAACTGTATAATTTTGATCATTATGGACCCTGTAGGGCACAGCAAAAGGGTAGGAGAGAGGAAGCTCTGTTATACTACTTAATTTACTATACTGTTTAATTTATTATTATTGCTATTTTACGCACACGCAACGAGCGCGTTGAACAATTGCCTCGTTAGAAACTCGCAAATCACCAATGTGTTAAGGCCATAAGTGGCGTGTGTGTACAGTGGTGGTAACGTGTGCATGTCACAGACCAGTGGCGGCGCCGGGCATGCTGCTGGCATGCGCGTGCACTGTACAGACAGAGTCGTAACGTGTGGTTGTCACAGACCAGTGGGCGCGCGACGTGGAGGCGCCGGGCGTGGCAATTGCGTGCGCACCGGCGGGCGGTGTGCTGGCGGCGCGCGCGCACGTACCACTCGCCCTGAAAGTGTACGCTGACTGCTGGGGGCTCTACCAAGACCAGCTGCTCATACAGGTACCACTATGCGTGACGTCATACCTAACTGTCTATAGCTGTACAAGCGTCCTTTGCGCGTGGACAAAATTACGGTATTAACGCTATCTCGTTTTTTTAAACAAATTTCACAAAAAAAATTGCACAGATGTTCAACTGCGCCACCCTGTCAACGTCATTGGACCGCCAAAAGATCCTCGTAGCACTAAATCCTTCGTCTGTGATATAATGATCCATGCAACTTAAAGAGACTTTCATTTACGTATGTATGAATGAATGAAATAACACTCTTTTGTACAGTTTGCTACAACTTCTTAAACTCTATTCATGATCGCTTACTGTACCTGAGACTGCTAGTTCAAGGTTACAGAATAATTTACCACCTAGCGACTTTTAGTTTAATTAAATTTTTCTTTCCATAAAAACCTAATTCGGCCTGTTATGAACATTTTAAAACAAACTTTGCCAAATCAAATTAAAAAATCTATTTTGTAAAATTTTCGATTTTAATTAATTAGTTAAAATGAAATGCTGCATTTTGTTTGACTGCATCTTATGACTTATTTGCAATCTTTTGCATTTTACAATACGTACAAAAAAGTGGTTCACACGGTACTCATAGAGCACTAAGTTTTAATGAGTAAAATATGGTTGAAATCTGTAATTGCTATACTGTCTTGTAGGTAGTTAATCCTATAGGCCCTAATACCAAAGCGGAAATTACGAGTAGCCATGTCCAGGAGGTTGGTCGGTGAGTGATATAAGTAGCTTGCGGAAATTAGGTCCAACCTTAAATCAGTTTTTGGGCAGAGGGTGGCAGAGGTAAAGTCCGAAAGGGATACCGTGGCCTCTGGCAACGTACAGGCACCTGATTGAACACGGGTGGGTTTTAGTCAGTAAGAGTCTGCCACGCCCTCCCGCTCCAGAGCGGGAAAAGTTATTTGATAATTTCCCACACCCAAAAAAGAAGGGTGGCAGAGGTGTCTGCTGCACTCATATTTCGTCAGTTATGTTTAAGAACCATGATGTAACCTATTACATGGTACTTTAACCAAAAAAATTTAAAAACGGTTTACTTTGCCTTGGTTCAATCAATCTTGGGTTATTGTATTCCGGTATGGGGTGGGACCTGCAAGACAAAAATCATAAAAGTTGAACGTGCACAAAGATCATTACTCAAAGTAATGCTCAGAAAACCCTTTCGTTATCCCACGATGAGCCTATATAAGGACTGCAATGTCTTGACAGTGAGGCAACTATTCATCCTTCACACCACACTTCGCAAGCATAAAGAACTAACTTACGATGCTAAGTCAACATATCCTGCACGAAGAAATAACAGAATATGCAAGGCAACTAAACACAACCCGGCTTTCTTCACGAGACACTCATGCTTCCTTGCTCCTTATCTATATAATAAACTCAACTCTCTTTTAAATATATTCCCAAAACTCACGCATGAATGTAAATCTATTATACAAAAATATCTTCTGAATTTAAATTACAATGATACGGAATCCTTACTTATAATTTCTAAATAACATCTCTGTTCTGTCTGCAGTAAATCAAGAGCAATCAAAGCTGACGTATCCATAACCACGCATACATTAATATACATACTCCCACAAACACAGATGCGCGCAACCGTACTCTCACTCATCACTCATCAAGTCATCACACACACAACACACACACACACACACACAACACACACACCCACTCACCCAAACACAAACAATATAATTATTAATTAACTACACCTCTAGTTGTAATTTGTCATTTGTACCAACTTACTCGCCGCGGGAGGAAGACCTGGAGTCCTGAAATACAGGGCTGCCCTAGTTTAGGCTCCAGTCCACTCCATTTATTTTATGTACCTATACTGTCTTTAGATTAGTGTGGAAAATAAATGAATTCTTACCAACTTTATTTTTTAAACAGACTTTGATTGATGGCAAATAGGCTCGCCCCTAGGGTGAACATAAATCAAGACTTTAGGATGCTACTGAAAAAGCCCTAAGATTCCTAAGAGACGACTTTATAACACTTACCAGACCCAGGACCCCACGCTGAAGCAGTCGAGTCCTAAACGTGCTTATAACAAAACGTATAATTTATAGTACTCCTTATGGTCATTGACTTGCAGGATATAAAAGTATAGGTATAAATTGGCAGTCCTTAATTATGTCTCTGATTGGTGCCGGCGAGCTGCCAACTGAACGACTCGGTGATATTATATTTTTGTCTAAAATATAAATACTGCTACGCTCGCTGTGTAACAATTGTCTCAGAATTCTATAACTAATGCTGAAACGTTAGGTTGAAAGCTTTAGAAGGTTCAGTGGGGCAGGTCGGTGATAGTGTGAGGCCCTCGCGTAGATATTATTCTTAATTAAATAAATGATGAGCAGTGCATTAGCAGCGGTAGAGTTGTTATATAAGTAGAGCGCATACTCGTCCGCCGTATATAATATACGATGACTATGTTCACAGTTCTTCTTCGAGAAGCTACGTGTTTAACTGAGGACTTTTACGAGCTGTTTATAGGATTGACTGTACTGATATTACATACAATAGAAAACAATCAAACAACACCTAATGGATAATGATTACAGGTCAAAGAAGAAAGTGAGTTGGTCTTGAACGGCTGTCCCTGCTGAACAGTTTGTGAATCCATTAATGAATTCTCACACTGAATATACCCAAAACTATTTTCACAATAAGTTGGTGAAAGCAACTTTGTTACTCGAGTTATAAGGTAATAAATTTTGTTAAGAACCCAAGACCAAAGGATTGTAAATATCAATTTTGATTGTAATCAATTTATAACTGATTACAAACTGACAAATTATACTATGTACTTGCCACCTAGTTGTACGAGACAAATAATTGTTAATCTTTTAGCATACAATATACACAGTGACACTGGTACTTATAGTGTACCATCGATTACTGTTAGTAGTGGTACTAACATTACTTTTGATACGCCTTGTAGTTTAAACTATTAGGTGCGACAACGGATAAGTCCCATATGTTCAATGTTGTACATCAAAATATGCAGGGTCTGTCCGGCAAAGAACTAGAGTTAAGTTTATTTATGGAGAACTATGATGTTCAGGTGTTATGTTTGACTGACACTGGTTGAAGGAACGTGAAGTAGTGTTTATCAATGATGACTTGTTTACTGTACAAAGTGCATTTGTAAGAAAAAGCTATTCGCGGTGGGTCTTTACTTCTTGTTTCAAACAAGTTGAAATGTAAACAACGTTTAGATTTAGTTAATCTTTCTATCGAGCGCACTATTGAGTTGTCTTGTGTTGAACTAGAGCGATACGTTATAATTTGCGTTTATCGCCCTCTGGGGATTTTATTCGTTTCGAATCGGTAATGAAGGATTCACTCAATACGTTAAAATCAAGTAATAAAAGTATAATTTTATGTGGAGACTTCTATATTAATATTTTAGATGTTACTCCGTTGAGTATTAGACTTCTCAATCTGTTCAGTTCTTATAATTTAATTAACTTGTTTTTTGAACCTACTAGGATCACGGTATCTTCGTCGACTTGTCATGATAATATTTTTAGTGATTATGATGCCAAAAATAAATTAGTTTTGAGTGACTTAACGTCTGACCACTGTGGTTTATTAGCTAGCTTCCCTATGCCATTACATAAAAAGCCGCATAAAATAGAATACAGGCCTTATACAACTAGTCGTTGCATCAAGTTTAAAAACAATATAGCTTATAGAATTATACCATCTATATTAGAACACGAGAATCCTTATGAAATTTATGAAGCCCTTTTTGATGTTGTGCAAAAGAGCAAAAGAGCAAATCTACTTTTAAGACCAAAACCATTAACATTAATGGCACCTGCGTTGGCTTTAATCAATGGGCTACTCCAGGTATTTATAAAAGTAGAGCGACACTATACGAGTTATATGGTTTGAAAAATTACAGGTTTGATACTCTTTTCCTAGAGTATGTCAAAAATTATTCAAAATTATTTTAAAATATTTGTGCTTTTGCTAAATCAAATTTTTTAGGCGATACATATTTATTTAATATATTGATATAACAATTTCTTGCTGCACTTACTGTAAAAACCAAAGCGCGCAGCAAGCCAACAAAAATATTTAGCTAAAAAACTTCATGCAAACATTTAACATTAATTTACTACTATACATAAATATGTCAACATCGGGCTCCTGAGCCATCAGGGCGTTCAGCAGATTGATCGCCTGGGTTGTGAGTGCATTTCGAGCAGTATGGGTACGCACAGGCGGAGCCGTGAACAGGCACCGCGACACACAGGCGCGCGACCGCCGCAGCCGCGCCTAGCCGGTCCGGAGCAAACAATGAACAGTGAGCTAGAGTAGTCGCGTCATCGATCTTATTATTGAGCAATAACGACTGAGCGACTAAAAACGAACTGCTGGCAGCAGTCCGCGACTATAACAGAAAACACCCAAATGATGGCCGCCTGAATACACGGACCATTGGCTTGGCCGGCGAACCCCGACCTATTTACATATCGGAGCACATTCCTGCCAGCTCGAAAAAACTTTTTTTTTGCTGCCAAGGAATTCGCGAAACTTAAAGGATATATTTTTTGTTGGACTACAAACGGAAGCATATTCCTGAGAAAAATCGCAGGAGCCAAGCCAATACTCGTTAAATCGGAACAAACCCTTCATGAACTTCAACAACCAGGTGCCCAATGACTGCACTTCTTAGCGATGTACCAATTACTCTTACAACTTTTTTTATTCTTACACACCCTAATTAATATCGTATTTACCTTAAACAAAATAACTTCTAAATTGTATAAACTGTGTAACATTGTTATTAAACCTTTTTATGTAACTAAATTAAACAGCAAATACCGCTCAGGTTGTTATTTAACCACAACATACCACGTCACACCCTATTACTGGACTAATCATTCTACAACAAATAAAACTCATTCACACCTACGAGTAGCACTGCTTTACACACGTACGTTTTCAAAATTATTTTTTTTCATTAAGACAGTTCGACTGCACTACTTCATAATATTATATTGTTTCGTAATGCCAAATGGCTATCTTTTTATAATTCGCTATCTCTTGTTAACAGCTCCTATGGAGAACATGCCATCTGTACGCAGCATTTTCCTGTATCTCTTTTGTGATTTATTCCTGCATATTTTTCTGAGCTTAACCAAGACCATTATATTATATATTATTAAAGTATTTTAATATCAAAATTCAATAACCTAATAGAAATAGCCAATGGCTTTGACAAACTAGCCGTGGCAACTTCATCCCATGGTAATGTTGATTCTTTTTCTCATAAAAATCCACATAAAACTTCATTCAAAATTGTTTGTCAGAATATAAGAAGGATTAGTTGTAATTTGCCCAGTTTTATGACATTACTAGAAAGATCGCAAACAGTATGGGACCTCGTCGTACTGACAGAATCTTGGCTTCCCCGCACTCATTCCATTCCCCAGCTACTGGACTACGAATACCTTAGTACACTTAATAATTTGACACAGAATGAAGGAGTGGTGGTCTACTACAAGCCATCATTACGATTAAAATCTGAGGAGCCTATACTTATGGACGCCAAATGCCTCATGTTAGAAATTAACGAAAATACCATTGTTCTTGCGATATACACACCGGCTGGTTTTAGAAATATAGCTAGATTTATTGAGTCACTAAATACACTTTTAAGTAAATATTCCGCATTTTCAAACATCATACTCATAGGAGATATTAATGTCGACATTACACCTCTTAATACTGACTCCAGCCCGTCTTCGTACTTGAACTTATTAGCTTCCCATGGTATGTTACGAGCACATACACACCCCACACATAGTCTAACATGTCTAGACCATGTCATGCTTAAGACAAGGCTACCTGCTTATTGTTACATAGCGGAAAGTTCTATAACTGACCATGATTGTATATTTTCCGCAATTGAACTAAGTTCTCGAAACCGTAAGCCGTGTCCGAAAAAAAATAAAAAAATAAACTATAGCACCTTGGACAATGACATGAGCTTAATCGATCTTTCTTCAATATTTAGCGACGGTGATGTCAACACAGCTACAAATTATTTTATTTCCACTCTGAATCAAGCAATTGAAAATAATACTTCTACAATAAAGACCTCTAATAGGAACATTATAAAAAAACCCTGGATTACCAAAGGTTTGTTAAAATGTATGCGGAATCGTGACAATATGCATCAAAAACTTAAAGAACTTAAAAAAAAGAGCAATATAACGAAACGCTAGAAATTACGTACAAAAGATATCGGAATTTTTGCAATGACCTTTTAAAAAATATAAGAACAGATTATGAGAGATCCGAAATCAGCAAAGCTGCGGCTATTAGCAACAAAAAGCTCTGGGAAGCCTTAAAGACAGTTACAAATACAAAAAAAAACAAGGACGTCCCTACTGAACTAATTTCTAAAAGCAATCCCCACCACGACTTGAACAGTATAAATTCATTTTTTGCAAGCATGGGCAAAAATCTTGCTGAAAAAATACTTCCTAGCGAAAATCGATTCCCTGAGATACACATTAAAAATTCATTCACACAATCTTTTGTTTTACTTCCCACCGATATAGCTGAGGTTGAACAAATCATCCAAGGCCTTAAAAACAACTGTGCAGTTGGACGCGACAATATCCCTGCTATCTTCCTGAAGCGTTATAGATGGATTGTACTTCCACCTTTGACTTATATTTGTAATCTTGCCTTTTCAACTGGCGCTTTCCCAAACTCTCTGAAACTTGCCGAAATTCATCCGATACATAAGGGGGGGGACAGGGGCTGTGTCAACAACTTTAGACCTATTTCCATTTTGCCAACGGTATCCAAGATTCTGGAGAGGTTAATAAATAAACGATTAACTAAATATCTCGAGTCAAACAAACTGTTATCACCTTCTCAGTTTGGTTTCTGATCCGGAAAGTCAACTAATGATGCCGTCCAAGAACTGGTGAACTTTGTTTCCACAAATCTCGATGGTAAACAAAAGGTGCTGGCGATCTTTCTGGATTTAGCAAAAGCTTTTGACACAGTCTCTGCCCCGCTCCTCTTCGAGAAGCTGGAGGGGTTTGGAGTGAGAGGCACGCAACTTAAATTATTTTCTGATTATCTCACAAATCGCGTGCGGGTACGGGTTGGTGATATGTTGATGATCTTGACATCACGTATGGGGTACCACAGGGCAGTATCCTTGGACCTACATTATTTTTGACATATATCGACGACCTTTGTAACCTTAAATTGCGTGGTGGCAGGATCATCACCTTTGCGGATGACACAGCTCTGCTTTTTCACGCGGACTCATGGGAGGAAGTCTTTTCAAATGCTCAGCTCGGTTTCGACATGGTCGCAGAGTGGTTAAAAAATAACAAACTCACTCTTAACGTATCTAAAACTATGTATATTCCCTTTACCATGAAAAATTACTCGATCCCATCTTGTGCAAATTTTACAATAACATCACACACTTGCTCTTTCCTGCAAGACAATCCTTGCTTATGTCCAACTCTCAAAAAAACGGTTGTTATCAAATATCTGGGCATTCAGATTGACGATCGTCTTAGTTTCCAGCCGCACGTAGATGCACTTACAGCGAGAACGCGAAAATTTATATATGTTTTCAAGAATCTATGCCATGTGGCTGAAACTAAGATCATTGACACCGTATACTATGCACTAGTTCAGTCAATCTTATCATATTGCATAACGGCATGGGGTGGAGCCCCAAAGACATCCTTGCTAAGGCTGGAGAGAGCTCAGAGAGCTGTTCTTAAAGTTGGTCGTAAACTTCCCTTTTTCTTTCCAACGAAAGAACTTTACCAGCAGTGCAAAGTACTGACAGTTCGACAATTATTCATTTTAAGCACTATCATTCGTAGGCATACTCTACTTCCATACAATCCAGTCGAAATCCTTACCAAGAGACGCAAACACTCAGTCTGTAAATCGAGGCCCTTTAATACCAGGTTCAGCCGTAGATTCTTTTGTTTCCTAGGAGATTACCTTTACAACAAAGTCAATAAAGCCATTTCCATTTACTCCTTATCCCTATTCAATTGTAAAACTAAAGTCCAAAATTGGCTTCAATCTCACGATTATGAAGCCACTGAGAGACTCTTAGAAGTCAACTCATAAAAAGCGGCTCGGCATGTCTTAAGTATACCATTAAGACAAGTTTTGAATATCGCATACACACTCACTACGCATCCGCAGCCACACACCCACACCCTCACTTACACACCCACATCCACACTCACACCCATACACCCTACTTTGCTGTCTAATTAGTTAAGTTTGCTTTACATTTATTTTCGTTTTTGTATTATTTTTGTTTTGTTCTTTCATCCCATTATCATCTGTTAGTAGACGTTGGTATCTGTGTGACTTGTCCGTGTAGTATGGAGGCCTGGAGACCTGTAACACAGGTATTCCTAGTACAGGCTCCAGTCTCCACAACATTAATGTATTTTTGTATTCACAATTATGCACTGTACTAACTTTTCATTATGTGGTGGAGAGAATAAACGTTTTTATTATTATAAAAAATAAGTAGTAGTGCATCAAAAGTGCACACTTGCGTCTCAGTTCCAACGTGTTGACACCTACCATTCCCGCTACAATCAGAGACGGATACAAATAGGGATAATACCCATATAGTTTTTTATATATGTAGGTAGCGAGCAAATTTTCGTAGGACCCGTTCTATCATGAGCTTATATTTTTGCTCATGCGGATCCCATACCAGCGCATTATACTCCAGTGTTCTACGCACAAACGAATAATAAAGAGTCAGTATAACATTCCTGTCTTTCAACCTACTTGCCTGTCTCATAACAAAACCAAGTGATTGGAAGGCCTTGCCACAGATATTATTAATGTGCTGATTAAAGGTCATATTCACGTCTAAGGTCAGTCCGCTAAATCATATGCTAAATCAAATTTTTTAGGCTAAAAATTCAAATAATAAAGTAAAAACTACTTGGAAAATTATTAACAATGAATCGGGTAAGCCGGTTAGACAAGAAAAATAACTTGAGATTATGGTCGACGATAAATTAGTAAATAAAGCAACCGACGTGGCTGAGGCATTTAATGAGTTTTTTGCCAACATACCTATAACTACGACTCGCTCCTTAAATTCATCCCCATCTAAAGCTGAAAACCTTTTGCATAACCTTATGAAAACCATTGTAGTACCAATTGTTAAGAATAAAACTGGAGATTTGTCTGATAAGAACAACTACCGACCGATTTCTTTGGCTACAATCGTAGCCAAGGTGTTGAACGGTGTGCTCGACTCAGAACTTGATAAACATCTCAATATTCATGATGCTCAGTTTGGTTTTCGCGCGGGACTTTCCACTGAAAGCGCAATTCTGAGTCTGAAACACACTGTTCAATACTATACGGAAAGAAGTACACCTGTGTATGCATGCTTTCTTGACCTCTCCAAAGCATTCGACCTTGTGTCGTATGACTTATTATGGGAGAAACTCAAGAAAACTGGCGTGCCTACACAGGTGCAAAGGATTTTTCATTTCTGGTACCAAAACCAGAATAATTATGTAAGATGGGCAAACACCTTCTCAGACACGTACAGGTTGGAGTGTGGGGTGAGACAAGGTGGTTTGAGTTCTCCTAAGCTCTTCAACTTGTACGTTAATGAGCTTATAGTTGGGCTCAGCAGCACACGAGTGGGATGCTGGATTGACAACGTTTGTATGAACAACTTTAGTTACGCGGACGACATGGTGCTGCTGACCCCAACTGTAAGTGCAATGAGGCAGTTGCTCGCAATATGTGAAAAATATAGCGAGTTTCTCTAAGAGATCTTTTTAAAGATATTGGTATTCTCACGGTGGCATCACAATTCATCCTAGCCAATATCTTATATATTAGGCAAAATATACACTTATACACTAAAAACAGTGATATTCACAATATTAACACCAGAAATAAGGACAAATTGCGAGCTCCGTTTCACCGGCTTCATAAGGTTCATAACTCATTTGTTGGACTTGGTATAACCTTTTATAACAAGTTACCATCTTCTTTGCTAGACGTGCCTTTTAATGTTTGATTTGCCTTGTAATAATTCTCCAGAATTAGCTTACCTACTGACTGGTTACCTATATGAGTTATATAATTGTTTATTTTTATTTTATTTGACTGTATATGTCTGTTGAGACCATCTCAACATCGCCGCGCGCTGGCGGCAGTGAACGAGGGGTGCGGGACAGCGGCAAGCAAGCCGGCCGCACGGCGCACAGACTTAGCATTAAAAAAAAAAAGTTTATTTTTCTGAAATTTTAAATATTGTGTTGGATTTATCTATCGATTATAAGTAATTATTTCTATGAGGGTCGTTCAGATAACTTAGTATTTTCGGAGTTATAAATATCCAAAGTAATTTTTGTATGAAGCAAAAGAAAAAAATGTGAAAATCTCGAAATTCTCAAATTTTCTCAAAGAATTGACTCTACGTATGCATAGTACGTATATTTGTCCTATTTTAGCGCCTATTTTCGGGTTGCGATTTTCTGCGATTTGGTCGCAATTTCAAATTTTGTTCTCTATTCCACACCACCATAGAGGTTAAGAACTAGGCGCGTTTTTTTTTATGTAGTGGTCTCCCCTTTAGGCCTAATCCACTAAGGACTAATAAAATAAATAAATAAATAAGTAAAAATCACAATCACTACTGGCCACTGCACTGTTTTAATTTAATCACTGCCAAGGGTATCCACAATAACGAATGCAAAATTTTCGTATTCGTCATCATCAAATGTTTCCGCTTGTTCAATTACTAATAAACTTTGTGCTTCTACTGACAAAGTTTTATGTTTTCTGCGAAGTTTGTGACGTTTCGCTGAGATGAGTGGATCAGAGCTGGTCAATAAATTATTTAAAATGTCTTCATTTGTAGTTTTTCTACTGCATTTCCTGGAATGGTGTTGGCTGTACCTACGAAAGTCTTTATTTCTAGCTTCAGCAGCTTCTTCAGATAGCTGTCCAATTGGTATTAGACCAAAACTTTCAATAATAGCTGCACCATGCATAAGAACTTTATGAACACTTGAAGGCATATAATACCAGCTATATAATTCCAAATACAGTTGCATGGTCACTTGAGCATATTCGTGAAATTTCGCTGTGTCAATGTGTAACCTGATGAAATTGCCTCTAAAATGATTGCAAATCGCCTTATTAATTCTTCACTAACACCAGTTATCTCAACAGTCATGTTTGGATTTGCAAAAAATCTTCTAGCAGTATTTCCGTCATTCGTGGAGTCGTGCCCTTGTTTAACAACATCAATCAGAAGTCCCATTCTATTTTTAAAAGCGTCTTGTATGTCTTTCTTTCTTCTTTCCATGATGCACTTGTTGTCTCCCTTTACTGTCCATGTCTGTATCGTTAATCTGTAGGCTATATGCAGAATGCATTCCATCATTCGTATCCAGGTATGCAATGATGACAATCCGTATTTACAGAGATCTGGATCAGTCGGTTTTGATGCAATTAAGGGCAAATTATTCATCTCTGTTGGAGTGGCTTTACAAATGTCGCATCTCTGAGATGAAGTATCACTTAAAATTGATGTTGCTTTTCCGTCTATCATAGTCATTAATAAAGAGTGTGAAATTTTTATTTCTCCAACTTCTGTTTTCACTAAATTTACAATCTCTTCCTCAATAGCACTTTTTTCCCGCAATATCGTTATTTTATTTTCTTTCACAAATTCGAAAAAGATTGGATGACACCAGTAAGATGAATTTGGTGAATCGTTTTGCCAGATAACTTGTTCACATACAAATAAATATGCTTGAATCGTTAAGTTGACTTTCTTGTTCATCGTCTGTTTGCATTTTTTGTTTATAACTGGCTTGATTAGAAGCACCGTCAAATCCCCACTTACTGATTAGTGTAAATTCTTTACAACCACTATCTATGACGAGTGACGTCATTATTCTTGTTGTCGTTATATCCAATAGAGCTTGTAACTTTATTTTAGCTGAGGTTTCTGTCACTGTAATAGCATCTTTTGGTGGATAGCATTTCTGTTTAAATAAGATGGAAATATATTACTGTCTTTTTCGTTAACACTTTTTCTTAAAGTACTGTATTGCCACTTGGTCAGCTTAAGTGATAAAAATAACCCTAAAGCCTCATCCGGAGAAAATACAGGTTTTGTTTCTTTAACAGATATGCACTTTTTAACTTTTTTTACATCTTGGGGATTCTTTAGTAAATGTTCTAGTATTTTAGCAACCTCCTCATTCCCATCCGCTTTCAACTGCTCAAAATATGCATATTTTATTTCGTCCGAAGATAAATGAAAGTTTCCTGCACGTCTTTTTTTCTGTTTAGGAGCTAATTCACAAAAAGGTTTTCTTGGGCTTTGTTCGGTGGAGACACCGACAGAAACTTTTGATAGTGATACATCCTGAGTTGATGTACTCGGTGCTGGTTGATCTTCATTACTGCCTATTAAACACTTAATAAAGTCTGGCCATATTATGTTTTCTTGTAACCATTCACTATTTTTAGTTCTGAATATATTTTCTTTACGATAAGCGTTTTCCCATCTTCTATTTAAATTATAACAAAATTTTGCACAAAACAACTTTAAGGTCTTTTCGTGATCATAACTTAATTCGACTAAAAATTTAGATCTTATCTCACTACACAAACTGTCATTATTTTTAATACTGCCACTGTTTTTTAAAATAACGAAAAGATCAAGGTTTGTCACTAAATTTTCAAACATTTTCACAAATACAAAATAACAAATAAGTAAGTAATGAATGTGTGGGGGTAGTGCGTCTATTATGGTGGGTAATAGAATACTGAAGTACGTTTGAATGCAACCGAACATTCCGTAGATACCCTATCGTTGCACCAATCATGTTACGACACATCATAACTTGTTGTTGCGCTCGCGCACTCTTATCCCTTGATTCCCGGAAATAAGTCTCAAAACAAATTACGTCATACCTACCTATGGTGGTGGAAAATGTCGAACATTGTTTTTTTTTTAAAGAACTAAGTAGGTATTGAGGTTTTCAGGCCGTTTAGTATACATTATTTTCAATTTCAATTTAATTGGAATAAATTGCTTAACTAAAATAACATGACTCTTCATACAAATTTGATATGGCTATATCTCCGAAAGTACTCGTTAAATTTAAAAAAGTCAAAGAATAAAAACGTTTTAAATTTATGCCTAGATACCAAAAAAATACATTTGATCTCTTAAGACCCAACCTTGTAGGTAATCCCAGCCCACTGTGCGGCGGTCTGCGAGCGGGCGCGTCACGGCAGTCAGCTGTTGCACGCCTCCACGCACGGCTGCGCATCTTTGCAAATTCAAATTCAGTTTCAAACCTTTATTTTCTTAATATACATTTATGTTCATGTTATACAGTCCACTAGCGTTTCATTTAACTTCACCACGACCTATCGTCGCGATCAATGTCAATTGATTTTTATTTTATTTTCATTTGTTATTGACATAATCTATTCATTACAATTTTATTTTTTTATGAGTTTATGTTTTGAGTTTTTATTTTTGTTTGATTATATATTTCGATTGGTATATTGGAGTGTGCTAGCTGTCATTAGGTATAGCAAATAAATTTATTTACTGTTTTGTGTTGAGTAATGTGAATTATTTTGCATAGAATCAAGTAATTTTTTTTTTCTAACTGAACAGACAGCAGTGCTGCTGGGGAGTTTGTTGCGCCACTTCTGCTTCCCAGCTAAAGCACTAGGAAGTGGTGAAGGGTGGGCGTTTTGGGGGACTGTCTTATGTAATTTTGACGTTCGAAAAGTGCTGATTCTCAGCCTAGTTTGAATAAATGACTTTTGAATTATGAATATTATTTGATGGTTGCTATCTGAAATTACAGAACACACAAATCTTACAGTATTTCATCGAGGTTGGAGAATTTATGGCATATTTTGTGATAGGAATTAAATTTACTATGATATCGTAACTAAATATTACGTAGTTGTTTGGAGTATAAAATTGTTATGTTATGGATCACATTATCCCGCGGCTCGATTCACCGCACGTTCCTCCGCGCCGCGTGTCGATCTAATAATTTGGTTTATCAAGTGCCAACACATTGTCAACAACACAACGCTTCTTAATCTACATCATATTATATTTAATTTCCTACGCCTAACTCCATCAATATTTTCTGGCTCAAACCGGAGCAGCAATAAAAATGTTATAGTTGAGAATATTTAATATTTATGCGTGCCTGCACTTTAACTTAAAAAAAAACAGAATAGTAAATTGAATAGTAAAAGAAATATTATGTGAAAAAAAAATTAATTTACGCCAAATTACATTCCTAGAAAGATTTAAAGGTTAAATACTACTTACAGGTCTCCCTGGTAAAGTACTTCAGTCGACAAGCCCGCCCATCGACTCGTCAGTTTTTAAATTATCATGGTATTTTCAGGTCATCAATGTTTCCGATTCAGTTAGGGGTTAGTTATTATAAACAAGAGCCCTAAACTTGTCTCAATCCGTAAATTTGCGGCAAAGTCTAATTGGTGGACAAGTGCTACTTCACTCACGCCATCTGTAGAGGCACCTACTCGTACTTACGTAGGTAGTCAAAAATGATCAAAGTGAAGCCAATTGATATTTATACTTAATTTATTTTCTCTAATGGTTATTATGTTACTTGAATGATTTTATTTTGTTTTTCTTTTGACATGTAATTGTAAATTTTAAAGATTGTACACCCCATGGGTATGTTACAGTGATACTTTGTTATAATACTAATTTTAAGAGCTGAATTTCCACCTGTGACAAACAATAAATACATCTTGAATCTTGAAGCTTAGCCGCTGGCTAGGATAACAAGCTTTTTTCTGCCTGTTACAATCCTAAAATTACTTTCATTCAGCAAGCTATTATTTGGCTGGGCATAATACAAATTATAATTAAATCTAAATTGTTAACGTTATCCGTGCCTATGATGAACGAAAATAAAATTTAAGAAACAACTTTTCTGTGGCATAAAACTTAATTTCGCGGTCGGTAATCAATTTGCTGAATAGAGGCAACGAGCGACAAAACTATCTGAGTATTTGGTAGAAGCCAAGCAATGCTTAGAGATTCTGCGGAGACATTTAGTAAGCACTTAATGTAGGACAAACCGATTAGAATGCTAATAGCGCCATTTTCTCTTTCTTAAATATTATTATGTTACGATATTGGATTTTAGAGGATTGTGCCAGATATTTAAGTATCTCTTTGAGTTCAAAGAAGAGTCTCTTGAAATATTTAAGAAAATAACGTAATCCGAGTAGCGAGCTGTCTCACTTGTCCGTTTTTACGTCTCAAGTTTAAACTCGACAGGCTTGGAACAAAAGTCACTCACGTTAATAAATTTGATATGGTAGCTAGCAGTATTTTTGTAACGAGCAAGCATTGTTTTATCAAATAAAGGTAAGCTCTCTAGTACTTTGTTAGTTTCAATAACGATAAAACCCTACTAAGGTACGCCTCTTTTTCATTGCTCGGAGCGAGCCGAGCAGAGCGACATGCCGCCGCCTGCTCGCTCCTCATACACTGTCCAATTTCACACTTTTAATAGTTTGCAGCGAAGATAACGCTCTAAGGGCCACTTTCACCACCCTCAAGTAAAGTGTTGAGTAGGCTAACCGCAAGTGAAAGTCACCCGTAACTTAATGTACGAATTTCACGACGTTCTAGTAGCACTTATAAAAAAATACACCACGCCAAGACATCTACCAAATAGCGTGTTTACTTGACAGTTAAAATTTTCCGTTTTCATTTTGTGTGGGTACGTAGCAGATAACACCAAGGATTATTTTAAAATTTATGAATAATAAAAACCGGCCAAGTGCATGTCGGACCACGCACAATGAAGGGTCCGTAAGTAGTTGGGATGAATTTATCCCAAGAACAAACTTAACATTGTAGTTGAAAAACATGTTCTCCCATACGGAATGTATGGAAGATCATGTTTTTCAAACTGCAAATTTAAGTTGAATGATTACTACTCGTTAATCTGTACAGCCAACTTAGCTTTGATAGTTTTCCTTTTAATTTCGTTATATATTCTACTGCTGTGATTTTTTCACAAATTCAAGTACAACCATTTAGCTGGCAAAGCTTAATATTTCGCAAACGGACCCCTAAATCTAAAAATGGTTTTCACAAACTCTCAATATTTTTGAATGACCTTTCTAACGATACCCCACACCATGGGAGCTGAGAAAAAAAAAACATTCCCACTATTAATAATGCAAGATTTTGGATGACACTGACATATATTCCTGAAAATTATAAACTATAGGTACTCATCAAAAAGGCAGCATAAAAGAGTCTATATACATATAAAGGAGTTAAAGCTTAAACAGTATTGCTGATCGCCAACATGGCCCCCGACGGTGTGAGCACCTGTACTTAGGCGGCGATCAGCAACGCAAGCTTCCTTGTAGGCCGTCGCAGGACCCCCCCTTTCGTTGCCACGTCTACTACGCGTACAATTCCGTCTTTTCCTGGATATGTTCTCTGTACTCTTCCGCGTGGCCAGCACTTTCTTGGTAGAGTCCCATCAGCGATGCATACTAAGTCTCCAACTTCAAATGACCGGGATTCTAAGGGTGAACCGCGACGTGGCACCAATGAAGGCAAGTATTCTTTCACGAAGCGCTGCCAGAAATGTTCGGCTAATCTTTGTGACTTCTTCCATTGAGCTCTGGATGACAGATCGCTATCATCGAATTGACGCGTCTGCGGGTCGGTGGAGGAAGTGCCAATCAAAAATGAAAAAGGAGTGATGGCTTCTTCAGTATCTGGGTCTACAGAGACATGAGTCAGAGGCCTGGAGTTTACAATGGCTTCCGCTTCCGAGAGTAGGGTACTAAGAACCTCTTCTTTTGGTGATCTCTCTTTCAGGGTAATAGTCAAGGCGTTTTTGACATTTCTTATGAGTCTTTCCCAGCAACCTCCCATGAATGGAGCAGACGGCGGGATGAACTTCCATTTTATTTCTCTGGTGGAGGCAAAGTCGAATACGTCAGGCAGAACTTTTGCTGCTCCAATGAAGGCTGTGCCGTTGTCTGAGTAAATGCAGAGAGGCGAACCACGACGTGCGATAAATCGTCGTAAGGCCATTATTGCGGAATCTGAAGAAATATTTTCCACTATTTCTAAATGAATGGCTCTTACAGTAAGGCATGTAAATAATGCAATCCACCGCTTAGCTGTCCTTCTGCAGATTGTGACGCTGACTGGGCCAAAATAGTCAAGTCCCACGTAAGAAAATGGGCGCTCGTGGTGGGCCATCCGGACATAAGGTAGATCTCCTATAGGTGGTGTAATAGGCTTCGCTTTTCTAATTCGACAGGCTTGACAAGTTGATGAGACCTTTTTCACTGTTGGTCTTAAGCCGACGATGTAAAATTTCTGTCGTAACTCGTTGACAATGAGCTCGTTATTGGCATGCGCATATTTGATGTGGTGAAAATGTATTAGTAGCCTCGTTATCCGGTGCTTTCCATCAAGGACTATAGGTTGGGACTCTACGGAATCGGAGGCGGTCGTGCGTCCAGATAAGTGTAGAAGGCCATCTTCACCGATGAGCAGAGATATGTGTCGGAGTCTACTGTGGCTGGAAACGGGGCGACCTGCGTTCACACAAGCAAGCTCATCTGAAAAGGAGTCAAGTTGTATACACTTTAATAAATGAATCTCCGCGGACTTAAGGTCATCAACTGATATAATAGGATATCTAGTATCACAAGGAAACGAATCTGCAGTTCGAATTGAATTTTGAGGCAAAAGAGATCGAAATATTTTTGCTGCCTGATGGACACGGGCTGTGGCTCTAAGTAGTCGCAGCCACCTGCTAAATCGACGGTAATCAGCGACCACCGGCGACAGAGCAGGGGGCTCCGAGTCGCTAGTCAAAAGGTTAACTGTCACGGGAATATTCCTATGTTCTGACGTGATGACGGGTACACTACATGTTGGTTCACATGGCCACGTGTCTTCAGATGACAGAAGGAAAGCTGGACCAGTGAACCAACGGGACTTATCAGTGAATTCTCCCGTGTCTCGTGTAGCATCGTCTGCAACATTCAATGACGTGGGAACGTATCTCCATGATTGCACGTCTGTGAGATCGGTTATTTCAGCCAATCTGAAGGAAACAAATTGTTTGTAAGAGCAGGCGTCACTACGTAACCATCTTAAAACAGTTATGGAGTCAGACCACATCTGGGTTTTAGAAGGTTTTGTCCTATGAGCGTCAGAAATATAAGCTGCAAAGCGAGCAGCAATGAGGGCTGCCTGTAACTCTAATCTTGGGATAGTCGTTGGCTTCAGGGGCGCGAGTCTTGCCTTTCCACCGATCAACGCTGTCTTTATTGAGCCGTCTGCAAAAGTAAAACGCCAATAAGCTACACAAGCGTAAGCTAGCTCACTGGCATCGCAGAAGACATGGAGCTGAACTTCACTAACCGAGACATTTCCTGAATACCATCTAGGGATAGAGCATCCAGAGAAAGACTCGAGCTCCCGGAACCAAGACAGCCACTTTTGCGTTAGCGCCTCAGGTAAGTTATGGTCCCAGTCAAGACCTAATTTCCAGGTCTTTTGAAAGATTATACGACCTTTGATCACTAGGGGGGTCGTGAAACCTAGAGGGTCATAGACGGACATGAGTAACGATAACATGGTACGTTTAGTGAAGCTGTTAGGTAAACTGGGGATTGATTTAAGCAAACACAAAGAGTCTTCTCTGATAAGCCACGTCAAACCTAAGATACGAGTTTCTAATGGAGCAGATGGTTCCAGGTTCATCTCTGTGGTGTCAACGGCGGCGCGAAGCTCCAGAGGAATTAGAGCCAATGCCTCTGGACAATTTGAAACCCACGAACGCATTTCGAAGCCCGCGAACTTATGGACTTTCAAAATGTCCAAGGCTAATTGGGCGGCCTCCTTCACGTCGTTGACGCTGCCAAGGAAATCGTCCATATAATGGTCCTCTATGATACTCCGTGCAGCGTCGTGAAACAAGTGCCCATAATCTTGAGCATTTTTATTTTTTATGAACAGTGCCGTACAGGGGCTTGAGGCTGCACCAAATATCATAGAGGACATTCGATATTCCTTAATAGGTTCATTATCGCTATCCCTCCATAGGAAACGCTGAGCATCCCTATCCTCCGACCTAATTTTTATTTGAGGAAACATTTCCCTAATGTCCCCTGAAAGAGCATAGGCTCCCTCTCTAAACCTCATTATAATCGAAAGAAGGGGTTGCAACAGATCCGGGCCTGGCAAAAGTAAAGAGTTCAAGCTGACGCCCTCACATCTGGCAGCTGCGTCATGCACCACCCGAAGCTTTTTCTTGTGCGGGTGGACCACGCCAAAGTGAGGCAGGTACCAGACGATTTCTCCTGTTGGAGGACCACTACACAACTCTGCATAGCCCTTTTCGATCGTAGATCTAATGTTGATTTTATAATTAGCCGCATATTCTTTGTTTTTAGCCATCTTCCGTTCGAGACTAGAAAACCTAGCTAATGCGAGTTGTTTACTATCTGGAACAGCTTTTAAATCGTTTCGCCAAAGAAGGCCAGTCTCAAAACGGCCCGACGGTAAACGGACAGTAGTATCTTCTAATATTTTGAGAGCTCGTTTGTCGCTCGGGCTCTGGTGTTGCTCTTTCTGGATCCCTATAGAATCAAGTTTATAATAATTTTTAACGAGCAACTCCAAACTCCGATCGCTATCGCCTAACTCTAAATGGTTAACATATTCGAAGTTACTATACTTGTGATTTATAAAACCAAATAAAGCCCATCCAAGTGGGGTAAGAGCCGCAGCTGGTTCAGTATTAGACCCACGAACTATCTTTTTAGGGAGTATTAGATGCCAATTGTCGGTACCTATGAGACAACTGGGTTTTGCATCATCGTACGCCAGTTCGTTAGCTAAATTGAAAAGGTGTTTGTATTGCTGAATATTTTGTATGTTAGCAGATTGTGTCCGCAGACCTAAGTTAGAAATAGAACGCGCTTTGATATCGAAACTGTTTGAGCAATGTTGACCTTTTATCGATATATCGATGAAACTAACATCAGTCCACTTGGTCAGTCCTCCTATACAATTAATTTGTAAAGGGGTAGTTTCCTTTTCATCTACTAGCATATTAGCAACCGATTTATCTACAAGAGTAGCGGAGCTGCCGTCATCTAACAAAGCGAACGTATTCACGCTGCCCTTCTTGCCAGTTAGAGTGACTGGTATCACTTTCAAGAGCGGCTTCGTGAAATCGTTCGGTGCGGCACTATGCGCTACAGTGGCGGAGCGAGACAAGGGAGCTTCATCTTGTTGAGAGGATGCAGCAGTGTCACCTGTTGGCTGCAGTACCTCCGAAACTTCCACGTGAGCTGCGCTTTCAGAGTTAGGCTTGTGCAAAAGTGAATGATGCCGCCAGTCGGCCTCACATCCTTCAATTTTGCATCTTTTCTTACAAAGTTTGTACCTATGAGAACCCTTTCTCAGGCATCGATGGCAAACCTTGTTGTCTAACACCCACTGCCAACGGTCATCTAAAGAAATCCTTTTAAACTTTTCACAGTCGCCTACCTCGTGTTTATACTGAGCACAAAAATTACAAGTACCTGAACTCTTTGGTTTGACACCTGACTCAGAAGAAACATTGTATGGAAAAATTTTGTCTTTGGTATGATTGACAGCTGGCTGACTTTTGACAAATGGTTTGACAGCTGGGCTAGTTTGATGTTTGACAAGTGATGGTTCTGTCAAAGTAATCAAACCGAATTTAGTATGTAAATAAGCCTCTTTTTCTAAAAATTCTGCTAAAACCTCAAGCTTGAATTTACCGGAGTCCATTTTAGTAAAAGCAAAGTCCGCCCATCTGCTTCTTAGGAGTGGAGTCAACTTGCCTACAATAGAATTTACAAGCTCCGGCGAGGCAAGATATTCAGGCTGGTTTAGTAAACGGATAACTTCTACAGAATTACGAATACGGCAAGCGAATACATTGATATCTTGTGGGGCTTCATGTGTACCTAGTCGAGGAAGAGCCCTTACTAGTGAGAGCTGGTGCAACACGATGACTTCGGGTTGAGCGAATCGAGTCTCTAGTGCGGTAATAATTTGGTCTGGATCATCAACCGCTACTAACCGAATGTTAACAGCTTCCTTTGCTAAACCGTGCAGCGCAGCGCTGATTCTAGCTACATTGTCACTTGGAGAGAAATGCACCTTAGACTGCTCGTATGACCTTTTGAATGCAAGCCAATCTGAAGCGCGACCGTCAAATCTTTGTATATCACAAACCTTTGTTTTCGTTTTTCCTAGATCCGTTATAGCTTTTGCTAGTTGAATAAATGGTGAATCTGAAAAGTTATTAGTTTCGTTATTATTTTGGTAAAAATTAGTATTAGTCGGCTGTGGCGGCGGCGCTATACCAGTGGCATGTGGCACCGTGTTAGCGGGCTGTGGCACTTCAACAGTTGGGTACAGCGGGGTCGCAGCTTTGTAAGTATTATTAAGCCAGTTTTCTACATGCTTTCGCGAGCCCGAGCTTGAGTGAATTGTAGCATGTGATTGACGTGAGGAACTGCGAGAATTGTGGCGTGAGGAGCCGGCTTCAATAGCAGCCAGCTCAGCCTGCAACTCGAGTGCAATCACCTGCCTCTCCCGCTCGGCTTCGCGCTCAGCCTGGACGCGTTCGCGCTCAGCCTGGACGCGCTCGCGCTCAGCCTGTGCACGCTCAAGCTGTGCTTGAGTTTTGGCCAGCTTGCGCGCACTTTCCGCTTTGGCCGCAAGAATTTTAATAGTGGCGCTCGATTTATTGGAGTGTGTGGACTTTGCGCTTGTAGGTGCTGAAATTGTGGCGCAGGATGGGCCGGGTACCATAGGGGGGCCGAAATGAGCCCCACCCAGCTCTTGTACACTTTTTGAGACCATTTTTGAGGACGCTGCCTGCGACCTCGTCCATGGTCTGCTTGGAGACCTAACAATCGGCATTTATTTATTTTTTATAATTTTTACTTCTGACACCAATATTAATAATGCAAGATTTTGGATGACACTGACATATATTCCTGAAAATTATAAACTATAGGTACTCATCAAAAAGGCAGCATAAAAGAGTCTATATACATATAAAGGAGTTAAAGCTTAAACAGTATTGCTGATCGCCAACACCCACTTTACGTGTAGGGGAGGTACCCTAAAAATATATTTTTTTCTTGATTTTATGTTACCACTTTGTCGGCATGATTAATATGTATACATATGCCAAATTACAGCTTTCCAGTACTCACCGCCTCTGAGCTAAGCCGCGGACAGACAGACGAATTTATGATGTGTTTTAATCGTCCTGAGAGAGACTTGAAACTTTTTTATTTTCCTTTGTACGATTAAAACGATACCGCCACTGCAGTTGACGTTTGCGCATTTTTTATTTATTTATTTATAGTTAATTAAAACGGTACAACACCAATTACATTAATTAACATAGAAATATAAAAAGATTAATATTGACAATTTTTGAATATAATTAAACTAACATGGAACAGTGGACTCCCTTGCATACGTTCTCTCACAGAACACCAGACATATACGCATAATTTTATTCCATTCATCCGCAAATACATCGCATTCAGGGTTGGCAGTCAGAAGGGCGTTGAGCATCTTCAAAGTACGACACACTGGAGATTCAGCTCTGGCAACAGTTTTCGATGACGGTTGCGCAAATAGATTGCGCCGGCGGCTGGAACGGTGTCCGATGTATTTGTCGGGCACAAATAGTCGGCAGAAAAGGCCATGGAGGTCTGGGCAGTCTATACGTCCCCGTAAGGTTTTAGGCGCATAAAACATCTCTTTAAACCATTGCTTATCCATCTCGGTCGACTATGTGAGTTTATTTTCGTAAGTACCACTGGAAAGCATAAGTAGTAAAATAAGGAAAACAGGTGAAAAAATAGGACAAAAGATTCGTTGATATCATGAGTCTCAAATACTTCAGAGAATGTGAGAGATTTAACGTAATAAACAAATTGATCTATGTTTTCTTGACTATAATCACGTCTTTCAATATACCAGTATTTTAGTGAACTGCCTATTTGCACAGGGCATGCCAATATTTGGGCTGTATGGTCAGATAATACCAACTCCAGGACTTTGCCATTATACCCGCGGATATTAGTTAAAATATTGTCAATGTTCCGCTCGCTAGTCTAGTGGGCTCATTGATAGATAGTTTAAGATTATTACAAGTTATTGCTTCTAAAAATGTTTTGGTTAAGTTATTTTTATTTAATATATTTATGTTGAAGTCACCACATATTACAATTTTCGTTTTATTATAGCAATATTTATTAAGCAAAGAATTAAAAGAGTTAAAAAAGGTTTCTATGTCCTCATGTTTTGACTTTGGAGGACAATAAATACAGATCACAATAATGTTGTGATGTAGGAGTTCTATACCAGAGCATTCTATGATACTTTCAAAACAGTATTTTTTTAAACCCTTTCGTACAAGTATACAAGAACCGCCTCGTCAATTTTTCCGAAAATTGGAGGATGCGAGAGTAAAGTTAGGTATTGTAAGTTTTGTATCTGTATGAGCCATATTATGTTCTGTGAAACATAAGATATCTAATGCGTTTTTTTCATCCTCAAAGGATGCTAAACATAATGATAAAAGGTCAGATATTGCGCTAAGTCCGTTAATATTTTGATAGAATAAATTAATTTTGTTATGAACGAAAAAAAATATTTTTTTTGTGACAGTTAGCAGATATAATTTCCTTTGTATCTGTACATTCTGTACCTAACTTTGAGTCACACATACGAACAAGGAATACGGTCGAAAGATGTTTTGGTGTGTGCAAAAATAGGTTTCCTGTCCTTAGACGACTGGTAACATTCAAATTAGCTCGTGCACAAGCTATAATAGTTGCCTACGCTGCTGCTGCTGCTGCTGTGTACTGCATAATATTGCAATCAATGTAAATGAAAGAAACTTTGAGGGAAATTATGACTCATTTACACACAGACTCATGAAGAAATTGCAGTTAGTCTATTCCGAGCATCATTCAGTCCAGGGCTCTGTAGCCCTGGACTCAATGATGCTCGGAATAGACAAGACAATAAATCAACCATTATTCATTTAAAATTATTTTCTAACTTGAATTTATATTCCTCTTCCTTCCATTTGCGCTCCTTTTGTTGAAACTCCGACTGCTTCTTGTGTTCATTTTCTTCAAACTCCTTCGTCCTTCAAACCCGTTTTTTCAATGATTTCTGCCAAGAGTTGTTTTTGCAGTTGAACTAATTCCAGCTTAACCCGAGTCAGCCTTAGAGTACATAACACTGGAGAAGCCTTATGCACAATATTCCGAACAAAAAAGTCTGTCACTTTTAGCAGAGGACGCGGTAGCTACTACAAAAAAAAAAACAAAAGCAGCTCGCCCGGGAAGAGAAGTCCGTACCATTAATTTTTATTTTATCGATATCGATATTCATTCGGAATTTTGCTTGAATCCATGAAATAAAACAGCTGTTTCATAAAATAGTTACATTATAAGAAGAGAAAATAACTACAATTAAATAAAAGTAACTAAATTTGTAATAAATATGTAATCTCAATAATAAACTAGGTCAAGTTCAAAAAAAAAAAAGTATAACCAATGGACATATAAAAGTTATAAAACATGGAACAATAAAAAAAAAAATACTAAGTAATTCTTACTAAGAAATTATCGACATGTCAATTTTGGTATCAAACATGACCTTAACCCTACGGTAGTCTCGTTAATATTTTTACTAAAGGACATAATCGCATGTCAAGTGCGTGTAAATTTTGCTGATTTGACGTATATTTTCGTAACGCAAAAGAAAAGTATTTTGATCTTTATGAACATAAAAACGAGATGTAGCGAGACTCTGTGACTTCACAGAAGCAATGTGAGGAAAATACTCGATTCATGCTACGTTTTATATTGAATCGTGGTTGAATCGAATGAAAAGTCGAAATTTATTATGAGGTTAGGATTTAAAATTTCAATAAAAACATGACTAAATATGATAAAAAAATGTTACCATAATTATGGAACATTATTCAGTTCTTTATATAAGTTTGACGTATTTGAACGCTTTTTACACAATTTAACAGCACAGCTAGGCATTTTCACGAGGTTACGAAGTGCGTTAAAATCGATTTAAAAGTAGTTTTTATGAACGTGCTAGAACATTTTGTTCTTGTATTTTTAAAAAGGGGAAGTGTTCGTAAGGCTTCTCCAATGCTATATACTCTAAGGAGTCAGCTCATCAAATGTTTTTTCGGTACATTAGCTGTAAAGAAAACAATAGTGAAATTAATTTGATAAAGAAATTGTACATTTTTATATACCTTCTTAATGCTATTATTACGTCTTACCAATCAGTGCAGGATGTTTCATTGATTTTAAATTCCTTCTACTAGTGACATGCCACTTTTTATTTGAAGTAGTTGGATTTATGCCACATTTCCCACTTGCACTAGCAGCACTAGCAAAGCACAACTTTGTCTGTAACAAAAAATAATTATATTGACTATATTAATTTTAGATACTTTTTAGGTTTTTGATCCTTATAAGAAATAGGATCTATTGGCATCAAAACAAGTTTTTTGTGAAAACTGCATATTTTCTAACAAACTGTACTTTAAAAAAACATTTGTGAATGTAGATCAAAATGTCTCAAAAAATTAACGACAGTCTTCCAAGACCGTTTTCCTGTAGCTACCAAACCTTAACCTTAACCTGGCTTAACCTTAAGGTTAAGCTACCCGTATTGCCCCATCTCGAAAATCCAACCTGTATATAAAAATGAATCGCCGAAATATATGTACGCGCATAACTTCTGAACGACTGCACCAAATTGGATAATTCTTTTTTTGATGTGTTCTTATTTTCAGGACAAGGTTATTATAATTATAGGTTAGTATATTTTTTTAATCTTAATTTGCTCATAAATATGGTCGATGCGGCATTTATAGGCAAGTTCTCAGTGAACTAAATGATTGGACCCCAATTCACTTTCCGAGTCGATAACTTTTGTTACCATTTCAAAATCACTTCCGGTTAACGTACTTTCACTTGAATCGGACATATTTTATATAAGAAGTGTTATTTATTTCAGGGCCTCTTTCACCACCCTCAAGTAAAGTGTAACTTCACGTACGAATTTCACGACGTTCGAGAAGCACTTCTCGTAAGTTGAATTGAACCGTAACTTACTTGCAGCGTCGTCCGTCAATTAGCGTGTTTACTTTACGGTTAAATAATTTAAAGTGGTCTGTTGTCATTTTGTGCATATTTTTACCAACGATTATTTTAAAATAAATTAATAAAATGGATTTATTTGATTTAATTGATCATCAATTGGATGAATTAGGACATGACGCAACGAGTACTGAGGATTGGTGAATTCTTTTTTCACGTTGAAGCATCGCTTTGTTTGTTTTATAGCACAACTGTATTTCTTTCTCTCCACGATATGCCAAAAAGTCATCTCTTGTAAAGAAAAGTTTACACTTCTATCTGTTCTTATAACTTTGTCATGTATGTAATTACATCCATTGCCAAACATAAATTAACAGAAATCAAATTAAATTATATATATTTTTTTTTTATTTATTAAATTAACGTTTTTCATATGTATCAATATAATGCGCATTTATACTATATGGTAATACCACCCATTGACTCCACGAGACAGGCTCGACCTAGTGTGGAGTTCATAAGCAAAATGATTCCTTTGCGTCTTAGACCAGTCTGTCATCTTTAGTAACTGTTGGCTTTTTAATACAGCTATCCGTAGCAAGCGATAGACCTTCCCATCGATAGATATTGCGGGCCGATCCCTTATTCTCTGACAGATTATTGGGACGTTAAAACCATAGATAGGTAGGTTTACTATCTCCAGTATGCCAAAACTGGTGATAGGTTATTGGGTTCGGCCGTAAGTCTTGAGTCGATTAGTAGTTAACAAATCTTACTTTTATATCGCGATGCATCACAGCTGAGCATCGTTTTATACCAGGTTTTTAAAGTATTCATTAACTATTGTTAATGAAAACTTTAAAGTTTTTATTAACTCTCACTCGATTAGTCTATTTTAGTTATTTTCATAGCGTTATGTCCTACGGTCTTCTGCTGTGGGGCAAAGCTGCTGATATTCAAAATATATTTGTCCTTCAAAAACGAGCTGTTCGAGCTATTTACCAGCAAGGCCCCTCTACTTTGCTAGATTTGCCTTTTAATGCGTTTAAAACGAAAGTAAAATCCAACCTTTGTTCAAAGGCATACTATTCTATCAACGACTACTTAAATGATAAGAATAGTTGGTCGCTGTGATTAACTCAAGACAATTTTTATGTTCTTTCACCAGAATTAGCTTACCTACTGACAGGTTATATGAGTTCATATAATTGTTTATTTTAATTTATTGTTGACATAATCTACTCATTACAATGTTTTTTTTAATGAGTTGTATTGCAATATGTAACTAGTGACCTCGACAATAGATCATATTATTTATTGTTATTAGTAATTAACTATTTTTTTATTTTACCTCGATGGTCCTAGTTTATCATTTATAACTTCCAGTTACAGCTTTATGTAAGCGGGCACGCCCTTTATGCCTGGAGGCTTTTATTAAGACGTTAAGTTTTGTTTACGTTTAGTTTTTATTTCTGCCCAAGTATAGTTCTCGATGATTTTGTTTGGTATATTGGCGTGTGCTAGCTAACATATGGATAATAATTTAAATTAGGTTAAATTTTGTTGAATACTATTATATAGAGTCATTTTTTTTTCTTTCTAACTGAACAGACAGCTGTGCTGCTGGGGAGTTTGTTGCGCCACTTCTTCTTCCCAGCTAACGCACTAGGAAGTGGTGAAAGGTAGGCGTTTTGGGGGACTGTCTTATGTAATTTTGACGTTCGAAAAGTGCTGATTATCAGCCTAGTTTGAATAAATGACTTTTGAATTTGAATTTGAATTTAACAATTGTTAATAAAAGGCATACCCTATTCCTTTTTCCTATTCCTTTTGATATCCCTTAACTCTAGGGTATTTATGAGACCATGTCAAAGAATCAACTGCATGTGAATTATTTTTAAATAATGACCTTCAAGTGCATTGCTTTTGCAAAAAGCTTTAAAAAAAAAGTGTTCTTGTAAATCTTTTTAATTGTCACGAGCGCAGTTGGTTGCAGTTGCTTCGATCGTTACGCTCAACTGAACTCATACCACTTTTGCAGACATCGGTGTAGCGATCTGATTCGAACCGTTCATAAGAACGTGCCACCGTCTGACCTCGCCCCCTTTTCAACACTGAACGGTGAAAGAAAATACTCGATACTTATTGGCGAGCAATTGAAATTCTTGCCTTGTCTCCTAAGACCAAAGAAGCTGTGGGTAATTTTGTGTTGGAGACGAATTGTGACACTTTCCGGTACAACATGCTTTTATTTTCGATGAAAACTCCAATATTTCTCAAAACTTATCAGGGAATATTATTTTTTATATAGAAAGGTTAAACAAAGATCTCTTGAAATCCAATAAGGATTTCAAGAGGTCTTACCTTTCTATCCTTATTGAAATCCTTATTCCTCCTAAGTTCACGAGTTTGATTTTGCGGAATAAAAGTTGAATAACACGTTATAGATGCTTATCGCGTCAGCCGACAGACAGACACGAGACGACGTGACGTGACGGCATCATTAGCGAGTGTGTCAACATTTAAATTCGAGCCGAACACGGATTCTCCGGCGGTAGGTAGGTTCTTATGGCCTATAAGAACTCTTGTAAGACGGCTAAAGCCTTATACATTAGCAACAAGGTTAAATCAGTAGACAATAAAATACAGACGGTTTGGAAAATTATCAATAACGAAACGAACAGGAACAAAAAGCATAATTCTAATTACACACTGAAGACGTCCCGTGGTGGTCTCATTTGCGATAGCAAAGAAGTTGCTCAAGAATTTGTAAATTTCTTTACCAGTATCCCACTTAAAACTACTGAAACCTTAAATTCCTCGCCCTCGCTCTCTTTTGATTTAGTAAGGGCGAACGTTTCAGCTTGCCCGATTAAATTTAACTTTAAGCATATTAAACCTATAACAGTGATAAAAGCTTTTCAGCAAATTAAGATCAAATTAACCGTAGATCTTTGGGGAATGTTCATTAAAGTCTGTACTTCCATAATTGAGACCATAGCGCCTTACTTAGCCTTAATATTTAATTTGTGTGTGGACCAAGGAGTCTTCCCTGATTTAATGAAATACAGTAAGGTAATACCACTTTTCAAATCCGGGGACAGTAAAGACACCAATAATTATAGACCCGTATCCGTGTTGCCGGTTTTCAGCAAGGTGTTTGAAAAGGTAATGCTTAATCAAATGCTCAATCATTTTAACACAAATAAAATCCTTCATGATCAACAGTATGGTTTCACCAAAGGACGTTGTATGACCGACGCCGGTGTAACCTTATTAAGACACATTTTTAACGCGTGGGAAGAGGCCCAAGACGCCATAGGAATCTTTTGTGACCTCTCCAAGGCATTTGATTGCGTCGATCACGAAACCTTACTCTTGAAACTTGAGCATTACGGACTTGGAAAACTTTCACTCAATTTAGTAAAATCTTATTTAAATGATAGGCAACAGCAAGTCCAAATAAACGGTATCAATTCACTAGGTTTAAAAGTAAAAATAGGTGTGCCACAAGGCTCGATATTGGGTCCATTCCTCTTTTTAGTGTATATCAATGATCTAATCCATTTATTAAAAAATCAACCACAAATGGTGTTATTTGCTGACGATACTTCCTTAATTTTTAAGGTAGATAGACGTGCAACAAATTTTGACGACGTAAATAACGCAGGTCGGTTGCAGGTTCAAAATTGGTTCACTGCTAATAATTTAGTATTAAATGGAAAAAAAACTAAGTGTATAAAATTTTCTTTACCAAATGTCAAAAGTAGTGATTGTGAGATAGTATTGAATCAAGAGAAACTAGAATTCGTCGATAAAACTGTTTTCCTAGGGATCACGCTAGACTCAAGGCTACAATGGGGTCCTCATTTAACATCTCTCGCAGGACGGCTAAGTTCAGCAGCATATGCTGTCAGAAAAATCCGTCAATTTACTGATGTAGATACCGCGAGGCTGGTCTATTTTAGTTACTTTCATAGTATCATGTCTTACGGTATTTTACTGTGGGGACGGGCTGCAGACATCGAGTCTATTTTTATTCTGCAGAAAAGAGCGATTACAGCCATGTATTATCTCCGCAGGCGTGACTCACTAAAGGAACGGTAATAAGGATATTAAAGTCGACTCATCTTTCATGGGGTACTGTTTCAAATGTTACAATAAAATTCCTCCCCACATACTTCAACTGAATGAGACGAAATTCAAATCTTGTATAAAACGCACTCTATGCAGGCAGGCATATTTTAAGTGGTGGGATTACATCGCTGATAAAAATGCTTGGCTCAATGCTGGTCCTGGCCCACAACCACAACTAATTGATTAACATTTGAAAATACTGTTGGAGCTGCTGAAGATTTTAAGACCATCTTTGCATTGTATGAAATCAGTCTCCTGCTTATTATATACTAAAGAGCTACCATTTACCGGGTAATACGTCTTTTATTTACTTGAATGTGCCCTGAGGTGGCGGCTGTGAGTATGTCATGCTCACTCAGATGTCGCTGATGGTAGCGCGTGTGTTAAATCATTTAGCTCCCTTCAAAATGGTTGATCTGAATGGTGCTGATCCATGCGTCACGTTCGTGAACGGGTGCCGTCAGTTGGAACTGGTCAACTCTTAGCCATGGCTGATTAAAAACTGTCTTCTTTGTTTTATGTTTTTATTACGAACGCTTCTATCGTGCACTTCTTTCTACATTGTATAATTTCAACATGAATTATGTAACCAATATTTTGTAACATTTTATTGGCGGCTGTCGGTGACGAGAACTCTGCGAGTGACAATCTAGTCTCAACACGCTGCGCTATTACCCCGTCACGCAACTAATCGATTGACGTGAAAGCTCAGCATTGTCCCGCATACAGATTATGTCTCAAGCACGCCGCCACAATCTATTAGACACTGTTGATCTGCTGCTACTTACTGAGCACTCGTTGATATAATTTATTTTCAAAGAAAAAGTTCATTCTTTCAGTATTTTACGTGTAACTAGGGTTAACTTAACATAACCTGAATATGATTAAGACTAACAAGACTGACCGTTAAGATTAGTAACTGTTCTCTCTCTCTCAGTATGAATAGGTAGGTGCCGCGCGGGAACCGTTCAGTAATGTGTGTTAAGCTACGGTTCCCTAGAAGAGCGGTGACCGCCACATAGTGCCCGTAATTTACGGGCGAATGACGTTACTGAAATGTTATTTATAGTTATTTATGGAAGTAGTAGTAGTTGTGATTTAAATCGCTAGATTGGTCCTCACCTTACTTAATCACGCGAAAAAGTGTTCACACTGAGAAAAGTGAGCTCTCACATGATTAAATAGCATTATCATCAATTCAAGTCACCGATTCATTGTGTCAGACGAACCGAAACAGAATCGCGACAATTTGTTGACGCGGTAGGGCGAATCTAATGATTTAAATATTTGCCACAGTCACTGCGGCCGTTAAGCGCGGCTACCGCTCTTCTAGGAAATCGTAGCTTAAGAGACATGTAATGTACGGTATATTTGTGTCAACTATCATTGCCAAGTTATGGCGGGCAGTCACAGCTGGAGGATTGTGACAGCTGTCTTGAATAAAGCTACACGTTTTTTTCACTTAAAAACCTCAATTGTAACCCCTTTATCGTTTTCTAGATCCAGGACGTGGAGCCGATCGTGCTGGATGTGTGGGTGGAGGCGGTGGGCACGCCGCTGCAGCTCGCTATCTCGCCGGGGGACGGGCAGGATGGGTTGGATGTCACGCCCATCATGTGGTACACACTCATGTTATCTACTAAACGTTGCCAACTTGACGGATTTTCCGTCAAATCTGGCGGATTCAGGCATGAGTAAAACGGAACAAAACATATGTTAACGGCTGACGGATTTTTTAGCGGAATCTTATGAATATTACTACTATAACTATTAATACTAACTATTCAGCCTTCAATCGATTAATTTATTTATGATTAAAAACCGTGGCATGTTTAAACTACATTTAATATGTAATTTTATCATCACGTTGGCAGCACCAACTAATGAAATGAACTTATCTGTTAGGAAACGGGGACTTCCCCTTGGCATAAAGAATCAAACATAGTCAGAAGCTAAGAACAAAACGTACGTCAAGTACTCAAGTAGGTATACTGTTTATGTGCCGGTTCGGGTTCACGTACGAATAAGATTTACTAGTCAAAATTAAAAAAATAAAAAATGAATTAGTTTAAAATTAAAAAATGAATCTACCTAGTTGTAATTGTCTTTTAATTTGTCGCATGTATATTTATCATCTATCATTATTTGGACGAAATATTCTAGCGGATTTTATTGGCGGAAAAAAGAGAAGGAACAACGGATTTCTAACGGATTTTGTTAATAGAGTCGGCGGAATTTCAATATTATTGTTGGCAACACTGTAAACGACGCTTACAATGTGCCTCAAACGTTCTCCACGAGTCAACCCGGCTACATACCGTCTCATTGACTGCCTTATATTTTTACCATGGCATGGAACGATAATTATGACATAATGACATATTTCGATAAACAAAAGCAGCTTCTCGAGTACATAGCGATAACTTTGTTGGCATAACAACTCGCTACGCCGTGGCATCTTGTTACGACTTAGTCCAAAACGTACGAGAAGCTATACCTATCATCGTGCAAGAAGCAAAAAGAGACATACACATAAATAACAAACATGCATACATAGGAAATACTAATAATCACACGACGACGAATCAATCAAATCACAGTTAACAGACGGCAACTTATCTATACTAATATTATAAAGGTAAAATTTGTTCGTTTGTTTGTTTGTATGTGGGAGGTAATCTCCGGAACTACCAGTCGGATTTGAATAATTCTTTTTGCATCGGATAGCCCAATTCTTGAGGAAGGTTATAGGCTCGCGGACGAAGTCATGGGCAGAAGCTAGTATAATATAACATTTAAAAAAACAGTAACATCACGCCTTCTTTCCCCGAAGGTTGGGCAGAGGTGTACCTATAGTACACCCACATTTCGCCAGCTATATATAAGTCCCATGTAATAAGGGGCGAGCCTATTGCCACCAACCTATCGGCACAAATCTAGAATCCGGGCTGCTACTGAGAAATTACGGATAGAAAATCCCCAATTACACTCACCACGGCTTTGCTTAGCAATAGCGCTTGAGACCACTAGACCAACGAGGCAGGTGACTCCTTTATCAAAATATCAAATTGCTGGAATTATGTCTCCTTGATATTGCGGTTGCACTCGGTTGATAAATGGCGTGACATGGACACTGTCAATTAGCAATTATTTTTAAGCGAATAGTTTTCTCGTGCCAGCGCACACCTTTGCGTAATGTATGCTGATGATGCAACTATATTTATTCCAAAGGTTTTAATTACGTAAGTAAGTGAAATAAACAAAACGTTAACAATAGTACCTAACTGATTGGTTGAAGTCGATAAAAAAGTTAACCTTTCAAAAACTATATTAGTTCAATTTAGAAATTACAAAACCAAACCGAATGTAACTGTAACTGATTTAGTGATTGAAGAAGTTAAAGACACAAAGAACCATGACCAAAGTCCTATACATGCATACCCTAACCAAAACAATCATGTACAAAAGCTACGCATGGTGCATTTAAAAACACATTATACCTAGAGTTTAAAAGAATTCCTCTATTTTAAATTAACGCACAATTTTTTGTATTTTTCATAACAAAAAAAATCCTTTTCCTGCCAAACAGCTTATTTGTTACACTTGAAAAAACTATTCATAGCTAATAATTTTCTATCAGGCGTTATTATACACAATTAGTTCAGTATCGAATTTCGATTTAAATAACAATTGGTGTAACCTAGAGTGGTTGACTAGATTTAGCAACATAAATAACTAAATGTTGTGGCACAACTCGCACTAGGTCCGGCAGCGGCTGGAACCAGCGTAAAATGTACCACGACAGTGGTAAAAACCGTGGTATAATAATATACTTCGCCAGGTATAGCATTCCGAGACACAGTGGTCACGTGGGTGACACAAGTCTACGTCATCACTTCTGTGTTACCAGTAGTGTGTAATAATAGTTCCACAACCACCTTTATTACCTGTGCGAATCCGATAAAACAATGAGGTTTTAATTAACCATTACGGTGGTATATGTTTAAATTAAATTGTTTCGTTTGATTAGAGAGTGTTTATCAATCTGTGAGTCGCGACCTAAGGTTGCGTGACCCCCCTAGGGGGGGTCACGCAACCTTAGTCGGGGGTCGCCGGCAGAAGGAAAAAGGCAAGGTAGACTTCAATAAAAACATAATTTTAGTGAGAAGGATGGGCTTGTTTAATTTTCAAAAATGAATTAAATCGTGGTGCTATTTTTGAAACGTTAACAATCAAATCATTTTCTAATTGAAGTCTATTTCTCTTTTTAGTTTTAATGTCCACCATTGAAGAGAATGTCAGTTCACACAGGTATGAAGTGGCGAATGGTGCTAATAATTTTAGAGCTTCCCTTGCTAGCTCTGGATATTCTTGTTTTCTTTTCATCCAAAACACGTCGACACTTTGGGAATAAAATTATATTTCATGCATGCCGTCAGCAGCTAAATCTATGAGGCATTCTTTTAAATTTGTGGAGAGATCAGCCAGTTCTGTTGACTTATCCAAGAAAGAATTTAGAATCCATCTACGCCCATTGTCAGATTCAGAGTGTAAGTCGGGAAAGTATACTAATAGTTTAACTTGTAAATTATGCAAACTCTGTATCATGCAAGGAATGTGAGCACTTACCACAAGCGTCTGGTTTGATGTATTATCTTTAACAATCTTCTGAACAGATGGAAAAGAGACAAATATATGGTTTTGGAGAGAGGTTGGCCATAAATAAAGTTTTGCATGAAATGCTTTGACTTTATCTTTAGCTGTTAAAATATTTTCTTCTCTACCTTGGAGGTTTTTGTTCAAATTATTAAGGTGGTTAAAAAGATCTGCCAGAAATGCTAATTTGAAGAGCCAAACACGGTCAGAAAAATGATAAGTGTATTCAGACTTAGTATATTGCAAGAACATTAATAATTCAGCGGTCAGTTCTAAGACTCTTGGTAGTACCTTTCCCTTGTAAAGCCACCTGACCTCTGTGTGATAAAGGAGATTGTGGTGAAGCGCGCCCATATCTTCACAAACGATTCTGAATAGCCGAGTTTGCAAGGCTTTACCTTTAATAGAATTCACAATTTTTATTACCTGCTTAAGCACGTCATTTAAATCAGAAGGTAATACTTTTGGTAATAAAGAAAATCATTATTTTAGTATTTTAATTTATAAATTCTTTGTCTGTCTGACAAGGTGGTCGCCAGAATTTTTCAACCTGTAAGGGGGTCGCGAAATCAATAAGATTGAAAAACACTGGATTAGACAAACGAAACAACATTTTAAATGCTTTGAATATATTTTTACCAGAGTGGTGACTGAAAATCTTTCCTTAATTCGTATTTTGTTGCAATAAAGTGGGATCTAGATAGTGCCGTAGGCACGTGTCACTCCCGGAATGCCAGACCTTATTTTTAGACCATGGTGAGAACTATGTACCTACCTATATTTTTAGACCATGGTGAGAACTATGTACCTACCTATATTTTTAGACCATGGTGAGAACTATGTACCTACCTATATTTTTAGACCATGGTGAGAACTATGTACCTACCTATATTTTTAGACCATGGTGAGAACTATGTACCTACCTATATTTTTAGACCATGGTGAGAACTATGTACCTACCTATATTTTTAGACCATGGTGAGAACTATGTACCTACCTATATTTTTAAAACCTCAGAATTAGGCAGACTTTCCTTCAAGAATGTGTAAGGTCGCTAAGCAGAGAAGCTAAGCTACGAAACTATGTGTAGGTACTTCATTTCGTTTAACCCTTGAATGCAAGAGGAAAAACAAATGACCTGTACCAAAACACTTTACTGAATAATAATACCTTTTACTGAGACTTGCTGAATCCAAATATCCTGAGCAGTGAGTGGTTCGATTCTAGATACACTGTTTACCGTCGCGATAGAGTTTGCCACGATAATACTAAAAAAGATGGCGGTGGAATTCTTTTGGTTTAGTCCTATCTCTTCCCCTTCCCATCTCTTCTTCTATGCGTTTATACCTACAAAAAATTCCCATCTCTTGCCCCTACCATAAATCTCTCAAAACTTTAAGTTTCTGTCGTTAAAACACAGTTATACTAAATCGCAGGTGATTATTATATTTACACTTTAAGATAGTTAATTGATTCAGGCGTGACTTTGCGGAAATCCATTATAAAATACAATAGACGACGTATATTTAGTAACTTAATCCGCGTAACTGTTCTTAATGAGTCCTAAAGAACCCTGTAAGAAATCGACACGTGTTTCATCCCTCAACGAGGCGTCTTCAGGAAGGCGATTGACTTGTTGCAAACTCGGACGCGACGTGTGGACACGACAAGCGTTGAGTGCGGTGGCTTCCTGAAGATGCCTCGTTGAGAGGTGAAACACGTGTCGATTTCTTACACGGTTCTTTATGACTCATTAAGAACAGTTACGCGGATTAACTTACTAAATATACGTCGTCTATTGTATTTACACTTTAATAATACAGAGTAAGAAACAAAACTAAGTTGATTCCTGTAATATGTTAAATATTGTGTGAAAAATGTACATAAACTTCGCGTCATGTAAAAAGAGCGCTTACGTGAACTGCAGTAAGCGTCCAGCGTTCTTTTGACGTGACGCGCACTCTACATAGATTATATATTTTTTATTTTTTTTAAAACCCATTTCAATAATACTAAATATTCGCAGATGAGTTAAATATGGTAACACTTAAAAAAATGCCTAACATAGTAAGAAAAACTAAGATGATTCCTGCGACATGTTACTTATTGTAAATGTATGTAGATTATAATATATTTTTATTTCTTGTTAGAATCTTTTTCTATAATAATAAATATTCGTAAATGATTTATTATATGGTTACATTAAAAATATAGTTACCAAGTAAAAACAAAACTGAGATGATTCCTGTGATACGTTAATTATTGTGAATGCAGAATATATATTTTTTAATTCTTGTTAAAACTAAAACCAAGAATATTTTATTTTTTCGTTTTTAATTCATTTTTCTGCTTGAGTTTTGTTTCGTCCGTGACGGTACTGTTGAGTGATTTATGGCAGGGTGAAGAGATGGGAAATTTTTGTAGGTATAAAAGCATAGGGGAAGAGGACAGAAGGGGAAGAGATGGGACTAAGCCATGTCACAGCTGTCTCACGGTGTGACTGTTATTAACATTTGCTAATTCAATAACAATATATTATTATATTTATTTTAAAACCGTCACATATAGGCCGGTTTCCGTGTCCTTATGTTTTGGACAAATAAATGATTTTATCTTTTTATCTTTATCTTAGAAACACATTAAATCCAAATTTCATGGTTTGACAGCTCGACACGTTACCCTAATAAATAACAAAATATCCTATTTCTTTAAAATTGTAAAACAATATTGAACCTCTTAGAATCCCATTCCATTTAACTTAAACCAAAGCAGGGATCATCAAAATGCGACTCTCAAAGTTAGTGGTAAACAAGCGTGCTCTTACATGAATATAACAAAGTAAGGTAAAGAAATCAACTAACAAATAGAAATCTAGAGTAAAATTAAAACAACAACTTATGAGCCATTCAAAAGGCATGCAAAGCCAATGCTCCCGTTGATGTTACTATCTATTATCCTATAACTGTAGTTATAATTATTGGATTAATCGTTTTGTTATCTCTGATTTCATGTTGTATGTTTTGATTTAATAATTATTATATTCGCTTTGTCAAACTTAATGTTGTACCTAGATTATAGGAGAATGATTTGGTCTCCTATAATTGGAAGCGCACACTGTATTTGTACCTATTCTTATGTAGATTATAAACGTGCATGTAATTGTGTAGCCTCTGTTGGAGATCCAATAAATAAATAAAGAATTCTAGCAGCTAGCTAAAATTCTTTAATATGTTCTGCACTAAAATATTTGTATGTTTTATAATAAAATTTATACAAATTATAACTCGTCGTCAGTCTCAAAAGATTGACCATCCCTGGACCCAAGGGATCGTATATTTGTGCAGCCAGTATCTGGAAAACATTTAGTCGGGCTCAAGCAATTCAAATGGACCCTTTTAAAACAAATGAGAAGTTGTACACAAAAACAGCCATAAACCTATTCTGCGAAACTGTGGGACGGGGGCCAAACGGTCAACGTGGTATTTTTTAGGAACTTAGGGAACTGAAGAAGAAAGTCGAGGCAGTTGGTTCTGGATCACGAAAGACTACGGACGCGCGAGTCCCGGCTTGTTAAGTTAGAGGGGTTTTGAGACCACGATAGGATACGGACGTCCGAGTCTAGGCTAGTTAAGATAAAAGGCTTGGTGCATTTAAGAGCGTTTACGCCATCCGTGCACTGTTTTACTCAAAATCAGTACTTTTCGACCCAGTTAATTTTATCTGACTACAAATATCCTTAGTAAAAAACTTAGTTAAAAAAAAAAAACATTTTAAGTTCCCAGGTAAGGTATGAAAGTTTTGATATGGAAGTTATCAGACAATGTATTTATAATGAACCCTTTATTGGTTATCTGATGTTGAGAAAAGTCTTGCAGGTAGCCCTCAGTGATAGAGGTACCTATAGGATGAAATCATACATCTGTCTTTTTTGGTATGCTGAACAATAATGTTTGAATAATGTACAAATTGTCAGTATAAAGTACTCTTGTTAGTACTGGGAATTTTATTTGTAATTTTCTGCCAATCAAATATGGTGGAGGTCTCACTGCCCTAGAGGGGTTAAATAACAGTTTTAGGTTCAGAATGAAACTGAATTTTCTATTTTGTTTGAGTCTGAAGTTTATATTTAAATTATTTGTAAATTGTAATGCATTTTAATTCATCTCAGTATTTACTTGTAATGGTGTTAAGAGTTAATATATTAAGTTTGATAGCTAACAAATATGTAGTTTATTGTATCTTTGTACCCACAACTAACGACAGGATCAGTGGCATGTAAATATTTTGTCGGCATATGGTTGATGCATTCCGGTACCAGTTTGTTGAATTGTTGTTTTGGAGTGTAGATTAAGCCGGGTTGTTATTGAGGTCCACCAAAACTATTCGTTTTCATTATTGAGTGATTCCTGTTATTGTAGTTAGTTGTAGGATGTTTTAATTTGTTATTTAATATAATAGATCAACTCCTAGTGTACTAGTTTTACATTTTCTCAATAGGACCGGTAAGTTTTCTTTATTATCCTGAGTGAGTGTCTTGTGGTTTTAATATTTATTGATTAATTGTTATTGTTTGTTGCAATGAAGTTATATGCTCGAGTTTGTTAAATGTATCTGTTTGTTTATCAAATAGAGTAAGTAGAAATTCGTTAGAGATGATATTACTTTTGTTCTGGTTTTAGTTTGGTGGAAGTGAACATTGACATTGTCAGGTATTTTGTTGCATCAGCCAAGTCTGTCAACAGTTTGTGTATGTCTTATTTATTTATTTATTCACTCCAAACATACAAATATCCTTATAGGCTAGACCCTTACCCTACTGATCCTATGATTATGAAGAACATAGGCATAGGATCAGTCATTGCTTTCCCTATGACAGAGGTAACCAGTGCAATTTGGTTCTGGAATATCTCAATCTCTTGTTCCCTCAGTTTAGAGGAGTCTGAGAGTAAGGCATATGCCTTATGAATAAGTATTTAGGGGGTCCATGAATCATTTTGACATAGTATCTTGTACTAGTATTTGAATGCATGAGTGTAAAATTACACAATTTTGCTTTATTGTTTTAATTTTCAAAATAGATATCATTTATCAATTTATGTCAGGATAATTAAGTCACCTAGTGCTTAGGTAAGACACTGAGTATGATTGAAGTGATTTCTTTTAATTAGTTATATTTGTTTGTTAAAAATAGTAACTCAGCGATATAGCCATGAATATAAGTATAATAGCATTTTAATGGGCTGGTGTTTATATCAGTAACAGATATGTGTAACATTAGCTGATAAGGAGTAATCAGTCAAGGTGGACTGTGCTTCCATAATATTATTATCCTTGATGTCAAGCTAGATCACACATGGTATTGGTTTAACATGTTATGATCATCTCATGCTAAGCATGTGCACGCTATGCCAAATATGTACCAGCTAACAACATACAATCAATGTTGTTAAGAGTATCCCGTACTCGCTGATAACAATCCAGTTAGTGGGGTAGAATCCCGCACTCACTATAGGGAGTATAATGCTTTTGCAAGTTTATATATATCAAACAGACAATGTGCAGGGTTAAGTAAGCCTGTCTCGCAACCTTCATGCTCGAAAATTAGAAGCATATAGAACCACCTTTTTACAATTTCACCAAGGTCATAGAAATGGGACTTACCTCTTATGATGAGTACATACCAGCGTTAGCTATTTAGAGTAACATCGCTAAGTGCATCACGTGCCGCATTGGTAATTTCTCATCCAGCAAGTAACGTGAAATTAGCGTTGCTGAGGACATCTCGTGTCGACTCGAGGGGTAATGGTGAAAATCGCATACCAGCTAGCTATGTACAGTAACATCGCTAAGGGCATCACGTGCCTCTCTGGCAGCTTCTCATCCAGCTAGTAACGTGGAGGTAACGTTGCTGAGGACATCTCGTGTCGACTGGAGAGATAATGTTTTAACAAGTTTGCAGCACACATGCAATAAACAGTGCCCATATTTGAAAATTTGGTACTCTGACGTGTCAAAAGTAAGCAAACGTGACAGTAAGAAGAACCAGTACCAAGGACAGTCGATATTAATTAAAAATATAATGAGTGGGGGTTGAATCTCGCGCTTGTACACACAGCCGGGGGCTCGGGGGGCTGGGGGGGCTCGGGGCCGCCTCCGCGCGGTGCTGTCGCCCTTTTACCTGGTAGCCCTCGGAGAACAGATGAGTGTCGTCATCAATCTTGTTTAACTTATCAGCACTGAACTTTACAAATTCAATTTAAATACAACTCATTATAATTTACAGGTTGGGGAGGTACTTCACTTTCCAACCAAAATACACTTAAAAAAAGCTTATAAGTTATTTCGATTGTGACCCTTAAATAGTAGAGCGGTGGAAGTGGTCGACGTATTCAATCGTATCAATGCAAAATTGGCGCGGTTGGTATCGATGCGGTTGATATCGGTGCGGTGTATCGGCCAGGGCTCGGATAACGGTATATTTTTCGAAACGTTATCGTCTTAAAAACCTAAAGAACGAATTGTTTCGGTTACGTTCGAACGGAACGTTTTTGAAGAAGAATCAAATTTTATTCGTTCTCGGTTAATAAAACGTTTTTAACCGTTTTTAATCATTATTGGGTTGATCGATAGGAAATTCGCAACACAACCCTAATCAATACGTAAGCAGCAAATGCATTGGAATAAATGAAGTTATAAAATGAAGATAAGGTACAATTTAACTAAACAAGTTCATCCTTGTCGGCGCAAGTACCGTGCGCGTTTACGTCCTGCGGAATAAACCGGTTATTGAAAATGTTCTCATTTCGTTTTCGTTCCGAACAAAATGTTGTAAAAAGAAGAACGAGAACTATTAGAGACGTTTTAAAAACGTTATTTTATATAACGTTTCCGAGCCCTGGTATCGGCTCGCCCAACAGCCGCGTCCGGACCTCTTCGCAATGTAATCAGCAGCCCGTTTGATTGGCACCAAAAAGCTTGTTAACTGATTTTGCAACGCCTGATGTGACGCGAGACAAAAGCAACGCGATATAGTACATTACTGTCGCGGCCTGTAACCAGGGGCATTGATGGACAAACGTGAAAATGTTTGCCGAGGCACACATACACGAGTCCATCAATGCCTGGTTGCGGCCAAGGCTTGTGCAGTAGGTACTTTTCTCAAATAATGAGCCGAAATTCAAACTAAGTGAAATAATTATAAATTCCAGAATCAATGACGAACAACGATAATTTTTCACGCCAATATGTTCATTTGTTTCTTTTTTTATTCTAAGCAGCTCTATTCGTAAGGCAAATCGAAAGACCGTAAGTATTTATATTGATTTATAATTTTTGACGTGAAAACGTCTTTTCGCTCGGAGTACTGGTACCTACTATTCAATATTACTGACCGTCAAAAACTTGTAAGATTTCAATCGCTTTTATCTACAAGACTTTTAAAGCTAGAGTAATGGTGGAGCACGCAAAAGATAGGTATTTTTTATAACAACGTTGAGGCAAGATATAGTTTGCCTATGACGTCACATCGTGAGGGCAGGCGCATGCTCGCGGCCCTCTATTTTTCACTGTGCACTGTGTGCAAAAATGTGTTCAGCTAGAACGGTGATTCTGATGTCACTCTCAAGAGTTAACAAAGGACTACCAGGACCTAAAGAGATATAACAATAATATTTCGTAAAATAGGGGTAAAAATGCACATAAAGTTGACAATAGCAAAATAATTTCATAGACTCATATCGTCCGTAAATCTACTCAAAAATTTAAAAAATCCTAGTCGAAGAAAGCTTGCATCATAAGGAATGCAATGAGCCTAAAAAATCTATTGACGAACCAATACTACTTTTGGTGTAGAAAAAGAATACAGAGTATTATAATATTCATTTAACACATACATGTTATCAAAATACATAAAAGATCGTATCAAATTCAGCACATTTAGTAATTTACATACTTACACAATCAAACTTATATAGAAATTACAAAATACTTAAGACTTATGCAGAGGTTGATACTTGTAGACAGTTGTGGACTCGTGAAACACGCTCCACAAAACGTTCGTTTACTGAGCGGGCCGCCGCGCGCGCCGACGGGTGGCGGACGCGACGTCACGAAGGCTTTCCATTCGGGTCGATAACATAACGTGATTGTGTTCCTAAAGCGACAGTCACATATCTACAGCAACACCTTCATCTGCAGCTACTCGAACCTCCTCGCTGCCGTCCCTGACGGTACGCCACCGGAATGTCTCCGCATTCCGATACATTCCCGGTATATTCCGGAACTCTACCGGCGCGCTGCCGGCTCCAAGGTGCGATGCCATTCCATTGTCTCATAACATTCACAGATAAGACTACTATGAAATCTTATCGACCAGAAGTAAAATTTCATACGTGACGTTAAGAGCGTTTACGCCATCCGTGCGCTGTTTTGCTCAAAATCAGTACTTTTCGACCCAGTTAATATCCATCAAACATTATTTTAAAACCAAATTAATTACTAATACTTTTAGGAAATATTGTTGTCTAAATACTTAGTTAGGATTTTTTTAAGATTAATAGAGTATTTGTGGATTCTATCAAGATAACTGAACAGAGGTATCGATAATTTCACTTCGAGCATCAATTTAGAATAAATAAAAATAATATTATTTAATTTAGTGAAAATGGCTATTTTCCTATTATGAATTTGACGTTTTTCTCCAAAAATTTTGATTGTCTAACTAAATCGTATTATTTTTAATCGCGATTTAAAATGGTGTGGAATAGAATTAGTTGTCATGAACTAAAATTCACACCAACAGCTCGATTTCAGGTGCAAAAACAGTACTGTATCTTTTTTTTCTTTTCTTGATGACGTGTTGCGCTTGTTGCTCGGAGTAATAATAAGATTAGGCATAACAATTTAATCAATCATATTATGATTTATCAAATTGTTATGCCTAATGTACCTAACACGAGAAGAAGCATAAGATAAATAAACTGTTTCATTTAAATATTATAAAATTATAATTTAGAGGAATTAGAGGATTTAAATTCCAATTAAATATTTACTATAAATTATTGCTCTAAATTGGACGGATCGAAGTGGTTTAGTTTGACTATAAGCAGAGCGAACGCGCCAACTCTACGCACACATGTACGCGTGCTTCTGTGTGAGTGATTTTTGCGAAGAATTTACCTAAACTTGACTTCCCGCGCTAGACGTAAACGCTCTTAACACATACAGTGGGTTGCCAAATTAATAGGGACAGTCACATTTTTTATCAATTTCTTACTTTGGGCGCACTTGACTGCAGTTTTAAGTGGGAAAAGCATTCCAGGAATGTATTATTTATTTTCGTCATGTCTCCGTAACTCAAATTTTAAGTGGATGTTGAGATTTAAAGGGTATATTTAATTACTACAATTTTTTAAGTTACGTGAGAGCCGTAGTGCACTTAAGACGCTAATTAGTGAAAGATGAATTTCATTATTATAACAAAGTTATTTTTATACTGTGCAACAAAATTTTGATTAAATGTAAGTATTGTTATTATGTTATTATAAAATTCAATTTTTTATTATATGATGGTAAAAATAATATTTATTTTAATTTTTTTGCTTTCAGTATGGGTCTGGGGTGCGAAACGACCCAAAAAAAAAAAACAACGAATAAAATCCTACCTCTGTACACCAGTCATTCCCAAAGGAAAATAGCAGACATTACTAGTGTTTCTAAGTCGGCAGTCACTAAAATAAAAATTAAATTGGACCTAAATGAGCCAATTTCGCCTAAGAAAAAAGACAATGGCGGCAGAAACCGCATCACTACCCCATGTTCGGATAGGAAAATTTGAGATATCTGTTTGCAAAGCAGAAATAAAAGTGCTTTACTGTTAACTCAGTTAGTCCAGGAATCGGGAATACCAGTCTCCAAGAGAACTGTGCAGCGTAGATTGACAGAGGAAGGCATCACATGCCATCGTCCTGTGAAAAAACCACGGTTGACTGATGCAATGTAGAAGAAACGCCTTGCCTGGGCTCGGAAACACCACCAAAAGATGGTTAAGGACTTTCCAGTCTTTAACCATCTTTTAAGGTCAGTTTGCATTATTACTGGTATTTTACACCACTTAAAATAATCATTTTCAAAATAATAAACCACTTTCTTTTTTTTTTTTCAGGTGTGTGACGCGGATGAGTTAATATTCGAGATTCTAGCCGACAAGAGCAGCATCGTCAGGGGACGTCCAGGAGAAAAATACCACCCTGACTGCATCGTGGAGAGGGTAAAACACCCTGTTGAAATAATGGTGTGATCTGTTATAAGCGCCAAGGGGGCTGGGCGCCTGTACATTGTCCAGGGAACCATGAAACAAGACCAGTACAGACAAGTTTTACAAACTCGCCTGGTACCGATACTTGAAGAATGGTTCCCTGATGCTGAGAAATTTATGTTTATGCCTGATTCAGCGCCATGCCACAAAGCCAGAAGCTTTACCAAGTTCTTGGTAGACCACAACATTCCAGTTTTTATCTTGACCTGGTAATTCTCCTGACATGAACCCCATATAAAGTTTATGGGAGATTACCAAGGCCTAAATTGCCAAAGAAATAACCACCAAGGTCAAGCTGATAGAAAAGCTTATTAATGTTTGGCATCACAACCCTAAGATAAAAGAAAGTGCCAAACAGTGCATAGAAAGCATGCCCAGGCGTATAGAAGCACTAATTGAGGCGAAAGGAAATGTCACAAAGTACTGATTACTACTAAGTAACATTTATTTTCGCCTATTTATGTACTTTATTATTATTATTTATTGTTATTTTGCTCTTATTTTACTTCCTTAATAACAGTTTTGTATAATTAAAGCTTTTATCTTTAAAAAAATGTGTTTTCCTAATTAATTTAAGACTCTTACTTCACAAATACAACATTTTCGTGACTATCCCTAATAATATGGCAACCCACTGTACATGAATGATTTAAGAAACACATGAAAAAGTAAACAATCTGCGATGAGTACCTAGGTATCGTTTCAGTCAATAGAGATGATGAAAATAAAAAAAGGTTGTTTTGTTGTTGACTCACCAGTCACTGAGTGTCACCAACATTACAAGCGCACTAAGCGCACTGAATTATCTGTAAGTAGTCACAATAGTGGGCTAGTGGCCGCCATCGCCAGAGCGTCTAGTGCACGGCTTTATCAGGAAAGCGCAAATGATAATTATCAACTACAGTTGTCGCGTTTTAGCATGGCAATAGTGGTCATTGATCACCTACATTTTCTAACATTTTTTTATTTCAAAAACTGAAATAAAGTCTATTAACGTCCTGAATCAATATCTATCGCGATCTTCAACATGTGCCAATAACGAAAAACCATACATAGTTTATTGTTTGCGTTCCTATGGAGGGATATTAGGGAAAACCTAATGAACGCTATTGCTATGCTTAAACACGATAACCATAGGTATTCGTAATATTCCGTGTTCATGAGATGACGCGCACCTGTCGAAATACTTTTTTTAAATTGATTCCAATCCAATATATAAATGTATAATTAATTACCGCATAACCACCCCCACCATCTTCCCTTCTCATCACTCGTCGCTTGGCCTCCCCCTCCTCCCTCGCTCGGCCCCTCCGCTCTCTTTATTGGCGAGTGTATCGAGTATCCACTTCAGCTGCCAATCTTCATTAGTTTCTACTTTTAACGTTTGTCAACGAGGTTAATCGAGGGTCATTTTCTTGTTATAGAATCAATTTTAAATATTCAAATTAGAGTATATAGGTCCTAAAAAAAAATGTCATATGTTATGTCATCTTTGTATAAAAAAGGTAGACGCTGGTTCTCTAATTGCAGCACTGGAATAAATATTTTACAATTTTGGAGTTCCATGGGCTATTCTTTGCGATAACGCTACCGTTTTCCGTAGTAACCGTTTTGTTAATTTCCTCAGATCCTTTCACGTCGACTCACCAATCTATGCACCTTACTATACACCTCAGCCCAACACCGTAGAACGATATAACCAAAGTGTCGTCACATGTCTAAGCATCTTAGTCGGTGAAAATCAAAGAAATTGGTCTAAATTATTACCCAAGGTCAAATTATACCTCGATTCTTGCATTAACTTAGCTACAGGTTTCACCCCAAACTTCCTTATGCTTGGTTGAGAAGGTCTTATAGATCCTGCTCGTGTGCGTGGATAGACTCGAAGCACCAATTTAGGACAAATGTCGGTCTCAACACGCGTCTAATCTATCTTCCCTCGCACAGGTTTACGCCAAAGTCACCGATAACCTTTCTATGGCTTCCTCCGTAATTCTCGAACTTACAATACAAACCGTTCGGCTGTCACCCTTAACGTAGGTGACCCTGTATGAAGACGAAATTTCTCCAGGTCCCCTGGAACAGATTATTTCTCTGGAAAGCTTGTCCCACGCTTTGTTAAGTGTCGTGTGACTAGGGTTATCTCTAGGACCACCTATGTTCTTAAGGATTGTGATTCCGTCCATTCCGGGTCATACCATATAAAGGATATCCTGAAATGATCGCCTTTCTTATCAGGCGCCAACTTCGTTCATTGAAATATGCTTAGTAGCGGATATGTTCCCCCAAAATTCGTGGTTTCTTTACATTTCCTAATCACGTAGACTAATTCAGATAAATTGACGTTCAATTTATCTGAATTAGTCTACGTGATATTGACATTGGTTTTGCTACTAATTCCACGTTTCCTGCCCATAATCTTTTTGGTAAGCATACCCCTTTCCTTTCTTATTAAGTTTGGCTCTCTCCACTTTTGAATATATGCGTTTCTGTGCCACTATGTAGGTAAGGACGGGGATGAGCACCCTACAGGTAGGGTCATTTAATTGCTAGATTGAAGTCCTTATTTTTTTGACTGAGGTTTTTTGACTCGGGCTCATTTTTTAACCTGGTGTTCCTCCTCTTGGACTTAGGGTCTTATTTTTAACTTAATGTCCTCCCTTTTTGACCTCAGTCTGTATTATTTTTCAGACTTCAATCGGTATTTTCTTCTTATTTTCAGTCGTTATTTCCTTTTTACCATCTATCGATAATTTCTCTTTATTCTAGGCTAATATTTTCTCTTTACTTTAGCTTATAGCTTCTTTGTTTTGTTTGTTTGGTTTTCAGTGCTCTCTGCGTTGTAGCATTCCTCGGCCTCATTTCTATGCCTGATTGCCGAAGTGCACTCCGTATCCCACCATGGAGGTGAAGGTATTTTGTCACGGGCACTGTTTTTCAGCGGAAAGCAGGAATCCTTCATAACAGCTTTTGGCGTGGCAGTGACCAGAAAGATCTAATAAACTGGAATTTAAATTTGGAAGAGCATCAATTTTATCCTCCAATAATGATACAATTTTGCCCAATCTGGTTTGGACAGGTTATATTTCAAAAGTGGAGGGGAAGTTTATCTAAATAAGTCTTATTAACCAAAGATATGACAATAGCATGTGGGTCACTACCATGCGACAAGGTCGTACATTCCCAATGGGTCGGGTCGAAGCTGCTAAATCAACCGAACAAAATTTTAAATCCACACAACTCTTTTGTTGACCGGGAGAAGATCTGCGTGTGGGCAACCATCATTGAGAATGCAGAGATCCAGATCGTCCAAGATTTTAACCAAAGCAGGAACAAAGGCATCACAGCGTTCGGACCTCCATCTGTAATGGTGGCAGTTGAAATCACCCATGACCAAAATTGATCCATGAATTTTATAAAAAATGTTTTTATTAAATAGTAAACAAAATCATGATGAGGGTAAGCATTATATATCGAAAACACTGTAATGCCTTCTATACTTCCCGCCACAATACTCATGTCATCTGTGAGCGTAGGTAAAGGGAAGGGCAAAAGGGGGGTCGATTGTTGACTAGGAGAGCCGATCCACCATTGCCATCAGATCTGTCACATCTGAGAATGTTAAAGTGTGGCATACGAAAGCTAAGACTTGGGGTGAGCTAAGTCTCAGCTATGGAACAAGCCAATGGCTTGTATTTATTTAAAAGAAATATGAGGTCGTGCTTTTTATGCCACACGCTCATCACATTCCACTGAAGGAATATTTGGCGAGACGCCATTTTTAATTTGTAGAAGAAGAGAAATAAGTTTTTCGGCAATGTTGGACGGTGTACCTACTGTTACTTCTTCTTCTTAAGATTATTCTTTCGAAGTAACAGTAGGTAAAAGTTTTATAAGGAGTTCGATAATAGAACTCGTATTGTTAGAAGAGACATTATTGTAATTAAGAGCGCAGCCATTGTGCTGTGAGGGTTAAGGATAACTATCTGCTGATAAGCAGCTTTGTCATAAGATGGGCAAAGAGGGGCATGGGTCCCGGGTTTAAGTGTCACAGTTTTGCGAAAATTGTGGAGTCTTGGTGACATTGGCATAATTAAGAATGAGAATAATAAGAATAAGAATAATTTATTTGTTCAAAAATATACAGACATAAATAATATGGTGATACACTATAAAACACTTAATTCTATGATCAGATATTGAAACATCTGTGGAATCAATTTTATTACGGGAAGTTGTAGGAATCATTTTGCTAGCCTCAACATAAGAAATGCATTTTTCAGCCATAGCAGTCTTAATGGCTCTCTGTTTACCATGCTCGGGGCATGACTTGCTATCTATATGGTAGTACTTGTCCATCAAAAGTGTGAACACGACTTTTGATGGACAAGTACTACCAAATCGGGTAATAATTTTGCTGTTGTTATTTTGATGTTTCAGTAAGTTTCCACTCATTAACTCCGTATCTTCGAGTTTTATATTAAACCGGCTAAGTTTCTGTATTTGCCCGCAGCCTGAGAGCATAGATAAATAAGTTATAGCTTCTTCTTCCGTAATATCTGAGGGAACACCGGTAACAACACCCATCCTTGTGATATTAAATGTAGGAATTGATGCAGCATAATAATATTTAGACTACAAACGGTTTACTAAGAGCATCCTGAGGGGAAGCAAACTCTACGGAGACATGGTTTCTACCAACTCTGTTCACACCACCACGAACAATGTTCGCAATGTTGTTATCCATGAGGAATTTACCAAAGTTAACGGGATGTAGGGTAGCGCCAGCATTGAATTTCTTGTTGAATCTCTATACGAGAAACGTGGACATCATAAGGGGCCTTATCCATTACCGAGTATTTAATACGACCAATTTGGCTTTTTGGTTGCTTACTTGGAAGGGCACGAGTCAGGGTTTCATCGTCAACGGGACGTTTGCGTGAGCTTTGTTGTGCTGGTGTAACATCTATCTCTGTAACGCTACAGACAACATCCGCGAATTGAGCTAGAGCATTCGGAGAAAAGGGAGCAAAGGAACCTGGAATATCTGGGGGTTCAGGGTCAGGGGGTTTATTCTCGCCCATCTTGGATGAAACTAGACTTAAGACCAGACCGTATTTTATCAAGCATAATTTATTAACATTGCCGTGTATCTACATTTATGAGATTGCTAGCTTTGCAAGAACTAACAAGTATCTTTTTGAAAAGTACAGAAGTAAGCGGCATGGTGACAAAATTTGTTGCAAATCCAACAATACGGCTTTATATGCCAAGAGCATTTTCAGTATGGCACCACGTGTTTATAATCATTTACCTAAGTCTATACTAGAAAGTCCATCCACCGATGATTTTAAAAAGAAATTAAAAAGATTTTTGCTGTGTAAATATTATTATAGTATTCAGGAATTTTTAATTGAGGATGTAAAGACATACTGTATGGAAATATGATATATGTGAATAATGCACTAGTTTAATTATTGACGTTATTATTACTATTTATTTATTATTTATTTTTGACATTTATTAGAAATATATTTTGACAATTATTTATTAATGATGACATTTTAATTATTACTAGTGACATTTAATTTAACAAATAAACTTAATTTACCTATACTATTAATTATTTGACATTGTTCATTGTTAGTATTTGCGTTAAAAATATTGTTATTGTTTACTATGAATGATGGTTGCTTGGCTAAGTGTACGATAATGTAATGTGATGTATTGAAATATGATGTAGACAAAACATGTGATGTAGACAGAACATGTAATTTGCATGCCATAAGGTGTAATATGGTTGAACTGTGCTCTATTTTTTAACAACTTTATTTTATTACCCATATTAGCAAATAAATAAATTTGAATTTGAATTTGAATTTAAAAAAAGACAATACAAACTGTTACAAATACAAAAACAACACACTTAAATAGTATCCAGTCACAAAATATTTAATTTGTCATATCGTCGGCGTAGGTGGAGAACTGATAGTCCGGTCAATTTAGACATTCGAAGTTACATAAAGTCCCAACAAGCTGAATTTCTGTGAAGTTGTTCAAAACATAATTATAAACAATGTCTAGAAGTTCCCCATCATTCCCCTGTAAGGAAAAAATTTTATTCAAGGTCAAAGGTCAAAAAAATGAGTTTTTCGCGATTTTCAGCAAAACGGTAAGTTTTATCATAAAAGTACCTCAGACAAAAATTGTAGATCATAAAATTATCTATAAAAAATGTATCAATACTTTTTTTCTTACGAGCCACCGTTTCTGAGATATAACGATTCAAAAAGTTATTAAAATTGTTATCGTCATAATATGCACACGTTTCCACGCCACCTGTGAGGTAGTGTACTTAACGCGTTTTTTTTAACGTGGTTTCCCCAGTAGGCCTACTCCTAGCTCCAGTGGAAGGTTTTAAAAAATTTGCATAGCAATCTCGATGATACTTAGCTTCAGCAGCAACTAAATCATATTCAAATTCGACTCGAGCAAGAACAGCTTTTGCTAAAGCATCGTCACGAGCCCGAGCTGTTTCCAGAATTGAATCTTTAAATTGAAGTGTACTTGGCTGATTCGACGCCGAAAATCTGAGGATTTTCTTCTTTCACTCTCTTCATTTAATTTCTCGCCACAAAATAAGCATAGTTCTTTCTTTCTTTCTTCTAGTACGAGGAGGACTTGCTGTGGATGTACTGGGTTCTTGTTCTTCACGTTGTCTTTTATTAGCTGCAGCAATAGAAGACTTTCGAGTATAATTTTTACGGCAATTTTCATGTATTGTCACAGATTTCTGATTTTTGAGATATTCCGAAAAATCATCAGCTCTTTAATATAAATTTTTAATTTATAAAACTCAAAACAGCTTGTGCTGTTTTGAGTTTTATATTAAAAATGTCTGAATATTGTTTTATTTGTGCTAAACTTTTAACTGAAAGTGAAGTTGTTACTGTTGAACGTGGTATGAAGACATTAATTAATGCAAGTATCGAAAGAGCTGATGATTTTTCGGAATATCTCAAAAATCAGAAATCTAAAATCAGAAAGTTCAAAAATTTCATGTTTCCTATTTTTGTTTTAAGGAGAGATCAGCAGTTTTTTCTTTATGTAATTTTGTGTTAATAAAATGTATGGTGACTCATCTTTTTTTTACTTTCATTTAAGGAGTATTACATTGTCTATTAAATACAATTTATTGCATTAACCTAGCATTTTTAGTTTCCGAGATTTTTAGGATTCTTTAAGTGACCCGGATTCATTGCTCTCGAGTGTAGGTTTGGATAAACACGTGTTTTCACTACAGAGTGACGCTCAAGACTAACAGTATTTCATTTATTATAGCAGGTATAAGACCCTAGCCACGCACACAATAGAACAAGAGACAGATGTCTCGAAGTTACACTGGCTTAAAGATTAAGGGACTGGGTTTCATTTTACCTGATATTCTTGTAGTTAAAACTTATGTATATTTTATATTGTAAGTATAAGTTACAATGACCGATAGAAAAATATTTAAACATTTAATATATAATATATATATATATATATTATGTATATATATATATATATATATTATAAATATTATATAAAATATTACAACTCTAGATGTATATACGTGGCGTACTCATGCATATTATGACGATAACAACTTTTATAACTTTTTGAATCGTTATATCTCAGAAACGGTGGCTCGTAAGAAAAAAGTATTGATACATTTTTTATAGATAATTTTATGATTTACAATTTTTGTCTGAGGTACTTTTATGATAAAACTTACCGTTTTGCTGAAAATCGCGAAAAACTCATTTTTTTGACCTTTGACCTTGAATTAAATTTTTTCCTTACAGGGGAATGATGGGGAACTTCTAGAAATTGTTTATAATTATATTTTGAACAATTTCACTGAAATTCAGCTTGTTGGGACTTTATGTAACTTCACTCTCATTTTTTGGTCTAAATTGACCGGACTATGAATAACTCAAATTTTCTAGTTTGGAGAAAATTGCGATTTACTGTTTTTTTTTTAATTTTTGGTGTCATTTATAAATGGGAGACAAACGAAACTCTTTCTAGAAGAAAAAAACTAAAAAAACGAAGTTATCAAATTTTGCCATAACATAATATTGTAAATATACTGGAGTGAGCTACTTTTTAAGGTTAATTGTTTTGTTTTTCTACGCGTCAGATGCATATGACAGAGTAAATTAAGGGCAAATAAGTCCACTTATTGAATTTGTCAATTTCAACATTTAATTGAACATGAAAATTTGCTGCTTTGAACCAAAATTACTTCAAATAATTTGTCAATGATTATTGGTGCGACTCAAGATTAAAAGCTGTGTATGAAATATTCACAAGTTTTATTTTAAGAAAATAGCTTTCAAAGGATAACAAAACTAGTCATAGGTATGTAAGTAGGTATGAGCATTATTCACCATAATCAAATAGTAAACATAAATTAACAGACATTATAAACTTCAAGTTCAACAATCATAAATATGAAATAATATACAATAAAATCAAAATTGTGTTAGGATACGACGTAAACAATGAGTTAGTGAGCGCCCAAAACAATGCGCATCCATTTGTTTTGATAGGGCAATCCGCACGAGATAATATCGTCTGCAGGATGCCGTTGCGTTGGTCAGGCAGTAGCCTCGCACACGCTGTGACAAGGAAGCTACCCTTTTGCGCACAATCGCATGGAAGCCACCCGTTCGTGCCTCCGTTAACATACCAGACGCTTACCAGATGCTTTATGTACGTATGTTTTTATTGTATAAGTAAATGGTACACCACTGACTACGTGTATGATTGCGATAAGTCCACAAAAATTTCAAAATTTATGTCTGTAATTTTTAAGGTGTACATAATAAAGAGTATTCTATCTATCTATCTATAAGGTCACAATCAGCATTAATAATGTCAAAATCACTAATAAGACAATAACCAAATATGCAGTAACTAATTAAACATTACTTCAGTCTGCGTTGCAGTGACCCAATTCCCCAGATATTTAAAAGATTTTACCCACTCTAACGCAGTCAACTTCACGATATTATAATAATATAATAATAATAATCGTTTATTTATAAAAAGGACACACGTTTACAGTAAATTTCTTAACAAATAAAAATAGAGCACAGTTGCTTATTTGCCTGAACTAGGTTGAACCTGTGCTTCAGGCTAGAAAGTGCATAAATACTTATTCCAATAAATTAACAATAAGTATAAAGTAAAAACTAAGTTTAAATTTATGTAAATAAAAGCAAAAATAGCATGTTAGCGGTTCTATTTGCAAACAACAAGTAGATCTTCTGTCTGTGCATAATCTATGGTTAGTAAATAATTCAGTATATTTTTTTGCAGCTAAAATATTTTTTTATTATATATACCTAGTAAGTTTTCTATTTAATCTATTATTTATACAGAAATGGTCCTAAGAATGTAAAAAATCTTTCTACAACAACATGTTTTGAGGTTGCATTAGATGTGCATACTATATCATTCCGTCTCTTGTTAGTATTGGCAGCTTTGTAGGTAAGCATGGTGTGCTGTTTTAATACTAAAGGCATAATGTAAAGCTGGCGAACCGTCAGTAAGTTGCAGGTAGTAAGTCAGTAAGTTTGCTACCTTTAAAATGGCTCTCTGAGCTCTTTCAAGAGGAAGTAAATTAGTTTTCGGTACACCACACCAAGAAGTTATACAGTACTGAATTATAGATTGACATAGGGCCAAATAAACTTGTATGATTAATTTTGAATCTGCAAATGATCGCAATTTTTTTTAAACATATATTAGTCTGCGCACTCTTTTAACTAGACTTTCAATATGTTTTCTAAAAGAGAGTGTGTCATCTATTATTATCCCTAGGTATTTTAAGTTGCTCGTTTTGAGGATAAAAGGACAATTACACTTGTTCACTGTACGGTTTCCACATTGATGGGCATATAAATGAGGGTTAGTAATGTTAAGTGGAGGCTTGCGCATGGAGAAGTGAATATATTTTTCTTGTCAGCATTGTAATGTTAGTAAATTGCTTTGAGGCCAATTAGTCGCAGTATTGAAACCAACAAAAACCACCAAAACCAGTAGTGACTGTTCGAAATCGCTCAACTAGAGCGATTTCGAACAGTCGCTACTGGTTTTAGCGCTAAATATTAACGCCGTGTCGTCGGCATAAGATATAATTTTGCCGTCTTTTATATTAAGACCACACAAGTCGTTAATATAAATCAGAAATAGCGTAGGGCCCAGAATACTCCCATGAGGAACACCAAAACCAGTATTTTTCTGCTCATCGCTCGTAATATTATCAATTCTAACACATTGGAACCGGCCGTCTAAATAGTCAGCAAAGAATTTCAGCGGCGTTCTCCTTATTCCTATGGTCTCTAATTTTAATAAATTTCTTTATCAGAGCAGCAATAGACACCGTGTCGAAGGCTTTGGCTAAATCAAGGAAGATTCCCAGAGTCTGGTTTCCTTTGCCAAGTTTTTCTGAAATATGATTAGTCAGGCTATGCACCGCATCGGCTGTCGATAGTTTAGCTCTAAAACCAAATTGCGCAGGGGATAACAAGTATTTTTTTTCTAGGTAGTTAAGTAGTCTACTGTTTATAATTTTCTCTAGTATTTTTGATATTGACGGTCTTTGCTTCCAGATTTAAAGATAGGGATTACAACTGCCTTTTTGAGACAACTAGGAAAAATTCTATCGGAAGGACATATTCTAAAAATATGCGCTAAGGGAGGTAACAAAAAACGCTTAAGGAGTTTAAGGATCTTATTGCTACGAGTAATATTAACCCATCCAACTGCATAGTCATGTTTTAGCCCAGAAATTACTTGGGTTACTTCATCTTTATCAGTGTCCAGCATAGCAAAAGATTTCGAGTTACAGCTATTTCTAGATTTTTGGAAAAGTGGTTGGTAACAATGTTTCGGAATCTGTTCGGCAAGAGTTTTCCAACATTTACAAAAAAGGTAAATACATTGTTAGCTGACAAGAGTGGTGAAGGATTAGTAAGCAGTAAACTCGAATTTGATTCACGCTGTTAATACATATTGGTGACATTTTTAATATGTTTCCAATGTTGCTTGCTATTTTTACCTGCTCTATCTAATTCGTTTTTATCGTAACTATTCTTTAAATTATTTAGGAGATTGTTGCAGAAATTCCTTTATCTTTTATAGGTGGTTTGGATTATTAGGTTATCAGGGTATCTCTTTGCTCTTCGATGAAGTTTATCTCTGTGTCTTATACATCGAATTAGTCCAGGAGTAATCCAAGGTTTAATATTACAAAGTTTCTTCTTTACTGCAGAAACTGTCATGTTACGTAATATTGCATGTTGCACATGTTTTATTAAGTACGATAAATAAAAAATTATATATACGTTAGCGGTATTGTAAACTAGACTAAAATCAGTGTTCCATAAATTATATTCGAGTTTGTTTGTGTTTAATTTGTTCATAGTCTGGGGATGATTTAGCTTAGACAGCGTTAAATTTATGGTAAGTAAGACAGCGTGATGTTCATTGGAACATTTCAATTTCTAATAATTTTGAAGAAATACCTTGAATATTTTGATGAAATAATTTCAAGGCATTCTGCTCATCTCCTTTTTGATAATAACTTATTTTAGAGCCAGAAGACACCTTGTTGTTGTTAGTTATAAGAATATGCTTACTGGTACCTTCTGTTGTCTTACAAACTGGTTTAAATCCGGAGCTGACCCCAAGACTTCAATGTCATCACAAGGCAGTGAACTCATAGTGAGCTCATAGCTCATAGGTACATGGAGCCTCCTTCGTACAATGTGTATAAATATTTATAGCATTTGAGCTACATTTATTCAGGCTCACCACCTTATTATTAGTACTATTACTAATCATTATGGTATTAATAACACAAGACTTCGACATAGGGAACGCGGGGTATTGAGAGCGGGTGGGCAATGGGAGCTATGGCGTTTGAACGGAATGCAGACACATTTCCGCGTTCGTAGGTACTCGGCTACTTCCGTCAACAATCGACAAACTTCGCCTGACGCGCTCGAACCGTTAGTGCCATTCGTTTAGTCTTAAGGGACGGTTGTGTGTTTTTCGCTCCACGCTTACAAGAAATTGCCGATTGCCAGGATCAAGGTAAGCATAAAAACATAATCTTATTTTATTGTAGTTATGCTTATTATATCTCCAGATTCGTTAACTAACAAGTACAAATAGTTGAATTGTGATTGAGAATACAATTACATATTTATGTTATTACTTTTCAAAATGGTGGTCAGCGGCTAATGGTAGCCGTCCGTTTAGTTTGAATTTGTTTTCATTTTAACTTGTGTTACCAAGCGTTTTATTATATTGATAATTGTAATAACTAGATCTCATGCATAGTACGTTTTGTTATTTTTTTTTCTTTAAGAGTAATTATAATGGCTCCCATTTTCCGTATGGGCGTTAAATGGGCTCTCATTAGCCGCATTTGTCGGGTAATAGGAGCGACTGACTTTTTTAGTAAAACGCAAACTGTACCTTATTACATGTCTGTTGTTGATTATAACTGTGATTAAAATATTCTCTAATAATGAAGGTAAGAGTTTATAATAAAAAAATACAAATATCTCGACTAACGTGATTTTTATTAAAACTTTCCCTTAATAGGCTCTCATTACCCAGTTCTCCCCTACTACCGATGTCTGAGTTTATATTAAAAGCTAATAGCCTTGCTATTATGTGTCTTAAACTAACAGGCAGATACACAGTACCCCTAGTTGATTTTAGCGTTTCCACAAAAATGTTGGTGTCAATTAATACAAGCTTGTCACTATAATGGCTGAAAAGATAACTAAAAAGTGCATATGCTTATTAAGCATATGAATATAATTGTTTTGTCTATTTGTCAATCTTTCAAAATATGGGAAAGCACACAATATTATTTTACTGCAATTTAAATTTAACAACTCAGTTACACAGTCAGTAATTTCTTCTTTTTTACATTAGAACTATTACCTACAAATATTATGTGTATGTATGTTGGTTTTAGGATTATATACATTGCCTGTTACTGATACCATTATTCATTTATAGGTAGACCCTAGCATACAATAATTTTGAGTAGAATAATACAGGTTGTTACTAATTAATTTACCTAATCCTCTTCCTATACTATCTGAGAACATAACTGAATGATAACAATCATGACTATTAAAAGATGGACAACTACAAATCTCAGGCTGTATCACTTGAGATAGATCTTGCAGTAAACCAGATACATCTTGGTTGAGGATACAGTCTTGAGACAAACTCTCAGTCTGGGTCGGGTCCTCCGTTGCCTCAGACTAGACAGCATCAGGGTTTGAAACCTTCTGGCAAGTACACTAAGCACACTGACACATAACTAACTCATTAATAGCAAGAATATGTTCTTTAATTTGGTTCTGAGAGCCCACATATTTAATGTAAACCTGTCACACTTTAAGCGCTGTGTATCAATTTCATAGATTTTATGTTGTCTGTTTTTTGTATTTCTAATTTGATTTAATAATTGTTTAATTTAATGATTAGATCAACACGTTCTTTTCTCCGTGGAATATTTTTAGAAAAGTGTTTATGTTGTTTCCTAATTTGATTACATTTTTTGATTATTCTATTCAGTTTTGCATATTTTTTCATTTTCTTATGACTAACTTTATAACTATAATTCTGTTTCAGCCAGGAATCTTCAGTAAGGTCAATAGTTATTATGGAATGAGGGTTACAATTTGTATCTAATAATTCATTATATAAGTGGTTAGTTTGTTTAACCTGAGTACATTCTATTTCTTTCTCTAACTGGATAACACGACTATTAGCATGAATTAATGCATCTTCAAGGTCCCTAGCTTTGCTTAAAGCCTCCTCATATAAGTTACTAAAGGTACTGAAACCATCGGTGACCACCTTCAGTTGATCGCGTTCATCAACAACATACAGATATTGTTGATGTAGGTCTACCAGCTCCCGTTTAAGGCTTGAATTTTTGTTGACTATCTTCTTAACTTCCTCCTCACTCTCATCATTCTCTTGTAACAATTGGTTACAATGGAGTTCTGATGCTTCAAGTTTTTGGACATATACACACATACTAATTCCATGCTGCTATGATAGTAGGTACTTACTAATTCCATGCTGCCATGTCAATATTCTAAGGAAGCCATCTTGTTCTGAGCTTGAGAGGAAAATACGGAGAAAACGAATTTATCCACATAAGAAATTCAAAATTCAAAAGTCATTTATTCAAACTAGGCTGAGAATCAGCACTCTTCGAACGTCAAAATTACATAAGACAGTCCCCCAAAACGCCCACCCTTCACCACTTCCTAGTGCGTTAGCTGGGAAGAAGAAGTAGCGCAACAAACTCCCCAGCAGCACTGCTGTTTGTTCAGTTAGAAAGAAAAAAAATGATTCTATTTGTTACTATTCAACATAATTAACCTAATTTAAATTATTATCCATATGTGAGCTAGCACACGCCAATATACCAAACGAAATCATCGAGAACTATACTCGGGCAGAAATAAAAACTAAACGTAAACAGAACTTAATATCTAAATAAAAGCCTCTAGGCATAAAGGGCGCGCCCGCTTACATAAAGCTGTAACTGGAAGTTATAAATGATAAACTAGGACCATCGAGGTAAAAATAAATAAAGAGTTAATTACTAATAACAATAAATAATATGATCAATTGTCGAGGTCACTAATCAACCACATATTGCAATAAAACTCATAAAAAAAAACATTGTAATGAGTAGATTATGTCAACAATAAATTAAAATTAAATTAAAATAACTTGTCTTAACAAGTCAAATAAAATAAATAATTTTATATAAACTCATATAACCTGTCGGTAGGTAAGCTAATTCTGGAGAAAGAACATAAACATTGTCTTGAGTTAATCACAGAGACCAACTATTTTTATCATTTAAGTAGTCGTTGATAGAATAGTACGCCTTTGAAAAAAGGTTGGATTTTAAAACCTAGCTAGATCGATTTTTTGCCCCTGTAAACCCCTATATTTCAACTTTCATTGAAATCGTTAGAGCCGTTTTCGAGAACGTGATTACAAATTGTATACAGAGTGGCTTTTTGAGATGAGGCAGTAAAGACAGCCACCTTAACCGATTTAGTTACAGGAAAACGGTCATAAGAGACTGTCCTTAACTTCCTGAGACATTTTAATCTGCATTCACAGATTTTGAAAAAAAAATACAGTCAGCAAGCAAATAGGCAGTTTTAACAAAAACTTTTTTTGATGCCAATCAATCCTGTTTCTTATGAGGCTCAAAAGACTCTATCGGACCAATCGAGATTTGAGTACTAGAAAAGTCAGAAATCGCAAATGAATAGACTGGCCGAAAATAAACAAAAATAATGTAATTTAAAATTTCGAAGGAATTCGTTACAATTTTAGTTGATTTGAGAACAAAATTTTGGTAGTTTGTTGCTTTTGAAAAACTTCAACGCAGGGGTGTTCAGAATGGCACACAGGCAACGGAAGGAACACGGGTGGGTTTTAGTCAGTAAAAGTCTGACACGCCCTCCCGCTCCACCCAGAGCGGGAGAAGTTATTTGATAATTTCCAACTTCAAAAAAAAAAAAAAAAAGTGGTGTTCAGAATGCCGGGGTTGCGAGTGTCCGAGAGGGATATCGCGACCCCGGCACACAGGCAACGGAAGGAACACAGGTGGGTTTTAATCAGTAAAAGTCTGACACGCCCTCCCGCTCCGCCCTGAGCGGGAGAAGTTATTAGTAACTTCCCACACTCAAAAAAAAAAAAAAGAAAACGTGTTCAGAATCATGTAGTGAATCAATGGTTTTTGCATCAATGTCCCTGCCACCCCGTAGGTATGTATTATTAATAAAAAATAAAAAATCTTTTCTTTTTCTATTATACATATTTATTTTTGTATGTATGGACGGTATACTTTGGCGGGTTAGCGGGAACGCCCTCTGTTAGTGAACATACTGTATACAAATATTGCTCATTTAATAGTAGAGGATACAGGATGTTTTTCGTGAATTATATTCGATCAACATACCTGATGCTGACCTGTAAATTGCAAAAACCGTGAGACAATTCGAATTCCGTATGTAATAGTGTGCTACTTGTAGGATGTCGTCATCTGACAGCGAGCGCATTCTGCGCGCTACCAACGTGTCGCGCGCGCCGCTCACCGTGCACGCCTACACAGCCATTGTCTATGGTAAGAGCACATACACACTCAAACACGCACGCACGCACACGTACACGCACACTCGCGCGCTATAAAAAAAAGTTTCAAAGACAGTAGATTCATTTGATAAACATGAAGACTCTAGTTCTAAATGCGCTGAGAAAGTTTTTAAAATAATAATAATCGACAATTTTATTTATTCTTGTCTATTTCATAAAAAACGTCATTTTTGTTTTTATTAGTTACGACAATTTTTGCTTTTAATCTCTTAATTGATCAAGAAAAATATTGTCCGCTAGGGAGAGTTTTAATTAAAATATCTTTATACTTGGATGAAAAGGAAATTAAACTCCTTTGAATAAAATAGGAATCTCATAATAACGAGGAGCAAAATCATGAGTAAAGTGAGTGCAGACGAGCCCTGAGGAGAGGAAATACTATGAAATGTTTCATAGAGAGCGACGACACTTGATCAGTATGAGAGTGTCACCCTGATGCCAATCAGCTTTAGCTTCCAGTCCTCATCCCGGCACATTTGTTCCAACTCGGTATATTGAACGTCTGTTTCTAAGAAATCACATAAGAGACTGGAGTTATTTTTTTAACAATGCCTGTAATCAATTTTCCCAAACGAGAGTTTCCTAGACGAAGAATCGAATAATCTGTCTGGTCTAGATGGAAATATTTATAATTACTAAATTAAACGAACTCAAAAGCTCAAACTCAAAGCATTTATTTCAAATTACAGGTACTTTTGAATTGTCAACGGGTCGGTCAGTCAGAAATATGAAGCTAGTTAACGTTAGACGAACTTACCTAAGTGAAGTTCTTGTACAAAGTGCTTTGTCCTCGATAATTATATTTTGTGCTTTTTTCCTCAACTTGAGGTTTCGAGATTAATCCTCGAGGTCCTGTCGTAACACGAACTGCATGTTAAATTTTACAAGAACGCATGGACCAAGCACCGGCAAGCTGGCGGATAATAGTAAGTAAGCCTCTGCTGCTTTGTAATCCAAATCAATCGTCGTCATCCACTGAAATTATTCAATATTACCACACAAACATACCTGTTTTGTTTCTCATTTACTTCATTAGATGTCTTATCCTGATCAGCGTGGAATAATGATTCCAAAGAGGACGCTGACGACGACCTTAGCCGCCGCCGCCGTCGAGCTCGCCTCCGCAGTTTCTTTTCTATTTTCTTTAATTTCTCCCACAATTTGTCGTCTGGCATTGTATATTGTTAATCCTTATCCTTACATATTATAAAACAAAGTCCCCCGCCGCTCTGTCTGTCTGTCTGAATGCGATAAACTAAAAACTACCGAACGGAATTTTAAACAGTTTTCACCAATAGGCGGAGTGAATCATGAGGAAGGTTTTGGTGTATAATTCATTAAAGTTTTGTGTAAATTGGCTGAAATATGACGACTATTCAAATTCAAATAGTGTTGAAGATGTCGGAAAAAATAATTCCGACTAGGAGCTTTACTGGCGTGCGCCGCGTAAACCGTTAAAGATAAATAAAAATTACGTTCCACTGTCTTATGTCTTAAAAAGTTCAACAATAAAGTCCGCTATGGCATTATGTCTATCTTCTAAGGATGACCCACAATAACCATTTTCATCTTTCAAAATTTGTTAAAATTTAATTGTTATTTCCGAAGCTATTTTTACTGGTATTATATTTAGCCTTATACATTAAATATCTTATTTACATTTAATTTAGGTTAATCTAAATTAAATGTAAATAAGATATTTGCATGCCTTAACATTATATCAATAAACAGAATACTTTAAAAGATATGAGAGATTCAAAATTACACGTAATTAAATAATTACGGCGCAGCGGTAGGAGCCAATAAACTTTTCCTCGGTACTAGCTATCTAATCTAGGTATGGTAGTACGAATTCGTGGGATATTTTCCGACATACACGCAGGCGAAGCCGCGCGCAAAAGCTAGTAATATTTAAAAATAAGAAGTTTATATAAGAAAATTCTATAATTTTCTAAAGTGACGTGCGCTACACGACGCGAAAATAGTGAATGACATAATTTTATTCTCTGAATATTCGCGTGTACACAATGGAACATAGTAAATCAAGATAATTATCAGGGACCAATAGTATAATTTGGCGAAAAGAGTTTTTCATGGGTGACACTCTCGGTTGAGCTCGGAAAGCAACGTGTCGGTCGCGTCAGGCTGTGTATGTGTTCTGTGCAGAGTACCCGCAGAGCGCACTGCCGTTCCGCCTGTACCTGCGCTACTACGACACGCCGCCGCGCAGCTGCCCCTGCCTCAGCGCCTTCGACTGTACGTACCCGCTACATTCATATGCCGGAAATATCATTAGGATCCCACTATCAAAAAACCAGTAGCGGTTGAGACCACTACACAACGACTGCCTCGTTGGTCTAGCGCTCGCAAGCGCTACTGCTAAGCATGAGGTCCTGGGTCCGATTCTCGGGTCGGGCAAAGTGTTAATGGGGTTTTCCCCTCACCCCCTGTTACATGGGCCTAAAAGATACCTGGCGCAATGTGGGTGTACTATAGCTAACCTCTGCCTAACCCTTCGGGTCCTGCGTGATGTTTATACTATGTTATGTATAACTTGGAAGACGTAATATATTTTGGTGATCGTGATGCCCACGCTCGCAGTAGTGCCTCTTGATTGTAATAGTAACTAGAACACTCCACCGATGATTCCAAGTGTCGTATTTACATTAACCGTAGGCGGGAAGCGACTCGCCAACTCGAGCTCTCTGAATTTGCGCTAAGTTAAGAATTCTCACTATTTTACTTAATGATTTTGCCGTACAGTGTGACTACAAAAAAAGACAATTAAACACACTGATTAATTTTCATCAACTGAGTAAACTGAGTTGGCAAAATAATTATTTTTGTGTCATGACGTGCAACATAATGTAAAAGTGTGTTCTGTAGCGGAGCTGGCGGGTTTGGAGTCCCGGTCGTGCTCCATCGTGGAGGAGGTGGACACGGGCTTCGACGTCTACCTGGCGCCCGACCACGGCGTGCAGGACGATACCATCTACACCGTACGAGTTTGCTCGCAAATATACTCACATACTATATACTCAAACATCCTTATCTTTTCGCCTGAATATTAAATCTCGAGAATCTGAGGAGCTCTTGCAGAAAGAGATGCGAGAAACACGGGGCAAGTCGTTGTGACCGTGCTTGGCCTATGTCCAGCAGCGGATGTTAGTAACTGAGAGTGATGATGATTTATATTCATATTTTTACGTCTCTTGACATTTCTCGGGACCCTTGGGTCCCGGACCTTTGGAAGGCGTACGAGGGGCCAAAGCCAACTCGCAGAGGCCCGTTAGACGTTTTTAATGAAATGAGGCACCAACCGACGATTATCCCTGTATGTACTATGCAAGTGCACCCAAGGACAACCCCCGGTTGGTGTAGGACTATTGCAGGATATGGAAACAAAGATATTGGACTATGGGTTTGGGTGGCTTAAGTTGACTGGTGACCTGGAACTATGGAAGGACTATGGCCCCTGCCTGATCAATGTTTTATAAGTACACGGATAAAATGGCAGGGGGTGACTTGCACACTCAATAATGGGCCCCTGAAAACTGTCGCTAGCACATAGTGACGTAGCGACAAGGGGGCAACACGTCCTGAGGTGCTTGAGGAGTGGAGAGGTATTCCACGGCTTTCAGAACAATCCCAGAGCCCGGAAGATGGTCAAGATCCCTACGAGCACTTACTGAAATACTTCCTTCCTCCGAGCACGTTTGCTCTTGCGAATCTCCACTCTGTTCCTTGTCAGTGTCATATCTTTATTTGCGTTCCATATTGTAACAAGATCTTACAACGGCTTTAAGTTAAGGTTGTGAACAGTTATGTAGCAGCAGCTGTAGCTATCCCGGAATTTTACCAGGGACTGTAGTGTAAGGTGTTTGAGCGATGCAGTCAATAATGAGCGTTATGATGATATGCGGGAAGGTGATTTTACTGTGCACTAATTACGATGACAAGAACAAAAATCAACCACTTTATTACACTTTTAAACTAATGAATTTATTATCTACTTTCAACACTAATAATCTACATGCGAAACACAAAGTTGGTAAGAAAACTGAAGCGGGTGATAATGAATATAAAACTAGCTAAAACGCGCGTGCACATGTCGACAACCAACTGCCGTGCGCTCGCGCCTCGGTGTTGATTTTTCCGGTACGTTCTCGAAGGAAGGCGGAACTTACGCGTCGAGAACTACATACTCGTATACATGCAAAGTTTCATTTTGATACGACAATTAGAAGTAGGTTAAAATTACTTCCAAGATTTTTTTACATCGTTAGTTACAAGTGAAGCTACTAAAAGCATTATCCTGGTGATCCTGGTGAGGATATAAGGCCAAAGTTATGAAATTATTGTATTATCATCATGTCAACTGCTCATCACCTTTTACAAAATGTCGCTTTGCAGGCTCGATGCAGGGACGTTAATCGTTGAGGAGTTCTCCTGGTACTTCATCTTCAGCTCCACTTCTCCATACACATTGTGACGAGCATAAATTGCTTGGCAACCACATTAAAGTAATCGAATCGCAACTAGGGTTACCATCTATTTAAGGGAGGATGCCTGTCTAGGATGTAGCCAGATTTTTCAGAAAAACGCCTGTCTGTTGTAAAAAAACTGTAACTCCTAAATATATAATACGCAACAGATAGTTTTTTAGGGGTATGAGGAACAGGGTGTAAAGTTCACTCATCCCCCATAGAAAAGGGAGGATCCTCCGACCAGACGGGTGTCATGTCTGGCGGGCAATTGCCCAGAGGTTGAAGTCGTGAGCTTGTATATATGTCCACCGCGCGGTAAACTCTAATTGCGCGATGCAGGATTTGAGTGACGTCAGGATGTTGTGTGACGTCAAGTCTTTGATGCGTAGCTGCTTGAAATTATGATATTTTGTGTTGTTGTGCAATATTGAATCAATTGTAAAAAATTTAAGTTCACATTGGTATGATATTTAAAACTGGGTTTTAGATAAATTATCGTTGTTGTGGTTTTAGTAGTTTAAAATATATTCAAAACACAGCGAATGTTTTATAAATGTGGTTAATATTTGGCTTTGGTAGAGATCTTATTAAAAGGTTTCTTATAATTAGTACGTTCTTGCGGCCTTAATAAAATTAATAAGAATGGAGGCTTTATATAAATTGCAGAATAACACAAAGCTTCTAATTGAAAGGGCTCAAATCAATTTTAAAAAAGCTCCTAAAGAAAGAATAACTAAAACGTGCGTTGAGACTAGATTAGAGGCGCTCGAAGCTTTGTGGAAAGAATTCTCGTCAACTCATAGAAACATAATTCAAGATGCTACAGACGCTCAGCGAGAATCTAATAAGTATTTTGTGAATGATGATTATGATACCACTGAAGAAACTTACATTTTCCACAAAACCCAATTAAAAGAAGTTATAAACACACTTAGTGATTACAACTCAGATCGAAGCCCAAAAACAAATGTCGACCACACAATATCAAATAGTGTCAGATTACCAAAGATAAACATTCCAAAGTTTTCGGGCAACTATGCAGAGTGGACAACATTCAAAGATTTATTTACATCTTTGATACATAACCAAGATAGTTTAGAAGACGTGCAAAAATTGCATTATTTAAAGGGCCTATTGTCCGGAGAAGCAGATCAACTTGTCAGACATATTGCGATAACTTCAGATAATTACAAAGAATGTTGGTCATTGCTTCATAGTAGATATATGTAATAATAAAAGATTTCTGTCGAATTGTTTAGCGCTTATTGAGTCAGACTAATGTAACAGAATGCTCAAATAACGTTAGGGGTTTACTGGATACCACAATGGAATGTCTTAATGGTCTGAAAAATCTCGGAGTCGACGTTAGCACATGGGACATCATAATCATTTTCATAATTAGTTCCAAACTTGATTCTGAATCACGAAAGCAATGGGAGACAAAAATAAGCTCCAAAGATGAATTACCTGTGCTCTCGGAATTTCGAGATTTTTCGGAAGCCAGATTTCGTGCGCTCGAATTTTTAGACACTAAGTCAAGTAGACCTTTTTTTTTTTTTTTTTTTTTTTTCCGGGGTGGAAAATCCTCATGGATGTCCTCCGCCCTGGGGCGGGCGGAGGGGTCTGTCAGACTCTTACTGACTAAAAACCACCCCGGTGTTCCGACTCACACCTACGCCGGGGGTCGCGGGAACGAAAGAATCTTCCGCAACCCCCGGCTGGTGCCGGCCCGCCACCGCGGGCCTCCTCTCGGGTCAGGGGGGGGAGTGAGGTGTTTGACTCCCCCCGCGACGTCTCAGAGGGGCGCGCGTGGAACACTACGCGCCGCCACCTCGGGTCCTGATGTGTGGGGGGCGACGGACGTCCCCGAGTCCGTCGCCCCTGGACCCATTTAGGGGGGCCGGAAGAGGGCGTTGTTCGCCCTCCGCCGACGCCCGGTGCGCCTGCTGCGGGCCGGGTGAGTGGACAAGATCTCCCTCTCCCTTTCCGCAGCCTCCTTCTGCGAGACGACTGTCTCGCAGAAGGCGACCACCGCGTCCCAGGACTCGGCGCCGCCGACCATAGCGTTCACTACGGCCGGCAGCGACAAGTCACTGCCTACTTCTGAGATGAGGGCACGGCGCGGCTCCTCCCAAGCGGCACACTCTGCCAGCGTGTGCCGCGCCGTGTCCTCCCGGCAGTCGACGCAGTGGTGACACCGGGCGTCCGGCTCCCTGTTTATGCGACACAGGTACTTCCCGAAGCAACCATGCCCCGAGAGCACCTGCGTCACCCGAAACGACAGGGAGCCGTGCCTCCTCCCGAGCCAGCGGTCGAGCACCGGCCGGACCGCCTCGACGACGTCGAGGCCGGCGGTAGGGCGCGAAAGCCTGTCCCGCCATTCCGCCACCAGGACCTCGCGAAGCTGAGACCGATGCAGCTCCACGTGTCGCTGCATCGGTCGCTCGCCCCGCGCCCGCGCTTCCTCGCGCCACCGATACGATGACGCGAGTACTTTCGCCTCCAGGTCCCAGGGCGGGGATCCGGCCAGTGCACAAGCCGCCTCGTAGGAGATCGTGCGATACCCCCGGATGACTCTGACGGCCATCGCCCTCTGCGGTCTCCGCATGACGGCGATGCTCCCGGCCGTCAGGTCAGCCGCCCAGATCGGGGCCCCGTAAAGGGCCATCGATCGCACGATCCCCACGTAGAGCCGCCTACAAGCGGCGCTCGGGCCCCCCAGATTGGGAAGCAGCGTTGAGAGCGCTCCAGCAGCGCCCAGCAACTTGGGCGCCAGCCGTCGGAAGTGGGGCCCGAAGTCCCACCGGCTGTCGAGGACCAATCCTAGGTACTTCATGGTACCCTCGACAGCGATCCGAGCCCCCCCGACCACGATGTGTGAGCCGGGTGACGGCGCCCGCCGGGGGCCATGGTACACCATGGCCTCCGACTTGCTGAGGGCCACCTCCAGGCCTAGGCGACGTATGCGGCTCACCACCTGTGAGACCGCAGCCGTCGCCAGCAACGCTGCTTCCCTGTGCGAGCTCCCCCGGGCAGTGACCAGCGTGTCGTCCGCATAACACGTCAGGTCTACCCCCGGCCTGAGCTCGCCCCTCAGCACCCAGTCGTACCCGATGTTCCACAGGAGCGGCCCTAAGACCGAGCCCTGTGGAACACCGCACGACATGCGGCGCTGGTTTCCGCCATCACGTCCCACGTAGGTGACACACCTCTCCGACAGATAAGCCCCAACGATGCGGCGGAGGTAGGGAGGCACACCATGATAGCGCAGTGCCTCCCGAATACAACTCCTGGGCAGGGTGGTGAAGGCGTTGGATATGTCCAAGGACACCGCCAACATCACCCCGCCCCGAGACACCGCTTCCTCCGCCAGGACTCTAACCCGCGACACAGCGTGTATCGTGGAGCGCCCATGCCGAAACCCAAACTGACTGTCGTCCAGGTCCGGCCCCTCTCTGCACAAGTGGCCGACGAGGCGGGCTGCGATTACTCGCTCGAACAGCTTGCCCACCTCGTCTAGCAGCACTATGGGCCGGTACGCGGACGACGAGTCCGCCGGGCGCCCCGCCTTCCTGAGCAGGACCAGACGACCAGATTTCCACAAAGTGGGAAACTGGCCCCGCTCAAGACACGCTGTGTAGAGTCCTCTCAGTTGGGGCTCGAGCTCCTTCAGAGTGAGGGCCAACACGCAGCCGTGGATCCCGTCGGGCCCCGGAGCCACGTTCTTGGCCCGGAGCCGCATCACGGCTGCCCTTATCTCTGCCTGTGTCACCCCTGGGACGCTGATGGCGTTCACCTCCTCTTCTTCTGCAGACTCCGCGGCCGTGGGCAAAGCCATCGGCGGCGGAGTGTGCTCCGCTCTGGCCGGGAAGAGGGCTGCAACCACCTCCTCCAGCAGCTCGGGTTGGAGACTCTCCGTAAGCGGAGGCGCCGCGGCTCGAAGTTTCCCTCGAACCGCGCGATAAGGGCGCCCCCACGGATCCCCGTCTAGAGTCTCCAACATCTCTTCCCTAGCTCGCGTCCTCGACTCGCCGATGGCCAGCCACAGAGTCTGCTTGGCCGCGCGGTACACCTCATACAGCGCGGCCTCTTCGTCAGGGACCCGACGACGTCTCCTCCGGTATCGGGTGTACCGGCGTCTGACCGCCACGCACGCGACGCGCAGCTGCGCGATCTCGGCGGTCCACCAGTACACCTGGCGCCTTGCGGACTGTGCGTGGACCCGGGGCATGGACGCGTCGCTGATTTGCGTCATCGCCCCGCGGAACCACAGCGCCTCCTGCTCGACGTCGACGGGTCCGTTCGTCGCCGACTCCCGGCTCCAGGCCTGGACAATAGCGGCCTCCTCGAGAAGTTCCCTGTCTATGCGCTTACGCGCCCAACGCGGACCGTCCGTTCGCGGGGTCGGTGGACCGCGGCCGCCGGTGGTCTGGGCGGAGACGTCGAATCGGATGTATCGGTGATCCGACAACGTCTCCACCTCCACGGCGACACGCCAGTCGCGGACACGGCTCGCGACAGCGGGGCTAGCGAACGACACGTCCACTATAGACCCGCCCCGCTGCCGCACGCACGTGTGTACCGAGCCCCGATTCAGGACGGTCAGGCCAGTCGTGACCGCCCACTCCTCCAGCACCTCGCCCCTGGCATCGGTCACAGGGGATCCCCACGCCGCAGACTTGGCGTTGAGATCCCCCAGCAACAGCACAGGGCGAGGGTGGAGTCGGCCCACGACGGCACCCAACTCGACAAGGAACCTCTCAAAGTCGGCGAGACTCTTGTTGGGCGAAAGATAGGCCCCAACAGTGCCAATGCCGTCCGCGAGGGCGGCTACCCAGCCGCGACCTCGGGACGGGTTGACAAGAGCCCCGCCAATGATGGCCACCAAACCGTCCAAGTCTCCCACCCAGTTATCCCTGGGGGGGACGAAATACGGTTCGGCGACCACGGCCACGTGAATCGACCACTCTGCCATGCTCTGGAGCAAAAGATACTGAGCTCTAGCAGAGTGGTTGATATTGCCCTGGAGGAAATGGTACAGCGCCATTAAGCGCAATCCATTCCCTCCAACGCACCATTCCTAGGCCGGGAGTCGGCCGAAGGGCAGCCAGGCTGCGGGGGGGGTAAAGAGCCCCCGGCAGCCATGGCAGCCCCTCTCTTCTTCTTCTGCGTCCGCTTGGTGGGCGCGCTACAGGCCTTTCCGCCCGCTCTGTGCCCCGCGGGCCTCCCTGCAGCTGTACAGAGGCTGCAGTTTGGCGCCGCGAGACACTGGGCCGCCTTGTGGCCGGCCTGACCGCAGCGATAGCACTGCTCGCTGCGGTCTGTTTCGGCGGTGCACCGTGCCCTGACATGCCCAATGTCGAGGCAACGGTAGCACCGCAAGGCCCTGGGCTGCAGCTGCTTCACCCTCGCTGCCACCCATCCCACCAAGAGACGCCCGGCGTCGGCGACTTTCTTAGCCGCCGCCACCGGACACCGCACCCAGATCGCGCCGAGCCCGGAGGCATCGACGCGAACCTCGCCCGTGCGCACGTCTGCGGGCGGACACCCACCGGTACGGGCGACGGCCGCCACGACCTCTGCCTCGGTCGTCGAGTCGTCCAGGCCATCGACGCGCAACTCAGCTGTCTTCATTGGCCTGGACACCCGGACGTCCTCTGGGTTGAGGACCTCCCGCAGCTTGGCGGCCAGAATGTCCGCCTTTTCGCTGCTAGAGGCACCCGACACCTCGAGCAGTCGCGCCCCCGTGATCGCCTGCCTCACTTTGAGGCCGGACGGTACACCTAAGTCGGGGAACGCGACTTTGGCTTTTGCCTCCGTAAGGACCGCCTTGTAGGAGACGCCCCTTTCGATGGCTCCGGGCTGTAGCGTGATAACTACAGCCGCGGAGCGTGGGGCTCTCACCTTTGGCGGCCCTTGAGCCTTCTTGGGTGCCGGTGCTCTAGCGGGTACCGGTGGCGACGGCGGCGTCTTCTTCTTTTTTTTCCTTTTGACGACCGTCGTCCACGAGTCCGCTGTGGACCCGGGTGCGGTCGCCGAGGGAGCGGGCGCTGGTGGCGCGGCCGTCCGTGACGTGGACGCTGACGAGCCCTCCGCGGGCTTCCTCCCCGGACCCGGCTTAGCGGGCTCCGCCTTCCTCCGCCTGTCTGCAGCGAGCGGCGGCCGGAGAGTCTCAGCCGGGAGGAGCCTCGACTCGAGGCCCTGCAGCCGGGCATTCATCATGCCCCCACACTGCAGCATGCAGATGCGGACGATCTTTTCGATCTCCGCTTCCGCAGGTGCAGGTGGGGGGCAGGTACGGACGACGGGGGGGCCGGCGGTGTCTTGGCAACGACGCCGGGGGCGGAACTGGTGGCCGCAGGACGCCTCTGCTACCATTCCGCCCTCTGCGCGGCAAGCTCCCGCTTGAGGTCCTCCAGCTCGGATCTGAGACGGCTGTTCTCCTCCCACAGCTTCGCCGTCTCATCCGAGCTTGTGCGACTTAGGAGGACCCCAACTGCCTCCTGGATGTCGCCAGCCGCCTCCTTTAGAGCGCGCGTGAACGTGCCCTTCAGGCTGCCAGATTTCGTGGCAACCTTTAGGACAACGTCCACGCCGTCCAAAACTTGGCGACTGAGCGCCACCGCCGACACACTTCCTCCGGCAGCCGCCTGAGCAGTGCGTCGCTCTCGGGCCAGCCGGGCCATCTCGCTGAGCTCGTCAGAAGTCAAGTAGACCTAAACCAACAGTTCACCATATAGTTAGTACCGACAATAAGGCCGTTGTAACAACTTGTCCATTCTGTAAAGAAACCCACAAAATTTCTAATTTGCTCAAGAGAGTTACGAATCTCGTCATAGCTTTGCACAAACCAGGCGCTTATGTTATAATTGTTTAAACGCGAATCACTCCATTAAGTTTTGTCGAAATACTGCGTCGTGTCATATATGTAAGCGAAGGCATCACTCACTACTACATCCAAATTCGGTCTCAAACTCCACAGTAGTTAATGAAAGTTCTAATACAGCAGCTGAAGTTAAATCAACGGTGTCTAGTGTTCAGGCATCGTTATCAGAGAGCAAACCATCAAATTCAAATATAGTGTCACATTTTTCTAAGGGGTCAGTACCTAGTGAAGTTTTGTTGGCTACTGCTCTTGTCGAAGCACAGACAAGAAGTGGCTCTACACAACTGCTAAGAGTGCTATTGGATCAGGGATCTCAGGCATCGTTCATAGCAGAATCAGCAGTGCAGCTACTTGGACTAAAGAAGAAGCCGACCCGGTCGGTTATATCTGGAATAGGCAGTGAGAGAAGTGCTTTTGCTTCCAAGTTTACAGTCACGATGACTATTCACTCACGCTTAGATCCAAATTTTAGTGTCCAAGTGCATGCTTTTGTACTAAGTACCATTACCACGTTTTTACCCTCAGAAAAATTAGGGCAATCCCATTGGCCCGAGCTAAAAGGGATACCTTTAGCTGACCCAGAGTTCCATACGCCAAGCAAGATAGATATCTTACTTGGTGCGGAAATATATGATCAAGTTCTTAGAGATGGTTTAATTCAAGGTCCACCAAACTTACCGGTAGCTCAGAATACTGCCCTGGGTTGGATCCTTTCTGGACAGATATTGCCAAGCCGTGACTCTATTCATTGTCATCACGTCATTCACAGCAGCTCAGATCAGGCTGATGACAACGCACTATTGCGACGGTTCTGGGAACTAGAGTCTACTATCCCTGATAAGAAGATCCTTTCTGAAGAAGAGCAACGATGCGAGGATATTTACGCACAAACTACATGCCGTGATGAGGAAGGTCGCTATGTGGTTAATCTTGATTTCGCGATCAAGATCCACAGTGTCAACATGGGAGTTCGAAAGACCTTGCAATCAAAAGATTTCATCTTCTCGAAAATAAATTCAAGAGGAATCCGACACTTAAAGCTCGATACTCAGATATATTCCAAGAATACATCGACCTTGGTCATATGGAGCCTGTACACGGTGATGAGCGTAATAGGAGTACAGCAGTTTATCTGCCACATCACGCCGTGGTACGTGAAGACAAATTTACAACCAAGGTTCGAATAGTGTTCGACGCTTCAATGAAAGGGTTATTTATTTATTTATTTATTTATTTATTTATTCATTCATTCAGTACTTACATATACATAATAAGTTGATGCAAACATAAACTCATTAGAGTTTTACCGTGCACCAAAATCATCGACCACATAATTTAAACAATCAAAATGGAAGTGGTTTTCAATCAATGGTTAAATGGAGTGTCTCTGAACGACGATCTTATAGTTGGTCCAATGTTGCAACCTCCATTACGTCACATCATTATGAGATGGAGAATGCATCCCATCAGTCTCTGTGCTGACATTATAAAAATGTACAGACAGGTGAAGGTTTCTCCTGAACATGCAGAATTTCAACGAGTAGTGTGGCGCGATGATCCAGCATCTGAAATAAAAGATTACAAATTAGTAAGAGTTACGTTTGGTACAGCAGCGGCTCCTTACCTCGCAGTAAAATCCTTACAGCAGGTAGCAGTTGATGAAGGCGGAGGCCATCCTGAAATATCTGATATCATAAAAAATGAATTTTATGTGGATGATTTAATGACAGGATGTCAGACAGTTGAAGAAGGTTTACACATACATAGAAAACTAACAGAGTTACTTACCAAAGGTCAATTTCAACTACAGAAATGGGTTAGCAGCAGCAACGAATTAAACAAGAAAATTCAAGAACATACAGTAACAAAGGTAAGACAGAATGAGGAAGAGGAACAGGGAAAGGATATTAAGTTGGACTCTGTTATAAAAAATCTGGGAATTTCGTGGGATCGTGAGAGTGATGAATTTAAATATTCAGTGCAACTTGATCCACAGCAAACCCCAATCACCAAGAGAAAGGTAATATCCGACATTGCACGCCTGTTCGATCCGCTTGGCTGGGTGGCACCTTGCATTGTTACCTCCAAGATCTTCATTCAAAAGCTTTGGCTTGCTGGCCTGGAATGGGATGAAGAATTAACTCCGGAACTTCTATCGGAATGGGACACTTACCGTCGAAGCCTTGTACAGACGAACAAGTTCAGCATTCCCAGATGGGTTAACATGAAATCCGACGATATATTAGTAGAGTTACATGGATTTTGCGACGCGTCGATTGCTGTTTATGCTGCCGTGGTGTATGTCAGAGTCATCGATGCCCACAAAACCATTCATGTTAGTTTAATCACCTCTCGTACTAAGGTTGCACCAGTCAAGCAGCAGTCAATCCCGCGTTTGGAGCTGATGGGGGCAGTGCTGCTTTCTGAACTCATTTCCGAAGTCGCTGAAATAATGAGAATCGCACCCCTTCAAATACACGCCTGGACTGACTCGTCGGTAGATAAGCACCCTGGTTTGGATAAGGTTACTCGAGTAGTGACCCTCAAGTGTAATGGATCCTCTATCAAACGACCTATGTCAAAATTGTGCATTTTGCCAATTGTAAAGTAAGGCAACCTTATATAGTACATGTTAGATTGTAGTTAAGCTATTTTTGTAAGTTGCCATAAATTTTGATAAGTTTATACAGTCCACAAAGCATTGTTTGTAAGTTAGATAAGTTTATACAGTCCACAAGTATTGTAATTTTTTCTTTTTGTGCCAAGGAATAGGTACTTTCCATAAAGATTTTTTTGTTGTTATCACTTGTCGTTGCACATATAATTTTTGTGATTCTAGTTTGAGCCCCTGACCTCATGGTGGGCGGTTTTGTGTAATGAAGGACATATCATAATGTCCTTGGTGGGCGGTATGTTCGCATTTAATTTTGTGAAATCAAAGTATGTTTAAGAAATTTAGTTCTATTTATGTAACTAGATGGCGTTGTTCTGTTACGTCACATTTTTGAATCTCGATGTTAAGATTTTACATCAATTATCTATAAGCTTTACGAATTTGAGTTTTGTTTGTGTTTGAGATTGAGTATTGAGATCACGTCAAGATCTAATACCAATATATACTTTCGAGGTATCCGGTGTTTTATTTATCCGAAATCCGCGAAGTAAAGTTTACAACAATATTGGTGTGCATAAATGAGTGTGACGCAGACACTACTACAAAGTACAGTAGCTAAGCCTACATTGATTAAATATTATGGAATAAATCCTAGTCCATGTGTCCATGTTTTTGAGGTTAACTCTATAGAAAGTACTCTCTGTAAGAGTCCGGCCTACCGCAGGTGTCGCCCGAGGTGGTGACGGTGGGCGCGGGCGCCGTGGCGGAGTGGCGTGTGTCGCTCGCGGTGCCCGCGCACGAGCTCGAGATGGCGCCCGACGTCACTCTGCTGCTGCGTCTGCTGCCCATGGACAACAAGGGGTAAAGTAAACCACTACTCACACTTCTGCAGGCTTAGCACGAGCACCGTTTTGTCAACGGAAGAGTAGACAAAAATTACGTTCCGTGTAGACAGTACGACGGCACCAAAGTAGAAAGAGTCAACTGCACTTTTTTACGAAATTCACTCCTACATTATTCGACTCAAAATTCTTTGTTTTGTCATAGGATTTTTTTAAATTATAGTAAGTAACGTAAATATAGACAACTATAACAATTTTTCTGTGTCTAAGAACCGTATTTTAGAACAAACAAATATTTCTGTAATATTGGCCTTAACCATTTCCTTGGTAATATTTCCTATTAATGAAATGATGTAAAATATGAGAAGATAGCTTTGTTCTTTTATTAATTATCACAGTTTTGTGTTCAAATACTCTCCTGTAAAATCATGATTTTGTAGATAACCGTATATACTTTGTGGCCGTGGAGAAAACTGTCAGTTGTCAGTGTGATTTTGACAGTATGAGATAGAAAACTTTCTTCTGAAATAGTCTACATAAAAAAGAACCTAGACAAAGATTGTTAGAAACGAAAGACAAAATGACAGATTGTAGAAAGATTTCTACGGTGCGATGTCAAAAATGGAGAAACAAAATGTCACTTTGTATAGAAAGAGCTGTGTCTAATCTTCGTAGACATAGAAAGCGTCATGCTACGCGTGCTGGAGGGAGACATTTTACCTGAGATGTTTAGAAAACCCATGATGTAACGGTGGGTCTTGAGAGGCCCGACGTGACCGGTGTCAGTAAGCTGCTGTCTATGAATTTGAACCCAACTCTCAGTGGGTGTAGGTACGTGCTGAGCGCGCATGTGTTGTGCAGACCGTGCTGGCAGCGCGGCGAGCCGGCGGCGCAGGTGGTGCGGCTGCGGCAGGTGCCGCGCGCTCCCCGTCTGCAGCTGTCCTGTCGCGAGCTGCGCGTGCGACTCTGCGCGCTCCACCTGCCCTACGGAGAAGTGCTCAGGTGAACAATCACTTAAACCATAAAACTGGTTATTAATTGCCTGTATTTATGAAAATATGGTATTTAGTAGGCAGGTTTAAGGTTAGGTCAATACAAAATAGTAAAATGATTCAAAGTTTAATTATGTAGTTGCGCCGTCCTATCCTTAAGTGATATAGGGTACTTTCTAGGTATAAAAATACATACTTGACTTACACATTCAAGAAGATGTTTAACGTACATATACAGGGTGTAAGGGTAAACACCGTTATCCTTGAAACCAGTGGTTTGGTTTCATTTATAGAACGTCAAATCAATGGAAAATTACAACTTTTTTTTAAAAAGAATATCTTCATTTTACCACAAGAGTATTTCACCCTATGCGCTAGGACACGGGAGGAGAGCGCGGGGAATACGCCGCGCCACGTGGCCCGACCGGTCGCGAGCGCGACCCATCCCTCACCCCAGTCAGTCAGCTGTCTCGCTAGCGAGCGCATGCCATCAGCTGCCAGTTGATCTTCAAGAACGTATTCTGAATTTCTTCGCGGAGCACCCAGAGGAGAGTACCAGGAGGGCGGCGTGTATTTTCAATGTTTCCCACTGGACAGTATGGAGAATTCTCCACATCGACCGTCAACATCCGTATCATTTTCAACCGGTCCAAGAATTGAATGACAACGATCACATACCACGGATGGTATTTTCGCAGCGGCTTATCGACAATTTCTTTATTGTCGAATCTAATTTACATTTGGACTCGTCAAGTCATGCAACACCCAAGGTAGGTATTTTTGCCTGTCCTAAGCCAGGAAAAGTATGAAGGGAAAGTTGCATCCCAGGTTTTGTGTGTTGTGTGGAAGGTAGAAAGGGCGGCGACCGGCGATCGTTACAGTAACTAGTTCACTCGGGCGCATATCCATAAATTAGCGGACGGTGTCGGATAAAAATCTTTTAAAATATTTTTATGAAAATAACGTATTTTTTTTTTTTTTACTCATTCATTTATTTATTTTTATATTAAGTCAACTAACTATGGTTTGAGTGACAACGGTGTTTACCCTTACATCCTGTATATTCATTTGAAACAAATCTACGTATGCATTGGCAGATATGCGTCTATTCTATGCTAGAATTGAAGTATTTGTGTTATAATGTAGGGTGCGCAAGCGCTTCCAAGTGCTGAACGTGGGCAGCGGCGTGTTGAAGCTGGGCATGGAGACGGTCGCGCCGTGGTGTGTGGTGTGCGAGCACGAGGGCGCCGGCTGGGACGAGGGCGCCGTGGGAGCAGGGGGCGCTGGTTTGGTGCCCCGTACCACTGCCTGCGACTGCGACACACGCGTGTCCTCCCGCCTCCAGAGAGTGCCGCTGCGCCTTGAGCCGCGGAGCTCTACCGAGGTGACGCTTTCCAAGAATCTTATCCTACATATTTCTGTTTAATAAACATTTTCACTTTACAAGTGTAAGTTTACATAATAATATTCGTAGGGAAAACTACTCTGCCGTCCGTTTACTAAAAGGCCGTTATGTGAATAAACCTGATTTTGAGCTATGGTCTAAAAGGTGGGAAATAATGTCCCTAGAAATTGATTAGACATACAGTTTTGTTTATTAGACCAAAATACTTGATAGCTGTTAAGCTTTCATTCTATGGGTTTAAATGAGTAATAAGTGAAATAATATTGTTTCAAATTAAGGTTTCGTGTTTTTGTCATGTATATGTATTTCATGATGGGACATTTTACAATACAAAAAAACGGCTGGCTGACATACAGCCGTCTTATAGAGTTGTAATGGAATTGTAACCGCCATACATTTACTTTGAGTCACAGTTTAATGCATTTTCAAAGCTAAATAACAGTTAAATCACTTAACCTTCTTTTTAAATTGTAAATTAATTGAAACTCAATGAACTGTACTTGTGAAAAAACGTTATTAGACTTTAACTGTCTATGTTATTGTTTAGAGATACTAATATTAAACAGATTTATGATCTTAAATACAGTTTCTGAATATTAAGTGCACAAGAACTGTCTTTTAGTGTAGGAATCACTGGCTAACTCATATTGTTCTAAAGTCAAATGGACGATTATGTGTTAGATTTTGGGCTAGCTTTTTGTGCTTTTTAATTTGTGTGCGTGTAAAGTGTGACAGTTAGGTAATTAAAATAAAACATTAATATTTTTTCTTGCATGTATAATAAAATAAGTAAGGAAATTTAAATAATTATTAAATTTAAAAAGTGGTCACAAACGTTTGTGGTACATAAAAACAGAAATCAACTCTTAAAAGAATAACTAATATAAAAATTATAAAAAAATGACTTAAACTAGCGGCATTGTATGTAAGGTGTCACAAGCACCATCATACAGTGCCGCTAGTCGTTTTATCAATTATAATCGCATTTAAAAAAAAACATACAAAGTTCGATACATAAGCAAAGTTTTTTTGTTTTCTAACAAAAATATAAAATACAAACTAAACTAAAATATAAACTTATTCTCTAATGAGATCAATAATGACTTATTATTGTGTTTACCAGCTTGTAAACCATGTACCTAAATATTATATATTTAGCTATTTAGGAACCAAATCAACATTATAAATCTACTTGTACTATAGATAAAATTATTATTAATATAAAAACAGTCAACAGATTTGGAATATAAAATCAGTCTTCAAGATCCAATATTACAAATTAGATCTGTTTCCTTTTGCCGTGCTCACGCGTTCCACACATTCAGGCATATCGTACCAGCCATGCTATTCTGTAAACATCTCACCGTGAAAACTTGGGTGAAGTGAGCTGTCAATAGTGTCAATCCCAATGGAATGACAGCTCACTCCACGCTCACTTCACCTAAGTTTTCACGGTGAGATGGTTACAGAATAGCACTGCAGAATTGCATTTTGTGCGGTACGCTAATATCTTTTAACGCGTTGATGACTGCGTCTTTTCTTGTCTTGTCGATACCTTTTGGTACACTTTTAAACTCTGGTTTTAAAACATCCGTGTGTTTTAAATATCTATCGGTCATAAATCGTAAAACTTTATAATCAGGATCATCTACTTCCGTTTTATATAAGATGTCGTAATTTTTTCTTTGGAAACGTACTTCTATTAAATCTTTTAAATATACTCTCGGTGATGATGTTTGTATACGTCTATCAGATACATAGTTTTGGAAATTTAAAAAATCTTTAGGCTCCATAGATTTAACGTCCACTCTGGCTAAATTAGCAATTTTTATATTATATTTTGGATCACACAATTCCAAAGAAATACGTGAAGGCAACGGTGACGACGACGACATAGGTGGCATAATTTCGTTACAAGTTAAAGAACTTTCTTTGCTTAAGATAGGTAGTCGATCTGTACTAACTGATGGTGAGTGGTTTGACCGTATTGGCGACACTATTTCGGTATGGTTATCATTTATACAAGATGTATCACACAATTCCGAAGAAATACGTGAAGGCAGCGGTGATGACGACATAGGTGGCATAATTTCGTCACAAGTTAAAGACATTAAAATTTCTTTGCTTAAGTTAGGAAGTCGATCTGCACTAAGAGTAGAAACCAGTTCGGAGAAATCTAGACCCATATCGAGAGAAGTTTTCGTTTCATTCAATTTATGAAAAATACTTGACGTCATTGAATAATCAACTGCATATAATGAGTTCACCATATTTTTTTGTGGTATATGTTTTGCGATATATTTATTGCTGCCTGACGAAGTTTTCTTGCATACCCCGGTGGAAGATTGACGACGTTGATGACGCGGTGGCTGGTTTTCTTTATTTTTAACTAAGTACGTTTGGTTGGCATCCATCATTGCATATCTCTAACATCGCTTTGACTCTTGAGTTCTTAAATCTAGAAATAAAATTGTATTAATAATAAAACAAAAATATGAGTTTTAAGTAAAAATGAATTAATTTGCACGAATTTATTATTTTTAGTAATCAAATGTCCTATACACCTATCAAATATATCTAGGTCAAATAAATATAGATAAGCATTATTGAGTAACTACACAGGTGAGTTTTTGAGGAATCTCTATAGCAGCTATACTGACCGTTAAATATATTATGAAGATTTGTTCTTAGAAATCCATCAAGTTTTTGAAACGCATTAAAACTGCATTTAAAGTTTTTGAAAATATATTTATCGGTCCGAAAACAGAAAATCATATTTGCTTTTTACGAAAATCTTACCTACTTTTTATAACGAATAAAAAGTCGTATAGACACGTTTTCTCCGATTTTGGACCGAATAAAACATATTTTCAAAAATCCTTGAATGTAGTTTTATTGCGTTTCAAAAACTCTAGATGGATTTCTAAGAACAAATCTTCCTATCCCTAACGGATAACAAGCTGTCATAGAGATCCATAAATAAAAACTCACCTATATATATTCAGGCCAAGCAAAATGCAAAAACAATAGAAGCAACAAGAATAATCAGCATCCAGTACTCGGTTACCGAATGTATTGCTATAACATCCAAAACACCGTCTACTCGTTACTGCGCGATATAATTACGAACTGAATAAATGATTTCGCAATTTATTAATCTTAAGAAGAATGTAAACTGGTACAAGTTACTGCGTTACGAACGGAATAAATAACATAGCAATTTATAATCTTAAAAATAATTAAAACGGCTTACCTCACGTTCGAGTCCATTTTTGGCGGGAATTAACACACACAATCGCTCGCAGACACGTCTTACTCTTCCGCGGAGTTACGGATAACTGGAGTGTGCGAGGTGCGGGCGCATACCGAAAAGGCAGTTAAACGTCTTTTAGCGTTGAAATGTCACTTAACCGTTTTTTGTATTGTATTCGTTGTCATATTATTTGAAACAATCACAACTAAATAACGGTCACTGTCTTTTAGAATTGTATATGCTCCAAAGTCACGTTGGCTTACCAACGACTAGCCAGCTAAGTGTGAGTAACGGTTTTGTAGAGTGGTAGTTGTAGAAAACTGTCTTTTAGATATCGTAAATGCCAATGTGCCTTGTATTGCTATAAATCATTAAAATGCTTTTAAAGTGATGTAACGGTCCAATAATGTTGTAGCTTCATATAACCGTTTTTTAAGATTGCATAGTGGATTAATATAATTTTTAAATAGACGGTTTCGAGCATGTAGCCGTATTATAGTGTTATAAAGTGACATAACCGTATTTAAGTGTTGAACGATCTCAAAAATGATGTAGTTAGCCGTGTGTGTAGTCTCCAGATCTTTAGCGTAAAAATAGATAGATAAATATTACCCAGACTGATTGATAGAGAAAAATTTGCTCTTTTACGTAGTATATCGGGTGTAAAAAGACACTTTCCGAAGCCGAAAGCCACATATTCTACCCATTATTTGCATCATTTTTTTCCACTAGACCATACCTGGGAATCCACTGGTTCTGGAGATATTGAAGGTCAAAGTCGCATTTTTTTTTTTTACTTTTTCACGAAAATGAATTCTATGCGATAATACGAAACTTTTTTCCAAACAAACATTACCTGAATCTTAGATTTATCTTAACAGATTACGCATTTGAAGTTACAAAAACGCAATGAACAACAAGTACCTACCTACGTAGCGTAGGGGCGGAGCTTAACTAACACTGAATCCGATCATTCAAGCGTGGGTTCGCGTTACATTGCGCGCAATAAAAACTTGTTTTTTTTTTATTAAAAAAAAAAAATTACGGTTCCCAGCAATAATTTTTGCGCAAAGCTACTTAGCTATACGTACAGTATGCGTAGTTTACGGCTTTGTGATGTGTCTTTTTACACCCTGTATATAACTCAAATTTGACAAAATGTCACTTAACGGCCTTTTAGTAAACGGACGGCAGTACTTTATTGAACACAATTACAAGGCAAAAAATTGGTTCTAACAACGAGTAGTGAAAGTAGTAGTGATGTTAGTAATGATGAATATGTGATTGAACAGCAACGGCAAGTTTTTCGTAAAAGGATACGTTTTACTTCTAATGTGACCGATTTTACCTTCAACGAGAAATTTCGTAAGTTTATTTTATTAATTTTAAGAAAACTTACATACAGCTAATATATTCGAGTAGTCAGTAGTAATATGTAACTAAAAGAAAGCCAATTACAAGTTTCCACTTATATAAACTTATGTATAAAATGTACAAGACTGTACAAGACGTTACAAATAGCGTGAGAGTTAAACATAGAAACAACCGAGAAAGAAAAGACGAGGTACACACCGAGGGTGCCGGTACTAGAATCGCACCGTCAACTTCAAGGCGTCGTGCGTGTACCGAACTGTTATCTGCCCCTCGTCATGGAAGCAGACTTTTGGCCGCAAGATGTGGTGTTCCGTCGCTTCCGCGGACAAGTTCCACACGACAGCACAAAGTCAAGCTAGTGCAAAGTGAAGTGCTACTAACATAGTCTAAGCCTTATTTATTAACACAAGTTTTTGTTTATATTAAAATATGTATGTTTAGGTTAAGGTATTTTTCTATGGGCCTGTGTCGGCTGAAATAAATGATATTATTATTTTAACTGTTTTATATGTCTACTTATCTCGGAACCATGCTGGGGTCCCGGTCTTTTGGAAGGCGTACGAGGGGCCGAAGCCAACTCGCAGAGGCCCGTTAGACCATTTTAAATGGAATGCTGCCATTAATGACCTACGGTACTACCAATCAGTGGACAGAAGAGCTACCCGCAGCCTTATTATTATTATTATTCTAACAGCCTTACTAATAAAAATAAGTTAAACATCTGTTTAACGGTTGTATTGTTATACAATGTATAAGCTGTGAATAGGCGTTACACACTACCCTTACTAATAATCAGTCTTTGAACAATGAGTAGTTACCCACTGCTTATGACAATGACCACTGGCAACATTAGAAGGTGCGTTCTGAAATTGATACTGCGTAATATCAGTGACATTAATTCATTTGGGAAAACATTCATAACTTTGTACTTATAAGTTTGAAAAATGTAAATTTAAATAATTATGTTAATTTTATTTCCAAAACTACTGATTTTGCGTTCTTTTACGTATAATTTTTTTTTAATTGTTTATTCACTAATGAAGCATGCATTAGGTTAATACACGGCATTTACAGAGTTTATCTATGTAAAAACAGACATTAGGAGACAAAAAAACAAAAACAAATTACATTATAGTACAGCACTATTCTCGATCTGATGTGCTGATAATGTGACAATGGCGTGGGTTGCCAGCCAAAAGATGACTTCCTCGCATCTGATTTAGGGATGTAGCAGTACAGAATGTCGCTTATCGATTCTATCTAATATCAGGTATCGTAAAAAACCGATAAGTATTTATAGTAAATATCAAAATATCCGATATTTGATATATATCGAAATTAGGGATTTAGCAACATAACATCAACATCTCGCTTATCGATACTTTGTGGTATGATATTAATTTGTTATAAGTAAAACACATTTTCAATTACTTGTTTTATTACATAGTAATATCTTCCTACACTTGATCATTACGACAGTCCATAGACAGAGAGCTAAACGCCAGTAACGACGGCCGAACGTACGGATTTCGCTTGGGGAGTAGGCCCCCTGGTTCTTTTGACAGGTGGATACATTTTGTATGTAGTTGAAAAACAATAAACAAGGAGGTTAACAATAAGGTTATTTTTTAGGTAAATAAAAAAATTGGGTCATCGCTTTAGATTTTGAAATAATATTTGTTTTGTTTTTTATTTACGTAATGTAAACAAACAAATAAAATAAATAATTATAAAAAACATCAAAGTAATCTAAGTATGGGTTCATAGAAATATCACTATTATACACTAGGCTAGGCTTTTATTCTATTTTCACTTTTATTTACTAGGTACTTTAAAATACTACTATAAAATATCTAATGGACTTCACTAAAAATGATCCTCGCGCTTATGACGTCACGATTTTGTCGTCTATTTGTGACCATGGCGTACAAGGGACTGATATCGGTGCTGCGCAAGGGATGCGCGAGATGAGATTAGCGAATATCGAAATTAGACCTGACTAGATTTTGTTTTTTATTATATAGCTGCTATAGTGTGGTTTTATAAGACTGAATCTTATAATTGGTTTATCCAGATACCAATTGATACAAAAATAATATAATCACAATAATTTAAAGTTAAAGTTGCACATTCATTTTAGTAAGGATTTACGATATTATCAATCATAAGTCACGTCACTAGCGGTCACATATAGAAGACTTTGGCGTGTGAGAACACTCCTTTTTAAACGTTTAATTTCTCCTTTTTTGTCAACAAATTTCTCAATAACTATGGCATAATTTAATTCGTTTCCAGCAATTAAATATGGACAAGAGCTTAAATATATAAGGTGTACAAATAAAAATACTCAAAAGTAATGATTCAATTGTTTATTTCGTGATAATTGTCACATATTTGTGTCGTTGGCGTACAGGGCACGCGCTTGCTTCTCACGTATATGTGAAAATGGCGTTCAAAAGGTAAAGAATGCAGCCGTAAAAGCTGTTATAGTCAATCTTGAACATCAAAATATCTCAAAGCCAATTCAGTACGATTGAAATTATAAAATAATGAAGATATTTTTTCTATAATATTAAACTGCTGAAATATTTAATAAATTCAACAATTTTTCTTGCATATACTTTGCTGAACCTATATTTCAACCGAAACTCATTTTCTTGCTAACAGAAAGGATCATAACGATTTTTGTAACATGTTCTTTTTCTTGGTGGTTCTTCATTGCCAATTTCATCAAAAATATCGAAATATTGTAAATAATCCATGGTTTACAAACTCAATACGACAAAGACAACTAGTTATTTTAGGTTATACGATCGCTATACAAGGTCCGAGGGCTGGATAACGGTTGTACAAAATCTCATTGTTTAAAGACATCTGTTACACCAGATGTACACAACTGAAACGTCAAATATCGTTTATTGGTAACGTTGATGTTATAAGCCTGTTATACGAGTACGTCGTGCGTAAATGTTTATTAGTAAGGCTGTTAGCGTATAAGTAGTCTTTGATTCTATAATACTTGTTTGTTGCGGGGGGGGGATAAATTGGAGTAGCTTAATTAGTCTCAAGCCTTTTTGTCGTCTAAGTAATCTTTAAATTTATATAAACCTTTTTGATATAGTTTCTGTTTAATAAATGATTTAAACTTATTGAGGCTCAGTTCTTAAACATGGCTTGGGAGTTTATTGTAAAAACGTATACTTTGGCACATAAATGAATTAAAAAAAAAATTGGAGCCTAGTTCTGGGCACAATAAATAAATCTTTGTTTCTAGTATTTATGCTATGAATGTCGCTATGTTTAGAATATAGATTAATATTCTTTATTACATAAATTAGATTCTCATATACTCGTACATATTGAGATGCGACTGTCGTTATGTTTATTTCCTTAAATTTATCCCTCATTGAATGTCTACAACTTAGGTTATATATTGCTCGAATGGCTCGTTTCTGCAGCACAAATATAGCCTGAATGTCGGCTGCATTTCCTGGAACAAAATGCCGTACGACATTACACTATGGAAATAACTAAAATATACTAATCGAGCTGTTTCTACATCAGTCAAATGACGGATTTTTTAGACCGCAAAGGCTGCAGAGCTTAGCCGCTCAGACAATTTGTTTACATAAACCCTCGAATCCAAAGTAATACCTAAGAACACCGTGATTTCCACAAGATCCAATTCTCTCCCATTTACTAGTACATTGGTTTTCACCTACTTAACGTTAGGAGTCAGAAATCTAATACATTTAGTCTTTTTCTCGTTTAAAAGTAAATTATTAACACTAAACCAATGCATTAGAGAGAGCATTATTTACATCGTCGGTAACTATCTATTGTCGCTTAAATATAAGTCATCTGCAAATAACACTATTTCATGGCTATGCCTTATAAGGCAAGGTAGGTAATTAATATATACGAGAAATAAAAAGGGCCAAGGATTGAGCCCTGCGGAACTCCCATAGTGACAATAGAACCCGGGGATCGCTTGCTGTTAACGTCCACTATTTGAATCCTATTACCCAAATGGCTGGCATGGCAGTGTTTCTAACACAATAGTGATGCAATTTCCTGACCAATGTTTAATGAGAAACACAATCGGAAGCCTTAGATAAGTCACAAAATATACCTAGGGCATCATGTGACTTCTCCCAGGTCTCAAAAATATGTGCAAGAAGCTCAACAGTAGCGTCGGAAGTCGAGCAAACCCTTGTGAAACCGATTTTTTTACTGTGCTGTACTAATTTATGTTTATATTATAATGTCTTTGCAATTGATCTAGCATCATTTTTTCAAATATTTTACTTAAGTTGGGAAGCACAGAAATTGGTCTAAAGTTCGTGGGGTCTGATCTGCTGTCCGATTTAAACAAAGATATTATCATAGAAATATAAATAACTAACGGGAGAAATGGCATGTCCACGCGTCGTGATCACGATGCTCATGACTCAGGGAAATGGCGGTCTCCGCTAACTACTAGTGCGCTTTTGAACCCGATCGTGATAACATTTAAGAATGCCGTGTTGTAACATGGTTTCTTGTAAAAATCGAAGCCAAACTAGAAACTATAAATCATAGAACCACTCATATATCAGAACAAGTATTTTACTATATTTGTGTTGAAAATCATGAAAAATAACAAATCGTAAAATATTTCTTACCTTTACTACGTTATTTTTACTTTCTTATATCACAGCGATTGTACTATTATTGCAGGAAATACATTGCTTCTTTATCACTACCTAAGTATGTCGCTAAGTGACTGGACAATAAATGTAAAAATCACAAAACGATCGTATAGGTATAGTACGGCCGCTGTAACTTGCGACGAGTTGTGATGTGGTTGTGCAGATCCACTTAAGTAGGCTATCGACTAAAATGTCAAGTGTCGTATTAATTTATAATTACTACTAGCTGCCCGCCTCGGCTTGAGGATGACTGTCACCGCCTGCAACAAGTCATTGATCGCGTAGTTCAGTGGAGTCAAAACAACAAGTTACAATTCAATGTCACTAAGTGTTCGGTTCTAACGTTCAGTCGGGGCTAGGGCACCACTCCATTATAGCTACAAAGTGGACAACGCGCCATTGAAACGGGTGGAGACAGTGCGAGATCTTGGCGTTCGTATGGACACCCAATTAAGTTTCCGTGAACATATAAAAAATGTCTGCAAAAAGGCGTACAAACGTTTGGGTTTTGTACTTCGTAGAGCGGCATCATTCACAAGCATGAAAACCATATCGGTATTGTATGACGCCCTTATAAGAAGTCAGCTGGAGTGTAATTCGCCGATATGGGCTCCACATGAGGCTAAATATGGTCTCATGTTGGAGCGCATACAAAATAAATACGCCCGATATTGTACTTCAGGCTGTATGGGGTGTACCCTTTCTACCCTTTGATGTATCCTACCTTGTTTGTATTGGGCATGGTGGGATACAACAAATTGGAAACTAGGAGGGATCTAGCGCTGGCATCATACACTCTTAGGGTATTTAGGGGTATCCTACATAATCCAGGGGTACTACAGTGGATAGGCTTGAGGGTTCCCGATAAGTACGTGCAACGTCGACGACGGCCCGCCTTGTTTATGATGCCGCGCAGTCGCACTAAATTGCTGGAGAACTTCCCTCTTGCGAGAGCGTTGCGCACGCTAAATCTAGTTGCCGAGAAGATCGATGTGTTCATTTGTTCACAGAGCGAATTCACAAGAGTGACTTTATACGTCATATGTTATCTATAGAGAATCGAGATTATTGTTTAAGTATTAAAAAGTGTTATTAAGTTTAGTTTAGTGTTATTAATGTTTTATGTTTATTGTTATTATTTTTTATTGATTGTGTAATTTACTACTCTATCGCATTGGGGAAACTGTAAAGATAGATGTATGTATGAAAATAAATAAATAAATAAATCTTCGCCAATATATTAGGCAAAATATACACTTATACACTAAAAACAGTGATATTCACAATATTAACACCAGAAATAAGGACAAATTACGAGCTCCATTTCAACGACTTCATAAGGTTCATAACTCATTTGTTGGACTTGGTATAACCTTTTATAACAAGCTACCCTCTTCTTTGCTAGATTTGCCTTTTAATGCGTTTAAAACCAAAGTAAAATCCAACCTTTGTTCAAAGGCATACTATTCTATCAACGACTACTTAAACGATAAGAATAGTTGGTCGCTGTGATTATTCAAGACAATGTTCATGTTCTTTCTCCAGAATTAGCTTACCTACTGACAGGTTATATGAGTTATATAAGTGTTTATTTTTATTTCACTGTATAAGTCAATTGATTTTTATTTTATTTTCATTTGTTATTAACATACTCTACTCATTACATTTTTTTAATTTTATAAGTTGTATTGCAATATATGGTTAGCTAGCGACCTTGACAATTGATCATATATTATTCTTGCATAACAGATTATTTATTTTTACTTCGATGGTCCTAGTTTATCAGTGACTTCGAGTTACAGTTTTATTAGCTATATGTAAGCGGGCAGGCCTTTTATGCCTGGAAACTTTTATTCCGGTATTAAGTTCTGTTTATGTTTTGAGTTTTTATTTTCGCTTGAGTATAGATTTCAATTGTTTTGTTGGTATATTGGCGTGTGCTAGCTGTCATTATGGTAAATAAATTTATATACTGTTTTGTTTTGAGTCATGTAAATAATTTTGCATACTATTGTATAGAATCAAGTTATTTTTTTTCTAATTGAACAGGCAGCACTGCTGCTGGAGAGTTTTTTGCGCCACTTCTTCTTCCCAGCTAAAGCACTAGGAAGTGGTGAAAGGTGGGCGTTTTGGGGGACTGTCTTATGTAATTTAGACGTTCAAAATGTGCTGATGAACCTAGTTTGAATAAATGACTTTTAAATTTGAATAAAAAGTTGAATGCCAATTGCTGTAGAAATCATACTTGGGGCAATGACCGCCCATCGAACAGATTTTGGTTCAACGAGGCAGTGATGTTGGAGGTTGAGGAATATGTTGAGTGCATTCTTATTGTGAAACTTTATTGTTTGCCTCCTGAAGCTGTTTTTCTAATGTCTGTATGCAGTTAAAAGCAAGCTCATACTCAGAACTGCACTGGTTGAACCCATCAAGAATGAGCTTGAGCCTGTCCCGGATTATGCACTATATCGATAGAAGTCTTAAAACTGTCCTATAACTTACCTATAACTGTCGTGTTTTATACCTTTAACTAGCAGGAAAACAGAAATGAACTGGAAGTAGTTGCTTATGCGATGCTACTTAGCTCACTAATGGTTGAAGTACACGCTTTAAAATTTTACCATCTTTAGGTAACAAATTTGATTCCAGTTCATTTCTGCTTTCCTGGTAGTTTTAATATATAAACAATTAGGACAGTTGAATTTTAAAACATCTACAGATACCATTTATTACGAATCCTTCATGCTCTTCTCTATATTAATTTATCACTGGTGCGTTTCCAGGAATAATTTTGGTGCGCTTCATTCGGTGCGTTCCAAAGGTGCACTTCAAGGAATACCCCCTGGAATAAAGTCTGATTTGTCCAACCTGTGTTTTATAACAATCAATCCCCCCTGTCACCGCCCCACTAACCCCTGTCATACAGGATGGCCTAGTTCAGAGGTCGAGACCTCATTGATGTAATGTGTACAGAAGTTTGGAAATAAATTACTATTACTTACTATTACTAATTTTGAAATTATAATCCAAATTTGCCTTCGGCATATTTCATAAACTGCGTTTGTAAATGGACGGCGCCGTTTATATAGTGACGAATCATACAATCTGCCTGCGACATAAATACATTAGTATAGTGACGAGTATCATGCAAATTTGGCAATATCACCTCGCTGGTGTAGCAGTCGTGATGCCATATTGCTCCATACGGTCACCGCACGCTGTTTGTCAATCAGGTGTGCGTGGAGGTGTGCGTAAGCGCGGCGGAGGCATGGCCGCCGTCGCCGGGCGCGCACATGCCGGCGCCCGGGCACTGCACGGCGCCTGCGTACCCGCCGCGCACCCTCTCCACCACGTCGCTGTACATCTTCGACGACGACAACATACTCAAAGTACTTAATTCATGTTACTACCATTTTACACACATACGTGTGTCTAGGAATGAGGGTATAAAAAAATAAAATTGCTCTATTGAAATTAAATAAAAATATATATTTATATTTATTAAATTAAAAAAATTCGTGTGTGTAGATCGACGAAGTACTGTCTGCTTTTGCATTAATATAGACTTGTCGCGATTTTCGCTAAGCAAAAATCGCAATAAAAAAAACATCCAACTAATACATAACCAATTTACCCTCTTTGCCTGTTGCATATTCAAAGAAGTCGTGTGTCGGAGACGACACACACACTTTTATTGCGTAAAAAAATTGTAGTCTGTATTTCCGCCGTTAACGCGTGTAACACAATCGGAGCGATTCGGCACACTCAGTATCGGTTTAAAGAATTTATTCTCATAAAGAACACAAGACAGTTCACTTAATATATGAGATATACAAATAAATCATGCAGTTACAAGGTGACAAAGACTCCGTGAGTCGATAAGAGGAAAACAAAAATAATATCTTTAAAACTAGGCTTCTAAAAATTCCATCCAATAGGTTAATTTCATTATTTATCATGCAGGCATTTTCTAAATGTGTTACATTGTTTCTAAAACATAAACATTTAACAATTTTTTTTAAATATTTATATTTTTTGCATTTACTATATTATCTGGCAACTTATTGTACAGTACCGCTCCTTCGTATAAAATATTTTTCTTCCCGTAATTGGTTCTGGGTGGTCTGAGTTCGAGTTTGTTACGATTTCTAGTGTAGTATCCGTGATTTCTTTTTTTGAATGTCAAATTGCGAGTGGGTTTCCTTTGTTATAATTTTCCTAACTAAAGTACATGTTTTGTATATATATAGTTGTTGTATAGTTTGGTGTGGTTATATATTTGTTTAGTTGATGTTAGGTAGTAGTAATTGTATAGAGTTTTAATTAGTTTTGTATTACTTGTATCTGGTTTAATTATGTAGGTTTTACCGGCACAGCCCCATACTTCAACCAAATATTCAAGGTGTAGTTTCACGAGTGTATTATAAATCATGGTTATTGTCTTATGCGGAATATAACCAGAGAGTCTAGGTAGTGCCCCCGTAACTGAAGAAATTTTTGTTCCAATTTTTTCTATGTGGTTGGACCAGGTTAGTCTTGGATCCAGGGTTAGGCCTAAATATTTTTCATACATTGATTTTTGTAAGGGTTCATTGTCTATAGTTAGTTTGATGTCCCTCGGTAGTTTTTTTATTTTTAGCTGCAAAGATCATGTAACACGTTTTTTTCGGATGAATGGTTAACAGGTTATACTTGAACCATTCACTAAGCGATGAAAGGTCTATTTGCGCTTCTCTGACAAACTCTTCAACATCACTTCCATAATAAAAGAGATAAGTGTCGTTAGCATAGAGAGTGGTGTCGCCAGTATTTTTTTTTTTTTTTTTTTGTCTGTCCTGTAACCATATTTGTCAGAGCTCTTCTCTGAAGCATATCCATGCGTACATCCCTGAAGAGCTATGAATCCTCGTAACCGACATCATCGCGGTCTGTAATTTGTATGTAACAATCTTGTCTGCGAGTGGTGACACGAGCTCAACCTCCGTGTCGCTCTGCCATGCCGCCAGTGATGCGGTAACGTAACCAAAGTCGGCACTCTGCGTAGTGCCCAGAGCGATTGCCTTAGCACGTTGGCGAGAACTGATAGTTGCAAAAAATATTATTAAAAAACAAAAAAACGAAACGGCCTTGATTCCTAGACAGTTTTGATGTGTGTAGTTTATTTAATGTACAAGTGTTACACTAACGTGTGCTGTCAGACGTTGCCGCTGTGGCTGGAGCTGGAGTTCCCGACGCTGCGCGTGTCGCCGCCGCAGCTCGACTTCCGCGTCGTCACGGACGGCGACACGCGCAAGTGCTACTTCAGCGTGTCGCACTCCAGCCGTAAGTCACAATCCTTTACCACTGCTACCGCACAGGTTAGAAAGATACATTGCTCATTTACGAATAAATACATAATAACTATTATGGTAAAGTGTAGTCCAGAAGCTAGTTTTGTTTGTTGGGTAGTTACTATATTGACCTTTCGTACGTTCTTTACTAATTTCTATCAATCAATAAGTAAGTAAGACAGTATAATAAGCTAGTCTTACTAATTATTGATGAAATATATGGTATAAAAGTTATTAAGCAAGCAGGTTTCGACGGTATAATAATGTACAATCACAGTAAAAATATCACTGAATGACAGTCAGCCATCTCTACACGACAGAGAAAATTAAGAATGTGACATTGACAGATTCTGAAATGACTCTGATAAATAAATAAAACAGATTTGATTTATCTACTTGTTCGATGCTGTTTTCTATGGGATTTTTGTATGAATTATTGAAATTTTACAGGTCTGTCGGATCAGCTAGTCTACACTAATATTATAAAGAGAAATTATTTGTATTTTTGTATGTTTATATTTTTGTTTGTAATAAATAAACTTAAAAACTACAGGACCGATTTCAAAAATCTTTCTGTATAATTTTAAAGGGTAAATCTTCGGACGGAAGCTAGTTTACTCTAATATTATATATTAGTGTAAACTAGAGAAATGATTCGATTTTGTGTTTGTTTGTTTGTTACGCTTTCTTGCTAAAGTGGCTTTACGGATTTGGATGAAAATTTTCACATCGGTAGACCATAACCTGTATTAGGACATAGGATACTTTTTATTCCAGTATACCTCGAGACGAATGCGGGTGAATTCGCGGCTCGTAATTCATAAAATGGCCCAGCCATTATGTACAGTGCTTAACTGTCAGAATAGAATTTTTATTGTTATCGAACTGAATCAGCTTGCATGCCAGCTGGGGAATAGTTTTAGGTTAATGACAACTAGACCGTACACTAGTCAGGAGACCAACAAGGCAGAAATGACAACGAATTACTTAATTTAATTGTATCGCAGGGTCTGTAACTCTGGATGTAGCAACAAAATGGATCGGTGGCAAAGAGTTTAAGATCTGGCCGCCATTTTTACGGATAGCTCCTGGAGGCAGTGCCAACGTGTACCTGCAGTACACCGCCGTGTAAGATCTTGTTTTACAGAATTGTTGATAATATTTGTCCGTGAAAATATAGGATTTGTGTCGGGAATGCCTCGTGCCGTCATGGCACAAGGCATTCCCGACACGCATCCTCACCGTCCAACAAACCTCACCCCCATGCCACTGGCATTTTTTTTTGTGGGTGGGAAATTATCAAATAACTTCTCCTGCTCTGGGCGGAGCGGGAGGGCGTGTCAGACTCTTACTGACTAAAACCCACCCGTGTTCCTTCAGTTGCCTGTATATTGCCAGGGGTCACGGTATCCCTTTCAGACTTTCCCGCGACCCCGGCAGGCATGCCACTGGCATGGGGTGACATTTGTTGGACGGTGCGACTACAAGAGTACCGCAAGTAAATTTCAGTGAGGAACGTAATTACCGCTCTATGTCGTGAACGGTCGTGAGGGGCAACCCCTGGGTTATAGATATCTCTTTACATAGTTATGTATACCTCTGGACCCCGGTATAGTTAGACTGCGTTCAAAGGTTCCATCGTTTACCTATCTTCAACACGACCGAAATTTAGTGAATGAAAGATAACTATGAACCGAACAATAAAAATCATTTTGTTTATTCACCTAAATCATAAAAGGTTGACTGTTTCCTTCGCTTCGTTTTTGGACCACTCAAATTTTACTCGCCTTTCGGTTCTGCCGAAGATAGATGATGGAACCCTGGAACGTTGTCTTTCTATAGTAGCATGTGTGCGCTCGCAGTTGGCAGGCCGGGCCGGTTGAAGGATGCGCGTGCGTGCACGTGTGCTGTGCCGGAGGATGCGGGGCGCACAGCTCGGCGGGTGGATGGTGCCGCGCCGCCGTGCCGGTGCGTGCGTCTCCTGCACGTGACTACAAGTTCCGCGTGACGCATCACGACCACACCGACGACCCGCACCTACTGCCGCCCGCCGTCGCACCAAAACACGAGTGACCACACCGACCCGCCCTGTGCTGTGACTACTGTGGAACGAATTCCCATCAAATTCAGTACATTTATAGTATACTTAAATACGTGGTCCCAGATTACGTTGTCCATTGTTATAATGTTACATGGAGCATAGTTTTTAATAAACTCGCAGATGTTACTTTTTTTTTATGTGAACGTTTCGTTACTACTTAAGATCTAAAGGGTAATTATCATATAAAATATAATATCAGGTAAATAATACACTCATTTACAATAAATATGTGCGGTAATTTTTTTTCTGTCTGTAAAAATTACAAAACGAAAAAGGTTTTATTCATTTGAATAATTATGCTCAGCTGGCTTCTAGGGGTGCGCGATATTGCGCATGTACGAGCACCAGCCCACACGAGGCACTGTCGGAAGACTAACGTCCGTGGTAGCGCAGACACGTGGCTCGTGGTGCGTCCGAGAGCGCCGCTGATCAGCCCGCACCATAGGAAGGGTCTGTGGTAGCGCGGACACGTCTGTGGCGGTGTTTCCAATCCGCGGCGACTCAGTAACTTCAAAGGTGCGACGCGAGGTGTGCTTGGTTCCTATAAACTATAACGAATCGTATTCCTTACCAATGGTAGCAATTTTTGTTGCCCAACTGGGCGTATAAATAGATTCGTAAGCAAATTTTTAGACATGGGCGTTTTTGAATTCATATGCAAACGGTTAAATATAACCGCTCTGTGGTCTAGTGGTAAAACCACCTGTCTCAGACCCAGAGGTACCGGGTTCGATTCCCAGCGGGGGCATCATTTTCTGCTCGGTTTCGTTGGTGGTGGTAGGGCTTGTTCTAAGTCCGCCTGGCTAGCTACCACCATCTTATCTAAGCCATTACAACAATGTTAACAGCATTGGTGTTTCGGTAATTAGAGGTAAGATAGCGAGTTCCTCTTTACTTCAGGATTCCGGGAGAACCTCGCTTCCCCTTCGACCTGATCATCACTTACCATCAGGTGAGATGTAGGCCAAGAGATTTCAGTCGTGGAAAAAAAAACAGAATATTAAATTGTTTTCACAATTCGTTTTTCAAATCGATTTTTGGAGCGGCTCTGGCGCCTCCGGTTCGCAGTTTCGATCGTCTCTAGTAATATAATTCGGTTGTAAGTGCATCGATCCAAACTATCCAAACATAAACAAATACTTGTTTACGCAAATCTACTATTGCCGTGGTTTTGTGAGATCGGTTTATCTATTTCGGATTTTCGACACGATACGATTTGTGACTCAAGTCGGATTTTAGGTACTTTTCAATATATCTGACGCCTGTCTACAAATTTTACCTTTGATAGCTACTTCCATATGGGAGGGTCTAATATGCAGAGCTAGGAGGTCTTTGTTTCATTATTGGAAAAGATACATAATTTTAACCAAATAACGGTCCGTTAGAAAGATTTAAAAAACATTTCATCATAATAAGGTCAGAGTCTGTCACAATGTTAGATAAACGAGCCGTAGACTGCAGCAATAGAATATTACGACGGTGTTTTTACACCGTCGTAAAAACCATTGAAAACCATCGTCTTCTTTTGAAGAGGCTTGTTGAGTATGAGCCGACAGTTACATTTTACGTCGGCGTTGAGAAAGCCAATCTCGGATTTCCCCAATACGGTTCGACTCAAACTGCTGTACGAAACATCTTGTTATGCACTTATTTCAATAAATTCCTATTCCCTTGGCGCGTAGCCAGGAGGGTGAGAGGAACACAACTCACAATATCTGCTCAATTTGTGACATCCTACGGTTTTTATGTCATCCGTGATCCTTTGATTTACCTACTCTTATTACCTAATGTGGCTATTGGTTGTGTTAATGTCGTATCTGTATGTCAGCGGCACTGGACCAGGAAACACGTTTGCAGTGCTGGGTCGCGCTCGTAACGGACGGCTCCGTCAGGCCCACATACTATCAGAATGGATGTAATATTATTATGTTTCTTCAAAACATAACATTTGATTTGAAGAAAGCTATCTTAAATTTTACCGATAATAAGAATAAAACGTACTTACGGTGCTTCTTTTGTTACCTGTGGACCTTTCACTCAAGCAGGACTCGCGGCTGCGAGCTCGATGTGTCACTCATGTCAAGTGTCAATCATAGCGTCTAAAAATTTTGCCGCTAACATACGGAAAAAATTTTCTTTCGTAAATTTTCTTTAAAAAAAAATGTTTATAGAAAGTGATTATACTTCAGGCTTCGTCCTCGAGATTAGCATTTTATAAAATTCAAAATTTTAAAGTCATTTATTCAAACTAGGCTGAGAATCAGCACTTTTCGAACGTCAAAAATTACATAAGACAGTCCCCCAAAAACGCCCACCCTTCACCACTTCCTAGTGCTTAAGCTGGGAAGAAGAAGTGGCTCAACAAACTCCCCAGCAGCACAGCTGTCTGTTCAGTTAGAAAAACTTGATTCTATATAATAATGCTTTAAAGCAAAAATAATTTACATAAGCACAAATTGCAATCAACTCATAAAATAAAAACATTTTAATGAGTAGATTATGTCAACAATAAATGAAAACAAAATTTAAAATAAATTGACTTACAGTCAAATAAAATATACACATGTAGTAACGCGCACCAGTCCACACTATTTTGAGATATTTTTTTTTTTTTTTTTTTTTTTTTTTTATGTTGGTAGATTAGTCCACTTGATTCCTGCGCCCGCAATCCGTGTCATTCGCTTTTTAGTGCTGCGCCGTTCCACACTCGCCCGCGATTACAGTTACTTATTCAAAAAGTTAATATCTACTGTTATTGTTATAATTATTATAATAATGCCTAAAAGAAAAGGTGATGATTGTGATCGTATAAAACAAAAAATTTGAAGATTACAAAGAAAATGAAGACGCAAGCGGCGTCGATCACGTGATTCATATTACTCGGATGACTCACAGTTATCGTCAACAACAAGTTTGTGTCGCCGTTCTCCGTTAGATGATCAAGGTATGGTTTATTTTCATACTATAATATTATTCAGTGCAGTTTGACCTACATAATTATTTCTTCTTAAATTTGAATGCATAATGATCTTTATCTGTTATAAAAATGTAAGTATACGACATCATACGACTTGTTTACTTTTTTTAACATGTATATACCTACCAACAACAAGGTACATACATCATAGTTTGTAGTCTACTCGAAAAAATAGTGTGGTAATACGGACAGTACAGTGGGACTGTTTTTTCACTAATACAACCCGACAAATAAAAGTTAATATTCTTTAGGAAATAATAGTTTGCGAACAGTACTTGCTTGCATTGGGACTGTTTTTTACTGTTAATTTCTAACAATTCAGTCTTTTAGAGACTATTATGTAACTGACAAGTGTTTTACATTGAAAACATTAAACATTTTAAGATATTGAACAACTTGTTCTATTTTATTGTTACGATAATAATGCAGTCATGATCCGGCCCACCGAGCAGTACAATGGGACATGGGCTAGATAAATTTGTTTGTGGACAGTACGTGTTATCATAACTTGGGACTGTCACTTACAATATAAATTTTGACTCGCATTGCCAGGCTACATGGGACTTTACGACTCCTTTTCAGACGGAGAATATATGGGGTTGTTTAACAATGAAGCGGTCATATCAGACCTAGATCAGCCTTCTCCCGAGCTACAAGCAGATGTAGACCTAACGCAGCCAGAGATAGAGCTGGAACCAGATCCACTCCCCAGGACATCGCGCGATGAAAACTCTGTCCAGATTCAGTCTGTCGTGATAGTTGCGCCGGATCCTGCGGACCCTTCACCGCCCGTAGTCCCAGAGCCTGTTCCGTTTGCAGACGCAAAGATACCTGCAATAGAAGTCTCGGAACTTAATAATGAACTGTTGAATATATTAGGCACTGATCCTATGGAAAAAATATACAAAAAGATTTATCGATTAGATTTCAACATTGGACTACGGCGGGGATAACAAAAGAGCTGCGTAAGGAGCTAAAAGAAAATTATTTAACTCCTGAAAATGCCAAGTTGATTGATCCTCCAGAATTGAATGCAGAAATAAAAGCAGTTGTCTCCGATATTATTGCTAAACGCGATAAAGTTATTGAAAGTAAACAAAAACAACTTACCTTAGCCATTACTTCCTTAGGAGAAGCCATCACACTTATATTATCTGCTAAGAAGAAAAACACTGATTTACTCAAACTTCTGATGGATTCTACTCGTATCATCTGCGACTGTCAACATGCTGACTCTGTGACGCGAAGAAACTTTCTTTTGAATGCTGTTAAGAAAGAAGTTAGAGAGCAACTACAAACTACAAAAATTGATAAGCTTCTTTTTGGTGAGAACTTAGCTGAAACCATAAAAACTGCGAAAGCCATTAATAAATCTGGTACAGACCTTAAACCACCGGCACCTAAACCTGCAAATAAGAAGTTTACACAGAGCACAGCTAATCCTTCAAGGAATTTAAACTGGAGGAATCCGGGTCCGACTCGCAGGCCGACGGGTCCACCAAGGATGAAGGTGCCTGCAACGACCTTGACGCCCAATCGGCCATCCAGCTCATCCAATCAGTTTCAGCATCCGCAGCAGCGACAGAACTACAGACGTCGCTAAACACGGTAAAACCTGCTGGTCGATTGTCTTTATTTTATAAAGAATGGTCAATGATCACTCATGATCCAATGATCCTTTCATATATAAAGGGTTATAAAATTCCATTTTCTCGGTTACCAAGTCAATCAGTACCCCCTAGCATTCGGAAATATTCTGAGTCAGAAAGGGCACACTTCATTGAAGCCATCGATAATTTATTATCATTAGGAGCTATTTCAGAATGTGAAGGTCGGTCTGACCAATATTTGTCAAATGTCTTTTTAATACCCAAGGCAAACGGAAAGATGCGTTTTATCTTAAACTTAAAATCTTTAAATAAATTTATCGATACTAATCACTTCAAACTGGAAGACTTGAGAACTGTAGTACTTAAAACTAATATCACGAGATTGTTACTTATGCACTATCGACATAGAAGACGCATATTATTTAATTAAGATTGATGAAGATGATCGAAAATATCTCAGGTTCCAGTTTGAGCCTTCTATTTATGAATTTAATATCTTACCATTTGACTTGAATACTGCTCCGTTTGTATTTACACAGGTTATGAAACCAGTGATGAAATTATTGCGAACATGTGGATACTTATTTAGTAAGTATATATTTAGATGACATTTGCCTTATTGGTCATGATCAACAAACATGTTATAAAAACCTACAAGAAACTCAAATCCTCCTTACGAGCCTTGGTTTTATCATAAATAAGGAAAAAAGTAATTTCAGCCCTTCACACACTTGTAGATATTTAGGATATGTTGTAGATACAAGAAAGTTTCAAGTCACATTACCAAAAGAAAAAAATAATAGAATTAAATTAGAAATAAAAAAAATGTCGAATTTAAAACAATGCAAAATCAGAGCTTTCGCTAGTTTTGTTGGTCTTTTGGTGTCTGCCTGCCCAGCTGTGGAGTATGGCTGGCTCTATACCAAGCTATTTGAAAGATATAAATACCTTAATTTAAAAAATACAAGCAACAATAAAATTATGAAAAAGTTATGAATTTACCAAATTCATTAAAATTAGACTGAATGGTGGATTCATGCTATCGATCATTCTGTTTGTAAAATCAAAATGGATAAATATGACCTTGAAATTTTTTCTGACGCCTCAACAACGGGGTGGGGAATTGCGTGTGGTGATCAGAGAGCTAGTGGCCTGTGGGGAGACGATGAACTCAGCCAGCATATCAACTATCTTGAAATTATGGCTGCTTATATTGGCCTTAAAATATTTGCTAAAGATTTATCTAACTCGCAGGTTCTTCTTCGAATTGACAATACCACCGCTATTTCCTACGTCAACAGGATGGGAGGCATCCAGTTCCCCCATTTGACAGAGGTTACGAAGCAACTTTGGCAATGGTGCGAACATAAAAATTTATATGTTTTTGCTTCATATATTAGCTCTTCAGAGAACTTTGAAGCAGATCAGGAGTCAAGACGCACGCATACAGATATTGAATGGCAACTTGCAGACTATGCCTATCGTAAAATTGTTACAAAATTTGGTCCCCCAAACATAGATTTATTCGCCAGTCGATTAAATAATAAATGCCCAAGTTACGTCTCCTGGCACAGAGATCCGGATGCGTACGCAGTAAATGCTTTTACAATATCATGGTCAGAATTTTATTTTTATGCGTTTCCGCCATTTACTATGATATTAAAATCATTACGAAAAATTCAGTCTGATAACGCCAAGGATATCATGGTTGTCCCATACTGGCCAACACAGCTGTGGTACCCATTATTTAAAACTCTTTTAGTGTCAGAAATGGTAAAATTCAGGGCTAATGATAATTTAATTTTATCTACTGATTTCAGTCGCCTCCACATGCGCAACAGTATTAACCTGGTGGCAGGGATCTTATCCGCGAGGCGATGATAACAAGAGGTATCCCACTTTCATCTATGGATATAATACTTAACTCTCTCTCGGAGAACTCTTATAAACAATATGAAGGGTGCTATAAAAAGTGGATCATTTATTGTAATGAGAATAAATTGAACATGTATGAGGTATCAATTCCAAATATTATGAACTTCCTAACAATTGCGTATAATGGTGGTGCACAATACGGAACATTAAATTCATACCGGTCCGCTTTGAGTTTAATTACTAAAGAAAACATTTCCGGGAATGAAGATATAAAAAGATTCTTTAAAGGAGTATTTCGTTCTAGACCTGGCTAAGTATAATGAAACCTGGGACACGTCTTTGGTATTAAATTATCTGGAAAAATGGTACCCTAATGGAGACCTAAGCCTTGAAAAAATTTCTAAGAAATTAATTACACTGTTAACCCTCGTCACTGCACATAGGGTGCAAACATTATCAAAAATTAAAATTTGTAATATTGAAAAGTTTCCAAAAGAAATCAAAATTAAAATTCCTGACCTTATAAAAACATCTCGAATTGGGGCATCTCAACCCATGCTCGTTATTCCGTTTTTTGATAAAAAACCAGAGATTTGTCCAGCAAAAGCTATATTCGATTACCTCAAAATGACTGAAAGACTTCGTATTAATACGGATACTTTATTTATCAGTTTTAAAAGGCTTCATAAGTCGGTAGGTGCACAAACTTTATCTAGGTGGATAAAACATACCCTAAGTTTAAGCGGAATTGATACTGGGGGGGGGGGGTGGGCAGTCAGGTTGCAAAAGGCAGTAGTCGATAGAGGAACAAGGTGTTTGTTAAAATGTATTTGGAGATAATCCATACTAATTACTTGTAAAGCTCCTATTCAGAGGTGAATGTCATAGTGTAGATTGCATGGCATTAGCCCTTAATAACCTGATCGCATCTAAACAAATTTTGTCCATTTGCAAGTTTCAAAAGCATTACCCAGGCACCCATATGGGATAAAAAGATACCCTTTGCTTGGCGTAGATTTACATGCTTAATCTAATATTATAAGACATTTCACAACTTACAAGATTTTGAATAACAGTGCGGCCAAAGTAGGGTTCAAGGACACTGACAATCAAGATGTTTACTTAAAATCTACCATAATCCTTGTTGATTTTGGTTTGCAATAACAAGTGTGGTTAAGCTTGCTTGGAAGACAACACTGCCTCTCCTTAGAATGGACTAAATTCATTTTTAAACAGACTAAGATAGAGGAGCCTCTAGGAAGTATAAGGTCTGTAGTAGCCTTCGGGAGGCTGACTGGAAAATAGATCATCAGATGAAATGAAACTGGCAGAGCCGCTAGAGACAGAAAAATTACTTTCGTAAGGTAGTAAAAGAGAGGGCTACCTCTCAAGAGAATGTATAATGCTCAGGCTATTATGTTCCCACTGAGTGTACAAAAGGGTCTCTCTGTGAGAGAGGAAGAAGATTTATTATATGGTAATTGCTGCGAAAACTACACTCAAACCACTGGAAGTAGCTCAAAGAGCCATTCTTAAGGTTGCTACTTTCCGGCCAATGCTCTACCCAACCTTTGATCTATATAAAAAATGCAAAGTCCTCACGGTCCGCCAAACTTTTATTCTCAACATTTTATTACATCAACACACAAAAACTCGTTTTACACAAACACAATCCTCACTTAGGCGCAAGAACGAAATTTGCAAAGTACCCTTCACACGCTTTGCTTTTACTAAACGTTTCTTTTACTACCTTGGGCCATTTTTATATAACAGAATAAACAAAACCATCCCTGTACATCAATCCTTACCTTAAAACCTAAAAATATTAATCAATTTAAGTACTCCCTCACGAACCTCATCTAAATGCTTCTTCCATCGAAGACCCCTATCTAGCCACAATCCCAAATATTTCACATGATCTACTAAGTCTAATAAAGTACCGTTCAAACAGACATCTATAACCTACCTAGGCTACAATCTACCTAGGCCTACGGAAACCTCTACTAAACAAACAAATTTTACTTTTAGCGGGAGAAATTTCTAAACCTACGTCCGTTAACATGCTGTTGATTAGATCAAGAGCACACTGGATCTTGTATTCGCCTTCACTAACAGTAGAACACTGTACGTATATAGTGAAATCAATCGCATATTGGGATATGCAAACATTGTTCTGCAAACGTTTACAAATATCCGATGTTATTATATTAAATAATAGTGGAGATAACGGATCATTCCGAGCCAAACCACTACCTGAATTTCGGGAGGAACATAACTTTCTAGGGCTTTCCTGTAGGTGCAACCAAACTCAACCATAATCTCCCTTAGCCTTCTCTCCTTCTTATACACTGGACAAGTCTTACTAAGAGATATGTGGTTACCTTTACAGTTGACACAGGTAAACAATAAAGTGTCGCAATTTTCATGATTCCCACCACACTTCGGGCAAATCACGGGGCACATTTTCCGGATATGACCTAACCTCCAACATTGTGAACATTGGGATACCTGCAGTGCTATTCTGTAACCATCTCACCGTGAAAACTTAGGTGAAGTGAGCGTGAAGTGAGCTGTCATTCCACAGGGATTGACACTATTGACAGCTCACTTCACCCAAGTTTTCACGGTGAGATGTTTACAGAATAGCATGGCTGGTATATGTAAGGCAAAACCTTTATGTTTATATCACATACACGAACTGATGCTGGTAGATGATCACCGTCAAAACAAAGTCGGAGGGTTTCGCTGGGGCACCAACCACCTTCATCCCTATTACGACGGTCTAGCCTTTTGAATGATAATAGCTTGGCGGGGGCCGGACATGAAATATTTTCGAGAATCTCCTCATCAGTAAAATCCAGATCTACATCCTTGATTAGGCCATAGCAGACCGACAGCTGCATAGCCTTCTGGAACCTCCATCCTTTCTGTAAAAGTTTCTCGCACATGATAAGATTCTGCGCAGCCGATTCACATTCAAATTGGAAGCGTATTTTAAAAGGACTTAAATATTTAACCTAGCTAATTTTGGTTATGGTATTTTCCTTTGAAATACGTGCCATCGCAAACTATTTCGGAAGACGTTCCTTGGAAGAAACATAGACCTCATACTTTTCTTCCTTTACAGAGTTTTTACTACCGTGACATATCTTTTTTTTACTTCCCTTAACTTCTGTTCAAACCTCTTCGTCTTCAGTACTGTCCTCTCTTTCTCGCTTTTCCACTCTCAAAAGCTCCTCTTTATTTGTGTGCGTCTGGATTGAGGAGCCATGACTCATATTTGAACGAGGGTACTACCAATATTTAGTAGTAAATTAGCCGATTTTGTGGGTCGGATCCTGGAAATTGTAGTATAACCTTTGAAAAGTTATACGACGTTAAAGGTGGCTCCTCAATCCTGACGTCTGCATTGAGGAGCTACTTTAGAACTCGAAAACTAGCCAACTGATATTTAACGTCGTGTAACCTTTTAAGGGTTTTACTACAAATTCCAGGATCCGGCCTACAAATCGGCAAATTTACTACTAAATATTGGTAGTACCCTCGTTCAAATATGAGACATGGCTCCTCAACGCACACCTTTATTTTTACCATCATCATCTATAGCATCCATGTCCGACGAATCATTCAACAAACTCTGTACATCATTATTGAATACGGACGAATCACAGCGCGGTGAGGCGCTTTCGTTATCAGTCATGACGCGATCAAGTAAACTACACGGTAGGGCCGCGCAACCGGGAGGTCCGGCGCACACCTATAGCGCGTGACAGTGCGTAAACAACCATTCGCGCAGTGGGCATAGCGATAGCGGTTATATCTCTTAGTATTGTATAAAGCTACCATTTACCGGGTACGTCTTTAAAGTCAGTGAAAGACGTACCTGGTAAATTGTAGCTAATAACGTAACGTAACCTTAATATCATAGTTTTATTGGGAAACAAAATTCAAAGTCCTTAACAGAAAAAGATTTTACAATATTTACGAGAATAAAACGATATTAAAGTATTATATGTATATATTTTTTTTTTTTTTTATTCACGATGTTATGGTTCTTATATTATATTTAGGTATGTTATCATAATCATAATCATAAATCTTTATTTATCTAAACATCATATTAGAGGCACTGGTTAATAAAATGCACAATCTTAAATAGAGAAAGGTGTCTGAGGTAGGAGGATCCTGAGTTACAGATCACCCGGCTCTCTTAGATAGGACATTTACAAAACTGTAGAGTCAAGATTGGTATAGCAAGAGTTTGAAAGACTAACAAAATTAAAACAAAATCAAAGAAAAGCAAGTAAACATAAAGTTCTAAGAAATATAGATATTATTTTGGTACATTACGTACCTATTATTATTTAGTAATATATACTTAGGTATCTGAATTAGAAAATAAAATACTATTGAGCATAACAAAAAATAAAGAATGGAAATGGGGAAATGTTGTGTACTTATATTGAATGTTTGTAAGTGTAGGTGTGTGAGTGTAAATGTGTGGGTGTTAAGACATTGGTTTTAATAAGTTTTCAGTGGCAATGTAGTCCATGTTTAATAGCCAAAAGCGTAATTTTCTTTTACAAATAGCTTTTGTATGAGTGTAGATAATATCTTTTTATTAATTGAGTTATAAAGAAAAGTGCCAAGAAAACAGAAAACTTTTGGGAGAAACTAGTGTTATAACGGATGATTGAACAAACATTTGTTGATCGTCTATTTAATGTTGGTAAATCGTGATCTAAGGGTAGTTCAGTGTGCTTTTTTAGTACTGTCATGAGAATGAACAACAGTCGGACCGTTAGCACTTGGCAGTGTTGGTAAAGTTCAAAAGTTGGATAGAGGATTGGGAAAAAGCAACATCACTAGCACCCTAAAAACCCGTAGAGTAAAATGTTGAGTAAAGAGTGCAATATTTGATTCTGGTCAGGCTGTACGGAGAATAAGATGATGATCAACATTATACAACTTAGGTGATGATTGATTTTGACTAACTTCTTATTTTTGTCATAATATATATATTTTGATACCTACTTAGGCGTACCTATTTCACTTAAACATATCGAACATGCAAAAAAATACTTTTTTCAAAGCTAACAATCATCGGTCTACGAATCGACGAAAACGTGTTTTTTATTTTTCCTGAAAAGTTGCATTTTTGTAATTATTATCATTTTATTCTCTGGGAATAGCGTATCTATAACGCCGACGTGACTACGAAATAACAGCCATATTTCAGTTTCGGCAGGCCTGGAACATAATAAAGCAGAAAAACAGCCTGAAGATAATGTTATCGTTTTAATGTAAGTCAATTCAGAAGATACAACAAGACGTAGAAAGCGATTATATGTGTGTAGCAATCGACTTTTTTATTAGTTTGTGAATAACACGGAGTTAACAAGCGGTATGCGGGGTCTGGAGTTGTAGTTGTGACATGTAACGGACGATCAATACGACCGCGTGGTTCACAAAATAAAATAAAACGACGGTTATTAACCTTCTGCGTGAGGGCTAAGAGGTTACGAGCTACTACGGCGGCTACGAGGGTGCTAAGAGATATGAACGTGCTACGAGGGTGCTACGAGAGTGCTACGAAAGTGCTATGAGTGTGCTATAAAATAAAGTAAATACGAGCAACCTTAACTGGTATGCGGAGTACAAATACAGAAAACAGAATAAAACCGATAGTAAAAATAAGAATAAAACAAAGCAAAAGACTTAATTACGCCCGCTTGCGCATGGTCGCGTAAAAGCAATCGGTACGCGCCTCAGCAAACATACCTGCAAGGCAGCCCCAATACAGCCCTGAACGCGTTGTTGAACCGGGCGCGGAGGGCTCCGCATGATGCTCACGTGTACAGTCACGAGCGCTAATATATATCCACTTAGCAAAATTCAAAAGCGATTTTCTCATGGAAAAACGACTACAACTTTTAGATAAGACCTATTTCATATCAGTGTGGGTTCCAAAATACTATACTAGACCGTAACAACATAAAATTACAATCAACACAGTAGGAGCAAATCACTTTTAAAACTAGCTAAGTCTATACATATTAGTGCTCGTGACTGTACCTCGTCCACAGACTGCACGTGTAGAGAGACGTGCAGTTCGCCCTAAAGAGAGTTATCATCACCTCCCTCGAACACGCGCAAATCTGCGTGCGAGCATCTTCGCCCGTACCGACAAAACCCTCTGTTCCCGCTCCAGGTCAGCTTTGTCTTTGAGGTCGGTCCTAACTAAATGCCCTAGGTACTTAAATTGATCCACCCTCTCGATTGAAACACCGTTTAGATAAACGTGGATAGTTGTGCGAACGTTTCGTACCGGCCTCAAACACTATGCATTGGCTTTTGGTCACATTTTCCTTCAACTCATGACTAAGGGCATACTCCTCACAGGTCCGCACCAGCTTTCTGATGCCGCCGGCTATGAATGTGCTACGAACGTCCTACGAAGGTGCTACGAGAGTAATACTTTATTTATAGTTAACTAGCTGCCCGTCCCGGCTTCGCACGGGTAGCACTATGTACCTATCTACGGCGCACTTACCTACCTACCCTAACTACACTACTTACCCTACCCTACCTAAAACCTACCCTACCCACCCACCCTACCTACCCTACCCACCCACCCTACCTACCATACTCTGCTAAATTCACATTCATCAAATGCGTTAACTGTCCAACGCGCGAAGTTAAAATAGTAGTTAAGTTTTGTGAAATTTTCCATTTTTCTGCGCAAATTTCTTAATTTTTCTTTCCGTAAGATTCCTCTCCTGACAATAACGAATACAACAAAAAAAAAATTGTGAAATCGGTCCAGCCGTTCACGCGTGATGGCGTTACCAAGGGAAATAGGGATTCATTTTTATATATATAGATTAAAACGGTACATACAACACTAATTATAATATTATAGTTTTGCTGGCGTGCTACAAACGTACTAGCACTTTCTACAGCATGCTATGATGATGACACGAGGCTACTACGGATGAGTTGTGCAAAACATTACCAAAGAAACATTGTTACGATGCTTTCGTTACATGTTACTGCTACATCACTACCACAGAACCGTTCTAAAACAGTAGAGGTAAATAAGAAAACATATTAGAATTAACGGAAACGCTTCCTAACGAATGTGAGCATTAATATCACTCTCCCGTGCTCCCCCGGGCTACCTGCCCGTATCCATCATCTCAAAATATCTGCGAGCGATTATCGATGCCGATGATTAGGGCGCGCCTCGTTTGGTTCAATTCGCAGCGCGTTTTGCTTCATTATGGGGTGCGGTACTCCGGCTGATATATCAAGAGGCTTTGAAAATTAATGCAAAATATTTATTTTCCTAACGCGAATTTCATAAACGCCCCAATTTATCTGTTAGGTTCTACGTAATATAAGGTGATGCATTGAGATGGGGCAGTATCGAAGAGTCAGAAACTACTAGAAACTGTAGTAGAATTAGTTCTTTTGGAAAAAAAATAGAAAGCTTTTTCATACCTTTAAAGTCGACATCGTGGTTCTGTAGAGATTTGTCTTACTTGAATAATTTCAGATATTTCCACACCGAGAAAACTCAATTTACCACCCTGTGTAAGTAATTTAAGGATTTCGAATATTTGTCAGGATAATGGCCTAGTGTAAAGTTGGAAACAACAGAGACTACAAATAAGAACTTACTTGTACAAGGAACATGACATTTTGCACACAGCTTCCTTTTATAATGTAGGGGAGCACTAAGAGGGGGTATTTGAAAATTCTACCTTTAAGGGGGCCAAAAGGGGGATTTTGTTGCTATGAAAAATCTTATTCCTTGAGTAAATAAACTTGAAACTTGGCACAAAAAGTACTAGGTTTGCATGTACAATTCAAGATAGTATTTCAATCATTAGACGTTGTGCACAATTTCTGAGCAGTAACCTAACAAAAAAGTACTAGGCTTGTATGAATTCACGAGTATTCAATCATTGTACCTTTTTTAGTTTTTTTGTTTTCGGGGGGAAACCTTCAAAAGGCGCCCGGTCTCTGGGGAAAAGACCGTGGAGTGTGGGATTCTTACCTCACTAAAACAACCCCGGTGGTCACCATCTACACATGGAAGGGGCACCGTTACCTCTCAAAAGACCACCGGAACCCCCTCTGTGCAGCGCCTGTTAGGGCACATCTAAAGGGGTCTACCCAAAACCTAACTGTGCAAGTATGCAAGGCAGCACGTGCCCACTGTGCGCCGTCTTCCCTGAGGTCACTCAGTGGGCGGACAGAGTCCCCACTCTGAGCACCCGTGATCCCTAATTCCTGCCTGCCTTAAAGGTTGCAGGCGGGGTTTCAGCGTGTTAGGCGTCGAAATGGTTGCCTCCCCGACGCCTTCTCCTACGAGTGGTATCAGCCCTCTCACGATCCCGCTCGGCAGCCTCCTTCTGAACCATCACGGTCTCACAAAAGGAGGCCATTTCTCTCCAGTTCTCCGACATCGCCAGCATAGACTCAATTACTGCTGGCAGAGACAAATCTCGTCCAATCCTGGTGACCAGGACCTGTCTTTCGGCAGCCCATGCAGGACACTTCTCGAGCGTGTGCTGTGCAGAATCTAAGCCGCTTCCGCAATGATGGCAATTTGCCGTGGCCTCTCGCCCAATCTTATTCAGGTACTCACCGAAGCAACCGTGCCCGGTCAGCACCTGAGTGAGCCTGTAAGAGATGCGCTCCCCTCTTTTCAGCCATGCTTCGAAGTGTAGTAGGACGGCTTCGACAACACGCTTACGCGAATATTGCGGCTGTAGGAGCCGCTCACGCCACCGCTCGAGCGCCAATCATTATACCTACCTAATAGGATTTGGATGAGGCCATAGATATAAGAAAGAAGGAGATATTCCCGGTAGTTTAAAATGTATTGAAACCCAATGTCTTCACTAGATCTCCTCTACTTTGCCACATCTACACATGCAGATCAGTAAACCCAATAAATACGAGGTCGCGCTCACACTTGCAATTTATAAATCAGAACGTACTACATACACAATCAATTATAAACCGTATCCCATCAAACACAGCGTGCATTTACCATGCACCGTACAACTCACTCACATGACAACATCGATCGCTGTCGTTGTGATGTGCAAAAGCCATTTATTTTACATATACGCTACTGATTGACTAAAGGTACGTGCAGACCATCGCGACGCGACGCCGCGACGCGACTCGAACAAAACAATTTCTAAGAAAACTTGACGGTATAACAATAACCAGTGTCGCGTCTCGCGGTCGCGTCGCGCTGGTCTGCACGTACCTTGTTCTATGTTAAATCTAAACTATGTATTATAACCCTGCCTCTTAAACTAGGTAACCCTGTATCTTAAGAGACAGTGATCAGCCATGGGGGTCTGAAACACAGTTAATTAACAATGACAATAAATAGATGTGTGTCGATCCATCCTTTACAATAAAATTTTAGAAACAGAAAGAAAAACAAACCAAAAAATTAAATAAATAATTAATACCAATAAGAGCTAAAATAATAATAATAAAAACTAGTAAATACTTACTAATACTAACTACTAATAATAATAAATACTTTTTTACCTACAACTTACTAAACACGAAACTGAAAAACAAGTTTATTATGTTACATAAAATTATTTTCTGAATTATATAATGAAGTATTTAAGGCGTATTTCAAAAATTGTTATCAATTACCTACAATGATTTTAATAACTAACCTTTTTTTTTTTTTGTCTGTCAGACTCTTACTGACTAAAAACCACCCCGGTGTTCCGACTCACACCTACGCCGGGGGTCGCGGGAACGAAAGAATCTTCCGCAACCCCCGGCCGGTGCCGGCCCGCCACCGCGGGCCTCCTCTCGGGTCAGGGGGGGGAGTGAGGTGTTTGACTCCCCCCGCGACGTCTCAGAGGGGCGCGCGTGGAACACTACGCGCCGCCACCTCGGGTCCTGATGTGTGGGGGACCCCTGGACCCATTTAGGGGGCCGGAAGAGGGCGTTATCCGCCCTCCGCCGACGCCCGGTGCGCCTGCTGCGGGCCGGGTGAGTGGACGAGATCTCCCTCTCCCTTTCCGCAGCCTCCTTCTGCGAGACGACCGTCTCGCAGAAGGCGACCACCGCGTCCCAGGACTCGGCGGCGCCGACCATAGCGTTCACTACGGCCGGCAGCGACAAGTCACTGCCTACTCCTGAGATGAGGGCACGGCGCGGCTCCTCCCAAGCGGCACACTCTGCCAGCGTGTGCCGCGCCGTGTCCTCCCGGCAGTCGACGCAGTGGTGACACCGGGCGTCCGGCTCCCTGTTTATGCGACACAGGTACTTCCCGAAGCAACCGTGCCCCGAGAGCACCTGCGTCACCCGAAACGACAGGGAGCCGTGCCTCCTCCCGAGCCAGCGCTCGAGCACCGGCCGGACCGCCTCGACGACGTCGAGGCCGGCGGTAGGGCGCGAAAGCCTGTCCCGCCATTCCGCCACCAGGACCTCGCGAAACTGAGACCGATGCAGCTCCACGTGTCGCTGCATCGGTCGCTCGCCCCGCGCCCGCGCATCCTCGCGCCACCGATACGATGACGCGAGTACTTTCACCTCCAGGTCCCAGGGCGGGGATCCGGCCAGTGCACAAGCCGCCTCGTAGGAGATCGTGCGATACCCCCGGATGACTCTGACGGCCATCGCCCTCTGCGGTCTCCGCATGACGGCGATGCTCCCGGCCGTCAGGTCAGCCGCCCAGATCGGGGCCCCGTAAAGGGCCATCGATCGCACGATCCCCACGTAGAGCCGCCTACAAGCGGCGCTCGGGCCCCCCAGATTGGGAAGCAGCGTTGAGAGCGCTCCAGCAGCGCCCAGCAACTTGGACGCCAGCCGTCGGAAGTGGGGCCCGAAGTCCCACCGGCTGTCGAGGACCAATCCTAGGTACTTCATGGTACCCTCGACAGCGATCCGAGCCCCCCCGACCACGATGTGAGAGCCGGGTGTTTAATAACTAACCTAACCTTTTTTTTTTTATCGCTGAGAAATGCGTTACGCATCCCCGGCTCGTGGGGGACGAGTCGGGGTATGTGGGACTCCTGTGTAAAATACAGTATACCCACTAAAACTCAGCGGTGCTCCCGCATCGCCGTGATGGGAGGGCCATGGGAAACCGGCTCAGCCTTTACATCCACAGCCCTCCCGGCGCATGCCCGCCTAGCTGGCGGGCCCCACATGCCCCCCACCTAGATGGTGGGGGGCTACGGGAATGGCTGGGAGCACCTGGCCATTCCCGTCCGGCACTGGTGGAGGCCTGTGCGATGCAGGCGAGGGTGCCCCCGCACCCGTTGCCTGCTGGCCTCCGCCTGGGAGGAGGAGTCGGAGATGACTGTCGAACTGACGTCTCCTTCGACCCCTCCTCCGCCTTCGGAGCGGCGCCGCGTCGGGATCGTCCTCCCGCACGCGCTCCGCCGCCTCCTTCTGGGACATGACGTGCTCGCAGAAGGAGGCGACTGCCGCCCAGGACCCCTCGTCCCTTAGCATGGTGTTAACCACGCCGGGGAGCGAGAGGTCCAGCCCGATCGCCGCGACGAGACTGCGGCGCGGCTCGGACCACGACGGGCACACCTCGAGAGTGTGCTGCGCCGTGTCCTCCGCGTTTAATAACTAACCTTTTTTTTTTTTTTTTTTTTTTTTTTTTTTTTTTTTTTTTTTTTTTTTTTTTCGCTGAGAAATGCGTTACGCATCCCCGGCTCGTGGGGGACGAGTCGGGGTATGTGGGACTCCTGTCTAAATGCAGTATACCCACTAAAACTCAGCGGTGCTCCCGCATCGCCGTGATGGGAGGGCCATGGGAAACCGGCTCAGCCTTTACATCCACAGCCCTCCCGGCGCATGCCCGCCTAGCTGGCGGGCCCCACATGCCCCCCACCTGGGTGGTGGGGGGCTACGGGAATGGCCGGGAGCACCTGGCCATTCCCGTCCGGCACTGGTGGAGGCCTGTGCGATGCAGGCGAGGGTACCCCGCACCCGTTGCCTGCTGGCCTCCACCTGGGAGGAGGAGTCGGAGATGACTGTCGAACTGACGTCTCCTTCGACCCCTCCTCCGCCTTCGGAGCGGTGCCGCGTCGGGATCGTCCTCCCGCACGCGCTCCGCCGCCTCCTTCTGGGACATGACGTGCTCGCAGAAGGAGGCGACTGCCGCCCAGGACCCCTCGTCCCTCAGCATGGCGCCCACCACGCCGGGGAGCGAGAGGTCCACCCCGATCGCCGCGACGAGACTGCGGCGCGGCTCGGACCACGACGGGCACACCTCGAGAGTGTGCTGCGCCGTGTCCTCCGCCGCGCCACAGTGGTGGCACGACGGCGTCTCCTCCCGTCCGATCCGATGCAGGTACGATCCGAAACAACCGTGTCCGGACAGCACCTGCACCAGACGGAACGAGAGGAACCCGTGCGGCCGCTCGAGCCAGTCCCGCAGGACCGGCCCGATCGCGTCGAGGGTTCGGCGGCCGAAGACTGCGGCGGCGAGGTCCGTCGTCCAGTGGACGACGATGGCGTCCCTCGCCTCCCGCCGGACGGCCTCCCGCTCTTCCGGGGCGAAGGGCTGACCTGAAGCCCTCCGCCCCGCCTTCCACTCGTACACTCTGGCGAGCACCCACGCCTCGAGTTCCCAAGGAGGGGTGCTGGCCAGAGCGCATGCCCCGGCGAAGCTCACCGTGCGGTGAGCCCGCGCCACCCGCTGGGCTATCGCCCTTTGAGGTGCCCGCAAGGCCGCGGCGTTCTCCCGTCTGTGGAGGGACTCCTCCCAGATGGGGGCCCCGTAGAGGGCCATGCTCCTCAGGATGCCGGCGTAGAGTTGCCGGCATCGCGAGCTGGGCCCCCCCAAGTTGGGAAGGAGCCACGAGAGAGCGCCCGCGGTCTTCAGCAGGCGCGACGACAGCCCGCTGAAATGCGGGCCGAAGCGCCACCTGCTGTCGAGTACAAGGCCCAGATATTTCATCTGGGCCTTCACCTCAATCCTGACGCCCTCCACGAAGATGTGGGCGCCAGGTGGCGGGGGGCGCTGCCGGGGACCGTAGAAGAAGACGGCCTCGGTCTTCTGCAGCGCCACCGTCAACCCTAGGCGGCGGATCCTCCCTGCGACCAAGGATCCGCCCGCCGAGGCCAAGTTGGCCGCCTCCCTGAAACTCTCCCCCCGGGCGGTGAGGAGAGTGTCATCCGCGTAGCAGACGACACTCGTGCCTCGGAGGAGAGTTCCCCGCAAGAGCCAATCGTAGCCGACGTTCCAGAGGAGAGGTCCTAAGACTGACCCCTGTGGAACGCCGGCTTCAACGGCGTACCGCCGGACCTGGCCAGCCCTGTTGACCAGGAGGATCACCCGATCCACCAGGTAGCTGGCCAGCAGCACGCGCATGTAGCGAGGCACTCCGTGGAATCGGAGCGCCTCTAGGATGGTGGAGTGGGGAACGGAGTTGAAGGCGTTGGCAATGTCGAACGACACGGCCAACAACCCGTCCCTCGCCTCCATGGCATCCTTCACCTGCCCCTTGAGGCAGGCCAGCGCGTCCACCGTCGAACGCTCAGCCCGAAAGCCGTACTGAGCGTCCGACAAGTCCGGCCCGATGCACCGCAGATGGCTCTTCAGGCGGGCAGCGATTATCCCCTCGAACATCTTACCGACCTCATCGAGCAGAACGATGGGCCGGTATGCCGAGGGGGAGTCTGCCGGGCGGCCCTCCTTGCGAAGGAGGCACAGCTGCCCCTCCTTCCACGGTTTCGGGAACCTTCCAGACGCAAGGCATGCGCTGAAAAGGTCCCGAAACCGCTCCTCCATTTGAGTGGCGGCAATCGCCACCACTCTCGCCGGGACACCGTCGGGGCCCGGAGCCGTCTTCTTGGCGCGGATATGGAGAATAGCCGCGCCAAGTTCCGACTCCGTGACGGGAGGGGTCTCCTCTTCTTCTTCAGCTGGCGGGGCTGGTGGGGCCATCGCTGGTGGGGTGAAGTCGTCCCTGCACGGGAACAGGGACTGAACCACCCCATCCAGAAAGGAGGGCTCCAGGGTCTCGGAAACCGGGGGACCGAAGGGGCGCAGCTTGTTCCGCGCCGCCTTGTACGGTCTCCCGTAGGGGTCGTTGTCGAGACCCTCCAGCATTTCCGCTCTCGCGGAGTCTCTGGCGGCGGTGATGGCCCGATCGAGGACCAGTTTTGCCGCCAGGTACACCTCGTAGAGGTGGTCCCCGACGGCCTGGTCCCGTCGACGCCGCCGCCGACTCCGCGTGTAAGCCCTCCTTGCCTCCACACAGGCTGCTCGAAGCCGCGCCAGCTCTGCCGTCCACCAGTACACGGCCCGTTTGGGTGGTGGTCGGCCAGACCGAGGCATGCTCGAGTTGCATACCTCGGTCAGAGACTCCCTCAGTTGCCCCGCCACGGTGTCCACATCCGGGAGCCGGCTGGCGGAAGGCGGCGAAAGCCAGTCCTGGACGAACGCCGCCTCCCGCGCTGCCTCCCTGTCCAGGCGGGCGAGAGCCCACCGTGGGAACGGTGATCGCCCCGGGAGAGTCCGCGTCTCTCCGGGGCGACTGGTGGAGATGTCGAACCGCACGTAGCGGTGGTCCGACATAGTCTCCACCAGGCTCACCCGCCAGTTCAGCACGCGCGCGGCTAACGCAGGGGTGGCGAAAGTGACTTCCACCACTGAGCCACCCTGCCGCCGCACGCATGTCTGGACGCTGCCTCTGTTCAAGAGGGAGAGCCCAGAGGAGGCAGCCCACAGCTCGACTGCCCGCCCGCGGGCGTCGGTGGCCGGGTTGCCCCAGGTCACCGACTTGGCGTTCAGGTCTCCCAGCACGGAGACCTGACGCGGCGCCGCCCTGCCACGACCACGGCGGCCAGGACTCCGAGATAGTTCTCGAAGTCCTGGAGAGGGCGGTTTGGGGAGAAATACACGCCCACAAGGGCGAGTTCTCCCCACGCGGCGGCCACGTATCCCGGTCCCCTCTCTAATAGCGAGAGGGGAGGGGAGTCTGTGGAAGACCGCGCCGCTAGTGCCACCAAGCCGTCCTCGTCACCCAGCCAGCTGCCGGGGACGAAGTAGGGCTCGGCGACCACCGCTACGTTCACCAACCACTCGGCCATGACCTGCACCACCAGGTCCTGGGCCGCTCTGCAGTGGTTGGCGTTCGTCTGGAGGATGCGGTGGTCGGAAATTATTATTCCGACATCGCACCCTCCTCAGCCGCCGCCGCCGCCGCTACAGCGGCGACGACGGCAGCGGCGGTGGTGGCAACAGGGCGAACCTGCGCCGGCACCACGCCCTTCTTGACGGGGGGCTTACAGCTCCTGCCCGTCATCCGGTGGCCCGCGGGGCGGCCACTGGCGGCACACGCCGCGCAGTGTGGCGCGGTGGCGGTGCACGCGGCCCACCCGTGTCCCTCCTTCCCGCATTGGAAGCACGTCTCCCTCCAATCGGACTTGGAGGGACACGTGGCTCGGGTGTGGCCGAACGCGCAGCACTTGAAGCACCGCGCAGGCTGTGCCTCAAGTGGCCGGACCACAGCCGAGCTGAAGCCGATCAGCAACCGTCCTTTGGTTGCACCAAGGACGGCCCCAGCCGCGGCGACCGGGCACTCCACGCGGATGATGCCCATGCCGCGGCGGCCGAGCCTGATGGCTCCCCCTCTCACCGCGCCAGCGTCGCAGCCTCCAGCCGCTGCGACGGCCGCGACCACATCCTCTTTAGCGACCGAGTCGTCCAAATCGGCCACCTCCAAGGCTGTGGTCTTAATGGGCCTTGCGACCTTGGCCACATCCGACGCGATGACCGCGTTCGTGCCGCGCTGCTCTCCCGAGAACTCGAAAATTCGAGCTCCCGTGAGAGTTCGGCGGCACGTAATTTTGCTGATCCCCAGCTGGGAGGGATCAGCATTCGTACGAGCCCGTCTCAGTACGGACTCGTACGTCTCGCCCCGCTCCGCGGCCTCCGGGGTGATGGTCACCACGACGGCCGCGGTTTTGGGAGGAACCAGCTTCCTCCCGCCGGCTGGAGCCCGTTTGGCTGCAGGAGCAGCCGCAGCGGGCTTGGGGCCCGGCTTCTTGCCCTTCTTCCCTCTCTTGACCACTTCCGTCCACGACTGGTTGGACGGGGTGGTGGAGGGAAGAAGGGCGTCTTCCTCCAGCGAGATCTGGGCTGGGGCCGGGGCTGCTGGAGCGGCAGAGGACCCTGACGCTCCCCCCGCGCTCGTGGTGGGGGTTTGAGGAGCCGCCTTGGTCCTCTTGCCCTTGCCCTTGCCCTTTGAGGGCTGCACCTCCGATACCGGGCCTGCCTGAGGCGCAGGTTCCGTCTCCTTTGGCTGGCGACTCTTGTCCGCCGCTAACGGTGGGCGGAGCCGCTTTTCCGGCAGGAGCCGGTCCTCAATACCTGCGAAGCAGGCCCTTATAAAGGCCCTCTCCTCCTGCACAACCTGCCTCAAGGCTGCCTCGAGGCCGGCAGGGGTGGAGGAGGGGCCTCCTGTCACCGGAGCCGGGGCAGGCAGGGCCGTGGCTTCAGCCAGCTTCTGGTGAAGCTGGCTGACCTCTGCCTGCAGGCGATCTACCTTCGCCTGCAGCTGCCGCGTCTCCTCCGTGGCCGTCCGCTTGACCAGCTCCAGGACAATGCCGTGCATGCTGGCGGCACGGCATTTGAGGGCCTTCTGAAAGGTCCCCTTCAGGTTGGAGGATTTTGCAGCGACCTCCAGGACCTCCTCCCTATCCTCCTCCGCCATGCGCGCCAGCTCTGCCAGGGAGTGGTCGGCATACAGCACATGGGATGCACCGTAGCCAGCCCTCGACCTGGCAGCTTGCTGCTCCTTGGCGGCAACCCTTTCCTCCAGGTCCTGCTGGAGCTGCACCCTTTTGGCCAGGTTAAGCTGGCGCTCGGCGTCCACAAGGCCCACGTTGTGGGTGAGGGCCGGAGAAGAAGAAGTCGAAGCCTTCTTGGGCTTCGACTTCTTCTTACTGCGGCTTGCGGTGGACTCCGAGGAGCCCTCGGACCGCTTCCGCTTGAAGCGGTCGCCACTTTCCGCAGCCGATGTGTCCATATTGGACTCTGTGTCCGAGTCCGAAGACTCGCCCGGCCTTCGGAACAAGCTGGCCGCGGATCGTGGGCGGTCAGCTTGTCTCGGCGTCAGAACGCCGCCGGCGTGGCCCTGAGAAGGGCCGTTGGGGTGGCCCTGAGAAGGGCCGTTGGGGTGGCCCTGAGAAGGGCCGTTGGGGTGGCCCTGAGAAGGGCCGTTGGGGTGGCCCTGAGAAGGGCCGTTGGGGTGGCCCTGAGAAGGGCCGTTGGATTGGCCCTGAGAAGGGCCGTTGGGGTGGCCCTGAGAAGGGCCATTTGAGTCGCCCTGGGGAGAGCGACTCGGGATAAAACGTCCGGACGCATCGCGTGCCGGCTTTCCGCTCATGTTTACGAAACGTCCGCAACAATGTTCGCAAGTTAAAATTCACAGCACACTTTAGCCGCCGGTCTGCCACTCCGTTACGGTGGTCAGACACGGCGTTGCCCGGGGGATACTGCGTGGAAGTATGTGCTGTGGGGGATCCCCCTTAATAACTAACCTTTTTTTTTTTTTTTTTTTTTTCTCTGAGAAATGCTTTATGCATCCCCGGCTCGTGGGGGACGAGTCGGGGTATGTGGGACTCCTGTGTAAAATACAGTATACCCACTAAAACTCAGCGGTGCTCCCGCATCGCCGTGATGGGAGGGCCATGGGAATCCGGCTCAGCCTTTACGTCCACAGCCCTCCCGGCGCATGCCCGCCTAGCTGGCGGGCCCCACAGGCCCCCCACCTGCGTGGTGGGGGGCTACGGGAATGACCGGGAGCACCTGGCCATTCCCGTCCGGCACTGGTGGAGGCCTGTGCGATGCAGGCGAGGGTGCCCCCGCACCCGTTGCCTGCTGGCCTCCACCTGGGAGGAGGAGTCGGAGATGACCGTCGAACTGACGTCTCCTTCGACCCCTCCTCCGCCTTCGGAGCGGTGCCGCGTCGGGATCGTCCTCCCGCACGCGCTCCGCCGCCTCCTTCTGGGACATGACGTGTTCGCAGAAGGAGGCGACCGCCGCCCAGGACCCCTCGTCCCTCAGCATGGCGCCCACCACGCCGGGGAGCGAGAGGTCCCACCCGATCGCCGCGACGAGACTGCGGCGCGGCCCGGACCACGACGGGCACACCTCGAGAGTGTGCTGCGCCGTGTCCTCCGCCGCGCCACAGTCGTGGCACGACGGCGTCTCCTCCCGCCCGATCCGATGCAGGTACGATCCGAAACAACCGTGTCCGGACAGCACCTGCACCAGGCGGAACGAGAGGAACCCGTGCGGCCGCTCGAGCCAGTCCCGCAGGACCGGCCCGATCGCGTCGAGGGTTCGGCGGCCGAAGACCGCGGAGGTGAGGTCCGTCGTCCAGTGGACGACGATGGCGTCCCTCGCCTCCCGCCGGACGGCTTCCCGCTGTTCCGGGGCGAAGGGCTGACCCGCCGCCCTCCGCCCCGCCTTCCACTCGTACACTCTGGCGAGCACCCATGCCTCGAGTTCCCAAGGAGGGGTGCCGGCCAGAGCGCACGCCCCGGCGAAGCTCACCGTGCGGTGAGCCCGCGCCACCCGCTGGGCTATCGCCCGTTGAGGTGCCCGCAAGGCCGCGGCGTTCTCTCGTCTGTGGAGAGACTCCTCCCAGATGGGGGCCCCGTAGAGGGCCATGCTCCTCAAGATGCCGGCGTAGAGTTGCCGGCATCGAGCGCTGGGCCCCCCCAAGTTGGGGAGGAGCCACGAGAGAGCGCCCGCGGTCTTCAGCAGGCGCGTCGACAGCCCGCTGAAATGCGGGCCGAAGCGCCACCTGCTGTCGAGTACAAGGCCCAGATATTTCATCTGGGCCTTCACCTCAATCCTGACGCCCTCCACGAAGATGTGGGCGCCAGGTGGCGGGGGGCGCTGCCGGGGACCGTGGAAGAAGACGGCCTCGGTCTTCTGCAGCGCCACCGTCAACCCTAGGCGGCGGATCCTCCCTGCGACCAAGGATCCGCCCGCCGAGGCCAAGGAGGCCGCCTCCCTGAAACTCTCCCCCCGGGCGGTGAGGAGAGTGTCGTCCGCGTAGCAGACGACACTCGTGCCTCGGAGGAGAGTTCCCCGCAAGACTTAATAACTAACCTAACCTAACCTACTTTTAACTGTTCGGTATTTTCAAATGTACGAATAGGTACTTACACTTCCCGGTAACAATTTTCTATCAACCACTGACAAAAAGCAATTCTGGCCAGCGCGGTGCATGAAGTCTACGAAAATTATCGGGAATAGGGATGCACCATACAAACACTTCACAGTTCAGTAAATTCCAGACGTATGTACGGCTTTCGTCAAACTTAGCCGCAGCCATGCGCGTACTTCGACGAGGATCCCATTCGAAGTACTCGATGATCTGCTGGTCGAGCTTTGTCGAATGAACGGCCGATCGACCTCTGCCTTGTGCTTAAGCTGGTGTCTTGAAATGCCCATGATCGAGTAGCCGCTGTGTCGCCACTACGATCGTCCAGTCCGGGTCCGGGGGTTCAGAACCCCGCGAACACGGAGCGAATCCAAGTGTTCCCGCTCCGCGTAAAGTTATCACAAGCCCTAGCGTACAGGTTGTACCATACCGCCGTACTCCAAATAGGAATAACTGTTTGATTAAGTAGGGTCATTGCGCCGGTTTCGCGACCACTTCCGGTAACCGACCACTTGTCTGACTAGGTTTCATTAATTAAAGATAATAACCTTTCTTTAGGAAATAGAAATAAATAGTATGCCTTAAATATTATTTGAAAAGTTACTTAATAAGAATTTACATTTCACACCAACCGCTTGACCTAAAGCAAAAAAAAAGGACTCTCAATTCACGCGTTGACTCAGCGCTGTGTGGAAGTGCTGCGCAAGAGCAAAAAATTAGCAAGGCGCGCGGCGTTCGAAGGTAAGTTTTGTTACTTATTTTAAGTTTTTTACTCGAATTAGAAGCGTGGGTACTTCAATTATGTACTGATTTCAATTGTTTAATTGAATTTTAGTCAATTTTTACCTTATATTTAACTAAAACCCAGTGGTCGGTTACTGAAATGCATATTTTAATAATTCGTTAGAAAGCGACCAGGTGGTCGTATTCTGACTCGCACAGTTTTTTTTTTATTTATTATGTTCTCAATGTTTTACACAATTTAGGGTTTGGTGTTGTAAAAGCCCAAACTTGCAATTCTTTAGTAAACGACCACATGTTTTCTTGATAAAACTTGTTTAATTCACCCACAAATATGACCAATATTTGTGGGTGAATTAAACAAGTTTTAAATAAGTTCTAAATAGGTGGTCGCTAAGTGATACAGTTCGTAAATTACGTTGGTAGTTTGCGACCACTAAGATTAAGTACGAAAAAACGATGGCCGCGAACTAAAATAAGTTGCTTAAGTATGTGGTCGAACCACATGTGATTATTTGATTTAGAATAAGTAAATAAGTTTTTTTTTTTTCAAGATGGCCTCGGAAGCAAGTAACTAAGAGGAAGAAAAAGACTTGAAGCATTGGTAAACAGTTTCGCGGATATCACATACCCGTGTCTCGCCCTCTGAGCAATTGGATGGGGCTGGTTTTTTCATCCTGGTTCTGGACAGTCATCGTGGCAGCGGCATACAAGCATCTCAACACTTCGATATAGCGCCAGTCAATTCGACATCGTTGCAGAGATGCCAGAACTGCCCATATTTCGACTCCTCGGTCTGCAGTACAATTTTTCGAACAGTATGGATGTGTTCTACGGAACTAAAGCCTTTTCGAAATCCGGCTTGTCCTGGTGGCTGGGACTCGTCAAGTCTCCTGGCGAGACGGTTCGTGACGACTCTCGAGAACAGCTTGTATTCGTGGCTCAGAAGTGAGATGGGTCTATAGTTCTTCAGCAAGGTATTGTTACCTTTTTTTAAGAACAGAACCACCGCACCTCTGCTCCACGCCTCGGGCGTTGTAGCCTCCTAGATGACGGAATTAAAATGACTCGCTCGCTCTCTCATGACTGGAGCTCCGCCCGCTTGCCCGTTGCCAAGTGTGGATTCCCAATTAAGAAGCAGGAGCTTCTGGATACTGTCTAAAAAAAATTCAAAGACCATGGGTCAAAGAATCCCTTCAAAGACGATGGTCCAGGACAAACTTGTGTGGAATAGGACAACGTGGCTTCTCTATGCCCTAAAACTGGAATAGTTTTAGCTCCAAAGGGATATCGAAATTTGTTCCAGGTTAAATCGGGCAACGAAAACTATTTATTTTATATTATTAATTTAATAAAAAAACGTTAAATCAGATGATTAAATACAATTTATGATTATGATTATTTGATATTTATTATTTTTGATTCAAAGTGATAAATAAAAATATTGTTTATCCATAAAAGTTGTTTTATACTTACATTTTAATAGTGGCCGTAATCTAGCATACTAGGAGTGCGAAGCATATTATAGCTCCTGTCTTGCCCGCCTCGCAGCGTCCGATCGGTTTTGCCAGCACGGAGAAGCAGCTGACAATGGCAGAGATTGTAAGCAATGGCAGGTGGAAAGAAAATAAACAAAATAAAAGGGACGATGACTGGACGTTGGTGCAGAAATCAAAATATAGAAATCGGTTCACTGGTTTGACAGGGAAAGCTGTATCAAATGTACCAATAAAGTTTCGTGCTGCAGATATGCAAATACCCTTATTTATATCATTACATATGATATAAATAAGGGTATTTGCATATCTGTGTCTATAAAGAAACTACGGAGGAGGACATATGTGACACATACGAAGTAAAGTTAATGAAGTGGTGACTTTGGAAAAAAAATATATGAAGGCCGATAGGCAATATAATGCTTTCAAGTTGTTTGTTCCTAAGCACAAAATAAATACATTTTTAGACGACAACTTGTGGCCAGAGGGTATTGCTTTCAGAAGATTTATACATTTTAAGAATAGAATAGACAACAGGATTTTGAATGAAAACGCACCTCGGAATAATGGATACGAAAATGAAGAACACATACCTAGCAACGTTTAATTGCAAAAATATCACTCGATCAGCTGATTATGTGAGAAGATTATGCGGAGTAGCTGACGTCATCGCGCTGCAGGAGACCTGGCTGTTACCTCATGATTTAGCCTACTTAGGCACAATACAAGATGATTTCGCGTATACAGGGAAGTCTGCTGTCGATACGTCTGCAGGAGTACTCATAGGCAGACCCTACGGAGGGGTTGCCCTGCTGTGGAGGAAGTCGGCTTTCTCAAATGTGTCAGTGTTGTCATGTATTAGCAATCGTTTAGTTGCTATTAAAATTGACCATGCAGATCGGGCCATGTTAGTTTTCTCGGTTTACATGCCGACTGACTCGAGTGATAATATAATAGAATTTACTGCTTGTTTAAGTGAGATTATTGCGATTGCTGAAAACAGTGACACTGAAACGGTCTGTATATTAGGAGATTTTAACGCTCACCTGAGTGAGCGTTTTGCAAATGAAATGTTAACCGTGTGTACGGAACAATCGTGGTCGTGTGTGGACATGGAATTATTGCCGGATGATACTTATACATTTGAAAGTACAGCTAACGATGCGTTGCGCTGGTTGGACCATTGTGTGGTGAGTAGTGCAGCGAGACAATTAGTAATTAATGCGAATGTTTGTATGATGTGTACTCGTCGGACCATATTCCTTTGGTTATTGAGTATAACATAGATTTAATAATACCTAAGTCAGTGAGCAAAACCCACTCTTGTAATAAGGTCATTTGGGGTGAAAGAAATGTTAAACAAATTGATGAGTATACATACTTTTGTCATTCCAAATTAAGATTATTAGATTTTCCTACGGAATTTCGTTATTGTTCGCATGGAATGTGCTTTGATACTAGCCACCACAGACTGTTAGATGAAATGTACGACACGGTTATAAGTATTTTGAAAGAAGGCGCAGATATTACGTATATTTGTTCTGATAACATACGCTGTAAAAGGAAATATGTGGTTGGTTGGAATTTGCATGTACGTGACGCTCACAGGGAGGCCCTCATGCATTATCAGACTTGGGTGCTACATAACAGACCTAAATCGGGGTACATTTACACAGACATGTGTCAATCCAGAGAGGTTTTTAAAGAAAAGCCTAAATATTGCCAGGACAATGAAAAACAAATAAAAATGGATATTATAGCAAAAAATCTGTCAGACAAGCAATTTAGTGCATTTTGGAAGGCAACCAATAAGCTAAATCCGCGGTCAAATTTTCCGGTGAACGTGGCGGGCGTGCACGAGCCGACAGAAATAGCTAACTTATTTAAGCAACACTTTAAGGTTGAGTCACCAGCTCTTGTTAGAACGACTCGGATTGTCGATGCTAAGACCATTTCTGGGGACATTGACGTTCGATTTACTCCTCAAGAAGTTGCATCGGTGGTTAACACGATGATGAGAGGTAAGTCACCAGGTCATGATGGCCTCAGTATCGAACATCTGAAACGCCGGGGTGCACTTGCCACGTGTACTTGCTATGTTTTTTAATTTGTGTATCAGTCACTGTTATTTACCGGATAGCTTCATGTTTACAGTCGTGGTCCCTATTATTAAAAATAAAACTGGAAATGCCTCTGATGTCTCCAATTACAGACCTATATCCTTGGCAACTATTTCAGCCAAGGTACTGGACAGTCTGCTTGACAAACAATTGGCTAAGCATCTTCAATTACACGACGCTCAGTTTGGCTTTAAGCCGGGGCTGTCCACAGAAAGCGCTAACATTGTGTTTAAAGCAGACTGTGCAGTACTACAAGGATAGAAACACGCCTGTCTTTGCCTGTTTTTTGGACCTATCGAAGGCATTCGATCTTGTCAGTTATGACATGTTGTAGGATAAGTTGCGGTCTGAAACTTCTTTACCTACTGAACGTATGTCCATATTTAAGTTTTGGTATGGCAATCAGTGCAATTGTGTGAGGTAGAACGGTTCTTTGTCGGGTATGTACCGGTTGAAATGCGGAGTGAGGCAGGGGGATTAAGCTCGTCAAGAGGGGGAAGAAGGCCAAGAAGCCGGACCCCAAGCCCGCTGCGGCTGCTCCTGCAGCCAAACGGGCTCCAGCTGGTGGGAGGAAGCTGGTTCCTCCCAAAACCGCGGCCGTCGTGGTGACCATCACCCCGGAGGCCGCGGAGCGGGGCGAGACGTACGAGTCCGTACTGAGACGGGCTCGTACGAATGCTGATCCCTCCCAGCTGGGGATCAGCAAAATAACGTGCCGCCGAACTCTCACGGGAGCTCGAATTTTCGAGTTCTCGGGGGAGCAGCGCGGCACGAACGCGGACCTCTTCGCAGCGAAGCTGCGGGAGGTCGTCGCGGATGTGGCCAAGGTCGCCAGGCCAGAAAAGACCACAGCCCTCGAGGTGGCCGATCTTGATGACTCGGTCGCCAAAGAGGATGTGGTCGCGGCCGTCGCAGCAGCTGGAGGCTGCGACGCCGGCGCGGTGAAGGCTGGAGTCGTCAGGCTCGGCCGCCGCGGCATGGGCATCATCCGCGTGGAGTGCCCGGTCGCCGCGGCCGGGGCCGTCCTTGCGGCGACCAAAGGACGGCTGCTGATCGGCTTCAGCTCGGCGGTGGTCCGGCCACTTGAGGCACAGCCTGCGCGGTGCTTCAAGTGCTGCGCGTTCGGCCACACCAGAGCCACGTGTCCCTCCAAGTCCGATTGGAGGGAGACGTGCTTCCAATGCGGGAAGGAGGGACACGGGTGGGCCGCGTGCACCGCCACCGCGCCACACTGCGCGGCGTGTGCCGCCAGTGGCCGCCCCGCGGGCCACCGGATGACGGGCAGGAGCTGCAAGCCCCCCGTCAAGAAGGGCGTGGTGCCGGCACAGGTTCGCCCTGTTGCCACCACCGCCGCCGCCGTCGTCGCCGCTGTAGCTCCAGCGGCGGCGGCGGCGGCTGAGGAGGGTGCGATGTCGGAATAATAATTTCCGACCTCCGCATCCTCCAGACGAACGCCAACCACTGCAGAGCGGCCCAGGACCTGGTGGTGCAGGTCATGGCCGAGTGGTTGGTGAACGTAGCGGTGGTCGCCGAGCCCTACTTCGTCCCCGGCAGCTGGCTGGGTGACGAGGACGGCTTGGTGGCACTAGCGGCGCGGTCTTCCACAGACTCCCCTCCCCTCTCGCTATTAGAGAGGGGATCGGGATACGTGGCCGCCGCGTGGGGAGAACTCGCCCTCGTGGGCGTGTATTTCTCCCCAAACCGCCCTCTCCAGGACTTCGAGAACTATCTCGGAGTCCTGGCCGCCGTGGTCGGCAGGGCGGCGCCGCGTCAGGTCTCCGTGCTGGGAGACCTGAACGCCAAGTCGGTGACCTGGGGCAACCGGGCCACCGATGCCCGCGGGCGGGCAGTCGAGCTGTGGGCTGCCTCCTCTGGACTCTGCCTCTTGAACAGAGGCAGCGTCCAGACATGCGTGCGGCGGCAGGGTGGCTCAGTGGTGGACGTCACTTTCGCCACCCCTGCGTTAGCCGCGCGCGTGCTGAACTGGCGGGTGGACCTGGTGGAGACCATGTCGGACCACCGCTACGTGCGGTTCGACATCTCCACCAGTCGCCCCGGAGAGACGCGGACTCTCCCGGGGCGATCACCGTTCCCACGGTGGGCCCTCGCCCGCCTGGACAGGGAGGCAGCGCGGGAGGCGGCGTTCGTCCAGGACTGGCTTTCGCCGCCTTCCGCCAGCCGGCTGCCGGATGTGGACGCCGTGGCGGGGCAACTGAGGGAGTCTCTGACCGAGGTATGCAACTCGAGCATGCCTCGGTCTGGCCGACCACCACCCAAACGGGCCGTGTACTGGTGGTCGGCGGAGCTGGCGGGGCTTCGAGCAGCCTGTGTGGAGGCAAGGAGGGCATACACGCGGAGTCGGCGGCGGCGTCCTCGGGACCAGGCCGTCGAGGACCACCTCTACGAGGTGTACCTGGCGGCAAAACTGGTCCTCGATCGGGCCATCACCGCCGCCAGAGACTCCGCGAGAGCCGAAATGCTGGAGGGTCTCGACGCGGACCCCTACGGGAGACCGTATAAGGCGGCGCGGAACAAACTGCGCCCCTTTGGTCCCCCGGTGGCCGAGACCCTGGAGCCCTCCTTTCTGGATGGGGTGGTTCAGTCCCTGTTCCCGTGCAGGGACGACTTCACCCCACCAGCGATGGCCCCACCAGCCCCGCCAGCTGATGATGAAGAGGAGACCCCTCCCGTCACGGAGTCGGAACTCGGCGCGGCTATTGTCCATATCCGCGCCAAGAAGACGGCTCCGGGCCCCGACGGTGTCCCGGCAAGGGTGGTGGCGATCGCCGCCACCCAAATGGAGGAGCGGTTTCGGGACCTCTTCAGCGCATGCCTTGCGTCTGGAAGGTTCCCGAAACCGTGGAAGGAGGGACAACTGTGCCTCCTTCGCAAGGAGGGCCGCCCGGCAGACTCCCCCTCGGCATACCGGCCCATCGTTCTGCTCGATGAGGTCGGTAAGATGTTCGAGGGGATAATCGCTGCCCGCCTGAAGAGCCATCTGCGGTGCATCGGGCCGGACTTGTCGGACGCTCAGTACGGTTTTCGGGCTGAGCGTTCGACGGTGGACGCGCTGGCCTGCCTCAAGGGGCAGGTGAAGGATGCGATGGAGGCGAGGGACGGGTTGTTGGCAGTGTCGTTCGACATTGCCAACGCCTTCAACTCCGTTCCCCACTCCACCATCCTAGAGGCGCTCCGATTCCACGGAGTGCCTCGCTACATGCGCGTGCTGCTGGCCAGCTACCTGGAGGATCGGGCGATCCTCCTGGTGAACAGGGCTGGCCGAGTCCGGCGGTACGCCGTAGAAGCCGGCGTTCCACAGGGGTCAGTCTTAGGACCTCTCCTCTGGAACGTCGGCTACGATTGGCTCTTGCGGGGAACTCTCCTCCGAGGCACGAGTGTCGTCTGCTACGCGGATGACACTCTCCTCACCGCCCGGGGGGAGAGTTTCAGGGAGGCGGCCTCCTTGGCCTCGGCGGGCGGATCCTTGGTCGCAGGGAGGATCCGCCGCCTAGGGTTGACGGTGGCGCTGCAGAAGACCGAGGCCGTCTTCTTCCACGGTCCCCGGCAGCGCCCCCCGCCACCTGACGCCCACATCTTCGTGGAGGGCGTCAGGATTGAGGTGAAGGCCCAGATGAAATATCTGGGCCTTGTACTCGACAGTAGGTGGCGCTTCGGCCCGCATTTCAGCGGGCTGTCGTCGCGCCTGCTGAAGACCGCGGGCGCTCTCTCGTGGCTCCTCCCGAACTTGGGGGGGCCCAGCGCTCGATGCCGGCAACTCTACGCCGGCATCTTGAGGAGCATGGCCCTCTACGGGGCCCCCATCTGGGAGGAGTCTCTCCACAGACGAGAGAACGCCGCGGCCTTGCGGGCACCTCAAAGGGCGATAGCCCAGCGGGTGGCGCGGGCTCACCGCACAGTGAGCTTCGCCGGGGCGTGCGCTCTGGCCAGCACCCCTCCTTGGGAACTCGAGGCGTGGGTGCTCGCCAGAGTGTACGAGTGGAAGGCGGGGCGGAGGGCGGCGGGTCAGCCCTTCGCCCCGGAACAGCGGGAGGCCGTCCGGCGGGAGGCGAGGGACGCCATCGTCGTCCACTGGACGACGGACCTCGCCTCCGCGGTCTTCGGCCGCCGAACCCTCGACGCGATCGGGCCGGTCCTGCGGGACTGGCTCGAGCGGCCGCACGGGTTCCTCTCGTTCCGCCTGGTGCAGGTGCTGTCCGGACACGGTTGTTTCGGATCGTACCTGCATCGGATCGGACGGGAGGAGACGCCGTCGTGCCACGACTGTGGCGCGGCGGAGGACACGGCGCAGCACACTCTCGAGGTGTGCCCGTCGTGGTCCGAGCCGCGCCGCAGTCTCGTCGCGGCGATCGGGTTGGACCTCTCGCTCCCCGGCGTGGTGGGCGCCATGCTGAGGGACGAGGGGTCCTGGGCGGCGGTCGCCTCCTTCTGCGAGCACGTCATGTCCCAGAAGGAGGCGGCGGAGCGCGTGCGGGAGGACGATCCCGACGCGGCACCGCTCCGTAGGCGGAGGAGGGGTCGAAGGAGACGTCAGTTCGACGGTCATCTCCGACTCCTCCTCCCAGGTGGAGGCCAGCAGGCAACGGGTGCGGGGGCACCCTCACCTGCATCGCACAGGCCTCCACCAGTGCCGGACGGGAATGGCCAGGTGCTCCCGGCCATTCCCGTAGCCCCCCACCACGCAGGTGGGGGGCCTGTGGGGCCCGCCAGCTAGGCGGGCATGCGCCGGGAGGGCTGTGGACGTAAAGGCTGAGCCGGATTCCCATGGCCCTCCCATCACGGCGATGCGGGAGCACCGCTGAGTTTTAGTGGGTATACTGTATTTTACACAGGAGTCCCACATACCCCGACTCGTCCCCCACGAGCCGGGGATGCATAAAGCATTTCTCAGCGAAAAAAAAAAAAAAAAAAAAAAAAGGGGGATTAAGCTCACCTCGCTTGTTCAACCTGTACATTAACCGGCTGATTGCTGAGCTCAGCAGCACCATGGTCGGATGTCATATTGACGGAGTGTGTACCAATAACCTTAGTTACGCAGACAACATGGTGTTGCTGAGTCCATCAATTAATGCCATGAGGCGGTTATTGTCTATTTGTGAATCATATGCGGTGACTCATGGGCTCAAGTATAATGTTGGGAAGATTGAACTAATGCTCTTCAAACCAAGAGGTTTTTCTTACCCAGCATTTCCAAATGTGTCACTTTATGGCACTCCACTGTGCAGGGTGTCTAAGTTTAAATATTTGGGTCACTGGGTCACCGACGATTTAAGTGATAATGTGGACATAGAAAGGGAACGCAGGTCGCTGGCCGCCTCCGTTGTAACATGCTGGCCCGCAGGTTTGCACGGTGTACGAATGCGGTTAAGAGTACGAGGTGTACGAGTGCATGTAGAAGTGCTCGCCGCCGCAGTGTGCGTGCGGACTAGCGGACTAGATTATGCCGTATTACTACTCGCGAACGATTATTTTGGCCTGCACATTTACGACTTTGCACTTCGCTTTGTCTGAAGTCAGTTAAAAGCTAAAGAAAAAAAAAAAGATACAGTATTATTTTTGCACCTGAAGTCGAGCTGTTGGTGTGAATTTTAGTTCATGACAACTGATTGTATTTCACACCATTTGTTAATTGCGATTAAAAATAATCAGATTTATTTAGACAAACAAAATTTTAGGTGAAAAATTCAAAATAGCAAAATAGCCATTTTCACAAAATTAATATCTCAGTGCCATCTTAGTGCTGTCAAACTAAAATATACGTAAGTTGTGTCACTTTAGTCTATTTAGAATGGGAAATCGTCGTTTGACGGGAATAAACTAAATTTTGGTGATTTTTGGTCTCGTTTAGAGGCATTTGTGACAAGAGAATCGGCACCACTACGTATCAACTCACTATCACACCCTAAATTATTTTTCACTTCAATAACATGTTTTACTTACTAAAGTACTAAGATTTGGCGATCATACTATACTCGTGCAATATTGTTGTACGCACTACAAAGGTCAACAGCGGTCCGGCAAAGCACCGAGCGATACATCCACTCTCTGGAAAGCCTCACGGCGAACTAATTTGAAACGATTTCCGCGTGAAGTTTACAGTAGTTTTACAATATTTATAGAAAAAATAATAGAACACATTTAGTTAAAATTTTAAATTGCAAGTTTTTGGGAAGATATTCTTCTATTACAGTAACTTATTAAATTATATTAAATTAATGAAGACATATTGCTAAAAAAATAAAAAAATTGTCAAAAATTTCTTTATAATTTCGTTTTGTTTGGATTTTTATTTCTCATGTAAACCTAAAATGTTTTTTTTTTTTTTTACTATTTTATTTCCTATGGATATTTGTAGTTAGATAAAATATATTGCTAGTAAGGATGATCAGTGATTTAAGATTTATGACTTGCAAAAATGTCTACATCAGGGAAACCAAACGTGTTTATTATATTGCAAAAAACTGAGTCGCTCAATTCCACTCAACGTCTGGATGAATTCTACGTGATTCCGCGTCGGCTATTGTATTATCTGCCAAACGAATGTATGATGCATACACATTTTAAAGTTAATCGAATCATACCTTAGTAATAGACTCCAGTGCACAGAAATTTGTAGGATATGTCCAAAAAGTAAATTAGAAACAGTATATGTATCAAAACCTAGGCAGGTAAAATATGGAGTCCCACAAGGTAGCGTACTGGGTCCGCTACTTTTTTTGATATATATTAATGATCTCCCGGAAACAACAACCAACAAAATAGTTCTTTTTGCAGATGACAGCACAGCCATTGTAAAATGTACTGATTTGAATAATTATAAGAATGACATCAATATTTGTTTAAATGACATAGTAAATTGGCTTAATAATAATAATTTAGTTATAAATCTCAATAAAACAAAAATCATGCATTTTTATCAACGGTGCAAAAACCCAAAAATAAATATTTTCTACAAGGGCTGTGATATTGAAGAAGTGGATAGGGCTAAGTTTCTAGGTATTACTATAGATAATCAACTTACGTGGAAGCCTCACTTAGAAGAATTATGTAAAAAACTTAGCAAATCCGCTTACGCTCTGTTTGACCGCGAGCTTCCACACGAGCGCGATAGATGGCGTTGTACGATTTGTGTCGATCGCTGAATCGCGGTGTTAAGATTCTCCGCCGAGACTATATAGGTTTTGAGAATTAAATTTTTTTTGGTACTTACTTTGAACAGATTTGTTTTATTTAAACATTATCCCTCGGGCAGTTGACGAGTGCCGAACATTTTGGTCCTACCGAGTCGGATCGCGAAAGTGAATCGCGAGTCGAAAAGTGAAGTAACCGTTTGTGGTGACGTATGGTGTGGCATAGAAACCCTGGTGGATCGCCTTGAAGTGCCTGTAAAATCCCCGGAGTGTGGTGATCAGCGGCAGCGGTGTACAGCAGCGCAGCAACGAGGTTTGCGGCCGTCTCCACCAGAGGGCGCCACCAGCATCGAGTCAACGGTGACAGCAGGCCGTTGAGGCCTAGTGCGACGTGCAGCGACGACATCGAGAGTGACGTCACAAACAGTGACGACACACGCAGCGGTATCAGCAGTGACATCAGCGTGACGACGCATTCGCAGCAGCGACGTGTTTGGAGAGGTTTGGCAGACAAAACTGTGAGTTAACCAGTGTTATTATTTCGTAGACTAAAATATATCCAAGTGAATTTTGAAGATAAACGTAGTGCAATTCCAAGTGTTAGAGACTTTAAGATTTAGTAGTAATTTTTGACTTAGAATAATATAGATAAGGTGTTGCGACGGGAATTCTATGCCCGATTTGTAAACCTCTTCTAAACACTTGTAATTTTTTTTGGTTTTGTGCAGTAACTTGTAATTTTTCGTCGGTTGCATTGAATTGAATTTAGTAATTACATAACTTTGTTTTACACAATGGAAGCCTTAAGTAAATTGCAATTAAACAACCAAGCAATAATTGAAAAAGGTAGAATTAACTTCAAAAAATCACCTAAAGATCGTCTCACACAAACTTATATTGAGACACGATTAGAAGCATTAGAAACACAATGGAAACAATTTATTGAAACTCATAGACGAATAATAGAAAAAGCAACCGACGAGGATTTCAAGAGAAATGTTTATTTTACGACCGATATTTATGATTCAACTGAAGAGTTGTACATGACATATAAGTCGGAATTGAAAGAGCACTTGCGTCAGCAGACTAGTTCGTGCAATAGTACTAATACCAGTAGTGTAAAACACTCCAATCAAAATAGCTCTAATGTAAAACTGCCACAAATTAGTTTGCCTACATTCTCGGGAAATTACGCCGAATGGGTTACATTCCGCGATTTATTTAAGTCACTTATCCATAAAAATGAGGCACTCGATGACGTTCAAAAACTACATTACTTGAAAGGTCATCTCTCAGGCGAAGCAGAACAGTTACTTCGACATATTCCCGTAACCGCGTCTAATTACGATGAGTGTTGGTCGATTCTAAACAAAAGATTTGATAACAAAAGGTTTTTGGTAAACTGTATGCTCAAGCGGCTTATACATCAATCACCGATTACGAAGGAATCATCGACCAACGTTAAGGCGCTGTTAGACACGACTGTAGAGTGTTTGCATGGGTTACGCAGTTTAGGAATCGATGTCAGTTCTTGGGATCCATTTGTTGTATATTTAGGCTCGGAAAAGTTGGATACCGAGTCTCGTAAATTGTGGGAACTAAGAATTAGTCCTAATGATGACTTAGCTACGCTTGATGAGTTTAAAAGTTTTATGGAGTCTAGGTTTAGAGCCTTGGAGTATTTAGATCCTAAAGCCAATAAACAAAGTAATACTCGTGACAATAATGCCAAATCTTTTCATGTCGCTTCTCAAACTTGTATAGCATGTTCTGGAGATCATAAATTATGTCATTGTAAAACATTTGCCAAGAAAACTTGTGACGAACGTCGTGAGTTTGCACGAGTCAGTAAGCTTTGTTACAATTGTCTAGGAACAAACCATTCCGTCTATTCTTGTCGTCAGAACACTAAATGTCACCTTTGTAAGAAAAAGCACCATACACTACTTCACCCAAAGTCAACTGCCAATGCTGCTGAAACTGTTGATAGTTCAGCAGAAACGAAGGTGGTGGCTGCTAATGCAGCAACCTCTTCCAGTCAAAGTGAGACTAAACCCATTTGTTGTTTTGCGGATGTTCACAACCACGGTCTGTTAGCCACAGCCTTGGTCAACGTTGAGTCGAGAACTGGGACTGCTTTTGTTTTAAGAGCTCTGATGGATCAAGGCTCTCAAGTCTCTTTTATAACAGAGGCTGCAGTACAGTTGCTCGGATTGAGAAAAACGCTGGCAAACACCGACATATTTCGATTAGGCGATGACGAGGGAAACTCAATGCCCTCTAAGTGGATAGTTCATTTAAAACTACAGTCACGTCTAGATCCTACTTTTGTTTTGTATGTCGATGCTTATGTATTGAACAAACTTACATCTCATCTTCCTGAGAAGAAGATTGTACAGATATCGGCTTCATTTTCGTCCTTACAATTAGCTGATCCGACCTTTGACACACCCGGTAAAATTGATTTACTGTTGAGTACCCGGGTAGTCGGCGCAGTTCTAATGGATGGTTTAGTCAAGGGTCCGCAGGGATCACCAGTCGCACAGAAAACTAAATTAGGCTGGATCTTGTCCGGTGAGATCCCATCGTCAGCAATCTCTAGACCAGTATGTTATCATACTGTAGTACAGTCAGCGGATGTCAATGACCTTTTGCGTAAGTTTTGGGAGTTAGAGTCAGAACCCTCAGTTCGTAGTGTAATCTTGACTGAAGAAGAACAAGAATGTGAGGAGTTCTACTCTAAGACCACCAAACGCGACGCGACCGGGAGGTATGTTGTAAAACTACCATTCAAAACCGATTCGCCCAGTTGCACGTTTGGGGGGTCAGAGGTCATTGCCCGTAGGCGCTTTATCAATCTAGAGAACAGATTACTGAAGGACCCGGAACTTAGAACACAGTATGGTGCAGTCGTTAATGAATACATTCAACTGGGACATGCTGAAGTTGTCCCTCAAATAGAATTAGGTAAGGATGCGTGCTACCTACCACACCACGCCGTAGTGCGTGAGGATAAAAGCACCACTAAGGTTAGGGTCGTCTTCGACGCATCATGTTCAGGCCATAATGGAGTGTCATTAAATAAAGAATTAATGGTTGGCCCAACCCTACAACCTGATTTGCGTCAAACCATTATGCGTTGGCGCTGTCACCCCATAAGTTTAGTTGCAGACATTATTAAAATGTACCGTCAAGTCAAGGTTGCAGATGAAGATGCTGATTATCAGCGCATTTTGTGGCGTGACAACTCAGATGCTGAATGGAAACATATTCGGTTGTTGCGTGTTACTTTTGGAACATCCTCTGCTCCTTACCTGGCCGTCCGATCTTTGCAGCAACTAGCTCGGGACGATGGAAAAGATTTTCCTCTTGTAGCAGAACGAGTCCTTACGTCCTTTTATGTAGACGACCTGTTGACGGGTTGTCAATCGGTCGATGAAGGTGAACAAATTTATCACCAATTGAAAGAATTACTAGGTCGGGGAGGGTTCGAACTTCAGAAGTGGTCCAGCAGCAATTCGGAATTATTATCCAAAATAACCGAGGAGGCTGTTAGGCAGGACAATTTAGAACTCAAAGTAGATACACTTACGAAGATTTTAGGGTTAAGTTATGATAGACAGTTAGATGAATTTAAATATACTGTCCAACTTCCTCCGCCCGAAACTCCCATTACCAAGCGTAAGGTGATATCTGACATTGCTCGTTTGTTCGATCCTCTCGGGTGGCTGGCGCCGGTGATAATAACAGCCAAGGTGTTCATTCAACGTCTGTGGTTAGCAGGATCCGAATGGGACGATGAACTTCCAGATCACCTGGTAAAGGAATGGCTTAGTTATAGAAACAACCTTAATTCTCTTAGAGAGTTCCGTTTGCCACGATGGATTCACACGAGTCAACTTGACGTGTTACTAGAGTTACACGGATTCTCTGATGCCTCTAATGTCGCTTACGCAGCCGTTGTTTATGTTCGGTGTATTGATGCCAACGGTCACGTTCATGTCAGTCTAGTTGCAGCTAAGACCAAGGTGGCCCCTGTCAAACAGGTATCCATACCTCGTTTGGAGTTATGTGGCGCTGTGCTGCTTTCAAAACTTCTGCGTGAAGTTTCCGACACCTTGAGTATCTGTAAGGATAACATACATGCGTGGACTGACTCGACAGTGGTGCTCGCCTGGTTGAGCAGCCACCCAAGCCGCTGGAAAACCTTTGTCGCGAACAGAGTGTCTGAAATACTTACCGTAACGGAGAATAGTCAGTGGTCGCACGTCCAGTCCGGTGATAATCCCGCAGACAGAGCGTCGCGCGGCGTTAATCCTTCTGAGTGCGCTGACCTAGAGTTGTGGACACAGGGACCTAGTTGGCTGAAAAATAAAGAAATTAATTATAATAGAAGGGAAATTAAGGAAACTAATCTAGAGGAAAAGAAATCGTTAGTAGCATGCAACACAGTAGTAAAAGAAATAAGTGAGGATTCTATAATTTCAAAATATTCATCTCTTAGAAAGTTAACCAGAGTAATCGCCTATTGTAAAAGGTTCTTAAAATTTAAAAACAAAAATTATACTACAAAGTTCGATAATTTTCTTACACATTCTGAAATTCATGGGGCATTACTTACCTGCATTAAATTATGTCAAAGGGAGCATTTCGGATCGGAGATTGATAGTTTAATATTGAAGGAAGAAATAAGTAAAAAGGGGGTACTTACCTCGCTTAACCCTTACCTGGATCAGGAACAAATTTTGAGAGTCGGCGGTAGGTTACATAAGGCCAACCTTCACGAAAACTCAAAGCATCCCATCATTCTTCCTCGTAAGTCACATTTAACCCACCTCCTGATAGCTGATGCTCATGAGAGGACGTTGCATGGCGGGCCTCAGTTAGTTCTTAACTATTTGCGATCAAAATATTGGATAATACACGCCAAGGGCGTCGTTAGGGACTTTGTACGTAAATGTGTCATTTGCATCCGTCATTCAGGTCGGTCGACACATCCTTTAATGGGGTCATTACCCTCTGCTAGGGTCAATGCTAGCCGACCTTTCTTTAGAAGTGGTGTGGACTATGCGGGTCCTATTAGTGTCCGGCCTAGCAAGGGTCGCGGTTATCACTCCACCAAAGGCTATATATGTTTATTTATATGTATGTCCACTCGGGCCATACATTTAGAAGTGGTCAGCGATATGACATCGCAAGCCTTTTTAGCTGCCTTCAAGCGCTTTACAGCGAGAAGAGGCCATTGTGGTGAGATGTGGAGTGATAACGGCACTACCTTTGTCGGAGCTAACAAGGAGTTGAAGGTATTGTTCAACCACGAAAGGTCAGGCATAGCACCTGATATTGCCGATTGGTTGGCAACCAATGGTACAACTTGGAGCTTTATTCCACCCCACTCCCCGAACTTTGGGGGGCTTTGGGAAGCTGGAGTGAAGTCGACCAAACACCATCTTAAAAGAGTGGTTGGTACGAGCACGCTCACTTTTGAGGAATTGACGACAGTGCTTGCTCAAATAGAAGCCTGTCTGAACTCCAGGCCAATTTCTACCATCACCACTAACCCAGAGGATCCAGACCCATTGACACCGGGTCAGTTTTTGGTAGGCGAGCCGTTGCTTCTCGTGCCCGAAATTAATTTTGAAAATTCAAATATTAGCACCTTGAGAAGATGGCAGTTGACTCAACGCATGGTTCAGGACTTCTGGCGCAGGTGGTCGCGTGAATATCTGGTTCAGTTCCACCAAAGGAACAAATGGGCGCATCAAACCGTAGAACCAAACTTGGGTGACGTTGTGTTGGTTATGGAAGACGATCTTCCACCTGCAAGATGGCTCTACGGACTTATCATTGAAAAGCATACTGGCTCGGACAAAATCACAAGAGTGGTTTCTTCGCGTTGTAAAGGTTCTAAGATTAAAAGACCTGTATCAAAGTTGATTGTGCTTCCTGTTAATCCATAAGTGTTAGTTTAAGATTTTAATTTTAAGTTTCGATTAAGATGTTTTCATGGTTTTGTTGTTATTGTTGTTATCTACATACAGTCCACTAGCTTTTTCACGTCCCACCAAATATTGTGTATTGTTTCATGGTGGGCGGTCATTTATTTTTTTGTTATGTTTTTACACTATGTTCTGGACATTCTGTCCATGGTGGGCGGGATGTTTGACCGCGAGCTTCCACACGAGCGCGATAGATGGCGTTGTACGATTTGTGTCGATCGCTGAATCGCGGTGTTAAGATTCTCCGCCGAGACTATATAGGTTTTGAGAATTAAATTTTTTTTGGTACTTACTTTGAACAGATTTGTTTTATTTAAACATTATCCCTCGGGCAGTTGACGAGTGCCGAACACGCTCTCTATCAGCTCTCAAAGAAGGTTAACAGTCAGGCTCTTTTAACAGCCTATCATGGACTAGTTGCCTCTGTTTTACGATATGGCATTGTTTTCTGGGGGCAGTCTACTGATAGAGAACTGGTGTTTAAGTTACAAAAGCGATGCATCAGGTCAATGTGCGGTCTGAAGATGACTGATATCTGTGTTCCCCACTTTAAGTCCCTAAAGATTTTAACCTTGCCTTCTTTATATATATTGGAAACGGCCTTGTTTGTGAAATGTAACCCACAATTATTTCAAAAATTATCGGAAGTCAGAAAAAATCCAATACGGACACAGTACGTGAATAAATTATGTCAAGTGAAATGTAAAACTGCACTAATGCAAAAAAGTGTTTTTGGTATTGCCCCTCGCATATATAATAAAGTTCCAAATGTTATTAAAAATATGACTGTATTAAAATTTAAAAGGGCGCTTGATGAAATTCTACTTACAAAATGCTATTATACGATTGACAATTTTCTTAATGATGATTCACTTACTGATTGACATGCTTATTATTATTTAATTGATTTGACATTTTTTATTTTTTTAACTTTGATTCCGATAAGTTGACATTTAATATTTTATTGTATTCTTATTATGTAATTAAGATACATTTTTCTAAAACTGTACACGATTTGCATGCCCATGTCGGTAAAATGTGGAGAACCTAATTATAAGGAAACAACAACTATGTATTATGTACCCATGTTTGCAAAGAAATAAATGATTATTATGATTATTAATAATAATAGGTATAGGTACCTATGAAATTGCCGTTTTGTATGAAAAAATTTAAACGATTTTTTTTCATGTATTTTTTATTTGTATTAATTGAAGTAATCACCCATGCAATCAATGCATCCTTGCCAACGCAGTGGCAGTTTATTGATGCCCTTCTTAAAGAAATCAGCTGGACGGGAGGCAACAAATTCTTCAAAGGCATTTTGTACTGCCTCTCGGGTATTGAATTTTTTTCCCGCCAAGAAGTTACGAGTATCCAAATTCTGGAAAAAGTAGTAGTCTGTAGGCGCAAGGTCAGGTGAGTAGGGCGGATGACGGAGAGCTTTCAACCCCAGTTCTTGCAACTTGGAGACCGTCTGCTGTGCAGTATGAGGTCGCCCGTTGTCGTGCAGTAGCAGCGGAGACGAGCGATTGACCAATGCTGGTTGGAGATGTGCCAGCTTCTCCATCATTGTGTTCAGTTCTTCACAGTACACATCTGCAGTAATGCTCACCCCGTTTGTTAAGAAGCTGTGATGAATCACACCGGCGCTAGACCACCAAACAGTGACCATCACTTTTCTAGGGGTAAGTTTTCGTTTAGGGCATTGTTTAGGTGCTGAACCAGGATCCAACCAACTTGCTGAGCGCTTGCGGTTATCAAACAGAATCCATTTTTCATCGCAGGTAACAATGCGGTTCAAAATTCCTTCATTTGTGTGTCTGTTGAGCAGTGTAAGGCACGTCTCGATGCGTACTTTGCGCTGGCGATCATTGAGTTCGTGGGGCACCCATTTTTCAAGTTTTTTTACCTTGCCAATTTGACGCAAATGGACCAATATTGTTTTGACGCTAACGTCGAAAGCTGCTGCTAATTCAGCCGTAGATTGTGTATCATCAGCTTCCACAATCGCCTTTAATTCGTCATTGTCGACCAAAGTCTTCGGACGACCGCGAGGTTCATTTTTCAGGTCGAAATTTCCAGAACGGAAGCGAGCAAACCAATAACAGGTGGTGCGTTGGTTTGTAGTGTTAGCTCCGTAAACGTCGTTGATGTTGCGTGCCGCTTGTGCCGCGTTGCTGCCACCACGGTACTCATATTCCATAATTACTCGAATTTTTAACGTATCCATGATGACGAAAAAGATTGAAATACGATGAAAATGTAACACTAATCAATAAACAAATGACTACTTTTGCAAAACAAAATCCATGTTTTTAAAATAAAATTAATTTGAAATTAGAATTCTTAGCCAAACAAAAATTATTTTGATTTGAAATGGCCAGTACTGCAGAACGGCAATTTCATAGGTAAAGACCTAATATACCTAGACTGACATCATTCCCATAATTCTTTTGTTATGCGTATTATGATGGGGATATTGTGTCTTTCTTTTTGTTCAATTAAAATAATTTAAGATTTTATGGTTTTCCATTCATTTCGTTTATCATGTTTATTCGAGAGATTTGATCTGTATGATTGACCATATCGATTGATACCATAAAGAATGACCCACCTTGTGTTATTTTTTCGATAACAAGTGCAATATATTGAACTCGTCAAACCAAATCATATGAGCCCAAACTCGAGGGGTTTACTAGTAGCCACTGAAGAGTTCCACTATCCACCTCCTAGCTCCATCATCAGACCTTTGACACCACGTGCAACATATTGGAGTCATCAAACCAAATCATATTATGAGCCCAAACTCGAGGGGTATAAAAATATAGTTCTTTAAAAATTATATTGAGGTTTCGAATATTATTTTTTTCTAAACTTAAAGTGGTAAAATGTGTGTCCCCCTCCATGGGGTCCACACATTTTACCCTGTAACTTCTAAAATAAGAGAATGATAAAACTAAAAAAAATATATGATGTACATTACCATGTAAACTTCCACCCAAAATTGGTTTGAACGAGATCTAGTAAGTAGTTTTTTTTAATACGTCATAAATCGTAAACATCGATCAAAGTTACAACGAACTACAAGAACTTTTATATTATGTTACTTGATGCTACGGAACCCTTCATGGACGAGTCCGACTCGCACTTGGCCGCTTTTTATTTGAAGTCGGTTAAAAAAAGGATTATCAATTCGACACATGTGTATGTCGTAGAGGTGACGACCTCTACGACAAACTTACGAATCTGCAGAAAGTGCATTTTACAGGGGACCGTTTTGAAAGCAAGCATCAATGATAACTTTATTTTTGTAAACTCAAACTCAAAGCATTTATGTCAAATAAACCAATTACAGGCACTTTTTAATTGTCAAGGGGGTCGGTCAGTCAGAAAGATGAAGCTAGACGCCCATTCCAAAGCGTAACAGGTATAAAGCGGGTACCGCGCTACATTTGGTTTTCAAAATGGTACTTTTTTATATTGTCAACGGATTGTCAATAATTTACAAGGATCTGAAAAAAATACACATTCGTAACTTTACATAGAAGTTAATAGATATTCATTCATACCCCTGCAAACTTAAGAAAGTGGTACTTTCGTTACTAAATAATAGGTACTAATATATTATAATAAAAATATTCAATTGAAACTTCGGTGAACTTACGAAACTACCACTTTCGTAAGTTTGCCAGGCTATGAATAAATATCTAATAGCTTCTTTTATTTTAAATTCGCTACGCTAAAACACCCTATGTGAATTTCGTAAGTTTACGATGGGTGCATTATCATAAAACGCAGATTCGAACAATTGGAATTCTGTAACCGTCAGAGATTAAAATTCGTAAATTTTCCACGGTGTGTAGGAACATTAGGGACAGTTTTTCATTAAAATTGTGATTTCACTAAAACTGCAGATTCGTAAGTTTGCCGTGGAGGTGACGGTATGTAATATTATTGGATCTGCAATATATTCACAAATGATAACCTATTAGGGCCAGCTTACCAACAAATATACAAAATTTTATAGGTTTTTTTCTCCGAAAATATGATTCAGATCGTGACCATTTTTTTATTGGCTTACATTTACTTCAACTTTGGGAACAGTTCAAGTTTCATCAAAATTGGTCCAGTAGTTTTCAAGATATGGATAAATACTCGTATATATAACTATGACGGCCTGGCTTATTTATACGAGCTACGGGTGTGGTGTAAAAGGGAAAACATCTCAAAACCTTGGTCAACCACAACGAAAAAGTGAAAAATAAGAAAAAGGTTAAAGGAAGAATGTATTTTTTTGTTAACAAGTTTTTACATGACAATGTCCTCTCTGCCATGACTATATTCACAACGTTAGTTACATAAAATTCGACAACAATACAATTCAATTTCTATTGACAGGTGATAATGAATACATACTTGTTAGTATAACTCAATCATCAATCACGCATTTTTTTAACGAACGGAATGCGGATGGACGTGAGATTGGTCATCACCGTCATTTCAATGTCATAGGTCGTAGTTGTAACGTTGATGCCTACGATTGCTACGACGTAGATGACTACTACGGCTTCTACGCCGTAGGTGAGTACTACGGTGCGACTTAAGTTAACACTCCTTCGATGGCTACGAAGTGGGTTAATATTTAAGGCTATAAAAGGTCTACAATGGCTGCGACGTAAACCACGATGATGAGGGTCCGTGCAGTGTACTGGCAACATCGCGCGATGTCAGTCGCACGGTCTCGCAGCAACTTTCTTGATCGCTTGTTCGATGTTGGTGTCAAATCTTTAAACGAGCGCTCTGTCGTAGACCAAAGCAGATAATAACGTAGACACAAATTCAAATGTCATTTATTCAAACTAGGCTGAGAATCAGCACTTTTCGAACGTCAAAATTACATAAGACAGTCCCCCAAAACGCCCACCCTTCACCACTTCCTAGTGCGTTAGCTGGGAAGAAGAAGTGGTGCAACAAACTCCCCAGCAGCACAGCTGTCTGTTCAGTTAGAAAGAAAAAAAAAAGATTCTATATAATGGTACCTATTCAACATAATTAACCTAATTTAAATTATTATCCATATGTTAGCTAGCACACGCCAATATACCAAACAAAATCATCGAGAACTAAACTCGGGCAGAAATAAAAACTAAACGTAAACGGAACTTAATAAAAGCCTCCAGGCATAAAGGGCGTGCCCGCTTACATAAAGCTGTAACTGGAAGTTATAAATGATAAACTAGGACCATCGAGGTAAAATAAATAAACAGTTAATTACTAATAACAATAAATAATATGATCAATTGTCGAGGTCACTAGTTAACCACATAACTATTGCAATACAACTCATTAAAAAATACATTGTAATTAGTAGATTATGTCAACAATAAATTAAAATTAAATTAAAATAACTTGACTTAACAAGTTAGTCAAATAAAATAAACAATTATATAAACTCATATAACCTGTCAGTAGGTAAGCTAATTCTGGAGAAAGAACATAAACATTGTCTTGAGTTAATCACAGAGACCAACTATTCTTATCATTTAAGTAGTCGTTGATAGAATAGTATGCCTTTGATCAAAGGTTAGATTTTACTTTCGTTTTAAACTCATTAAAAGGCAAATCTAGCAAAAAAGAAGGTACCTTGTTATAAAAGATTATACCGAGCCCAACAAATTAGTTATGAACCTTATGAAGCCGGTGACATTGTATACTTACAATATTCTATATTTTTATTAAAGACTTGTTACAGCTGTAGTGTCAACCATTGTTCCATTGTTCCACGATGACTGAAGACATCGTGGAATACATCAGAACCAAGACCAAGTGGACCTTGAGAGTAGAGAAGTTGGAGTCGCGCCATAACATAAACTTCAAGTCGTTTGTGGTGCGGGTACAATAATGATTTGTTGTTACTATAATAAAAATATATGTATGTTTAGGTTAAGGTATTTATTTATGGGCCTGCGTCGCCTGAATTTAATGGATTATTATTATTATTATTGTCATTTGGTTTAAAAAGGTTTTTATTTTTATTATTTTATTTATCTTCTATATAGATTATTTTCTTTTAAATTTTGTGAAAGTGAGAACGTTGTAGACATAACAGACTGTAGATCTGTGGACCATTTTATATTTTGCTAAGTACCTGGTACATGTTGATGGGCCTACACTGTCCTCTCATACCTTTTAACACTGTAATTTGGAAACATTATAAAAACCATTTACTTTTAAAAGAGTCACCGTGGAGTTTCTTGCCGGCTCTTCTCCATAGGAAACGACCAATTGGAACCGTGCACCTAGCTTCTGACGTTGCATATGTGCCCTTGTAGGTTTATGTGAAATAAAATATTTTGATTTTTAAATTAAAACTCAAAGCATTTATTTCAATTAAAGCATTACAGGTACTTTTGAATTGTCAAGGAATCGGTCAGTCAAAAATATGAAGCTAGTTGCCCATTCCAAAGCGTAGTAGGTACCTATGGAGAAGAACGGGCAAGAAACTCCACGGACACTCTTTTAAATAAAATAAATTTTAAAGGGAGCTCGTAGTTTTTCCTTATTTCTAGTGTTAACATTGCGAAAACCACTGTTTTTAGTGTATAAGTGTATATTTTGCCTTATATGGAAATAAGATGTTGGCGAAAATGAATTGAGATGCCACTGTGAGGATACCATTATTGAAAAAAAAACTCAGAGAAACTCTGGCGCCTAGCTGGTAAATAGCTCGAACAGCTCGTTTTTGAAGGACAAATATATTTTGAATATCAGCAGCTTTGCCCCACAGCAGAAGACCGTAGGATATAAACACAACTTTCAATGGGATTCAACACCAAGAGATGATTTCGTTTGTGATACAGATCCGATGTGTTGTAAATACTTCTAGTACTCCACTGGTTAACAGGTTTTCCAATATAAATAGCTGAAATTACATTTTCATTGAAGGTTCCCTTTGAGTGGGGCCGCGCGCCGACTCGCCGGGAGAAAGGGACCACAATGAACTCGTCCAGCAAATACTTCACAAAACACTCGGCGGCTTCCGAGAAGTTAACGGTGGAACGCGCGAGATATTTCTGAACATAGCAATTAGGTAACTAACGCCGTTATGAAGTTAGTAATTCTGCAGTTTTTTTACAATACAAACATCGTAAATCTAAAACTAATGAGGAGCTGGTACTATCTCGGATTCAATAGCAGCTTTTAGTAGCTCTGTGATATAATTATTAACAAAGTAGACGTTTAGAGTTGTCTGCAATAATTCAATTAGTTAATAAGTTATCTGATTATAAATATTCTGGTTTATTGAATAGGTCCTTTTATCTTCCTTCATTAGCGTTGGTTATTTAGGAACCTATCGTTAATTAGCATAAAAGTATAAACAGCAAGTAATACATTGTGTCTGTCTCAATTGATGCCAGTTCTAAGTTGAGCTGATGTATGTGTTGTCCTGTGAAAGGAAGAATTAAATCACTCTCACTTTTATTATACTTCGTTATAAGCTTTAGGGTAGCTTTAAAACCGTTTCGGTATTTGTTTTATTAGTCTATAGAGTCGACATTGGAGCCAAATCGGCAGCCAGCTTTGTAGGGTTTCTTAAGTTTGTTCTGTACCTATTTGTATTCAGGTATTTGTTGGGATGAATCATTTTGAAAGCTTCCATGACAGAATAGGTACCAGCAGTGCTATTCTGTAACCATCTCACCGTGAAAACTTAGGTGAAGTGAGCGTGGAGTGAGCTGTCATTCCACAGGGATTGACATTATTGACAGCTCCCTTCACCCAAGTTTTCACGGTGAGATGTTTACAGAATAGCATGGCAGTTGTAGATTTTTCCGTAAACATTCACTTATTTGAGAATCTCAAATAAGTGAATGTTCTCACTCACGCATTAAACTCCACACTGCATCTCAAATTGAGATGCAGTGTGGAGTTTAATGCGTGAGTTTACGATAAGCTCTTTAGAGTTATGTTGTGTATTTAGGGCCGATACCTACAATTTGCGGACCGTCATTGTGGCATAAAAAATGCTACCATTGGTGAGCGAGAGGATTCGTTTTTGTTTATAGTAACCGAACGTTAATCACTCAGACGTGTTTTTTTTTTTTTTTTTTTTTCGTTATGAATCGTTATTGTATTTTACACCTTTACGCCAGTACTTCAATGCCACCATCAAGACTGCAATATCTTAATTCAGCCCCCCATTCATGGCCTATGCACGGGTACTTATCTAACAATTTCACCTTCTTTCAGCTTCCAATGCCCTGGTAGGGGTTTTTGGAGCTTTAGCTTATGAGTTTGGTTATGGAGGTTATTTTGGTAATTAGGGTCAAGCCCAGAATGAGCTTTAAGCTTGATCAATTTTAAGTTTTGCAAGCACCATTTCATAGGTTAGTTTGGCTAGTTTCCCTTTGTGGCCTCGCATAGGTCTTACTCTTTCTACTGTTTGTGAAAAAAAAAAAAATCCTTTCTTAATTTACGTAATGTGGAAGTGTCTGTTTCAGATAATTGACAAGAGTAGAGCTAGTGGAAAAAAAATAGGTTCATTTTTGAAGCATAAAGATATGAAAGTTTTTTCTCTGACCTCATAATATATCCGAAATTAAATTATGGAATGAGGTATATAGTTTAAGTTAGGGAGTGACCCAAGGGCTGGTTTTTACCTTGGGCAGAGACTAAGCATTGCCATACAACGTGGCATTGCGGCCAGTCTCTTGGGTACATTACCAGTCGACAGCGATGCGGATGAATTTTTCGATGCTATATTTTAGTTTGTAAATAGTTTTAGTTAAGTTAGTATATAATTTTGCTACTTTTATTAATTAATTAGTTGTAAGTTGTTTGTACCCACATGTAAACATTCTGTATTAAAGTAAAAGTAAATTTTTAGTTAGGGAGTTGTATAGTTTATAATGTGCACTTGGTGAGCAGATGGTTTTAATGTACAATCATTTGTAGTTAATTCATTCATGGTGCCTACATTGATTATATGGTACCTGACCTTGTTCATGTTCTAATCTCAATGCATCAATGCTTTATCCTCACATCACAATGCGCTTCCCCCCCTCTTTGTTTCTTCGACAATTTCATTTTAATGTCATAATTATCGTTGAAATCTACTATTAAGTATTTAGACTGTTAATTGGGATGGTTGACTGTTTAATTAGACATTTTGATTTTATAACCTTTGGACAAGGTCAACCATCTCTGCCTGGCCCTTTGGGACATAGAGGCCTGATGTTATGTAATGCAACTAAGATCACTAATACTTTAAGTTTTGTTTTAAAATAGGTACTTCAAGGCACGTGTTTTGTTTAAGGAAGACTTAACAGTAGAGTCTAGCAATTCACTTATGTCAGGTGTTAGTACTCCATGGTTAATTTCCATCGCAAAGATTTAGTTACATTTATAGTGATATCTTTAGGTATTATGATTTATGGCAATCTTGTTATTTGACAAGTAAATAATCAGGATAGTTCGTTGGTAGGAAATCTTGTTTTGGTAAGTGTTATTCAATACCGGTAATTTAGTCAGTACAGGTAAAGTATGAAAGTTTTAATATGGAAGTTATCGGGCAATGTATTTATAATGAGCCCTTTATTGGTTATCTGATGTTGAGAAAAGTCTTGCAGGTAGCCCTCAGTGATAGAGGTACGAGTACCTATAGGATGGAATCATACATCTGTCTTTTTGGTGTGTTGAACAATAATGTTTGAATAATGTACAAATTGTCAGTATAAACTACTCGTGTTAGTACTGGGGATTTTATTTGTAATTTTCTGCCAATCAAATATGGTGGGGGTCTCACTGCCCTAGAGGGGTTAAATAGCAGTTTTAAGTTCAGAAAGGGACAGAATTTTCTATTTTGTTTGAGTCTGAAGTTTATATTTAAATTATTTTTAAATCTGTAATGTATTTTAATTCATCTCAGTATTTACTTGTAATGGTGTTAAGAGTTACTATATTGAGTTTGATAAATATCAAATATGTAGTTTTGAAGTGTAGATATAAGCCGGGTTGTTATTGAGGTCCACTAAAATTATTTTCATTATTGAGTGATTTCTGTTATTATAGTTAGTTGTAGGATGTTTTAATTTGTTATTTAATATAGCAGATCAACTCCTGTTGCACTAGTTTTACATTTTCTCAATAGGACCGGTAAGTTTTCTTTATCATCCTGAGTGTGTATTGTGGTTTTAATGTTTATTGATTAATTGTTATTGTTTGTAGCAATGAAGTAAATTACGTTTGCTGCGATCAGAGGATCGAAAAAAAACCGAAATGATTTTAAATAAATTTAATTACTGATTTAATATTACAAAATTAAACCTATGAATGATGATTCTAGTTCGAAGTAGGATATTAGAATAATCATTCTTACAATTTATTGAACAAACAACAACTTGCGAAATCGACTGATGTCATAGGTGCATCAGCGATTATAGAAATGAATAAGGTCGGCGCGGATGCAACATCAGCGATCTTCATATAGTAGTGCTATGTAATTCCTCCCCTCTTAGAACGGCGACTATTTTAGCACGTTGAGTGAAAATGTTGCCGGAAGTTCGTCAGGAGTTTCCTTATTTTCCAGGGTTGCAGCTGGTGGTTGCTGCTTCTTTTTCATAGTGTTAGTACATTTGCACAGGTAGCGCCGGGTCATTGCGATGATAAAGAGTACGCTTGCACTCAATAGTATTCCATAGAATGGGATTGTAGTGTGATAAAGTGCGTTGGTCTGCACGTTCTCAAGTTGAATAGGATTCTGGATCATAATTTGGTCCTGGATGCTGTGTAGTCCTTGTAGATTAATAGAGTTCAGATTGACGTGGGTGGCTGTGGTGGCCTGTTTCTCAGCGTCGTAGGGTATTTTCATTAACTTCAAGGGTTGGCCATTAATTTCATCGTAAACGTTTGCAATGGTGAACTCTTCGGATTTCAGATAACATCCAATAGGAATCGTAGCAAGGTAACTACCCTGAAGCGATGTGTAGTCTTTCTGGTTGCAGGTTAATTGTACCTTCGTTTCTTGAGGAAAGGAGAGGACGTAATGTTGGTCGTCGAGTTTCTCCATGGCTTCTCTCATCAAGGTGACTGTGGTAAACTTGCAGGAGTCTTGTAGGGCTTGGTTGGTGATTAACTCCTGGACGCAGTCAGCTTTGTTGCGAGTCTGGTGAGTAATATCGTTCTCACAGAGGTACCAGTCTTTCAACTTCGGGCATTCAGCCTCTATGTACGCATGCGTAACATCTCGTTAGTTGCAAGGAAAGGAAAGGGTGGAATAAGAGCTTGTGCGTGTTTATTAGGTACCACGGAGAGTTTATAAAAATCATAACTATTTTTAGAAAAGATTGGAAATTTAAATACGAATACTATCTGGTTATCTACATAATATGATCCCGGTTTTATAATGTCATAATAATCTCTAAGTTCTAGATCTAAAATTTGCTCTTCGGCGTAAATAGTCTTAAGTTTTTGTACCATTGACTGTAGTATTTCTACGTCTATCATAGAGTGGTGTGTACTACTCGCACGAACAAAAGCTAAACTATTTTCTATCCTAATTAGTTCCTGAGTTAAATCTTCTACATTATCGCTTATAATTTCTAGTAGTTGGGCAAAATGTATAGCATACTTTATTAAATTATTTTCTCTTAGTGCATTACTTTGTAATATAGTCTCTAAAGTAGTGTTGATTTTATTCTGGTCTTTTACTATTTGTGTAATTACGCTATTATATTTAGACATCCACTCTTTACTTATACTTATATGATCATTGAATTCGGTCACTAATTTGTTTTGATTACGTTCTAAGATTTGAATTGCCTGATTATACCTTACCGCATCCTCTTGATCTAGGTTCCCGGTTAGGCTTTTTATTATTGAACCTAGTCCGTCTACAAGACCTCTTTTGGCTCTGTTGGGTTCTAAAGATCGTAATTATTTTAGGACATTGCCAAGTTTGCTAGCAAGATACTCCAATTGAATTTCGTATAACGCGTAGGTGTCATTAGTCATTTGATTTTGTCAGATCGTTAGTTGAGTTTGTAGGGATTGAACATTGTTTTCTATATTGCTTAGTTGTACGTACTGGATGAAAGTATGATGGTGAGTCGTAATTTTCATTTGTCCAAGTTTAAAGGGTAGAAGCCCAGGTCCATCATCGAGGCTTTCGAGTCTTATCTCCTAAGGTCGCGTCATTGGGAGAATTGCTATCAGTAGGATCCTGTAACAATTTTGCTGATTTAGGTACACGCTTGAGTCTTGATTTCGCTATGGGGCCACGTTTTTTTGAAGTATAAATATGAATCGGCAGGTCTGCCAAAACTGTGTCCTGTGTATATCGTGGGGCAGTCTTTTGTCGACTAGCAAGGGGGTTTGTTATAAATATTTGCTGTTGGGGTACGTATTCTATCTCGGGTTCACGTTTTTCATTTCGTTTCTCAACTATTGCGGTACGATTAGCAAGTGATGACGAGTTGATGATGTCATAAACATGTTTCATTTTATCTCTATGGACTTGCGTGTACTGTTGTAATAAATGCTGTGTAAGGTCAATGTCTTTACAGTCTCGGGGGTCAAAATGACCAGTCAGTAGGTCAAAGGGGCGACATCTCGTGAAGCTATGTATTGAGCTATAGCTATAGCTATTAAAGCATAGGGCACAAGATTAATTATTGGTTCGTCTTTATACTGTAGCTTGAGAAGTCTAAGATGTTCTAAAAGAGTTGATTGGAATCGTTCGATATTTCCGTTATCGTTAGGAGAGTGAGCTAGTATTCTATGATGGTTGATCCCATGAAGCCTCGTAAATTCCATGAACAATTGGTTTGTAAACTCAGTCCCATTGTCTGTAATAATAGTTATAGGGACGCCATGGTGGGTGCAGTACTGCAAAAGGGCTTGTAGTATGCTAATAGCGGTTCCGTCACGTAGGTGGTAAGCTTGACCGTACTTTGTAAATACATCGATAAATGTTACATATTTTTCACCCTGTACAGTAAATAGATCCATGTGGATTGTCTCAAACGGCTTGGTAGCTGGTGGTACGATGTTAAACTGAGGTCTAATCGGGTTTCTATCGTACTTGGCTTGACCGCAAATCGTACATTCGTTTATAAATTTGGTTATCTGGTCTTTCATTTTTGGCCAGTAGTATTTACGAGATAAGGCTAAATGACACTCGGTAATTCCACGATGGTTAGTTTTACCGTCATGATGGTGTCGTATTATCTCCTGTTGTCGAAGGTAATCTTTGACATTTTCTAATTCACATTTAGCTAAAACGAGATTTAAGGATGAACTTTTGAATTTTTCCTTTATGATTGGTATAATTGAGTACATGGCTAGAGGTGGATTAACTAAAATAGCTGTCTTAACCTTGGGGTTAACGTATTCTTTTACGGCACAGATCACATCTTCCTCTAAGTTAGATTGGGATAGCTGGATACTTATACGCGTATGGGTGTCAAATGGCCTGGTAACTACAGGTCGTTTCTTTACGTCATTTACAATAGTTAAACATATCTGTCTGTTAAACTTATTTAATGGCTCGTCAGTTATGGGAATTTCTAGGATGGGGTTTTCAGCGCTTGTATGTACTGTTTCAGTCGAGGAGTTTGGTTTGCCAGGGATGGTTTCTGATGGATTACCCATTAAGGAGTTGAGTTCATCGATTTCCTCTATTAAGGACATGGCTTCTTTGTGAATTTCAATGCGAGAAAGGGCGTCAGCATTTGTATTAGATTTCCCTTTTTTATAAATAACTGAGAAGTCGTATTAACTAAGTCTAAGTCTCCATCTTGTCAGTCGAGAATTTGGTTCTTTCATATTCATCATCCATTGCAACGGTTTGTGGTCAGTGAAAATTTTAAATTTACGTCCAAATAGGTAGGGTCTGAAATATTTCGTAGCCCAAACTATAGCAAGCAATTCCTTCTCTATAGTACTGTAGTTCATCTCGCTTTCATTTAAAGTTCGGGATGCGTAACAGATGGGCTTGTCTGAATTTATGGGTCCTTGGGATAGAACAGCGCCGATGGCTACATTAGAAGCGTCTGTCGTCAAGTTAAATTCTTTATTGAAGTCCGGATACTGTAGGATGGGGTCATTAGTCAGGAGAGTCTTGCATCTTTCGAAACAATTCACATATTCGGAGTCAAGGGTGATTTTGCGTCCTTTTTTCAAGCATTGCGTAAATGGTTTTGTAGTTCAGGCGAAGTCAGGAATAAATTTTCGATAATAACCGAGGAGGCCCAGAAATTGTTTGATTTCTTTCGGTGTTTTTGGAATAGGATACTTCTTAATTGCAGATATTTTATCGGGATTTGGCTTGATGCCATCCTTACTGATGACATGGCCTAAATAAGCAGTTTCAAGTTTAAGGAATTCCGACTTGTCCATTTGGATTTTGAAATTGGATTCTCGAAGTTTCTGGATTACTTTTTCGAGGTTAATGATATGTTCCTGAAGGGATGTACTGAAAACGATGATGTCATCTAAATATACGAGACATATCTCGTTTTGGAGTCCTCTAAGGACATTGTCCATCACACGTTGAAACGTGGACGGAGAATTTTTTAGTCCCATCGGCATTCTTAGAAATTCAAAATGACCGTGTTCTACATTGAATGCGGTCTTTTCTACATCCTGTGGGTGCATCTCTACCTGCCAAATCCAAGGTCGTAAAATAGTGGCATTTACCTAATTTGTCGAGAACGTCATTGATATTAGGTATAGGGTACTTATCGTCTAGTGTCTTTTCGTTTAACTTGCGAAAATCTACTACGAGACGCCATTTTTGCTTTCCTGAGGCATCCATTTTTTTTGGAACTACCCAAATAGGCGAGCTCCATGCAGATTCTGATGGTCGAATGATACCTTGATCGAGCATTTTAGTTATTTGGTCCCTAACTTCTTGGCGGTGTACGAATGGATACCGGTAGTTTTTAGCGTGCACTGGAACATCATCGGTAGTTCTTATACGATGCTTTATTTTATTTGTGAAAGTTAGTCCCTCACCTTCAATGTAAAAATCATCCGAGTAACGAGAACAAAGAGCTATTAGGTTAGCCTTCTCTTCCGGGTTTAGGTGATCAGTTCTCAAACGCGATACTACTTCCTGAGCGCGGGTCGATATTTGTTGAGTACTACTGCACTCAATATTAAATAATTCCGCGTGCGCTGGGCGATCGAGTGAAAATAATACGTCATTTGGTGTCGGGTTTTCGATTTCTAAGTAGCCACGATTATTATTTACGGTGGTAATACATTCATGAATTATGCAATTGCAAAGAGTTTGTTCCCGAATAAAAACGTCGCCTTCTGGCACCTCAATAGGGATACGAATAATCTTAGTGCTCCCAGCTGGTATAATATCTTCGTATAAGTTTATGTTGCACGAGTTATACATTACAATAGGGTTTATCGCAGATCGAGTTACTAGTGTATTTTCTTTCAAATCTATGCGAGCTTCCCATTTATTTAATAGATCTAAACCAATGAGGCCGTCGAAATAATTATGAAACCGATAAATGAACAACTTCATGCTGTTAGCGTCGTTAAACTCCGCAAAACATGGCAAGGTTATGGAATAGTCGTTCCTGCTTGTTGCGTGTATGTTGGTTATCTCAAAAGGATCGAAATTCAAAGGATACTCAGAGAAATATTTTTCGACAACTTCGGGGCTAATGAAAGATTGGTTAGCACCTGTGTCTATTAAAAGTTTTAATGGTGGGTCTCTAATTTGTATATAGGGAAGTTGCCTCTGTGTCTGAAGGTTTAGTTCTATTTTGGTTTTTGTGACATCGAAGCCTCCAGAAAATCCTGCTGAGCATGGTTAATTATACCCGCTTGCGATTCATCAAATACCTGGGCGTCCGTTGACACATTATAATAAGTCAAGTCAGCGGCTAGACTCGGGTCAATGTCACTGTTGTTGTAATCAGTATAGTAATTGTACTCCGGTTCGTTATAATAGTTGTAATATGAGTCGTCATACGTCATGCACTCGTTCATATTCATTTCTCGGGCTTTAAAATAATTTGAGGGTGGTGGATTGCCAAACTTGTTCCAATCATGGACTGCTGGTGCGTTTATTGGGGGTAGAGGTCTGGGAGTAAAACGTTGAACACCACTCATCGGCTGAGGGCCTAGAGGTACATTATTTCGGGGTGGTAATCTAAATGTGTTACTACGGTGGTTATAGTTAGGAGGTGCCGCACTGAACACTCTTTGTGTGTTCGTTGGCATACGATATTGGTATTGTGCTGGTGCAGGGAATTTAAAAGGCTGAGGTGCAGGTAATGGCCAATTAGGTACTGATGTTGGGAAGTTATGAGGTCGTGGGGTAAACGCTACAGGTGTTAGAGTGGAACGAGTGACTTTAGAAGGAGCTTGGGTTTTTGCGGTCTCACGTTGTTGCAAGTACATTACATTGAGCTCTTCTTGAACGAACTCAAGCGCCTTTTCTATCGTTGGTGGGCGCATGCAACGTATACGGGATCCTAAGGGTTCTTTTAACCCTCGAACATATGCCTGCATGGTAACCTTTTTATACAAGTCGCGTTTCGCTGCTATAGTCGTTGGTACAGTCTCATGTAAAGTCACGTATGTCATGATCGTACTAAACAACGTTTGGCAATGATCATAGAATTCTTGTGGTGTTTTATTACCCTGGGTAGTTAGAGAGAGGTCGTTGTACAATGCGGTTTCATCACGTTGATCCGAAAAGTTATTAATCAAGGCAGTTCGAATGCCTAGCCAGCTCTCAGGTATTCCATTTGCGTTAATAGTACATGCCGCGGTCCCAGTTATCTTGTTAAGTATACCGTTCAGTAAACATAAGTTGGAAAATTCGCTGCCGGGTGTATTACTCAAATACTGCGCAGCTAACGAATCACAAATTCTAATGAAACGCGTAAGGATATTTGGGTTGCCGTCAAACTCTGGAACAAGGCGAAGGGCCTTGAAAATGGTATCTGGGTCATTTTGAGTCATATTGATTCATTCTAATTTATCTAAAGTTATATCTCTATTTATATCTACTATACGTTGGCGAGCCTGTCGTGATTCAGGCTCCCACATACTGGAGGCCCTTGGATGGTAAATCTTGAGGGTTAAGATTCAAAGGGGTGCAACACGAGAATGATTCAAGTGTACTTACAGGTATCTCATTTCTGATTCCTCTCTGTGAATCGATGGCTGGATTCTCCTTCTGGTCTGCAGCAGGTCCGTAGGTTCAGGATACCCGAAATGGTGCTTGATAGCCACCCGAGTGACTCGCGACGCGATTATCAATGTGAGATAGAGTCCCGATATCTCTCGTGGATATCCTACCGACTGCGCCAATTACGTTTGCTGCGATCAGAGGATCGAAAAAAAAACGAAATGATTTTAAATAAATTTAATTACTGATTTAATATTACAAAATTAAACCTATGAATGATGATTCTAGTTCGAAGTAGGATATTAGAATAATCATTCTTACAATTTATTGAACAAACAACAACTTGCGAAATCGACTGATGTCATAGGTGCATCAGCGATTATAGATAGAAATTAATAAGGTCGGCGCGGATGCAACATCAGCGATCTTCATATAGTAGTGCTATGTAATTAGTATGTTCAAGTTTGTTAAATGTATCTGTTTGTTTATCAAAGTCAAAGTCAAAGTCAAATCATTTATTTCAAATAGGCCCTTGTAAGGCACTTTTAAACGTCAAGTTTACAAAAAAAATTGATTGATTCTAGTCGCCCCTTCCAAAAGGTAGTTTTCGTATGGAGAAGAATGGGCAAGAAACTCCACCGTTACTCTTTTAAAAAGTGTTACAATATTTTGTATATGTACGTACATTAGTTACATAATTATATGTGAAGGCGATGGAACCAAAAAAAAAATATATATATGTAAAGAGTATCACTACACTAGTGTCGTTCCTTTTCTTTATGGATTTATTATCTACAGATCTCTAATAGATGTGAGTGACACCGACTGTCAGTATTGAATTAGAAAAACGTGAAACGGTTTCCTGTATAAATAAAAGGAAGTATATAAAATAAACTAGAAGTAAAGGCTTTAAATGTTGTTTTTTGTTATTTCAGGTAAGTTACTCTGTTTAGAATGTGTAGATTGTGTTAAAACTTTGTATTTAATTGAGTTGTGAATAAAAGATTTTGTTATTTCAGAAAACGCAATTTCGTCTTTATTTCACGAAAGCTTATTACTATTATAAAACAACATTTTCTGCAAACATTTTAAGAATTATGGAGAAGTTAAGATTTGATTTTTGTGTGAAAACAGCATCAGATGGAAAAACAAATATTATTTGCATAACCTCAATAGGAACACCTGATGGTCAAACTTTTTGCATACCGGCCGAATATCAACCTGCAAGTTTACATCAATTAATAACAAATACATCTAACTATGCCAAGATAAGAAAAACATTGAATAAAAGACATCAGACAAGGAAAATATGGATTACTTTAACTGATGAGATATCAAAGACATATTTAGATGAAGAACAAAATATACAATTTAATGATTTTTACCTTGAAGAGATTATAGAAAACATAAATGATCAAAAATCTTTAACTAGAAGCTCAAATGAAACATTGGAGAAACTATTAGAGAAATTACTCGAAGAGAAGCAAAAAAAATCTGAAACTCAAAATTTGGGGAAAATTTCAAAAGATTTTGTGATTGAAAAATTCACTGGTAGAAATGCAAATGCTCACCAATGGATTATGGAATTTAACAAAGAATGTGAACGTTTCCATATTGATGAAGACAGGAAAAAAATTGAAATATTAAAACATTTTTTAGAATATTCTAGTGTGAATTGGTACAGTTGTATGTTGATGAAATTTACAGTAGACTCAGAGTGGATTAAATGGGAGAAAAACTTCTGTGAAACATTTGGAAACAAGGGTTGGTCGCCGACCAGATATGCTCTTGGATTTAAATATCAAACGGGTTCATTGCTTGACTATGCATTGAAAAAAGAAAAATTGTTATTAGAGGTTAGAAAGACGATTGATACTGGTACTCTTATAGACCTTATAGCCGCAGGCCTGCCTAATTACCTAACTGATAAAATTGACCGAGAGACATTACAAGAAACTGAAGATCTCTACAATGAGATAGGCAAATTAGAACATCTTGTTGGGAGGAACAAATATGAAAAAAAGAACTACACTTTCTCTGACATAAAAACAAAAAAAAATGAAGAAAAGAAACCATGCCAAATTTGTTTCACTGAAAAAAAAGGGAAACGTTTTCATCCTGAAGAAACCTGCTGGTTTAATGGGAAAAATCAAAAGTCTGTTGTAAAAAGTGTGAATAACTCTGAATTAGAAATTGAACTAAATAAGGAGAATCCAAAAAACTAGAAGTATCACCATTAATAAAAGTAAAGTTATTATTAAATGACACTTTAAAAGTTACTGCAATTTATGATTCTGGTTCAAATGTATCGTTAATTAATGCAAAATTATTGAAAATACATGAAAAAGAAGAAGACACACTTAATAAACAAACAGCAAACTTGAAAACTATTAATGGTGAAAAGAAAACAAAAGGTATGGTAACATTGAAAATAAAAATATATAACATTGAAAGAGAAATGAATATTTTTGTGATAGATAATGAAAATTTTCACTATGATTTTCTCATTGGGTTGGATTGTATTAAAAAATTTAAATTAATCCAAAATGAAGAATTAAAAATCATACAATGTAATAATCCACAAAAAGAGAATAAAATCCAAAATGAAGAGGATAACAAAAATAAAGACTCAGAAAAGAATATTTTCAATTTAATGAATGTCGAAATTCCTAATGTACTAGGTGACAAAAATGAACAAGATGTTTATCTATACTCTGAGGTACGGAAACAAGAAATGAACCATATAAACAGATGTGAAGTAAATTTCAATGAACATATTAACTTCAGTGAATTTGAAATTTCGGTAAACCACCTAGATTTATGTAAACAAACTGAAATTGATAAATTAATAAAAAAATACAAACCAGTCTTTGCTAAGGACAAATACGACGTTGGTACGGTACGAGATTATGAAGCTCACATAGACTTGATAGTAGATAAATATTGCTACAAGCGCCCATACAGATGCACAGCTGATGATAGAAAAGAAATTGAAAATCAAATATCAAAACTATTGAAGAACAACTTAATTGAGGAATCATATAGCCCTTTTGCTGCTCCGGTTACCCTGGCGTATAAGAAAGAAGATGGGAAAAGAACAAGACTGTGTATAGATTTCCGGGAATTGAATAAAATTGTTATACCACAATCACAGCCATTCCCCTTGATTGAAGACTTGATGGTAAAGACTGTAAACTGTGAGTATTATTCCACTTTTGATATAAATTCTGCATTTTGGTCCATTCCGATGAAAATTCAAGATAGATACAAGACGGCATTCGTCACTCAAGAAGGCCATTTCCAATGGACATGCCTTCCATTTGGTTTAAAGACAGCTCCGGCAATTTTCCAAAGAATATTGAGAAACATATTAAGAAAATATGAACTCTCCGATTTTGCAGTGAATTTCATCGACGATATCCTAGTTTTTTCTAAAAGTTTCGAGGAACACATAATACATATATCAAAACTTCTTGAGGCAATACAAACAGAGGGATTTAGACTGAAATTCTCGAAATGCACTTTTGCAAACAATCATGCCAAGTATTTGGGACACATAATAGAAAATAATTCAGTTAGACCTCTCAAAGATTATTTAACAGCTGTCAGGAACTTCCCCATTCCAGAAACAAGGAAAAATATACGCCAGTTCCTTGGGAAAGTAAACTTTTATCATAAATTTGTACCACACAATGCAATTATCCTGGAACCATTACACAATTTATTACGGAAAGATGTAAAATTTATATGGACTAAAGAATGTCAGAAATCATTTGATAAAATAAAGGAATTACTATGCTCGAAACCCATTCTAAAAATATATGACCCAGAACAACCAATACAAATTTACACTGATGCCAGTATTAAAGGAGTGGGAGCTGTGTTAAAACAGGAAGATGAACACGGAGTAAATAAACCTGTAGCTTACTTTTCAAAAAAATTGACAGACACTCAAAAGAAAAAGAAGGCAATATATTTAGAATGCCTGGCAATTAAGGAAGCTGTAAAATATTGGCAACACTGGCTTATGAATAACGAATTTATAGTATATTCAGATCATAAACCATTGGAAAATCTGAACATCAAGTCTAGAACTGATGAGGAACTGGGTGATTTGACATATTATTTATCCCAATACAATTTTAAGATAAAATATAACCCGGGACAGTCAAATCAAGAAGCAGATTGCTTAAGCAGAAATCCAGTCTTAGAACCTCATGACAATTCTGAAGATTTTTTAAAAGTTGTAAACTTAATAAACATGGAAGATATAAAAAAGGACCAAGACACAAATCTAAATCTACAAGATGAAAAATCAAAGTATATACTGGAGAATAACATTTATTACAAAAAAAATAAAAAAAATAAAAAAATTATACTATCAGAAGCATTTAGCAAAACACTAATTAGAGATGTTCACAATACTTACTGCCACATTGGGAGAACCCAGATGATATATAAAATAACCCCTTTCTATACAGCAAAGAATATCATCACAAATATTAAGAAAATTTGTGATGAATGTGACATTTGTATAAAAAACAAATCAAGAAGGAATTCAAAATTTGGTTTGATGTCCCATTTGGGTCCAGCAACACGCCCTTTTGAAATTATATCAATTGATACAATTGGAGGTTTCGGAGGATCACGGTCTACAAAAAAATACTTACATCTCCTGGTGGACCATTTTACACGATATGCTTATATTTTGACATCAAAAAATCAAAACTCCAATGATTTTATCAAATTGATACAAAATGTGACACAAAGCAATCATATTGATATGGTATTAACAGACCAATACCCTGGAATAAATTCCAAAGAATTTAAAGACTTCCTGAAAAAGAAAAACATAACAATGGTATTCACTGCTGTGGACGCACCATTTTCAAATGGACTTAATGAAAGGCTAAACCAAACTTTAGTCAATAGGATAAGGTGCAAAATAAACGAAGGAGACAAGAAAACGGCATGGACAACTATTGCACAAAAATGTGTAGAAAAATACAACGAAACAGAACATACAGTCACTAAGTTTACTCCAAAATATCTTTTGGAAGGAAAGAACATAGATATTTTGCCATTGGAATTGAAATCAAGATGCACAATAGAAGATCTCAAAAGAGACAGAGAACAAGCATTTCAAAATTCAATAAAATCTCACAACTATAATAAAAAAATATATGATCTACATAGAGAAGAATATAAATTCGAAGTGGGCGATAGAGTATACATAGAAAACGGAAACCGGCTAAATAGGAAGAAAATGGATGAATTAAGGATTGGACCATACAAAATCCTAAGAAAGATTTCAAATTCAATCTATGAAGTTGATGCTGGACATAAGAAGGCGGAGTCAAATTTCTACCATATTACAAAGTTATCTCCAGTAATGGTTAGCTCTTAATCGAACAATCTTTTTGATTTGTTCTCTCCGAGGGTGGGAGATGTAAAGAGTATCACTACACTAGTGTCGTTCCTTTTCTTTATGGATTTATTATCTACAGATCTCTAATAGATGTGAGTGACACCGACTGTCAGTATTGAATTAGAAAAACGTGAAACGGTTTCCTGTATAAATAAAAGGAAGTATATAAAATAAACTAGAAGTAAAGGCTTTAAATGTTGTTTTTTGTTATTTCAGGTAAGTTACTCTGTTTAGAATGTGTAGATTGTGTTAAAACTTTGTATTTAATTGAGTTGTGAATAAAAGATTTTGTTATTTCAGAAAACGCAATTTCGTCTTTATTTCACGAAAGCTTATTACTATTATATATATATATATGTAGGATCAGGAGTGCCGAGAGGTATATCGTCAGGGTTTGAAGTTCCCATTTTTATGGGATAAACAAGACTGTATTGATTATTATACGGGTTTTATTACAACAGGTAACAGGTACATTCACACTTGATAAAATAAAACAATACAAATAACTACACTAATATCTACTCGCTATTAGCAAGCCAATACAGCTATGTGAATATACCGACAGTAACCAGGTAAACCGACAGTTTTGTCGGGAGCAGGGGCTCTTTATTGAGTCGAATCCGAAGACCGACTGACTCGCATACCGAGTGCACGCTATTTTATAAGACGAAGCCCCCACCTTGCAATCCCTCCACGACAACTCTGTCCGATGACGCACGGAAGTACGTCACGTGTTTACTTGATACAAAACACTAAAATGTACTGAATCTAATAAGACTTACATTATAAAGTAATCAAATAATACAACAATAATTGTCGTAAATAAACAAAGTAAATCATTTTAAAATTAGAGTAAAATATCATCAATTGTTTTGAACAAAACCCTCAGTTACATTTATCGGAATAAGTTGCCAAAAATCAATTAGTGCGTACACCGAGTACTTAATAAATTATGTTCCGATTTATTAGACAATAATTGATAGTAAAAATCACTTAAATTAATAATAAGAAAAACAAATCATAACACACTTTTGACTACCCACAATTGTAATTGACAACCAACTCCGACATATACGTTACCACAATAGGTAAAAAGAAGAATTAATAAAAATGAAGCAACGAAAGATAAATTAATTACTTATGTGATAGATGCATGGTTCTCACATATTTACAAACATTGTAATCAAATAGAGTAAGTTGCAATTCATTAGAGAAAGTATTACTTTTGTTCTGGTTTTAGTTTGGTGGGAGTGAACATTGACATTATCAGGTATTTTGTTGCATCAGTCAAGTTTGTAAACGGTTTGTGTACGTCTTATTTATTTGTTTATTCACTCCAAACATAACAATATCCTTATGGGCTAGACCCTTGCCCTTCCTATGCTTATGTTCTTCATAAGCATATAGGATCAGTCATTGCTTTCCCTATGACAGAGGTAACCAGTGCAATTTGGTTGTGGAATATCTCAATCCCTTGTTCCCTCAGTTTAGAGGAGTCCGGGAGTAACGCATATGCCTTATGAATAAGTATGAGCATGGAATTATGCTTTTTAGGGCGTCGATAAATCATTTGTCATCAGCCATTGTATCACAGAATCATTTTAACATTGTTTCTTGTACTAGTATTTGAGTGTATGAGTGTAAACTTACACAATTTTGCTTTATTGTTTTAATTTCCAAAATAGATATCATTTATCAATTTATGTCAGGATAATTAGGCCACCTAGTGCTTAGGTAAGACACTGAGTATCTTGTACATGTGATTTCTTTTAATTAGGTATTGTTTGTTAAAAATAGTAACTCAGGGGTATAGCCATGATATAAGTATAATAGCGCTTTAATGGGCTGGTGTTTATATCAGTAACATATCTGTGTAATATTAGCTGATAAGGAGTAATCCGTCAAGGCGGACTGTGCTTCCATAATATTATTATCCTTGATGTCAAGCTAGATCACACATGGTATTGGTTTAACATGTTATGATCATCTCATGCTAAGCATGTGCACGCTATGCCAAATATGTACCAGCTAACAACATACAATCAATGTTGTTAAGAGTATCCCGTACTCGCTGATAACAATCCAGTTAGTGGGGTAGAATCCCGCACTCACTATAGGGAGTATAATACTTTTGCAAGTTTATGTATATCAAGCAGACAATGTGCTGGGTTAAGTAAGGCTGTCTCGCAGCCTTCATGCTCGAAAATTAGGAGCATATAGAATCACCTTTTTACAATTTCACCAAGGTCATAGAAATGGGACTTACCTATTATGACGAGTACATACCAACGTTAGCTGTGTACAGTAACATCGCTAAGTGCATCACGTGCAGCATTGGTAATCATCCAGCTCCAGCTAGTAACGTGGAATTAACGTTGCTGAGGACATCTCGTGTCCACTGGAGGGGTAATGGTGAAAATCGCATACCAGCTAGCTATGTACTTACATAGCTAAGGGCATCACGTGCTTCTCTGGCAGCATCTCATCCAGCTAGTAACGTGGAGGTAACGCTACTTAGGACATCTCGTGTCGACTGGAGAGATAATGTTTTAACAAGTTTGCAGCACACATGCAATAAACAGTGTTAATGTCCACCATTGTGCTTATTCAGTATCACGTACAAGGTGGTCAGTTAGAGCCAAGCACTCTCGCACATTAAGGTTGTGGGACGCCTCTGAATCTAAGTACATCCAATGTTGGTCAGGATCAGTAGTGCTTTTGATGTATCTATTGATGTCGTTGATGAGCGCCGCGGCCGTCTCAGGTTTCCACTAACGATGCACTTAATATACTTTCTATCACATATCATAGTTAACATTTTGTTATTTTAGTAAGGACTATCATAAACTAATTTTTAAATTAATATTTTTGACGAGAGAGAATTTTTCTTGCGATGTCAGAATGCGCGCGAAAAGAAAAGTGACAGTTCGGTGTTACCAACGAACGTGGAAGATAATCCAATTAAAAAAAAATATTTACAATATTTTATCTAAAAAAACGCGATATTAGATGACGTGTATTAGAATACTACTTTGTTAATAATTATATTTCAGATCGCCGCCCGTGAAGTAAAATTTGATTGTAATGCACAGATCGGGGCATTGCGCCTGAGAACGCCAATGTAAATTATACTTACTCCTTCTCCGAGACATATTAACGAGTAGTAGCGCGGGATTGTACCAGCGCCGTCACAATTATTTCAAAGCTAAAAATAAAATAAAAACTGTTCTCTCATTAGGTAACACTGAACTGTCATTACGTGTTTTTGTGCTTAGCGCTGTCACTACGTTCTCTCAACAAAATACAAATAATATCAAATTTTCTTAGTTAATGGTGTACAAAGTCATATTTAAATTCTGATGTTACATCTCAATGAGACCAATAGTTGCAAATTTATTTTCTGTGCTTTGCCTTATTCTAAGTATTTGTCTGATGAGCAAAATAGGCACATTTATAACTTAAATATGTTAATTTATAATAGGACATGTCGTCACAATGACGCTATTTTATATTTTGATTGTAATCAATTTATTACTGATTACAAACTGACAAATTATACAATGTATTTGCCACCTAGTTGTAGAAGACGAATTGCTAATCTCTTAGCATACAATATACACAGTGACACTGGTACCTGTAGTGTACCACCGATTATTGTTAGTAGTGGTACTAACACTACTTTTGATACGCCTTATAGTTTAAACTATTAGGAGCGACAACGGGTGAGCCGCATATTTTGAATGTTGTTCATCAAAATATGCAGGGTCTGTCCGGCAAAGAGCTAGAGTTAAGTTTGTTTATAGAGAACTATGATGTTCAGGTGTTATGTTTGACTGAACACTGGTTGAAAGAACATGAAGTAGTGTTTATCAATGATGATAATTTTACTGTACAAAGTGCGTTTGTAAGGAAAAGCGCCATTCGCGGTGGATCTTTAGTTCTTGTTTCAAACAAGTTGAAATGTAAACAACGTTTAGATTTAGTTAATCTTTCCATCGAGCGCACTATTGAGTTGTCTTGTGTTGAACTCGAGCGATACGTTATAATTTGCGTGTATCGGCCCCCCTCAGGTGATTTTATTAGTTTTGAATCGGTAATGGAGGATTCACTCAATAGGTTAAAATCAAGTAATAAAAGTATAATTTTATGTGGAGATTTTAATATTAATATTTTAGATGTTACTCCATTAAGCATTAGACTTCTTAATCTGTTTAGGTCTTATAATTTAATTAACTTGTTTTTTGAACCTACTAGGATCACGGCATCTTCTTCAACTTGTCTTGATAATATATTTAGTGATTGTGATGCCAAAAATAAAATAGTGTTAAGTGACTTAACGTCTGACCACTGTGGTTTATTAGCTAGCTTCCCCATGCCATTACATAAAAAGCCGCATAAAATAGAATGCAGGCCTTATACAGCTACTCGTTGCAATAAGTTTAAAAATAATATAGCTCATAGAATTACACCATCTATAGTAGAACACGAGAATCCCAATGAAATCTATGGAGCCCTTTTTGATGTTGTGCAAAAAGAGTATAAATCTACTTTCAAGACCAAAACTATTCAAATTAATGGCACCTCCGTTGGCTTTAACCAATGGGCCACTCCGGGAATTTATAAAAGTAGAGCGAGACTATACGAGTTATATGGTTTGAAAAAATACAGGTTTGATACTCCTTTCCTAGAGTATGTCAAAAGTTATTCAAAATTATTTAAAAAGGTTAGTGTTTTTGCTAAATCTAAATTTTTAAGCGATTCAATTAAAAATTCCAATAATAAAGTTAAAACCACTTGGAAAATTATTAATAATGAAACGGGTAAGTCGGTTAAACAAGATAAACAACTTGAGATTATGGTCGACAATAAATTAGTTGATAAAGCAGCTGACGTAGCTGAGGCGTTTAATGAGTTTTTTGCAAACATACCTGTAACTACGACTCGCTCCTTAAATTCATCCCCGTCTAAAGCTGAAAACCTTTTGCTTAGTAGTGTGTCTAAAAATAGTCGCATATTTAGCTTCGAACATGTAACGCCTCGTGATGTAGTTAATGTTTTTAACACACTCAAGTCTAAAAACACTGGTGATTACTGGGGCATCTCCATTAAACTTTTAAGTAATATAATAGACATCGTAGCCCCCTATCTAGCTGTTACTTTTAATAAATGTGTTGATTTAGGAACTTTTCCTGAACTCATGAAGAATAGTAAAGTCATACCATTATTTAAATCAGGTAATAAAAATGAAGTTGGCAATTTCAGGCCTATTTCTATCTTACCAGCATTTAGCAAAATATTTGAAAAGTTAATACTCAAGCAGCTGCTAAGACATTTTAATTTAAATAGCCTCCTTCATAATGAACAATATGGATTTACAAAAGGTCGTTCGACTACAGATGCGGGTGTTGCTCTGCTGAAACACATATTTAACGCATGGGAGAACTCGCAAAATGCTATTGGGGTTTTCTGTGATCTCTCCAAAGCCTTTGATTGCGTGCACCATGACACGCTTTTGCGTAAACTGCGTCATTACGGTGTGCAAAACGAAGCTCTCAACGTTATAAATTCGTATTTACATAATAGGTCCCAATGTGTAGATGTTAATGGTGTGAAATCTTCCGGGCTACCAGTTCAGTTAGGTGTACCTCAAGGCTCAATACTGGGTCCATTCTTGTTCTTAGTGTATATCAATGACCTACCATTCTATTTAAAGGGTATCTGTGAAGTTGTACTGTTTGCAGACGATACCTCTCTTATTTTTAAAGTAGACCGGAATAGACAAGATTTTGACGATGTAAACAGTGCACTCTCAATGGTTACAGATTGGTTTACGACGAATAACCTAGTTCTCAATGCCAAGAAAACGAAATGTGTTAAGTTCGCCCTACCAAATGTTAGAAATCTAGGACCCAACATCGTCTTAGATAAAGAGGTGCTTGAATCTGTAAATTCGGCAGTTTTTCTGGGCATAACAGTAGATGCCAAACTTCAGTGGGGCCCACATATATCGAGCCTAGCGGGAAGGCTCAGTTCTGCCGCCTACGCCGTCAGGAAAGTAAGACAATACACTGACGTCGATACAGCTCGATTAGTCTATTTTAGTTATTTTCATAGCGTTATGTCCTACGGTCTTCTGCTGTGGGGCAAAGCTGCTGATATTCAAAATATATTTGTCCTTCAAAAACGAGCTGTTCGAGCTATTTACCAGCTAGGCCCCAGAGTTTCTCTGAGAGATTTTTTCAAAGATATTGGTATCCTCACAGTGGCATCTCAATTCATTTTCGCCAACATCTTATATATTAGGCAAAATATACATTTATACAGTAAGAACAGTGATTTTCACAATGTTAACACTAGAAATAAGGAAAAACTAAGAGTTCCTTTTCACCGGCTTCATAAGGTTCATAACTCATTTGTTGGGCTTGGTATAACCTTTTATAACAAGTTACCCTCTTCTTTGCTAGATTTGCCTTTTAAAGCGTTTAAAACGAAAGTAAAATCCAACCTTTGTTCAAAGGCATACTATTCTATCAACGACTACTTAAATGATAAGAATAGTTGGTCGCTGTGATTAACTCAAGACAATTTTTGTGTTCTTTCACCAGAATTAGCTTACCTACTGACAGGTTATATGAGTTCATATAATTGTTTATTTTAATTTAATTTTAATTTATTGTTGACATAATCTACTCATTACAATGTTTTTTTTTTTATGAGTTGTATTGCAATATGTAACTAGTGACCTCGACAATAGATCATATTATTTATTGTTATTAGTAATTAACTGTTTATTTATTTTACCTCGATGGTCCTAGTTTATCATTTATAACTTCCAGTTACAGCTTTATGTAAGCGGGCACGCCCTTTATGCCTGGAGGCTTTTATTAAGACGTTAAGTTTTGTTTACGTTTAGTTTTTATTTCTGCCCGAGTATAGTTCTCGATGATTTTGTTTGGTATATTGGCGTGTGCTAGCTAACATATGGATAATAATTTAAATTAGGTTAATTAAGTATGTTGAATACTATTATATAGAGTCATTTTTTTTCTTTCTTTCTAACTGAACAGACAGCTGTGCTGCTGGGGAGTTTGTTGCGCCACTTCTTCTTCCCAGCTAACGCACTAGGAAGTGGTGAAGGGTGGGCGTTTTGGGGGACTGTCTTATGTAATTTTGACGTTCGAAAAGTGCTGATTATCAGCCTAGTTTGAATAAATGACTTTTGAATTTTGAATTTTGAATTGATTACCATGATTATATCCATGATACATGAGGTGTATAGTTTATTATTTATTGAAATAACAAGTGCAGTGAGCTCAGGTACCGGCGTGAGTTTTGTCGACATTTGGTTCTATTTACAAAGGAAAAAGGTATGTAATTATTGAAAATAGAGGAACGATAATTTTATTGAAGCATCAATAAGGTAAGACTTAAAGTAAATTACGAATTCTACGAAGAATTCTTATTATTATTATTATAGGTTTTAACCTAAAAATTGCATAAAAAATTTCGTTCGTTCGTCTTTCAAAACGACTATTTCCGGTTGTCATTAAATAAACTCACTCAAATGAAAACTTGTCGTTCAAAATGAATATTTCTTTCTGCTAACGGTTTTTTTTCGTGGTTTTGTGGATTTAGTACTCATTCCCCTGTCTCCGATTAAACGGACGGAATTGACCGTAACTTTTAAAAAAAATGGGTAAACGGAAGAATAAAGATCAGGAGTATATCAAGAAAAAGATAAGAAGATTGGAAAGGAAACTGGAAAAGATACCAGTCGAAGTAGATTCAGATGTCTCATCACCGCCATGCTCACCGCCGCCGTCGCGGTCTCCGGTTAATCAACCGACTGTAGCACCGTCGTCACCTGTGCTTAATACACCTGCTCAAAATGATATGGAAAAAGAACTTGATACAGGTCGGTAAAACACGAAATTACTTTCGATATCAGTATTTTGTTCAACAATTAGAACCTATTAAGTATGTTACTTCTTCAAACGCCTGGGTAATCCCAAAAAAGGGATATCCTATCAACACAAAAGCGCCACCACATGCGGGCGGACACTGTGTCAAATCTCACAAAATACTTGGCAAGCGCTATCACACTGCGGGTAGACAATGCCATAAATTAACTTCCACACTGGAAGACTATTGACTTAGCGCTATCACACTGCGGGTAGACAATGTCATAAATTAACTTCCACACTGGAAGACTCTTGACTTAGAGCTACCACACTGCGGGTAGACAATGTCAAAAATTAACTTCCACACTGGAAGACTCTTGACTTAGAGCTACCACACTGCGGGTAGACAATGTCATAAATTAACTTCCACACTGGAAGACTATTGACTTAGCGCTATCACTAAGAGGATAGACATGTCTATATCTATATGTTCAACTTTTCAGAGGACAACCTACCTGAAGAACTCTTACAAGCCCTGGGAACCGAAGGCGAAGATCTAACAGAGGTTGGAGAAGCTATCCGACCAGAACTAGCGCTCCGCTGGACGAGGATCGTACAGACAGGACTTGGCAGAGAATCTCGAGAGGCCATTATTAAGAAGTATCCTACGCCTATCAATTTCCCAAGGGCAGTGGCTCCTCTAATGAATGCAGAGATATCCGCTTCCCTTTCAGACCCAACCCTCAAAAGAGATAAAAGGATCAGTGTTAGACAAAATCTAACAGGAAAACTGATGACTTGTCTAGGGAAATCTTTAAGCAAGGTACTGTTGGGTAACATAAACAGTAAAGTCCTTGTAGGGGAAATAAGTGATGCAGCAAAATTAGCGGCCGAAATTTACTATCAAGACTCCTCTTCGAGAAGGTTTTTTGCTTTGGCTGGTGTCAATAAGGTGGTACAAGATGCTGTACGGACAGCAACACCAGATGACACATTATTTGGAACAGACTGTGCTGAAAAAATAAGGGCTGCGCAAGCTATCCACAAAGCAGGCTCCCTAATAAAAACAGCACAAAAGAAAACAATCAAACCAGGGACTCCGAAAAAACAGGTAAACTGGAGAGGCCCGCCGCAGTACCAACAACAGCAACGAGCTCGCGGCGGGCATCAGCCTCAACAATACCAACATCAGAGACAACCTCGACTGGACCAAACACGCTGGAAGACTCAGAAGCCAGCTCCACCCAGTTCCAGACCCAGATTCCGCAGATAGACCCTCAGGTACATGCAGGTAGACTCAAGTACTATAAGAACAACTGGTGCGAACTGACCAGTGACTCAGTAGTTCTAAAATGGATTGACGGCTATGAGATTCCATTCAGGGAAACTCCACCTCCTTATCATGCTGTGGTACAACATTGGTCAGAAAAAGAAAAAGAATTAATCAAATTAGAAATTGGAAAACTAATTGCCTTAGGTACAGTCTCAAAGTGCTCTTTCTGCCCAAATCAATTTACATCTCCAATATTTTTAGTTCCCAAACCAAATGGCTCATATAGATTTATATTAAATTTAAAAAAATCAATAGTTTTATAGACACAGAACACTTCAAATTAGAAGATATTAGAACAGCTTGCAAACTCATATCAAAAGATTGCTTTATGGCCTCTATTGATTTAAAAGAAGCTTATTTTTCAGTACCTATAGCAAATAATAATAAAAAATATTTAAGGTTTACTTTTGATGGCAAGTTATTTGAATTTAATGCTCTACCTTATGGTTTATGTACAGCACCAATTGTTTTTACAAAACTACTAAAACCAGTTGGTACTTACCTTAGAAAAAATAACATCATCATGACAAGTTATTTAGATGACAGTCTGTATTTTCACAAATCAAAACGAAAATGTGAGGAAAATGTAAAACTTGCAGTAAATCTTTTACAAGATTTAGGGTTTGTTATAAATTTTGAAAAGAGTCACCTTAAGCCAAGCCAGTCATGTCAGTATTTAGGCTTTATTTTAGAATCAACAAATCTTGTTCTATCAGTTCCCCAACAAAAACAAATTGCAATATTAGAGAAAATTCAAACCTATCAAGTAAAAAGTCAATGTCAAATTAGAGAATTCTCTCAATTGTTAGGAATGTTAAGCTCAATTTGTCCAGCCATTCCATATGGCTGGGTATATACCAAGATTTTAGAAAGAGAGAAATATTTAGGTCTGCTTCAGTCTAATGATAATTATGATGCAATAATGCCTCTAAAAGGTATAGTTCATCCAGAATTAGACTGGTGGAATAAGAATATATACAAATGTAATCCAATAAAGCAACATAAATTTAAAACAGAAATACTAACAGATGCATCAACTACTGGTTGGGGAGCTGTGTGTGAACTAAATAAAGCTTCAGGTTCTTGGTCAGATTTAGAAAAGAAATACCATATAAATTATTTAGAATTAAAAGCTGCCTTCTTAGGGCTCCAATGTTTTGCAAAAGAGTTGCATGACTGTGAGGTGTTATTAAGAGTGGATAATACTACCGCAGTTGCATATATTAACAAAATGGGGGGAGTTCAGTTTCCCCACTTAAATAGTATTACTAGAGATATATGGCAATGGTGCGAAGAAAGGAATATTTGGATTTATACGTCTTATATTAACACCAAAGATAACTATGAAGCCGACAGAGAGTCAAGGAAAATCAACATTGAATGGGAGCTCTCTCAAATGGCTTATAGTGTAAGGGCATGAGCCTTTACACTTAATGTTGAATGTTAATAAAATAAATGTTAATGTTAACAAAGGTATTTAATACGAAATTGCACTAAAATAATGTAAATGTAAAATGAAAATAATAGAAAATGTTATAAAAATGTTACAAAATGTTGGATGTTGCGCGAGCTCGATATTAAACCGAAGACTGACTTACTTGCGTACGTGCCGATACTACATTTTATAAATTAACAAAATTTGCAGTATTTTTACTAGGCCAAAGTACAATGTGCGGTTGCTGACCGTACATCTTGGCGGGGCAAAAGATAATAATTAAGATAACTTATTAAAGAATATTTTCCTAATGTAAATAATAAATTCCTAATAATAAATCATCAAATGAAAACAATGTCAATAAAAAATAATTATAGGTAAGTCAAATGTTAAAAGAAGGTGTTGCGTAGTTAGGTTCTAAGTTTTCAGTGGATGCTGCTGCTCTCGGTGGCTTCCGTGGCGGTAACCTGGTGGGCGCGCCGGCGGCACTGACGGCGAGTCTGCCGCAGCGTTTGCAGTACACGTAGGCTCCTCCCGCGACGACTATCGACAAGATCAGAAGTCCCATCGTGGAGTATGAAACGATATATTGGTGTACATCGTGTTGCGTCATTTCAGCCTGTTGCGTTTGATCTTTCAATTCTTTTAACGAATTATGAAGTTTTTCATAATCGTTTCTTATAAATTGCGCGTTCTGTTGTCCAGTCGTGAAATCAAGTGGCTGGACAGATGTTAAATTGTTGATGTCTTCCAGATCTATCAGTGGTATTTCCGGGTTGACATACATTTTGTTTGTGTAGTAAACTTGTGTGTAATATGTTTCTTCGTTGTTTCTAATTATACATCCTTCTTTGGCTTCTAGAATTCCCGTTAAATGTATTGCCTTAGTAGTCATGCGACCTTCACAGATGATTTGCAGTTGGCAATCCGTGCAGCAGACATAGAGCCATGTGTTAGGTTTTTGTAATGGTGTCCACTTATTGTTGCAGGATTCGGATGTGTAGATACATTTTGATAATGTAATGTTGGTTATTGCGCCGATTTCGCATGGAATTTGATGATTCCTCATGTTACGTGTCGGTTTGTTTAGTGAGCATACATATGTACTTGGTTCAATTTTAATACAATGTTCGAGGTCACTGTCTGTGAGCTGCATGTATGTCTCTTTTCTTATATTGACTGCAACATATTCCGAGTTTGTTTTCATTGTAAGTGAATATTTGTTATCTTTTATCATCGGAATAGGTACTGTTTTATATATAGTGAATGGGGTGTCACCTGTTAATGGTAATGTAATTTCGATGATATAGTATTTATCATGTAATCTGGATTTTACCTCTAGTAGTTTGTATATGTCAGCTAATTGGTTTTGCATATTATCTACGGGTATCGATAATTGTTGTGGCAATTGTCCAGAAATAATGTTGAGCTCCTGAAAGAGCTGGTTCTGCGGTAAAAGTCTGGTGTCTACATGACCATGGTGAATGTTGATAGCTGTGTCTAAAAGCATGTGTTGGATGTGTCGCAGTTTAGACAGAATTATTGAACTAGTTAGAGCCATGATGTTAAAGTAGTTCAACGCTTCCTCTTGCTCGACAGCATTACCCAATTGCTGTAAATAGTTCTCGGTAGCGTTAAGATGTAGGTTTAAGAGATTGAACTGAGTGTTCATTGCCTCTTCATTTCTCTTTAAAATGTTATTATGTGCCTCAATTATTGATGTTTGACCCTTGATTAGGTTCAATAAATGGTCTCTGTTATTTTGCAATGTTTCTATGTCCTTTTTATATTGTATTGCGAACCTTTCATCTAGCACTCCGAATAAGCTGTTTGCAAGGTAGCCTATTCCATTGACAAGACCTCGGGTAACGCGCCCCTTTGTCTGCCCATGATGTGTTTCCAACATGTAATTGTTATGGTCAAGTTCGTTGAGTTCCTGCTCGAATTCAGTCATAATGGTTTTGCACATCGTTTGGTATGCAAATTTTTCACACCTTTCTCCCAAATGTTTTACAACTCTATGTATGTTTTCCATGCCTTGCCAGTAAGATGTCATATTATAGTAGGTAACAATCTTCCAGTCATCATGTACGCTTTGCAAACTGCCGATTTTGTCAAAGTATACTGCTCTATTTGGTTCAAACGGTGTGATATTTATGTCGTCGCTGCTTTGCTTTGTGGGCTCAAATAATGTTAGTAATGTTATGAGTATACATAGAAGGCTGGAACTAATATTCCTTGATTTAAATCGTTGTTTCCTGTTAGTGTTATTTGTTGGAGATTTTTGCTTTTCAGTGCAGATTTTGTCATTAGAGGTGGTGCTGTCAGATACTCCTATATGAGATTCTGGAATTGGGAGTTTTACTAATTTTGTTATTGGTCTTGTTAGTGACCCTGTTTTTGTTTTCATCGTCACAACTCTGACTAGATTGTCCCTCCCCGGGTGAACTTTCTGTATTCTGCCAAGTGCCCAGTTTGCAGGAGGAAGGTTGTCTTCTTTGATTAGGACAATATCCCCTATTGATAAGTTGTTTGTTTTGTTCAGCCATTTACTACGAACTTGAAGTTGTTGCAGGTATTCTGACGACCATTTGGTCCAAAATCCTTGTTTCATTTTGTTTAATAACTGCCACCTATGTCGAATGTTGATGTTTTGATCTTTGATATTTTCCGTTGGTAAGAATGTTACGGGTCGCCCAATTAAAAAATGTGCAGGAGTAAGATAGTCAATATCGTCCACGTCCTCCGTTAAAGGGCAAAGGGGTCTAGAGTTCATACACGCTTCGATTTGAGTGAGTAGTGTTAAAAACTCTTCGTACGTCAACTTTTGCTCTCCTAGGACACGCTTAAGGTGATATTTCATTGACTTAACTGCAGCCTCCCAAAGTCCTCCCGCAGACGGCCAGCTTGGGGCGTTAAAATGCCACTCTATCCCCATTTCGGTGTTCTTTCTCGATAAAGTGTCGTTGTTAAATGTTTGTGAAGTATGCAGTTGTTTGGCTAACTCCCTTTCGGCTCCAACAAAGTTTGTTCCGTTGTCGGAGTAAATATGTTTCGGACAGCCTCGTCGCCCAATCATGCGCTCGAGAGCTAGTATGAATGTTTGTGAGGATAAATCTGATGCCAGTTCTAAATGCACCGCCTTTGTTGCCATGCATATGAATACAACGACATAACCTTTACTCGTCCTTACGCCTCGACCCTTGTTTAGTTTAACACTAACGAACCCTGTGAAGTCCACCCCTGTGTGATAGAACGGTGGTGATTGCGTTATCCTCTCACTGGGTAGATCAGCCATTAATTGGTATTGTTTCGAAGGTTTGAAGCGACAACATTTTACACAGTCTTGCAAGTATTTTTTAACAGTGCTATTTCCTCCTGTTATCCAATATTTTTGTCTCAACGTAGCCATAGTTAGTCTCGCTCCGCCGTGTAGTGTTGTAACATGCGTACGAGCAATAAGTAGATATGCCAGCTTGCTGTTTTTTGGTATGATAACAGGGTGTTTTGTGTCTTCGGGTAAGTTTGAATTCTGTAATCTCCCTCCGACGCGTAATATGTTATGTTCATCTAGGTAAGGGTAAAGTTTCTGAAGTCCCTTATTGTTACTGACCCTTCCTTTTGTTTTTAAATCTTGGATTTCTTGTCCGTAATGTTCGTTTTGTGTATGTTTTATAATTATGTTAGTAGCGCATCGAATTTCAGCGAGTGTTAAATTACATTGTTTTGACGCGGGCGGTTCATTCATGTTCGTATGATTCATAGTTGCGTCGTCTTCCCTTTGACGAATGTTTTGTGACGTTTTTGTAATGAAACGCGACACCCAAGCTACGATGCGTATTATAGTCATAATACAGCTGTTCTTGATGAGGAGTTCTGTTACAATGTTTTTGTTTTCTGTAGTTCCTGACGTAACTGCATGCACCTTTTTTACTTCTATTTCTGGTGTCTTGAACGTCTTATATGTTTCAGGAATGTCTCCACTTTTAAGCCATTTGGGTCCATTAAACCACAGAGGAAAGTTGTGTAACTGAGAAGGTAGTAGTCCACGTGACGCGCAGTCGGCCGGGTTTTGCTCCGATCTTACGTGCTTCCAACTCTCGGCGGGCACTACTGATGTTATCTCCTGAACTCTGTGTCCGACATAGGCCTTCCATCGAGAGACATCGCCCTTTAGCCAGCCCAATACGATCATTGAGTCCGTCCATGCTGTTACATTAATGTTAGGTTTATCGAGGCAATGTTTTATTTTATTTACCAGTTGAGCTAACAGGTGAGCACCGCATAACTCAAGTCTGGGAAGTGTTTGTTGTTTTTGGATTGGGGCGACCTTTGTTTTTGCCGCCACCAATGCAATTTGTTGATGTTTTCCCTCTGTAACTTTACTGTACACTACGCACGAGAATGCTTTTTCCGATGCGTCACAGAATGCGTGTAATTCCCAATCCTTGTTTGCTTCTAACCCAAGCCATCGGTTAATTTTGAAAGGTTGCATATTTGTTAACTCACTTTTTAGTGTTCGCCATTCCTTTTCAATTCCATCTGGAACAGTATCATCCCATTCGATTTTATGCTTCCAGATTTGTTGGAACAAAATTTTTGCCTTTATTGTTATTGGGGATAGCAATCCCAAAGGATCAAAAATTGTTGAAATGTCGCTTAAGATTTGCCGTTTTGATGAATTTTTGCTCATACCAATGTTGTTTTTATTTTTAAATGTGGGTGAAAATATGAATTCATCTTGTTTCGGATCCCAGGCCAAACCTAATGCCTTGGAAGCTGAAGCCTCTGTAAAGCTTAAACTGACTGGGCTAACCATGTGTTCTGGCAGATCTTCTAACAGTTGATGTTCGTTACTCGACCACTTTCTGAGATTGAACCCTCCTTCTTTCAACAACTGTATAAGTTGGTCTCTTGTATCTCGGGCCTCGTCTATGGTATCCTTTCCGAATAACGCATCATCTACAAAAAATTGGTTGAGTAAGATATTTTTTGCTTCCGGGTACTGGTCTCCTACGTCCATCGCTAGCTGTTGAAGTGTTCGGAGTGCTAAGAATGGAGCGGCCTTAGTACCGTAGGTGACAGTACATAGTTGGTATTCTCTTAGCAGTTGCTGTGGACAATTCCTCCACACTATTTTCTGTAAATGTTGATGTTCTGGATGTACCATTATAAATCGGTACATTTTCTCAATGTCTGATGTTAAGACGTATTTGTACTGTCTCCATTTCAGCAAGATGCTAAGGATATCCTTTTGTAGATTTGGGCCCGCCTCCATTAAGTCATTAAGACTGTGTTTTGAACTGGTTTTTGCCGACGCGTTGAACACAACTCTAAGTTTCGTTGTGATCGCACCTGGCCGCACTACTCCGTGGTGCGGGAGAAAATATTCAATGTTTTGGTTCCTAATGTTGCCTTCGACTTGCTCCATGTGACCCATTTCTTCGTACTCTTCCATAAAAGCTTTATAATCTTGTGCAAACGCGTGATTTTTGGCCATTTTTCGCTCTAGTTGTTGAAATTGAGCGATGGCCTGTGGTTTCGATGTTCCTAAGTGTTCATTAAAATTGTCCTTGAGGGGGAGTCGAACTTGATATCGCCCATCAGGAAGTCGTGTTGTTGTCTCTTTGTACAACTGTTCACACTTGTTGTCAGGGTCTAAATCTTCTTTGTTTTCTTGCAAGGACTCCTGTTCCCAGAATTGTGTAAGATCCTGAATATTGTTGACAATTACATGGCAATTAAATGTTTTGTAATTACCACATACTACCCAGCCTAAATGTGTTTGTTGTGCTATTATGGATGACGTATTTGTTTTTATTAATCCCTCTAACAAAATTTCGGAATATACATCGGCTCCCAATAGTAAATCTATATCCTGAGATATGTTAAAATCAGGATCAGCGAGTTGTAAATGCTGAATATGTTTAAAACTACTTTTGTTTACTGTTTTGCTTGGCAGTTTGTTTGTTATTGCGTTCATAATGAGTGCATTAATGTTAATGTTGAAGTCAGTGTATATCGCTTGACACTTTAGATGGAGCACTCCTTTACACTTGGTGGTGGCTGAAGCACCAACACCTGACACCATCGCGGTCATCTTGGTTCGTTTTAACTGCAATCTTTTTGCAGCATTTTCTGTAATTAAACTGACCTGAGAGCCCTGGTCTAATAAAGCGCGTAAAATGATCGTAGTTCCATCATTGGCTATTGTTTTGACCTGGGCCGTGGCCAGCAGTACCTCATTTGAGTTGTCATGCGCTAAGTGCGTGTTCAATTGTTGACCTACATTAGCCCTGTCGGTTCTTGATTTTGCAACTCCAATCGCTTCGTGCAAAATGCTGTTATGCGGCTCATCGCAGTGCTTGCACTTTTTTTCCGACGAACATTTTTCGCCGTTATGACTAAATAGGCAATTTAGACATACATGTAGGTTGTTAGCGGTCTTTAACCTTTCTTCTGGTGGCATACTTAAAAATTCTCTGCAATTATAGAGCCCGTGATGCTTATTACATTTCGGACAAGTTACAATGAAATTATGAGATGTTTGCTTATTATGGAATGTTCTCGGCATGTTCTTATTTCCACCTTGAATGTTCTGTTGCTGCACTTTAGGCTTGCTGTATGTTGCATTATGAACTGTTTTCGGCTGAATGTTTTGCTGTTGACTGTTAAAGTTTCGTGGGCGGTTCGGGTTTGTGCCCGACTCCATTGACATGAACTTGGTTTCGATAAACTTCAGAAACTCGTTTAATGGTGGCATTTCTCTTGGATTTTCCATGGATTCTTTGAAGGACTGGCGTGTTTCTGCGTCCAGTTTTTGCATTAAAATGTGAACCACTAAGGGGTCCCAACTACAAGTATCGTATTGCAGATTCTTAATAGCCTGTAGACACTCAATGGTCGTATCATGCATTCTCTTCAGTAGAGATGCCGTTGGGGTTTGTATGCTGGGTAAACCCAGTAAAATGTTTGCTTGGTAGGTAAATAATAGTCTCTTATTATCGTACCTCTGTTGAAGGATCTGCCAACTGGCTTCGTAGTTATCAGCACTAATGTTCATGTGCTGTATTAATCGCTCGGGCTCTCCTTTCAATTTCGCTTTCAAATGTTGCATTTTTTGAGCATTTGAGATAAAAGTATTGCGATGCACGATTTCCACGAACAAGTCCTTGAACGTTGTCCACTGGGCATAGCTACCACTGAAAATCGGAAGTTCAATTTTGGGGGTGGATTTTTCCTGGTGTTTACTATCCCAAATCCTCTTATTAATTTGTTCCTTGCTGAATTCATACAGCCTTTCTAATCTGTTATAATCACTCTCAAATGCTTGCGTGTTGACCAACATGTTGTCTAGCTTCCAATAAATGCTATCGACTTTTTCCCAACGTTGCGTAATTGTTCTCAATTTATCTTCAAGCTGCCACTTTTCTTTTATTTGTTCAATATCGATGTTCCGTACTGTTCTCTCGAAAGCCTTAACGTTTGACCGCTGCTCATTCATCATATCTTTAGTCCGTTGATCCACGACTAACTCTTTATTTGACGTGTTCTTCACATCATCCGCAATCTCATCGCTCTCCTGTTGTTCTGGAACTTTTTCTTGATCACACGACCGATCTTCTTGTTTTTGCAACTGACTAAACGAAGTAAATTGTTCGTCTTCGATTTTCGCCAATAATCTTTGTTTCGACTTATTTATCATACTCTTCGTTTCTTCATATTTTTGTTCCAAACGCTCGTAAATGCGATTCTCGTAGTAAGGTCCAGACTTCTCGCCTTCAAGCAAGGCTAATTGGATGTCGTTATTTTTAAACTCAGTCCAATACTCCTCCAGCTTTTTAAGCCTGTCATTATGATACTCAAGAGTGGTTTTACGTGTAGAACTATCTTTCTTAAAGTTTTCATTTATTCGGCTGATAGCGTCAAGATTGGTAGATTGAGAGTTCAGTAAAGCATTGTAAGAAGCCATTGTTGCTTGCCGGTGGTGTACACAATAAATCCAAAATGTTTAGTAGAGTAGGTAGGTATTATGGAACGTGCTCACCGGATTCGCTGCTTACGCCTGCTGCTTATACTCCTCCGCTCTGTGTAATTCTCACTCAATATCACTATTCACACCGTTTTTAATGTTTTGTTGAATGTTCAAGTTTAATGTTCAAATGTTCCCGCGAGTGAAAACGTACCACGGCACTGATTTTACTCTTAATGGCTCGAAGGACCAAAATGTAAGGGCATGAGCCTTTACACTTAATGTTGAATGTTAATAAAATAAATGTTAATGTTAACAAAGGTATTTAATACGAAATTGCACTAAAATAATGTAAATGTAAAATGAAAATAATAGAAAATGTTATAAAAATGTTACAAAATGTTGGATGTTGCGCGAGCTCGATATTAAACCGAAGACTGACTTACTTGCGTACGTGCCGATACTACATTTTATAAATTAACAAAATTTGCAGTATTTTTACTAGGCCAAAGTACAATGTGCGGTTGCTGACCGTACATATAGTAAAATAGTAAATTGTTTTGGGGTACCGGATATAGATTTGTTTGCTTCTAGGATAAACAGTAAATGTGAACAGTTTGTATCCTGAAAACGCGATCCTGAAGCCTTCCAAGTTGATGCTTTCACTCTTAACTGGTCTAATTACTTTTTTTATGCATTCCCTCCATTCTCACTAATATTAAAATGTCTTCATAAACTCAAGACAGATAGGGCAACAGGTATCTTAGTTTTTCCATATTGGCCATCTCAACCATGGTTCCCATTATTGGATTCATTGTTAATTAAGGAATTATTAATCTTTGAACCAAACATAAAGTTATTATCCTCTCCTTTCAGAGGAAGTCACCCTCTTCATCAACAACTTACCCTGGCTGCAGGGCTGCTCTCAGCGAGGCATACATAAGAAGAGGCACACCAAATTCAGCTCTTCAAATTATGTTAAATTCACTGTCTAATAGTTCCATGAAACAGTATGACTCGTCTTTGAAATCTTGGTGGCTATTTTGTAAGAAATGTGACATAGACACCTATGAAGCTTCAATTCCCTATATTCTGAAATTTTTAAGTGAATCCTTTGAATCCGGAGCATCATATGGTACTGTAAATACTACCAGATCAGCCCTTTCACTGTTAATTAGTTCTAAAATTGGATCTGACGACAGGATTAAACGATTCATGCGAGGACTATACCGTACAAAACCACCTGTCCCAAAGTATAATTTTACTTGGGACCCTTTTTTTTTTTTTTTTGAGGATGGGAAATTATCAAATAACTTCTCCCGCTCTGGGTGGAGCGGGAGGGCGTGTCAGACTTTTACTGACTAAAACCCACCCGTGTTCCTTCCGTTGCCTGTGTGCCGAGGTCGCGATATCCCTTTCAGACAAACCCGCGACCCCGGCAGGCATTGGCCCTTCCGGACCCCGTCAGTTGGTGCTGACATCTCTTTGAGGCGCGCGTGGAACACAACGCGCCGTCGACCCGGGGCTGGTCCCTATCGGACGGCGAGCTACCCATTGCTCACCGTCCGCAAGCCCGCGCCTACGGTGGCCGGAAGTCGGCTCGCGACTCCCGACGCCCGGGGCGTCTCCTGCGGCGACTAGGGGCGCGAGGGGGCGCATTTTGCCTCTCCCTCGCGCGCTCCGCCTCCTCCTTCGCGAGCATTACTGCTTCGCAGAAGGAGGTGACGGCCTCCCATGCACTCTCGCTCCGGACCATGGCCTGAACCAGGGCCGGACGCGAGAGATCGCCACCGCCGATCGCCTCCGTGAGGACACGGCGGTGCTCCGCCCAAGCTGGGCAGACCTCCACCGTATGCTCCACCGTGTCCTCCGGGCGATCCACACAGTGGTGACACCCGGGCGTTTCCTCCCGCTTTATCCTGAACAGGAACCTCCCGAAACAACCATGTCCGGTGAGGACCTGTGTCAGGCGGAAGGTGAGGACGCCGTGGCGCCTCTCTAGCCACTCCTCAAAGAGGGGACTTATCGCCACAATTGTGGCGTGCCCAGCGCTGGGTTGCGACAATCGCACTCTCCATGCCGCCATGAGATCCCGCCGGAGCTCTGTCCGCTGTGCCGCGATTTCTCGCGGCAGCGGAGTTACGCCCCGGCGTTTCGCCTCCTCGCGCAACTCCCACATGTGCGCGAGGACTTTTGCCTCCAGATCCCATGGCGGTAGTCCGGCAAGGAGGCTCGCCGCCTCACGGGAGACCGTGCGGTATCCTCGTACCAGCCTGATGGCCATGACCCTTTGGGACGCGTTCAACCGCTGGGCTGGTCGCAGCCTCAGTGAACGCGCCCACACCGGTGCCCCGTAAAGGGCCATGGACCGCACGATCCCCGCGTAGAGCCTCCGGCAGGAGGCGTTTGGACCCCCTAGATTGGGCAGGAGCCGCTTCAAAGCAGCCCCAGCCCTCTGCAGTTTGGGAGCCAAACGTCGGAAGTGCTCAACGAAGTTCCACCGGCTGTCGAGGACGAGTCCCAGGTACTTCATCGTCGACTCGACACCGATGTGAACCCCTCCTGCCGTTATCCGGGAACCCGACAGTGGCGCGTTCCGAGGACCATAAAAACACATGGCCTCGGACTTGTGCAAGGCCACCTCGAGTCCCAATTGCCGGATCCTATCGACGATTGTCGCAACCCCGCGTGTCGCCAGTTCGGCCGCCGCCTCATGCGACCTCCCCTGCGCCAGGACCAGCGTGTCGTCAGCGTAGCAGACTACACTGACGCCGCTAGGGAGGTTGGCGCGCAGCACCCAGTCGTAGCCGATGTCCCACAGATGCGGCCCCAGGACCGATCCCTGTGGGACACCGCACGACATCTCTCGCCGGTTCCACTCTCCGTGGTGACCGGGGTAGATGACGGCCCTGTCCGTCAAATAGGCCTCGACCACTCGACAGAGGTAGGTCGGCATCCGGTGATACCGGAGTGCCTCCCTAATGCAACTCCAGGGCAGGGTATTGAAGGCATTGGCGATGTCAAGAGACACCGCCAAGACGACCCCACCCCGGGCAACAGCATCCCCCGTCGTGAGGGCTCGAACGCGCATGATGGCATCCACCGTAGAGCGCCCCTTGCGGAAACCAAACTGGCTCTCCGCCAAGTCCGGTCCCACTCGCACCAGCCGCCCGACAAGGCGGTCTGCAATCACTCTTTCAAAGAGCTTGCCCACCTCGTCGAGCAGCACAATGGGCCGGTAAGCGGACGGAGAGTCCGCAGGGCGCCCCGGCTTTTTGATGAGGACCAGTTTCCCCGTCTTCCAACGAAGCGGGAACTGGCCCCTTTCCAAGCATGCGCTTAGGAGCCCCCTTAGTCGAGGCCCGAGAGCCTCCAAGGCCAGAACCCAGGCTTTTCCAGGTAAGCCGTCGGGTCCTGGGGCGGTATTTTTGGCATTCAGCCTACGTACCGCCACTCTCAAATCTACCTCGGTCACCTCCGGAGTATCGTCGTCGTCGTCACTAGGGTGGTCCGCATTGGGCACCGCAGGAGGCGGAGCCATGGGCGGGGGAGTATATTCCCCTCGCGAAGGGAACAGAGCGCTCACCACGTCCTCCACGAGCTGGGGCCGGAGACTCTGCGTCAGCGGGGGAGCCCATGGGCGGAGTTTGTCTCTCGCCCATTTGTATGGGCGTCCCCACGGATCTCTGTTCAGAGTCTCCAGCGACTCCTCGCGGGCCAGTCCTCTGGCCCGCTCGATCTCCGCTCGGAGGGCGGTCTTCGCCGCTCTGTACCCGTCGTACAGCTCCGCCTCAATGGCTTCCGTATCCGGAGGGCGGATACGGAGCCTGCGGTGCCTGGAGTACCGGTGGCGCGCAGCAACGCATGCCGCGCGTAAAGCGGTCAGCTCACGCGACCACCAGCACACCTGGCGCCGAGCACGTCCGGGCTGGACCCGGGGCATTGCCACGTCACATATTTCGGACATGGCCTCCCGGAACCACTCCGCCTCGACATTGATGTCGGCAGGCCTGTCCGGTGATGACACCCAGGCCTGCACGATCGAGGCTTCCAGGAGGAGCTCCCGGTCCAGCTGCTTCAGCGCCCACCGCGGACCACTCGGGGTCTGTCGGACCGGCGCGCCCGAGGTCTGGGCGGAGACGTCAAACCGGATGTACTGATGATCGGAATAGGTCTCCACCCCCTCCATGACGCGCCAGTCAATGACACGTGGCGACAGAGCGGGGCTGGCGAACGAGATGTCCACCACTGATTCACCCCGCATCCGCACACACGTGGGGACAGAACCCCGGTTTAGGACGACCAGGCCTGTCTCCAGGGCCCAGTCCTCCACCATCCTGCCCCGCGTGTCCGTACACCGGGAACCCCAAGCCACGTTCTTGGCGTTGAAGTCCCCGAGGACGACCACGGGGAGGGGATGGTACCCGACGACGACGACTCTCAACTCCCCAAGGGAGTTGTGGAACTCGGCGAGAGTTCGGTTCGGGGAGAAGTACGCTCCAACCACGACAATCTCCCCGAACCGTGCTGCTACGCAACCCCGTCCCCTCTTGACGGCCTCGAGGGACGGGGTACCGGCGGCGGCCGACGAAATAATGGTCACTGAGCCGCTCAGGTCCTCCACCCAGTCATCCCTGGGCGGGACAAAGTACGGCTCAGCGACCACGGCGATGTTAATCGACCACTGCGCCATGCTCTGGAGCAACAGATCCTGAGCGGCAGCGCAGTGGTTGATGTTCGCCTGGAGGAGGCGTAATGGGGCCATTTATTGGCAATCCATTATAGCCTCCCCCCGGGCCCCCTGTGATGGCCCTGCCGCGGTATTGTTGGCGACGACGACGGTAGAGGCGGCAACGGCGGCGGCAATGGTGGCGGCTGCGGCGGTGACGGCGGTGGCGGAGGGTTTGCCCCTGCCCCTGGGTTTGGCGGGTGGAGCACAGGCCTTGCTCCCAGCCCGGTGTTCGGACGGCTTGCCAGCCGCCGCACATGCATAGCAGTGCGGCGTGGCGTTGCACGAGCCGGCCTTGTGACCGGGCCGACCACAGCGGAAGCATTCATCGCTGCGGTCAACCTCAGAGGTGCACTGAGCTCCCACGTGGTGCCCCACCCGGCAGCGGAAGCACCTCAGAGGCCTGGGTTCTAGCAGCTTCACCTGCGCGGATACCCAGCCCACCCGAAGTCTTTTGCCCTCCCCGGCAATTTTTTGGGCCGCCGACACGGGGCAGCTCACCGTAAGGGTTTGCATGCCCGTAGTGTCAGGACGGATGGTGCCTGCCCTCACCTGCTCAGCAGAGCATCCCCCAGTCCTAGCCACGGCGGCCACAACGTCATCCGCCGTCACGCAGTCGTCCAGGCCCAGGATGCGCATGTCAGCGCACTTGGTAGGCCTGGAGACTCGGGCCTCTTCCGCATTGAGGGATGCCCTGAGCCTTTCGGCCAGGGCATCAGCAGTCGGGCCGCTGGCCGCACCAGGGATCTCCAGCATCCGAGCCCCCGTCGCAGTGACCTTCATGCGGAAGCCATCGTCGACGCCGATCTCCGCCAGGTTCACTGCCGCCCACGCCTGGGCGAGCACCTCACGGTAGGTCACGCCCTTCTTCTCCGCTTCCGGCTGTAGTGTGATCACTACAGCAGCGGACTTCGGGGCGCGGAGCCTAGCCGCGGCGCTTTGCTTCTTGCGCCGTTGCCGCCTCTCCTTTCTATTGGCCGCCCTTTTGGCCTTACCCGCCTTCCCTTTCTCCCCGGCTACTTGCCATTCGACGTCGGCCGGAGAGGGATTAGGAGGCAGGGGCAGTGGCGACCGTCCTACCGCCATGGCTGGGGCTCTCGCCTTCTGCGCAGCCGTCTGCGCAGTCGTTCCGCCCTTTTTTGGCTTGGACGGCGCCGCTTTCGCCGGAGGCGCTGGCTTGGCCGCGGACTTGGTCGGAGCAGCCACGATGGTGGCAAAAGTGGCCGGCCTGCTCGCCGCTAGCGGAGGGCGCAGGACAATGCCCTCCAGTACGGAAAACCGGCTGTTGAATGCAGCCAGCTCCTGCCGCACCAGGGTCAAAACCCGGTCCTCCGCTGGCAAAGGCAAGGGCAGGCCCTGTCCATGCACCACTCTCCCCTGGGGCACCTCCTGGGGGCCAGCTCCTTGAAGCCGGGCCAGGTCCGCACGGAGCTCCTCGTTCTCCTTTCGGAGAAGCTCCATCGCGGCCGTCAAGCGGCCGACCTCCGCCCGCATCTCGGACATTGCGTCCGACGGTGGCCCGACCTGAAGGGCCTTTGCTGCCGCCACTATGGAGGCCGTGGCAACGGGTATGGCCTTGTCTTTAGAGGACTGAATCCTCTTCAAGCCCACACCCCTCATCGCTGCTGCCACGACCTCCTCGAAGCTCTCGAAGCTCATGGCCGCTCCTTTCGCCTTAGAGCTGCTGGTGGCGTCCGGCTCACCGCCCGAGGACTCAGAGAGGGCCGCGCTGCGGCTGGACTCTCCTGGGCTGTCTCCGTTCGGCTCGCTGTCCTCTGGGGTGGTGAGCCCTCTGCCCACACCTCGTTCCCGAACTCCTCCCCGCTTACTAATTTTTTTGCGGGCTGAGTTCCCGCCATCAGAAGACGACCCCTGGCCGTCCCCTGGTTTGGACCGCTTGAAGAATTTCTTCTTCCCTGCAGCCCCCCCCACATCCACACGCGCCGGGCTCTTAAACGAGCCCTCTGCGCCAGATGCAGCGTCGGACTCCGACCCCGCATCACTCCCCTCCTTTAAATTTTTTGTTTTTTGTTTGTTTTGTGTTTTGTCCATATTGTTCCCACGAGTATAAAAAGTTCCAACCAACCAACCAAGAAAAATAGTGGTTCGCACTAGTGACTAATTAAGCTACCCATTAGTCAAGCTATCAACCTCCCTCACGGTGCGCCGCCGCTTGGAGGTTTGGGGTGATTTTTTATAGAGGTTTTCTACCTCGCGGCCCGGGCGGTTAAGCCAAGACCCTCGACCCCCGTCAAATGCCAGAGACATGACCTTGACACTCTTCGGGGCTACGAGACCAACGGTGGCAGGAGAAAAGACTTCCTCCTGCCTGCCCGACGGCAGGGTTAGTGCACGTCGAGCCCGCTCCCACTCGAACGCTGCTCAACGTGTGCTCTCAACGAGTAAACGTTAGAGCGCTCGGTCCTCCTGACAGGATATTGGCATACGGGCAACGAGACCCCTTAGGCACGCAGTACCTAATGGGGAGACATTGCCCGCACCCCAGGGTGCACCGTCCCGGAGACTGGCCTTCCCCCCGGACGCATCCATAAGGGAACTCCAGCCCCCAGGCACACGGGGAGGTTTCCTGTCCAAGCACCCCTACTTGGGACCCTGGAGTTGTATTAACATATTTATCAAATCTTTACCCCAATGAAGATATAAGTTTAGAAAAACTAACAAAAAAAGTGGTAACTATTCTTGCCCTTACAGGTCATAGAGTACAAACTTTATCCTTAATTAATATTAAAAATATCAAAGTCATGAATGATGGAATTCAGATTTATATTCCAGATATAATAAAAACCTCCAAAACAGGCAGCCTTCAGCCACTATTACACCTTAAAACTTTTGAAAATAGAATTGAGATTTGTCCAGTCACGGCTGTAAAATGCTATATTAATAGAACTAAACCACTGAGAATGAGTACCGACAAGCTCATACTATCCTTCAAAAAGCCACATCATAGTGCTTCAACCCAAACTATAAGCCGCTGGATTAAAACAACTTTACATGAGTCTGGAATTGATGTAAATACTTTCACAGCACACAGCACCAGACATGCTTCCACGTCAGCTGCTAAAAGATTTGGGATCAGTATAGACCAAATACAAAGAACAGCTGGGTGGTCTCAAAATTCGGCCACCTTTGCTAGACATTATAACAGGCCGGTGATTCAAGAGCCAACTGTGTTCAGTGATGTAATATGTAACACCGTGAATAATATGACTTGATTTTGTTGATCTCATAATTGGATTATTTCTAATTTGTTACATTACTGCATTGATATTGTTATACAAAGTTCTGTGATTTTAATAAATACCTTACTATTTTTACAACCAGTATTTATCAACTCATAAACAACCCTGACTGACTTCAAACATCTACTCGTTAATATGTCTCGGAGAAGGAGTAAGTATAATTATGTGATTAAACGAACTTACCTTAAGTGAAGTTCTATCATAATTATACGAAGCTCCTTCTCCGAGACAGGTCTCCCAACCCATCCCTACTGAAGCTCTCCCCTAAATAGGGTTGTTTAAAATAAGTAGCTTTAAACGAAATGACAGTTCAGTGTTACCTAATGAGAGAACAGTTTTTATTTTATTTTTAGCTTTGAAATAATTGTGACGGCGCTGGTACAATCCCGCGCTACTACTCGTTAATATGTCTCGGAGAAGGAGCTTCGTATAATTATGATAGAACTTCACTTAAGGTAAGTTCGTTTAATCACATAATTGTTAATGAATAAATAAATGAAAGAATGAATGAAAGAACACATCGAGCAATGGCACGGTTTACTGGATGTACCATGGTTGCGAATGATGAGAACCTTGTAACGACGATATAAGGTTCAGTTTGCTGTGGCCACGCGCTCAATGTTCCGTGTGTACTGCCGCATGAACCGGCGCGGGGCGCTGCTCACCGCTCGTCTATTTCAATAGTAAGCGCAAGAGAGGTAAGCGTTGCCGCTCATGGTTTAGCACCCGAGCGTACCGCGACAGCTCATTTTGTAGTGCTTACTAGCAGTCTCTATACTACGTATATCATTATTATCTAGCGTAAAGGTACTATTTTTGAATTCATAATTAGAACTTTATGTTAAGTGAGTAGATGAAGTTTTTTATAACACATTTTATTGTGATTTTGATGAATTTGCATGAGTTTAGAATATAAAGTACCTAGTTTATAAAACTGCACATATGTAACTAGGTATTGAAATGCTTGATATGCAACAGTTTCATAAACTGTTATTATACCTATTGTAATGGCTTGGGCTGCGCAGGGTAGGATGCGCAAGCCGTTAACTGATAGGTAGGTAGTTGGGTAGATAATTAAACAGCTAGATAGGTTAATACGTATATTTTAGGTAGATAGGTAGCAGAACATGGATAGGTCGTGGGTAAGGTGTCTGGTCCTGAGCACTCGCACAAATAGGTAGGAAGGGTACCGTCCTTGGTAGCACGTGGCAGACGTGGGGCCTGCTCAGCACAGGCTCGGCAATAGGCCGGACGGTCTTCGTAAGACCGCTGGTAGTGAGCGTCGGAAGTACGTGACGATGTGACGTTTGACGTCTGTATCGGTGTAGATCAGTCTATAATTTTTTTATCAGAAATAATTCAAAGTCAAAGTCAAAGTCAAAGTCAAATCATTTATTTCAAATAGGCCCTTGGCACTTTTGAACGTCAAAGTTTACAAAAAATTGAATTGATTCTAGTCGCCAAATCTCATTCAAAACACAAGTTCTAGTGTAAACATTTTATTTAATAGTAAACTTAGTACAGTGTAGCGTGACATACATTGGAGTGAATAACAAATAGTGCGCATAAGGGACGTAAATCAACTAAACAATAACAGTGACTTGGCGTAATTAGCTGTTTACCACTTTATTAAAACAAGTAATTGCAGCACAAAAACGCTAACAGAGCCTCTATCTCGTAGCTATCGATCCGTATCGAGTCATCTCTGGCACCATCTAGCGTGCAGTCCTAGTACCACTCGAAAAAGGCCACTTTATTCATCGATAACATTGAATAAAACTCTCTTCTAGTCACTGAGTGAATAAAAACATTTTTAATTTGGAACAAGCACGAATTATACGAATTAGGTTCTTTTCTATCTGTTAACGTGGTTGTTTTATGTCATTGTAAAATCAATTAACATAATTATAATAAAATGAGATCTTCCAGTGACGAAAATGAGACACTGACTTCGGAATCATTTCGTTCTAAAGCACATTTTAGACACTACTATTCATTTTCTCGCAGTCACTTTGTAATTGCCATATTCGGTCTCCGTACTTGAAAGCGCTAGAATTCTTTGTTTTTACAACCTCATGAGATGACTGAACCTGGCACCGTACAACAGAAACCTGAATAAGATCTTCTTTCAATAGAATTATTTGCCCAATCAGCATGAATATAACCCTCAATATTAACATTTCCACCTTTACAATACTTAAAATACACCTTGTCTTTTTTAAGTATTTTAATATTCTTTTAGCATACCTAATAACCAGTGTTCATTATTGTGACAGTGATTAAATTTACACACAGTTGACAAAGACAAACATTAACGCCCCATTACGTAATGGATCATAAGAGCTAATGATTTTATTAATTTCTTCAGCGAACCATTAAAATCGAGTCTAATATTGACCCCACTCGATAGTGGGGTATCAAAATGAAGGGTTTTAAACGGTAATTACAAAAATATACAGGGTGGCGAAAACTGATAAGTACCATGGATTCGGAACATGATTCTGAACCCTGTTGAAAAGCTGTTTAAAAAAAATAACCGACGAAAAATTTCAAGGCGTGGGTGGGGTTTCAGAATCATGTACTGAATCCATGGTATCAGTTTTGATGATTATGACGCGTCGATGATGATACAAATTATATGATGTGTAAATATAATTTGGAATGAAAAATGATAAAAAACTGACTACTCAGTAAGTACATTATAATATTATTCACAAATCTTTGCCGTCACTGTCACTAGACGTCGATAATAATCATTGGGGAGTAGGTTATAAGCCCCATCCCATTTCCAATTCAGGGTTTTTTAAATTAGTGTAGGTGAAATTATTAGTACTAACAACCACTTCTTAATAAAATGACATAATACCTACTTGCGCTAAATAGGACATCGCAGACTAATCGCGCTCGTCGGCGCGACTCAATATATCTACAAATGTACACAACACGGCCCCCCTCTCTACCTGACAGTACCAGCACCTAATCTGACTGCGCGCCGCGCGGTACGAGAGCTTGGCGAACTGCTTTCGGTCCGTGACACACAAATCACCAAATAGTTGGGGAATGGGGATGTGCCAGGTGCTAGGGTACCTAATTTGTAATTTGCAGGTCAGTATCGGTTTGTATGGTAATAAGTAACTAAATTATGTATTTAGGAAAGCGTAATAATACTTAGTTATATTAGTGTGCCAACCATAGCACACCACTTACTTATTTAATTTTCAACACAGGGGTCTCTTTCCAGTTTACTTTCAATTTTGGTCTTTTCGTAAATTATAATAGTGATTGTAACTTCAGTATCACAAGATACTAAAGTTTTGTACGAAGCAAGCTCGTTGTCGCTCGCGATGCGTGTGGTGCATGCATGCTCAGTGGCTACTGACCCGGCGACAGACGCCGGCGCGGCGGTGCCGCACAGCGGGACAGGCCGTCGCCGCGCGGCACTTCGCGGTCGCTTTCCGCGTCGACCGCACGCGCCGCCCGCGCGTCATCACACTACTCGCGACACGCGCCACGACAGTTGTTTTGTAAATAACAGTACACGTGCACCAACCACTAATTGCTCACTGAGCTCGCGCCCTCAGTTTCCAATGTTACGCTGGTGTTGGGGATTAATATCCCCTCTTCGAGAATAAGTAAACTGGATTTCATAAAGTGTTGTTAGTATGAATAATAAAATGCAACAATATTTGCACTAAGTATAAAAATGATAGATAAAGAACTAAAATGGAACTTGAGAATGAATACAGCCCTCTCAAAGAGTTGTTTAGACCGTAAGAATATGAAGTGTTAAGTGGTTGCAATGGCAGTGATCAGAGATGGCACTCGATGGCACTGTTAGTGGCGCGACCAGCATCACTGATGTTAGAGGAGTGAGGTGAGCCAGCGGCCGCGCCCGCCAACATGCTGTGCTGCCTTGTGCTGGCGCTGCTGCTCCACGCGCATCACGCTCACCGCGTGAACCGCGCGCCCGCTGGCAACAACACGCGCACGCTTGGCCACCAGCACCTGCTGCGCGCTCTGCAGCTTGAGCACAGGCTGCGAGGAGCGCTCAGACCTAACATCGCTTTCGACAGCTATGAGTATGATCTGCTCAATTTGACGGCAATGTTTGAAAATGGACCGCGAACGATTCCACTGGCTGAGCTCCTCATGTTCGTCGAAAACTTTGCTCCTGAGAAACTTCACAGGTATAAGAGAGAGTCGCACTCCCTTATCGGAACTTTCGACATATCCAAAATGTTTAAGAAAAAAAAATACAAAAGTAAACTGGACGAGGAACTAAAACCGAGCGCCTCGTCTCTGCAAGGCGGGCAGATTCCCCGCGTCGCTCCCGGGCCGCCGGGTGCCGCCGGCGCCGCCGCAGCGTCTGTGCAGCCGGCGCCCGTGCCCGGAGACGTCGCACACACGAACCCGAGCCCGCTTCAGCCCACCGAGCAGCCCGTTGCTCATGTTTTTACCATCCCAGCGAATATTATTCCCACGGAAAACTATGAAACGATAGCTTCGACAGTTTCACAAGCAACTGTTAAACCCAAGCTCAAGGCAAAGGCGGCTCGAAAATCTAAAAGTGTATCAAAGACAACAACCAGTGCCCCGAGCAGCCTGCGCGACGCGCGGCTCATGCCGGCTGTGAAGAAGAAGGCGTCGGACAACGACACGCTGTGGCCCGTGAAGCACGCCGCCGTCGTGGAGGGTGACATCGTGCTCGGTGGACTCATGATGGTACACACGGCTTCATACCAAGCTATAAATTTCCATTTCTCTCAGTTGTGTAGGTATAGCTACACAATTCACTATATGTTTATTCGTTAGGCAAGTTATTTTATTACCTATGCTAAATTATGATGCGCATGAAATCTGTAAAAGTCTGTAAATTGAATACAAAAAAAAAACACGAAAATCAGCTAGAAAAATCATAAAAACAAAAATCTATAACTTTTACGGCCGAACCCAATAACCTACCTATCACCAGTTTTGGCATACTGATGGTAAAACCCATTGAAATATACTTCTTTCTTATATCTATGGTAAAACCTATCGATTGATGGTTTTAACGTCGCAATAATCTGTCACAGAATAAGGAAACTTACCGGCCCACAATATCGTCTATCGCTTACTATAGCTCTTTGTATTAAAAAGCCAAAGTCTGAGTCCCAGTATCGTGTTGACAGCTATTTGTTTGGCAGGACAGTTACTAAAGATGGAAGACTGGTCGATCCCCAAAATTGCAGAGATAAGTGTATCTATTTATGCAATTTTTACCTATGTTTAAGGTACGTTAAGTGGAAGTGATTTTGAAATGGTAACAGAATTTAGCGATTCGGAAAGTGATTTTGGGATCCAATCATTTAGTTCACAGAGAACTTACCTATAAATGCCGCATCGTCCGTAGAACAAATTATGTTATATTGTTATAGCAGAAAAAAACAATAAATTGTGTTTTAATAGTAGTTTATGAAACTATTGCATAATATTGGGTATTAAAATACGAGTGTGTGTTTAAAAACCGAGCCGCAGGGCGAGGTTTTTAATAGTATCACACGAGTGTTTTAATACCTAGTTATGTGCAGTTTCATACACTACTTTATCTACTCTCATTCATTGGTATTGAACGTACTAAATAAAAGATCCAAGTTAAAGATCAAGAATAAAAAAATCCCACGAAATTCAGTACAACGAAACGTATAAAAGGCGCCTGCACCCAGCACATCACCGCGCATGCGCTACAGCGGTGCTGCTGTGCCCCGCTAATGTTCCATTACAAAAGTTGATGGAAACTTCTTGGTGATATTAACTTCTTGGATTTGCCCTATCTCGTAATAGAACTAAATTGTTTTATATTAGGTCTCTATTAGCATATTTTATTACAGAAAAAGTGTTTTAATATAATTCTATTTTTAAATTTCGGTATTGTGTTTGTAAAGTATGCCAATAGAAACTCGTTTTAAAGTTTATAATTCGAATGTTACGATATGAGAGTGGATAAATTTATTTTATCTACTCTCATTACGTAAATTTCGAATTAACATACTTTATATTGGCATACTTCATAAACACAATAACGAAACCAAAAAAATAAATAACCCCACCGCTGTATCTCTACGTTGACATCATGACCCCACCGCCGTATCTCCACGTTGACGTAGTGGTGGGGCTTGCGCGCTCCAAACTCTAGGTCTGTGCCGGTAGAGTTCACTTTGCCGGAACGGGTCTAGGATGAGGAGCCAGACCAAGAGAGATACAGAACCCCGCAGGGCAGCATGTGGCAAGCTGTTGGACAGTAGCGACCCCACGGGCCCTATCTCCCGGGAGAAATCTTGTTCCTCATCTCTGGCTTGCCTTTACTGGCCGGCTGGAGTGAACACTAACGAGGAACAGAGCTCCCAACTCATTCTTGCCTTAATTGGCTGGCTTGAGTGGAGATTCGCAAGAGCAAACGTGCTCGGACGAAGGAAGTATTCCAGTAAGTTCTTTAAGGGATCTTGACCATCTTCCGGGTTCTGGGATTATTCTGATAACCGTGGAATACCTCTCCACTCCTCAAGCACCTCAGGAAGTGTTGCCACCTTGTCGCTACGTCACTATGTGCTAGCGACCGTTTTCGGGGGCCCATTATTGAGTGTGCAAGTTACCCCCTGCCATCTTATCCGTGTATATTATATATCATTGATCAGGCAGGGGTCATAGTCCCTCCATAATTCTAGGTGGTTACCTAGAATTATCCACTATAGCCACCTAAACCCATAGCCCAATATATTTTGTTTCCATGTTCGGCAATAGTCCTGCTCCAACTGGGGTTTGTCCTTGGGTGTACTTGCGTAGTGCATACAAGGATAATCGTCGGGTGGTGCCTCAATACTTAAAAATGTCTAAGGGGCCTCTGCGAGTTGGCTTCGGCCCCTCGTACGCCTTCTAAAGGTCCGGGACCCTAGGGTCCCGAAATATGTCAAAGACATTTAAATAATAATCATAATAAATTCTTTATTGACACAAAATACAGGTGGAACATACTTATTTGACACCCTGGCTCCTGAGCTAGGTAGCAACCTGTGTTACAAGAACCAGTGTCTTCCTCCGTTTGTGGTACATTTCATAGTATATAAATTGTGCAATAAATTAATTTAAAAACATGGTAAAATAAAATAAATTAAAGATACACGCTAGCTCTTTTGGTATGCAATAACTGTGTATAAATGTGTGTGTGCGTATGCGTGTGTGTGCGTATGTGTGTGTGTGTGTGTGGGATGGTGTGAGGGTGTGTGCGCATGTGTGTGATGGTGTGTGGGTTTGTGTCTTATGAGTACTGCTGTTGTTCTAGGTCTTCCGTCCGGTGATATTCCAGTGTTTGAAGCCATGTGGAGATTTTCTTTTTCTCTCTTTAGTTGTTAAAGGGTTTATGTTCTGGGTATAGTTTATTTTAATGTAAATATACGTAGCCATGTAAAAGTGTTGTCATCTAGCAGACGCAGTTTTACAAATTACTGGTCTACATAATAATTATGTCAGTACGAGTAATCGTTCTCTTTAATTTTGTGGTGTTATTTACCGGTGAAATTTGATATTGTCTCATTGTGAGATGAAGAAGGTACAACTGTCTCACGGTAAGTACTTTACAGTTTTCGTACAGATCTTTCGTAGGAAACCGGTATGGTTTGAATGTCATGACCTTTAGCAGGGATCTTTGGGCTCTTTCGAGGTGAATTATAAAGGTTTTGCAAGCGCCTCAGACAAAGACAAAGTCAGACAAAGTCAGTAAATATACTCAGAGGCTTTCTCCTGATTCCGGCATGTTCTAGCTTCCTCACAAGGGCTGAAGTACAGACCGTGTCAAACGCCTTGGCCAGGTCCAGAAAAACACCCAGACATTTCTGTTTTGCATTAACTTTCCCAGTAACGTAATCAACCAGTTGATTAACTGCGTCTATGGTGCTTTTCCTAGACCTGAAACCAAATTGTGAGTCCGATAACGTATTGAAACGCTCTATGTATCTTATGAGATCTTAAAACTTGAGTATTACGGACTTGGAAAACTTGCGCTCAGTTTAGTAAAATCTTATTTAAATGATAGACAACAGCAAGTTCAAATAAATGGTGACAATTAAATCGGTTTAAAAGTAAAAATGGGTATACCACAAGGATTAATATTGGGTCCTTTCCACTTTTTAGTTTATATTTAATGATCTACCCCATTTGTTAAAAATTCAACCACAAATGGTGTTATTTGATGACGATACTTCCTTAATTTTTTAAATTAATAGACGTGCATCAAATCTTGACGACGTAAATAACGCCCTACAGCAGGTCCAAAGTTGGTTCACTGCTAATAATTTTGTATTAAATGAGGAAAAAACTAAGTGCATAAGATTTTCGTTGCCAAATGTCAAAAGTAGTAATTGTGAGATAGTATATCAAGAGAAACTAGAATTCGTCGATAAAACTGTTTTCCTAGGGATCACGCTCGACTCAAGGCTTCAATGGGGTCCTCATTTAACATCCCTTTCAGGACGATTAAGTTCAGCAGCATATTATGCTGTGAGAAAAATCCGTCAATTTACAGATGTAGGTACCGCGAGGCTGGTCTACTTTAGCTACTTTCATAGTATTATGTCGTAGGGTATTCTACTATGGAGACGGGCTGCAGACATCGAGTCTATTTTTATTCTGCAGAAAAGAGCCATCAGATCCATATCCATATATGGCTCTGATGGCTCTTTTCTCGCCTCTCCGCAGGCGCGACTCTTTAAGGGAACTGTTTAAAGATATTAACATCATGACACCACACACACACACACACATCACACATCATCACACACACATCACAACACACATACATCACATGTCATTCGGTACCGTGTCAATATATCTATGAAAACATTATGTACGTAAGGAAAAATCTACATCTTTTTAGTAAAAAAGAAAAAATACACAATTATATCACTAGGAATAGGGACCAATTAGTTCAACCGGGTTTCAGGCTGGCTAAAGTGGACTCATCTTTCATGGGGTACTGTTTAAAGTGTTACAATAAAATACCTCCCCACATACTTCAACTGAATGAAACGAAATTTAAATCTTATCTTAAACGCACACTATGCAGCCAAGCATATTATTATAAGTTGGGAGATTATATTGCTGATAAAAATGCTTGGCCCAACGCTGGTCCTGCTCCACAAGGGCGCATAAACTAATTAATTAGCATTTGAAAATACAGTTGGAACTGCTGAAGATTTTAAAAACTATCTTTGCATTGTATAAATTTAATCTCTTAGCATTGTATAATTGCATAGAACATGTGTGAGTACTATGTACCGACTATAAAGCTACCATTTAGGTACAGGGTATGTCTTTCATTGACTTGAATGTGTCCTGGCGGCTGAGAGTATGTCATACTCACTCTAATGTCTCGCTGACGGTGGCGCGTGTGTGTCATTTAACTCCCTTCAAAATGGTTGAGCAGAATGGTGCTAATCCATGCGTCATGTTCGTGAACGGGCGCCGTCAGTAGGGATTGGTTATCTCTTAGCTACCACGGCTTATTTTAATTTAATTTTTTGGTTTGTTTTGTTGCTATAAAACATATTTTTTTCTATTACGATAGAGGGCAAATCCAAGAAGTTAATATCACCACAGAGTTTCCATCAACTTTTGTAATGGAACGTTAGCGGCGGACAGCCGCACCGCTCTAGCGCATGCGCGGTGATGTGCTGGGTGTAGGTTCCATTTATACGTTCTATTGTACTTAATTTCGTGGGATTTTTGTATTCTTGATCTTTAACTTTGATCTTTTATTTAGTAGGCTCAATCCCAATGTATGAGAGTAGATAAAGGAGTGTATGAAACTGCACATAACTAGGTATTAAAACACGCGTGTGATACTATAATCGCGGAATACCCCTCATTATGCAACAGTTTCATAAACAACTATTAGAATGTTATATCGCACCTTTAAAACGACAATGACGTAAGTGCAAAAATTTCAAAAACTAACCTTTTAATGGGAAACGATTTAAATATTATTAAAGTTTTGTGTGAGACGTCGACTTTTAAGAGCAATATTTGCCACTAGAGGGAAGTTGCGTCGTTGTGTAATTGGAGAAGGAATTTAAATCGAAAACGACCCATTGGTCAGTTGCCCGCGGGGAGGATATTGAAGACTTGATGTAAGTAATGATTTAGCACCAAACTAAAAAATAATTTTAATATTAAGGCTAATGTTATTAAAAATTATTGCAAAATTATTGCTGCATTATTGAAAAAGAGTTTCTTCGTTAATGCTCCAAATATTTATAATAAAATACCTGATATTATTAAACCTATGCCTATAAATAAATTTAAAAACTCCCTTCAGGGGTTATTAATTGACAAATGCTATTACAGCGTGGATGAATTTTTGAATGACATTGTTATTTAGAAGTCTGATTGTGCGTTTTTATTTTTGTGTGTCTCCTATTGGTGTAATGTAACTGAATCTTTGGCATTATGATGTAATTTGATTTCTGGTCTTGTTTCGATTTTGACATGATATAATTTTATTTTTGGAATTCTTTGAATTTTTATGACATTGTGATTTTAATTTATTTCTGGTATTTGTTTGGACTATGACATTATTATTTAATTATGTTTCTAGTATTGTTTGGATATTGACATTGTTTTTTTTTTTCTTTTTGTGTTGCTTTAATTTTTTTTGTATTATTTGAATTTTGCCATTTTAATTTAAATTCTATTTTATTGTATTGTCTGCTTAGTGCGACTAATTTTGTACGCCATACATGGCAAAACATGTAGCTACCTAACTTACATAATAAGACCTAAATATTGTACTCATGTTTTACAAATAAATATATCTTTATCTTTATCTTTAATGTTCTGCATTTACGTCATTGTTCTTTGAGGATTCTTGAAGTTAATAAACATTTTATTTGGAACAACGACGCAACCGTAGGCACCCCCCGAAAATAATATAAATAGCAACTAGAATATCAGAGTTAGAATAATCAAAAATATTTTACAAATAAGCCTATATCCTTATTTATGTCTTTTTTTTAAAATACAATAATAAATATCATAAAAAAATATATATTTCTGATTAAGTAAAAAAAATTAAAAAGCGTTTTTCTCTAAAATTATGTTTTCGCACTTACGTCGTTTTAAAGGTGTGATAATGTTCTTATAAATATATTTCAGGAATATCTACAGAATTTGGCACCCATTTAGATCTCAATTCTTATATCGGCGCAGTCAACAACCACTCATTGAATTCAACAACTCCCATTTTCATATTTATGTTTTTGATGGGATAGGAGACACAGTTCGTATTGGCGAGCCGCGCGGTTTCAACTGTTTTTAAAGTAGTTCGAGCCCAAGCCCGCTTTCATTATACTAGTGTGTCGCGTGTGGCAGGTGCACAGCCGCTCGGAGGGCGCCACGTGCGGGCCGGTGATGGCGCAAGGTGGCGTGCAGGCGCTGGAGGCCATGCTGTTCGCGCTCGACGCTGTGGCACGCGCCGGCCTGGCGCCGCCCGCCGTGCGCCTCGGCGCGCACGTGCTCGACGACTGCGACAACGACACCTACGGCCTCGAGATGGCACTCGACTTCATCAAGGGTATCCAAACAACTTATGTTAAGACCTACTTCTTAACCAACCAAATTTTTTTCATTTCATTTATTTATTCATTAACAAATAACATTGTGTTGAACATTACATATTAAATAAAATTATTACATGCAGAAACAATACATTTAAAATTCTAATTAATTTAAATAAATTTCAATTATGTCAATAAGTAAATACAATGTCAAATTAATAGCAGGTATAATGTCAAATTCAATGTCTAAATATTAAGGGTACGACGATATCAAGGTCTTAATAGCGTAGTGTTCAAGTCAAAAGATAATAAGTGATCAAACGAACTTACTTACCTGTTGTGAAGTTCGATCATTATTATACGAAGGGCTTCGTTCGAAGATATAACATTTACCATGCAGCTTGATCACGCTAGTCGACAACCAAACGCATATTTAGAGCTGAAAGCAAAAACTAAACGCACAAGTGTAGCTATTCCGCTCTATACGTCATCTGTCATTATTTTTAGAGTAAGAAGAGTCTCAATTTTGCTGGGGTAGGGTAGGGAGGGTTCCTTATATCTTCGAACGAAGCCCTTCGTATAATAATGATCGAACTTCACAACAGGTAAGTAAGTTCGTTTGATCACTTATTATACTTCAGGCTTCGTTCTCGATATAACATTTACCATGCAGATGTTAAGAGTTTATGAGGAAAATTGAGATTCCAAAGAAATTATAAATAAATAGTATTTCAATAGGAAATTAAAATCTTTTAGTTTTTAGACACAAATAACATAATAAAATAATAGATAAACAGTCTCATTCATCTTAGTATTAGACTTATTGCCCAACTTAGAAACAAGTTTTAATCAATTTACCCTATTAGACGATCAATCAAATTATTCATCTTAATATTGAACTTCTTGTCTAATTTAGTTTTATATTTTGTAAGGCACGTAATAATCATAATACTTAATCAAGTATTTTGTTCAGCATCAAGCACAGCCTGAGCAAATCTGTTTGAATTTGCCAATTATAAAATCTAGCGAAAGGTGGAAGACCAATTTTTTCCAGCCTGCTGTTTGCCTTATTACATTTAGTGACACCCTTAGCGTTAGTAGTGGATGTCGAGGCATGTCTAGTACATGTCCTGAAAAATACTAATATCTATGATGCAAACAGAGAGAAGGTATATTTACCAAAATTATTGAAATTAGATAATAGAGATGGTGATGGTAGAGGTAGAAACTGTTTGTGGGGTTTATACAATGAAAGTATTAAGTGAGTAATACTTCCCCTAATGCTCTGAGTACAGTTAATTTTATCACGTAATGTACTAGCTGGACAAATTTCGGTCTGTTCAAAGAAAGGTAAAAATAGGTTCGGTTGGCTTCAACCGAGACCAGATGTTTTAATAGCATCTGTAATAGAAATGTGCATGATTTACTGTGTTTTTAGGTATTTTAATAAGAGACAAAGTCTGTGCTCTTTCGAATGTAGTCTTTTTTTTTCTTTTTTTTTATTAAAAAATGTCAAATTTGTTCAAAGTTTATTAAATCATTTAATATTTTACTTTACTACTACTAGTTTGATACTTGCCCCCAGGTGGTTTGATTTTATAGAAACCTTGAAGTAGCCTCTTGATGCGGTCATCACCCCATTTTTGAGTCTATTATTAAAGCAACAGCTGACTTATGTAAATTTAAAAACCCCATAAGGCCTTAAATAGAATAGCTAGGTTACAAAAAAAATACATAATAATTATTGGTATAGACGGTGTAAATGTATCTATAGGTAAGTACTTTGTTTTTGCCAAAGGGCCCACCATAATTTGTATGTGATTTTGTTGTATCTTAGCCACGCCTTCCTGATAATATCCCGATGGACATGTAGAGGGTGGTTCTGTCAGGTTTATGACGGCCAGTATGGCATAACCATAATGCCTGTCGTTTTTATCTTTTCTATTTTTTGGTAAACATCTTAATAATAGACTAAATGGGCATAAAAAGGCGAAAAAAGAAAAGGTCGTTCGTCCAAGATACGGTAAAAGCATCTATATTCGATGCATCCGGGCCGGTTTTCAGGAAATGTTTTCATTTTTCATTAATTCTTGAAGCAAAAGTCAATTCCTATCAGGTTCAAAAAACTGAGTTACAATGTACTGGAATGTGGAGGTATTCATTTCCCACTTTATGTCAGGATTGGCTGTACCTATGTGATTTTTCACCTGCTTCATTATTATCCCTCGATTGAATTGCTTGTTATATGATATGGCAGTCTTATTATCAACATGTAACAATATGTATATTTTTTATTAATATTGTTTATTTTTAAACAATCATTTTTAAGGCTAAAAATATGTTGAGTAGTTCTAGATAGCTACTTAAAATTTTTCACTATCTTTCCTGAACCCATGAACCATATTATCATTACAAACGGTCCCCCCCCCACATCTTGACACATCTGTAATTATTTCCTAATCATATTTATATGATTAGGAAATAATTACTTATCATATAAATATGATAGGTAATATAATAATTTACTATATACTACTTTTGTGTAAACTATTGATAATATCAGCCCACTGCTCAGCTGTAGGTCTAGTTTAATATCTGGGTGATTGATAATCGTTTTATCCTAACTTCTCTTTACTTTAAAGTAAACCATAATATTTATGGTTATAAGGTATATTTACTGCACTAGGAAGTGGTGAAGGGCGGGCGTTTTGGGGGAATAACAGAGGTTTAGGGGGAGACACACTAATAATTTGAATATTTTTATAATTTTAGTATAACCATGCAATAAATTAAACCCAAATATTAAGACTCATACACATAGACTCATACAAATAGGATTATAATTACGCAATTAAATATAATTATGATACAAAATATAAATACCAAAGAAGCTACATAACATTTTAAAGTAATATATTTTCATTTAATTCTTTTAAACAAAAAGCGCCTTCATCCTCTCTCCTATTATCATTTAATTAACTTTGCTGTGCCCGACAGGGTCCATGATTGATACAATGTCTAACATACCAACTGTTTTATCTCACATTATGGAATGCAATAAAGTATTGAGTATTGAGTATTGAGTATTGAATGTCTTATGTAATTTTGACGTTCGAAAAGTGCTGATTCTCAGCCTAGTTTGAATAAATGACTTTTGAATTTTGAATGTTCTAATAGTTTTGTGTAAAGCCAAACATATGTATTTGCCAGGCATGTGGCAGTCAATGTTCCTATTAACTGAGCAAGGTCTCTAATACTACAACACTGTTTTTTCAAATATTTTTCAATGGATTTTTGTTTTACAAAACCTAAAAACTGACAGGTCTGTGATGGCCTAAATATACTATTTTCATAATTTATAACAAATCTGGAATTTTAGGGAAATAGCAATTGTTTCAATAACATCTTTCAAACATGTTTATAATCAGAACCAATGCACAAGAGGTCATCAAAGAAATATTGTACTGATTTGTGACCTATAGATTATTAAATTATGTAACCACTGCTCTCATAATCTTAGAGAACACATAAGGTAATAGGTAATAGGTAATACGGGCTGATATCCGCAACTCCACGACTAAGCGCGTATTTTGCGTACGAACACATAAGGTGCGGGACACAAGACTTATGGGAATTTAATTAATTCGTATAATTTATCATACTGAAGCCATCAATACTTCTTGTGACCTGGATTAATATTTACCAATAAATTGAACTCTTTCAAATCAATAAATTGTCCTAAAGGAATTAGAATTACTGCAGTTCTGTGATATTCCATTTTAAAATGGCATGTATATTAGAATAAATATTTTGCTACCATTCAGTTTTGGAAACAAAACAATTAAGATATGAATTGGTTTTCACATGGTGCGCAAGGAGAAATTGCACCTAATGCCAGAAAATTAATAATGGCTGTATGCATAATAATATCAGGATCATTTAAAGTATCATTTTATAATGACTTTTAGATTGTGACTGATCAGGTGTATCAGTAAAAGGTATTGAGTTACCGTTGACATGTTTCAATATTGAAACATTGTCATAGATGCTTAGCCAACAAGGTAAAAAATTATTTAATCTTCTAGCATGACTAACCTCTAGTATCGAGCACGAGTCTTGTCCTTGCTTGATATGAGAACTGTGGTTTCTTGTATCCCAGCTTCAAATTTGTCCTCTGTTGGTTGTAACGAAGTGAACCACTCAAGTTTCCCTGATGGTTGTGGTAAAAGTAGTAGGGTTTTTTAAAAATTGGCCTGTTCTTAGGCAAACTTGTAAGACTCTATATCTTTTTAGATAGATTGTTACCATAAAGGTAAGATAGAGTGTTGTTACCATAAAAGTAAGATAGAGTATTGTTACCATAAAGGTGATCATCTCTGTAATTCGGTTAACATCCTTCCAGCGTCACTGAGCTGAGAGATCTCTATCATTATTGTTGTTGATTAACATTGATAATGCATCACCTAAAATGGTGAATCCCTTCTTCAAGATGTAATTCCAAATACAGGCTAAGTTGTTGTTTCTTGCTCTTTATAAATGCATCAAATCCCATAATGCTTGTAACACTTCCAGGGGTAGAATATTAGTAGGCTCTGTGTCTAGCACAGGTGCTGGGTCAGGATCAGGTAGAGCTTCAGTTACAGTCATGGCTGTATTAGTGTTATCCTGGTTTGTGTCAAATGAAACCGGTGATTCGACAGTCATCAAGTACCTAGGTACCTAGTTCAATAACTATTTCTTTTGGTTCATCATTTTTGCGGTATGCAAAAACATAGAATTGACCGTGATGATGTACCATAATATACATACCTAAGCGTAGCCTCTCAGAATACACCATTAAAATAGGTGAATGATAAAACTCGTGCGTTTATCTCGTAAACGCCCCGAATTATTTGTTCGTGTCAATGCATCTCGTACATTACCCGCGTGGTACAATAATTATCGTATATAACCCATGTGAAACACGTTTTACTGTATAATACGTTTAAAACAATGATACAACTCGTGCGTTTATCTCGTAAACGCCCCGAATTATTATTTCGCGTCAATGCATCTCGTACATTACCCGCGTGGTACAATAAATATTGTATAGATATAAGCCATGTGAAAGACGTTTTACTGTATAAAACGTTTAAAACAATGATAAAACTCGTGCGTTTATCTCGTAAACGCCCCGAATTATTATTTCGCGTCAATGCATCTCGTACATTACCCGCGTGTTACAATAAATATCGTATTTAAACCCTGTGAAACACGTTTTCACTGTATAAAACGTTTAAAACAATTGTTATATCTGGTGTAGAAAAAAGAGGACGACTCTGATGAATCGGTGTTGTAACGGTGTCGTTTCATGTCTTCGGATTTTCTGAAGATAATACTTTTTCCATGTTTTCGTTTCGGCATGATAACTTATGCCAACTTTTAAACACACTTTATACTAGTTTTAAACACTTTTAATAGTATTTTTTGGGAATTACAGCGTACTGGTTGCCGCGCAAACGTAAAGAATGACAGATGACGTATAGAGCGGAATAGCTACACTTGTGCGTTTAGTTTTTGCTTTCAGCTCTAAATATGCGTTTGGTGGTCGACTAGCGTGATCAAGCTGCATGGTAAATGTTATATCGAGAACGAAGCCTGAAGTATAATTTAATGTAAGCTTGTTCACTGCTATTATTTTATGTGACTATTTTTATTATTTGACACAAATTCTGAAACCGAGTAAAAACATTTTCCTAACAAGAAAGCTTTTAATTTAGTTTTAAATAAGTGAGAGCTATAAATTAATAATTTTAAATCAGTCGGTAACCCATTAAATAACTCCACTGCTTGGTATCTGGAACAATGCTTAGCTATGTTTAAATTTGGTGCCATTTTGTGTTTAAATTCCTTTCTTCTTGTGCTTTTTCTTGTCTTACGGTCCTCTTGTGATTCATAGTCATGAATATACTAAGCAAAGTGATTAGGATAACTAATATATATAAACTTGGTACTGTTAAAATGTTTAATTCTGTAAAATTCTACATGAATTTCTGTGTAAGATCCTTACTATGGTCCTTATGGCACGTTTCTGTAAAATGAAAGCTTTCTGACAGTTATAAATATAGTTGTTAAAATAAATTATAACACTTGTTTTGTGTTTCGATCAATGATTAAAAAATAATATATTATTTTGAAAGACGAAGAAATGGTGAAGAAATAGTGCCAGGTGCATTTCCTGCCGGGGTTGCGAGTTGTCCGAAAGGGATATCGTGGCCCCGGCACACAGGCAATGGAAGGAACACGGGTGGGTTTTAGCCAGTAAAAGTCTGAAACGCCATCCCGCTCCGCCCAGAGCGGGAGAAATTATTTGATATTTCCCACATCCAAAAAAAAAAGGCAGGTGCATTTGTGTAATCTATGTTCTATGTTATAAGGTTTGGTTTCCACACTTAGTCCGTCAGGTGGACGATTGTGAGTGGGCCATGGCGGCCGTTTGGTGGTTATTTCAACCAGCCCACCTCCCTCCTGGAGTTAATTAAAGCGATTGGTCTGTTTAGAACATCTGTGAAAGATCTGGGTGACCCGAGGTTTTAAAGAGCACGTGCGCGGCGGTTTCCTCAGCCTCCATGCACGCCCTGCACAGAGGACAGTCCATTATGCCTATTGTGTGGAAGTGTTTGTTTAGCGAGCTGTGTCTGATATGAGTCTGTGTGATATTTGTGGAATCATAATTATGTTTATTGTAGGATCAATAAGTAACATAGACGACGAGGAGTACGCGTGCAACGCGACGGCCGTGCGCAAGGTGATTAGCGGCGTGGTGGGCGCCGCCAGCAGCGTCACGTCCGTGCAGGTGGCCAACCTGCTACGCCTCTTCAAAATCCCGCAGGTATCGCCGCGTATTATCACTCGCGTGTAGCACTGACACGTGAAAATACACACGCCTCTTGCCCGCAGGTGTCGTTCTTCTCCACGTCACCGGAGCTGTCCAACAAGGCGCGCTTCGAGTACTTCACGCGCACAATTCCTTCCGACCTGCACCAGGTGCGGGCCATGGTAGAGATCGTCAAGAAACTCGGCTGGCGCTATGTGTCCATTATCTACGAGGAGTCTAACTATGGCATTAAAGTACGTTGCTCGTTTTGCGTCATTTCTTGACGAGCATTAAAACTTCAATTAATTAACGTTTCCGAGGAAAATCATTGTAGAACGACACTAAATAAAGCAGACGAACAATCATTTCAAAAACAAATTTTCAGGCATTTGAGGAGTTGGAAACACTTCTGGCTCGGAACGATATCTGTATTGCTGTGAAAGAGCGACTGGTGAAGGACTCGGGCGAGGCAGACGAGCGCGCATACGACGCTATCGTCGCCAGGCTGCTGACCAGGCCGCGCGCGAGAGGTGCGCCACACACTTGTAGCACTACTTAGTGTGCGGTCACGTGCGCCGCCGGTGACGTATGTGTGCTTCCAGGAGTGATCGTGTTCGGCTCAGACCAGGAGGTGGCGGGCGTGATGGCGGCCGTGAGCCGCATGCGCGCCACTGACGCGTTCGGCTGGGTCGGTTCCGACGGCTGGAGTGCGCGCGCGCTCGTGTCCGATGGCAACGAGGCAGCTGTGGAGGGCACCATCAGCGTGCAGCCACAGGCCAACCCCGTGCGCGGCTTTCAGGAGTACTTCCTCAACCTTACCGTCGAAAACAACCCTAGAAACCCGTGGTTTGTCGGTAATTTGTTTCTATATTAGAATTTACTTCTCTCAAATTTTATTTAGAAAGTCTGGCTTCCTTCTTGTTATTTTTATCGATCGTAATCTAACAATTTTTGTTTTTTAAGAGTTCTGGGAGGATCAGTTCAAGTGTCGGTACCCGGGCAGCGCGCGCACGCCGTACAACGTGCAGTACACGCACGCGTGCTCCGGCAGCGAGCGGCTCTCCGCAGACAACATCGAGTTCGAGGCACAGCTGCAGTTCGTTACCGACGCCGTGCTCGCCTTCGCGTACGCTATCAGGTACAGCCGCGTCACCGCCGCCTGCACTACACAGCGCCTCAGTGGCTCTCCCCTCACGTGCGCGCGTGTTGCAGGGACATGCACGTGGAGCTGTGCGGCGGCGCGCCCGGCCTGTGCGACGCGATGCGGCCCGCCAGCGGCGCCACGCTTCTGCGCTACCTCCGACAAGTGCGCTTCATAGGTCTCCTCACACATCATATTCCTAGCTTCAATCACGTTGTGCAACAAAAATCTATTTTGTTTATTTTAACTCTAAGGTTGTAATATAATCATTATTATATGACTGTATTTACTAACTATAAATATAAGGAACATATCTTGGTCAATCTGTCACGTGTTAACAAAAAAGTCATGTAAAATTGGCAGGTCTAAGCGGAGACGAATTTCACTTCGATAGCAACGGCGATGGCCCCGCGCGTTACAACATCTTGCACTTCAAGCAAGTGTCACCCGGAGTGTATCGCTGGCTGAAGGTGGGCCGCTACCTTGACGGCGAGCTCGAGCTGGACATGGACGGTACTGTACACCGTAAATAAAATTGTGATTGTAAACACATTTCAGCTAAACATAAAGTTTATCTGTGTAGAGATACAGTTCAAGTGGAGCGAGCGCCACCCGCCGGAGTCAGTGTGCAGCGCGGAGTGCGAGCTGGGGCAGGCCAAGCAGTACGTGGAAGGCGAGTCCTGCTGCTGGCATTGCTTCAACTGCACGCAATATGAAGTGCGTACAACAACGTCATTTAATATCAATCAAGCCGCGATGCAGGCATTCAAGTTTTTAACTAAATGCTTAGATTCGGTCGCCGGAGAAGGAAACGGCGTGTGAGGAGTGTCCGCTGGGCACGCTGCCAGGTACGACGCGTACCCACTGCGCGCGCGTTCCCGAGCTGTACTTGCGCCCCGACTCGCCCGCCGCCATCGGCGCCATGGCCTTTTCGTCGCTCGGCATGGTGCTCACCACGTGAGTATATGTTTGTGTGTGTGTGTGTGTGTGTGTGTGCGCACGCACAGTGAGTCAGGTGTCGCTGTGTGCGCAGGTTCGTGGTAGCGGTGTGGGCGCTGCGTGGCGACACGCCGGTGGTGCGTGCGAGCGGCCGCGAGCTGTCGCTGGTGCTGCTGGGCGGCATCATGATGTGCTACCTGGTCACCTTCGCGCTCGTCTTTCGGCCCACCGACGTGCTCTGTTCGCTGCAGCGGTATCGTTACTTTATCATCTATAGAGCTGTAATGAGTGTGCAAGTGGTCGGTAGATATATGGTGTTCGGTGTCGCAGGTTCGGCACGGGATTTTGCTTCACGGTGGTGTACGCCGCGCTGCTCACCAAAACCAACCGCATCGCGCGCATCTTCGCCGCCAGCAAGCATTCGGCGCGCCGGCCCTCACTCATCTCACCGAAGTCGCAACTGTTCATATGCTCTGTACTAGTATCTATTCAGGTAAAATAAATAACCAAACTACCAATTGTATTTGGAAATAAATCCATTTTTATTATCACTGTGTAACAAACATTTGTCACATTGTTTAATTAAATAATAATTTTTACACGTGGACCGTCGAGTGCCGTCTTCAAATACTAAAATGACTAGAATAAAGCATTATATTAGTATAATAAACACCTAGCAAAAGTGTTTAGTTTGCAGAGAACAGAGAAGCAATAACATTCTGTAAATCACACATGCAAAACGCTTCAATTTGTATCGGCTTCCAATAAACCTTACCGTGCAGTGTAGGTACGATACACATGACTGTTGTAGGTGGTGATAGTGGTGGTGTGGCAGATCATTTCGCCGGCTAGCGCCATCCACCACTACCCCTCGCGCGACGACAACATGCTGGTGTGCGACTCGTACGTGGACGCCTCCTACACCATCGCCTTCTTCTACCCCGTCGTGCTCATTGTCGTGTGCACCGTGTACGCCGTGCTCACGCGCAAGATCCCCGAGGCCTTCAACGAGAGCAAGCACATCGGTACTTATTGTACTAGCATTTATAAATATAAGTCATTTATCACACTCCACCGCCGTGCCAACCTCTGTGTTGCAGGCTTCACGATGTACACGACATGTGTGATCTGGCTGGCGTTCGTGCCGCTGTACTTTGGCACAGCGAGCCACGTGCCCCTGCGCGTCACCAGTATGGCCGTCACTATCTCACTTAGCGCTAGCGTCACGCTCGTCTGCCTGTTCTCTCCTAAGGTTAGCCGCATTTTTCATTTGCCATTTTATATTATGGCAACTCTTAGAATATTGCTAAGCGCTAGCTTGTTTCAGTTGTACATTATCATCGTGCACCCGGAGCGCAACGTGCGTGCGAGTCTGATGCCGCCACGCTGGCGCTCGGCAGGCGCGGCCAAGGGCGCGCGCGGCGCGGCGGGGGGCGCCGTGTGCGCCGCGCTCGTTGGCACCGCGCCACTACCGCGCGCGCCCGACCTTACTCCTTCCACCGACCTCTCCACGCTCAACGACACGGGTTAGTGTTGTTTCAGATAGGCGCACTTTCTTGTACCTATACTTATAATAATATTGCTTTGCACGCGGCACGTACTATCGATCTATGTTTTGTCAGCAGAGAGGACGACATCCACAGATAGACAGGTGCAGACCGAAGAGACTACTTTGTTCCCTCGGCTGGCGGGCGTTATTGCCGCCGGACTTCGCGAGGAGAACGGCGTGCAGCTGGACGCGCGGCGGCTGGCCGAGAGGCGCGCCGGTCTGCCTGCATTCCAGCCGGGCGAACGGCACGCGCCGCCACCTCTCGCCGTCGCCGTCGCCATCGTCGGCGCACACATACCGTTATAGCGCGGCCAAACGCGGCGCGATCAGAACAGACGCGTGCCAGTGCTAGTGTAAACATCTAGAAAATGTCATAATCTTAACTACGTGCTCGCCACATACATTCGTGACTCTTGTTGACAGTGGATGGTTCTAATTGTTGATCATTAATATCTTTAAGAAAGTTGTATGCAAAACATCTATAATAATGTAAATAAAATCGACTTATTTTATGTGTTACAAATAAGAAATTACGGATAACAAAACGAACCAATTTGTGATATTAGATACCTAATTGAAATAAATTATAAACGAAATCTACTAGACTCAAGTGTATTATTTGAGATATTCAACCTGCAGAAGCCTATGGTCCGTATGGATTGAGGAACCGTCTCATATTTAAACGCGAGTACTACCAATATTAAATAGTAAATTAGCCGATTTTGTAGACCCGATCCTGGAATTTGTAGTAAAACCCTTAAAAAGTTACAGGACCTTTAAGGTGGCTCCTTAATTCAGACATCTGAACTGAGGAACCTTATGTAGAACTCGAAAACTAGCCGACGGATATTTTTGAAAATTTGGTAGGATTTAGTTCTTTGTACTTATGCGTAGTCTGTACAAAAAAGTGGGTTTTGTAGGGCTGAATTTGAGATAGCTACAATGCTTTGATTTTTCATAAAAATCCATAAATTTTACCGCGCTGCTGTTTCTCGGAAAGTAATCAACCAATTACAACAGATTTTTAGTATAATTTAGAAGTAATTGTCGTCACCTCTACGGGTAACTTACGAATCTGCAGAAAGTGCATTTTACAGGGGCGCGTTTTGAAAGCAAACATCAATGATAACTTTCTTTTTGTAACAGGTATAAAGCGCGTACCGCACTACATTGGTTTTCAAAATGGTACTTTTTTATATTGTCAACGGATTGTCAATAATTTACAAAGATCAGAAATAAATACACATTCGTAATTTTACATAGAAGTTAATAGATGGTACTTTCGTTACTAAATAATACAAATATAATAAAAATATTCAATTGAAACTTCGGTGAACTTACGAAACTACCACTTTCGTAAGTTTGCCAGGCTATGAATAAATATCTAATAGCTTCTTTTATTTTAAATTCGCTACGCTAAAACACCCTATGTGAATTTCTTAAGTTTACGATGGGTGCATTATCATAAAACGCAGATTCGAACAATTGGAATTCTGTAACCGTCAGAGATTAAAATTCGTAAATTTTCCACGGTGTGTAGGAAAATTAGGGACAGTTTTTCATTAAAATTGTGATTTCACTAAAACTGCAGATTCGTAAGTTTGCCGTGGAGGTGACGTGTGTTCCAATTTTTAGAATAAAAATAAAATGAATACCTATATAATTTCCCTAATTCATTTTATGTGGCTCCTCAATCCTGACGGTCTATAGAAAATATACTTATGTTCGTGGTTATTAATGTAATCGGATAACAATAGCACCAATATTTAGTAGAAATTTCTACGAAATATTGGCGTATTCTGCACATCCTGCACATTCAGTATTTCAAAAGAAATTAAACAATAATAAACATTCCTTAACAATTAAGTTTGGTACGAAAGCCCACAACCAAAACCATATCACATTGTTTTACGGCCAAAACCGTATAGAATCGTTAGTTTAGATGATTCTCAACCCAACTCGGTGGGAAGTACCGGTCAGAAACGTCCCAGTTTTACGGCAGTCAAAAAACTTAACAACTTTTCTTTTGAGTGAGCCAGCCTGTTGTGTATTTGCATGTGGCAATACAGTTCAGTTAACATTGGATGCTTGATTTGAAGGTTTAAAGAGGCTATCGTCCTTATAGAGGAAATAACACTAAAAGAACAAAACAAAACACTAGTGTTGTAGAAACTAGTTTTTTTTTATTCTTACATTTATTTGGTATGACGGCAATGCGGTAAAACTTCGTCAAAATTCCCCCAAAAATGGCTGGAATATAAATTCCAATCAAGGAAAAATAATTAGACCAATATTTATTTGAAACTAGTTTGTGATTTCAAAAGTTGCAATTTAGGATTGAGAAACCATGTGTGATTTTATAAATTTAGAAGCCTGTCTGGCTTGTCATTATTAATACTGAGAGGTGTTTGAATTCAAAGTGTGAATAAAGAACATTTTTGTGCTTACGAGTATTCGTAATATATCTTTTACAATATTTGACACACTAGGTACTAATTAAATGAACTAACTATACAAATATAAGAAGGGGGTGGGGTGGGGGGGGAGAGTGCCCCGAACCTGGAGCTGACCCACCTTCAGCAGAACGACGGCGATTTTCTCGGTCACAAGCTGGGGGTAGTGGATAACCTCCAGGTTGTTCCCGAAAACAACGATCGCCGCTTTTACTGGTTTTTGGCGACTGAGGCTGCACTGGATGACTCTCGTGCCGGGACATTGTTTCATGACACCTGTTTTTTCTACATAGGGCTCTTGAACAAGTGCTACTGAAACTCCCTTTGCCTGAGCCGCCATGTGGAGTTCTTCTGTGGCCAGCTTGGAGCGCTGAAGATTAACTTGGATGAAACGTAATCTTGCTGACGGTCTTGTTGTGTTTTGAGTGGTGACTTGTTGGCTCGTTGGGATTTCCTGGTCGCCCTTAGCAATAAGAAACGCGCGACCTCGCTATACCATCCCATTTTTGACGTTCCTGGCAGTCTTCGCTGAATGCTGTGTGTGCCAGGTTGCTGTCCGTCTTGCGTGCCATCTTGCAGTTGATGCAGGTGGGCAGTTTGCCGTCAGCCCTAGTGAGGCAGTCCCCACTGCTATGTGCTCCGCTGCAGTAGCTGCATGCTTCTTTGCCGGCCTTGCATAAGGATCTGTTGTGTCCATAGGCAAGGCACTTCAAGCACTGTAACAGGGGGGACTGGTCCTCAATTGAGCACCGCTTGATGCCCACGTGCACCTTCTGCATCTGCGTGTAGCACTTCCAGAGCTCCAGGACAGGGTGGCACTTATGGGGATTCCTCGCGCGTTTCCTGTAGCGTACCCTTATGGTGTGTTCATCCACAGCAACGTCCTGCAGAAGGTGTTTGTTCTGCGCTTGCAGTAGATCGACAATCTCACCGTCGCTGTAGCTCGAGAGACGAGACGATCAGGGTATGGTTGGGTTGTGTGAGTGGTTTGGGGGGCTTGGGTATACTGGCGACCTGGGCAAAGGTTTTGGGGCCCTGTTGTTGTTGAAGCGGACTGTCCGCTTTGCCCAGGTCCGCTACCCCCTTATCGATATTCTGGAGGGTCTTCTTGGGCCTCATTCTCTTTGGATCATTGGCCTCGCGCGTGGCCAGGTACATCTACATGCTCCCAGTTAATCACGATTTCCGACACCGGTACAGGTACCGACGGCGGCAGCGGTGCCCTGCTCGTCACGTCGGCGGGTGGTGGAGAACTAAACTATATACTTATTATATATTTTGTATCAATTTACTTATGCTGTCCTATTCCTTTTAATTACCAATGATGCCACTTCACTGCAATATTCTATAAACATTCTACGCTTCTTTCCTTTCATCAAATCGGGTAAATTTTGGGCGATCAATTTAACGGCGAGTTTGTGCTCAATCTCGAACCTCATTTTTGCGATGATCGGGCACTCGAGCAGTATGTGCAGCACGGTCTCTTCCACGCCAGGTTCGCAGGCGCACGATGGATTCTCTTTACACTTGAAGCGTTTCAGGTATGCAGAGAACCCACCGTGTCCCGTTAGGATTTGCGTGGTAATGCTCGTGGGGGCCATCTTCCGTACCACACCGTACGCTACCACCGCGTCAGGGAAGAAAAGTTTGGTGCCCGAAGCCGTGTCACCCGACCTATATCTTTCGTTCCATTCGTCAAGCGTTTCCGACCGGATTCTTCGCTTGACGAATGATACGGGGCACAGATCGTAGTCCGGCTTCTTCTTCGACCCCAGGGCAGCTTCCTTCGCGAGCTGGTCGGCTCTTTCGTTTCCCTCCAATCCTGCGTGGGCCTTGATCCAGAACAAGGAGACACTCTTGTTCTGGAGCTTACAGTGTCGTATGGTGTCTCTGGTTTCCACGGCCAAGGGGTGGGGGGAACTAACGTTGATCACCGACTGAAGGGCCGCCATAGAGTCGCTGAAGATGCCGAACGTGGTTTCCCTGTGCTTGAGCACTTCCCTTACCGCTCTTTGTAGAGCCAAGAGTTCAGCCTGGTAGACGGTGCAGTAGGACGGCAAAGCAAGCTTGAGGGCCTTTGTTTCGGTGGTTCTATTCCACAACGATAGTGCCGCTCCGACTTTGCCCTCAATCTTGCTGCCGTCGGTGAAGATGCGCACATCGAAGTCGCTGTGGTTATTATAGTGTTCCTCGTCTACCAGGCTTCCAAACTCCAGATTTATTTGATCCGCAGGGTGCGGGGCTTCTATCGCTGGGGCCATTTGCTCAATCTCCCTGTCTCCCACTATGTGCTGGGGCACTCCCCTCTTGGCTCCGTAGAGCGCAGCCGCTTCCCGGATACGGAGGTCGAGTGGGAGTATCCCAGCCTGAACCAGTGCCGAGTTCAAGGAGACCGTACGGTATGCTCTGCACAGCTTCTGGACAAACCCTCTCTGGACGACGTTAAACTGCTTTTTGACCCCCAACTTGTTGGCAGCAGGTGCCCATGCACATGCGGCGTACAGCACAGTCGGCTCCACTGCTGCGGCGTATATAGCCCTTATCACCTCTGGGTGCAAACCCCAACTGACCCGGGCTGCCCTGGCCAGCTGTTTGTACATTGCTATCGCCTTCTTACAGGCGATAGCTATGTGTTTGTTGAAGGTGAGTTTGGCATCTATAACGAGCCCTAATATTTTAACATCTTGGGACATTCCAATGTCGATCCCCCCCATGCTCAGGCGCGGCGTGTCATACTTGAGCCTCCGCGTTAGTACCATCGCACAGGTTTTGTGCGGCGCGAATTTCAGCCGATTTTTGACACCCCACGCACGAACATGTTCGAGAGCGGCATTGGCTTGTCCCTCGATTCCGTGTGCTGTATCGCCGCAAAACACCAACACCACATCGTCGGCAAATGCCTGGCAGTAGTCGCCCCTACTCTCTAGCTGTTTCAGGAGTGGGTCCAGCAGCAAATTCCAGAGTAAGGGCCCTCCTATCGATCCCTGGACGCACCCTTTGCCGGTCTGTCTCCTGCTCTCCTCCCCGGCGTACCTCACAGTGACCACCCTGTCACTGAGGTAGCTGTCGACTACCCGTCTCAAATTTACAGGACACTTTTCCTCAGCCAATCGTACCTTAATAGCGGGCCACCAAGCACTATCGAATGCTCCCTCGATATCCAGCGACACAAGCGTAACAATCTTCTTCTGTGACAACTTTGCGCGGATGTACTACACGAGGGTAAAGAGGGAGTCTTCAGTGCTTTTTTTGGGGCATAAAGCCGTATTGGCGAGTACTGATCTTGGGCAGCAAGTAGAATTTGAGACGAGCAACCAGCATCTTTTCGTACACTTTCCCAAGGACAGGCAAAAGCCCAATCGGCCTGTACGACTTTGGTACGGTGTACGAGTCTTTACCCGGCTTTCTGAGCACAACCACCGTAGCTTCCTTCCAGATCTTCGGGAAGTGGTGGTGCGCCAGGCATTTGTTCAACAGTGCCAGGAAGTAGTCAAGGTCACAGTTTATGGCCTGAGAGCAGATATCGGCTGTGAAGCCGTCGGCTCCAGTGGCCTTTTTAGGGTTGAACGACGTCACAGATCTGCCAAGTTCGCTTTGGGTAAACGGTGGGTCATGTCGGCTCAGGTTAGGTTCGCTCAGGTTAGGTTCGCTCAGGTAAGGTTCGCTCAGGTTAGGTTCGCTCAGGTTAGGTTCGCTCAGGTTAGGTTCGCTCAGGTTAGGTTCGCTCAGGTTAGGTTCCGCTCAGGCTAGGTTCGCTCAGGTTAGGTTCGCTCAGGTTAGGTTCGCTCAGGTTAGGTTCGCTCAGGTAAGGTTCGCTCAGGTTAGGTTCGCTCAGGTTAGGTTAGGTTAGGTTTTTTTTTTTTTTTTTTTTTTTTTTTTGGTTTGGCAGGAGTGGGAAATCCTCATGGACGCCCAGACTGGCTCACTGGTGAGCCAGTCTGGGCAGTGCCGGACTCTTACCGGCTAAAACCCAAACTCCTGCCTTACAATTACCTCGGACATTGTCTGAGACCTTGCTTGCAATATATATTACTTGACATTACATTTTAGTTTTTCAAAAAGTACAATCTTATATTTATTTATTATGTTTATATTTTAACATTTTCGGGAAAACCGAAGTTTTTATTAACATTTCTTATTTATCTTTTTAACTTTTTATCCTTATATCTATTTATCCTTATAGACTATCTATCCTTGTATCAATTAATCCTATTATCACAGTTATCCTATTATCACAGTTTTACAGTTTTATACGTTCACATACAGTTTGCACACACACGATATACACAAAGTTTACTTGATGGCTTATCTATTATGCTGTTTCGGATATTTTCAACGGCTTACAATTTAGTTATGCTACTGTTTTATATTATGTACAAATATGAGTCCTAAGCTTAATGCCGTTTACTTGTTCCTCAGAATAGCCTTATTAGCAAGTTTTGTGCAGTATCCGACAAACCTTGCTCTTGTTCTTTTAGATGTTATTAGTGAATTGAAATTTTCCCTTGTTATTTCTATTCCTATTTCCTGTTCGATCTCGAATCTATCTAGGCAATAGGCGGGGCAGTCTGTCAGTATATGTACAACTGTTTCGTTTATGTCAGGGTCACATATGCACGATGGGCTTTCCTTGCACTTAAACCTGTTCAGGTATTCGGAAAAACCACCGTGCCCTGTCAGTATCTGTGTCAACGCTCCTGTCGGTCTTAGGTCTATTACCTGTCTATACGCTTCGATCGCGTCCGGGAAGAATAATTTTGTTACACCGGCTGTATCCTCGGATCTGTATCTCCGATTCCATTCGTCAAGCGTGTCCGCACGGATCTGCCGCTTGACGAATGAGATCGGACATTGGTTGTAATCTGGCCTTGTTTTCATTTTTAGAGCGGCTTCCTTAGCCAGTTGGTCTGCTCTCTCGTTACCCTCTAGTCCTGCGTGCGCTTTTATCCAAAAGAGTTCAACGCTTTTATCTTGATCCTTGCACTGTCGCAGGTTTTCGCGTATTTCGACTGCGAGGGGATGGAGAGACCGGTGGTTTGCGACCGTTTCTAGCGACGACCTGGAGTCGCTGTAGATACCGAAACTGTTTTTTGGGCTACACAAAATTTCCCTTGTGGCCTTGCATATAGCCAACAGTTCGGCCTGGTAGACGGTACAGTGGGGCGACAGTTTCAATTTTTGGCGTTTGGTCTCGACATCATCGCTCCAGTGAGACAATGCTGCTCCGACCTTGCCCTCGATTTTGCTGCCGTCCGTGTATATTCGTACAGCTTGGGTGCAGTGGTTGTTTACTTGCTCCTGGTCTGCCAGGCATATGAACTGCGGACTTATATGTTTTGCCGGGTGGGGGGTTCTGTCGAACGCGGTACGTTGCTCGATCTCCTTGTCTCCTAGCGCCGGCTGGGGTACCCCCCTCCGTGCCTCATATAGGGCTGCTGCCTCTTGTATTCGGAGGTCTAGAGGTAGTATCCCAGCCAACACCAGTGCCGAGTTTAAGGAGACTGTGCGATATGATTTGCACAGTTTCTGTGCAAATCCCCTTTGGACCGCGTTTAGCTGCTTCCGTATCTTGCACTTTCCGGTCGCTGGTGCCCACGCACTTGCCGCGTACATGATAGTTGGTTCGACTACTGCCGTGTAGATGGTACGTATGACTTCAGGGTTGAGTCCCCAACTGATCCTGGCTGCCCGCGACAGCTGCTTGTAAAAGTTAAGTGCTTTTTTGCATACGTTAGATGCATGGGTGTTGAACGTAAGCTTGTCGTCTATGGTCAGTCCCAGGATTTTGATTTCCCGCGACATGCCAATGTCGACCCCGCCCATGCTCAGCAGTGGACTGTCATGTTTGAGTTTCCGCGTGACCACCATTGCGTTCGTCTTTTGCGGTGCGAATCTCAACTTATTGCTGACTCCCCACTGGTGAACATACTCGAGAGCGCCATTGGCACGTCGCTGGACCTCCATCGCGGAGTCTCCGTCAAATACCAGTACTACGTCATCGGCGAAGGCTTGGCAGTAGTCTCCCCTATGGACAAGGCCTTTCAGTAGGGGGTCGAGTAAAAGATTCCAGAGAATCGGGCCCCCTATCGATCCTTGCACACAGCCTTTAGTTGTTACCCTGGTGACTTCCTCTCCTGCGTACCTTATCTTCACTCTCCTGTGTTCCAGGTAGCTGTCCACCACTCTTCTTATATTTACCGGACATTTTGCTTCCGCCAACCTGGCTCTTATGGCCGGCCACCATGCACTATCGAAGGCTCCCTCTATGTCCAGCGATATCATGACAATCAGTTTTTTCTCTCTTAGCTTTCTACGTATGAGTTCTATCAAGTCATAGAGGGAGTCTTCGGTGCTTTTTTGTGGCATAAACCCATACTGGCGTGTGCTGAGTCCGGGTATGATGTGCCATTTTACCCTTCCAATGAGCATTTTCTCCAGAACTTTTCCCATCACTGGCAACAGTCCTATTGGCCTATATGATTTAGGAGCTGTGTAGCTCTCCTTTCCGGGTTTTCTCAGAATTACCACTGTGGCTTCCTTCCACATCCTCGGGAAGTAACCCAGCTCTAGGCATTTGTTTGCTAGTGATAGGAAGAGCTCCGGATCTTGGCTTACTGTTTGCTGGCAGATATCTGCTGTAAGTCCATCTGCCCCGGGTGCTTTCTTAGGGTTGAAGCTGCGTATGCTGGAGTTCAGCTCTTCCTGAGTAAACGGTGGGTCATGTTCTTCACCATGGTCCATCTCGTTTACTTTTTCAGCTATTGTCCTGACACGCCTGTGCTCCTCATTATCATCTTCCTTCCTATCCTCGGGGTAAAATGTTTCTGCCAGCAATGTGGCAGATTCGTGGTGGTTCAGCACTTTCCCTTCCTTTGTCAGGGGTACATCCTCTTGTCTCTTCATAGTCCTGCCTATGACCCTATAAATTCCTTCCCAGAGTCCCTCCTTATCCTGCTTCCCACAGAAGCTTTTCCAGCTTTCTGTTAAAGCCGTTTTTGCTGCTTGCTCATATTCTTCTTTTATTTTCAGGTACTCCTCGACGACTTTCGCCCTCCGGATCGGCGCTGCACAGCGGACTCTGCGTTTCCTAGTGGCGACCGCCTTCTTCAGGATGGCGAGCTCGTTGGACCACCAAGGTAATTCTACTTTGCTAATGGGCTTTTTCTTTGGTATACTACTATTACATGCTTCTACTATTGTTTTAATATATGATTCTACTTTAACGTCTAATTCGGATTTATTAGTGATGCTATCAAATTGTATTTTAGTAATGTTATTTACTTCTAGCAACTGTCCCAATTTCTCACGAAATTGTTCCCAGTTTGCTTTTTTACTGTTAAATATTCTGGTTGTTCTACTAATGTCGAAGCCCTTTGCTCTTTCCAGTTTAATTTTAAATATTATGGCATTGTGGTCTGAGCTCGTCATGCCCTCGTCCACTCTCCAGTCCTCAACCAGGTCGAGAAGATCCGCCGTACATGCCGTGATGTCCACAAAGCTGGTATACAGTGAGGTTCCCCTCACTGTGTGGAACGTCGGAGTGTCGCCTATGTTGAGCACCTGCAATCCCATTTCTTCCAGGGCGCCGGCCATTTCAATCCCTCTGGGATCGATTTTTTGGCTACCCCACCAGGAATTTTTAGCGTTTGCGTCTCCACCCAGGATGATGCTCCGGCCGAAACATCTCTCTATATTTATAAGCTGCTCCAGGTATGGCCCTATCGGTGCTGGTTTCGGTTCTAGGTAGAATGAGACCACCGCGATGTCCCAGGCGCTTGTCCTCATTTTCACCACTGTGATGTTGGGCGTGGTGAAGTTTGGGCACTGGATGACGTCTATATCGCCATCGAAGACTGCGATTGCAGTCTTGATGACGCCGTCTCCATCACCTGTATGCTGGAATATTCTGGCACCGCGGTAGTCTTTCATTCTACCCAAACTCCCGACGTACGGCTCCTGGAGCAGTGCAAAGGCCATCCCCTTTCTTGTTGCCTCAAGCATGATCTCATTCGTGGCCAAGGCCTTTCTCTGCAGATTTGCTTGAGCGACGAGGTATGGCCTTTTATGGGAGGCAGAGTCTTTGCCAGGGACCACCTTAGCAATATGCCACCTTCGATCTTGCTATGGCATCCCATTTGACTCTAATGGGGCATTCTTGGCTGAAGGCATTGTGGTCCGTCTTGTCCAGCTTTGAGCGCACACAGTTGCAGCAAGACGGGGCAGTACCCGCAAGCCAGTTGGGGCATTCTGTTTTCATGTGCGGTCCGCCGCAATGACTGCACTTTGCCTGGGTCTCCTGGCAAAAACGCCTACCATGCCCAAATCCCAGGCAAAGCGAGCACTGTATAATCGGAGATTGGTCGGCCACTCTTATTCTCTGTAAGTCGATGAGGACCGACTCGGCGTCCGTCAATCTTTGCCACATTTTGGGGGACACCCTCATCACGATGTGACTAGTGTGGGGGTTTCTAGTGCGTTTTTTGTATGCAATTTCCATCCTGTCTTCTTGCTCGTTCAGGTCCATAAACATTCTTTTGTTTTGGTTTCTCAGAGCACTTAGTATGTCCCCGTCACTATTGCAAATGAGCACGTCCTTCAGGATAACGAGCGGATCTCTGTTTTGGATGTTTTCTGTTGTTAGGCTTTCACCGGATTCCTTGATTCTCTTCTTGACTCGTTCTCTTTCCTCATTGGTTTTACAGCCGACTATTATTTTCCTATCTTTTCCTCTTCTTACTTTCTCCACCGCAAATCCTCCTTCTTTGGCGTTAACGGCCTTTCTGATCCTATTCATGACCTCTTCTCCCGTTTCTTGGTCATCATTTGCGGTTACAACGAAGGAGTGTAGAGCGGTCGGCGCCGGGAGCCGCTTACCAATAGACGTTGCTGCTACACCGGCGTAAGTCCGCTTTTCAAAAACCTCAATTTTCTCCTTCAGTTGTTCCATGCTTTCGGTGTTTACCTTGATGAGGTCAGCATGCTCCTTCAGTTTCCCGATGAGATTCACAATCTCTTTATTTCCTTCCTCTCCCTTTCCTCCCGTTTCACCGCTCTGCACCACCTGGTGTTTGTTCTGTGTGCCTTTTTGCGGTTCCTTGCCCTTTCCTTTTTCAGTTTCTGCTTCCTTAACTAGCTGAAAAAGCCTCTCCAGTGCCCGGGTAACCTCCGTTTTTATTTCCGTCTTTGTGTTTCGGGAACTCCCCAGATGCATTTTTGCTTTAATGAGACAGGCTCGTGCTTCAGCGGTCCTGTTTGCAAACTTCGGTGTTAACTCTGCCTCTCCAGGGGCAGTTCCCTTTGACTCCGTCGGTGGGCTCTGTGTATCCCTTTTTTCCTCTTGGGAAATTGTGGGCGTGGCCTTTTGTTTTTTAGCCTCAACCGCCGTGGAAGAAGAAGTAGAAGAAGAGGAAGAGGAAGATGAGGCCTCCTTGGAGGTGGTTTGAGGCTTCTTCTGAGCTTGAGTCTCTGTTTTCCCAGCCTCCCACTCTCCAATGCTCCTCCTAACTGTCGAAGGGATTTTTGGTCCTTCGTTCGGTGTTATACTTTTTATGAAAGTCATGTTTCCTACCGTTGGCGATTTTGCGGGGTCTTTATCGCCCGTTGTCTCTTTCGCTG